>OY796863.1:2500000-5000000 GCA_963680765.1 Agrochola lychnidis | reverse complement strand
AACCCTGGTAAAGTCGAAATCCTCTTTGTAGTTTTTCTGTTTATTTTATACTATCAACCCAATCATCATCGTCATCATTATTTCAGCTAAAAGACGTCCACTGCTGGACATAGGCCTCCCCCAAGCACCGCCACTTCGACCGTTTCTGTGCTTCCCGCATCCAGCGGATTTCTGCGGCCTTCACAAGGTCATCGGTCCACCTTGTGGGAGGCCTTCCAACGCTACGTCTTTCGGAACGCGGTCGCTACTCCAAAACCTTTCGGCCCCATCGGCCATCTGTTCTGCGAGCAATATGCCGCCCACTGCCACTTAAGTTTAGCAATTCTTAGGGCTATGTCGGTTACCTTTGGTTCTCCTGCGGATCTCTTCATTTCTGATTCGATCACACAGAGAAACTCCAAGCATAGCCCTCTCCATTGCCCTTTGGGTGAATTTTAATCTTCTGATAAGGCCCATTGTGAGCGACCACATTTCAGTACCATAAGGTCAAAAAATATAAATCAACCCAATAGGACTTGTAAAAACGAAAATTAGTTTATCTTACCTCGGAAAAGCTAAGCGTATCCAACACGACCTGCCCAGACGCAGGACAGGTGAAGTTCTCCCGGGTGCAGGCGATGGTCTCCACGCCCGCCCACTGGTTGATCAGCAGCGCCTCATTGCCGTAGTGGAACCAGGATAAGTATGATATCCAGCCCAGGTAGGGGGGGACGGAACTGTTGGATGGAAGATACTTATTAGGTTACGTAAATATTGTGAGAGAAAGGGAAGATAGGTTACTTACTTAGTTGCTTTAAAACTTTCAGTTTTTCTATACCTAACCTTTTTTTTGGGTGGGAAATTATCAAATAACTTCTCCCGCTCTGGGCGGAGCGGGAGGGCGTGTCAGACTCTTACTGACTAAAACCCACCCGTGTTCCTTCAGTTGCCTATATGTTGCCAGGGGCCACGGTATCCCTTTCGGACTTTCCCGCGACCCAGGCAGGCATCGGCCCTATCGGACCCCGTCAGTTTTTTTTTTTAATATGGCTTCTCGCAGTGATTGACCACTAAGGTCGGCCACGACCTTAGTGGTCCTTAGTGGTGGGGTCTTAGTGGCCATGCTTAACCGGATTTTTCCTGTGGGAGCCATAAGCTTCTACACTTAGAGCCTCCAGCCAGGAGCTTTTCAAACTATTCTAAATTAAAATTAGGCGAATGCTCGCTAAGGGCACCCCCTGTGGGGTACGGACCTCGGCTTAGGGCATCGCTGACGGGAGGACAGCAAGAGGGGACAGGCTGGATCAAATTTATATTTATATCGTGATTATTATTCGGGGTATTTAAAGCTACGTGCTCAGCTGCAACAACTGCTGGCACCTCGTTTTCGAGCAAGGGTCGGGGGGGGGATTCGTTTACTCGGGGAGTAGATCGCGTACGTAAAGGACCTCGGCGGCGAGGTCGGAATGACGGGAGGCGTCTGTTTTTGTGCACTGTACTGGTGGCCCTATTCTGCTCCTGGAGGAGTTTAATGGGGTCATCTGGGTCGGAGAGTACATGCCTCGGACGGCGGATCTGACTGATTTGGGACGGGACATAATTGGCTGCCTCGACTATCAGAGGGTTCCGATGTCGAGGAGCGGACTCAAAGTAACGCTTGGACATGCGTTTGAGAAACTGGTGGATCGTAGGGATCTTACAGTCGAGATGGAGGATCTCGTTTCTGATGTACCACGGGGCTCCCGTGGCCTTGCGAAGGAATCGGTTCTGTAGGGTCTGCATCCTATGGATGGAACGGGGTTTACCCCGTCAGTTGTGCTGACATCTCTTTTAAGCGCGTTTGACCCGGGCCTGGTCCTAATCGCAAGCCCGCGCCTACGGTGGCCGGCAATCAGCCTGGGATTCCCGATGCCCAGGACGTCTCCTGTGGCGGCTAGGGGCGTGAGGGCGCGAAGTTTGCCTATCTTCTATACCTAACCTAACATCCTAACCGAAGCTCGTTTATACGTAAATATGACATATTCGCGCGATCAATGAAGTCACGTTTGTACGTCTTAAGAGGGCGTCCAACTATTCACTAGCGCCACTCCTTTAAATAAATGTTATCTCGTGACTGAGAAGGAATCACGAATAACGGCTAGTAAGGACCCTCGGTAAGTATGTCTAGAATTTTCTAATACCTTTTATAAAGTTTCATATTAAGACACGAAGCAACAAAATTCGATCTAAAGAAAAGTGGCCACATTCCTCTAGATCATATTTCGTTGCTTCATGTACTCGCGCGACATTCGCTTTCGGTTAGGACGCGGCCTAACACTTAATCTAATGGAATAAATACACACGAATTAAAAACTTTGAATAAAAATTTAAGTATAAACAGGATAAAAATATCTAATAAAAAAAAAAATACTAACAATATTAATAAGACTTTAAAGTTACAATTGATTTGCATCTTATTGCACAAAATTATCATAATATTTGCTTTTGTGGAGACCACAGCTATTTTCCTATGTTATTCACGACAAATAAATAGTCATTTAAGTCAATAAAATCCACAATTTCTGTTGCACTATTCAAATTAGAATTAGTTACCGGTTTAGAATTTCAGACTGGTTAATTTACTGGTTCTAACGGGTTACGAGTCGAAATGAATAAAAGTTACTTAAGAATGGGAAATTCCATACAAAACTGGTTACGAACATCCCACGTTTGACTTACTTATTGAGTACTTTTTAAATGATCCTTGACATTGACATTGGTGATAACTAATTCTACACACATGGTACTTCGACCTACTGAAAGAAAATACTTTCCTTTATTTTTATAATACTAGGTAATTTTATTCAACTAAACACTCCTAGATACTTTTAGTTTTAACTACGCTCAAATCACGCGGTTACAATTTCTACAAAATTAGTCTGACTTAATATAGTCGATGTTAGTACTATAACAGCGTCGAAACCAGTACCCTAATTGCGTAATGCAACACAATCACGATCTGTTTCGATTTGAAACAGATTGCTAATCCATTGCTTCATAAGTTGGAAAAAAATTCTGCTCAACAACGTAAATAACGCAATGAATGTTGTTGAACTGTCAAAATGAAACAAATTAGGCAAAATTGTTTACAAAAATAAGTTACGCAATTAGGGTACAGGTATTTTACTTGATATTCGCGTTATGATCTGCAATGCACAATCTGTTTGCCAACCGCGTAGCGGTTACCAAAAGAATCCGTAGACCCTACGCGCGTAGCGGTCAACGCTCTACGAATTTTTGCAATATTGTGTAATCAACTTCAGACTTGTAATATTTGTTTACTGGGTTAACATACAATGTTTGTTGACAAATCTTAAATATAATAAACAATATAACACTAAAATATATATATTATGTTCAAGTGTGTAACAGAAAAAAACATAAAAATAAAGGGAGGAGCTTACTGGACATCAAAATATGCATCCGCATCACTGTCAGTGAGAAAAATGCCCAAAAGGTTGGCAGCGCTGCCACATTCACTAGCAATGCTGATTCTAAAAAAATTGGCCAGCCCTCTGGTCATGTGAAGAGTCGACCAACTGCTTGGCGATGTCCCGAAATACTCGATGAGCACTCGGACCCCACGGCCCTAGTGTTTCAACCCCAAACGGCTCAAAAATATACCAATAAGGTTGTTATATTTGCACCGTTTGAGGTTTTCTGCACCTGCAGCAGCCGCCCGCCAGATGGGATGGCGCGAGGGTGTCGACACAGGTTGCATCACACACACTTCTAACTTGTGTTCAGCAGTGAAGGTTGTAGAGTGGTTCTGGACGGGTCCAGTTATCCTCTGTCTATAATATTCTAGAAGACACTTACCCAGTGTTGAGGAAGAATCCTCCGAACAACATGAAGGGAATGATGATGGGCGGGCCCACTGACGCGGCCATGCTCACGCTGTTGCTTGCACATGATATTAGATAACCTGGACAGGAAAATAATTATTAAAATAAAAGTCAAAATCAAAACATTTAATTTCACATAAACCTACATGGGCATTTATAAAACGTCAGAAGCTAGGTGCACGGTTCCAACTGATCGTTTCCTATTGTTGGTTACTCTTTTAAAAATAATTGGCTTTTACAATATTTTCAAATAACAGTGTTAATAGGTCTGGGAGGACAGTTGGTAGATTATACATGGTAGGTTTTCGAGGTCTTTCTAATTTATCATAACAAACATGTACCTAAACAAATTGGTCTATCGTGAACTAAGAACTCTACAGAATGGGAAAATTTTATAATTCCTTACAAAATGTTTTATTCAACCATCAATTTTTTATTACTTTATGGAAGAAAGCAAGTTTTTATGACCACTATCAATCAATCATGTTGATTGTAAAGTTGATTGATTGAGACGTAGGTTGCATATTATTTAACTGTTATTAAAATAATCAATATTAATATTAATAAAAAGAGGTGTGAGTTGGTATGTAATCTTCGGAACTCCTGATCAGATTCCGAAATCAGTGTCATCTATACAATGTAATAAAATAGTAACGAGGTCAAAACTGTTCACTGAACATTTTTGAAAAAAATTATTGCTACAAAGTGTTCAACGAGTCTGATGCCGAAAATATATTTTTTAGAATGTTTGTCCGTTCGGAAAAAAACGGCTACACGGAAAAAAAATTAAAGGATTTTTTTATTAATTTGAAATTTGGCACATACATAGTTTATAACCTGGATATAGGATATATTTTAGATGTTAAGAAATTTCACGCAGACGAAGTCGTGGGCACAAGCTAGTTATTCATAAATCGCATTCCGTTTCCTGCTGACATATTGAAACCACAATGTTGTAGAGCCTTATCCTCATAGACGTGTTGATGTTAATTGTGGAAAACCGCCTAACTGTGTTGTGGTAGTATTGTATTGCACGACACGCGAGAAGCTGCGGTCAAGAGAAATTTGTCTCCCGTTTCATCTCATATTGATCGGGGAAATATCGCGAGAAAACTATTAAATTAGCCGTTGTATAATGTTCGCGGTTTGTTTGAATGTATTTAGACGTTTGTTTGTGTTACATTCGTACTATTATCGATACAATACCGTAGGTAACACACAGCTTGTAATAATGTAATTGGTTTCAGTGGAGTTATGTAAGGAAAAATCCACATCTCTTTAATAAAATAAGTGATAGACATAATTTTAATACTAGAAATAAAGATAAACTAGATCAACCATTTTTCAGGTTATCTAAAGTACCTACATACATCTTTTATGGGGTACTGTGTTAAATGTTACAACAAAATACCTTGTGACATATTGCAATTAAATGAAAGAAAATTTAAAACTCATATAAAAAGTACACTTTGTAAACAAGCATATTACAAATTAGAGGATTATATCCAAGATAAGAGTGCTTGGAAACATGCTGGTCCTGCTCCATAGGACAATTTAGAATCAAGACAAAATCAAACTGGTTGCTAATGTAATTGTAAAATTTATTACTTTGTGTTTTATGACATTGATTTTACATTCTGTAATTACTTCCTTACACACTGACTTATTAATTGTAAAATTTTAGGAAAATCATCTACTTTTACAATGTTTGTAAATATGTGAGAACCATGTATCTATCACAAATTAAATTATCTCTCGTTGCTTCATTTTTAATTGTTTTTACCTATTGTGGTATAGTAATTTTATTCTAGGTGCATCGTCTTCACATATAATAATTATTTAACAAATGTACGTACATATACAAACAATATTGTAAAACATTTTAAAAGAGTAACGGTGGAGTTTCTTGCCCATTCTTCTCCATACGAAAACTACCTTTTGGAAGGGGCGACTAGAATCAATTTTATTATTTTGTAATTTTTGACGTTCAAAAGTGCCATACATGGGCCTATTTGAAATAAATGATTTGACTTTGACTTTGACTTTGTGGGACAATAAAACTAAAACCTACCTATCAACACAAATGGTTCACTCCACAAAATCATTGAAATTAAAAAGTGGTGGCAAGTGGAAGGAAAATACTTGTATCGAACATTGGTCCGTAACCTCATCTAAATAAAGAGCACAATCGCATTTACAAAACCTTTAAAGTAAAAATACTTGCATAGAACATTGATCTGTAACGTAATATAAATAAAGAGCACAATCGCGTTTACAAAAATGAGGTGTGGTCATGGTGTCGCGAAATCAATGGTTTAGTCCCATCTCAAAAATGCCCAACGTGCCTAAAGAAGTTTTCACTTCAAAAAGCGACTCTCGTTGTGACACAATAAAGTGCAATTCAGGTCGCACAGCGCTAATTACCTACAGTTATATTCACCTAGAAGTTTCCTCTCTTTCTATTGCGTAAGAGCGGTTACGCACTACGTCCGATTCGAATCCGAGAAATTTCGGTCCGAAGTAGTCATAGTAGGTATAGTCCGTGCAATCCACGACGACGTGCCCCACTCCGCGATCACTGTAATGTAAGCTGAACTCTAGTACGGCGCGGAGCGGAGTGGGGCGCGTCTTCGTGGATTGCGCGGACTGTACTATTTGTATGAGAGGTCGCGCACTAGATCTGAAAAATTTGAACATTACCAATTCGGATTGAACTCGGATCTTGAATTCAGATTTTGATCGGACGTAGTGCGTAACCGCTCTAACTCTTAGATCCTTTGATTACGGAAAGGCTCGTGCAGACAGGCGCGACTTGTCGCGAGACGCGGCACTGGTAATTGTTCTACCGTGAAGTATCAGTAGAAATTGTTTTATTAGAGTCGCGTCGGGCTTGTTTGCGGGAGCCTTAACACTCACTGAATCTGCCCAACAATTCGAGCCCGTCGCGTACTTGTAGCTTCATACCTAAAATACGGACTGATCCATCTGTGTTCATCTGTGCTATCACTAAATATTATTACTACTACCTGCTAGTTATTACCTGCTAAATAATTAAGTCTATAAATAGTACATTATTGCAAAGGCCGGGAAATAGGCAATTGCAGGTCGAGTATGAGTTTGAAGGCCGAGCCGTAGGCGAGGACTTCACTAATACGAGACAGGCAATTGCCATTTCCGACGAGGCATATATAGTGCTTTTTTCAAAGGAATGCAGGGAAATAAAAGTAGTTAAATTTCCATAATTTTTCAAGTTAATGCCGTTTTTAACATGAACTATACATTTCAGCATGGAACAAATTGCCCATAATGTAGATGGCTTTTTAGATTTAGTAATCTCATTAAAATACGCCAAAAATACACAATTTGTAGAAAATGTTCACTTTATTCTCGTTTTTCCAAATCATAAAATTTTCATACACTTTCATGTATTTTTCTTTTGACTTCGCTGGAAGCAGGTTTTCCATTGCTAATTTGGCTTCTGATCTTAAATCTGGTGGAGTACAATCAATCTCCATTTCACTCTTTGAACCGTTGGAACTC
This sequence comes from Agrochola lychnidis, assembly GCA_963680765.1. Classification (NCBI taxonomy): domain Eukaryota; kingdom Metazoa; phylum Arthropoda; class Insecta; order Lepidoptera; family Noctuidae; genus Agrochola; species Agrochola lychnidis. The sequence goes on along the minus strand of OY796863.1, from coordinate 4,992,597 downwards.
ATTTTAATTATCTATAATATATGTAAATAAAAAATCAAGACGAATTTTCAGCTTTGTCGCCAATTTTCTATTTATCATCTGTACCGAAAGGCAAACGCATCTAAGGCTATACAGCCACGTGAACGCAATTTGTACTGTGATTTGTACTAAGCAAAGAGAACTTTGGTATGCCAAGAATGATAAAAGAGATCCAATCAAAGAGTATTTAATAACTCCAGCACGCCATTTCATACAACATTGCTGGAGCGTTGTAATGTTCCAAATTCAAAAAACGCGCCTGCAATGGATTTGATTTTCTTTGACCGTAAATTCGATACTTCGCGTGTTCTTTGTTCGAAAATAATGACAATATTTCCATGCATGTTTGAGAAATAGTACATTACTGTCGCGGTCTATAATGACTACTTTGCTGGTCGCGCTGATGATGGCCGACAGCGCAGCGTAGCGCAGCTCCAGGCCGACACAGCGCGGTCAGCGTGCAGCACTTGATGGACGAGCTGAGATAAAGGCCGAGGCCGTAGGTCGAGGCCTTTACAGCGAGGACAGCAAGGGCTGCAATGATGGCCAAGCTGGAAGGCCTAGAGCGTAGCTAGGCTAGCTCGAGGCAATCATAGCGTGACCAGCGAAGTAGTCATAGTGGGCCAAGGCTTGTATAGTGCTTTACTCAAAAATGCAAGTACCTAATCTAAATAAAACCAGCAAGTAAAGATTTAGATGTCCTACTGATTTTCCACAGCACAAATTTTTCATATGCAAGCTTATATTTTTCCTTTGAGTTTCGCGGTATTAAATTTTTAACCACTAATTTAGCTTCATCTTAAATGTCTGGCGGTGTTAAACACATTGAATCAGAAGAATTTTCGCTTTGATAGCTCATTTTTAGCAAAAAAGTCACTAAATAAAAATAAAATTTTCGATGAACCGCGCTTTTGTTACTTCTTTGTTTTTTTTTTTGACAATGGTAGTTGGAACTATACAGCCAAATATGGAATAAAATCTTATTGTACCTATCTCTATAAATACAAACAGCTGTGTTTTAAGTAAAATCTTTTTGCAATTGATTTTTTAAAACGTTGAAACGTCAAAATAGCGGCCGGCAATGTTTTGCCGGCCTGTTAGAGCGACCAGCAAAACTTTGCCGGCCGCTCCTTGAAACAGAACGGCAAAGTCGACTTTGCTCAAACAAGGTTGTCAAAATAATGACCACATTACATGCATTTTTGAGTAAAAGTACTTATTTGATACCTGTAGGGTTATCTTAGTTGTCAGTGTAAAGTTACTTTGGTCTTTATTTATATCAGTCTGTGTTACGATTTTTGGGGAACCATGACTCTTCAGGGCGTGGCTCCATCTGCAATGCATGCTACAGATTCGAAACTTGAACCGCGAGCAGAAGACGACTGTGCATCGGCCAGCATAACCGTATCATCGAGAATACCAAAGTTTTGGGCAGACCAACCGCGACTGTGGTTTGTCCAATTTGAGGCAGTGGTGGACAGTTAAAAACTCAGCGATACCGCGAAGTCAAACTTGGTTGAAGCTAAATAAAAGTGCTATACAACAAATCAGTGATTTACTATTAGCCCCCACAAGAAACACGGAAATATTAGACCATGAAATTATCTATATCACATTTTACTCTAATTCTAGAACAAACTAAAGAAGCATCATCAGTCTCCTGCCCATATATTCCAATTTATTTGTGGTCGGCACCCTTTCTTCCATATTTCCCTATTAGCTATCATTCGGTAGCCATATCATCTTCCACACAGTCTATCCATCGTTTCTTTGCTTTTCCCCTACTCTTATAGCCATCCACATTCATACCCAAAACTTTCCTGACGACATTTTCGTCATTCCTCCGCATCACATGCCCGTGACAACCGATTTTCGAAACTAAAGAATCAAAGATCACTAAATTGACTTGTAACATTACTAAAACCAATTTAATATGTCTTTTACGTTGAATTACTAGATATTTTATGACACTAGATTTTGATTTTATGAGCTAAGCAACAAGTTTCAGTAAAAATATGCATAAGTTTGACCTTTAAGATCGGAATCCGTCGTGGTTATGCCGATTAAATTACACGGTTATAAATTAAACCATGAAACATTAGACATCATACATTTAAGCCTATAGCTAAAACTGTTCGTAGTACCTGGGCGACCGAGCTCTGCTCTGGTGAAAATACAGAATGCACATTTATAGGTTAGTTCATACTTATTCCATGCTGCCATGTCATTATTCTAAGGTAGCCATCTTGTTCTTAACTTTGGGCGACGAAAATACGGAGAAAACGAATTTTCCCGGATATGAAACCTAGCTAGATCGATTTGTCGCCCCCGTAAACCCTTATATTGTAACTTTCAACGAAATCGTTAGGTCCGTTTTCGAGAACGGGATTACAAATATATAAAAATTAATAAATAAAAATTAAAAAGCCTTTTATTCCTTGCATTTTACAGGATTTTCTTATATCTAGTAAGTAAATTGTTTGGTTAGTTAACTTAGATTAATTGCTAGTTTTTTAATTTCTATTATAATATCTTTTTTTCTAATTTATGCAAGAACCCCCTGGTAGGGTGAAGGCCTCCTCCAAAGATGCCATTTGTGTCTGTCCTGTGCAATTTGTCTCCAGTTTGGGCCAGCTGTTCTTCTGATCTCATCCTCCCATCGTGTCAGCGGTCTCCCTCTGCCTCTTTTGCCTTGTGGGCCTCTACATTTGGTTACTTTTACGGTCCATCTGTGGTAAGTAAGTCTGGCTACGTGACCCGCCCATTTCCATTTGAGTTTTTGTGCATAGCTCAAGGCATTAGTTACTTTTGTTATCGATCTTATTCTTGTGTGTCTTATTTTATCTAATTTCTTTATACAAATATATACCTATACATTTATATATATAAATATTGCTCATTTAATAGTATAGGATAAAGTATTTTTGTCTCCACCGTGTATAAAGTTAGTCTTTGGCAAACTCACCATAGACAAGTTAATAAAAGTGGTTCAAGATAAGGCTACATTCTTGGAGTCTTCCATTCCGTTTGGTAATCGTTGCGCAATGCTAAACCCGTTTCGGAGCGTTAAAAAAGTTGTGGCCATGTGGAGGTTTAATAGTTTTATAGAGGTCTACTAAGATACTGTTTTTAACTATGGTTGTTAGATTCGAGTTTACGCGTGGAGAATTTCGAGTTTTAAATTTGGAAAAATTGGTTTTTTTTGCTCAGATTGTATAGGAGTAAAATATCTTAGAGTTCGTATATTGCCTCTGTCGTGAGTATACACTTATAGGTGACGATTTCCTAATTGCTCAGTCCAAAATAATGTAGACTAGCTAAAAACCAAATCAATTGGTCACACATCTAAGTGCATCATCATCCTTCTAATCCCACTGCATAAAGTTCAAATTAAACTGCTTGAAAAATATGTAAGGCCGTTAGTCGAATTCTAGTAATTTACCCTTAAAACTATAAGTACACTACTTCATAACATGACTGTTAGTATTGTGTTAAGTGAGTACTTAGCTCAGCAGGATCCACTGTCATTAGAGACTCGAATTCTCGATAGCTCTAAATTCAAAGTGAGCAAATAGTTACTATCGAGATGTCATAGTAACTCCCTAGTCAAATATCTACTTACACATGATTGTGAAATTGACATTTAAATTAGGCTTTCATCGAATTAGTGGCCGCGGTTTTCTCTATTAATTAATAAAACCATTACTTTAGTAACAATACTTTGATAGTTAAGCTGCAGGGATATTGCACAATATTTCTCAGTAAGTGTCAGTAACCTTGTATCGACTATAATTGGACAAGACTGTTTTTTATTTAGGAGCTTTTTGTTGCTAGCGTCCACAGTTTTATTGTTTGTAGGAAGACATATTTTAATACTAGCAGAGTAAAAAACGCTAACATGTTCATTATTTGTTGAGAGAACAAAGATTTTAGGTTCGATTACATTTTTGTTAAATTTAGTTTGGTTTTGGCATAAAAACCTGGACTAGGCTGGCTAAACCCATTCACCAAAACTTCATCATCATCATCATTTTAGCCGAAAGACGTCCACTGCTGGACATTGGCCTCCCCCAAGCACCTTCACTTTGACCGATTCTGTGCTTCCCGCATCCAGCGGATTCCTGCGGCCTTCACAAGGTCAGCGGTCCATCTTGTGGGAGGCCTTCCAAGGCAACGTCTTCCGGTACGCAGTCGCTACTGCAGAACCTTTCGGCCCCATCGGCCATCCATTCTGCGAGCAATGTGCCGCCCACTGCCCCTTAAGTTTGGCAATTCTTCAGGCTATGTCGGTTACCTTGGTTCTCCTGCGGATCTCTTCATTTCTGATTCGATCACGTAGCGAAACTCCAAGCATAGCCCTCTCCATTGCCCTTTGGGTGACTTTTACCCTTCTGATAAGGCCCATTGTGAGCGACCACGTTTCAATACCATAGGTCCACCAAAACTTACTTGGGCTTAATTTAAGTAAGGTTAAGAGTCCGCTCTTTTCTCCAAAAAGTTTACGATTCATGAAAAAGCTGGCTTCGATAAATAAATCAGTGACGATAAATTAGGCTTTACAAACATCGTTTGGATAAATGTAATATTATGTTAAAACAAAAAATGCGCTTTTAAAAGCGTTTATCCTAAAACTTGGCAACGTCGCAAATAGCTGTCAAATATTTACCTGATTTGATTAATTCGGCAATATTACTGTATGGAAATAAGAAATACGGCTAACTAATGAATTAGATTATTAATAATTAATTGCAATTATAACACTGAATTTGATGTTGTAACCGTTTTAGGTGCAAATAAAAGGCATTTGGAATCTAAACCTAAATATTCGATGTTACGATATTAATTATTGCATTTCATAATCAATATTTTTAGTGTACTAGTTAGCCATATTTCTTATTTCTATACAGTAATATTGCCAAATTAATAAAAACAGCGAAATATTTGACAGCTTTTTGCAACGTTGACCAGTTTCTGTATAAACGCTCTTAAGTCCAGTTCTACTCGTTGACAACAATAAGCCCTCTATATTTCATCAACCCTTCTCCCAAAAACAATCACCACAATTATAATCAGCCTATAATGTTCCCACTGCTGGGACACCGGCCTCCTCTTTGAGAGGGTATGGGCCGTAATCTATCACGTGGACCCAGTGCGGGTTGGTAGATGTCACATGTCTTCGAATTTTCGGTTCTAAGACATGCCGGTTTCCTCACGATGTTTTCCTTCACCGTTTTGAGAGCAGTGGTGATGAAATAATTTACACAAAGTAAATAATAATAATGCCATTTTTTTTTTATTTCTTTTTTTTTTCTGTGGGTCCCCCATAGCCCATAGCACTGCATCATGCTGAGTGGAAGCCTTCTTGTCACAGTCATGTCGTGCAGCTGCCGCCTAAGTAATTTCTGTTCTATGCTCGTGATTTGTTATGTACTTTGTGTTGTTCTCTGATTACTCTTGTCTTTTATGTATGCACGTATTTCTGTGACAAATAAACCTATTTTTCTTTCTTTCTTTCAGGCGTCACAGGCCCATAGAAAAATACCTTAACCTAAAGATACATATTTTAATATTTAAAATAAAACTTAAAAACTTGTGTTAATAAATAACTTAAAGCGCCTTAGCGTCGGTTCGAACCCACGACCTACAACTTGTAAGTCGGAGCCGGTACCACTGGGCCACCAGTACTCCCAAAGACAATATCATCAATTTTTTTTTTTAAATTAACCTATTTTTAAAAGAGTAACCGTGGAGTTTCTTGCCGGATCTTTTCCATAGGAAACGACCAATTGGAACCGTGCACCTAGCTTCTGACGTTTCATAAGTGCCTTTATAGGTTTATGTGAAATATTTTGAATAGACAAGCATAAAAATAAATCAAACTCACCAAACGAAGTAGCAACATTAGTAATGAGGGCTGCCAATCCAGACGCGATGAAGAACCGCTTCGGTTCAGGGTTGAGTCCTATCATGTAGTACGCGATGGTCGTGAACACTAGAGGGATGGTCGCGAAGACTGGCGCCTCCGCTAATGTCTTAGAGAGGAAGTACACATCGGCTCGGTACATCCCTGAATGATGCTCTCGTATGAAGATTGGGAGTTCTGAGCAGAATACCTGTGGGCAAAAATGTTGGGTTTAAGTGCTTGCATGATGATAAAAAAGCTTTCTTTCCTTTTTACCAAAAAGTCAATGGCTTTCTCTAACTTTATTTTTAACAAGTTCTTCTTGAAATATTTTTAACATGATTCTGGAAAAAAGAATACAATAGACGTGGATATATTTAGTAACCTGTTCCGCTTAGCTATTTCTAAAGAGCCATAAAAAAACTGAAAGAAATCGACACGTGTTTCACCTCTCAACGAGGTTACTACACCGAGCGCTGAACGTAGAGTGAACACTCAAACACACACTCGTGTAGAGTGTCAATCGTCATCCTGAGGATGCCTCGTTGAGAGGTGAAACACGTGTCGATTTCTTTCAGGGGTTTTTTTTATGGCTCTTTAGAAATAGCTAATATATTTAACTATCGTGATTCTGGACTAAGTATTTAGGTGTGTTCAATGCCCTGGTACTCAGTTGCGCTTATCGTTGCCAAACCTTATCAATACGGTACGAGTTTTTCTCGGATGACTGGCAACAACATATCCATTCTCGTTGACGTGGTCGAAGTTTGTTCATGTGTTTTACTACAACATTTTTCTATTCTCGTATCGGCAAAAGCAGAAAAGCCCATGCCGCAGTAAAAACTATTGGCCAGGCAGCAATGGAACAATAAGAGATAATAAAAAATAAATAAAATATATCGGGGCTACCTGATTATTCAGGGTGCGCCAGACCCACGTTTAAATAAGTATTAGAACTCGTGTAGGTTTATTTCAATTGAGTTCAAAATCAGTTCATGTGTTTTACTGCAACATCTTTTTCTAGTCTCGTATCGGCAAAGGCAGAAAAGCCCATGCCGCAGTAAAAACTATTGGCTAGGCAGCAATGGGACAATAAGGGATAGTAAAAAAATGTTATCAGAGCTGCCTAATTATTCAGGATGCGCCAGACCCACGTTTAAATAAGTATCGTGTAGGTTTATTTCAACTGAATTCAAAATCAGTTCAAGTGTTTTACTGCAACATCTTTTTCTATTCTCATATCGGCAAAAGCAGAAAAGCCCATGCCGCAGTAAAAACTATTAGCTAGGCAGCAATGGGACAATAAAGAATAATAAAATAAAAAAATATCGGGGCTGCCTGATTATCAGTGATCGGAGTAGGTAGAGTGATTTGGGGTCAATGCACTGGCACGTATATATTAGTATGGATATGCCCCCGGGATCCCGGGATTTTGAAATTATTAAGACTTTTTTAAGGAATTTAAAAATGTTGTAATGTGTAGAATAAAGAATACATCAATATGAATAAGAAATATTTAACCCTTTTGCTGTCTTTTTAATAGTATATAGGTGATCGGACTCCAAGAAAAGGATAGGTATACTATAAAAACAATATAATAATATAATATATTTAAAATGTTTATCTGTCGCATTCTATAAATTTCTAATGTTTAAAAATGTAAGTTTAAAAATCCTTACTTTAATAATATTTGATTCAATCCCGTAAGTACCAAAATAAAAAATCTCGGAAAAAAGGCTTATCCATGTTATGATTTCTATTCATGATGCGAGTACATAAAATCACTCTACCTACTCCGATCACTGCTGATTATTCAGGGTGCGCCAGACCCACGTTTAAATAAGTATCATGTAGGTTTATTTCAATTGAGTCCAAAAACAGCCTAATTTTAATAGTAGATGGAAGTATAAGAGCCGACTGATGAAGGGATCCTTACGTTAATAACAGCGAAGATGTTCTGGAAGGTCATGTTGGTGAGGAACATGAAGATGGCGCCGTTGATGTTCATAACGCCGTCCTGGTCCAGGTGCTGGCCGAAGTAGATCACGCCGATCAGGATCGACACCATCTGTAACAATGCAAGGGGGTTTTTATTATTACCGGTACTGGGTAGAGGTAATGGAAAATAGTCTTAATGAATTGATTAGAATTTTTTTCAAAGTCTTGCTGGATATGCATGGATCATCGTTAGAAGTGAATGAAAATTGTCGTGATGTTAATATCTATAATATTAATATAATTCTGTGGTTATTAAACTTTGAGATTTTTGAAGTGAAAACTTCTTTAGGCGCGTTGGGCATTTTTGAGATGGGACTAAACCATTGATTTCCCGACCTGTTACAGACACCGTGGAGTAAAAGATATCAACGCGTTGATTACCGAGGTGCCTATTTTTTTTCAAAATCAACTCAAATCGTTTATTTCTTTGCAAAAATGGGTATAGTACATAGGTGTTTTACAATAAAGTTCTCCATATTTTACCGTCACGTGGGCATGCAAAGGTTTACAATTCGATTTTTTTTTTAAATATGCAAATCATTGAAATTACAAAAAAATGTCAGTGTGGTCACAGCAATAAAAAATATAAAATAAGATTAAGTAAGCGAACCAGATTCACAATAATTATGTCAATCAGGGTAATAGTATGTCAATTAGTTAGTGAATCATCATTAAGAAAATCGTCAATCGTGTAATAAGTCTTCATAATAAAAAATTTGTTTAGCGCCCTTTTAAATTTTAATGTAGTCATATTTTTTATAATATTAGGTACTTACTCTATTTATTATATATGAGTGGGGCACAAACTTTTTTACAATAACGAGGTTTTAGATTTAACTTGACATAATTGATTGATGTATTGTGTCCGTATTGGATTTTTTCTGACCTCTGATAATTTTTTAAATAGATGTGGGTTACATTTCACAAACAAAGCCGTTTCCATTACATATTTATAAACTAGGCAAAATTAAAAAATTTAACGATTTAAAATAGGGAATACAGCTATCAGTTGTCTTAAGACCGAACATTTCACTTCAAGTTTTCACTTCTGTCGGCACTCCCGGAGTGCCGGTGTTTTTAAACTATTGCATAGCTTTTATCGCGGGCTTTGAGCGCGGCGACCGAATCAAGAAATTCCGTAACGAAAAAACCTATCACCCTCCACTCCGCCTACCATGTAATGACAGAATTTTTGTTTTATGTCATCACGTCATCATCCCAAGTGTAGCGTTGACAAATAGGAAGTATGGAGGTTGCAAATGCTATGCAATAGCTTTACCGCGGCAGTCCCCGAGTGCCACACGTTTTTTTTTACTGCCAGGTCCACATTTTTAGAACAGCTTTTACCATCGCCAATGGAACGAAAGGGAAGACCTCCTTTTCATTCCATTGGCGATGGTAAAGTTTAAGGAAAGGTCCATCCTTTTCCACAGCCAAGTATAACTGATTATAAGACGCTATCATAAACATTATAATTCATTTGGCGTTTCAGGTAAATCATAATATTCTGGCAGGAATACTCACAATAGTCTGCAGAAACCGCACTTTGATCAACATCGGCTCCTTAGTAACAGACAGCCAGGATCTCCACAGTACTGCCCGGAACTGCGCGCACCACGACGCCTTGTAGGGCGAGCGACGCGCGCGGATGGCTGTGGCTTCAGACCACGCGGGGTCTGCCCAGCCAGAGCTGACCTTGCGCTGGTGGGGAAAAATGGAGGTTAAAATTACTTATAGTTTGATTAAGAAGATGGAGTGAAGTAAATAAACGGGGGACTTAAGAAGAGCATGGCTCGGCTTATGCATTTAGAGCTAAATACAGGGTTATTGGTAAAACACCAACAACCTCTTAACGGGTCATTGTACACATCATTATGAACAACTTTTACTATAGTCCCAAACCTGAAATCGTGAAAAAAAAATCTGGTGTTCCCTACATTTTGACGGGTAAACGAACATAAATGTAGGGAACAGCAGATATTTTTTCGCGATTTCAGGTTTGGTCCCATACTAAAAGTTGTCCTTCGGGGGTCCCCTTAAGAGGTTGTTGGTGTTTTACCAATAACCCTGTATGTATATTTAAAATACCGTTCCGATTTTTTTTTTTGTCACGTCAGAAAATCTCTTGGCCTTCATCTCACCTGATGGTAAGGAACTGGTTATCTTACCTCTAGTTACCGAAACACAACAGTTTCAGTAAACTTTGGGATTGGTTAGGTTTTTTCAACTTATTCAAGTTTTAAGAATAACCTATAGCTCTTCTGACAGCAGATCTATACAAGACACTGGATATTCAATTGATACTTATGAGCGATTAATTTTGCGTTGATAAAAAAATCCCTAATCATTTAGTGTACTTAATAGCTTTAATATCATGTTTGACTGTCATCATAATATTAAAGATAAACAAGTCAAAGTGAGTGAGGCTTGCTATTGGACCCAACGCATGTAACATAATAATATATTTACATCTACCATTGACTCGAAGAAGAAGGACTTTTAATTAACACTTCTGATTAAATTTTTATATATTTTCATTCCTAATACCTCAAAATACAGTGCATTCTCCGCCTCAGCAGCAATCTTACAGCCGACCTCGGAGCGCGCGAAGGCCGTGCACACCGTGTCGATGGTTGTACGAGTGGTCTCCTCCCGGCCCGGCACGCCCGCCAGGAGCTGGATGAAGTGGTCCGCCGGGTTGTAGTTGGGGGGACACGCTGCTCCTAAGCTGGGGGAGAAGAAGACGGAAGAGTTAAATTGAGTTGAAAGAGATGTGATGTCGTGTTTGCCTTTTTGGCGCAGCCGTGAGGCACACTCCCCTGCTAATTTCTTACATCGCTCTTTACACTTTTTATTTGATTTTTATTTTTATTTTTTTATCTGCTGTTAATTATATTGTGTATTTTTTTGGTTTGTGCTAAATAAATGTATTTTCTTTCTTTCTTTCTTTCTTTGTATTTGGATTTATGGCATTTGGAGTTTTCTGTTAGTTTCATTTTTGTAGTTCAACGATTCAATGTATATACGCTTGGTATTCAATTTGGATTTTACTGCACTTCGCACCTGAATGGTCAAGAATTAACAAGTTTGGTGAAACCAACAGAGGTTTTATGAAGAAGCAGAAAACAAAGACTCTTCATTTTTGGCAAACATACACGACTAAGAAAATTGCGGCGGATATGAACGTGCCAAAAGTATATACCACAACTAATACTTAAGTGGTATAATGATTTAAACCAAATATGAGTATTATATTACATAAAAGTGTCTTAAGAGGTTAAACCACGACATAATAAGTTAAGGGGGACGGCAAATAAGTCATTTCAACAGGAAATACTTCTAAGTCCTTCTTTAGATATCGCAAGCAGTCATTTCGGTCTTTATTAATATAAATAAAGCACTCTGCACCAATTTTATTTTCCTATCATTCCCATAAGGTGCGAGAGATACATCACATAGTAAAGACTCTTTACTTACGATAACTGACATTAATTTTATGATTTTATACTGAAAATCACGTCTAAACGAGTAATGTTAATGATTTAGAAAAAAATTATGTTAAATAAGAGCATTTTCTTAGTAACTCAATTTATGAATATTTTAGATTATGTTTATATTACATAGTGCAATTAATTTAAAAAAACGGAGAATCACGCAAAAACCATCAAGCGTATTTTTCTGAACCCTTCACCATTTTAAAGATAATTTAATTATTGATCTTTTAGTATAATTTTTTTTAATAAAATACCTTTTGTTTTATGTAAAATAAATTAATAATGCGTCTTATTTGGGACAGCGCTCCTTGATGGGCGAGTCCTATTACAGGCTAGACGTACGACGCGTTGCGTGAGCTCAGTACAGAACACGCAAGCTAACCACTCAAAGTCACTGGCATATATATCTGCGTCTTAAACCCTGAAATCCTCATATCAAACCCAGGGGAGAAACCGGACGTTTTTATATACCACGATAACAAGTCATAACTTAACTACAAATTAATATTCTGCATCGGTCTGCTATTTCAAAAATAGGTACATACATATAAAAAGGTATGAGGAACAGGGTGTAAAGTTCACTCATCCTCCATAGAAAAGAGAGGATTCTCCAACCAGACCGGTGCACAGTGGGAAAATCGCGTATGTTTCGTCTCAAAACTCTGTATCTCAGTTGTTTCAAAAATAAATGAGCTGTAATTTTGCACACATATACTTGGATGTATAAAGTTTAATGGAAATAATTTTGATTTTAAAAATTCTGTTTATTAATTAATTTTAAAATTAAACTTAAAAAAATAAATGCATTTTTTATGAAAAAAAATACAATATATGTTTGTTTAATTTACATAAAACGGAATATACATAGTACCAAACGAGAAAACAAAATATGTACACAATTTAGCAAGCTCCTACAGATTTTCATTGACAACAAGAAGGGCCTTGGCTTCATCTAAAAGTTCTTTCGATATTGTTTCTGAGATATTTCTCAAACTTGATATATATGGATCAGAAGTGTACAATAAGGTATGGAACACGTCTTCATTGGTAGCCGCTCTTGATCACTTTCTAGAATGATGAAGTAAAAATTTTTTGTAATCCTTGTTTCGGGATTCTTGCGCGTCTCCGCACAATTGTCCGATAGGTAAAATAGCATAGTACTCAATGATTTTTTCGCCGTAAATAAGTATTTTATGCACAGAGGAAGGCATATAATACGTTATAATTATTTACGTACAGTTGGGCTGTACTATAGTAATAAGTTTATTTGAATGTAGGAGACCACAGTAGCCATATCCTCTGGTGACAAATTGAAATTTTCTTGTAAGTAGTCGTCTACATTATGCCCATTAATCAACAAATTGCACAACTCTCGTTTACTACATTACAAATTCACCCATTTTTCAAATCAGTCAACTTCTGCGGATATTTTAAAATAAGCAATAACTGCTTTTTAGGGCAACTGAATATCTGACCAACAACTGTGAATGTTTCAGGGTTCGCCTTCCTTTTATTGACCAATGAAATAGTGCAATGTGCAAAAAGATAAGAAAATGAGACGGCTTTGTATGGGACTTTCCCACAGTGCGGTGTCGTGTCTGTTGGGCAACAGCCCAATGACTGATGTCGGGAAGGTATTTCAAAGTCAAAGTCAAATCATTTATTTCAAACTAGCTTCTGCCCGCGACTTCGTTCGCATGGAAATCGTAAGACATCACAATATACTACAATAACAGCCACATTTTTATAAAACTTCCCTGTATACTACGTTTGTAGTTTTATTCTCAGCAGCCAAAATATACAGAGAGTCAGGAATGGTGACTCGGGAGCAAGCGACGTAACAGTTGTCCGTGTGAGAAGCAGCTTATCCTGAGGTCGACACCCGCAGCCTTCAGCCTTTAGTGTCGGCCCCTGTGACTTGTTGATCGCAAAGCATACACTCCCAGAGAACTGCACGCGCTTTAACTGGTAATGGTGGGGAATTTGTACTTTATACGCGCTATAAACACTGTCTCACCATCGCCACAACCTGTTAGAATTTCCACCTCGATGACGTTTCTCTGCAAAGACATGACTTTGAGCTGGTTTCCGTTACACAGATATACAACCGGAAGTCCACTTGCCATTTAATGCTGAAATGAACCTTTTTGGCGCAGCCGTGAGGCACACACTATTGTTTTAAAAACACTATTTTTTATTTCCACTGTAATTTGTGTTTTGTGTTTCGCGAACTGTGTCCAAATAAATGTTTTTTCTATCTTTCTTTCTTTTCTTTCTATTTGTAAATTGAGAAATTCTACGGGGTGATATTTGGCATCATCTTCCTCCACATCACTATTAATGGATGTGTATATCACTTCACTCCCTTCAATTTGTGAGAGAATACTGTGGTTGATCGCTGTAGCTTGATCATCTTCGGAGTTAAAACGGAAACACACCTAAGAATTCTCTTGGTACGGTATTTGACTGATATCCCCGTATATCAGACAAATAAGATCTTCTAAAGTGGGATCTACTCTACCAAGAGTCTCTGGTAGAGTGCTTTCACCAACTTTTAGAAGAACATCGGAGAATTCTTGAGCATTTGAATTACCGCCAAGCCGAGCTCGTATGATGATGGTCAAGCGCAGTTTATGAACTCTCGACCATAGAGTCGACCTTTTCAACGAAGTTTTCACTTTTTTTGTCAAAACTGTGACACCACCCATCATATCTTGGTTTCTGCGGATGTCCTGCAGGGTTCTGTTTACAGTTTCCACTGCTTTCCTTTTTGCCATAACGCATTCATCCCATACGACGAAGCGCAATCCCCTAAGCACACATCCCTTGTTACTGTTGCGTGACACCCCACAAACAGGTGTTTCGTTGCTCTCTAAATCGATGGGAATCTTAAACATGACGTGCGCTGTTTTGCCACCAGGAAGCAGTGTGGCAGCGATTCCAGAAGATCCACATACATATTATAAAATCGCTAGGACAAATCTGCTGTCAAAATCTGTAAAAAAACATTTTATTCCTACAGTCTTTTGCTCTAAAATGATCAGAATACAACCTTGAATGTTTTGTGACTGTAAAGTACTTGTAACTTAGTAGTTTCCCATAGCTTACGAAGTTTTCCATTTTTTGTGAATTAATACATTCTATGAACTATTACATACACAATCCAAAAAAAAATCGTTTTACAAAAAGAGTTTAAAAAAACAGATGTAAATCGAACTTACTACCCCGGGCGGCCTACCACCAGCTCATAAAGCAGTATTATTTTAATGTTACTTCAGTGGGAGAAAGAAATGGAGCTATACATCCTGTAGAGCTTCATCTCTTTCCCACACCGAAGTAAACTAAAGTAATATTAAAATAATACTGCTTTTAAGCTGGTGGTAGGCCCTCAGGACTTCAAATCATTCGTCCAATCGCTTACTTATTCGCTTTGTTGAAAGTTAGCTAAAATAGCCGTTCCTATATAAAAGGTAGCGTGATGATAATCATTTAAAAAGTTAAATCGGTAACTACCTATCTACAATATCCCAACCTTTTGGCGCGTCCTTTTACAATTTGCAGAGAAAAATACGAACATGATGTAATATTGCTCATCCCCCATAGCAAATAGCGTGATAGTTTATGCCCTACGGTTGGTACAGACAAACATTCTAAAAACTTTATTTTCCGCATAAGAATCGATCCCAGACCTCTTAGCAATAACTTTCTTTAAAAAAAATTAACTTCGTTACGATTTTATTATATCTATAGATTATAGGTAGATTATCAAAAAAAATAATAATCGTATAACAAAATGTGAAAAAAAAGAAAAAAACAACCGTAGGTGGGAATCGAACTTACAACCCCACGTTTACAAAGCAACCGCCCAACCGCTGAGCTAATTGCTTTGTTGAAACTTGTCTAAAATAGCCGTTCCTATATATTTTTTGATTGACTGCTTAGTTCCATAAAGGTATAGCGTGATGATAATCATTTAAAAAGTTAAATCGATAACAATCTACAATATCCTAAAATTTTGGCGCGTTTTTTCCCAAAAATACGAACATAATATAATATTGCTCGTCCCCAGTGGCGTGCGTTTCATAAAGACAGAAAGACACTGCCTACCCTAGTTCTGATAATAGATCTAATATTATTTTATCAATAAACAAAACAAATCATAAATCAGCTCCACCTATCGAGTGCCGGTGGTATCATCATTCGAATTTCGCATCATCTCGATTCGCGCTGCACTAGCGCCGCCTCGCCTCTGCCACGGTAAAGACACAAACTATTCGTCTCTGAATGTTTTTATGTGTGCTCTCGTGGTAAGTCGTATTTAATGTGTGTGCGTTCCTATAGCTACGCGGGCTTTGCTGACACACAATGACAAA
Source organism: Agrochola lychnidis (assembly GCA_963680765.1). Lineage (NCBI taxonomy): Eukaryota > Metazoa > Arthropoda > Insecta > Lepidoptera > Noctuidae > Agrochola > Agrochola lychnidis. The sequence continues at coordinate 4,976,812 of OY796863.1, read as the reverse complement.
AATCACGCACACAACTGCAAGAAAAGCCAGTGTCTATTTGTAGTTATTCTATACAGCTAAGACGAAAAATTACGACTCGTACCGAACATTACCGAAGGAAAGTTAGCTATGCAATGCAAATATTTTAGGAAATAACGTTGTTTCATTGAATTTTATACATTTAGATGACCATAATTTTTTGTCGTATAACCTTTTTTACCCTTTATTGCCCGTTTTACTATAGTTGCCATATTGTTTGACGTGCGTTGTGTTTGTGAATACGCTATCAGGTAATTAGAATTTGATTGTTGTTATTAGTGTAAAATGGATAATATTGTCTGTGAAAGTTGTTCAGATGGTGTGTGTATTGAGAAAATAAAACATGATGCGTTTTCAAAACTATATTTCGGTGAAAAAAAAACAAGTTATCGAGATAGGTCGTGGTACACCGGATTTGCAATTAATACAAATTAAAGGTAAAGTCAATCGTAAATTCAATAAAAAACAATATGATTCATATCATTGGCTGACAGGTTGCATACACAGTACCTAATCGGTTATTTTGTTTCGTTTGTCTACTATTTTCAAATAATAAAACCGTCTGGAACGACACCGGTTACGCTGATATTCATAATTTTCCTACCGCCGCGAGAAAACATGAACAATCTGAAAAACACTTAGAAGCTTCCCTTAAATATCACACCTTTGGAAAAAATCGTATAGAGACGCGTTTAATCATCAATCGACAAGACGACGCGACGAACCAAAACCAACGTGCAGTATTTTTGGTGAGTAAAATTTTCTGCCTACCCTGTCTTAAAACTGTGTGCACGCCACTGCTCGTCCCCCATAGTAAATAGCGTGATAGTTTATACCCTATAGTTTGACCAGACTTATAGGGAACACCTATGCAAAATTTTAACAGAATCTATCCGGTAGAATTTGCGTCATGCTAGAACATAAAAATACAACATAATGTAATATTGCTCGTCCCCCATAGTAAATAGCGTGATAGTTTATACCCTATAGTTTGACCAGACACACAGGGAATATCTATGCAAAATTTTAACAGAATCTGTCCGGTAGAATTTGCGTGATGCTGGAACATACATACAGACAAACAGACAAACAGACAAAAATTCTAAAAAAAATATTTTCGGCATTAGAATCGATCCTAGACCTCGTAGCAATTACTTTTTTTCAAAAATATTCAATGTACAGTTTTGACTTCGCTACGATTTTATTATATGTATAGATAGTATAGCACTTTGGAACGTGAAAATGTACAAAATAATAGAATTGATTCTAGTCGCCCCTTCCAAAAGGTAGTTTTCGTATGGAGAAGACTAGGCAAGAAACTCCACCGTTTAAATGCTGATCGCGCGGTAAACGTTGCTTGCGCGATGCAGGATTTCACGTGACGTCAGTGTGATGCGTAGTTCGTATGTGGCGATGTAGATGCCGCCACACATACAAAAAGAGTTTCAGAACATCGGGTCTACCATGTCAGAAGAGGTGTGAAGCCACTTACTCTTTAAAGAAGTCGTTGGCCTGGTCCGGCGAACCGAGGAAGGCGACCTTCCCGTCGGCCATGATGAGCAGTTTGTCGAACATGGCGTACAGCTCCGAAGACGGCTGGTGGATGGTACACACCACCGTCTTGCCTTTTTGTGCGAGGCCTTTTAGTACCTGGAGATGGAAATTGATTGGTGAGGAGGCGTTTTGGTGAATTGCGGAACGCACAGGGTTTTCAGCCATACTGTCGAACTCGTGTTAATTGCTGTGATGCTGTGTTATACAAGGTGGAGACGACATTACGACAGTAAATTAAACTACGTATATCTATGACGTTTTTAGTCCGCTTACGAAAATTCAATCAAATATATCCAATAGTTTAGTCACTATAGCTAGTCAAAGATTGGTAAAACCCATAGTCGGCACATCACTACTATTTAGTTTGTTTGAAAAAATCACTTTTTTAATTTCGAAGCTAGGTTTTAGTTGATGGGCACGCCACAATCGCGGCGATAAGACCCCTCTTTGAGGAGTGGCTGGAGAGACGTCACGGCGTTCTCACCTTCCGCCTGACGCAGGTCCTCACCGGACACGGCTGCTTTGGGAGGTTCCTGTTCAGGATAAGGCGGGAGGAAACACCCGGGTGTCACCATTGTGTGGATCGGCCTGAGGACACGGTGGAGCATACGGTGGAGGCGGGAATCGCGAGCCGATTTCCGGCCACCGTAGGCGCGGGCTTGCGGACGGTGAGCAATGGGTAGCTCGCCGTCCGATAAGGACCAAGCCCGGGTCGACGGCGCGTTGTGTTCCACGCGCGCCTCAAAGAGATGTCAGCAGAATTGACGGGGTCCGCTAGGGCCAATGCCTGCCGGGGGTTCGAAGAAAACCGATCGGGATATCGTGGCCCCCGGCAACAGGGCAACCGAAGGAACACGGGTGGGTTTTAGTCAGTAAGAGTCTGACACGCCCTCCCGCTCCGCCCAGAGCGAAGAGAGAGAAGTTATTTGATAATTTCTCACCCAAAAAAAAAAAAAAAAAAGGTTTTAGTTGATGGTTCCAAAATAATCTTATGCTAATTCATAAGAGTGTTTTCATTTATTGCCGTATTGTTGTCTCCACATAGTATATTTTTAACCGACTTCAAAAAAAAGGAGGAGGTTCTCAATTCGTCGGGATTTTTTTTATTTTTTTATGTATGTTCCCAGATTACTCAAAGACGGCTGGACCGATTTGAAAAATTCTTTTTTTGTTTGAAAGGGTATACTTTCAAGTTGGTCCCATTGTCATTTGGTCACGATCTGATGATAGAATCTTGGAAAAATCGAGGGAACTCTTCAAATATTAAAGGCACATCTATAGCGATTTGGGTATTTTTGATGAGCAGTTGACATAAGGCTATTGTAACTTAGATAAATTACAAATCAACCCACTAAAAAGTGAAAAAAAAATCTTTTTTACTAAAAATACAACCGACTTCCAAACTACAAAGTGAAAAATAACTTTAATTTTGGAAGTCGGTGTCAAAAAACTGAAATACTGATGCAAAGACACCGACTTCCGAAATTAAAGTTATTTTTCACTTTGTAGTTTGGAAGTCGGTTGTATTTTATGTAAAAAAGATTTTTTAATTTAAAGGTTTTATAACTGCGATTGTGCTCTTTATTTATATTACGTTGCGGATCAATATTCTATGCAAGTATTTTTACTTTTAAGGTTTCGGAAGTCTTATTATCCTAATTTTTGTTTTTATTACCAAATCTAAATTAACTTAATTATCTACTGAGCACTTTTATAGAACATCATTCCATTCTGTATCTGGAGAGGGGCGTTATAGCTGCGCTACAGTTTATACTTTTGCATCTATCATCGTTTTACTTGTTGTACTTAGTCTTGTGTTATTGTTCCGAAATATTATCATTTATTATTTGTTTGTTATAACTGGTTATAACAAAAGTTAATCAAATAATTTGACATAAGTTTGTCGGTTTGTGAGTGTTGCCTTTCAGAAAATTTGTTTATTTGTTGAGTAAGTTAAGTTAAAGTATCAGGCGTTGAGATAAATCCTGATAATGGGGTAGGTAGCATAGACTAAAAGGCTTTTTCACTCGAAGCGAAACAGCTCCCTTGTAAGTACCTTACTTAAAACCATTAGAGTGCTATTTGTGGATTAGTCGATTGCTACGACATTTCGTAGTATGCTACGAAAAATCTACATTCATTTGTAGTCATTTTTTTTTTTCTCCAACGGTGCTCACTTTGTTTCTTCTTGCTTGTCTAGATTTACCCACTACCACAGATTAATACAAAAGGTTCACTCCACAAAATCACTTACATAAAAAGCTACTCTTGCTACGACACAATAACGTGCAATTCAGGTCGCACAGCGCTAATTACCTACAGTTATATTCACCTAATAGTTGCCTCTCTTTCTATCGTGTAACTCTTATATCTTCTGACTACGTTGCGCGCATTGAATTGGCCCGACAAGACGGGACCGCCGCGTACTTGTAGCTTCAATACCTAAAATGTGGAGTGCGCCTTCTGTACTATTCTGTGCCACTGTTACAAAAAGTTACCTATTAGGACAAAAATTGTTTGGAGGTTCTTTCTTTTTGAAGCATTGAGTAAAACATACCTGTAACACATTCTGCGCCATGAACGAGTCCAGCCCCGAGGTGGGTTCATCACAGAACATGAGGGGAGGATCCGTGAGGACCTCACTGGCGAAGGATAGCCTCTTCATCTCTCCTCCCGAGATACCCTTCAGACGACCAGGGATGCCGATGACGGTGTTCTGGCATTTTGTGAGCGCCAACTATGGACAAAGTTTTGGGTTAGAGAAATCTTTGTGGGATTCATCGTCATCATAATCAGTTTATAATGTTCCCACTACTGGGACACAGACCTCTCTTCGAGAGGGAGTGGGCTGTAATCTACCACGCGGGTCCAGTGCGGGTTGGTAGATGTCACATATCTCTTTGAATTTTTGGTTCTAGGACATGCCGGTTTTCTCACGATGTTTTCCTTCACCGTCAACCGGGCACAAATCCAGACTCCGGGCTGCTACTCAGAAATTCCAGATGGGAAAACCTAATAACACTTTGCCCGACCCGGGAATCGAACCCAGGACTTTATACTTAGCAGTAGCGCTTGCGATCACTAGACCAACGAGGCAGTCTGCAGCTTGGAAGAATACACTCAAAAACCAAATAAGTTTCAAGGACGATAGCCGGATGCTGATCAGAATTTTATAAACAGTAATATTTTTATGCAAATGAACGAACGAGTATAAAATACAGGTGCATATTATAATGTAGATATGACATTTGATTTGGCATTTGAGAGCAGTGGTGGCCCAGTGGTAACGGCCGCGACTTACGAGTTGTAGGTCGTAGGTTCGAACCCAGACAGGCGCTTTACTTTGTGTAAATTATTTCATCACCACTGCTCTCAAAACGGTGAAGGAAAACATCGAGAGGAAACCGGCATGTCCTAGAACCGAAAATTCGAAGACATGTGACATCTACCAACCCGCACAGGGCTCGCGTGGTGGATTACGGCGCACTCCCTCTCACAGAGAGGAGGCCTGTGTCCCAGCAGTGGGAACATTTATAGGCTGATGATGTTGACATTTGATTTGGCTAGTTTAAAAAATAATTATGTGCCTATTTTTTTAATCTTTATAAGTCGTCTCATAAAGATAAAATAACGATATACAGGCTACACTACATCCTCCAAGTTTGAGAATGTTAATCAAACAAGATATGTGCACGTAGCAAATATCAACAAAAAATAAAAGTTAATAACTTACACACCGTCCGGTACTAAAAAATCTGTCTGCTAAATTGAGTCAACTATAACCAAGTTAATTGAATTCTGATGTCATTTAGTTAGAAACAACTAATGGGATACAAAGTAATGGCAGAATGACGGAAGAAAACTGCATTTTGAAACCGGTTTCAATAACTTTACTATTTAAAATGCTTGTCGTTAATGACTTTACGTCGACTACATTAGAGTCTGGCTACGGTAAGTAAAAAAACGGATGAATTTGAAAATCTATAGACGGCAACATCATCCTGCGAAAAAAGAATTCATATTTTGTTTGTCTTTTTGTTTTTGATCTGTTATTTTGTTTATATTTTGATTTATTCCTGTTAAGGCGACGATAACCGACTTTTAATGATTTTATACTGAAGATCACGTCTAAACGAGTAGTGTTTATGATTTGGAAAAAATACATACATAACATCACGCCTGTAATCCCCGAAGGGTTAGGCAGAGGTGCACCTATAGTACACCCACATTTCGCCAGTTATGTATAAGTCACATGTAATAGGGGGCGAGCCTATTGCCATTTACCGGGCACAAATCCAGACTCCGGGCTGCTACTGAGAAATTCCAGATGGAAAAACCCAATAACACTTTGCCCGACCCGGGAATCGAACCCAGGACCTCATACTCAGCAGTAGCGCTTGCGACCACTAGACCAACGAGGCAGTCGGTTGTTTGGAAAAAATATATGTTAAATTAAAGCATTTTCTTAATAACTTAATATAGGAATATTTTAGATTATGTTTATATTACATAGTGAAATTAATTTGTAAAGTTATGTCTAACGCGGATAAAAAAACTGAGAATCATGCAAAATCTATCCAGCGTATTTTTCTAGAATCTTCACCATTTTAAAAATAATTTAATTATTGATTTTTTAGAATACGTGATTTTATTAAAATGCCTTTTGTTTTATGTATAGTAAATTAATAATGCGTCTAATTTGGGACAGCGCTCCTTGATGGGCGAGTCCTATTACTGGCTGGACGTACGACGCGTTGCGTGAGCTCAGTACAGAACACGCAAGCTAACCACTCAAGGTCACTGGCATATATTTGCGTCTTCAAGAATAGTCTCTTTAGCACGATGCAGTGTGGATTTGATACAGTTCAAAAATCAAAAGACAAAATATCAAAATCATTAGATCAACCCCGAAATTGACGTAACTGACTGATGTAAAAGTATACCATATATGAAACTTTTTGGGGTTGCCCATTTATTCCATTGCAGACTTAGCGTGGCCAACAATACAAACAATACAAAACATCAATAATATGCTTATTTTATGTTAAGTTTTTAATACTTTTTAATTAATTTATATACCAATTATAATAATGGTCAGCCATCTCTAGTCCTATCTTTTAATAGGTAGCTTTAACTAACAAATTCTTTGTTTCCTCAACCAAATCGTCAAAGATGCTGATTCAGAATCCTTCTAACTCTACCACTAACTCTCTCACACAAACGTTTAAGCCGTTTCATACCACCGGGTGTCTCAAACATAGTGGACCAAAGGCAAATGGGGTAAAGCAGAGGTGGCCACCTATTCATATAAAAGTTTTAAAGTTGGGATATTCTCGACAGTCCAGAAAATTTCGCTAGTTAAATCATTTTCAAGAAATTTTACATATTTTTTAAAATTTTCGGTAAATTTTAAAATTATAGGTGGCCACCTCCGCTTTACCCCATTTGCCTTTAAAACCACTACGTTTGAGACAACCTGTATATACTGGCATATGCATCACCATCCAATAGCTCAACCTTTGTATAACATTCCGGTGCCTACTATGTTTTATAAAGCCCTATTTCGTATCTCACCTCAGTAATAACCTCTTGAACTCGTCGCATCCGCTGTGCGTACGGTATGTGGCGGTCCATCCTCACTAAAGCCTGTAGAAAAAAAACAAAATTAACATCATGGATTCAAAAGAGGAAATAAAAAGAAAAACAAAGTTCCCATAAACTCGTCTTAACAAATATTTGGAGTTCATTTTTCACGGTTTTGTAGTCATAATAATATAATAGAGCAGTTTTTAGGGTTCCGTACCTCAAAAGGAAAAAACGGCATCCTTATAGGATCACTCGTGTGTCTGTCTGTCCGTCTGTCACAGCCAATTTGCTCCGAATCTACTGGACCAATTTAGTTATTTGGTACACATATGAATTTCTGTGACCCAAACAAGGACGTTTAACATAAATAAATGAATTTTGAATATGGGGGTCACTTTTAGGGGGCAAATTGAAAAACTAAAATATTCCGACGAACTGAGAACCTCCTCCTTTTTTTGAAGTCGGTTAAAAAACGACGTATCAAATGAAATTATATAAATATATATTTTTTTTTATTTTTGAATAAATTTAAGAATATATATGAAAATTGACCATTCTGAGTAAAGAACCATTCTCTGTATTTTTTTTAAATTGTTGGCTCAGTTGTTTCGGAGATAAGTCCCACCTTATCTCCGTAACAACTGAGCCAAATACTGGTCACAATGAACCAGTATTTTCGCGGAGTCCCCACGGAGGCTTTGCGGAGCCCAGCTTCCTTTTCATTAATTTCATCAATTCTTTAATATTATCAGACAATTAATGAGAAGTAAAATTTTATTTCATACCCCCCATTGCAAAATGTTACTGTCAAGTATTATGATTATTAATGAAGAACACAAACCAGGTTTTGATTATTTTAGGGCTCCGTCAAATATTTCGTTTTCCAAAAGGGTTCCGTCGCCAAAAGGAAAACGCTAAGTTAAATATGTTAAAGCAAGTTTCATACGGACGAAATCGCAGGCAAAAAGCTAGTATAATTATTTCAATATCATAGTTTTTTGTCATGGTGTCAAGGCTGTACCGGCTTGAGACTGACTGATATTATTTTTAACAAACCGGTTTTTACAATGTTACTTAAGTTTAGGAGATACGAGTTTAATAGGCAAGAGGTATACGAAATCATCGTTAGTGAATGATAAATGTGTGATTCAGATAAAATGGCTTCCCATTGATGTTAACGGTTTTATAAGTAACAAAGAATGTTTGTTTTGCGGCATAACTGATGTTATGTTAGGTCTTCTTTATGCCAGGCTTATTTTGATGTTTCTTACAACGTTATGGTTGATTTCTTTAATTTACGGACCGTTTTTTTGAAGTGAAAACTTCTTTAGACGCGTTGGGCATTTTTGAGATGGGAAAAAATAATTGAACTCGCGACACAGTTACCGACACCTCGTTGTTGTAAACGCGATTGTGTTCTTTATTTATGGGTAATTCTTCAGAGACAAAATTTTCGATTTCTATGGGTATATTTTCTGTAACCAACTAACAAAACGACATGTAATTTTTTTTTTGTACAGTTTATATATGTCCCTAACTGGGACTAATTATATTTTTCAAATAATTGCTGTCTAGGTACAGAATAAAAATATTTGAAGTTTGTTCTTCTGATTCATATAACGCGTCCGTTTGCCATTTTCTGGAACAAAATGGTCGATGTCGCATTTTCCCTTTGATAAATCAATATAAATTATAATTATATCAAAAGGAAATGAATTGTCCTCTTACAAAAAAAATGAGAATTAGTTATAACTACGTTAGTGTGTTTAAAAATATGTAAATAAGAAGTGTCCGGCGTATCATACTGATTAATGTGGCGTAAGCTGCGCTTGACCGTACTTAGTCGGGTAATAATAATGAGAGTCTGGCTTCTCGCGCGGGGGGAAGCCAGTCGTACAACGGACGACCTAGAAGGTGGACGTGCGGCTGGTTGGCTTAGATCCCGGTGTTACGACGGTAAACATCTGATTCATCTGTGCTTGGTTCAGGTGGTATTCTGATTACACTGCCTACTTTATCAAATTTATTTTATTGTTTTAAAACTTCAATCCAAGTTTCGTGTGATGCTCTTGGGTTATAGATTCGTGTAGAAACATGACAATACTGAAGTCTGTATGTATGATGAGTTATGCATGATTGTAGGCAAAATCCTGATTAATCTGTGCCTGATTCATATAGTCAAAACCCCATATGAATTTTAAAATAAATTAGTTTTTCGCCTCTCCAGCACGAAAGGAGCGCTTTTGTTGCGTAATTCTCCTTGTCAAATTTTTGACTGTGTACAAGTCAGTAGTTCTAGTCTTATTTGTTATATTTAATTAGCTATAACCTTTTCAATAATTAAAAATGGCGAAAATGCACTGGTATTTTTCACGTTTGCGATTATTAGTGTGGAATTATTCTGAAAAAGGACACGGGAAATTCTGAATTTCGGGGTGCCGAAATTCAGACTGGAAAAGATACGGATACACCCCCAACAAGACCACGACCTTCCCGATGACGACAACTTTTGGATGGAGACTTCGTCAATCGATGAAAAACTTATAATTCCAAAATTCACCAGAGATGTACTATCGACCCTTCATCAGAAAAGCGTGAATGATCGCTCAGATTCTGACGATGAGGATATTTTCGTGTTTAAAAGGCTCAATATGATAAACGGATAAAAGAGTCTCACGCCATTGGTGAAAATAATATAGAAGATATTATTGTTGTTGTTAAAATATGAATATTTTCTTAATACAGAGCTCATCTGCATAAAGTTTATGATTTTTATTTCTGTTTCTGATTAATCTGGGCACAAAATATTTGAACATCGATATCTTGAAAACCACTTTATAAAAACGAGTCCCTCATTCAAATATATGTTATTTGGTATACCTATTTTCATATGAACATATGTTACAAAGCTGAAAGTGAAATTAAATTTTGGCCATATGAATCAGTCGAAGAATCAAATTTCGAAGAACTACCCTTATATCACGTTACGGATCAATGTTCTATGCAAGTATTTTTACTTTAAAGGTTTTGGAAGTTTTTATTTTTTGTAAACGCGATTGTGCTCATTATTTAGATAAGGTTACGGACCAATATTCTATACAAGTATTTTTCTTCCACCAAGGCGATCTTGTTCAAGTTTGCACTTCTGTCGGCATTCCCGGAGTGCCACTGTTTTTTTTTTTTTTAATTTGGACTCTTGTATCTTTACCAACAATGAAGCAATGACCTCATAGCTTTGCATAATAGACCCTCCCATTTGGAAGTAGCTATCACAGGTAAAATTAGCTTACGAATCTATTTATATGCCCAGTTTGGCAATAAAATTACTACCATTGTGCATTGCTAAGTAAAACGATTCGTTTTTGTTTATAGAAACCGAGCATCAGACAATCACAGAGGAACTACAGCTGTTGTTTTTTTTTTACATAGGTCTTCTCGCAGTTTTGACCACTAAGGTCTTGGCTGCTTAACCAGGCTTTCCTGTGTCTGCCTTAAGCTACTACACGTAAAGCCTCCAGCTAGAAGTAAAAACTATTCTAAATAAAAAAATTGCGAGCGCTCGCGAAGGGCACCCTCTGTGGGGTACGAACATCGGCTTAGGGCGTCGCTGGGGGCGGACAGCAAGAAGGGACAGGCTGGATCAAACTTAGATTTTCATCTTGATTATTATACGGAGTAGTTAAAGCTACGTGCTCAGCTGCAACAACTGCTGGCACCTCGTTTTCGAGCAAGGGTCGGGGGGGAGTATCATTTACTCGGGGACGCGGTCGCGACCGTGAAGGACCTCGGCGGCGAGGTCGGAATGACGGGAGGCGTCTGTATTTGTGTACTGTAATGGTGGCCCTATTCTTCTCCTGGAGGAGTGTTATAGGGTCATCTGGGTCGGAAAGGTACAGCTGTTGATAAGCTTACGGATCTATTTAGGTATATGCCCAGTTTGGCAAAAAAATAATTGCTACCGACGAACCGAGCGTTAGTCATCATATCTATCCACGATATAGGCGGTAAGGAGTTTTCGTGTGGGGCGAAACTCGTAGGGCGAATGCGAAACAATATTTAAAATTTTCATCCCTTCTTACAAAACAACTGAAACTTAAAAGTCTAGAAACTTCTCTAGTCAATCACTAAGAATAACATTATCTGTTTGAATACTTATTTTCGAATTAGCTCCTTAACTTACCTGGAAGACTAAATGCTCCTTCACCGTCAGCGTCCCAATAAACAGATCCTGCTGCTGAACGTACGCTGACAGTGCTGAAAGCGCTTCAGGCGTAGCTGGCTGTCCATTTAGCGCCCTTGTTCCACTGGACAGCACTCCGCTTGGAGTGCGGAATGTTAGCGTGTTGAGAAGCGTAGTCTTCCCGGCTCCTGATGATCCCATGATGGCGAGGAGCTCGCCGGGGTAAGCGGCACCATTTACTAGAGAAGAAGAAACGAAATACTTATTTATGAAAATCGAAGTAAATAATCACAGAGTATATGGAGCTGTGACCTGGTTGAGACTCGCACTGACCAGGGAAGGGACTCAGCAGTGCATGGAACAAGGTTGTCAATGATGATGCACGGCTAATGAGAAAGAATAAGTTCAATTTTATTAACCGAGATCAAAAAGGAGGAGGTTCTTAATTTGACTATTCTCTTTATTTATTTTTGTATGTTTGTTTTGCGATTACTCCGCCATTTATGAATTGATGATTTTGATGATTCTTTTTTGTTTGATAGGTCATACTTCAAAGGTGGTCCCATATAAATTTTATTAACTTTGCAAAGACACCGACTTCCTAAGTTAAAGTTATTTTTCACTTTGTAAAGGTTTTTTTGGAAGTCGGTTGTTTTTTTTTAAATTTATTACGCAGCTCCATAGCCCCTGTTGATAGCCAATGAAATTTAGATATGCCCATTGAAGAACATACAATAAAAAACTTCTTAATAAAAATCGTCTCATAATAAAGTGAGTTAAAGTGAGTGAGCGTGTGTGAGTAAGGGGTGTGTCTTCTTTTAATTTTAAACTCACTCAACCCCTGCAATGTTTTCAGTTGGTGATAAATTCTCGTACCTTTTCTGTATGAGAAGAGGAGTTTGCCCTGCGATAGGACAGTAATAGGCTAGTATTAGCATAAGATAGCATAATCATCCTATAATGTTCCCACTGCTGGGACGCAGGCCTCCTCTCTGTGAGAGGGAGTGGGCTGCAATCCATCACGCGGGCCAGTGAGGGTTGGTAGATCATAGATGTCACGTGTCTTAGAACGTTCGGTTCTAGGACATGCCGGTTTCCTCACTTTACCGTTTTGAGAGCAGTGGTGATGAAATAATTTACACAAAGTAAAGTGCCTGTCAGGCTTCGAACGTACGACCTATAACTCCTAAGTCGCGGCCGTTAGCCTGGGCCAGCACTGCTCTCTGCTGGTATTATTTAAGACTAAATGCTGTCTTTCTACCAATTACGAATACTGTGCGAGGATTGGCGAGGAAGCTAGGAAAATTCCACACTTACGCCCAAAAGCGAATTATTTCTTAGTATTGATAAAATTTACTGATTAACATGTCACACGTGTAAATTTTGGTATTGTTGATCGAAGTGTAAATGTTTCCACTGACTTTAAAAGTCTGGGAACATCAAGAAACTGATGTCCTTGACTTAAAGCGAGGCTTTTAAGTGTAGCTAATCTTCCTTATCGGATTAATGCGAATTTTATCTAAAATTAACATCTCAGATTTTAGAACTGATAAGAATCAATCAATTGAATATGTTACTTGATATTAGCTAAAACATTCTGTGAGAACTTGTGTCAGTTAGTAAATTAATATTAAATTTATACGTCTGCTATCTTGATTGATCTTGCTTTATCCATTATTAACTCGCGACTTCGCCTGCGTGTATTATTAAGTGTATTTTGTATTTCGCCATTTTTAAATACGCTCTGGATGAAATTTCCGTGCCTCGTAAAGCACAAGCCGTTGGTCCCGGCTGTCATTTGTAGATCTTTGACAGTCGTTACGGGTAGATAAAAGCCCAAAATTCTGACAACCAGTCTTACCAAGGAGTATCGTGTTACCTAGTAACTAGGTTGTGGAGGTCAGATAGACAGTTGCTCCATGTAAAATACTGGTATTCAGCTGCATCCGGTTAGACTGGAAGCCGACCCCAACATAGTTGGGAAAAGGCTAGGCAGATGATGATTGATGATCCAAGATATGGTAGCCTCTGCGAAGCAGTAATGCTCGCGAAGGAGAAGGCGGAACGCGTGAGGGAGAGGCAAAATTCGCGCCCTCACGCCCCTAACCGCCGCAGGAGGAGACGCCCTGGGCGTAAGAGTCTGACACGCCCTCCTGCTCCACCCAGAGCGGAAGAAGTTTTTTAATAATTTCCCACACAAAAAATAAAGGATATGGTAGCCTATATGCTTCTCCAGGTCCAATTTCATAACTTTAGGCAACAGACTGGCAGACAGACAGAATTACTTTCGCATTTAACATAATATGAGTTTCGAGGTGTTGATTTTATTCGTCTAGGTATGTGATCTTTCAAACAAACTAGATAACACGAAGACGAAGGCATTTGATAGTAGCCAAAGATTATTTTCCGGTTTTACTACATATTAAAATGAGCATAGAATACTTGGCAACAGAGGCTTGTAAAATTTAGCAGTTTTGGAAAGAAAATCCCAAAAAATCACACTGAACTCACCATTTCTCAACAGCTGTTTTCTTTGCTGGAACATGCCGCTCGCCGAGGGTTTCCAGAAGTTCCAGATGCGTCTGGATCTGGACCTAGACTCGGTGGCAAAGGCGTTGATGTCTGCCCAGGTGTAGGTGACCTTCTCCACTCCTCCAATGGCCCCATAGTTGCGGTGGGATGGTATTGCCAAGGTGACTTCGACGCCGCTGCCGCGAGGCGAAGGTTCTGGCGTGGGGCCATCCTGAAAAAGAATTATTATGTTTAGATTTCATTTTGAAAGCTAAGAATGATGCTTCTTCAACAAAAAGCATCTTTCTGGAATGCAGGATGGTTGCTGACGGTATTTTTGTTCACTGAAAAATAGGTGTGACACTGGTGGTGATTATTAACTCCGGACAGAAACAGATGTGTTATGTATTTAACGTGTGTATCTGTGTGTCTGTCTGTGGCATCGTAGGTCCCAAACGGCTGAACCGATTTTTTAAATTAATGTCAGCGTAATTTTGATCCCAAGTAAAACAGTTTTGTATCTTTTGAGAAATATATTACTAGTTGTATGTGTGTTTTACTAAACTAGCTAAGAACAGGAAGTGGGTTTTGGTTTGGTTTGAACTTAAAAGGCAACTCTACCTACGCAAGCAGCTTTATATTTAAAATAGTTCGCTATACTCCTTGCTATAAGGTATTTCGATTGCATATCCAAACTTTTAAACCCTATGGCTCGTTGTCCAGCATGCAGCTGATTAAGATATTTTGATCAAGATATTTTAATGAAATACTATGATGTAGATGGAAGTCCAGATTATGTGTGTGATTGTCCATACTCTACTAATGCCAGTTTTCACCGACAACTAAGTGACACTTAAAGGAATCCCTAAATAAAAGTGGATTTTCAACTCTCAGCACTGAGCCTAGCGTTGAAAATCCAACAGTGCACTTTTATTTAGGGATTGATTTATGTGTCGCTTAGTGAAGGTGAAGACCTCCTCTTTATGAGAGGTCTGTAATCCACCATGCGGGCCCAGTGCGGCTTGGTAGACGACACTACTCTTGTCTTCAAAATTTTGATTCTAGGACATGCGAGTTTCCTCACGATTTTTTCCTTCACCACGTCTAGCTTAGTGGCATTTACAAACAAAATAACAATCTATATCATATATAGCTGTTTTTAATGCAAATTTTTTAAATAAGTTATGCGCCAAAGTTTCTAAATACATTATTAATATTTAAACAATTGATTTTTGTGGGCTAAAACTTGGCTTTGTCCCAGTCACCTTTAAAAGATCTCACACCTGCATACAAAGCATTTATTTATATCACTAGATTCGAAAGTTGACATTTAGAAACGATTTCCGCACAGCAGGAAATTATTTAGACAAATCTGGTTATACATCTGCTTCAAAATTGGTGGAATACATTAAGCTGATTAGAATTAAATTTAATGTATGTCTAGCATAGGAATACAATGTGGTCACCGGTTCTAAACAGGCTGAGTGTTTTAAAAGTAGGTCGAGAGATGATGTCAAACAAAAGCAAGGTACGATCTTGAGTCATTTAAGATGCTTACGGAGGCCTCCCTGGCTTCTCTTGCGATCCTGACATCTCTGAAGAGAGCGTACCATCACGGAAAGCCATAAATACAAATATATTTATTTCAACTAAAACAATATTGTTTCATACATGAATTGAGGCAGCCCCAGTAAGTTACTTGTGTCGGAGCTGTCTCACTCTTTCTTAAGTAGTAGCTTTACAATGATGAGGTTAAATAGAGTTTATAGAAAAATAAAAATTAAATTAAATTAAACATTAATTTAGCAGCTTTCGGTGTATGTGTGTGTGTGGAGGTTTGTGGGGCGGTTTGCGTGTACCGTATTTTTTATTTATAACTAACCACCGTAAGGACTTAGTATTCTTGCTTACAGCGCTCGACTGTTATAGAACCAGGGTAGTAACAGATATGGTCATCGTGTGCACGGGATTTTCTTTTCGAAGTGGTTAGTTATGGGGTTCCGCGATGGTACATTTCCGATTGGAAGACTGTGTTGTGAGGCTCCAGGGCAAAAGTGCTCTGAACTTGGACTCCTTTCCGTTTTCCCACAAACTTAGCGCAGCTCCGACTTTCCCCAATACCCTTATAATAATTACAGGACGATCAAGTAGTGCAAGTAGTTCAGACCTAAGTACCTACATACTTTCTTTCACAATCTCAGGATTTTCAAGGGTACTCTTAATCCATTGTTTCATATTTTTAAAGTCTTCACCTACTCGACTACGTCAATAACGCAATGAATGTTGTCAAATTGTCAAAATAAAAGACATTGCAATTGTTGCATGTGTTAGTTACGCAACCCCACTGGTGTGTTCCAAAAATGTAAAAAATGGATTAAAAAAATCATGGCAATTTGTAGTGTCACTTTCACTCAAAATTCTAATTTTAAATCACCTAGATGTTTTTCATTTGACAGTTGAGGTTAATTTTATAACCTCCATTTTCAGCGATGACTTTTCAAAAACTATTTAATAATGTTATTCAAACAATAAAATTGTTGTAAAAAGAGGTGAGAAATAAAGTTAAAACCTAAATACAGATGAATTTGTTACTAATTTCCTGTAATGAGTGATTGCGTTAGAATTAAATCTGAACAGAGTTTGTTTACACTTTCATTAGAGATTTTTGGAACCGTCTATAGATTCTGACTGAACGCAAATTGGACTACATAATGAAGACCTAGTTCTCTTAAATAAGCCTGGCTATAATAATCGTACAGCTACTGTAGCATAACAAGTTGTATTGCCACATACGAGTCGAATGTCGCCCGGGAATCCAACCCAGACGACATAGGATAAAGAATGAAACGAAATATCACGGTAGATCCACATAATATATTGATTTTTTTATTTAAAAAAACAAGATAAGGGAAAAAGGAATGGTTAATTAAAAAATAAACAAGAATTATCTTAACAGTTAACATTTTTAAAACCCCCGACACAATCATTTCCTCATGTCTCTTTCCTACTCCATCACCAGACCCTGTTCACCATCTATCTATAACCTATTCATTGAGATCATTCCAATGAGCCCAAACACGATACCTGTGCTGTAAGTTGGTAAGCGAGTTGGGTATCCTGCAAATTCCAGGTGATGCTGCAGCATCAGTTCAAGGTAACTATTTTCTTCTAATATCATTGAAATAACAGAATACCAAATTTCAAATCGATCAGACCTGTGGACTCACATCCATTCATCAACTAGAAAAGAGCTGATAATCTTCAATTGGCTGAATAGATTTTGATAAAACATATCTAAGAACCATCGCTAGAAAACCTGCACTCAAATAAAAAACCATATTCAAATCGGTTCACCCGTTTAAGAGTTTTGGTGCCACAGACAGACACACATAGCGATCAATCTTATAACACCCCTCTTTTTGCGTCGGAGGTTTGAAAATAGTCAACGAACAACAAGATTCATACGTCATCTACCTATAATATGTATTATCGTTTTCGATAGTTTATGGATCCTTGTTCCAACTTTACAATGTTTATAATTAATAACTGTATGTAATAAAAATCGTATATAAATCTATGTATTACATTTCAACATAATATTCTCGTAATACATACCTAGATTTATTACTATATATAGGGCTACAACTAGATAACCTCTTACTCAACATTTGATACCCAGTTTCTGATAAAAGTCTCATTCCGTGTTCCTTGTTCGTAGTAATTTGAGACTGTCCTTTGTTTTTTTATGGTATAATTAAATTATGTAATGTGCCTTATAAAAAAATTGTAATTATCATTTCGGACATCTGTTGCCAATACATTACCTAATTGTATTATAATTAAGTAATGTATTGGCTTACTGAATGAAAGTTGCTTTACTAATGCTGTTCCTAATTAATGACTCAAATTAGAACCTGCCTTATTAAAGCATTTAAATTAGGATTCTTAATTTGGTTGATTATTGTCTTTACGTTCATATGTACCTACCTACAACAACACAGTTACAAAAGTTTTTTAGGGGCTTTGGTTTTCGAATCAACCAAAGAAACCATGAAGAAAAAAACCGATCAAGTGCGAGTCGGAGTCGCACACGAAGGGGTCCGGGTTCAGAGTATTTATTTGTAAACATAGGTTACGGATACACAGGTGTGTGAGATGTTACATTTTTGTAAGTTCTCTATGCTTTGCCATTAAGCGTACAAATGTTAGTATCAATAGGTACCACCGTACAATATTTAGTAAAAAAACCGGCCAAGTGCGTGTCGGACCATGCACAATGAAGGGTTCCGTAGTTGGGATGAATTTATCCCGAAAACAAACTTAACTTTGTAGTTGATAAACATGTTCTCCCATACGGAATGTATGAAAAAACATGTTTTTGCAACTGCAAAGTTAAGTTGGTCGATTATTACTCGATAACTAGTAATTTCGTTATATAAACTACTTCTGTGATTTTTTTTACACATCCAAAACCAACCATTTAGCTGGCAGGGGAGGGGGACACTTGACTCTAACAAAAATTAGCACTTTAAAGCTTAATATTTTGCAAACAGATCCCTGAATCTAAAATAGGTTTTCACAAACTCATAATTTTTTTGTAAGACCTTTCCAATGATACCCCACACTATGGGATAAAAAAATAAAAAATAAAACATCACCACTTTACGTGTATGGGAGGTACCCTAAAAAAAATGTTTTTCATAATTTTGTTTTACCACTTTATTGACGTAATTAATATGTATACCTATGTCAAATTACAGCTTTCTAGTACTAAGGGTCTCGGAGCTAGACCGCGGACAGACATACAGACAGACAGACGGACATGACGAAACTATAAGGGTTCCTTGTTTACTACGGAACCCTAAAAACGCAGAAAAAACACGCTTCTTGTATGAGGACCACCTTTAATTTTAAACTTTATTTGATTTTTATTATTTGTTGTTATGAAATACACAATCTGTGAGAATTTCAAATGTCTATTACTGTTCATGAGATACATCCTGCTGACAGACAGACGGACAACGGAGGCTTAGTAATAGGGTTCCATTTGGCACCCTTCAGGTACGGAACCCTAATAAGGATCCCTCCACTTAACCATAGTTTTATTTTCTTTCACAAAAGTCGGGAATTTTAGCTCATAGACTATTTAGAATACAATCAAAACGTTTACCACTTCATTATTAACTTATACATTGTAGCAATTGTAGGGTTAAACGTTAAATGTTGTAAATGACACCTTTGATCTACACTGGCGACTCCCCCTCGCGAAAGTATCGGTTTTCCGATAAGTGTTTTAAACTTATCATGTGGAAAACTATTGTAAAGTTTTTTTTTTGTAGGTACCTTCCATGTTGCTCTCAATAATGAACTGTAGCGTAATTAGAATCAGAGTCGATATTGATATCAGCTGTCATTGATATGTTTTCAAACAGAATGGGAATCGGAATTCGTTGTTATTATTGTAAAAGCCAATTATTTTTAAAAGACTAACCGTGTACTTTCTTGCCGGCTCTTCTCCATAGGAGGCGACCAATTGGAACCGTGCACCTAGCTACTGATGTTTCATAAGTGCCCTTGTAGGTTTATGTGAAATAAAATAATTTGAATTTGAAGTTTATTTATTAAGGGATAATAAATAATAACAACATAGATAATACTTTAGGGTTAACAGAACTTTTACTGACAATGTTGCAGTCCACTACATTATCCGCAAATAAAACATAGGTTGCCACTAGACCAGCATTACCAAAATTAACAAATATTTTAAAATAAATAAATAAGTTACATAAAGCTAGCTATAGCTACAAAACCAAATCAGATAAGAAACAATTTAATTTACTTAAATTATGCAGTAAATAAATAATTAGATTACAATTAAGATAAAAATGTTATAATATTAGATATAAATTTATTTTTCGAGCATGCAAATATATCAATGAAATTTGAATTACAGGATTCCAACATTCTATGCATAGGGCAGCGCAAGCCAGAGTTCATACGACAAGAATTTAGCGCGAACAGAGTACGTGCATGAACCTGACGCGTATGAATTTTTAGCAAGCAGAAAGACGCTGTTGCCTATAAATATCTATGTACGACATAATCCTTTAAGCGTCTTTAACGACAGACATAAGGACTATCGTATTGCTTTTCGATTTTCCCCTAAGCAACAGGAACAATAAAAGAACAAAGAAGTTTATATGATTGTCTGCGCGCGATTGCTAGTCACTGCCTGAGGTATGTGAGCAGAGAGAAGGGGGAGGTAAACAAAGGCTAAGATAACTCAATGTACCTATTATGTCAATGGCTCTCCCATCTCACGTCGCACGCGGACTATACCTTATCAATCTGCCTCCTTTTCCCAACTATGTTGGGGTCGAGTTCTAGGCTAACAAGATGCAGCTGAATACCAGTATTTTCCATGGAGCGACCGTCTATCTGACTTCCACAACCCAGTTACTGAGTAACAACTAGGGATGTTAAACGGTAAAATTACCCTGCTATACGGTAAAAGATGATATTTTACGTAATTTACTGTATTTTACGGTAAAATATGGTAATTTTCGGTAAAAAACGTATTAAACGTACTCATGCAGTCATACGCACTACAACAGTACAAATACAGAAGTGAGTATGTTTGTGTGTATCATGTGTATGTCACTACTTCACTATTAACAGATAAATGGATTTGAATAAAATTTGCCAGAGATATAAGCACTGCTTATATCTCTGGCAAATTTTCAAAACTATATTTCGGTGAAAAAAAAACAAGTTATCGAGATAGGTCGTGGTACACCGGATTTGCAATTAATACAAATTAAAGGTAAAGTCAATCGTAAATTCAATAAAAAACAATATGATTCATATCATTGGCTGACAGGTTGCATACACAGTACCTAATCGGTTATTTTGTTTCGTTTGTCTACTATTTTCAAATAATAAAACCGTCTGGAACGACACCGGTTACGCTGATATTCATAATTTTCCTACCGCCGCGAGAAAACATGAACAATCTGAAAAACACTTAGAAGCTTCCCTTAAATATCACACCTTTGGAAAAAATCGTATAGAGACGCGTTTAATCATCAATCGACAAGACGACGCGACGAACCAAAACCAACGTGCAGTATTTTTGGTGAGTAAAATTTTCTGCCTACCCTGTCTTAAAACTGTGTGCACGCCACTGATAAGCAGTATTGGAACTTTAAAAATAACAGTAAACTGGGCTCGTGCGACTCATGCGTACTAAAATTCCCTTAAACTTAATTCTCAAGTCAAGAATCAATAACATGGTGTGATTCATATCACACCATGTCATGGATTATAATAATATCATCTATGTGCAGAGCAGAGGAGAAATAAAAATTTAAAACTTCATAAGTCGCCGATAATTTTATCGTAATTTATATAAATGACCGTAAAATACCCGTATTTTACCAGCGTTTTTCGTAAAATTACGTAATTTTGCAACCCTAGTAAGACTGGTTGTCAGACTGTATATTACCCATCATACATTAAAGTCCTTCATTATCCCACGATCAATACCACCAATAAGTTAACAACACAATGAACTCCTATTAAGAAACCCGACGGCAAATTCGGTGTTTTATTACGACGGAATTAGGGGTGGGCCGATATCCGGAACTAGTGTCAAGTTACCAGCACGTGGGAGTTACGTAACTCCCTGTATAAGCTGACAGGTGCCGTATAGTAGGTGCTAAGTTTGACGCTACTTGGACATATTAAAATGAATATGGAAAAAATATATGGCGATCCTAAGAAAATAATAATAATAATAACCCAACCGTCGTATCTCTACGTTGACGTCGTGGTGGGGCTTGCGCGCTCCGAACTCTAGGCCTATGCCGGTAGAGTTTACTTTGCCGGAACAGGTCTGGGATTGGGAGCCAGACTAAGAGAGATACAAAAACCCGCAGGGCAGCATGTGGCGAGCTGTTGGGCAGTAGCGACCCCACGGACCCTATCTCCCGGGAGAAGTCTTGTTCCTCACCTCTGGCTTGCCTTTATTGGCCGGCTGGAGTGAACACTGACGAGGAACAGAGCTCCCGCCTCATTCTTGCCTTAATTGGCCGGCTTGAGTGGAGATTCGCAAGAGCAAACGTGCTCGGAAGAAGGAAGTATTCCAGTAAGATGCTGGTAGGGATCTTGACCGTACTTCCGGGATTGTCCTGATAGCCGTGGAATACTTCTCCACTCCTCATAAGCACCTCAGGACGTGTTGCCCCCTTGTCGCTACGACACTATGTGCTAGCGGTGTTTTCGGGGGCCCATTATTGAGCGTGCAAGTCACCCCCTGCCATTTTATCTGTGTATTTTATATAAAACATTGATCAGGCAGGGGCCATAGTCTTTCCATAGTCCTAGATAACCAGTTCACTTTAGCCATCCAAACCTTTAACCCAATATCTTTGTTTCCATATCCTGCAATAGTCCTACACCAACCGGGGGTTGTCCTTGGATGCACTTACGTAGTGCGGACAGGGATAATCGTCGGTTGGTGCCTCATTTAATTAAAAATGTCTAACGGGCCTCTGCGAGTTGGCTTCGGCCCCTCGTACGCCTTCCAAAGGTCCGGGACCCCAGGGCCCCGAGATGTGTCAAAGACATATAAAAATAATAATAATAATGCGAGCGCGGAAATGGGTAGGGTGAAACCTGTTGCATCCGATTTATAAATCTTTATTTATGCTCTTGAATCTGTCTAGTATATGGAAAAACCAAAAGTAAAGAAAGAAAGAAAGAAAAACATTTATTTGGACACAAAAAAAAAGTAAGGGTTGTGACGCGGGAAAGTCCGAAAGGGATACCGTGGCCCCTGGCAACATGGCAACTGAAGGAACACGGGTAGGTTTTAGTCAGAGCGGGAGAAGTTATTTGAAAAAAGTAGAGGCACTCCAGGAGTGCCGACAGAAGTGAAAACTTGAACAAGATCGCCTTAGTGGATGAAAAATACTTGCATAGAACATTGATCCGTAACTTAATATAAATAAAGAGCATAATCGCGTTTACAAAACCTTTAAAGTAAAAATACTTGCATAGAACATTGATTCGTAATGTAATATAAATAAATAAAGAGCACAATCGCGTTTACAAAAAATGAGGTGTCGTCATGGTGTCGCGAAATCAATGGTTGAGTCCCATCTCAAAAATGCCCAACGCGCCTAAAAAAGATTTAACTTATAAAAAATATATATATGGTTGTGATTCTCACACGTTGTGTCTCATCTGAAGATAAATTACAGCCTAGAACTAAGTAGGTACTAGGCAAACCGACTCAAGAAATGTGGTTTCGTTGGATTTGCCTTAGTCAAGAGTTTGTCCCTGACCACATCCGGTTAATTCTTTGTGACGGACGCCACGTAATGATGGGTTACATTCTTGAATTTTTTCCTATAAATAGGACTACTTAATAACTGCATATTATAAAACAAAGTCCCCCCGCCGCGTCTGTCTGTCTCAACGCGATAAACGCAAAAACTACCGAACGGCGTTTAATACTGTTTTGACCAATGGATGGAGTGGTTCATGAGAAAGGTGTATGTGTACTTACATATAATTCATTAAGGCTTTGTGTAAATTGGCTAAAATATGACGATAATAGTTGAAGACGTCGAAAAACAAAAATGGCAGTGGCACTCCGGGAGTGCCGCCAGAAGTGAAAACTTGAACAAGATCGCCTTGGTGGAAGAAAAATACTGGTATAGAACATTGGTCCGTAACCTTATCTAAATAAAGAGCACAATCGCGTTTACAAAAATAAGGTGTCGTCATGGTGTCGCGAAATCAATGGTTTAGTCCCATCTCAAAAATGCCCAACGCGCCTAAAGAAGTTTTCACTTCAAAAACATGCCGACTGGGAGATTTACTGGCCTGTAATATGAGTTATATGAAAACCCCAGTAAAAATCCCGGTAGACCCGTACCCTAATTGTGTAATACAACACAATCACAATTTGTTTCGATTTGAAACAGATTACTAATCCATTGCGTCATAAGTAGGAAAAAAAATCTGCTCAACAACGTATATAACGCAATGAATGATGTTGAACTGTCAAAATGAAACAAATTAGGCATAATTGTTTACGAAAATTAGTTACGCAATTAGGGTACTGGTAGTAGGTACCTTCCCGTGGGATATTTTCCGACATCCACGTGGGCGAAGCCGCAGGCAAAAGTGAGCAATAAATATGTTAAATGAACTCGCAACGCATAGTGTCAGAATATTGATTTTTTGAACGTCTTGTGACGGTCGTAATCAACCTTTATTAAATCCATGGCATTGAAGTCATGGCAACATTAAATAACGATTTTAATTGGGACTCTATCTAGCATCTTTAATGAGACCAAAAACATCATGGGTTTATAAAATTAAATAATAAATAGGGTTACGATTGGACTTTATTTAAGTCATTACCGAGAAACTGTTTTGCAGTTTGGCAAAATGGTACTGATAACTTAAATAAGCGAAAAAAAAACTAAGTTTAACTAAATAGCTGTAAAGCACTTTTCTACACTGTTTCTACTAGATATCTTGACAATCTCGTAGTTTTTTTTTAATATCTAGAGATATGTTATGGTCATATTGCCGCGGGTTATATACCTAGGTCTGTAATATTTAAATTGGTGACGCATACATATGGTTTTATCATACCGTTTTTAAATAAGCTACCTATTTCGACGGATTATCTACATAATTATTGTTTTCTAATGTTTCATAGCTTCAGTGCTACAAGAAGTGTTTTTAGAATGGGTATTTTTTTTTCTGTACTATAATAATCCTATACTAATTAATGAACAATATTTGTATGTATATTATTATATATGTAAATGTATTCATATTCATATCTTTATTTGCATTCCATAATGTAGGTATAAAGGTGTCTTAAAGCTTAGGTAAAATTACGGACCCTGTAAGGCACAGCAAAAAGTATAAAATTAATTCTTAAAATAAAAATAAAATTCGGTCGACCAAAGTTTAGAACAAGATAGCTACCTTAGAATAATGACATGGCAACATGGAATTAGTATGTACTACCATGGCAGCATGGAATTAGTATGTACTATGCATGGAATTAGTATGATCTATCCTATACTTTTAAATGAGCATTCTCTATTTTGACCAGAGCAGAGCTCGGTCGCCCAGGTAATAATTTATAAAGAGGTAAAGTTTGTTGTTTGGATGTAGGAAGTAAGTAATCTCTGGAAGTGCTGATCCTATTTCGAAAATTCTTTCACTGGCAGAAAGCAACATTGTTGCCGCGTGCCATAGGATATGTTTCATAGTACAGTTGAACACCACGCGGGTGAAGTCACGGACAAAAGCTAGTATTAACACTCTCCCTGTCATGGGAACCGCCGGCGACCCCCAAAAAATTTTGTTCAGCTGGCCAAAGCACATACGCAAGAGAAGTATCACATTTTCCATAACAGCACGGCAGTAGTTATAAAACTATTTGAATTCGGTTATTTGAGGTCAGAGCGAATCACACGACATCCTGTGAGATTTTTTTTTTGGACCCGCCGGCGTATCCCACGGCCCCTTGTAATAATTTTGACTTTTGACTCACGGCGTTCACAAGCAGAAACTTTAGGACCCGCCGGCGGCCTCCATGGCCTCCTGAACTTAAAGTTTTATTATTATCGGCAGAGTTGTTAAAAAAAATGTTAAAAATATCCATAAACTATCTATCTGCCTAGCCTTTTCCCAACTATGTTGAGGTCGGCTTCCAGTCTAACCGGATGCAGCTGAATACCAGTATTTTACATGGAGCGACTGCCTATCTGACCTCCACAACTCAGTAACTGGGTAATACGATACCCCTTGGAAGACTGGTTGTCAGACTTTCGGACTTCTGACGACCCGTAACGACTGTTAAAGATCCTAACCTAAAAATATCCCCAAACATTAAGGGTAAATAAACAAACGAATAAATAGCTAATATATGCAAATATTTATATTATGTATTATTTACATTGTTTCTTGACATTACCTAAATTGAAAGATCTTTGTGCTGAGCAGAATGTTAGTTTTATTTTAATAAAATCAAGGCAGACTTCAGGTGAATCAAGACTGACTTGTTTTGGTTCACGTGTAGTCTACATAATATAATACTTATGTACATAAAATTATGTGGGTTGATTGTAACAGGTTTCACGAATGTCTGCTAGCGAACGAAAGTTACGTGTCAAATAAAACAATATTCAAATCAAGTAGTGGGATGAAAATATAACACAGCTGCATCTGTAATGTGTACCTATTTGAAACCAGATGGAAGCAATATTTGAGAAAAGTAATATTTTGCCAATGTTAGATTTTGCTCTACTTACTTCGGTTTCAGATTCCCCTGTAGGTACCATCGGGGTAATACATATCTAACCAATTCGAAAACAAAATCCCGTGCACAGATATAAGTTTCTTCGATAGTACAGACGCCAGCACATCAGGCTACTACAATCTGTCAAATTTATTTAATAGATTTTCAACTTTATTGCTGAAGCATAAGGTTCAAAGTTGATTGGGAAAATTTGACAGTTTCGGGTAGCTTGATGTGCTGGCGTCTGTACCTAATTACCTACCTATGATTTGGCAACGAAACTCTTATAATTTTTTTTTTTTAAATTATAACTTTTAATTTATTTATTCAAGTTACATCTAACCTAATACGTAAAAAATCAATATCTGTTTCTTCGTATTTTATGCGCTGCCATACCGTTAATCCGATTGCGATAAAACTTTATGAACTTATTGCTAGCAAATACGCGAAAGAATAAAAATATATATATATCACGTGGCAGTCGCGGGTAGAAGCTAGTTTTTAATATACTTAAGTAAAAAAAAAGGATTGTGTGGTTTTATGAAACCACGGTAAAAATGAAACTTCTATAGGCGTCGCCATATTGGCCTTGGCTGCTCTGACGAGCGCCTTTCACTTGATCCCTACTCCGCGGCCGACCGTCACGCGACATGCAACACACAGACGAAAAAGTTTGAGACGATGTAATAAAAGTTTCACTTTAAAAGTTAAATTTGTAGTCTATTAAAATGTCAAGATTCTATAAAGTGTGATAAAATCTGAATAAAAATAGCTTCTTCACAATTTAAGATACTAACAATTCTAGAAGGAATTCTCATCTCATAGCTATATTGCTCATAGCAACAGAAAACTCAAAGTATCGACCATTATTGTATCTTAATAGTGGGTCAATTTTCTTATTCAATAGGATGTATCCCATTGAACTAAATTGAATACGATCAGTGGGGTTATAGACCAGAGAATATACCTAGCTAGACTCGACTGTACTTATTGAGAACAGATGTAGACAGAAGCTTTACTAAGCTTCTGTCTACATCTGTTCTCAATAAGTCTGGTCATCAGCACCATCATCATTTCAGCCGAAAGACGTCCACAGCTGGACATAGGCCTCCCCCAAGCACTGCCACTTCGACCGGTTCTCTGCTTCTCGCATGCATGCGGATTCCTGCGGCCTTCACCAGGTCATCTGTCTACCGTGTGGGCCTTCCCACCATACGTCTTACCACTGCCACTTCAGAACCTTACGGCTGCCCCATTTCAAAACCTAGTAAGGGACACTTTTTACAAAAATTGTTTTATTGCATAATCTTGCTAATCTAATAAGTCCCCACCAAATACAAAAACACCAGCGTTGAAAACTCACTTATAAACAGATATAATTAAATATCGAAACCTAGTAAGTGCCCCATTCACTGCCCCGTGACCACTTTTAAACCTAGTAAGTTACTTTAATCATTTCAAAACCTAGATTTTTCAAAAGCTGACCCTATTTACGTTTTTGCGCTCTCCTGTAAAATTTCGTTTTATGTCTTTACTAGGTTTTGAAATGAGGCAGCCGCTAGCTTAGTAGGCACACATCAAGCTGTAGGTACATTTCCAGTTTATGCTGATCTCGCATTGTAAAGTATTTCCGTATAATGCGAGGTCAGCCTATAGCTTGATGTGTAGCCGTGTGTACCTACCGTACCTACCTACAATTGACCCATAATCAAAATGTTTCCTAAAAATTACTAATCCAATGTTTTAGAATACTAGGCTTCATCAACAAAAGTTACATTTTTATTAAGCAAAGCCTGCGATAGGAGACTTTTTGTTTTGTTAGAAGTTTTGATAGAAACTTTTGCTGCGACGAAGATATCGAATTTAAAATACTTATAAACTACATTCGTGGCTGCAACAAACAGCTGTTGCGACATCGCCACAACCTAACTGTTGATCGGTCGACAGTGAAGGGCGTGAGGGCCCTTCTAACGTTAATTTTGAAGATTTTTTGTACACATGATGTTGCAATCGCAACTTTAACGATCAGTTTACTAATCAACTTAAAAGAAATTAGCTTATTACTTAGTCTAAAACAAGCTTTTTACTAAATAGCGATATTTGAATCAAATTAGAACAAAGTTCGAACTAAAAACCGGTGCATTTGGAAACCAGTTCCAAATTTAAAGTTCGTCTTAGCCCACGGAATCGATGATACAGCCTTGGTAACATTTTTTCTCGTAGGTATTTATCATAGAGTCCGGTTTATTTTTCTTTTTGCTTGAAACATTAATATTATAATTAGGTTTGTCGTTTGAACACGGCATGGAATTTGTGGTAGCTATTTTATGTTTGTAAAACAAATAAAATATGAAAACCTACCTATATGATTTGTTATGGGTTGGGTCGGTTTTCCTGATTGATATCGTGTAAACCGCACTAAAATGTACTAAAATCGACTTAAAATAAAACAGTACTTGGACCAAACCATACAGACTGCTAGATACATTTTAATTGTCTGATAAATAACAAAAAATATTTATTTTATGCGGCAAATTTCCGACGTTTATCAAAGCGCTAGAGAATCTGTTACAGACTGAGTAGGTAACCTAATTTCGTGTTAGAAAACCCCCCTAAACATAGTAGACACACAACATAATAAAGCTGCAGATTGTTTAATAAATTTATTCCATGTGGAGATTGTGTAGCTTTCTGCGTTACGCCGCATTTCGTCACCGCCGTAGTAAGAAATATTGTAATAATTAAGTTACACAAAGTATACCTAGCTACTTAAAGGTTATATATATTATATACCATGCAGGTTTTGATTACAGCCACATAAAAAAAAAACATTATCCCATAGTGAGAACCGTTTCAATTGAATGAATGCGCTTCATTTCGAACACTTAAATGACAGACTTACTAGATGTGCCCATGCCTATAGTGACTCTACTGAATAGACTTAGTAACTAGTTCCTAAGTATATAACTACCATAACTTAGTTACTAAGTATTTATCTAATCAAAACAAAACAACGTCATCTCTGCTAACATTTATTTGTAAAATTTTCCTATTTTTAATAACTTTGCCTGTAAATTTTTTAACAAAAATCTTTTAAGGAGAGATTGTCTTTTGACATTAGAAAAATGTCGTCTTGCTACTAAATCAATGTTTCTCTAAAATAAAATACTTATAATAATTTTATACACTTACTGGTGGCGAATTACTGTATGCAACACGCTGGTTATCAACAGACGACGTGATCAGGGGCTCATGCTCTTCATTCCCAGCCGTCATTTTAATTTGATTCCTTTATCACAATTTAAACAATTAAAAAAACAAATTAAAAAATCACTGTCATATTCACACAGATCCACGGAAATACGGTTACGTCACAATTTTTGGCGGGAAATTGTGGAGAAGCGCGCTTGGGTAAGTTGCGTAGCGGTGTGACTGCGCCGCTACAGAGGAATAAACTAAAGCGGTCTATCGACTAATCAATGTCTCGCGGACATTAAACTATGTTTTGTGAGTCTATCTCGGCCACTAAGCATTCTTGAATTTACATGAACACGTGCAATCTTATTAACTTAATGATAATTACGTTTACTTAACGTTGACTGTATTTCAGACTCGTTTGTTTGAAATACAAAGGCTTTCGCTTGTTGTGAGAGTGAAAAAAAAAGGAATGCAAAGGGTATTGACAAAGTGCGTAACTCTAACTACTTACTTACCTAGATATTGAAGTAATTTTCTTCATGCTAACCTAACCTAACGGCGAATTTTTCCAGCATCATCATCAGCATGAATAATTTGCGAAGTAGATGAATAAATTGTTTTTAATTGAAGCTTTAGTGGAAAATGAGTTTTTCCGGTTATTTCTTTTCTATAATTCTTAACATAACTATTTACATTAGGTACTAAATTAAAAGACTAACTAACTATCTGTATAAATAAAAATAAAAAACAAAACTTAGGCTTCGAAGTATTCGTCCGCATCGCTGTCATTCGGAAACGTGCCCAGAAGACTGGCAGCATTGCCTCGTTGAATGGCAATGCTAATTTTTTGGCCAAAGAACGAGCCAGCCCTCTGGTCACACGAAGTGTCGATCAGTCGACGAGAAATTTCCTTAAAAAGGAGACGCGCACTTAGGCCCCATGATCCGAGCGTTTCGACCCCAAACGGCTCAAAGCTGTAGTTAGTACAAGGTTACAGTATTTGCGCCGCTTGAGGGTCTCAGCAGCCGCAGCAGCGGCACCAGCACAGCCCGCCGTGCTAGGAACATGAGATGACGCAAGGGTGTCGACACAAGTTGCGTCCCACACCAGAGGCCTACCCACCTTCCAAGGCAACAACGTCATCCCCTCTTCCCATTGTCACGTACCAAGCCGTTTGGTTCTAATACTGCTGGTACGCCGGCGGTGACAAAGTTACGTTTAATGAAAATGTTAAATGAAATGCCCAAAGGCCAAAGACAAGAAAGAGAACCAATGGCTAAATTGTTCGAATAGGTTTGAAAAGTTGATCTTTGTTTCTTTTTTGTTCCGGTATACGTACCTATAGAGCACTGCCATAGCACCTCCACTGACATAGAGCGCGATGAAAATTATTTAAAGGTTTTCATTTTGCTGTCATTTTTCTAATTCTAAATTAATGAGTAAGTAGTAGCTTCACAGGTTAAATACTTAGATTAAAATATAATGGTGTTTTGTTCCACACAATTTAAGAATTAAGTATTATTTTCATTCCTACATTTTCGCGCGTTTTGCCCCATTTTCCTATTTTCTTTTCTAAAAAATGTGAAACAAATGAGTACTGGTATGTACCTTATTCAAGGTCGTCCCGCCGTTGTACGCGAATCGCGCGTAAAGGTCGATCTCAAACATTTTGAATACATTTACGTTATAAATGCAGCGCTCGCGCACCAAATCATTGTAGATATTTTTGCACAATGCCACGTATATACATAATCTTTAGTATTTAACACAATGCGACGATTCCCCTCCAAAGAGCAGCAGAATTTATTATTGAACCTGTTATCATACCTTTCTATTTTACGCAACAACATTGGTACCTATGCATGAATCGGATAAATAATTATGTTCTCAAATATGAACTTTTCAGTACACACCTTTTTAGTACTCCAATAGCCTGCTCCGTTCGACCAAGTTAAGGTTTTTTGAAAGAAAAGATAATTTTTTTGAAGTGAAAACTTCTTTAGGCGTGTTCGGCATTTTTGAGATGGGACTAAACCATTGATTTCGCGACACTGTTACCGAGTTTACCGACACCGTGGGGTAAAAGACATCATTAAACGTAAGTTGTGCCAGAAAGCTTTTTATACCGTTAAAGATTACATTGAGGACAAAAAGGCTTGGGATTGAGCTGCTCCAATTATTATTTTTATTTTTTACTTTTGAAATTTGTTTTTTTTTTGCAAACTTTAAAATTATATACACAATGACATGAATATTTACTTTGTTAAGTATAACATTATTATTATTTTAATTGTTGTGAATGTGAGGACTATGTAGTTCATGTATATATATTTATTTATTTTTTCTCAGTTAGTTTTTAATGATAATCTGGCAGTTTTGAGTACTTTATGCGGCCTACCTAAATGTCCTTTCTTTGGTATTGTTCGTCGCATCGTTGAGCTCCTTTTAAGTTCTGAGTTGAGCTGCACGATTACTGACAAATGCGTGCACTGACTGGACAGGTCCACTCAAATCTGTATGGTTCTTTCCTCAAAAGACCATTTCAGACACAAATCTACATGGTCCTCAAATGAAATGCTCTGACCAAGATCATTTCCGTTTTTTTTTTTTTTTTATATACACATTGACATTAATGATTTTTATATACATATACAATGACGTGAATATTTACTTTTAAAGTATTATATTATTTTAATTATTGTGAATGTGAAGACTATATGGGTCATTCCTTTTGTTTTGTTTTTAATTTTTTCTCAGTTAGTTTTAATCATGGTCTGACAGTTTGAGTAATTTATGTGGCCTACACAAATGTCCTTTTTTTAGTATTGTTCGTCGAATCGTTGAGCTCCTTAAATTCTGAGTTGAGCTACACGATAACTGACAAATGCGTGCACTGACTGGACAGGCCCTCTCAATCTGTGTGGTGCTTTCCTATAAAGACCACTTCAGACACCAATCCACATGGCCTTCACATGATCTGACCAAGATTATGTCTGGACTTTAAAAGAGACTGTGACCTCTGAGTTTGTTTCGGCCTTTCTTCTCGGAGTAGTCAGATAGGAAACGCCGACTTCATCTAGATTTTAAAATATGATTGACGTGTAAAAGTGTTTGTACAAACCTACTTACAGAAATAAAATCATTTATCATTTATCAACGCGTTGATTACCGCGGTGCCGATTTTTTTCAAGTTTTCACTTCTGTCGGTACTCCCAGAGTACCACTTTTTTTTTCAAGTTTTCACTGCTGTCGGCACTCCCAGAGTGCCACTGGTTTCTATTTTTTCTACGTAAATTTACACACATAAACTCATGCCTTCTTCCCATTGAGGCAGGCAGAAACTACGAACGACATCTTTTTTTTTGGGTGGAAAATTATCAAATTACTTCTCCCGCTCTGGGTGGAACAGGAGGGCGTGTCAGACTCTTACTGACTAAACCCACCCGTGTTTCTTCAGTTGCCATGTTGCCGGGGGCCACGATTTCCCTTTCGGCCTTATTCGCAACCCCGGCAGGCATCGGCCCTAGCGGACCCCGACAGACTACGAACGACACCTTCATTGGCATTCCTGTTACTATCAGTTACTACTTCACTAATATCCACTGACATTAGACAACTAGTTGTAAAAACTGATAGCTTTTCCACACCCCATTCTGGGACCTTAGAGGCTAATTTTCACCAACATCCTTTACAGAAAACATGTTTTTTCCAAACATGTTCTTTTCCACCATGGGAAAAAGATCTGGGTTTGTGAATTAATGAAATGCGCCGATCCCAGCGTGGTTTAACTAGACTCGATAAATCGAATGAACCCCAAGATTTGCACTAGTCCCTGAAGCTTCATGTTTCATGGGACTACAGAGGCCATTGCGTATCAAGGAGTAGACCGGGGTAATGGTAAGGAAGACGTGCCCTTAGGAAATGGAAGGATTTGCGAGCCATACCGGATATGAATCCTTGAGTAGGCAATGGACTAGTGTAGAGACGGGTGTTATCTATGGATGGCCATATTTTAATGACGTCGCCGCCAGATTGGTTCATGTCCAGCTTCACCGGTGCATCTAATGGCGAGGTTAACTGCTTTCTCAATTTTTTTCTATGTCACTGCTATGCTGTGTTACACGTTGCTGTTTCCATTGTCTTCGTCTGGCTACTTTCCATTTCAAGTTTCTTGTAAATCTCGCTGCCAGCCTTCTTAATCTTAAAAACAAGACATAGCGCTGTCAACAGTGACGTGAAGCCGGTTTCGTAAACGTGTGCACTTACTGAGGTGTAGTTTGAATGTAATATCAATGTAAATGGTTGTAAATGTGTGCGTGTGAGCGTGTATACACAGAGCGGAGGTGCAGTTTTGGCATTTTTCACTGTATTGTTCGCAGCGCTGTCTTGGTTTTTCATTTGGTCTGAGCAGTAGGTTTCATGTGAGCTAATAACAATAAAAAAACAAACAAACTTTGAAACATAACATCACGCTTGGTTTCCCTGAAGGGTTGAGCAGAGGTGTAGGTACATATAGTACACTTACATTTCGCCAGTTATGTTTAAGTCCCATGTAATAGGGAGCGAGCCTATTGCCATTTTCACCTCTATTTACAGAATCATGAAATTAAAACTCAGCCCTGTTTGCTAGTCCCGGATCTAGATTTTTTTTGAGGCGGGGCAAAAACTGCCGTCTGCCGCTCCCCGCCAATCTTTTATGGGGATGCGCTAAGTTCCCGCGATTTTTTTTTTTTTTTAATGAAAATTTTGGCACCAACATATTAAGGCTCGTACAGACCAGCGCGCCCGTCGCGCCCGCGAAATAGCGCTGTTCTGCACGAGCCTTTAATCAAATTGTGTCGATCGATAATGCGCCAGTCTAACAGGGGCGCCAAAACTGTTTTAAAAAAGAAAAAACATAGAAAGATTATAAATGTGCTGCGCGTCTCATTTACATATTACAAAGTTGCGGTGTGCTGGGTGGTGGACTTGTCTGCTACGCTTGAATTTGTCGCCCCCTGAAGTTGGCGCCCGGAGCACGGGCCCCGGCTTGCCCCCCTCCCCTATATCCGGGGCTGCTGTTTGCCATAACAAGACTTGTTACGGTGCTGGTCTGCCCAAGCGGGAAAATCCTTGAGCGTGAACCGTGTCGTATATCGTCTTGAATTTCCGATGTTTCTCCACCACCGAGATTTGCATTCACCCTGGGTTATCACTTGTTCATTGATGTATGTTGAGATAGATATTGCTACCAATGCTGCAGAGATAACTACAACAAAATCTGGCACTTCGATATACCTAACTACGCTGGCTTGTATAATTTCATGATTTTCTTAGATAACTGATTAGTTATGGCAGACTTCCTCTCACAGAGAGGAAATCGGCCTGTACCACTCCAGTGTGAAAATTATACAGTGATTATGCTTATCCTAACGAAGGTTTCGATCCTCTTGACACGACAGTTGCTTCGAAAAGGAAAGTTATGGAATTATTGCTCACCACAGTAGGTACTGAAGGAATTTATGCAATCATAGATATTTTCTTATATCTATGATGCCAATTTTTATGATTTTTATACGAAGAGCTATTGCTAATCATAGGTACTCGTAGCTATAAAATTAGGGTGCTTCATCGCACTGTCAGTACCTATACATCAGACTGATCTAAATTAATTTGGTGTCTTGTAACTTTCAAAATGGCGGTCTACGTGCGACGCCATTTTAGCTACGTAGCACTTCTTCGTAAATTAGCTCTGAATATTAACAGTCTAGAATTCTAGATTTATTTCTGTCATTTATCTACCTAGTTCATAAACTCGGTTGTTCACACTCGGGTTTTCAGGACCAACTCAAATACGGAAATGCCTAACTACAAAATAGTAGTTTATGAAACTGTTGCATAATAAGGGGTATTAAAACATGAGTGCGTGTTTATCACACGAATGTTTTAATACCTAGTTATGTGCAGTTTCATACACTACCTACTTTATCTACTCTCAAACATTGGGATTGAAACAAATACTAAATAAAAGATCAAAGTTAAAGATCAAGAATAAATTTTAAAATCCCACGAAATTCAGTAAGTAGGTACTACAAAACAAATGAATGTCGCCTGCACCAGCACATCACCGCACATGCGCTACAGCGGGTGCTGCTGTCCCCCGCCAAAAGTTGATGGAAACTCTTTGGTGATATTAACTTCTTGGATTAGCGCTGTATCGTAATAGAAAAAAAATTGTTTTATAGTATTCTTTTATTAGAGAAAAAGTGTTATAATATGATTCTATTTTTAAATTTCGGTATTCTGTTTATAAAGTATGTCAATATAAACTCGTTTTGAAGTTCATAATTCGAATATTACGCTATGAGAGCAGATAAATTTAATTATGTTTGAAGTAAAAAATCACTACCTATCCGAAATTAGATCCTGGCTAAGCCAAAGATTTGTGATGTTTATTAAACTATTTAAAAAGAAAGGTGCACAAATTAGCATCTCATCCCCTAATTGCGATGAAAGTGTGCGAGTGCTCAGCCATACTAAGTAAGATAAAAATGGCATCGTAAAAAG
Organism: Agrochola lychnidis; assembly: GCA_963680765.1. NCBI lineage: Eukaryota > Metazoa > Arthropoda > Insecta > Lepidoptera > Noctuidae > Agrochola > Agrochola lychnidis. Next base: position 4,940,885 of record OY796863.1, on the reverse strand, counting down.
CTGTTGTAAAAATAAATAAAACCTATCACAATGTCTGGCAATAAGTTTTGGTTTCGAGATGTCATGAAAATGAAGGCAAACAAAATTAAGAAAATTAATACATATCAACATACCTTGATTGAAAGGCACTAGAAACTTAACCTTATTTGAATATAAATGCACAAACATGACTGTAACTAAACACCTTTCAAAGCGCACTAAATGGCTCGCGAAAATCGGTCACCGGTTTTCTACTGCCAGATGGCAGATGGGATGACGCACAGTACCTCGAAGGCTGTACTACAACTGCATTCACCCAATTATCAGCTGTTTTTTAGAAAAAAATGCATCACACCATATATCACACTAATATTATAAAGACGAAAGTTTGTGAGTGTGTGTGTATGTTTGTCTCTTCTTCACGCAAAAACTACTGAACGGATTTGGATAAAATTTAGCACACAGACAGTTTACAACCTTTTTTTTTTGGGTTGGAAATTATCAAATAACTTCTCCCGCTCTGGGTAGAGCGGGAGGGCGTGTCAGACTCTTACTGACTAAAACCCACCCGTGTTCCTTCAGTTGCCATGTTGCCGGGGGGCCACGATGTCCCTATCGGTTTTCTTCGAACCCCGGCAGGCATTGGCCCTAGCGGACCCCGTCAATTTTGCTGACATCTCTTTGAGGCTCGCGTGGAACACAACGCGCCGTCGACCCGGGCTTGGTCCTTATCGGACGGCGAGCTGCCCATTGCTCACCGTCCGCAAGCCCGCGCCTACGGTGGCCGGAAATCACGGAGCGCGTGAGGGAGAGGCAAATTTCGCGTCCTCGCGCCCGTAACCGCCACAGGAGGAGACGCCCTGGGCGTCGGGAATCACAGGCAGATTTCCGGCCACCGTAGGCGCGGGCTTACGGACGGTGAGCAATGGGCAGCTCGCCGTCCGATAAGGACCAAGCCCGGGTCGACGGCGCGTTGTGTTCCACTCTCATTTCCTCTCGCTCCGTAGCATGGCCCGAATCAGGGCCGGACGCGAGAGATCACCGCCGCCGATCGCTTCCACGAGGACACGGCGATGCCCTGCCCAAGCCGGGCAGACCTCCACCGTATGCTCCACCGTGTCCTCCGGGCGATCCACACAGTGACGACACCCGGGCGTTTCCTCCCGCTTTATCCTGAACAGGTACCTCCCGAAACAGCCGTGTCCGGTTAGTACCTGTGTCAGGCGGAAGGTGAGGACGCCGTGGCGCCTCTCTAGCCACTCCTCAAAGAGGGGTCTTATCGCCGCAATTGTGGCGTGCCCAGATAGTTTATAACCTGGATTAACACATAGGATACTTTTTATCCCGATATTCTCACGGGATCGAGACTTCTGCGGGTGAAACCGCGGGGCGCAGCTAGTTTGTTTATAAATACCATTAACTGCGCCGCGGCAAGCAAAATTGCACTTCATCGATTTGAGACCCTCGGTGGTATTGGTCCATCTTTGTTCCCACGAGAGACAACAGAATGAAAATAAGGTAGACGGGTAGATGGCGCACTTGTTCTCATCTTTAATGATCTGTCGAACTATGTTGTAGCCGTCTAAATAGGTGCTAACATATTTTTTTCTTCGCGGTTCACTGGTCACAGATGAATCGATGTGATGTACAAGGAACTTGAAAGGAAAAATTTGCCAAATGCGTGTCAGACCACGCATAATGAAGGGTTCCGTAGTTGGAATGAATTTACCCCAAGGACAAACTTAACGCTGTAGTTGAATATCATGTTCTCCCATACATTCCTACTGCAAATGTAAGTTGTCGATTACTCGTTAACTTGTCACCAATTCCAATTAACAACTTTCTAGTACTTAGAGCCTCTGAGCTAAGCCGCGGACAGACAGACAGGCAGGCAGATATACGGATGGACATGGCAAAACTATAAAGGTTCATTGTTGTTTACGGAAACCTAAAAATAACTTGATACAACGTGTAAAAGGTGTGAAGTGATAGGGTCAGAGAATAATACAAATAAGTAAGCGTAATATAATAATTTTTAATTTATTCTATAAAATGACATTTGAGATAGATGCAAATATTTTCAGTAAATTACTTTATACAATATTTAAACGAATCTATTAAACATTCTCGTTAGTAGTATGATTACAACATGACACATGACAAAGGAACTATTGTATGTAGACTTGAGATGTATCGTGATTCTTAACTATAATAATGATTTAGGAATATGGCTAATTAATGTTTGTATTATTTAAAACTCGATGACAATCCTCTAACACTTATTCCTTCAATAATATTTGGTGACAACTTACTGGTGATACCCGAGCTATTTCACTGAAGTACAATGAACCAGCTTCATATCTCCATCGTGCATTAATTCATTTAAAATATAATTCAAACATTCACGTACGCTTCACACGCACTCCAGACGTTCTTGACAATGTTCTTTTATCATTCATAAATAAGACGAAGAATATTTACATTGCGCAAACGGAACTTGTGTAAATTAAAAAAAAGTATTGTGACGTTGCGCGATGTAGGCGACTGAGCTGTTTACATATGGCTGATAACTTTACAATAAGTCCACATTACCCAAACCTTAAGATAAATAGTAAATACCACGTATTTCTTCATTTATTATAATTTCAGGATAAATTATCTCAGCCAAGAATTTATTACAAATGTTTTCCCTGATAAACACTTAAAAAACTATAAAAATACAAAGTTTATCGAAACAAAAGTAACATTGATACATCAGAATCGATCGCCTCGCGCAACGCTAGTTATAAAATAATATTTAGCACTACATAGGAAGCAGTATAACTTACACAGTATACCATGAGCCGTACATAGGTTATTACATAGGTATATCAGTGCAAATAACACAATACACCGAGTGACTTAAACGGAACAAAAATAATCCTTAATGAGTACATCTTAAGAATTATATTTCATTTGAATATTGTTTCGAGACGAAAAAACATTTTCATCAACGGTTGTATATTTTTTATCTCTGAAATGTACAAAAAATCTATTTATAATTATTTTCATTCGGAAAAATCTCTTTTATTTTTAATCAGCTGCGTTTGCGTTTAGTCTATTGTTCGTTAACCCTAAATTCAAAAGATCGTATTATGTGACGTAAAGATAAGGACATACAGCTATGTATAAACGTCAGAAGAATGCATGTTTCCTATATAACTGATGTGACGTTATTGCAAATATTTTAAGGTGACTTTCAAATTATATTTCTTCCTATTCAATCTTATCCGCAATTCAGAGACAAGCCTAGTTCATATTTGTAAATAATTCCTATTTTTATCTTCAAAATATCTGATGTGACGATATTGCAAATATTTTAAGGTGACTTTCAAATTACATTTCTTCCTATTCAATCTTATCCGCAATTCAGAGACAAGCCTAGTTTTCCAGCGTAGCCAATATGTCCGATCATGCGTAAACTGGTCATGCACTTTCTAATGAGCAGACATCTCTCTGACCTGGCACGCATGACCGTGTCACTTTGAATGTTTCATACAAAATCTGAGACATGTCTTCTGTGGATAAGCTTACAGGCTTCCAAAACTAAAAAAGAACATTCAATAGGTAAAAACCACCGGTGGTTGTAGAGCCAGAAAAACAAAAAAAGATTTCAACTTCTACTCTTGATGAGCGGACTTTGTGAAGGGGTCATCACAACTTTGCCAACGTCTCGTAAGTACTATAAAGCCAAGCTCACATTACAGCCGCAACAGGTCGCAGAGCAACAAATTTTACAAAAAAGTGCGGTGCGACCCGCGTGTAGTGTGCGTTGATTAATATAAAACGTCCGAAAGTTATGAAAGACGATTTTTGCACTACGCCTCACTAGATCATCAACCGATATGGTTTGTGAAAGTTCTCTTCAGTAGCCATATGTCCTCATCTCTAAATTAAAGTTATAATGATGACTTATTAAGTTTACTGTGACTATTTTACCTAACAATTTGTCATATGAAATACGATTACGTTTCATACACTCGCTATGGGAAGCTACGGTTTCTAACGGAAGTATTTATTTTAAGCAAGTTTATGGCAATGAGAGGCTTATGGAACTATATTTTAGAACTAGAAAACTGCATCAATGTTTTTAAGCTTTTATAAGTTTAATGTCATTCAGTGATCGTGAAGGTTATAAACCTTTATACAAATAATAAAAGAACAACTAAATCAGTAAAAAATCGATTGGAAAGAATCACTACTATTTTTTTATTTATCATCAAACGCAAAGGACAACACTCCTATTTTTTTGTTCAGGAATAGTCCAAAGGGAGACATCCCTTGCGGGTTTAATTGGCCATATTTGACGCAGAATGGATGATAAATGTTGTACCATTTCAGACCGCCCATGGCCTTAGCGAAGTGTTGATGTTTTATACTTGTTTATCCAAAAGATCATTTGGGGAGGCCTATGTCCAGCAGTGGACGTCTTTCGGCTGAAATGATGATGATGATGATACTTGTTTATCTCCAAAAGTTTTTTTATATTTTGTAACTCAATCAATCTAAAATTTCCCAGCAATGTTGTGGTCGACTTCTGACTTCAGCTGAATACCAGTATTTTACATGAAACGACTGGCTATGTGACCTCCACAACCCAGTTAGTGGGTAGCACGATTCCCCTTGGTAAGACTGGCTGTCTAACTTTTGGGCTTCTGACTGTCAAAAGATATACGATCTGACAGCCGGGACCAACGGCTTAGTGCTTTCCGAGGTCTCGATGTCCCATCCACGAACTGACCGCTACGTGAGCGGCTGTTATTATTTAGCAACGAGCTCCTGTTTTTTTGTAACTGATACATTAAAATTTTATGCAACATTGTCCTATACATTGATACAGTTCCCCTGTCCATACTTGTTTTTTTATATCAATAACACGTAGTTGTGTACCTAGCAATTAATAATAACTGAACTTGAGCTACATAAGTACCGTCTATGTATTATAACTGTATATATCTATTGCTTACTAATTGAGAAGGCGATCAGTCTAGTATTCACTTATTGGCAGTGTTATTATGGTTCATTTTGATAGGTACCGCCTGCCACAGATAAAGGGCGAATTACACAAATGAAACTGAACGCTATCAGCACAATATGCACGTTCAAGAGATGTCAATGTCATCATTTTTACGGAATATTGACACTGACCGCTTTAGAACGCAGTTTCATAGCTGAAATTTGCCCTTTGTAGTTAAAGACAGATACTTAAGTTCGTCAAATATGTCACTGTAAAATTTCACTTGATTTTTTACTTAAACCTTCTCAGGGAAGGCAATATGAGAATTTCAGGGCATAATTGATTTACAGAACGTTAAGTATCTGTATTTTATTGTCTGTGACCTCACACAGAGTTGTTATCATCTAGTATTTTAACTATTTTGGTCTACAGAATTTTTTAAACATTTGTTATAATAAATTGGCGTCAAAAAGTCAACCTATTTCTGTAGTGCTATTCTGTAAAAATCTCACCGTGATAACTTAGGTGAAGTGAGCTGCCAATAGTGTCAATCCTTAGCAACTGACAGCTCACTCCACGCTCACTTCACCTAAGATAACACGGTGAGATGGTTACAGAATAGCACCGCTGGTCACTTGCAATATTTTATATTTTTGACGTGCATGAATGAAGTTATGACGCGTGAAGTCCTTCTGAAAGACGTGCTTTATATCTGATTACCATTCAAAGTGACGTGGTTATCTACCTTCTATTTTAGTATTTCCTATAAATTCTGTCTATTTTATATACCGTAAAATAGATTTAATGTCGACCTTACATTAAGTTTTTATTTCTGCAATGCAATAACGTTAGCAATTAGTGCATGCGTCACGTTTATAAAACAGTAATTTCCGTAATTTATAATTATGCGTATTTTTTTCTGTAACAATTTTAAATAGACTATTTTTGTCTAATCAACTCGGTTGGCACCAACTTAACTTATAATGTATAAGTTTGTTAAACTGTATGTTACTCAATCACCCAAACGCATAAACGGCTGAACGAATTTGGATGTAAATTGTCAAACTGATAAATGAATTACTAACACAGGATAATGCCAATCCAGGTTCAAAAAGTTGTTACCCAAAGATGCGAGTGAAACCGGTGGCAACAATAGTACTAAAACAAATTAGAAGTACATTTGCGCTATCCATAATATTGGCGCCAAGAACTCTATTTATAAGCACTGACACAGAAATCAATCAAATATCGTATAGCACAAGATATTTGATCCCTATAATTATAGTGACACTACCTATCTATCGGTTGTGGTTACCACAACATCGTTATTTAAAACTGGTTATAGGACATAGAAATAATAATATGACCAGAGTTATAGTTTTCATATTAAGTCCATTGAGCAAGGATTCTGACTTTATTTTTATTGGTTTTTATGTGCGTTTTTATTAGTATATTTCTAATACGATTATTTAGAAGACAAAAATGACAATATGTAGAAGCATGTTCTAACAGCACTTTGCCATAAAAAATTAACGTGCTAATTGAATTCTAGGTAATTTGATTACATTTCATACCGAAGTTTGTGGCTATAGGAATCAGACGCGAAAATATTTACGTAATAACTCGAGCCAAAGGATTGGTGTCACAACCGCGACATTCAGCTCAAGTTCCAGACGTCACGCGTCACTTCAAACGAAATAGATTTATGTAAAATACTAGATGGTAAGACTCTGTGCTTCAGCGGTACCTTGATATACAATAATTGTGGCAAAAGCCACGCAAAGGTAATTAATTTTGGTGTTATCAATCTTTAACAGTCGAATGTTTTTATCTCCGGAGTGTATGCGGCGTCTCTTTACAGACAATGGCTCACCTTGCATCTTGCCACCCACCCATCCTGCACACGTGAGGGCTTGATGGCTGTGATTCGCGTTGCTGAATTATGGGTCAATAAATTTAAAATATATATTTTTTTTTTTCGTGTTTTTTTTGCCATCGACACTCTAAGATCTAACTTCAAATATGAGGTAAATTATACTGAGTTCCCATGTTTAAAGTATTGAATTTGGTCACTCACAAATTCAAGGTAAAGACGAAAATATGAAACTAGTAGTCTAATCGAATGTCAGCTACTGCTAATTTGTAATAACCTCAACTCATTTGATAAAGTTGAATTAACACACATTGACAACTTAGCCACAGGTCTTAATAAGTTACTTTTATTAATTAGCTATTCAAGCATACCTGTTTAAAAAAATGTATGAGAAAAACACTCGACCGCACAAACGTACTAATTTCTTGGCTATCCATATAATCTATTGCATTCAATTTGTGATATGTCTATTATTATTCGAGGTGAACACAAAGTCACTGGATCTGTCTTTTGTGGCTTTTAGAAACAATTTTCGGAAGAGTAGTTTTAATATTTTGAACCTGGCAGGAAAAATTTTCATTCTAAATCTGCCTTGAGACATTTGAAAAAAGAAAAAGTTCATTATTCGAATTCAATGACATTTTTTTTTTAAGTGTTTTCTTTTTTATGGAACGACTTTGAATGCAAGCCGTTGCCAACACGGTATGGGAGAGCTTATATCTCTTAATTTGCATCCTATTACTTATTAAATGACTTATCTGTAGACTAATTGTTAAGACTATGTTTTAATTGAAGACAACTGACATGCAATAACTGTATGACTCTAACTAATCTACATAGAACATTCGCTTATGAAGATATTCGTATATCAACTTGATTTTGATGTAATAATGTCACACGCCGAAGGCCGAAAATAATCAAAATGTTATGGTTAAGTATATCATCACGCAGAACAGTGGTGGCCCAGTGGTAACGACCGTGACTTACGAGTTGTAGGTCGTAGGTTCGAACCCAAACAGGCGCTTTACTTTGTGTAAATTATTTCATCACCACTGCTCTCAAAACGGTGAAGGAAAACATCGTGAGGAAACCGGCATGTCCTAGAACCGAAAATTCGAAGACATGTGACATCTACCAACCCGCACTGGGCCCGCGTGGTGGATTACGGCCCACTCCCTCTCACAGAGAGGAGGCCTGTGTCCCAGCAGTGGGAACATTATAGGCTGATGATGATGATATCACATCTTTCGACCTTAGCTAAATTTTAACTTTTTTGCCGACGGCAAAAAGGAGACGGTTCTCAAGTCGACGTATTTTTTTTTTGTTTTATACGTCGTCACATCTAACAAGCGTGGTCGACGCCATTTTTGTAGGTTTCAAATACAGATTACCTAAGCGAATGTTTAATGTATATCACCTTCATATTAGCAATGCAATCTAGAACTTGACCTAGCCGAAGTCAAAACTGTATTATAATTAATAAAATTACGAGATCCGCGCAAAATACTCTGCATTAACTATACAATTTGACAGTAAAATTATCAAGTAACGACCGGTCATTGTCTAAATTGCAACGTGACTAATTTGAGAGCTATATATACTGAATTCAAAATATTAGATAATTTATATTCATTGCTACTTACTCAACAATCAACTTTAGCGTTATAAAGGCTAGGTCGATTTTTGTGTGACCAATTTTAATAAAAGGCCGTAAATGAATTTAGTTGCAATAGAATTTGAACTTTGTCGTGTATGACATTGAGTTTGTTGTTCCAAAACTTTAAAATTTTCCTAAGATTCTGAATTCAAGTTTAGGGTTATTCATTACTTGTATATTGGGCGATATAACACTATTTTGAACCGCATAACAATTTACCTAAAACGTTCACAACTGCCGTGTAGCAACAACTTAACTCTAAACTATAATGATAAGGCATTTTTATTATAATAAAATTCATATCAATCGACTTTAGGTCGTGTATATTTTCTCTAGAGCTTTCCAAAGAGTGCTAATTTTATTCTATTGAGTTATTGTTTAAGCTATGGTAATGAATGTTTCTACTGCGCACTGTTGCTAAGCCCTTCGATCAACAATAACACTAGATTAAGGATTAGGAACAAACTAAAACACATCCCTCAAGTGGCCGCAATTGCATATAACTTGATTACAAACCATAACACTCAAACATAAAGTTTATTAACGTTTGCAATATATTTACTACTTCGATTGAAAAGTATACTTTTTTATCACTACATAGTATAAAACAAAGTCGCTTTCTCTGTCCCTATATCCCTATGTATGCTTAAATCTTTAAAACTACGCAACGGATTTTGATGCGGTTTTTTTTAATAGATAGAGTGATTGAAGAGGAAGGTTTATATGTATAATAACCCGGTTTATACCCGTGCGAAGCCGGGGCGGGTCGAAAATAAAACATAATTTCTAAGCAATAAGGTTGAAAAAACAACATTATTTGTGGTCTTATTTTTCCGGTCGTTTTTGATGAGCTCATCGGAAATCTAGTACTATTTAGTTGATCGAAGGCTAAACTCATCCACATTGCTCCGGTGACAATGCGCAGATAGATTTGTTACGTAAAATTACTAATCAAAATATAGTCTTAAATGGGGCAAATAAATTGTTTTCTATTAATACACGACAGCTTGAGGTAGCACGAAGTTATACAAAAACTTAAAAGCGAGTGTTTGATTACGAACATTTGACAATATAATACTGCTAAGCCTATGATTTAAATTATATCCCAGTAGCGACGAAATTCCTTTCGAAGAAATCGGGTCATAATTATGATAATCGAATAAGTTAATCGATAAAAGAATATCGTCGCTGTAAAATCGCGAGGGACGAAAAAGGATGTTTTCACTAATAATATTTACGCTTAAAAATGAGAGCAATTCGCCTAATATAATGAGGATCACTTTCAAAATGCACGATATTTACCTTAAAACGTTTTGATGCAACGTGAAATTAAATATTCTTGAATATTCGTATATCTCTTTTAGAGCGTTGAATACCGTGCATTACAAAAGTGTCTATTACTATATATGTCATCGGGGTTCAGGAGTGCGGCGGCCGTCCTTATCATCTCTTTATCTTCTCCACAAACAATCTTACCATTAACTAGTATACGCATGCCTTAATCTAGAATAAACTTAAATTTTGATCCGAACTCTAACACCTAACGAAACTAAATACAAATTCCATATAATTTTAACATCTATTATTTTTGATGGGTATAACCCGTCTTTTCTACCTCTTGAAGGAGACAAGATATCATGCTAGTCCAACCAAGAATTTATAGCAAATTACGACTGCCAAATATGGCGGCTATTTGCACGTATTTCCTTCTAAATCGCATTTCTATTCAAATAATAAGTTATCATAAAGTTTAGTTAAACTAGACTTAATTATCAAACATAATCAGTTGTTTGATAACTAACTAATCAGTAAAGACTATTATTTACGACAAGTCCGAACTAAACATCTTAAAAGCAAGTCCCTTCAACTTAATGCGCATACGCAGCGCGATTATATCACAGCCAAATCTGCCGCCGCACGCCTTACTGCCGTCTGAAGGCCCTAGACATGACGTCACTAAAAACTGCATCAATTTTGGTGATACAAAAATTCCAAGAATTTTAAATATCCATTAATTTATTATAAATCATAAGTCATCGGTATATTTCTTCACTAATCCGTAATAATGAGCGACATCGGAATGTCTGGGCCGTAAGTAAACGACATCATAGTGATACATTTTAGAAGTTTATAACTTTTTTCGAAGATACTATGTTAAATCGTGAATTTTCTATACTTAGAGCGCTGAGGTCGAATTAAGTCGAGAAAAAATGTTGATATTCTACATCAATCATCAGGATAACATTTGATTGGTCAACAGCAAAGTAGTGGCCACCCTTTTCATTTTACTGTATTTCTATTTTTTTAATGTCCCTCGGCAAACTTCGTGTTTCGTCAGTTGTCGGATTTCTATCAGTTGCCCTTTGCACTTGGTGCAGACCGGACGCTCTCAATCGACTTAGAAGTATATAGAGTTGTTAATACTCTTTTAACTTAATGTAATTTATTTAAAAATGAGAGGAAAGCCGCTTAAGTCGCAGGCACGACAGATAGCAAAATAGTTTTACAGCTCTATATAGTTCACACGGAAATCAAAACAAAACAACAATAAAGTACTTAGTTCAAATTATTATACACGATTAATCGAATAATTGATGGACATAGAAATTAGCATTCGTTTGTATTCGGAAATCCGATGATACCCGAGGCACATTAAGAAAATTTAAATACTGTATATAGGTTAGTTAATAAATTTCAGGTGGTTACAATGGACTCTGTGGCCGTACTCTTGTAGATCTAAGCTTGACACTTTATAGTGTCTTATATCGTTAGTTATATTAGCTAATGACCATCTTAAGTAGCTTGCGTCATTGCGACCATCTTTTCATTAACAATTTTCAGTCTTGGACAACCTCACCCCGTTCACAAGTTGAGAATTTTGTTACTAAAATACCTAATAGGTAGAAATGCTATAAAGGTTCAATTTCTTTGCAAAAATCTTGCCTCAATCCAATCCATGCCAGTATTTATTTAAATAAAAGCAATATGGCGACAGAGTAATATTACAATTACACACAAAATTGACTAGTTAAACAGGATTCATTTAGTACATAAATATATCTACCAACTGATTTTTTGCAGTAAGTTTTTTACTAAAAATAAAGACACCCTGACATAGATTGTATTTCGAACATTAAAATTTATTTCAAAACACAATTATTATTAATTCATAGTAATATTTTAAGTTGAAATAGAGCTAACATATTTCCATCATACATTTCCAAATTCTTCTTACAGCCGTTTAAAATTTGTTATACAAAATTCCGATCTAGCGATCTAAATCATTTGAAATGTTTCCACTTATCTGGATGAAGTATTAAGTAGTTCTATCCTTGTATAAATATGTTATTTGTAATGTGAACGGGATTAATCCGTTAGTATATCAGTTCACGCAAGTAAAAATGCATGTGAGGGGGCGAGCGATAACCGCTGTTCTTGACGAACGAAAGCTTGTGTCAGTTACTCGATTTTAAACTATTATCAGAATCGAATAAAGACAAAAAAGGGTCTTGAAAGGTCTATGGAAATACTCTTATTTCGAAAGATCTTATTAATTCTATCACTCGCCTCAAATATTCGAAATATCGACAATGGTTTCGTCACACCGACAATGTTCTCAATAATTGACCAACACTTTATTTGCCACAGCGCTGAAAGCTGATTCTGCTAATTTCATAAGCTAATTCATCGCTAAATTATCTACTGTTTCTGGTGTAAAAATTGTACAACAATTTCAACTATTACTTCAGTACAATAAGGCATGACTAATTCTCGTCTAACTAACATAGTAATTAAAAAAATGATCCATTATTATTACACATTTGATAGCATAATCTGTCCATTAAAAACCTCGAAAAATGTATACTAATGAATGGTAAATATGAACTGATTAAAATGCCAAAATGATTAGTTTTCAATTACCTCGTATTTTATAATGAAGCAATAAGGATTGCAACTTACGTCCGTTGTTGCAAACTGGACCTTAGGTGATGGTGTTACCGCTTAATATTAATCAGCGATATTTTATTATTATTATTAACCCACTTTTATCACTAAACAAATTAATTTCACCGTATTTTATATACAATTAGGCGAGTAGTAACTTTACATGTACAGTTAAACTAATATTCAGTGATAAAAGTGTATGTTTATAACCTCTTTTACCGTCTGACGGGTCGGCCATGTCGTGTTACAGTGTAGTGTGGGTGTGTGGTGGCGGGAGCCGACGGCTCGCGGGTCACTGTCAGTTGTTCTTGTCAATATTGTGGATGGCCCAGTTGAACGATGTCGTCCAACTGTTCTTCATGGCCTCGTTGAACTTCTGTCTGAAGTGCTCCATTGCTTTTTCTTCTGATAGGTCCATTACCTGTGACAATGTTTTGATTAAGTTAATTGCTTTGGAAAACATGAAGTGAGGGATGGGCCATTGCATATTATTTCTAATATGATGGGTTCACCATCCAACTTTTTTTTTACCACTATGAAAGAAAGAAAGAATAAAGAAAATTCGTTTATTTGCGGTAAACATGACGCAAAGAAAAATAAAAAAACACGTAAATCACAATTTGGGGGAAAATATGCGTCACATCCACGCAAAACGGCCATCGCTCAGCATAAAGCTGCGACCACATGCGAGACAGAGCCACAGCGCTGGTTTTCAGCGACGTGATGACGTCAACCGGTGCAGCATATAGTGAAATAACAAATCAAAAATAAAATAAATACAATACTAGTCCTACATGTTAATACAAATATAATATTTAAAACGGCAACATTTCGTGCCGTCGGCACTCACGCGCCGCAGACTTATTACGATCTGTGCGCGTAGCTGTCATAAAATATTTGCTTGTCGTTTTGACATATTGGCTAATTATTACATGTACTGGTTACGTAATAATTATAACATGGCGCATTAAGTAATGAATGTTATGATGCAAAGCATAATACTATGCGGATGCTCTTGGCCTGCATCTCACCAAGTGATGATCAGGCCGAAGGTGGAAGCTAGGTTCACTCAGAATCCTCAACCACAGAGGAACTGGCTATCTTACCTAGCCGAAACACAACAATGCTGTTAACATTGTTGTTATGGCGACAGACTTAGATAAGATGGTGGTAGCTAGCCAGGCGAACTTAGAACAAACCCAACCACCAACCAAATCAAGCAGAAAATTTTGCCCCACTGGGAATCGAACCCGGAACCTCTGGGTCTGAGACAGGTGGTCTAACCACTAGAATACAGAGGTGGTTAACGGTTTAATAAGCTTGGTCTACAGATCACCAGCATCGCCCGTACAAGATGTTCGTGACGTGCAGTCATTATAAAATATAGGTATTGAGCTACATTACGTGGAAGATTTTAAAATACTTACCAAAGTTTCACGTAGATATTGCAGATCCTTCTCCGAACTGAGCTCGGGTAGACCCGTCGAGATCATCATTGAGAACAGTGATAGAATTAGGTGCCCGTGCTTACGGAGGATTTTGAACGCCTGTGAAAAATACACTTTTATAATTTCACTTTATCATTCTAAAACTAGGAATTGTTATGATTGCACGTAAATCCAGGAGCCAGAATAAAAACTTTCATCATAATCAGCCTATAATGTTCCCACTGCTAGGACACAGTCCTCCTCTCTGTGACAGGGAGTGGGTCGTAATCTACCACGCGGGCCCAGTGCGAGTTGGTAGATGTCACATGTCTTCCAATTTTCGGTTCTAGCACATGCCGGTTTCCTCACGACGTTTTCCTTTACCGTTTTGAGAGCAGTGGTGATGAAATTAAATACACAAAGTAAAGCACCTGTCTGGGTTCGAACCCACGACCTACAACTCGTAAGTCGCGGCCGTTACTACTGGGCCACCACTGCTCTTGAAAAACTTTAAGCTGTCGAGATTATTTCAATCAGAAAGTCTTTATTTTGTACTTTACGACCTTTGAGTCCAGAGATATCGATACGACATACGACATAAGCAAGTTCAGTGGATACACGTTTTGTTTTTTTGGAACGAAGTTCTTTAACGAGACTTGTATACTTTCAGAAATCGTGACGCTAAAAAGTGTTAATACTTGCGACTGTCTTCTTCTAATTCAAAGAGAAAGAAAGAAAGAGAGGGAGAGAACGCCGGCAGATAAAAACAAAAGAGTAAAGTGATTACAGTATCGTGGGATAAAATTGTACACATCGGCTCGAGTATACTGCTGAAGGTGCTAAAGCCGATATGAGATCAAAATGTAAATCCAAGATGGCGGCTGCGAAAATGTTGTTTTTGTTACGTGGGACAGAACTTCGTTCCTGACGGGGGTCCCCCGACCGCACACGTTTTTTTTTTCTTTTCTAATCGATTAATGAAACCATAACTTCTTTACCATCTATTATAGTATATTGTATACCAACGAGAACCCCATTTTATATATCCAGCAAATCAATGTCCATTCCAACGTTGCCTGGAAGAGATCGCGGAAAGCGATAAGGCCGCCCATTGTATATTTTGTAGTGTTAGATTTATTTTTTGTTTTGTATTTTTGTGGTGTACAGACTGCACATCAAGCTACCCGAAACTGTAAAATTTTCCCAATCAACTTTGAACTTTATACTTCAGCGATAAAGTTGAAAATCTATTAAATAAATTTGACAGATTGTGGTAGCCTAATGTGCTGGCGTCTGTACAATAAAGTATATATAAAAAAATAAATAAAGGATGAGTAAAGTACAATATTTATAACCTGAAAGTTTTTTCCAGTGAATTAATTAATACAAGTTCAAAATAATAAATCCTCACCGTTTCACAATGCTCCCTAAATATCTTGAAGTCGATAGGCAGGTTGTCTCCGGAGCCCTTCTGTCCTTTATTGATGACGTGTATGAAGTCGTGTGTCAGTACGAAGGGCGCGCGCTCTCGTTTGAACCCGTACCACTGCTTGAAGTGGCCCAGGAAGTGGCCGAAGTCTATGTGGAATAGCTGCAAGGAAATAAGGGTTATAATGGCGTGTTAGGTAAACATAAATGGTAGGTCTTCTTCTTTTCGTGTGGTTAGTGACTTACCTGTACCCTAATTTCGTAATACAACACAATCTGTTTCGATTTGAAAAAGATTGCTAATCCATTGCTTCATAAGTTGGAGAAAAATCTGCTTAACAACGTAATTAACGCAATGAATGATGTTGAATTGTCAAAATGAAACAAATTAGGCATAATTGTTTACTTGTTTACGAAAATAAGTTACGCAATTAGGGTACTGGTGTCAGTTTTCAAGCCGCCCATGGGCCTCTGACTTAGCTTCACATGCCGTCGAGAATATCTCTCAAGCGTGCCAGTTTCCTCACAATGTTTTCCTTCGTCGTTTTTGAAGCAAGTGATAATTATACAATACGCACATGAATCCGAAAAGTCAGAGGTGCGTGCCTTGGGTTCGAAATCGAGACCTATCACTGCTCTACAAAAATGGTAGGTAACTTGTATTTTACTAAACGACTGCCTTGTTGGTGTAGTGGTCGTAAGCGCTACCGCTGAGCATGAAGTCCTGGGTTCGATTCCCAGGTCGGGCAAAGTGTTATCAGGTTTTGTCATCAGGAATTTCTCAGTAGCAGCCCGGAGTCTGGGTTTGTGCCCAGTGGTAATAGGCTCGCCCCCTTTTACATGGGACTTAAATGTGGATGTACTATAGTGGGGGTACACCTGTGCCTAACCCTTCGGGGATTACAAGCGTGATGTTATTTTATAAAGGCGTGTTGTGTGTGGTTTAGTCCGATAAAACTGCGATGCGACTGCGATCGGACAAATTTTATTAGGGAAAACAAACAATTGTACAGTAAATATAACAGTAAAATATTAAAAGCTAAGGATGCTTACTGTACAACTCTCTAAGTTTCCA
The DNA here is from genome assembly GCA_963680765.1 of Agrochola lychnidis. NCBI lineage: Eukaryota > Metazoa > Arthropoda > Insecta > Lepidoptera > Noctuidae > Agrochola > Agrochola lychnidis. The sequence goes on along the minus strand of OY796863.1, from coordinate 4,924,505 downwards.
CATACAACAAAAAGTGAAGATACATGCAGACAACTAATTACAGTATTTCTATTTTCTTAATGTCCCTCGGGAATCATCGCATTTCCGAATACAAATGAATTCTAATTTCCATGTCCATCAATTATTAGATTTATCGTGTATAATCATTTTAATTCAGAACTAAGTACTTTATTGTTGTTTTGTTTTGATTTCTGTGTTAACTATATAGAGCTGTAAAACAATTTTCGTGCCTGCGACTTTAGCAGCTTTCCTCCCATTTTAAAAATAAATTACATTACATTAAAAGAGTATAACAACTCTATATACTTCCAAGTCGATTGAGAGCGTCCGGTCTGTACCTAGTGCAAAGGGCAAATGATAGAACGACGACTGACGAAACACGAAGTTTGCCGAGGGACATTAAAAAAACAGTTAGTAAAATAGTATTATGATGGTAGTATCTCACCTGACCACTAGTCTTGACCATGATGTTGTCCGGGTGCCTGTCCGCGATACCTAACACGTAGGTCGCGACGCAGTAGCCGGCGCAACTCATTGTGAACTCGTCCACTGCCTTATTGAAAGCAGCATCGTTGTTCTCGGTGTTTCGTTTTAGCCATTCTGTGTGAGAATATTAAGTATTTTATTGTGTATTTATTTGTGTTTAAAAATTATGATTTATAATTTTGTTCCATTATGCCAAGTTTCAAATTAATACACATAGGATAATTTTTTTTTGTAAAACAGCACATTTTAACTCTTAGGGGTATAACTTTTCCGACAGTCACGAAACTTTTTGAAATGAAAACTTCTTTAGGCGCGTTGGGCATTTTTGAGATGGGAAAAAACAATTGAACTCACGACACTTTTACCGACACCAGGTTTTGACCATTAAAAAGACATCAACGCGCGACACATTTTCTTTGGGATTAATGACATTTCAAACATTGAGACATGACAACGACATGATTGACATTTCCCTTTTTTACCGACTTCAAAAAAGTATTTCTATAATAAAATTGTTCAAGTTTTCACTTCTGTCGCCACTTTTCACGTTTTTTTTTTTACAGGTCTACAACACTGGTAGACTTTGCTTACATGTCCTAATATAAAATGCATGAATCATGTAGAAAACAAACTAAAAGATTAAAAAATAAAACAAAACAAGGAACTAATACAATACTCACGTAATAACGTAGACTTATAGATAGTGGAAGCGGCATTGAATAGTGCGCTCTGCTTCTGTATGTAGGCCACCGTCTGCGCGTCCTCGACGACCTCGATCATACCTACTGCGTACTCCATCGAGATGCAGTTGTATGGGTTCATTCTGCGGAAAGATAACATCAAATTAATAATTAATGTAATATTTATTTCAGACAAACTCTTCAGTTAGTAGCAACTAAGTACAGTACAGTTTTCTTCATAAAATGTTGTAAATTTTTTAACCTTTCTTTATATTTTTCGACTTTTTAGATAAATATTAAAATAAATTAGTTGACTGACATGCATCGGAGTAAAATGCCGTAAGATATTGGGTACAGACGCCAGCACATCAAGCTACTACAATCTGTCAAATTTATTTAATAGATTTTCAACTTTATCGCTGAAGTCTAAGGTTCAAAGTTGATTGGGAAAATTTGACAGTTTCGGGTAGCTTGATGTGCTGGCGTCTGTACATATTCGAATTTTCTTACCGTTGCAGAACTGCCATTAAAGTAAATTATAAAACTATTAACATCACGTGCGACCGGTGAAATCTTCAGTATAATGGTGCTTTCTATGTGGCTATATCATTCATCATCATCATTTCAGCTGAAAGACGTCCACTGCTGCACATAGGCCTCCCACCAAGCACCGCCACTTCGACCAGTTCTGTGCTTCCTGCATCCAGCGGATTCCTGCGGCCTTCACAAGGTCATCAGGCCATCTTGTGGGAGGCCTTCGTCGCCGATCTTCAGTATGATGCTAAAGTCGGCCCTCGAGGGGTCCGCTGTCTATGTGGCTATATAATAGTAACAAACTCACCTAAAATCATATCCGTGGTTCTTCCACAGCCTATCCATGATCCGTAACATCTGTAGCGTGAACATGTCCTGTCGCAGATCGTCGCCGATCTTCAGTATGATGCTAATGTCGGCCCCCGAGGAGTCCGCGTTCTCGAAGCGAAGCTGTAGAGGCCGCATCTTGCTGTCCATTACTCGACAGTCATCCGGCCTAGGAGGATATGAAACTTTAGTAAGAATAGTGTATTGGATGGAGACTTTGATCAAGATTACACTGGAGAGGATATTAAATATTCAAGGCAATGGCACGTAAAATTTAATCGGACAGGCAACCGGATGGCGAGTGGTAATCTGGGTCTTGAAGTGATACCGAACCCCCCGTACCGTCCGAATGGACCCCAAATGGACGGGGGGGAGATATGGAGATGGGGGCAAAACATTTCTTTTGACATGGCATTCAAAATTTAAGCTCTAATAAGTGCAAGGAATTTGTGTGTATCAATGCCATCTGGTTTTGATAAAATTCACCCTCATTTTCGGTGATAAATCATCGGTAAGGTGTTCCAAGAATAGGCCTGTTTCCAAATATTTTTTTAGTCCATCTTTCAGAAAATAAAAAAAATATTGGACACGTATTTTTTATTTTTTGACGTAATCAAAAGATTACGGCGATACATTGAGTTAAACTGTGGCATGACGTCACGCCACATTTTATACGACGTGCTAGATTTTATACGACGTTGTGACGTAGCGAGCCCCCACTCCCCAACTTTAATGCGTGTTTTCTAAGTTATTTTTGATTAATATGATAAAGCAAAAAATACGTGTCTAATATTTTTTTTATTATCTGAAAGACGGACTAAATAGAATTTTAATTTTTTTACCTAGGAAACTACTCTATTGTATACATTATATCACCACATAATTTTACGTGCCATTGCTTTAACTAAAATGAGAAAAGCAGAAACAAAAATTTTACATTAAATTTCTGCATAAAATGTATGGTCAGTGATCGTAATTAAAATACAGTCGATATAACTTGGCAGTTCCGAACTTCGCGAAGAGGGCTGCCTAGTAACATTTTTGGAACCAAATGGTGACCACCTGAGACGAGTGTGAGCAGGAGAACAAGCGCGAAAGTTCGTACAGCCTTTGTTCAGAACTACCAAGTTATATCAGCCGTGTTGTACAGTACAAATATATTCTTAATGTCCCTCTGCAAACCTCGTGTTTCGTCAGTCGTCGGATTTCTATCAGTTGCCCTTTGCACTTGGTGCAGACCAGACGCTCTCAATCGACTTGGAAGTATATTGAGTTGTTAATACTCTTTTAACTTAACGTAATTTATTTAAAAAAATTGTAGGAAAGCTGCTAAAGTCGCAGGCACGACAGATAGGAAAATAGTTTTACAGCTCTATACAGTTCACACCGAAACCAAAACAAAACAACAGTAAAGTACTTAGTTCTGAATTCAAATTAATATACAAGATAAATCTAATAATTGATGGTCATGGAAATTAGCATTCGTTTGTATTCGGAAATGCGATGATTCCCGAGGGACACTAAGAAAATAGAAATACTATACATTGTTTCTGGCATTGAGTTTAGCATAATTATACAGAGTAAAATAAGCTTGAGATGTGTTATGATACCTACACTAAAGTTTAGCATTTTTGTCTTCGATATTGAGGAATAACGATTAGGGTTGTAACGGATGTTGTATAACGGATGAGGATGCGGATGAGGATATTGAGATAATCGGGTTTGAGGATACGGATATTGGAAAATTCCTTATTGAGGATGCGGATGAGGGTGCGGATGCAGATGTCGTATGAAAAATAGCCCTTGTATTGACACCTGACACCACAATCATGCCACCACTGTCACGTGCGGCCGATCGTCTGTCATAGGACAGGGACACTGCGAATTCAGGCAATAGGAACGTGTCACTCACACTCCGGCTCGCACTAAATGTGCTCGGAGTGAGTTTAAAAAAAACACTATTTGAGCGAACAATGTAGGTAGGGTCACATCTCCATAGAAATTATGAGGATGCGGAGCATTTAAAATCAAAATTTGAGGAAGCGGATGTTTTGCGGATATCAATATTTTATGCGGATACTCCGCAGTTGCGGATGCGGATACGAATATCCGTTACATCCCTGATAACGATAACAGAAATGCTAAACTTTAGAATAGGTATAAGCAAAGAAAACTAAACTGTTATGAACTAATATTACATTACTGTCTACAATTCACATGACGCTAAAACAAATGTTTCTTCGCACCATAACCTCAGGCCAGCTATGTATTTTATTTACACTTACTTGATCCTCTTGCACACAAAACTAGGGTTTAGCGGCGACACAAAGTCACGCAGTGTCTCGACACAGTGCTCTTCCTGCAGGTGATGGATGAGGGCGGCGCGGGCTTGCTTTATCTCCTTCTTCTTGCGCACGCTTTGGCTGGCCCCTGACACAGCCGAAATAATGTTCAGACAACTGTATTACGAATGAGTTTATTGGCGAAAATATGTGGGTAAATGATGAGAAATTTAATACTGGGTGAAATAAAATTACCTAGCGAGACTAAGCAGACATGATCAGTATAGATACACATATAACATAAGCATAATAAAACAAAAAGTAAATTAATTTGATCAGTTTTTTTTTTGGGTTATCAACCGCAACCGCTGTTCCGCGCCTTAGAAATGCGCGGCGAGGCGGGGCAGCGTTGACGAATTAGCGGCGGGATGGCGTGAGCGTTGACGAATGAGCAGTGGGACGGAATGAGCGTATGTCATAATATAATTTTCTTTTTATTTCTTTTTTAATTAGCAGGGAAAAGTTTTAAAAAAAGGCACTCCTGGAGTGCCGACAAAGTAAAAACTTGAAAAAAAAATCAGCTCCGTGGTAATCAACACGTTGATGTTTTTTACTCCACGCACCGCGGTAATCAACGCGTTGATGTCTTTTACTCCACGGTGTCGGTAACAGGTCGCGAAATACATGGTTTAGTCCCATATCAAAAATGCCCAATACGCCTAAAGAAGTTTTCACTTTAAAAATATCCAGGCACATCTATCATGAAATTATTATGTATCGCGATTTGTGTTTTAATGCGGAGATCTTACAGCTTTCATACAAAACATAACACGAATCTCGACGTCATCTGTTCTCAATTAAATGATGAAGCGAAGATAGACAATACAAAGTATAGTTACATTTAAGTTTGTCGAGACAAGTGATCTGCCGCGTGAGGCTGTTGATGTGGTCCTGGCAGCCGCGGCAGTACGCCTCCAGCAGCAGCCCGAAGCGGACGCCTACTGCCGGCACGTGCATCTCTGACCTGAGGATAAAAGTTGTACGATCTTAGAGAAAAGTTTGGATGTAAAATACAGACAATACGACAGTTTATATAATACTACGTTTCATATTTGTACAGACCCCCGCACGTAAAAGGTGATGTGACATTGATAGCAAATTTATTTCATAGCAGTAGTTTACAGGTTTCCATAGTTCCAAGTGTCACTACTCATATATGGCTGACCATGCTGAAACTATGGTGTCATGGTTTTTGGATATTCATAAAAAACAGTGGCACTCTGGGAGTGCCGACAGAAGTGAAAACTTGAACAAGATCGCTTTGATGGAAGAAAAATACTTGTAGAGAACATTGGTCCATAACCTTATCTAAATAAAGAGCACAAACGCATTTACAAAAAAAAACTTCCAAAACCTTTAAAGTCAGAATACTTGTATAGAACATTGATCCATAACGTAATATAAATAAAGAGCACAATCGCGTTAATAAAAATGAGGTGTTGATAATTGTGTCGCGAGTTTAATTGTTTTTTCCCATCTCAAAAATGCCCAACGCGCCTAACGAAGTTTTCACTTTAAAAATTTAGTTAATACAATTGGGCCACAAAACTTCACGAGACTCGCGGCCGTTGACGCCGAGATCAGGCGTCAACGGACGTTATTCGAAATTATTAATTTAGAAAATCTTTTTGTTCTTTGTTTAAGTATTTTTTTTTAGGTTTCGATGCATCACATGTGTTAAACTTCGCAAAATAAATATTGTAATGAGCAGTTAAGTAAAATAATAAATTTAACATAACATTACCTTAAATGCCAAAAGAGGTAGTGTCCGATGGTCATGTTCTTGAAGGCCCTCTTGAGGAGGAACACGGAGAGGTCACACATGAGATACGACTCGTGTTTCAGCGCCTGCACCAGTTGCAGGAGGTAGAGTAGGAGGTCGTTGTCACTGTGGGAGATAATACTATTTTATAATACTGGATTCATGAAGTTGCTTGCTATGGAATGGTTAAATCAGAAACACTGCATTATCATCATCATCAGTAGCGGCGTTAGGTCAGTTGGGCGACCGCCAAGGGCGCCGGGTATGAAGGGGCGCCCGTCCCTCACTCAGTACCGGCGTTAGGGTAGGGCGCGTATGGGCACCCGCCCAAGGCGCCAGACATGAATAGGCGCCCAACGCGAACCACCGGCCTTTTATTTTTTATCTTTTCTGTTATTTAATTCTTTTTTAGCCGACTGCGGGACTGCAAAGACAGAGTTATGTTTTTCTCAAACTTTTCTGTACAAGTCGACAAAGTTTAGGTACTTTTTTATATTAATGGGCCAAAGAAAAGACGCAGCGGGGTGCTAAAAAATATTTGAGCTCGCTCTCAAACTATAGAACGAAAGCAAAAAATTTCGCCCCTCTACTCTCCAAGAGTAGTGAGGGGCAGCATAGAAATCTCGCCCGGGGCGCCGATACTGCTAAAACCGGCACTGATCATCATTTCAATCCAAAGACGTCCACTGCTGGACAAAGGCCTCCCCCTAGCAGTAGTTTTCAGAGAAAAATATCTAAAGTCATGCAGCGAGCACAACACAACTACATCCTAACAGCAGAACTTTCAGGGTTTTCCGGGTTATTGTCTTTTTTTCAGGGGTTGTTCCGAAACACTGACGGCCAGTGTTCAGATATGTGTGAATATATAAATTAACTAAAGGCCTATGTCCGGATAGTTGTCAACAAGTTTAATCACCAAGCAATATTTTCCCATTCCCTGACCGGGTAACCTATGGAACCTGTCAATTTCGGCTAATCTGTCCATCATAAAAAAGTAAGTTGCAGTTTCTTTTCTACGAAATGTATGGAAAAAGTTTTGTGTGGAGTCGGACTTTTCTAGTACTCAAACCTCAGTTGGAGATACAGTTTTTTGATCCTTATAAAAAACAAGATCGATTGGCATCACAAAAAGTTTTTGTGAAAACTGCCAATTTTCTTGCCGACTGTATTTTTTTTTTTTTCAAGATCTGTGAATGCATGTCTCAAAAAATTAAGGGCAGTCTCCTAAGACCGCTTTCCTGTACCTACAACGTTTATGGTACCTGCCCTTACTGCCTCGTCTCAAAAATCCACCCTGTATATCCAAAATAAGCTTCGACCAGAAATCGATAGATAATGGTACTTTATTAAAAAATATAATAGACGTGGATATATTTAGTAATCTGTTCCGCTTAGCTATTTCTAAAGAGCCATAAAAAAAACTCCTGAAAGAAATCGACACGTGTTTCACTTCTCAACGAGGCATCCTCATGACGATTGATTTGTCGCGAACCCGAACACGGCGTGTTGCCACGCCGAGCGCTGGACGCCAGAGTCAGAAATAGCTAAGCGGAACAGGTTACTAAATATATCCACGGCTATTGTATTTTATAATGATTTCCTGGTTTTTAAAAGGTCACGTCTGAATCAGTTTTTAGCTAGAAAGTAAATCTGACCTGATCTTGCCGAGACACTTGACTGCGAAGCTCCGCACGGCGCAGTCGGCGTAGGCGTAGTCCAGCAGCTCCAGCGCCGACTCCACGCGCAGCATGGGCCAGTCCGCCAGCATGCGCCGCACGCTGGCCGCCTCCGCCAGCTCGCCCCACTCCACGCACGACAGTAGTTTTGGAAGAAGCTCCGGTGCTTCTTTGCGGAAACGTTCCCTGGAAAACGGAAGATTGGTGTTATTTTTTTGTTTCAAACAGACTGGAGCATCGCATAGAGTAGGATTTTCCGATGATATGGCATAATACACTTTATTTTGAGCGATGTATATTGCAAATTTGCACAAACATCAACTCCTCTCTCTCCTCGAGCGCTCGACATTGATATTGAAGTTCATTCTCAACTCACAATCTTTTTTTGCTTTAGTCTGCGCTGAACTTTAATGCCAGTTTTAAACTATTTTTTGATTTTTAAAACATTTGTATTATTTCTCTAGAACGCCGAACTTCATGTTCTATGTACTTTTATAGATAGCAAATAACAGCATTTGAACTGGCTATAAATTGCTTTGTCAGGTTTGAAATTATGTTGATTAAGACAAAAAAATCTTAATACTTTACCTCGAAGCCCAGATGTCTTTCCTGTCCTGTTCATGCATCTCATACATAGGATCCTTCTCTGCGAAGGCCCGTAGCCTCTCAAAATCCCTGCTTAGCCTCTCCATCACTTCCGGGGACACGGTCTCGATATGTTTCGAGTAGTCTTTTACAGTCTCCTCTTTAGGAAATAGTACGGGGTATTGGCAGTCATAGCTGAAAATATGCGTAATGATTAGATACAAAAATTAAATAATCTCAGTTTTCATGAATATTTTAAGTGAAAACTTTTCTAGGCGCGTTGGGCATAGATGGGACTAAACCATTGATTTCGCGACCTGTTACCGACACTGTGGAGTAAAAGACATCAACACGTTGATTATCGCGGTGCCGATTTTTTTTCAAGTTTTCACATCTGTCGGCACTCCCGAAGTGCTTCTTTTTTAGTGAATACTTCTTTAGGCACGTTGAGCGAAATTTGTTAGGGGGTACACTTATGGATTCGCGTAATGCTGGACTATATAGAATATAGATGGCGCTGATACCAGTTTTAAGTTTTCACTTTTTTTTTCTCCCTTATTTTCAACATTAAGGTTTTAAGGTCTTGTTTCAGGTTATTTTCAGGTAAATATGTATGCATTGTCACCGGGATAAGCAGTAGTAGTTTTGTGTACGAGAACAATATAGCTTGATCATCTATTACTAAAATAAATTATCATCTTTTAGGGCGCAACTTTAAAGCTTTCCAGTTTTTCTTTTTTGTTATCTTGTTTTTTTTTTTGTTGTCTACTGTATTTTGTTACATTGTGTATTTGTGATCAATAAACATACTTCTTCATACTTACTTAGAGAACTTCACCTGCAAGGCAGCGCAAGAGTCCGTGTTAGGATTGGACACGACAGTTCCTAAAGGATGCAGCACGAGGTCATCGCCCTGCGTGTCGTCGGCCACGTGCGTCCACATCGACAGCGTGACGCCGTCTGTGCGGAGTTGATCCTTGTAGTCGAAAATCATCGTATTCGCCCACGTCAGTCTGTTTACACCCTCCTGGAACAGATGAGGGGATATTTTAGAAAACTATTGATGAAATAGAGGCACAAATGTCGGAAATAGCACAAACAATATACCTAAGAAAATAAGCTGGGACGAATTTTAACTCTGTTGTTAGCTGTTATCCTATCCTTCTAATATACAATATAAACGCGAAAGTTTGCGAGTGAGGATGGATGGATAGATATTTGTTACTCTTTCACGCAAAAACTATTGAACGGATTTTGATGAAATTTGGCACACAGATAGTTTATAACCTGAATTAACACATAGGATATTTTTATCCCGATATTCCCTTGGGATCGAGACTTATGCGGGTGAAACCGCGGGGCGTTGCTAGTAATAATATTGACGTGTTTCACATACAGGGGCATAGATATTACACAAGGCGCATTCCGCATTTTAGGTATGAAGCTACAAGTACGCGGCGGGCCCGTCTTGTCGGGCCAATTCAGTGAGCGTAACGTAGTCAGAAGATATTATAAGAGTTACGCGATAGAAAGAGAGGCAACTTCTAGGTGAATATAACTGTAGGTAATTAGCGCTTTGCGACCTGAATTTCACTTTATTGTGTCGTAACAAGAGTCGCTATTTATTTAAACGATTTTCCAGAGTGAACCATCTGTATTTTTTATTTATTTATTACAAACATAGTCTCCCAATTCGGTAGTGTGTAGTTAATTATCAGTTTATGAAATAATTTAAAACCTAAGATTTACAAATTAAAAACATAACACGTGTAACGTTACGATAAAAAGTTGCCCATTTCCTTTCCCAGGGTTCAAAGTTGCCCATTTCCTTTCCCAGGGTTCAAAGTACCCCACATACCAAATTTCATCAAAATCGACAAACATACAAACAAATATACAAAAAATCTAATCCTTTGTGTTTAATATTGCGCTGAGGATATTGTTGGGGCTGCCTCGGTTTTGCTGTGCATCGGGCATGTTTGCAGAAGCGCGAATAGATGACTTTCAAGCCATCATGCGCAAGCGGTGTGCATCGATGTTGCGGCGATTCAGGGGTAGCCCTAACAGTATTTTAGCTACACTGGCGGACAAGGTTGATGGACCATTTATCAGGCTCTGGGCTAGCAGACATGTGCGTGCACATGTCCATGTAGCCAATTAATGATTATTGTTTTTTAAATTATTGAGTTTACTAACATAGGCTAAGTTTCTACTAACATATATGGATCCTTTAGTCCGAAATAAAACGATTGAATTTGAATTTGAATTTAAACATATTTAATAAATTTATTTAAATTAAATATTACTAAGCAAAACTCTACAACATACCTTATTCGAGTCTTTTCCTCTCCTCTTACTCTTACTCTTGGTGACCTCATAGACGCCGAAGCAGACCCTGGCCATGCGCGGTAGGTTGGACACCAAGATGGGAAAGGTTAGCTCCTGGTCCCACACGGCCACGCCGTCGGCCATGACAGCGGCACTCGTCTTCTGAGTCTCGCAGAGAGGCTTGCCGCCGTGGAAGATGCCAGCTTGACATATTATTACCTGCGAATATTCGAGTAAATATTGAAAAAGTACCAAAACCTTTTTTTCTAAGAAAATGCTCAAGTCTGCAATGGAATAAATTCAAAATATTTTATTTCACATAAACCTACAAGGGCACTTATGAAACGTCAGAAGCTAGGTGCACGGTACCAATTGGTCGCTTCCTATGGAGAAGAGCCGGCAAGAAACTACACGGTTACTCTTTTCAAAATAAGTGGTTTCTACAATGTTTTCAAATTACTGTGTTTATAAATGTGCAACCCCAATTTTTTTTTATTGTCGTTGTGATAAATATAGTTATTCAATGTATTAGCGTAACACTGCACATCCTAAAGAGATGAATACTTTTGTGGCCCAACATTCTGATCCATACAAAAGGGTTTGACTACTATAAAAAAATATACATAACATACTACAGAAAAAACACAATCCTTAATATTATAAATGGGAAAGTAAGTTTGTTTGTTACGCCTTCACGCTAAAACGGCTGAACGGATTTGGATGAAATTTGGAACATATACAGAGTTGATATGACAGAGGGGCATTAAATTACACTACGTATACTATACGTGTTTAATATTAATTCGATACGGTATAAAAATAAAAAGCACCAAAAATGAGTTTTTTTTTTAAATCACAATTGTCAGCGTGCGAGTTCGACAAAACAAAAGCGGCGCAGGAGCTTCCGTGTTACGTAACATAAGCACGTACCCAAAGGGTAGCGTCGGCGAACTGAAAAAACAAGTTTTTTAGACGCCCTACTTACCGATCGCAAGGATCTAAGATCCAGTAGCAACATAGTGACCTATTTCTATTTCTTTTACGCGCGGGATGTTTTGCTATGATTGTCACTCTCGTAATGAAAGTGCAAGTGTGTGTATTTATTGCTTCCTTGTTTGCATTGCCATCTTTTAGCGAAAATATTTGGTTGTACTTTTTGTGAGTTGCGTCAGAGCGGCAACAGCGCATCGTAGGTTATACTCTGATTTATCGTTTTAAGGTGCATGACCTATGCGTATAGACATAATCAGCTGTTAGGAAAGATACATCGTGTTCAAACGGGGCAAAAACTTAAAAAATCATTTGCAACTAAACTACTGCTCCTGTTTAATTGATTTTTGGTACAGAGCTTGAAAATGGTACCTAGTATAGGCAGTTTAAAGGAAAGCCCCTCTGTCGTATCAACTTTGTATAGATGATGCCCTGGAAAAGAACATAGGACACTTTTTTTTTTACGCGAAGTAGCCTAAGTTACTCCTTATAACATCAGCTATCTGTCAGTGAAAGTCCCGTCAAAATCAGTCCAGCCGTTTCAGAGATTAGCCGGAACAAACACGTACAAAACTTATTTTTTTTTTTTTTTATGTGTATCGTATTTACTTTTATATGCTCGAGGCTCGTGGCTAAATAATAACAGCCACATAGGTCGATTCATCAAGTTAAGTTTGCCGGGGTTGGTCCGTGGATGGGTGACCATCTTTACAAACCGAGACTCCTCTGTGCCTCGGAAAGCACGTTAAGCCGTTGGTCCCGGCTGTCATTTGTAGATCTTTGACAGTTGTTACGGGTAGTTAGAAGCCCAAAAGTCTGACAACCAGTCTTACCAAGGGGTATCGTGTTATCTAGTAACTAGGTTGTGGAGATCAGATAGACAGTCGCTCCATGTAAAATACTGGTATTCAGCTGCATCCAGTTAAACTGGAAGCCGACTCCAACATAGTTGGGAAAACGCTAAGCAAATTGATATACGTTTATTTGCATTTAGTAAAAAGCTGTTATTTTGACCTTACAGACACTTAATTTTTTTAATATGTATAGATTAGAACATGACTAAACTCACCGCAGCACCATTCCCAGGGTCCACGTTAAGTTTGCCGACACTCTGTACGACGCACGAGTAGTGTTTTTCTATGTTCCACGCCGACTCATTTTTCTTCCGTCGCATCGTGTTGGAGTGCTCCGAGGTCAGTCGTCTCCGCTCCGGTAAACAGTATGGGTAGTAGGGCAGGTCGCGGTTTACTGTAGGGCATGATCATGTCAGTATTAAATCCTATATATATCCTTGAATTCCTTAATGGCAGAGCAGTACAGTAAGTACAGTAATAAACTATTTTCATTAAAAAATACAATAGACGTGGATATATTTGTAACCTGTTCCGCCTAGCTATTTCTCAAGAGCCATAAAAAGCTCCTGAAAGAAATCGACACGTGTTTCACCTCTCAACGAGGCATCCTCAGGATGACGATTGACTTGTCCCGAACACGGCGTGTTAGCAAATATATCCACGTCTATTGTATTTTATAATGGATTTCCGCAAGATGTTTTCATAAACCTTTACTGAAAGATGAGTGAAAGTTTTGTTGTGGTAATTATTATTATTCGTTTTTATAGCGACAAAAGAAATACTCAATATGCGAAAATTTCAACTGTCTATCTATTATGGTTCATGGGACAGACAGACGGACGGACGGACAGCAGAGGCTTAGTAATAGAGTACAGTTTGGCACCTTTCGAGTACGGAATCCAAAAAAAAAACAAAGTATAGATGCAACTAATCAGTTTAAAACAGCCCAAAGACAATAATAAAATAACACAGATCACCAACTCACGCGTTAGTGGTAGCTTGTCCATGCTGACCGTCATGACTTGCGGCACGCCATCAGTGGCCAGCATCTCCTGGATGTATAGGAACTGGATAAGGGGGTAGTCTCCGAACAGGTACTCCTCGCGCCCGCACACCTTCAGCACGTAGTTGTGAGGATGCTCCCCCCGCATGTTCAGGGAGTTGGCTTGCTTGCGTAGGATTACTTCGATGTGCTGTTGAGGTGTGCGCGTTGCGGGGACGCTTGAGGAAAATGATACCTGAGGAAATAAAAATGGTCTTGATTAAATATTGTTTGTAGGTATATTTTTTGGTGGGTTCCGCTGCGAAATGCGTTAATTTTATACTAAACCATTGATTTCGCGACACTGTAATGCAATTTACCGACACCGTGGAGTAAAAGATATCAACGCGTCGATTAACGCGGTGCGTGGAGTAAAAGACTTCAACGCGTTGATTACCGCGGTGCCGATTTTTTTTTTCAAGTTTTCACTTCTGTCGGCACTCCCAGAGTGCCACTGTTTTTTTTTTTCATACATTTTTATCAGTTTTCACCGTGTGTTCACTTAACACAGCGTCAGTTTGTAAACAAAGTCAAATAATTTATTTCAATTAGGCACAAAAAGGCACTTTTGAACGTCAAAAACAAAAAATAGAATTGATTCTAGTCGCCCACAGTAAACTTAACACTAAAATGAGTTCCAATAACAAGTCAACACAAAACCTCATTCGTAAAATCAGCACACCGAATTATATCGTTTTAAATCGAGCTTGTCAAACATTCTTCAAAATCACTGTCAAAACCTGTCAATAATTGTCTTCGACGACTTAATAAATTGAGAGCTAACAATGTTAAAATCGAAATTCAAGTTAAGTTACGATGAAGAAGAAGAGGAGGAGGAGGAGGAGGAAGTACAGGTAGTGCCCAGCAAGAAAAAAGTAAAGCAAAAGACTAAACCAGGCAAGCTATGAGTTAGGTAGGCTAAAGTAATTCATAGTTAATCTGGCCAATTGGAATCTGACTCTCTAAGGGACGAATGTCCCGTTTGAGATGTCGAGCGAAGTCGGAATGATGTATAAACCTACACACTATGGTTCTCTGTAGTGTTACAGAGCAGGTCGACCCACATGTCTCAGCGCGTATGAGTTGAGGCCTTAGTTCACTTCGCTGTTCACCGTGCGGTGCCATTCGAAAGAAATGATTTTCGATTTTGTTCCGGTCGCCTGTGAAGGTTAAAAATACTGCACAGGTCCAGAGATGTGCGAGATAGCTGAGCGATGCGAGGATGCGTAACAAAGCTTTGAAACGATGTGAGTGTTTCCACCAGAGATGTGCTAAGCCGCTGAGCGGTGCGAGATTGCGTAGCGGGCTCTTTTCAGATACGATTTCTCACTCGCATCCATCCGTAACACACATCCTTCACACACATCCTTCGTACATATCTCTCGCACTCATCCCTCGCTTGTTTTGTACGTACAAAAAACCTCGCTCCGCTAAGCCGTTTCCACCGGAGCTGCGCTAAGCGAGGCTAGGTAAATGAAGCGATCCTATTGGTTCCTAAGGCCAGACACTCTAAAGACAATTTTCCACGCAAACTCCGCCCCCGCGCACCCCACCACTCCACTATGTGCTAAACGCTAAACACATCAGTAATAAAGTTAAATATCGCGTGTGCTCTTTGGTCGTGTTCGAGCACGGAACTAAATATCGTAAGTCTCAATTCATATTTCGTTAACTAAAGTAATAATTGATTTAGAGAAAAAATATCTGATATCTAGATTAACTATATTTTCTTACTGTCAATAATTATTTTGGACATAAAAGCCAAATAATCTTGTTTTTGTTTCAAATAATTTTTAAAAAGACGATTTTCGAATAAAAAATTACGAAAATGTTCCAATTACGTAACTGTCTTTTAAATGGAAAGATAAAGATCCAAGAAATCATATACTAAAGTTTCGTTTTGATTGTATGCGTAACTTTTTCAGAATATTAATGTGAATTAACATACAATTTAAGGAGCCTCCTCTTAACAAACACATTCCTCGCTACGCATCCTCGCACATCTCTGTTGGAAACGCAGCCTAAGATGACAGCTTTTACTGGTTTTGTCACTTAGAGTATATCACTGGAGAAGCCTAACGAACACTTCCCCCTCTGTAAAAGTACAAGAGCAAATGCTCTCTAATTTCAAATCGATTCGAACGCACAACGTTAATCGTTTTCGAGTCGCGGGGTTCTCATCAGTGCTCCGTGAAAATGCTTAGTTGTGCTGTAAAAACATGTAAAAAGCGTTCAAATCCGTCAAACTTAAATAAAGACAATAACCTTCCATATGTATTTTTTTTAAATATCTTGTCATGTTTTCAGTAAAATTCAAAATCCTAACCTCATAATATATTTCGACTTTTCATTCAATTCAACCATGATTCAACATAAAACAAGGCACGAATCGATTATTTTTCTCGCATTGCTTTTGTGACGTCACCATGTCTCGCTACACCTCGTTTTTATGTTCATATAAGTTTGTCAAAATATATTTTTTTGCATTACGAAAATGTACGTCAAATCAGCTAAATTGAAATGCACTTGCCATGCGATTATGTCTTCTAGCAAAAATGATAACGAGACTACCGTAGGGTTGGGGTCATGTATGAAACCAAAATTGACATGTCGATAATTTCTTAGGGCGAATTATAATTTTTTGTTGTTGGAAATTGTCTTTGAACGAAGTTCTTTAACGCGCCTTGCGGCAGGAGTAAACTGGCAGAAAAGTCACGTGAAAGAGCATTTATACTTTCAACTGTCTTCTTCTAATTCGATCGAGAGAGAGAGAGAGAGAGAGAGAGAGAAAGCCAAAACAAAATGCAAGATAACGGCCCTAAAAATGTTCACATTTTTCGTCATGGGTGTTATTTTCATAGTTTTCAAGGGTGCTAAAGCCGACAGTGAGGGCAAAATGTAAATCCAAGATGGCAGCTGCGAAAGTTTAAAAAAGTTTCGTCATGGGTATCGTTTTCATGGTTTTCGAGGGTGTGAAAGCCGATAGTGGGGTCGAAATGTAAATCCAAGATGGCGTATCTGATTTTTTTTTTAAATTTTATCGAAGGTATCGTTTTCATGATTTTTGAGGGTGTTAAAGCCGATAGTGGGGTCGAAATGGAAATCCAAGATGTGGCTCTGAAATTTTTTAAAATTTTATCATAGGTATCGTTTTCATGGTTTTCGAGGGTGTTAAAGCCGATAGTGGGGTCGAAATGTAAATCCAAGATGGCGGCTGCGAAAATTTTCATATTTTTTGTCATGGGTGTCGTTTTAAATCATACGTGAGAAAGAACTTCGTTCCTGACGGGGGACGCCCACGTTTTTCAAATGTATTAATTGTTAGTACTATAACATTTTTTTAAACTTTTATTTAATAGTTGTTATTATTAAAATTTTACTTTTCTATGCATCAGCTGTTTTATTTCTGGGTTCAAACAAAATTCCAAATGATTATCGATATCGATACAAAAAAAAAACGATGGTACGGACTTCTCTTTCCGGGCTCGAAAAACCAATAGCTATTGTTCTTTTTCCTAAAACCCCCTCTTATCTTAAAGAACGTTTCAAGTTCCTTCATGACACACATAATAGATATCTGAGGTCATCGGAAAATTTGAGACTAGAGATGCCGATGCATTCCACCGGCTTTTATGACAAATCTTTTAAGGTTCAAGCAGTACGGTTATGGAATGCCTTGCCCGTGTCGATAAGGCGTGCTCAATCTTTGTCCACTTTTAAAATTCTGGTAAAAAAACACTTTCTCTCTCCTTAAACATTGTCATTACATATAATTCCTTGCTCTTGTTTCATGTTTATAATTTTATGTATATCTGTTTAATATAAATATATATATAGGTAATTATATGCTTTATGTATCTGTGTATTCTGTTGTATATGTAAATGGTACACCACTGACTACCTGCAGTATTGTCTCTCCTTTTCCATTTAAATCCATCCAAAGGTTGTCTGTAAAAGATCGCTTTTAGCGATAAGACCGCCCATTGTGTCACCCAATGTAAAATTTCTATATTAATGTCTGTAATTTTTATGGTGTACATAATAAAGAATATTCTATCTATCTATCTATCTTTTTCGTGGAAGCTACCGCGCGTCCCCCGCCTAAAGTGACAGACTTTTTTGTTCGGAATATTGCGCTTATGACTTCTCCAGTAATATATACTCAAAGTTTTGTCACCACTATATGCTGTCGACTGTACAACTACTGTCAACTGTCCTCTACCTTGTCCGTCTAAACAGCGCGAAGTTTGCCAATGAGTTCCGTCATATACAAAATCTCATTCGTAAAATCACCATAAATAACTAATTTTTTTTTAAACCTTACATTTCAATCTTAAATGTCAAGACAGCTCCAAATAATACTTAAATTAAAAAACGTGTATTGTTATTATATGCAATCCCATTCAAATTTAGTTTACGATGAAGACGAACCGCCAGAAGAAGAGCAGGAAGAGCATGTCGAGCCCTTGCAGACAAGCGGCCCTTTTAGGGAACTCACCAAATCAGATATCAGCATCAGATGTAGCATGCTAGGCAAGACCGCTGAAGGAGACGGGTAAGACTATAAGCTATATTGTACCCTTCCTCTTGATAATTCTAAACGTAACCACACCATCAGCTTACCTTTCTTAGTAGCAGATGCTAAACCAAGAAAGAACAGTTTTTGAGGCTTTAAACAAAGCGAAACTTCAGTGATAAAAAAGTTATACCGAAATTATTCATGACTAGCTGGACCCGTCTGACGTTGTGGTGTCCATATTTAAATAATTCATACAAAATTCTTATAGAAAATGCACTTTCAGTTTACCCGAATTTTCCAATTTTCCCGGCAACTTTTCAAATTTTTATTAAAACCTGATTCGTACTGCTACGAACATTTTAAAACAAAAATTGGCCAAATCGGTTCAGCCGTTCTCAAGTGATGCACTTACCAACGATCAGAATTTAGTTTTTTACTATATAAGACTAGCTTTTGCCCACGGCTTCGCCCGCGTGGATGTCGGAAAATATCCCACGGGAACGTACTACCGGAATTTCATACCTAATAGCCGAGGAAAAGGACATTGACGTTGCCGTCAACCAAAATTATTTTGTTACGCGTAATTTTGAACCTGTGTTATCTTTAAAGTATTCATTTAAATGATAAGATGTCAAGGATTACCTAAATCTAAATTAAATGTCCAATTTAAATAACATATTTTATTGCATAAGGATTGATAATACCGGTCAAAATAGCTTCGGAAATAATGAGTTTTTTATGAAATTCTGAAAGATAAAAATGGTTACTGTGGGTCATCCTTAGAAGATAGACATTTGCCATCGCGGACTTTTTTGTTGAAATTTTTAAAATGAACAATACTGTAGAACACAAATTTTATGTATAAATTTTACGATTTCCGCGGCGCACGCCTGTAAAGTAAAGTCGGCATGATTTTTCCGACATCTTCAACAATAATCGTCAAATTTCAGCCAATTTACACAAAACCTTAATGAATTATACACTAAAAACCTTCCGCATGAATCACTCTATTCACTGGTGAAAACCGTTTGAAAATCCGTTCAGTAGTTTTTGAGTTTATCGCGTTCAGACAGACAGACAAACGCGGCGGGGGACTTTGTTTTATAATATGTAAGGATGATACATAAAATAAATACCTATATCTTTTTATTTCCATGTTATAATTACGTCTCTAGCACAATGAAAACAACATCGAAACTTTGTTAACAGGTACACATATTTGAAGTGCGCAATAACTGGATTGAATTTGACATCCATCAAAGCAATAAAGCAATACCAAAACCTGATGTTCTTGGATGTTTCCTACAACAACTTGGATCTAGACGCGTTACAAGTTATTGCAGAACTACCTTTCTTGATTCTTATACAAGCTGACTATAACAAATTAACCTCGGCAGCAATAAAACCAATGAAATATCTTCAATGCATCATAATGAACAACAACGAAATCACGTCGGTTCACGATGTGTTCCAGGTGGAGCTGAGCACTCTGGAACTTGCCAGCAACCAAATAGAAACCGTAGCTTTCGAAAGCAAGATGAATAACTTAAAAGTCCTAGATTTCAGAAAAAATATGATAGCAGACATCTCGAATTTCGATTTTCCTTTCTTAGACAGCTTGTATTTAGAAGGAAACAAATTGACGACTCTTATTGGGCTGGAGAAACTGGTGAATTTAAGAATTCTTCATGTGCGTAATAATCCTATTAAGCTGCTGAACGGATTCGACGAAGCCCTCAAGAAACTTAAGTACATCAATCTTAGGAATTGTAAAGTTGGAACTTTGATACAAATCAAGAAGCTGAGGGTATGCAACTGTTTATACCGGATGATTTTTTTACCGTCTCGAAATTTTTACAGGGTGTTTAAGTGTAAATAGGATATCGGAATCACATTTTTTTAACGTCTCGAAATCTTTACAGGCTGTTCTACCCATGAATATAAACAACTTTCACTATGGGAGCAACTCTGAAATCACGAAAAAAAAATCAGCTGTTTCATACATTTTGGTCAAGTAGGTATTGAAGTTTTGTATGAACAACTGATTTTTATTTCGTGATTTCAGAGTTGCTCCCATAGTGAAAGTTGTTTATATTCATGGGTAGAACAGCCTGTAAAGATTTCGAGACGTTAAAAAAATGTGATTCCGATATCCTATTTACAGAATAAACAATTTCATTTCATTTAATTTCAATACCTGAATTCCTGCGTGCAGTCTTCTTGAAATATATTACAGACGTTCTAGTATTTGTATGCCATGCAATGCGTGGCCATACTATAAGATATTGACTTGCCAAAGCTAGTAGAAATTTGGAATCTTTTCTTTATTTATCAATCTCCGAACTTCCCCCAGATTATACTGTTTCTAGTTTAATCGACGAATTCCTTAAAATCTAGGTGTCCTGGTTGAGATAAAATTTAACATCGTCTGCACCATACGAAGGAAAACTACATTTCGCCAGTTATATTTAATATTATTATTATGACAATTGTTTATTTTTTAGGTACTAAAAGGGTTAGAGACGCTCGTGATTAAAGGGTGCCCATACATGGGAGGGACCGGTGATGAGGAAACAGAAGTAAAAGGGGAAGAGGACGACCCTCAACTGAGGGTTGAAACAATAACAGCACTGCCACGACTCAAGAGGCTTAACAAATACATTGTTACTGACGAGGAAAGGTAATTAATGATATTCACATATCATCTCGCTTGTATTTAGCGAAGGAGCGGTCAGAGATCTATATATAGCGATAAGTCCCCTCTTTGAGGAGTGGCTAGAGAGGCGCCACGGCGTCCTCACCTTCCACCTGACGCAGGTCCTCACCGGACACGGTTGTTTTGGGAGGCTTCTGTTCCGGATAAGGCGGGAGGATCGCCCGGAGGACACGATGGAGCATACGGTGGAGGTCTGCCCGGCTTGGGCAGAGCATCGCCGGGTCCTCGTGGAGGCGATCGGCGGCGGTGATCTCTCGCGTCCGACCCTGGTTCAGGCCATGGTACGGAGCGAAAGGACATGGGACGCCGTCACCTCCTTCTGCGAAGCAGTAATGCTCGCGAAGGAGGAGGCGGAACGCGTGACGGAGAGGCAAATTTCGCGCCCTCACGCCCGTAACCACCGTAGGAGACGCCCTGGGCGTCGGCAGTCGCAGGCTAATTCCCGGCCACCGTAGGCGCGGGCTTGCGGACGGTGAGCAATGGGTAGCTCGCCGTCCGATAAGGACCAGGCCCGGGTCGACGGCGCGTTGTGTTCCACGCGCGCCTCAAAGAGATGTCAGCAGAACTGACGGGGACCGATAGGACCGATGCCTGCCGGGGTTGCAGTTTTGTCCAAAAGGGTTACCGTGGCCCCTGGCAATACAGGCAACTAAAGGAACACGGGTGGATTCTAGTAAGTGAGTCTGACACGCCCTCCCGCTCCACCCAGAGCGGGAGAAGTTACTTGATAATTGCCCAAACCAAAAAAAAAGTCTGTATATAGTAGAACTTTGCCAGTTATGTTGGAGGGCGAGCTTGTTGTCATCAACCGGACACATGTCCAGACTCCGAGCTGCTAATCAGAAATTTCGAACCTAGGATTCTAGGCTCAACAGTCGCGCTAGAACGACGAGATGGTAACATTGCTTTTGATTAAGAGCGTTTAATCTGAAAGTGGGCAACGTCGCAAATAGATGTCAAATATTTCGCTGTTTTGATTGATTTAGCAATATTCAATCAATCTGCCTAGCCTTTTCCCAACTATATTGGGGTCGGCTTCCAGTCTAACCGAATGCAGCTGAATACCAGTATTTTACATGGAGCGACTGCCTATCTGACCTCCACAACCCAGTAACTGGGTAATACGATACCCTTGGTAAGACTGGTTGTCAGACTTTCGGGCTTCTGACGACCCGTAACGACTGTCAAAGATCCACGAAAGACAGCCGGGACCAACGGCTTAACGTGCTTTCCGAGACACGGAGGAGTTTCGGTATGTAGAAATGGTCACCCATCCACGGACCAACCCCGGCAAGCGTAGCTTAACCTGACAGATAGACCCGAGCGGCTGTTAGTATTTAGCCACGAGATTAATTTAACAATATTACTGTATGGAAATAAGAAATGTGGCTAATTACCGAACTAGATTATTAATAATGAATAGCAATTATACCACTGAATTTGATATTGTAATCGTTTTAGGTGTAAAAAAGGCATTTGGAAAGTTTACAAATACTTTTTAGGGTTCCGTACCTCAAAAGGAAAAACGGGACCCTTATAGGATCACTCGTGTGTCTGTCTGTCCGTCTGTCACAGTCAATTTGCTCTGAATCTAACGGACCGATTAAGTTAAAATTTGGTACACATATGTATTCCTGTGACCCAAACGCGAGCATGTAACGTAAATAAATTAATTTTGAATATAGGGGTCACTTTTGGGGGGCAAACAAGAAAATTTAAAAAAAAGTTTTGCTAACAGTACCGTGTGACATATCTAATGAAAGGGCTTGTTGCGAGGATCTTAAACATATTTTTTATTTAATTTTAAAATAAACACTTAAAGATATTTAAAAAATTCGAAGAAAATTGACCATGGGGGTTATCTCCGAAACTACTGGACCTACAATTTTGAAAAACTACATAGTATGGTTCTTTACTCATAGATTACAGGAAAACCTATAAGAAGTCTATGGTCTTAAAATAACATGGGAAATATCTCAAAATTGTGCGTACAAACTTATATTTGCAGTTGGAACAACTACAATGTTAAGTTTGTATTTGGGATAAATTCATCCCAACTACGGAACCCTTCATTGTGCGTAGTCCGACACGCACTTGGCAGATTTTTTTACATCTAAAACTAAATATTCGGTGTTACGACATTAAATATTGTATTTCAAAAATGTGCGAAATGTGGCTAACTAACTAGGGAACTAAAATATTGATTATATTTTAGTTCCCTAGTTAGCCACATTTCTTATTTCCATACAGCAATATTGCTAAATTAGTCAAAACAGGTAAATATTTGACAGCTATTTACGATGTTGCCAACTTTTAGGATAGACCCTCTTAATCTTCGTACTTCATTTTCATAGTACTTTAATCCATTGTTTAACGGTTTTATTTCATATTTCAGAGAGGAAAGCAAAGTCCTGATGTTACAGTGGATTGAAGAAGGCGACGTCGACATTGAGGAAATAGAGCCAGAGGAAAAGTTGGGAGAGGAAGAAGCTCGCACTGAAGTTCAATGAGTTTTATTCTTATTTATGTCACCGTAAGATTGTGAGAACCGTTAGTTTATAATCAGTCGAAAAATTGTGAACTGGGTGAAATAGGTTAGGTTAGAACTGTGACCAAACGCGCGCGAGCCGAGCGAGCGAAGCGAGCGGTGCCGCGGTAGCGGCCGGCGAGCGCAACTTCCAAGTTGCTCGCGTTACGTCGCAAGCAAGTTTGATACCAGTTCACAATTTGTCGGTTTCCCATGGAAAGATTATAAACTAGCGAAAAATAATGCGGTTTATAATTTAACGGAAATAATATCGTTAGTTTATAAACTAACGAAGTTCATAATTATACGGTGACATTTATATTCCAACAGCCCGTCGTCCTTCAGGTAGACAGACACAACACCATTTGCGAAGGCTTAAAGGAAAAAAAGCGAAATTCAAATATGCTTGTTTTTAACCAACTTCAAAGAAAGGAGGAGGTTCTCAGTTCGTCGGAATCCTTTTTATTTATGGTTCCCGATTACTCGAAGACGGCTGGACCGATTTGAAAAATTCTTTTTTAGTTTGAAAATGTATACTTTCAAGTTGGTCCCATTGTCATTTGGTCAAGATCTGATGATGGAATCTTGGAGAAATCGAGGGAACTCTTCAAATATTACAGGCACACCTATAGCTATTTGGGTATTTTTTATAGTAACTCGTGCATTTGCTCTCGAAAAGCACCATTTGGTAAAGTGAAACTAATGATGGACACAGATGGCCAACGGAACTAACACAATAATAATTTTGTATTTCACGGGTTGCGATTCGATTACTTTAATATGGTTGGTAAGCAATTTATGCTCGTCACAATTCATAATATGGTGCAGTGGAGCTGATAATGAAGTACCCGGAGAACTCCTGAACAATTAAAGTCCCTGTATCGGGAAAAGCAATATTTTCTAAAAGGTGATGAGCAGTTGACATTAGGCTATTGTAACTTAGATAAATTACAAACCAACACACAAAAAAGTGAAAAAAAAAACTATTTTACAAAAAATACAACCGACTTCTAAACTACAAAGTGAAAAATAACTTGAATTTCGGAAGTCGGTGTCTTTGGATCGATATTTTAGTTTTTTGCCACCGACTTCCGAAATTAGTTATTTTTTGTAAAAAAAAGTTTATTTTTTTGTAATTTACATGTTAGTAACAGGGTTTAATGTTGATCAAAGTATGATTCGCGACCGTAACCAGTATGTATTTACAGAATTAAAATCATCACAATAATACAACTCTCTTAGTTCAAGTTACCCTATTGTTTGACTATTTAATGAAATCATGACATTTAAGCCGGATTTAGTATAAATAACTAAATTTGCGCAACTATACTCCGTTTGAAATAAGATTAGACATTTAACTAAACCTTTTTTACAGTCCGTTCACCCGATTTTGACTTATATTGCGATGGCGGCATGACAAATGACAGCTGCAGTAAACAGTTGGTTTGTAACCACTTTTTTTGCTTTTAATGCCATCCTTATGCCTACGGTATAGAAGTCAAAATCGGTTGAACGGACTGTAAAAAAGGTTTGTTTAAATGTCTAATCTTATTTCAAACGGAGTATAGTTTCGTAATTTAAATCCTGCTTTAGGGTCAATTCTAACTGAGAGAGTTGTATTGATGATCCCTATTTTGTAAATACATGTATTTGTTGTTGCCGCGAATCATATTTTGATCAAAATACAACCTGAGACTGACCTGCAAGTAGCAAAATTCGTACGAAAATTTTAATTTCGCGGGCTACCTAACGCTTCCCCTTTTTTTGGGTGGGAAATTGTCAAATAACTTCTCCCGCTCTGGGCGGAGCGGGAGGGCGTGTCAGTCTCTTACTGACTAAAACCCACCCGTGTTCCTTCAGTTGCCTGTATGTTGCCAAAGGCCACGGTATCCCGGTCGGACTTTCCCCGCGACCCCGAGAGCTTTCTCCTTAAGCTGAGATGTTAAGAGACTCCGTTCTCAATTTCTCGTCTGTGATTGGCCAGGCACATAAGATATGGTTGGGTTCAATTCCCGGGTTGGGCAAAAGTTTTATTAGGTTTTTCCATCTGGATTTTTTTAGTAACAGCACGAAGCCTGGATTTGTGCCCGGTTGATGGCAATAGGCTCGCCCCCTATTACATGGGACTTTAACATAATTGGTGAGATGTGGGTGCACATCTGCTGTGTGTTATACATATTATGCTTAAGTGCACTTTAAATAAAAGTGCACTGTTGGATTTTCAACGCTAGGCTCAGCGCTGAGAGTTGAAAATCCAACAATACACTTATTGAGGTATTTTCAACGGGCATTAATGTCTTAAATACTCTCTGGGTGGTTCCAGCAAAAAAAAACACCAGAAGTTAACCTTATTATTTATCTTTAAATTAAGAATGTTTTGTTTTAGTTTAGTATCAAAAACATTTGTTTCCCACTTATATTTTAAACGACATAAAGAATTGCTGTAATTCAAAAAACATCTCGAAAAATTCCTCTGCTAAATTAAAACTTTACAAATTGCATCGTGAATCGGTGTTATGGGTAGGCAGCCACGATTTGTTTCAATAAAACTGTCAAATTTGCGACTGGGCCATTAGATTTATGAAGCAAGTTTGTGTGAGATATAAATATAAAAACATTAGTGATTTTCATTGTCATTGCCAGTGAGATGCGCCGACAGTTATCACGTCCAGACTAGTCTGGTATATTTATATCAAAAACAGCTGATCAATTTCTGCTATCGAATCTAGATTATGGCTTCGGTTCAGACCTACATTTATTTAGATCAATATGTTTGCATGTTTTTATGAATAAATTCAATATTTATATTGTGTTTTACT
This sequence comes from Agrochola lychnidis, assembly GCA_963680765.1. NCBI lineage: Eukaryota > Metazoa > Arthropoda > Insecta > Lepidoptera > Noctuidae > Agrochola > Agrochola lychnidis. The sequence goes on along the minus strand of OY796863.1, from coordinate 4,898,318 downwards.
TATTTCATGTCAGTATTATACATTTAATGACGTACAAGCATTACAAGGTAAACCAATACCATTTGTGGTACCCTTTCTAATTATCAGAAATTTAGGACCACAAAAATAACATTCCAGGAATTCCCACCATTAACTATGACATAATATATTTTTCCTTATTACATGAAATTAGCCTCATTATTGAATACTTCGTGAATAACATTGCCAGAATACTATAAATATCTCTTTTCATGTAATAGGGGATAATTTAAGTATAAATTGCCTTTGCCAACACCTAACCAGGTCCAAAATTTTGCACCAAAATACAAGCAATTAATTCAATTATGAACATTAAATAAAATTATTCCAGCAAATGGTGCGTCCCCAAGGGAAAAAGGTGTTAGTTAATATATGTATGTCTATATATGGTGCTCAGGTCAAAGTACATTCTGTATACAAAATATCGTAAGCATGTAGCAACAGTTAGCTCTCAAATTGCATGCTCTTTGTAACTTCAAATTACATAAACAAAAAGGGGAAAAATACATGATTCTTGTTACTCGCAATAGTATCAACATTCTGATGCACTTTGAAATAGTACTGCATGGTATGTACAAAGTCTGTACAGAATACAGACACATATAATAAGGAATAACCCTCACACGTACAAAAAAAAACCTTAGAAAACAAATACCTTAGAATTACATTAAAAAACCATTCTAGTAAGCATAGTTCTTGATTTAAGCTGTTTCCAGTGATCAGTACAGAGCCATCAAGAGCGCGGCAGAAACGAGAACTGACTATGAGTGAACATAGTTTCGTTTCGGCGTGAGATGTGACGATAAAATACTGTCGCGCTGCGCACATTAGACTGGCTAAAAGCTAGCAGTGTTTATTGCCCCTGCCACACACTCGTCGAGTGGCATGAGAAGTAGCGAGGAAAGTAGGCAGAGACGTAGTGTGGCAACGTTACTCGTCATGCCGCAGTCATGCTCCTCGTCATGCCCACTGCTCTCTCTTTTGTCGGTTTTTGGGCGCGAGTCAAAGGACGTAGTAGCATCGCGATTAATTGCGCGAGTAAAGCAGCAGTGTGTGGGCAGAGAGTACAACATCGCGGCAGCGCGAGGAGCAGTATGGCAGGGGCATAAGACACAAAGTGGATTGCAAAGCCATGTCGCAAAGCAGACCTAACACTCAAGACCTCACTGAAATCTACTAACAAAAATCTTAAATTCACTGACTTCAAAGAGAACCTTATGACGAAGACATCGCCTAAAAGAGTTGTTATTTTTGCGGATGGATAATCCCATCGGGCAAGATAATAATAAACAAATCTCCCTGCCTACCTCTGAGTTTGCGACACGCGTAACGAGTAGAAAGCAGTGTTGGTTCAGGTTTGTCTTTAATGTCGATGGCGTGTCGGGATGGTCTGCTAATCTTGGAGGGCACTGGTACCGCAGCCTCTCAAGCCGGGTGCTCTTCGCTCGCTTGATTAGACTCTCTTCTGCTAGGTATCGCATCCGCATCCGAAAGTCATTCACCTCCGAACTTCGAATGTTGTCGAATTCGTTGAGCCCTGTTGAGGAAGATTATGATTTTAGTCAGTGCCGGTTTTAGCAATACCAGCGCACAGTGGATCGTCCCCATAGAAGACGTCGGACATTGACAGCTTGTGAAATCAAAATCGATATTAAAAAAAAAAAATGCTATCGTATTCCTTTATCAAAAACCTACAAATATTGTAATGAGACTTTTTCTAATTGGACTCATATTTCAGGAGAAAATCGATAAAAAGTGTTTTCTTTGTATGGAAATGGACACTTAAATCCCCACCGTCTGAGTTTCGCCTTGTTTCGGGTAGTCATTTCTATAATTGGTACCTATCTACTAAATGCCACATTTTGTCCAAAGACACATGGTGCCCCAATGGTGCGCTTTCTGAGATATAATCGATTTTCGTTTTATCATAAAAAAATACAATAGCATGACAACCATGAATTTTCATTATGCTTGAACCAAAAAAAGGTGTGTATGTTTCTCGTATTTTTGTAACAATAAATTTTCATTATTATTATTCAAACCACCTTTTTATTGGGTATGGTAATCCAATTACTCTTCTATGGGGACGATCCACTGTGCGACGCCCCGGGCGAAGTTTCTGTGGTGTGTAGCTAAAATGTTCGCCTCTCTACTCTCCAAGAGTAGTGAGGCGAACATTTTAGCTTTTGATCGTAGTTTGAGGAATATAAAAATGCAGGATGCTAAAACGAGCGAATCGAGATCAAAAATTTCAGCACCCCGCCACGGAAAACTTATGATTTCTTTTATGCACAAAATTGGTTGTCATGAACTTTAAATTCACACCAAACACCACGACTTCAAGTGCAAGAACAGTACCGTTTCTTTTTTTCTTTTGCTTATATCTCGAAAATGGTGTCTAATCACAAAAATAAAGAAAATTTCGACCCCCTTTATAAAACCCTTAAACCCCTAACACTCAACATGTAGGTGATTTTTTTTCCATACAAAAAGTGTAAAATTCCATATAAAACACATCGAGCCTGCCTCCCATTCGCACCTCCGACTTTAAAAAAAATTCACGTGGTAGGTATCACGTGTGGAGTCGCGATTGTCAAATTCGATTTAGATGTGTCAAAATTATTTTTAATTTTAGAGAATTTATTTTGCAGAATAGCTTTGAGATTCTGATAGCCAAAAGTAAGGAAGTTTAGTGATAGTTTAGTTCGGTGTACAAGAGAATCGGCACCAATGTCTTTAAAGAGAGTGCCGTACTGCGTGCGGGCGGAAAAATGCCAATGCAAATGCCCCTACACTGCATTGTGCGTCGATAGGGTAAACGAACGGCTAATTATATTATTCGTTTTCCTATCTATGTGGGGGAGTCCCCGAATTTTATAAATCGGTCGAGTTATCAACCCGCTTAATTTCCTAGTCGGTTTTCCGTCGGTGGAGCGTCTCCAAATGCTTTGTATCGAGTTAACTAACACCTAATGAAAATGAGCTAAAGGTCCCTACACAATTTTGTTACACATTGAAGAAGCACTAGCACTATGCGTAATGTTAATGTGATAACTTTAGTTTTCCAACAATCTATACAAATACTAGCGGACCCGCAAAACGTTGTCCTGTCCGAACAGCGCCACCTACCGGGTCTAATTGTATTTTCAAACCATTCAGGGACCCATTCAAATATACACACAAAATTTCATCCAAATCGGTCCAGCCGTTTAGGAGGAGTTAGGTGACAAACACATTTACAGAAGAATAATTATAAAGATAATAAAGCTGAAGAGTTTGTTTGATTTAACGCGCTAATCACTAGAACTACCAATCAGAATTGAAAAAATATTTTTGTATTTAATATTTAATATTCTTGAGGCTATTTAACATCACGGTACGACCCTTAGGAGCCGAACATAAAGAATAAAAGTCAGAAAGAACGGTAAGCGAAAACGTAGTTCTAGCGCGGAAGAGCGATGCGATGCGACGCGATGAGTCGGGGTCCGAAGGACTTGGACTTCTGCTTAGCCTTCTCCTATGTTGGGGTCAGCTTCCAGTCTAACCGGCTGCAGCTGAATACCAGTATTTTACATAGGGTCAGCTTCCAGTCTAACCGGATGCAGCTGAATACCAGTATTTTACATGGAGCGACTGCCTATCTGACCTCCACAACCTAGTTACTAGGTACCCGTAACGACTGTCAAAGATCTACAAATGACAGCCGGGTCCAACGGCTTAACGTGCTTTCCGAGGCACGGAGGGGTCTTGGTATGTAAAGATGGTCACCCATCCGCGGATCAACCGCGGCAAGCGTAGCTGAACCTGATCGACCGACCCGTGCGGCTGTTAGGGAGTTTACTATAAATGTTACTTTAGTATACAGGGTGTTTGGCAGAACGTTGAACATACGAAAATGGTGGATAGGTGGGGTCATCTGCTACTTACTCAGCCCTAATTTATTTGGCCCTGGCCCCCTGGATATATTTTTTTTAATGCAAGTTGATATTAAGATTTAAGTATTTTTTACATTTTTCTGTAAATTTGAGGACTCATAACTTTTTTTCTAGCTAACATCTGAATAAAGCAATAATTTTATAAGAATCTGCCAACATTAAAGATTAAAAAAAATAAAAAAAAACGTTTGGCACTCGGGGACTGCCGCGGTAAAGCTATTTGTAACCTCCATACTTCCTATTTGTCAACGAAACACGGGATGATGACGTGATGACATAAAACAAAAATTACGTTCCCATGACAACATCACGTTGTCATGGGAACCGTCATTACATGGTAGGCGGAGTGGGGGGTGTTAGGTTTTTTTCGTTACGGAATTTCTTGATTCGGTCGCCGCGCTCAAAGCCCGCGGTAAAAGCTATGCAACAGCTTAAGAAAATTGCCTTTTTTATCAATTTTAAGTAAAAATTATACTTTAAAAGTTAAGAAAGTGGTGAAACTAGAAGAAAGCAAAAAAAAACAGGGGGCCAGGGCCAAATAAATTAGGGCTGAGTAAGTAGCAGATGACCTCACCTATCCACCATTTTCGTATGTTCAACGTTCTGCCAAACAACCTGTATAATGTATCTTACAACTTCCACGCGAACGAAATCGCTGGCAGAAGCTAGTCATTTTATAAAAGTAAACAAAATACTGATGTAACAAGACCTTATCAATTCAATGTTCAATAAACAATAGTATAATCAGTAGTTTAGGTTGTCGCAAAACGTTACGACGGAAATTAGATAGATACACATGTTATGTACGTACACAATCGAACATTTTAGGGGCAACAACCTTTTGTGGATAGAGGTTCATCATTCATTCATAAAAAGTTATGTAATTAAGTAATGATAATTAGTTATATATAAATCTCCTTGAAATTGATTTATTGTTTGATTTTGTATCAATATTCGACGATTCTACGATGTCCTTCTCACCGCTCCGGTTTTACTCGCTCTTCTTTTTTTGTCCAGGAGGTATTTCTTAGGAATGCGCTCCCTCTGAACATCAGGATGGCAACCAGTCGGTTATCTTTCAAAGTGAAAGCACGTGAACATATTCGTAAAAATGTTGGCAGAATCTTTGCAGCGTTGATTTGCTGGATTTGTTTTCTCCTCTACCTATCGTTATTTCTCCTGACTAAGTTTATTCAGTTTATATGTATGTATGTATGTATCTATGTATTAGTATGTTTTCATTTACAAGTTATCTATCACTCATTTTGCACCTGCCATGTTTTGTCTCTGCATCACCCTAAGGTTGACTGGTAGAAAATGTCTCGGGCATTAAGTCCGCCTATGTACAGTATTTTTTACTTGTGCATAAAATATTGATGTTGAATACTTCTGTTTAAGCCAGCTTCATCTGCCTACACTTTTCCCAACTATGTTGGGGTCGGCTTCTAGTCTAACCGGATGCAGCTGAATACCAGTATTTTACACGGAGCGACTGCCTATCTGACCTCCACAACCCAGTTTACTAGCATACATGGTAAAGTCTGACCAGACTGGTTGTTAAGCTTTCGGGCTTCTGAAGACCTGTAATGACTGTCAAAGATCCATGAAGTTGAAATGCAGTCATGCAGATGCAGAGAACAAAATTAAATTACTGTTTAAGAATGCGGCGACGCATGAATTGTCCATACAAACGTAGTACATAAATCATTTGCAATTTGAGCATATTTCCACCATATTATGTTGATATTCGGATTGAGACAGTATTTATCTAGGCTCCTACGTCTTTTTATTTCCAAAAACTTACCTTTAAATGAAAACATGTCATTTACGCTGTAAAAATGTACGAAATGCAATACGCTTACACTTGTAAGCGTATTGCATTTCGTACATTTTTACAGCGTAAATGACATGTTTTCATATTGTTTTTTCTGTATTATAAACAACAATATTTGTAATATTGTTTCCGCAGAAGCATAGTTTATGTTATCAAGTTACAAATTATCGAAAAAAAAAAAAATGGAAATACATTAATTTTTCATTCATAATTTTTTGTATTACGGAACACATCTTTTATCATAAATTTTCGAAAGCTAGTAGTTCTATCGCGTCAAGCAATAATTGTGAATGTGTGCGTGGTAGTATTGCTCCGACAGGCACTCACACTAGCGCAACGTGCTTGGAATTGAATTTTGCAAACATCTCGATTTGTAGTTGCGAGCCGTGTCGCCGGCCTCTTAAAGATTGATTGAACCTTTACCAATGATACATCTTCATACTCACCGAGTACTTCTGCAATATTATTGAAATATTTAGTAATACGCGTCCTCTCTACCACTTATTAAAAATGTTGCTGTGCATAATTGTTTCTATTTAATTATACTTACTACCTGTATGTGTACATTATGGATTGCAATAAAGATAAATTTAAATAATTATGTACAGTCTACCGAACGTCGGTGTTGGAAATAGTTTGACCTTGAGCTAACGTAGTGTAGTAATGAGTTTCAGTACTAGTTTTGTTTGTCACTGACATGCGACTACTGTAGAGCCTGCACTAGCCTTTTCATTATTATTATGAAGGTAACAGTCAATGGAGACCTACTTCAGCAACCATCCCAATGAGCCAAAAACATGCTTATCAAATTCACTTGAAGTCAAAATACATGTGGATATGTTTATCCTATTCTTCCTTATACAACATAACATTTAGATGTTTCCATATTTAGATTCTTGTTTATTCCTATACTTTTCCCTACACATTGAGGAAGACATATGCCTGGTAAAACCAGGAAATAAATATATTTTAATTTAACAAAGGAACTTGTTTTCCCAGCCTTCTTTAAACTTCAGGTTAGGAATGGTCTAAAAACAACATGTTTATTTACCTAAAAAAACTTTTTACAAAAAAAAAAAAAAAACACTACAAAGTGAAAAATAACTTTAATTTCGGAAGTCGGTGTCTTTGATTTTTAATTTTCGTTCTTTGTCACCGACTTCCGAAATTAAAGTTATTTTTCACTTTGTAGTGTTTTTTTTAAATCGGTTGTTTTTTTTTTTGTAAAAAGTTTTTATTTTTCACTTTTTAGTTGTGATACCTACCCCACACAAATTAGAAAACCACTACCTGCTATGTAAATAACAGTGACAGGAAGTTATCATAATATCATCCACATACTAAGTGAGGAAAAAATACGTATTATTGAAGCTAACTCAAAAACTACCCATGCAAAGTTAATAAAATTTATATGGGACCACCTCTAAAGTATGATCTACCAAACAAAAAAGAACCATCAAAATCAATTCATAATTGACGGAGTAATCGCGTAACAAACATACAAAAAAAAAACAACATACAGTCGAATTGAGAACCTCCTCCTTTTGGAAGTCGGTTAAAAATAACACTACACATAGTCATAGACAATTATTACTAAAGTCTACCTTGAATAAACATTGTTTTTATAAATGCAAATAATGTGGATAGTAGGTATGGTATGGCACATAAGTCACAGACTGTTTTCCGTATCGAAACGCGTATTTTTCGTGCGGGTACCAAACAAAAAGACAATTGCAATTGGACGTAGTTATGCAAAAACGTTCCAACCCACTTTGACAGAATTGTGGGTTGGAACGTTTTTGCATAACTACGTCCAATTACATTAGTCTTTCTTCAAGGAGTCGGGACACATCTAATCATGTCCCAACTCCTTGAGGAAAGACTAACGTTGTTGAAAATTTTTGTTGGATGCAGTAAGTGTATAATACAAAATACTCACGTTTTCCAATCAAATGACTAATATGTGTATCCAGCAACTGTTCTCCGGGTCTTTCAATTGACTTTTTTACTATCATAAGCACACCGCATACTGGTTTAATGTCACGGATGCGCTTGTTCTCATCATCAACCTCTTCCGGCACCGCAAGAGAATTGACGAATTGGAACACATAGCTGGACATCTCGTGCAACATCCCGAAAAGGGGATAGTTGACGGCCCGGTCCCATATGTCCTGCAAAGAAAAAAATATTGGCTTCAGAATGCAAATGAAAACTTTTATGGCGACTCATGGCTCATTTCAGTTCTGATAGCTGGTGGAAGGTCAATTATAGATGACCTCAATGTTCTGACCAGGTTTTTCTTGTAATGTGGTGCTTGACGACTTAACTTATTCACTCACCAATTTCTGGGTTGTAACCTGTTTTGTTTCATAACCAGTATCCGTTTTAGAAAAATATAAGAAAGTAATGTGCTAATGCCCATAATAATATGTTAAATTAAAGTAAACTTGACAAATTATAACAAAATGCATAGAAGAGCGTTTTGAGGTCGTAGGTTCGAACCCAGACAGGCGCTTTACTTTGTGTAAATTATTTCATCATCACTGCTCTCAAAACGGTGAAGGAAAACATCGTGAGGAAACCGGCATGTCCTAGAACCGAAAATTCGAAGACATGTGACATCTACCAACCCGCACTGGGCCCGCGTGGTGGATTACGGCCCACTCCCTCTCACAGAGAGAAGTCCTGTGTCCCAGCTGTGGGAACATTTATAGACTGATGATGATGAAGATGCATAGAAGATTTGTCAAGAATCCTTCTCTATCTATTATGTTATTCTTGACATGTTGGATACTGTTAGTCTACAATCTAAATCATGCCACTGCTGTACAAAAGTCTTCTGTGTAATGGCTGGATATTTAAATCGAGAACTGTTAGTAAGTATCATTATTTGGGTTTTGTCTTTTAGCTTCTTATTAAGTAATGTACCGTAATTATGAAAATTTACATGATTTTTAAAACGGCTCATATGAAATATCTACCCATAGTGATATGATGATTCATAATCATATCAGTTATAGTTACCTCATTCTGTTATTCAATGCATACAGATGTAAATAAATAGGATGAATACCTACATCATCCTATTCTCTAAATTAAACTACTGCTATTTTGTAAATGTTATTTTCCCTCCACAACAATTGACAGGAAATATTTAAAAGAGAATGATAACCTGAGGTTTCTAAATAAGGTGTTAATTATAAGTTTATTTGGCGACATAAGGAATTATTGGACAAAATGGTATTTGGTAAGGTATTTATATTCATATTGCAATCACACAAAACCCAAATAAACCAGACATCAATATGTGAATAAAAAATGTAAATATGGAATTGGTCTATCATGTGTAAGAATTCAATCCAAATTTGAATCATGAATGTTACTTAATTTGGCACCAGTGTTGACTGATTGTAGGTTACACATGTTTTTCCAAAAATCGATGACTTAGAACTGCTTATCAGAAGTTCTAGAAAATCTATAAAGCCACCTACATGATAAAAAATAGTGCATGGTATTGTAAACAATGTAAACTACTTTCTAAATTTACCTAACAAATGTATCTGTAAACATGTTACCCAATACTTTGACCCACTTTCCAAAAATGCAATCAAAATATCGTCGGCGAGAGGCGTGAGTCACGCGAGGGTGTTCCTCTCTCACACTAACCTCTTTGACATCCTGAAGAGTAGCATCCCAGCTTATCCTCAGGGGAATGTAAACAGAATTCGGCAGCAGACACGTGAGCTCCACCACGTCCGACGGCGAGGACGTCCAGTAGTCCCACGTAAACGGACAACTCGGTGCAGGAACCATTGTTTTGGTATTATTTTCCCAGGTTACTCGAATTACCCCCGCGACATTTTACAAACTTTCACTGATAACTTGCGTCTACAGCGACCCGGTCGCTGTCCCCAACTGAAAATAATGCACACAACACATCAGTCACTGTTGTTGAAACCGCAGCGATGTTGAATCATAGCATTTCCTGGTATTTTACGACGAGCATATCGCCATTCGAAACGAAACTGTCAACGATTATAATTCACAAACAACATCACAACAAGCGTGGAAGACTTATTTATTTAATTACCTCTTCATAAAATGTTTACATAATTCATACAGTAGTAATGTACGAACGTAAATTATTAGAATATGTTTTTGTGAAATTGTAAATAAAGATTACGTGCAACAAAATATGAGCAAAGTAAATTGTTTATGGTATAGTTTAATTCGTTCTTTTTCTAATACTCATGTCGGGTATACATTTCTTTACAGTTTGAAAAATATGCTATTTAAAAATGATAGCATTGTATAAAATTTAAATTTTTACAATTATTTATTTACGGTAGTAAAGTATTACTATAATAATAATAAAAACCAGCTAAGTGCGTGTCGGACCACACGCAGTGAAGTGTTCCGTAGTAGGGAGGGATGAGCATTTACGCATGAACGGTATTTTTTTATCAACCGCCAAAATTAGTTTTTAATTACTTTGTGAGCTTATAAACTGAAAGTGGGCAACGCCGCCAATAGATGTCAAATATTTCGCTGTTTTGATTTTGGCAATATTACCGTATGAAAATCCTAACTATCTATCTATACTAATATATAAAGCTGAAGAGTTTGTTTGTTTGTTTGTTTGCTTGAACGCGCTAATCTCAGAAACTACAAATCCGATTTGAAAAATTCTTTCAGTGTTAGATAGCCCATTTATCGAGGAAGGCTATAGGCTATAATATCATCACGCTAAGACCAATATGAGCGGAGCACCAATGAAGAATGTTTCAAAATCGGGATTAATTTTTTCCTTTTGAGAGCTTCCGCTGCGTGCGCTGCGTAAACAGTTAAAGTTTCGCAAAAATCATGTATCACAGAATTGTTCCCCTTTAAAAGTTCTAAAAAAAAGTCCGCGACAGCATATGTCTATCTTTTAAGGTTGGCTCACTCTAACCTTTTTTATGCTAACCAAATTTGTTCAAAAGTAATGCGTTATTTACGAAGGTGTTTTTATAAACATGACATTAATCCTTATCCAAATAAATACATTATTCATCACAAGTATTTAATTTAAAACAAAATTGCCGTTTACATCATTCGATTTCAATAAATATCTTAGGAGATATCGCAGTTTTAAAATAACATCGCAGCAAAATAATGATCAAGTACTGCGCGCGATTTCCGGTGAAGGTATCGTTTGGGGTAACAATTAATAAGGCCCAGGGGCAAACATTTAAGCACGTAGGAATAGATTTACGCCTAGAGTGTTTTTCGCACGGGAAACTATATGTTGCCCTATTGAGATCTGGTTCTTCTTTTCGTGCTCTTGATTTTCAACGCTCTGTTTAGCGCCGAGAGTTGAAAATCCAATAGTGTGTTTTTTCAACGAGCTGGGACGAGAGTGCGTTCCAGCGCGTTGGATTCTCAACGCTCGGCTTAACACCGAGAGTTGAAAATACAGTGCGCGATAAAATCCCGCTGCGATTTTATTACGTCCGTGCGAACGTCGGCTTACTGATTAAAGCGTGATGTAGGTACCTAAAATAGCTAACATAGGTACGCATTATTAAAAAAAAACACCTTTATTTAAACGAAGTCGCGGATTAAAGATAGCGTTAGCCCAAAGTAGCTACTCCACGCGGACGAAGTCGCGGGCAGAAGCTAGTAATATTATAAATGCGAAAGTGAGTTTGTTGGTTTGTTTGTTACGCTGTCACGCTAAACCGGCTGAACAGAATTGGATGAAATTTGGCAAATGTGTAGACCAAGACCTGCAGAAGGGAATGACATAGGAGACTTTTATTCCGATATTTCCAAGGGATCGGCACATACGCAGATGAAAATGCGGTGTGCAGCTACTGCAGCTAGTAAGAAATATGGCTAACTAGTGAACTAAAATATTGATTACGAAATGCAATAATTAATATCGTAACACCGAATATTTAGTTTTAGATGTAAAAAAAGTATTTGGACACTTTCCAAATGCCATTTTTACACCAAAAACGGTTACAACATCAAATTCAGGGCTAGAATTGCAATTCATTATTAATATTCTAGTTCACTAAACTCCGTTTGAAATAAGATTAGACATGAATAAAAGTAGGTATTCTCTGTATGGCATCATTGATTTACAACAAGTTGCCCGATGATGTCAAAAAGTTACCTGTTCATCAATTCAAGTCGAAGCTGCACAAATTCCTGATAAATAAATGTTATTATAATGTCAAGGAGTATTTACAGGATAAAAATATAGATAGATACATACATTAAGAGTAATTTATTGACATTTAAAATATGACAATACAAATAGTGTGACATGTTATAATAATTTAATTTGACATCTCTATAATTTTATTTTATTTTAATTTGGATCAATATTTTTATTTAATTTATCTGATTGTTGAACCTATGACATGTATTTTAAATCATCTGACAATTTTAATTTTAAAACCTTTGACGTGTGTAGTATTCTGATTTTTTTTTTGAGTGTAATAATTTTGTAATGTTGTTGTAATAATTATTTAATTAGATTAATAATAATGTAAATATTTGCACACCATAATAGGTAACGATACAGAGTACTTCATATTTATTTGTAACATCTGTTTATACCTACCTGTATTAAGCAAATAAATAATTTGATTTGATTTGACATTTAAACAAACCTTTTTTACAGTCCGTTCAACTGATTTTGACTTCTATACCGTAGGCATAAGGATGGCATTAAAAGCAAAAAAAGTGGTTACAAACCAACTGTTTACTGCAGCTGTCATTTGTCATGCCATCAACGCAATAGAAGTCAAAATCGGTTGAACGGACTGTAAAAAAGGTTTAGTTAAATGTCTAATCTTATTTCAAACGGAGTATAGTTAGCCATATTTCTTATTTCCATACAGTTTCTATACGGTGCATATTGCCAAATTAATCAAAATCGTGAAATGTTTTACAGCTCTTTGCGACGTTGTCACTTTCTGCAATACTTTGGCATAATGCAAAGGTTAGCATACTATAGTACGACAGAAACTTAGATGTAGCATAAATCTGAAAATTTATATTCATTCATTTCAATTTTACGAATGAATTTAGCTATTTGACTTTACAAGTTATTGCGTTCGCGTAAAGATAATTTTCACCTAAAGGACTAATAAAGATTGATGGTGATCGGTTTTACGAATTTTGCCGATGCTACATCTAAGTTGTGTCGTACTGTACATAACTGTCATTTGGTTTAAATTGTTTTGGTATAATTTGGAGTTTTTAAGAATTTTTAAGGCATATTATTTATTCGTTTATATGTGCCATAAATGTAAACATTATCTACACTAATCTATATCTTATAATATTATAAAGAGGAAAGATTTGTATTTTTGTATGTAACAAATAAACTTTAAAAAAAAACTACTGGACTGATTTGAAAAATTCTTTCAGCAATGGATAGCTATATTATCAGCGAGTAACATAGGCTATATTTTATCCCCGTACTCCTACGGGAACGGGAACTACGCGGGTAAAACCACGTGACGTCCGCTAGTAATATTAATATTTAATAATAATATTATAAAGAGGTAAAAATTTGTTTGTTTGTAAGTTTGTATGTAGGAAGTAATCTCTAGAACTACCAGTCGAATTAAAAAAAATCATTTTGCATTGGATAGCCCTATTCTTGAGGAAGGTTATAGGTTTGGATGAAGTCGCGAGCAGAAGCTAGTTTATTTTAATTTGGGGATTACTCTACCCCGCTGCTCTATTGGTTAAGGTGCGCCGCGAACATGTTTGTTTTTGTATGAGTTTTATTAGGGTTTATTATTTTTTTATTCTAAAGGATATTAATGATATTATGTGTACATATCATTATGCGTTTATGGATAATATGGATAATGGATATTATGTGTACATATCATTATGCGTTTATAACATTATGATTTATAAAATTATGCTTCATTATTATTGTGCCGATAGTATTTATGGCAATAAACAGTATAGCAAAACATTTATACCTAATAATATTATGTGTATGCCAATGCAAATTATGACAATATACTTGATGCTTATTATTAGTAAACCCCCGGCTTCCTGTTACACACTTCCGTCCCTTTTCACGAAATAACTCCCACAGATTTTTAGGGTATACCTATATATAAATGTTCTGTGCACAGATAGCAGGAAAGCGAGAGAAAAGATGTTACACATTTACGAATAATGAACGAGCCTTACAGTAGTCGCATAAGATGTCTTTCTCTCTCATCTGACATCTCACCTTAGTAATAAGCAACATTAAAAGGGCGGGGCCTCGTCAAGGTCGTTTGTTACGGCCAACTCTAGAACCACGCGCGCTCATTGGTCAAATCAAATAGCGCGCGCTTTCCCGGCTTCCTGTAATACACTTCCGTCCCTTTTACGAAATCACTCCCACAGATTTCCTACTCCACGATTGCAAGCAAGTGAGAGGCTATATCCATAGGTTTACCCGTTCCCAAAAATGGATTAACGGGCCTAAAGACGTTTTCACTTCAAAAATAAAAGATTTTATTTCACAACCTGAGCGTGATTACTATGTATAACCGCAGACAGACGGACTTGGCGAAACTACAAGCCGACACGTTCGCACGGACGTAATAAAATCGCAGCGGGATATTATCGCGCACTGGATTTTCAATTCTCGGTGTAAAGCCGAGCGTTGAGAATTCAACAGAGTGCATTCCAGCGCGTCGAAAAAACAGACTGTTGGATTTTCAACTCTCGGTGCTAAGCTTGAAAATCTGTTGAAAGTTGAAAATCCAGTGCGCAATAAAATACCGTCGCGATTTTATTACGTCCGTGCAAACGTCTGCTAAGAGTTCCTTTTGAATACGGAACCCTAAAATCACAGTGAACCTAAAATGCGGGACAATGGAACGCGATATTGTCTATGGCGGATGTTATTTTGGATACGTTCAGAATTTCGGATCTAATGATGATAGTTTGATGACATTGTTAACTATTTTTACAAAAGAACAACCAAGAATACAGTTAACCGTTACAAAAAAAGTGTAATCTAAGCAATAAAACATTATAATGTATATAGCATGTTTGAAAAACAAATATTTAAAACCTATAGATGAACGAATTTTAACCTGAAACAATAAATGATTTGACGTTTGTCTCGTGACAAATGTGAGTGTGTATTGGGCAATATTGTTTAGCAATGAAAAAGTTTTTACGAACGTATTGCGCTAAATAAAATGTTTGAACATTCAGTCAAGGTACCAAGACATTATAAAATTGCTGCTAATATCTTTAAGCAAGTTTCTACTGAAGGCGGCAGCGTCAAAACTTTATTGTACGACGATAAACTACGACATTTCGTAAGTATTTTGACAAGAACATGTTAAATTACACGAATTTTGTACCTTACTACTATTAGTTTATCATATTTACAGAGGACGAATGTGCTCTTTGCACTGATAACAGAAACAATCAAACATGCGAGTGACATAGACAAAATATTTGAGGATTGTAAAATATTAGAAACAGAGTCACGTTTAGACCCATGGCTTGCCAAAATTCTCACATCAGAACTCCTATTCGGCAAAAAGGCTCTACCTGGCAAAAGCAAGCCAGAGCAAACAGTCCTTTCGTACAAAGACCAATTTGAGAAATACGTATCTGACCACCAAGATGACTTGAAGACAGAAGGTAATTATTAATTCTTTTTTATTCTTTTTCAGATCTAATTTCGACATTAACTAAGCACAATGGCAGACTCAGGCGATATAATATCAACATTTGCTGCCATTTCCTCATCCAAACAAACGAAACAATTTGCATTAGTGTTGGGATATCTATTAATTTACAGTATTGCTATGTTTACTCTACCATTTGTCACGTTCTTCGGTGTACGGCATGTACTTACTACATACTATCCTGGAGAAACATTTTTCGTGAATGTGTGGTCCGTATCTTCTTCTGTAGTCGTAGTGAACATTATAATAGGTGCTTATGTGTATAAAGCGTACCATGAGAAAGAATATGATGTTGATGGCAATGAGATAGACCAACACGTATACCTAGCTGCGCCTGCAGCTGAAACCGTAACTGAGAAGAGCACTTTGAACTTGAAACATGATTGATGCAGTTATAAACATTCCTTTTCAAATACAGTATTACGATGTCTGCTTTTGTAACCGTTTAGTGCTATCTTCTCTAAACTTCTCTATTAGCTATACTTAATAAAAACATAATAAAAATTATATGTGTTAACAAGTACTGATTTGATTTAATTAAAGTGTTTTGATGCTGTAAAATAGTTAATATATGTACCAATACTTCATAGTTAGTTTTTATTAAACATAGAAGATATAACGTCTTTGTTTTATTTCTTCTGCCCGTCATAGCCTGCCTTTACAACAATTGATATAATGATAATAAACCCTCTTTTAAAAATATAGGGTAAGTAGATGTGTTTCCAGCATCATCAAATTTTAGTTATAAGCAAGATAGACAAGATCACAGAATATTATCTCTTCACCACCCTTGGGTGACTGGTGGAGAATGGCTTAAGCATTAAGTCTGCCTTCGTACCTTACTGTGTGTGAGAAATTTAAATAAATAAATATTCTGTCCTATTACTCTGTAGCTCAAAATGCTAAGCTGTTTATGATTCTACAACAACTAATTGCACACATCACTTGCTACTGACAAGCTGCCACTTGATTTACTTTTCAAGTACCACTTGAAAAAGCGGTAGTTTTTCTTTTATTTTCTTTTGTGACTGCTATTTTCATGGACAACAGAGTAAATGGCATTAATTTGTAATTTACTTTGTTGATCTTTCACTGACAAAACATCTCTTCTTGTTTTGTTCATCTAGTTGCTCCCAGACCGAGATATGTCCGTATCAACACCAATCTACTTACAACTTCGGATGCCATCAGAGCGTTCCAAGATGAAGGGTACCGCTTCATACGGTGCACCTCAGGGTCTTACGCTGACTACCTGGAACAGATACAGAACCTTACGGAGGAAGACTTTACTCAAGATTATCATGTGAAGACCATGTTTGTATTCTCATCTGGAACAAAATTGCACGAACATGAGTTGTATTTGGAGAATAAAATTATTCTTCAAGATAAGGTTGGTTATTTTTATTTATTTATTGATTCAGTTCGGACAACAATATGGTCCAGTTTGTTAGTAAAATACCTTATCACTAGTGTTAGTAGTACACAAAACAATGATAAGTTTAGCTGGTGACTGCAGCAGGATGTGCATAGAACGGTAAAGCAAGGAATATGCTACCTGACCATTCTTCCCACATAGTGCCTCAGAAAAGGGGAGTAAGGGCTCTGCACCAATGTTTTCAAGATGCTATTGTCACTGACTGGCATTCTACGCATCAGTGATGAGACTTTTTTGCGAATCACTGCATGGAAGCCGTCAGTTCGGTTCTGAGCAAACATTTTCCTGTTATAACTGTTTCGGAAAATTAAGCAAAAGCTCAAGTTCAAATTCAAATAGAAAGCATTCATAATATTATATTACGTTTTACTTGGATATGAACCCGGGCAAAGACTTCTCTCCAGTACCTAATTCAAATACATAACAAATTTTTAAATTACCTTTTAATCTTAAACTTCGACTCTCACACTCTCCTACTTACAGGCTACTGCAATGGCAGTACATCTCTTAGCGCCTCCGCCTGGGAGCGTAGTGCTGGACATGTGTGCAGCCCCCGGTATGAAGACTACGCAGCTCGCGGCCTACATCAGAAATACTGTACGTATTCCATATTCAAAATCTTGTTTTCAATTGATGTTATTTCTTCATATTCAAATATCAACTTTATATGACTATAAACTAAGTTGATTACAGAACGAGTAGTACAACGTATTGAAAAAGTAGTTAAAAAAAATAAGTTGTAGAGAGAAATATGCCAGGCAGATAGACAGTGAAAGCTGTGAACTCATCGAAAAAAATAGCGTCCAACTGCTAGCCGCTAAAATGCATGCACACTAGAAAAGCACAATGACGTGGCGCGAGTGTAATTCATAGGTACCAGTGGCGAAAGGACCATAGAACACGATTCCTACCGGCTTCCCTTCGGAGTTTCGCAGGTCTACCTACTGCTATTGAAAAATGGCAAAGTCAATAAATAGTGTCTATTATTGACAAAAAATATAGTTACACTATGGGTATTTAATTCACCTTATCATTCAAACAACAAAAACGCCTATTTCTAGCTTTGAATTACAACGATAACAAAAAAAAACTAAAATAACCCGGCGCCAAAACGTCATAATCGGGAACTAAAAATTCATACATAAGCGAGCCCGTCATGTCGTCACGTGGCACCGCTTGATTTGGACGCGAGCAAGCCGGTGTTCAACGGGTTATGATAGAGACAGATATAGAAAAAATGCGTCAGCGAGACCGAGATGGAGGAATATTGCACATTTTATTTAGTTTTCACCTGTTCAAGTGTATTTTATTCGATTCTTTAGATTATTTTAATAATTTTAGAATGATAGTACGTAATATAGTCTCGCTTATTTCTGAAAAAAATTGAAAGTTATGTTAGTGTCGTGAAACCTTGTTTTTGGTTCTATTACTTGGCGATAGATGGTGTTAAATTCAGTTAAGGAAAGACTTTTATTTTATGTTTATAAATAATTAATGTTTACTCTATTCATTAGTAAGTAAGTTAAGACCGGCTCCGCTTCGGCTTCCCTCTCATAAAAATGTACACCTCGTCGCTGATAGGTACCTGTCACGCACACCAGCATAAAAAAGCTAGCTTGTTTGTTTTAGTTCTTTTGCAGCGCGTCACTATCTAGAAAATATTCAAAGGTACAAACTGAACTTATTGTGAGGTACTAAAGTTATTTTTCAAAACACAAATTTTATAAAAGAAAGCCGTTGACACAAGCGACTACCTCTAGGTACAAATACGTAGTTGACGCCAAGTCATTAACATAAAATAATAAAATTAATATAAACGCAAATGTATGAGGTAGTAAAACAAAGAAAACATAAAACGTTTAAAGAAAACTTCGTTACTAAAACCTTATTTGTTAGCATAAAAATTATAATAGAAACACCACAGGATGTAATATTTAATTGCTTCTGCGCCGTAATGTTTCTGGGTAAATAGGTCACCTAGATCCTCTTGAGTGCCGGGAATTGTAGTTTGCAGCGTGGAATTAATTATTTGAAAGAAATAAAATACATATATTCTGCAAATAATGGTGCCGATTCCCTTGTTCACAAACTAAACTAAATTTAAGTTCAGTGCATCTTTTTCTTTCTATTTCATTAAGAAAAGGACAGAAGATAAATTTTAGTTTATTCCTGTCAAATTAATCAGCGCCTGTCACTCTCCATACAAGTTTAGACGTAATTAAAAACTTGCCGACTAAAATTACGTCAATTTACGTCAAGCGCTGGTTTATTTTGACAGGACTAAACTAAAATTTATCTTCTGTCCTTTTCTTAATGAAATAGAAAGAAAAAGATGCACTGAACTTAAATTTAGTTTAGTTTGTGAACAAGGGAATCGGCACCAATATCTAATAAAAAGTGTACAGTGCGCCCTCAGACCAAATAAAAACAGCGCTGCGAACAATACAGTGAAACATGCCAAAACTACACCTCCGCTCTGTACATACACGTCCACACGTACACATTTACAATCTAACTACACCTCACTAAGTGCACACATGTTTACGAAACCGGCCTTTTTTTGGGTGGGAAACTATCAAATAACTTCTCCCGCTCTGGGTGGAGCGGTTGTCAGACTCTTACTGACTAAAACTCACCCGTGTTCCTTCAGTTACCATGTTGCACGGGGCCACGGTATCCCTTTCGGACTTCCCCGCAACCCCGGCAGGCATCGGCCCTAGCGGACTCTGACAGTTCTGCTGACATCTCTTTGAGGCGCGCGTGGAACACAACGCGCCGTCGGCCCGGACCTTGTCCTTATCGACTACAAAACCGGCGTCACGTCATTGTTGACAGCGCTAGCTATGTCTTGGTTTTTTATTTGGTCTGAGAGTGCGCCATGCAGGCAGTTTGGATTTACACCCTGAGTCTCGGTCCATTGTATATGTAGGTAATAAGCAACTATTACATGGGGAGTCGCTACTATCCTATAACCCCCCTATGCTTCGCACGGCTTTGAAGACTTGACAAAACATCAAGAATTCTTTATTTTACTTAAACACATAAACCTTCCGGAAGAAATTGTCAAAATTATGGTATAAACTGCGCTAAAATCCGTTGAGTACTTTAGAAGAACAGCTAACCAACTAATGATGTTTTAATTTTCAGGGCCGAGTATTCGCAGTGGAAAGAAATGAGAAGAGATACCAAGTTCTGCGTGATTTTGTTGCAAAAACTGGGTCTACTTGCGTGGAGACAATGCATAAAGACGCTTTGGAAATCAAAAAGGGCGATATGGATGAAGTGGAGTATATTCTTCTTGATCCAAGTTGTTCGGGTTCAGGTAATAAGCAGTCTTATGTTGTTGGTGTTAAAGTTCAATATTCAGTTTGATTTAACAGAGTTTGTCCTTTGTTCTCAGGAATGGACTTCTGCGTTCACAGCTATATAGAAAGCACAAGACTCGCAAAGCTAACATCATTGCAGGAGAAGTTCTTGAAACACGCAATGAACGCCTTCCCTAAAGCCAAACGAATTGTCTACAGTACTTGTTCCTTATTCCCGGAAGAGAACGAAAGAGTTATCACTAACGTTGTGAAAACCTCACGAGCAAAGTGGAGAGTCCAAGATGTTAAAGAGTTACTGAAAGGACAATGGAATAACATCGGCTCGGGCATGTACGGCAGTATGGGCACAAGGTGCATGTACTCTAAACCTGAATCAGACTTCACTACAGGATTCTTTTTGGCAGTCCTCGATAGAGATCAAAAAGACATGGAGAAAAGTTTAAATGCAGAAAAGAATATTCAGAAGGAGTGGAGAGCTGTAAACAAACCAAAATCCAAACATGAAGAAAGTAATGACACCGATAAGAAAAAGAAGTCAAAGAATGATTTGGATGAAAACGAAGTTGCTGAAGATACTACTGAAATCAATCAAGAGTATATTGAAGAGGGTGTCGAAGAAAAGCCTAAGTCTAAAAAGAAGAAACATAAAGTTGGTACCGATGTCAACGAAAATGCAGAACTAGAAGCGAACTCGACATTAACAGCGGAAGAAACAAAAGAATCTCCCAAAAAGAAGAAAAAGAAGCGTAAGAATGATGAAAATAATCAACCAGTAGAGAACATTATAGAACAACTAAGCGATTTAGTCGTGGATTTGACAGCCGAGGTTCCTAAAAAGAAGAAGAAGAAAGATAAACATAAAGAAATAGAAGCAAATGAAGATATTACGAACACAGAAGACATTAACGAAATAGAAGATGTTGCAAAAAAATCAAAAAAGAAAAAGAAACGAAAAGTAGATTCAGATGAAATTGAACTTATGGAAACCCAGATAACCACAATACCACATCCATCTGAAAAGAACTGCAATGAAGTTTTAGACAACGTTGGCGATATTCCACAGAGTATACCCAAAAAGAAAAAGAAGAAAAACAAAGATTCTGATTCTTGATTGCGTACTTTTTTTTTGTAGGTACTTTATTAATAAAAATCATGAATTCACATGGGTTTTCGTAATATTTCTTGAACTGCTTTTTTTTTCTAAGTCTCTTGTTCAGTACCAATATAAACAAACTGCTTGAAATATATATTCTACTACCCTTTTAAAAGACAATTTTGAGAATTTTTAAGTTGAAGTTGCTCTTTGGCTCTTATTAATCTCTCAGGTACTCGATAGCGAATGTGTGGGCAGCATAATCAACCTGTAATGTCCCACTGCTGGGACACAGGCCTCTATGTGAGAGGAAGTGAGCCGTAATCAACTACGCGGGTACAGTGCGGGTTGGTAGACGTCACACGGCCTCGAATTTTAGTTTCTAGTACGGCGGTTTCCTCACGATGTTTTCCTTCATAGTTTTGAGAGCAGTGGTGATGAAATAATTTATGGGTAAACCGGGTGACATCTATCGCTACATGTAATACTTATACGTCTGCCATGCTGTTACACTGCCGGTCGCCTCAACAAGAGAAATGAGACTGACCACAGCCTGACCATGTCAGTGGACTCACGACACGAACGCTTGCGAGTAAACGTTTACGAATAAGAACGATTTTAAAATTGAAAATCATCGTTTCGAACATAATATTTACTTAGTTTTAAGACTATTCATATTTATGGGTGATACTAATTGTGCTTGTCGCAAAAAAAATTAGCGAAATGCTATAGAATAGTTAATTGATTCAGGCGTGACCTTACGGAAATCCATTTTAAAATTCAATAGACGTGGATATATTTAGTAACCTGTTCCGCTTAGCTATTCGACAAGTCAATCGTCATCCTGAGGATGTTTCGTTGAGAGGTGAAACACGTGTCGTTATCTTTCAGGGTTTTTTATAGCTCTTTAGGAATAGCTAAGCGGAATAGGTTACTAAATATATCCACGTCTGCTATAGAATAGTTGTATTTTCGATAAAAAATCGTTAGAATTTACGGATGTTTATGTTGCAGGTTCTTACTAGGGTCTCTAATCTCTACCTTACTTACAATACCTATCTTCTATCCCTCCCTAATACGGATTTTAAAACTGATAGGTACTTACCCACGTAGGTAGAATGTGTGTAAATACAAAATTGCACAAATTAAAAAGATTCCATCGTCTAGACTTGCTATTACCAAGTAAATACTGAAAAAAAAAATATCACTTCTCGTCATACTCGATAAATCTTGAACATAAGTGGGGCAAACGTCATAAGCGACGTTTATTTCGTCTAGCCATCATTTCTACGAAATACAAGTACACCACAATTCTTTGTTATTTGGCCTTTACTTTAATTTGAACCTTATTTGTATAAAGTTAGGTGTTAGATTTAGAATGTAAGGATTTAGATGAATTACACGCTATGGCGTTATGGTGTCACGAATGTGTCGTGCGCCCTTATTTTCTTTGCATATTTGGCGGGTCGTATGAAATTACAATTGTTATAGTAACTTACATTTTACTGATAGGTAGGTACGTATAAAGACAACATAACTTGTAAATGTTGTTCAACCATACAGCAATTATGTTCTACTTTTAAATAAGTAAGGGATGGGTAGTAATAAAAGTTCCGTTTTTTTTTAAATATGAGCGTACCTACTCAAAATATGTAGGTACCGCTATAAATACCTACTAACTTCCCGACAACTTAAGGCGAAAGCGTCAGGGTAGCCCGCGAAATTAGAATTTTCTTACGTTTTTTTGCAATTTGCAAATCAATATCATGTTGTATGTTGATCTAAATATGATTCGCGGCCGTAACAAATATGGCTTTACTCAATTATAATCATTACAATCAGCAATACAACTCTATAAGTTAGCAAAGGTGACAAATGTCATGATTTCATGAAATTATGACAGTTTTGTCATGATTTCATGAAAAGTGTCGATTCACCCGTTTTGGGCGAGTAAATTCGTGCGAATCAACCAATAGAACAATAAATTACCTTCGTGAGAATCACCTCAAGAAAAAGAAATACGTATAAAAGTGTCAATTCGTCCGTTCCGCCCGAGTACCTAAACTCGTGCGAATCAAACAAGCCCCTTTTACGTATTTCAGGAGTTGTCGATTCAATCATAAATAAATTTACTCCATGCGAATCGCCTCAAGAAAAAAATATAATATTAAAGTGTCGATTCGCTCGTTTCGGGCGAGTAAATTCGTGTGAATCAACCAATAACCCCAAAAACCGAAGTTAACCATTTAAAAACTAATTCTTATAGGTACTTAACTCCTATTAAGTAGTTTTAATCTACGCGTAAATCTAATGTTTGATTAGGTACCCATGTAAACCTGACCACGTCAAAAACGTAGGCAGGTACTTTAGGTATTCTCTCGGCACGACACGACATATACCGTACATTAGGTTGTACAGTAGGTACCTAGTGATTGATAAGGTAGGTCATTTAACATAATTATTTAATTATCAGGCTTACCAAAAGCACATTAGAATGAACAGAAAATTCACACCACAGAGATGAAGATGCTACGCTGGTCCGGTGGAGTTTCGAAAATAGAATAAATTTTCAAATTCAAAATTAAAAATAATTTATTTCAGGAATACACTCATATGAAATTCACGACAGATTACAAATTCAATTAATTAATACAATTTATAAATTAGTACAATATTATTATAAAACAATCAATAATACAAAAAATCAATAGAAAAGTATTATTTTAGCTGGAATATTAATTGCCATATACGAAGAATATGGCAATTAATATTCAATAAGAAACGAATATATCCGTGGTACTTTTAAAGTCGCTAAGATACACGAATTTTGTAAAAACCGCTTGCGCTGGTACGGATATGTGATGAGGCGAGATGATGACCACATGATAGATAGATAGATAGATTCATTTATTCGTCTGAAATATGGTATTTTACAGATTTTATAACAAATACACAATAGTTCTTCATATTCCGCCAACTAAATTCGGCATGCAAATGTGACATGTCAGAAAAAATAAGTACTAAATCAAAAATTGTCTAAATTATCAAATTACAAATGTCAAATAAAAATAATTCAATTACAAATTTTCTAAAAATCGACTTACAAAAATTAAAAATTAAAATTAAATTGGAAATTAAATTACAAAATCAATAGCTTAAAATAAAAATGTCAAATGTAATTTACATGTCCTGCAATTTTCCTATTTGTCCTAGAATTCATAAACTCATGACTAAAAGAGTCATGAATATAGAAGACGGAGAGGCCGTGGAAGACCACCAATGACTTGGTTACGAACAATAAAAAACGATATGATGATGAGCAACACAACAAAACAGACAACCCACAACCGTACAGTGTGGCGCAGAAGAATTAGGAGGGCTGACCCCAAATAAATTAGGATGGTAGCCAGGAGAAAGAAGAAGACCAAATGCATTTTAGAATAACAAAAATAAAACCAAGAACATGGAGCTAGGATTTTCTGCTTTTATGTCGCTCTAAGGTGAAATCATCAAAGTAGCCCGTGCAATTTAATTTTCTTACCTATGTTTTTTTTGCAATTTGCAGATATTTGATCTAAATATGATTCGGGGCTAGTTTGTTTTGACGTTGCTTCTCAACGATAGTCGAATAGGACAATAGCCGGAGTCGCCTACGATAATAAAATCTCATCATCAGCCTATAAATGTTCCCACTGCTGGGACACAGACCTCCTCTCTGTGAGAGAGAGTGGGCCGTAATCCACCACGCGGGCCCAGTGCGGGTTGGTAGATGTCACATGTCTTCGAATTTTCGATTCTAGGACATGCTGGTTTCCTCACGATGTTTTCCTTCACCGTTTTGAGAGCAGTGGTGATGAAATAATTTACACAAAGTAAAGCGCCTGTCTGGGTTCGAACCTACGACCTACAACTCGTAAGTCGCGGCCGTTAACACTGGGCCAACACTGCTCAAAAAAATAAAATCTATGCCTTTAATATTCTCGTAGAAATAAGGACCATTACAGATGGAAACAAATTCATGCTTGAATTTCAAAACAATAATTATTATTAATACACATTACACCGTTGTGTTTGTTAAGAGGAGGCTCCCTAAATTGTATGTTAATTTGCATTAATATTCTGAAAAAGTCACACATACAATCAAAATTGGAACTTTAGTATATGATTTATTGGATCTTTTCTTTCCAAATAACAGACAGTTACGTAATTGGAACATTTTCGCTCGATCCATTTTTTATTTGAAAATCATGTCTTTATTGGAAACAAAAACAAGATTATTCGGCTTTTATGTCTAAAATAATTATTGACAGTAAGGAAATATAGTTTATTATCCAAATATAAGATATTTTCTGTCTAGATCAATTACTATCTACTTTAGTTATAAACGAAATAAGAATTGAGACTTACGACATTTAGTTCCGTGCTCGAACACGACCAAAGAGCGCACGCGATATTCAACTTTATTACTGACGCGTTAGCGTTTAGCACATAGTGGATTGGTGGGGTGTATGGGGGCGGAGTTTGCGTAGAAATTGTATTTGGAGTGCCTCGTCTTAAAAATGCCTCTCGAATTGTATAGCAATGCAAAAATGTAACTGAAAAATATTGTGTAATTTTTGTTTCCCATGCCACGGGGCTTCTTGACCAATAGTCCCCCCAGCTTTCATAGTCTTTGGACAATAAAAGTTTCATAACGTTTAGTGGGTCAAAACTCTGTAGGTCATTTTAAGGTAAGTAAGTAAGTTTCCTTATCGCCTTGCTTAGCCTTGAGCCGACAGGTAAAACAACTAAGTAATACTTTTGAACACGCTTAGATGAATCGATTAAATATAATGATTAGAGTGTTTTCCCAAAATTAGGCAAATAGGTTTAGGTTAGGTGACTGCCAAAGGTCATAGCACACATATCAACTCGGAAAGGGACCGTCGCCGTATCAAAACGAGCCATTCAGTATTAAGTATTTGTATGAAACTCCCTACTGCAACGCATACTAATCGGAATCGTAACGTAATCGCCTCGCCTTGGGACAAGCTCACGAACCGCGGTGCGGTGCTGGTCAACGGGCTCGTCGTCCCCGCGCTTACGTCTCTCCGTACCCGAGCTTACGTCTCTTCGTCAACCCTTGCCCCTCTCACCCCTTGCGGCCTGCCTACAGCACACTACGAGTTGACGTATCGGAGCCGCTGATCCGCTTTGGTTACGTGCTTACGTTAGCTTGACGCTTGTTTGACGGCGGTAGTTTATTTTAGTGGGTTGATTTGTAATTTATCTAAGTTACTATAGCCTTATGCCAACTGCTCATCAAAAATATCCAAATCGCTATAGATATGCCTTTTATATTTGAAGAGTTCCCTCGATTTGTCCAAGATACCATCATCAGATCGTGACCAAATGACAATGGGACCAACTTGAAAGTATACCCTTTCAAACAAAAAAAGAATTTTTCAAATCGGTCCAGCCGTCTTCGAGTAATCGGGGAACACATATAAAAAAACAAAAAATATCCCGACGAATTCAGACCTCCTTTTTTTGAAGTCGGTTAAAAAATATACAATTTGTTCAATCTGAATTTTTAAGGAAACTTGTTATCCCGGTATATGGTAGTACGTTTCCATGGGATAATTTCCAACTTTCACGCGAGCGAATCCACGGGAAAAAGCTTGTTTTACATAAGAATAAAGAGTTTTTCATTTTTGTTGGTTACAGACAAAAATTTAAAAACATACTTTTTTCCCCTAGAGCAAGATATGCTATTTTTTCCCCGCTCTGGAACGCTACAATGACGGACTTTTTGAGCAAGAGGAGTGAAAAGGTCATTTATCCAAATTTGGCTGAGAATCAGCACTTTTCAAACGTTAAAATTACAAAAGACAGTCCCCCAAAACGCCACCCTTCACCACTTCCTAGTGCTTTAGCTGGAAAGAAGAAGTGGCGCAACAAACTCCCCATCCAACTCTCCATCCTCTCTTCATCCAACCAGTAATATTTTTACCAGACATTAATTTTTATTCATTAATTTAAACAAGTCTGTATTTTTGTTTTTTGTTTTTCCTTCATCAATTAATAATTTGTCTAGAGTTTGAAAAACCACTAATTCGGGGTGAGAGCCTGGTCATCCGTCACACAGGGTATCCTAGTATGGACGCCAGTCTCTCGCAAAGGATTATTTTTATGCATTTTTTCAAAACGCTATAATTCTTGTCTCTATGTTTATTACTACGTGAACCTTTGTGCAGAGAGAAATAAAAAATTATTACTATAACTATTAAATTATTTACATTTTAACACCACGTCACAACGATGGTTCTTTACCTAATAACAACTTCCGTTGCTAAGCAACCCGAGGTTTATCCCCCAACTGGGCGGGTGTTATACGCGGGCGGGCGGGCCTACATCTGTCGGATATTCAACCAATCGGCGACCGGATGCCCGATATTATGACAGTGGTGTCACTAAGTGCCTGTCACTCAACAAGGCTACAAACTAAAACTAACTTTAATAAAAGGGAATGAAGTTGAAATTTGCTTGGAAGGTGAAAAGCAAATGAGCTTCCGTTATTGGCTGAGCTATTGATGTTACCACCTCATTTAAGGCTTTAAAGGTTGTTTGTTTTGTTCATAAAAAGGTTTTATTGATTTGTATTATGTATATGAACACCTTATTTCTTGTATAAAATACACCTACTACCTATATGTATATGTTGGAGACCGACAGGTGACTCTTTCGTTATTATCAGCGATATTTTAACTACTGTGGGCGTAGTGTGGGTAGCGTTGGTTAGTGCGCAATAGAAAAACAGTTTGCAGTTCAGATCACATTATAATTTACTATCAAATTAATCACACTGACAATACACACACTGGGTAAGATACATGGCGTTTATTAAAATCACAAATTAACACAATGATCACAAATTACAATTAACACAATAACTGAGCATAACGAATCGAGTACAGTTCCGCGACGTCTTAACTCCGATGCGATTAGAGACTGAATCCTCCTTTTCGTGGAATTAAAACATCACGACTCTGTAGAAGCGCGCTTTAGGTGTGGGTAGATCACGTGGTGTCGCCAGTAGCGCGCTTGCGATTCGTTCTGTGTCCGTACTAATACTGACCGGATCCAACATATGTAAAATCTTCTGTAGCTGATGGAAATACAAAACAAACAAACTAACTCAATGACAAAATAGAATGAACAAAATTACCAATGTTGATGACGATTAACATTTTAAATGCACCTTAAAGGTACCATTTAGATATGTCGATGTCGATACATTGGCACATGCTGCATTTAAAAATATCAATTAAAATCCAGGAATTGCCTGCTAAAAAACATACTTATGTAGAAGTTTAAAACTTTAGGCACACTAAACAAATAGACAAAAAAAAAATGAAAACAGAAGTGAAAACTTGAACAAGATCGTCTTGGTGGAAGAAAAATACTTGCATAGAACATTGGTCCGTAACCTTATCTAAATAAAGAGCACAATCGTGTTTACAAAAAAAATAACTTCCGAAACCTTTAAAGTAAAAATATTTGCATAGAACATTGATCCGTAATCCAAGAGCACAATCGCGTTTACAAAAATGAGGTGTCAATTGTTTTTCCTATTTCAAAAATTCCCAACGCGCTTAAAGAAGTTTTTACTTCAATAATATTAAGGCTCGTGCAGACTGGCGCGACTTGTCGCACGACATGGCACCGCTAATTGTATTACCATGAAGTTTTCTTAGAAATTGTTTTATTAGAGTCGCGTCTGTCTGCGATAGCTTTAACGCTTCACTATCCAAAAAATCCGGAAGTTATATTTAAATAACTTTCTTTTAGGTAACAAGGAACTAAAAAATGGCCGGGTGTCAGTGCGTGTTAACCTCCATAAAGAACTTATCGCTAAACAATCTGCCGCGATATGTTATTTATTATTACAATAGTACCTACATTGTTATTATAATAAATACGTCGCATTGTGTTATTAGGCACAAAAGTTACAGGGTCAGTTGAGACAGAACTAAAAGAAATTGCGCCACTTTCATAATTATTTGGTATATTTCTAGTGTATATTATTATTTAATCATATTACTATAGTAGATTGTTATACAAGGGTCGAAAGGAATCAATTCCTTTCGACCCTTGTATGAATTGATGATTTTCACCCGTGTTAAACACTCTACTTTTCATTTCGAATATAAGGAAATTTAAAAGTTGTAGTTTTTCTAAAATATTAATTGATAATAATAACATGGGTATTCTAGTATCTATTAGTCTTTTTTAATTTTGAATATGGAACACACTGCGTCACCGCCGCGCGTCGTCCCGCTTATTGCGCATCCACACATGCCGCCGGCTTATGTCGTCGGGTTTGCCGTCGGCTTTCAGGCTGCCTTGTCGCTGAATAGAAAAAAAAGTTGCGCGTGCCGCCGGGTTGGCCACCGGCCGTACCACCGGCATGAGGATGCGCCATTACGTATTTTTTTAGTTCACACTGGCTGTTTATACAATGACAAGACTGCAGCATTTTTTTAAATTAGTATTTTTCTATAAGGGGTGTATTACACCATCATATTTACGATCACAGATACATGATCAAAGACATAACTAAATTGTAAAATAGACATAACATGGGTAATTTGTGAGCTTCGTAGATAGGTATATAACATGATAGTGTAATACCCCCAAGGAATACCCATAATAAAAGTCTATTTTATAATTCCATTATATCTTCGATCACAGATCCATGACCACAGACTCGACAGTGTAATACCCCCTTAGTAAAATTTTTCGTAGCCCGACTACCTAACCAATATAGTTCTATTTTTAAAATTCATTCCCGCCGTAGAGAGGGAAGCAATTACTATGAGTCTTTCCCGCCCAAGGGTGGGGATCAGCATCTTCCACCCGCTACTTGGATCAAACAAACACTACTTTCCGAGTATGAGAAATGAAAAATATTTCTTCCATAACGGTATCCATTAAGTAACTCAAAGACGCTAAGACCTTACAAGAAACATTTTACATCAAAGTCAAATAATTTATTTCAATTAGGCACATAAAAGGCACTTTTGAATGTCATAATGTACTAGAAATAGAATTGATTCTAGTCGCCCCTTCCGCCGCCGCTCCTCTCGCCGCCACCCGCCGCCTTCCGCTGTCTCTCGACAGCAGCCGAAGATTGCTGAGTGGTCGGATTCGCCCGAACAGGTCCTCCGACTGTAATGACAATTTTATTTATCTTTTGTAAAATTTTTGTCACTCGAGATGATGTAAGGATTCTAACGATACCCCATACATCCAAATCTCTTGAGGCATTTAAAAGTTATTGTGGCATAAAGAAACTCACATACATACAAACATACATACACGAACCCTGAATACATTACACTCCTTTTTGGGCAGTCGTGTAATAACACAAACATTCCTATCCTATTACATGTGACTTAAACATAACTGGCAAAATGTGGGTGTACTATAGGTACACCTCTGCCTAACCCTTCGGGGATTACAGGCGTGATGTATCTAAAATAGTAATCATTGCCAACTCTATTGTATTATTAAAATAAAAAAACGAGCGAGCCTTACAGTAATCACATAAATATATATTTTTTTAATAAAATCGTTTATTGACCAGATAAAGAATTTTTACATTTCCTTAAAAGTAATACAAATAAACTATTTCAAAAATTATTGATATAAAGGAAACCTAATTTTAATATTTAACTTGTGGACTCAATATTATGATGTGACATGACATGTGACATCTGACATCTCACCTTGGTAATATTTAAGCAATACTAAAGTCAAGGTCGTTTCTGACGGCCAACTCTACACCGCGCAGGCTCACACTTCGGTCCCTTTTCACGAAATCACTCCCACGGATTGCAGGCAAGCGAGAGGAAAGATGTTACAACATCTAAAAAAATATCAATCAAGAACAACAAATTCTATAATAACAACTTTCTACAATCACTTACTTATGCACCGCGCCGCTACGCCGTAGCGCGTCTACGAGTCGTAGCAACTGCTACAATAAAGGAAATACCGAAGATTTGAGTTTTTTATGACAAACCACCATACAGCAAGAATCGGGTCAAGTACGAAACGAGCATTTTAATAGTAATTGGAGGTAACAAGCGCTTGTTTGTTCCTCAAACGGCTGAGCATTGAGGAAAAATATAAGCATTTCTGAGGTGCCGACACGATACTACTTACCATACATTATTGTGCTTTAGTACTAACTGCAGACAAATAATAAGAAAGACGGTTATTGTGTCTCTTTTTACGAAGATAAAAATGTTCTACGTTTTGCAAGCTACAACGTGTAGCGCTACGAGAGTGCTACGGAATATTCGTAGCTTGTTGAAAGTGATAGGTAAGTAATCTAACGAAAAAAAAAACAACCGACTTCAAAAAAAAAGACACTACAAAGTGAAAAATAACTTTAATTTCGGAAGTCGGTGTCTTGGGTTTTGTATTTTCGTTTTTTGCCACCGACTTCCGAAATTAAAGTTATTTTTCACTTTGTAGTGTTTTTTTTTTTTTGAAGTCCTTTGTTTTTTTTGGTAAAAAGTTTTTATTTTTCACTTTTTAGTTGTGGTTCCTACCCCACACACATTCGAATACCACTACCTGCTACCAGTGACAGGAACTTATTATAACATCTACATACTAAGTGGGAAAAAAATACGTATTTTATAGCTAACTCAAAAACTACCCAAGCAAAATTAATAAAAATCATATGGGACCAATTTGAGAGCATACCCTTTCAAACAAAAAAAAATTTTCAAAATCTGTCCACAAATGACGGAGAAATCGGTGGAAATACATAAAAAAAAACAAACATACGCTACGAACATATAACCTCCTCCTTTTTGGAAGTCGGTTAGTCAGAAAAAAATCACTTTAATTTTGCTTGTTTATGGCATCAAAGTTGCGGGTGTTATGACTCGGTTTTGTTTCAATAGTAAACTAGATTTGAAGAAAAAGAATCAGTTGGATTTGTTTTCTGCCAATATAGTTTACTATTGAAAAAAAGTTGATTTGTATGTACTGATCCATCCATCGCTCCAAAAAAGTACTGCACTTGCCTGCTGTACTGTTCACTTACAGAAAATTGGAGTGCTTTTGGGCTTCTCCAATGCGTTGACATTATATACCTACAATTTTCTACATTTTTTATCAAATTAGATTTCTTACAGCTGTGGTAGCCATGTCATTTGGTTTAAATAGTTCCTTATTTTTATTATTTTATTTATCTTTTATATACATTCTTTTCTTTTAGATTTTGTGAATGTGAGAACGTTGTAGGCTGTAGACCATTTTCTATTTTGCTAAGTAGCTGGTACTTGTTGATAGGCCTACACTGTCCTCTCATACCGGTAAACCCTGTAATTTGAAAACATTGTAAAAAAAAACATAACATCACGCCTTGTTTCCCCGAAGGGTTGGGCAGAGGTGTCCCTGTAGCAGGTACACCCACATTTCGCCAGTTATGTTTGAGTTCCATGTAATAGGGGGCGAGCCTATTACCATCAACCGGGCACAAATCCAGACTTCGGGCTGCTACTGAGAAATTCCAGATAGAAAAACCCAATAACACTTTGCTCGACCCGGGAATCGAACCTAGGACCTCATTCTCAGCAGTAGCGCTTGCGACCACTAGACCAACGAGGCAGTAAAAAAAAAGATTTATTTATACATGTTTAATGACATTGATTGATCATACAAACTCATGCCTATAATAAATTACAAAGTAGGTTTGTTTGCAAAACATACCTAAGCGTCGAATCACGCGAGAACACAATATTTAACATCCTATTGTTTATGCAAATTCACTGAGCTAGAGAGCTCGCAAATGTCACAGACCATATTACAGTATTATTTACTGTAATTACTATATTTTATGACTAAATTATGGTTAATAAGTGCTTAATTCGGTATTAAATTTTGCTCTAATAAAAGAAAGATCGAGAGATAGAGTTGAAATTATACAGCGACATCGACGCGTTTTACCATACCATTAATTCAAAACATGATTCTGATGATGATAATGATCTTAACCCCCAATAACCGACGAAAAATTACTACGCGACGCGCAAACAAACATGATTACCATTCCACATGACGAGAACCTCGTGAAAGCTGAGAAAGAGAAACAAATAAAATATCTCGACTTAGCACACGAGGTTGTTGACATGTGGAATGTGAGCTCGGCTATCATTGTGCCGATTGTCGTAACGGCAAATGGCCTGATGGCCGAAAGCCTCGACCAATATCTCTCGAGGCTCTCGTTAGGCGTCCCCCAGGCCAGAATCATGTTTTTTTCTGCGGCAGCGGGCAACGGGGCGGCGGCGACAGCGGCGAGTTCAAATCCATAGTTTTATATGGAACTGTCCTCGCTCCTCGCGCCGCTCCCATCGCGGACAGTTCCATATAAAACTATGCATTTGAACGCGCCACTCTCGTAACGCTGTCGCCTCCGCCTCGCTGCACTGTTTTTGATAATAAATGAATAATTTGTAAAGTTCATTGAAAGGAGTATCTCCAATAAAATTTTCAATTCTCTAAGCAATAAAATAACAAAGGGGCCCGATGGATAGAAACCGATATGAAATGCCATTTCTGTCTTAGTGGCAGATGTACATTGAAAATTTTCGTGCGATTAGACAAGTACGTTCAATAAGCTAACAGTCTACATCGGTTTCGTTGCTGTGGCTCAGGGGGGCCAGCTAGATAGAAACATATTATGCAGTAAAATAGTAGGTGTTCTATGACAAAACGAATTGTTGTTAATTCGTTCGTTATTTATGACTTCTAGGTGAAAAGTACTTCTATCTTTTACTAGCAGGCAAACACGATGGAATTCAAGAAAGAGATTGAGATCTGGCAATTATAAAAGAAAGTTAAAAAAAACAGACACATTTGTCCCATAATGTTGTTAGTAGAAACGACTTACAAACTATTATTTGTTAAATAATTAATTTAATTCAAGTATTTGTCGCCCACTGGGGCCCCGGGCACACGCACTTGCGTTTGAACCCAGTGCCCCAAAAGGAGGCTGTCCAG
Organism: Agrochola lychnidis; assembly: GCA_963680765.1. Classification (NCBI taxonomy): domain Eukaryota; kingdom Metazoa; phylum Arthropoda; class Insecta; order Lepidoptera; family Noctuidae; genus Agrochola; species Agrochola lychnidis. The sequence continues at coordinate 4,863,896 of OY796863.1, read as the reverse complement.
CTTGTGACTGAGCACGTTCGTTAAAAACACCTAGAAATTTTGAAAGGTGTCATTATTTTGACAGCTCTTATATTAACCGCTTTCTTGTTGTTTCAGTTAGTAATGAAAAGCCATTTTTAATTACCATTGCTGTTGCTGGTTCCCCACAGAATCGGGGCCAGTGTAACACAATATTCTGAATCACATGCATATTTACGTGTTCTAGAAAATCCTAGGAATTCGTCACCACTTGTTATTCACACTAGTATTAAACTTACGGCAGTAATTACCGTTCTAGGTTAATAAAACTAACTAGAAGAATAACCTAATTACTTTCTTTATTCAATACAAGCTGTGCCCGCGGCTCTGGTTGCGATAACGGTTCAAATTTAACCAAATTCCGAAAAATTTATGTTTTTTTTTTTTCAAGTGAAAATTAGGTGGCGTCCATAAATAACGTGAGGCGATTTTGTCGATTTTTCAACCCCCCCTGCACCCTTGGTGAGATGTCGTGAGATTTGGTTCGACCCCTTCCCTCCTAATCTCACAAGGAGATTTTTCAATACGTATTTTTTGTGTAAATACGTTAATCTGTGCTAGACTGCGTTGGATTTATTTAAATAAACATAATTTGCTTAATTATTTTTATAATAATTACCCAGTTTTCACGCAACTTTACACTGGTTCTTGCGGAAAAGAAAACTATATGATATTTACCGAGACTCCCCCCTCTCCCCACGTGAGATTGGGTGAGATTCGGCTCGACCCCCTCCCCCCCTAAACGTCTCACGTAATTAATGGACGCCCCCTTACTATACTATAACTAAGGTAATTACCAGTGAATAAAAATATTGTTAAAACCATACTATAAGACGCCATACCTACATAATTTTGATAAAGATAGCCTTTGCACCGTCTCCGTCGGCCTGTCTCAAGCTTTGGGCACACAGCCGAATCCCGCGCGGGACGCGGGACGCGACTGCGTCCGACGATTGTTGAAGTGAAAACTTCTTTAGGCGCGTTGGGCATTTTTAAGATGGGAAAAAACAATTGAACTCGTGGCACTGTTACCGACACCAGCTTTTTACCATTAAAAAGACATCAACGCGCGATACATTTTAACACGTATTTTTTTTCTTTTTTGACGTAATCAAAAGATTACGGCGATACATTGAGTTAAAATGTGGCATGACTTCACGCCTTGCTAGATTTAATACTGCATTGTAACGTAGTGAGCCCCCACTCCCCAACTTTAATGCGTGTTTTCTAAATTATTTTTAATTAATATGATAAAGCAAAAAATACGTGTCCAATATTTTTTTATTATATGAAAGATGGACTAAATAGAATTTCTTTTTTTTTACCTAGGCAACTACCCTAATGCGTGGTGATTATGGCAATAACAGCTGCACGGGTTAATCCATCAGGTTATGCTACGCTTGCCAGATGGGTGACCATCTTTACATACCTACCGAGACTCCTCCATGCCTCGGAAAGCACGTCAAGCCGTTGGTCCCGGCTGTCATTCGTGGCTCTTTGACAGTCGTTACGGGTCGCCTGAAAGTCTGACAACCAGTCTTACCAGGGGTATCGTATTACCCAGTTACTGGGTTGTGAAGGTCAGATAGGCAGTTGCTCCATGTAAAATACTGATATTCAGCTGCATCCGGTGAGACTAGAAGCCGACCCTAACATAGTTAGGAAAAGGCTAGGCTGATTTTGACCCTGTTTGTTTGTTTATCATTATTGAATTATTTTCATTTAGATAAGTATATTCTAGTGCAGTGGTGGTCAGTAGAACGGTGGCGACTTACGAGTTGTAGATCGTAGGTTCGAACCCAGACAAGCGCTTTACTTTGAGTAAATTATTTATCACCTGTATGTGTACATAATGGATTGCAATAAAGATTAACTGAATTCAGCGCTGAAAATCAGCGCTGTGCTGTAAGTCCCCCATAGCACTGCATCATGCTGAGTGGAAGCCTTCTTGTCACAGTCATGTCGTGCAGCTGCCGACTAATTTCTGTTTTATGCTCGTGATTTATTATGTACTTTTTGTTGTTTTCGTTTACTCTTGTCTTGTACGTATACACGTGTTTCTGGGACAAATAAATCTATTTTTCTTTTAATTGTATTGAATTGAATCACCACTGCTCTCAAAACGGTGAAGGAAAACATCGTGAGGAAACCGGCATGTCCTAGATAGAATACATGTGCATATCTACCAACCCAAACTAGACCCGCGTGGTGGATTACGGCCCACTCCCTCTCACAGAGAGGAGGCCTGTGTCCCAGCAGTGGGTACATTATAGGCTGATTATGCTGAAGGCCATGTGTGGCTTGGTTTAGCTTTTGGATAGTATCCTTATAGTAGTTATAAGCCTAGTGGTGTCTTTGGGATACTGTCGTATCCCAAAGTCATAGGTCTCGAATTCGAACCCAAGGCACGCACCTCTGACTTTTCGGATTCATGTGCGTGTTGTATAATTATCACTTACTTCAAAAACGGTGAAGGAAAACATCGTGAGGAAACTGGCACACCTGAGAGATATTTCTCGACGGCATGTGAAGCTAAGTCAGACGCCCATGGGTGTCTTAAAATTCACAACCAGGACACCAGTACCCTAATTGCATGACTTATTTTCGTAAACAATTTTGCCTAATTTGTTTCATTTTGACAGTTCAACAACATTCATTGCGTTATGTACGTTGTTGAGCAGATTTTTTTTCCAACTTATGAAGCAATGGATTAGCAATCTGTTTTAAATCGAAAAAAAATGTGATTGTGTTGCATTACGCAATTAGGATAGATGTTAGTCTCTAACCACACGAAAACAAGAAGAAGGTCCTGATATCAATTAAACTTGACTGCAGTAGAGAGAGCTACTTACCAGTAGAAGGTAACTCGTGTTCGTGTTTTGGCACGGTATGCATGTTTGGGTGTTTGCTTTTTCACGGAGGATAATAGTTGTGCTGTAGCAATTGCAAGTAAAAATATTAAAGTGGCATTGTTATTAAAATTATTACTTACATTTACAGTCCTCATGTTTTTTTTGCTGTCCTTACTATTAAAGATATGTGTCATGATTTGATATACATATTTTAAATTCTAGTGAAAGATATTATGAAAAATATTATATAATTTACAAAATCAATGAAAATATTATTTCCGGTATTTTTTCAAAGTAGAGCACCCATTTTCCGAATTACACAACATCATGATGTGACTATAAACATAAATAATAATTAAAAAACGTAATTGGGACTCATAAAAACGCGAAACATTCCCCAAAGTAAGAGGTGAAAAAATATAGTCTTAACCTACATAAACACGCCGCCACGATATGCTTCGCTGACCGGCGGGCAACCGGTGTGCGTCGGGCTAGCAAGACCACTTAAAACTTGCGATTAATATATTTTCTTTGATTTTGATTTTTTTTTTAATGAAAAAAATGTACAAGTCTGATGTGAGTGGAAACGCTGAGAGAGGTTGAGAGTGATCTTATTGGTGATGTTCTTCAGAAAGGTCAGGTGCGTAGTACTCGCAGCGCGTGCGTGTTTGACTAGATGTATGAACGTTTCTGCCTTTTTCCCATGGGCGTAGGAGTTTCTGCCTACGCCCATGGGAAAAAGGCTTGAGTTTATGTATGTATATATAAAAAGTGGTAAAACGGTTTTAAAAAGAAAATCACAATAAATAGCCTTAGTTAGAATGGAATTGGAATGCAGATTATACTAACTTATTCTTAGAAATAATAATATCAATTAAAACGTTATCTTCCTATTAGAAAATCGTTGTACTCATCATCGAAGTCTGTCTCCATAACAACAATGTTAACAGCATTGTTGTTTCGGTAGTTAGAGGTAACATAGCCAGTTCCTCTGTGGTTAAGGAATCCGAGTGAAGCTCGATTCCATCTTCGGCCTGATCATCAATCAGGTGAGATGCAGGCCAAGAGCTTTCCCGTCGAAGTAAAAAAAAATGTTTAAATATGTATCTAGCTTTTATTTAAAAAAATACACTTATTTTAAATTACGCTTAAAATTAATAAGATCAACAATTATAAAACACAGCTCCTAAAACAAACAAAAAACGAATCCATACGTTGCGGTTTCGGATTAAAACTGGCTACGACGGTGAACAGTGGAAAAAAATTACTTTTTTTGTTAAAAAATCTGCCTACACCACAATTTTTCAAATTCAAATTTCAAATTCAAATTCTTTAATTCAGACATGAGCCCATAGTGTTAGTAACAACAAAATAACTTAATAACTGGAGTTAGTAATAAGGAGATAAAACAAACAAAAATAAAATCAACTTTTATGGATTCCTACCCAGTGGCGCAGTAGAGGGGAGTCCCACCGATCTGAGAACACGTTCAGGAGACCGTTGGTAGTGGCGCGTAGCCGGCCGGCTATGGAGGCGGTCCTTTTTCTTATAATGGCGTAAAAATCGTCTGTGCGCGACTCCGCAAACATTGTGGACGCACTACAACGCCACGACATCCCCAACAGTATCCTAAACGCGTTATTATATTGGACATGCAGATCGCTGTATGCCCTATGCGTATAGGTGGTCCAAAGACTGCACATGTAGAAAGATTGACAGAAAGCTTTGAAAAGAGTGACTTTAACTTGATTTGTACAACGTGCAAATCTTCGAACCAGCATGTTACATCGAACAGCCAACGACCTGCGCTCCCTCTCTATATCCATATTGTCCTTAAGATCATCAGTGACCCAATGACCCAAGTACTTAAACTTAGTTACCCATGGTAAAGGAGTGCCACAGAGCGAGACACCGGGAACATCACAATAGTTTATGGTACTCGCTTTAAACATAATAAGTTCGCTCTTCTTAACATTGTACTTGAGCCCATGGGACACTGCATAGGACTCACAAATAGCCACCAGTTTCCTCAAAGCGCCGATCGATGGGCTTAGCAGCACCATGTCATCCGCATAACTAATATTATTCAAACAAACGTTGTCAATATGACATTCAACTTTGGTGCTGCTAAGCTCACCGATTAGCCGGTTTATGTATAAATTGAAGAGGCGTGGTGAACTTAACCCCCCCTGCCTCACCTCGCACTCCAGCTCGTACACATCCGACTGAGCCTCCGCCCATCTGACACTATTCCTCTGGTGGTAGTACCAGTAATGAAACAAGGATGTAATTTCATTCGGTAGTGTTGTATCACTCCGCAACTTATCCCATAGTACCTTTTTTTTTTTTGGGTGGGAAATTATCAAATAACTTCTCCCGCTCTGGGCGTGTCAGACTCTTACTGACTAAAACCCACCCGTGTTCCTTCGGTTGCCGTGTTGCCGGGGGCCACGATTTCCTTATCGGTTTACTTCAAACCCCCGGTAGGCATTGGCCCTAGCGGACCCCGTCAATTCTGCTGACATCTCTTTGAGGCGCGCGTGGAACACAACGCGCCGTCGACCCGGGCTTGGTCCTTATCGGACGGCGAGTACCCATTGCTCACCGTCCGCAAGCCCGCGCCTACGGTGGCCGGAAATCGGCTCGCGATTCCCGCCCCGTTCATCTCCTCCTATTGCGGCGGTTAGGGGCGTGAGGGCGCGAAATTTGCCTCTCCCTCACGCGTTCCGCCTCCTCCTTCGCGAGCATTACCGCTTCGCAGAAGGAGGTGACGGCCTGCCATTTCCTCTCGCTCCGTACCATGGCCTGAACCAGGGCCGGACGCGAGAGATCACCGCCGCCGATCGCCTCTACGAGGACACGGCGTTGCTCCGCCCAAGCCGGGCAGACCTCCACCGTATGCTCCACCGTGTCCTCGGGCCGATCCACACAATTCCATAGTACCTCGTACGACACTAGATCGAACGCTTTTGACAGGTCCAAAAAACAAGCAAAAACAGGTGTTTTTCGGGAAGTATAATATTGAACAGTTTGCTTGAGACACAGAATGGCACTTTCCGTGGATAAACCAGATTTAAAGCCAAATTGCGCGTCATGGAGTTCAACGTGTTCAGCCAACTGTTGATCAAGCAAACTGTTCCAAGACCTTGGCGACTATCGTGGCCAACGAAATAGGCCTGTAATTGGACACGTCAGAAGCGTCCCCAGTCCTGTCCTTAATAATCGGAACTACCACTGTACGCATAAGGTCCTGCGGCAAGTAACGGTGACTGAGACATAAATTAAAAAGAAGAGCAAGAACCCTATACAGGTGAGGCCCCGCATACTTCAGGTGCTCGACGCTAAGGCCGTCGTGGCCGGGTGATTTACCTCTTGTCATTTTCTTAATAACAGTAGCAACCTGTTTAACTGTAAACATTACAGCAAGCTCACCAGACCCCGACAATTCCCCTTCATCGAACACCCAGTCCTTTTGCAAAAGAGACTGAACTCTAAAATTTCTTTGAAAAAGGTTGGCAATATCTTTCGGTTCACCCAGACCCGCCACACTTGCAGGGAGACTCGGCTTGGCATTTAATTTGTTTTGACGTATCGCTGCCATTTTTTTATACACTCCCGAGATAACACACTTTGGTGTGTCACTGCCACTTTACCTTAAAAGTCAATACCATAACCATACCATAAGAAAAGTGTAAAGAGTCTTTTAGTTGATAAATGTTACTATAATTTGAACGACTTCTTAAACGATAATTTTTCCAAACTTAAGACCTCACAGTGACATCAAGCAATAACAATTATTATTTTGCATGAATCTTTAAATATTGTAATAATTCTAGGAACGACATTAAAATGATTTAAATACTACTATTATTGAATAAATAATTAATCTGTATGACATTGCATTAATTTAATATCTTAAAGTATTTCATGATTGTTTTTTATTTATTTGTTGATTGTATTTTATGATTGTACCTATACATTTTGCATGCCTTACGGTAGAATCACTTGAAACATCTAAATTTTTATAACACCATTGTAACAGTGTTTTTCTGCAAAAATAAATGATTTGATTTGATTTTAACCTCAAAAATCGGGATCATTTCCCGATTTTTTGAGGTTTTGATATTGACTTTCAACTTTGAGCAAAAACAATTTCCAAAAAAAAAGTATTTTAACAAAAATCTGTTTCCAGGAGTTTTTCAGGTCCCTGGTCATGAATTTATTGTCTGTTTATAAAAAATCAAAATGGCGAATACAAAACATTGGCCCAAAAAAAATTGCTTAATTTTGTTTTTTTTTTTAAGTTATGGTATGGAATTTTAAGGAAAAGCGTGTCACTGCCAGAAGTGTATAAAAAAAATGGCAGCGATACGTCAAAAATTGTGGTATTGGCAGATTTTTGAACAAAAAAAGTTATTCTTTTTTCCATTGTGCGGCGTAGCGCGCAGCTACGGCGTAGCAACGTAGACTAACTTTGTGATAAACTTTTCTGAAATCACTACCGTATATTTATCTATTTATTTAGATAAAATAACTGAAGCCGAATAGCAAAACTGTATTTAAATAAATACGTTTGCCCAGTATCGTCTGAGCGATAGATTTTTTTTGGTCAGTTATTTCTTGCAAATTGCTAAATACAATATTTATACAAGCAAAATATATATTATGCCTTCTTTCACCTTAAAATAAATTAGCTAAAAATCCTGAATTTCAGTGTCCTAGATCGTATATATCGATTAAGTTGGCACCTGGCCCCGCGACACAGACGCACACGGGTGCGCTGGCCGCTGGCCGCTCGTTGCCGCCCATTCGACCAGCCGTCACTCTGTTCCGTTAACAAAACATAACCGGACGACTACCACATTCACAACAAAAACAACCAAACACTTTAATGAACATTATTTAAAATTTTAAAACATTCAGCCTTATGCAAAGTGCTTGAAATTTAAATTACAAAAAAAAACTATGTGAATGTTTAATCTGTCGTCGTGAATTTAAACATCGAATGTTTTTACCCGGAAGTTACGTAGTACGCTGAGGCGAGCTCGCGAATTGTAATTTTGAATTTGAATTTATTCGAACTGGATTTTAGTGCTTGTGATTGGTGTTTTTTGGTTTTTTGAAATAAAATGGCGACGGCGGAGGATGCGATGCCAGCGACGACTGTGGTAAGATTAGATTGATTTGTTATACCTGAGTGTTATTTAATTTGGGTACATAGGTAAAGAACTTTTACCTACAAATACTTTTAATAATAATAATAATTACCCCACCGCCGTATCTCTACGTTGACGTCGTGGTGGGGCTTGCGCGCTCCGAATTCTGGGTCTGTGCCGGTAGTTTATTTTACCGGAACAGGTCTAGGATGAGGAGCCAGACCAAGAGAGATACAAAAACCCGCAGGGCAGCATGTGGCGAGCTGTTGGGCAGTAGCGACCCCACGGACCCTATCTCCCCGGAGAAATCTTGTTCCTCACCTCTGGCTTGCCTTAATTGGCCGGTTGGAGTGAGCACTGACGAGGAACAGAGCTCCCACCTCATTCTCGCCTTTATTGGCCGGCTTGAGTGGAGATTCGCAAGAGCAAACGTGCTCGGAGGAAGGAAGTATTTCAGTAAGTGCTCGTAGGGATCTTGACCATCTTCCGGGCTCTGGGATTGTTCTGAAAGCCGTGGAATACCTCTCCACTCCTCAAGCACCTCAAGACATGTTGCCCCCTTGTTGCTACGACACTGTGCTAGCGACCGTTTTCGGGGGCCCATTAATGAGTGTGCAAGTCACCCCCTGCCATTTTATCCGTGTGTATATAAAACATTGATCAGGCAGGGGCCATAGTCCTTCCATAGTTTCAGGTGACCAGTCCACTTTAGCCACCCAAACCCATAGTCCAATATCTTTGTTTCCTTAATTACAATAGTCCTACACCAACCGGGGGTTGTCCTTGGCTGCACTTGCATAGTACGAACAGGGATAATCGTCGGTTGGTACCTCATTTCATTAAAAACGTCTAAGGGGCCTCTGCGAGTTGGCTTCGGCCCCTCGTACGCCTTCCAAAGGTCCGGGACTCTAAGGTCCCGAGAAATGTCAAAGACATAATAATAATTAAAAGAATTTGTATGCATTTCATGATGTTACTTATTGATTAATAATATATATTTTAAATGAATACGTGCTTAGCCATGACTAGATTTTTATTAAGTAGAGAAAGATAATGTTTTAAGAAACCAATTCAATTAATTATTGTTTATTTTATTTAAAATTTCGTTCTATTTTTGTTGATTGCATAGCCATACATTATATGAAAAGCACAATACAACAGCTTTTTTCCCTTGAACAAAAAAAAAAACAAAGAAAATCAATTCAAATTTCTGTGAATTCCCCGAACTTTGAGTCACATAATCTGTACCTAATCAAGAACAATCAACTTATGACTGCAGTCATAACTTCCATAATTACGTGTGTGACTAACTTATTACTTTTACCGACCAAGCTGAATCATTTTACAGGTTATACAGTGTGAGTCTTCATAATGTGCACATATCGAAATGAGGAAATCTATGCTTAATTTTAACGACAGAAAAAATATTTAAAAAATCTAAATATTGTTTTTTATACTTTTTATGAAATTAAAAAAAAATTGTAACAAAACTGTGTAACTTTTAAACTGAATCAGCTATCGCGATGAAACAAACTCCATAATGATTGAAAGTAAGTAGCCGTCCACATAAAATTAAAATTGAGAAAAAAACTACCCTCAATTGAAAATAAACATGTTTTTTTAGTAAAAATCTGTATTTTTTTCTTCAATTTTTAATTGTAAAATTTATAAATAAGATAATAATAAAAAGAGAGCAAAAAAAAATTTTTAGAAAAAAAATTTTTTTGTAAAATTTTTTTTTTTTTTTTAAACTAAAAAAAAAAATTACCATTTTTTCCGTCGATAAAATTAAGCATAGACTCCCTCATTTCGATATGTGCACATTATGAAGACTCACACTGTATTATAACTTGTAAGTTAAAGTAACCGTCCATTCGACAGTCGTGACTAGGCTTACTTAGTCACGCAGTTGGCTGACTCGTTAGCCCTTATCTTGAAGAATATCTAACGATTTCTATACCAGGCTAAACTTTTACAAATCATTAGCAAACTACGAACAGAGGAGTCAAGGTTTTGCGATGATTTCAGTGGTATTGGATTATTGTGTGAGTGTATTTTTTAACGTTTTTGTGTTATTCCTTTCTTTGATAGAACGGATGTAGTTTTGAATTTAAATAGAGAAACTAGCCCCAAAAACAAATGGCAATCAATTCAATAGTGTTTGAGGGTTACCCCTAAGTAGTGTTCTAGTATTTATTTATTTAATTTATGTGATTTATTAAATTATCTCCTCTTTTCTTAAAGAAGTCACTTCCAGATTTCGAAAAAGTGTAGACACTGTAGATAAAGAAGTATACCCTATTCACAATACATATTACCCTTACAATGTTGTCCCCACAAAATGGTTTAGCTGGATGGTGCTGATCCACGCGTCATGTTCGTGAACGGGCGCTGTCAGTTGAGACTGGTCATCTCTTATCTGCCATGGCTTATTTTTAGTCTTATTTTTTCAATTGCTTTCGATTTAGTTTGTACATTGTTCTCACATATAGAAGCAACAAGAATAATGTACCCAGGGTTTTGTAATATCTATATTTAAAAGAGTGTCCTTGGGGTTTCTTGCCCGTTTTTCTCCATAGAGATCTGGAATGGGCAACTAAACTAGCTTCAACTTTCTGACTGACTGACCGACTCTTTGACAATTCAAAAGTGCCTGTAAATGGTTTAATTGAAATAAATGCTTTGAGTTTGAGTATAATTTACATATTTTGGTAATTAACGAGCGTAGCCAACACAAGCGTGTGGATCGACGCCCAAAATCTAAGCTCTAATATAATTAATTCAGTGTTGTTGATAAGACTACACAAGCTACGTAAAATATAGGTTATTGTTCAAGTCTTCCTTCAATCTCAATGAAATATGATTGACAACAACACTTCTGATCAAAATTTTGACCCAAGACTGACTCCGTAAGTGCATCCCTAGTTTAAGTGATCATACGCTTACTTTCAATAAATCAGCCACGTGGCCGGCATGAATCGTCAATTCATGAATGAACGCAAAGACAGTGGTATCAGTTGATTGGAAGTGGGTGGGTCTGTGGGGCGCGCGGCAGTCCGCGGGCGGGCCGGCCCGAGAGATGTCGCGTCGCCCGCACCCCCGACCGCGCCTACTGACACGTCCCTGTCGCCAGGCCGCTCCGGAGCCCGCACCGGCGCCAGACCCGCCGCCGCAGCAGCAGCCGGAACCACAATCCGACGACGAGCGAGAACCCGGCGACTGGCGCCCCTCCCGCCCTGGAACACCACCACAACGCAACGAAGACCACTCCGAAGGGTCCGAAGCAACTGCAAGACCCACTAGAGCAGAACCAGCGAGTCGATACGCTAACCTCAACTACTGGAAAGCTAGAAGAGTCACATTTTACAGGAATGGAGATCCTTTCCATCCTGGTGTCGAGTTCCGTTTCAAGCCGGGTCGAGACCTGGCGTCGATGGATGCGCTCCTCGACAGGCTGTCAGAGAGGTTGGAACTGCCTCGAGGAGCCAGGTTCATCTTCGGCATGGACGGCGACAGAAAGTACAGGCTTGAGGAGTTGGAAGACGGAGCTTCGTACGTCGTATCGTCTTACAAGACTTTTAAGGTAAGATTTAATCTGTCAATTAATCTCTAAATCACACGTTACGAGTGTTATATCATGACTTAATTATCAAAAAAGAACACTGCAATGGTAGGGTTACAATTAAAATACGTCTCTGCAAGAAGTGGTTAGATCTAAAATGAGATGAAGTTTTATTAAACACAGTGCGTGTGTTCTAAGCTTAAAACTAACGTAATCATTCAAGCGTAATCGTTCAATCACTCTGTTTTGCGTTTCGGGTTAAGGACCAAATTCTAAGTAATTCGTCGATGTTAAGGTTTATGCTATAGCTAGCACTCTCAGAAAACTTGGTATCTATTTTAAACATAAGCGTAACTAAAGTTAACATGGAATATTTCTACAAATTGCATATACTATGTCAACTTTAACATCTACAAGTTTACAAAAATTAAGCTCACCATTTTATGTTTTTTTTAAGTAAAAACTTCTTTAGGCACGTTGGGCATTTTTGAGATGCGAAAAAACAATTGAAGTCGCGACACCGTTACCGACACCTCATTTTTGTAAACGCGATTGAACTTTTTATTTATATTACGTTACGGATCAATGTTCTATGCAAGTATTTTTACTTTAAAGGTTTTGGAAGATTTTTTTTTGGAAACGCGATTGTACTCTTTATTTAGATAAGGTTACGGACCAATGTTCTATACAAGTATTTTTCTTCCACTAAGGCAATCTTTTTCAAGTTTTCCTACCTTAACTCAATTTCTGTTTCACTTTGTTTTATTGCTTGGTCATTATTAACTAAATTCTTTTTTGCTACGAAAATAATTATTTTGTCACAAGTCATACATTTGCAGAGAACAAGGCAAACTATTCTACCGTAATACAGTTTATAACTAGTACGGGGAAGATAGTGAATCAGTTCCGTTCTGACAGCCAAAATAATTAAGTACCGATACTTAACAAACAAAAAAATTACCAACCTTTACCTGCTGCTTATTTGTAACTTACTTGAATTGTGTAAGGTTGGTATATTGATAAAAAAACAATAACAGAATGGTTGAGATCCCTAACATATGAAGAAACAGAAAACTATCTGACAAGAATAAGTTTAAAAAAAACGGTATACCCACACACACACACCCCCACACACAAATGAAATGAAATGAAATTGTTTATTCTGTAAATAGGATATCGGAATCACTTTTACACGTCATATAAAAAATATTAAAAATAAGCTAGATGAGTTCGGCTTTTCCTATCTGACTACTAGAAGAAAGGCTGAAACAAACTCAGAGGTCGCAGTCTCTTTTAAAGTCCAGACATAATCTTGGTCAGGCCATATGAGGACCATGTAGATTAGTGTCTGAAAAGGTCTTTTGAAGAAAGAACCACACAGATTTGAGTGGACCTGTCCAGTCAGTGCAAGCATTTGTCAGTAATCGTAGAGCTCAACTTAGAACTTAAGGAGCTCAACTCGACGAGCAATACCAAAGAAAGGACATTTGGGTAGGCCGCAAAAACTACTCAAACTGCCAGACCATCACTAAAACTAGAAGAGAAATAAAAATAATATCCACATAGTCCTCACATTCACAATAGTTAAAATAATATAATACTTTACAAAGTAATCATGTCATTTTGAATATAATTTTCAACAATGTCAACGTGTTTATAAAACTGGTATATGTTGATTTTACATAATAATTAAAATGTCTAGTTCTATGGTTTTATCACAAGGCTTAGCAGAGCGAGCAGTTCAATCCCAAGCTTTTTTATCTTCTAAATAATCTGAAATTGTATAGTACCCTTTTTTACAAAGTTTGGTTTTAATACAGATTTTAAATCGTTTAATGGGTAAGTTTCGAATGTCAATGGGGAGTTTGTTGTAAAAGCGTATACATTGACCCATGAATGAGTTGCCTACTTTGTGGAGACGTGTGCGATGTACAGCAAGGTTGTGTTTATTCCTGGTATTTAAACTATGAATATCGGACATTTTCTTAAAATTTGATATATTTTTGTGTACATACAATAGGTTTTCAAAAATATATTGTGAGGCTACAGTCAGAATATTTATTTCTTTGAATTTTTCTCTAAGGGAATCTCTTGGACCTAGGTTGTAAATGGCTCGAACAGCCCTTTTCTGTAGAACAAAGATAGTATTAATGTCCGCACAGGTTCTCCAGAGAAGAATCCCATATGACATAAGACTATGAAAATAACTAAAATAAACAATTCTGGCTGTATCCACGTCAGTTATCTGTCTAATTTTTTTAACACACGCACCTCCACACACTCATATACACACATACACCGACAGCTGCTTAATTAATGTTTAATTTTACTTAATTTTTATTTTTCATAAACTTTATTTTTAATCTCATCATTGTAAAGCTACAACTTAAGGGAAGAGTGAGACAGCTCCGACACAAGTACTATTGTAACTTACTGGGGCTGCCTCAAATTGTGTATGAAACAATGTTCTGTTGAAATAAATATTTTTGTATTTTGATTTGGCAATATTTTTTTTAATGCATGTGGAGCTCCATCAATGGTACATTGTGTTATATAGGTATTTGTCCTTACATTTCATATTTACCTACTAAACTAGCCAGACTCTTTATCTCTCTATTAATTACCTTCAACATCAAAATTATGCTGAGAAATAAGTATAGAGTCTAGACGACCAAACCCCGCAATATATAATTAACACCTGCCCCACTTCTTAAACGCGAAAAATATTCAATTACTACCATTCATTTGTAAAACAATTGCGGGTTTCGTGAACGCCAAAATGTCGTAGGAGACCAGCCTTGGAGATGTGGGTCACAGGATAAGACCCACGCACCTCCACCTCTTATTTGCATTTTGATTACATACAACTTTGTTTTGTAACATCGATAACATTAATTGCAAATAAATTACGTTTCGGCTAAACACTGTTTTTAACGTAGTTACGGAAATTGGTCGAAATTCAAAAGGGTTTTCCGAAGATGTAAGTTTTGATTTGCGTGTTCGCTAATTTCTTTTGCAATTAAATTTGGCTTGGGGCGATGCGATATTGTTTTTAAAATCTAATCATCGTTATGTAAATACGGACTTTTATTAAACCTAGATATTCTTATTTACTTCCTATAATTGTCTCGAAGTAGTTACGCGTACCTACAATAGGCAATCAATTGCTTAATTTTGGTGCATTTATTTATTTATTGGATCTCCAACAGCGGCTACACAATTTCATGCACGTTTACAAGAACGGGTACAAATACTATTGTGCGCTTCCAATTCTAGGAGACCACATTATTTTCTAATAATTTAAGTAGACATTAAGTTTGACAAAGTGAAAATAATACAGAATAGCTTTCGTGAAATTAATAACCAAATAGATTCGTTGCCTGGTTAAAGATTCAACTTCGTCGATTCTTGGCTTGTCAGTCATCAATCAACATCATTACCTACATCTTTTCATCAATATTTCATCTTCTTAAAAATATTATTAGCAAAAATCCGTATCAAAAAATAAATCAATTAATTTGATATAAATCTATTAAATAATCAATCAATTAATTATTTCTGCATATTTCAAGTCCAGATTAGGTAAACACAAAGACCAAATCACTCAATTATCGAGACCACGAAAAATCGACGACATTTTCCATCATGGCCGCCCCGTGTCAAATGCCTACGACCGCGAAGCCGCCAACGACATCTACAGGGCAATGCACCACCTTGCACTTAATATGCATCAAGGCAACGCGTGGATTACCCACCATTAACATTCGAGACCGGCTGTTGACGGCAGTGGACGTCTTATCTCGACGTAAAGAAAGACGTTTCCACTGTATATGTTTGGTTTAGTAGGTTAAGATTGGGGGTTGTTTGACGGTGCGTTTTGTTACTTCAATACATTTTTGTGACTTCATTTTATCACGTCCTAGGACAAGCCATTAGGGATGGTGTGTAAAAAAAAACAGTGGCACTCCGGGAGTGCCGACAGAAGTGAAAACTTGAACAGAAATGAGAACTTGCCTTGGTGGAAGAAAATTACGTGTACAGAACATTGGTCCGTAACTTTATCTAAATAAAGAGCACAATCGCGTTTACAAAAAAAAAATACTTCCAAAACCTTTAAAGTAAAAATACTTGCATAGACCATTGATCCATAACGTAATATAAATAAAAAGAACAATCGCGTTTACAAAAATGAGGTGTCGATAACGGTGTCGCGAGTACAATTGTTGTTTCCCATCTCAAAAATGCCCAACGCGCCTAAAGAAATTTTCACTTTAAAAAATAAATTCTATTTAGTCCGTCAGTCAGATAATTAAAAAAATCTTAGACACGTATTTTTTGCTTTATCTTAATAAAAAATTACTTAGATAAAACGCATTAAAGTTGGGGAGTGGAGGTCACAAGTAAGTATAAAATCTACATACTCGTGACGTCACGGCACTTTTTAACATTTTTGATTACCTACGTAAAAAAATAAAAAATACGTGTCCAATATTTATTTATAAAGTATCTGATGGACAGTTAAAAAAATATTGTCATCAGCCCTATTTCTCTCTCATTTGCTAAGTAGACTCCTACTAAGAGTCAACTTAAGTTACTATATAATTACCTAGTATGGTCACGAGGTTTCCTTGCATTTTTACAAGAATCCACAATGCTTGGCTCACATAATGTCCTCTCTTTCCAACCGCGTCAACTCAATCTTACTGCGCCAAACTTAATTGATTTTCTTTAATGTTCCGAAACGACGTAACAAAGAGAAATACCTCTTTCATCGACCGAACCATAACCGTTTAGTTAAAATTTCAGAACACTAGTAGGGTCAATATTAGCATACACACATAACGTTAGTACCCTCGCATTTAATACCTGTCTTATACGAAGGACGTTTGCATTAGACCACGGAGCAGCTACTTACTATTCAATGCGTCCACGACGCTCACCACAATCAGTCTTCCTTTCATTTCATATCGCGGGATTTACATATTGACCTGGAAAATCAAAGTTATGGTATATAGGCGGTGTTCTATTCTACAAAGGACAAGCCGTACGTGCCGTTGGAATAATCTACACCTTATTCGAATATGAAAGTACTATGTTTGGTGTAGCTTTGGTCTGTAAACGTAATGATTTAAAGATACTAAGAGCAAAGACGTAGCTAACATTTTGTTAAGGGGGGGCAGGCGTAGACAAGCCAAGAATATATCACGGCGCGGTGTCGAGAAAACAGTTTCGCGCGTAAAAAAGCGAATCTAGATTCAACCATTTATAGTACAATTTTATAAAATTCGCCTGTGAATAGAATCAACTTTGTTTTTGGCTACCTACGTAATATTACTTTACGGTTTGTGAGTATTCCTGCATCTTCTAAGGGGGGCAGCTGCCGTGCCCTGCCCGTACCACGCTACGCCCTTGACTAAGAGCATAGTACATTATTAACCAATTTCCTCCATCTTCTTCTACTTCGTGTTGGTGACGACAGTAATTCAAATTTTGTTGGCCTAAAACTTTGCCACTACCATGTCGAGACATCCACGTCCACACAACGGTGTGAATAATTTATTGTCATCTCAAGAGTTCTGAGGTCCCGAAGATAACTACCTAATTTGTGGAACACCGTCCATACCAACTGATTGTTAAGATGGTTACAGATAAAAGTTATATTGTCATTTCTATAACAATGAACAAAAATAAAATTCAAAATAAGCAGTAGCGTCCTCCTGTCTGCTAATGACAACAAACCGTGATCACGAATACATTTGCAAAGTTTAGTGATAGTGGCAATTTCAGTGTTAAGTATAATGGACATTGGTGCCGATTCCCTTGTTCACAAACTAGACTAAATTTAAGTTCAGTGCATCTTTTTCTTTCTATTTCATTAAGAAAAGGACAGAAGAAATTTTTTAGTTTAGTCCTGTCAAATTAATCAGCGCTTGACGTAAATTGCCGTAATTTTAGTAGGCAAGTTTTTAATCACGTCTAAACTTGTATGGAGTAGTGACAGGCGCTGATTAATTTGACCGGACTGAACAAAAATTTACCTTCTGTCCTTTTCTTAATGAAATAGAAATAAAAAGATGCACTAAACTTAAATTTAATTTAGTTTATGAACAAGGGGATCGGCACCATTGACAAGTAAAAATAAAAAAATAAACATACTTTAGGTTCCGATATTATAAAAACTTTATTTTAAATTTTACTTTTAAGATTGCAGTGTAAGCAACGGTTCCAGTTCTATAACAAACGAAAGTATGCGTAGCCAATTCCATGAGCTTTTTGAGCAAAGCAAGACAACGGGCACAATTTCAAATTCGTCACAATACCTTGACCTCAAAATTGTTTGACCTAGTCTTTACGAAAACCCGTATTATAATAAAGTTACAATAATTTCAGCAAGGAAATGAAACCTCATATCGTGTAACTCAATTCATAATAGGCCTATAATGTTCCCACTGCTGGGACACAGGCCTCCTCTTGGTGAGAAAGAGTGGGCTGTAATCTACCACGCGGGCCCAGTGCGGGTTGGTAGATGTCACATGTCTTCGAATTTTTGGTTCTAGGACATGCCGGTTTCTTCATGATGTTTTCCTTCACCGTTTTGAGAGCAGTGGTGATGAACACCAAGTAAAGCGCCTGTCATAGTTCGAACCTACAACTCCTAAATCACGGCCGTTACCACTGGCCCACTGGGTTATTGGCATTAAAAACAACAATATTTTTTTTATTTCCTCATAAAAGGCGAAAACTGTTATTAAGATTAGCTTGAAGGACACAATGAAAAATCTAAAGGCATTATGAAAATAATTCGTATTAGTGGCCCAGTTTCATTATTTTCCGCGTCGTTAATTAACTTTGTAATAAGTATTATTACTCATACAGGGAAATTGTAATGCATACTTACTTCATTTTGAAAAATGGTTCCGTATAATTTTTTTTTTCATTAATGTTTTTTTATTTGAACACGGCCAATTTGAAAAGAAATTCCTGAGTAAGTAGTAACTTCAAAAAATTGTTTAAAAAAAAAGTGATACATCAGGATTTTAGTTGAAAGAAGGACCTGTGGTGTGTAGTTTTCTTGACAACTTTGCCTAGGGACTAAAAATGATAATGATAATAATGATGACAACTTTGTGAGATGAATGTCTCTCATTAAAAAAAAACACTATTCAATGAACAGTATTTCATCAGCATAATCAGCGTGTTCCCACTGCTGGGACACAGGCCTCCTCTCGGTGAGAGGGAGTGGGCCGTAATGCATCACGCAGGCCCAGTGTAGGTTGGTAGATGTCACATGTCTTCGAATATTTGTGTTTCATTCCTGACTTTAAATTATTTAGTAGTCATGATAGACACACACTAAAATTTACATCTTTTTTGTTAGTGACACCCAAATACATAATAAAATAAAATTTAATACGTGCTTTTAAATATTACGACGTAGAATCTGGCCACGCTAAGTCTGCAATGGAATAAATGGACAACCCCAAGAAGTTTTATGTATGGTATACTTTTACATCAGTCAGTTTCGGGGTTGTAAGTAGATCTAATGATTTTGATATTTTGCCTTTTGATTTTTGGTTAATAGATTATGTGTAATAGACTATGTCGTACCTATGCTCCACCTCCATATGATGACAAAACTGTATCAAATCCACACTGCATCGTGCTAAAGTGACTATTCTTTACCAGGAATAAATCAGAATTTATACAAAATACCTATAAAAACAAAAAGACGAACAAAGTATCAAATTCTTTTTTCGTAGGACCGATGGTGTTGCCGTCTACAGATTTTAGTGAGGTGCCAGATATCCGTATTCGTATCCGCGGATATCCGAGGGAGATAAAAGATCCGTATCCGTATCCGTTACTTTTTGGCGGATCTTGAACGGATCTTTTGTATTAATACATTTCATTACGTATATGAAATTTTAAAGATATGTAGCAATGAAATACTGTTAACTTCAACCCAAAATAGTAAAAAAAAGTAATCTTATTTATTATAATTCAAGTAGAGTAAGTACCAGTAAATTAAGTTATAAGGTTTTGTAGTGAGATCAAACCTCTAATATTTGTGCTATGCTAATTGAAATAATTAAGTGAGTTAACACATCAATTAAAACTATGTTGTTTTCAAGAACTTAAAAAAATATACGTCATAATTAATATTGAGTAATGGTAAATTGTATTTCAAAAAGAGTAACTTGGCAGCTCTGTCCCCCAAAAGTCAATTATGATGAGGATCATAAATAATTCCTGCTGAACCTGAAGCAAGTTGAGATCTGTATCCGTATCCGTATTCGCGGATCTCGACCCTTATGATCCGTATCTGTATTCGCGGATCATATTTTTTAACGATCACTAATAGATTTTCAAATTCTTCCGTTTTTTTATTTATGCAGACTTAGCGTGGCTAGATCCTACTAATAAATTGTCAAAACACTTTAATTCCTTTGTATAACTCTATCCAAAACAAAACATAAATTTATCCAAACTACATTCACGCGATATTCGTGCACATTTCACATGTCACTCACAGAACCCTAAAAAACAAACTGTCATCAACACTATCGATAAAGAGTGAATAAATGAATAATAAGTAAATAGAATAATAGTCGGTCACCGTTCTACGAACATAATATATGTAAGAAAACCTTTACCGAGGTATATGGGATCACGCGATTAAAAACTACTTCTTTGTGTTTCTAACGATGACTATCGCGAAATGTGGCGTAAATAATTCAATTTATTATACTTTACTAGGGAGTGTTGTGTAAGCTTGAGTTATAGAGGTTTTATTAAGATTTGAGCATTGATTACGTGAGATTATGGTCACTGATTTAGTAGCAGACGAGGTCGCAAATGGCGAAAATGTTATGTAGATTTTTTTGGCAGGAACGATAATTTAGATTCGGTTTCGATAACCTAAATTAGAAATAACTCAAAGAAAGCGAGATTGTTTGAAGCTGTGGACAATAAAACAAACTATAATTTAAAAATATATAACAAAACATAACATCACGCCTTGTTTCCCCGAAGGGTTGGGCAGAGGTGTACCTATAGTACACCCACTTTTCGCCGTCCCATGTAATAGGGGGCGAGCCTATTGCCACCAAGCAGGCACAAATCCAGATTCCGGGCTACTACTGAGAAATTCCTGATTGAAAAAACAAATATCACAAAAAACTAAAAAAATAAATAACAAAAAATCACAATGACACAGTGCGTAGCCACGGTTGGATTTTTCGTAGCAGTTCGTAGACTTCGTAGCAGTTCGTAGACTTCGTAGCACTTGTGTAGCATCTTTCTGTGTATATATTAAGAACTTTACGAGGTCATGTGTTTATTATATTTTGATTATGCACCATAGTATATGCAAACAAAAACAAATCTAATGGATCATTAATTAATAAGTTCTTAATGTTTTTTTAAACTATTTTCATCACTACATATTATAAAACGAAGTCCCTCCGCCGAGTCTGTCTGTTTGTCTGTACGCGATAGACTCAAAAACGACTGAACGGATTATCATACGGTTTTGAGCAATGGACGGAGTGATTCAAGAAAAAAGTTCAAGTGTATTATAATTCATTCGTGTTTTGTGTAAAAGCAACCCAATAATGTCCATCTGCATTGACGTTGGTATGTCTCGCAAAAACTCGAAAATGACTCGACCGATTGTGATGAAACTTTGTTAAATTGTTGTGTGCGCACCGAAGAACGTCTCTAACAAAAAAAAAAAATGAAAAAAACTTTTTACAAAAAAAAAAAACAACCGACCTCCAAAAAAAAAACACTACAAAGTGAAAAATAACTTTAATTTCGGAAGTCGGTGTCTTGGGTTTTGTATTTTCGTTTTTTGCCACCGACTTCCGAAATTAAAGTTATTTTTCACTTTGTAGTGTTTTTTTTTTGGAGGTCGGTTGTTTTTTTTTTGTAAAAAGTTTTTATTTTTCACTTTTTAGTTGTGGTACCTACCCCACACACATTCGAATACCACTACCTGCTACCAGTGACAGAAACTTATAATGTCATCTACATACTAAGTGGGAAAAAAATACGTATTTTGTAGCTAACTCAAAAACTATCCAAGCAAAGTTATTTAAATTTATATGGGACCAATTCAAGAGCACACCCTTTCAAACAAAAAAAGAATTTTCAAAATCGGTCCACAAATGACGGAGAAATCGGTGGACATACATAAAAAAAAGAAAAAAAACAAACATACGCGACGAACATATAACCTCCTCCTTTTTGGAAGTCGGTTAAAAAAGGCTTTGCAACGCATGCATTAGCAAGGCATTAGCTAGTCGTTAATAAAATTAAACGCGATGATAAGAAAAAATCTAATAACCTCAAGTGTTTCAGCCAAGAACAATGTTTCATACAGCTAATACAATACTGCGGAGTCCCTAACGACTTGGGCGCGGTCCGTACAGTCACGATGTAAATTACTGTAAAGTCGGACTTGTGTGAGAAATGCATTATTTAATATTAATATTTATAAGGCAAATTATTAAATGAAGGAGTGGTAGGCAAATGAAGCAGTTGTGTTGTTTTCGTTTGAAGTTTATTGCAGTTTTTACAGAGTTAATTGTTGTTTTTGAATATCGCTCTATTCTGAGTGGATGAAATTGAAAACATGCGACAAATTGAAATAGGAGATTCAGTAACTGTTACCTAATCATTATAAATTGTTATTTCCGAAATATAAATTGTGAAAAAATAATCGTGTAATTATCGTCTTAGATAGTGAAACTAAATTATTGTCTTCACGTAGACACGATTTTATGGCGTTCCAGTAAAATAAAATAAATTTAAAACAAACAAAAAAAATCAAGTATCGATTTAAGGCTCGTTCAGACCAGCGCGACACGCGACGCGACACAGAGGCACCGCTCGTCGCGCGCGATTTTTTTTTTTCACAATTTATATTTCGGAAATAATAATTTATAATGATTAGGTAACAGTTACTGAATCTCCCATTTCAATTTGTCGCATGTTTTCAATTTCATTCTGTATAATAAATATAATATTAGTTTTGGGGCACTTCGGCTACGAAAAGACGTAGCAGCTACAACGGCGTAGCTGGCTACGCTCGTAACCGATCTGCTACGTGCTACGGCCTACGCGTAAAGTAGTGGCTGTTTTATCTCCAATGGTATATCGGATGCAGTTTTAACCCAGTCGAATTAAAGTAGATAAAAGGTTTTCAAACATTTACGCCCAGTTGCACCAAAAGGTAATAAACACGTTTAATGCTATAAATGTTTAGTGATTTGTGGTACGAGCGGGCCTTAATATGTTATTAATTTAATTAGTAGATAGTAAGGACAACTACAATGTTGTATAAGATATGAAATAAATAATTTTAGATACTTCTTAGGGTTCCGTACCTCAAAAGGAAAAAACGGAACCCTATAGGATCACTCGTGTGTCTGTTTATCTGTCAGAATTTTCTCCAAATCGAATGGACCGATTAAGTTGAAGATACACATAATAATTATGTCTTTCTGTGATCCAAACACGGACGTGTATCGTAAATAAATGAACTTTGAATGTGGGGGTCATTGTTGGGGGTCTAATAAGAAAATTAAAAAAAAAGGTTTTCCTAATTGTACCGTGTGACATATCAAATAAAAGGGCTCGCTGCGAGGATATCAAACATTCCCCCTCCTTATCTCCGAAAATACTGAGCCTAAAATTAAAGAAAAAAGGATTGTGTGGTTTTATGAAACCACGGTAAAAGTGAAACTTCTATAGGCGCCGCCATATTGGCCTTGGCTGCTCTGACGAGCGCCTTTCACTTTATCCCTACTCCGCGGCCGACCGTCACGCGACATGCAACACACAGACGAAAAAGTTTGAGACGATGTAATAAAAGTTTCACTTTAAAAAATACAGAAAATTGTTATATACTTATAAATTACAGGAAAACCTATAAGAAGTCTATGGTCTTAAAATAACATGGTAAATCTCCCAATATTGTGCGTACAAACTTACATTTGCAGTTGGAATGTATGGGAGAACATGTTTTTCAACTACAATGTTAAGTTTATTCTTGGGATAAATTCAACTCAACTACGGAACGGCTGGTTTTTACATGTTACGGTTTGTAATCATTTACATCTTCAAGAGCAGTGGTGTCTTTAGAGCAGTGGTGGCCCAGTGGTAACGGCCGCGACTAACGAGTTGTAGGTCGTAGGTTCGAACCCAGACAGGCGCTTTACTTTGTGTAAATTATTTCATCACCACTGCTCTCAAAACGATGAGAACGGTGAAAACATCGTGAGGAAACCGGCATGTCCTAGAACCGAAAATTCGAAGACATGTGACATCTACCAACCCGCACTGGGCCCGCGTGGTGGATTCCGGCCCACTCCCTTTCACAGAGAGGAGGCCTGTGTCCCAGCAGTGGGAACATTTATTGGCTGATGATATCTTCAAGATTAGCAATCAGTTATGCAGATTTGTAATCTCTTATTTGTTTACTCTTTCATAAACGAAAAAGAATTTATTTTGTAAAAATAAACCTCGTTCGGCCCACCAGTACTTTCAGCAGGAAATGTCTAAATTGCACTTTTGTTCCGCTGTACGTCGTTCGTGATTTCAGTGAAGCATATCGAAACATTGTAAACTAAGTTGTTGAGTGCTGAGCACTGAACTGCTGACCAAATCGGGGATGTGGGTCAGTGTTCTGCTACTTAATAGTTTAACGTAACGTGACTTAGTGCGTTTACGTTTTCGTTTAAAGTTACGTTGAAGGTGCTGTGTCATAGTTTTCGTATTTTTTTTTCGATCACATAATGAATAATGTTTAATGTTTGCAAACATAATTGTCATTGTTATTTATGTAGTTTTTAGAGACAGTGTATTAGTTTCGAGAGGGCCAATCTTTATAAAGACCTACCTAATTATCGGTGTGTTTGTGTGGTTCTTTGACTAAGTACATTTAAACATAGTAGAATCAGTATAATTTTAATATTAACATTTCAATTATAACACGTGCATGACTGAAACAATAAATTAGTATAAGAAAATGCAAGTCTTATAAAAATATTAGCATAATATTTCTCGTAAAAACTACAATTTCTTCTCGAGCATGCAAAGGGTCCAACAATAGCAACTATTATTAAAAAAAACTTCTGCCATTTAAGCAAATCCGACTTTGACACACTTTGCGAAACTTCCATTAAAGCTTCATGTAATTTAATTACAATCCTCGGCTTCCAAGAACTATTATGTAAAAGTACCAAAAAAATTGGATCAAGGTTGGCTATTGAAGTGGCCCTTCTTGTTTACGTTACCTTTAATGAGTGGGCCGAAATTCTTATCGGTTGCGTGCTTCAGTCGCCTGATCGACCACCAGTGGGCATAACAGCTCATAATTGCTTCTCGTGTAATATAAAAGAGCTTAAAACGACGTCTGGGCTGATGCATATCTACCTGTACTTTGGTTACATTGCGTGGATTCTACTGAGAGTGACCTTGGCCCCCCCTCGCCGTGCTCCTACCCTGTACCGACAAATAAAATTTCGAATAGTCTGCTTCATCCAACCGTCGTAAACGTACCTCCAGCATTTGGAGTAATATAGAACCCTATTACATGTATGTAAGGTATCATCTCGCGTGTCTGTCGTGTGTCTTAAGCCGTTCCGTTGTTGCGATGGGCTTTTGTTTTGTTGGTACTGCAAATTAGTCAGCTGTTGTGAGTCGGCCTAGTACCATATATGGTGGCTGAGAATATAGACGTGTTTCCTCTGTGAATCTGAACAATAATACGGGAATTCCTTGAATTTATCTGTGGATTCCCTACGGTATTTTAAGTGCATCCAAAGTGAAGTGGCCTACATAAAGCACTTTTATGTTTTCAAGTTCATCGAATTAAAATCGATCATTTTATGACGTAGTTTGTATCTGTTTGGCGCATCTCTAATAAGCGATTAGGTATGTAAATCAAGTTCAATAACTGTGTACTTACATGCAGAAGTAAGGAAAACTGTTTCATGAGTGTACTTTAGAACATTATTGTCTGTTTAAAGTTAGTTATCTCTCTGAAATCACAGACTCAACTACTTAATAATCTCTACCGACTTGGGTACCTACATGACACAATTTAACGCTACAGTTAATCTTAAGTCCCAGTTTGTGAAAACCAAAAGAATTCAATCAATTGTCAAATATGTTCATGGTGATTTGATTGGCTATTGTTATTTCGGTCAACCAATCAGAGCCATTCGGATATCCAATATTTTCTAACAATATTTTGATTTAAAAGAGTGTCCGTGGAGTTTCTTGCCCGTTCTTCTCCATAGGTACCTACTACGCTTTGGAATGGGTAACTAGCTTCATCTTTCTGACTGACCGACCCCTTGACAATTCAAAAGTACCTGTAATTGGTTTATTTGAAATAAATGCTTTGAGTTTTGAGTAGTTAATGTGAGTTTAACAGCGTGTTAGTTAACTATTGTGTTGATCAGCCTTTAAAAAAACATTACTAACCTAATGTGAAAACAATAATGCACATAAATATAGTATAAGTAAATGTGTTAAGCGTACATGAACTACTAACTTATATGGTCAGTAACTTTATTAAAAAATAACTGCTGCATTAACTCACATAAACCTTTACCGTCGTACAATAAAGTTCTATGTAATCATAAAATAAATACAATAATGCTACTTATAGTCGTAAATTATTAAGTATTGAGATCACGCCACGGTAACTTAATCGCTTTAAGACCTTTTTTCCTTGGCATGGCACATAAAAGTGCATGGAGTCGCGTGTATAAGATTCAATCTTCGTTGACAGACCGAGATTGACGTGAACGCTTTCGCCCCATTTAAAAAAAAGTGCATTATTTTTTATTACCGTGACCATTGCATAGTTATTAGGCCGTGTATTTGCATTTAAAGGGCCTCAGAAACTGCCGTGGCAAAGTCTTTGCAATATTAAATTGAAAAATAAGTTATGTGGAATAACAGTCTCTCCCTTTAATTTGGATATAGGTATGTATATACATAATAAATATATGTATCTTATATAAAATATGTATGTATGTGTATTATAAGTTATAGCCTATTTATGTACTGTTATTTTATTTCTAATGATATATTTTTAATAAAAAAAATTTCTTTGTTCCTATCAAACAGAGCACCTGCCATCCAATCTCTTCACCACCCTTGGTTGACTGGTAGAGAATGCCTAAGGCATTAAGTCCGTCTTTGTACCTTTTTGTGTGTGAAAAGTTTAATAAATAAATAAACAGTGTACCTACGTTCAATTTGTTTTGAATTCTGTGGTGGTTCAGGTAAGACTTTTCAATTATTATAAAAAACTCAAGAGTAGTAGACAAGCTTCATTTGTATGTAAATTAATGCAGACTTGCACTTTGCCGGGACAACATATCCCCTATTGAAAGAGAAACTTAGAAAACCATGCTCCTATATTATCCTAAGGTACACAACAATGTATCCTCGCTCTAACATAACATTAAATAACACATTATTAACCAAAAACTCCACACAACGAATAACTTCAAATGTGCAATTCGCGTATCTAGTTTAATGTAAGTACATGCAAATGTATGAACGTACCAACCGGACAGACGTCACCCACTATAAAGTTATCACTGCATGCAAAACGGTGGGCTGACACGAAGACACGCAGTACTAACAGTAGGTACTTGAACTTGACTCGAGGTGTTGAACGCAAGTGACATTTACGATCAAAGTCTTTGGACTCTCCACTCTCACATGAATGAGAACGTCCCATCATACTCATGCCAGTGGCCGAATTTAAGTGCCACAACATCTACTATAAAGCTCGGTTTCAGAGGATTATTAACCGGAGATAATCTATTCTATAGTACTTATTGGTTCAAATTCAAATTCAAAATATTTAATTTCACATAAACCTACATGGGTACTTATGAAACGTCAGAAGCTAGGTGCACGGTTCCAATTGGTCGTTTCCTATGGAGAAGAGCCGGCAAAAAACTCCACGGTTACTCTTTTAAAAATAATTGGCTTTTACAATACTTTCAAATAACAGTGTTACTAGGTATGGGAGGACAGTGTAGGTCTTTCAATAAGTACTAAGTACTTAACAAAATAGAAAATGGTCTACAGGTCTACAATCCACTAAGCCTACAGCATTCTCACATTCACAAAATAGAAAAGAATCTATACAAAAGATAAATAAATTAATAAAAGTAAAAACCTGTTTTAATAAAACGCAATTATATGATTGCTATTACAACTGTAATCAATCTGAATAAATTATCATTTCCACAAAAGTCACAAATAAAAAGTTGAAATTAAATCGTAGGTATATAATGTCAAATAATAGAATAAATATGTCAAGGACGAATGTAAAAAAATTAAAATTAAAGATTAAAATAAACATGGTAATTTGGAAGCAGTTAATAGATCGATAGTTCGATATCGATATCTTGTTTCTGAACACTTATACTCCATTTGAAATAAGATTATATATTTAACTAAACCTTTTTTACAGTCCGTTCAACCGATTTTGACTTCTATTGCGTTGGTGGCATGACAAATGGCAGCTGCAGTAAACAGTTGGTTTGTAACCACTTTTTTTGCTTTTAATGCCATCCTTATGCCTACGCAATAGAAGTCAAAATCGGTTGAACGGACTGTAAAAAAGGTTTGTTTAAATGTCTAATCTTATTTCAAACGGAGTATAGTTTAAAAGGAAGCATTGATGACTTTGTCAAATGAATTACCTCAGAAACCAGGCATTAGCCGTCTTTTCAGTGGTCACGACCTTTTAACCATATATACATATATATAGTTTAGTAACTACTATAGCCGGAGGAACTCGTGGCTAAGTACTAACAGCCGCACGGGTCGATCCATCAGGTTAAGCTACGCTTGCCGGGGTTGGTCCATGGATGGGTGACCATTTCTACATAGCGAGACTCCTCCGTGCCTCGGAAAGCACGTTAAGCCGTTGGTCCCGGCTGTCATTCGTGGATCTTTGACAGTCGTTACGGGTCGTCAGTCGCCCGAAAGTCTGACAACCAGTCTTACCAAGGGGTACCGTATTATCTAGTTACTGAGTTGTGGAGGTCAGGCAGTCGCTCCATGTAAAATACTGGCATTCAGCTGCATCCAGTTAGACTGGAAGCCGACCCTAACATAGTTGGGAAAAGGCTAGGCAGATTGAATAACTACTATAGCCATATTATATCATAGAATGAATGAATCGAAAGTTTAAATTAAAAACATAAAATGTTTTATTAGGCCATTTTGCTCGTAAAAATTCTTCAAGCAACCTATGACGTAATAAGTCTCGCGAGTGAGCTTTGAGCTGTGAGTTGGTGGTCGGGTTCTCGTGGGGGTAGGAACAGCTGCGAAGCTGTGGCGCCCGAGTCGGTACCGGTGGCTGCAGGCTGCTGACAGCTCAATGCTGGACAGCGAAGAGGAGTCGCCGTACGTCGTCGTCTCCCTGCCGGTGTACTCCACTGAGCCTGTTGTAAGTGTTTTGTTACTACTGCTATAGATTCTCTGGTCTGATTGAGAAATCCTGCGACGTGTCTTATGTGAACAGCCGAAACAAGGTAGTACCTATCATAATTTATCAGTAATAGATTTATATAAGGTGATATTCCTTTTAAGGGGTTATACAGTACTAGAGCTAGTTTCTAACCACGAAGTAAAAACACTTTGAAATAAAGGTTTCAATATCATGGGGTTGGAACTAAATCTAGCAAACTAGCCATAGTAAGTATAATCCCTTTCAAGAAATGCATCGAATATTGTCTGTAGATTATCAATTTGCAGCACAGATAGACAACATGTTTATTTATTTATTTATAGTTAATTAAAACGGTACAACACCAATTACATTAATTAACATAGAAACAATTACAATCTTGACATTAATTTAATTTAATACTAACATGGAACAGTGGACTCCCTAGCATACTTTCTCTCACAGAACACCAGACATATACGCATAATTTTACTCCATTCATCCGCAAACACATCACATTCAGGGTTGGGAGAAGTTATTTGACAATTTCCCATCCAAAAAAAAAAACGTGTGGCACTCGGGGACTGCCGCGGTAAAGCTATAGCATTTGTAACCTCCATACTTCCTATTTGTCAACGCTACACTTGGGATGATGACGGATGATGAAATAAAACAAAAAATACGTTCCCATGACAACATCACATTGTCATGGGAACATGGTAGGCGGAGTGGGGGTGCTAGGTTTTTTTCGTTACGGAATATCTTGATTCGGTCGCCGCGCTCAAAGCCCGCGATAAAAGCTATACAATAGCTGAAAATAAAGGGTTGGCAGTCAGAAGGGGATTTAGCATCTTTAGGGTACGACAGACTGGGTATTCGGCTCTGGCTACAGATTTGCATGACAGTTGCGCAAACAGATTGTGTCGACGGCTCTGACGGCGTCCAATGTATTTGTCGGGCACAAATAATCGGCAGAAAAGGCCATGGAGCTCTGGACAGTCGATACGTCCCCGTAAGGTCTTACAGGCTACCATGAGCTGATCAAGAAAGATTAATCTCTTTCTTCGAAAAATGTTCTTTCATAGCTGTAGCCTTTCTGGCTAAACTTGTTAACGCACAATTTTATAGCAAGCAAGGTATTTATTATAACTCTACCTAGCCCATTAGAGCTCATTAGCGTGCAGTTATACCTGTAAGGCAATATTATGTACTTTACATAAATACATACTCGCAATAACTGCAGTCATTACAATTTTACTTAATAACAGCATAGGTCAACGTATTTCACAACAAGTTCAATTTTAACAGTTCAAATTTAAAAACCCCCGACACAAACATTTCCTCATTTCTCTTTCCTACTCCATCACCAGACCCTGTGCATCTATCTACCTATTCATTGAGACCATTCCAATGAGCCCAAACACGATACCTGTGCTGTAAGTTGGTAAGGGAGTTGGGTATCCTGCAAATTTCAGGTGATGCCGCAGCATCAGTTCAAAGTTACTATGTTCTTCTAATATCATTGAAGTAACAGCATACCAAATTTCAAATCTATCAGACCTGCGGAAGATATACTCATATCCATTCATCAACTAGAAAAGAGCTGATAATCTTTAAACGGCTGAACCGATTTTGATAATACATGTCTAAAAACCATCGCTAGAAATTCTGCTTTCAAATAAAAAATACCACATTCAAATTGGTTCACCCGTTTAAGAACTACGGTGCCACAGATAGACACACACACATAGCGGTCAAACTTATGACTCTTAAAAATCAGTCTTAAGAACGCGGCGACGCATGAATTGTCCATACAAACATAATACCTATCATTTGCAATTTGGGCATATTTCCACCATATGATGTTGTTATTCGGATTTAGACAGTGTTTATCTAGGCTCCCTACATCTTCTTTTTTCCAAAAAACTTTTCTAAAATTCTTTTGCACATTTTTACAGCGTAAATAACATGTCTTCATATTGTTTTTCTGTATTATAAACAACAATATTTATAATATTGTTTCTGCAGAAACATAGCTTATATTATCAAGTGACAAATTATCGAAAAAAAAAATGGAAAATATTAAGTTTTCATTCATCATTTTTGGTATTACGGAACACATCCAAATTTATCATAAATTTTCGAAAGCTAGTAGTGCTATCGCGTCAAGCAATAATTGTCAATGTGTGCGTGGTAGTATTGCTCACTGTAGGTGTATATTGCTCCGACAGGCACTCACACTAGCGCAACGTGCTTGGAATTGAATATTGCAAACATCTCGATTTGTAGTTGCGAGCCGTGTTCGCAGGCCTCTTAACACCTAACTGCAAATCATTTCTGCTTTTGTTGTTGGAAAAATCCATGAATATTTTTCCGAGATCATTACTAACGACTTACAAAATCCATTTACAAGGAAATGGAGCAGCTAATATTTTCTTATCAATTACATAAGCCAGTGTTTTCCTTGAGTATTCAAATGAATTGCGTGATTCGACCCCGGTTGTCGAAAGGGCCCGTCAAAAGTGAGGTTATGTCACAAATGCTATAATGAATGCGTAGTATTTAAATAATTTCTAGTGTTTGTTGTTGCTAATGTTAGTTATTAAGTTCAGGGTAAAAGTAATGGGTACTGGAGTTTTTTAAGAATGGTTTTTAAAGGTGGGTTTAGACTAAACAAACATAGAACCAGAACAAGAGCAAAATAATTATTTTATTGATATTCTTGTTATTTTACTAGGGAAAGATCAACAAAGTAATGTTCTGTCCCTGTTTGCACAAAAAGAATTTGGTAGAGTGTGGGGGTCGAATGTGCATTCACTCGTTTGTTCTAAATCGAGCTTTAGACCTTAACGTTCTAATGGGTTTTGGTAACTTTCAAATTTGGTGTCTTTTTGATGAAAACATTTAACTTGTATGAGCATTCAAAAATTGTCTACTATTTTTGAAAAGCACATGATAATATCCATTGTGTTACTAGCACGCATAGCATCACAACCATAGAAACCGGTTTTCTACGGGTTTTGTATACGGAAGAATAGACAAAATGATAGATCGTGATTGTATATCTGTCATTTTGTCTATTCTTAAAACCCATTTCTACTGTGGTCATGCGAAGCGTGCTGCTGTCTGTCTTATAGTTAAATTTGTCAGAAACCAATCTGGAATAAATCCAGTTTCCTTTGCGTTTTACACAAGTATTAAAAGAAATACTATTACAAACCCCATTAAATGTTCGCGAGCCCTTTTAATTCAACTTCCTTATGGACATGAAATACAATTTTCCTCGTAAACGACAAAATGACTAACATTTTCAGACATATTAATTTCAAACGCCGCAGTCCACTAGTTATGCAGCAATTTGAGACGTGACCTCGACGAAGCGTGCCCCTCACACGTGGTGGACGATAGATGTGTACAGACCAATTTACATAGACCCCCGAACCATCACTTATTCCCCAAGATTCGCGTGAATGCAGAACTTTCGCAAGGGGGCGGGGAGGCCAATCCGCTGGACTCTTTGTACGTTATTCTAATTGCACGCACAGACTTGCGATAAGGCTGTCCTTGGAAGACGGTCAGTACCACAGGCCAAGGACTTCGGAATAATTTGGATGAAGCAGGGCTTTTGTTTACACGGTCAGTGGTCGGTCGGACGCCGGTGGTGCTTGTCCTCGGCGGAGACTTGTCGTGACAACATACCGCGGCTAAAGATTCGGTATTGCGCGAACGGCGAGGAAGATTTGAGGGTTTCTATCATGGTAACGTTGCTTTTCGTAAACTTTTTCTTTAATCATTTCGTCATTTGGAAAGCTTATTGACGTGTTTGAATAATTTGTAACCAATACCTACTTCTTTTTAATTTAAAAGAATATTAGAAGAACACACTTGACAATCATCCAAACTGTCTGCAATTTATTTTATTGCGCATTTATTTTAAGGTTTATATTTTTAGTAACATTTTTCAAGATAATATTGACATAATTTAAAAACTGAGATTAAAATAAAAATATGTACAAGTATATAAAAAAACAGGGAAAATAATTATAGGGCATCAAAAATTCGTCTGCATCACACACATCACAGGAAAAATGCCTAAAAGGCTGTTTCTTTTTCATCAGAAAAAGTATAAATACAGTAAACATACCATTTTCTCTGTCCGCAAACCAGACATTCATTACCATATCACGAAAAAAATATACTTAACTGAGAATTCGTGAGAATACCTAGATACTATTGTGTTGTTTGGTTTCTACTAATAGCAATTCTTGATTTCTTTAAAAATAAGAATAACTGTTCTACGTATTTTTCTGTTATTTTCTTCTTATATAGACATAATGGTTAAATAAATAAATATTTATCCCAGAAAACCGTAATCCTAAAAAACTTCAAGTTTTGATTTGAAATCAAATCGTCAAAAGCACCGCTTACATTCGAGTCGCATTACAAAACTGGGTTAAAAGCAGTATTCGCGGGAAGCTAAAAAAATAACGGCCAGCAACGGAACGGAAGCAAGGGAATTTACCAAAGAACCATAAAATTCTGAATAAATCCACTTTCCTTGTTACATTCCCCACACGTCAGCCAATGGAAAAACGTTAAACGTTACCAGTGGAATAAACTTGCATTGCAGTGAACGTTATATCGGACATAATGTCAAATAGTTCAGTGGTTTTCATATTTCATCGTTTTACTTACGTTTTTACTTTTCTTTTCATATTCTAACTATATAACTTCATGATTAAACCGTAAGTGAAAAAGTTCTGCTACTTAACCTGAACTGCAAAACCTTTCACTAGAGTTTCATTTTGTCATCGTCTGAAACTCGATTAGGTAATTTTATTGGGTTACGTAAGTACCACAAAAGGAAAAACAGAACCCTTATAGGATCACTTCGTTGTCCGTCCGTCGGTCTGTCAAGACCAATTTTCTCAGAAACGCGTCAAGGAGTCTACGTAGATCTATGTTCCCATAGAGCTCTAAAAAAATCAAGCTTCTAAGTCAACGCAATAAAAAAATACGGCCATTTATGTGACATATTTTGATACTCGCAAATAAAACCTACAGGGTTGAAACATTGACCTAGAATCATGGAATTTGGCAGGAAGCAAGGTCTCATAGCACAAGTAAAGGAAAAAGTCCGAATTTTTTAATTTGTAGTTTTATCACATGATTTTTCATGTTTTGATCTTCTTTGCGATTACAAACTTACATTTGCAGTTGGAGAATTGACCGTGACGTAAGTATGTCGATGTATGGGGGACATATTTCTCATCTGTTAAGTTTGTTCTTGGGATAAATTCATCCCAACTACGGAACCCTTCATTGTGTGTGGTCTGACACGCACTAGGCTTTATTTTTTACATGACTGCGACAGGTCAGGTCGACTGACTGACTAACCTAACTATTAATTTAATTTATTTAAATACACAAAAATATAGTTGCGACAAAGTCATATTCGTACAAAAATCATAGCTAATGCAGGTTCTTTTCGTATGCATGTCTGTAAAAATTCGCAGTTAGTTTGCACATTCATCAAACAACGTATATTCGTGTCAGGGGCACTAGGCTCCATAGTTTTAGGTCGAGCCACTTGTATAGGTACCGAAATAACTAAAAACATTTACTTCTGATGACGTCATTTGAAAGCCTAATAAAAGCACTTGAAGCCTAAATTCGGAGGAATGTTGTACCTTTCGACCAGTTAGAAGAAACACAGACCCATTGACCTGAATAAAATAGCTTTAATATTTCTTCGGTATTTAGTTCGTAAATGGTATGCTAGGTATGTCGAACCGTAAAGTTAATAGCTTTTACTGAGCCATTCATTTAATTTTAATAATTCTATTAATAACCATAACTTATAAAACAAGTTTTAATAACCCTGCAGCCAGTATTTCCTGTCCTTTGTCTTAAAAACTTCTTTTTCACAACAGAAAAATTCTTACCTTGCCGTCGCGTCGGTACCGAGCGAAAAGAAACAAATGAATAAGGTAATTAATGAAGCTGAAGCATGTCTCGCATTAGGCAGTAGGCAAGTCATTGAAACTTTGGCACGTGTGGTTTTTCTAGGAAAGACACCGGTTTTCGCCATTACTTCTTCATAAAAAGTTGCACTGGTCATTTAGGCACTGGCTATGTAACATATCTTCTTCCTTTTGCGTTCTTCTTGATAGCAGTTCTTCTGCTTACGGCCTTAGGTAAGTATTCACTTTACATAATCTATGCTATACCTATCTAACTATCTTGCAATTTGCACATTCTATAACATTTTGGCTAATCTTATTGCCAGACTTGCTTGGCATTTGGTTGCAGTGAAGGATTGATCTCTTTAGGATATCATTCAATTTAAGGATGTGAGGTAAATGAGTACAACGTTTCAAGGAACAGCAGGAATCCTATCTGCAAAGCCAAAGTTTGATGATGTCATCGACGTAAGAAGTCTTTAACATGGTTCAGTTCAAACTCCTAACCATCTTCAACGATGTCATCTCAAAATCAAATTATCAACCTTAACAATAACAAGGACGTTTTACAAACAGGCAGCAAGTTACGGCAAAAAGAACGGCATGTGGTACGGTGGCACAGCGACCGGCACGACCAGCGCTTGGTCGCGAACTGGCACTCGAAAGCAGTCGGTCGCAGAATCCGATGCTCCTCCCCCGGGTGGCGGCAAGCCAGCCAGTGGTCGCGTCATCAGGATCATCAATAATATGGACCATTCTATACAGGTAACGGGCTTTATAATCATCATCCACGTAACCTTCAAACATTTTAGGGAGTAGGTTTTAGGGAAAAGGAGGTTATGAGGATTTGTGGTAGGTGAGTTCAACACTACACATTCCATGTAATAAGTTTGCAATCATGATGAAAAAAATTAACTCGCCTAATTGTGTGGAGTGTGGAGTTGTGGAAGACTTACACTACTTATTGATGGACTGTGTTCGATATAAGTCTGATAGAAATGATGTGTTTGGGGCCTTGAAGTTGAACCGACTTGATTTAGGCATATTTCATAAAATTCTATCTCAACCAAATGGTGATGATGCGAAGAGTCTGTTCAGGTTTATGGCCCAAATGTAATCCATAGCAGTGTGATTTGTTATTATTTGTTTAGGGTATGATGGGACTGTCATACGCATTGCGATTATAAAAGTCCCAAAATAAAATAGAAAAAAAAAAAACTCCAATTAAATAATAAAATTGGCCTGTAATTTTTCCACTCCACGACTTCTGCTGGTTAAAATTAAATATGTATTAACTGCATTTGATATTAGAAACATTGCATTTAGAGGTGTTTGTGGCTAAGTAATAACAGCCGCACGGGCCGATCGATCAGGTAAAGCTACGCTTGCCATGGTTGGTCCGTGCCTCCGTGGTGACCATCTTTACATACCAAGACCCCTCCGTGCCTCGGAAAGCACGTTAAGCCGTTGGTCCTGGCCGTCATTTGTAGATCTTTCACAGTCCAAAAGTCTGACAACCAGTCTTACCAAGAGGTATCGTGTTACCTAGTAACTAGATTGTGGAGGTCAGATAGGCAGGCGCTCAATGTAAAATACTGGTATTCAGCTGCATCCGGTTAGACTGGAAGCCGACCCCAACAAAGTTGGGAAAAGACAGATGATGAACTGCATTTGACATTATATGGTAGGTATCTAATGTTTGACATCAAGTAAAGAATTAGCTGCCGTTTATTCATTGAGAAACTGGCCGATATACAGAACTTAATACGGTAATTATATTCAAATCAAAAGTACCTAATATATTTATACTATTCAATTAGGTACATGTTACTAAGCAGAACAGCGTAATTAAAACTAATGTAAACCCCTGTATTTATACCTACAATGTTAAAGGCTTCATAGATTGTGAGGCTCCACACTAAATGCGATTTTACGGCAAAACGATTTGTAGTGTAATAATAAGAGCTTTCAGTGCAAAGGCCTTGGCTAGTAAACACTGGTGATTGCCGAAGCTTTGCGAAAACCGAGGTCGACTCATAAGTGGCCATATTCGTAGGTATTAGAGAACTATTAGGGAAGTAAGTTAATGTTAGGTTCGGAAAAGTTTGTAAGGGGTAAAACTGAAAAGTACCTACTTGTAGGTAATGTTTGTAAAGTTTAAAGTCGTTGGCTTTAATATTGACTTCCTTATTTTTATTATAATAACTGCTTAGCCACGGGTTGGAAAATAAAACTGTGCCTAAGTGCCATAATCAGTTCGCTAATGTTAGTTTCTGATTTTTTTATTTATGAGTTAAGGCATTGACTCTACATAAAATTATTTTAGAATTTTTAACAGTTCCGATGTGTTTGTTATGTGCACTTTGTTCTGGTGGTGGTGATGCTGTTCATGAAATATTTGTTTGCAGTGTCGCGTTTTATTAAATTTACGTACAACACAGCCGTTTGAGGAGGTGTTGGAAGATTTAGGACAAGTATTGAAAATGAGCGGGGCTAAGAGAATGTACACAATAACCGGACAAGAGGTAAAATTATACATATATTTTCAGTTTCATGTCGTTTGGTATAATGTCTATTTTACCGGATTTAGCAGCTCTGTCTAGACAAAACAACTAAATTAGCAAATCAAAATGGCTGTTGACCGACAATGCCTATGCACGGCTTTTACTTAGTTGTTTTCTTTTAGAATAAGTGCTAAAAGTGTTAAATTTTTATTTTATTTTAGGTGAGAAGTTTCTCTCAGCTCCGGAACGAGTTCGCTGATGTGGAGACGTTTTACTTGGGCTCGCTAATGGTGGCTCCAGCTTTAAGCCCTGGAATCAGTGCACCATTACCGATTGAGTCGCCTATCAGAAGGTTTGTAACCCGTTTCAGTTGATTTGTGTGTTTATCAGTCTCTTATTGTAACAACATTTCGATGTAAGTTGCTTGTCACGGTGTCGGTTTACTGCCTAAAGTGTCTATAACCCAGTGATCAAGGTGTTCAGAGGGACGAGCGAGAGGTCATGAGTTTGATCCGCCTCACCTATCTACCCGCATGTAGGTATTATAACCCTGCAAACAGTTAAAAATTAATTTTAACTGTTTGTAGGGTTATTACACCTACATTGCTGTAAAAAAATGTGAGTCCATAAAATAATAATGGACAAGCATGAATCATATTATTGTGAGTTGTAGATCTCGATCACGAGGCAACGTGGCGGCTCCTCCGATGGCTGAGGACATGCGTGGGAGACGCGCGAGGAGCAAAAGTCGACCTCGAGTGCTGTATGCGCCAGAAGGAGAGATCGTTCGTAATTCAGGTAATTCAATCAGAGCGGTCAAAGAAGAAAAACTGCGAACTCTTCTTCCAAACTAAAACAATGTCTTCTTCAACAAGAAGACTAATTAAGTGTATCTTCTGATTCCATTTGATTGCAATATTGAATTTTCCCCAGCCTTCAAACCTGAACCAATAGTCTGGAAACAAATTATAGTAGCATATGTCGATTATTACAGTCACAATCAAAAAAATTGAGACAGTAATAATCGACATGTGCTATAAGTGCGGACTGCGGAGTTGGTTTGCATTTATGTGTTCCCAAAACATTATTTTGGGAAGTAGTCGAGCTACGCAAAACTAAAACTAAGTTATCATTCCATAATATTTGTACAGACTACACTCTACTAGAAGTTCTCAAAGAGGAACCGATCCGGGTGACGATCAGAGGCTTGCGGCGCACATTCTACCCGCCGATACACCACGCACCCATCGACAACTCACCACCAGAGAAGAAACTACAACTTGACTGGGTGTAAGTAACTAGCAAAAACGTATGAGGTATTTAGTTCAATTCAAAGGAATGGCGAGATTTTTTTTTTCTACAAAACTAATCATTCCATCCATACTTTTGGTAGATAACTGTAGAGCGATACTAAACGCGTTAAGGCTTGTGCAGACCAGCGCGATATCGCGGGCGCGACAGGCAGCGCTACCAGTGTCGCGCCCGCGATATCGCGCTGGTCTGCACAAGCCTTTAAGAGCGTTATCAAATATTTCGCTGTTCTGATTCATTTGGCAATAATACTGTATGGAAATAAAAAATGTGGTTAACTAGCGAACTGGAATATTAATAATGAATTGCAATTATAACACTGAATTTGATGTTGTAACCATTTTAGGTGTAAAAAAGGCATTTGGAAAGTTTACAAATACTTTTTTACATCTAAAACAAAATATTCGGTGTTACGATATTAATTAAGTATTGCATTTCATAATGAATATTTTAGTTCGTTAGTTAGCTACATCTCATTCTTAATTCCATACAGTAATATTGCCAAATTAATCAAAACAGGTAAATATTTCACAGTTACTTGCGACGTTGCCAAATTTTAGGATAAGCCCTCTTAAGATTCATTTCTTTAGTAATTTGTAAGACGGCTTCCGTGGAAAAAAAAAAATGGGATGATCTGTAGGCATTATTAGAAAGACATAGCCTGTAATTATGTTGTTTGACAATTCCCTAACGAAATTTTGTCTTTAAAAACGTTTAAGTATGTCTTAGGACCAGGTATTAATTTTTCTGAATTCCCACAGCTACGGCTACCGCGGCTCGGATTCCCGTCGCAACCTGTGGGTGCTACCAACAGGAGAGCTGCTGTACTACGTCGCAGCAGTCGCCATCATGTACGACAGAGACGAGGAGTCCCAGCGACACTACATCGGACACACGGAAGACATACAGTGGTGAGATGCGAAGATTCATAAGTTCGTAAATAATATGACGTTGTTGACGAATGAGAGGTAATGTTAAGGTAACATTCACAAGATTTGTCTAGGAGAATAATAAGGTCCAGAAATTACGGATT
This sequence comes from Agrochola lychnidis, assembly GCA_963680765.1. NCBI lineage: Eukaryota > Metazoa > Arthropoda > Insecta > Lepidoptera > Noctuidae > Agrochola > Agrochola lychnidis. The sequence goes on along the minus strand of OY796863.1, from coordinate 4,824,000 downwards.
GAGTATAAACGATAATTTTGTTGTTGAATGTATCGTATAGAGAGCGAAAAAACTTTTAACATGGGTCCAACTCTGAAATTTTAAAAAAATTATCTTGCTGTTTCATACAGTTTGATAGTGTAGATTTTGCATTTTCATTTGGAACAGCAGATTTTTTATGTGTAACATATTTCCTCTCGCTTTTCTGAAATCTGTGGGAGTGATTTCGTGAAAAGGGACGGAAGTGTGTAACAGGAAATCGGGGAAGCGCGCGCTATTTGATATGACCAATGAACGCGCGCGGTGCTAGAGTTGGCCGTCAGACGGTACCAACCCATTTTCCAAGAGGTTGGTACTGCCGACCAAGATGTCAGATGTTTACACATCATATACGACTACTGTAAGGGTCGCTCGTTTTTTTTTTATATTGCCGAGTGATCACAAAGTCATGTAATTTTAAACTTTCACTCTTCTCAGCATGGAACTGCACCCGTCCCGCGAGTTAGTGGCAAGCGGTCAGCGCGCAGGACGCGGCAGGCGAGCGCAGGCGCACGTGCGCATCTGGAGCACCGACACGTTACAGACTCTGCACGTGTTCGGTATGGCCGAGTTCGAGGCGGGCGTGTCCGCTGTCGCCTTCTCTCAGCTTGTGAGTACCAAGATATTGCGGAAGGAAAACGAAATAGTTTTCATTTTTGATAAATTTATTTTAACACTACTGAAAACATCGGCAGACAACCGGCATTTTCTAGAACCAACAATTCGAAAATTATGTTACTGTTACATGGTTTACCGCGCATTCACAGAGAAGGGCTGTGTCCCAACACTAGGAGTATGGTTGGCATTTGGCTTAGTAAGTTGATCATGGCCATTTCGCCATCTCTCATCGTTCACAGAGACCAAACTAAGTATCATGATCGATCAGCACTGTTAGGTATGTTCTAAGGTTTGCATTTTAGAGGTATGAGGCAGGGATGTAACGGATATCCGTATCCGCATCCGCAACTGCGGAGCATCCGCATAAATTTTGATATCCGCAAAACATCCGCATCCTTAACTTTTGATTTTAAAAGCTCCGCATCCTCATATTTTCTATGGGGATGTGACCCTACGTTGTCCGCACAAATAGTGAATTTTTAAAAACTCGCGCCGATCTAAATGGGCGGACCGATAAGTGAGTTACGCGTTCCCATTGGCTGAATTCGCAATGTCCTTGTCCTATGACAGACGATCGGCCGCACGTGGCAGTGGTGGCACGACTGTGGTGTTACATGTCACAATTTGAGTTACTGGGTGCCGGGTGGCGTGTTATTGTTTACTTTTTGTTTGCTCGTAGAAGTGAAGTTTTTTGCAGGCGAATTACGCTACGGTAACCTACCAAATGATTACATACGACCTATAATACAAAAATAAATACTATAAAAAACAAGGGCTATTTTTTGTACGACATCTGCATCTGCACCCTCATCCGCATCCTCAATAAGGAATTTTCCAATATCCGTATCCTCATCCGCATCCTCAAACCCGATTATCTCGATATCCTCATCCGCATCCTCATCCGTTAAATGACATCCGTTACAACCCTGGTATGAGGAACAGGGTGTAAAGTTCACTCATCCTCTATTGAAAAGGGAGGATCCTGGACCGGACGGCGAGCATCTATGATTGATGTCGGGGAAGTTATATATATGGTGTTCGCGTGGTAAACTTTAATTGCGCGATGCAGGATTTGTGTGACGTCAGCTCTTTTATGCGTAGTTCGCATGTGATGATGTAGATGTCGCCACAGCACTTATATTTATTATTACTTTGGAGAACCCTTAGCAAGTCTGAACCTTACCTGTCTCTCAGAGATGTTTGTAGATACCTAATGCTGATATTTTTTAACAGAATGGCGGTAGTTACGTGTTGGCAGTGGATGCCGGCCGTGAGAGCATACTTTCAGTTTGGCAGTGGCAATGGGGACATCTGCTCGGCAAAGTTGCTGTAAGTTCAAACTCTTCATTTTATAAATATGGATCATTCTATATCATCAGCGTGTTCCTAGTAATTCCAGTACCCTAATTGCGTAACTTATTTTCGTAAACAATTATGCCTAATTTATTTCATTTTGATAGTTCAACAACATTCATTGCGTTATTTACGTTGTTGAGCAGATTTTTTCCAACTTATGAAGCAATGGATTAGCAATCTGTTTCAAATCGAAACAAATTGTGATTGATCGTGTATTACGCAATTAGGGTACTGGTGTAAGGCGGTTAAAAACTCGATAAGTTATCAGTAAACAATTTGTAGGTACTTTTACATGAACGAAACAGAAAAATATACCTACACTTGGTTCTAAGCATTGCAATATGCGTGTTCCGCCATAATGATTTTCTTTTTCTACGAAGTATTATTATGACTGTAAACTTCAGTTCTCGTAAGTTAAGCACTGGTTACATGCACAATATTCACAATATTCAATAATATTCAATAGTCATACTTTCTAGTGTAGAGAGAATTTGAAGGGTACTTTTTCTTATATATTTTATTGTATTACTGATAGGAACTTAAGTTTACCTTACAGAGCATTCAGCATTAGGTACAAATAAACTTTTTGTAAATATTAACAAATGTATAAAATTTAAAAAAAGAAAGTAACTAACTTTTTTAAAGTAGTAAAACATGGAATGTCTTATCTAACCCATACAGGGAATGCCTCAAGTCATAACCCATTCAGGGAATGTCTAAATCTAGTACTATGTATGGGTAGGTAAAGCCTTCAAAATAGGCTTGAGCTTTTTCACAAATCGACTGAAAAATTTATTTAAACTACACCGGCTCCAAAGCAATCGCAACAACAAAAAGTATCCTCTCTAAAACTGACATTGACAGTTGGACATTCCTTGTTACTTTCCGTTACACTAGGGACATTCCCAGTTTTGCACCTGTATAATACAGGGTTTTAAAATATTGAAAATATGAGGGACTATGATTGATTTCACGCTTTTTACTTAATGCTACATAAAAATACGCGCGAAAACCTAAATGTTGCCATACTTACCTTATATTTGAATTTCTTGTGACATTTCTTGTTTTGCCCCTGTACCCTTAATTTATGACGTTGTCGAGAGGTTCTACGCAATCAGAATGTCCAAGCATGGTTAGGTAATGTATACAGCAAGTTTTAGAAAGGTGTGTGGTCAAATTTAAGCACAAAACTTCAATACCTACTCGACCCAAATTTATGGTACAGCTGATTATTTTATCTCGATCACGTTGTTAGTCTCATGGAGAAAGTTGTTTAGTGTGTTGGTCTACTACACCATGATAACGTTTCATTCTTTACACTCAGCCAAACGGGTAGTCGCGATTTATTGAGTACGGCAGGTGTACAGGTACAGATAATGAGCCTCGACCAGGCGCCTTGATTTTCATTTATTCTCAATAATTAAAGTAACACTTCGTCGCACTGACATTATAAACCCTAAGACGTAGTGCATTTGAAAGGGTAGAGAACCCCAGATCACAATTCCCACCAGGCAGGATCGAAAGATTCTTCAGTTTCAATGGAGGAGTGGAACCCACGCCTTCTTTAAGTGACATATTATTGTTTTCCGACATGCTCGCGAACGAACTCATGGGCACAGCTAGTACTAAATAAAACTGATTTAGTGTCTACAAAATAAGAAATAAAACATTTTATTTGATTTGTCTTGATTCAAATATTAATTTGTCCTGTCATTTCGTCTTTCTCTTACTTTCACCGTTTCAACACTTTTAATTCTATTATCTTATAAAGGCTTACTTAAAAGTATCGAAAGTACCGGAAATCCCGGTTCTTTAGCCAGAAGGTACCGAAAATCCCGATTCTTAAAAAAAATACCGGTTCTGCATTCCCTAGTCTGTACCACACTCTTCTTTCTGATATATGCTGTATACGCTAAGCTGCTTTCTAGTGACGTGTATCTTATACATTGCATCATGTACTTACACTTAATTAGTTTGTATAGAAACCACAGAATAACATGCATAATTTATGAATACCGAAAATTAACCTTAGAAATAAATAAACTTAGGATATACTTAAACCTATCTGCATTCAGGTATTCGACTAACTAATATGACATTAAGATAAATTTAATAAAATCTAGATAAACCGAGGAATGTATAATATGTGTATGACGTACTGTCTGCAACCTTGTGAACCCTCAAGGTTGGTGAGTACATTAAGATGTGGGCGCCATGTTAACACCGATACCAACCCATAAACTTTGTCACCTGACCTGAGGAACGCGAGGGTTGCCAGCTTTTTAATTTAAAAAGGAGATAGGATCTGAGATATGGGTGCTGCAGAATGCATTTATTTTAAGTGTGGTCAACGTGGTCGTGGAGGATTTAAAAATATTCTGAGATTTTTTTTATGTGCTTGTTAAAAGGTTGTCTTTTTATATTAACGAGCATTTAAACAAATATGCTCCGTAGCGTAGGTTCTAAAATTTTACGTTTATCTTTGTAGTTGATACTTTTTTAAATGAGAACTGGTCTTTTGAAAATCACCTGTGGTCGCTACTAAATTATGAAAGAGTTTCCCCCTATGCAAATGAAAACTATACTTTAACATTTGTTTAGAGACGTATGTATTCATTAATTTGGTCATCTAAAACAAAAATCAAAATATACGAGAAATTAGCACGACCATCAAATAACGAAAAAATAGATAGATTCCCTTATTTCTTTAAAAATACAACATTAATTCAAAGGAATATCTTAGTCATTAAATAAAGAAAACAAGAACTAAACTTTTGTTTTTCTTTAAAAAATAGAGTGCAACGTAAACAAAGAAACAATAAACTCAAAGGAACCCATTTTCGCAATCGCAAAGAAACTAAAAACTCCATCCATAGATTACGATAAGGCGTGCAAATGCAAGCTCTACGAAAGCATAAATCAGTTCGTAGCGCTCGGTCGCAAGTTCAACACACTTGAACGTGGCCACGCCCCCTGCCTACGAGCTACGATACGGCTACGAATTACTGAGTGCTACGAAATAAAAAATATAAGCATGAATAGGTACTGATATCATTATTGGCTACTTTTTGTATGATTGCGTAGTAAGATATTTTTATTTAGTTCGATAAAACAATGCTGTGCTACGAGGCTACGATGTTACGAATTACGAAGTGCTACGAAATTAATTTTGTTTTGTTTTTATTAATTTCCTACAATGTATCAAATAGGGTTGATGCTTGTGTCAAAAACCAAAATTCCATTTAGTACGTCAGTCAGATATTAAAAAAAAAATTAGACACGTATTTTTTGCTTTATCATATTAATAAAAAATTACTTAGATAAAATCCATTAAAGTTGGGGAGCGGGGGTCGCTACGTCACAAGTATCAAATCTACATACTCGTGAAGTCATATCACATTTTAATTCAATGTATCGCCGTAATCTGTTGATAAAGTAAAAAAAGAAAAAATACGTAAGAAATATTTTCTAATAACCTATATGAACGCCAAAAAAAAAACAGTGTCACTCCGAGAGTGCTGATAGAAGTGAAAACTTGAACAAGATCGCCTTGGTGAAAGAAAAATACTTGTATAGAACATTGGTCCGTAACCTTATCTAAATAACGAGCACAATCGCGTTTACAAAAAAAAAACTTCCAAGACCTATAAAGTAAAAATATTTGCATAGAACATTGATCCGTAACGCAATATAAATAAAGAGCACAATCGTGTTTACAAAAATGAGGTGTCGGTAACGGTGTCGCGAGTTAAATTGTTTTTTCCCATCTCAAAAATGCCCAACGCGCCTAAAGAAGTATTCAATCAAAAAAAAAAATTGTCGTCATACCTATTGCCACCAGTAGGTAGGTAGGAGACATAGCAATTAAGCCTTTAGCCATTTTGAAAAATTGTTTGGTTCTATGACGTCATAGAACCAAGCAATTTTTCAAAATGGCTTCCCTATAAACACCATGCTAAGTAACACTCAATCATTATAATAACCACGATTGATCTTAAGTAACACCTATTTTTATTACAAGAAAATATTATTTTTCTCGGTAGCTAAGTAATAATTCTTCATAATTGTCAAGTAACATCTTATCGGGTCACGCGACGACTTTTGAACATGGTTGGTACTTTAGGTACGTGCAAGGAAAAAAGCGTAGTTATCGCGAAATACAACTTTTGTATATGGATATTTTTTACTGAGTTACGGTTACGGTTTATTAAGAACGGCAACTGCTTGTAGGTACATAATAAATCTGCCGGGATAACGGTTTTTCCCGAAAGGGGTACCGTGGCCCCTGGCAATATAGGCAACTAAAGGAACTCGGGTGGGTTTTAGTCAGTAAAGGCTCGTACAGACCAGCGCGATACCGCGGGCGCGACACAGGTCGCTCTGCCTGTCGCGCCCGCGATATCGCGCTGGTCTGCACGAGCCTTAAGAGTCTGACACGCCCTCCCACTCCACCCAGAGCGGGAGAAATTATTTTGATAATTTCTCACCCAAAAAAAAGGTACCTACATAATAAATACGATATATTTTTTGTAACATCTTTGCTCTCTCTTCCCTGCAATCTGTGGGAGTGATTTCGTGAAAAGGGACGGAAGTGTGTAACAGGTAGCCGGGGAAGCGCACGCTATTCGATTTGACCAATGAGCGCGCGTCAAGGTCGTTTCTGACGGCCAACTCGAGCACTGTGCTCGAGTTTGCCGTCAGAAATGACCTTGACGAGCCCCCCTTTTAATGTTGCCTATTACCAAGGTGAGATAAGATGAGAATTGACACACCACGTGATTTGAATTGCGCAGTAGACGATTTATGGGTATAGATGTAAAACAACCGATTTAAAACGTTTTAAATAAAATGTTGCCGTTTTAAACCCCAAATAAATCGTTTTAAACGATTGAAAACTCGCCTACAAAAATAAAAATACGTGCGTCCGCGGCGCGGCGGCCGCGTGCCTTAATTTATGTAGGTGCATGTCTGTGTACGGTAGGCGAGCTGGCAACGTTTCGTCGAGTCATGAGTGACGACGTCAACAAGAGTGCGAGAGTGTGAGTTTGATTTTAAACCAAATCAAACTGATTATTTATATCGTTTGAACACAATGAAAAAAAATTTTGGTTACCAACACAGAGTTTTTAGGTACCTACTCCGTTATATCTCTACCTCGGTAAAATCAAGAAAATTTAGTTATAAATTAAGAAAAACATAGTCATCAACACCAACCGTTTTAAATCTAAAAAACCGGCCAAGTGCGTGTCGGACTACGCACAATGAAGGGTTCCGTAGTTGAGATGAATTTATTTATCCCAAGAACAAACTTAACATTGTAGTTGAAAAACGTGTTACGTGTATGTTATGTGACATTCCAACTACAAATCGTCGCTCGGCATCCAATACCGCGAATATGACATTTTTTTACGTTTTTTTTTTTAAATTACAAGATCACTTATTTGAACGTGTAGAATGAAATAAAACAAAAATCTGATGTTCGTTAAAAAAATCACATTCGCGGTATTAATATAATAATAATATAAATCTAACACCTTTAAACGAGCAATTCCTATATATATGTATATATATAATCTGAATCTCGGAAACGGCTCAAAGAATTTTTATGGACTTTAGTACGCAGGGCGTTTCGGGAGCGATAAATCGATCTAGCTAGGTTTAATTTTTAGAAAGAAAAATGGTCACGATATTTTTCTTTATTCAAGTAACAAGGACTCATTGTGTTAGTAAACTTATGAACTATGTTAGCTTATTTTACCAGGTCACTCAGAAAGTTTTGCGACTAACAGTTTTTGTCTATGGGATACTGGCTGGTTTTGATATCGATAAAAAAATATGACTATTTATTACAAAAAAAAACATCATCATCATCATCATCAGCCTATAATGTTCCCACTGCTGGGACACAGGCCTCCTCTCAGTGAGGGGGAGTGGGCCATAATCCACCACGCGGGCCCAGTGCGGGTTGGTAGATGTCACATGTCTTCGAATTTTCGGTTCTAGGACATGCCGGTTTCCTCACGATGTTTTCCTTCACCGTTTTGAGAGCAGTGGTGATGAAATAATTTACACAAAGTAAAGCGCCTGTCTGGGTTCGAACCTACGAGTACAACTCGTAAGTCGCGGCCGTTACCACTGGGCCACCACTGCTCTCAAAAAAAACATAACATTCTAAATTCCCTCCACATTTTTTTACGAGCAAAATCAAAATACTCTGTCTTACTGAAAAGTGGATTTACAACGAGAACATTTTCGCGCGATGATTTTGTACGATTTCAAATGTCGACTAAAACCAGAAGAATTGTTGAAAGACTTCAAATGGTGTTCATAGAAAAAAGCCCTTCTAAAGCGACTGTTTTCCGCTGGTTCAACGAATTTATGCGTGGTCGAGTAATTTTGGCGGACGAAGAAAGAAGTAGCCGCCCTATGACGGCTGTTACATAACAAAACGTGCTGGCTGTGAACATTTAATTCAAGAGAATATGCGAATTACATATGAAATGGTTCACCATATACTGCAGATTTGGTCATATAGGTCAAATTTATAGGTCATCCTCCTTACAGTCCCGATTTGGCTCCATGCGACTATTTCTTGTTCCCCAAAATAAAAAACCAACTCAAAGGAAAACAGTTTTCACCACCGGAAGCTGCACTGGCTGCATTTGAGAAGGAGATTGAAGAGGTGTTTGATGTGGACTGGAATATTTGTTATGAAAATTGGTTTAGACGTATGAAACTGTGTATTAAAGAACTCTCCATTTGACGCAGCAAATGGAGAGTTCTTTGAAAAGATATAATAAAAAAATATATAACCTGTAGTTTATTTTTTTCTAGTATCGCAAAACTTTCCGAGTGCGCCACGTAATCTAGTTTAAATTTATTTCACCCCATGGGAGATGGCACTGCAGTGATTGATGTACATGCAATCCAGCCTGCTAGTGATCATTTTTAGGATATTGTTGGAGCTGGCCCGCACTCTGCGCAACAGGGATGCACACCTCATTCGCATCGTTGCGTAAAAGCAATTAATATGTGCGTCATTCCCGATGCGCAACAAAAACGGGGCAGCCCCACCAATAGGTACCCTGAAAGCGTTGTTGTATTGGACACGAAGGGTGTTGCACGACCTTTGGGTATATCTAGCCCATAGGCTGCACGTGTAAAACGTTGTACAATAAGCTCGAAACAGAGTTATTTTGACTTTTTAAGTGAGCAGCGTGCAAACCTGCGAGCCAGCATGTTCGCCCTTACCGACAACACCCTTCGTTCCCGCCAATATCGAGTCCGTCATTGAGGTCAGGGGTCAATATATGACCAAGATATTTAAACGTAAATACTATTTGTAGTAGAGTCTCATTGAGTAATACAGGTGGTACATAACCTGGTCTACCCCAAGTCTCAAAGACCATGATCTCCGACTTATTGGAGTTATACAGCAAACCATGTATTTTGGCATACTGCTCACATTTGGCGACCAACTTTCCGAGACCACAGATTGACGCGCTCAGAAGCACCATATCGTCTGCATAGCTAATATTATTTACACAAATACCATCTATATAGTTACCTACTCTGGTGCTGTTGAGCTCGCCAACCAGCTCGCTCGAAAAGCGAGGGTGAGCTCAACCCTCCCTGCCTCACCCCGCATTCCAACCTGTATGGCCTGGAAAAAGTTCCAGCCCATCATACACTATTGATCTTGTTACCATACCAATATTTAAAGATGTTTATAAGCTCCGTTGGCAATCTATCCTTCTCCATCTTTCTCCGCAATACGTCATAAGCAACCAGATCGAAAGCCTTGAATAAGTCGAGGAAGCTAACATAAATCTGCGTCCCACGCTGTGTATAGTATGTGACAGTATGCTTAAGACACAACACTGCACTTTCTGTTGACAAACCACGCCGAAACCCGAATTGGTTGTCATGAACATTTACAGTTTTATTTTTTAGTTGTGTATTAAGCAGACTGTCAAACACTTTTGATATTTTGTTTTGTTGATATTATAATAGCCAGAGAGATGGGCCTATTGGATGCCGAGCGACGAAATGTAAGTTTGCGCGCATAATATTGAGAGATTTACCATGTTATTTTAAGACCATTGACTTCTTATAGGTTTTCCTGTTATCTATGAGTGAAGAGCCATACTACGTATTTTTTTCAAAAATTTTGGTCCAGTCGTTTCGGAGATAAGGGGGGGAATGGTCAATTTTCATTGAATTTCTTAAATATTTTTAAAAGTGTTTATTTTGAAATGATATAAAAAATATATTTAAGATCCTCATAACAAGTCCTTTCATTTGATATGTCACACGGTACTGTTAGTAAAACTTTTTTTTTTAATTTTCTTGTTTGACACCTAAAAGTGACCACTATATTCAAAATTCATTTATTTACGTTACACATTCGTGTTTGGGTCACAGAAATACATATGTGTACCAAATTTCAACTTAATCGGTCCATTAGATTCGGAGTAAATTGGCTGTGACAGACGGACAGACAGACAGACAGACAGACAGACAGACAGACACACGAGTGATCCTATAAGGGTTCCTTTTTTTCCTTTTGAGGTACGGAACCCTAAAAATGGTTTATTTCGGTTTTAAACAGTTTTGTTCGTTTTAAATGGATTGGTTTAATTGGTTTTAAAGCGGCCTTACATCTATATTTATGGGTGTCTTTAGCGGTATGAGGTCTGCGCCGGGGCGTCATCGGGGCGGTGGAAAGAGTGGCGGGAGGCGCGGTCAAGTATCATCTTGCTTGGCGCCTATTGTACTCTACTCATACCATTTTACTGGCTATTGCAGACTTTGCAAGAGGAGCTCACTGGCGCTGCCTTCCATCCACTTGACGACAACTTGCTCATCACACACGGAAAGGGGCACTTGGCGTTCTGGAACCGCAGAAAAGATGGATTCTTTGAACGCACTGATATTATCAAACCGGTATGTATTTTATTCATCTAAATTATTATCAAAAGGTTCTATTTGATATTTGAATATTTAATATGTCCCTTACGCAGATAAGGAACGCGCGAGTTGTTTCCCGCGTAAGTTGTAGAGTGGAGATAAATCAATAAAAACCGTAAATATCGGTTTTTTATAACTTTTTTTTGTTTTTTCCAGCCGTCTCGTACACATGTTACTGCGTTACAGTTTGAGCAAGACGGTGATGTTGTAACAGCAGATAGTGATGGTTTTATCACGATATACAGCGTCGATAGCGATGGAGCTTACTTCGTGCGAATGGAATTTGAAGTAAAAAACTCAAAATGTGTTTCCAAATAAACAGTTTTTTTGTTATTGTAAGACCACTTACATCTTTATTTTATATTTTTCAGGCTCACATCAAAGGCATAAGCTCTCTGGTGATGCTTTCTGAAGGAACGTTAATATCAGGAGGAGAAAAGGATAGGAAAATAGCGGCTTGGGATTCACTTCAAAATTATAAGAGAATTACTGAGACAAAGGTTTGTCAGACTAAATATATTTTCTATTTCTTTACTTTAAGTTTTATTGAAGTGAAAACTTCTTTAGGCACGTTGGGCGTTTTTGAGTTGGGAAAAAACAATTGAACTCGCGACACCTCATTTTTGTAAACACGATTGTACTCTTTATTACGTTACGGATCAATGTTCTATGCACAGTAAAATTGTTCAAGTTTTTACTTCTGTCGGCACTCCCGGAGTCCACTGTTTTTTTTTTGGTTCTATAAAATTATATTATACTTTCAGTTGCCTGAATCTGTTGGAGGGGTGCGCAGTATTTATCCTCAGAGGCCTGGCAGAAACGATGGTAACATTTACGTTGGTACGACTCGAAACAATATTATGGAAGGTTCTTTACAAAGAAGATTTAATCAGGTGTGTAGTCATTTCATAAACAATGATTTACACGACACACGTGTGTCGTGTGTCTTAAAATAAAGGTTGAAAGCAAAAAACATGTCCTTTGTTACAGGTGGTGTTTGGACATCACAAACAACTAATGGGCCTGGCTGTACATCCTGACGATGAAATGTTTGCCACTGCGGGACATGACAAAAATATTGCGTTATGGAAGGGACATAAACTTGTGTTTGCAACTCAGGTAATGTACCAAAATATTTCTACTACTGTTTTTACTTCTAGCAACTAAGAAGTATTAGATGAGGGCTTATTTACTAAACGGGTACCTCTTTCATTTCCAGGTCGGTTATGAGTGTGTATCTCTGGCGTGGCATCCAAGTGGAGGAGCGCTGGCGGCTGGAAGCACCGAAGGTCATCTAGTAGTTCTGAATGCAGATGCAGGTGCCCATGTAGCCACTCTACGAGTTTGTGGTTCACCCCTGAGTTGCTTGGCATATAATTCTGGTAAGAAAACTATATTAGACTTGTGTAGTTAGAAAGCCAAAACCACCAAAACCTTGAAAACAATAAGTACTTATTACGAATCAATTGAATACTTTCGAATCTACTGAACTTAGTAAAAATTCCGATATTGCATTTCAGCTGGAGATATTCTCGCCATAGGATCACAAAACGGCAGCATTTACCTGTTCCGTGTGTCCCGCGACGGTTTTTCGTATAAGAAATCGAACAAAATCCGAGGGGCCCAACCTCTCGTGCAACTCGACTGGAGTCTAGACGGCAATTACTTGCAAACTGTTACTGCTGATTACGATCTGGCCTTTTGTAAGTATACCTTCATTACTTGCTTTTTTTTCCATTTGTAAATTGTTTCTAAACTGTTAAATTTTCTTGCAGGGGATATTAAATCTTTATCGCCAGAAAAGAGTCCAATCGCTATGAAAGACGTTAAATGGTCTACATACAACTCTACAGTTGGATTCCTTGTATCAGGTTCGAAGATATCTTAACATATTTTGGTAAAACAAGATTCTAGATAATAGAATGGTAAAGTTAACTTCAATTGCCTTATTTTTAGGGATGTGGAACAACCGGTTCTACCCAATGACGACACTGATATCTACGGCGAGTCGCTCGGCTGCTCACGACCTTCTCGTCAGCGGTGACTTAGATGGATACGTCCGCTTATTCAGGTAATTTATTTATATTTATCCATCAGACAGAGACTTTTATCCACTGCACAAACTTACTAAAATTATAAATAAATGACTCCACTGTATTTTTTTCAGGTATCCCTGTGCAAGTCCAAAAGCCGAATACAATGAAATGAAAGTGTACAGCGGAGCGATATACAGCGCCCGCTTCCTGTTCAATGACCGCTGCATGATCAGCGCTGGAGGAACTGACGCCGCCCTCATGCTGTGGGACCTGGTGGATGACTAGCATCCAGTAGCGCAGGGGCTCCGGCCGCCGGCGGTTGTGGTAGCTCCGCCGACGCCCTCGCCGCCGCCCCACGCGCTCATCTCCCATCCCACTTTCAAAGTGCTGGATTTTGATGAACTTGATTGAAACAGTTTTTGAAGTTCTGAAGGTTTTAACTAATGACGTGGATTTAACGTTATCTAGCGTTATCCAATGAATTTTCACATGAAAATGGATATGTATTATTAAAATACTATAACAGAAAACTAATTCTGTCCAAATATTCCCGACATGATATAGGACACGACACTTTTAACTACTTTTTATCACCTAACATTATCAGTGGGTATAGGCAATACCTATGAGAACTTGTCTATTAAATTTTAGTTAGGTACGTAGGTTTACATGACACTGCCATTCTAATGTTGCATATAATTATAGGTGCGTAGTTAGTTATTAATCACGCTATGATGTGTTAAGTATAATATTATTGGAAGATATTTATCAAAAATATAGCGTAGTTGAGGTAAAAATGTTAAACATTTTATCTGAAAGAATGCAAGCATTTTAATGTCTACAATTGGTTACCTAATGGTGCTGATAATTTAAATCATTATAATGAAATTGGAAATTTTATCTACACATAATGCAATACTTTCTATTTAATGATCCATTAAAAGAATATTATTATTTTAATTTAAACCTAGAGACACTGCATAAAATCATTAAAAATTAACAAGAAAAATATGAATTAGTTGTAGTCGAAAGCACTATTTACATTCTAGAATTAATATAGATATAAAATTAAATAAATATAATAGTTAACACGAGGACTTCCGGAATGTGGCAGGCCACAAACAAAAATTTTGTATGTTATCCTCCTTTTATTTGTAATTTTAAGACTAAATATTGTACCAATTGTATTTCGTATTGCTAGGATAACTTTATTTACTTAAACTTGGTATAAAAATATCAATTGAGTTAATAAAATACTATGTATACAAAAACCAAAAACTATATTTATTTATTTTAATGTTATGAAATATTTTGACTTGTTCAGGAGTATTTCTCTGAGAGACTACACCAACCCGATATTATCTTGTAAACGTAATTTTTTAAACAAAGTACTGTTATTGATCACCACTGTCACCAAATTTTTCAAACAAAAATCTGAATATTTTGGTAAAAAGACGCAAAATAGTAAATAGAAGTGATCATTTATGTGTAATTGTGAGACACCGTGCCTAAACAAATTGCTTAATTAATTTAAAATATCTTTTAAATAATAATATCATCAATAGGCGTTGTGGCGTACATACAATTTGAACAGTTATTGGGATTGTGTAGTTAGTTATGATTCGAAAACTCCAACGGGAATGGACGAAATGCTGCTTTATTATATGTAACAAGTCGTACTTTAGCCTTTAATTTTTACTATCGTTCTAGTAATGCTAAGATCTAATAAAATTATACCAACACATTTCACGAAGAAAAGCTTTTCAATCACTATAATATATCCTATAGTTGTAGCTTTCATGAATTTATGAAAATTTATTAAGTACCTAGTTTTTTTATGTGGATGCTATTTTTATTTAAAGAGTTTGTCACAAAGAATGAAAACGATTTATACCATTTTAGGCAGGTATTTTTATGGCTTTCAGGTAAGTACCATATTTCGTATTCATCCCTCAAAGTACCTACGTAGGTATCTATCTGTTTTTGAAACATTTTTGTACGAGTCCTACTTTCGTCAAGACAGGTGCCAGGTACCTGTGATATTGAAAAAGTATTAATTGTATAAAATGATGTACCTCGTTTAATTTACCCATATATTTCATAAACATTAAACTTTTGGTAGGTACCTAAATTAGTTGCAAGAAATTATAAAGCTTTGTAAGTCCTACCTACTTTTATGAAATCTATTGTTTTAAGTATTCTAATATTTTAATGAAACATTTGGGAAAACAACCTGTTTTTATATACATAACAATTGATGGATCAATAAATTAATGTCAGTTATCATTATTCAACGTGATTTTATTTCTCCAATGTGCTCCACCACACTTAGTTACTTACTATAGGACCTACACCACAATATAAACAAAAACTTTTTACAAAAAAAAAACAACCGACCTCCTTTTTGTAAAAAGTTTTTATTTTTCACTTTTTAGTTGTGGTACCTACCCCACACACATTCGAATATCACTACCTGCTACCAGTGACAAACTTATCATATCATCTACATACTAAGTGGGGAAAAAAATACGTATTTTGTAGCTAACTCATAAACTATCCAAGCAAACATATAAAATTTATATGGGACCAATTCGAGAGCACAACCTTTCAAACAAAAAAAGAATTTTCAAAATCGGTCCACAATTGACGGAGAAATCGGTGGACATACATAAAAAAAAAAACAAACATACGCGACGAACATATAACCTCCTCCTTTTTGGAAGTCGGTTAAAAACGTCTTTAACAAATAAGAAAATGGGAATTTAAAGCATAAAAATGAGGTTAAAAACTGAAAGCTCGTAATAGGAGGCAGCACAGTAGTAAATCTTTAAACCGCCATTGTTGTGTTTATGTTTACTTTTGTGTCGATCACAAATTATACTAAAACTAGTTAAATATGTATGAGAATTGGAGTATAGAAATAACCTGATCAGAGTTAAAAACCAACTCGGGCATGATCTTCCTGACTGAAAAATTTCAGAGAGAGCACTACTAGCACTGATCTAATATGATAATATAAACACACATATACTTTACTATAATTTACATTATTTCACATCACAAGTGCCTGTATGTAATCATGTAATGAAAATAGACTTAGAGAAAGAGAGAAAATAAGACTTAGTTCTCTTAGGAGCACCCGACACGACTACCGTACACGACTTTCTCCCATAAAAGTCAGGTTTAACCCTTAATTTGATTATGTTCACTGTGATAAACATTCATAAAAAATAAATATTGAGCGACTATTTTCTACTATTTTTCGGTTTTTATTTTAGTTAGAGCAAGTTTAAAGTATATTTATGGGTATAAAAATAATTCTACTAGTGTCAACATCGTTCATCTGTCATTATCGAGATAAGATGTCAGCGGGGCACCGACACTCGAGTCTTCACAAGGTAAATATTTTTATTTTACATGTTTTACATAGCTAAACTAACTTTTTTGTGGTATTTATTTACTAAACAATGTTTATGCTTTGGTTTGAAATGGATTTTACATAGTGTTTTGTGTTTTTGGTAACTTTTTTTGGAGGCAAACTTGTTTGTTCATCACAGTGAACACTGCCAAATACTCGAACAAGTATTGTCAAGTTGATACGTTCATTGTGATGAACATTGCCAAACTAGGTATAACGTTTATTTACAAATAATATGCTTTTATGTGGTGGGTTTCTACTGGGCTTATTTGTTTTTTCGGCTTGTTAATTGAATAAAATACAAGACCGCACGTATAGAATACTAGCACTTGTTCCTGTCGAGCATGCACCATCCGACACTAGTGATAAATCCGAAAATAACAGTGACAACGAATTGCCACCACCTTCTCCAAACCCTATTTCATCTTTGCGCCTTCCATCAATTCTTCTTTAGAACGCTTAGACATCAATAGTAGTCCCGAATCTGAACATACTCAAAATGACGATGAACAGCCGTTAGAACCATCCGATTTATACCACTACGAAGCTCTCCAATTAACTCCAGTTTTGCAGGAAACTTGCCCTAATACACCATCCAGAGAACCAAACTATGATAATGTTCCATCATTATCTTCAATAATATCGCTTCCATCTGAGATACAATCACCAACACCTGGTACGTCTTATACTAGAAAAACTAGAGCAAAAAAGCAGATAGCTCCAGCTGCCAAAAAATCGATGAAAATTCCAATATTTTATCTTCCTTGCAAATGAAAGAAAGGTATTTTCATCACCGTGCCGTAATCGAAGAAATAACCGAAACCTATGTCGATTTTTCAGATGATGACCCCCAAGATCAGCCAGGCCTACAAGCCCCATTAGATTTGATAATACAGGACATTATCCCAGCCCAAAAGAAGACATGAGGCGATGCAAGTTTTGCCAAAAAATACTACTGTGTATTGTATAAAATGTAATATAAGACTGCTTTGTTACGGGTAAAAATCGTTGAAATTGTTTTTTTACATTTCCATAGTAAATAATTTGATGTATTGATATACATAGTGTTTTTATTTTAACTGCCTAAATGACAGTGATTTGACAATGTTTATCACAGTGAACAGTTGTTGTCCTCAACGTTTTTCGCAGTGTTCACTGTGATGAACATTGATTTCCTGAAAACCTGTAAATGAAATATTTATTTGTCCATTTTTCCTAAGTTGTATTTAACCCTAGGACTTCAGAAATACATCTTATTTCGTCAAATAAAACAACTCGGATCTCTGCCAAATTAAGGGTTAAAAACGTTAGCACATAGTCTCGACGAAATATCGGGTTCCAAATTTTTTTCGGAGAGCTTTCTTCCACAGTTTTCTTTTAATAACGCCTTTGGCAGATATTTGGGTCCCCATATTTTTGCAATAAACAGCTGCGCAACTGAGCTCAATAATTAATTATGCGTATAAGAAGTCGCTTGTTTACAAAAAATATATGGCTAGCTGTCAAATTATTAGACGCTGGATATCAGTGCCATCTGAAGTGAGCAAGTGGCAGTTTTTATTCCCATGAGTTTTTACTCACAGTGATAATTCTATCATCAGAATATAATACAATATTCTGAAAAAAAAAAAATGGTTCAAGTTGTTACAAATCAGAGTCTTTTTCGGCAAAAGCCGGTTTATGCTATTTTTAAGGAAGGTGAAGTTAATTTCAAGGCTTGTTATTATAATCTGCAAGTTAGTTGTCCGTTTGTAGAACCAACTATATTATATGGAGAAGAATGACAAGAAACTCCATGAGTAATAAAAACATAATATAATAACAATAGCAAGGAAAAGAACATCATTATTCCAAGTCTGTTCTTTCATCATAATAATGCTCAAAAACTAAATAAATATACAGACTTGGGCCGCATTCCGACTTACGTTAAAAGTGATAATATCGCGAATCCAACCAAATTTAATAGTCACAAAATTTAAGGGTTATTGAGTAATAATTGTGACTTTGGACTTTGGTCGGATTCGTGATCACTTTTGGCGTAACTCGGAATGCGGCCTTGGAACCATCCCGATAAAAACCGTAAATGTCAGCTTGACAGTGATAGGATAGATAGAATGATAAAAATGACATACGTCGTTCGTTTTGACCAGTCACAGTTTTGCGTCGGAGTAGAGTATCGCGAAATCTGTTTAATGGTTTCATAAAAACACTGCTTATTACTATTCATTGTGAAACAATGACGAAGCCTCGTCCGTGTGGTTGTAAAGGTTGTAGAACATGTTTGATATGTGAGACACAATATGGAGCCCAAAACTTAAAACTGCAGCTGGAACTTGACAAAAGTAAAGGTTATGTTTACTGTCCGTTTTGTAACAAAGCCTGGCGTGGCTGGGACCTAGATTCCTACAAACAGCATCCTAACCATGAAGGAGACTCTATAGACTACCCAGGCGTATACATACAGATGAATTTCATATCGGAAGAGGAGGAAAGATTTCTAATGAAAAACATTGACGAAGTGCCATGGGACGTGTCGCAGAGCGGCAGAAGAAAGCAAAATTATGGTCCCAAGACCAATTTTAAGAAGAAAAAAGTAGTGGTCGGCAAATTCAAGGGATTTCCGGAATACTCTAAGTATTTGCAGGAGAGATTTGAGAGTATAGATTTGTTGAAGAACTATTATGTTATTGAGCAGTGCTCTTTAGAGTATGATCCTAGTAAGGGGGCGTCTATCGACCCTCACATTGATGACTGTTGGATATGGGGTGAGAGAATAATTACTGTGAACTGTTTATCTGACTCTGTGCTCACTATGACTGCTTTCAAAGGTGATACAAAGAAATACAACCTGAATTGTGCTGAACAGTATGGCCCAGTGGTTGCCGCTGATGGTAGAATTATAACAGACAACAAAATGGAACAGTCAATGTTGGATGCTTGCAAATCTGTGATTGCTGATGATGTTATAATTAGAATACCTATGCCAAGGTGAGTTTTACTCAAAAACTTTTAATGACAAATTCTTTGATATAATTTAATGTGTTTACCTATATCACATTTTGTAAATGAATTACTACATGTTTTATTAAATTAGTTTATGGAAAATTATATAAAATTATTTATTACACAATGATAATGTTTCATGAAAATAGTAAAACATTGTGCAATATCTGTAACTATGAGTTTGTAGAACTTTGTAGACAAAAGACAAGGTCAAATTGTTGAAGATTTTTGTTTACACAGCTGCTCTAAGCTATCAGCAGTTGTTTTAATTACTATAAATAAATATTCACAGTACCTTTTTAACAATTCCAGAAGATCGCTAATAATCATTTACGGAGAGGCAAGATACCACTGGGAACATTGTGTTCTACGTGAAGATATCACATCAAGAAGAGTATGTATTGCATACAGAGAGTTTACTCCACCGTACCTATATGGTGACCAACAAGACATTGGCAACATCATCAGAGAAATTGGTAAACATTTTTGGGATCACAGCGCTAAAATATATAATACCGTAGAAGATGAGAAACATAACGATCAGAAGGAAATAGTTAATGGGCACAAACCGTTACCTAACAATGGTATTAAATCTCCAGGACTGAACCTATCACCCATAATTGGGCAAAATAAAAAGGTAGAAAACCAAATAGGTTAGAATTAGGACAACGTGAAAGTTAGTATTTGTTACCACTAGACAAATTACGGAACATGACTTAGTTATAATTTCATTTATTTATTTTATGGTACTTTTTTAAAATTAAAATTGCTTTGGTCATGTTGATATGATGAATGAAAGCGGATTTAAAAAAGGAATTTATTAGATGGATGTCAGTAGAAACACCGGTAGGGGACTCCTTTGAAGTACTAGTACACTAACCTTTTAGATGCTGTGCTTCGAAAAAGTAATGTACGTAGTTGTCGCAATCGGCCCGTGTGTATCATAAGATGTATAAATGTGGATGAAGCAAAAGGAGTATGTAAGAATCATTGCATGTGGTATTATCTAGTTTCGGTCTGTGAATGTATTTATGTATATTTAAATAAAGTAGTTATTCAAACTTTCGTGTCAAGCACACACTGTCTTAAATGATTAGATTTCATGATAGTATTACTTAAAAAAAAAAAAAAATATACAAGTTCAGTTCTTGAGTGGTATTGCATGGTCAAATTCAAAACATTGGCAGATAGATATTGAAGCATATTTTATCTATTAGAAGATAAGTTCTCAATATTAAAAGAAACGTAACAATTTTTAGACTTGCCCTCATTAATTCAACTGTATAATATGGCTATTAGTTTTTTTGAAGATTTAAGACTTTGATGATGGTAGTTTATAAATTATTGATGGTAGTTCAGATGATTAAAACTGTATGGTTGTTGTTCAAGGTTCCAAAAGTATTTTGCAATTGATTTTTGCTGTTTATTATTATTTTTTATATCACAGAACAAATTTTTTATTTCATTTGGTTTTTTGCTGGTTGATTTAGTATCATTAAGCGAATATTCCCAGTCAGCCACATGCATTGCCACCGGGTGGCGACTAAGTATAATGTGGTTTTACCACATTGGAAAAGTCTAACCGCCAACTCCCTCATCGCGGCCGTAAGACAGACAACGATGAGGGGGGTTGACGATCCACGCCGCAGTGTACATTGAAGTGGGGGCAATAACTTCCCAGTCGCCACCCGGTGGCAACTGGGAATTTTATTCCCGATTGCCACCTTGGGAATATCCGTCATTAAGTGCTTACATTAATTTCCACTTTTGAGTGTGGAAATTAAATAGAAATATATCAGTACATCCCAGTATTTAGATAAATGATCAGTGATTACTCATTCAAACGATTAGGTAAAGGTTTGTGAATGTACCATACACATTGATCATATTCTTGAATAAGTACATATTTTCTTAGAAAGTACTAAAGTTTGGGGCTAGATGGTGTTAAATTATTATGTATATTTTGTTGGCAAAATTAGTGAAAAACTAAATCATAAGTATTCAACATTTTAATTTACAATGCGTATTTGTTATTGCTAAATATTAAACTAGGTAATCATAATGTGATTTATTATCGCTAATTAGTGATATTATCTTTTATTAATTGCTTTGACCCTATGTACACTTGCTTAAAATATGAGTATGACTCGATGCAAACGTAAAATACGTCACATTTAATAGGTACCTACATGTATGTTGATATTTAAAAAATTATAATTGTAAGGCACGTATGACTGAACCTCACTTAAGATTTGCTTAAAGCTAGTTTTAACCAATCAAATGGCTTTAAACTTGTTTTCAGTAATGCTTAAGTCTTGAATGAGGTCCTGTTATGCTATACCGCAGTGATGGCTAAAGGTCATAGCACACATTTATCAACTCGGAAAGTACCGTATCGCCGCGGTTCGTGAGCTTGTCCCGAGGCGAGACGATTACGTTACGATTCCGATTATTGTGCGTTGCAGTAGGGAGTTTCATACAAAGAATACTGAATGGCTCGAGTTAATACGGTGACGATTCACGATCCCATTCTGAGTTGATTTGTGTGCTATTATTTCCTTTAGGCTCAATTTTGGTACATTTCCGCGGAACGAAATGGAAGCGAATTTTTGTCACAAAATTGGGTCAAAGCATAATGAACTTTATGTCAATTGTGTAACGTACAAACTAGATATGAGCAGAAAAACAGGTCGCGCGTTTCCGAAGAATTCTCGCCTATTCTCGGGAATTCCCGCAGCTAACAACTCGACTGTAGTTTGTACGTTAAACAATTGACATAAAGTTCATTATGGTTTACACAATATCGTTTCAAAAATTCGTAAATTGAGCCAAAGTGAATCAGTCGCATGGCACTATTCGATTATTTCGTCCAAATCACAGTTTAATGTAAAACTGACTAAAGATAGTTGTCGAATAACGTGTCACAGACTCTGCTCTGACCTTCAGATTTCGCACGTCGCACCGTAAAGATAAAATAGTAGGTTGTAGTTGTGCAAGAGCGAGGCGTGCAGCGTAATATGCTGCATAATTTCAAGATATATACTTTATAATATGACAATTAAAAAATACGAAAATTCCTTGCATCCCGGACTCATATTAAGACTCTACAGAACTAGTCAGTCAATTTCATTTGCGTAAATTATCATACTCGGCCTATCATGCAGCCCCGGATCTAGATTTTTCTTGAGGCGGGGCAAAAACTGCCGTTTGCCGCCCCCCGCCAATCTTTTATGGGGATGCGCTAAGTTAGCCCCCGCGAAAATTTTCTTAAAATGAAAATTTTCGCAGCATCATATTAATCAAATTGTATCGATCGATAATGCGCCAATTCAACAGGGGCGCTAAACTGTTGTAAAAAAGAAAAAAAAAATAGAAAGATTATAAATGTGCTGCGCGTCTCGATTAATTGCAAAGTTGCTGTGTGCTGGGTGGTGCACTTGTCTGCTACGCTTGAATTTGTCGCCCCCCTGAAGTTGGCACCCGAGGCACGGGTCCCGGCTTGCTTCCCCCTAGATCCGGGGCTGCTATCATGTTCCCACTGCTGGGTCACAGGCCAACTCTCTGTGTGGGGTACCTAACAGTGCGGGTAGGATGTCGCGTGTCTTCGAATGTTTGGTTCTAGGATATAATCCTAACTTCCTGACTAATATTATAAATGCGAAAGTGAATTTGTTTGTTACCCTTTCATGCTAAAACGGCTGACCGGATTTGGATGAAATTTGGCACATGGGTAAACCATGACCTGGGTTAGGACAAAGGATACTTTTTATCCCGTATTCCCACGGGATCCAGAATTATGCGTGTGAAACCGCGAGGCGCAGCTAGTGCATGATATATTTATTATTGTATTCTGTCACTGTGGTAATTTATAATATTTTTTATTTAGGTAATAGTATGTCAAGTCGGTAATAAAGTGTATAAATATCAAATAAAGCCTCATTAAGGCGTTCTGCGTACGTAGTGTCCTCTAAATTATCCCAGTATTAAATCAAACATCACTTAGTGTTTTGATTACTTACCGATTAACATATTTAAATAAACATTTATTTCGTATCTGAATCGAATGATCGCTTATCATTGTGTTTCCTTTAAATATAATCAAGTAATTAGTTTGAAATCTACCAATAAAATTATTATCATTTGTATTACGTTCAGATAAGCAATGATTATTAGTTATTTTAAAATTTTTAAAACTTATTGTTCACTATGTTCAAATATACAGGATGTACCACGGAATGTAGGCCACACCAAATTTCTGTTGACACAGTGTGTCTGTAGGTACAGTAGGACAGCTTGTATATTATTGATATGCAATAAAGATTTGAATTTGAATTTTTATTGTACTCTGATGTCTGTATTGTCTGCACTAGTTTGTAAGCGTTTTTCAAAATAAAAAATTCTTCTTATGTTCCTACGATAAGTTATCTCATAGTCATCGGTAATATAGGATTTTTAAATAAATGCCAAATATTGCAGTCCAACTTGATAGTTTTATTTCTGTTCTAAAACTGTTGTTGTTATTAATATTTTTTAAATATGTCGGTAACAAGTTTACTACTGCTTTTGAAATAATTTTATTAAAAATATCATTTAATAATAAGCTTTCTATTAATCACATAAAATAATATTGCAACTGTTTTATTTACAAAATATTTAGTACATCGAAAAAATATACAAATACATTTATTACAAACATAATATATACTTATACAATCATTTGTAAAAACCTTGTAAACTTATAAAAACAATATTTTATAGCTGATACGTATTGTATCTATATATCTATGTCTAAAAACATCTTAGGAGGTAATTCAAGTCAAAAACAAGTCTACTGTGGCAGTAGGTCATTGCCCTGCTTGGTCCACAAAAACCTACCTATTTGTTTGAATTTCATACAAATGCAAAGCAACGTTTTAAGTAGGTACTTAAAAATAAATTAGTCAAACTAAATTAGTTAACAAAACTCCGCAGACCTGATGGGTTATCATATCGATATCTAAACAGGACAAAAGGTTTTGATGATTTTTTTGCGGGTCGACGGCCTTCTTCGAGATAAATCGAAATTGCCGTACTGGCCGAATACATGCGAGCGCCCGGCCAGCAATGTTTGTATGAAAATCCATAACTGGCGTGTTTACGGCCAAATATATTACTATGAAAACTCGTATCTATCGTTTTATTTAAAAATGGAACGAACTTTTTACTTGACGTAGCAACCAAGGAGGTAAATTTTTAAAGATTTTATTTAAATTCCGATTTGGCTTGCAAATAGAGCTAAAAACAAATGAACATAATGGCGCGTAAAAAATTATCGGTGTTCGTCATTGATTTTGGAATTTAGAATTAATTTTCTAAGTTTGAAATTCCGCGCATTTTTTGAGAAAAGTACTATAAAAGCATTGGCCGCAACCAGGCATTGATGGACTCATTTCACGATCGTCCATCAATGTCCTAATTGCTGGCCGCGACAGTAATGTACTATTTATCTGTTTTGTCATTAATGTTATCTATAAGTACCTCACATCTGCGGAGTTTAGTAAATTATTTTAATTTAACTTTGAATAATAGTGATGATGTGTTTTTTATAAAGAGGTTTACGCCTGACTGGAAGTCTGGGGGTCAATGTAGACCTGGCCCTCATTCTTCTGCATTTCCTCTGCTTCTCTTTGCATGATCATGTTCTCTCGGAGTTTCCATGTGATCAGAGCCCTTGCACTCTTCATTTTCCTAATGCAACGGGCCAGGAGCAGAGCGAAGATGATGCCGAGGAGCTGCAAAACAAATATTATTATCATTCTAGCTTTTGCTCATGGCTTTAATACGTATAGATTATATTAATTAAGTATTCAAAAGCCATAGGTCGCAAGTGAGATTACTGAGTGTGAGATCCTGGGTTTTGGATCCAGTTTGCCTCAAATGTTATTGGGTTTTTTCTTTAATTTTCCCAGTAGCAGCCCAGTCTGGATTTGTGCCCGCTTGAAGGCAAAAGACTCGTACGCCATTACATGGGACTTAAACATAACTGGCGAAACGTGGGTGTTAAGTACTGTGCCTACACCTCTGTCCAACCCTTCGGGGACTAAAGGATGATGAGGTGATGTTATATTTAAAAGAAAGTTGCACAACATCGTTTCGACAAAAAAAACACTTCGGGACTTCGGGAGTGCCGACAGAAGTGAAAACACAATTTTACTGTGCAGGAAATACTTTTAATGAGGTGTCGGTAACGGTAACGGTAAGTGTCGCGAGTTCAATTGGTTTTTCCCATCCCAAAAATGCCCAACGCGCCTAAAGAAGTTTTCACTTCAAAAAAAAAGAGGCACTCCGGGAGTGCCGACAGAAGTGAAAACTTGAACAATATTGTGCAGGAAATACTTTTAATGAGGTGTCGGTAACGGTAACAGTGTCGCGAGTTCAATTGTTTTTTTCCATCTCAATGCCCAACGCGCCTAAAGAAGTTTTCACTTCAAAAAAACAGTGGCACTCCGGTAGCGCCGACAGAAATGAAAACTAGAACCATTTTATTGTGCAGGAAATACTTTTAATGAGGGGTCGGTAACGGTAGCAGTATCGCGAGTTCAATTGTTTTTTCCCATCCCAAAAATGCCCAACGCGCCTAAAGAAGTATTCACTTCAAAAAAAAAGAGGCACTCCGGGAGTGCCGACAGAAGTGAAAACTTGAACAATATTGTGCAGGAAATACTTTTAATGAGGTGTCGGTAACGGTAACAGTGTCGCGAGTTCAATTGTTTTTTTCCATCTCAATAATGCCCAACGCGCCTAAAGAAGTTTTCACTTCAAAAAAACAGTGGCACTCCGGTAGCGCCGACAGAAATGAAAACTAGAACAATTTTATTGTGCAGGAAATACTTTTAATGAGGGGTCGGTAACGGTAGCAGTGTCGCGAGTTCAATTGTTTTTCCCATCTCAAAAATGTCCAACGCGCCTAAAGTTTTCACTTCAAAAACGTTCCCACTAAGGGAACACTGCTCATTTTAATGTTTGTAGTAACACAAAATCATGTTGCTGCAACGATGTTAGGCTACCTACCTACTGTAGTTTACCATGAATGTGAACACAAACATTTTGCTCTTTTTTAGAGCGACCGAATAAAATATTTGCTTTTCTACATTCATTTCTGATATTTTTGTGACTGGTATCATTCAACTAGTTACTTTAAATTAAGTACACAGTGTTATCAAAATAACTTCAAAGTCCTATGTAAGTAGGGCGCGGAATATCCTTGCAAACAGTGCTATCTCTCTCCAATAACTTTCTTCGTTATAAAGAAACGATAACAACAGAAATTATGCTAGGATTTAGCAATCTAGGGCAAGATAACAGGCTGCATACACATCATACGGATTTACCTCTAGATACGTTTACCGAGTCAGGTAAAATAAAGACGGAAATATAGACGGTTTATCCTCAAAGCACTGCTGCCAGGTAGTTTATTTCTTGGAAGTCTGTTTTATCCGTGTTCAGAAAAATGCTTTTAATTCGTCTAATCTCTGGTTTGTACCAATCCTTTTAAAAAACGTCAAGTTTGGACACCGACCAGAGGCCTTAGTGTGAGTTTCTTTTAACCATCTCGACTTAACACATCGACCGCGTTCAGCGCTCCGATTGGCCCTTCACCGATGAAGGCCAGTGAAGGGCCAATCGGAGCGCCGGACGCGGTCGATGCGTAAAATCGAGATGGTTAAAATAAACTCACACTAGGGCCTCAGACTGGCGCCTGCAGTGAGCCATTTTCCGGGACTTAATTGTTGGCTCATAATACGTGAAGCAAGTCCGGCCCAACTCTTATAGAGCTTAGAATTTTTAACCTACGCTTATAACAATGAAGGTACAAATACCTACCTATACCTCGAAAACACGCCTAGATTTACCTCAGTTCAATATTACAATGGCACTAATCGATAAGCCACTAATTAATTATACTTGCCAAGGTGCTTGCTTAAAGAAGCGGGGTCCCGGTAAAGATAAGTCGGTAACTCGTCAGTAGGTACCGATCGGTGCGTGTGAAATAGTACTAGAACAAATAACGGTATCTAGCCGCAACACAGTGACACTGCAATGGATAAAAGGACACAGCGGATCGCTAGGTAACGACGCAGCTGACGAACTTGCTAGACGAGGATCCAGCACGGCAGTCTGTGGACCCAAACCTATCATACCCATCCCCTTCAACCAAATACGCAGGTGGCTACAGGAGTTCACCCACACACAAACGGGGAACTGGTGGGCCTCGACACCGGGCTGTAGGCAGTCCAAGGAAGCTATGCCATCCCTGGATAGCAGGCTAACCAAGCGTTTATTACGCCTGGACAGGAACGGCCTGAGCCTGGTGACAGGGACCATCACAGGACTAAATAAACACTTCCACAAAATAGGCATAACGGACAGTCTCTGTGCAGGGCGTGCATGGAGGCTGCGCACGTGCTCTTTGAATGCACAGGCGTCACCCAGATTAGAACATAAACCCTCGGATCACCCAGATCTTACACAGATGTTCTGTACAGACCAGGAGATTTAATTAGCTTCTGGAGGAAGGTGGGCTGGTTGGAATAACCACCAAACGGCCGCCATGGCCCACGCGCAATAGTCCACATTACGGACTAAGTGCGGAAACCAAACCCCATAACATAGTACAACATACATAGTATAACTTCGGCGCTCACACAAAGAAACAGCTTAAACATGTAGGTAACCGTTTCTTTCTAAAGATCAACTTGCAGCGATCTGCACCGAAAATCTCGAAGATTCGCTTCTTTATGCAAGCACTGTCGCACCGCCGCACAGTGGGCTGAAACGGGCCGGTAAAGGACTTAGCATTTAAAAAAAAAAAGTTTCTTTTTCTGAAATTTTAAATATTGTGTTGGATTTATCTATCGATTATAAGTAATTATTTCTATGAGGGTCGTTCAGATAACTTAGTATTTTCGGAGTTATAAATATCCAAAGTAATTTTTGTATGAAGCAAAAGAAAAAAATGTGAAAATCTCGAAATTCTCAAATTTTCTCAAAGAATTGACTCTACGTATGCATAGTACGTATTTTTGTCCTATTTTAGCGCCTATTCTCGGGTTGCGATTTTCTGCGATTTGGTCGCAATTTCAAATTTTGTTCTCTATTCCACACCACCATAGAGGTTAAAAACTGGGCGCGTTTTTTTTAATGTAGTGGTCTCCCCTTTAGGCCTAATCCACTAAGGACTAATAAAATAAATAAGTAAAAATCACAATCACTACTGGCCACTGCACTGTTTTAATTTAATCACTGTCAAGGGTATCCACATTAACGAATGCAAAATTTTCGTATTCGTCATCATCAAATGTTTCCGCTTGTTCAATTACTAATAAACTTTGTGCTTCTACTGACAAAGTTTTATGTTTTCTGCGAAGTTTGTGACGTTTCGCTGAGATGAGTGGATCAGAGCTGGTCAATAAATTATTTAAAATATCTTCATTTGTAGTTTTTCTACTGCATTTCCTGGAATGGTGTTGGCGGTACCTACGAAAGTCTTTATTTCTAGCTTCAGCAGCTTCTTCAGATAGCTGTCCAATTGGTATTAGACCAAAACTTTCAATAATAGCTGCACCATGCATAAGAACTTTATGAACACTTGAAGGCATATAATACCAGCTATATAATTCCAAATACAGTTGCATGGTCACTTGAGCATATTCGTGAAATTTCGCTGTGTCAATGTGGTAACCTGATGAAATTGCCTCTAAAATGATTGCAAATCGCCTTATTAATTCTTCACTAACACCAGTTATCTCAGCAGTCATGTTTGGATTTGCAAAAAATCTTCTAGCAGTATTTCCGTCATTCGTGGAGCCGTGCCCTTGTTTAACAACATCAATCAGAAGTCCCATTCTATTTTTAAAAGCGTCTTTTATGTCTTTCTTTCTTCTTTCCATGATGCATTTGTTGTCTCCCTTTACTGTCCATGTCTATATGCAGAATGCATTCCATCATTCGTATCCAGGTATGCAATGATGACAATCCGTATTTACAGAGATCTGGATCAGTCGGTTTTGATGCAATTAAGGGCAAATTATTCATCTCTGTTGGAGTGGCTTTACAAATGTCGCATCTCTGAGATGAAGTATCACATAAAATTGATGTTGCTTTTCCGTCTATCATAGTCATTAATAAAGAGTGTGAAATTTTTATTTCTCCAACTTCTGTTTTCACTAAATTTACAATCTCTTCCTCAATAGCACTTTTTTCCCGCAATATCGTTATTTTATTTTCTTTCACAAATTCGAAAAAGATTGGACGACACCAGTAAGATGAATTTGGTGAATCGTTTTGCCAGATAACTTGTTCGCCGCACACTAATTTTATTGGCACTAAACTACCCATAAATATGCTTGAATCGTCAAGTTGACTTTCTTGTTCATCGTCTGTTTGCATTTTTTGTTTGTAATTGGCTTGATTAGAAGCACTGTCAAATCCCCACTTACTGATTAGTGTAAATTCTTTACAACCACTATCTTTGACGAGTGACGTCATTATTCTTGCTGTCGATATATCCAATAGAGCTTATAACTTTATTTTAGCTGAGGTTTCTGTCACTGTAATAGCATCTTTTGGTGGATAGCATTTCTGTTTCTATTATGTTTTCTTGTAACCATTCACTATTTTTAGTTCTGAATATATTTTCTTTACGATAAGCGTTTTCTTATCTTCTATTTAAATTATAATTTTTTTTTGCACAAAACAACTTTAAGGTCTTTTCGTGATCATCACTTAATTCGACTAAAAATTTAGACCTTATCTCACTACACAAACTGTCATTATTTTTAATACTGCCACTGTTTTTTAAAATAACGAAAAGATCAAGGTTTGTCACTAAATTTTCAAACATTTTCACAAATACAAAATAACAAATAAGTAAGTAATGAATGTGTGGGGGTAGTGCGTCTATTATGGTGGGTCATAGAACACTGAAGTACGTTTGAATGCAACCGAACATTCCGTAGATACCCTATCGTTGCACCAATCACGTTACGACACGTCATAACTTGTTGTTGCGCTCGCGCACTCTTATCCCTTGATTCCCGGAAATAAGTCTCAAAACAAATTACGTCATACCTACCTATGGTGGTGGAAAATGTCGAACATTGTTTTTTTTTTTAAAGAACTAAGTAGGTATTGAGGTTTTCAGGCCGTTTAGTATACATTATTTTCAATTTCAATTTAATTGGAATAAATTGCTTAACTAAAATAACATGACTCTTCATACAAATTTGATATGGCTATATCTCCGAAAGTACTCGTTAAATTAAAAAAAGTCAAAGAATAAAAACGTTTTAAATTTATGCCTAGATACCAAAAAAATACATTTGATCTCTTAAGACCCAACCTTGTAATCCCAGCCCACTGTGCGCCGCCGTCGCCCGGCTAGCAGAGCTAGCAACTAAAAATGAGTTGGTGAGCAGTGAGTGCGCGACGGTGACAAGCGATTACTCGCCGGTATGCGTATGTACCAAGTGTGAGCCCCTCAGCAAGTGTTCTGCCCGCTAAGCGAGCGTCGCTGAGCGAATACTGTCTCTGATAGCTCGTGCCGCTGCGACAAACGAGAACTCAGACAGCGATCAATTATTAATACATGAAGGTATCTCTTTTACTTACAATCCGGGACCTACAATCTTTCGTACGCTTCTTGGGCAAGAAAATCGTTGATAGACAGTCGCTTCCTCGTCGGTGGGACAGGTAAAATGCAAACCAGGGTTAAACAAAACATACTTACATTAATAAACATAACAGACACGCCGAGGACACCGATGACAGTGGAATTCTGCACCAGCGCGTTAACTAATGCTTCTTTACACCCGAGGCCAGCTATCCTGTCGCAAATCCCCGCAGTGTAGGAGAAGCAGCAAGTTTTGGGCACCATCATGGTCACCATCTCGTGATCGACCATCACATTAGCCTGCACTACTGTTTGGTTGTTGGTAAAGTTGAAGTCCAAATAGTCCATGAAGGTGTTACTTCCGCAGCAACCGAACTAGAAAAAAATATTGGAAATTAAACACATTTTTTCTGGATAACTGACTAGCCTGCCAGTGACTATAGACCACAGATTTGAGACATTAATTTTGCCCCACTTCCCAGCCCTAAGACCAGCAGTTACCTGCTTGGCTCTTGAATAAATTGTCTCTGCATATGCTAATTTGTTTTTGTGCACTACTCTCCAAAATCGAAAGTTAGCCTTTTCATTTCCACGCATTTGACGCACATTGAAAGTACCTAATAAAATTCAAAGACAAGATGGGCCAACGGAAAATGTATTATGATATGCCATAGTACAACAAGGAAGAGCTTTAAGTCGCTATAGAGGATACTGGACACGTTTACCATCCTAAGCCCTTTATTAGCCTCGCGTCTCTATCAATTCTTTTGATATTTTGAATATGAAATAGTAAATGGACCCTATTTTTACTTACAGTAGCTTGCAGAGCATCAACTTCCTCTTGAATCTCCCGGTCGTTATAGCCCCATACCGGTACATTGATGTAATGCATTATCTTATTACTGTCCATTGTGAAGGCGACGATTACTGCGGCCAGTTTAATGATGAACACTGTCATCAAGATGCATGCGTACTGAAAAGAAAAGCCTTGATTAGATCTACATTAGTTACCCTACAATTTAAACACATGGATAAAACAAAAACTCTCTGTGTGACGAAGAGGAAGTTAAACCTTGTGGTGTCGCCATCAATACCAACAAATGACTGTCGAAAGATCGTGGAAGTGACATGGCAGTTGCTCTACATTAGTGTAATAACATAATTGGCAAAGACCAGGCTGATTTTTTGATGCAAGGAGACAAGTCTGAAAGTTTTAGACTTTTAGGGAAAAGTTAACTGTTATAAACTTATACCTAGTTGAAATAAATTAAAATGTAAACTAATTAATGTCGAGTGATCATCATTTCAGACAAAAGACGTCCACGGCTGGATATAGGCCTTAGGCCTCTCCCAAGCACCGTCACTTCGACCGTTTCTGTGTCGGTTACCTTGGTTTTCCTGCGGATTTCTTCCTTTCTGATTCAAACACGTAAGGAAATTCCAAGCATAGCCCTCTCCATTGCCCTTTGGGTGACTTTTAGCCTTCTAATAAGGCCCATTGTGAGCGACCACATTTCAGTGCCATAGGCCATCACTGGCAACACGCACTGGTCAAAGACTTTCGTCTTGAGACACTGCGGTATGTAGGACGAGAAGATATTGCGTAGCTTCCCGAACGCTGCCCAGCTGAGTCGGATAATTGACCTCTTTCTCAAAGTTGGACCTACCTAGCTGGACAGTTTATCCTAGGTAAACATACTCGTCTACAACATCGAGCGTAGCGTCTCCGATCTTCATGAGAGTTGATGTTACGTGGGCATTTGACATGACCTTTGTCTTGTCCATATTCATTTTAAGACCCACTCTTTCGGAAGCTCTACTGAGCTCATCGAGCATTGTATTGAGGTCCTCCATAGTCTCAGCCACGACAACTATGTCGTCGGCAAACCGAAGGTTGAATTTCGAGTGATATACCGAGTAAAAGTATGTGAATCGAATGGATTTTGGTCTGAACTTTCAGGAAGTGCTTACAAATAATAGTTACGTCTTCACATTAATGCAAATATAAGTCCTAAAAAGATGATACATACCATATTGACCATGCAAGTGCTGAGCTTCAAACTGCCGAAGAATCCAAAGATGGACACGATCAGCAACGCCAGGCCGATAAACACGCTCATTGCTGATGGGGTCATGAGCCCGCTGATCTTACCGTCGTAGAAGAAGGACAAGTCATGATAGTGGGAGTATACTGAAATACCCAGGACTACCATCAATATGGATATCACCTGGAATGGACAATTAAGTTAGGTAAAATAGGTACTTAGATATTTCGAGAGGTTTTGATCTAGTGTAGTAGAGTAGTGAAATCTGTTTCTTAGTAAGAGAAAGTCAAAATCTATAACCAAATACCCAAACAGACCAGGGGGCCTACCGCAAGCTAAAAGATGGAGCTATACGTCCTGTAGAGCTTCATCTCTTTACCACACTGAAGTAATATTAAAATAATACTGCTTTTGAGCTGGTGGTATGCCCCCAGAGAGCTGCCACAAAATTACTCCTAAAATAAACTTAAGAAATGGCTCTTTAATAATGCGTTATATACAATAAGTGAGTTTTTAATTATAATAAGCAAAGTTCGAAATATGATCTCACTAGTAATATGTATAATATGTAAGTAAGCAAAATATGTGGAACTTCTTATATTTAAGACCTTATATGTACCATATTTTATGCAAAATAAAGAAATTCTAATTCTAAAGGTGTTATGATTAAGGATTGAAAAAGGATTATAGAGGTTTTATCTATTCCGTGGTAATTTCCAGCCAGTAATGAGACCCATTATAATGATTCCAACAGGCAGACTGCGTAGGCTTATAATTATAAGCTTAATAATACGCCGTCTGCCTGCCTGTTTGTCCGTCTGTCTGTCTAGTTTCTTTTAACAGGGTAGCTAGTTGGAATTTTCTGTAAATAAAAGAAGGAAAAGTATAACAGTTCCTGTGGTAGATGCTTTGTTCGCGAGTCAGACTCGCCTTTGACCGGTTTTCGTTTTATTTTTTTCAATAACATCATTGTTTCCGTCCTACGCAATCTTAAATGAGTCATTTCAAGACAATTTTTCCGTCCCAGATTATGATACCTATGTTTTTATAAATTATTGATAAGATGGTTTATTTGATCGAATACTCAACAAACAACTGAAGGTACTTTCCTCTACATTTGATAAGGATATACTTATAATAATACTGACAATATCGAAAGGAAAGTCAAAAAAGTTTTGAGTATGAATGTGGATGGCTATACGCGTAGGGGAAGACCAAAGAAATGATGGATGGGCTGTGTGGAAGATGATATGGGTAGAAAGAGAGTGACTACCAAGTTGAAACAGTAAATAGATAACTATGGAAGATAGTTAATTGATTCAGGCGTGACCTTGCGGAAATCCATTATAAAATACAATAGACGTTGTTATATTTAGTAACCTGTTCCGCACAGCTATTCCTAAAGAGCCATAAAAAACCCTGTAAGAAAGCGACACGTGTTTCACCTCTCAACGAGGCAGCCGAAAGGGAAATCGTGGCCCCCAGCAACATGGCAACTGAAGGAACACGGGTGGGTTTTAGTCAGTAAGAGTCTGACACGCCCTCCTGCTCCACACAGAGCGGGAGAAGTTATTTGATAATTTCCCACACAAAAAAAAAAGTGCTCTGCGACCAGCGCTCGGTATGGCAACACGCCGTGTTCGGGTTCGCGACGAGTCAATCGTCATCCTGAGGATGCCTCGTTGAGGTGAAATACGTGTAGATTTCTTACAGGGTTTTTTATTTCTTTTTAGGAATAGTTAGGCGGAACAGGTTACTAAATATAACAACGTCTATTGTATTTTTTAACTATGGAAGAAAAATACATGTTACGGTAACCCCAAATAAATTGGGATAAAGGCAAGAAATGATGATAAATCCTGATAATATTGAATACCGCAGTAATTGTTTATTTCTGTCATATTCGCAGCGCGGGCCCGAGAATTCCTGGCACCCTAGGCGAAAGGCTGGAACGGCGCCCTTTTAAGAAAATTCGTGAAAAAATAAAACTATGTTCTTTTTTTTCGTGTGGTTAGTGACTAACCTGGTGTCAGAGTTTAAAGCTGCCCATAGGCCTCTGACTTGGCTTCACATACCGTCGAGAAATATCTCTCAGGCGCAATCGGTACAACGATCGCGGTCAAACTATAATAGTCAAATTAATTTTGAACAAAATATTATACCATACAACAAGAGAAGCAATACATTTGAAATCCCAGATGAACCGTACCGATGGTTTCGTAAATGTCTATTTTGATAGAAAAATGGGTAAAAAATTGGGAGTGTTTTCAAGTTGTAGGTAAATAAAAAATAAATGTAATGTATTATTTTTTTACTTCGATACCGCTGATTGCCGCCCCCCTAATACGAGCGCCCTAGGCCATCGCCTAGTTCACCTATATGAACGGGCCGGCCCTGCATATTCGTGTACCTACTACCGTGAAGAGTACCTACTTAGGTAGGTATCCTAACGATGTCCATTCCATCAAAACACTTTAATGGACTTTATTGACAAGCGTCAAAAAACCTCATGAAATAATATGTCGATGACTGTTCGAGCTATTAGGTACAGTCACGAACATGAATGAACCTTACACTTACGTAAGATTCAAAAGCGATTTTCTCATAAAATATTGGTAGATATTTTAATGGTGTTATGAACAGTACCTGGCCGATCGAGCTTTACTCAGGTGAAAATAGATTAAACATATCGTACAGGTATACCAACATTGTATCACATTCCCGAGGCTGTGAAAATAGAGAAAACTAATTTTCCCAGATATAAGACCTAGCTAGATCGATTTTTCGCCCCTGTAAACCCACGTAACCGCAACTTTCATCGAAATCGTTAGAGCCGTTTTCGAGAACATGATTGATTACAAATATATATATAATGAACAATATTTGTACCTATATATTTATATAAATATTGCTCAATTAATAGTAAAGGATAGGATAGTATTATTGAAACCATACTATTATGAAAAAGGTCTTATCTCAAAGTTGCAATTTTTATTTCACGAAAAAAATCAGCGCTGGGGCTCTGTCTCGCATGGGGTCGCAGCTTTATGCTGAGCGATGGCCGTTTTGCGTGGATGTGACGCATATTTTCCCCCAATTTATTATTTACGTGTTTTTTTTTATCTTTCGTTGCATCATGTTTACCGCAAATAAACGAATTTTCTTTCTTTCTTTTTTTTCTTTCTTGTGAATTTTGAGTAAGTTCGAAAAGCAACGGGAAAAGAAAGAAAGAAAAAAGAAAAGGTTTAACAGCTAATAGGTACCTACTGTGTTTCTAAACAATACTGATGGGCCCTATCAATCATTATTTTTATCAAAGCTGACGTGTTTTGGTTGATGGGAACTTTGTTCAAGTATAAACAGAAATGACGTCACCAAAATGTAATAATATTGATGATAAAAAAACATATAAAAAGACTTAATTGATTTTCGATCAGTAAAAAATAACCGGAAAATGTAGAAGAATAAATAGTATGGAAGTGTTTGTAAATTGCGCTCTTCTCCACGAAGTCCATTGCAAGTTTTATTGCGCAATGTGACTTCCTAAGTTTACTTGCACTGATGTAAACATTGAGGTATAGCTACAGATTTGTAACAATAATTACGAATACAGTTAGAACTTGTGCATAATACCTACCTACAGTTTGAAATTATTCAGAAGATTGCTTGTTTTGATTTTTTTAGGAGGAACTTCATCAACCCCGTTGTGCTAATTTTACATGTTTTACACATCACGCCTGTTTCCCCGAAGAGTTAAACAGAGGCAAATCTAATAATCTAAGTCAGCCAAAGAAACGAGAGAGAAGAGTAATTGCAGAACACCATGTAGTTTTAGTCAATAAGAGTCTGACAGACCTTTCTGTCTGCCCCAGGGCGGAGGACATCCGAGAGTATTTCTACACGAAGAAAAAAGGTAGATAATAAATTGGATACGGGTAAAACGCTGTAGCATGACCACAATAGAAACGGGTTTTGTCGACGGAAGAATCGACGGCGCGTTGTGTTCCACGCGCGCCTCAAAGAGATGTCAGCAGAATTGACGGGGTCCGCTAGGGCCAATGCCTGCCGGGGGTTCGAAGAAAACCGATAGGGACATCGTGGCCCCCGGCAACAGGGCAACCGAAGGAACACGGGTGGGTTTTAGTCAGTAAGAGTCTGACATGCCCTCCGCTCCGCCCAGAGCGGGAGAAGTTATTTGATAAATTCCCACCCAAAAAAAAAAAAAAATGACAGATTCACAATCACAATATGTCATTCGGAATATCGTGATGCGAGATAGCGTTAATTCGGGATTTAAAAGTGATTCGAGATAGCGGTCATTCGGAATAGCGTGATTCGGGATAGCGTTCATTCGGAATAGCGTGATTCGGGATAGCCTACATTCGGAATAGCGTGATTCGGGATAGCGTTCATTTGGAATAGCGTGATTCGGGATAGCGTTCATTTGGAATTGCGTGCTTCGGGATAACGTTCATTCAAGATAAAGTGATTCGGAATAGCATGATTCGGGATAGCGTTCATTCGGAATAGCGTGATTCGGGACAGCATTCATTTGGAATTGCGTGCTTCGGGATAGCATTCATTCAAAATAAAGTGATTCGAGATAGCGTTCATTTGGAATACTGTGATTCGGGATAGCGTTCATTCGGAATAGAGTGATTCGGGATTTCGAGTTTCAGTTTAACGTATGAGAGTCGTTATTTTGTCTATTCTACCGTCGAAAAAACCCGTTTCTATGGTGGTCATGCTAATACGCGTGCTGGGCTGGAAAAGACTCACAAAAACCAGGAAATGGCAGGACACAAAAAGGAGAAGGATGCACAGCAGTGGATGGCACAATGCTGCCAATGATGATAATGATGAAATTGGATATTTAGGGTAAATTCGTTAGAGATGGCCATAGTTTTTTTAGGGTTAAATAAAACTGAAAATATTGAGATCACAATTAGTCTTTCGAAAATCAGCATAAAGATATTTTTATATTATGAGGAACATCCATAAAAAAAATATTAAAAAAAAACATAACTGGCCGTCTCACCCGATACATACGGTAGTGATGGCCGTAGTGGTACGGGACAGATGGCCGGCTCTAGATTTGCCTCTGCCTTTCCCCTTTTCTTTGATTTATGCTTGCTGGAGCTCCTTTTTCTTCTTCTGTCCACATTTCGAGCACATGTCATCAAAAGGTGTACAATTCTCAAGTGGGGTACAGATTACAGATCGAACATTGAAGCCAATCTTCATGCGACGGGTTTTATAATATTTTTCGCTACATCCAGCACAATTATCAGCTTCATCTTCTGCGTCTTCTTCACCAGATGTATCACATAATATTGATTTCTCCTTTCTAGTGTTACTTTCAGACCTTCTTTCTATTTGTTTGACAGGCGTTATATGACCATCTCTCCTTTTTGTCCGGGTAAGATAGCCAGCTCAATTTTTAAACTTACGATTAACAATTACTTCCCATTTTGAGGTTAAAACGAAGAAAAATATACACCAAACACAATACTCTCCCAAAAACACTAATTAATGATAAAAATATTAGTATTTCCGGATGGTATACGAACCTACTATAAAATTTCACAACTACTAAATTCAATTAAGGCCAATTTACTTACTTTTTTACTTATTTTTGCACAATGTTTTGTTACAGCGCCACCTTGTAAATAAATGAGCAAAATATACTGATTGGCCAACTCTCCCGTACGGCCATCTCTAACGAATTTACCCTACATAGAGCATTTTAAATGCTTACAAATTCACTAGGTATTCAATTTGTTAGTATAGTCGAGAACGAAGGCTAGAATCGAAAAACGATAGTGTGTCCAATTTGTTAAGTTGCGCAATAAATAAAACAATGCATATTATCATTTATGAACTGTATTTATATTATTTTAGGGGTAGTTCAAAGAAACGATGGCTGTGTGAGAGATAATAATGGTTAGAAAGAAGAGTTGCACGACTAATAGAGGAAGAAGTATGGAAGAAAAAGCCTTGAAGATATTAGGATAAGAGCAAAGATAATGATGGTGATGATAGTATACAAAATAAATCTAAGAATACTTACAATGAACATAGCCGTGATGGTCAACAATAGAAATCTAATAGACTTCATATTGTATTCCGTTTCCGTCTTCGCGAAATGCATGATCCCCGAATTATTAGTCACTGGTGCAGGAGGAGATTCAACCGTCATTTTTTTAATTTTTAATCAACACTTATAAAACGACTAAGCGGTTCCTTAGCCGATACGTTACAGCCCAGTATCTTAGTGATAACTAAAATGGAATCTGATAACGATTGTTTTACACATTTACGGACACAGTGTGTTTTCCAACAACTTGCACTGATTACGTAGAGCCTTCAAAATTCACTTATGCGTGGCGAACTTCAGCCTGAAACGAAGAGTGTTTTACTGAAGAAAGAGCTAATTAAAAACAACGTTATTTTACAAAGGCTGTCTGTTTTAATCGTTCAATAGATTATTATCGTTAAATACATACTCGATATCAGTAATTAATGCACTCGTACGATCTAGAAATGTTATCTTTGTCTAATTTGGATATACAAACACAATTCTAGTTCAACGTACGTTGTTGTTCGTATTTAAAAAAATTCCACTGCACGACTTCTACTATGGACTGTAATCTACCAACTGTAACTGTTAATATTGATTATATACGGGTTATATTTGACCTTCAGCCATTTAGTTCATTAAATATTAATTTCGTGGCCGTTGTTGTCGTGTTTGTATTGACCGATCTGTATGGTACAAGCAAAGCTGTACCTACATACCTACTGCTGCTACTACTAACGTTCAGTTGGCAAATGACAGTAATGAATCTTATTTTTAACCGACTTCAAAAAAAAAAGGAGGAAGTTCTCAATTCGTCGGGATATATTTTTAATTTTTATGTGTGTTCCCCGATTTCTCGAAGACGGCTGGACCGATTTGAAAAATTCTTTTTTTGTTTCAAAGGGTATACTTTCAAGTTAGTCCCATTGTCATTTGGTCACGATCTGATGATGGGATCTTGGAGAAATCGAGGGAACTCTTCAAATATTAAAGGCACATCTATAGCGAGGGTATTTTTGATGAGCAGTTGACATAAGGCTATTGTAACTTAGATAAATTACAAATCAACTCACTAAAAAGTGAAAAAAAACAACCGACTTCCAAACTACAAAGTGAAAAATAACTTTAATTTCGGAAGTCGGTGTCAAAAACAAAAATACTGATCCAAAGACACCGACTTCCGAAATTAAAGTTATTTTTCACTTTGTAGTTTGGAAGTCGGTTGTATTTTTTGTAAAAAAGTTTTTTTTTTAGATAATAGGTGAGTTTATCATTGGATATCTGTCAAACCAACTTTTCAATAAAAGTGGTCTTTAACCGCGTCCCGACAGAGGTGACCTTGGTGGTTTACGACCAAATTTCAAACAGCTCTGCCGGTCGACAACCAGGGTCACCTCTGTCGGGGGCGCAGTTGGTAACCGTGCAGCAAGCACTTTAGGCTCTTAGACAGTGCTTAAATTGCTAAAGCGACATAGGTTTATTACGTTAATAATTATAATATTTCATCAACCAATTTTCAGGCAATTTTGTCTGAAAGTATTTCATGTATGAACAGCGAACTTAATTAAGGCCCATTTTCTATATCCTTCCATACTAGTATTATAAATGCGGAAGTAAAAACTCTGTTCACGTCTTAACGGCTGAACGGATTCCGATGAAATTTCGCATACAGGTGACAATGACCTGATAGGATACTTTTATCCCGGTAGTACGTTCTTGCGGGATAATCTCCGACCAGGGGGCCTACCACCAGCTCAAAAGCAGTATTATTTTAATATTACTTCAGTGTGGGAAAGAGATAAAGCTCTACATGACGCACAGCTCCATCTCTTTCTCCCTCTCTCTTGCTCCATCTCTTTATGAGCTTGTGGTAGGCTCCCTGCACGCGGGCGAAGCCGTGAGCAAAAGCTAAAGTAATCGATAACTTTGCTAGATAAAGACCGCGAATGATTACATCTCATAAGTACCAAGACAAACCTATCAATAGGATAATATTAATGTAGTATATCAAACTCACAGGCACAAGTGCCATGTAAATATGCGTATCTATACATAAGGATTTCAGGACGATATCGACATCCACTCGCTTATCGCTAAAGCCCTATCGGATATCGCTCTTATCACTGATATCGCTGTATATTTTTATAGAAAAGTCGAATAAGTAGATAAGTATCTACTGACTAAAATATTTTACATTTTTCTTTGTTGTTTATAGAACCGGACCTGTAGTGCT
This sequence comes from Agrochola lychnidis, assembly GCA_963680765.1. Lineage (NCBI taxonomy): Eukaryota > Metazoa > Arthropoda > Insecta > Lepidoptera > Noctuidae > Agrochola > Agrochola lychnidis. The sequence goes on along the minus strand of OY796863.1, from coordinate 4,782,574 downwards.
ATTCTGTAAAAATCTCACCGTGATATCTTAGGTGAAGTGAGCTGCCAATAGTGTCAATCCTAAGCAGCTGACAGCTCACTCCACGCTCACTTCACCTAAGATAGCACGGTGAGATGGTTACAGAATAGCACTACTGTTCATTGTCCTTATAAGCAAATCAGTACCTAAAAGGATTTGGGTTTTTTGTAAAATCAAAGACAAATTAGGCTGAGAATCGGCACTTTTTGAACTTCAAAATTACATAGGACAAGACAGTCCCCCAAAACGCCCGCCTTTCACCACTTCCTATTGCTTTAGCTGGGAAAAGTGGAGCAACAACTCCCCAGCACAGGAGAGCTCCCCAGCGTTAGGAGAACTAATTCGCTTTGTTTGAAATCAAAAGTACAGTCATTTATTCAAAGGCTGAGAATCGGCACTTTTTGACCTTCAAAATTACATAGGACAAGACAGTCCCCCAAAACGCCCGCCCTTAACCAGTTCCTTGTGCCTTAGCTGGGAAGAAGTGGCGCAACAAACTCCCCAGCAAAGGAGAGCTTTCCAGCGTAGGAGAAATGATTCGCCTTGTTTGAAATCAAAAGTATAATTGAATTTAAGCTTTTGTTTTCGAACACGGTGAAATATTGTAACTATAGTCCGCGCGCGATTGCTAGTCACCCCGAGGTATATGAGCGGTGAGACGGGGGAGGCGCCCTCCCCCGTCTCACCTCTCACATTCGGCGTACACTCGTAACTTCGGGGTCTCTAGTTAAAATAGGCGTGCCTCAAGGTTCAATTCTCGGCCCTTTCTTATTTCTAGTTTATATAAATGATCTTCCTTACATGATGACTAACCTATCAGATATAATTCTATATGCTGACGACACTTCTCTCATTTTTAAAATAGACAGGAAAGATACAGATGTATTACATGTCAACGATAGTCTGGCTGTACTTTCAAAATGGTTCGCAGCTAATAATCTTTTACTTAATGCGAACAAAACGAAATGTATTAGGTTCTCATTACCAAATGTACCTCAAGTAGGTCTAAATCTAAAATTTGATGGCAAAAAACTAGATGCAATAACGGAAACTATATTCTTAGGAATTATTTTAGATTCAAAATTACAATGGTGCGCCCATATTAGAACTCTTTCAGGTAGATTAAGTTCAGCTGCATATGCAGTAAGAAAAATAAGGCAGTTGACTGATATAGCCACAGCTAGGTTAGTATACTTTGCGTATTTCCACAGTATTATGTCTTATGGCGTTCTGCTGTGGGGATCGGCAGCTGACGTAGATTCAATTTTCATTTAACAAAAGAGGGCAATCTGCGCGATCTATAAAATGGGCCCACGCGAGTCCCTTTGAGACAAATTTAAAGAAATTGATATACTGACTTTGCTTTCACTTTATATCTTAAAAAGTATTATGTATGTTCGCAAAAATTTAAGACTTTTCAAAATAAGAAGCGATTTCCATAATATAAATACACGTAGTCGACATGAAATTGTGATACCCAAATTTAAAGTAACTAAAACAAGCAAGTCATTTCTTATAAACAGTATCCGCTTTTATAACAAGTTGCCAAAGTCTGTGACAGAACTTAGCGATGGGAAGTTCAAAACCCACATCAAACGTGTCCTTATCAAGAAAGAATATTATAAAATTAAAGACTATGTTGAAGACAAGGAAGTTTGGCAATAATTCCTTCTGCAAATGTGGCTTCCCTGGTACCTCATTAACGGCATAAATAAGTAAGAGTCTATTAACTGCTCCCAAATTAACATATTTATTTAAATCTTTATTTTTACATTCATCCTTGACATATTTACTATTCTATTATTTGACATTATATACCTACGATTTAATTTCAACTTTTTTTTAGTGACTTTTGTGGACATGATAATTATTCAGATTGATTACAGTTGTAATAGCAATCCAATAAGTGCGTTTTATTAAAATAGGTTTTTTACTTTTATTTATTTATTTATTTTTGTATAGATTCTTTTCCACATATTTTGTGAATGTGAGAACGCTGTAGGCTTAGTGGATTGTAGATCTGTTGACCATTTTCTATTTTGTTAAGTACTTGCTACTTATTGAAAGACCTACACTGTCCTCTCATACCTAGAAACACTGTTATATGAAAGTATTATAAAAACCAATTATTTTTAAAAGAGTAACCGTGGAGTTTCTTGCCGGCTCTTCTCCATAGGAAGCGACCAATTGGAACCGTGCACCTAGCTTCTGACGTTTCATAAGTGCCCTTGTAGGTTTATGTGAAATAAAATATTTTGATTTTGATTTTGACTCCTGAGGCGGTGACTAGTGGTCGCGCATGGACTATACCCAGGATATTCCTTTGTCTTTCTCGATTCGCTTCCTTACTTTACATAAGTTAAGGTGTTTTAGGGATTTTTTCTCTAATAAAACCCTTGTCTGTTTTTGATAGCCAGGCAGGATTTGATTATCTAGACTGCTGTCAACCGTTCATTTTATGATTGTGATATTTTTCTCACATCTTTAATCTAGTCATTTTCCCAGTTACGGGGAATGGGGGTAATGGGGTCCTAAATAAAAGTGCTAAAAAAACACCAGGCTTCCAAACATCAGTCCCAGCAGCAGGAGGGGAGCACCCATGTCAGCCATGCATAGACAGTGTGTTTGGAGAACGGTTACCGATGCTTTAGTCTTATGAAAATGAACTACTTACTATGGGACCAACTCTGAAATCCAAATCCTAAGTAAAATTATCGAAAGTCAGTTTATTTGTTTTCACGCTAAAACGGCTGAACGGTTTTAGATGAAATTTGGTACATGGGTAGACCATGACCTGTATTAGGATATAGGGTACTTTTTATTCCGATATTCTAATGAGATCTAGACTTATGTGGGTGAAACCGCGGGGCGCAAATAGTGTGAATATAAAACAGCTCTTCCCTACTTTTAGTCGAGTTATAGAACATGAATGTATGGAGCAGCCATTTTGTTTTTCGAGATCCCATATTTGTTGGTTATAGCAAAAGTTGTAATTTTTTAAAGTAAGGTAGGTACCTCTCTCCCTTACAGTACGCCCTTTGAATAACCTTACAGTCTGAAAATTATTTCATTCCATGATACTTATCAGGAGTGTCAATAAGTAACACACGATCAATCAAATGACTTACCTTTTTATTTAAAGGATATCTGTAACGTTGTACTGTTTGCAGATGATACCTCTCTTATTTTTAAAGTAGACAGGAATAGACAAGATTTTGACGACGTAAACAGTGCACTCTCAATGGTTACGGATTGGTTTACGACAAATAACCTAGTTCTCAATGCCAAGAAAACGAAATGTGTAAAGTTCGCTCTACCAAATGTTAGAAATCTAGGACCCAACATCGTCTTAGATAAAGAGGTGCTTGAAACTGTGAACTCGGCAGTTTTTCTGGGCATAACAGTAGATGCCAAACTTCAGTGGGGCCCACATATATCAAGCCTAGCGGGAAGGCTCAGTTCGGCCGCCTACGCTGTCAGGAAAGTAAGACAATACACTGACATTGATACAGCTCGGTTAGTCTATTTTAGTTATTTCCATAGCGTTATGTCCTATGGTATTCTGCTGTGGGGCAAAGCCGCTTACATTCAAAATATATTTGTTCTTCAAAAACGAGCTGTTCGAGCAATTTACCAGCTACGTGCCAGAGTTTCTCTAAGAGATTTTTTTAAAGATGTTGGTATTCTCACGGTGGCATCACAATTCATTTTCGCCAACATCTTATATATTAGGCAAAATATACACTTATACACTAAAAACAGTGATATTCACAATGTTAACACTAGAAATAAGGACAAACTACGAGCTCCCTTTCACCGGCTTCATAAGGTTCATAACTCATTTGTTGGGCTTGGTATAACCTTTTATAACAAGCTACCCTCTTCTATGCTAGATTTGCCTTTTAATGCGTTTAAAAATAAAGTAAAATCCAACCTTTGTTCAAAGGCATACTATTGTATCAACGACTACTTAAATGATAAGAATAGTTGGTCGCTGTGATTAACTCAAGACAATGTTTATGTTCTTTCTCCAGATTTAACTTACCTACTGACAGTTTATATAAGTTTATATAATTTTTTTATTTTATTTGACTTTATGAGTCAATTTTTTAATTATTTTTTTACGAGTCTATTTATTTTTATTTTATTGTTGACATAATCTACTCATTACAATGTTTTTGTTATGAGTTTGTATTGCAATTTGTGGTTGGCTAGTGACCTCGACAATAGATTATATTATTTTTTACCTGAGCAACCGGCAGCAAGTTCGTCATGCTCCCTTAGATGTCAATGCTTGCGGTAGCGTCGGGAGTCGGGTTGCCTCCTTCCCTCAAATATGGCGAGGGGGGTAATGGCTGATCTTTGCGTTATGCTCGTGAACGGGTGCTGCTTGTGGTGACTGGTCGTCTTGCTGATCATGGTTTTGTTATTGTTACTAGTAATTAACTGTACATTTATTTTACCTCGATGGTCCTAGTTTATCATTTATAACTTCCAATTTACAGCTTTATGTAAGCGGGCACGCCCTTTATGCCTTGAGGCTTTTATTTAGATATTTAGTTCTTTTTACGTTTAGTTTTTATTTTTTAATTCTGCTTGAGTATAGTTCTCGTTGTTTTTGGTTGGTATATTGGCGTGTGCTAGCTGACATATGGCCAATAATTTATACTTAATTAAAATAATGTTTTGTGTTGCATAATAATTTTGCATACTATTGTATAGAGTCATTTTTATTTTTTTCTAACTTGAACAGACAGCTGTGCTGCTGGGGAGTTTGTTGCGCCACTTCTTCTTCCCAGCTAAAGGCACTAGGAAGTGGTGAAGGGTGGGCGTTTTTGGGGGACTGTCTTATGTAATTTTGACGTTCGAAAAGTGCTGGTTCTCAGCCTAATTTGAATAAATGACTTTTGAATTTTGAATTTTGAATCACAATGTTTCATTTTGACAGTTGAACAACATTAATTTTGTTATTTACGTTATTGAGCGACAAATTTTTCGAACATAATCTAATATAATATCATTCAAAATGATTTAGATTGTGGATCGTGTTACGCAATTATAGTGCTGATTTACTGCGAGTGAGATCATCTACAATTTTTTGCACGTAGTTTTGGATAGGTAAATAAAAACACAAAAATATTGTATAAATAAAAATATTTCTTTCTTAAACACTACTTTTATAATACTTACTTACTGATAAAAATAGTGATAAAATATATTAAGTAATTTAGAATTTCTATCCACTTTATATAGCTTTTAATAATTTTACAGTTACAAAGGAATAAGACTAGTGAAATGGGAGAAGATATAGGTAAGAAGATAGGGAATTGGACGTAATTTATGAAGTTTAAGGATATGTAATAAAAGCTGAGAACACGTGGAATGTTTTTGCACTTAAAAATATGATTTGACAGATATTTATAACATTTTAAATGACATATTTTATCTGTAGGTACTAAAGTCGGGCCGTCGAGAAAATGCGTGCCTGACAGCTGTCAGTTGGAAAATGTAAAACACATGTCATACTTACCCTGCATTTCGAGTTACGCTAAAAGTGATAATATCGCGAAACCGACCAAATTTTATAGTCACAATTATTACTCAATAGCCCTTATATTTTGTGACTATTAAATTTGGTCGGATTTACGATATTACCACTTTTAGCGTAATTCGGAATGCGGCCTTCATCGTTGGTATGAAACTGACAGGGTGTCAAGAACTCATTCTCGCAACGGCCTGACTCTAAGTAGTTTACTTTGTGATCTTCCTGTGCGAGTCGCAATAAATAGTTTTTGAACGACTTAAAAAAAAGAGCATGTTTCTTACGTCAGAACTCCGTCGTTTATAAATCGATTTGGAAAATTATTTTTTTGTTTGAAACTAAATACTGAATTTATCTAAATTAAAAATAAAATCCTGGTTCTGTAAATCATTTAAGTTTGTTACACCCTACAATTGACTTCATAGCGTACGTACTTTATTATATCACAACAATCAATCAATCATCAATCTTTCTTTTTCTTTGGATTTAAGTGACCTTATTGGTGATGTTCGTCAGAAAGGTTAAGTGCGTAATACTCGCAACCAGCGTGTGTATATGACCGATGTATGAACGTAAACGAGGCAAAAGGAGTATGTAAGGATCGTAGCAGGTGGTGTTCTGTTAGTTTCTGCCTACCCCCATGGGAAGAAGGCGTGAGTTTTTGTTATGTGTTTATTAAAAATCTAAAACATCACACTAAACCTTATTTTAAGACTTAGAACCAGAACAAAGGCACTACTCATACAGCCTCTTAGGCGGTCGTTTGTCCGTGGAATGGGACATAGACAACTGGTGCTTTTTTCTCTGCGTTAGGGTTGAGGGACGTGTAGGCGTTGATCACGCGCTCCTGGATCTCCCACCGTCTGCGTTCGCGTTCGGATTTCGCCTTGCGGATCGAACTGGCCAGCGAGAATGAGAACACAATGCCGATAATCTGAAATTCGATAAGATATACGTTAATATTTATGATACGGGAAATGGGTACTGGGTTTTTGGTGTGCTGATAAAACAATTTTAGTAAGAGTAGGTATATTTTTTACAAAATCATGCTAAAATATGTGCTTCATGTTCGTTGATAATAAAGCAAAACGAATGCCCTCATTAACTCAATTAGTACTCCAATGCCTTTGTTCAAAGGACGTCGTTGCTACGTCATCGGAAATATGGTGTGTTTTTTCTTTTATCTATATGCTTGTCACATATTTTTTAGATAACAAGGTAATCGAGAATCATGCATGAACATCAATGTTACACAAATTTTAGTAACATCATATTATTCGCAGATCCAAATACTCATGGGGAATCGTGATCGTGTTTTAAGGTACCATTCCGTACCCGACCGCAGGAGGCAACTCCTGGCGACATGTCGCCGCGACACGACTGGTTTCTATAAATTTCTATTAAGTACCTTCCGTAGATAGCGACACGTCATTGGCAGCTACGGGCGAGCGACAGGCGACACGTGCAGCCCGACCGCAGACCAGTAGTGCCACCAACGCTAGAGCGATAGTCACTTTTTTCTATCTTCTATCTACCGACTGGAATACGGGCAGTTGCCGCCTGCGGTCGAGTTCGGAATTATGACTGTAGCGACATGATGCCGTGACACGTCGCCTGCAGTTGCCTCCTGCGGTCGGGTACGAAATGGTACCTTAAGAAACCAACTTTGGACACTATGTGTACAAGAATGGTCTTCTTTCTGGCAAATAGCAGCTTTCCTGTTCATAATACCACAATCAACCCAACCAATCGCAGTCCACTGTTGGTCATGGGCTCAAGTTGAACCTCAACATCCGACCCTGTCCATGCCCTTTTCAAATTAAGCAACAACTTAAATCAACTGGCCAGCATTAGAAATGTCACTGGCCACTAAATCATTTAGTGAGAGGGTGAAAAGTCACAAAAAAACTAACCTGAATGAAAGCAATGGTCATGGCTCCAGCGCCCAACAGACCAGCGCTCTCGTAAACCAAATAGAAGACCCTAGGAAGGCATCCATTGGCATACAGCTTCGTGCACTCGGCGATTTCCATGTCCCCAATGCTTTCGTAACGGGACTCGGCACAACAGGAGTTGGGGACGGTTATGTTGCTGATGGAAATGCCGGAGGTACCCTGAGGAGGTGGCACGACGCCCCAGTCCATGTAGCTGTCGACACCGCAGCAGTTCAACTGGAAGATAATAACAAAAAAAAATGGTTAGTTTTAGGTTTTGTGATGAAAAACTATTTTACACTAAGGAGATGTGCAACGGTCTCATGACAAGCTCGGCCTGGAATAGACAATTATATCTAAACATAGACAAAAATTCAAAATAATTTCTTTTTTTTTAAGCAGCCCTGTTGTACAGCCAGCAGTGAAAGAACACTAAGCCTACGTACGCACGGGCGCTTTTTTTAATGCGAGGTTTCTTGACGTGCACTGGACAGCGTTCGGTTCGACAGCGAGAGTTGAAAATCCAGAGCACGGTCATATGCCTTGCATTAAAAAAAGCGCTCGTGCGCATTTGGGCTAACAAAACAAAGTGTTGTATTCCAGTAACCAACAGTTTGTTTTCATAACAACAAAGTTTTGAATATTACACAAAAGTATTTTGAAAAAAGGACGTGTGCGGTCGGGGGACCCCCGTCAGAAACGATTTTTTTCTCACGTATGATTTAAAACAAATACAAAATATTTGCAGCCGCCATCTTGGATTTACATTTGACCACACTATTAGCTTTAGCACCCTCGAAAACTATGAAAACGACACCCATGACAAAAAAATTGAAAATTTTCGCAGCCGCCATCTTGTATTTACATTTCGACCTCACTAACGGGTTTTGCACCCTAGAAAACCACGAAAACGATACCCATGATGATTTTTTTTTAATTTTCAGAGCCGCCATATCGGATTTTCATTTTGACAAAATTCTCACTTTCTCTCTCTCTCTCTCTCTCTCTTCGGCATGCAGTGTACTCGGGCCGATGTGTACAATTTTATCTCACGACACTGTTAATCACTTGTACTCTTTTCTTTTGTTTTTCTGCCGGCGTGCTCTCTCACTCTCTTTTTCTTTCTCTTTGAATTAGAAGAAGACAGTCGCAAGTATTAACACTTTTTAGCGTGACGGTTTCTGAAAGTTTTCAAACCGCTTTAAAGAACTTCGTTCCAAAAATTACATTCGGTGCTCACCATAGATATCTATATTATACGTTTTAATAATACATCTATGGTGCTCACCGTATCTAAAAAGTTTTATCAATTTCCTTGCTTGAGTCGTTACAGTTGACCGACCACAATATAAACTATTACAACTGGAATATACCGACTAATTAACATTTTACAGCCGAATAAAAATAGCTTTACACAATTATTACGGGTAGTTAAAGTTAAAACATTATGTAATTTCTTTGTTTCAAGGGAAAAAACCTAGGCTGCGCAAACGCATCGTGTTATCAAACCACTTAACAAAATGTGGTGTATTCTGTAATATGATAACACGTAAACAATAAATGTAACTATACTATAGAGGTTAATATAAGTTTTCCGAACCATAAAAACAGTCGATTTTCCTCAATGACGTTTTATCTTAATTTGTTGTAAACACCTATTTTTCCTTAATTAAGTTTCATATTAAATATCCTTTAAACTGAGGATATTTACAATAATTATTTATTGTAAATATCCAATTAGACTCAACACTCTGTTATCAGAGTGTTGAGTCTAATTGGATAACTGACTCACAAACTCTCAATATTATTGAGCTTTACATATTTGAAAACAAATAAATGATTCTATAAATGTGTCGTGCCTCAAATGACTACAATATATAATAATATATTTGGAAAATCCAAAAGTGCACGCCTCATAACGCTCATTCAAAAACAGAAAAATATTTAAACGACTGTTCATGAAGTATGTTTTGACTTTTTTTTTTACCCATCAATATGGGTATAATTTCTCACCTCGCAATCTTTACGTACTGTCAAAGACTATTTAGGTTTGCTTTTTTGGTTGCTAGGCAACGGAAGAGGGTCGAAGTTGGAAATATAGTTAAATGTAGATACTAGCTGACCCCGGCAAACATTGTTTTGCCAATTATTTGTTTGGGGTGGACAACCCTTATCACTTAGGGGTATGAAAAATAGTAACCGATTCTCAGACCTACTGAATATGCATATAAAATTTGGTAAAAATCAGTAAAGCCGTTTCGGAGGAGTAAGGTAACTAACATTGTGACACGAGAATTTTATATATTAAAATATTATATTACCTAGTTAGTTTTTTATAAATTATTATTAAGTAAACTACTTTAATTAAAAGAGCCTTTGTAGGGTTCCTCCTATGGCTGAAACGAATCTTTAAAAAAAAAATTGTTTCAACTACCTAATTGATTTTCTCGCTAGCTACAATGTTTTCATGCATTTATTGACGAGATTAAAAAAAAAACTATTTTGATGTTTTTTTTTTAGTTTCTGCTGCATTAAATAGATTTTTGAAAAATACACTATTAATCTCCATTAAATTATCTATACAATGGTATATAAATTAAGTAGGTTCTGTGTAGTAGCAGGAGTGTAACAACAAAAACAGTTGCAGAAAGGAGGCAAAACAAATTTTTCGATCGCAGAGCAGTGCAATACTAGCTTCTGCCTGCGACTTCGTTCGCGTGGAAGTCGTAAGACACCACAATATACTAAAATAACAGCCAGATTTTTATAAAACTTCCCTGTATACTACGTTTGTAGTTTTGGTCTCAGCAGCTACAATATAAAGTCAGGACTGGTGCCGCGGGAGCAAGCAATCGTATAGGTAGTTGTCCGTTTGAAAAGCCTTCAGTAGCAATTTCCCATTGCTTGCGAAGTTTTTCGTTTTTAGTCAATTAATGAACGCCTGCTTTCTTGCATTTATACTACCTAATGGCACAACACTGATACACAGACTATTGCATTCTTATAAATTATTCCTGACGAACAGTAGATATGGACTGTATTTTTGTTTTTCAAAATTTGTGATTGCAAAAAGTCAAGGACATCGTTTCGTAAGACCGTTTTCTTGTAGCGACCACGGTGTAGTACATGCCATTATTGCCTCATCTCAAAAATCCATCCTGTATATGTCATGATTGACTGCTCTTAGCTCCATAAAGGTATAGCGTGATAACTATCTGCAATATTCTAACCATTTGGCTCGTCTTTTTATAGAACATAAAGCAATATTGCTTATCCCTCATACGCAAATAGCGTGATGTGTCGTTGACCAGACTTATAGGGAATATCTGAGTATGCAAAACTTTAACAAAATCTATCCGGTAGGTACTACCGGATAGATTTTGTTGCGTGATGCTGGAACAACACACTACATTCAAACACAAAACTAGCAATTACTTTTATTCAAAAATATTCAGTATACAGTTTTGACTCAGCCACAATTTTATTATAATATGTATTAGATGTATAGACACGCCACAACGATACTCTGAAACACTCTACACGGTTCAGTGGCCAAGATAAAATTTGGCCAATGAGCACGCATTCGTGTGAGTTGTGGACGCTCAATCAATGATACATACATACATACATAAACTCACGCCTTCTTCCCATGGGGGTAGGCAGAAACTACAGAACGCCACCTGCTACGATCCTTACATACTCCTTTTGCCTCGTTTACGTTCATACATCTGGTCATACACGCACGCCGGTTGCGAGTACTACGCACCTGGCCTTTCTGAAGAACATCACCAATAAGGTCAGTATATGTCCTCCTAGGGCGACCCCGCCCGGCCTTTCCCTTTACATCAGCCTTGTAAATACATTTTGTTAGTCGTCTTTCATTCATTCTCTCAACATGCCCAAACCATCTCAGCATACCCTTTTCAATTTTTGTCACTACATCTTCTTTTAAATCACACCGCTGTCTTATCACATCATTCCTCAGCCTATCATTCATAGTCAGGCCACACATGCTTCGCAAGGAACGCATTTCCACAGCATTTATTCTACTTTCATGTTGTTTTTGCCACACCCAACATTCACTACCATACATAAGCGTGGGCACCAGCACACCATTGTGAACAGCCAGTCGAGCCTTTTTAGACATCGACTGGTTGGTCACAATCGCATGTATAGCACCATTCACTTTGTTTCCCGCGTTTACTCTCCTTTCCACATCTCCATCAATCTTCCCATCCCTTGTAAACAGACTCCCCAAATATATAAACTCACTTACAATCAATGATGTGTCCATGTTTCTATTGTTCTCAACTATTAGTAATTTTCCAACCTACAAAAATCTACCATTAAAATAATCCTAAAATTACAAAATCCAGCACTTAGAGAGGACTATGACAGGCAAAGCTGACATAGATCATGGATCAAAGATTTATTTCTCACCACAATATAAAGGACATTTTCAAAAGATCATAGGACAATACATAATAGTTTTAATTATACTGTGGGAGACTGGTGCCTAAGCTAGACGTAAGGCCTGTATTTCAGGACACCAGTAGTGCTATTCTGTAAAAATCTCACCGTGATATCTTAGGTGAAGTGAGCTGCCAATAGTATCAATCCTTACCAACTGAAAGCTCACTCCACGCTCACATCACCTAAGATAACACGGTGAGATGGTTACAGAATAGCACTATTGGTCTCCACCCCTTTGGAAGCAGTTACATTTATTAAGGATTATGCACTCGAATACAAATGCGGTAAGTAAAATAAAACCAGCAAAAAAAAAAAAGAGATTACATTAATTATTACTTATTCTAGTGTTAGTATGTGTGTGAGTTTACATGGTGTGCGTGTGCGTGGCGTGTGTAGTGTGTGGGGGTGTGTTTGTGCGTGTGAGTGGGTGTGTGTGTAAGAAAATGTGATAGGAAGATGAAGTGTTGAATGCACAGAATGGTGATATGTACAGGGTGACTGGATCTGGACCCGCCATAGCAAATTGGCATATAGAGGAGGTCATTTACTAATTATTATTTGAACCATACTTTCCCTAGCTAAAGTTTTATAGTTTGGTATATATGTAAATTTTTATACTTTATTGAGATCTTTCCAAAAAAATTTTTTTGCATTATTTTAGTAGTTTTTTTATTATTTGTTGGTAGTCATAAACATTGATGATTAAAATACCTCGGAACTTCCCCCAAACTAGGTTTAAAAAATAAGATAGTAAGCAATAAAAAAAAATAAAAAACTGAAAAAAAATCTTTACGATTAAGGGAAAGTAAGGTCTAATAATTAGCAAATGACCTCCTCTATATGCAAATTTTCTATGGCGGGTCCAGATCCAGTCACCTTGTATAAATACCTATTTTGTATTGTTTATTATTTTATTGGTTTTCAAACAAGCAAGTTATACCGTGGTAGCTATAAGTTTTTCCGTAGCTTCATAACTTAACTCCTGGAAAAGAGTAAGTGAAAGGCACGAGGCATAAGGAGGCTTAAGATGTCACATGTATGTCACTACAGTATATTTGATTTTGCGAGCTATGTTTTATATTATCTTATCTTTTATCTCATTATTTATTCTGATACCTAATTTATTTAAAACGGACACACACTTCCCTGTTTATTATTCTAGCGTATGGCACTCGTGGGTTGCATCGGGCCACGATCTCCCTTTCGGTTGCGAAGAAGTCCGAAAGGGAGATCGTGACCCCCGGCAACATGGCAACTGAAAGAACACGGGTGGGTTTTAGTCAGTAAGAGTCTCTGACACGCCCTCCCGCTCCGCCCAGAGCGGGAAAAATTATTTGATAATATACCACACAAAAAGAAATGGTGGTACACTTTGTGTTGTCATCTGACAATATGCTGAGCTGAGGCCCTTTTGGCATTATAATCATTGTTTTCTGTTTTTTATAGTTATAAGGTGTATTTTCTCTGCCGTAATGCCAATAAACGCATTTTTCTTTCTTTCTAAGAACTAGCATCCAATTGACAGAAGTGAAAATTATTGCACCGTCAAGAACCCCTTTTTTTTGGTGGGAAATTATCAAATAACATCTCCCGCTCTGGGCGGAGCGGAAGGGCGTGTCAGACTCTTACTGACTAAAACCCACCCGTGTTCCTTCGGTTGCCCTGTTGCCGGGGGCCACGATGTCCCATCGGTTTTCTTCGAACCCGTTTTTTGGCCCGGTGGGCATTGGCCCTAGCGGATCCCGTCAATTCTGCTAACATCTCTTTGAGGCGCGCGTGGAACACAACGCGCCGTCGACCCGGACTTGGTCCTTATCGGACGGCAAGCTACCCATTGCTCACCGTCCGCAAGCCCGCGCCTACGGTGGCCGGAAATCGGCTCGCGATTCCCGCCCCGGGCGTCTCCTCCTGCGGCGATTAGGGGCGTGAGGTCGCGAACTTTGCTTCTCCCTACCGTCAAGAACCCCTCATCTGGCAAAGTATCAATTACAGTCCACTTCAAATGGTCCAAAAACATAACTTACCCTGCTTTGAATGAAGTCGAACGCGTCTTCGACCTCTTCGTTCTGATAGTAGTACGGCAGTGTGACCCTCAGCTTTTCATCCAGCATACCGGTGACCTGCGATCGGAGGCTGTAGGCGGCGATGGCGGCTGCGATCTCCAGGACGAAGATCAGACTGAGGATGACTGCGAACTGGGGAGAAATGAGATTATTTTACTAGGTGGATAAAATAAGTTTTTTAATAATAGAATAGAGACTTGTGAATTTAGTAATCGGAAGCACATGGTACTAAGTAACTACCTTGTCTAAGATGAGACTTCAAAGGACGGCCATCGCTGGGCATAAGCCTCCCTTAACGACCGCTAGGGCGCGTTCCTATGTCGTGACGATTAATTTATCGTTGAACGACTGTCGTCTCTAACTGTTCCCATTATATCGACTGTTTATCGTCACTGTGTCGTCGAAATATTTTATCGTTGAACGACTGTCGTATCTAACTGTTCCCATTGGATCGTGACGACATTTCGCAACAAGAGTCCGACTAGTAGTGACACGCACAGAGCGAGCCGAGTATGGGCGCGGGGGGCGTGAGGGGAGAAAAACACACGTGTAAACTACAGATAGTCGCAAAACGACACATGATTTGCCGTCACAATAAGTCGTGACGATTTTTTTATCGTTTTACGACTTTCGTGCTAACCGTTCCCATTAACTTGACAATTTGTCGTCACTGCAAAAAAAAGTCGTGGACGACAGTTAATCATGTCGTTTTAGTGAACAAGCCATGACGCTTTAAACGACACGATAATACAGGGTGGCAGGGACATCGACGCGAACCAGCGATTCAGTACATGATGCTAAACCTCCCGCCGTTAAATTTTTTTGCACTTTTCTATGAAACAACTGTTTTTTTTTTAAATAACCGACCAAAAATTTCAATGCAGGAGGGTTTAAAACTTCAGAATCATGTACTGAATCCATGGTAGGTAACCATTTTCTCGTCGATGTCCCTACCACCCTGTAGGTATGTCGTCACGGCATAGTGGGAAAAGCAATACCAAGCAATATTTTAGAAAGTGGTTCTTTTTTTGATAATGATTTTATCAATTTAAGCTGCGACAAAAACCTGTGTCTATATTTTGAATCCCCACACTTTCACACGTTAAGTTTTAGAAAAAGTTCAGATTATTAAACGAACCACATACAAACAATCTTTTATTCTAAGGCTCGATGTGCCATATATTTTTACGCCCAGGTACCTACTGTTCAATAAAGAATTTACTTACAATGTTAACCAAGCAGGTGCTCTCCTTCAGTGCGCCCACGCACCCGAAGAGAGACACGAACAGCATGATGATACCGATGGCGATGACGAAGGTGGCCGGAGAGAAGAACTTGTCTTCGAGGAAGAAGGACACGTCATGGTAGATCGCGTATATCGTCGTGCCCACTGATATTATTAATGCTGAAGTTAGCTGGAAAAAAGAAAATCAATTAATTCAAGTAGAATTTAATTTGAAGCAGTGATAGAAAAAAACATAAGTATAATATGTTGATTCCTCTTAGCGGGTTAAGAGGCCGGCGACACGACTCGCAACTACAAATCGAGATGTTTGTAAAATTTAATTCCAAGCACGTTGCGCTAGTGTGAGTGCCTGTCGGAGCGATATACACCTACAGTGAGCAATACTACTACGCACACATTGACAATTATTGCTTGACGCGATAGTACTACTATATAGCTTTCGAAAATTTATGATAAATTTGGATGTGTTCCGTAATACAAAAAATTATGAATGAAAACTTAATGTATTTCTATTTTTTTTTTTCGATAATTTGTAACTTGATAACATAAACTGTGCTTCTGCGGAAACAATATTACAAATATTGTTTTTTATAATACAGAAAAAACAATATGAAAACATGTCATTTACGCTGTAAAAATGTACTAAATGCAATTCGCTTACACTTCATTTAAAGGTAAGTTTTTGGAAATAAAAAGACGTAGGAGCCTAGATAAATACTGTCTCAATCCGAATATCAACATAATATGGTGGAAATATGCTCAAATTGCAAATGATTTATGTACTACGTTTGTATGGACAATTCATGCGTCGCCGCAATCTTAAGAATGCATTCAATAGCCTTCCAGAATGACAATGCTTTAAATTTGCGCCGTGCACTCTAGCGCATTTTTTACAATTATTATTTGTATTCCTACTATGAAAAAGAACGGAGGTGAAGACATTTTTTCCAACAAAAAATCAGTATTTATTTAAAAAAACACAAGTGTAAGTCCGTAAAATCTCCCTATAGGGGGACTTTTTTAATCGTTATTAATTATCTACTACATAACAGCTACAAATTCACACTACATTATTGATACCTAACTGTAAGTAAATCCGAGGAAACACTCTAAAAGTATTTTTTTTTTCATATTCGATAAATTTTAATGAAAAATGTTAGTTAATCCGATAAAATAACTCATAAGCTTTTAGAAATAATAAACAGACAGAATTCAAATCGAGTCAATAACATCGGAGATATGGCAAAAAATGTAAAGCAAGGTCACAAACGCTATTCAAAAATTGAATAACATGAAAAATATGAAAGATAGACTTTCAAAGTTAATTTTCTATAATTTTTCATGAATATTCAGAAAAATACACATGCCCATGGGCGACATTATATACGTCAGCCAAGATGTCAGATTATACAACATCATAAAGGCTCGCTCGTTATTTTTATTTCCTCGCACAATGCTTAGTAAAACGTTGTATGACACGTGCGTAAAATGATTCACCTACTTTCCGCACTTGTAGCATAAATAACTATTTTTGTTTTGTCATGTTTATTTAACGATACCTATGACGTCTGCGGAGTTTCGCAGGATAATTTAATTTGATCCTGTATACAGTTAAAAAGAAAGAAAAAAAAGAAAAATATTTTATTTGGGACTGTTCGTGTTGATACGACAAAAAAAGTTATAAAACTAATGTCTGCTAGCTTGCATGGGATGTGGGTGTATTAGGTGGGTCTTGGTGATTTTTCTGTAATAATTACACAATCAATACTTTAATAATAGCTGTACTTGTTTACCATGCCCTTAAGAGCGTTTATACCTATAGAAAGTGGGCAACGTCGCAAATAGCTGTCAAATATTTCGCTGTTTTGATTAATTTGGCAATATTACTGTATGGAAATAAGAAATATGGCTAACTAGTGAACTAAAATATTGATTATGAAATGCAATAATTAATATTGTAACACCGAATATTTAGTTTTGGATGTAAAAAAAGTGTTTGAAAACTTTCCAAATGCCTTTTTTATACCTAAAACGGTTAATTCAAGTTCACTAGTTATTGAAATTTCATATTTCCATACAGTAATATTGCCAAATTAATCAAAACAGGTAAATATTTGACAGATATTTGCGACATTGAACGCGCTCATAATGCATAAGCACGCAGTTGACATAAATATGATTAAATAATTAAGTATTTGTGCATCCCGAGGTTGAAAATTATACCAATTAAATAATTAAATGAATCACCGAAAACAATGACTTCAGCATACCTGCTAAATGCTGCTCTAATAAACACTTTGCCTGTACAATAGGTAGGTACAGATTTATTTTAAGTAAAGTTAATTACAAATAAGTTAATTTAGAACCCCTGTCAGATGTCTTGAATATGACCATGTCATGTCATTTAGTGGGTAGTAATCTGACAAACGTATCTATTCTTAAGATTACCACAAATAAATCAAGAAACAAATACTCGTCCATCAAGAGCCATCATTCAGATTTTGAGCGTTGATAATTAAAATAACGAGGTACAAAACAGCAGTCTGTCAACTCTCAAGACAGTTTTTTTGTGCTAAGTAATGGTAATGTCTACTAAAGCGCAACTAATTTCTTGTAGTCTGTATCGACTCTTATACAAGTTGTCAGGGACATCGACGCGAAAACTGAAACCATGGATTCAGTTATTAAAAAAAAAATACCTACGCGGTCAAAATGTATCCCCCCTGCCACCCCGTAGAGCATTTTACCTCATACAAGCAGTTTTACTCTAGGACTCGGCAGCTCACGTTGTTGTTGTCTCTAACTAAAGAGCTAGAGTGTCATTCAAGACTTAAATTTATTGCTCTTTCTAGGAGAATCTTGATGTGTGACCATACATAGTTACACATTTTATACAGGGTGGCAGGGACATGACGCGAACTGTTACCATGGATTCATGTATGAGGTAAAATGCTCTACGGGGTGGCAGGGGGCCACCCCGTAGAGCATTTTACCTCATACAAGCAGTTTTACTCTAGGACTCGGCAGCTCACGTTGTTGTTGTCTCTAACTAAAGAGCTAGAGTGTCATTCAAGACTTAAATTTATTGCTCTTTCTAGGAGAATCTTGATGTGTGACCATACATAGTTACACATTTTATACAGGGTGGCAGGGACATGACGCGAACTGTTACCATGGATTCAGGACATGATTCTGAAACCCCCTGCATTGAAATTTTTCGTCGGTTATTAATAAAAAAAAAACAGATTTTCCATACATTTTGACCACGTAGGTATTGTACTTTTCTATGAAAGAGCAGATTTTTTTTTAAACCGACGAAAAGTTTCAATGCAGGTTGGTTCAAAATCATGTACTGAATCTATGGTAACAGTTTTCGCGTCGATGTCCCATGCCACCCTGTATATGTAGTGCCAGCACGCGTAGCATGACCACCGTAGAAACGAGTTTTGTCGACGGAAGAGTAGACAAAATGACAGATAAACAATCACAATCCGTCATTTTGTCTATTCTTCCGTCAACAAAACTCGTTTCTACGGTGGTCATGCTACGCGTGCTGGTCGACCGAACTCTGCTCGGGTGAAAATAGATAAACATATCGTCCAGGGGGCCTACCACAAGCTCATAAAGCAGTATTATTTTAATATTACTTCAGTGTGGGAAAGAGATGAAGCTCTATAGGAAGTATAGCTCCATCTCTTTCTCCCACTGAAGTAATATTAGAATAATACTGCTTTTGAGTTGGTGGTAGGCCCCCAGGTATGCCAACGTTGTATCACATTCCCGAGGCTGTGAAAATAGAGAAAACGAATTTTCCCAGTTATGAGACCTAGCTAGATAGATAGAATATTCTTTATTATGTACACCATAAAAATTACAGACATTAATTTAGAAATTTTACATTAGGTGACACAATGGGCGGTCTTATCGCTAAAAGCGATCTTTTACAGACAACCTTTGGATGGATTTAAATGGAAAAGGAGAGACAATACTGCAGGTAGTCAGTTTAGATCGATTTTTCGTCCCCCTAAACCCCTATACTTTCGTCGAAATCGTTAGAGCCGTTTTCGAGAACATATTGCTCGTTTAATAGTATAGGATTTATTAAACATAAGACTAGCCACTGGTATGCACATGAAACTCCATATTATTGATTGAATCATAATAAAGTCAAGTGACCACGAACGAGCCAAGACCTTGACATTTGAGAGGATACTGAAAATCGATACACTCGTGACCAACCGCTTAAGTCATTGTGCAGAGGTCGTTTCATTTCTTTCAGTTTTGTTCAGTATATAAGCTGATCATACTTAAAAATGCATTTCCTTGTTTTTAAATTTTTAGCGGCAGTACATAATGCATTTTGCAACTACAGTATAAAAAACGGGAGATAATGTCCCTACAAAAACAAGGTTATTGCTTAGGTAACATAACTTAAAAGAAATCGATTTTCTTTCTTGGTACCTATAGCTAGAGTACGTACCTACCTACAGTAGACTTGGCTGACTTTATGGTACCTAATTTTCAAGGGCGGATCCAGGGGGCACGGGGAAACGCTAAAATAAAATCGAATCGTCTGAATGGACTGGCCTGAATGCATATCTATCAAGACGTTGCTTTAAAACGATGAACGCTGAAGAGGCTACTATATCTTCATTGAAAAAGAATGAATTCCAAAAACAGCATAGTGCTATCTATATCTATACTAATACTAGCTGACCCCGGCAAACGTTGTTTTGCCAATTATTTGTTTGGGGTGGACAACCCCTATCACTTAGGGGTATGAAAAATAGATAGTAGCCGATTCTCAGACCTACTGAATATGCACATAAAATTTGGTAAAAATCAGTAAAGCCGTTTCGGAGGAGTAAGATAACATTGCGACACGAGAATTTTATATATAAGATTATAAAGAGGAAAGATTTGTATTTTTGTATGTAACGAGTAAACTTAAAAACCACTGGACTGATTTGAAAAATTCTTTCAGCAATGGATAGCTACATTATCAGCGAGTAACATAGGCTATATTTTATCCCCGTACTACCACGGGAACGGGAACTACGCGGGCGAAACCGCGTGACGTCCGTTAGTACAAGTTATGGGAGACACTTCTTGTCTGTCTGGCCCATGTGCCCGTCCCAAAAACAAATCCTGTATCCGCCCTTGCTAATTTTAGTGGGTTACATTTTCCCACTAGATGCGGGAAGCACAGAACCAGCCGAAATGGCGGTGCTGGGGGTGGCCGCCTATGTCCAGCAGTGGACGTCTTTCGGCTGAAATGATGATGACGGTGATGACATTAATTTAGTGAATGCCTACTAAAACATCCATGTTACCACTATGCTGTTAAATCCTAACTATAATAACTTCTATATATATATATGTAAAATTCTCGTGTCACAGTGTTAGTTGCCATACTCGAAATTTTATATGTATATTTGGTAGGTCTAAGAATCGGTCGTAATGTATTTTTCATACCCCTAAGACCCTTAATTAAAAGTTCATTCCTATTCGATACGAAAACAAAACAGGACAATCACATACAATGCATAGGTACGCAAATTTTAGATTATTCATCATAAAAAATATAGTCTAATATAAATTTTATCTCTTGTACACACAAACCAAGTATTTCTTCAAGATAAACGGTTATTATGTGTTAAAAACGTGACAACTAACAACAGAAGATAAATATTTCCTTGTATAAATAACCATTGTATTTCCTTCTAATGATTTCAATATTCTGAACCATTGTATAGATTCCTACAAGTGCTTGGTCAATTACTTCGCCTGAATGCTGTTACGCAATAAAAGACTTAAATTTTATTGACATTGAGGTGTTAATGGCATAGATGTCGCATGGAATGCCATAGATAGATATGCTTTATATAGCCATAAATTGTCTGAAGTCAATAATACTGATACACAGCTGAAAACAATAACAGGACGGCGTCGATCGAGTGCTGAATAGTTTAAATTAATTATTTTAACGTTGCTGAGTCATGTCTTCTATTGATCGTTTGTATTGAGCTCCTTAAGTTCTGAGTGTTCTGAGTTGAGCTCCACGATTACTGACAAATGCTTGCACTGACTGGACAGGTCCACTCAAATCTTTCTGTGTGGTTCTTTCCTCAAAAGACCATTTCAGACATTAATCTACATGGTCCTCATATGGCCTGACCAAGATTATGTCTGGACTTTAAAAGAGACTGCGACCTCTGAGTTTGTTTCGGCCTTTCTTCTCAGAGTAATCATATAGGAAACGCCAAACTTATCTAACTTTTTTTTAATATGACGTGTAAAAGTTATTCTGATATCCTTTACAGAATAAACAATTTCATTTCATTTCCTGTGTCCCAAAAAAAAAAAAATTTCTTTCTTGTTTTATTTATTTATTTTATTTCTTTCTTTCTTCTGTTTTCCTATAAAGTCATGACCACATGGTGCTTCGCCAATGAACCGCTTATCAACGAGGCTCTGTGTATTCCAATAACTACCGACAGCTGTCAGAGGATAGCCCGAAACCACAGATGAATAGAGATGGTTCACTCCTCATTTTAGATATAAAGCTACAAGTACGCGGCGGGCCCGTCTTGTCGGGTCAATTCAGTGAGTGTAACGTAGTCAGAAGATATAAGAGTTACGCGATAGAAAGAGAGGTAACTTCTAGCTGAACAATTATAATTGTAGGTAATTAGCGCTGTGTGACCTTTTTTTTGGGTAGTTAATTAAAAATTAAAACTTTTAACCTTAACAGGTCTTCTCATAATGCAAGCTGGTGTATTTGTGAAAGAACACTCAAATTTTTTTATAACATGCGACTTGCATTCAAAATATACCCGTCGAGACCCAACACGCCTAAGAATTCCTTCACATCAAAGCACATTATGTCATAAAAATAGCTTTATCACAGCAATAAAAATTTTCAACAATATTCCAAAAGAAATAAGAGAACTCCCTCTAAAACACTTTAAATCCAAACTACACAAATGGCTTATTGGTAATTGTTTTTATAGTGTAAAAGAATTTTTTGATAAAAAAGTAACAGATAAATATAAGATAAAACAATGAGTTTTAATTATATTACTTTAATATCTATTATTGTTAAGTGTTTAAATATATACGAAACCGTAATAAGTGTAATAACCAATGTTATTAGACATGTTATGATAATAATTTAAAAAAAAAATGTGTTAAGTATATAAAATTTATACATATAACATATTTAAATATTTGTATGCCAGTCCATGGCGAAACATGTAAGATCGTAACTATATTATAAGACCTTAATGTACCATGTTTCAAAGCAAATAAATATATTCTATTCTATTCTATAATAACTTCTCCCGCAATCCCGGCAACCCTGGCAGGCATCTAATGTCGTGCTCGAAAATAGCGTTTTCCAACAATCACGTTGACGTGTTCTTCGGTGGAGACCACGAATCGTTAAACGTAAGGTAGGACGCCCTCAGGCTAGGTGGAGCGACGATCTTCGCAAGGTGGCTGGTAGCAGCTGGATGAGAGTTGCTAAGAATCGAGCTGAATGGCGTGCAATAGAAAAGGTCTAAGTATGTCCAGCAGTGGACTGCTGTAGACTGATGATGATATGACTTGCTATTGACGTAGGTATTTTAAAAGTTGAGAAGTACATACCTACAGTTCGTTTTTTAAATCCCAGGGACTAGTTTGACAGGTACAAATGTCAAACTCCAAATTGAAAAAAACCGACCAAGTGCGTGTCGGACCATGACAATGAAGGGTTCCGTAGTTGGGATGAATTTATCCCAAAAACAAACTTAACTTTATAGTTGAAAAATATGTTCTCTCATACGGAATGTATGGGAAAACATGTTTTTGCAACTGCAAAGTTAAGTTGGTCGATTATTACTCGTTAACTTGTAGGTAAAGCCTACTTAGCTGTGATAGTTTTCCTTTTAATTTCGTTATATAAACTACTGATTTGATTTTTTTTCACACATCCAAAACCAACCATTTAGCTGGCAGGGGGGGGACACTTGACTCTAACAAAAATTAGCACTTTTAAAGCTTAATATTTCGCAAACGGATCCTTGAATCCAAAAATAGATTTGACAAACTCCCAATGTTTTCGAAGGATCTTTCCAATGATACCCCACACCAAGGTTAAAAAAATGTATACCTATGCCAAATTACAGCTTTCTAGTACTAAGGATCTCGGAGTTAGACCGCGGACAGACAGACAGACAGACGGACATGACGAAACTATAAGAGTTCCTTGTTTACTAAAAACCAACAAGTATCACTTGAAATGTCAAATTAGAAAGTCTGGGAATAAAAAACGAACTTTAAGTACTTGAAGTTTAAGCAGAAATGACAGAGCACAAGGAGTAAAAGCCATGGAGTCAGACTTCAAAATCAAAATTACTAATCATTGCAACATTGCTGAAATGGTTGACTAAGAAAGATAAAATGAACAACAGATAAGCTGATAACGGATCAATGAAATGCTACCAAACGCCCTTCGAATGTAATTATGAAGATGGCGGATTCGTACCGAAAAAAAACCTAGTACCTATAAGTAGGTATCAAGACAAAAAGGAGGGTTTTTTTTTAGCCTTTGGTCGCATTGGAGTCAAGACGTCGCGGAACTGTTCTCGATTCGTGGTGCTCAATTATTGTGTTAGTTGTAATTTGTGATCATTTTGTTAATTGGTGATTTTAATAAACGTCGTCGCACCCAGTGTGTGTGTAATTTAGCTAGTGTGATTCATTTGATAGTAAATTATAATGTGATTTGAACTGCAAACTGTTTTTCTATTGCGCATTAACCAACACTACCCACACTACGCCCACAGTAGTTAAAATATCGCTGATAATAACGAAAGTCACATACCCGTCTCCGCAGAACACTCGCAGGCTCTAGTAGTGTTTCACACGGAAATTCAACGCATAAATGAGCAGATATTATCACCAATGAAACTGAACACAATCAGTACCCTAATTGCGTAATACAACACAATCACAACCTGTTTCGATTTGAAACAGATTGCTAATCCATTGCTTTATAAGTAGGAAAAAAAATCTGTTCAAAAACATAAATAAAGCAATGTATGTTGTTGAAATGTCAAAATGAAACAAATTAGGCATAATTGTTTACGAAAATGAGTTACGCAATTAGGGTACCGGTCAACTGCCCTAATTTTGCCTGGCGTCCTATGTTTGCCTATAATGAAAAAAACTGTAGTTATCTTTTTCATTTTCCTTTATGGCAATCAAAGCTGAGTTTTCATAGAGAGCTTTAAGTTTCGATTGTCATACAAGTAAAATTTAAAAGATATTACAGCTTTTTCATTATAGGCAAACATAGGACGCCAGGCAAAGTTAGGGCAGTTGACGGTACTGAACTCCAAAAACGCGTTCAAGTTTCAATATTCCACAACAATTTTGACATTGACAGCTCTTGAACGCGGTTTTGAAGTGCTGAACGCGTTCAGGGTTATTTCTGAAATTCGCCCATAATTAGCCAACCTCTAGGTAACATTTAAGACTTAATAAAATGCTATAACCGCTGCAGTATGACTAAATTCCGATCACGTGGAAATCAAGAACAATATAATACACGGCTCATTGTTTCTATTGCACGGCCATTGAAATATAAGTAAACATGGCGATATGTCAGCTGCAATAATAATGTGAATTAATTTCAGTTCACGTTCGTATTATATTGCTTAGAATATGTCTTCATATAGTTAGGAATTCTAATTAGTTTACTAACACCTTTACAGCCTTCTGAAGGCCAAGTCTTGTCAAGTAGCAATTTTATTTTACTTTACGGTGTACTTTGCGGTAGGTAATGGTGAATTGAATTTTTCATCATAATACGGCAATGTATTAGAAAGGTGTGGTCAAATTTAAGGGTACAGACCATCAAACGGACCACTTTTCTCCATGGCACCAACATCGTAACTGCGGGAGTCACAGAAGTGAAAACTTGAACAATATCGCCTTGGTGGAAGAAAAATACTCGTATAGAACATTGGTCCGTAACGATATATAAAGAGCACAATCGCGTTTATAAAAATGAGGTGTCGGTAACGGAGTCGCGAGTTCAATTGTTTTTTTTTTTCCATCTCAAAAATGCCCAACGCGCCTAAAGAAGTTTACACTTCAAAAATTCAAATGTCCCATACAAAACTTCGATATCTACGCGACCTAAATGTATGGGACAGCTGATAATTTTTTCTTGATTACGATGTTGGTCCTATGGAGAAAGTTGTTCAGTTTGATGGTGCGTACCACACCCTTAAATTTGAACACACCTTTCTGCTACACGCTGTATATCCACTGAACTTAGGTATCCTAATGACCACCTAAATAAATAGGCTTCCAGGTTTTTAGGATCTCAACACCATGCTTTGAAGATGGTATAAAGAAAGAAAGATTTTTTATTTTTTTATGGCAGTAGTGCTTTGTTTTTGCAAGATGAAAAATAAGGGAGACCTGCTCACCCTTTTAAACAATATCCCTTAGCTGCTTTTTACGACACCCCAATACAGAAAGGGTAACAGATATATTATGTTACTCACGATGAAAGAATATGTACATAACAGACAACTTCTTATAACGGTTATAGGCATGCTATCCACAATTGGTTTCATTTATAAACGTTGCTTAAACTTAAGTGACGTTCAAACGTCAAAAATGTATGGTTATACATTCGCTAATTATTACTTAACTTAAGGTACAGACGCCAGCACATCAAGCTACTACAATCTGTCAAATTTATTTAATAGATTTTCAACTTTATCGCTGATGGCTAAGGTTCAAAGTTGATTGGGAAAATTTGACAGTTTCGGGTAGCTTGATGTGCTGGCGTCTGTACCTAATAATGTAAACAACCAGAACACCCCCGAATTTTGTAAACAACCAGAACGCCCCCGAATTTTGTAAACAACCAGAACGCCCCCGAAATGTCGAGTTGTTGCATAACTTTTTAATTAGTCGAGATTTTTCTTTCATATTCTTTATGGTTTTTGTTTATATCACAAGCTATCCGAATATCTAAAACTATTTAGCCTAAGCCAAGATGGAGGCGTGAAAATTGATTCGCTGTTACAATGTGCAATGTATAGTAGATAACATGTTACTATGTACACAATCCCTTTAGAAAATTGACCAATAACTATGATAGAACATGCTGTCGTACCCTAGTATAGGTAGATACGAGGGATTTACTTAATCCGGTAAATGGATGGTAAACATACAAAGTATGTATCGTTGACGTCATTCTCTTATCTTCTAGAGAGGCAAAGGCTAATATGAAAAACCCAGCGAAAATGGTTGCGGTTTTTTCTTTCCTTCGTGAAATCCAATCAACCTTAAGACGTCAACTGCTGGACAGCCGTCCCACTATGGAAAATCGTAGAACAACTGCTGATTAAAAATGGTTTTTGTCAATGTCGCTACTGGCATGCTTTTTCTATTTTACTCAATAGTTTAAGGACCAAAATAGACTATAATATCAAAAAATTACACATATTATATGAAATGATTTTTTTACAACACCACAAACTTTAGAGTTTTGACGGGCGTCCATGTTATGCCCGTTCACTTCATCACTTTCAAATTGATTTTATTGTTATACGTTACAGGAAAAGGTATAATGTGTTATATATTTCTGGAAACCTGGTCTTTTGAAGAATATAAAACAACTAATATGTATTTTTTATTATGTTAACGTTTACCTTAAACAAATTGCAAAAAAAAATATGATGAAAAAAAAGTTTTATTAAAGTTCATCGAGACTTTTGACAGTTGCCCACGTTTACCCCTGCTTTACATTTAATGTTGATTTGTAGCCCAGCAATCCATAAACATAATCAAATAAAAAAAAGCTGCGGATATTTGCGGTTTTCGAAGTAATTAGTAAAAATGTGATATTAGTCAGAAAACGGAAAACCGTTCGCTATCTATTGCGGTTTGAAATGTTGCTGTTTACATTAATAGTTTGCGGTAAGTTTTGTAATTTATAATTGATATTAGGGCGTGTGTCATAAAGCATTTTGCAGTACTTCCTATTGGTCAACTTTCCGAAGATGCACAAGAATTTCGCAATAAGGATTATAAAAAATTTCGTCTACATCATGCTAGAAAATGCTCAAGATCCGCTATAAACGAGGATGTATTTCATACTCTTCTTTATACTTCAGATCCTTACATAACCAGCATTAGAAAACTGTATACTAAAACGTGAAGGAACTTGATGAAGACACCTTAGTAGATCATTTGAAAGTGAACGAATTAATTTTAAATCCCAAAGTTCATCAAATATAAATAACATAACATTTAGTAAACATTACAATTAATTAATTAATCTGTATTCGATTTTAACCACTTTTTTTTTTTGCAAAAAAAAATTTTTTTTTAATTTTTTTTTTAAACGTATTTATTTTTTTTATTTTTTATTTGGTTTTTGTAAACATTAAAATAATAGTATTCATTGTTAAAAAATAAATATTGGACAGTTTTGGTAATTTTGTATTTGTTTTATTTTTTAATGTATGGTTTTAAATTCAATCATAATAAATTATTTGAAGCCATATATACTATTCTATATTTGTGCAAAATTTTAGATCATAATATTCAGAAATAAAAAAGTTATTGAATTTTAATCAGAAACAGACCTTTATTTTCCATAGTGCGTCCCCCCAAAATTCAACAAATACTGGGTCAAAATAAATTAGATAGCAGAACTCTGCAAATGTGATGGGTATCGATATCGATTCGACTCGACCCTGAGACAAGTCGACCCGGACAACACGACGCCGCGTCAATTCAACCCCAGGACAACTCGACCCGGACAACGCGACCCCGACAAATCGACCCCGACCACTCAACCCTGGGAATCACTTAATTGGCTCTATGTTTCTTATACTGTTATCCATTTGTTATTGCTGTTGGTTCTTCTATAAATAAATACATAAAACTCGACCCCGACCAATCGGCTTCGACATGGAAACAATAGTCATTTAAACCCCTACTGACATGAATATACTGCCATCAGTTTTTATTAGTGATGGGTAACTCATCATTTTTACATGAGGTTGAGGGAGTACCTCATTTTACCTCGCGAGGTCCTCACGAGGTACCCCTCATTTGAGGCGAGGAGTCGTACGTCGGCGTATTCGCCTCACGAGCCGAGCCCGAGCCGAACTCAGCCGAATTCAGCTGATAGTCCGAGGCAGCGGGGCGGACGGGTGCGTCGACTCATAAGTACTCACGATTCCGATTTTTACGTCTCCCTCATACACATAACTTTCGTTCGCTCATAAATTTTTGATCGTCAAAATAAACGAATCAATGATACTTGATTACCAATCTAATGATGATGTTTTTAGAGTTCATAGTAATAGCTGCTGTAATGTTTACTGTGTTTTCAAAATTTCGAGACCTCACCTCACTCATTCTATAGCTCACTCAATCACTCAATACTCTACTCACTCACGAGTACTCGCGTCAATAATATCAATGTCAAAATTTTTAAGTGAGGGAACGAGTGAGGTGGTTCAATGTTGAAATTCGAGTACCTAACTCTTTCAATTAGCGATCACGAGTACCTCAAACGAGGCACCTCATGAGTGAGGGACACATCTCTAGTTTTTATGGAGGACTGCCATTGAGACCACAAGGAGGAACGGTTCGCTTACCATTTTTAGGTTATTTAAGTCTTTAAAGATATTTTCGGTTACAACCGCAGAATTAACTTGGTTTTGCATAGTTTTTTCAAAAAATACGGTGAAATACAAATTTATTTTAGCGATCGATAAAATCAATATTGTCCCAATAATATTAAATAGCCAAGTAACTGTGACCAACAAGGATGTCGTAGGTACTCGCGGGCCGCTGCCGTGGCACCGCTTGCTTCGCTCGCTCGGCTTACGCGCTGTTGCTCACAGTTCTAACCTAACCTTTGACCCATTTGGTCGGGTTGTCAGGGTAGAGGGTCGAGTTGTCGGGGTCGAAAAGTCTGGGTCGAGTTGTCTTGGGGTTTGAATTGTCACGGGGTCGAGTGGTCCGAGTCTTGAAATTATGAATTTAGTTTTTTTTATCGTCATTAGATATCGATACCCATTATTAACCCATCACATCTGCGTAATTTCGCTAGTTAATTCAATTTGACACTGTATAAGTGTTAAAGCTACTTGTAATTTTATTTTCCAAGATTCTACTCCATAGGTCGCAAGGGCGTGATTACAAAAGCCGACGACCTGGCCTGAATGCTCGGGAGAATAAAGTGTGCGCCAACACAAAACCCGGAGCGATTCGGACAAGCACCGGACCAAAATCAACGGACTTTTGTAAACACGCGTTTCCAAGGTGCCCCCTTGAGACCAATATGGATGGTGGAATGAATCCGTGCTTGAAAGTTTTACGAAGTACCTTTATCCCTCTTCTAAGCAATTTTCCGAGCATCGGTAACTTTAGTCTTTCAGTACCACAATTTTCGGGAAAGCGAATGCACACTCCAGTACCCTGCGTAATACACGATAATCACAATCGTTTTGAAATAAATTGTTAATATATTGCTTCATAAGTTGGAACAAAAATTCTGACTAACAACGTAAATAACGCAATGAATGTTGAATGTCAAAATGTAAATTAGATAGCTGTTCTCTCTCAACAGACAGCTGTGCTGCTGGGGAGTTTATTGCTTGGTGGACTGTCTTATGTAATTTTGACGTTCAAAAAGTGCTGATTCTCAGCCTAGTTTGAATAAATTACTTTAGATTTTTTGATAGGCGCGTCCCTGAACCAACCGACGCGCTAGGCGTTTTTCGTGCAGTTTTTAGGAGCTATTTACTTGTTATTTAAAAGAAATATTAACCAACTAGCTGCGCCCCGCGGTTTTACCCGCATAAGTCTCGATCCCATGGGAAAAAAAAAGTATCCTATGTTCTTTTCCAGGGCATCATTTATATATGTGCCAAATTTCATCCAAATCCGTTCAGCCGTTTTAGCGTGAAGGCGTAACAAACAAACTTACTTTCGCATTTATAATATTAAGGATAAGGATAAAAAATACATTATTAAATTTCTACCTAATCTTGATTCCGTAATGGTTGTAATTAAGGAGTAAATGATTAATTAATAATCTCCTGACAACAAAACCACAGAAATGAGAAATAATGGTTGATAACATGCATCTCCTCGTGAAGAACTATTTAAATTTGCGACTGACATTAATGGAAAGATAGTAAGTCACGGTATCTACCTAGAGAAGGTTAAGCAAAATAATTAAAGGTATGAGGAACAGGGTGTAAAGTTCACTCATCCTCTATAGAAAAGGGAGGATCCACGACCAGACGGGTGTCGTGTCTGGTGAGCAACTGCCGAACGATTGATGTCGGGATATTATATTTTCTGATCGCGCGGTAAACTTTGCTTGCGCTATGCAGGATTTGTGTGACGTCATGTCTTTGATGCGTAGTTCGCATGTTGCGTTGTAGATGTCGCCACATACCTATGCGGGTGGCAAATCGATATACTTAAATAGATATCAAAGTTTATCGTTAAATGCTTGAAGAAATGTATCGTTATCAAAAGGAAACTTTGAATAACGATAATTTTCTTCAAGCATTTAGATGACTAGCATCAGTGACCAGGGCCTCAAGTCTGCTATTACAATAGTGTCAGAATGGTCTGTCATTGATTTCATAATTGTTGATTTTGACAAGTTTTGTAATCTACTAATATAATGGCGTCATTATGACTTTCCAATGGTCAGCCACTGACACTCCATTGAAAGAAATGGCACTTATTGGTAATCTTGAACATAATGAAAAATGAATGACTGACTTAGGCGGTATCATTGGTCGTATTGTACGACAATACCATTATAACACAATTCTATTACGAGACCATTGACCGACCAATGATCGACCATTATGAATTTAGCATATTACGATTTTTTTGCAATATGACAATGGGATCGTGTTGGAATGACGTTTTTATAAAAATAGCAGACTTGGGCCCCTGGACTAGCATCGTCATATACTTTGTTTATTTTTCCTTGAATTGATGATTAGTCCTAACGATCTTTAAACCTACCTATGTCACAGAATAGTACAGAAGGCGATCTCCGCATTTTAGGTATGAAGCTACAAGGACGCAGTGGGCTCCTTTTGTCGGGCCAGTTCGGTGAGCTTAACTTAGTCAGAAGATATAAGAGTTACGCGATAGAAAGAAAAAGGATTGTGTGGTTTTATGAAACCACGGTAAAAGTGAAACTTCTATAGGCGCCGCCATATTGGCCTTGGCTGCTTTGACGAGCGCCTTTCACTTTATCCCTACTCCGCGGTCAACCGTCACGCGACATGCAACACACAGACGAAAAAGTTTGAGACGATGTAATAAAAGTTTCACTTTAAAAAGCAACTTCTTTAAATTAGCGCTGTGCGACCTGAATTTATTGCACTTTATTGTGTCGTAGCAAAAGTCGCTTTTCTTTCTTTCTTTCTTTCTTTACATTTTTGGGGATTCACATTCGTCATTATTTGCTTTATTTACAAACGGCTGCATTTCTGTAAACAACTCACAATACAGTCTAACTAATGCATAGTTTTTATTATATTTTGCATCCACTAGTTCCCCACTCAATTACCCCAAGCAAAGCTGGAAACTATCATACCTAAGCCGTTCCCATAAAAGAGTTCTTTCAAGGCGAATAAAGTCATTATAATTAATTATGAACGAAGAATGGTCGACGAGGGTCATTGCAAACCGCGCCAACACGTAACATGATCGATATTCGAAATTCAAAGCTGAGTGATGCCTTAAAAATGTTGCCAGCCTTCAAATTCGTGTAGATAAGCCGCTTATATGTATCGCTGGCAATATTTTGTGTAGTACATACTCAACTTATCGCAACTATGACTAAAACAGGCTAACATCACCGTTCATTATAGCCTTCGACGTTATCATTCGGCGTTAATTACACCACTTTGGAACGTTATCAATTATCATATGTACTAAGAACGTTAAATACAAAGTGCCAGTGCAATAATATCCTTAAAGTTTCCTTTAAAGGAACTGATAGATAAAAATGTTTTATTTGTTTAATTTACATTTAATTACTTTTGCAATGTTTTTTTCTATGAATATTTATCTGTAACGCTAATTTGATACTTATTTGCAAAGCATACTTTGATATCAAAAAACTAAAATAAAAATTCTTTCAAATCCATTTTCACCTACTGTTTTATTTATATGCACCTTATTTACTAACAAAAATCTAGTCCAAACAACATAATATATATCCCCTCTGTCCAAAACCCATTAAAAGTATGAAAACAAAGGTTTAATAAACCAATTTAACAAAGTTGATTCACCATCTATGAAACATAGATAAGACCTTACCCAAATAAAATGGCGCAATCATGTAAAAGTATCCAAACAATGGTACTCATAATCACATACCAGACACAGTTGATACGATAAATAAAACAGATAAGACCTTGCGCGAATAATATTGCGCATTTATAAAAAACTACACAACAAACCGATGTCATATATTTAATATTATAAAAAACTCACCACAAATATAGCTGTTATACACAACAGCATGTATTTGATGCACTTCATTCCTACTTCCAAGCTGTTTCTCGTCATTTTCGTCGCACAGAATGTCCGAATGATCTTTCCACCTCGGTAATCGAAACTGTACTGAAAATTTTCACTATTCCTTATCAAGTTGATAAGGTAACGTTCGCGCGCCTCGTCTAGAGGTGATTGTTTCGCGGGAGGCATTTGGGAGGCTATATAGAAAAATATGACGTTTTTTTAACCAATTAACTGGTCGCTTTTGAGTGGAGCGCTAATGTATTAGCAAATAGCAGACGTCGTGCGGCGGACGGCGCTAAATGTTATGTGATTCAAATTGTGGAGTAGCAAGTTTAATTTAATAATAATTTGTTACTGATTTGGAAGTGAGGAAAATGTTTGATCCAACCATAATGTGGTTACATTTATCGCTATTAAATACAGGATAACAGATTTAATGTCCAATTAGGTTGTTTGTTTTGAAATGCGGTTTAAAAATACTTGGGGAAGAAAGCCAGTTGCAATCAATAGTAAAGCCATGTTGGTAATTAAATAATATTGTTTGTTAGCCTGTTTTTGTTGTTAGTATTGCATGCATGGCAACTGCTCTGCGTCACAGGATAGACACTCTTGCTCATTGGCGTGTTTGCGATTCGCGGCGTAGCTCTTACGTAACGGTGGCGTAGCACTACGCTAACGCTACAACAACGCTATCTTGTGATTGTTTATCTGTCATTTTGTCTATTCTTCCGTCGACAAAACTCGTTTCTACGGTGGTCATGCTACGCGTGCTGGTGATAAATAATCTATGCTGTAACGCAGAGTAGTTACAATCACAATCTGTCATTTTGTCTATTCTTCCGTCGACAAAACTCGTTTCTACGGTGGTCATGCTACGCGTGCTGCTCATCGACACTCTTGCTCATTGGCGTGTTTGCGATTCGCGGCGTAGCTCTTACGTAACGGTGGCGTAGCGCTACGCTAACGCTACGCCACCGCTACGGCGGTACCATGCGTCGCTACGCTGGTGCAGGCGCTATCTAGCTATTAATGATGAGACTCTGACTATGAGCAATTGATGATTGGGAGAATTGAGTCTTGGTTGCCTCAATAAGTTTTCCGGAGCTCATTGTAATCAGACACCCATATTCTAAGTCATTTCCTACACTCCACTCCACGTCGAGCCTACCTCCATCAGTGACATTGAAAGTTAAAGCTTGTTATAAATTGACATATTCGTCAATTTTCCTTAATGAAGTTGAGGAATCATCTGCCTAACTCACCCCACGTACATGAAAAGCAAGACGACCCCTGGAAACACAATTTTAGTAAGTTTTACAATCGCGCCGATTCCCTTGTTCACAAACTAAACTAAATTTAAGTTCAGTGCATCTTTATCTTTCTATTTCAATATGAAAAGGACAGAAGATTAATCAGTGCCTGTCACTACTCCATACAAGTTTAGACGTGATTAAAAATTTGCCTACTAAAATTACGTCAAGCGCTGATTAATTTGACAGGACTAAACTAAAATTTATCTTCTATCCTTTTCTTAATGAAATAGAAAGAAAAAGATGCACTAAACTTAAATTTAGTTTAGTTTGTGAACAAGGGAATCGGCACCAGTGTTTATAAAACACTGGTGCCGATTCCCCGTGATGAAACCCAATGCCAAAAACAAAAGTAATGAAGGGAGTTCACTAGTAATATGTATGGCGGCATGGCATA
Organism: Agrochola lychnidis; assembly: GCA_963680765.1. NCBI lineage: Eukaryota > Metazoa > Arthropoda > Insecta > Lepidoptera > Noctuidae > Agrochola > Agrochola lychnidis. Next base: position 4,747,996 of record OY796863.1, on the reverse strand, counting down.
TGAGCTCTATGAAAAGTAGGTGGTCTCGAATGTGATAAGGTAGGTTTTATAGTTTAAGTTTGGCAGATGATTCCTCACCTCCACCAAGGAAATTTGACGTGTGTGTCAATTTATAACAAGTTTTAACTGTCAATGTCACTGATGGAGCCGCCTCCATGACTTGACTCCATGACTTGACATTTGACTCCGCAGTCAAAGAGTAGAATAAGTATATAATGACCACACGCTCAAGCTTCACCAGTTTTGCTTGCGCAAGCCGGTTTGTACACAGTGTTCCGTGTCTCTTGCGCAAGCAAAACTGGTGAAGCTTGAGCGTGTGGTAGGCCCATAAGGTACCCCCCTGAGCGGAGTTGACGTGAAGTGGAGTGAAAGAAATTACTTAGATTATGGGTGTTAGTTTATTTGCATTAGAATAAGAGGTATCGACAAGGTAGGTCACGAAATTAAAATTTTATTACGTTAATTGCAAATTGAAGCCTTTCATTTCAGCAAAAAGACGTCAACTTCTGGACATAGGCCTTCCGCAAGCACTGCCACTTCGACCTGTTCTGTGCTTCCCGCATCCAGCGGATTCCTGCGGCCTTCACCAGATCATCGGTCCACCTTGTGGAAGGCCTTCCAACGCTACGTCTTCCGGTTGATTGAAGCCTTTAAAAAAAGAAATTATTATCAGCAACTTGCTCTGAAATATAGCCTTGTGGAATCAGAAGTGCCGTACACCGTACTACATGCAGGTATGTGCCCGACCCAGTCTCGAAAATGGCAATATCATATTGTATTTGGGATTGATCCATCATCGCTGACAAGACTTTTGTAGCCAATAAGCCTGTTGTTGATTGTTGACATAACGGTACATGACCAGGAAATCAAATACCTTGACTCGCGAAGTTGTCGACATGTGGGATGTGGACTCAGCGATCATTGTGCCGATAGTCCTGACAGCCAATGGCTTAGCCAAGAACCTCAACCAACACCTGAGGAGGCTGTCGTTGGGCAGCTGGAGTCAGAAAGCAGTACTTCTGGACACGGCTTGTATTGTTATGAGGTTCCTGTCTCTGAAGCCCTGACCGCCGGCGCCGGCAGCTTGGACCCTGTTCCCGATACCGGTGGGCTATATAATATTTTTAAATTTTTCAATGTATATATTTATGTGGGAATGAATGCGGAAGTAATAAAGGGAACGGAACGTAAGTGAAGGACTGAGTGAGTGAGAGAACGAGGGAGTCTGAAAGAACGAATATGGCTACGGTGTGTGAGAGGATAGGAAGAGAACGGTGTTGAAACGGTGTATTTTAAAAGTATAGAAAATAAACTTTGGTCATAGCATCAAGTCAACTGCTTTTATTGGTTCTCGAATCCCCAACACTACATTTATATAATAATACTAGCCTATCATTGTCCCACTGCAGGGCAAACGCCTCTTCTCATACAGAGAAGGCACGAGCATTGATCACCACGCACGCTCACGACGGGTTGACGATTTCAGACTTAAGTATATTAACTAGAAGTCCAGGGGGCCTACCACTAGCTGAAAAGCATTATTATTTTAATATATTACTTCAGTGAGAGAAAGAGATGGAGCTATACGTCCTGTAGAGCATCATCTCTTTTCCACACTGAAGTAATATTAATATAATACTGCATTATGAGCTGGTGGTAAGCCCCCTTTTTTTTTTTGGTGGGAAATCATCAAATAACTTCTCCCGCTCTGGGCGGAGCGGGAGGGCGTGTCAGACTCTTACTGACTAAAACCCACCCGTGTTCCTTCAGTTGCCGTGTTGCCAGGGGGCCACGGTTTCTCTATCGGTTTTCTTCGAACCCCCGGCAGGCATTGGCCCTAGCGGACCCCGTCAATTCTGCTGATATCTCTTTGAGGCGCGCGTGGAACACAACGCGCCGTCGACCCGGGCTTGGTCCTTATCGGACGGCGAGCTACCCATTGCTCACCGTCCGCAAGCCCGCGCCTACGGTGGGGTGGTAAGCTCCCTGGTTTCCTCACAATGTTATTCCTTCACCGATGTTAGTAATGTCCAAAAAATATATTTATCTATATATTTTTATATTAATTAGAATATAATATAAATAACACACAAATAGGTATTAACCTATTTGTGTGTTATTTATATTCATGAAATATAAGATATAAATAATAATAAAAAAAGATTTTACTAACATTTCAGAACTAATTATTTTAAATATTTATGCTGATTTAGTGGTATGAGGACTCCCCCCTCTTGGGCTTCGAGCCCTCTGTAGGTGGCAGCCAGCAACACATACCATAATATTAAAAAAAAAACATGCTTCCTTTTAAAACATTTATTTTTGTACCACAGTGCACTTATTTTAATAACAGTTAAGTTAAGTAAATTGAATAACAAATAAATAAACAACAAAATATTCTCTAGGCATACGGGGCTTTTTAGGTGATATAGTTTTCAATTTGAATTTTGAACTGTGACGAAAGTTTTGTTACATTTTAGGGTTCCGTACCCAATGGGTGCCAACTGGACTCTATTACTCTTGTTCAGCTGTCGATCCGTCCGTCTGTCACAAGTCTATATCTTTAAAACCGTAATAGGTAGACACTTAAAATTTTCTCAGAGTCTGTACTACTATAGCCGCTATAACAACTAATAAAATCAAAGTCAGAGTAATTATATTTTATTGAATAATAATAACAAAAAAGTTAGAAATTAAAGGGGGTGCCCGCATACAAGAAACGTGTTTTTTTCGGCGTGTTGGAGACGGAACGCTTCTTATGCGAGTCCGACTCGCTCGCCAAGGGCACACGAAGGCCATACTTTTATTTTTATTTTCCCGATAAAAACGTATCCTGTAGGCGTGTTGTTTTCATGGAATTTCAAAGCATTTGACTGGGGTTTCTAAATATGAAATGTTTAGCTGCAGAACGCAATAAGTACATTAAAGTATTTACAACTTAACTACATTACAACAAATACGTCATTAAGTAAATAAAAAATAAGGGTTCCTTTGTTTAAAACGTTCTATTTATTTACGGTAAGTAAATCAAAATTATTGACTTTTCACATCGTATTTTGAGGAACTGGTTAATTTTGAAAAATAATTGCTCGTAATTTACCTACAATTAAAATAATAACATAATAATTTTTTATAGTACTTATTTATACAATGTGGGAACGACGATACGAAAGTAAAAACTTTGTATAATGACGTTCCCAGTCTGTATACAAAAATTATCACACTAATATTATAAAGGCGAAGGTTTGTGAGTGTGTGTGTGTATGTTTGTCTCTTCTTCACGCTCAAACGGCTGGACAGATTTGGATGAAATTTGGCACGCAGATAGTCTATAACCTGGATTAACACATAGGATACTTTTTATCCCGATATTCCCACGGGATCGAGACTTATGCGGGTGGAACCGCGGGGCGTAGCTAGTACCTATCAAATATATTCAATAGTTTAGTCACTATAGCTAGTCAAAGATCGACAAAACCCATTGTCGGCCCTATTTAGTTTGTTTGAAATTAATATTAAATACGTACGTCTGTGGTCACTTGGAGCTCTAAATAAAACAAGCTTCTAAGTCAACGCAATAAACAAATACGGCCATTTAAGCGACATATTAGACATAAGATGTATGGGAGAATATGTTTTTCAACTACAAAGTTAAGTTTGTTTTTGGGATAAATCATCCCCCCTTTATTGTGCGTGGCCCGACAGTCACTTGGCCGGTTCAAAAGGAAAAAACGAAACAGTTATAGGATCACTCGTGTGTCTGTCTGTCTGTCACAGCCAATTTGCTCCGAATCTGAATGGACAGATTAAGTTGAAATTTGGTACACATATGTATTTCTGTGACCCAAACACGAACGTGTAACGTAAATAAATGATTTTTAAATATGGGGGTCAGTTTTAGGGGGCAAACAAGAAAATTAAAAATAAAGTTATTCAAACTGTATCGTGTGACATATCAAATAAAAGGGCGTGTTGCGAGAATCTCAAATATTATACTTTTTATAATTTTAAAATAAATAAATTTAAAGATATTTAAGAAAATTGATGAAAATTGACAATTTGGAAAAAAATACAGAGAATGGTTCTTCACTCAGATTACAGGAAACCTATAAGAAGTCTATGGTCTTAAAATAACATGGTAAATCTCTCAATATTGTGCGTACAAACTTAAATTTGCAGTTGGAATGTACGGGAGAACATGTATTTCAAGCACAATGTTAAGTTTGTACTGTGGATAAATACTTCCCAACTACGGAACCCTTCACTGTGCGTAGCCCGACACGCACTTGGCCGGTTTTTTTAAATTCGATGTTACCATTTATTAGATAGTTTCAAAATATTCCTATGTATTGCCAGTGTTTGCATTTGTTGTCGTATTGTCGTCTCCACATTATGTAATATAGGTACTATCGAAGAAATGCATATCTGTACACTGTAAGGACTATTCTTGCTTGTACCGCTCGGCCGCTATAGTATCGCTTACTTACGAAAAAAAGGGTCGTGTGCACTGGATTTTGTTTTCAAATTGGTTAGATATGCATTACCCCGATGGTACTTAGGTACCTAAAATTTATAAAATAATAAATGTACTTATAGTATAGAATTAACATGGCTACTTCGACCTGACCATGTGTAGGTAGGTATATACCGAAACAAAATCACACAAATAGGCACTATTCATTAAGCGCAAATTATATAATTTTCAATACTCATTACAACAATTATCTAATACCAAGTGTGGTTATAAGTATCTTTCATTATTAATTACAGGATAATTTAAATCGAATAAACAGACTGACTGTCTGACTCATAGAAATTATTATTGTAAAATTAAATATGACACTTTTCGACAGTTTTTTTTTTTTTGTCGACCCCTGCTTGTGTGCTTCCGTGCCTCGGAAAGCACGTAAAATCCGTTGGTCCTGGCTCTCGTTCGTGGATTTTTGACAGTCGTTACGGGTAGTCAGAAACCCAAAAGTCTGACAAACGGTCTTACCAAGCAGTATTATGTACTCAGTAACTGGGTTGTGAAGGTCAGATAGGCAGTCGCTCCATGTAAAATACTAGTATTCAGCTGCATCCGGTTAGACTGGAAGCCAACCCCAACATAGTTGGGAAAAAGGTAGGGGATTTCATACCTTTAAAAGCATTCGTCAATCATTAATTTTTAAATACTTAAGTAAATAATTAAAGAATTTATTGCTTATTTTAATTATTCACATGTATGCAAAAGAAAATACCTAATTATATTTCTTTAACTGAAAGTAATTTCTTTGTTGCCATTTCATTTAGATACAATTTAAAAAAATATACCTCTTAAGTTCTAGAGATATCTTGTACATCGTTTTGTATTTATAAACACATAATATACTAGGTAGACAGATGTAATTAATTGACAAATATTTTTAATTTTATTATTGTAAGTACGATAAAGCCGATGAATCATGGCCGGTCTGAACCATAAATTTACGGCCGGCGCCCAGTGGCGGCACGGCATGGCAAGGGATTTTTATGCGACGAATAAAAATATTATTTAATAGCATGACAATAAAATTTAAATTCCAACGGCAGCGATGCCGCGGTATCATTTAGCATGCCGCGACGTCCTTAGGCATCATCATTGGAATTTCAATTTGACTGTAATTTTTTTTTTTCTGTAGGGCATCTCATAGCTGGTCTCCGAGACCATGACTATTTAACCGGTCAATCCTGTGGCTGCCTAAAGCTGCTACACTCAAAGCCTCCAGCCAGGGCACACATTAAACTAAGCTAAAAAGCTAGGGTAAACGCTCGCTAAGGGCACCCCCTGTGGGGTACGGGCCTCGGCTTCGGGCGTTAAACGGAGGGAGGACATCAAAAGATGAGACGGGCTGGATCAAAAGTTTTGATCATTATTATTAGACGGAGAATTTAAAGCTACGTGCACAGCTGCAACAACTGCTGGAACCTCGTTTTCGGCAAGGGTCGGGGGGGAGTATTATTTACTCGGGGGCGCGGCGGTCGCGATCGCAAAGGACCTCGGCGGCAGAGTCGGAATGACGGGAGGCGTCTGTGTTTTTATAGTGTACTTGTTTCTCTATTACTCTCCTGGAGGAGGGTTATGGGGTCATCAGGGTCTGAGAGGATATGCCTTGGACGGCGAACATGGCTGATTCTACTCGGGACATAACTGGCGGCCTCGACAACCAGAGGGTTGAGATGTTTGGCCGCGGACTCAAAGAAACGCTTGGAAAGGCGTTTTAGAAATTGGTGGATAGTGGGAATCTTAAGGTCGAGGTGGAGTGCCTCGTTCCTAACAAACCAGGGGGAACCTGTGGCCCTACGGAGGAATCTATTTTGGACTGTTTGCATCCTATGGATGTGATGGGGTTTTGCATGAGCAAAGACAGCACCCGCATAGGTCATAAATTTGACTGTCATACATATAAGTTTTATTTCTATTCGTTGCATAAAAATCCCTTGCCATGCCGTGCCGACACTGGGCCCGGCCCTTAGAGAATGAACTAAGCGCTCCTGTTTCAGTTGTTTATACAGATCGAAAAGTACGAGAGAGACAAAGATAATTCGCGACCAGTAGTTGTCTCTTTAATAGTACTATAGGTATTGGCCGCACAGTCGCTTTGTCTTTTTCTACAGAGTGGTCACCTTTATGAGGCTAACGTCAGCCCCGGATCTAGTTTTTTTTTGAGCCGAGGCAAAAGCTGCCGTCTGCCGCCCCCCGCCAATCTTTTATGCGCTAAGTTAGCCCTCGCGAAATTAAAATTTTCTCAAAACGAAAAATTTGGCCGCAATATATTAATCAAATTGTATCGATCGATAATGCGCCAATTCAACAGGGACGCCAAAACTATTGTACAAAAGAAAAAAAAATAGAAAGATTATAAATGTGTTGCGCGTCTCATTGATTGCAAAGTTGCTGTGTGCTGGGTGGTGCACTTGTCTGCTACGCTTGAATTTGTCACCCTCTGAAGTTGGGGCCTGGGGCACGGGCTCCGGCTTGCCCCCCCCCCTAGATCCGGGGCTGGCTAACGCTCAGTCCAATTGTCTATGTCTATGATCTGAACATAGCCTCTCAGACCTTTCGCGCATTTACACTAACTCACACTCACCTCATGTCACCATTTGGTTCCTAAAAATGTTATTGCGCAGCCTTCTGTGCAAAGTTCAGACCGGCCACGATTCATCGGCCGTATACTGTCACAGTATAAATAAGTAACAGTATTATACAACATAACAACGCGTTTAGGGTATTGTTTGGGCCGCCTCGTTTTTACAGCGCGTCGACTATGTATGCTGAAGCGCACACAGATTGTTTTCATGCAATCATCCGTAAGCGAAGCGCCTCGCTACTCAGACGCGTACGTGGCACTGCGAACGGCATCCTGGACGCGTTGGCAAACAAGTGGGATTCGCCGCTGTTGAAGCAATGGATAAGTTTTCATGTGATGGGCGCTCATGGAGGATCCTCCCTTTTCTCGAGCGGCTGTAGGTAATTATTTCATCAAGGTCACTGTCGAGACAAAATACTGTTACTTTATTATACTGTGGTATTGTAGTAAGTTGGGATTTATAACACCTATGGCTTATGCAGAATGGTACTAAAAGAAAAATCCCAGTGATGAAGTGTAGCTTAAAACATGTTATTATTTATTGCTTTAACGATTAAATAAATAGTAAGTAATTTAATTACAAATACTTTGCTATAATAAATTGTAAGAAATGCGTATTTAGGTATGTTTTTTTTTGTTTAAGTTTATCATTATTTGTTCTGGATTAACAAATGACACAGATTTCATATGGACCGACATTCTTTTTCTTAAACAAGTAATGTAGGTACTTAATATCAAGGCTCGGATACCGGTTAAATTTTCAAACCATTATTATGTACTCGACGCAAAAACTTTTACATTCGGTTTCGTTCGTATATACCGGTTTTTATAAACCGGTTTTGGAGGAGTTTGTACATAAAGGGTTTTTTCGGATTAAACGGTTTAGAGCAATATTAACCGGTTTTTGTTTAGTTTTTATTCAGCGTGGCATCCTTATAAGTAATCACAAGTTGCAACGCGTTTACTAACATGCCGCTCGTCGACTAAACCGGTTAATTTAGGTTAAAATAAAGTTCTTAAAACGTTCACGTTCTTAAGAAAAGTTCGGAGTAAAACTCAAATAAACTGGTTTTAACCGGTATTTTTTAAACCGGCACCCTAATTGCGTAATACAACACAATCTCAATTTGTTTCGATTTGAAACAGATTGCTAATCCATTGCTTCATAAGTTGGAAAAAAAATCTGTTCAAAAACGTAAATAAGGCAATGAATGTTGTTGAAATGTCAAAATGAAACAAATTTCGCGAAATTGTTTACGAAAATGAGTTACGCAATTAGGGTACTGTTCCGAGCCTTGCTTAATATATCTACTGATATCAAACTAAAGGGTATTTCTACAGTTAAGGGTAGGCGCCTCGTTCTTCTCTAGATATTTTTGCCATCCATAATGCACCTGCAACTGCCAGAGCCTGAAAAACACAAAAATTTTAAATTAAAGAAAATCATTGTGATTTTTATATTCTGCTTCGACTAATTATGATTACCAAACTACTTAATAAGAATAATGGAGCCAGTAATTACAATGATAAGGTTATTAAAATAGTTTAAACGTTACGTATTGAAGTACCATCGGGGTAATGCATATCTAAGCAATTTGAAAACAAAATCCAGTGCACACGACCCTTTGTTTTCGCAAGTAAGCGATACTATAGCGGCCGAGCGCTACAAGCAAGAATAGTCCTTAAAGTGTGCAGATTTGCGTTTCTTCGATAGTACCTAGGTTATACATCAACAGAATGGATCAGCTCCCTAATTGCGTCTCCCTAATTACCAGTGATCGGAGTAGGTAGATTGATTTTACGTACTCGCATCATGAATAGTCATAGAAATCATAACATGGATAAGCCTTTTTTTCGGGATTTCATTTTGGTACTTACGGGATTGAATCAAATATTGTTAAAGTAAGGATTTTTAAACTACTACATTATTTATGGAATGCGATAGATAATTTTTTAAATATATTATATTATTATATTCTTTTTATAGTATACCTATCCTTTTCTTGGAGTCCGATCACCTATATATATATATATATAAGGTCCCATTAAAATAGATGGACAAACTTTTAGACATCATTCAGACCACCAAAATAAGGACAATGGTAAAAAAAAAACAATAAGAAAAACGCATTAGATACTTTATAAAAGAAATCAAATCAGCTAACGAAAATACACAAAAAAATGTTGGTTAATTATTTTTGGTCAAAATAAAATCACTTTTATCAGTGTTTTTTGCTTGGATATCTTTGGTTAGGCGTACTGAACGCTATGTTAAAATTTATCCATCTATTTTAATGGGACCTTATATACTATTAAAAAGACAGCAAAAGGGTTAACCATTTCTTTTTCATATTGATGTATTCTTCGTTCTACACATTAGAACATTTGAAATTCCTTAAAAAATCTTAATAATTTCAAAATCCCGGAGGCATATCCATACTAATATATACGTGCCAGTTCATTGAACCCAAATCAATCTACCTACTCCGATCTCTGCTAATTACATACAATTACACGCGATGAATCACAATCTATTTAATTTTGACAGTTCGACAACATTCATCGCGTTATTTACGTTGTTGAGCAGACATATTTGTCGAAAATATGATGCAATGGATTAGCAATTTCCTTCAAAATGATTTAGATTGTGATTGGTCGTGTGTTACGCAATTAGGGTACAGTAGAATTAGATTGCAATATATAAAAATGCAGTGCGTTGTGTGTTAAAAGCATCCACATGTAAAATCTCTTTAATTTGTTGAGACACATTTCTTAACAAAAATCTTCTTGGAATGGAAATAGGAGCATTCTAGGTATAGTAGTCGCGTTTTAGCGTAGCAATAGCGGTCATTGCCCTTTAACTATTATCTCTTCGTAGGTACCCAAATAATTAGCTAAAGTCCCCGTCACGAGAAGCTATAATTTTTGTAAATAAAGAACTTCTACCAAGTTACGTAGCGACAATTTAATCAACAACAAATAATCCCAAATTCAATGAAGTCAAAGTAACGTACGTGTTATACGAAACTAATGAGCAATTTCACTTGATCGGGTTATATTTTAGCGATATAAAGCGCTGTCGTCTAAGGTTTTGTGGTACTGGAACGCATCTGATTCATGGAACGTAAACATTTGGGCCACGATTTTGAAGTAAGTTCACGCTGACGTTGTCTCTGCTGTCTTTCGAGTTTCGAATGCGTCTGTTTGTTTGTGGTGTTTTCGCGGATTAGGTTATATTGTTTGTTTGTAATTAGATGTGTGTGTTAATATAATTATATCCCTGTAAAAAAATAGTAAAAAACTGTTTTTATTTTATTTTACCCAAAGATTGCAAACCCCTGAATGTGTGTTTACAAAATTTATAGCTTCTCGTGACGGGGACTTTATGTATGGTTTTACGTTATTGAAACATGTTGAAGATCAGAGATTCAGGACTTTAACGAACTTTATTTCACTTTTTGAATTAAAAAATGTTAGCAAATGTAGATGGGTCAATGACCGCTATTGCCATTCTAAAACGCCACAACTATAAATGTTAGAAGCATCCATATTTTTTTAGTCTCTTTAATTAATGGAGACACGTTTCTTAACAAAAGTCGTCTTCGGTGTAGATAAAGCAATTCATTTTCTGAATTCCCAGCAATTCCTCTAAGGTGACACATATTTTAGCTGAATCATATTCAATTCATATCAGAATCATATTTGGTGTAAATATTGCCGCATGAAAAAATTACGACCGTAATTTTCCTGGATATTTTTTTTACAGTTTTTATTAATCAAATGAGATTTTTATTTTTTATTTCTACAGTTTAAATGTTATTTGATTAACAATACAAAACTGTCAAACAGATGAATTGCGTAATATGAATTGAACGTAGATAATATTATGAATTGTCAGTTTGTGACAGTTTGTATGATTCATAATATATTATTATCATATTACTAGCTGACCCGGCAAACGTTGTTTTGCCATATAAATGTTTGGGGTGGACCACCCTTATCACATAGGGGTATGAAAAACCGAATATACAGATAAAATTTCATAAAAATCGATCAAGCCGTTTCGGAGGAGTATGGCAAGTAACATTGTGACACGAGAATTTTATATATGTAAGAAAGATGATTCTGCCAAAGCGGCCGTTTTAGGCCCCCTGATATGTAGATAGGCAGATATGTAGGATAGGCGGTATTCCCACGGTTTTCTCTCATCATCATTGGCAGCTTCAGTCCACCCTCTGCTGAGTACAGGCCTCCTCCCTTTTGTGCCATGCTTCCCTGGTCTGTGGGAGTCTCATCCAAGTCTTTTCTGCGAACTTCTATAGGACGTCCATCTATCTACCCAGCTATTGGTCTGCCAACGCTCCTTCTACCGGTTTTGTCTCTCTCTCTAAAACGCACGCTCCCAAGTTTTCTCACCTGCATTAAAACTAAGAAGATACCAGCTATCCCGATCCCAGCTGCATGGGACTGCACCCAATATCCGAACGACTCCGAGCAACCGGTGGCATGTGCTGTAGTCAAGGTGCAGTTAAAGGTCGCCACGGCTCCGTAGATGTGGTTGCAGCAGCTGACTGGCAGGCCCTGAGAGTCCTGCGTGTTCAGGGGTTGGAACCAGTCGCTGGCGTTGTTGACGCCGCAGCATTGGAACTGAGGAAGAGTTTGGTAAAAATACATTTATTTCGTTCTCTAAGTACAACAATAACTTAATTTACGAAGTCAAATTTACTAAGGTGATTGTTGGCTGTACAGCAGCATATAATTATTGATGAATTCTACCAAATCCCAAACTAAGTCAAGGTTCTATTTTAGGAGTTAGTAGCTCTTAAGATAAGGCAGACACAACCTCGTCGCCTAGGAATTAACTTCTAACACTTAAATCCTATACTATTAAACGAGCAATATTTGTATATACAACGTGACATTTTAGTCGTCTTACAAAAGCAGCCCACTTCATGTATCCAATGACTGCTAATTCATAAAAAAATACGATATATTGTAAAAAAAATTCATTGCTCCTAGAGGTATTTTATGTCGGGTACATTGAGTGGCCCTTTGTAAGACGACTAAAATGTCACGGTCTTTATAAATTATTTTTAAATGAATGTTTAGTTGTTATTGGATACATGAAGTGGGCTGCTTTTGTAAGACGACTGAAATGTCACGGTGTATATTTATTTGTTTGTACATTGATTTCAACTCACGTTCTCGAAATCGGCTCTAACGATTTCGATGAAAGTTGCAATGTAGGGGTTTACGGGGGCGAAAAATCGATCTAGCTAGGTCTCATATCTGGGAAAATTAGTTTTCTCCGTATTTTCACCCGAGCAGAGCTTGGTCGCCCAAAGTTTAGAACAAGATACAATTCACACTTCCAGTAACACAGCTTCTAACTATGCTAACGCATTGGGTTACTCACTGATAGACTTTATGTCATTGTGTAACATGGAGCAAATAAACTCTGTCAAAAATTGTTATCACAAAACTCTAGATTTAATATTGTGTAACTTCTATGGAGGAATTGTTAGTGTATGCAATAACCCGTTATCAACAGTAGATGTCTACCACCCACCCCTCGAAATACTAATAAAAAACACGTACCCCGCGTTATTAAAGAGTAAGATTCCGGTTAGATACAACTTTAGAAAAGTCAATTATACTTTAATCAACGCTATAATTAGCTAAATTGACTGGACCCATATTTTCTCAGACTTGCACGATGTCGATGTTATGGTGACACACCTATATAAGCACCTTAATGATATAGTTGACGAGCACGTTCCAAAGTCAAAAAAACCGAGTGATAAGTATCCCTCCTGGTTCTCTAAACCTCTCATTAGACTCCTAAATGAAAAAGAAAAACTTAGAAAACGGTTTAAAACATATAAAAACCCAAGGGATCACTTTGAATATAGACTATTGGAGGGGAGATCGAAAACCATGATGAACTGCTGTTACAAAAACTATATGAGCTTAACTGAAAAGAGCATTAGACATAATCCAAAACTGTTTTGGTCCTTCGTCAAAGCGAAAAAGTCCAAATCTAACGACATTCCCTCGGAGATGTGTCTAGGAAATGAAACAGTATCTACTGGTGATGAAGTCTGCAGCCTTTTTGCTAAGCATTTCTCTTCTAACTTTACTCCCTCGATTGGTTCACCTACTGTAGCTCAAACAGGATCCAAGTATCATCAACATGCATTAGGTAGTGTAGTATTTACGGAACGAGATGTCCTGAAAGCATTAAAAAAACTTAACATCTGTAAAGAGCCGGGGCCAGATGGTTTGCCGCCGGTATTTGTAAAGAGGTGTGCTACTAGTCTATCCTTACCGCTTAAAATAATATTCAATCATTCGATTGCGACATCGCAGTTTCCGACGGAATGGAAAATGGCAAATGTCGTACCAATTTTTAAGAAAGGAGACTCTAATGACGTGCAGAACTACCGTCCTATTTCACTCCTTTCAGTTTTCGCTAAGCTCTTCGAATCCCTGCTATGTCCTTTACTTACATCACACATTAATCCTCAGCTAGTACCCCAACAACATGGTTTCTGTGTTCGTAAGTCTACGACTACTAACTTGGTCCACTACGTCAATGAAGTAAGTAAATTGATGGACTCTCGTGTCCAGGTAGACTCAATTTACACTGATTTCAGCAGTGCGTTCGACAAGGTGGACCATAAAATCCTCTTAAAGAAGCTTGAAGGTTTCGGCATATTTGGCCAGTTGCTTCTTTCCAGTTTATTTCTCTACATCTGGAGTCCCCCAAGGTTCGCACCTAGGCCCAATTCTTTTTCTAATGTTCGTCAATGACATAGTTCTCTCAGTAAAACACAGCAATTGCTCTATTTTCGCTGATGATTTAAAGATCTATAAAGAGATACATTCATCCGTCGATATTCATTTACTCCAGGTTGATCTTAACGCAGTTCACGATTGGTGTTTAAAAAACCGCATGTCCCTCAATGTGAAAAAGTGCTACCACATAACATTTACCAGAAAACGGAAACCTTTACTTACGTCTTACTCAATAAATGGGGTAGCACTACAAAAGGTAGACACGATTCGTGACCTAGGAGTCCAGCTCGACTCTAAACTCACATTTGTCAACCACATTGATAATATCACTGCCAAAGCTGCAAAAATATCTGGATTTGTAAAAAGAATATGTCGGGATTTCCAGTCCATCTCTACTCTAAAGGTGCTCTTCAATACTCTTGTGAGAAGTCTATTGGACTATGCATCTCCAGTTTGGAACCCTACTTACCGTATTCACGTAAACAGGATTGAACGTATCCAAAGAAACTTCACCAGATACCTTCGTTTTAGAAGCTCTAGCTGTCCACGAGGTTCTTCTTATGATGAAAGGCTCAGTCATTTTAAAATATGCTCTCTTGAACACCGTAGAGACGTAACAGACCAAATCCTTCTTTACAAAATTACTAACGGTTTACTAAATGTTCCCGATCTTTTGGCGGAATTAAATATAGCTGTACCTCGACAGAAAACTATTCGATCTGGTCGCGAGACCATTACCTTTGCCACAACTGCAAGTCGTACTAACCTTGGTAGCACCGCACCCGTGAATCGACTAATGAGAAATTATAATAAAATCGCTACACGAACCAATAGCATCGACATCTTCTCTAACCCTTTCCGTCAATTCCGTACGAGACTTTTAACCAGCTCGGAGTCTCAAAACCTCTGTACGACATAAGCCGCCTATTAATAAAATTGTATCCACTTCCATTTCCTTCTTCATAGGTCTTTTTTTTGTTATTTAGTTAAATATTTCATCATAGTTGTGAACATAATTCATAATTAATATCTATTTTCATTTTATTTTATTTTTATTTTGTCAATAATTCAACTAACGATAAATAAAACTTCCTGTAATCATTAAATTCTCTGCTAGTGCTGTGCACTTCTGTGAGTGACGAGTTCACAATACTTATATAACTGTATGTGATTTTTGTATGTGTATGTTTAAGTGAGCAAGTCGTTGAGGTGCCAAATAAATAAATAAATAAGATAATTAATAATGACATCCTATACTATTAAATGAGCATTCTCTATCTTCGCCAGAGCCGAGCTCGGTCGCCGGTACTATAGTTTGTTTTTTTTTAACAAACGAGTACTGAGTATGTCTCTCGCACATTTCCGATATTGACAGAGTGAGATGGGTCATTTTCGGTACTCGTTTATAAAAAAAAAACCGGCCAAGTGCGTGTCGGACCACGCACAATGAAGGGTTTCGTAGTTGGGATGAATTTATCCTAAAAACAAACTTAACTTTGTAGTTGAAAAATATGTTCTCCCATACGGAATGTATGGGAAAACATGTTTTTGCAACTGCAAAGTTAAGTTGGTCAATTATTACTCGATAACTTGTAGAGCCTACTTAGCTGTGATAGTTTTCCGTTTAATTTCGTTATATAAGCTACTGCTGTGTTTTTTTTTTACATCTAAAACCAACCATTTAGCTGGCAGGGGGGGGGGACACTTGACTCTAACAAAAATTAGCACTTTAAAGCTTAATATTTCGCAAACGGATCCCTGAATCCAAAAATGGTTTTCACAAAATCACAATGTTTTTGAAGGACCTTTCCAATTATACCCCAAACCATGGGTTAAAAAAAAAATACATCACCACTTTACGTGTAGGAAAAAAAAATGTTTTTCATAATTTTATTTTACCACTTTGTAGGCGTAATTAATATGTATACCTATGCCAAATAACAGCTTTCTAATACTAAGGGTCTCGGAGCTAGACCGCGGACAGACAGACAGACGGACAGACGGACATGACGAAACTATAAAGGTTCCTATACTACGGAACCCTAAAAAACAGACTAATTATAGTAGGTTTAGTATATCTTTTGTTGTTGCTTGATTTTTTGTGACTGACTCGATGGTCGTGGTCGTAAGAGCGACTGTGTGCAAGGTCGGGTTAATGCGGGGTCCTGAGTCGGACAAAGTTTAATTAAGTTTGCAGTTGAAAAATCTCAGTAGCTTACTACCGTCATCGGGCACTCCTCCGGGTGTGCCCGATGACGGTAGTAAGCTACTATAGGCTCGCCCCCTAATCTACAACGACTGCGGCGTTTTTATATAGATTTTTTAAATTTATTTTATATTTTTGTTCTACAAAGTTTGGAAATATCACGTAGTTACTCATAATTGAAGTGAAAACCTCTTTAGAAGCGTTGGGTATTTTTGAGATGGGACTAAACGATTTCGCGACCTGTTACCGACACCGTGGAGTAAAAGACATCAACGCGTTGATTACCGCGGTGCCGATATTTTTTCAAGTTTTCACTTCTATCGGAGTGCCACTGTTTTTTTTTAAATTTTTTCTCTTGTCTTGTCAATTTTATCATTAAATCTAATTTACGAATGGCAATTTTGGTTTGGTCCTGCTCAAAGAGGTTTATTTATAAACATTGCTTAAAGTGACGTTGAAACGTCAAAAATTTATGGTTAGACAGTCGCTAATTATTACTTAACTTTATCAACGTGTATATACAGTGTGAGTCTTCATAATGTGCACATATCGAAATGAGGGAATCTATGCTAAATTTAACGACAGAAAAAATATTTATAAAAATCTAAATGTTTTTTTAAATTCTCACACAGTTTTGTTACAATTTTTTTTTAATTCCATAGAATTAAAAAAAAATTGTAACAAAACTGTGTAACTTTTAAACTGAATCAGCTATCGCGATGAAAAAAACTCCATAATGATTGGAAGTAAGTAGGCGTCCACATAAAATTAAAATTGAGAAAAAAAACTACCCTGAATTGAAAATAAACATGTTTTTTAGCAAAAATCTGTATTTTTTTCATCAATTTTTACAATAATTGTAAAAATAAAATGCCCAAGAGAATAAAAAAAATTAAAACAAAAAATTTTTTTGAAACAAAAAAAAAAAAAATTTGACCATTTTTTCCGTCGATAAAATTAAGCATAGATTCCCTCATGTCGATATGTGTACATTATGAAGACTCACACTGTATAAACCACTTAGAGTAGGTACTACTATAAGTTAGTCACCACTGCCTATCCTTTCAGGAATGGAAAAGGTTTCTGCAAGTTTGCGTGCACACTGAAAGCTTATCATACCTTCATAACGTTGCGTGCGTGTATTCCTGAGCAAGGTGAGGGTCATGAGATACTAATGGCAGAGCTGGCCATTATTAAATTAACCTTCACTAGAAGGCTTGGCCAGCTCCATCAAGCTACATTTAACATTGAAAATGCGGCGAAGTGAGTATCGGACTCGCGCACGAAGTGTTCCGTACCACACAGCTTCTTGTATAGGGACCTCCTTTAATTAAGGTTCCGTACCTCAAAAGGAAAAAAACCGGCCAAGCGCGAGTCGTACTCGCCCATGAAGGGTTCCGTAGCAGCAAGTAACATTGAATGAAAGGTAAATTGCGGTTTACGATTTATGACGTATTAAAAAAAAACTACTTGTTAGATCTCGTTCAAACCAATTTTCGGTGGAAGTTTACACGGTAATGTACATCATATATTTTTTTTAGTTTTATCATTCTCTTATTTTAGAAGTTACAGGGGGGGGACACACATTTTACCACTTTGGAAGTGTCTCTCACGCAAACTATTCAGTTTAGAAAAAAATGATGTTAGAAACCTCAATATCATTTTTGAAGACCTATCCATAGATACCCCACACGTATGGGATTGATGAAAAAAATTTTTTTGAGTTTCAGTTCTAAGTATGGGGAACTCCAAAATTATTTGTTTTTTTTCTATTTTTATGTAAAAATCTTAATGCGGTTCACAGAATACATCTACTTACCAAGTTTCAACAGCGTAGCTCTTATAGTTTCGGAAAAAAGTGGCTGTGACATACGGACGGACAGACAGACAGACAGACAGACATGACGAATCTATAAGGGTTCCGTTTTTTGCCATTTGGCAACGGAACCCTAAAAACGAAACCCTTATAGAATCACTCGTGTGTCTGTCTGTCCGTCTGCCATAGCCAATTTACTCCGTATCCAATGGACCGATTAAGTTGAAATTTGGCACTCATATGTATTTTTGTGCCTCAGACACGGACGTGTAACGTAAATAAATGAATTTTGAATATGGGGGTCACTTTTAAGGGGCAAAGAAGAAAATTTAATAAAAAAAAGTTTTGCAAACTGTACCGTGTAACATATCAACTGAAATGGCTGGTTGCGAGGATCTCAATATTTTTTTATAATTTTAAAATAATTACTTTTAAGATATTTAAGAAAATATATGAAAATTGACCATTGATCCTTTATCTCCGAAACTACTGAGCCAAAATTTTGAAAAAAAATACAGAGAATGGTTCTGAAATAAGTACTCATAGATTACAGGAAAACCTATAAGAAGTAAAGTATATAACATGGTAAATCTCTCAATATTGTGCGTAGGTACAAACTTACATTTGCAGTTGAGATATATGGGAGAACATGTTTTTCAACTACAATGTTAAGTTTGTTCTTGGGATAAATTCAACCCTTCATTGTGCGTGGTCCGACACGCACTTGGCCGATTTTATTTTATTTTTATTATTTGTTGTTATAGTAGCAATTTTCACACTCTGCAGCTCTGTGACAAATGTCTAAAAGATACAGGGGGCCTACCACCAGCTCATAAAGCAGTATTATTTTAATATTACTTCAGTGTGAGAAAGAGATGAAGCTCTACAGGACGTATAGCTCCATCTCTTTCTCCCACTGAAGTAATATTAAAATAATATTACTTTTGAGCTGGTGGTAGGCCCCCAGGTCTGTGACAGACGGACTGACGGACAGCGGAGCTTTAGTAGTATAGGATCCCGTTGGCACCCTTTGTGTAACGAACCCTAAAAAGGTTTTTTAGTGTGGTTTTTAGTTCAAATACACGGAACACAGAGGTCACAAGGTCAAGGGGTGTTTTACGGCTCATATAGAATTCATCTTCTCACTTGGTCCCTGAGGTCGCTTTAAAAGTTCTTCCAAGGGCCAGATAAAGGCTCATGCAGACTGGCGCGACGCGACGGCTCGACGCCGATTATTTGTTCTACCGTGAAGTTTTCTAAGAAATTGTTTTGTTAGAGTCGCGTCGCGCTGTCTCGTCACGCCAGTCTGCACGAAGCTTAAAAACAGATGAAGCTAGGCCACCCATCTACTCAGGTATTTCGGAAAGAGTACTATAAACCAGCATAGGTAAAACTGCAACAGATGACGATATGGATAACACTCAAAAAAAAACTTAGGAAAACGAAGTGAAGGTTATTGTGGAGAGGCCAGACTGCCCTTTTCTGATGCACTGGTCCCGTAAACATAGCTGCGGGCCCGGTGCTGAGGAAAGATATTTAAATTGATTTTGATATAGAAGATAAGTTATGTTCATGTTTCAGTTTTAATTTAATTTTGATATATCTGTAATTTGATTTTGATTTATTTTAGTTCAATGTTATTTAAATTTTGATTTGGTGTTATTTTAATTTAATTTTGATTATAATTTAATTTAATTGTAATTTTGATTTTAATTTTTTTTTGGTTTTATTGTAATGTTGTTTTTCGATTTTAGTTCTACTAACCTTTATAATATCATTGTCTACTAATATATTTTTGTAAGTTCTTATACTAACACAATATGGATATTTTTTCCGAAATAAATTATTTGAATTTGAATTATTTGAAAACACATTTTTTGGTGGAGAGAGTTCTATAACATTCGATTCTGATCTATGATACCATCAATAACGTGATTCTGACATCTTTACGTACATGCATACGACGGTCGCTAAATAAAGAAATATGTTAATTTATCATAATCAGCCTATTTAGCAGTCCACTCCTGCACCCTAATTGCGTAGCACACTTTAAATCACAATCTGAATTATTTTGAAGGACTTTGCTAATCCATTGCTTCATATGTTCGAAAAATGTGTGAAACATAAATAACGCAATGAATGTTGTGGAACTGTCAAAATGAAAGCCATTGCTACTGTTAGTGTGTTACGCAATTAAGTCATCGGCCTTTCCAATTGCACGCCATCTAACGAATTCCTAGGCTAAATGGCACCGTAAGCAAATGGGGCGCATTTGAGGAAAAGAATTAAAGAAAAGTAAACCAAATCCAGACAAAAAGGTGCATCTAATAAGGCTTATTTTTCTTTTGTCTTCTTCCTCAGATGCACCCCTTTAGATTACAGCGGTAGTTTACTGATATCCAGCTACCTCTTAGCCAACCTGCGAAGATCGTCGGCACACGAAGCCTTTTTTTTTGGGCGGGAAATTATCAAATAACTTCTCCCGCTCTGGGCGGAGCGGAAGGGCGTGTCGGCTCTTATTAACTAAAACCCACCCGTGTTCCTTCGGTTGCCCTGTTGCCGGGGGCCACGATTTCCCTTTCGGCCTTATTCGCAACCCCGGCAGGCATCGGCCCTAGCGGACCCCGTCAATTCTGCTGACATCTCTTTGACGCACGCGAGGAATGTAATGCGCCGTCGACCCGGGCCTGTAGTGCTATTCTGTAAAAATCTCACCGTGATAACTTAGGTGAAGTGAGCTGCCAATCGTGTCAATCCTTAGCAACTGACAGCTCACTCCACGCTCACCTCACCTAAGATAACACGGTGAGATGGTTTCAGAATAGCACTACTGGTCCTTATCGGACAGCGAGCTACCCATTGCTCACTGTCCGCAAGCCCGCGCCTGCGGTGGTCGGAAATCGGCTCGCGATTCCCGACGCCCAGGGCGTCTCCTCCTGCGGCGGGGCACACGAAGCCTGAGGGCTTTTACCTAATAATATGTACTGACAAATGTTCTTAATGTACCTCGGCAAACCTCGTCTTTCGTCAGTCGTCGGATTTCCATCAGCACAGAGTACATTATCTATGTCTATCCATCAGTTGCCCTTTGCACTTGGTGCAGACCGGACGATCTCAATCGACTTGAAAGTATATAGAGTTGTTAATACTCCTTTAACTTAATATAATTTATTAAAAAATAACGACAGATATGAAAATAGTTTTACAGCTCTTTATAGTTCACACGGAAATCAAAATAAAACAACAATAAAATACTTAGTTCTGAATTCAAATTATGATACACGATAAATCTAATAATTGATGGACATGGAAATTAGTATTCGTTTGTATTCGGAAATCCGATGATACCCGAGGGACAGAAAATAGTAATCAGTTCAAATCAATACTCACATCCTCCTGAACCTGGTCCCAAAGTTTGGTGACTTCGACGCTCTTGTTGACGCCATACAGGTCCATTGTGGATATAAGCTGATGCTGCACCAGCACCACTGTGTTCCCCTTCAGAACGTACCCAGCGATGCAGGCCGACAGTTGGAAGATAAACATCAAGATCATGGCGCCCGCGAACTGGAAATTTTAAGATTAGATGATCAGATTCATTGGGAATAGTGATTAGGATCTTATAGAAGACAAGTCGTGTACTCAATGGGCTAGTGCCGGATTAGCCACGTAGCAGGTGTAGTAAATACTACAGGCCCCGCGCTTGGACAAACAAAAAAACAAGTCATGGTACTTTTAGCACCGGTAGATCCAATGTAGTATTTTGCATCAATGGTCAAAAGAAATCTACCTCTCCGGGGCGGGATGTTAAACATTTTCGGGCTCGCTAAGCTCGCTCTTGCGATCTAATTTCTCTTAATTGTTTACTTTTTTGCATTACTTATCTCCTACATTTTAGAACCTAAAAACCATAGATATAACCTTACCATAGATTTAACCATAGATATATTTCCATGCTAAAAACTAACTAATGATTTTCTTTCTTTTTGGTAGTAAAATTCTATTAATCTCTTGAATACATTGCAAATTATAGTTTTGTATAATTTAGAAGCTTTTTTTCAATTTTTGTAAATGTTTATTATGTTATTAAGATATATGTTGATTTGAAAGAGCATGGCAGTTGAGAGAATGTCATGCTCACTTAAATGTCTGGCTGATGGTGACGAGTGTGTTGGATCATTCGGTTCCCTACAAAATGGTTGAGCTGAATGGTACTGATCCACGCGTCATGTTCGTGAACGGGCGCCGTCAGTTGAGACTAGTCATCTCTTATCTGCCAGAGCTTATTTTTAATCTTATATTATCCATCACTTTGATTATTTTTTGTACATTGTTCTCACATATAGAACCAACAAGAATATTATACCCAGGATTTTGTAACATCTATATTAAAAAGAGTGTCCTTGGAGTTTCTTGCCCGTTCTTCTCCATAGAGATCCACGTTTTGGAATGGGCAACTAGCTTCAACTTTCTGACAGATTCTTTGATAATTCAAAAGTGCCTGTAAATGGTTTAATTCAAATAAATGCTGAGTTTGAGTTTAACCAAATTCTACCAAGCGAGCCCTTACTAGAATTTGCTACAGGCCCCGCGCTGGCTTAATCTGCCACTGCAATGGGCTTCCTCATCGGCAAATATGACTAACTTTCATCCCCTATTTAACTGAATGAATTTTCACAAATCCTTCCTTATTGTTCCTGTTCACTTTCGTTATAAAAGGAACTCTTGTGTATTTCATGTTTCAAGATCCAGCGGCTTATAAAAGGCTGTGCGTTGTCTGTCAGTGAATGAATTATGTAAAATTTTATTAGGTTTATAGCAAAAGTAACAAAACCATTTTGATTTTATTTTGGACTACCTTTTGCCCGCGTGTATGTTGGAAATTATCGGAATGAAAAATACTTATACAATGTTCTAACCCAAGTCATGGGCTACCTGTGTGTCTAATTTCGTCGAAATCTGTTCAGCCGTTAAGGTAACAACAGACAGACAGACATACTTTCGCATTTATAATATTATTGCTTAGTATGAATGTAGTTTTTAGAATTTTACGAATGTTTTATATTATCTCTCGTCTAAAATAATAAATCTTGTAAAATCGCACTCCTGAGCCACAAGACAAAGATTTTTGTCGATTTCCATTTGGAAATTTTAAGTTGCAGCTCGGAATCTGGATTTATTAATGGCAAAGGGTTCGTCTGGAATTGCCCCTATTGAAGACTTATCATTCAAGTCGAATGGGGGGCAATTTTTAGGTCAAACAAAGAATCAGCATTGCAATCCAACGTGGCAACGCTGCCAGCTGACAGCGATTTTTTCCACTGACAGCGATGTGGACGAATTTTTTGATGCCCAATGAGCTCTTCGGCTTTATCCTTTATTTTTTCCTTTACACACTTGTACATAATAATATATATTTCTAGAATTACATAGTATATTATAAATAAATATTTAAGATTTGTTAACAAACGTTATTTGTTAATCCAGTAAATAAAATTATGTAATCAGTCGAAAATGGTTTTGTGTAAATATAGGAAAAAGATCAATACCTAGTGATAATGCTGAATTGCTGATAGTTAAATATTTATAATAAAAAAACACCTTGTTGGAAAGATTGTTATCGTCAGACTATACCTCTGTTCAAATGATGATAACACAATACATCTGAACAGACTATTATTTTCTGTAAACGGTTTAATAAACGCACTTTTTAACTGTGGTGCAAACCAGACACCACAAAAAGCGCGTTTGTTTTTAAAATTAAGATGCTGACAAGAGCTAAAGCGCAATCACTGCTGTTGGACTGCATAGAAAAGAAAAAGAAGCGCGATGACACAACGGTTGTAATTTATTGCAATTATCTATTTACTCAAAAATTAGTTGAGTAATCAAAAACAAAAAATAACCAAGTTCTACATTCAAATAAGTCGTTCTTGATAATAATTAAATACCAACGTACGTTGATATTTAATACAGATATTTTGGATTGGAACTCAAGATAAGGACTTGTTCCTTTAATTTGTATCGAGTTTTTTTTTTTAACCAGTACCCTAATTGCGTAATACACGATCTATCACAATTTGTTTCAATTTGAAACAGATTGATAATCCATTGCTTCAAAAGTTGGAAAAAAAAATCTGCTCAACAACATAAATAACGCAATGGATGTTATTGAACTGTTAAAATGAAACAAATTTGTCATAATCGTTTACGAAAATAAGTTGCGCAATTAGGGTACTGTTTTGGGAAAAAGACAAAGTTCTGAGAAATATGTTCAAGATTAACATTTTTTTTCCGCTACCACAAACTATATATACTACTATATAACTATATATATACTTTGTCAATATTGGGAAAACTCTTGCTGAACAGATTCCGAAACATTATTGTGACCAATCACCTTTCCAAAAATCAAGCAATAGCTGTAACCTGAAATCTTTTGCTATGCTGGACACTGACGAAGACGAAATAAACCGAATCATTTCTGGACTAAAAGACGACTGTGCAGTTGGATGGGATAATATAAGCAATAAAGTCCTTAAACTTTTCAAGCATATTTTAGTGCCGCCCTTAACGCATATTCTTCGAATCTGTCTATGCAAAGGAATTTTCCCTAGCTGTCTTAAAAAAGCAGTTGTAGTCCCTGTCTTTAAATCTGGTAATAAAGACTTAGTAAATAATTATAGGCCAATATCGTTACTTCCCTCAATATCAAAAATATTAGAGAAAATTATAAACTGTAGATTAGTTAAATATCTAGAAAAAAATAATATCTTATCGCCTGCGCAATTTGGTTTTAGAGCCAAATTATCCACAGCCGATGCGGTGCACAGTCTGACCAATTATATTACAGAAGAACTCGACAAAGGTAATCAGACCCTGGGAGTCTTCCTTGATTTAGCCAAGGCCTTCGACACAGTATCTGTTTCTATTCTTCTGAACAAATTAGAGGCAATAGGAATAAGGGGAACGCCGCTGAAACTATTTGCGGACTACTTAGATGACCGATACCAATGTGTTAGAATAGATAATTTCACGAGCGATGAGCAGAAAAGTACTGGTTTTGGTGTTCCCCAGGGAAGTATTCTGGGCCCTACGCTATTCTTGATTTATATTAACGACTTGTGTAATCTGAATATTAAAGACGGAAAAATTATATCATATGCCGACGACACGGCGTTAATATTTACCGCTAAAACCAGTAGCGAACTGTTCGGAATTGCTCAACTAGGTTTTAATACTGTGACTAATTGGCTTCAAAGCAATTTACTAACATTAAATGCTGACAAGACAAAATATATTCACTTCTCCATGCGCAAACCACAATTTAACATTACTAACCCTCAGCTGCCCATCAATGTGGAAACCGTTCAGTCAACATGTGTAGTTGCCCTCTTATCCTCAAAACGAGCAGCATAAAATACCTCGGGGTAATAATGGACGAGACACTGTCTTTCAGAAAACATATTGAAAGTCTAACTAAAAGAGTGCGCAAATTAAAATATGTTTTTAAAAAATTGCGAACATTTGCAGATTCAAAATTAATCACACAAGTTTATTTAGCCCTATGTCAATCTATAGTTCAATACTGCATCACTTCATGGGGTGGTGCACCAAAAACCTATCTACTTTCTCTTGAAAGAGCTCAGAGAGCAATTTTAAAGGTAGCAAACTTCCATCCCTTTTTCTTTCCCACAAATCTGCTTTATAAATCCTGCAACGTGCTGACTGTTCGCCAACTTTTCATTATGCACTTAATATTAAAACAGTACACCATGCTTACCCACACTGCTGACAATACTAACAAGAGACGGAATGATATAGTATGCACATCTAATGCAACCTCAAAACATGTCTTTGTAGAAAGATTTTTTACATTTTTGGGCCCATTTCTGTACAATAGATTAAATAGAAAACTTAGTATTTATAAATTAAATTACTTTAGCTGTAAAAAACATATAATTGAACATTTAATAACCATAGATTATGCACAGACAGAAGATCTACTTGTTGTCTGCAAATAGAACCGCTAACATGCTATTTTACTTATATTTACCTAATTTTAATTTATTTTGTACTTTATACTCATAGTTAATTTATTACATTAAGAATTTTTGCACTTCCTAGCCTGAAACACAGGTTCAACCTAGTTCAGGCAAATAAGCAACTGTGCTCTATTTTAATTATTGAGTTACTTATTGTAAATGTGCCCCTTTTTATAAATAAACGATTTTATTATTATTTATTTTTATTATATAATTTTAGCATTTTTTTTTTTAAACAAACCTGTTTAGAACATTTGCCTCTTGCCAGCGCGGCAGCGCCTTAAAGGTAAAATGCCTAATCTGTAGGCACTGGCTAGGTACCTACTTAGATATTCGGCCTTTTACCTTTAATTAAGCCAAATCAATCAATCTTTAATTAGGCAGATTAGGCCTTACTTTCTATTGATAGAATACATTCTTCGTATAAAATTACGATGTAAGAAAAATATTTAGATAGATGTACCTAAGTCCAGTGTGGTCTATCTTATCTTTTCGTTCGTTTTGTTTGCAGATATAAAGTTTGCACACAGGAAATCGTGGTGACATTGGGTGTGAATCTAGGAAAAGATTCCTTTGTGTTGACTGTTAAACCATAATAGTAGTAATGAGGGGTATTAAAACATGAGTGTGTGTTTAAAAACCGAACCGTAGGCGAGGTTTTTAATAGTATCACACGAATGTTTTAATACCTACTTATGTGCAGTTTCATACACTACTTTATCTACTCTCATACACTGGGACTGACCCTACTAAATAAAAGATCGAAGTTAAAAATCAAGTACAAAAAATTCCCACGAAATTCAGTACAACAAAACATTTGAATGTCGCCTGCACCAGCACATCACCGCACATGCGTGCAGCGGGTGCTGCTGTCCCCCGCTTATACGTTCCATTACAAAAGTTGATGGAAACTACTTGGTGATATTAACTTCTTGGATTAGCCCTGTATCGTAATAGAAAAAAAATTGTTTTAAAGCATTATTTTGTTAGAGAAAAAGTCATGAAAAAGTGTTAATGTGATTCTATTTTTAAATTTCGGTATTGTGTTTATAAAGTATGTCAATATAAACTCGTTTTGAAGTTTATAATTCGAATGTTACGCTATGAGAGTAGATAAAATGATTTACATTAAGTGTATTGATAGTAACTAGATATATACCTAGTCAATAATTGACACAGACTGTCACTACGTCTGAACCTATAATGATAAAATTCAAGGGGAAAATAATACAAACAACTAACAAAACATCTTCCAGGCAACACAAATAATAATAGTCAGTCATATAATTCAATATGAACAACATTTAAGCTATTGTATAGCTTTTATCGCGGGCTTTGAGCGCGGCGACCAAATCAAGAAATTCCGTAACGTAACGAAAATAAAACCTAACTAACACCCCCCACTCCGCCTACCATGTAATGATGGTTCCCATGACAACGTGATGTTGTCATGAGAAACGTGATGTTGTCATGGGAACGTAATTTTTGTTTTATGTCATCACGTCATCATCCCAAGTGTAGCGTTGACAAATAGGAAGTATGGAGGTTACAAATGCTGTGCAATAGCTTTACCGTGGCAGTCTCCGAGTGCCACACGTTTTTATTATTAATTAGGTATTGTTAACCGACTTCTTAAAAAAAGAGGAGGGTCTTAATTCGTCTGTATTTATTTTTCATGTATGTTTATCGATATTTTCGTCAATTGTGGACCGATTTTGAAACAATTTTTCATTTTCTATTGATAGAGAAAACTTGCGCGGTGGTCCCATATAAATTTTATTAACTTTTATAGGTTGTTTTAAAGTTAGCTTCTATTGAAGCTAACTTTAAAACAACCCATACGTTTTTTTGATGTATGTTAATGATATTATAATGTTAGTTTTGTAGGATAAATACCACAACAAAAAAACAGACTTACCAAAAAAAAAAACACCACAAAGTGAAAAATAACTTTAATTTCGAAAGTCATTGGTGCCGATTCCCTTGTTCACAAACTAAACTAAATTTAAGTTCAGTGCATCTTTTTCTTTCTAATTCATTAAGAAAAGGACAGAAGATAAATTTTAGTTTAGTCCTGTCAAATTAATCAGCGCTTGACGTAAATTGACGTAATTTTAGTCGACATGTTTTTAATCACGTCTAAATTTGTATGGAGAGTGACAGGCGCTGATTAATTTGACAGGACTAAACTAAAATTTATCTTCTGTCCTTTTCTTAATGAAATAGAAAGAAAAAGATGCACTGAACTTAAATTTAGTTTAGTTTGTGAACAAGGGAATCGGCACCAGTGTCTTTGTTTTTGTTTTAGTTTTTTGCAACCGACTTCTGTAATTGCACTGTTTACGTCGTCAAAATCTTGTCTATTCCTGTGTACTTAAAAAAAAAAACACTACAACGTCACAGATACCCTTTAAATAGAATGGTAAGTCATTGATATACACCAAGAATAAGAATGGATCCTGTATTGAGCCTTGAGGTACACCTAACTGAACTGGTAACCCGGAAGATTTCACACCATTAATATCTATACATTGGAACCTATTATGTAAATAAGAATGTATTACTTAGAGAGCTTCGTTTCGAACACCGTAATGACGTAGTTTACGCAAAAGCGTGTCATGGTGCACGCAATCAAAGGCTTTGGAGAGCTCAACTCTAATAGCATTTTACGAGTTCTCCCATGCGTTAAATATGTGTTTTAGCAGATCTTTTTTAAAGCCATATTGTTCATCATGAAGGAGGCTGTTTAAATTAAAATGCACTTTCTAAGTGTGGTGTTTCGAAATTAAAGTACCAAATTTTTAACTTTGTAGTGTTTTTTTTTTTTTAGATGTCGGTTTTTTTTGTAAAACATTATTCCCCATGAACCCTTCACAACAGGACCCTAGGCTAAACAACAATATTTTGGATTGACTGTGCGTTACTTCTTTGTCATTTGTTTTGGTCTGTATTTTAATCAAATACCGACAAATTGTTCTATGAAATGAAACTCAGCTTGAGACCCAATTCTTGTTCAGAAAAAAATATTTATCGACCTTCCGCCCTTCCAATGTTCTTCTTCCATACATCCCAAACAACCGTCATCTCAGTATACAGCCCTTCTAGCCATACTATCATCCTTCACCCCATCAACTGCCCCTTCTGGCCTCGTGGTCGCAAGCACGACTGCTGAGCGTGGGGTCCTGGATTCGATTCCCAGGTCGGGCAAAGTGTTATTGGGTTATTTCATTAGGAATTTCTTAGTAAATTTTCTGAGTTTGGAAGTTGGCGGTGTGATATCCCCGAGCCTGGGAAAGCACGTTAAGCCGTTGGTGGTGCGCCTGATCTCTGTCCGGTCATATCGGATTGCGGTCCGTCTCATCGGACTATGGGTGTGAAGG
This sequence comes from Agrochola lychnidis, assembly GCA_963680765.1. Taxonomy (NCBI): domain Eukaryota; kingdom Metazoa; phylum Arthropoda; class Insecta; order Lepidoptera; family Noctuidae; genus Agrochola; species Agrochola lychnidis. Next base: position 4,718,642 of record OY796863.1, on the reverse strand, counting down.
AAGAGAGAGTGCACCAGTGTCTGCACACACACTTTTTCACTAAAATAAATCTCGCGCCGAAGGCTCATCTCCGTTGAGATGTGCAGCCATGGCCGAAATACGGTCTGAAACACTATTATTATCATCTTTCATACAGTCCATCCATCATTTCTGTGACCTACCCCTTCTTTCACATTCATAGTCAAAACTTTCCTCAAGAAATCAGTATCTGTCTTATAAGTATATTGGGATCAAAAAAGATAACTACATTTGCATATAGTCTGATGATTCATACACATAAAGTTGGTAGGTACACTATCTATCTACAAGTGTTCATTTCCTTTATCAATAAATATTAAACATCTTCAGAAACTTCTTTGTCATTTTCGAGTGTAACTATGTATGTTACAACGCAATAGACTTTCCTTAGTAATTCATTAGGATTCAGATTTTAATCAATGACCAGTAATTTCATGCTTATGTCGTGGTCCCTGTTAAGGCCTTTCGCAGCCTCACGGTCTGTCGAAGTCTGTTGCGGCCTCGCCTGTGAAGGCTGTCGCGGCTCGTGCCGAGCAATTCCCATCACAGGCCTCATCGGATCGACGGTTCCCTCGGCCTATCGGCCTGTCCTGTGAGAAACCGGACCTCCTTTTGACTTTGCCGTAGTCGGGTAAATAGGTACCTATATTTATGTTGCCAAATCGTTACTCGTGAATGACCAATTTATTGTCAATTGGCGATAGGTCGGTAGCCAGACACCTATCACCATGGCAACCAACGCTCAGTGTGAGAGTATTCAGGAACCTAACGAATCTAGCTATAAAGTGTAATGAATTATAAAAACAAAAGCCGTTTATTCAAATTAGGCGGAGACTCAACACTTTTTGAACGGCAAAATTACATAAAACAGTCCCCCAAAACACCTGCCCTTCAACACTTCCTAGTGCTTTAGCTGGGAAGAAGAAGTGGCGCAACAAACTCCTCAGTAGTGAAACCAATAAAAGTGTAAGGCCCCGTAATTAACATACATATTGTTGAGACGTTACGTGACTGTGGAACCAGTTTTAATAATACATTTATGGTGGAACCCGTTGTTCGTTTGATCACTTTTATTTGGTAGTCCTTCATTTGTTTTCGTTGGCAAAATAAAGTGCAAAATAGTGTCTTGTGCACTTGGTGTCTGTTGTGCCATGGTAACCTTCATGCACGACAGATATACGATACATACCTTATCACTTATTTAAGGTACCTACTCTTCTCATTCCTCATACCAAAAACAAAAAAGTTTCATACTATTTAAATCTAATAATTATACAAACAATTACCTACAGTATTTGCTTTCATTATCTCTGAAGATTAAGTGCGTGGTAATTTATTACAAACTACTGACATTTCTTTGGAACGGTCCTTCAGAACGAATGTAGGGCAGGCGGCCGGTACTTCGTACAAAATGTAAACTGAGATCTAATTCCGTACATCCCAGCCCAGCCGTACGTCAACAACGGACATTTTATGTCAAAAACGTTATGTTCCGACAAATAATGATGTAATTATCTCGTGAATATCCTCGCAATCATGATAATTGTGTTTACTTTCAAGCAGTGACGCAGCCTCACAGAATATTAGCATAGGTACAGTGATAATGTGCCTCTAGAATAGAACAAAAAGTTCTATTAACATTGGAATCAAGACAAAATTTATGGCTGTGATTAAGGAACTAACTGCGTAACTTAGAAGTTATCAGTTTATTCCAACTGCTTCAAACACGTCCGACTACTTATATATTATTTCCGTATTATTAGCAAACACTCAGCAACCAAATTCCATGAACTATCAATTAAAGCGTCAATTATCATGAATGATTCATAAATTCACTGGGTTTAGTTTGCACAAATCAGAACAGAACACAGACTATTTGATAACAAGCTTTCACGGCCATCGACTGACGTTAAGATAACAACTGTTCCACTTACCACCATGTTTACAATGTAGTTCTCCATGAAGGCTCCATAGAACCCGAGGAACGAGATCAGGAATATGATGACACCGGTTGCGATGCAGAATGCTGGCAGAGAGAAGAACCTCTCTGATAGAAACGGATGGTATCCATTGTACGCTGATTGTACGGACCCGCCGACCGATAAAATAATAATACCAGTGATCTGTAAACCACAAGCGACACTAATAACATGAAACTACCTCCTGTACCACAACAATCGCATAAAACACACACACTACTTACCAAAAACAGAAAATTCACTGTCACTAGTATGTACTTAACGGTAGTAAACAGTTTCGACCACATTTTGTAGTAATTTATTCAAATTGCTACGTGTACGCTCGCGTGACAGCTTCCACTGTCGTCGTCTTAACTGGCTACGGATATTTTTATCACTATAGGTAGGTATATTAATCTTGATAAGGAAAACAAGCGGATTTATCTCATCGGAGGCGAACGTCACTCACTCTCGCACGATATGTTTAAAACTGAACCGTACGCGTAACACGAATTATAAAAATTTTGAAATTGGAATTGTGCTCTATGAATAATAGATTATTTATCGATAGAAACGTCACTAATGAGTTATTTATTAGTAAAATCTTTAGAAACAGAGAGTATATAGCACACAATAGCCTCGCTTGCAATTTACAGTCGATATGACAAAATGTGTTAATTTTAACTCGCTTCGTAGTGCTCGTAACGGCTATGATGTTACTTGCAGGTTGCGATAAGAAAAACACATAAGTACAGTATTTTCCAGTTTAATTTCCATTATAATCTGAACATTTTATACAGAATGTTTGGCAGAACGTTGAACATACGAAAATGGTGAATAGGAGGGGTCATCTGCTACTTACTCAGCCCTAATTCATTTGGCCCTGGCCCCCTGGATATTTTTTTTTTAATACAGGTTGAAATTAGGATTTAAGTATTTTTTACATCTTTCTGTTATAAGAATCTGCCAATATTAAAGATTAAAAAAAAAAATGCCTGTTTTACCCTTTCTTTTAATAAAAATTACACTTTAAAGTTAAGAAAGTTGTGAAACTAGAAGAAAGCAAAAAATATTTTTTTTATATCCAGGGCGCCAGGACCAAATAAATTAGGGCTGAGTAAGTAGCAGATGACCCCACCTATCCACCATTTTCGTATGTTCAACGTTCTGCCAAACATCCTGTATAAACAATGTAGGCGGGAAACGACATCAAGTTCTGTCATTTTCCTGGACAATGGGGGAGGATCTTTAAAAAGGGAAAATTGTCTTGGTATTTTCCGACAAGGCATGCTTAGGAACCTACTCAACCTACTTAGTTTGCGTTTTTAGCTTGCGTTTTTCTTCCTAAAGTAGGTAAGTATTTACCTATGGAGTTTTAAGAGATAACAAGTGCTAAAATAATTTCACTATTACATTGCTTTTTATTATTTGAAGTCAACAAGTAAGTAGATACTAAATTAAATAGGTGCTTTAGGAAGTAGATGTTACACAATGTTAGTAACTGTAATGAAATAATTGTCATTAAACAAACATTCAACATTAAAATAGATTAAACTATGATTTAGAACATTATTGTTTACAGAAATCTTATCACTAAATGTCAGATTTAACGTTGGTACATTAATTTCCCAGTAATAGTCTTGACTCTCAGCAAGAGTAGGTAATAATATGTTTTTCATTTCTCATACTCGGAAAGTAGTGTTTGTTTGATCCAAGTAGCGGGTGGAAGACGCTGATCCCCATCCTTGGGTGGGAAAGACTCATAGTAATTACTTCCCTCCCGAGGGCGGGAATGAATTTTTTAAAATAGAACTAAATTTGGTTAGGTAGTCGGCTACGAAAAATTTTACTAAGGGTGTATTACACTGTCGAGTCTGTGGTCATGGATCTGTGATCGAACATATAATGGAATGTAAAATAGACATTTGTAATGGGTATATCCCCCTTGAGGAATATTACACTATCATAATTATGTCATTTACCTATCTACGAAGCTCACAAATTACCCATGTTATGTCTATTTTACAATTTAGTTGTCTTTGATCATGGATCTGTGATCGTAGATATGATGGTGTAAGGGGGTACCCTTATAGAAAAATACTGATTTAAAAAAATGCTGCGGTCTTGTCATTGTATAAACAGCCAGTCTGGTGTGAATTATAAAAATACCTAAGGGTCAGCTCACACCGAGACGCGACGCGACGCGCTCTTTTTTAAGATCCAATACAATATCGAATTTATTTACTAGGCAATAAGGTACACGCGCTGCGCAACACCGCGCATCTCAGCGTACTTTGACACGCGTTCACGCTCGCACTGAAATATACCTTTTTGTGAGGAAAATAAGTTCGATACTTGTTTAAAATTGCGCGCAGCGTCGCGTCTTGGTGTGAACTGACCCTAAGTGTGAAATTACAGTGACAGCGGGGCGGGCAGCGGAATCCGCTGGCGGGTAACACAAACACATATTTTTTGACTAAGGTGCACCAAGTGCGGCCGGGGCGGGTGAGCGGGAATCGCAGCGGGACAAGCGGGTGATGCGAGCGAGGCGGGTGGATGCAAGTCAGTTTGCGTTTCCCGCTCGATTTGTTCGGACATGCCGCTGACAACTGAAGATTTAATAACATCCAAACCGCTCAATCGCCCCGCTGCTACTGTGTTCATCCATGGAAATTTGCGTTTTCCGCTTGACCCGCCTCCCGCTCCCGCTACCCGCCCCGCGCCACTGTAATTGCACACTAAGCGGGACGACCCGCGGCGGTGACGCGACAAATGGAACACATTCCATATTTAAAATTTAAAAAAAGACTAATAGGTACTAGAATACTCATGTTAATATTATCAATTAATATTTTAGAAAAACTACAACTTTTTACTTTCCTTATACCTATTCGAAATGAAAAGTAGAGTGTTTAACACGGGTGAAAGTCATCAATTCCTTTCGACCCTTGTATAACATACATACATTCCCATGGGGGTAGGCAGAAACTACAGAAGGCCACCTGATACGATCCTTACATAGGTACTCCTTGTATAACAATCTACTATTAAATGTTCTTACACACTAGAGAATAAAAAATAAAACAAAAACCTATAAATACACAATATTTATTTAAGACTCCAACTCGACCACTTCGAACTTCGACCTGTAAGCTAAGTAGCCGCCCATCAATGATAGTAGTACCTGAAAAAAGTGTACAATTTATTAATTGGTTAAATAATTTAAACAATAAACACTTATTGTTATTTTAATGGCCTATGGTAAAACATGATAACGATGACATTCTACCTAAAGCAAATCAGTTGCTTCTAAATAATACGTTATTGGGTATAAACGAGTTTCCAATTTGGTCTGTACCACTCCTGTTTTGTTTTGATGTCGTGAACGAATCTTTTGGGATAGTTCTGATCAAGCTCCAAACTTATGGGAAGGACTACTGGGGGCCTACCACTAGCTCAAAAGCAGTATTATTTTAATATTACTTTAGTGGGAGAAAGAGATGGAGCTATACGTCCTGTAGAGCTTCATCTCTTTCCCACACTACTGAACGAACGACTCTCATTCTCCCAAAATTTACTTCTCTATTAGTGGTCATCCCCCCCGTCAGTCACCCCCTTTCTAACCATATCGTCTTCCACACAGTCCATTCATTGTTTCTTCGGTCTTCCCCTACTCTTATAGCCATCCACATTCATACTGTACGAACGACCCTATTGGCAAGGAACTAAAGTGAGATGTTAGTAGGTACTACACTAGTCTTGAAAACGCTTAGGGGCCATACTATGTCGTGTTAAAGCTATCATTGTTCCATTGTGAAAAAGGGCTAACGCTATTCGTCCTGTAGAGCTCCATCTCTCTCTGACACCGGAACGCGCCTGTGCAAAACGATGAGTCTTCGGCGTCCGTGCTACTCAAAACAAGACAGTGGTGCCGATTCTCTTGTACACCGAACTAAACTAACTAAACTATCACTAAAATTCCTTACTTTTGACTATGAGAATCTCAAAGCTATTCTGCAAAATAAATTCTCTAAATTTAAAAATAATTTTGACACATCTAAATCGAATTTGACAACCGCGACTCCGCACGAAATTTTCATTATTTTTGCGATTGGACACACCGTTTTCGAGATATAAGCAAAAGAAAAAAAAAATCAGTACTGTTTTTTCATCTGAAGTCGAGGTGTTGGTGTGAATTTTAGTTCATGACAACCAATTTTATTCCACATGTTTTTAGTCGCGATTAAAAATAGTCATATTTAGTTAGAAAATCTAAATTTTAGGTTAAAAACGTCAAATTCAGAATAGCAAAATTGCCATTTTCACTAAACTAATATCTCAGTGCCATCTTAGTGCTGTCAAACTAAAATATAGTTAAGTTGTGTCACTTTAGTCTATTTCAGAATGGGAAATCGTCGTTTGACAGGAATAAACTAAATTTTAGTGATTATTAGTTTAGTTTAGAGGCATTTGTGACAAGAGAATCGGCACCAGTTTTTCTTTTTCAAACTTTATGCTAGGTACTTTCAATGTCCCTTGTAGAATACCCAGGTGCCTTTACAGATATAGCCAGTAATAAACTTATTGTCAAGATCAGCCATAATAGCATATCCACATACAATCATGATGAGAGTAGCTGGCCTGCTGTGCCGGCCGAAACCATAAACGATGAAAGAACCATAGTATGAGAAGTAGGTAGCTATGTTGGTAGGTAGTTACTTGTAATTAAGAACGGTCAAGGCTAAGCAATTTTAGATGATCTTAATTAATTTAATTGACACGACATGCGACACGGCGAATCCAATGACTTTAGCGATGGTGGAAGATTACATCAACCACAGAGGAACTACATTTACCTGCGTCATCATTACAAAGTTATTTTAGGCTCTAGGCATATAGGCTTAAAAAGGAGGGGACTGTTCTCCGATCTAGGATCGAGAATACATTCAAAAACCCCTTACAAAGGACCAAATTCGGAAAACATTACACACGGTGTTGCTACGACTGGAATCTACATGTAACGAACTGTGAGCTATTGTGACCTCATATCGGTTTTAGCACCCTCGAAAACTATGAAAACGACACCCATGACAAAAATTTTGTTAATTTTTGCAGCCGCCATCTTGGATTTACATTTTGACGTCACTATCGGCTTTTGCACCCTCGAAAACGATACTTATGATGAAAAATTTGAAAATTTTCAGAGTCGCCATCTTGGATTTTCATTTTGACCAAATTCACACTTTCTCTCTCTCTCTCTGGCATGCAGTGTACTCAGGCCGATGTGTACAATTGTCAATTTTATCCCACGACACTGTAATCACTTGACTCTTATCTTTTGTTTTTTTCTGCCGACGTTCTCTCTCTCTCTCTCTTTCTTTCTCTTTGAATTAGAAGAAGACAGTCGCAAGTATTAACACGTTTTAGCGTGACAATTTCTGAAAGTTTACAAGCCGCGTTACAGAACTTCGTTTCAATAAAGGCCTTGAAGCGGTACCTGTTGGTAAACCAGATAAGTATAAAATAATATAGGTAGTATACCAATCAAATGAACATCAAACTACACATCTCGAACAAATACAAAAGAAAAAACATAAATAAATAGGTACTAACATTACTGACCTGCAAACATAAAGCAACCACCGCACAGATGGCAATAACATAGGCATTGTAGGACAGCCACTCGCCGAGAACGCTTGCGCAGCCGACGTCATTCGCGTTGGAGGTGTTGCATTCAAACGGAGAGATGGTACCGTAGTCTATGAAGCAGCAGCTGACCGGGATTTGATTGGATATCCAGTCGAAACGACCACCTACACCGCAGCATTTGAACTGAAGAAGATAAAAGGTTCTTGAAGTTGGTTATCACATGCATAGCTTCCTAAATTATAGGTTTAACATGCAGTTGAGATAAGAACGTTAGAGCTATGTGTGGTGTGATTGGACTAGGAGGAGAACGTAAGAGAAAGTAAGGTCAAAGGTAAGGTCTTAGATGCGGAGAAATAGGAGCATCAGTGTGACAAGGAAATGGTTAAGTAAATATGGGTAGCAATGTTTCTTCTTGTTGTCGATGACACGATAGTGTAATAAATTATGTTGGTCCTAAGCCGGTGGCAGTGCAGTTCAGTTTGGCTGCATATTGTGGGACATTGAGGGCAGAATAAGAGGTGGAACGGTGGAATATAGTTGATGAACATGAATCAGACAGGATTAATGGGATTATGTGAAAGAAGAAATTGCCAGAAAGAGCTTAAAACTCGGAGGACTGTTTTATTAGATAGATTGTGATTGATTGTGTATTACGTAATTAGGACACGGGTATATTCGTTCATTGTAGCGTATGCTCTGTCCGTACCTACGTTTTATGGATAGAGATATCATATTTTACTTTAAACTTTTAAGGCGATCAATAGAAACATTGCTCTCAATTTTTGATAAGGAGACCATGACTGAATCTCTAGCTAACCTAGTAGGTATAGTAAATTAAACTGGACTTTTTGGTCAGTTGACCTTTGCTCTCAAAGTTTAAGTCAAATCATTTTATTTCAAATAGGCCCTTGTAATGGCACTTTTGAACGTCATAGAATTGATTCTAGTCGCTTCCAAAAGGTAGTTTTCGTATGAAGAAGAATGGGTAAAAATCTCCACCGTTACTCTTTTAAAATGTTTTACAATATTTTGTATAGGTACACTAGTTATACATATAATTATATGTGAGGACGATGCACCTAGAATAAAATTACTATACCACAATGGGTAAAAAGAATTAAAAATGAAGTAACGACGGATAAATTAATTATGTGATAGATACATGGTGCTCACATAAATTCAGTAACATTCAACAACCTACCTACTTCTTCAACAAACTTTTCAAGTTAAAAACTCATAATTGTACAAAACTAAATGAAAGGCCATGTGGTACTCACTCCTATCTGTAGATCATCCCACAACTTGCTGATTTCCAGCCTGGTTCCGTATTGCCGGAGCGTCTCCAACATCGGCAGCCTGATCTCCTCGGCTGCATCATTGCTGAGAGAGAACGCTGCGATCACAATCGCGATCTCGAAGATCAGCGTCACCAGCAGAAGCACCACATACTGTATTAACGACTGGATTCATAATTTTGAGGAAGTAACGTTGGTTTTGGTTTTCAAAGATAACTTAAAGGTATTTTAAAGGTTCAGATATTATGTACAATGAGGATCTAGTAGGTATCTACAGGACAGTCAGGGACCGCGGAAGTGGGGGGCAGAGGGGCCAAATGCCCTCCCTAAAATGAAAAGGAGGGGGCCGCGGCCCCTCTTATTTTACTACTTGGTAAAGAAGGTCTAGAAAGAAAAAAATATGTTGCTGTCGCCTTGTTTGTTTACTTGTCGTCCCGTTGCGATATTCTACGAGTAACCTACGATGGCGCAAGCACAACGGGGCGGTACCTACTATTTTGGACCGTGATTTGCTTTTTGTTTTGACGGAATTTAAAGTTTTAGTACATTAAATCCTTTTTGGAAGGAGTGACCAAAGAAGTTTGCCCCCCCCTCCAATCATGGCGTACTTACTTCATTTTTGGAAGGGGTTGAACAAAGAAGTTTGCCCCTCCCATCATGGAGTACTTTGTTTCTAGACCAAAAAAGTTTGCCCCCCGTCACAAGTATCCTGCTACCAAGTAGGTATCTGCATTAAACAAAGCTCCAGAATCTGCTTGGTCTCCACTCTCAGGTCCATAGATCAGTGAAGTCCATCTTTCTTCGTTCCTTTTCTATCTTCTAGACAATAATACTTACACCAGCTACAAAGTAGAATTGCTGCGAGATGGCGCTGTAGACTCCCAGCCCGGATCCCAGCAGTATTATGACGCCTGTGGCCACAACAAAACCTGACACATTGAAGAACCGCTTCGTGATGTGAGCATCGTGTTCGGAGAATGTTACCAAGACTGTTATACCCACGATCAGGAGTAGGAAGCCTGTGAGCTGGAAAGAAAGATCTTAGTAACCATTTTGTCATTTAACCAATAATTTAAATTAAAACTCAGTACTTTATATAACTCAGTCATCATCTTTAAAGACTCCTTCAACTAATACCCAATGATGTGATGTGCTACATCCAGTTGAAGGGTACAAAGGTGTTTCCTAAGTCGACAAAACGGTCGAGCAGAAGCGGTACGAAGAATCCACCTTCCTGACTGGAAGGCGTAGTAAACTGCCACTGCCACAAAAGGTGAACAGAATCGTCAGCAAAAGCCTTAGTCAGCCACATTCGGCAGCCCATGGTTAGTGTTATGTCTCACTTTAACCCTTGGGTGGTTTAATTAAACACAGTTATATTTCTATTAGGTAGTGTGCGATACGTCCGCTCGCCTCGACCGTTGTCAACGTAATGCCGAGCGGGCGGGTCGCAGGAGCACATATTTATTTAATAATTATACAGTACATCACAGTTAGGATATTTGTGGACATGAACAGAGAGTCTTCATCTTAGTGGTACATTTTTAAACTTATTTTCACTCTGTCGAACTGGACCGATACGAAATGTTGCACTTTGAAGGCTTTTTTTTTTAACTAAGGCATTTCGCAGTTGACCTATGAGGACATGGCTGCTTAACTAGACTCCAGCCAGGGGCATAAACTATTCTAAATTAAAACTAGGTGAACGCTCGCTAAGGGCACCCCCTGTGGGGTACGCACCTCGGCTTAAGGCGTCACTGAGGGGAGGACAGCAAGAAGGGACAGGCTGGATCAAACTTAGATTTTCATCTTGATTATTATGCGGGGTATTTAAAGCTACGTGCTCAGCTGCAACAACTGCTGGCACCTCGTTTTCAAGCAAGGGACGGGGGGAGTATCATTTACTCGGTGACGCGGTCGCGATCGCGAAGGACCTTGGCGGCGAGGTCGGAATGAAATTTTGAAGGCGAATAAAGTAAGTATTAAGTACGACAGTGGTGCCGATTCCCTTGTTCACAAACTAAACTAAATTTAAGTTCAGTGCATCTTTTTCTTTCTATTTCATTAAGAAAAGGACAGAAGATAAATTTTAGTTTAGTCCTGTCAAATTAATCAGCGCTTGACGTAAATTGACGTAATTTTAGTCGGCAAGTTTTTAATCACGTCTAAACTTGTATGGAGTGTGACAGGCGCTGATTAATTTGACAGGACTAAACTAAAATTTATCTTCTGTCCTTTTCTTAATGAAATAGAAAGAAAAAGATGCACTGAAATTAAATTAAATTTAGTTTGTGAACAAGGGAATCGGCACCAGTAAGAAGCCTAAATTCTTAAGCTGAGTCTTTTTGTGTACCTACTTATATACATTGTCTATGCACAAATAGGAGATATGTACCTAAAGCATTCTATTCCATTAATAATGAACAGCTTTTAACTTCAAGTTTCAAATACGTGAATAGATCTACAATAGTTAAACTTGAGCTGAAACTTTTAGAAACAAACATGTTTACCAGACATTTGCTTAATCGCAGAATTTCTTAGAAGAGAACGCAGGATACCTAATCTCTTGTTTATCAGTGTGGCAGTGCCCCCTAAATTGTAAATATGTCATCTTTATAATCATCCTTTATTGATCTAAAGGTGCATCACCGCACCGGGAGTATTCGCCTGCAATGTAACGTTACAGATTCGATTTTGAGCACTACGTTACAATACGCCTCCCTAACTGATAATGACCATTCGCTTGTAATGTAACATTTCAGATTAAATATTACAGACATTGGTGCCGATTCCCTTGTTCACAAACTAAACTAAATTTAAGTTCAGTGCATCTTTTTCTTTCTATTTCATTAAGAAAAGGATAGAAGATAAATTTTAGTTTAGTCCTGTCAAATTAATCAGCGCCTGTCACTCTCCATACAAGTTTAGTCGTGATTAAAAACTTGCCTACTAAAATTACGTCAATTTACGTCAAGAGCTGATTAATTTGACAGGACTAAACTAAAATTTATCTTCTGTCCTTTTCTTAATGAAATAGAAAGAAAAAGATGCACTGAACTAAATTTAGTTTAGTTTGTGAACAAGGGAATCGGCACCATTGCGCACTGTAATGCTTAGTTCTCCTCCTTCATTGATGTAATGCTCGAATTGTATTATTACAACTTACAAGTTGTGCACTGTAATACTCGGCGATTCTCTTCCCTCACTTATGTAATGCTCGACTCTGAACGTTACATTACAGGCGAATGCTCCCGACGAGGGAGCACCTAATTTAACATTACGACTCGCACCTGTATAAGAACCTAGCCAGATTTGGCCAGTTATGTTAGTTCTATACTCCTATTTAAAAGGGAACGAGGTTCCCAGCCCTGGCTCCAGCTCCAGGAGGAGCTCTGGCTCCAGCTCCAGGAGGAGGCCAGCCCCCATTGCGTAACACACATAAGATGACAATTGATGGCAATGCGTTCCATTTTGACAGTTTACCCACGTTAATTGCGTTATTTACGTTATTGAGCAGACGAATTTTTCAAACCTCTGAAGGAATGGATTAGCAATATCCTTAAAAACTCTCAGATTGTGATTCAAAGTGTGTTAGGCATGGGCACGCCACAATTGCGGCGATAAGACCCCTCTTTGAGGAGTGGCTTGAGAGGCGCCACGGCGTCCTTACCTTCCGCCTGATGCAGGTCCTCACCGGACACGGCTGCTTCGGGAGATTCCTGTTCAGGATAAAGCGGGAGGAAACACCCGGGTGTCACCATTGTGTGGATCGGCCTGAGGACACGGTGGAGCATACGGTGGAGGTCTGCCCGGCTTGGGCGGAGCAACGCCGTGTCCTCGTAGAGGCGATCGGCGGCGGTGATCTCTCGCGTCCGGCCCTGGTTCAGGCCATGGTACGGAGCGAGAGGAAATGGCAGGCCGTCACCTCCTTCTGCGAAGCGGTAATGCTAGCGAAGGAGGAGGCGGAACGTGTGAGGGAGAGGCAAAGTTTGCGCCGCTCGCCGTCCGACACACAACGGAACACAACGCGCCTCAAAGAGATGTCAGCAGAATTGACGGGGTCCGCTAGGGCCAATGCCTGCCGGGGGTTCGAAGAAAACCGAAAGGGACATCGTGGCCCCCGGCAACAGGGCAACCGAAGGAACACGGGTGGGTTTTAGTCAGTAAGAGTCTGACACGCCCTCCCGTTCCACGCAGAGCGGGAGAAGTTATTTGATAATTTCCCAACCAAAAGCCGAAGGTTTATGCATTACATAAAAGCCGTGAAAGCATCGAAATAATTTTACTCGTCCTAAAACGATAAATATATTGACACGAGCCCTCCAGGAGGGTTCCCGGCACGGAATGTGTTTTAAAGCTTATTATTACGCAAACGGATCCCTGAATAGAAAAATGGTTTTCATAGACCCGTAATATTTTTAAACGGCCTATCCTATAACTCGACCTATACCTAAAAATTTGGCAACTGTTTTTTATTTTTTTCGTTTTCTTGCGACACTAGAGGGACTCGCGAAATATAACTCGCCCACATCAAATTTTGATCTTGCCCCGCCACTGGTAACATAGTCAAAGGGCGAGAATTTGATCACGAGACTGCCAATACCCAGTCCTCCAAAACACAAGATAGATATCGATAAACAACTTGTTTATGTTCACGGATGAAATTGACAATGAAAGAATTCGAGGCCAACACATTGTAACTTACCAAGAACACCCCATTTACAGCTGCTAACGAGTATCTCACAGACTTCAAAACCTTTGGAACTTTGCAGTTAAAATCTAAATCTAAACCCATTTTTTCAAACATCAATATAATTATTTTTTTTAACTTTAAAATGTAGCTATAGCTATCCACTGAATATGATAAGTTGACTGAAAAATGAGATGATGCATTATCAATCATACACGGCCAATATCTTCGTTATCTCGACATAACCATCTAATCTCTGAATACAGAAACTTTACCTCAGTCTTAACATTCGTGGTTCAATAAAAAATATGAAATATTGGGCAAGCCGATTAGACGAAAGACAACACGTTTTTATGTTGCTATTTACTAAATGTACAAGTAGTAACCAAAGTATACTTATCCATATTTTACAGGGCCGCAGTGTCAGTGACTATTTCACCAATCTTAGACTTTATCTACATAAATCTTAACTCAGCAATGTTGCAAGTAGCCTTTTTTTTGGCATATCACACTCTGCTGGCAGGCTGCTGGAGGCTGACCCTGCCTAACAAAACTAAAGTCGATATGACATTATGACATGCGCTTTGTTGATCATAGCCAAAAAGCTACCATTTCAAATTATACCATTCGTACTCTAGCAACATTTGCTCATCTCAAGACTGTAGACTTTTGTAAATATTTATGGCAACACAGACATTCGCTATTTTCGGCGTATATCGGACGTCGCTCGTGTTGTATTGTATTGTTTTATCGCTAAAGATAAATTTTGGCGGTAAGCTTTGTTTTGATATTGTCGGTATTTATATAAACGAGAAGCGGCATTGCAATGCTATTATTAAAAATCTATAAAAAGTGTAAAAACTAAAGAGTGATTCACCTGACCGTGCCGCCAAGCAAGCAAACACTTCAATCGATGTTTACCTTGCGCGACCGTATGGAGAGAAAGGAATTAAAATATTGGTGTCTTTTGTTCCAGATCTAAATTTTTATAATTAGATTAGAAGACAAGATTTAAACATGGCTATTGGCGCAGGAATGTCGTGTGTGAAATATCTGCTGTTTTGCTTCAATCTTTTGTTCGCGGTAAGTAAGCATTTTTTTCTTGAAGGCTGTGTGTTGTTCACCTTCGATTTTTTCAAGTTATGTGCTTGAATCACTGTCCCATTCCTTATTGAAAGTAATCTAGATATTACTATTGTCTGTTATAAATATAATGCAGAAAATGCGCTGATAATTTGCGTGATTCAGAAATATTGTGTGAAAATTTATTTACCACGCAGTTAACAATGTACCCTCAGACCGTTATGTTATGATTAAGTATTATGAATGATGACTCACTTTGTACTAGGAAGTTGGGAAAGATTGCACAACATACCTAGAACTCGTTGGTTTTTGTGCGAAAATCATTAAAAATAACTTGCGGTATTTCCAAATACATGCAACCTATTTTCGGGAGTAGGTAAACTAGAATAATTTTTTCTAGCATGCAGCTCTAGGATTTTTAATATCTCAGTTTATTATCTTGGGATCATTTAATAAAATGAAGATATTTATGTAGTTAAAAAAAACACAATATGGACTACTTACCTACCTACATGGGCATATCAGAAAAAACACCTACCTACTGCTCACATAACATTTTATAGTCTTTTTTCTAATTCTCCACATCATCTAAACATATTTCCTTCTTCTAGATTACGGGTCTTGTAATCCTGATCGTGGGCATCAAAGCGGAGATCAACTCCTCACCCTACATCGACCTGACAGATGAGAACTTCTACACCTCGGGACCCATAGTCCTGATCATCGTTGGAGTCATTGTTTTCATTGTTGCTTTCTTCGGATGCTGCGGTGCTGTCAAGGAAAATCACTGTATGATAGTGACTGTAAGTATTTATCGTTTAAGCACATTATTTATCTTGTTTTTCAGATTATGTTTGCGGGTTGGCTTGACTAATACTTTTCAGAAAGATAGTATTTTTCACAGACCCCTTGGAAATATTTAAAGTTAAAGCAGAAGAAAAGCAAAATAATTATATTTTATTTCTTACTACTTAGGCTAGCTTCTACCCGCGACTTCGTTCGCGTGGCAGTCGTAAGTCACCATAAACTAAAATAACACATTTTTAAACTTCCCTGTGTACTACGTTTAGTTTAGTCTCAGCAGCCAAAAAATTAAGAGAGTCAGGACTGCACACTTAGCATGATCACAATAGAAACGTGTTTTGTCGACGGACGAACAGATAAAATGACAGATGAACAATCACTATCTGTCATTTTGTCTATTCTTCCGTCGACAAAACCCGTAGAAAACCCGTTTCTATGGTTATCATGCTACGCGTGCTAGTGAGGCAGGAGCAAGCGACGTACAGTTGTCCGTGTGAGTAGCAGCTCGTACTTAATCAAGTCTGTTTACTCAGTTTGTTAGTAAATGTCAGTCTCAGTTTTCGTTTCATTGTTGAGCATTACTCGACTGATCATGATTTTGTAGAAGGGAATAAAAAATAGTACTGCAGCTATTTTGTAAAATCTAAGAAATTACAAGCTTTTTAAATGTTTACAAGTAAAAGTTCAAAGAACATTGATATTTTCAGTTCTATATATTTGTGTACTGCAGTCACAATGATGCAAGCTAAATCTAAATATTTATATTTGCTTCCTATCACCCTGTTCTTATCACTTTCTTTCAACCAAAACTTGGTACTTCATCCACTGCAGGGTCGAGGGATAAGTCTTTGGTTCTCCTCATTGCACCCTATAATAGGCCTGCCCAAAATTTTTTTTTTCGTCCTTGTAGATTATTAAAAAATATTGTACACGTATTTTTTTCTTTTTTGACGTAATCGAAAGATTATGGCGATACATTGAGTTAAAATGTGGCATGACGTCAGGCCTTGCTAGATTTAATACTGCGTTGTGACGTAGCGATCTCCCACGCCCCAACTTTAATGCGTGTTTTCTAAGTTCATTTTGATTAATATAATAACACAAAAAATACGTGTCTAATATTTTTTTATTATCTGAAAGACGGACTAAATAATGTCTTTTTTTTACCTAGGCATCTACCGTATTTTTTTATGAAACTAACAACTGGAATATTAGTAACTGACTGTGACTGGAGGAAGTAGGTATCGTATTTGCGTCACATTGGGAAATCCAAAAACAATAGAATGCTTGTTACAACTACTGCTAGGGAAGGCTAGGGATAACAATTTATTTATTTAATTGGCTTACCAATTAAATACATACATTAATATAGATACAAAATGCCTCGATAGAACCAGTTTTATATGAAAGAGAATGCGTCTATAGAACCAGTTTAATTTATTTAATATTGAAGTTAGCTTAAACGCGTTTGTAAAATGTCAAAACAATTCTTCTCCTTCCTCTCCCTCACGCGTTCCGCCTCCTTCGCGAGCATTACCGCTTCGCAGATAAGGCCCTCTTGCATCACTAATCACTAAATGCGTATTACTAAAGGTATTTAAAACATCATGCTGTCTCTATGTATTCTAAAAGTTGGCAACGTCGCAAATAGCTGTCAAATATTAAATATTACTTATAAGGAAATATGAACTATCGCTAACTAGTGAACTAGAATGTTAATAATGAATTACAATATAACACTGAATTTGATGTAGTAACCGTTTTAGGTGTAAAAAAGGCATTTGGAAAGTATCCAAATACTTTTATTACATGTAATAATTACTTATCTTCTTAATATATATAAATTACGTGTCACGTTGTTTGTCCGCGATGGACTCCTAAACTACTTATCAAATTTGCACACCGTATGCAGTTTGATCCAACTTGAAAGATAGGATAGCTTACATCTTAATTTAGGAAAAAAAAAAGATATGAAGAAAAATTATGTTTTTATAAATTATGCATTTATGATATTCCGATATTATGCCATAATTCCTAACAAAAAGTACTAGGCCTGCATGATTTTTGATGATAATCTCGGTAGGTAGGGTAGTAAGTGATAAAGATGGTCCAGCTCAAACATTTATATGGCAAAACAACGTTTGCAGGGTCAGCTAGTATATAATATAATAATATTATAAAGAGGAAAGATTTGTATTTTTGTATGTAACGAATAAACTTAAAAACTACTGGACCGATTTGAAAAATTATTTTAGCAATGGATAGCTACATTATCAGCGAGTAACATAGGCCATATTTTATCCCCGTACTCCCACGGGAACGGGAACTACGCGGGTGAAACCGCGTAATTTCCGCTAGTAATCAATATTTTAGTTCACTAGTTAGCCATATTTCATATTTCCTTTAAATAATATTGCCAAATTAATCAAAACAGTGAAATATTTGACATGATCTAGCGACGTTGCCCATTTTCAGAATGCACGCTCTTGACACAAATGGAACGTTTAGCGCTAAATGTACCTACTTAATGATTTGTGGTGGATGGAAGCGGGCCTTAATAATAAAAAATACTTAGGTACCTAATTAATTTCATCCAATAACTAAACCCGTCTTATTTTTATAAACCAACCATTTTACACGTTACGGTGGTATATCGATCGAGCGGTACCACCGCACCGCACCTATTGTTCTGTCCCTCTCATTACCGGAACGAAAGGTGTGAAGGACTTGTAATAAGTATTTCCTACTCGGGCAACCCGATTCCGTGTACGTTTTCTCTGAAGTCTCGATGACATATTGTAATGAATACCTTACCATCCTCGAACTATAGCAGTTTGATTGGAAGTGTTGTTGAAGATCGATGTTCAGACATGAATCTATGTACACCTATTAAAAACTGTGCCGGATTTGACAGTACCTAATCTTGATTTAAATCTAGTTTGAAAACAAGATTCAACGTTCTGGAATTTAAGTAGATAAAACATTGGGTAATAACCTTGGTGTACAGGGTGGCATAGGCATCAACGCCAAAACTGTTACCATGCATTCTTTACATGATTCTGAACCTCCTTGCGTTGAAATTTTTCGTTTGTTATTTTTTTAAAAATTGCTGTTCCATACATTTTGACTGCGTAGGTATTGCACTTTTCTATGAAAAAGCAGTTTTTAAAGAAGAAAAAAAGCAAAGAAAAGAAAAGAAGCAAACTTCTAAAGGTAACAGGTACCTAAGTATATGTTCCCTCCATCCGAAATGTTCAAAAACTTGAAATTTCTAGTTACAAAAGCAAACAAAACTCAGACTTTTCTCACGTTTCTATTCTTATTTCAGTGGGTTAAAGAGTCATTATAATTCTTAGAAAAAAGGTACCTAATTAAAATATATTTAGCTAGCAAGCAATTTATTTTCTCAAGCCAAAAGGTCCTTCATAGTCCTCTACACTACACCAATATTAAATTAACATTCAAGTCGTGGTCCGTAGTTGTCAGTCGTATATTAATCAAGCGGTATCATGTACTCGCCAGCCTAGGCCCGCATTTCTTTGCGGAATATATTAGCACTACGGATCCATTTTGCAAGTAAAAGATCCGTTGATTTATATTACCTTCCTGCATTTTTACTTAGATAATATAACAAACGATGTGTATCTAGCTAAAACAACTGTAATGCAACCTGACCCCTATTAAGTAGCCAGCCTCAAAAAGATGGTATGATGGGTTGTAGACTATAAGGTACAAGTCCGTAGCAGACTGCAGGCAGCCAAACCAGCACACGTAGCATGACAACCATAGAAACGGATTTTCTGCGGGTTTTGTCTACGGAAAAATAGACAAAATGACAGATTGTCTATTCTTGCGTCGACAAAACCCATTTCTACGGTGGTCATGCTACGCGTGCAGATAGAAACCAGAGTGTCGCGGTGACATGTCGCTTGCTGCTGCTGTCTGCTGTCGGCTACGGACTTGTACCTTGTCGATGTAAAAGTACTCATCTTTTTATTGAGGCTGACTGTTCCTAAACATACATAACTGGCGAAATGTGGGTGTACTATAGATACACTACGCAGTATACACATCTGCCCAAACCTTCGGGGAATACAGGCGTGATGTTATATTATTTTATTTATTTATTTGCTCTCATGCACATAATACATTTTACAACATTTACTGTCGGTTTTTGTAGGTACATGAACCCTGTCAGGGCACTGCAAAGAACAATGTTGGTTTGCTGTTGAGTTCGTGTTCAAAACTAATAAAAATACAATGAAATACATTCAGAAATAATAGTAAAATAAAAATACATGTCAAGACGTCGATATGATTTCAATTAATATTAACAGTAATAAACAATATAAAATTAAACACAATAATATAATATTTTCATGTTAAGACGCAGATATATGCCAGTGACCTTGAGTAGTTAGCTTGCGTGTTTTGTGCGTAGCTCACGCAACGCGTCGTAAGTCCAGCCAGTAATAAGACTCGCTCATCCAGGAGCGCTGTCCCAAATAAGACGTATTGTTAATTCATTATACATAAAACAAAAGGTATTTTAATAAAACTCGTATACTAAAAGAAAAAATGGTGAAGTATTCAGAAAAATACGTTTGACAGATTTTGCGTGATTCTCAGTTTTTTTATCCGCGTTAGACAACTTTACAAATTAATTTCACTATGTAGGTAATACATATAAACATAATCTAATATATGTCTATGTTATTAAGAAAATGCTCTAACTTAACATATATTTTCAAATCATTAACACTACTCGTTTAGACGTGATCTCCAGTATAAAATCATTAAAAGTCGGTAATCGTCGCCTTAATAATGTTGTTTAAAATGTGCAGACATACCTACCTACGCATTCCAAAATAAAACGCTATTTACGACTATATTGGAGCAATAACTGATAAGTACTTGCAAGTAGTTATTATTGATTGATTAGCAATAATCACGAGGTTAAACATGCAATGAGTAATTAAGAACTGCAGTGTGAAACGCCATTGGTTAGTCAACCTAATGCAAGTGCAATGTCGTCTTGCACGCGTAGCATGACAACCATAGAAAAGGGTTTTGTCGACGGAAGAATAGACAAAATGACAAATTGTGATTATCTGTCATTTTGTCTATTCTTCCGTCGACAACACCTCTTTCTATTGTGGTCATGTTAAGCGTGCTGGAATAGACTAACCGATCTCTAGAATACTACAATATTTCTATTTTCTTATTATCCCTCGGGTATCATCGGATTTCCGAATACAAACGAATGCTAATTTCCTTGTCCATCAATTATTAAATTAAAATTTATCGTGTATAATAATTTGAATTCAGAACTAAGTACTTTATTGTTGTTTTGTTTTGATTTCCGTGTGAACTATTTATAGCTGTAAAACTATTTTCCTATCTGTCGTGCCTGCGACTTTAGCAGATTTCCTCCAATTTTTCAAATATATTACATTAAGTTAAAAGAGTATTAACAATCTATACAGGGTGGCAGGGACATCGACGCGAAAACTGAAACCATGGATTCAGTACATGATTCTGAACCGGCGTTGAAATTTTTCGTCGGTTATTTAAAAAAAAATCTGCTGTTTCATACATTTTGACCGCGTAGGTATTGCACTTTTCTATGAAACAGCAGATTTTTTTAAAAATAACCGACGAAAAATTTCAAACGCAGGGGAGTTCAGAATCATGTGCTGAATCCATGGTTTCAGTTTTCGCGTCGATATCCCTGCTTACCCTATACTTCCAAATCGATTGAGAGCGTCCAGTCTGCACCAAGTGCAAAGGGCAACTGATAGATAATTAGAAATCCGACGACTGACGAAACACGAGGTTTGCCGAGGGACATTAAGAACATATTTGTACTGTAAA
Source organism: Agrochola lychnidis (assembly GCA_963680765.1). Taxonomy (NCBI): domain Eukaryota; kingdom Metazoa; phylum Arthropoda; class Insecta; order Lepidoptera; family Noctuidae; genus Agrochola; species Agrochola lychnidis. Next base: position 4,697,271 of record OY796863.1, on the reverse strand, counting down.
TATTTATTAATGTATAGAAATTCAAAGAAATCGCCATAAACAATTACTTCCGAGAACAAAGAAAACCTTTTATAAACAATCGATGGATGTAATTTATAATTGATGTAAATAATCAGATAGTTACCATACTTTGCCGATTCGACTCATTCATCAAGTTATCAATTGTTGGATTTTTCATAATTAACCCTTAATTAGTTAGTAAAACAGTACATCCATACAAATTATCGTAAGTATAACCGCGATTTTGGCCCCGAACACTGCTAACAAACAGTTTGCTTGTTAAGCATACATTCACAACACAATGTAATACAAATTGCAGTTTTATTGCATAACTAGTTGCCATCACATGACTGTGAACAGTAGGTTGACTTGTTTAAGTAAATATAAACCTGAAAATGTGGGCGTATTTATGTGACGTTTCTCTCAACGAACATGAAGTTTACTTTATCGGTATAAAAACTGTACGGATTAGTCACAGACATAAAACAGCTACGTCATAAGGAAAATACGTATCGTTAAGTCTACCTGACTAACTAACACTAAATACACACAAAAACAGATTTCTGTGAAGCGATTGAATTTGCCAGACATGATTTAAAGGACAGTGGACCAATTAGGCCCAAAAGCCGCCACAGATACATAAGGTTCCTTATTCTGCCGTCATACGGTGAAAGGCCGTAACTAACATTCTTATCAAAAATTTGTTGAACAAGTATAGGGCTGGATGCAGCAATAAGCTCTCTATATTTTTGTCTATACGGTGATACTTCAAACTGCTTTTAATTCTTAGCCGCAGATACATACGTTTTAAAGTTAAGACAATCGATTGAGCTTGAAACTTCACTTCAGACAAAACTGTCATTTACTCAAAATCTTTGAAGTAGTTACGGCCTTTCACCATATGACGGCAGTATTAAAGGGTACAACGTAGTTTTTAAGTACGCAGAAGGGCATCGAAATCCATCCGAGTGATTTTGAGTAATAGCACTGTAATAGTCGAATGATTGAATATTTTCTGCCATAAATCGTTTCCGTGAATTCCTACATTGGTCAAAAGTTTAGTGCTAATGCCGTGTAAAAATAATTAAAGCTAAGGCTGTTTTAACTCCTTTAAAGGCCCGGCAAACAGGCGCGACGCGACTCTAATAAAACAATTTCTAAGAAATCTTCACGGTAAAACAATTACCGGTGTCGTCGCATCGCGCCTGTCCGGTTTTAATCTTTGCCCCAATTCTCCAATAATTCCAAATAAATGCTAAGCAATCGAGCAACAAATAAACAAAAACAAAGGCACTAATTTGTACCGCAGACCCAAGCCCTGCGGTCAATTGACTCAGATGAAGTCAACCTGCGACCTTTGACACGCAACTGTCGTCTCATCCAGTTAAATGGCCACATCCTTATCTACTTATAAACCAGCTATTATATCGCTGTGCTCCTTAATAGACTAAGATTTTCGACTAAATAGTGTGGGTAGACTGAAGATTTTGCTTTCGTAGGCGTAGAAGCAATCGGTCGAAAGGTGAAAATGTGCAAGGGTCAATCAATATGTTAATAGTACGTTGGCATTTACTGATAGTTAATGACTTTAAGCATTAACTCATTAACATTTCGAATCAGTAAACAATCTAGGTAACAACTACGTCAACTAATCATTTCACAGAACTTAGAATTGCACCCTAATTGCGTAACACTATCAATCACAATCTGTTTAATTTTGACAGTTCAACAACATTAATTGCGTATTTACGTCGTTGAGCAGCCAAAATTTTCGGGACATTTATGAAGCAATGGATTAGCAATATCTTTCAAAATTACTCAGATTTTGATCGCTCGTGAGTAAGCCTCGTGCAGATTGGCGCGACGCGATTCTAACAAAACAATTTCTAAGAAAACTTCATGGTAGAACAATTACTGGTATCGCGTCGCGCGTGTTTGCACGAGGCTTTACGCAATTAGAGCGGTTTTGCACTACGTCCGATCCGAATTCGAGAAATGTCGGTCCGAAGTAGGCATAGTGCTGACCGTCGAATGTCGATTCGTAGAACTACTCGAGTGAGATCATGTTCGGTGTCACGCTACACTCGCCGGATGTTAACTTTAGCGATAAGCTAATTCCTATTATCCGTAGCGAAGCGTCCCTTGCCAGACATACCTCGCTTCATAGGCATTCCAAGTATTTTTGAAGTGAAAACTTGATTTCGCGACACTGTGACGACACCAGCTTTTAACCATTAAAAAGACATCAACGCGTTGATTACCGCGGTGCGTGGAGTAAAAGGCGTCAACGCGTCGTAGTATTATATTATCTGTGACGCGTTGATTACAGAGGTGCCAATTTTTTTCAAGTTTTCACTTCTGTCGGCACTCCCGGAGTGCCAGTTTTTTTAAAAATGAAATCAATTGAAAGGACGCTTGCTTTGAAGACATAAAAACTGCCATTTTGATGTAATGGTCGCAAGCGCTATTGCCGAAGATGAGGTCCTGGGTTCGATTTCCAGGTCGGGCAGTGTAATTAGATTTTTCCATCAGGGATTTTCCAGTAGTAGCCAGGAGGCTGAATTTGTCTCCGGTTGATGGCAATAAGCTCGACCCCTATTACATGGGACTTAACCATGACTGGCAAAATGTAGGTGTATTATAAGGTCTTTAGGTACTAGTGATGTACGGACTACGGCCATATTAGTAGTCGGTCCATTTTTTACTCGTATTAATACGCTTAAAAATTAAAAAAAAAACTGATTGAAATGAAATTGAATTCTTTACTGTTATAATGTTTTATTATAGAATCAATTTTACAGTTTACTTTCAGTGCAATCTAGAATAGGATACGAAGGAATAGGAACCCTTCGTTTGGTCCATTAATTAAGTCCGCCCTGGTCGCCGGGCGCCGCGGGCCCTACCTAACCTACGAGCCGAAAGCGTAGTCACGAACATTGCCGATGTCACCCGAACTCAACCGAAAGCAATGATCGATGAAAGTTATAGTCGGCCCATCTCTAATAGTTACACCTCTGCCTAACCCTTCGAGGATTAGAGGCGTTATGTTAAAATGAATTCAATTCAAATGACGCTTGCTTTAAAAAAAAAAACATTCATTACAATCACAATGCCGAGCTAACAACTCAACAGCCACACGAGCACTAAGTGGTCGCGATAGAAAAGTCTAGAATGTGCACAATGCCACACTTTATACCCAGTTGGTTGAGTCACATACGACACGCTTGTTGCCTGTCTCATTGATGCTATCTTATCTTCCTGTTGACTCTCCTAAAACCTTTACTATTACTGCACTAGCATCGCGAATGGGCTTAACAGAATATACAGCCCTGTATCGAGAAAGGTCGTAATCGAGAAAAAGTTATCAAAATAAAAAAAACTTGAGAGGTGTCATGGGACACCCGGATGGAACGAAGTTCCTTTCGATTAATTAGTGAAGGAATTGTAATATATTTTTTTTACGTTATAATAATATTTTTTTTATTATTATAACAAAAAACCTGTATACACTCAACAAAAATAATCGTCGCGACACCACACTGTTCAATGCGAAATAGAAAGACGAAACGAAAATAACTGGCTTGCTTTCTATGAGAGAGAGAGAGAGAGACAGACAGAGAAACACGCGCACGCCGCACGGCTTACAACTATAGCAAAAAGTGTCGTTACAACTTTTGGTCTTAATTTTTTCCGTCTAGCCACCTTTCGCAACGCGCGATAAGGAACTTCGTTCCAAAAACAAATGTCATTTATTCAAACTAAGCTGAGAATCAGCACTTTTCGAACGTCAAAATTACATAAAACAGTCCCTAAAACGCCCACTCTTCACCATCAGCCGTCCAATGCATTTGGGTCGAGTAGGTTTGAGAAGTTTTGTACGGGACAAAAATCACGAAATATCACAAGGGGAGGGGTGTAGAGATTATATCACGTGTATTAATTTTTTTCGTTGAAAAGGCGATTTCTAAACCGAAAAGCGGTGCGTGATCTTGATTCGCCGCGTTGACCTTGCCATGCAACCATTATAGGTACCTGCATACATAAAATGTTCTGTTTTAAGATACTTTGTACAAAAAAATAAGCACGTGATTTTGGGATGGGGTTGTCTAAAACCTCACCACGTATCACCAGGGGGTGGGGAAGAGGTTAAAAAGTTGCTAAAAAACATCACGCGGTTAGTGGACGATCCCAACAAAAATGGCTAAATGCTATGAGCAAACTGCAGTACGTCATAAAAACTACAACAGGGCCAAAGTCAAAAGTGCATATAGCCAGAATTCTCGATAACAATACATTTTCAACGCCACAGAAGTGAATAAAATCACGACATAATTTAGGTTTTATAATCAAAACTATTAAAACAATGGGCGGACGTGATATCCAGATAAAGTAATTAGCTGTAGTAGTACAGTTAAACGTGCTAACAGCGGACATGTGGAATTTCCTGTTCGTTAATACAATTAAACAAAAAATTGTTGTAATGAATTGCTTGCCTGGTGACCATTTACCTAGGCTAGTGGGTACGATCAGGATTCTAGAAAAAAGCCCTAGAAGCTTACTTTTAACCGAACTATGTCCAAAAATTTAAAAGGTAGCTTAAAGAGAGATGCGGAGGTCCGAAGACACGGTTATTTTGTCACAGCCTGGGAAAGACCTATGTCCAACAGTGGACAGTTATAGGCTGATTTGATTGATTGATGCCCATAACTTCTTATGGCTTGAATTCAAATATTCAATCTTTGTCTTAAATAATCTAAATTAAATAATATTATAAAGAGTATTATAATAATATTACAAAGAGTATAATAATATTATAAACAAAAAAGATTTGATTTTTTGTATGTTAATTTGTAATTAATAAACTCAAAAACGACCGAAACGATTTTATAAAGTTATCACGCGGACGAAGTCGCTGACGGAAGCTAGTCTATACTAATATTATAAAGAGGAAAGATTTGTATTTTTGTATATAACGAATAAACTTAAAAACTACTAGATCGATTTGAAAAGTTCTTTCAGCAATGGATAGCTACATTATCAGCGAGTAACATAGGCTATATTTCATCCCCGTACTCCCACGGGAACGGGAACTACGCGGGTGAAACCGCATGACGTCCGCTAGTTAATAATATTAAAAAATATTGATCGACGATCTTCAACTGTTCCTGAATTGAGTCTCCCGATCAAGTTTGTCTAGACTTGCGGTCTAGACAAACTTGATCGGGAACTCAATTAATTGTCAATGAACACGTATCAAATCGTCCAATTATGTCATCTCGGTACAGAACGAACGCAAACGAGGCAAAAGGAGTATGTAAGGATCGTAGCAGGTGGCGTTTTGTAGTTTCTGCCTACCCCCATGAGAAGGCGTGAGACGTATATGTATGTGTGCATAGTTTACAAGAAAGAAAAAGTATTTATTGAGACTCGCACAGGAAATCACAAACTAAAACACACTCATTAAAACATTAATTAAAAATAATAAAATAGTAAAATTAAAATAAAAGCAGAAAGTCCTGTTCAAAGCCAAAAGGTTCGAATCTCAGCATATGATGCGATATTTAAAAAATAAATGTCGCAGCGCTGGTATTCTGATAGAGCCCGCAGTGATGTCACAGATAGATACAATTAATAAACCAACAAGAAATATATTTTCTAAACCTCAACCCTCTTATACTCAACCCTCTGTCCAGCTGTCAAAGCCAGAAAACTTGGCAACGCTGCTCGAAAATAAACTATGCTTCGGAAAACGAAGAGTTTTCTTACATTTAGTTTGCGGGAAAACTACCTCAAATTCAAAATATTTTATTTCACATAAACCTACATAGGCACTTATGAAACGTCAGAAGCTAGGTGCTCGATTCCAATTGGTCGTTTCCTATGGAGAAGAGCCGGCAAGAAACTCCACAGTTACTCTTTTTTTTATTTTCAAATAACAGTTTTAATAGGTATGGGAGGACAGTGTAGGTCTTTCAACAAGTACCAGCTATTTAACAAAATAGGAAATGGTCAACAAATCTACAGTTCACTAAGCCTGTAGGCTTAGTGAACTGTAGATTTGTTGACCACAAAATAGAAAAGAATCTATACAAAAAATAAATAAATTAATATAAATAAAAACCAATTTGTATACTAAGTCTAGCAGTGCTATCGAGTATCGATCCGTCCTAATTTTACTTGAGATATTTCTGGGAGACTGGGAGTGACGTATAGCCTCCCCTTCTGTTTTATGTTTGGCACGTGGAAAAAGAATTGCAGCAGTTTACGAGGTTACCTTACAAACACATACAAACCAACGTACAGGATTTCTCTTTCACGAACCGATACATTGCATATGTCAGCCTCATTAAATCGCACTACTAATTCAACAATGTGTACCTTCTACTTATCGCCTTATTTATACTTTTGTTGACTGGAATCCGACGGGTACTGACCGATAGCCATTGTATAGTATAAATTCTTTGAAGCAAATGTTATTGGTTTCATTTTATTTGTAAATAAACATAAAAATGAGTCACTCTTGTTTTTTACGTGACATATCATCGTTGTATCTAGACGTGCTAAAATTCGTGTTTGTTATCAATTAGATTTGGTGGCACATGAGGAAAAATAAAAGCGTAGGTACATAAAAAAGTACTTTTCCTCATAAAATAAATATCAACCAATCCTTTGATTCATCAATAGTAGATTGTTATACGAGGGGCTAAAATAACCCATTCTAACGAGGTAGTTTTACTCCCGAGCTGCAGCGAGGGAGTAAATAGAAACCGAGTTATAATGGGTTTTAGCCCCGTGTGTTACACTCTACTTTTCACTACGATTGCGAGAAAATAAAATAATCCAATATAATATTAAATAGTTTATTTTATCTCAATTATGGTATACGGTAGAAAAAGCTAGTTTTACATAATAATAAAGACTTTTTCGTTTTTATAGGCTCGTTGGTTACAGACAAAAATTACTTTTTTCTCTAGAGCAAGAAATGTTATTTTTTCCCCGCTCTGGTACGCTACAATGACGGACTTTTTGAGCAAGAGGAGTGAAAAAACTATTATTTATAGGCTTCAACAACCAATCCTTCAAGAATACCCAGACGCAAAAATATGTCAAAACATAAATTGCATCCACCCCATTACGCCAGCAAAAACATCTTTCGTCATTTGTTTTGAGAACAATTTGAGTGTCCGACGTCGGAAATCTCTCACAGCTCTCGTATTCACATTACAAAACAATTTATTGTAATATTTCCACATTATCATAAAATATTGTTTTATACCGTTTATCGCGTTGGGTGGTGAGTCAGGTTGGCATGAAAATATCCCGCCATTGAATCATTTAAAGCATTGTGAAGGCACATACATGACATCAGTAATTGGTACATTGCATTGTATGTCGTTGGTTTGTTACCTTACCACAGTTCTGACGAATTGTGTACTTCAGGGAAATATTCAGAAAATGAAACACATGTAGCCCATGTAGGTAGGTAAGTACTTTTAAAGAAGAAGAAAGATTCAGGGGGCAGGAGAATACTTCCTAAAGCAGCATATTAGTATCAGACACATTCATAAAGTATATGAATGGATGTTAGCTTTAAGAAAACCGCAAATAGATTTTGCATTTACGAAATTAAATCATTCATCAGTAAAATAGAAACTTTACTTTCAGTGTACTAATTGACAGATAATCTTAAAGTTAATAGCTATCATGTTCTGTCTCAAGTTAAACCTAATAGTACTTACATCGTAAACATGATCGGTTATTCGCACTCGCGATCGATAATGCAAAGGTCGCGCGGCCAATAACACAATATCAGACTGCTGCTAAAGAAAATAAAGTTATTAAAACATTTTGTAGATTAGTATTCTCTTCTTCTACCTTCCATCCAAAGGTTGTCTTTAAAATATCACTTTTAGCGATGAAACCTTTGTCATCCATACGTAAAACTAAATTTTTATCTGGTATAAAATAATAAAGGGTAGTATGGAGTACCTAGTAAAGCTTCTCTTGTTGCTGTTGCATCTGTTGCTCTGAAGGGTATGGGTGCCGATGTGATCTAGCACATGAGACATTTCAGCTGTCTCTGACATGGCAACACATCTGCGATGCCTCTCGTATTGCTGATGGACATCTGGCGATAGTGACCACTTAACATCAAGGGAACTGTCGATTTATTTTCCATTCAATAACATGAAAAAATACTATATTTTAACTGTCCAGTCGAACAGTAGGACCGTCACGTGCCTAGCAATGCGCAGTAGTTAGACTCTGTAAACTAGACGAGTGTTAGGTAATCTGCGCCGCAAGTTTTCAACAGTGGTTGAACTAAGTATCTACGCAATAAAATGTGAACCGCGTGTTAAAATAAATATTCATACTGTTAGCTAATCTGAGAAAACTATCTTGTTGTGCATTGAATTTAAAGCTAGAATAATCTCAGCTCGCTCTTTTCTGGAGAGGAAAAATTGTATGTTGTCTATCAAAAGTATTATATGACTAGCGTTGCCAGACGTCCCGTGTGTCAGGCGTAATTATGAACGTCCCGCTGGGACAGACTCTGTCCCGTATTTTTAAACCCTATTTGATTTATTATTAAGAAATCTATGGCACTTTCATAGAAATTTTTTCACAAGAGTTGCGGCGCGTCTGTTTATGGGAGCCAAGTATAGGCAAATGCTGGAAAAGCCGTCTATAACGTAGAAAATCACCAGCATCAAACTGGGTCAACATAAATGGAATACTGCGCGCCCTAAATAAATTAATTAGCAGTAGATATTATAGCCTAGATATACACAAGTCTTCCATTACCTCACAGTGGGGTATCAGAGCAATACTTATGTATAGCTGTAGAGTTAGTTCAGGGTAACTATTTAGTAATCTATGGTTCAGGTCAATGAATAACATAATTTTGTACCGACCTTGCAATGGGCAGCGATAAACCGCGTTTATGGTCAAGGACATCGATCATGCTCACGCGCATCGAATTGCATTATGATTTTTAATGTGATTTTAAAATTGTTTATTCAATAGCTATGGGTTTAGTAGTTCGTTGCTCAAAAAAGATTAACATAAAACTATGGGGGACCAATTTTAAATGTAGGAACATCAAAAAAGCCATTCGCTTAACGTTCAAAATTTACACAATACCTTTCCTAACGTTCAATTAACCCTCTCGTGTGATGAGAAGTGGCCTATTGTACTAAAGTGGAACAATTACAGGGCTAAATTAATTTAGTAAGAGAGTACCTATCCTCCCTCAACCCTACAACCCTTCCTACCTAAAGCCTGATTCACATAGTTGAAGCAACAATACAATTTGCGCAGTCTATAATTATACTTTTAGACGATGCACGATCGAAAATGAGAAAGAAGCTTCGGCTTTTCGGCCGAAAACGAAAATGATTTAGACATTAAAAAGGGATATTATTAATTCAATTAATGAAAAGAAAAGTATTTTCGCTGTACACTGAAATCTTGTTTTTTTTACACCTTGGGAGAAAAAGCAAAAATAGGCTTTAAAAGAAATAAAACACGATAATTCCATTAGAGAGCTCGGCAATATTAGGTGCATTAATACAACAAGGTAATGGTGTCGATTCTCTTGTCACAAATGCCTCTAAACTAGACTAAAAATCACCAAAATTTAGTTTATTCCTGTCAAACGACGATTTCCCATTCTGAAATAGACTAAAATGACACAACTTAACTATATTTTAGTTTGACAGCACTAAGATGGTACTGAGATATTAGTTTAGTGAAAATGGCAATTTTGCTATTCTGAATTTGACGTTTTTCACCTAAAATTTAGATTTTCTAACTAAATCTATTTTTAATCGCGACTAAAAACGTGTGGAATAAAATTAGTTGGAACTTTAAATTCACACCAAAACCTCGACTTCAGATGCAAAAACAGTACTGAATATTTTTTTTCTTTTGCTTATATCTCGAAAACGGTGTGTCCAATCGCAAAAATAATGAAAATTTCGACACCCTTTATAAAACCCTTAAACCCCTAACACTCTACATGTAGGTAATATTTTTTCTTATTTTCCATATAAAAAGTGAAAAAATCCACATAAAACACGTCGAGGCTGCCCCCCCTGCGCGCCTCCGGCTCTAAAAAGATTCACGTGGTTAGGTATCACGTGTGGAGTCGCGATTGTCAAATTCGATTTAGATGTGTCAAAATTATTTTTAAATTTAGAGAATTTTTACAGAATAGCTAGATTCTCATAGTCAAAAGTAGGGAATTTTAGTGATAGTTTAGTTAGTTTAGTTCGGTGTACAAGAGAATCGGCACCATTGTATTACTTAATTCACCTAATATTGCCGAGCTTTACGAAATAGGCCGAATGACGCGCGACAATTCACGAACTTCGAATTTTCGGCTTGACCGAAGCTTCGGTTGGCTTATGGCGGTAAACGAAAATATGGCCGAATTATGACTTTTTGACCGAAAATGGCCCAAAACGAAAACGAAGCTTCGGTCGGTCACTAATTTTGGTGTAAGTATGTTATGCTACAGACAAGAAACTTGCATCGTGTAAATGGGGCTTTATGTCTACCTACTACTGAAATAACGGATCTGCGCAACCTTGTTACTACAAACATAAGTTTTAAGAAACACTTTAGAGAAATTCACCTTGCCAATATTGAAACTGGTTGCCGGCAGTCGGCACATGGTTACAAATACCTGTTCTTCGTTTTCCTCAATGGGTTTACCTGTTAAAATTATGCCGTACATTCACTTTTTGCATTTAGCAAGGATTTTTGTTACGAACTTACGATACACAATGAACTGTTATAAATAATAGTTGTGACTGTAGTATGTATAGTCCTGATGCACGTGATGAGGAAATCGGAATAATATTATATAACTCTCAGCAAGAGCGAACACATAATGAACCTATATTATAATGACCTTATTATTGTCTTGTATAATAAACACAATTCTGCCCCCGATAGAAAAAAATTCAGACAAAATATTTCTGCTGGTCGTGTATTTTTAAACAAAATAGGTTATTGGGGCACTTTGGAAGCCCCTCACGAAGTCTACGATGTAGGAATCAATAACCGATTAATATTGTGGCGGAAACGGCTTTAGATAACCCCGTTCACTTTACTCGTAGGAAAATTACTAATGCAGTGCATAGGTACGTAGATAATTTCTATGTAAGAAACTATAACTACAACATTTGATCCCAAATACTTCCCTAAGAACTATTTTATGTACCTACTCTAATAATGTACTATTTGTACCTACCTGTACCCTAATTGCGTAACTTATTTTCGTAAACAATTTTGCCAAATTTGTTTCATTTTGACAGTTCAACAACATTCATTGCGTTATTTACGTTGCTGAGCAGATTGTTTTTTCCAACTTATGAAGCAATGGATTAGCAATCTGTTTCAAATCGGAACAAATTGTGATTGTGTTGTATTACGCAATTAGGGTACTGGTCGACCGAGCTCTGCTCGTGTAAAAATAGAAAAAACAAATTTTCCCAGAAATGAGTCCTACTACCTAGATCGAATTTTCACCCCCGTAAACCCCTATAGGTATTGCAAATTTCGTCGAAATCGTTAGAGACGTTTTCGAGAACGTGATTACAAATATATTTATATACAAATATTGCTCATTTAATAGTATAGGATTAATAGTTCCAAGATAGAGGTACTTAAGGATATTTCTGCGGGTCTACAGGCTCCTAGAAACTGGCAACTTTGGCTTTATTCCCGTCCAACTACCTATTCTAACAAACAATATTTCTGTTAGGTAAAGTATACTCCTAACAGCTCCCCATTTTTGTTTCCTGTCACATTTCCTTAAATTAGATACACAACATAACGAGAAGAAAAACAAAAATGTTATAATTTATGACGCAGAATTTGTAATCTCGCATTGGTAACAGGATAAATAAATGGTTTTAATATTTTCCGATATAGTATTGCCCTGAATTCTGTATGGTAAATACTATTCTCCGTTTATTTCTTACCAAACAAACCACGTCAATATCGTGTCTTTTAGAAACCCATGTAACCGCAAGGAATCGAAATGTCATCTATGTAAGAAACTATAACTAACAACATTTGATCCCAAATGCTTCCCTAAGAACTATTTTATGTACCTTCTCTAATAATGTACTATTAGTACCTGGTCGACCGCTGTATGCTCCAAGACCTATTGTCTATGGCACGATAAGACATCACGCATGCGTTTTGAAGTCTTGTTTCTTACCTTCTTCAATATAACTTTTGCTGAATTTTACCCGAACACAATCTTCCTAGGTAAATGTATTCGAAACTATACATATAAAGGGCGGCAGGGACATCGCGAAAGCTGTTACCATGGATTCAGTTCGTGATTCTGCAACGATTCCGTACGGTTGCCAAGCGTGGTATTTTGACAGTTCGTTGTTCAAATCACGCGCCATCTTCGCGTTCATTTCGGGCGGTTAGTAATGTCGTGATTAGCTAAGGAATTGACGTGACTTCGAAGTAAGGAATCATAAACCCTGCATTTCGAGTTACGCTAAAAGTGATAGTATCGCGAATCCGACCAAATTTTACAGTCACAATTATTACTCAATAGCCCTTATATTTTGTGACTATTAAATTTGGTCGGATTCGCGATATTTTCACTTTAAACGTAACTCGGAATGCGGCCTAAGTCTGATATTATGAATTTGTGTTTATAATTCAAGTGTTTGCAGGCTTCTGTTTACATGATTTTACTGATAAAATAACATTTACATACTACACACTCCACTAACTTTAACTCACGATTAATAAAATTAGAAAAATATCTACAGCTTTTTAAAATAAACTAACGTTTTATAAATAAGCACAGTTGGAAATCGTGTATTCCACAAACTAAAAGTTGTTGGGTTTTCATTGGATGGCCATTCAATTGTTTGCCTAGACCGTATTTTTCTTTTTTTATTTATAATTTAACTCTTGTGTAAAAGTTGCTGACCTGTAAATTACCTACATAGGCACACGAGTTTTTAATGACTTTGGGCAATTTTGCGCTCACGAAGCATGAACGGTTATCATAATTATACATATTTTGCAAACAGTTACCCCCAGATTACTGAAAGCCTATTAGATTTGTTGTTGTGTCCACTCAGGTTATTTTGGACAACAAGCTAACTGCTAACATGATATTTAACAGCAGTTTTACTGGCAGGAGTCTGAACACTCGGTCTTCCCGAAATGTGCATAATGCGTGTTTATGGCATACAAATAAATCCTTATATTATAAATGCGAAAGTGAGTTTGTTTGTTTGTTACGCTTTCACGTTAAAACGGCTGATTGGATTTGGATGAAATTTGGCACATGTGTAGAAGATGACTTGGGTTAGGACATGGAATACTTTTATCCCGATATTACCACGGGTTAGAGACTTACGCGGGTGAAACCGAGGGACGCTGCTAGTAAATAATAAATACGTATAACCCACCTCTGTGTAGGTATTTACAGGTATACTCACATTTCGCAAGTCGGTAGGTAATGTTAGTCAGTCAGATTTTGTTTATGTAAATAATTAGGTAAAACGGCACGCGATACACATTTAGTAAATAAAAACTACGTGTTTTTCGCCCTCGTGTCAAAAATATCCTAAAAAAGAATATGGGGCGTTCAGCCAACGTTTGTTGCCAAACATGACGTCAACCCGTACGAAAATCATTATTACTAGGTTTATATAGACATGTGTCTACTAACGAGATAAGTAAGATGTTCTAGATAAATAACAAACAAAGAACCGCAATTGTTTTATCTGGGACAATCAGATATCCGTCCATTTTGTGGATCGTGTCGTCATTGGCACACATGACAATCAACACATCCAACACCACTCTGTGAGTGTGTAATCAAATGTTATTTTTATCTCTCCTGATTCCTAGAAGCCTTTAACAAGCTTTTTATATATTTTGTGATGATAAGGTTTCAAACATAGTTTATTGTTGTAATTCAATCGTGTATCTTTTAAAAAGCACGAGAACAGATATCATCATAGTTGGGAAAAAGCTAGGCAGTTGCCTTTTCCCAACTATGTTGGGGTCGGCTTCCAGTCTAACCGGATGCAGCTGAATACCAGTATTTTACATGGAGCGACTGCCTATCTGACCTCCACAACCTAGTGACTAGGTAACACGATACCCCTTGGTAAGACTGGTTGTCAGACTTTTGGGCTTCTAACTACCCGTAACGACTGTCAAAGATCTACAAATGACAGCCGGGACCAACGGCTTAACGTGTATTTCGAGGCGCGAGAGTAGGTATACATGTCCTTATCTAAGTTAGTTTCTAACCATGAGACACTAAACAAACGTCTTTAGCTCGGCTGCATATGTACAGACGCCAGCACATCAAACTACCCGAAACTGTCAAATTTTCCCAATCAACTTTGAACTTTAGAGTTCAGCGATAAAGTTGAAATCTATTAAATAAATTTGACAGATTGTAGTAGCCTGATGTGCTGGCGTCTGTACAATGCTTGTCAACCTAGTGCAGTGGTCGCCAAACTCATTAGTTAACAGAGCCAAATATCAATATTATTACGACTAAGATTTCTTATCAGAACTAATCCCTTCTATGTGTCCAAACTATCAATACTCGTACACTTTTCTTTATCCTTAAAACTCCCATCCTCTCACTCCACAACGCTTCCTAAAATTAACTTGCTAAGAAGTAGGATGCCTTCATCATCATATCGGCTGCTAATAATATGATGAAGGCATCTCACTTATTAACAAGTTAACCTTTTGGTACAGTAAATGATGAATTTTCGATGTCCTGCAAATTTTTGGTAAAATCCTTTGGATTCAAGTCTAACATTATTTTATTCTATTTTCCAGTTCTCTGTGTTCCTGCTGATCATCTTCGTGGCTGAGCTGGCTGTCGGCATCGCAGGGTATATGAAGCAACAGGATCTGGAGAACTCTATAGTGGACCACCTGAATAAGACCATCAAGGAATACCCGACTAACAAGGACGTTGCTAAGACATTTGACATCGTTCAGACTGATGTAAGTACCAACAATATTTTACACTCTTATTCCGTAACTGCCGTTCCACCAACCATGGTGATCAATGCGCATGCCTCCTGAATATGAGAAGCCTTTGCTCTGCATTGGAACAATAGAGGCTGGTGGACAAAAAACAAACCGTAACTACTTCCAGATGACTAAGAAGTCTAGCCAAATATTAGTAAGGATTCATTGGGTGTAGATACAGACCAGAGTTGCAACGGATAGTGATTTGACCGGACACCGGATAACTGGCGACTGCCGAAGCCGGATAGCCGGATATCCGGCCGAAGCGAACGTCATGCATGTTAAAGAAACACTTTTTTCCGAGGCTGGTTTGGTATATGAGAATAAACGAAATTGCTTATTATCTTTAAAGACCGAAAAAATTGTTTTTATACATCACAATTTGCCTTTAGTAGATCTCAAATATTGATTGAAATTAGCTACCATAAGTGCTTACAGACCAAACATTTTGATATATATTTTTTAAATAAACAAGTTGGTTTTCGAAATGAGTAGTATTATTTATTTTTATTACGAAAATAAAACCAAGTATCCGGCAAGTATCCAGTTTGAGTAAATGCGATTTGAAGTTTAGAAGTGTAATCAAAAATATCAGGCCAAATTATAATCATCTAGTAGTTTTTGTTAGGGCAATGTCATCAGACCGCCAGGATCTTTTGTGCAAAAATATAAAACACGATGTGTAGATTCTCGTCATGTACGTAACTCAATTTCATAAAAAGTTGGATCTATTCTGCTTAACAGGGTCCAATTTGATAAACAATTTCTCTGACTGTGTTCATGTATATCGCTACTCGTGGAAGCTATAAAATCCTGCTGTTGTAATACAAATCGGCGAAGTAAGACAAGCATTACTAATTTCGTTTACATTATCCTTTCAAAAGGAATCTGCTTACGGGGGATTCCTTTGTTTGCAGTCATTTAATATTCGTAGTTACTGGTTGGTCATGTTACAAGCTAAAATACATGAAGCGTTTTCATGTGCATGTGTTTGGCCATGTGGCGTGCGCAAGACTTTATGATAAGTAATTTAAATTATACACAATTATAGAAGAAGCAGTTAGTGACTGTACATGGATATAGAATTAGTCTTTACAGACAGCCCCGGATCTGGGGGGGGGGGGGGGGGGGCAAACTAGGGCACGTGCCCCGGGCGCCAACTTCTAGGGGCGACAAATTCAACCGTAGTAAACATTTGCACCACAGCAACTTTGCAATAAGTGAGACGCGCAGCACATCTTATATATAAAATTCTCGTGTCACAATGTTAGTTACCTTACTCCTCCGAAAGGCCTTTACTAATTTTTACCAAATTTTATATGCATATTCAGTAAGTCTGAGAATCGGCTACTATCTATTTTTCATACCCCTAAGTGATAAGGGTTGTCCACCCCAAACAAATAATATTGGCAAAACAACGTTTGCCGGGGTCAGCTAGTAATAATATAATATTTCATTTTTTTTTTTCTTTTTACTCCAGTTTTAGCGCCCCTGTTGGAATGGTACATTATTATCGATCGATATAGTTACCATTTTGAGAAAAATTTAATTTCGCGGGCTAACTTAGCGCATCCCCATAAAAGATTGGCGGGGGGCGGCAGACGACATTTTTGCCCCACCTCAATAGTTATTTCCAGGAGAACCAAAATCAACTGACAGCGGGATGAACGCAACTATCTTTCAACTTTATTTCTGGAACCTTTTCTTTAGGAAATAAAAAGGTTCAATTTCACTTTCCGAAAAGCTTAGAATAAAATTCCAAAGGTTATGTATCTGGTCTTAGCAGAAAGTGCTGTAACTCTAAATAAAAAATTTTACGCCTACTAACTCAGCTATTTTTCCATTTCCAGCTGCAATGCTGCGGTATCTACGGCCCCGAAGACTGGGCTGCCAACAACATCACCCTACCCAGCACTTGCTGCTCTGGCCAGGAGATCACCGAGGGAGTCGCCGTCCCGTGCACTGAGAAGTCTGAGCACTTCCACAAAGATGGCTGCCTTAACAAACTCGTCGATTACTTCAAGGAGATCGCTATGGTGCTCGGCGGTGTCGGCATAGGTGTCGCTGTTGTGCAGGTAAATACTTTTCCATTATTATTTACTACAACAAAAGGGTGGCAGCAAAGTATCCTTGTGTTTTAGGCAACAAACACAAGGATGGGGCCGATGGAGTTGATAGAAAAGTGATGTGTGACTGACACTGGCATGGCCACCATAAGGGATTTTAATCTTGAAAACACAAAAAGTTTGTCGCCAATTATCAAAATTTGCCGGTCACTGGTTCAAAAGTAATAAAGGTTTATATGTGGCCGATCTGGGGAGCATCTCCCCAGCTTGGCCCAATTGAATCGAAGATTTTTCGTAAACTCTTTGATCTAGCTCTTGGACTATTAAAAATTTAACTCATTATTTATTATCTTCTAACCTAAGACCTGATTAAATCTGTGACTTGGCGAAAAATTGCGAATAATTAGCGACAAAATTTGGGAGAAAACATCTTCGCTAGGTGCTCTAGCTTTTGAGATTCAATTGGGCCAAGCTGGGGAGATGCTCCCCAGATCGGCCACCTACAAACCCATATAACTTTTGAACCAGTGACCGACAAATTCTGATATTTGGCGACAAATTTAGACTAATTTTTTGTGTTATCAAAATTAAAATCCCTGATGGTTCAAAGTGTAGTGAAGTGATTTTGAACCATGTGTAGTGAGTGCAGCTCTTGTTGTCAACTTGACCTGCCCTGCAAACATTCGTTTCGCACACAAAAAAATCAAGGCCTTTTACCATTGTACAGGCCTTGATTTTTGTGTAATTAATCAAACGAGCCTATAGGCGTCCAATACTAGATATTAGCCTTATTCGAAATTATCTTTGATTCTATCTATTCTTCTTTGATGTTGGAATGAATAAGTCGGACTTGAGAACAGTGACTAACAATGTATTTTTTTTTTCAGCTGCTTGGTGTGATATTCGCGTGCTGTCTCGCTCGCTCGATTCGCAGTCAGTACGAGACCGTATAAATACGTAAAACGGTATTTTTTTGTATAATCTTTAGATCTAGATGTTAATCGCAGTGCCCAATATTTTCCACAAATACCTACATATTTTTTTTATTAAGTTGTGATCAAATACACCTCTACGATGTCTATGTATATTTTGAAATAATTATTTCTATTATTGTTATTCCAGATAATTTGTTTATTTTATTGTAAGATTTAAATGTTTACGTAAGTGCTCTAACATTAGTATCAGGAGGTACTGTACTGTCAATGTAAAATGCGTGTAATATTAAAATTTGCCATATGTATTTGCAAGTGAGGGAGTGACAAGCACAATGCACAGATTTTCTTTAAGTTCACAATGAAGAGTGCTCAGTGTAGAAGACTGATTTTTCGAATAGAAATGGATACATTATGCCAAAAACTTTATCGGAATTTCCAACTTTTTATACTTGTCTAAATCTCAATTCAATTTTCTAGTATTAAAATAATTATTGTACCTTTTACTATTCATATTTAACCAATGTAGAAGTGGTGCACATTTATTATTACTTATTATATTATATTAGATTTGTACAATTCGTTTGTTGATTAGACGCAATGTCACAAACGACGCGATCTCTCTTCGGTTGCGAAGTCCATAAAATATTTTCAAAGTGAATTATAAGAATTGCATCTAATTTAAAAACGGAACCATTAGTTCATTGTAACGTTTGAAAAGTGTTCTAGGTCGTGTATATTTATAATAAAATCTGCATTATCCAAAAATGAGTTTTAAGAGGGCCCTTCCCGATCCGTGAATGTCAGGTTGGCGGGTGTATTTTTCAGAATAGGTCGAAATATATCTCAAAATTTAGTACCTAATTGGTACCAAATTGTACCACTTGTGAAATAATTTGTACCTCGTGGGATCGCAAGTTATTGCAATAGTTTCATACACCCGCCAACCTGACGTCAGCTTGGCGGGTGTATTTTTGTGTAGCCAAGATTACTGAGAAGTTGGATATAAAACATATATGAATATTTAGTACCTAATTGGTACCTGTCTAAACATACCTCAAGTCAGTGAAATCTCATTGGAATTCGACAAAAAATTAAAAATTCACTTTTCCATATACAGGCTGTTACAATATTTTGCTTGTTTGACACAAGTAGAGGAAACCGGGGACACTTGACTATAGGAATACTTAGCATCAGGTAGAATGACAGCTTACTTCACCTGCGTTTTTACGGTGAGTTTTTGATGTGAAACATCTATAGCGGCGGGTCAGCCCAACTGTTGGCAGTTGCCATGTTTATTTCCTGTCATAAACTATCCTTTTATGCATATGCAGATGGAGATGTGAAAAATCGAAATTATTATGTACATAATAATTTCGATTTTTCACATCTGCCAGTCGTCCCGCGACGGCTCATTTTTTTACAGAATAGACCGCAGCAGCCGGTCTATTCTGTAAAAATCTCACCGTGTAAAATAAGGTGAAGTGAGCTGTCAATAGTGTCAACCCCTAGCATCAACCGATATGACATTCCATGTGATGCTAGAGATTGACAGCTTACTTAAAGCTCACTTCACCTACGTTTACACGGTGAGATTTTACTGAATAGACCGGATGGAGTAAACGATACTCCAGTTTCTTGCCCGTTCTTCTCTATAGGTACCTACTACGCTTTGGAATGGGCAACTAGCATCATCTTTCTGACTGACCGACCCCTTGACAATTCAAAAGTACCTGTAATTGGTTTATTTGAAATAAATGCTTTAAGTTTGAGACCGGCCGGCTGGCATGTCGTTTAGTTGCCTGAAAACACATGACATTAAAATTTATTTGAAAAAGGTGTAGGTATATTCGCAGAGGTATTTTCTTTTTTTTTACCTGTTTCTAGTTCACGTTACAAAGTAAATCATGGATGGCAATCATAGATGTTATCTTATATATTTATTTACATTTACCATGATCGAAGTGGCCATAATTTTGACATCTGTTTGCAGATAACCGACCTGCCTCTTTCTTTCCTACATTCTTCTAAATATGAAATAATGTTTATCTAAATTAAAATGAAACGTGGTCGTAAAACTACTACTAAACTAGAAGACCAGAAAAAAATATATTTCTTAAGTATAAACAATACCTGAAAAAAACAAAAATAACTTACTATCACCAACTGACCCTATTCTTCTTTTATTCTTTTTTTCACGCAGGTGAAGTGAGCTGTCATTCCACCTGATGCTTAGTATCCCTATATTCAAGTATCCCCGGGTTCCTCAACTGGTATTCGACGAGAGCTCATGACCAAAATTTTCACCTCATCGTTTTACGACCAAAACCGTATAAAATCTTTTGGTTATTCTGAATTTAAATAAATGTTTTAGATACCGAAAACACAATTTTCAGACATCATTAGCGTCACACATACCCAGGAGAGCATTTGCGAAAATAAAATAATTTGCCTAGTCTGAAAATCTTGTTTTCAAGTGAACATTAGTCGAATAAATGGTTTTTCAGAAGTAAATGTTAGCAACTTATGTGTTGAATCCATTTTGAATGTATTGATTTTTTTTTTCCGATCGGTAACATAGCAATTATATCAGACAAATTATGTGTATCACGTTACCAATCAGACCAACTTTACCATAGTCAGAAATGATTAAAAACCATATTGCAAGCAAGCCATATATAAGCTTACCTGAGCTGCTTTAATCAGTTGTTCTGTTGCAAATAAATATGAACAGGACATAAATAATACACTCGTGGACGTTGTGAATTGGCATGACGACAATAAATTAGTAATTAATTTAGGAAAGACTAACATAATATATTTTTATCAGCGGACATAATTACCAAATTTTAAAAATTGAATTTATTAGAACTAAAATAGACCAAGTAAGTACAAAAAGCAAAATTTCTAGGCATAGTAATTGACAGTCAAATAACGTGGAAACCTCGAGTAGAAGAAAGAGGTATATGAAAAATTTAGTATAACCACTTATGTCCTATTCAATTTGACTAAGAAAGTTAACATCACCACAAGTTTGATTGCATACCATGGTCTCGTAGCTTCCATTCTGAGATACGGTATAATTTTCTGGGGAAATTCTTGCCTGTGGGAACAGGTATTCAAAGCCCAAAAACGTTGTTTGAGGTCGATGTTAAATATGAAATCGACTGATAGCTGTTTTCCAGTGTTTAAGTCCCTAAAGCTGTTAACATTTCCGGCAAAGTATATTTTAGAAATAGCAATTTTTGTTAAACGTAACATGTATCTTTTTAGTGTCGCTCAGGCCACATGTGACGCGCAAAATGTCTGAAAACTATTATTTTCATAATAAAATAACGAATCAAATGTACGTTTTTAATATCAGACATATTGTGGTAAAACCGTCTGACCCAGAAACGTCGCAAATTGCGACGTTTCTGATCAGTAATACCCACCGAGTTGGGGCTAAGAACCGTCTAAACTAACGATTTTAGACGGTTTTCGTCGTAAAACGATGCGACATGGTTTTGGTCGTAGGCCCTCTTACTATTTGTGTCAAATAAGCAAAATATTGTAACAGCCTGTATATTGGAAAGTGAATTTTTCATTTTTTGTCTAATTCCAATGAGATTTCACTGACTTGAGGTATGTTTAGAGAGGTACCAATTAGGTACTAAATATCCATGTATGTTTTATATCCAACTTCTCAGTAATCTTGGCTACACAAAAATACACCCGCCAAGCTGACGTCAGAATGGCGGGTGTATGAAACTATTGCAATAACTTGCGATCCCACGAGGTACAAATTATTTCACAAGTGGTACAATTTGGTACCAATTAGGTACTAAATTTTGAGATATATTTCGACCATTTCTCAAAAATACACCCGCCAACCTGACATTCACTCCCGATCCATCTATCGTCAACGCAAGCATGATCGAAAATCATGTTTCATCTAGCGCAAGTGAGAATTGCTAACAAGCAAGTGAGAACGCGATAACATTGTACGAAAAATAGTGTGTGGAAACTTGTTTCAGGAAATACGTTTTTTTGAGTAAGCTTTACTAGTTTGTAAAATAAATGTTTGTCATTTAGAATCTCCATTACATGTGCAAGGTTCCTATGCAGATTTTTTTTTTTACTTTTACAATTTATGAGTACATTATGATCGGCCAAAGTTCAGGTAAAAATTGTGCAAAAATGCAGATTTTCGGAGGCTTGTACTGAATTTATTTCTCGACATTTTAATTTTTTGGTTTCATAGAAACCTAGAAATAGTGCACAAGACACCTATTAGTTAAAAAAATCAAAGAAAGATGTGTTACGACGCCATAATGACGTACGAGCGTTTGTATGAAAAGTATGACGGGTTGGCCGCTCTTAGGCGATTATCACACTGCCACGCACCACGCTGCATGTTGCGTGACTGCGTGTTTTAACGTTACTTGTAAGTATCTCCGTTTGTATAGAAAACACGCACAGTCCAACACACTGAAAACGCAACCACGCGCGTTCATGCGAGGTATGGCACACCGAATCCCGCAGTGCCGCGCGTGATTTTGAATGGGCGTGACGTGTGTGTTTGAAAATGGATCTCGATATCGATCGATATGAGAGCCGCCGTGCGTGAATCTACAAAACGCACCTACGCGCGTGAGTGCGCAAAAAACCCGCACGATGATGCAGATCTGCACTCCCGCAGGAACGCGCGTAGGTGCGTCGACACGCAATATGCAGCATGATGCGGGGCAGTGTGAAAATCGCCTTAATCGGGAATATAATAAAACAGCATTCAGTGTCCTAGTTACACACATTTTTATTTTCCTATTTTATACCATGATATAAATTGTAATAACAGAGGATGGTTATTAGGTATCAGAGCATGAACGTTGAATTTCGAGGAACATCAGTCGCGTTAAATACAGCTATTGTCTTGCAAGCAACACATTTCCGAGTCACAGTATAAAACAATTGAAAAATCACAATGACAAAATATACCAGTCCCGAATACAAGTCAGTATTCACCTGCTGTATGTCGCAAGCATCTGAATCTCACAGCACCAGTTCCGACTCGCGATATCACCCAATTTATAAAATCTTCATTTTTACGACGGTATCACCAAAACATTCATATACGCGCGACATACATACACACCTTTAACTAAAATCATTACAACGCTAAAATTCTAATTAGTACTAGGGTTAAGACATACATTATACATTATCTAGACAATAACATAACTTACATCTAATACTGTTTACATACTAAACGGAATATTTTAGAAAAGTTGGAGATGTCAGACTGGAGCGGAGGCCAACGTGCCTGAGTTTTGGCACTTATAATGGTAAAAGTAGTCGAAATTATTGAAAACAATAATCTAAATTTTATTTCTTCGTCCGTGTTACATTGATATGTGATAACAAGTAAAACATGATATCAAATCCACATCCGCTGCTTACATGACGACGCCGCATAATACATATTGTCGAATCACTTTAATCAAACGAAAATACATAACACAGTATGTAATTTATATACGCCCATATTATAAAAATAAATAGGTTATTAATTATTATATCCCAGACCTATTCTAGTCAATCAATGTTAAACTTGTATAATTATAGTGAATAATGTAAAAATATAACTCAATTATTTCATATATAAAACCACATTAGATTGCACAATTCAAAACAAACAAATAATACGTCCCCAAAAAATCCTTTTGTTACGAAGTCCTAAAATTCCAAATAATTTGACTATCTAATCCTTAACAAAATGGACCAAGTTGAAAAACCTATCTAATGTAACTTTCCTTCATCTTCAGTCAAATAAGGCAGTGTAACTTTCATTCGGCCTTCAGCAATAAACCCAAACTAGATTCGATTAATAAATATAATACGTAGTACTTCAAATGACCGGCTGACCCTCCGACAAAAGCCATTCATATTTATACATTCACAGAACTATAATTTTGCATTGTTTCTTCAGCCTGTGACATCTCACTAGAAAATTAGCAACTGATTTGCCTCGTCTTGAAATAAGATTTCTTAATTATAATTACAAAGCATTGAAGTCAATAATAATGGATTGGTTGTTCATGAATCTTTTAAAACCATCTTAGTTTGTACTTGTCAATGCTGCCAGTTCTGTCACGATCTATCCAAGAAATATAAGTACTATCATATTATTAAGAATTACAAAAATCAGGATAAGAGAAATTACAACCATTCAGTAACTCATTTGAAGACATCAGTGGTGGAGGTAGAAAATGTATGAATGTCATACATGACGTGGAAGAAAACTTGATTTTTCAATTTCATTTGTGTACACTTACATTTCATAGCATTTTCTCATGTGCTGAAGAAATGAGCTGACAAAAGACTTCGATTTACTCAAATATGTATAAAATTAAAATTGGGGGACACTGACAGCAGTAAAATATTGTTTTTGAAAGTAATCTAATCCAATAAGACATGTATTAAATTGAAAAACATTTTACGAGACAATAATGCGATATATTCCCAAATTTATAATAGTAGGCATCGCACAGTCCACACATACTTACACATAAGTAGTAACAGTTGAAGAGTGTATGAGATCATCGCGTTATAGCGGCAAAATTGACTCAAATCACTGGTTAAACCTACGATACACTTTCATTAGTAAACTTATCACTGTATTTATATAACACAGAGCTAGAAACATTAACAGAAATTCATTCAATTCACAACTAAATCGTTCATCATTCTAAAATTATTTCAGACCGTCATTAAGCATGTTGACATCACATAAACTGCAACTAAAAATTAATAAGCTGTAAACATCATGCTGGGTGGGGCACATTTGTTAAGAGTATGAGTTTGGATGTTAACAAATGTGTCCCAGGGAGCGCGAGGTGATCGGATATAACATTATAAGCTTATATTTACGTGAACAGGATGGATTTAGAACAGAATGGTGTTGAGTATGATACTGCAGGTTGTTCCGTGGCGGCGGGCGGGGGCAGTGCAATCATGTCGCATAGCGCTTGGTCCAGAGGCGCGCGATGCGATCGTGCTCCTCCCTGTTCTGGAGATACTGCGTCGCAATGCTGCCCACTAGAGGATCAGCTGGAAATTGACAAAAGATCACTGTTAGTAAATCATACAAATTAATAGACCGCTCGTAAATCCGTAATATCCTTGGCTGGGCAAAAGCCATAGCATCTGAAAGCCGAAGACAGAGCCTGGAAGAAGATCGTCAGAGAATGTTTTTCAAGACAGCCACTAACTTCAATTTATAAAACGGCCAAGGATTAAGGCATCGTTTACACCAAACGTATTGTCCGCCGCCGACTGTGAGTATGCTCACTGTCTGCCCCAGTGTGAGAACGTGGACTCAGTCTGCAGTACCCGTTCTCACCAAGCCGACAATACGCTACAGGCGCTTCAATCTAATACGCTGTTACGTTCGGCAACGTAGCCAATCCGCGTCCGCCAATAATCGGCCACCGAGAGTCAGCGACAACGCACTACGTAATAGCGTATAGTCGGTTCGGTGTGAACAAGAAGTTAAATATAATATTGAAAAGCGATAAACTGCGTAACGCGTGCTCACAGTCAGCGGCGGACAATACGTTTGGTGTGAACGATGTCTAAGTGCTAGTTTTTGTCAATGGTAGACATCCAAGTCAACTCATTTGCATGTCCTTCCCTAGGGTTCAAAGTATGATACCAAATTTCATCAAAATCGGTTCAACCGTTAGCCGTGAGAGCGTAACAAACAAACATTCATAACACAAAAAAAAAAAACAAAGTTCTGATACAATTTGTATGTCAACCTTTTATCTAACTAATGAGTATTCCTGTGTTCCATCCATCATCGATTTTTAATAAACGACACTACAAACTAATATCGATATAATTAAACTCGAGCGATAGGATTAAAGCGTGAACAATACATCAAGAGGACATTGAGGACGAAAGGGCTTCGACCTCTCGAGACTATGGAGCAAAAGCTTTTGTTACAAACTTAACAGGCTACATATAATGGAATATTATTGATTTGGTTGTAAACGCTGGTCTCAACTATCCAGCTTTTTCTATCATCACGACAATCACTAAAAAGCATAGGCAGAGATTCTGAAATATATAAAATGTCTTTGAATTTTTTTGTATTATTAAAACTACTCTTCATTGGTAGCTAAAGGGCTGATAAAATTATACTGATAAGTGTTTAAATGCTACCCTTATCTTACAATGAAAGTTAACTTGTTATGACAACAAAGGAAATTAATATATTTGCATAAGACCACACAATGATTATAGCAGACTAGCGACCCGCCGCGGCTTCGCCCGGGACTTGACAAAACATCGAGATATCTTTACATAAAAAACCGTTGTGTCGTTTAGAAGAACAACTGCAACGCTGTCACAGACAGACACGAATGGAGACTTTAATTTAAAATATGTATAGATTAAGAGGCCGGCTACACGGCTCGCAACTACAAATCGAGATGTTTGTAAAATTCAATTTCAAGCACGTTGCGCTAGTGTGAGTGCCTGTCGGAGTGATATACACCTACAGTGAGCAATACTACCACGCACACATTGACAATTATTGCTTGACGCGATAGTACTATTAGCTTTCGAAAATGTATGATAAATTTGGATGTGTTCCGTAATACAAAAAATTATGAATGAAAACTTAATGTATTTCCATAATTTGATAACATAAACTATGCTTCTGCGAAAACAATATTACAAATATTGTTGTTTATAATACAGAAAAAACAATATGAAACATGTCATTTACGCTGTAAAAATGTACGAAATGCAATTCGCTTACACTTCATTTAAAGGTAATTAAAAGACGTATGAGCCTAGATAAATACTGTCTCAATCCGAATATCAACATAATATGGTGGAAATATGCTCAAATTGCAAATGATTTATGCATTACGTTTGTATGGACAATTCATGCGTCGCCGCATTCTTAAGCAAATTTAATTAAAAACGTATCATACCTGGATTACAGTCGGTGAGCAGGGAGCATATTGATAGTAAAACTTTCGATATTGTCAGCGCCGGCGACCAGTTATCTTTGAGAATGTCCAGACATATCACTCCCTGGCTATTGATGTTACAATGATATATCCTAGTCCGGAATGTCACCTGGAACAGATAAGTGGAATAATTAATAAGGAATCACAAATGTTAAAAAGAAGTTGATAAATGATAACCTTTCGGCATCTATCAATGTTGCCACCACAGAACTGATAACGGAATTCTGCGAGTGTCTTGAGTAAACAAACAGTAATTATTGAGATTCGGCAGCATTCAGTCAGTCGCTCTGCAGGGCATGAAGTGTCAAAATACTCAACATTTGATCGGGAAAGAAAAGTTTAAGCTTCTTAGCATTTAAGGTACTTGAAAATTACAATGCCGTGTATTTCCGAGTCATGATTCTCTGAAAATACGAAATTATTTATCCGAATCTGTCTTTGGTCTGAGGAATCTAGCAAACCCTCTGGAGTATCAACATATCTACGAAGAATCAACGTCAGCATGGTAAGAAACAACGACTTATCACGATACGCTTCGTCTATTTGAGATCCGTATCAATTTAGTCAGGATATTGCCCCAACGGAAAATAGCATGCGAGTTCAATCACGCGAAACTTGTCAGAATATAGTTCAAATCACCGAGATATGTATGAAAAAAGTTTGAAAGTTGCTCGGAAATCGGTCCACTCAACAACATATTTAACGAGAACGATGATGGAACCACGATAAAAAAAAACCTTTTATCTCATTATCTGTTACGATGCCTCATTAAGGTGGATAACAATTAAAATTCTATTGTGTCTCGTTAATGACAGTTGAAAGGTTAAATAGGAAAACTAGCTGACCCGACAAACGTTGTTTTGCCATATAAATGTTTGGGGTGGACCACCCTTATCACATAGGGGTATGAAAAATAGATTACGACCGATTCTCAGACCTACCGAATATACATATTAAATATCATAAAAATCGATCAGGCCGTTTCGGAGGAGTATGGCAACTAACACTGTGACACGAGAATTTTATATATGTAGATAAATCTAAAGGAGTTTTAGGTTAATGACCAGCAAGAAAATCAGTATTATAAGCATCTGATACAGCCAAAGGTCATTGACAATAAAATTCGCATAAAGGAAACTGCATCACGGAAAAGGATACAGGTACTTTTGGTGACATAATCAGTTATTTATAGCAGGGACGAAAATGAATCTCATCTCACGCCATTTGTAAAAGAATTAAGGGCAATGATTTATAATGGTATGCGCACTGACTACCATCATCATCATCATCATCATCATCAGCCTATAGCAGTCCACTGCTGGACATAGGCCTCTCCAATTGCACGCCATTCAGCTCGATTCTCGGCAACTCTCATCCAGCTGCTACCAGCCACCCTTCGAAGATCGTCACTCCACCTAGCCTGAGGGCGTCCTACCTTACGTTTGCCAATTCGCGGTCTCCACTCAAGAACACGTATACCCCAACGGTCATCGGTTCTACGGCTGATATGGCCGGCCCACTGCCACTTCAGCTTGCTAATTCTGTGAGCTATGTCGATAACTTTGGTTCTCTGCCGGATCACTTCGTTCCGGATTCGATCCCTCAGAGAGACTCCAAGCATAGCCCGCTCCATGGCTCGCTGAGCAACCTTAAATTTATGGACCAGCCGTACCGTGAGTGTCCACGTTTCGGCTCACTGACTACCATCATGATTTATCAAGTGTCATATTAACTACTAGCTGCACCCCGCGGATTCACCCGCATAAGTCTCGATCCGCTGAAAATATCGGGATAAAAAGTATCCTATGTCCTAACCCAGGTCATGGTCTACCCATGTGCCAAATTTCATTCAGACCTGTTCAGCCATTTTAGCGTAAAAGCGTAACACACAACCGTACAAAAAACAAATCTTTTCTCTTTATAATGTTAGTTTAGATCAGCTGAAAACAAATTGCATTTGTGGCTGTAAAATATAACCCTGAATGATGTGCCGCTGGCACCCGTAATTCTACACTCTATGAGGGTGGCCCTACATAACAATATTGTTAACGAGCGAGGGAAACCCTCTAAAGCTTTACACAATGCCTACATAGTTACCACTAAAGTATAAACCAAAATGGCGATACATGGTTACGAAACTCCCAATGAATCTTTTGTGCATATCTCGATTCAATACCCTTTTAACTGCAGAAAAAGCGGTTTGAAAGTCGAGATCTAACCCAAAAGAATTTCTTAGAAGCTTTGGCCTGTTCCGACAACAAAAACTAATAATTAGGATCCAATTTAGATGAGGTTAAAGATCGGACGTACCGTATCGAATGCGTTCAAAAATCGCGGGTCGGTAAATTAGTTATTTTGTCTACATGGATATCGTGTGAGGATAAGTATGCACAATACATTTTGATGAATCAACAAAATTATACGTGACATTGATTGATGAGATGCGCCCGCGATGTATTTTTAGAGGATGGCCCTCGTCCCACATTCTAGCAACTATTTTCATTCCTAAGTTCATTGAAAATGTAGATGGAGGCTAAAATAGTAGAATATCCGTATCAAAAGCTAATTCCTGATATCTTTCGCGAATAGCTTCCTCTAAATAAACACGACGTGTAATGGACTTTGTAAGCGTGTCTGGCATTCCTTGATTGATTTGTCGGACAATGGCGAGTGCAGAGAGGGATGTCAGTACTAATTAAATACTAGGGGTGTCTCGCGACCCTCGCAGGGTTCGGACCTCGGTTTAGGGCGTTGCTAGCACACACGGTCGGCTAGGCTTTGGGGAGACTGCATTGATTTGATGTTAGTTATATTATAGGTAAGTATGTGCAAGGGGTGGTATGAATAAACCATGATTGATATTGCTGTTTCCTTTTTCATTATGTTGCATGACCAGATTTTATAGGTAACTTGCGTCATTTACTAAAAAATACTAAGCTGGTAAGTTTTAACTTTGTAAGTTGTGATGTATAAATAGGAAGCATAAATTATTAAACTAGCTGCGCCCCGCGGTTTCACCCGCATAAGCCCACGTTCGCACTGACGTAAAAATATCGCGGCGGAATTTTATCGCGCACTAGATTATCAACTCTCGATGTCAACATCGCGACAAGCGTTGAGAATCCAACATAGTGCAACCCAGCGCGTCGAAAAAACACTGTAGGCTTTTCAACTCTTTCAATGTGTGAAAAAGAAATCGCCCGTGCCTACCTGGGCTAAGTCTCGATCCCGTGAGAATATTAAGATAAAAAGTATCCTTATCCAGCACCCTAATTGCGTAATACAACACAATCACAATTTGTTTCGATTTGAAACAGATTTCTAGTCCAGTGCTTCAAAAGTTGGAAAAAAAATCTGTTCAACAACGTAAATAACGCAATGAATGTTGTTGAAATGTCAAAATGAAACAAATTTCGCGAAATTGTTTACGAAAATGAGTTACGCAATTAGGGTACAGGTCATGGTCTACCCATGTGCCAAATTTCTTCCAAATTTATTCAGTCGTTTTTAGCGTGAAAGCGTTACAAACAAATTTTATTTTTATATTAGGATAACTAGGATTGATAAAGGGTGTCGAGAAGATTCTACTGAGCTTTATTTAACATGGAAACCGTCATATGGATTCTATAGCTACGATACCGAAAGCTTTAAAATCACATGAAATTATGCGGGAAAAGAACCGGAGTTACCGACATAGCTTGCAGAGTATAACAAGCTGAAGTGGCAGTGGGCTGCCATGTTTGTCGAAGGACCGATGGCCGGTGGAGCAGATGAGTTCCTAGAGTGGAGACCGCGTATCGGCAAGCGTAGTGTGGGACGCCCCTCAGCAACGATGGGCCAACGACCTTAAGAGTGGCTGGGACAGACTGGATGCGGAAGGCGGAGGACAGGGTGTTGTGGCGTAACCTGGGAGAGGCCTATGTCCAGCAGTGGACGGCGAAAGGTCGAGTTGATTGATTGAGTAAACATTATTATTTATCTGAAAGGAATTTATGAAACAGGCGCCTATTTAGACTGGAAATGTAAATACATAAGTACCAAAACGTAAATACATTGGCATGAAATCTTCGCTTTCTTCAATGTGTTTCTATTTAGTTACACATTCTAATTAATTAACTACTTTGTATGGTTAATTAATCATTAATTATTTCCTTTCCAACTATTTAATTCCATTGTATTCAAAACATTGAGATGTCTGTCTAGCCAGTAATTTATACTATTTTGTCAACAATCTTAAATGGCTAAGTAGTAACAGCCACAGGGGTCGATTCATCAGGTTAAGCTACGCTTGCCGTGGTTGGTCTGTGGATGGGTGACCATCTTTACATAATGAGACTCCTCCGTGCCTCTGAAAGCACGTTAAGCCGTTGGTCCCGGCTGTCATTCGTGGACCTTTGACAGTCGTTACGGGTCGTCAGAAGCCCGAAAGTCTGACAACCAGTCTTACCAACGGGTATCTTATTACCAAGTAACTGGGTTGTGGAGATCAGATAGGCAGTCACTGCATGTGAAATACTGGTATTCAGCTGCATCCGGTTAGACTGGAGACTGACCCCAATATAGTTGGAAAAAGGCTAGGCAGATTGATTTTGTCAACAATCTTAAATGAAAGAAGATATGAATTTTGTTGGGGTTGCAATGGAAGGAATGGTAATCCAGTTCTCTTTTCCCTGTCAGTTCCTTCACCTTAAGTAGAGAAGAATCCAAAAAATTCGACTAATTACCTACCTAACAAAATATC
Organism: Agrochola lychnidis; assembly: GCA_963680765.1. NCBI lineage: Eukaryota > Metazoa > Arthropoda > Insecta > Lepidoptera > Noctuidae > Agrochola > Agrochola lychnidis. The sequence goes on along the minus strand of OY796863.1, from coordinate 4,665,452 downwards.
TCCATCATTATTATCAGGAATCTCCAACATTATTCATAATACAAATAAGATAGAAACTTCTAAACTACTGTTACATAAGTCCTTTTGATTCATAGTTTCAACAAACCTTTGGTAGTTTACACTTGTGGTCAAGTCAAATAAAGGACACATTATAGTAAAAATAAAGAGGCATGCTTCTGAACTTTAACAACCATATTTACTACAAGAAAAATACAACACAAACCAACATTGGTAACAATATCAACATTGATTGATACCAACAAGAAGGAAGAGGACAAATGCTAGAATGAAAGAAAGTATTGACAACATGAACTAAATTATGAGAAAAATATTACCTTAGGAGGTTTGAATGGATATTCAGGTGAGAAGTGGATGTCTAGGAAGAAAACCCCGCCCTCATACACCGAACCAGGCGGTCCTAGGATGGTGGATACCCATTCATACAGGTTGTCGCCTTTTGGCCCCGCACTGCAGTTTGGTGGAGGATCTAGTGTAATCTCTGCAAGTTCCTTCTGAATCCTCTTGGCTGATGTCCCGAGTGCTTTCGACATCTTGGGATTCGGTTTATTTTCTTTTATTTCTGGTTTACTGTCTGCAAGGGCCCCACTGGAACCAGCTCCGCCTCTGCCGCGACCCGTACCACTCCCTGATGAACCAGATGCACCGCTCATTATCTAAAAGCACCAAACGTCTCATTCCGCTACACCAAAAAGCTGCTAGTTAAAAAGCTTGTGACAATGAGGGTAATGATTGGTGGGGAAGCTTGCAAAACTGTCTAATGAACACATGCTCTCATGATTTCCAAAGGAATTTACATTGGCTTTCAAAATTGTGTGAATTTGCTTTGAATGATGACTCCCAAAATAAACAGGTTTGGTGATACAACATTGTTATGAGCAAATAACTCTGAAAGTGCAATGACATGAAAATGAAAAATGATCCTCATTGATCATTGTAGAAACATTGATTGTGAGTCATATAAATGCAGCTACAACTACATTACAAGTCATTTTTAGTTACAAAAACACAAAAGATGAACATGTTTTTTTATTTCAAGCAAGAACAAAATCACTAGAACAAAGACATTCCTAATCCCTCCACTTAGTACACCAAACATCAGCATTCAAACAAACAAAAAATACTATGCTCTACTGATAATTGCTGAACTATTTAACTCAAAATAACAATGCAAAACGTAATGGAAAAAGATTTATTTGTACCTTACGAATAACAGTCGGCCATCTTGTGGGCTGGCGTTATCCGATAATTTACAATTTTTTTGATTCACCGGTGACCCAATTGAATGAAAAAGACGGCTCCCGATACGTAATAGTTAGTATACAACGAAATTCATCCACGAAATGTGCAAAATTTGTGCGACGCTATTAGTGTAATCTCCGTGTTAGATGCCCCGCACTGCAAAGCGTAAATAGGCAGCCTGTTACTTTCCGCACTAATACCACACCGTGTTATGAGATAGGTGAATTAATTATACCTTATTCAAAGATAAAACTCGAGTTTGGTGTGTTCCGGCAAGGTTTTTCAGAGCTTCAATCCACTTCTACCACATTTCATCCATTTGTCTGTCACCCTCACCAACACAAACAACCACTGAAATTCACGGAATGCACACAAGCTCAGTTATAAAACAAATACATGTAAAAAGTACTTCGGGCATTTGAATACTTACAGATTGATAGTTTAAACTAATTATGTTAGTTTATTGCTAGGGAAATAAGCAATATATACAGTAATTAAACTAATGAAGTTAAGAAAAATTACACGAAGCACAACCACATTCCGACATTTTTTAACTTTTTTTTAAAGATAAACTGTGTTGCCCACCGTGCAAAATAAAAACTACCTAGGAGGTTTTATTTATTTATTTTACTTTTTCAACCACAATCGATTAGACCAAAGAACATACTTTAGACAATGTGCCGACCCCAAGTAACATGGGACAAGGGCAGGAAGATGATGATGAATCGATTAGAACAATGATCTCAGTCCTTAGACCATTCTCTCACTCTTCTCAGCCTATGAAAATTCACAGCTGGACTTGTTACAATTTTATTTTAGTGTGCTTTTTCATACAAAAACTGACGTTACTGTGCGTTTACACTGGTGAAACATTCACAACGAAACATGTTGGGATCTCTAGTGCCTGTCAATTTTCCATACAAAGTTTGACTGTGCGTTTGCACTGGCGAAACATCACAACAAAACATGTTGAAATCTCTAGTTCCTGTCAAAAATTGTATGGAAAATTGACAGAAAATAGAGATTCCAACATGTTTTGTTGTGAATGTTTCGCCAGTGCAAACGCACAGTGATAGGCACTAGAGATTTCAACATGCTTTGTTGTGATGTTTCGCCAGTGCGAACGCATAGTTAGACCGAATTGCATAACGTTACATATCGGAATAAGACTGGGAATACACGTCCGATTTATTCATCAGATAGTTGGATCTGAAAGTCTGATCTGGCTATCGGAAAGCGTTGGAGCTATTATTTTGTTTGAACATTCAACACACGTCCAATCCTATAGTCGGATAGTTTGCATTGTCCTAATAGCCGGATCAGACTATCGGATCCGACTATCTGATGAAAAAATCGAACCTGTATTAACAGCCTAAGATTCAATCAAAACGACTGGCTCGAAGTTTTGGACTTGGACTTAATATAGTGCGTGCCACGAAAAAAGGCCCGCGGAAAATTATGGAACTACATTTTTTTATGCAATGTGATGTAATGGCATAGACACTAGCGCCGCGTCAAAGGGCCTTCTTTCGTGGCACGCACACTCGTTTTTTTTAAGATTATAAGTGTTTGCTGAAGAAACTGAAACATGCTTGTCTATGCTACAATTTATGCACAAGATTATGGCTGGGAATACACGTCCGATTTTTTCATCAGATAGTCGAATCCAATAGTATGATGAAGTCTGATTCAGCTATCGAAAGGCGTTGGAGCCATTATTTTGTTTGAACATTCAACAACATTTTTTGCATGCTGAAATATGTAAGTAAGTGAAATATGTGGAACTTCTTATATTTAAGACCTTTTATGTACCATATTTTATGCAAAATAAAGAAATTCTAATTCTACCACACGTCCAATCCTATAGTCGGATAGTTTGCATTGTTCTGATAGCCGGATCAGACTATCGGAGCCGACTGTCATGAAATAATCGGATGTATATTCCTACCCTTAATCATATAACTGAAACCGGACCACACGGACCACACAGTGGCCACATTTCGAGTTACGATAAAAGTGATAATATCGCGAATCCGACCAAATTTAATAGTCGCAAAATATAAGAGTATTGAGTTTTCTCTACCAATGTTACAGGCATCCCTCTAATTACTTTATAAAGACAACCTTTTGGAATCAGCCGTCGGATGTCAACAGGGTGACCCTCTTGGGCCAATCATTTTTAGTTTGGCAATAAATCCAATTATTCGACAACTAAATTCTAAATTCAACGTATGGTACTTGGATGACGGAACCCTAGGAGGTGATGTAGACACAGTTTTAAAAGATTTAACTTTTGTAAAAGAAAAATTCAGTTCCATTGGCCTCGAACTTAACCTTTCAAAATGTGAAATTTATTTCCCCAGACGACTGACAGACAGACAACCATAGCGAAATTTAATACTATAGCACCAAATATCAAAATTACGGAAAGAAACTCTCTTCACCTCCTAGGGTCCCCAATTTTTGATGAATCCTTTCCAACGTTCATTGAGGAGAAAATCCAAAATTTCAACGATGTCTCGGAAAGACTTTTCAAAATTAATATCCATTCGGCCTTCACACTCATTCGATACTGCAGTTTTGGACCAAAATTTACTTATAGCCTCCGTTCCTCCCACCTATGGAAGCATCCACAACTTTTAGAAAAAGTAGACGAAATTATTAGAAACACTTTAATTCAATCCTAAATGTGGCCCTGGACGACCGAGCGTGGCAGCAAGCTACACTCCCCATTCGCCTGGGCGGTCTCGGCGTCCGCAAAATTTCAAGTATAAGTTTACCGGCGTTCCTCTCCTCGGTCCACAGTACCAATAAATTAACCAGGAACATTTTATCCTCCTCACTGGCCGATTTTGAGGTACCGTGCCTGACCGAAGCGTTGAACGCTTGGAAAATGCCTTGTCCCAATACGGATCTGCCCGACAACCCCTCTTCCCAGAGACGATGGGACGTGCCGCTCTGCAGTATTATACGGAACACTCTGTTAAACACGTCACCTAATACTGTTGAGCGCGCCCGTCTGCTGGCTGTGGGAGAATGGGAGTCAGGCTTGTGGCTTCAGGCGCTCCCGTCATCCACCATAGGCACTATGATGGATGACTCATCGTTTCGGCTCGCTACGTGTCTCCGCTTGGGTGCACCTTGTGTTGCTCCGCATCGGTGTCATTGCGGTGAAGCTGTCGACAGTCTCGGGCACCATGGCCTGTCCGCTGCAGGAGCGCAGGTCGCATAGCACGGCACGCCAGCATCAACGACATTATTCGTCGAGCCTTTGTCACCGCCGGTGTACCAGCGGTATTAGAACCAAACGGCTTGGTACGTGACGATGGGAAGAGACCAGACGGGATGACGTTGTTGCCTTGAAAGATGGGTAGGCCTCTGGTGTGGGATGCGACCTGTGTCGACACCCTTCCGCCATCTCATGTTCCTAGCACGGCGGCCTGTGCTGGCGCCGCTGCTGCGGCTGCTGAGACCCTCAAGCGGCGCAAATACTGTTACCTTATTGGTAACTACAGTTTTGAGCCGTTTGGGGTCGAAACGCTCGGATCATGGGGCCCGAGTGCGCGTCTCCTTTTTAAGGAAATTTCTCGTCGACTGGTCGACACTTCACGTGACCAGAGGGCTGCCTTGTTCTTTGGCCAAAGAATTAGCATTGCCATTCAACGTGGCAATGCTACCTGTCTTCTGGGCACGTTTCCGGATGACAGCGATGCGGACGAATACTTCGACGCCTAAGTGTCGTTTTGTTTTTATTTATACAGATAGTTAGTTAGTCTTTTAATTTAGTACCTAATGTAAATAGTTAGCTGTGTTAAAACTGTAAAATAATAAATATCTACGATGAAGAAAAAAAAAAAAGAGTATTGAGTAATAATTGTGACTTTGGACTTTGGTCGGATTCGAGACATCATCAATTTTGGCTTAACTCGGAATGCGGCCAGTGAGTGCCATGGACGTTTGTATATGTCCATGGTGAGTGCATCTGTGGATTGTGCCTGTCAAATTGTCAATTTGAATTTTGACATGGTGGTGACACTGACACTTGCTTTTGTTTGACATTTGGTCAATTTGTGAAGTGTGTTTTGGGTGGGTGTTGTGTTTTTCTGCCTGAAATAAACTTATTTCTGAATAAATATAATCATTTTTCCAAAAAGTGTTACAAAACAGCTAACAAAATGGGAAAACGGCAGCACCAAAAGGATAAAATGCAAGTTGTACGCTACAAGACACATTCCTTCATTGATTTATTCCAATGTTTTTATAATTCTTCTTTGTTAATTATTAGGTACCTCACGTACACGGAGTGGACTACTCTGTACGGTGGCAAAAGATCAGGCACTCCTAAAGAAGAGGATACTACTTTCAAACGCTTACCATTCGACCATTGTTGCCTATGTCTTCAACCTTTTCAAGACCCATACTGCGATTCTGATGGCAACATATTCGAGTTACAAGCCATACTAGAGTTCGTGAAGAAGTTCAAAGTAAATCCAGTTACAGGGAAAGTAAGTCGATTTATTTATTCATGTTCTTAAAAGTACTTGTTGCACAGTGAAACCAAATATCTTAAAAGGTTATTGTTTAATAAATGTTGTAAAAACATGAAAAACCATCTTTCCAGAAACAAGACGTCAAAACTCTAACAAAATTGAACTTCTTCAAGAACGCTGAAGGGGATTACCATTGCGCCGTTCTATTCAAACCTTTTACGAAGAACTCTTATATTGTTGCTATTAAAACAAGTGGTAATGTCTACTCAAATGAGGCCGTGGAACAGCTTAATATTAAAGGAAAGAACTGGAAGGACCTTATCAATGACACTCCATTTGCCAGAACTGATATTATTGTTATACAGGATCCTAATAACTTGAACAAGTTCAATATTTCTACTTTTCATCATATTAAGAATAATTTGAGGGTGGAGACTGAAGGTAAGCTATGATGTTATTATTATTTATTATCTTTGTCTTTAACCAATCTATACTGCCCTGCTAAGCCCAAAGGCGGTATCTCAACCGGAGTAAGTTTTGAGAAAATTGACTTTTGTAAATTGTAATGTAAAGAAAAATGGAGATATAAAAATCTTCTTAGTGGTTTTTTAAAATGTTTTAAGTTAGATAGCGCTATTTCACTTATACCATTAGATGGGAAATTGTTAAAGCTATTGAATGGTACAAAAAAAACGAAAAGTTCGTATCTCAGAGATACCGCCTTTGGGCTTAGCAGGGCAGTATAGGGGGTAATCATCAAATGTGTATTGCATACAAAATTCAACTATTTTGTTATAATTTTTTTTTACTTCTGATTCAGAAGAATTTTATAAAAAGTTTTTAGCAAAATAGTTTACAAACATTAAAACAACAAACTGCTATAGGCCGACCGCTTAACGAGTCTGTGCGTGGTGTGGGAGGGGTGACAATTGTCACAAGTTGACGAACCACTGAGCTCTCACATCACAACACCACTACCCCTTTCGCACCGCGCATCTACCCCAGGAACGGACTAAGTTAAGCGGTCAACCTATAGTGAATTTATTCTTCTCTTCAAGATAGAGAATAAGTTTCAGCCTTCTATCAACAATGTATGTAATCACAATATTTATAATATGTGTTTATTTTGCAGAGGAAATAGCAATGAGAAAAGACCCACATGCAAGACTCAAAACAGTATCAAATGAAACAAAAGACATCCTACAAGAACTAGAGAAGGAGTACAAAGCTCCAGAAAAGAAAGAAGTTAAAAAAGAGGTGGTTTTCTTTTTTAATACTACTTTAAGCAGCCCAGATTTCCGCCTAGACCTAAAAGACCCTGACCTAGGGGTCCAGCCAGCCAAGGGGCCTGACCCCACCCAGCTTCCCCAACCAGCACGCGTAGCATGACCACCGTAGAAACGAGTTTTGTCGACGGAAGAATAGACAAAATGACAGATAGTGATTGTTTATCTGTCATTTTGTCGATTCTTCCGTCGACAAAACTCGTTTCTACAGTGTTCATGCTACGCGTGCAGGTAGCTTGCCAGGGCCAGGTAAATCACATAGCAGGTGTGGCAAATGCTACAGGGCACGTGCTTTGGGAGGTCCCACCATCATGGTACCTATAGCACCCCTATGTCCAATAAAATATTATCTAGATCAAAAGAAACCTCGAGTGCTCAGAGGCATGATGTTAAAAATTATAGATTCTGTACTAGTGCATTTTATTTATTAAATTTACAAAATGGTCTTTGCCTCAAATGTCAAGTAACTAGGTCCCTTTAATTTCTTCCTGTGTTAGCTGGCAGTTTCTTGCCTGCTTTTACCGTAATGAAAACAGTGGGATAGGATGCATTAACATACACTTCACATGGCCTTCATGAGTGGCATAGGATTCCCACTGGACAGTTACCTCCATTACGACCTTGCTGATTTGCCAATGTTAGAGGAAAAAAACAATGAAGGTTGGAGAGTAAACAAGTTTTTACTTGGAAATTCCTTTCCCCCTGAGCTATGCCTCTAAAGCCGCGGTCCCACGGCCTGTCGAGCCCTGTCACGGCCTGGCCTGTGAAAAAGCGGGCCGTGGGACCGCAGCGTTTATGATCGTCGATCCTATGACGCCTGTGGTAGGAATCCTCGGTACGGGTCGCGACAGGCCTCGATAGGCAAGACCGCAACACGCCTCGACAGGCCGTGGAACCACAGCTTCACACAAATGCTAATAATGACTGAAAACACAATAATCCAATAAGTCAACCTATATTTAAAGTCATTATGATTGATTGTCCCAGTCTATAAAGTACCATTTTTCATACTAGGTTGCAGACAAGTTCAATGCTGCTCACTACTCTACTGGCATGGTGGCTGCCAGCTTCACCTCCACTGCTATGATGCCAGAGACAGTCCACGAAGCAGCCATTATTTGTGAAGATGATGTCAAATATGATATGGTGAAGAAAAAAGGTTGGTTGAAGAACTTTACTTTTTTTTTACATTTTGTTGTTTGCATAGGCTCAGGTAGTTCTTATCAAGATTTTCTGGACTATTTGATTGATATAGTATTATATGGTTATAAAATACAATAGACGTGGATATATTTAGTAACCTGTTCCGCTTAGCTATTTCTAAAGAGCTATAAAAAACCCTGAAAGAAATCGACACGTGTTTCACCTCGCAACAAGACACTCTCAAGATGACGATTGACCTGTCGCGAACCCGAACACGGTTTGTTGCCACACCGAGCGCTGAACGCAGAGAAATATGTTTAGTATGGCGGGTAGAATCACCCCCTTGACAGATGTAGGTAACAGTAGGTATTCAGTCTTAAAATAAATTGAATTGAGTGCGTAGAGCATGTCCTACCACAATTTATAACAAGTTTTGTTTGCTGTGCATTCACTAATTTACTATTTATGCTCCATTTCTGCCCTAGATAGTGTTCATAATGTCTCACTAATCAAATCGCGTTTCATAGTTTTTTTACTCTTTACTCCATTCATCAGGATACGTGAGACTGGTGACAAACCTGGGTCCTCTGAACTTCGAGCTGTACTGCGACTTAACGCCGAAAGCGTGCGACAATTTTATAAGACACTGCAACAATGGATACTACAATGGCACCAAGTTCCATAGATCTATTCGGAATTTTATGGTAAGCATAATAAAAGTACCATTTCGTACCCGACCGCAGGAGGCAACTGCAGGCGACGTGTCGCCGCGACACGACTGATTTCTATGAAATATCTTCCGTAACTAGCGACACGTCGTTGGCAGCTACGGGCGAGTGACAGGCGACACGTGCAGCCTGACCGCAGACCAGTAGTGCCGCCAACGCTCGAGCGATAGTCACTTTTTTCTATCTTCTATCTACCGACTGGAATACGGGCAGTTGCCGCCTGCGGTCGGGTTCCGAATCATGACTGCAGCGATATGACGCCGCGACATGACGCCGCGACACGTCGCCTGCAGTTGCCTCCTGCGGTTGGGTACGGAATGGTACCTTTAGTTTATTCGGAATTTAAAGGTTTTAACTTTACCTTTAGAGCAGTTTAATCAATCTGCCTAGCCTTTTCCCAATTATGTTGGGGTCGGCTTCCAGTCTAACCGGATGCAGCTGAACACCAGTATTTTACATGGAGCGACTGCCTACCTTTAGAGCAGTTACGAGGCTTTAATATGTAATGACATATTATTATGATCGTCTGATTTACGGTATTTCTGACTGCACTGCTAACTTCTTTGTACTGACTTCACAAGTCTGAAAAAGAAGCCTATGTCCTCCAGGTCATGGTCTACCCATGTGCCAAATTTCATCCAAATCCGTGCAGCCGTTTCAGCTTGAAAGCGTAACAAACAAACTCACTTCTGCATTTATAGTATTAGTTAGGATGTTTGATTGGAGTCTGCCATAATATCCAGCTCAAAAACCCTTAACATCATGGGTCCTGTTCCAGTACTGAATTGATACAAGCTTATAATAGAAATAATCGTCTGTGTTCTTGCATAGACCTCATTTATTGCACACCCCAGTGGTAGCCACTACGTACAGACGGAACTCGTACATGATGAGAGCCAGTCGCATGTACAACGCAACCTGCTGGGAAGCTGATATCGACATTTTCAATACTAGTGTTGCTAAATTAAAGAAAATTTTATCTAATGGCTTCTTCGAGCGTAAATAGTAATTGTTCTGTTTTTATATACAGTATGAGTCTTCATAATGTGCACATATCGAAATGAGGGAATCTATGCTTAATTTTATCGACGGAATAAATGTTTTTTTTTTTTGTTCTCCTTGGCATCTTATCTATAAATTTATAAATATTGTAAAAATTAATGAAAAAATACAGATTTTTGCTAAAATAACATGTTTATTTTCAATTGAGGGTAGCTTTTTTTTCTCAATTTTAATTTTATGTGGATGCCTACTTACTTCCAATCATTATGGAGTTTGTTTTATCGCGATAGCTGATTCAGATTAAAAGTTACACAGTTTTGTTAAAAAAAAAATTTAACTCCATAAAAGTAAAAAAAGAAAATTTAGATTTTTTTAAATATTTTTTCTGTCGTTAAAATTAAGCATAGATTCCCTCATTATGTGCACATTATGAAGAATCACACTGTATAGTCTATTATAAATTTTCTGTTGTGTTTGTATGATTTATATACTGCATGTGGAAACTTGTAAGTGGCCATATTTTGTTTAAACTATTATTTACTGTATCTGTTTAGCTGTAAGTTTTCCTAAAAATAAAATAAATAAATAATTATTTCAGATACAAGGCGGCGATCCAACTGGTACAGGATTGGGCGGCGAATCAGTGTGGAAGAAACCTTTCGAAGATGAGGTCAAACCAAACCTGCATCACACTGGCAGAGGAGTGCTGTCACTGGCTAACTCTGGACCAAACACCAATGGATCACAGTTGTAAGGGAATTTATTTTCGTTTTTCTAAGACCAGACAGACAAGGTGCTGTTGTAATACAAAATATGCAAATGCAATATGCCATGTTGAATACAAAACACAAACACAGCAGCATAATTTTTCTCGACAACCACTTGCAATGTCGATGTGTAAGTAGCGGCGGATCCAGGATTGTCGTTTGGGAGGGGCTTGACCGCTGAGGGTAGGTTTTACCAAAGTAAACACTAAAAAAGCACATGCTATTTTTTTTTAGCTAATTCCTCTATGGAAAACCTACTCTTGAAAACATAATACTTATTAAATTAAATTAAGGATAATTGATGACAATTGTACCTTAGGTAGTGTTGTAATGCTGGCTAAAAAGTTTAATTAGATTAATATCAAGTTCACTTTAAGATTCGTCATGGAAGAACTCAGATGCTTTTCGATCTGGGGGGCTTGAGCCCCATAGCCTCGATCCGCCATTAAAATATAAAACGTGTAAAGATGCTATATTCACGTTGATGGGGGGAGGGGGTATCTATACCAAACGTGACTTGTATAGACAAACCATAGATCCCCGTCAATGAATGTCTACTTTTGACCATAATGAATTATGCGTTATGTTTATACATCACAACTCATAAAGTTACTAGCTTTTGCCCGCGGCTTCACCCGCGTGGATGTCGGAAAATATCCCACGGGAACGTACTACCGGTATTTCATACCTAATAGCCGAGGAAAAGGTCATTGATTCCTACCGCTGCGCCCGCGTTGGCGTCAACCGTAATTACTTTGTTACGCGTAATTTTGAATCTGTGATATCTTTTAAACTATTAATTAAAATGATATGATGTCCAGGCATATTTTGATCTAAATTAAATGCCCAATTTAATTAATATATTTTATTGGATAAAGATTAATATAATACCGGTCAAAATAGCTTCGTTAATAACAATGAAATTTTTATGAAATTCTGAAAGATAAAAATGGTTACTGTGGGTCATCCTTAGAAGATTGACACATGCTATCCTGAACTTTTTCGTTGAACTTTGTAAAATCTTCAATCCTGTATAACATCAATTTGATGTATGTATCTTACAGCTTACGCGGCGCACGCCAGTAAATCTCCCAGTCGGCATGATTTTTTCCGAAATCTTCGACAATAATCGTCAAATTTCAGCCAATTTACACAAAACCTTAATGAATTATACACCAAAACCTTCCGCATGAATCACTCCGTCCATTGGTGAAAACCGTTTGAAAATCCGTTTGGTAGTTTTTGAGTTCAGACCGCAGACAGATAGACGCGGCGGGGGACTTTGTGTTATAATATGTAAGGATAACTTACCAGCTTACTCTTAGTATGTGACGCATAAATGCCTGTTTAAAATAAAATGATTTAAAACTGCTCCATTCCAGTTTCATAACGTTCCGTTCGTGCAAGCAGTTGGACGGTAAGCACACGATCTTCGGCAAGCTAGTCGGCGGCATGGACACACTGACTGCCATGGAGCAGATAGAGGTGGACAATAAAGACCGGCCCATACAGGACATTGTCATAGATGTCGCGCAGGTGTTCGTGGATCCATTCGCTGAGGCTGAGGAGCAGGTAATATTCTTTCTACAGTATAATTTCAGAAGTATGGAGGCAGGCAGTATTACTTCTAGTTAAGTTTAGTTTTACAGAACATCACACTTGTATTAATTCCCCGAAGGGTGGGGCAGAGGTGTACCTAGAGTACACTCACATTTTGCCATCAGCCTGGCACAAATCCAGACTATGGGATGAAACTGAGAAATTCCAGATGGGAAAACCCAAGTCAAATTATTTATTTCAAATAGGCCTTTGTATGATACTGAACGTCAATATTTACAAAATAATAGAACCACTAACACCAGGGCCGGATTTAAGGCAGGGCAACAGGGGCCATGGCCTCCACTAAATAGGAGCCTCCAACTTTTTAAAGTTCACATTCACAAGGAACCTTTTATAATTTTCTTTTCATGTCCTGGGTTGATGGTCTTAAAAATGATACTTTGATACCGAAAATCGAATTAAATAAATTTTTCGATGTCCATTTTATATTTAAAAACGCACGACGGCGACGCGGACTGCAACCAAATTTCCCAACAAGTTAGGATCGACTTCAGATGTCGTCGGCACTATACGCCCGTAAATGTACGATTAATTCGCATCCAGTGTGTGCGCTCTTGAAAACTGAAAGACTACATGCATATGACACGATACGTATTCGATTTTTATTTCTTAATAATTTAGAAGAAATTGAATTTATACGCTGCAGCGGAAGAACTGGTCAAAACATACAAAAACGACTTGGAACCAAGTCTTGGTGATGAGTTGGTCCAATTCGCTAAATTGATCGTTTTGTATTAAAACAATTATCAAAAAGATCAATCTATGGAGATGTTCTACTACCAAATACTCGAAAACCAAAATTTCAGAACTAAATTTTCAAATGTTGAAATTACGTCCTACTTGGTGTAGATGGTTGCGAACTGCACCGGAAAACGCAAATTTTCGAAGATGAAAATTATAAAAAATTTACTTCGGACTGCAATGACACAAAACCGCCAATCAAAGTTATACTGAGAACTAACTACTCAGAACTGGAATTTACCGAAATTATCAAAGATTTTGGGTCGAAAAAAGCTCGCAAAGTTCCATTCTACTAACATTATTGAAAACTTGTATTTTTTTTTAACACCTTTAAATCCGGCCCTGACTAAGACTAGGTACTAACAAACCTGGTAATCGAACCCAGGACCTCATGCTCAGCAGTGCAGTAGTGCTTGCAACCACAAGACCTACTAGGCAGTTAATACACGTTATTATACGTATATTTTCTAATCTAATATTATAAAGAAAAAAAGATTTGATTTTTTGTATGTTTCTTTGTTACGCTTTCACGCTGAAAAGACTCAATGGATTGGATAAAATTTGGCACATGAGTACACCATTACCTGGGTTAGGACATAGAATACTTTTTATCCCAATATTCCCACGGGATCGAAACTTATGCGGGTGAAACCGTGGGACGCAGCTAGTAGCAAATACAGAGCAAGAGATTGACGTTGTTTTATATAACCAGGAATTTTTCATTGAAATAACTTACTCAAGTCTGTAAAGGGGTAAAAATTAAGAAATAGCAAACCCATATATTAGACTGTGTCGCAGTAAATATTATGCAGTCTGATAGCTGAGGATCAAATAATAATAATTTTCTCTAAAATGTTCATGTTGTTGGGTTGTTACAGCTTGTCAAAGACAGAGCAGAGGAACTCAAGAGGAAAGCAGAAACTGAGGGCTCGCAGGTGAGGCCAAAGAAGGCGAAACAGCCACTAAAAGTGTTCAGAGATGGTGTGGGCAAATACCTTAACTTACAAGAAGTGGCGCCACCTGCAGCCCCAACCAGCAGTAAAACCACAAAGACACAGGAAGGTCCCGCTAAAAAGGTTAAAAAGGACGGAAAATTTGGTTTTGGTGGTTTTGATAGCTGGTAGAAGAATATTTTAATAGAAATTAGGAGTAAGGCATATTATTATGTTTAAAATAAAATGTATTATTGTAATATTTACTTTTATTTATACCTCCTAAAATACTGACAACTTTAAATAAATTCATAACAATTTTCCCTTTTACAATTTGTTTATATAATAAATTCATCAATTAAGTACTTCTAAAATGTTAATTTATTCTAATTAAATGAGTTAAATACACATTGTATTTAACTTTACACTAATTAATCCATCAACACAATAATAGGTGCAATTATTATGTATATTTATTATTTATTTACCCCTTAAGTCTTTTTTTTAATATATGAGTATAACTAGGTAACATAAAAATAAAACAAAGTTGCTTCTCTTGTTCAAAGCAAATAATACGTAAATGCTGATTTACATGGAGAGAATCTCTAACATTCTCATCTCAAAAAGGGTCAGAAACTCTCCATGTAAATTAGCCATAATGCATGTGCACAGGAAGTTTTCATTGTGAATTAAATACAATATTTGTAATATCAAATACCTACAAAATGTGCCTCTAATTTTCCCTATCATGATTTTGGCATCATACCAAACTTTTTTACTTTCTCTCTAAAATTGTGACATACTTTTAGCACATAGGAATAATGCAGAGTTCATTACAGAGAGAGTTTCTTATTATTATTATAAAAAAAACGAGCAAGCCTCAGTAGTCGCATATTATGATGTGTAACATCTGACATCTTAACCAACCTCTTGGGAAAATGGGTTGCTACTATAGTCCGTGCAATCCACGAAGACTCCACTCCGCGCCGTACTAGAGTTCAGCTTACAGTACAGTAATCGTGGAGTGGGGTGCGTCTTCGTGGATTGCACGGGCTATATCTGATGGGAAACTCTAGGACCGCGCACGCTCATTGATCAAATCAAATAGTGAGTGCTTCCCTGGGTTTCCTGTTACACACTTCCGTCCCTTTTAACGAAATCAGTCCCACAGATTGCAGGAAAATGAGAGGAAAGATGTTACACATAAAAAAGTTAACGGAAGTAGGTACTCAGCTTAGTTAACAATAACATGATCTAGCAAAATAATTATTACAGCTTTTCCAGAGCATCAACATGGATGACAAGAACAGTGTACTGCTTACATTCTCTCAAACAAGTGTTTAGTCTTGAAAAAATAATTTACTGTAGCTAATTATGCACTTTCAAAGTGAGATTAGATAGAAAATAATGTGCCATAAGTTTGTCATTCACAGCTTATAGTAGAACACCATGCTTTGTTTTGTTTTTAAAATTATTGATGTAGCACAGTTTCCTTTACACCCCATTCGGATATTATTTGTCTAATCATTAGTTATAAGTCTGTCTCATGGATAACCATGTCTTATCATGTGCTTGTAGCCTTACTGGCACCTTCGTCAAAATATACCATACAAATATTGACCATAACGTGACTATGTATCATTGTCTAGTTTATCATTGTTTAGTTGTAATTGGTGCGCCGCCGTGCAGTCCTCTGTTTGTCAAATCTCATTTCCATCTCTTCTAAAACCTTTGGAGTGTATCGAACAACCAGCTTCACTGAACCAACAGCTTGCTTCAATAATTCCACAGCTTTCTCATGGTTTTCACCCTCTACAGACACGCCATTGACTGACAACAGCTGGTCACCTCTTTTGAGTCCTCCATGACGGTCGGCGACGCCGCCAGGAATGATTCTTGATATGTAAATAGGGGAGTTTTGTTCTTTGCCACCCATGACGTTGAAACCTAGGCCTTCCTCTGTCTTCGGAAGCTCGACAACTCGTGGATGTGCGTGGCCTTCAGCCGCAGCGAACGCGGCCACTGTGGCCTTGGCTGTAGCGGAAGCCCTAATGTCCGCTGAGCCTTGAATATCAACAGTTTCGTAAACATGCTCATACACTTCACGAACAGCGTTTAAGAAATCACTTTGAAGCACTTTCTGTAGGGCTGCAAGCTTCGTAGCAGGAACTTCACCACTTTGTTGAAGTTTTTCGAGCAATTCGATAGCTCGTTTTATATCCCTAGCTAGGGTTAACTGCTCCCCTGAACTGCTCATGTTATCTGAATTCGTTTTCTCTACAAATAACTGGGAATTAAAAGAAATTGGGCGTATTATAAACACGAAAGCAACTGCGGTGAATCAATACAGCAAGTACTTATACTTGCGTTCTAAAACTTTGTATTTCATATAAAACATGCACAGCTGAGTATGAATTAGCTTTCTTTAGTCATAAAAGTTATTCATTATATTTTCATGTTTCCATTGTCTTTTAAAACTTTACAAGTATCCAAAATGAATATAAAAATTGTATTTGTGAAAAGTGGTCTATTGCAAACAATTATTTTACTTGTTTTGGTTTCGGAACGTTCTTCATTTAGTTCATTTGACATTCTTCAATGTTGTGCAGTTGGTGCAACTGTTTTCGTTTGAAAACAAAAAATAAGATTTGTTCGAAACTAAAGAAAATATAAAATTTATTTAATCACGCATTCGCTAATGTTTAGCGCTTCTATGTCAAAATAACCCACTTTTCAGTTTACCAACGATTCAGAAATATTTTGTTCTAATTTATTCAGTCATCTTTCAAGTTTTGATTATCTTTCTTAATCGTCCGGGAACGACGAAAGAAATGTTTTGACAAGTTTTCAGTCACGCCAACATTTTGCCAAAAATGCTAAATATCTAAATTGCCATAATTGGACTGTAATTTTCAACTTTGATTTGCAGTATTATTGTAGTATTTTGCTGCTTGTATAATTTAGCATAAGTTTAACAATAGTGTAACGTAAAAAGTATAGTGTAAGTGACTTCATATTTGAGAAACCATGGATGATTTAGGTGAGTTTAGTCTTATCATAACCTGTTTGGGTTGCTGTGTATATGAAATGACGTGTTCTGCTAAAATAACTTGTTAATTTGCATATTTGCTCCTTGTCGGACCTTCTAGTCTTATCCATGGCACTGTAGCCAAGTGTAGGTGCGAACTTTTATGCGCTTTTTGGTTATAATGCCAATAACTTGTCACTTCCTGAGTTCTATATTTTTGTTTGTTTAACTTACACATATGGATTCTGTTATTCAAATTATTATACGTGATGAGATTATTGTATTGTTGCCAGGAGTATTGGCTAATAGCGATTTCTTTGTAACTCGATGACAAATTCTTTATTTACTTTTCCTTATCTGAGCATACTTACAAAAGATAAACAGAGTTTGACATAAAATTATGTCAGTGACCTGTTCAAGTGTTTTATATTATCATTTTATTGTGTTTCAAATATATCAATGAATATTTACATTAATTAATCTAATTTAGGGTAGGTAATACCTACTTGGGAAGGGGAAAAATACTATATAATATTATTGTTTACCTTACTAGTATTTCATTCCATTCATAATACAAATTATTTACCTGTTGATATTCTATAAAAATATTGTGGGCACAACTAGGGCGTTGTCAAGTTGAAGCATGATTCATTACTTAAAATTCAAGAAAACTTTATGAGATCAACGTTTTTTTCAATTTGTTGAGCAGATTTTTTTTCCAACTTATGAAGCAATGGATTAGCAATCTGTTTCAAATTGAAACAAATTGTGATTGATTGTGCATTACGCAATTAGGGTACTGGTTTAAGCTTTGGCCAAACCTGAGCAGCCATATAAGCGTGCGCTCGTCGTTCCCGCTTCGTTCATACATCTGCTACATACGCTGATACATCTCTCTAAGTTAGATTTGTTCCATTGAAGATCTTTTTCATGAAATCGTGACACTTAAACTTAGATTCTGAGAGATGTATTAATGAATAGCTTTTGCCCGCGGCTTCGCCCGCGTGGATGTCGGAAAATATCCCTCAAGAACGTGCTACCGGGATTCAGAGTATCCTATCCCCCATAGCAAATAATGTGATAATAATTTGAAAAAATTTATTGTGACGTTTCCATTATTTGACTTAAAGATTATTTAAACCAATTTTCAAATTAATCAAGCCACACAGTAAAATTTTCCACTTTAAAATGAATACCCGGTTTTACCCCGTTAGGGGTAGATTTTCAAAAAATCCTGATATAAGTTTTTATTAAATTTCAGTTTTAATTATAAATACTCGTTTTAATTATAGTTAATCAGACAGCTCGTTAAAATTCTTCCATACAAACTTTGACACCCCCCAATCCTCCTTTAAGGGGTACTTTAGAAAAACTAAAAATGGCAAACTTTATAATTTGCCTAGATAAGTATTCGTGCCAAGTTTCAAGTTTATTAACTCAAGGAATAAGATTTTTCATACAAAAAAAATCCCCCTTTTCACCCCCTTAAAGGTCGAATTTCCAAAAATCCGTTACGTACGTACAAAAATACGTTTACTAACTATAAACTACCTCCCTGCCAAATTTCATCTTTATATGTCAAGCGGTTTTCGACATTTCGTGATGAATGAGTGAGTGAGTGAGTGACCTGTCGCTTTTATATATTTAGATTCTATTGATAATAGAATTCTGTATATACATATTTGTTATTGTCGCGAATCATATTTTGATCAAGATACAACCTAACATTTAAATTTCGCGGGCTACCACAACGGATTCTCCTAAAGCCATTAAATATGTTAAACCACGCAACACCGTAACGTGTCGCGAGTCAGCCACTCAGTAAAATATATGATAGGGGCGAGTGGCGTGACTCTTCGCTGCTGCTGTATGTAGAATCGCGACTTCATGTTCTGTCGTGTGCCCAAGTCTTTAGGCCCAAGCTATATCCGATGTAATTTACGACGTAGATATTCCGTCGCCGCGTAACACTGGTACAAATAATTGCATACAAGCTTTACATCTGGACCGAAAATGCGTCTTAGGCAAAAGGTCGGCGTCATAAATTACGTCAATCAGATAGCTTGGTGTTTACACCTTGTAGGCTAGGTGCCATCGCCTTCTATATTAACTATCGACGCCCAATTTAATTCTTAGCCATAAATATATACGAGTATCTACCTATATGGCGCTAATCAGTAAGTTACATAACATCTTCAAGGGAGACACAACCGAAACTGGTCTGTAGGAATGTGGCGCAATAACCGAGTTTACGCACATGCTATAAAATATTGAACACATATCCTGAATTCATTTACAATAAATATCGATTTTTATGGGATAATGAGTTCTTTGACGCTGCGAAACGCAAATATATTTTGGCGAGACGAATTTATTAATTTGATTGGCGCCGTGTTTAAGAACTATAACGAGCTAGAGTGCAGATAAAGACACTTTAGACCCAAAAACGAAAGCCCGAATGACTGTGGCCCTAAAGAACACTATCGAGTAAATTCAGCCCAAAAGCACGTTAACCCAAATCTCCTTCAAATCTTACCCAGCTTCCAGGAACCAGGGTTCCATTAGTTTATGGTTCGGGCGGAAGTATTCGGAATAGAGTTCTTTAGAGGATTGGACTTGTATTTTCAATTCCACCACGTCAATTTTGGACATAAGTAGTTTTGACATAAAAACCCTCGAATAATGATAGAGCAAACATTATATGACTATATATAGCTAGCTACGTTTACGCACATAACATAATAGCTTTTATAAGATTGCAAGGTGGGGACCGAACCGACAACGCCGGTCATTAATCACCGCGAGGCGATGGGGTGTCATCAAGGGGTTATTTCTAAAGCCATTAACGGGTTAGATAAACTATATTAGTTATTATCAAAAGTAAATAGAGTTCCGTAAAAGCTTTGGTTGATGGTAATGATCAAAGTGAACACTGACACTGAGAATATAGCAATGTCTTTTTCGATGAATGTTGACTTATAAACACGCTCACGTCACTACACCACCAATGCCTATGAGAACAGCGAGATATAAAAATAATCTCACACATAACTAATGAACTTGAATGAACAACAAGACTATTAACTAACAACAGATGCAAATACAAGGGCGCTCTTATCATGAATAGCAAGTACAGATGGACACAAGAAAGAAACCGACAAATGGCATGAGAAAGTTCTCAATACTCCATCCGACTTATATCCTCTCATATTATTTATAGAAAACGACGATGCAGTCGACTGCTCCCACTAACTAGAAGATTAAAATGAGATATTGCAGCAGTCCATCAGTATTACTAATATCATACCACACAATATGGCGCGCAATTTCCCATTAAAAACCAATCAACGTTAAGTGGTTCAGCCATATCTTAACAAGCTATGATGTACGTTAATTCCTCCATAGTCTCATATCTACACGTATATTCTAAAAATATAAGCTGTAAGGATTAATCAGACACTCGAGAAGTAACCCAGAGAGGGAATGCAAGAAATCTGTTACATGTCAGTGTGGAATGTCCATGTGAACTGACAGTTCAATAAATCGGATTCTTGAGTTGAAATCGAGATAAATGTTTGTTGAGCTGCGACGAAAATAATCGATTAATTAGATGGTGTAACTTGGTGAGATCTCAATATGTGCGTGCTATTTAAATATAAATAAGTGATAATAAGCTAGTGATGGATTGGCTGCTTTCAATAACTTGGTTACCGAATTTATAATCGCCAAAGCACGTCAATCTCGTCATCGTCTGCTTTTTTGAAAACTGTTAAAACGTACGATCGATTGCGTCGAAAAATCATTGTCTATTTCTGACCTTTGCCAATATATAGCTATCCATTATCCAGATAAAGATAGCTTTTTATTTTACTTTCTTTAACATCAACAGAAAGTCTTGGATGATCCTTTGCGCATCAAAGACAATATATGGTCATTGAGGCATTTATTCATAAATGGTTTAATTATTGTAATTAAGTAAATATAATGAATTCAAGAGCAACAATAGACAAAATTGTTTGTGCTCTTTCTCAAAATTATTTATATAGATATACTAGCGACCCGCCCCGGCTTCGCACGGGTATAAACCTGTACCCTAATTGCGTAACTTATTTTCATAAACAATTTTGCCTAATTTGTTTCATTTTGACAGTTCAACAACATTCATTGCGTTATTTACGTTGAGCAGATTTTTTTTTCAACTTATGAAGCAATGGATTAGCAGTCTGTTTCAAATCGAAACAAATTCTGATTGTGTTGCATTACGCAATTAGGGTACGGGTTATCATATATATAAACCTTCCTCTTCAATCACTCTATCTATTAAAAAAAACCGCATCAAAATCCGTTGCGTAGTTTTAAAGATTTAAGCATACATAGGGATATAGGGACAGAGAAAGCGACTTTGTTTTATACTATGTAGTGATTATGAAGTTTTTCGTTTCCAAAGAAGAAAACTCTTGCTATGAACTTTTTCGTTTCCAAAGAAGAAAACTCTTGCCCCGTCGTCTTTATAATTATCAGTTTCAAAACATCTCTTCTTTCCTTTGCAAGATTAGTGGGGACTTTATTTAATTGGGAGGTGAAAATTTATTTGTCTGATTGTGGTCATTACATTAAGTTCATAAAATCATAACCAATTTAACAACTTCGATTACAAGGGGGTCGATTCTACTAACAAAATTGTTACTACAACTTTCGAAAACTTTAGGGACTGGGTTCACAAACTTTGCAATACAATACGGTAGTTGCCTAGGTAAAAAAAAGAAATTCTATTTAGTCCATCTTTCAGATAATAAAAAAATATTAGACACGTATTTTTTGCTTTATCATATTAATCAAAAATAACTTAGAAAATACGCATTAAATTTGGGGAGTGGGGGCTCGCCACGTCACAACGCAGTATTAAATCTAGCAAGGCGTGACGTCATGCCACATTTTAACTCAATGTATCGCCGTAATCTTTTGATTACGTCAAAAAAGAAAAAATACGTGTTTAATATTTTTTATAATCTAAAAGACGGACAAAAATACATTTGAACACAGGCTTATTATTAAAACTTGGATTTAGTAAAGTAAATAACATAGCAATCTAAAAATGGCACAGGACGTATGTAGATAAAACTTCAGATTAAGGAAAATCCTGACCCAATGACCTAATAAAGCATCATAAAACGGATTTATGATAGTGCGAACCGCCACTCGACCCATAGCTAACATAATTAAGAAGACATTAGGTTTAAAAGCAATAATACTCAGGATGAAGATGAAGAGGCGGAGGCTATTGATGTAGGTTGACTTGGAAAAGCACTATAAATTATACCTATTGTTATACTATAATTGAATATCCAATTTAGCATTGAACACGATCCCTACAGAGCGTTTGGACTTTCCAAAGGCCTTCGACATTCTAGACACAACTAACAACTTCAAAAAAAATGCGGTGTCATTACCATAGGTATCACATTTCCACATTTTACACGCACAGTTCACGCGATACCACGCTTAATGTGCTTCGTTCCCGTTCTGCCTAATTAATTTAATTAGTGGTCGACGTGCACTGGGGAATGTTGTAATAGGCGACACACCTATTTTGTGTGATTGGAAACACGTAGCTTTGGACGGTGGATCAATATAGTCTTTTGACGATTTACACTGGTCAAGTCATAGGAGGCTCGTTTGAAATATTTATTCGACCGCAGCAGTAGAATACGTCCGTTTTAAAAATATTTGGGGAAGACGATGAACTACTTATGACAACGAAGCTTTATGCAAATTCGTTATCATTCCTTTCTGCTAGTAATTGTATTGATTATTCAAACTTTTATAATATTACTTTAATTTAATAAGCAATAACTGATTTGAAATCCAGTCTTGCCGAGAAGTATAATATGTCATGGTGTGCAGTTAACATACCGTATAGTATATTTTTAGGGTTCCGTTAAAAAACGGAACCCTTATAGATTCGTCATGTCTGTCTGTCTGTCTGTCTGTCCGTCCGTATGTCACAGCCACTTTTTTCCGAAACTATAAGAGCTATGCTGTTGAAACTTGGTAAGTAGATGTATTCTGTGAACCGCATTAAGATTTTCACACAAAAATAGAAAAAAACAAATAATTTTGGAGTTCTCCATACTTAGAACTGAAACTCAAAAAAAAATTTTTCATCAATCCCATACGTGTGGGGTATCTATGGATAGGTCTTCAAAAATGATATTGAGGTTTCTAATATCATTTTTTTCTAAACTGAATAGTTTGTGCGAGAGACACTTCCAAAGTGGTAAAATGTGTGTCCCCCCCCCCTGTAACTTCTAAAATAAGAGAATAATAAAACTAAAAAAAATATATGATGTACATTACTATGTAAACTTCCACCGAAAATTGGTTTGAACGAGATCTAGCAAGTAGTTTTTTTTTAATACGTCATAAATCGTAAACTTATCGTTACTTGCTGCTACGGAACCCTTCATGGGCGAGTACGACTCGCACTTGGCCGCTTTTTATTTTATTTTATATTGGCACCTTGTTTTTAAATATATTCATTGTAATTTTTTATCAATTAATGTGCTTTTGTGTTTGGTGTTGTCTTTTGCGTTCACTGAATAAATGTTTCATCTATCTATCTTTACCATGACATATTATCCTCTAGTTACCTTGTTCTAGAATTGTTTATGGAGTAAGAGTTTCCGTATTGACCGTGAATTAAATTACATCACGTTTAGTACACTGAATGAGTAATCTCGGAAACCTTGGAACCTTTATGATCTCAGAATATACTTGGAAATTACAATTTCAGCCTTGAACTCAGTGTTATATTCTCACAGCTGATAAGCTGTAGCGTTTGCCAATTTCAGTTCAATACCATTAACTTTCCCTATCTGACCTAAATCGCATCAGTTTGGTCTGTTCGTGGATAAGGCTGTAAATACATAGTTTAGTGACGTCATCACACCGTCACTGACTACGATGAGTTGCGTGTTACGCGTTCCCGACATCTGTCAGTCGCACGCGTGTACCCAGTCCTAACGTACTGGTTGGAAAAGTTCCATTTGTAACGTTTTATTTATTTTAATTTTGTTCCATTTCGAAATTGTAACTTTTAGTTCAGAGATTTTACTTTTTAATTCAATCGTATTAAAATATTTGGTGTTTCCGAATAGATGCGTCGACGTTAATAATGAAAACGATTTTTTTATTTTTAGTATTGGTAGTGTTTTCATGAAGAATAGGTAGCAAAAATAATATTTAAACATTGGTGACAGTTTTCCCCGGGAGCTTTTCCGCGTTCATATCGTTGTGTTGTGAAGTTTATTAATTTCCACGAAGCAAATTGTTAAGTCGCCTTGGTCGTCTGTTTATATAGTTACTGTTGTGAACTTTCATTAATGTTTCTTTACTATTTTTAAAATAAATACCCTTGGCAGTTAGAACGATTGTTCTTGCTTGCTTTCAAACTTTTAATCGCGTTTAGGGACCGTAAGTTCAAGACCTATCAAGGTCGAAATAGTCGTAACGATTGATAAAAGATTTAATATTACATATTGATGCCAGAAAATTCTGTTAGGTGTTGGGATAATAAATATTTAAATAGTGGAAAATAACAATGTGTCTTTAAACAAACAGCTTCAGAGGTAATAAAGCAAGTAATTGAAGCCTCAGCAAACAGTGGTTAATTCTTTGCACTGTACGACTGTTTGCTATGCAAGTGGGTTGAGAGTTGAGTTAGCACCGTGCCCGTACCTACCACTCAAATATTTACTTCCTTATTAGAGACTTGCCAGGGAACAATAGAACAGTTAACTCGATCGTAAAATGGACAAGTAGTAAAATGCACTCCGCTGTACAAACTCCTATTTCCATGTTTAGCAGTTATTCGCGTAAAAGCAGCAATTTGCGGAATGCCTGCAAAGTGTGCATACTCTCACGGCGATTTATGAACATACTAACATTTACAAAACTTAATGACTTCTCAAAGGTAAAGGTAATTAACAAGATTTCTATTAATCTTTGGGACCTGTTATTAAACTTTATAGCCCTTTCTTTTCAAATAGATCAAAGTGGAGTCACTACTTCTCTAATGACAATCGTAAACTTGTAGTGAAGTGTGATGGAGTGGAATGATGAGCCGGATGTCTTAAGTCAAGAGACGCGTGCGCATCGTATTGCTGCCGGATGTGGCTTGGGTGCGGTAAAATTTGGCGGGAACGAGGCACGGAATTAGAATTTTTCTCGCCAAGGAATCCATGATTGATCGCTCTCTCTCTGGCTTGCTGACAACTCTACCTTCTGACTGAGAATTACAGGAATTCCCTCGAGACGTATTGCTTCAGTATAATTATTTAGACTCTGTCGTAAACATCTTATCGATTCTTTTGATCTAGCTGACTGTTTGAGATGAATTTGCCACATCGTTGAAGTCAATATATGGCATCAAAAGATCCATCATTCAAAGTAATGCACAGTGACAGTAAACCGATTTCTAGTCGTATAAAATCTAGTGCGAGATCTTAAAATAGTTTATTGTTCGTTTTATGATTTTCCTCAATAAATTCAGTATAGGAGCTAGAAGCCGGAACAAACGGATCGATTTTGACAAATGCATTGATTTGTTGCCGTGCCCGCGTATAAATAATACTGGAAGTGTAGCCGGTGTGGCTGCGCGCGCGCCGGCACCTCCACACGACAGTTGTGACCGCGCCGCGTTGACGAATACTCTACTCGGAGCACCGCGACCTCGCCCCCGTGACATTGCCTTATCACTTATCACTACGCTTATCGATAACAGAGTTAAAATCATCGATATGACGATCAATACGAGTAAACTATACTGATAGCGTTCAGTCGCATCGCGTCCTTGTGATAGCCCAATATCGTGCGTGCATAAATCAGTAATATTGTTTACGCAGGTTGCACTGTATAGTAATTGCAAGTGTTTTGCATTTCCTCGCGTAGGACGTCGTTTACGCGGATTGTGTGTAGGCTGTGATTATGGTGCGCTGACGCCGTTGTTGATCCTGTGGGTGTTTAAATTCTCAAAGACAGCTGTGATTGGCCGAAGATGGATCGAACAATGTATGGCAAGGTGCTGCCAGGCACTTACTATCCGTTCCGCTGCGCTATGAAGGAGAACGGAATATCGCCCGGCTGTGAGTATTAATCAATATTAAATCGGTTTAATTGTGTAAAAATGGTGTAACGGATATTTATCGGTGTCTATCATCCAGCTCGTGTTTGTTTACCGTAATTACGAGTGTGGCTACAGCTGGGTGTTGGTAACATTATAACTACGTCCACACTATCATTTTCCGGTGCTAGTGTTTATTTTCTCATGTGAGTTCCTCGAGTGCATCCACGTCGAATCGTGAGACTGCTCTCTCAATGTGTGTTTATTTACTACGATGCGTGAACCGTACAGATGTACGTTTCTCTTTTGTAATTCAAGTGATGTTTGCCAGCCTGCTATTTTTGGAGTGTTTATTTGAGCATCTAACGGGTTGATGTGTCAACATGTTTGTGAATTTTTATGATTAGTTCGCACACCAATTGTCCTAACTAAAACGTATGGTCGTTTAATAGTATTCAACTCAATTAAATTTAAAAGCTGTGGTGTTTTATAGAGTACTTCTAGTGAAGTCATCGTTGCTGTTTGTAGTCAGGTTAATTTGGTTTCATTAGCATTAGTTGACGGGTTCGCGGTTTTGTTCCGTTCTTTTATGACGGTGGTGTCTATTCCTGGAAGACCTCGTGGGTGGTGACCAATCTGTACGAAAACTTTTACTGTCTCATCATCAGCTTTATAGTATATTTCAGAAAAGACCTTGCTGTAAACAATTTGTGTTACGTTATTGTTGTAACATTGTATATCGCGTTTTAGTTTTATGCAATTGTCACACTTAGAATATAGGGCTACTGGTATCTTAAGTGGTCGTGCAACTCGTTTCATATATAACAAAATGTTGTGTACATAGTCTATTATGGCCAGAATCGGTGTGGAAGGCATTACCAAGTTATCATTGTGGCCAAGCCCACATTTGCAATTTAGCGTTTAGCTGCTAAATGTGGTATTTCATCACGAAACGGAATGTGGTGCGGTGACATTGTAAGGTCGTGGTATGTGCGATGTTCTACATTGGATTATGTTGTTAGAGGTCTCATAAAGGTTGTGTGCTCTAGAGTTTGTAATTGGAAAGGTTACTAAAACAATGCATATGATGAAAATGATTAATAGTTCTGTAAACCTGTAAAATATTCTAGGAATATATTAAAGCCAACTAGCGGGGTCACAAATGGGGACATTCGTGGAAGATATTAGGACGTCCACTCATGATATTGGGCCATTCCATCCCATCTGCTTGTCCTAATTAATTGCCTTCCATATAGGGCGTGAATTTGGTATGTCTGTGACAAGTAGCTATTTGTCGTGTCTTTGATGTTTAAATCCAGGCGTACTATTGAACATGTTATATTCAGATTCAGATTTATTTTGCCAACAATGTAGGTACAGGTATAAGATGGTACATCACTATGTTTTTCCGCTGCATTCTACCTTACGGCATGCAAAGTCGTAAAAACTAATATATACATATCTGCCACTTATATTCTTTTAATTTAAAAACATATACTATACTTATTGCAACATGAAATGATAATACTCATCGATTGAATTCAGTCTATCCATGCTTTATCTTATAACTAGCTGCGCCCCGCGGTTTCACCCGCATATGTCTCGAACCCGTGGGAAAAAAAAGTATCCTATGTTCTTTTCCAGGGCATCATCTATATTTGTGCCAAATTTCATCCAAATCCGTTCAGCCGTTTTAGCGTGAAGGCGTAACAAACAAACTTTCGCATTTATAATATTAAGGATTATCTACTGCAGTACTGATTTAATTACTTGATGTGAAATTAAAGATATATTTAATCTTATCGTAATTAAAAATAACGTATCAACAAGAAGGATAGGGCTGATATCTCTCGTTTATAATTTTGGTATGGTCGAAAGATCTTCGTAAGTATCGCAAGGCAGAATAAATCAAGTATTTTTATCGATTTGAGAATTCCGTGAATAATTGAAAATTGCTGAGGCCTCTAGGTTGATTTGCTAGGTTTGGTATTGTCCCTTGTCCGATAGAAATGAATAGATTTGTTGTAAATCTAAGTTATATGAATAGTAGAGAGGGGTCCCTCAAGGCACAAGCACAAGTACAAGATAATATAATTTTATTAATAACTTAAGATTAGTAGAAAGCTGTCTTCGTTATTTATAATAAATATAAATACATTTAATAAAATAATAACGAAGTTAAAAATGTACATTGAATATTTCTAAAATAAAAAAGTAATTGCTACGAGGTGTGGGAACGAGTCTGATGCCGAAAATATAGTTTTTTGAATTTTTGCCCGTTTGTTTGTTTGTCTGTCCGAATCCGCGGGCAAGACCTATATGTTTAACACTCTAAACAAAGCAAATAATTCATGCTACGCTAACTACTCGTAATTTAAAAGCTAGAGGTACTTATGCGGCATATATTTTGATTGTTTCTAGCAATTCCTTGACAAACCCTAGCGTCGTTTAATGTATTTTTTTCTAAAACTAATAACCCGAGTGATTGATATAATAATAAGCCTTTATTAAACAATCTTATAAAACATATATTATATTTTTTGTAGACTAAAATATAATATGATTGATAAACACGGTATTTATTAGTTGCTCTTAGACATAACCATTAATTGCCCTCACATTAAGATTGTCATATCTGGTTATCTGTAGAGTCACATTAATTTCATATATTTTTAAAGTATTTACTCTTTCCCAGTATTCTCTACCATAAACGAATTCTTCATCTAGATTTTTCTGATGCTCTTAGAATCTGTGACAAACACGTTTTATATCTATTTTATAGACACATAAACGATATTGATTTTGCCGCAGCACATATTTATTGTGTTAATAATTAACGCAAGGTCACGACACTCATAAGGATTATATAAAGCTGCGGACACCATGTGATTTGCATATGTGTGTCATGCATGTGCGTACGCATACGCTTGTGTTATTAGATTAAATACTATCTGTATTATTGTTGTTGTACTGAAAACATTTATTTAGAGTTTTATCGGAACATCTGTTTCGATTAGGATTTTTTTCCATAGTGTACAATTTTCAAGCTATTCTTGTTTGGATTGTTACAGTCACACTTTCTTCATCCATCGTTAACTTAAAATAATCAAGAATAAAAATAATTAAACAGAATTACAACCTTGGCACACTCGCCACATCGAAATCGGAAAGACGATTCATCTTGAGGGAAACAAGTTTTCATTGAGTCGTATGTCTGTAGAATACAAGATATAAAAGGTGAATAAAGTCGCCTCGACATCGACCTTTGCGAGGTCATGACATAATGTCGCTTGCACAGATGGATATAATTAAGAATCAAGTCCTGGATGACCAGTTGCACCTGGGTGAGAAACAAGTGAGATGGAAAAGGACGGCGGGTCCTTGATTTCTATTTATACATGAATAGTTTTAAAATGGTGAGGAAGCTTTAAGTGCCAACGTTTTTGGATTTATCACACACTGTTGTGTGCCAATATTTTGTAAGAACACTAAGAGCAGCGCTGAATGGCAGATGAGTTTATTTGAAATGATGGAATGCCAATTACTGTTTGACTTATTTCCATAAACATTCAGCTGTTTTGCTATATGTAAGTTACGATTGGAAATCTCTATTCTGTTCCTTTTACATCCACAATACTGCGGTAATATGTACTAGGTAACACGTTTATGCAACTGTCGGCCATATGTTATTTCATTGAGTCTCTCAACTTGATTGTTTATTCACAGAACGTTTCCATATCTATTTCTATGTCTATAGCAGTACCAAAGACTGCCCGTAGAGAATTCATTATCATTTCAATATTTATGCAAATGTTGTTCATTTATAATCTGCCCTAAACCAGAGTCTAATTAAAACCTCAATACATAAAGATTGATCAGTACCGAATGAATTGTCGTTTGCCTTCATTAGCTAATCTGCGTTATCGTTTGTATTTGAGTTTGTTGGTCGTAAAAATGATCAGACGTATGTCCCATTTGCTGGAGTGTCCCAAATGTCTGTGCACCTGCACCATTTACGATCTGAACAATGCCTCTGACGTCGCAATAAACTCGGCCACCTAATAGGTCATAAATAATAATAAACAAAATAATACTCATAGGGCACAAATTTATCACATTAAACACCCAGTGCTCTTCCTCCTCTGTCCTACTTGCCCAACAGGGTCCATAATTGTGACTAATATAATGATTTCAGTCGATGTCTAAAAAGGCTCGACTGGCTGTTCACAATGGTGTGCTGGTGCCCACGCTTATGTATGGAAGTGAATGTTGGGTGTGGCAAAAACAACATGAAAGTAGAATAAATGCTGTGGAAATGCGTTCCTTGCGAAGCATGTGTGGTCTGACTATGAATGATAGGTTGAGGAATGATGCGATAAAACAGCGGTGTGATTTAAAATAAGATGTAGTGACAAAAATTGAAAAGGGTATGCTGAGATGGTTCGGGCATGTTGAGAGGATGAATGAAAGGCGACTAACAAAATGTGTTTACAAGGCTCATGTAAAGGGAAAGGCCTATCGGGGACGCCCTAGGACATATACTGATCTTATTGGTGATGTTCTTCAGAAAGGACATGTGCGTAGTACCCGCAACCGGCGTGCATGTATGACTAGATGTATGAACGTAAACGAGGCAAAAGGAGTATGTAAGGATCGTAGCAGGTGGCGTTCTGTAGTTTCTGCTTACCCCCATGGGAAGAAGGCGTGAGTTTATGATTTCCCTACCAACTATATACATTATAGTACGCAATAAAGAATTGAGGTCCAAACAGTGTTATATAGATGTACCGTCGTCGGTACCAAAAGAAGAAGATCGTAAAAACGCCATGGATCCAACATAAAATATTTAAAACTATCCAAAGAAAAAGCTGGATTTGTAAATGCACTTTAATCAAACAAGCTGAAACAACGTAACCAGAAAGTGCCTTGACGAAATAGGTAAATACTGAAAATGAAGTCAAGGCATTCGCTAAATATTTTAGCAGCTTAAAGAGTTAAATCTGTTATCGTTGGTAATTACAATGCAATTAAAACTTATGTGGCACATTATCAAGTTTACGCTAGTTTCGCGCCAAACTCGGTTCGTCTTGTTTTAAATGACCATAGACACGGAATGCTCATCCAGATTTCCTTATTAGTGGCCAGTGTTACGAGAACATACGTTTGCTGCCGGCCTCTGACTCAGGTCTCTATGGAAGGCCAGACGAAAGCTTCCATATATGGTCTTACATTAAATGTCCCATAAATCTTTCTCGGGTTCTGTATCACCTTCATACCAAGGGAGGTCTGTTTTCAAGATCACTATGTGGTTTATTTATTTGTTTACAGAGTTTATTAGTTATTTTTATTAAAGGTGTTTGTGTTTTATTTTGTTTGCTGTGCTGTTTCGTCTACCAGACCAGTGGCAATATAAATCTTATTATCTGACGTTGTTGCTTCAGAAAAAGTGTACCTCATTAACCTTCTTTCACCCTTTTTCCATCGTCAGATATACAAAGTTATCTCTGCTGGTTTATAGGACTGCATTTTAATATGATTTAAGTTAGTCATCAGATGATTGTGTCTGTATTATTAGAGCTATTATTTTATCATTATTTCGTAATTCTGAATTGAGAAACGACACTGAAATTAGCAGTTTGTTCCATTTTGAAAGATATGTGAATCATTCTCGTAAAACTGTAATACCTAGCTAGAGGATAAAAAGTTGTATAAGTTTTATGTCCTTTACACTATCGTAGTTGTTGCCTCAGGTACTTATGAAAAACTGGGTTAGACCACTTCTTGGTCATTATATCCAGACATTAATCGAGTCCAGTTAACACAAGTGCCTTGTAAGTTGACTACAAAAGTAAGAAATATTATCGAGGTACCAGTGAAATATAGCCCAATAATGAAAAATAGCTAGGAACTTGTTTAGCCTTTGATAGCTATTGAAAAAACCATATCGCACCTTTAAAGAAAAACCGTTACTAAACGAAAAATTTTCATGAATTGAGTTATCAATGCCATCTATCTAAAATACGTATTTTAGATAGATGGCACGATAACTCAATTCATGAAAATTTTCGTTTAGTGACGGTTTTACTTTAAAGGTGCGATATTATGAAAATATACGTGCTAGGCATACATGTTTCTGTAACCCAAGCATCGTACACATTACGTGACGATTCGTCTCCGTCATTACAAGTAACGGTACATATAGGTACGTGTAGGTATTTGGAAATATATTCACTTCATTAAGTTCATTGTCCAAATCATTTTTGATTCTGTCTTACCAAAAATAATAATATTATGAAAGGTTAAAATGGATAGCTTCACTGTTATTATATGAGTCACATGTTTGCTTAACGTTAACCCATATTTAGTTTCAATTCCCAAACTTTTCGTGTTCAATGCCATATGTTTCATTAGACAGTCGCTAATGTTTAATTATTATAGGTAGGTTATTAAAACATGGGCTCGTTTTGTAATATTATTATTAATTACTGATCCATAGCTATTACTCATTTTGTAAATCGTTTTAATTTGAAATACATTTTTGAATAGTAGTGACACCATGTTTTAGAATAAATTCGTCTGTAATTCGTTATGGTATTCTCTCGTTTTTGCTGATTTGTCTTTCTATGGAGTATAATACTAGCTTTCGTGGACCAAATGTTATGCTGAACTCTATATTAGGAGTACAAAGACTCCAAAATCAGCAGCATGCATGAAACTAATATTTGACGATGCGACATTGTACCTCTAGTTCTCCTGACAAGTTCATTCAACTATCTGAGAATTTAGATCCATTAGTAAACTCTCCTTCATAACCTTGTTCAAACAAAAAATCATTCATCGTAGAAATTATCGTTTCATTTGCATATTAGATGTGTTGTTTAACATCTAATTCAGCTAATAAAGGCTTGATTCAATCGCCCATTTGGCTCACATTTCTACACAATGTTACTCTTCAGGAATTAATTAGTGCGTCTGAGTTACCGGCATTTGAACTCCTGGTATGCGAGCTTGTTTGCACTGAGCTATTTTAGCTCCAATTTGTACCTGAATCATGTTTCCTGATTCCATATTTGTTCCTGTGTTACGCTTTGATGTTGGTCTAGTGTTAAGTAATTAACTTTTCCGCATATTCGGCTTCCTTTTATTTTTCAGTAAGGTTTGTTTAACAGTGGTTATTTATTAATAGATAATTACTGTCATCAGTTTGATTACGTGTTCCGTCACGGATGATCAAATTCAACTAAATCAGATGCCAGCGAGAAGTAAAAGCCATAGGCCGCGATAATATAGGATGCAGATTTGAATTGGACCAAGAAGGTCATTACAAATTGCAACTCCAACAAGTGCAGAGTTAACAGAGGGAAGCAAGCAATTTAAACATAAACAGCAAACGGCTCTATCAGCTCACCCTAGTTTTCCCTTGTATGCTGTCGCTTGGGCACAATGACCACGAGGTATTTTCTGTTGGAGATCTATTTCATTTATTGAAGATGTATTTTCTCCTAAGGACATTATAAATTCCCATCAAGAATCTTAATGACCCATCTTCAAAAGCTTTCCCTACCAGTAATTTATTTAGAATTCTGTTTACCAACATTGTTAATCCCTTCGATATTTACGAGTAAGATCATAAGAAGACAAGTGGGCACAGAAATAAAGTAGTTTGTCCCAGTTCCTGTATCCAGCTGGCCAGAAAAAATCACGTTGCACAAATTGTTATCTAACGTTAGTTTCCACGATATTTACAGTATCGTTAATCGTGTTTATAGATGGCATGTTGAAAGTCTTGAGTTCGTAGACTCAATATTTATTGGAACCTGATTGGAGAAATGCGATGTCCTTACTAAATATTATTGTAGAGCCAGCTATACAGCTTTATTGGTAAAAATGATAGATATATATTACATATTATCTTATCTTATTAATAATTAATAATAATCTTCTTAATATATATAAATTACGTGTCACGTTGTTTGTCCGCGATGGACTCCTAAACTACTCACTATAAACACCGTGTGCAGTTTGATCTAACTTGAAAGATAGGATAGGTAGGGTAGGAAGTGATAAAGATGGTCCACCCCAAACATTTATATGGCAAAACAACGTTTGCAGGGTCAGCTAGTCTTAATATATATAAATTACGTGTCACGTTGTTTGTTCGCGATGGACTCCTAAACTACTCAACCGATTTTAATCAAATTTGCACACTGTATGCAGTTTGATCCAACTTGAAAGATAGGATAGGTAGGGTAGGTAGGGTAGTCAGTGATAAAGATGGTCCACCCCAAACATTTATATGGCAAAACAACGTTTGCAGGGTCAGCTAGTGTTGATATAAATATAAGAGATAGATGGTGTTATTTTAATGGTTTCGATGTTGTTTAAAATCTAATTCAGATAACACGAATTAATGAGCGTTCATAGATTAACATTTCTATGGTAATAGGTTCTTCGAGC
Organism: Agrochola lychnidis; assembly: GCA_963680765.1. Lineage (NCBI taxonomy): Eukaryota > Metazoa > Arthropoda > Insecta > Lepidoptera > Noctuidae > Agrochola > Agrochola lychnidis. The sequence goes on along the minus strand of OY796863.1, from coordinate 4,630,877 downwards.
ATTCTGCTACTCTATAATTGTTAACACTTTCGTAGAATATAGGTCAGATAGGCGGTCGCTCTAGACTCGGAAGTTGGGGACGCGTATGTATGTTTACCTAGGACAAACTGTCCAGTTAGATAGGTCCAACTTCTAAAAAGAGGTCAATCGTCGAATCCGACTCGGGTGGGCAGCGTACAGGGGGCCTACCACCAGCTCATAATGCAGTATTATTTTAATGTTACTTCAGTGTGGGAAAGAGATGAAGCTCTACAGGACGTATAGCTCCATCTCTTTCTCCCACTGAAGTAATATTAAAATAATACTGCTTTTGAGCTGGTGGTAGGCCCCCAGGAAGCTGCATAATATCTTCTCGTTTCACATACCACAGTGTCTCAAGACGATAGTTTTTTACCAGTGCGTGTTGCCACTGATGACCTATGGCACTGAAACGAAGTCGCTCTCAATGGGCCTAACCAGAAGGCTGAAAGTCACCCAAAGGGCAATGAGGAGGGCTATGCTTGGAATTTCCCTACGTGATCAGAATCAGAAATGAAGAGATCTGTAGAAGAACCAAGGCAACTGACATAGCCCCAAGAATTGCCAAACTTAAGTGGCAATAGGCACATTGCTCGCAGAACGGATGGCCGATGGGGCCGAAAGGTTCTGGAGTGGCGACCGCGTACTGGAAGACGTAGCGTTGGATGGCCACCCACACGGTGGTCTGATGACCTGGTAAAGGCCGCTGGAATCCGCTGAATGCGAGAAGCACAGAACCGGTCAATGTGGCGATGTTTAGGGAGGCCATGTTTGTCCAGCAGTGGACGTCATTCGGCTGAAATGATGATGATGAGGTAGTCGCTTCAACTGCATCCGGTTAGTCTGGAAGCCGACCTCAACATAGTTGGGAAAAGCCTAGGCAGAAGATGATTAGTGTAAATTATAAAATATTGATCCTCAATGAAGAGTTTATGAAAAACCGGCAAAGTGAGTGTCGGACCACGCACAATGAAGGGTTTCGTAGTTGGGATGAATTTATCCCAAGGACAACTTAACATTGTAGTTGAAAAAAATGTTCTCCCATACATTCTAACTGCAAATGTAAGTTTGTACGCACAATATTAAGAAATTTACCATGTTATTTTAAGACCATAGACTTCTTATAGGTTTTCCTGTAACTATGAATAAAGAACCATTCTCTGTGTTTATTTCAAAATTTTAAGCTCAGTAGTTTCGGAGATAAGGGGACGGGTCAATTTTCTTAAATATACTTAAAAGAATTTATTAAAATTCGGAAAAAAAGTTGCGAAGCCCTTCCATTTGATATGTCACACGGTACATATAGCAAAACTTTTATTTCTTATTTGCCCCCACAAAAGTGACCCCCAAATTCAAAATTTATTTATTTACGTTACACGTCCGTGTTTGGGTTACAGAAACACATAATTATGTGTACCAATTTCGGTCCATTAGATTCGGAGGAAATTGGCTAGGACAGACGGACAGACAGACCGACGAGTGATCCTATAAGGATTCCGTTTTTAGGGTTCCGTTAAAAAACGGAACCCTTATAGATTCGTCATGTCTGTCTGTCTGTCTGTCTGTCTGTCTGTCTGTCTGTCTGTCTGTCTGTCTGTCTGTCTGTCTGTCTGTCTGTCTGTCTGTCTGTCTGTCTGTCTGTCTGTCTGTCTGTCTGTCTGTCTGTCTGTCTGTCTGTCTGTCTGTCTGTCTGTCTGTCTGTCTGTCTGTCTGTCTGTCTGTCTGTCTGTCTGTCTGTCTGTCTGTCTGTCTGTCTGTCTGTCTGTCTGTCTGTCTGTCTGTCTGTCTGTCTGTCTGTCTGTCCGTCCGTCCGTATGTCACAGCCACTTTTTTCCGAAACTATAAGAGCTATGCTGTTGAAACTTGGTAAGTAGATGTATTCTGTGAACCGCATTAAGATTTTCACACAAAAATAGAAAAAAAACAAATAATTTTAGAGTTCCCCATACTTAGAACTGAAACTCAAAAATTTTTTTTTCATCAATCCCATACGTGTGGGGTATCTATGGATAGGTCTTCAAAAATGATATTGAGGTTTTTAATATCATTTTTTTCTAAACTGAATAGTTTATGCGAGAGACACTTCCAAAGTGGTAAAATGTGTGTCCCCCCCCCTGTAATTTCTAAAATAATAGAATGATAAAACTAAAAAAAATATATGATGTACATTACTATGTAAACTTCCACCGAAAATTGGTTTGAACGAGATCTAGCAAGTAGTTTTTTTTTAATACGTCATAAATCGTAAACTTATCGTTACTTGCTGCTACGGAACCCTTCATGGGCGAGTACGACTCGCACTTGGCCGCTTTTTTTCCTTTTGAAGTACGAAACTCTAAAAACTAGTCAATGAAGGGTCATTGGCACCGGCATCACGTATCTACGTGCGGCAATTAATTGTGACAATTGGCAGTATGCCAATTGGGTTTTAATTTGTGACAATCATTTGAATATTTTGCTATCTTGCAACACTATTGCTTTACGAACCAAGATTTTAAAATGATGATTCAGAAAGTTTTTTCAGCATTTAGGAAACATTGAACTGTGTTAAAAGGTTTTCAACTCTTTCGTGTTACGAAACTTCACTCAGAAAGTGTTTTGCTAATAGTATTTTTGAACATTCAACGCTTTCATCTCTGAAAACTGATTATCTACACCACATATTTCTAGTCTATCTTTAATTCAGTCAAGTTAATTTATTTCTTCATTATAAAATGTGAGGATCAACTAGGCATTCCAATTAACGATTCCAATTATTAAAATTCAGTTGCCAAAATGTAATGACTCCCTATATCCGGTTGTTCATCATAATTCTAATCACGTATGTGCCTCAAAAGGAAAGGAAATAATAGTAACTAATCTATCAGTAATCCGATACATTCTTGCATATTGATGGCCGAATTTGTTTGTAGATTAGCTTTCATTTCTTCTATTTGTTTGTTACTTAATTATTGCGTTACTTGATATCATAATACTTAGATTCTTTTTCATTTCATAATATTTCAAAGCTAATCGTAGCTACATCGTCTTCTGTTTGTCTTTCAAATAAATTATATTAATAAAAGTCTAATGATTTACCGTGACAAAACGAATTTATTTCTTTGACATTTGCTTCTTTATCATTTATTATTTCTATACTATCTAAATCTTCTAATAAAATCTCGCGTGTAAAGAAATAATTTCCTTGAGCTTATTTCATGTCAGGTTCTATAAATTCCACCATGGTTTGTAGATTCGCTATCAGTTCAGTGGTATCCAATCAGGCTAATATGCTTTTAGCTTTCAGCAAAGCCCTGACCCAGCCCTGTCTTGGTAATCTAAATGAATCGCGTCGAGGGATCCATTATTTGCATTTGATAGATTGTCCATTTGTCCTCGACTAACCATTGACCAAGGTCGCATCTATTGGATAGGAAAAGTAATTTAGGGCTTCTGTAGGTGGAATAGATACAAATCGTTTACCTTTTTTTGTTTGGTTCATGATGATCTATTTAGATTTAAAATATTCACCCAGTCTATAAATAAAATTGTTCTGATTTATCAGATTTAAATTTTTAACATTATGTTGTTGCTGAAAACAGGATGTCCCCAAATTAAAACATCACGCTGTTATAAATCATAAACCTTTATTCTGGCAATTTTCCGATCTATAGCTAAAGCGACCACATCATATATCAGCATAAGCATTAAGAATCTTTTGAGGATAGCTCAACTTAACTCTGAAACTAAAATAAAGTAACAAATAGGTGTAAACACCAGATATACGAACCTTAAATAAATTGAAATAAGGGCAGACGGATGATGACTTCTTAAATTGAAGTTGCAAATAAAATTAAACTCGACAATTCAGGTGGTCGCTATAACGACTATTTTCTGCCAATATTTCTGTTTATTACATAGTCCATGGTTAAAGATGTTTCGGTGAACAACCTCATTTCGTTGTTGTTACTAGCCAAATGTTTTCCGCCAGTCCCTTTATTTTTGTCGCCAGTTATTCGTACATCTATTATTGGCTTCGTGAAAAAACATAATTTGTCAATTTTCCAGACAACGCTTTCCGTTTAATATTATAATATTCAGCAGTTCAGCTGTTGTTTGTTCAGGAAGAGTTTGAAGGGCCCATTTGTTTTCTCTATTTTGAATGCTACTAATTATATTATTATTGTTGCTTTCCTCTCTGCCAATAGTTACACTAACATTTCGTAGTTCACTATGTGGCTTTTCAGAAGCGACATTATTCAGAGTATTCTCTGCATGTTCCTATAGCTAATGGTTGTTGTATACAGCGCCATCTATGCTTGCCTAGGAAAACTTCAGCCTCTACCCATACTACTGTGAAACGTATGATTCATACTACTTTATAAAACCGTCGACCAATACGTTCTACCTTGATCAACCAGGTGGCGTTTGTAACTTTTTTGATAATCATAAAAAGCTTGATGAAAAAATTACTTTTCTTTTAGCTAATTGTTTTTACCTGTTTCTTTTTTAATTTGTTCTTCTGTGTATCCTATTAGAACATAATTTGTGACTTTTTTAATTGTTTAGTACCATGGTTTGTTAATTCCTGATCGATCGTTATCACAGTGGCGCTATGTGATGTCACGGGTGCATTAACCCTTGCAGTGCCGCGTCGAATGCACCCGCCCGCCCACGTCCCCGGGAAAACTGCAATGTCAGTCGCGGATCCTTGAACCCTAGTGGCACACACACAGTTTAGTGTTTACATCGCTTCTAGACTAAGTTTTAACTAAACAAGAGTTAACATACTGTATAGTGTATGTACTATATTAGTGTTTTCAGTAACAGATTGTTCAGTTGAGTCAATTCGTGGAACATTCGGCCCTATGACTAACGTTTGATCTGCGGGAAGTTCCTTAGCTCCAACCAGTACCCTCCCACACGTTTCAATAAAGGATGGTACATAAGTACATGGTTACGCCCGGTTGCCAATACTAGTTATCCCGACTAATACGAAACATATGGCGGGAGCTCGCATTCCAGTGCGAACATTCCGGAATAGCGCAGTTCTGTTATAATCTTCGTAGAAAACCCTGTGTTTGAAAGTATCAGTGACTTTTGGAATTTCTCTAAGGACCGTGCTCTTGACGTCATCGACGCCATAATGACGGGTAAGTGACAGCCATTTTTGGTAAATAGGAATGTCGGGTCGTTGGATGATTATGCTAATTACCGTTTCATGTTTTCATTTGATTATTTCGTATTAGGAGTGCTGATGGGCTACTTGGCTCTTTATGGAAAGGCCTTGATGGCGTTTATGGGGTTTTAAATCGGCATCTGTTCTTGAAATGTTTTATGAATAGATTATACTAATGTAATCATTTTATTTGATAGTTTCTTATAGCTTTCTGACGCAAACTACTTACTCTACTCTGTGTGTGGTTTTGTGTTTGATTTTTACGAGTTGTTCTGTGAAGTTCATGAGCTATTTCAATGCTTTCAAAAGCAAGATACTTGTAGGTCATTATTATGTTTTAAATCCCTGGTTATATATTTACTTCAACTACTTAAAAATCTCTTTTGGAAATATTATAATTGATTTTTGCTCATTGGAAAACTTCATAAAGGTTACCGTTAATTCCCAGGCATTTTTATATATGTGTAGTCAAAAGCCCAGTCAATACAGAGTTAAAGTACAAACTGTCAGTAATTTCAAAAGATTGAAGGGTGTATGACAGCTATACATTCCTAGTTCTTTAAAATGTTCTTCACTTATGAAGAGTCCATAACTCCATACATCGTAGACAGTACATCATTTTACTTGCAAGACGGCCCTGATGTATAGGGTACATTAATACATTTCCTTCTACCCGCCAAAGGGCGAAAGATAAAACATATTGCCGAGTCATAAAAGATAATGATCTACTAATAAATAAACGTCCACCTGTCATGGCGGCGACTCCGCTTTGAGAAATAACAGCAATCAGTGTGTCAAACGCGTCAAATCGGTCCGCGGATCCGCTGTCCCTCCAAGTATGGGTGCGCCAGCGCAGCGGACTCACGGGAAAATGCACTCATTACCTCGGCTAGATCGTGCCCTTTATTTTCTGAACGTGTTTGGTGCATTTTGATTGGCTGTACCGACTGATTCTTAAGGATGTAGAGAGCAGGGTGGCAGGACGTTTTTAGGGTTCCGTAGTCAACAAGGAACCCTTATAGTTTCTCCGTGTCCGTCTGTCTGTCCTCGGCTTAGCTCAGAGACTCTTAGTACCTACTAGAAAGCTGTAATTTGGCATGGGTATACATAATAATCACGCCGACAAAGTGGTAACATAAAATGTTTTTTTTTTTTGGTACCTCCCCTTCGCGCAAAGTGGGGAGGTTTTTTTCTCTTCTATCCCATGGTGTGGGGTGTCGTTAGAAAGGTGAGTGTGTGAAAACCATTTTTGGATTCAGGGATTCGTTTGCAAAATATTAAGCTTTAAATTGCTGATTTTTGTTGCCAGCTAGGTAAATGGTTGGTTTAGGATATGTGAAAAAAATCAGTGTAGTGTAAATATAACGAAATCAAAAGGAAAACTGTCACAGCTAAGTAGGCTTTACAATTTAACGAATAATAATCGACCAACTTACATTAGCAGTTGCAAAAACATGTTCTCCCATACATGCCGTATAGAACATGTTTTTTCAACAATGTTAAGTTTGTTTTTGAGATAAATTCATCCCAACTATCCGTAGTTACCCTTCATTGTGCATGGTCCGACACGTACTTAGCCGGGTTCTTTTTGGAAAAAGTTTCTGTTTAGCAATGAGTTCTTTGGACTCTCTGTTTGGTTTCCCACGCTTGCACTTTTCCTTAATCCTTCGATTTCGTATAGGATTTATTTGAAAACACCAGACTTATTACTATCTAGGTAAATACTGTTGGAATTTTGGAGGCTTTGTAATAATACCCTGTCTTTTTTCAGTAGGTACCATACAAGTAATTATTTTATTTCAGTTTCATGTATTTCAGTTCTTATCAACTTCCATAGATCTAAATCTAAGTTTTCATTTAAAATACCATTGTTCACGATCATACCAAGAAAGTCGTAAACGTCGCTACAATCTACAATTTATTCGCTTCTATGAATCATCTTCCTATTTCGAGCACTAGTATTATTGATGCTTTTAACTCTTTCTTCACATGTATACTAAGTGCGTATAAAGAATTAGTAACACCAGCTACATCGGTTAGATTTTCAATTTCTTGTTCAAAAATGTGCAATTAATATTGATTTGTATGCATACGTCCTAGTCCTATAGGCTCTCTATGCCAAAGTGTAGTATTTAAACCTTCACTCAAACCAAGTCTATATTAATTCTGTGCTATGTATGCGCACGCGTATCCTAGCTCTTTTAAGAGTACATCTTTATACACATCTTGATGTTCAATATTGAGATGTCATCATCGTACTTGAGCACCAATCTTGTTGCGCAAATGCTTGGTATTAGAAAATTATATCCTTACTTTAAAAGAGAGAATTTTCTCATTTTGTTTGACTATATTTTATCGCATGGTCTCGTGGTTAGTTCTGACGCCTATTTTGAAACAACTCCAAAGATGCTGTTTTTAAGTACTTCTCAAGCGCCCAGCCTTCCACCACTCCAGGTAATAGCCTCATTGTGTCTCAAATACTAATATCCGTTTCAAACTTAACTTCAGACATTTCGCTTAACCGTTCTATTCAACAGGTATTTTCACACTCATCATCTGCCTAGCCTTTTCCCAACTATGTTGGGGTCGGCTTCCAGTCTAACCGGATGCAGCTGAATATCAGTATTTTACATGGAGCGACTGCCTATCTGACCTCCACAACCTAGTTACTAGGTAACACGATACCCCTTGGTAAGACTGGTTGTCAGACTTTTTGGGCTTCTAACTACCCGTAACGACTGTCAAAGATCTACAAATGACAGCCGGGACCAACGGCTTAACGTGCTTTCCGAGGCACGGAGGGGTCTTGGTATGTAAAGATGGTCACCCATCCACAGACCAACCGCGGCAAGCGTAGCTTAACCTGATCGATCGACCCGTGCAGCTGTTGTTACTTAGCCACAAGCCCCTCAAGGTATTTTCACACTCATTTCTATAATTTTCACCATTAGCATTATAAAGAAGTCTGCACAGTCAACATCGTCCCATGCACCAACGGGGGGTGAACTGTATACGGCATAGACGACACACCTCCCGTGATATCAGACACGTACATGTTCCCAGCCAATTTGTACTCAGTGGCTTTTAATTAGGTAAAAAAACTAACGTTACTTACCTGTTTTCATGCGATCGAGTAGTTTCTCATGGGACCAGCATGTGATCGTGATCATATTTGGACGTCATTATTTTTTTATTTATTTATAACATACGTATACATTCCGGTCGATTGAAAGTTTATATGCTTGGTTGGATCGCGTGATTTAAGTTTATATGAAAGCTTTCAAGTTTGGTATGGCTATTTCCTGTTGAATTTATGAAATACATCACTGATTTCTTAGAATCATTCTAAACATTGGCGTCCTCAAATTGTGTAAAATAATTGAAAGTTTGTTCTATGTCAAATGAGAAACAGAGCACTTAAAAGCAATACAGATTCCTTCTGCACTTGACCGCTCATCTGCTATATATAAGTCAACTATATTCTTATAAATGCATCTAGATCACATTTAGTAACACTTACATTGATACTTGTTTTATGCATCCTGCCAAAGGAAGTCATAAGACCTTATGAACCTTTCGTCCTTATTTATAATAGTAACATTATACGCTTCTTCCACAGAAATACCACTAATATCAGTTTTCAAAGCTACTATAATGTTGCAATTATAGTCGGCTACTTTATTCGTTGTTTTAGACGATAAATTGTTTCGCATTAATCGTACATCTGGGAACAATTGGCTATAAATTGTGGTATCTGTTAACTGCAATATATTCACGGTGCGAAATGAATGGAGCTAACTAGTAATGTCACTCAAGATAACGCTGTATATATTAATGACCTCACACTGTGCTGCATCAATTAAAAGCTTAGTGCATCACTGTCTGTGGTCAGATTGTTATGTAAGATCTGCGACTGGCGCCTCCATTGATTTCTTAATAAAACTGTTTTGTTTCATTTACAATCTCTTGGGTGTCTAGAATTGTTTATTTACTGATTTATTTTGGTTTGCGAATTTGATTTGGTGCCTGTTTCTTTGCGTCTATTTTGCTATTTCTGTCGTCTGTCTGTGTCTCAAGTATTGATTAAGTGAATTCATTTGAACTTTGAACCACTTGAATCATCTAATTATAGATGTGAGTTTATTATAAAAGTCTCGTCCACGTTTTATATTTTACCATTTCTTGGACCTACTTGACCCCCGTATCGTAGTAATGTCCGACATATATTAGAAACCCAAATATGTTTTTTTATTGCTTTTAATGTTATTCGATATATTGAAGAAGCTTTTCAAATGACCGCGATTATATGTTCCATAGTTAGATATCAATGAAGGGAGTGGTCGTAAAACTTATCAATACAAATGACTTGACGATTTGGAAGTTTTGATGGGAATTACTTCTTTAGGCAAACAGATTTTAATGGCTTTTTTTGTACCAGAAATTAAATTCTTGTCATATCACTACGGTAGTTCTAAGAGGTTCAAACCTTTCTTCACCGATTACACACATATAACTTCTTACCACTTTATTCATCAATGGAACTAATGGTACCTACAGCTAGAAAAACGTGTAAAAGTACAGTAAGTAATCATTAGCATCGTACAAAAACAAGTGTAGATAACAATCTTCGCCTTTAACTACGGTTGCCCTACAATTTGCGCGGCTGACCAGAGGCAAGTTACCAAAAATAGTGGTCACCCACTCGCGCCCGACCAGGAAACGAATACACCTCATTATGGATAAGTAATGCTAATCGGATATTTGGAATGTCTGGTTAGTGTACTACATTGGTTATTCTTTTGGTGTTTAAGCTTGACACTCAGATCCGATTAGACTGGAAGCCGTCTCTAACATAGTTAGGAATAAAGCTGAGGTGATGATGATGATTTGACAGTTTGATAAAAAATAACCTTTCTGGGTTGGTACTTCTGTCTCTATAGTCTATTGCTATATTATATTTTTTATTGTAGAGTCCTCTGTTCGTATTATTATTCGTTGTTATTCAAATATTTGTTACGTTTGTTTCTTTTGTTACGCGAAAATCCGTTTTCCGTCTGCAGCCCTCAATTTTACTAGGTTTCCCACCGGCACAGTACAGGCACCATATTTATTCAAGTTTATTTCAATACAGGTTGTTTTCTAGAAACCATTATATCGCATTGTATTCTTGATCTATGTTTAGAATAGTATATTTTCAGAATTCTTGACAATACATCTTGTCTTGTCGTTTAGAAACTTCAAGACAATAATGTTTTGCCGTGCTTTACGGTTTGTTGAGTTCACCATGAATGGCATTGACCACGCGATTCGATATGGTATGTACCTCGTCATCGTCGTTAGCGATCTTTGTTTGGTATTTCGGTTTTCGTTTTAACTATAACTTCCTTAGTTTGTTTTCTTTTTATGGTAAGCTCTTAGCGAACATGATTGTGACTTTTCTTAAGCCTTTCGTTTTTGATTAAACTCGGTAGAAGCCTTACTTATAACGCGAGTTCAACCATAAATAACTTAGAAAATGTTTTTGAAGTGAAAACTTCTTTAGGCGCGTTGGGCATTTTTGAGATGGGACTAAACCATTGATTTCGCGACACTGTGACGCAATTTACCGGCACCGTGGAGTAAAAGACATCAACGCGTTGATTATCGCGGTGCGTGGAGTAAAAGACATCAACGCGTTGATTACCGCGGTGCTGATTTTTTTTCAAGGTTTCACTTCTGTCGGCACTCCCGCAGTGCCACAGTTTTTTTTTTGTTTTCCTCTTTATTTGATTTGGGTTTTTATATAAATAGATATGTCAACCCCATCGTGCCTTTTACCATTGTAACATTAACACAAGCAAAATGATAATGAAAATCTTTGGCGTTGTCTTTATAAATAGGTTCTGCCAATCGTTACTTAAGATAAGAATCAAGGACAAGGCTTTCTCCGCAATATTACGTTTCTGCAATAATTTTGCCACGAGCTAGGAAGCAATCTTCTCAAGCCGGTAGCATTCCTCTGTTCGCCGCCGACCGTGTCCTGCATTCCCATCCGTGGCGGCTTCCAGGAACGTTGCGATCCGCTATGCCTTCTTTCTAGGCAATCCCCTGCCTCCCTGGACACCAGTTGCCGATACATCCATCGCCCACATGCCCATTACGAGCTCAATTCCGCACCACAATGAAACTGAGATCATTAAACACCGTCCCACAGTTGAGTCTTGAGACCGCGACAGTTGTCAGTCGCTGCGACGACATCCATCCGATCAAACCGCTGCGACCGAGCGCGGAGCGTTCGTTGACGATCGACAGTTGCGTACGAAACTAATGCCGTGTTTTTAATTTGGACGTTTTTCTACGGTCCCTGTGAATCAATTGGTAACGGTTGACGTGACTAGTGTGAGACTAATTCGGCGACTTGTGTTCGTTAGTGCGGTGTACCTTGTGAGCTGGCGGCCGTCCGACTAATAACCCTTTGATGTAACAAAGCAGTAATTAGAGCGTGGATTTAAAAATAACTGCGCCCACTCGTTCTAGTGCGTGCGTCTTTAACTTTACGCTAATTACAATTCAAATATAGCTTAACTTTATTAATTATTTGAAAAAATACAAATAATATCACCCCGTTTTTTGAAGTTTAGATCATTGCGCGTACGACGAACCATGTTTAAACATCACATCCCAATATGTCAACAGTCAATCAATTGAACATGAAGCCGTAGTATCAGACGCCGCAAACATCAGTGTTAATTGCCTATAAATAAAACAGGGCCATCGTACTGGCCAATTTAGACAGATCCCTGTTTGCTAATAGGTATAAGTAAAAGGACGAATAATATCGTAGAAATAGGACAACCAATAGAGATCGCTTTAGATTGGTAACAAGCATAAGTTACTGAAGTGTTTCCGGGATAAAGAAGTTTATAGATTTCTTTGCTTACATGCTCTCATTATGCCCTTTAGATTTTTTGTGAGACACGTTGAATCTGGTGCAGTTCCTATCAAGCTTGATTAAAACATAACAATAAATATTAAATGCATCTGAGGTGAGCATTTCTATCACAACCGTTATGTCTTGATTATCTTAGCTATTCAGTAAGCACGCTTCCTCATTCATGTTTTTCATATCTTGCTGTGATATTATATATTCCATGTCTATTATATGAAATATGCATAGCTCGATCTGTATGTCATTCAACATACCCACGTGCTACGATACTTGGAAAATGGAAACTTAAGTTTGTCAACGACTCTGTTATGGCGTGAAATTTTGATGTCAAGCTGTTCATTGATATGTTGCATTATTCATTCATTGTCTATGAGTTTTCCATATTATATCCAAGTCATAACAATTTTCTTTATTCATTTGCTTTTTTATTCCGTACTTTACTCCATTTAAGCAATGTTCCATTCAATGAGTTGCGAATGCTTTAACTTCTTAATTGTGCTTATTATCTCTAACTTATGAAACTGCTCGTATACCATTTACTGGTTTAAAAAAAGGCTGTGTAGAACTGGTACTAAGTTTCTGTTTAAATTCAGTACTACCTATAAAAGGTTGACACATTTGCCTTGTTATCAACAACTGAATCTGTGTTTTAGTGCAACTTGCTTTAAAAGTCGTGTACTTCATTCCATGCCATAATTGTTAATGAATGCTATTAATATACTCGTGTTATGTCTTAAATAGAATTAGTTACAGTCGAAGGTACTATAATTAATTAATTTCTCATACTAAGGCGTTTGTGCACGTCAAATGAAGAACAGAATGTTGAAATGATTGATTATGTTTTTTTAAAGCAAGCTTGTATGTACTAACGTCTAGACAATGTTGTGGGTGGATGATCCGATTATGTTACTTTGTATTTGGTAAAAGAAACTTTATTGAAAGCGTTTATTTGTGATATATGGTATCGAAATCTTTCATGTATAAAATCCCAAAAATCCTAGACACGTCTTTCTATTTAAAAGGCTGGTTTATGTACACCTTTATCTAAGAACTCCATTGTATCGTATTGAGCCATTAAACTGTACCTATTGGCCTCCGTCGAAGTCATAATTCTGTCAAACACTTGGCCTTAGTTACAAACATGTTAAAGACATAATTCTTTGCCAATACGTGAATTACGGTTTAATTGTTTACATGTGGCAGTGTCTATAATAATTTATTGATCGCACTTCAGTATTTACTTGTGTTTTTCTTAAGAATGAATGTTTGTAAAAATGAAAATTGCAATAATATCAACTGTGTCTAGAGAGCCCGAGGTCTATCTTTTATATTTATCTTTCTCTGGTTTCTTTTATGTAGGTGTTTTCATCTACTCCATCATTGCCAATTTTAATTCCTTGATAATTTCTATTCTGTTAGCTTTCTCATCACAATATCCTCCCAAACTTTTTGTGCGAAAAGTGTGGTTCCTATTCTGCCATTATTGATCTATTTTCGTCCACATCAAATCTTATCTTGTCTTTATTGACACCTCTGTGTTTGCTATCTCGTCGGCTGTGTTATCTTTACTTATTATGTTATGTTATTTAATGTAACGAAATCACTGCATTTAGATTATTAGGTGTTGTGTTAGTTCTGGTAGAACTTTTAGCACTTTGAAGTATCGATTAAATCATGTGTGTTTTAGATGATTGAAACACACGATCTAAGCCGATTTAGGTACCTTTGTTCTGGTCTATTTCTGGCCAACATAATGTAATTTTATTGGCAGCATCAAGTAGTTCGCTCATCTCGTAAAATACCACTTTACCCTGTGTAGCTATGAATCTATGAGTAATGTGATTGCCAAATACAATTATCATCCAATAAGAGCATTCTGGTAATTGCTAGTAATTGCAGGACTTGAGTCAGAGACGACTAGTCTTGTTATGACCTACCTTTTTAACCCAGTTTCAATGCCCATTTATGTTCATTCCATTCTTGTTTTTGGTTCTTAGCGAAGAAGTAAAACAGGGCTACCAGTCACAACACGTAATATTAATTTCATGGATTCGAATTGGGATAATGTTAGAGCTTTTTCTTCTGGATTTTATAGATAGACCATTGTTAAATCTCGCGAAAGTACTACGAGAAAATAGATGGAGCAAGAACACGTGCTAGGCTAAAAATCAGTTTCGTCGTTCGTCGATTTTTAAATATTCTGCCAAAAGAGATTTTACAAACGGTAGTGCTTTGGCGAATGAAATCTATGAAGCTCATCATCGTAGGTGTGGTTTTATGTTACAAGATGAACAGTAATCATTGATAATCCCATACAAATCTTACATAATAATCAGATTTTCATTGATGTTGAGACTGCGCGTGGTAATTAAGTGTGGGATTCAAAGGTTTTATTAACGACTTAGTTATTAGTAGCTGGACAAGATAGCCATCGCCCACGACCACCATAGTCACCTACTTCCAGCAATTTACTGTGAAAGAGGTGATTTGTGCTACTGTTGGAATTAGTTCACCAGACATTTTTAACGCGGACATATTATAATTGATGCAAACTAGGTAGCATTGATCACAAAATTGACTTCTCGAAATCTCGTTCGGAGTCCCACAAGGAACTTTTTATGACTTTTGAAACTAAAATGAATTCAAAGAAATATAGGTTAAATAATAATATAAACTCGTTGCTTTTTCGTTAGTGATACCATGGCCAGGATAATACTCTGAAGGAGTATACATGGCCAGGATAATAGAGTTTTACCGCTTAGATATTCCCAGTTTCAACGCAGTTGATATAATTGTTGGTACAAGCAATGATACTAAGATGTTTAATGTTTGTTTCTTTATCTAAGGTATCGCGACCTTCAATACTTCTACTATGGTCCCACCCACGGATGGGCGTCACCCACACGCCAGAGACAATGGATACAATATCAATACGTTTTATACAATTTCCTTTGGCTTGGTCTTTATTTTCTCGGAACAAGATACTCTACATATGGTTTCAAAAAATCTTTGTTCGTTTCTCAAAATTAAAATGCGTCTTAAAGTTCAGGAACTGCTGGAGAATTTATTTGATTAACGTAATTGGACTATCAAACTTGTCTGTCTTCTAGATATGAAGCCTTCAAACTGAAGTCTGTAACCAGATTTAATACGAATTTCATCATAGCCCTTCCTATGGTTCAATTTTTATGCTGTCTTATTGGTAATTCTCTGCTTTTCAATGGAACTGGGTTTGAAATCCATAAATTCACTTCTTAATGACAAGATTATTATTTCAATCAATTGCATGATGTATTGCTTCCTCAATAATATTGTTAGCAGTTACTGACTTTCTCTCATCAGTATTTTTAAGCGAAGTATCATTCGCCGATGCCAATGCTTCCATGACATGGTTGAGAGAAATATTAGAAAAAAGTTTCTGTTTTAGCTCTAAATTATCATTGTGATTCACTCGGTCTTTACCGCTTCATATTGGTATGAGAAAATTCAGTAAAACGTTAGTAGTTACATTGACTTGATTCAAATATCTATGTTTCCGTTTATAGTAGTTCTTTCAAACAACGCCTCTATTACAAACAAAACCACAGTCCACACCATTGTTTACGAAATAACAAATGTAAACGTTAGTAATGTTTGCCCTACTTCCACGCGTGCTACTAATGTCTATAGGTCATTATAATATGTAATCTACTGTATAATAGTATAATTGGCTTCAATAGGCCCTTGTATTTCCGTCGAATCTTTGTGTTTTGGTGTATTGAAAACAATCTCTAAACCAGCAGCCAATTTTATTCTTTAGTGTGAGAAAACAGGTTAATACTGTTTACTCACGGTGACCACGTGAGTTTCACGTAGATACAGTTGTAGGGCGCCGCCCGCCCACACATCCGCCCCACACAAACCTGTCACTTACATAACATACTGGCTCAGACATAACCCTACGCACATTCATTATATTTTTTCACGCTTTTCACAAAGAGGTTAATGAAGTCGGTTCGCGATCAGTTGTGAAATACGTAACGGCGGAAATGACCACCTGACGGGAATAGCGCGTCGCGCAACTCTGTCGCCAGCTCACAGTGTGACCGCGCTATCACCCGGCGTCGCTCGCGCCGCAGATAACCCTGCATCACACCGAAAATAACCAGTCTACTCTTAGCCGCGGTCCAGCCACGACTGTCGCCAATTTGACCCATCCCGCCTTATATACCAAGCAGAGGGATGGCATCCGTGCGCACGCGCTCCGCATCCCCAAAATCAGTTTCGTTCTCCCCGATTTTGGAGCGAAAGTACAGTGTCGAGCGAAGACCAGCGAGTCCTCCCGAATTGAAATCCACGGACTGGAGGAAATACTTTACCGATTTCAGTGCATATCTTGGTGAGTGAAATATATGAGGTGTTTGGAACTAATTCATGAGTGAGTCAGGTCGCTTTTATTGTACGGCCTTGCGCTATATCGGTTGCGTGTTAGTGGAGCGTTCGGGACCGCTGCGTAAACAAAACTTGCGTAATCGCGTCTTTTGGTTTTGTGAAGATGTCCGATTTTATCATGTCGCTCAAGTTATGGTCTTTGTTAGTCAAATGCGAAAATATTTTCCTTTGTAATCAGATAATCTTTTATTCATAACTTGTAAATGGATGACATTTGGCTCTAGAACCGACGCGCGTACTGAGCGCTAATTTATTTTATTCGACTTCAATAATGTAACTCATAGTATTTTTCGTAGAAGCAAGAGCTCGAGGCTATGCGAAATCTATGGAAATGATACTTGGAAAACAACTTTTCAAGATCCCATTCAAAATATCTCATGAGCCAACGTAATAAAAGCTTCATTATGTTGCGCGACCAAAAACAAGTCCTAGTTTTCAGATTTTGAGTAATTTACGTTCTGAGAACAATTGAAAGTATTCGGTATCAGTTGACCACGAGGTGTCAGTTTTCCTGAGATAACCTTGCGGACTGTGGTCAAACGTGGTCAGACGGTCAGTACCGCAAAATGTTCTACCGACACTATATCGCATTGTTTACCACTTGTCCTGTCCTACAGCACTATTATTAATAGCTTTGCATTCAAATATGAAGTTGATTTAATCTTAGTGAGATTTAAAACAAACAGCAGAGTGACGCATCTTTTACGACAATTTATCAATATGGGTTAGTTATTTTGCTACTATCTTTTAACCTATGACAAAATACTGATGGGTTTCCTTTTTTTTTGGTGGCGGGATTGAAATCCTCATGGATGTCTTTCGTCTTGAGGCGGACGGAGGGGTCTGTCAGACATCTACTGACTAAAACCACCCCGTGTTCCCTCGCACATTTGCACCGGGGACACCCGGGGCACTTAAGCACTCTTCAACGCAGCCCTCGACTGGTGCCAGCCCGCCTCTGTGGGCTCCGTCTAGTCAAGCGGGAGGAGTGAGGTGTTTGACTCCCCCCGCAACTTCTAAGAGAGGCGTGCGTGGAACATTACGCGCCGCCACATCGGGTCTTATATGATAGAGGGCGGCGGACGTTCCCGAGTCCACCGTCCGTGGACCTATTTAAGGAGGCTAGAAGAGGGCATTATCTGCCCTCTGCCGACGCTGGTGCACCTGCTGCGGGCAGGGAGAGCACTAGAAATCTCCCTCTCCCTTTCCGCTGCTTCCTTCTGCGACATGACATTTTAGCAGAGAAATCGCGTTTCGCGAGATCGCCCCGTCCCAAGATGCTGCGCCGCCGACCATGGAACGAATCACAGCCGACAGCGACAAGTTGCTTCCCACTTCACTGATGTTTATCCTGGCTTGATCAGTGCGACTGTCTTTTCTAATCAGTAGATAATGGGGATAAAAACTGCCACTTGCTCACTTCAGATCAGATGGCGCTGATCTCCAGAATCTTATAATTTGACAGCTAGCCATACATTTTTGTAAGCGACTTCTTTTACGCATAATTAATTATTGAGCTCAGTTGCGCAGTTGTTTACTGCAAAAATACGGGTACTCTTTGCCAAAGATGTTGTAAGAAGAAAACTGGGAGAAAGCTCTCCGAAAAAAATTGGAATCCGATATTTCGTCGAGACGATGTGCTATCCTTTAAGCCTTTTATGGGAGAAAGTGGTTTATAGGTGGTACTCCCAAAATAACTAAGTCTGTTTTCATTACATACAGGCACTTGTGATGTGATATTGTGTAAATCATAGTAAAGTATGTGTGTGTTTATGTTATCATATT
This sequence comes from Agrochola lychnidis, assembly GCA_963680765.1. Lineage (NCBI taxonomy): Eukaryota > Metazoa > Arthropoda > Insecta > Lepidoptera > Noctuidae > Agrochola > Agrochola lychnidis. The sequence continues at coordinate 4,612,557 of OY796863.1, read as the reverse complement.
AGATCAGTGCTAGAAGTGCTATCTCTGAGGTTTTTTAGTCAGGAAGATCATGCCCAAGTTGATTTTCAACTCTGATCAGGTTATTTTTTTCGTACGCCTCCAGTCTTTAACAAAAACTGAACTTAAAGCCAAGAAACACAAAATAACATATAAAACGTTAATAATTTATTGACTTTTCCACTAAAGCTGCTTTTTTACCAGTGGTAGCTTACCCTGTCCTTAACTCGTCTTTTAATAGTGCTACACTCCAAGTCTCAAACATATTTATCTAGTTTTCGTATAATTTGTGATCGACACAAAAGTAAACATAAACACAACAATGACGGTTTAAAGACGTACAACTGTGCTGCCATCTGTTCCGAGCTTTCAGTTTTTAACCTCATTCTGATTGTTTTATGGTTATTTCACCATCCATAGTCGCCAAACCAAATTATGTGCTGTGATTGGCAAATTGTGTGTGAATTAGAAGCTCGCTCTTGCTCCTAAATTTTAAAAAGCCATCGTACGTCTATGGTAAGCCATCGTAAGCAGGTTACATCACTATAGTTTTTGAAGGTAAAGCAGCAACTCAGGAAAACGTTATGAGTACGTTCCTCATTTCATTGTTGTCCGGGGAAAATAGTCCATCCCGTACCTTACTGAAAGTTTCGTGAAAAGGGCAACATCATTCTTTCTGGGTATACGTACGGATTAATATCGGATATAGGAATAATAGTCATTTCATGTTGAGCTTACCTGTGCTCACCATGATATTATTATTAGGTACTACTAGTATTACTCCATTTGCGAAACGTGGTGATTCACTTAACATTGACCTTTTACTAGTGACGATATTATGTATTAGACCCGCTAACATATTCCCAGCTGGCTGGCTCGGATTCTCTACGTATACCAAAAAAGCTTTTGAAGAACTTCTAGCTAACAAGAGAGAGGCAGAAGAACGACCTTTTCTTGATACGGTTTATTAGAGGTGTATGTGATATTTAAATGTGAAGGTGCTTCCGTGACTAATTAAGCCATTAATTTAATCTTAACGCATCTTAATTAGCGCGTTTTACTTTAGGAAGCGCCTTATTTCCTGTGATTAGTGATACTTTTGATTCGATACACTCCGGTGATTCTCTTAATCATCTTTATGAAATTAATTTTAGCTATTTATTACACGAGGAATTCGAAAGCTTGTGCATCCACTATGTTGTTGTATTCTTATTTTTCTTTAGGTCATTATTAGAACTTTCTTCATATTCTGAACTGTCACTGTCATTATCATTATCGTCGTGCCTTATGATTTCGAGTTTCCTAATAACATGTTTTCCCGGCTTGCTCGTACAACCAACGCCATCTAGTGCTACAAATCATTACCAGCAACATAACAAGCAGCTATTCATAGATAGAACTTCAATCGCATGATTTTCTTTCTCTTTACTTGTTATATTTTTATCATTGCTTATTTCTATTTTATTTAAATGTTTGTATTTTTTTTATTTTTCGATATCTAATACGATATTGTCTGCGATACTACGAACTACTTCAAGACTGCGCGTGCGCATTTTTGTACGCCTTCTAATAAAATGATTGCAACGTTTTACAGCACACAAACGCTTGTTGCTCTTAAAATATTGTAAGGCGTTACACATCGTCGTCTCACAAAGCCACCTCTTCTTACAAAGAAAAGCAATGAACATAGCATTGATCACCAAGCTTACTCACTGCATGTGTCAGCGATTTTAGATTATTACGTCCCGGTTTTTTTTTAACATGGTCTTCTTTCATTAAATAGTCACTGATGTAATCTTTGGGTCATGAATTCAAGACGATAACCCCATTTTTAGGGGTTAAAAATATTAATGTTATAACGTAGATTTTAAGGACAAAAAATAAACAGTTACCTACCTCATCACTTTGGTTGGTAGACATCCACTTGCTGGTCACTATCACTGCAGAATAGTTGGTGAACAATTTGGGGCAAGTTCCCCTATTTTTTCGGGAAACATGGATTTTGTTTATTAACTTTACCACCAATCTTGACTGAGAAACTTTTGAGTTTTAATTACTTTTTTTTTAATTTGAATTTTTATAAGGTACTGTCGTTGCAGTCTGTTCTTTGACTCTTTTGAATACAGTGTTCACCAATCTGCTAGTCCAATATGGCATTAGGCTGGTATAATACGAGGAAATATTTAGAAAATTCTATGCCAAAGAGGATAATGAAAATAGGTTGAAAACAACTAATAACTTTGCCGTTATACACAAGGAAAATTGTATTTTCCTAAATAATATGCATCTATTTGGCTGCTATAACAAATTTCCGATCATTTAAAAAACAATAAATCAAATTACATATTTAATCTGAAAGAACTAAGTTTATCGTAAATAAATTGAATTAAAATCCGTACACATAATCTACATTCTTTAAGTTCTGCATGCCTTTATTATCTCAGACTGACCGCAGGCCAGAGTTCAGTGCTTCCACGAAATTCCAAAAGTACTTACTAATCGCATCGCCCTCTCCTTTCCCTCACAACTAAACGGAACTTCACGACTTGTCAGAGAGGGCTAGCAGACAAATTCCACCGAGAACGCGTCATCCTATGACGCCTCAACTCCGTATTATCAAAGCGGCGTCAGCGAGTTCATTGATGGACCGCACCATAAAGCACTTTCAGCGCTTTATTTTAAGCATTAGAACATCTAACATCTGTTTTACTTACTGTATCTTCTTAACGGAGCTGGTTTACATTGTCCTGACAAATGAACAACTAACATGACCGAAATACTAATTCGTGAGCTCATCTCTCTCAGCGCTTCCACTAACACGGACGATTAAAGAATCGCAAATATTTATGTGAACAATACGTTAGTGAGCGATTTTTGCGGTCTGCGCTTGCGGAGGTGAATCAGTACTGCATTAGTCCATAGGAGAGTCGCCCGCGCCTCCTTGCTCGCACGAGGGCAAAGGAGATATATTTAAATTTAGAATCCCTTCCTCCGCCCTTGAGGCGAAAACTTTTTTTTGAACTTTTTTGGCGTTTCTTGCGAATTCGCCGCGGCCAGTTTCTTGTGAACCGTTTTAAGTGATACCAAAAAGTTATAATTTAAAATATTGAAAATGTCTCAGTCTCATTATACGGTGAATGATGATATTTACGGGAGAATATTGAAAAAGAATCCTTCGCCGAAGAAAATACAATATGAAGAGGTGTATGAAGCTGTTGGTGGATTGGGTATAAATATTTGAGTTCTTATTAGTAATCCAAAGTATTTACTTCATTAATATCCTGTTCTTAGTTATATTGACTTTGAATCACTTATTTGTTATTGACATAACTGTTATTGAGGTTACTCGTGTTTGAATTTTGAATAATGAACAAAAGATGCTTTGTATTGTTGGGGACATCCATAATTTTTATCAGGTGACCCATAATTATCACAGAGGCTTCTTGTAGCAATACCTTGTGTAATAGTGCTTATCTAATGGTGGTAGGCATTTGCGCAACTTGACCGATAAGGAGTTACGCCATTATAATCGTTAGCAGGTTTTTTTGATGGAGAGGATTCTTATTTAAAGGCTTAAGAAGCCATTGAACTCCGAAAAGCAAACTAGTTCCTGACAAACAAGTCTTGGGGTACTGTATCGGCCGGGTGCGCTTGCGCTGCGAAATGTATCAATTTTTAATTATGCAAAACTTGAGACCCTTTCTTTTTTGTTGGGTAATTTTATTATTGGGTCAGTTTGCATTTAAATATTGTGGTAAATCTGACATAGCCGTTCTGGGGGGTACATGGGGTGTGGCAATATAATTTAATCGTGTAACAAAATTATAATTACTGGACGGACTTAGAGGAAATCACATAATTATTATGAAATGATAAAAGTATCTATCTATAGTTATCCCATGTAAATGACCATAAACACGACCATTATTATGTGATATTTCCGCATGCGTACTTAAATGAGCATAAGTAATTGATTGAAGGATTGACACAATTTTCAATATAGTAAAATTATTTAATTATATTCGAAAGGTGTCCAGTACTTATTATCCCAGCTTCAGATGCTAGATAATCCCAGTGTTAGAATTTTTAAATTTTCTTATTTGACCCTAAAAGTGACCCCATATTCAAAATTCATTTATTTACGTTACACGTCTGTATTTAGGTCACAGAAATACATATGTGTACCAAATTTCAACTTTGTCGGTCCATTAGATTCGGAGCAAATTGGCTGTGACAGACGACAGACAGACAGACACACGACTGATCCTATAAGGGTTCAGTTTTTTTCTTTTGAGGTACGGAACCCTAAAAAAGTTGAATTCTTAAAAGCTAGGTCACTGCCAACTTAATGTGCATACCTTCTTGGAGTGACCAGAACAAAACCAGAATTTAGGAGGCTTTCATTTAATGAGAATGAACAAATTCATCGACTGCCTCGTTGGTCTAGTGGTCGCAAGAGCTACTGCTGAGCATGAGGTCCTGGGTTCAACTCCCAGGTCGGGCAAAGTATTATTGGGTTTTTCCATCAGGAATTTCTCAGTAGCACCCCGGAGTCTAGATTTGCGTTCGGTTGATGGCAATAGGTTCGCCCCCTTTAACATGGGACTTAAACATAACTGGCGAAATATGGGTGTATTATTAGATACATCTCTGCCAAACCCTTCGGGAAATACAGGCATGATGTTATGGGTGTTTATGACCAAATACATTCTTTTTCTGATGTTTTGTAATATCCGTTTAGTTTTTCCTTTTTGATTAATTTGGCAATATTACTGTATGGAAATATGAAATGTGGCTAACTAGCGAACTAGAATATTAATACCGAATTGCAATTATAACACTGAATTTGATGTTGTAACGTTTTAGGTGTAAAAAAGGCATTTTGAAAGTTTTTTTACATCAAAAATTAAATATTCGGTGTTACGATATTATTTATTGCATTTCATAATCAATATTTTAGTTCCCTAGTTAGCCACATTTCTTAATTCCATACAATAATATTGCCAAATTAATCAAAACGGGTAAATATTTGATAGCTATTTACAACGTTGCCAACTTTTAGGATCCATTCAAATTATGACTACGAGAAACTGGAAGCCAATTCTAAGTTGGGTTTTGATGATACAACACAAAACATTGAATATATTGCACTGCATCGTTTAGTACCATAATATTAATTCCGTTCAATTAGAAGGACCCCGTTCTGCTCCAACAAACATGATGTCATTTGACAAATGCGGCTCGCTTTATTTGTGTTTATTAATTGGATGCTAAATACTTGTTATTAATTAATAATTATTTAATACTGTTCAATAATATTGATCGAGTAATGACGTCCAAATGTACCTTGGTGTCAATAACGATAGCCCACCTACATACACTGTTAAGGGGTTCTCTTCCGAAAAAGTCCCATTAGTTGCACTTACAGAAACACCGCCTCGTTGATCTAGTGGCCGCAAAGCGCTACTGCTGAGTATGAGGTCCTGGGTTCGATTCCCGGGTCGGGCAGTGTTATTGGGTTTTTCCATTTGAAATTTCTAGGCAGCACTAGCCCGTTGTAGGGATTTGTACCCGGTTGATGGCAATAGGCTCGCCCCCTATTACATGGGACTTAAAACATAACTGGCGAAATGTGGGTGTACTATAGGTACACCTCTGCCTAACCCTTCGGGGATTACAGGCGTTTTACAGAAACACTGCTTTGGACCATGAACTGTAGTTTTTGTAGCTTTAGTAATAATTTCTCTTGAGCTGACTCCCGACTTCCACCAAAAGACCCGAAAAGTGATGCTCAAATAAAGCAATGCTCAAGGCAGTTCTCGACGCAAACTTTTTATCTATTGCAATTCATCCGAGCAAAAGCTACTTACTGGTCTTGAAAAAAACAAGACAACTTGACATATAATTTGCGATAACGTGAGATGAACTTGTACTAATTAAAAGGTCGCATATAGGTAGTCATCACAAACTGGTGACTCATTCACAGTAGCTGATACTGTTACTGATGGTTAAGTGGATTAATCTTCGATTGTTGTTCTAAATAAAGTAAAATGAAATAATCTATTACGTATGCTGGAAGCCTCCGAAATAGGAGAAGTCATAGAGCCTTGCTGTAAGTTTTAGGACATGACGCTTTTTCAAATTCAAATTATTTTATTTTACATAAACCTACAAGGGCACTTATGAAACGTCAGAAGCTAGTTGCACGGTTCCAATTGGTCGCTTCCTATGGAGAAGAGCCGGCAAGAAACTCCACGGTTACTCTTTCAAAAATAAACTTACTTACTCATTTTCGGAGTTCCATGCTTACCTACTACGAAACTGAAGTACCTAAACTCAACTCAATTAATCTTTCGAACAATTTGCATTGATGCATGTGAACCTACATTGTTTCGAATTAGACATAACAATCGGTCTTTTAAGTCTCAACAAGTTCCAATACTGTAGTTTCTACAAATTTCTCGTCATTCATTTCTTTTTAGTCATGTTGCATTACGAAATTAGGTGGTCCTGTGTCCGTCTCTCGACAGTTTCAATCAACGTGGTCATTCGGAACACTTGTATAATAAGGATTTGTGCCATTATGAATCAGCAGTTAACAGTATTCTTCTAAAGGTCCCTTCTTCCAAAGCTCCCCCGTCCCTATTAAACAAATGAAAATAAATAATTCTAAAAACTAAAGTTTGTTTACAATTCGAGTACTGAAGTTACCATTACCCTTGATTCCAGATGCGCTGCTCGCCGACCTTCAGAACTCCATCAACCCTGGCGCCAGGGTAGGCAGTCCTGGAGGCAGGAGTTCCCCTGGTGGAAGAACCGCCTCCCCTGGCAGAACCAGCTCTCCGCTTGGTAGAGGAAGCTCACCTGGACGCCTCAGCTCTCCGGGAGGCAGTTTGAATTCACCCTCATCTACGGGTTATGGCTCGATAAATGGATCTAGGAATATAACGTCAGATTATACTAAACCTGCTTCGGTAAGTAACAGCCTAATCCTAAAAGATTTAGTGAAGTCTGTCAGTTGATTATCTTTTTAAGATAGTGTGATTACAGTGTGGCTTGAAGGTTGAAGAAATTTTTGCTTAACTTCGAATTTACTGTAGTCTTCAAATTGGGAAACATAATCAGGTTAGGCGTAAGAACCAGAGGAGGAAGTTAGATAACAATGCTAAGTTTTTTAGCAACCAAAACTGCTGTTAAAACTGCTTACATGTTATAAAACAAGATCCCCCGCCACGTCTGTCTATTGTCTATTTCACCAATGGACAGAGTGATTCATGAGAAAGGCTAAGGTGTATAATTCATTAAGGTTTTATGTAAATTGGCTGAAAAATTACGATTATTGTTGAAGATGTCGGAAAAAATTATGGTGACTTTACTGAGACTTACTGGCGTTGCGCCACGTAAACCGTAAGAGATACATAAAATTAATGTTCTACAGGATTGTACATCTTAAAAAGTCCGCTTTAGTATATGTCTATCTTCTAAGGATGATCCAAAGTAACCACTTTTATCTTTTAGAATTTGATAAAAAAAATAATTGTGTTATTTCAATATACCTATATCTATCCTCTGACCGCGTTGTTCTTCAAAACTACGCAACGGATTTTGATGTGATTTTCATCATCATTTAGAAAATGTATTCCGGAAGTTTGTAAAATACATTACCATTAAACTTACATTTAATAAACAAAACTGGATGTTTTGTCAAGTCCTAAAAACCGTAGCGAAGTAGGGGTCGCTAGTTTTCATTAAACCAGAAGAATTAAGTTGACTAATAGCCTCTCTCAAAACGGTGAAGGAAAACATCGTGAGAAAACCGGCATGTCCTAGACCTCGCACTGAATCAGAATCGACCAACCCGCACTGGGCCCGCGTGTTGGATTACGGCCCACTCCCTCTCACAGAAAGAGGAGGCCTGTGTCCCAGAAGTGGGAACATTATAGGCTGATTATGCTTTTGCTATGCTACAGCCTCTCTCAACCAACATGCTTTATTCCCAACTGAATAATTACATCGTTCACAATGTAAACGACTAAGCGAATAAGTTAATACACCGTATAAGTATTAGGACGGCCATGCCCAACTGACCCGAATTACCGTCTTTAACGAGATTACCCATCATTTAGTCGATCATCCTCCAATATACCGATAATATAGTTGTTTACTAACTGACAGTAACATTATGTATAGTAGAGGAAGATAGCATTATGACTTTACGATATGTTGGCGAGACAATATTTGTATGATGAATGATTTATCTTTTATTAACTGCGCCCCGCGGTTTCACCCGCATACGTCTCGATCCCGTGGGAAAAAAAAAGTATCCTATGTTCTTTTCCAAGGCATCATCTATATATGTGCCAAATTTCATCCAAATCCGTTCAGCCGTTTTAGCGTGAAGGCGTAACAAACTTACTTTCGCATTTATAATATTACTAGCTGCGCCCCGCGGTTTCACCCGCATAAGTCTCGATCCCGTGGGAAAAAAAAAAGTATCCTATGTTCTTTTCCAGGGCATCATCTATATATGTGCCAAATTTCATCCAAATCCGTTCAGCCGTTTTAGCGTGAAGGCGTAACAAACAAACTTACTTTCGCATTTATAATATTAAAGGATTAAGGATATCAAATAACCTACTGTTAATAACATACATAATTATTACAAGCAAGTGTTAAAGTAAATCATTTTATCCTAAGCCTGGTTTTACCTGCGTAGGTAATTCTTGGGTATGTACTTCATAAAATTCAAAGTTTATTAGTTCCTAGCTTGAAAGTTATTGGTCTACTTTCTTTTAGATGAGTCGGTGATGACAATACCTTATAGTAATCTGATGGCTGTATGCTTAATGGTTGTCCTGAAAGAGGTTTTAGTTGAGATCCACGACTGTGGACGAGATAGAAGACCTTGTCGGACAAGGTGTATTTGTAGAATGACAGTTTGTTCGACAAGATGTCTTTTATCTCAGAGTTCTTCAGTTCCAATCCTAACGTTGTCTGCTGCTGAACATGAGCCTTTTCAAGTTGTACCAAGTATTTATAAGTTTTCCGTTTACCTTACTGTTTGTATTATTTCTATTAAAATACAGTTGTTTCAACAAAAATTTCTCAAGGTAGTAGGAGCCTTGGGTTTTCTCCATATTCCCATTAAAATATTATTGATACTGACGTACGTGACGAATTGTTTTACTATATTCCATTAAATACGTATAAATTCATAGAATTTAGTCTTCAAAGAGTCATTAATGACTTGTTGACGATTGTATGAGTATTCGTGGAGTTACGGGTATAAATAATAATGTTCAAAGTCGTAGTTTACTCAATGTTTGTATAATAATGTCTGGTTTCTAGGAATTAATGGACAGAAAAGCAGTTGATGATGAACTAAGAGCTATTTACAATTAATGCCGGTATATTAGTCTTTGAAGCGAAGATGATGATTAAAGAAAAAGTTTTAACTAATTTGGAAATTGGGACAAAATCTACTTTCTTCATTTTTCGATGTCCAATAAAGAGTATTACAGGAATACCGGTGGCGCAACCATGTTCATGGTGCCAGCAATATGTATACAGCTTTACGATCGGTATCTCACCAAGCGTCCGATTGATTGCGCAACCATGATGTCCTAGTACAATTTAGGTCTTAATATATGTCTATCTATCTATCCACTAGCATCACATGTAACGGTACCCTTGGTCCTATGTTTTCTGCTGTGACTAGAGTCTAGAAGACTGATAATTTCATCGTTACTACCATCAACATTATCAATTTGAATAGTCTTGTTCTCTGATCAATCTTCCATTGGCCCACCAAAGTGACTATGGTCACTTACCTCTTTCCTAGAAGACTTTAATGCAATACCAAAGTTAAGTTATTTAATCTTATATACTCCAGCTATGTTATCAAGAATAGCTTTTATAACATTATGCATGATTGTAATGCATAGTTCGACCTACAAACTGTGTCCTACTGCACTAAAGTCAAGTACAACTAGTTCTCATTCAGTCATAGACATTCCTTGTTTCTATATTGTTATGTTGATTATTTTATGATAACAGATAAACTGTTTTCCTTAGATGTGGTATTGTATTTTTAACTGTATATTTATCGTCTTTGGATTGAATCTGATTCAGTTGTGTGGTGTGGTTGGTTGCTTCGATAATATTTTATGGGCAGTGATGGGGGAGAAATTACTACAAAAATCTTGTATATCCTCAAAAACTCACAAGCCTAGGTTACACACATTGTAGGTCAAACCATTGTTCTGTTGTTGGTAATTAAACCAGATTTTTCTATGTATTCGATTGTTTTGCACAAAATGTAGTGGCAAAAAAATCGTCTATATATACATCCGGTCAATTGAACGCTTCCTAAATCCTAATTAAGGAGATCTAGATCCGTTCACAGTTTTAAATATTTATTTATTAAACATTCGCCTCGGCCCACATTTTCACGTTCGTCCATCAATGCCCCTGTTGCAGGCCGCGCGTTACCTAATGCATAAATTTCTGTGAGCAATATTTTCTTCAAAAGCCTCTGTCTGTATAGTTTTGTATTTTATAAGCAACTATTAATCTCGTCCAGTTCTTTAAACGCATGAAGATGTTGTTATGACACAGATGACCTTACTAGCCGACAGTGTTGCGGTTAGTAGATATATTAAAAACTGTTAAATCATGACTCACGATAATAATATTTGTAGAGACTAAACAAAGCAAGGTTTAATAAAATTATTTACTACTACTACATGCCTTGTTTCACGTGCAAACATTTTGTGTTTTACACAGCTGTTGTGTGTACGATTTTATGTGCAAAGATAACTCCTTCAGTTTATAATATTGAAATTGTAAACTGTATCAAAAAAAAAAAAAAAATACTGAGTAACATTTTCTAATGTATTTTCTGATCAGCGTATTAATTTCTTAATTATTATCCTCGGTTCAAAACTTTCGTCCGTTAGTGGTATACAGCGCCATCTAGCTTTAAATAACGTAAGAGCATCGGTACTCTGCATTTGAAATGGTTCCAAGAAGTATTGCTTCGAGTATAGATGTCACTACTTTTACTTCCTATGTTTAGAAACTTCTTTTTCCTACTACTTGATCGTTCATTATAACTTGTCCCTTGCGTTCATGTTGGCACCATTGCTTTTGAAGCTTAGTTTCAATACCAATAGGGTTCAAAATGGCGACTGACAGAACAGTACTACCAATCGCGTCACGGGACAAGTTATAACTCCCGTTATTCCGACCTCGCCGCCGAGGTCCTTTGCGATCGCGACCGCGTCCCCGACTAAATGATACTTCCTCCCCGACCCTTGGTCGATAACGAGGTGCCAGCAGTTGTTGCAGCTGAGCACGTAGCTTTAAATTCCCCGACTAATAATCATGATCAAAACTTTGATCCAGCCCGTCCCATCCTTGATGTTCTCCCTCCGGTTGACGCCCTAAGCCGAGGTTCGTACCCCACAGGGGGTGCCCTTAGCGAGCATTCACCTACTTTTAATTAGCATAGTTGAATAACCCCTGGCTGGAGGTTTTAAGTGTAGTAGCTTAAGGCACAGGAAAGCCCGGTTAAGTCGTCATGATCTCAGAGGTCAACTACGAGATGCCCTGCCTAAAAAACATAAAAAAAATAAAAAACAAGTTATAATGAACGCACTGAACGTTGTTTTGCAACGTCAACAATCTTAAAAAAACTCTTCCTTCAGGAAACGGGTTTTGTCGACGGAAGAATAGACAAAATGACAGATAAACAATCACAATCTGTCATTTTGTGTATTCTTCCGTCGACAACACCCGTAGAAAACCCATTTCTGTTTGTCATGCTACGTGTGCAGCTGTACTAAAAGTCTATCCCGTCTACTCTTTTAATATAAATCTTTATATTTACAATACACATACAGTAGTGTTAGTAAAGAAAACTTATAGCTAATGTTAGTATCCACAAAAAAGCAAAAAAAAAAAAATGCTAAGATTAGGCTGCCTGTCCACTGGAGCGGAGCGAGGCGGCGGAGCGGAGAAATGTGTCAATATTAACCAATAGAATCTAAACTCCGCTTCAGAGCTCCGCTCCTATTGGTTAATGTTGGCACATTTCTCCGCTCTGCTGCCTCAGTCCGCTCCAGTGGACAGGCAGCCTTAATCCACTGGAAATAAAAACATGCTGCAGATTTAAGACAGGATTATTCAATTTTTGAGCGATCTCTAATAGTGTAAGTTTGTCTACGAATGAATTCGAAACAACATCTTCTAAATAATTAAAAAATCAAAACTTTTCTGTATCCGTATCAAGATCATAAATAACACCCGTCACGTCCATCTCCCATTTATTTTAAGATGCTAACACGAGATTATGTTTTCCTTGGTGTTAATTTTCCGTGCAGAATTCTGACGCTGCACACAGTCACATACTAGTTTTCCGATTATTTCAAATTACAAGTTAACATTACATAGTGTATATTGTTTTCATAATTATGTTCTTCAGTCATTAAATCGGCTGTTGCAATCCACTGTTTGACTGTAAGGATATCTGTTCCTTCGTGTGCTCCACCACACCCGATACTTCTACATGTTTTATATTCTTTAAAGATAACATATTTAAGGCATTCAGTCCGCTTTTGTACCTTTATTGTGTATGTGGCGGCATCTACACCGCCACATATGAACTACGCATCAAAGACCTGACGTCACACAAATCCTGCATCGCGCTATTAGAGTTTACCGCGCGAAACCATATACACCGTGAAATTTGAATCACAGTTTTGCTAGAACAAACGTTGTTCAGACCATGGTCTACTACCATTCTACAGCATCCAATAAAAAAAAACATAATTGGTTTTTGAAAAAACACAAAAAAAAATTAAGTTTAAAATGTCAAGATTATCGTCACTCCTTACAACACAGACACCACGCATGGGACACAGCATTGTTTACAGGGAAATGTACCTCCATAAACGAAATTTAATAAGCAGTAGATAATCTTGACATTTTAAAGTTTGTCTTTTTGTGTTTTTCAAAAACCAATTTATGTTTTTTTTAATTGGATGCTGTAGACCATGGTCTGAATAACGTTTGTTCTAGCAAAACTGTGATTCAAATTTCACGGTGTATATAACTTTCCCGACATCAATCGTTGGACAGTTGCCCGCCAGACACGACACCCGTCTGGTCGGAGGATCCTCCCTTTTCTATAGAGGAGTAGTTTACACCCTGTTCCTCATACCCCTAAATGAACAAAGATAAACATTTTTAATTTGTTTTGTTATATGTAACACTAACAACAACAGAGCTAAAAGCAATAGTGGACAAGTATTTGACAAGAGTACCAGAAGGAGAACCTAACTACCTATAACGATTCAAGTACTCGGGTAAATGACAACTCGTGTAATCAAAGTAGTAGATACTTTATTAGTAAGCTCTTAATCATTAGTTATGTCATTTCTCATTATACTGCGCATGACCATCTCATCGCTAAGTCACTGCACAGTCACACTGCATTAGCTGTGTGCTTCTATGGATTCAAATAGCCCAGTTTAATTGCATACCTACAATTTAGTATAGAATATACATCTCGTGGCCATATCAAATTTGTGAACGTGCTTCGGTAAATAACATTCCCTTTCGAGGAGACTATCAGGGTTTGTATTGGCAGAACGCGTAGGGCCACGGTCAGTTTTTTTATAAACGGTTTACTTTCTGTAATTTATTCTAAGTTCAAATCCCCGAACGAGTCCAAGCCAGATACCCCAGAATACTGCTGCTTTCTCAGATATTTAGTCTAATGGCATTGTTATTACTTTACTAGTAAGGAGATCCGCTAATTAACAATTTGACAGTTGTAAGTTTGAACCCAGACAGGCGCTTCACTTTGTTTAAATTATATCATCACCACTGCTCTCAAAACTGTGAAGGAAAACATCGTGAGGAAACCGGCATGTCCTAGAACCAAAAATTCGAAGACATGTGACATCTACCAACCCGCACTGGCCCGCGTGGTGGATTACGGCCCACTCCCTCTCACCGCGAGGAGGCCTGTGTCCCAGCAGTGGGAACATTATAGGCTGATTATGCTTTTAATTAACCATTTTGCAATCAACACTAACAATGAAACCTTTCTTTGTCAACAGCCTACCTATCAAAACACATCACTGCTCAGAGAGACCAAGAAGGTAGCACCAGTTGAATACAGCACAACACAGACAACCTACAGTAGCCATTCACCTGGTTACAACTCAGGACAATCCACCTACAATGCAGGACAGACCAACTATAGCTCGGCACAGCCCGGCTATGGCAGGACAGGCTCGATGGACAAGAGTGGACGCGGTAACCTGACGGAATTGGACACACTACTCGATGACCTGAGCAATGCGAGATACGGGAACTACGTGGACAAGTCGACTACGTATAGTGAAAGAAATGGTGAGTGTTTAGTGTTTATATTTTTTTAGGATAGCATTTTGATTGGACGGTCTTTGCCCTACCTTGGGATCGATAGAATGGCCGATAACTACATAGTTGCCGGCCATTATAATACTATCGTATGTATATATGTTTATCCATATACAACATACAGGGTGGCAGGGCATCGACGCGAAAACTGTTACCATGAATTCAGTATATGATTCTGAAACCCCCTGCGTTGAAAATTTTAGTCGTTTTTTTTTTCGTAGCCGTTATTGTCCCACTGCTGGGCAAAGGCCTCCCACCCTCTTTCCACCTCTCTCTGTCCAGAGCTTCCAAGGACCAATCTATCTTAAAGGAGTCCAGCTCATCCCGCCATCTCCGTCTGGGCCTGCCGCGATGTCGTTTGCCATTAAGCGGGACCCACTGGGTCGTAAGTTTGGCCCATTGATCGTTTGACATGCGGCAGATGTGTCCAGCCCAATTCCATTTAAGCGTGGCAGCTTTCCGAGTGACATCAGTTATTTTAGTGATGGAACGGATTGTTGTATTCTTAATCCGGTCCACAAGTTTAATACCAAGAATCATACGTAGACCATGTTTGAGAACCATACGTGAGAATGGGAAGAATACACATATTTTGTCGGTTATTTAAAAAAAATCTTATCTTTCTTTTTGAAGATTTCAAATCAGTCATCAATATGAGCTTTAAATATTCACTGCTGCACGCGTAGCCATAACCACAATCCTCGTCATAGCTGTCATAATTATAAACAAAATTAATTGTCATACGAAAGTTTATTTCATCATCTTTGAGTTATTAACTAAACTGAATAATAAACCTTGACTAAAAGCACAAATCACTGTCACTTAGTTACAAAAAACAAAAATTACTACGAGGCTAAAACACTGAAAAACACGAGTGTTAATCCAAAGAAGCGGATGTATGATGAATTATGTAGTGTGCGTTGCCAGTGCAAAACACCAGAAGAGTCCAATATTAGTAAAAACAAAACATGATTAAAATAATGGGCGGGAATTTTTGTCCAGCACCACAGAATAGTACAGAAGGCGCACTCCGCATTTTAGGTATGAAGCTACAAGTACGCGGCGGGCCCGTCTTGTCGGGCCAATTCAGTGAGCGTAACGTAGTCAGAAGATATAAGAGTTACGCGATAGAAAGAGAGGGTTGCCTCTCTTTCTATCGCGTAACTCTTAAATACAAAAGTGTAGTGTGAATTCACACTACACTTTTGTATTTGTATGTACTCCACTTACGAGGCAAAGTTGCTCGAAACAAATGTATTTTATTTTAATTTTTTATAACTGTATGTAATTAGCGCTGTGCGACCTCAATTGCACTTTATTGAGTCGTAGCAAAAGTCGCTTTTTATTCAAATAATTTTGTGGAGTGAACCATCTGTAATTTGTGCCAGCACAGGAATTATACAGGCTTACAATAAGTGTTCCGATGGTTCTATACGTTTCTCCGACAGCCATTTTAATAGTATCATAGTATATCATATCATACTATCATCATCATCATATCATATCCTCGGAGACAAATAAGGGAATTTATAATAAAAACCAAGGAGTAGAAAATCGCTAAATCACAGAAACTAATAGCATAATCAGCCTATACTGTTCCCACTGCTGAGACACAGGCCTTCTCTTTTGGAGAGGGAGTGGGCTGTAATCTACCACGAAGGCCCCGTGCGGGTTGGTAGATGTCACCCGTCTTTGAAATTTTGGTTCTAGGACATGCCGGTTTCCTCACGATGTTTTGCTTCACCGTTTTGAGAGCAGTGGTGATGAAATTATTTACACAAAGTAAAGCGCCTGCCTGGGTTAGAACGCTCGACCTACAAGCCGTTACCACTGGGTTACCACTCCTCACTAGAAACTAATTAACAAAATTTTCAATTTAGAAACCTGTAGTAAAACTCAGGTCACTATGTTTTATAATAATTTTATTACCCAACCAATGTTACACCGCAAAATACAGCCAGCACACCTCCGTACAACCCTACTGTCAAGATTAGAATCCCCGCGTTCGCCGAGTGTTGCCAAGTCATCATATCGATTCTAACGATTCATCAAATCGATAATACCTGCCGTTATTCGGTTTATTTAAAAAAAAAAAAAAAATATTAATTCCTATTAAAAATCATAAACCTTACAAGTGATAATATTTTGATTTACTTACGTCAGTGTTTGAAGTGGTTTAAAATGTTGTCATTTTGAAATGAATAGACTAGCTAGTTAAAATTAGTAATGTTCCATTTCGTAAAGTTATGTTGATTTCTTGACAGATCATCTGACAATCTTAATTAAACATCCAACCACGAAAATACACCATTTTACTATCAGAAGCAATTCGTTATTTCCAAAGTTGAGATAAATATGATTTATCAAAACCAAGCGCTCCCATAATTCTGGCTCGTGTAGGATGTGAAGATTATTTCATGTACGCCGAAACGATTCATTTGCGATAACCTCGGGTGTAACATTTCTGTAATATATTAGCCCTGTAACCTAAATTTCATGCTGGAAAGCACTATAATTACAAAAAATATCGTATTGACCTAGATATTGTAGCGATGATGGCAGCTGATTTATCTTTCCATGTAATAACAACGTTTACCAGAAAAATATTTGTTTAGTGAAAAGAAAAATTGAATTAGAAATAACTAGGATAATTAGAAAGTACCTGGGCGTCCGAGCTCTGCTCTGGTGAAAATAGAGAATGCTCATTTAATAATATAGGAAAGTTCAAACTAATTCCATGCTGCCATGATAGTAGGTACTTACAAATTCCATGCTGCCATGTCATTATTCTAAGGTAGCCATCTTGTTCTAAACTTTGGGTGAAAATACGGAGAAAATAAAATTTCCCAGATATGAGACCTAGCTAGATCGATTTATCGTCCCCGTAAATCCCTATTGCATATTCATCAAAATCGTTCGAGCCGTTTTCCAGAACGTAATTACAAATATATGTACAGGGTGGCAGGTATCATCGACGCGAAAACTTTAACCATGGATTCAGTACATGATTCTGAACCCTCCTGCGTTGAAATTTTTCGTCGATTACTTAAAAAATATCTGCTGTTTCATAGAAAAGTGAAGTGTTTGACCTATGCGGTCAAAATATATGGAACAGCTGATTTAAAAAAAATTAGTAATCGTGGCTCGGAATGGGACTAACATCATAATGATCATGTGGATCATAGGACTGACTTTGCTCTTGACTGTTATATGATTGTTTGTTACTGGCATTATAATTCGACCTACTATTTGTTTCTCAACAGATTTTTTTTAAAACGGTTCTGCAATTTACTTTTTCTTTTTAGGGTTCCATACCCGAAGGGGGCCAAACGGAACCCTATTACTAAGCCTCCGCTGTCTGTCTGTCTGTCAGTGGGCTGTATCTCATGAATCGTAATAGGTAGACAGTTGAAATTTTCACAGATTGTGTATTTCTATTGCCCCTGTAACAACAAATAATAAAAATTAATTTAAAATTAAAGGGCCCATACAATAAACTTTTGATTTTGAAACAAAAAATTTCAAACCCTGGCATGTGGCATGTCATTGTCTAGAACTCATCAGGTAGAGTATTGTTTTTCTGTCTTCAAAAATTAAGGCAATATGTGCCCGTTGTCAGTTTTAGACCATTTTTGTACAAGCTCTATCGCAACAACTAAACAAGTTAGGAATTTGAGACTTCTGTATATTATGCACCATAAAATTGTATTTATACAACAAATATTAAATACGCCGATTCATAAGTTTATATGGGCGATTTGCTGCAAATGCAAAAATTACTTTGTTTGTCACATTATCATTATGAAATACAAATTTATCTTTACGATTTTTTAAATTTAAGATTAAAAATATTCTTCGTTTCATTTATCTGAACTAAAAACAAATATATTAAAAGGGTCCCTAATCAAGAAACGTGTTTTTTTTGGCGTTTATTGCTAAACTAGCGACCCGCCCCTGCTTCGCACGGGTATAAACCGGTACCCTAATTGCGTAATGCAACACAATCAGAATCTGTTTCGATGTGAAACAGATTGCTAATTCATTGCTTCATAAGTTGGAAAAAAAATCTGTTCAACAACGTAAATAGCGCAATAAATGTTGTTGAACTGTCAAAATGAAACAAATTAGGCAAAATTGATTACGAAAATGAGTTACACAATTAGGGTACGGGTTATTATACATATAAACCTTCCTCTTCAATCACTCTATCTATTAAAAAAAACCGCATCAAAATCCGTTGCGTAGTTTTAAAGATTTAAGCATACATAGGGATATAGGGACAGAGAAAGCGACTTTGTTTTATACTATGTAGTGATATTGTACGATGGTACGGAACCCTTCGTGTGCGAATCCGACTCGCTTTTGGCCGGTTTTTTCTTTTTCCGTTGCTGCTACGATGAAAATTATTTTCTTCACCATAATCATCATAACCTCTAAATTTCACGACCACGGTACCAATTTCTTTAGCCAAAACGTTTTCACTACGCCATACATCAACAAATACATCGGTATACAGTAATAAATAGTATGTTTGTTTATAGCTGTAAGTAATCGGCAAATGTCTTCACCAAGGCCAGTCCTCGCCCCATCAGAAATAGAACACCGTTCCAGATTGTTTGGGTTACAAACTAATGTTGTATTACTGGCTTTGAATATGTTTTCTTTCTTGAGTTCTTAATAATATGTGGTATTATGATAGTGTTCATGTCAAGCTTTTATTATCTTTGAGATGATTGTATTGTTGTAAATCATATTGAGTTGCAAAATTATAGGAAAGTTTCTAGTAGCATTCAAATTGTATGATGCCTAATGGTGTGGTTTAAATTTGTGACGTAATCAAACACAATCTTTAGTAGCAAATTGCTAAAACCGTCGATATAAAACATGTTCTTCTTTTTGTTTCTTAACAAAAACGTAACACAAAATCTTATTAGCTCAGTCTGTGAACTTGTAAAGTATGACACTCATTTGTTTCTTCAGAATTTTGTCAGCAAACACTTCGTTCTCATTAGAAGATGTTCCAATTAGTGGTACATGATGTCTTCAATCCAATAAACTTAAATTACTCGCTCATTTAACGACATTTGGCATCACCCTGACACTTGTACAGACATTTGGATTCGATCTTGTATACAAGACCATATTTTATAGAAAGCACTATTACTTCCTATATGTTTGGCAAAATCTCTAGAAATGTAGACTGCATTTATGTTTAGTTTTGAAATTGTGTTGCTATCTCCGAGCTTCCAGTGATCTAAAGATAGAAGTGCAGTTTCGCAGCGCGTGTAAAAAATTTTCATTCTTGAGAATCTTTCAACTGTTTCCAACGTATACCTAGTTATTTTCTTAAAACAGATTACTTCAATATGACCAAGTAATTTCAACTTTAGCTGTTTCATATTCGCATTTATTATTCCTCATCTTTCATCTTGAATCACCTGTACAGTTTGTGTAGTTGATAACCTGATCTTTTCAGTAACGTCGTGCTTCAACCAACACGTTTTCTTCTTCAACATCAAACTCTCGTAAGTCAATGTTGATAGCCATTTCTATTCCATCCTCTTCAAAACCGATTGATCATAACTGCTCAGTTGTGTATCTCTAATTGTCCATAACACGCATGACTTTGATCTTCAAACGTGCAAAACATTTCACGACCTCACCTCGTTGTCATTACCTCATCTGTCGTTAGTTTATCCCCAAACTCATGCTTACATCATGGCTATCGCTTTTTAGCATTCCGTGTTGAAACACTGGAAAATTAGTATACCTGAGCTTTCAATCTTCACAGTTCCT
The DNA here is from genome assembly GCA_963680765.1 of Agrochola lychnidis. Classification (NCBI taxonomy): domain Eukaryota; kingdom Metazoa; phylum Arthropoda; class Insecta; order Lepidoptera; family Noctuidae; genus Agrochola; species Agrochola lychnidis. Next base: position 4,592,313 of record OY796863.1, on the reverse strand, counting down.
ATCAGATCAAATAGCTTATCCAATCACAATAATGCTTTTAGCATTTCATTCAACAAATACTATTAGATGCGTGCCCATCGATTTATCTCCTAGTAAATCGATAAATAAATCTTTAGGGCCACTTAACCTTACAGGTCAACCGTTTAAGGGTTCAACATCTGCTTCTAATAGATTTATAATTTCCCTAAGGCAACTATTTAGTACAGAAAATGTTGGTATTTTCATAGCCAAAGGCAAGGCAAAAACTCAGGACGGAGATGCCTCAGCGGCCCCTCTTAGGCTACCTGGCCACTGGAGCGGAGTGAGGTAGCGGAGCGGAGAAATGTGCCAATATTAACCAATAGGAGCAGAACTCTGAAGCGGAGTTTAGATTCTATTGGTTAAGAGCCTATACAACCTCAGCTCAAATTCACTTTTTATCTCGCTCGCACCATATTGCTCGCGGACTGAGTGAGAGCGAGACGAAGTGGGGTGCTAGCGGCTCCGAGGCGCCAATAATTTAGGTAATTGCTTTTTACGGCGAAAATAAAGGTAATTTAAAAAAAATAAAAAACATAGTCGCTGCTTTATAGTTAGTTCAGTTATTATGCAAAGTTTCATGATCTAATTTGAAGTATTTTTTGAATACCAGCGGTTTATTGTTCGGTTTGGAGGTAACTTTGGAATTTTTTTCTATCGAGAAAATTGTATGGAATCGTGTTTTCGTCTAACATAGAACTTAACATTAATCCTTAGCTTTAACATATATTTATTTCAAAATTAATGCTGCAGTATTTTTTCGATATAACGGAGGATCATGTTAAGCCATTTGAGGTAGTATAGGCCCTTAATATTGGCACATTTCTCCGCTCCGCTGCCTCTCTGCGCTCCAATGGACAGGCAGCCTTAGAGGCGTTGTCAACATTTTCCATACAAATCAAGGGTCTCACTAATAATAATACCCCGATCGAATTTCGGTCACGGCGGCCAATCTCAACGCAGACTAGTCAAGTACGCAGGAGATATTATAGTGCACAAGTGTGTAAACATAAGTGCACTCTCTGTTTCAGAGCGTTATCAATAATTATCATAGTGACGTTTTGTCAGCGTGCTTCTAGTGAGGCGATTTGTGAACGTGCTCTTTGCGGGTGCGAAGCGAGCTGTCCGCGACTACGCGAAGTATACGCCGCGTTCACACAATCACACTCGCTTGTCTCGCTCTCTCTTGTATATTCACGTTAATCGCTTCCGTTACGCAAACGCAGCGAACACGTTGCGTACACGTGGCGTGCTCTCTACGCACACGCAGCAAGCGCGTTAAACAATCGCTTCGCTAAACTGGCTCGCAAATCGCCTGTGTGATAAGGCCCTAAAGGAATTAAAGCGGTTTCGCGCTACATCCAATCCGAATCCGAGAAATGTCGGTCCGTAGTAGCCATAGTACTATTTGTATGAGGGGTTGCCCACTAGATCCGAACTTTGTCCGTCCGAATTTAGAACATTCCCAATTCGGATTTAATTCGAATTCGGATCGGGCGTAGTGTGTAACCGCTCTTGCTCTCATAGCTCGATGGGACGCATTACGACACTAATAACGTATAGAGTCTGTTACAAAATTAGTGCGCTCAACGTAGTTTCGGCGCCACGAATTTTATTTGTTCTACCGTCTCAAGACGCTGCCAGCGCTGCGATTCCGGTCTTTGTGGCAAGGAACCTTAGACGCCAGACGTACTGGCAACCGATCACTTTTTCACAAGGGCCTGCACTTGGCATTGGACGAATTCGTCAAGACCATCCCAGCTGTCCCGTTCCTTTTCACAAAACAAACATTATGTTTGACCACGTTTAATATTATTTTCATACATTTCAGTTTTCATATTCAAACTTGTCAAAATATTATGTAAACAAGCCGTTAACTACTGCAAAGTAGTGCTAACATTGTTTGTTAATCATAAACGTTAATGAACCTAGAATTATTGTTCTCAAAGTTGGTTTCGTTGCCAGAAGTTTCGGTAAATTTTGTACACTTTTGAGTATGATTAGCAAGGTTTCTTGAATATAAATAACATTGCTGCAGCAGTTTATAAAACTGAAGTGTTGACTTGGAGCTGGAAATTTTTGGACGGTCCTATAGAATATTATGTTCGTGCAGCAAACTTTTGATTTATCCATGTCTCGTATAATTTATTTGATTACTTTCAACAAAGTGATCATAACTGCGTTTGCACTGGCGAAACATTCACATAAAAACATATTGAAATCTCTATTTTTAACCGATTTCAAAAAAAGGAGGAGGTTCTCAATTCGTCTGTATTTTTATTTTTTTAATGTTTGGTACCTCAGGACTTTCGACTGGGTGAACCGATTTTGATGATTATTTTTTTTATTTGAAAGCTGGTGCTTCCCGTGTGGTCCCATACAAATTTTATTAACTTTGCTTGTATGGTTTTTGAGTTGGGTTCAATAATACGTTTTTTTCCCACTTAGTATATGGATGATAACTTAAGTTCCTGTCACTGTTGTTTACATAGCAGGTAGTGGTATTCGAATTTGTGTGGGGTAGGTACTACAACTAAAAACTGAAAAATAAAAACTTTAAAAAGTAAAGTTTTTTCTGTCAAACAGTGGATCGAACATTAACAGAAAATAGAGATTTCAACATGTTTTATGTGAATGTTTCGCCAGTGCAAACGCACAGTTACCATCCGTGAATAGATCGTCAGCCGACAGAAATGTGTCTACTAATTACCAGGATTTCAAGATGCCTATAATACCTACCTATACCTACATCAAGTCGAATTTGCGTACATATCCTATACTATTACATGAGCAATATTTGTATATTCCTATATATATATTTTGTAATCACGTTCTCGAAAACGGCTCTAACGATTTCGATGAAAGTTGCAATATAGGAGTTTACGAACGTGAAAAATCGATCTAGTCTCATATCTAGGAAAAATCGTTTTTACTATTTTCACAGCCTCGGGAATGTGATACAACGTTGATATTTGGACGATATGTTTGTCGTTTTTCACCCGAGCAGAGCTCGGTCGACCAGCACCCTAATTGCGTAACCTATTTTCGTAAATAATTATGCCTAATTTGTTTCATTTTGACAGTTCGACAACATTCATTGCGTTATTTACGTTGTTGAGCAGATTTTTTTTTTCCAACTTAGAAGCAATGGTGGATGTGTTTCGATTTGAAACAGATTAGCAATCTGTTTCAAATCGAAACAAATTGTGATTGATCGTGTATTTCGCAATTAGGGTACAGGTACTTCAACTAACGAGCCCTAGGAGAGTCTCGTGCCGACATAATAACAGCCACTCGGGTCGATCAAAGGTTAAGCTACGCTTGCCGCGGTCGCTTCGTGGATGGGCGACCATCCATTATATATCGAGAACTTTTCTGATTATTCTAGAATCTAAGTACTTACTCCACAAAAACTATTTTTATTCCAGTTTTTTTATCGTAGTGGTACTTGCGAAAAATAATCAATTAACAAGTTGAACAAACGCTTGTATTTACGATTGCAGTTCCGATAAAGACCTCGTGAAAGACGTAAAATACGTAACGTGAAACGTTGTATTTACAGATTTTATAGATTTCCTGTGCTTTGCTTTCTTTGAGATACATATAGGATACATACAATCGTTCTAGCACTTTCAAGATAAGACTTTCCGCAACTTAGAAAACGGTATTGTACTGTTTTGGCCACTACCTTGTTCAAGGTGTTTTGTTTATTTTTTTTCTTACAGTGGACTCGCTTTTGAACACTCATCCCACCTAATTTTAGGCGATGATGCGATCAACATTTCGCCAGTTATGTTTTAGGCCCTTTTAATAGGGGGCGAGCCTATTAGAATGCAAATAAAGATATGAATATGAATATTGCCATTAAGAGGGCCCTTCCCGATCTATCTATCGTCAACGCAAGTATGAGCGAAAAGCATGTTGTTTCATCTAGCGCAAGTGAAAACTGCTAACAAGCATGTGAGAACGCGATAACATTGTACGAAAAATAGTGTGCGGAAACTTGTTTCAGGAAATACGTTTTTTTGAGTAAGCTTTACTAATTTGTAAAATAAATGTCTGTCATTTAGAATCTCTCAAGGTTTCTATGCCGATGTTTTCTTTACTTTTACAATTTATGAGTACATTATGAACGGCCAAAGTCCAGGTAAAAATTGTGCAAAAATGCAGATTTTCGGAGGCTTGTACTGAATTTATTTCTCGAAATTTTAATTTTTTGGTTTCATAGAAACCTAGAAATAGTGCACAAGACACCTATTAGTTTAAAAATTTCAAAGAAAGATGTGTTACGACGCCATAACGACGTACGAGCGTTTGTATGAAAAGTATGACGGGTTGGCCGCTCTTAACCGGGCATAGATCCAGGTCCCGGGCTATTCCACAAAACTAATGTTTTTAAGTTAAGCAGTTAAACACACCTCCTTTTAGTGGCACACTCCAGTTAGTCATTTTAACTTTATTTTACTGATAAGCTTTATTTTCTTTGACAGTATCAGACGGATATGCCCGCACCAACGGTACAGCCAGCCCAGCGTCCTCCAGACCTACGGTGGACTCTCTCCTCGACCAGCTCAGCGCAGAAATTCCCAATGGGTAAGTTACACTTTATTGGTCGTAATTCTTTAAGATCTTAAGACCTACAATGTCATCGTTCTAGAAAAAAAAAAACGTGTGGCACTCGGGGACTGCTGATTGTTATGATTATAATTGAGTAAAGCCAAATTCGTTACGACCGCGAATCATTTTTTAATCAACATAAAACCTGACACTGACCTGCAAAATGCAAAAAACGTAAGAATATTTGAATTTCGCGGGCTACCTTGACGCTTCCCCCTTAAATGGCAAATATTTGTATATATATATATTTTTTTTTTGTAATCACATTCTTGAAAACGGCTCTAACGATTTCGATGAAAGTTTCAATATAGAGGTTTACGGGGGCGTTAAATCGATCTAGCTAAGTCTCATATCTGGGAAAATTCGTTTCCTCTATTTTCACAGCCTCGGGAATGTGATACAATGTTGGTATACCTGGATGATATGTTTATCTATTTTCACCCGAGCAGAGCTCGGTCGACCAGGTACTTTCATAAGTTTGTCACATGATGAGATCATAGTGCGAGATATTTTGAGGCCAGTAAATATGGTCTCTTCTTCCTACCAAAGTGTTATGTATAGAATAGCGATATAGAAAATTTATTACTAGTGAGTGGGCTTTCCCACGATGTGGTACCATAAAAAAACAATTTATTATGTTTGAAAAATAGATCAGGTTGTGACAAACAACTTTACTACTAGCGCAGTTCAAATAACTGATCTATTGAAACCCCAATTTTTTTTTTTAAAGTAGTTAAATTTTTTGAGTAATTTGTTCAATAAAATATTTTTTACTTTGAAAAATAATAAAACTATTACACAATATTGCATTAACAACATACTACCTGAAGAGCAATATAAAAAAGCCACTTGCAAAGTGCCAAAAAATCTAAATATCTCCTAAAATCAAAATCAAAATCAAAATATTTTATTTCACATAAACCTACAAGGGCACTTATGAAACGTCAGAAGCTAGGTGCACGGTTCCAATTGGTCGCTTCCTATGGAGAAGAGCCGGCAAGAAACTCCACGGTTACTCTTTTCAAAATAAATTGTTTCTACAATGTTTTTAAATTACAGTGTTGATAGGTATGGGAGAACAGTGTAGGCCTATCAACAAGTACCAGGTACTTAGTTAAATAGAAAATGGTCCACAAGTATACAGCCTACAACGTTCTCACATTCACAAAATCTAAAAGAAAAGAATCTATATAAAAGATAAACAAAATAATAAAAATAAGGACCTATTTAAACCACACCTATTAAGACCTATTTGACATGATTGCCTAGTGGCATGTTACAGCTGTAGTCAGCTGTAACGAATCTAATTTGATTTAAAAAAATATATATATATATACAAAATTGTAGGTATATAATGTCAAATACTGAAAAGATTAGTCAATGAAGTATGTAAAAAAAAGTTAAATAAAATAATCATCGTAATTTGGGAGCAGTTAATAGATATTTACATTGTTATGCTGTTAATGAGGTACCAGGGAAGCCACATGAGCAGAAGGAATTATTGCCAGACTTCCTTGTCTTCAACCTAAACCACACAAGTTAGCTACATGAAGTGAAACATCTATACAACTGTTTTTAAGATTTTGAAAACAGTTTTATAGATGTTTTTAATACACTTGAATGTTGCTTTTTACTTCAAGAAGCTGTCTTGCGTGGTTTCGGAAATATTTCATGATAAGTTAGTGGCTTTTTTATATTGCTCGTCATATATATTCTATTTATATTTCCGTCGTGTATATTCTATTTATTTCGATCGTTGACACACCCACTGTTTTATTATATCCGTTCCTCGGTCCGCCAGAAAACATTATCATTCAAAGTAGCAAAAAGTCAACAAGTCCGAAGAAAAAAGTTTCCAACAGTCGTTTATAGAAATAACTAATGCCAGAAATTGTTTCGACCATAAATAAAGACCTTCTAGAGCTGCCAAGTACTTGAACATATTAATTCTAATAAAAGGAAAACCCATGTTGTGTAAATTATACTTTTATGCTCGTGTTAAAAATATGGTTTTCTTTGAAGTGTGTGAACGAGCCATTATGTGGCCTCAAATAATACGTTTACAGCCAGTATAAACAATGGTGGAAGTGGTTACAATCTTTTTTTAATTGTAACTATAAAAGTATGATGCTAGACTTGAAAATTATATTTCAGATTTTTCTCTCTGTTCAACAAAATGTCACCCCTTGACTGTCCGGAGCTCTCCTGGAGATTGATAACAATTAAAATTCTATTGTGTCCCATTAAGGACAATTGAACTCTTAATAAGATTAAACAATCCATACTTAATATTATAAAAAGCTGATGTGAGTTTGTATGTAGTAGGTAATCTCCGGAAACAATTGATTCGATTATGAAAACCCTTTCAGAAATGGGAAGCTACAGTATTACCGACTGTCAAAATCTTATCTTCTTAATATATATAAATTACGTGTCACGTTGTTTGTCCGCGATGGACTCCTAAACTACTTAACCGATTTTAATCAAATTTGCACAACGTGTGCAGTTTGATCCAACTTGAAAGATAGGATAGCTTGCATCTTAATTTAGGAAAAAAAAAAGATATGAAGAAAAATTATGTTTTTACAAATTATGGTAGGGTAGGTAGGGCAGGTACTCGCGCACATTTGGGAGTGGCGCGAGGAGGCGAAACGCCGGGGCTTAACTCCGATGCCGCAAGAAGTCGCGGCACAGCGGACAGAGCTCCGGCGGGATCTCATGGTGGAATGGAGAGTGCGATTGTCGCAACCCAGCGCTGGGCACGCCACAATTGCGGCGATAAGACCCCTCTTTGAGGAGTGGCTAGAGAGGCGCCACGGCGTCCTCACCTTCCGCCTGACACAGGTGCTCACCGGACATGGCTGTTTCGGGAGGTACCTGTTCAGGATAAAGCGGGAGGAAACGCCCGGGTGTCATCACTGTGTGGATCGCCCAGAGGACACGGTGGAGCATACGGTGGAGATCTGCCCGGCTTGGGCAGGGCATCGCCGTGTCCTCGTGGAAGCGATCGGCGGTGGTGACCTCTCGCGTCCGGCCCTGATTCGGGCCATGCTACGGAGCGAGAGGAAATGGGAGGCCGTCACCTCCTTCTGCGAAGCAGTAATGCTTGCGAAGGAGGAGACGGAGCGCGTGAGGGAGAGGCAAATTTCGCGCCCTCGCGCCCCTAACCGCCGCAGGAGGAGACGCCCTGGGCGTCGGGAATCACAAGAAGATTTCCGGCCACCGAAGGCGCGGGCTTGCGGACGGTGAGCAATGGGCAGCTTGCCGTCCGATAAGGACCAAGCCCGGGTCGACGGCGCGTTGTGTTCCACGCGCGCCTCAAGAGATGTCAGCAGAATTGACGGGGTCCGCTAGGGCCAATGCCTGCCGGGGGTTCGAAGAAAACCGATAGGGACATCGTGGCCCCCTGGCAACATGGCAACTGAAGGAGGGGTGGGTTTTAGTCAGTAAGAGTCTGACACGCCCTCCCGCTCCACCCAGAGCGGGAGAAGTTATTTGATGATTTCCCACCCAAAAAAAAAAAAAAGGTAGGGCAGGTAGGGTAGTAAGTGATAAAGATAGTCCACCCCAAACATTTATATGGCAAAACAACGTTTGCAGGGTCAGCTAGTTATTATATATTTTATGTTAAAAAAGTACTTACAAAAACTAAAATAATAGTTTTAAATATAATAAAAAAACACTTATTATTCACAATGAGGACAGCATCGCACATCTAAACTATTGGTTTACAGTAAATCCCATAATTACCTACTTTTATTCTCACTTTATTATGCCATAAATGCAACAAAATATTGTCCGTTTGAGCCATCGTAATATGCACATGCTAAAACAGTTACTCGCATGTATGTAAAAGCAAATAGCCCATCTGTTAGAATATGTAATAAGAAATGACATTTGATGGCACTGCCAATTCTTGTAGAAATGATTACGTCTCTCCTTCTATAAATAATTTGGTAGGTATATCGAACATAATCATATTAGTTTCTCCTTAGGTTTAATGACAAGTTTACTGAAGGAACAGGTTATGATAGTACCTCATCAGCATCAGCACAGAGCAGTTCACTTCACTAGTTCAATATAATTTAACGACGGTTAGCGAGATCCTTATACTAGACTTATAACAAATCGCCAATCCGCCTTGAGCTAGCGTGGTGATCAATACCTATGCCTTCTCTGTATGAGAAGAGGCCTTTGCCCTGCAGTGGGACAATAATAGGCTAGTATTATTATATCGTGCAATCTATCTTGACCAATCTCATCCATCTATTACCAGTCAACTGACGAAGTTCCTTGTTTCTCCTAGCCTGAGGGTATCTTATTATCATCATTCTATAGCAGTACATTGTTGGACATGACATCTCTAATTTAACGCAACTTAGCCCGATCCTTAACCAATCTCATCTATTACTGGCTAGCTGACGAAGTTCCTTGCTCCTCCTAGCCTGAGGGCATCTTATTATCATTTGGCTATAGCAGTCCATTGCTGGACATGACATCTCCAATTTAGCACGACTTAGCCCGATCCTTGCCCAATCTCTTCCATCTAATACCGGTCAGCTAATGAAGTTCCTTGCTCTTCCTACCCTGAAAGCTTCTCATTATCATCAGTCTGTATGTCCATTGCTGGACGTGACATCTCCCATTTAACGCCTCTTAGCGCGATCCTCGACCAATCTCATCCATCTATTACCGGCCAGTTGGCCGTATCCTGACAGCATGTTTTTATCACTAGTCTATATAGCAATCCATTGTTGGACACGACATCTTTAATTTTACGCCTCGTAGCCCGACCCTCACACAATCCATCCATTACCAGACAGCTGGCGAAGTTCCTTGCTCCTCCTAGCCTGAGGGCATTTTATTATCATTAGGCTATAGCAGTACATTTCTGGACACAAAATCTTCAATTTTACGCCGCGTAGCCATAGGGCTAGGGAGGATAGCCTCATCTAATCTCATCCATCTATCACCAGCCAGCTAGCGCAGTTCCTTACTTCTCCTAGCCTGAGAGAATCTTATTATCATCAGGCTATTGCAATCTACTGCTGGTAGGCCTCAACTCCTCAATGCTCGGCTCTCAATCAGCTGCTACCAGCCACCCAGTGAAGATCGTCGCTCCTCCTAGCCTGAGGAAGTCTTACACGATGTTGTATTTTATCGTTAGTCAAACTGTTGCTGTTTACTGTCATTTTAATTGACCATTTTACACCTACGTAACTATTGTTTATAGAATTGGCAGTCACGTTATTACGGATATAGGAACTGGTAACTCGTGCATTTACTAATGAGCATATGTGCACTACGTGCAGTTCCTATGCAATAGCAATAGGCGTCATATTGCCTTGGCAATAAGCCCGTAAAGTGATACGACGATGAAGAAGAATTGTAATGTGCGATTGAATTTATTAGCTTTCACGTAGATCGTGTTTTAAAATGTTGGGAACTAACGTTTATTTCAAAATAATATTGTATTTTAGTAGATAAAGGTGCTTACAGATTTGCGATTCTGACGATTAACGGCGATTTAGTATAGCGTTGTAGAAATCTGTGAAAAAGACCCATCTTTCGGCGCCACAGTAAACAGCTTGACCTTTTTAATCCACAGTCGAATATTCTAACCTCAATTTAATTATATCCAACATGTATGCCAGTATAGATTTAACTCGCGCTTTCAACCGGAAATTCCATTTTCATTACGATTTCTTTAAATTTTTCTTACTTGCAAGCGAAAGAGTATATAATATAACTCTCTCTTTCTTCAGTACTTTCTGTGCTGCCTGTTCTAGCTTTTGTCATCTCAAGAGAGACCAAGATCAATTCTATTCTTTAAAGCCTTCGTGAGTCTTCTTGTACGGAACTTCAAAAAATAATCACGTTTAGATAGAGTATCGGGCCGTGGGCCGTCGACTGGGCCGTGTGAAAACTTACCTATTTTTGTAACACGCACAAATAGCACGGGATGACGTCATAGCAGTGTTTTGTTATTATAATCGCCCCTTCGGTGTGGCCATGCGCCGGAGTCTGGAAGGACTGTCTGATTCCTGTGGAAATGATCTTTCGTGTAATGTTTAGATAGTTTTTGCTGCTCAAACTATATGTTTTCTTGTTTCAACATCATGTTAAGTCTCATCATTCATCTCATCTCTTTTAATTTATTCATTACTTGCCTTTATAGATGTTAAACTGTTAGCTTTCCAAATAATAAATCTTTTAATATTACCTAAAAAACAAGAGTCTACTGAAAACCATTTAAGAGGGTTTATCCTAAAAGTTGGCAACGTCGTAAATAGCTGTCAAATATTTACCTGTTTTGATTACCTAATTTAGCAATATTACTGTATGGAATTAAGAAATGTGGCTAACTAGGGAACTAAAATATTGATTATGAAATGCAATAATTAATATCGTAATACCGAATATCGTTGGCGTAGGTGGAGAACTAAATAAAAAAATCTTGTTTGGAGAAAATTGCGATTTATTTATGCGGCATGATTTGGGTGTTACGAAAATGGAGAAAAGTCAATTTGACCAAAATCGCAGTTATTTAGTTCTCTACCTACGCCGACAATATTTAGTTTTAGATGTAAAAAAAGTATTTGGAAACTTTCCAAATGCCTTTTTTACACATAAAATTGTTACAACATCAAATTCAGTGTTAAAATTGCAATTTATTTTTAATATTCTAGGGAACTAGTTAGCCACATTTCTTATTTCCATACAGTAATATTGCCAAATTAATAAAAACAGCGAAATATTTGACATCTCTTTGCGACGTTGCCTACTTTCAGAATAAACGCTCTTAATAGCTAATTCAGTTATTCAATATAAGATTCAGCTTTGAAACCTAGTGAAATCTTCTAAGTATGTATAGTTTCAATCTAGTCTATACGTTTCTAGCGTTGCTTCAGCCAGGTGCAAAACCTGTAAATCGGTGTTATAAATTCGATTCAGCACTTATCTTTTACATTTAGGATTTTTTTCTGTAATCCTTACTTTGCATACCTACCAAACTCTTTATAAGAAATGTTAAAAGCGTGCAATACATTTACCTTTCAATTGCCCTCGGGACGGGAATAATTCAATTTGACGGTTCGTGTGCAACAGTCTGAAAATAATAACTTTACCTACTAAACTGAAAACGTAAAAACAAATTTTCTCTTCATCGTCATCATTGGCGGCTTTGGTCAAATTGTATGTTAATTTGCATTAATATTCTGAAAAAGTCACGCATACAATCAAAATGGAACTTTATTATATGATTTATTGGATCTTTTTCTTTCAATAATAAGACAGTTACGTAATTGGAACATTTTCGCTCGATTCATTTTTTAGTCGAAAATCATGTCTTTTTTAAAGATTATTTGAAACAAAAACAAGATTACTCGGCTGTTTTGTCTAAAATAATTATTGGCAGTAAAAAAATATAGTTTATTGTCCAGATATAAGATATTTTTTTCTCTAGATCAATTATTACTGTAATTATAAACGAAATAAGAATTGAGACTAACGACATTTAGTTCCGTGCTCAAACACGAACAAAGAGCGCACGCGATATTCAACTTTATTACTGATGTGTTAGCGTTTAGCACATAGTGGAGTGGTGGGGTGCATGGAGGCAGAGTTTGCGTAGAAATTGGGAATGCCTGGTCTTAATGTATTGAAATTCTTAGCTTAGTCAGACTTCAGAGTCGTGATCAGCGCCAACATATATTCGAACCATGTTGAGTCTATTTGCGTTACTATGCAATGCAATCATGCTATGACTTCAGAGTTTATCCCTCCGAAGTAATAAATGCCTAAGTGAAGATGGATCTTTATTACCCGACCACGCAACGCGTTAATGGGTTTTCATCTTCGCTGCGTAATACAATGTAACCCTATTTAAGCGAATAATCGGACGAAAATGAAAGAAAAAATAATGATTCAGGAATAACAACGAGGGGCTGCATTTAACATTTTTAAACACACAACAAACAGACTTTAAAAAAAGGAGGAGGTTCTCAATTATGTATGTTCAGCGATAATTCTTTACCACGTCAACTGATTTCGATGATTCTTTTTTTACGTCGTCCAATTCCATGGATATATTTCGGGAAATTTGGATATTAAATTACTATCATAAATATTAAAACAAGTCTCAAATATACCGGCAGGAAAAACCCTCAGGAAAATGGGATTGAAATCGAGGGCAGAAAATACAACTGCATGATTTCTTCAATTGAATATTGCAAATATCAGTCATATTCCAGCCAAGAAATATCAGTAGCAAAGATAAACATTTCCTATCCTTCACATTGACATGGATGTACTACATACAGTAGGTGCGAAAGCTAATATTGGACAACTGCACTACATCTTATAATAACTTCCTAGAGGTATGTTGTCTGGTGAAAGGCAATTACTTCTGCAGTCTTGAGAGACTTACCTCGATGATAGGCTTTGTAATGTTTTGTGGAAAGATTTATTATGTTACTAAAGTGTACCTTCAGCGCTGCAGAGTTAAATGCAGCTCTGATGATGACATGATAAGAAACTTTAATGCTTTTTCCTGGTAGGTCAAATTTTCACTCCACAAAGAATCTTGGCTAAGGCCAGTTATTGGGTTGTGATCAGATAGGCAGTCGCTCCATGTAAAATACTGGTATTCAGCTGCATCCGGTTAGACTGGATGCCGACCCCAAGATAGTTGGGAAAAGCCTAGGCAGATTGAAACACTCTTGGCTATGATTTGCGACAAGGAAAGTACAGTCCCAAACGTTTGTATACACTTGGTTGCTATGACCCAAATGAGTTTAAAAACAGGTCTAGGCCACAGACACAAGAAAAAAAAACACAAGTAAGAGGATGCACTAAAATTAACAGTTTTAGGTAAAATCTATAACCACTACAAGGTTTTATATCAGATGATATCCGCCAGATTTTAATGTTACCATCGTAATTCCGTCGCAAAAGTTCTGATTCGAAGGCGACTCGTATTTTTTCAAGCAATTTTTCATCATCGGATTTTGGCAGCGATCCACCACATCCGTTGAACGTGAATATTTTTATATATCGACCGATATACTAGGATCTAGTGTGTTGTAATAAATATTGTATTATTTTGAACGTAGACACGTTGACAGTGATCGAACTTGCGTCAAGCAATATATTGTAGAATTGTGATGGGATCCAGACGATATAGATGGGAGAAATCGATTCAATAATTCAATTGATAGGAAGGTAATTGAACTCTGAATGGGAGAGTTAATTCATATTGAATAGTATTATTGGCATTAAAGTCATTGCTCCGCCAGATACCTACCTTATCCTAATGTAAAGTTTTGTAGTGGGTGATGAAATTTCTGAATGTGGGTCAAATAGGTTTCTTTAGAAGCGGGATGAGCAATATCACTACAACCTGGCAAAGCAGCCATTGGAAAACCGTTTCACATTGGGAAGGCTAGCTAATTTCAAAACCATTCCTAATCTATTTTCCGTGTGCCAACTTGTGTTTTCATCCGACTGTCGACTGCTGTACGTAATTAAATAATGGCCAAGCAAACAAGGCATCGTTGCATAACGAATATTATAGATTTTACCTTGTAATTCGCTTTTACTGATATCATTAATGTCATTACAGAGAGCTTAAATCATCAGCGTCACGCTAAATGTAATGTTGGCGTGTCGTAAATTTAAAAGAGACTGAGGGATTAAATTTGTTGGATAAGCAGAAATTACCTTGACATTGATATCATTATAATATTGTAATTCGCACTCTGCTTGCCAGACGTTTTGATAAATGATATCTTCTTCCAAAGATCGAGGTTGTGGCTGTCTATTACAAGAAGCCTATGTTTAGTAGTGGATCCACAAGTCAGCTATACATATTGTTAATGTGGCCCAATATCGTATTAATTTACAGAATCCGTGTTGAAATCCACACTTCCGTAGGGAAAGTTCGTCTATAGTAGGTACTCCATCAAGCTATGTGAGAGTAAGATGCGTCAGAATAGATGATAATTGGTTTTCTGACTATAGATACATATTATAGAGAGAGAGAGAGAGTTTGTACTATAATACTCAAGAAACGTCCCTGCACAGTGTAATACCAAGCAAACCATTGCTCCTTTGTAAGAAAGATCAATGTTTCTCTTGGGAACTTATACCAAAAAACCGGCCAAGTGCGAGTCATACTCGCCCATGAAGGGTTCCGTAGCAGCAAGTAACATTGAATGAAAGGTAAATTGCGGTTTACGATTTATGACGTATTAAAAAAAAACTACTTGTTAGATCTCGTTCAAACCAATTTTCGGTGAAAGTTTACATGGTAATGTACATCATATTTTTTTTTTAGTTTTATCATTCTCTTATTTTAGAAGTTACAGGGGGGGGGACACACATTTTACCACTTTGGAAGTGTCTCTCGCGCAAACTATTCAGTTTAGAAAAAAATGATATTAGAAACCTCAATATCATTTTTGAAGACCTATCCATAGATACCCCACACGTATGGGATTGATGAAAAAAAAATTTTTGAGTTTCAGTTCTAAGTATGGGGAACTCCAAAATTATTTGTTTTTTTTTCTATTTTTATGTGAAAATCTTAATGCGGTTCACAGAATACATCTACTTACCAAGTTTCAACAGCGTAGCTCTTATAGTTTCGGAAAAAAGTGGCTGTGACATACGGACGGACAGACAGACAGACAGACAGACATGACGAATCTATAAGGGTTCCGTTTTTTGCCATTTGGCAACGGAACCCTAAAAACAGCTTTCCTGAATATTTTTTCCGAATAAGACAGCCTACAGATTTAAAACTACTGAAGATCGACTTTAACATACAACTTTGACATTTTACACATCGCAACTCACTCAAGCATAAATCAGACTTATTCATAATCGCCCCAACAAAGTTTGACAATGTAAAATAATTGTTTCTGGCATGGCCGAGCGACTCTGGCGCACGTTTCCGCTCACTAATTAGTATTTATGTGCTATCTGACGGTAATCACACCTGCCGCCGAGTTTCTACCTAACGTATGTGTTGTGTTGTTTACTAGAACACATTAAGTGGGAACAGGGGCGGTCTGAGAAGATGAATATGAGGATAAAAGCTGTTGAAAGAAGTTCCGTCAAGAGAGCACTCTTAGGCGCCGTTCGCGGCCTCGAGCGATGCGACTTGCGCGCGCGTCTCTTGTTTCCGTCCGTCGCTCCGCAAGTCGCGTCGCGGTGACTGTGGCATTCTTTCATTTGTTTCTCCCGCAGTCGCTGTCGCAAGACGCGTGTCGTTTGAGCGTGTTTCGTGTAACCACGCGTTTATGGCAACAATCTGACTTTGACAACGCATTTTTTTCGTAGCTCTACTGAAGTGCGGTTGCCGTTCCTTTTTACGAAAGAACGGCTACTCATTCTTCATCTTCATTTCTATGGTTGAATGGGTTTTGAAAAGATTTTTTAGGAGTAAAACAAATTACACAATCATACGTCAGTCTTGGATTGAAATGTTTGTAAACCTCATTTGACGGGCTAAAAGCTCTTGGCTATTCTAGACACTATCATTGCTCTTAGACTCTTAGTGCAATGAGGATATTGATAGGCTGTTATTCATTTCACATGTATGCTGCTGCTTAATCGACAGAAATAATCTTCTTTATCTTCCTATGGTCGGTATTCGGTTGCTATATTTTACTGCCAGTAAGTGGTAAGTAGCAAGTACGTCTTCCGAATTTCCACCAATCATTCCAACAGCGGATAATAATAGCTCAAAATTAGACACGTTTTAAATATAGCAACTGGGCATAATGATCACGAAAAGCTAATTAAAAAACCCATCCATTTCCGAAGCAGAAACCGTGCCTAGACAGCCACCAAACGATGTTCTATTCGTAGTCAAAATATACGAGCCATAATTCTTTTCATTTCCTCTTTCAAGTCGGTCCCTATGCATGCCATAGAAACGAATGTACACCTGACACAGATTAACTAAATAAATAATCGTTTTGGAAGGACAATCGGCTATTTAAGGAATCAAGACGTACTGCATGCGCCAGCCAAACTCTAATAGGTCTTCACGTACTGGAGTCATTTATAACTGGTTTCTGTAACACAGGAGATGCATAACATTGGACCAATCCCGAGCCGTCGAGATGTTCCATAGTGTCGTCATTTCACATTATAGAGAAGTTTTAATTTACTTGATGATCGGACTGATTTCATTGATTAGAAATCTGAATTGAATTGGGAAGTTATATTCGTTGGAATGAAAGAGCAGATAACCTTCAAAGTATGTCAATTAAGTCAGGTGCGCCATATGTTCCAAAATCAGCCAAAAACTAAAATGAATAAACTAATCAAGAATAGCAAACCGTAACGTAACGACTAGCTGTGAAAATTGAAAACCAAGAGCCTGCTCTTTGCGGGTAAAGAGCTTCAATATTGAAACATAAATGAATTCCTTCTGACCATTCCTTTTCTTTTGTCCCTAGTCGTGCCTCAACTTCGCCAGTTCCACCTTCACAAGGGGGCACCCTCCCGCGTCCTGGCACCAAACAAGTGACAGTCACAGTCCAGGAGACGGTGGTAGAACCAGCCCAGTCGCAGCAGCAACCGCCACAAGTGCAAGCGCCGGCTGTTCGTCATCACCACCATGCGTCCAATGCCACCAAGGAGTTGGATGATCTGATGGCTTCGCTCTCTGATTTTAAAGTAAGTGGTTGAAAGAGGTGTACTTGTTTTTTTTTAGGAGGATAGGATCATCAGGTCGTCCAAAAGAGAAATCAAAGCAAGACACTGGCGACGAACGCTTGTTCCATTTGCCAGATTTTGCAAGCAAGTTGGTGACCAAGCCACAAAACCATATTTTACTTTCTCAGATGCAAATACTTCAACTAGCGAAAGCAAAAATGAAAAAAACAGTCTGTTAGCGAGGAAACAGCTATAGGTACATTACAGGAAACAACTTTGCAAGGCTAATGCTGTCAACGTGGCTGAATTCTGATCGATTATCATATTATATTTTGGGATAGTCGATAACATGATGAAGAAGAAAAAGGGATTCCTTTACAAATATGCAGCAGATACACGTGTTCGTCGTTGCGTTAAAATGCCTTAGCCGTAATTTACAATAATTTAATAATATATGAGTTTTGAGTTTCTGCAAATCCTCGGATATGTATCTCGTTTGCATATCTTGTGTTTATTCTAAAAGTTGTTAGGATAGAGGGCTTTTGAAGTTTCATGGACGATCATTTCCGATGTCTTATTAATCCGTTTTGGCATCTTCATTATTCCCTAAAGATTCCCTTTCTTGCCAAAAAATTAACACATCGACGTCTTAGTGCTATCAAAACAAATCTTTGGCATCTGCCTCATTTTTATTACATCCATACTGTAAATATTATGCTCTGAGCCGCAAACTCTGTAACGTAGTCATGATAAATTAACAGGAGTGCAGTACGCATGAAAGTTCAATAAATCCATCTAGAAAAACTGCGATAACTGTAACCTAAATTCCACTGTCCTCAAGATGTATATCTTCGTCTAATTGCTAATGTATAATGTGAAACAAATTGCAAATTATTGTAATTTGTGTAAAAATTACAGCGCAATCCAAGGTTACTTGTAAAATAAAGGATAGTTGATTATCCCACAAGCTGCCAAAAAGATATTGGAGCTAGTGGCGTCGCAATACTCGCATCTTATACCATTGTTTATGTCCCCCACTGTTATCACAGCATTTTTCATTCATGAACGCGAATTTACTGAATAAACTCAGAATTTATAATCTGGTGGATCGTTTCGGTCGGGTTTACGATTCGATTCTGTAGTAATATACGAACACCTGTGAGTCATCGCCACCCTAAGGTCCAATATCGGTCGGCATCTGTCATGGCCACCTCGGCACACTGCACTACAGCAGTCTCCTCTTTTCCGTTTATTATAATATTTACAACTCGCCTTTCTTGGTCCACGGCTATTTCCAGCCGCGCTTGAAGCCGTTCCTCCAGCACTGACGTTGTCTCCCTCGCACCCACGCTATGGCCGTCGGCTAAAGATAGTTCCCAGCGTTACATCACAGGCGTGGTGGGGACTCGAGCTTATAATCTTAGAGTACATAGACAAACATTTCACTCGGTCGGCATTCGCTCCAATCCACCACGAACGGGCGGGTTTACTTCTGTACGTTGGGATCACGTTGAATTTTCGATCTTTTACTTGGACTTAGATAATTTTATCATTGAAGTCCAAATAAAAGATCCAAGTTCACTCCCAACTTCATTTATCCCCTGTTTCTACTTTGCCATCACTCATCATGTAGTTTGTATTTAGCGAATTTGACCTTTCAAGATGGCAATTTAGAAACACTTCTCATAAACATTTCTTCAATTCCTCAGGTAAGCGGCACTGGCACAGGAGTTGAAAGCGGTACCCACGTATATCGCGAGAAGCGTGCGTGGCAAGAACACTACCGCAGCAACCCGCGGCAACCAGAGTCCGCCTCTCTAGAGCATATGCTCGGATCTCTCCGGGCAGACATGAGCCGTCAAGGAGTCCAAACCCCCCAGAAGGGATGCTGCAACGCCTGCGATAAGCCCATCGTCGGACAGGTGGATATCCAACCGTGACGGGAGCAGAATTTGACCTCAAACATCATTCAGCAAGACAGTGAAATCCAATTCTGCTCCTAAAAGTGTTCAGTGATTTTGCTAAAGTAGTGAATGACGAACTGTTGTGTGCTCCAGGTCATCACCGCGTTGGGTCGCACGTGGCACCCCGAGCACTTCACCTGCGCGCACTGCAACCAGGAGCTCGGCACCCGGAACTTCTTCGAGCGCGACGGCAGGCCCTACTGCGAGCCTGACTACCACAACCTGTTCTCGCCAAGATGCGCCTACTGCAATGGACCAATCCTCGATGTTAGTTTCGGAAAATTCACTCAACTAAACTTCGACTGTAAATTCATAGTGCTAAGGTGTATTTTCAATTTCAGAAATGCGTAACAGCGCTGGAAAAGACCTGGCACACAGAGCACTTCTTCTGCGCTCAGTGTGGCCAGCAATTCGGTGAAGATGGCTTCCACGAGAGGGATGGCAAGCCTTACTGCCGCAATGACTACTTCGACATGTTCGCGCCCAAATGCGGCGGATGCAGCAAGCCCATCATGGAGAACTACATCTCGGCACTCAACACACAATGGCACCCTGATTGCTTCGTATGCAAGGTCAGTATCCGTCTCCTCATCACAGGTATCTCTGCAAGATGAAACTGTTTATTTACAAATATTGCTCCAATATGCCAGGTCAAGTATCAAACCTCCTAAGTATTCAAAAGTCCCAAAGGTTTTGGATATTTAGGATACTGAATTTCTAATATGATATTTAACTCACAGGACTGCGAAAAGGCTGTCAAAGGCAAATCTTTCTATGCTATGGAAGGAAAGCCGGTATGCCCCAAATGCGTCGGAGTCGATGAGGATGAATAAAGGATGACGTCACCAATGCCCCCCTCTCAATATGCCCTCCCCAAATTTCTTTTACAGCTATGCTCGTCGTTATGAACCACAAGGGAATGATCTAAACACACACACACACACAAACACAGATGTTATTTACACATCAAATGAAACAACAACTAGTCGTTAGTACTTGATAGGGAAATTAATTTATGTAATATATTTTTGTAATATTATTGTAATGCTAAGATTTATAATAAAGAGAACAAAAATAAAAAAGAAAGAGAAACAAAAAAAAAAGAGAACAAAAATAAATAAAAACAACTATATGAGATTACGGATGTGCCCTCTGATAGGCATTCAAGGTCACGTGCGTACGCGCATGACAATGACCTTTTATCGGATCTCATTGTTGTTGCATAGGGAAGGACGTTGTGGGAAAAATGCAGCGAAATTGTGGAGCAGGTCAAGTGCCGAGTATAGGGTTTCCCGGCTCCCGAACTTTCTATAAATAGTAGTGTGAGTGACGTCACAGGACGTCTGCAGCCACACCGGCTGCTAGTAATCAGAGCGTGTTGTTTATGGGCCATCAGAGTTGACGCTATTTTTAAACCCAACGCTCTATTATTACCCGGTCGTTACGCGGACAAATATACAGAGAATTAAGGGTAATAGTGCAAGTTTAATACTCAATACTAGTGGCTTTATAACTGTTATAGTTACGACATGTAACGCGGGAGCTTGCCAGGCCTGTTGCGTAATATGCAAACAAAATACTTCGAAATGTTTCGAGTACGCACAGTTTATTCAGAACGCCATTTTGTTGTTTTAAATTCGTCGTTTTTAGGATTCAATTGAGATTTTCTTGTTACTCTAGTACTTATCTGATTGGGTGACCCCTCCGTGTCTCGAAAAGTACGTTAAGCCATTGGTCCCGGCTGTCATACGTGGATCTTTGACAGTCGTTACGGGTCGTCAGAAGCCCGAAAGAAAGTCTGACAAACAGTCTTACCATGGGGTGTTGTATTACCCAGTTACTGGGTTGTGGAGGTCAGATGGGCAGTAGCTTCATGTAAAATACTGCTATTAGACTGGAAACTGACTCCAACATAGTTGGGAAAAGGCTAGGCAGATGATGATCAATTTCACATACGAGTTGCTATCTTAGAGCAGTTTATTTCTTGTTGTAAATACTAAATTCTTAGTACTACTTGAAATAGACTATCTCTCCTAATTAATTTATGTCAAAGGTATACATATATATATATATATTTCTCTTTCGTACTCGAATCAACTGAAAGACTGATATCATTGTTACATAACTAGTATAGAAAAATATAGTAAAAACATGTATAAAAATATAACTCTTTGTAATGTAGTTGTTTGACAACATAATTTTTCACGTCATTACACTATGAAACACAACTTGTATGTTTTTTTTTCGCGTAATAATGTGACATTTTCATGGATTCCCGCCAAATGATAATTGTCCAGCAAATGAAAATAACACTCAATGACGTAATTATTCATTCGTGAATGTAAACTGTGTAGATTTTGACAGCTTATTAGCATTTCATAACATTTTGTTGATTTTTTGAAAAATCTGTACGGTCAACAACCATGTTGTCAATTTAAAAATTAACCTTTCAACTGTCATTAATGAGACACAATAGAATTTTAATTGTTATCCACCTCAATGAGGCGTCGTAACAGATGATGAGTTAATGCAATGTAACCTGACTCCATTGTTAATTTTATAACTTCTTACCAAACTCATCTATTTACAAAACAATCCCTATAAAATAAACAAGATAATACGATATTTTTGTTCTCTTTTACAAAGTTTTTTTTTTTTTTTTTTTTTTCATTTTATGAAACACTAAAACTACAGCACAATTACAGAATATCTCGAAGAAGATATCACCATTAAGTCCATTAGATGCTAAAACGTTTTATAAACTTTCTGTACCATATAATTCACCATCTTACATTAAAATATTGCATACTAGTTTCTTGATATAAAACAGACCGATTATACGTATTTATTTATAAACATTTATAATATCAAAGAAAGTTATAAATACAACAGTGAGTACTCACAACAATATTTATTTCGCGGTAATAATAGTTCACTTCTCTCAGTTTTATTTCCTTCACTACAAATGTTTATTAATTAGGGAAGGTTATGGTATAGACCTAATACTAAAGTAGATCAGGGTTAACGTTGTTCTTCGTTGTTATTGAGCAGAGTTAATCACACACATAACACAATTTCCTACTTCACAACACGATCATTGAAAGAGACCAGAACACAAGCGTACGCAGCGCCCTCCCATTATAGAAGAGTAAACAACTCTTACGAGGCAGAAAAATTAAGGATCGTTGTTTATCTAGAATCAATCATCTAGTTTGACCGTTAAAAATAAGCAGGACTTTTCTACCACATAGGAGACTCAGTTCCTGTTTTCTCAAGGATAATGGCATAATCAGCTTGTTCCCATTGCTGGGACACAGGCTTCCTCTCATCGAGAGGGAGTGAGCCGTAATCCACCACGCGGGCCCAGTGCGGGTTGGTAGATATCACCTGTCTTCGAATCATTGGTTCTAGGACATGCCGGTTTCGATATTTACCTACACCCTTTCCTCAAATGCAAACACTACCAACGCTATTAAACAAACCAAGCATTAGTAATTTTTACCAATTCCGGGTTTATTGTTATTAGATCCATTAAATGATAACAACAAATAGATACTATCTCTCAAATGACTTCATATTATATTAATCATGTTAAGAATCTCGATAAATAATGAATTTGGCGTCATTATTTACATCCTCATCGAACCGACAACTGTTTTTCTAAAGTCTGTCATATTTATTTTAGTATACTACACATCAAACGTGGCTAAATAATAACAGGCGCACGGGTCGAACCATCAGGTTAAGCTACGCTTGCCGGAGTTGGTCCGTGGATGGGTGAACATCTTTACATACCGAGACTCCTCCGTGCCTCGGAAAGCACGTTAAGCCGTTGGTCCCGGCTGTCATTCGTGGATCTTTGACAGTCGTTACGGGTCGTCAGAAGCCCCAAAGTCTTACAACCAGTCCTACCAAGAGGTATCGTATTACCCAGTTACTGGGTTGTGGAGGTCAGATAGGCAGTCGCTCCATGTAAAATACTGGTATTCAGCTGCATCCGGTTAGACTGAAAGCCGACCCCAACATACTTTCTAACTTAAAAATATTTTTCTTATTTTTCAGGAATGCCGCGAGCCTTTCCACGGCGGCTCCTTCTTCGAGCACGAAGGTCATCCGTATTGCGAGACCCATTACCATGGAAAGCGGGGCTCCCTCTGCGCTGGCTGCCACAAGCCCATCGCCGGCCGCTGTATCACCGCCATGTTCAGGAAGTTCCACCCCGAACACTTTGTATGCGCCTTCTGCCTCAGACAACTCAACAAAGGAACTTTCAAAGAACAAAATGATAAGCCATACTGTCATACGTGCTTCGATAAACTATTTGGTTAAGTTGTCACGACTTGTGACGTCACAGTGCACGAATAAAAAAAGTTATTCGAAATTCAAACTTTTTTGTTATAAAATCGATTTGGAATATCGATTGTCTTTTATGAACTGTGAGCGTTCGAAATATAAATAATAACGAATGGCGCTGTGACTGAAAATCGATAATATCGACCTATGATTGCAGTATTTATATTGTAAAAATGTTCAAATTATGAAGGCAAATGTTCTAATTATTATAACTAAGTATCGACTGTAAGTCGTGCTAGTGCCATAACGTCTATTACAAGAAAAAAATATGATATTATAAATGCTGTAACATGTAAAGAAATACTAACTTTATTTATGATATAAAAATCAGTTTGAAACTTATCAAAATAATTACTTAATGACACAAACATGATTCGTCTAGATAATGTATGAAAAATGAGATTATTTTTAGGTCAGGTGGATCATGCGTTCAATACGTCTTTATCGAAAGATAAAGTAAAGCCAATTGGATAAACAAGTACATTGTCAAGATAAAATATTCATGAAGTACATCACGACTTATTTGAATTCCCTGCTTCAATAATGCACAGTATTTAATCAAGATATTTACTCAATATGGCGCCTGGCGACAATTTTACGAGAATTTTCTTTTTATACTCGGTAAATGCGTAGGAATGGCCTTCAAGGTTTCTGATAATACCATATAGGTATATTAAGATAATTTGAGTGCTATTCGATACGATATGCCGTGTTTACTTAAATATTTTTAAAACAAAACGAATGTTCTGAACCAACCGACACTCACACCTTTTTGGGGTAGGCAGAAACTATAATAAAAAGCGGCCAATTGCGAGTCGGACTCGCACACGAAGAGTTTCGTACCACCGCCGTACTAAGTACTTTTCTTCTATGGGGCCCTTTATTTTTTAAACTTGATTTTATTTTTATCGTTTGTTGTTATAGCGGCGTTGTTAGTGCAAACTCTGTGAAAAGTTCAAGTGTCTACCTATTACGATTCAAAACATACAGCCTTGTGACGGACGGACGACCAGCGGAGTCTTAGTAATAGGATCCCGGTGACACCCTTTGGGTACAGAACCTTAATAAAACGCCACATGCCAAGACATCCTTAGGAAAAGACAGTTTTTCATCTACACAGCCTTATATAGAACATTACTTGGAAAAGCCTTCCATTTGACCCATAACATTACGGTATTTCTACTTTCCTAATGTCCTTCGGGAATCATCGCATTTCCGAATACAAACGAATGCTAATTTCCATGTCCATCAATTATTAGATTTATCGTGTATAATAATTTGAATTCAGAACTAAGTACTTTATTGTTGTTTTGTTTTGATTTCCGTGTGAACTATATAGAGCTGTAAAACTATTTTCCTATCTGGCGTGCCTGCGACTTTAGCAGCTTTCCTACCATTTGTAAAATAAATTACATTAAGTTAAAAGAGTATTAACAACTCTATATACTTCCAAGTCGATTGAGAGCGTCCGGTCTGTACCAAGTGCAAAGGGCAACTGATAGAAATCCGACGACAGACGAAACACGAAGTTTGCCGAGGGACATTAAGAACATATTTGGCCTACATTACGCCTACCTTACTTAGCCTAATGAGCTCATCGATCCATCTAGCGGGGCTTCCCTATACGTCGAACCTGATTCCATATCTTAAGATAATAATACCAATAAAGTATACTGTGCATTATTAAAGTTTGATTTATTATGTCAATTTAACATATTCTTTCTAGAACATTCAACATGATTTTTAATTTTAAAAAAATATCGAGAACGGTACAATAAATGGAATATGTAACAGCAATGATTTACACAATAAGTCGTTGAATATAATACTTTTAAAATATTAGTTTTTACTTTAGCAAAAGAAGAGATGAAAATAGACAAGGGACTTTATGGATAATGTCCTGCAATTAGAATAAAAACAATAACTTGAACGTACAAAATTATCACAGCCATACAAAATATGTTTAAAAAAATAATAAATGTATCTGAATACAACTTCAAAGTGAGATATAAATACGGGGTAAGTTTTTATCCAGTGTGCAAACTTAAATACGTGACTTTACTTTTAAATTGCAAAAAAAAATCTGCTGTTCCCTACATTTTGACGAGTTATGCGAACATAAATGTAAGGAACAGCTGATTTTTTTTTCGCGATTTCAGGTTTGGTCCCATAGTAAAAGTTGTTCATAATGATGAGTAAAGTCACGTGTTTAAGTTTGCGCGCTGGTTAAAAAAAATCCTGTATAAAGATTTATAACAAAACTACAAAAAAAAAGCTCACGTTATAACATTCTAGTATTTATCGATGTAGTGTAACTAGTGCATGTGATTTTAACTAATTAAGCATAGTGTTTATACTAAAAATCGTTCTACGAATAGATAGGATACAAATTTTGGAAATGTTATTGCAAATAGTGCTAATATTGTACGGTCTAAGATGTCTCAGACATTACTTTTAGTTGCTAAGGCTTAGTTTGCTGCATTTTATGAAAGAGGAAACAATGACGGAATTACCTATTGATATCGAGTAGGTAGATAATGGTAGATGTAGATAATATAATACTTCTTGGAAAATATAAAAAAAAAAAAAACAAAATAGGTAAAAGTTTTATCACTATCAGTTGCCAGTTAGATTGCTGTCTTGAGTTCTCTCAACGAAGAGTACAGTGTGTTCACACTTGACCATGGACGCGATTGGTAGCACTGTTCTGTCAATCGCCATTTTGAAATCTATTAGTATTGAAACTAAGCTTGACAAGCAATGGTGCCAACATGACGGCAAGGGACAAGTTATAGTGAACGATTTTTTTTTTTACTTTGTATTGCAGATTCCCATAGGCGGCGTTGACCAAGCTTACCATCAGTTAGGTCGCCTGCTTGATTGCTTCACTGTTTCATGAAAAAAAAGCTAGATCTGCTAATTGTTATTATGATGTCGTTTTGGCAGGCCATCAATTAATGTTCAGTAGGAATATCCCCAAAATGGTTCCAAGAAGAGATAACAAACAATTCCGTCGTTGTTTCCAAGGAACGACATATTCTTGCGGCTACGACAATCCGATAGATTTACATGCATTTTTATTTATGTTATACGCTTTCAGTAATATAATCGATTTGACTCAATTATATCAATAAGTTGTGTATCTTCCATTAGCGTTATGCTGTACAGTTATTTGCTATATTGTTGTTATATTTTTATTACTCCATTCTACGTTATTGCTCGAAGTTCGTTAGAAAGTGCCAAACTTATCGAGCAGGCTTGTTAAGGCCAGTGCTCACGGTCTAACATTTTTATGTGAAGTTGTAAAACTTGTTACAAACAAAACCCATGTTTTGGTGCTATATTGTTCAAATATTGCATAATATAAGCATAATGAGCCAATAATGTTTCCACTGCTGGGACACAAGCCTTCTCTCTTCGAGAGGGAGTGGGCTGTAATCTACTACGCGAGTCTTCAACTTTTTGGTTCTAGGACATGCCGGTTTCCTCACGATGTTTTCCTTCACCGTTTTGAGGGCAGTGGTGATGAAATTATTTACAGAAAGTAAGCGCCTGCCTGGGTTCGAACCCATGACATAAGTCGGAGCCGTTACCACTGGACCACCACTGCTCTGCTTGTTACATTGACATATGAAAAATACATTATACTAAAATTAATACCTATTGGTAAATACATCGCCAAAATATTATACAGGAAATTGCATTCAGTTAATCAAAAAAAAGCAAACATGTTTTTCCAAAAGGAAAAATTAATCTCTTATCGCTAATTCGCCATAGCCACTTATCAAAAGTTAAATTTGTAACTCAAAATATGCTATTTATGTGCGTCCATGAGTGCTGGCATTAAGTTTATCGCTTCAGTTAGTTGATAGCAATGGTAACGAGTGTTGAAGTGTTGCCAACATTACGGGAAATGTTGGTAATATTGGTAGTAATTTACCGTACGAGTATGTAATCTATGAGACACGATTTTATTGAATCTGTAATATTTTAACAAATATATTTAATGTTTTTTTAATGATTGTGTTTTATTGAATTGTACTGTCTATTATGGCCGGCGCAGAGCAGCGCGGTTTTCATAGAAAAACAAATATCAACATTGCATTTCTGGAAACAAAGTTTTCAATAAAACTTAAATTAGTCCAAGACACAACTAAAGCAGAACGTGGTGCGCGTCGGTAATTTTCGACTTTATTTCAAGATAGTCAATGATAATATTTGTTTGGCAGGATGGCAGTATAAACCAGGCTGCACTGAGCCTCGCCAGAGGTGCTACTTTTCACTGGCTCTTATTTTATTTCACTCCACTTAAAAATACTGAAAAGTAGAATGTTTCAGTTTCAAAATCGAAAAGTTCATTAGAGTCTGACTAAATTACAATTAAAAGATAAGGTGTTTATAGCACGATGCCATTGATTGAACTGCTAACTCCTACAGATAAGGATTATCAATTTCTATCTCTTCATGAAATCATGCATGTCGTCTTACACAGACGGTTTTTTTAAGTTGTTCATTATCATATTTATCAATTCAATCGACCTACAAACATATCGAAGTAGCACAGGTGTGTGTGCATAATTTATATCATTATTGATTTTAGGTCGTCCTTCATAGCATCTGGCTGCTACTAAGAAATACGCCTTGAAATAACATTTTTATTATCACACACAACGGATGTATTTCTAGTAAATAATAATATAATAACAGGGACTTTCCTATTATACGGGGTTATCATGAGGTGTCAACCTATAGCGCGTACCTATTATACTGTTTTTTTCCTGTTCACACCCTTTATCTTAGCGAAAGAAGCTTGTGTTAAGAGTAGGTATAGTCGACCGCATAATTGCGTTATCACCCTAAGGTTGGACATCACTTGCACGTCCTAAAACGACAAGGGCCTATGCCACCGACACTGACTACGGAACGTCTACAAGAACAAGATGACGGCACCGAAGAAGCGATACATATCGACATTTGAAATTTCCAGTATCGATATTTTCTATGGCCACGTGTTCGTCCACCGCATGTCCGTCAACGGGACGTCACGTTCGGTTCGAATAATCTCGTTTCTCGTTGATGTGCCATTGACGGTGGACAAACAATGTATTTGTCTATGTGACAGATAGATAATTTCAACTTTAATGAAGTTTCAATTTGCTGGAAATTGTTGTCAAAACTGGTAAAGCAATGACGAGGTCGACTATACAACGGGTGGGCATTTGCCGCTAAAAAATAGCAATATATAAAATATTTTTTCTTGAACACTGAGGGACACTAACCGTCCATAGGCGTTATAATATAACAATCAAACTTCTAATGTGTCTAGATCAGTGTCCTTGAATGTGTTAAATACAGTAACTAAATACCATTATAATCTATCATTTATTATCTTGCTTATGTAACCATAGTTAGGTATGTAAATGTATTTATACAGTCGTTTTGGTTAACTATTTCCTTATCAACGCTGAACATTAACATTAGCAATGTATTTACAAAACATACTTAGAACTGAGTGGAATTATCGCGTAGATACTTTCGATTTTTGGTCAGTTTTTTGAGACTCTAGTTGTACCGACCGATTATAAATTATTTATTTAGATTACTTACCTCCCTTTATTTATTAAATAGGTATTTACCTACTTTAATTCATAATCTCTGATAATTTACATTCCATCGCCATTTAATTTACTATCTACTTTAGCGTTAGTTAGGTACTACTAAGTCTATTCTTGAGTGACCATTTGTAATAAAAAAAGATCCTAAAAAGTTTTTGTATAAAATTCAGTAAGTTGTTCCATAACTTGATAATTAGGTATCTCAGATTTTGAATTCAATCTAACGTTTGGATACTAAAGTTATGTTATGATAAATTAAAAATTAAATTAAAAAAATTATGTACCTACTTAGGTATGTGAACATAAAATTTTAAAAAAACGTAAAAAATATAGAGCCGTGTTTGATAATTGCCGATAAGCCGGCACTGATTACATTGTGATTTGTGCTGTTATTGTACCATAGTTATCAGCGTCGTCGTTAGCGAACGATAGGCGTATTAAAACGCTTTCGAGAAACTACCCTCCAATGATGATAATAATTCGATTTAGACATGCATGACTACCTACATAAATAAAAACTTTTAAGTCAGTACTCAGAGTCGTAAGCACTTCGCTGAGCATGGTTCAAGGTTCGATTCTCAAGACTGTAAGTGTCATTGGGTTTTACCACCAAGTATTTCTCAGAAGCAGGCTGGTGTCTAGTTTCATTTCATTACCCATTAGCAATCGGCTCTCCTTCTATTTGGTACATGAAACTCGAACATAACTAGCGTCAGACGGTCAATCAGTGTCGTACACCACTATAAGTACATCACCAATCTACTTCTCTGTCCACCCCTTCAAATAATAGTGTCGTTATGTTATGTTAATCACCACCTTGAAACGAATAATAGTACTAAGATGTAAAAACACTTGTGTATCACAAGTGTCTGTCTCCAGCACTTTATGTACCCGTCGATACTCTTGTTACTTAGTAAAACAGTGCTTATCGATATCGTTAATTACGTTTTTATCATTCATTTATCAGCACGTTCTTTTCGTGACGGTTGGATAATTCCATTTGAGTTGTATAAACCACAAATAGATAGGTTTTAAATAGGTACCTATTAAAATTTTCCCCGTATCAAACAACTGGATTGTCGACTTTGTTTTGATGACTGTTGGGAATTCCAAGTTCATCACATTATTATTTTTTTGTATGAATCAGCAGCTCCTCCTTTATCATAGTACTTATGAATAAGATTTTGGTGTGGACATTAAGGGGGGGAGGGAGGTCACTATAACATTTGATTGACGACATGCATGACGTCTGGTTGACCTTGACTTTTGTTAACTACCCACTCTTCAGGAAGTAGTAAACTGGTGAATCATAGAAACTGACAAAATACACCAAAAACCGGTAAGTATTTTGATAAAATTGAGTTGTTGTTTTTATTATCACTTTATTTTGAGGAAAACTAGAACTTGTTCGAAGTTGATGTTTAGCAGGTGAGTAATATTAAATTCTAAAAAGCTATTTGTTTTTTTTGTGTAGACTGGTTATTTCAAAGTTTAATTTGGTTATCCTTGTATTATTATTTTGTGCACAGAATAATTTGAATCGAGAAACTACGTAAGTTATGATTTTCAATGGCATTATTTCTTCATGACAATGATTAACTCTCTACTAGTCACTGGGTCTAGTATAACCCCGCATGCAAAGAAAACAACAAAGTTTGACAGGAAATTGTTTATTTACAATCTATGTGCATCCTAACTAAACACTAAATTATAATTTGTTATATATTATAAAAACATTTATTTAATAAATAAGTAAAGAAACACTAATTAAATTGTCATTTCATAACTTAACAATATAGATTCAATAACTTAGATAGAACTTAAAACTAGTCAGTCTTTGGTGGGAGTCGAAATGCAGAAACATTCTATGCTAGACCAGGGAACAGTTCTGAAAATGATTCGCACCAAAAGTCTGACAAGTCCATGGATTCTGGCTCACTAAGTGGTGAGGCTAATGACTCGTATCCCAGGTCGGAGATCGTGTGCGATGGAGACAGGCCGAGATTCTCCTCTACAGATTTAGGTGACATGGTCATTGGAGACAACATTTTCATGTCACACTCCAGCGTGATCCCTGAACAATTGTCTATCAGGGTGCTAAAGTCTGTCTTAATCTGTAAAGGTGTTTCTTCTACAATGTGTTCTTCACATGGCACTTCGATCGTGATGCAGTCATTGGCTTCATCACAGCTGGCGTAGAACAGGTCTCCCTTGTCATTGTTCTCTTCTTTAATTTGTACTTCTTCTGTGTCAGTGACAACTATCTCTGGTTTGTAAGGATGCGCATAGGAGTGTTGGGACAGTATCCTGTGGACGTCATGCTTGATGTCTACGACAGCACCTTCACTGGATTCCAGGTGCTCTGCTGCGGGCCCCACCACTTTAGGTCCTTCAATGCACTCTCCAGTTTTCCTGACTGTGTCCTGTAACAAAAGATAACAAGTGTTAAAGTAATTTGATTTTTATTTTTAGGACTTGAATACTTGACACCTGAAAATTTAGATTGATAATTATGATATTGCACTATCTGATTGTGTCAATAATTATTTACATAACAGACTAGTTTGAGACCAGACCATAGTTTTAGTATCGTAATAAAATAAAATAAATGTGTTTTAAATAAATAATAACAGTTGTTCTATGATGCAATACTTGTTCCGCATTGCATCATCTGTGATAGTCTATTCCAGATAAGGATGTGGGTTAAAAGGTATCTCCCTTTAGGAACCCAGTAACACACAGTATGCAATGTTATCTTATCAAGGTATTTAATCTGTTGACAATCTGGTGAATAAGTAAAATGGTGAAAGTGTAAAGTTTCAAGTCTGATTATTTAATTGTGGCATGATTCATATCCTACTGACCTAAAGGAAGTTATGTTTGTTGGGCCTGACAAACAGGAAATTTGCCAACAATGTACAGCTACTGAAGCTACCTATGAGTAATTTTTATGATGCAAATAATATGATTTTATTCATAGTTTACTTACATTTTGAGGCGTTCCTGCAGCACTTGCATCAATTTCTTTGAAGAGGGAGTCTGCAAGTTGAGTGAGGGTATCGAGGTACTCGTCTGAATCGAAGTGTGCGAGGAGGTCTGCGAGAGGAGACACATCGCCAGCAGCAGGCGTGCCGCGCGGATCGCCGTCGGGGGCCCTTCCTTCTGCTGAGGAATAGACTCTGCTGGTCTGGGGGCCCCCGCGACGTTCCGCGCCGCCGCCGCTTCACTGCGAAGCGTTGCGTTCTCGCTCAACAGACGCTCGTTCAACGCCTTCAAGCTCTCCACCTCACTTGTCAACTTCTCATTCTTATCCATAAAGTATTTGATGCGGTCCTCCATCTCATCCATCTTTGCCTTCTTCCTGTCACGCGAAGTCTGAGCCGCTACACGGTTCTTCAGCTTCCTGATAGACAAACAATCTAGTTATAACAATTTACTATCGCTAACAATGCTTATTGATAGTGTTAACTTTCTGGACGTAACTGTACATAACGGAACGTGAGGTCAACATACTCTGTGATTTATGACAATTATTCGCATTTTACCTGTTCCCATTTGACTGATCCAAATACTGATGGAAAGGATTTTGCAATTATGTAGATGACTGTGCAATTATGTAGAACACCGAAACGTCATTGACCGCAGCCCAGTCTAAGTTGACCTCCCATCCCATTTAATAAAAGCATTACACGACACGCAGGCAATGTTTCATCAAATTAATATCTTGAATGACTTACTTTCTTTGCATCTTCTCCTCCCATGATAAGTGGTCCAGGCGGCGCTTCCTGGAGGGGGCGGGAGATGGCAGGTCCACCAGCACCTTGGACTCCATCTCCTCAACCGCCTCCATAGCCAGGTAGTTGTTAGGCACCGTGATGATAATAGGAGCGCTCATCTTGTTGACTTGTATAAACACAACTTATATACAAACACTCCACAACACTGGTCTGGTAATTGGTGATTATCTAATGTCTTTAACTATAGCATAATATCAGAGTTCCGTATCAACCATTTGTTATAGCACTTTTATATGATATTTCCTCGCGGGCGAGCTATTAGCGATTGCGTCGTACATGTTCGGGTTCTCAGCGAGTAATAAATATTTTTCTAGATTCTCGAAAATGTGTATGTGGTTCAATATGATTGGTGCAACCTTATCAAGGAGGCGTTGACAAAATGACGTCAACTAGATGAAAGAAAAGGATAGGAATAGTAACAGCTTTGGTTGTGTTGAGATAAAAGATGTGACGTCACTCATACAAGTGCTGGCACCTGAAATGGACATATGTGGTAATTTACATAAGTAAGACAAAGATAAAACATACAGTACAAATACTTATTCAAAGCGTTGGATAGAATCAATCAATGAATAATTTACTCATTTTGATTCATTCGTTAAACAAAACTTATACAAATAATGTAATAGTAAATAGTCTAGTATTTACTTTGCTACTTCTGTTTAGATTTTCCTAGAAATCTAACTTCCCTTTGTGAGTCAGTCAGTCATTATGATAATTTTATTTGCATGATGAAATATACTGCCGGTGATCTTTGACGCCGGTAAACAAACGGCTGATGTAAGTTTTTATAAAACAAGGTAATTTGGATGAGTTGTTTTTCTGATGTAATAAAAGAAATATTGACGACCTCATTGGGCATTTGGTCTCAAGTGCTACAGCCCGGAGTCTGGATTTGTGCCCGATCGATGGTAATAGGGTCGCCCCCTATTACATGGAACGTGGATCATGGATGTAGGTACAAAAGGTACACCTTTGCCTAACCGAGTTAAGATTTGTCAGGCCCGGCTTATGATGACAGGCTACTGTTACTGGGCACTGGCAGTGCTTAACTATCACAGTAAGTATTCAAAATTGAAAGAAAATTATTGTGCCTCTTCAATAAGTACCTAGGTACAGACGCCAGCACATCTACTACAATCTGTCAAATCGATTTAATAGATTTTCAACTTTATCGCTGATATTTAAGGTTCAAAGTTGATTGGGAAATTTTGGCAGTTTCGGGTAGCTAGATGTGCTGGCGTCTGTACTTGGTTTAGATTTAAAGACTGACAAATTGACTTGGACTGACTCATTTTTATCAGTATTCCTAATTACTGTTAGAAAGTGAGATAGGGTACAATAAATTAGGACTTTCAGTTTGGAAACTCTTGGGGCCAGTTTCTTGAACGAACATTATCGCAAAATACTCTGGCCATTAGTTTCATTTGTTTGAAGTTTGGGGCCCGCTAAAAATAATGCTTTCTAGTCATGCTCAAAGGAATTTTTTTGCATGCATAATAATTTATCACGCTGCTGCCGTAAAGTTCTACGACAAAAGTAAGATCATAAAAATTGTAATCATATCATATTGCAATCTACAATCTGTATATGAAGTTCAATATTCGTCATCATCGTTTCAGAAGCCAAAAACCAAAAGTAGATCTGGGGGCCTTACTGTGACGTATTATAGCCATTATTGTTCCGCTATGAAAATGGGATAGTGCTATTTATGCTGTATAGCTCGCTCTCTCTCACACTGGAACAATGATGGCTTTAACACGTCGTAGTATGGCCCCATTAATTTTTTTTATACAAAGTGGTAGGAACATGTTGTCTTCAAAAACACACTTCATTAGAATTCTAAGTCAAAGTCATGAAGCTTTGGATTCTGCCTACCCCACTAAACCGTCTCTGACATATCTTAAAAGACACAGAGCTGAATCTTTTTTTTTCTTCGGGGGAAACGACTCTGGCCGCATTCCGAGTTACGCCAAAAGTGAAAATATCGCGAATCCGACCAAAGTCCAAAGTCACAATTATTACTTAAATAACCCTTATATTTTGTGACTATTAAATTTGGTCGGATTCGCAATATTATCACTTTTATCGTAACTCGGAATGCGGCCTCTGTCATTGTCAAATGATAACTGTTCTTCGTCTGTCAAATGCTTGTCAAATTGTCAATGTCAATCAAAACGCAGCCATTGTGCGTTTGTTGAACTTTTGTTTTTCCAACCAAAATCCTAATTCTATTCAAGGTGTTTAATAAGTTTTGTGTTCTTGTTCGAATTATCGTTACAAATAGTATATCAAATTACTAAAAGTTGTGAAAAATGGCATCTACAAGTGCCGACTCACAGTCATCCATCGCTCAAAAAACATGGGTGATGTCGAATAATATCGATACCGTATCCAGTGTGGACGAAATCTATCGTTATGATAAAAAGCAACAACAAGACATACTTGCCGCGAAGCCATGGGAGAAAGAGTAAGTTTTTCAAAGCATTTCACACGTTAGAATTGTAACAAAAGTCACCAAGCTGACTGTAATGCTTCTTTGTTTCAGTCCTCATTTTTTCAAAGATATCAAAATATCTGCCTTAGCTCTACTCAAAATGGTAATGCACGCGAGGTCTGGAGGAACATTGGAAGTCATGGGATTACTTTTAGGTACAATCTATTCCTCTACCCCTCACGTTATATGGTTCAAATGCAGATCTTATTTTCTAAACCATTTTCTAACTTTTCCCACAGGTAAGGTAGACGCAAATACAATGATAGTGATGGATTCTTTTGCACTGCCAGTAGAGGGTACTGAGACACGGGTAAATGCTCAAGCACAGGCTTACGAGTACATGACAGCCTACATAGAGGCAGCGAAGCAGGTAAATAATAAATATTTTCAATTCACCAGCGCAAAACTCACAATCTTGTTGATAGTTTAAAAATATAAACATCGAAAATGTATGGTTAAACAGTCGCAAATTATGACTTAATTTTAAGCAACATTCATAAATAAACCCCAATATGTTTAGTAAAGATAAACCCTTTCATTTTAAACGTTTTGGAATAATTATTCATTGAGATACGATTTTAAAAGTTTTAAATTGTAATTTATTTTAGGTGGGTCGTCATGAAAACGCCATAGGTTGGTATCACAGTCATCCGGGCTACGGTTGCTGGTTGTCCGGCATTGATGTATCCACTCAGATGTTGAACCAGAACTTCCAGGAACCTTTTGTGGCCATTGTCATTGACCCAGTCAGAACTATCTCAGCTGGCAAAGTGTGCCTGGGTGCTTTCAGGACATATCCTAAGGTTAGTATTGCAAAATCTATTCACACTTGTGTTAGATTAATATTCTTCCCGCCTGACGTTTTAATGGCTTTTCCGCTCTTATAACTTGAAATTAATATTGGTAATTATATTTATTCTGGTCAAACTTCAACTCAATTTATTTTTTATTCTGTTATTGTTAGGTACTCATCCAGTTTTACACTTTTTAAATAGAACGGCCGAAGCTAGTTACACTACTTAAATATATAATTTATTTAACATGCTTTCTTCTCACAAAAATTCAATCATTCTGACAGTATCATCTTCCATTCATTCGCAAACATATCAAGATCTGAGTTCAGGAGAGCGTTAATAGCGGCTAATGAACTCAAACATAGATCTTGATATGTTTGCGAATGAATGAAAGATGATACTACTATGTCGTGACAATTAATTTATTGTTGGAATAGTTAGTTAAGTTAATTGTGTCGTTCTATATGTGAACACACCCATTTAAATACACAAGCCACAACACTTTAAACAACACGATAATCTGTCGTCATGACATAGTGTGTAGTACACGCCCTAACTTGTCCCAACAGTAATATTCCAAATTCAAATATTTTTATAGGGCTACAAACCAGCCAATGAGGAGCCCTCTGAATACCAGACAATTCCACTGAACAAGATAGAAGACTTTGGAGTCCACTGCAAACAGTACTACTCACTAGAGGTATCCTACTTCAAGTCCTCCCTGGATCGGAGGTTACTGGACTCTCTATGGAACAAGTACTGGGTGAACACACTGAGTAGTTCCAGTCTCATCACTAATGCTGATTACACTACTGGACAGATCTTTGACTTGTCTGATAAGTTGGAGCAGAGTGAAGTGTGTTTGGGTAAGATTTTATTTATTAATACACTCATTATACTCCTGACCTTATTCTTAAGTTGTCACAGCATGTCTACTTTATTTCAGAGTTCATTTAAAATTGATGTTTTCTTGGTTTTTCTCTATTCTTTTTAGCAATCAATAGTCCTCATACTCAAATATCTTTCAAAATCAACACAATATTATGGATTATTTTATCATGGTTGTGTAACCAACCAGTTTTTATTTTAAAGTTATCCTACCATATCTGACCCGTCCATGTTCAATTTGAGACATCGATTGCGTGAAATCACCACACTTTTGTAGCATAGTACACATGGCTACATATCAAGCTATACATTTCCAGTATAAGCTGATCTCGCACTGTTTAAGATTTCCGTACTATGTGAGGTCAGCTTATACTGGAAATGTATAGCTTGATGTGTAGCTATGTACATGCCCACCAAAATACTGTTTACTAACCTTTTATACTACCAATAAAATATTTTGTAGCCGTGCTAAGAGATTATCTACTAAGTTAACTCACAAAATAAAAATTTGACTGTGACACAGTGAACAAGTTATCTTAAAATTTTATGTGTTTTCCATCAATTCTACAACCTGACATTTCGTTGCTAGGTCGCGGCGGATTCATAGTCGCCGGCGCAGACCCACATGAGAAGAGAACTGAAGACAAACTAGGAAAGGCAACTAAGGACGCTTGTAAGACCACCATTGAAGTGATCCATGGTCTGATGGCGCAGATGATCAAAGACAGGCTGTTCAACAGTGTGAGCGGACGACCTGCGCCAGCGACGCCCATGATCGAGTAAATAGAAAAATTGTAAAGGTCAATATTGTGTATTAAAATAATGTTTGTAAGTTAATAAATGTATCTGTGAATTTCGAAATACGTTTTTATTACGAACTACTTTTGTTGTGAGAATGTGATCCCCATTTTATAAGAGTAAGTATGCAACAATTTTCTTCTTTAAAAGCTGCGTTCCAGCTTGTAAAAGAAATGTCAACTGTCCAAATAAAGTGATCAACATGGTACGTATAATGTGGACGGCGGAGCCTCCTATCTAGTCCTAATAAAGCGGTGACGGTTCGAGACTCGTCCCAGCCCTTCCCATCCTTGATGTCCTCCCTTCGGTTGACGCCCTAAGCCGAGGTTCGTACCCCACAGGGGTTGCCCTTAGCGAACGTTCACCTAGTTTTAATTAGCATAGTTGAATAACCCCTGGCTGGAGATTTTAAGAGGCACCCACAGGAACAGTGGCGGGGCAAGACCAAAATTTGATGTGGGCGTGGTACATTTCGCGAGGCCCCCTAGTGGCGCAAACAAAAGAAAAAAAACTGTTGAACAGTTGGCAAATTATTAGGTTGGACATTTAGGTCGAGTTAAGGTTCGTACAAACCAGCGCGATATCGCGGGCGCGACACGGGTCGTGCTGTCTGTCGCGCTCGCGATATCGCGCTGGTCTGCACGAGCCTTTATAGGATAGGCCATTCTAAAAAACTAATTAGGCTCTGTCACAGATAATACAATACTACGCTCTGTGTAAACCATTTTTCTATTCAGGGATCCGTTTGCGTAATATTAAGCTTTAACACGTTCAGTGTCGGGAACCCTCCTGCAGGGCTCGTGTCAATTTATCATTTTAGGAAGAGTAAAATTTTTTCGAAGCGTTCACGGCTTTTAGGCGATTCGCACACTGCACCGCATCACGCAGCGTGGTGCGGGGCGGCCATAGAAAACAATCTGCGTGCGGGGAGCGCGTCGCGCGCGCAGGTTATGTTTTCTATACAAACTGGTACTATGTTAAATCTACTGCCCCGCGCTACGCTGCGTGATGCGGTGCAGTGTGCCAATCGCCTTATGCTTAGAGTATATATAGATACTCTAAGCTTGTATGTAATGCATAAACCTTCGAGGTGCGAGGCCCCTCGGACCGCGAGGCCGTGGGCGGTGGCCTACTAAAACTCAAAGCATTTATTTCAAATAAACCAATTACAGGTACTTTTGAATTGTCAAGGGGTCGGTCAGTCAGAAAAATGAAGCTAGTTGCCCATTCCAAAGCGTAGTAGGTACCTATGGAGAAGAACGGGCAAGAAACTCCACGGACACTCTTTTAAATCAAAATATTGTTACAAAATATTGGTTACATCATTCGTGTTGAATTTATACATGTGAGAACAATGTAGAAAGACGTGCACGTTAAAAGCGTCCGTAATAAAAATATAATAACAATTCAAAAATTTAAATAAATTAAAATAAACCGTGGCAGCTAAGAGATGACCAGTCCCTACTGACGGCGCCCGTTCACGAACATGACGCATGGATCAGCACCATTTAGCTCAACCATTTTGAAGGGAACTTAATGATCCAACACACACGCCACCATCAGCGAGACATTTGAGTGAGCATGACATACTCTCAGCCGCCAGGGCACATTCAAGTCAATGAAAGACGTACCCAGTAAATGGTAGCTTTATGGAATGTACAACATGGTCACAGTGCTCATACATGTGATATGCAATTATACAATACAAAGAGATTGAATTTATACAAGGGAAAGATAGTTTTACAATCTTCAGCAGCTGCAACAATATTTTCGAATGCTAATCAATTAGTTTATGCGCCCTTGTGGAGCTGGACCAGCGCTGAGCCAAGCATTTTTATCAACGATGTAATCCCCCAACTTATAATATGCTTGGCAGCATAGTGTGCGTTTTATACATGATTTAAATTTCGTTTCGTTCAGTTGGAGTATGTGGGAAGGTATTTTATTATAATATTTTAAATAGCACCCCATGAAGGATGAGTCTACTTTAGCCAATCTGAAACCCGGTTGAACTAATTGGTCCCTATTTCTAGTCCTATAATTGTGTCTATCACCTCTTTTACTGAAAAGACTTAGATTTTTCCTTACGTACATGATGTTTTCATAGATATATTGACAAGGTACCGTCATGATGTTAATATCTTTAAACAGTTCCCTTAGAGAATCGCGTCTGTGGAGACGATATATTGTTCTGATGGCTCTCTTCTGCAGAATAAAAATAGACTCGATATCTGCAGCCCGTCCCCATAGTAAAATACCGTAAGACATGATACTATGAAAGTAACTGAAATAGACTAGCCTCGCGGTATCTACATCAGTAAATTGACGGATTTTTCTAACAGCATATGCTGCTGAACTTAGCCGTCCTGCAAGAGATGTTAAATGAGGACCCCATTGCAGCCTTGAATCGAGCGTGATCCCCAAGAAAACAGTTTTATCGACAAATTCTAGTTTCTCCTTATTCAATACTATGTCACAATCACTACTTTTAACATTTGGTAAAGCAAAGCTTATGCATTTAGTTTTTTTCCCATTTAATACTAAATTATTAGCAGTGAACCAATTTTGGACCTGCAGTAGGGCGTTATTTACGTCGTCAAGATTTGATGCACGTCTGTTTATCTTAAAAATTAAGGAAGTGTCGTCAGCAAACAACACCATTTGTGGTTGGATTTTTAATAAATGGGGTAGATCATTAATATATACTAAAAAGAGGAAAGGACCCAATATCGAGCCTTGTGGAACGCCCATTTTTACTTTTAAACCGATTGAATGGACACCATTTACTTGAACCTGCTGCTGTCTATCATTTAAATAAGATTTTACTAAACTGAGCGCAAGTTTACCTAGTTCGTAATGCTCAAGTTTCAAGAGCAAGGTTTCATGACTCACGCAGTCAAATGCCTTGGAGAGGTCACAAAAGATTGCTATGGCATCTTGGGCCTCCTCCCACGCTGTAAATGTGTTTTAATAAGGTGACACCAGCGTCAGTTGTACAACGTCCTTTGGTGAAACCATATTGCTGATCGTGCAAGATTTGGTTGGCATTAAAATGATTAAGCATTTGATTGAGCATTACCTTTTCGAAAACCTTGCTGAATACCGGCAGCACAGATCTACGTCGCCCACGCCTTACGCCGCCTCTGCACAGGAAAGCCCGGTTAAGTAGTCATGATCTCAGAGGTCAACTATGAGATGTCCTATCACAAAAAAAAAACGACTTTCTTTTATTACTGTGCTTATTATAGCGGAGTCATGTCGTAGGCAGCGTTAACAGAGGCAAAAATAATGAAATTTTCATCATCTAGATTCTAGATAGATATTTTATCTATTCATTTTTTTTATCAAATATACCTCTGTTTTGCGAAAAACTAAAAAAGGGATTTCTAAGTTATTCAGCTGGTGGATAGTGAAATCAGTTTGAATATTATCATATCTGAAGAGTGATTTTATCTTGAGGATAGTTAAATTTTAATATCTTACCTGATAGGTGATCTTATTTGGTGAATACAGTTGGTTCAGTTCAGACTGAAGTTCTAAGATCTTTCTGGATAATCGAAATGTTCAAATTTTGCAACAAAGTTGCGTGTTTTTCAGAGTTTGGAATGGATAGCCGTGTGACGTCACCATTTGGTTTTCTGACTTCACATATTGGAAGTTTGTTTTGTGAACATGTTATTCAGAAATAGGTCATTTGAAGGGAAGTGGGTGTAATGAAATGAAACCAAAAATTGATTATATAAACATTCTCAAATATTTATTAACCAATTTACATAAAATCATTATAATCTTTATGTACATCTTTCACATAGCTTTAGTTATACACAAAATCATAAACATCTCACATTGTGGAGGGCCTTCTATTTATCAGATATAGTTAAACGAAGCACCAAATTGACGATATATTCTTTTGCGAAGCTCTCTTTACATAATCAAAAATAAAATATGCCTTCACGATTGTCACATGAACGCTTTACACAGAATATAAAAACTATTAAGAGCACGTGCGACTTCTATATTTCCAGTGGCTTCCAAAATTATATCTAAATGTACATACTTCTACGATAATTCATTAGAATATGCTGGTTAGTCAATAACCTAAATAATATAAATAGGATGAAAATAAACATATGATATAACTAATCTAAATGTTAAAAATGTTCGACTGACGGCGAACGCGTGTAAAAATCTTACAATAATCCATAATTTGCATAACTTGGTGTTTGATGAGATGCATTTATCATTATTTAC
Source organism: Agrochola lychnidis (assembly GCA_963680765.1). Lineage (NCBI taxonomy): Eukaryota > Metazoa > Arthropoda > Insecta > Lepidoptera > Noctuidae > Agrochola > Agrochola lychnidis. Next base: position 4,550,052 of record OY796863.1, on the reverse strand, counting down.
ATCGTCGCAAAATATAAAATTCTCAATAAAAGGAACAGTACTGTCAACTTAACTGTGAAGGATTTGAAGCGGCTCACAGGTGTCGTACACAAAATAACTATTCTTAACAAAATGCTGTAGGTATAAGTAGTCTACGTTCAACCTAGTGACATCGAACACAGACTATCTGGAAATTAAATAATATGGTACAAAATACAATGACGAGCAAAAACTCAAGACACAAACATTTAATTTATAAATAATTGGGTTCTAAAACAATTTATACAGACTGGAAAGTTCATAAAACTTCATAAATACGTTACCAACAAGCAGAGTGACTAGAAATTTTAGTTCGCCAGTGTATTCCAGACCATTGACTACTTCCACGCAAGGCCAATACTTTGGCCTGCGTTCTAAAGTGCATTATCACACAAAATTTATCATTATTAGTGATTCATTTATATTTTATTAAGTACATTCCATACAGCCCTCCAATTCACAGGTTGCTTACTATAAATCGTTTATACACACAATCTCAATTTATGTACAGCGCGAGCGACACAAAAAGTCCTAGTACATCAATATACAATTTATCAATCGAGGGCAAAATTTTCAAATTCGGGAATGTTCACAACGGCTCGAAACGACAAGTTAATACCGACTAATTAAGAAATCTTAATGACAACGTTTTTCATTTGTGTCGCAATGCTAGAAATTTTAGAAGCAACTATTTCAGAGATAATTTTCCCTTTCGAGAAGAATTGATATAGTCTGACCGAGATCGCTGTTCCGCGCTTTAGGTGTGTGCGGCGGTCGACGTCAAACTATAGTAAAGCTAGTCAATAAGATCCGATCATTGTGATTCGAGTGCTAGATCGGTTCGAAAAATAGCGTTTTTATGATAGAAGCATTAAGTAGACCACACTGATATTAGTTGCTTTGAGATTGTAATAATACTGACGCAATGTGCTCAGAGAAATATAAAAGCTAAACCTCTACTAACCTCAGGGTTTTTATTACGCAAACACTCGCATTTTGATCTCTGGTCACCCAACGATAAACCAACAATCTGTATCCTTCTGCGGACATAAACTTTAAACACTACGTAACACATGGAATGTTTCGCTAATCTCAGTGGGAACAGGTGAGCTACATAAAGCTGTGCACATCTCGACATGACGGCTGTGGCGGGTTCAGTTTGTAAGGTGGCCGGTGTGTGGTCAGTCTTTGTCGAGTGGGAGCTCGCCATCATTTGAGATGTAGTTGAAACCGGTCATCGATTGTTTGAAAAAAGTAAAAAAAAATGATTTTTTAAATATTTTCGGATTCTAACTTTAATAGTCTTTATTGCACTATGAATTGAAGCAGAAACAGATAAAACCACTCCGGAAGTGCCGACAGAAGTGAAAACTTGAACAATTTTACTGTGCAGGAAATACTTTTAATGAGGTGTCGGTAACGGTGTCGCGAGTTCAATTATTTTTTCCCATCTCAAAAATGACCAACGCGTCTAAAGAAGTTTTCACTTCAAAATAGATATAATGAGATCTTATCAGCTATTCAGATCACAACACGATTTGTTAAGCTAGTTTAATCTCAACATAAAATATTTTTCGTAAGACTACTTGCAAAAAGGTGTATGAGAATTGGGTATTCCGTTTAGGGGGCCGGACGTCTTACCCAGCCCTCACTGTTTGATTGCAAAAGAGAAACTACACAGTGCGAAAAACACCATTCCTTTTCGCAACAAAATCATACTGGCTGTAATACTTCAAAGTACCGACTCCCTGTAATGGAGGGTATTTCTGTCAAATAGCTGAGCTGGGACCAACAGACATACCTTTTTACAAGCTTTATGATCGCCAAATAGATAAGTTAAAAATTGTGTCCACCCACCATTGTGACTAATAGGCAAAGACTTTGATGAGCTGGATACAATATTTGTCTTGCCATCCATTTGTGGCGGTCAAAAGGATCTTTTCGGGACGTAATTATTAACAATATTACATAATAACCAAACAATCGATGACCGTGGAACTAGTAACTACTGCATAAAACACAGGTGATCGTGCAGTGAGGTGGCTAGAGGCAGTAGCCGGGCGGACTGGCCCCTCGTCAGTTGAACAGGTCGGGCGGAAAGCTGTTCACCTCCGCCTGCTCCAGAACTGGTACACCATCCACGTTGTACGATACTCGTATCCGTAGTCGAAGGGCAGACTGGAAACAAATTTTAAGTATGAAATAATATTTATCTTGGTGAATATTTTCTTGTGATGATTAAAAAAAATATACAGTTGAATTGAGAACCTCCTTCTTTTTGAAGTCGGTCAATAAAAAATTGATTTCCAAAAAAACACTACAAAGTGAAAAATAACTAATTTCGGAAGTCGGTGGCAAAAACGAAAATTCAAAACCAAAGACACCGACTACCGAAATTAAAGTTATTTTTCACTTTGTAGTGTGTTATTTTGGAAGTCGGTTGTTTGTTTTTTTTTTGTAAAAAGTGTTCATTGTGAGTTCAGACGTTTCAGCCGAAAGACAAAAATGAACAAAAAATTAAGCGTCTGATATCTGCTTGAAACAGCGATGGCTGGGCAGCACCTGTGTTTAAGTACGGTCGTACGAGGCAGTATCTTAGGAAACATAGCTTAAAAATAATCAAATATTTTTTTTAATTTTTAAATTATTTTCTTTTTCACTGGACCTTAATAATACCTTCCGAGACTAGATATTGGACTTGGATAATTTTGATAATGATACTTACTTTGGATGGATTAGTGATTTTGAGTACTTGAGTGATTTCTCCCTGCGGCGGCAACACGGTGCCGGAAGGTGACATCATGTCTAACTGGAACGTCTGCAAGTAGGAAAATAAAATAAATAAGTTACCTATTCTGAACAAGATTTGATAGGATAAACTACGACAAAAACGCCAACTAAAAAGGTATAAACTCGAAATCGTAAAAAAATAATATTGTTTTCGGTTTTCCTAGACCCGGAGTCACACGTAATCTGTATGATTTATGCCATATTTAGTAATTACGTGTGATATAGTTTATTAAAATACGACGAGTAGTTTAGGAGTTATGTCGGAACAGATGAACATACATACATAGTCGGAAAAATGGGAGTCCCCTTGTTTTGCAGACAGAAATTTCACAGAATTTCGTTTCTTTGTATTTTTATTTCAAATATTGTTTTAAAGACTTTTATGAAACATATTTCACAGAAACACAATTCAACAAATTTTATAATCCATTTTTTTATTTATCTCACTTATCAAACAGTAGAATTATTTTTTAACGAATATTGTTTGTTCGGTGTATTTTTCCATGGTATTTTATTTCAACGAAAATGTAAAAATAGACGTTAGGCTATCCATAATTTACATCATCCATTTGGGTACATTGATTATTCTATGAAATAGTAATGTGAGAATTTTTTTATGTGAAACGAAATTCTATGGAAATTAAAGCTATAAAACAACGTATAACCCGGGAAATGATATAGTACTGTACCCAATATTCTTATGGTAACCCCAAGTAAAGTAAAATAACAACAGAGTCAAATAAAGGGGGAAAAAGAAATCATTTCCCATACAAGGAACGGTTAGTAGATATGTAAGAAAAAGGGATAAAAGGGAAGTGTTATGTGGTTGTAGATTCCGACGCATATTCATCACCAAACACAGTTAAAAACGTATTAGTTACGACATTTTCCCCGTGGAACACCTGAAATTCTCGATATTTGTTACAAAAGTAGTTAACTCTGCAATCGGCATTTTGTTTTTGTTGTCATTAGCCAATGTTGCAACATTAATTACGCAATATTGTCTTTGGCCTTGACATCAACCAATGAACCAGTGTTATAGTTACTATGAACAATATTGTCAAACTTTTTCTATGGATTGAGGCTTTTGGCTACTTTTGTTTTGTGTATTTTGTCCAGGTTTTTATGTGCGTTTTGTTTGTGCAGAATAAACAAGTTTTCTTTCTTTTCTAATATTCTGTTAGTATAACTCACCCTGGGCACCGCAGCTTGGAACAAGAAGTCGGTGAGCGCGGAGCTGCCCTGCGAGTGCGCGCGCATGGTGAGCGTCACGACGTCGCCGCCGCGCTGCACGCCGAACACGACGCGCAGGCCGTTCTTTTCGAGAGCCGTCACTGTTGGCAGGTCCACTGAAAAACGATTATTACATTTAATACAGACTGATAACAAAGTGATTCTATTAGGGTTGCGCTTTTTCCTTTTGAGGTACGTTACCCTAAAAATACTAAAGGTGAATTTATGGTCAACGAATTCATAACACCGGTCTTGTTAGTTGAAGGCCTCTCTGTTGTCGAAAGTTTATCTACACCTACAGGGTCAGTTTTTGAAAGGGGTAAATCGGAAACTATGAGAAATTCCCACGTAAATGCCTCCCAATTCTTTGCATTCCTCACGACTGTTTGCTGTTTGTGGCCCAATCTCTCATAAAGCTATGTAGTTCATCTCGCCATTTCTGTCAGGGTTTTGCATATTGTCCCTTTGTCTTTTGGCCTCCATTTTAGAAGTGAAACATTCTTTAGGCGCGTTGGGCATTTATGAGATGGGACTAAAACATTGATTTCGCGACACTGTGACGACACCAGCTTTTGACCATTAAAAAGACATCAACGCGTTGATTACCGCGGTGCCGATTTTTTTTTAAGTATTCACGTCTGTCGGCACTCCAGGAGTGCCACTGTTTTTTTTTCCAGCGATCATCTGTCATTTATTTTTTATTTGCGATTTAGAAGTGAACTTTTGATAAAACTCTTCGTCTCATTTCATCTTGTGTTTTTATACTGTATGTACCTAGTTATGCAACCTGAACCGCAACGAGTGATCACCGTGAGAGCATAAAATGCATGATTGCAGTTTAGGGTGGTCCTTCCAGAAGGTTCGATGCGTTTTGTCAACTTAGCATTAGTCTCACCATGTAACCGATAGGTTAAGTTTTATTCATTATATTAGAGCATGCGTTTCTGCTCACACCTATTTCTACTTCTTTTATTTTTAATTAATATAACGCTCCCAAAAACTTGACTGGCGCAGCCGGTAGGATCGCCGAATAGAGCTGCGCTGTCCTTCGCGTTTTTCCGGAATAAAACTTTTTCGTGTTACGCGTTCGGGTGGCCCTGGATGCAGCTGCGGTGATTCTACGAACCAAACAAATTTGTCATGGTGGAGCTGAAAATGAGAAAGGCGAACTGGTGAGTCCAAATTTTCACCTTCCTTTCCTATTTCCTGTGTTTGTTATTTTGCGATTAGAAGTCTCGCGTTATAACGTTATCTGGTTTTGCATAAAATCTGTAAGGCTAGTTTAGTAATAGAAAAAGTTATTTAAAGTGATTACAAAAAAAATATATATTGCCAAAAAAAAAATATTTTATTCAGACAAACGATTTAAAGTTTAATTTAAGATTACTTTCACATAATTACATTATTTTGTATTACGAGTGTTTAAAAGGACTTTATACTTTTTATACGTATATTTTTATCTTTTATTGTCATTGTGTGTTAATTAATAGTGTTAAAAATGGAAGATCACGTAAAAATTGTCATGATTCCAAATGAAATGATTAAAATTGTTCCGCTTTTTGACGGCGATAAACGCCATTTAAATCTTTTTATACGTAAGTGTGAATATATTATAAATAAATACAGGGGAAGTGGCGAGCAAAACTTGTATGTAATGCATGCTATAACGAGTAGATTAGCGGGGAATGCAGCCGCGCTTATCAGTGAGCGCGAGGATATTGTTACATGGGAAGAGTTCAAGGATTTATTAATACAACATTTCGGAGACCCCAGAAGTGAAGAATGTTTAGCTATTGAATTGGAAACTTTGCGTATAAGAAATGGTGAATCATTTTTGGATTTTTGCAATCGTATTCAATCAGTGCGTAGTATTTTAATATCAAAAGTTAATAGATTATCGGATAGTATGCGTGAGAGTAAAATAACTATTTATAATAATACGTCATTAAACGTGTTCCTTTATAATCTACCGGAAAATATGGTGCGTATTGTGAGATTAAAAGCGCCGTCCACTTTGGAACAGGCTTTATCTTTTGTATTAGAAGAAGTCAATTTCCATGACCAATATAATGCCCGAAATAAAATACTGCTGACGTCCTCCAGTAAGCATGCTGTACCAAATAATACACAAACGTTTAAATTCGGCACAAATAATAATAATACGCCTATTAATAATAATAAGCCTATTTTTACGCAACCAAATACACAACCCAAATTTTATTTTGGTAATTCCCAAGGTCAACCATTTGGGACGCGTTCTCCACAACCTGGATTTCAAGGCCAGACATTTGGTTATCGCCCGCAACAATTTGGGATACGTCCGCAGCAATTTGGGATGCGTCCTCAATATTTTGGAATGCGTCCTCAACAATTTGCAAATCAACAACAATTATATAATAGGCCCTTACAGCCATTTGGCAACCAGAACCAATCGTTCAATAGACCTTTACAGTCATTCGGTGGTACTCAGCAACCGAAAATGGAATCTAGTGACGTCACAATGCGTACGGCGCCTCCGGCCAAGGCCTACATAAAAGGATTTAAATTAAACGAGCTTGACCTTGACCATTATGATGATAGTCAGTTTCCCTGCGATTACCAAAGTAACGATGAATATTATCACGAATATTGCCTTCCTACCAAAAATGAAGATGAGCATTATTCGGAAGAAATTAACAAAGAAGTTTCAACAGAAAATAATGAGGATTTTCAATTCCTGGCCTCGGAAGACGTACGGAAATAATAAATTTAAATTGCGATGTATGCCTTAAATTGCCATACATATATATACCCGAGATAGATGCCAAATTTATGATAGATACGGGAAGTAGTAAATCATTTATAAACCCGGGAAAGGCCTATTACTACTTTTACGATTACATTTATCACGACCCATTTGAGGTTAGAAGTACTCACGGTACAAGCCAGCACGAACAAGTACTTTCAATTCCAGCTTTTCCGACTTTCAATGTTAATGAAACTCACAAATTTCATATCTATGAAGTCGATCCTAGCTTCGATGGTTTACTGGGTAATGATATTTTAAAAAGCGTAGAGGCAGTAATAGATTTAAAAAATGAGGTCATGAAAACTAAAACTACGGCGATACCGATTATGCGCGATAAGAATAAACATATATTAGAGTTAGCACCTCGGTCAGAACAAAGAGTTAAAATTCCTGCAAATTATCATTCTGGTAATGCTTTGGTGGATTTTACAGAATTTACTGAAGGAGTGCGTATGCCCAGCGCTTTAGTTAAATGCAAAGACGGTTACTTTACTACCATCATTCAAAATACCCTTAACAAACCAATTAAATTAGCAATTACTAAACCATTTCAAGTAGAACCGTATGAAAATCATATAGATGATTGTGATGTTGATAATTTAAAAGAAATTGAAATAGAAAAATTATTAACAGATAACTTAGAGAAGCTTCGTCTAAATCACATGTCAGTTGAAGAAAGTAAAGCTATAAGTGCATTATGTTTGGAATATAAAGATATATTCTATTGTGATGGCATTCCATTAAGTTTCACGAATCAAGTCAAGCATTGTATTAGGACAAAACACGAAGATCCTATTTACGTCAAGCCATACAGACAGCCCCCTAGTCAGTCACAAGAAATAAAAAATCAAATCGAGAAGTTACTTAAGGAAAACGTCATTCAGGAATCACATTCACCTTGGTCGGCCCCAGTTCATCTAGTCCCAAAAAAGAAAGATGCATCAGGAGAAATAAAATATAGAATGGTAATCGACTACAGACGGCTAAACGAAATAACAGTTGATGATCGATACCCACTTCCCAATATCACTGATCTGTTCGATAAATTAGGTAAAAGTACATATTTTACGACATTAGATTTAGCTAGCGGTTATCATCAGATTGAAATTAATGAAAATGACAGAGAAAAGACAGCATTCAGCACCGACAACGGACATTTTGAATTTTTAAGAATGCCGTTTGGTCTTAAAACCGCTCCAGCGACCTTCCAGCGAGCAATGGATAGTGTTCTAAGAGGGTTACATGGAATCCATTGCCTGGTTTATTTGGATGACATTATAATCTTCTCTAATTCACTAGCTGAACATATCCAGAAATTAAGAGCAGTTTTTGATCGTTTAAAGTCAAATAACCTCAAAATTCAACTCGATAAATCCGAATTTCTCCGCAAGGAAGTTCTATACTTAGGTCATGTTATAACTAAGGATGGCCTTAAGCCTAATGATGATAAAATCAAAGCAGTTCTAAAGTACCCACTGCCAAAGACTGTGACAGAAATTAAAAGCTTTTTGGGCTTGATAGGTTATTACAGGCGATTTATTAGAGATTTTGCCAAGGTAACACAACCACTGACTAATTGCTTAAAGAAAAGGAACAAAATTATTATAAATCAAGCTTACATAGATGCGTTCCAAAAATGTAAAGAGCTTCTTACTAATGCTCCTTTACTCCAATATCCTGATCCAGAAAAGCCTTATGTCTTAACCACAGATGCTTCGTCAAATGCCTTAGGCGCAGTACTGTCGCAAGGCACCATAGGGTCTGATAAACCAGTTGCTTACGCCAGTAGAACCTTAAGTGATACGGAGACCAGATACAGTACTATAGAACGTGAACTTTTAGCGATTATTTGGGCAGTAAAACATTTCCGGCCATACCTTTACGGTAATAAATTCATCATTTATACTGACCATAGACCTTTAGCCTGGCTGTATTCCCTTAAAGAGCCGAATAGCAAGCTCACCCGTTGGCGACTTCGCCTTCAAGAATACGATTTTGAAATTAAATATAAAAATGGCAAGCAGAATACAAACGCTGATGCTCTGTCTCGAATAAAATTAAATGCATTAGGTTCAGATGAGGATAGATTATCTATGGAAGTTAATGTAGATGAAAAAGAACAAAAACAAAACAAAATAAAACTTACTCACGAAATAGAAAACTTAACTGATAACGAAAGTGACGAATCTAGAACAATTTCTATCTCGGATTTGTCTGCTACGGTAACAGCTAGCTCTGAATATGATATAAATGAACCCATTCCACATATTTCTGTAGAAGATAGAACATTCACAGTACATTCAGCTGAAGATATGGAATCAATTGGTGTTCCAATATTACAAGAAGCGATAGACACTAAACCCAATCAAATATTAGTCTTTACATGGCATAAAAACGATATCCAAGTAAGAGATCTTTCACGTGAAAAACAAAAAATCCTTGAAGTATTTCTACCAATAAACAATGAAGAATTAATTAAACAGTTTTTAAAAGAATATGTTAAATATAAAATTAAATACTTTATATATTTTGAAAGCATCGAGCATAGGAAACAATTTAGCAAAGTTATTATACAGTTATTTAAAAAGGGAATGGTAGAATTTGTAGAATGTACAGAGCGTGTTGTATTTGTTGAAGATGAAAATGAACAAAAAGAAATCACCCTGCAACACCATGAAGGAAAAACGTGTCACAGAGGTATAAGGGAGACCATGTCTAGGATAAGAAGAAATTATTTTTGGAATAACATGCAAGAGACGATTTCAGCCGTAATAAATAATTGTGAAGCATGTCGTAAAACCAAGTATGATAGAAAACCCATAAAGCCTTTTCTACAGTTAACTCAAACACAAAATGCACCATTCCAAGAAATTTTCATAGACATTTTTGCTATAGAATCTGTATATTATCTAACATTAGTCGACGCGTTCAGTAAATTAGGACAAGCAATCGAAATATCAAATAGATCTACACCCGAAGTAATACGTGCACTTATTAAATATTTTTCCGTGTATGGAACCCCCAAAAGAATTAGTTGCGATCCGGGCAGTGAATTCAATAATGAATTACTGAAGGAATTAATGATAATGTACAATATACAATTACATATCAGTACACCTAATAACCCTAATTCAACAGGCATAGTAGAGCGTTTTCATTCGACTATCATAGAAATATACCGTTTAGCTAAATACGATCGAAAATGCACTGATGCAGCCTCCGTTATGACCTACTCAATAATGGCTTATAATCATACCATACATACAACCACAGGTTTGACACCATTTGAAGTTGTTTTCGGTCATACTGATTCAAATTCTATATTAAGTGCAAATTTCGAGAAAAACTATACACAACAATTACTAAAGGATCATGCCAAGCGTACTAAACGTCTCTATAGTTACATATCAGATCAGATGATAGAAACAAAGCAAAACATTAGAAATAGAAAGGGCGGTGAGATAAGTAAAAGGTTTGAAATAGGTGACATAATTTATGCAAAAGAGGTTAACACCAGATTAAGTAAAGACAAGCCACGTTATAGAAAGGCAACTGTTAGCGGTGATGTAAAACAAAATGTAATCCCTGTAAAAATTGGAACAAGAAACACAAAAGTCCCAATTAAAAATATTAAACGTCCTCCGCAGGTGGGGCCTCACGCTATTGGCAGTAGCGCAAATAACATGGGCCCTTCAACTTCAAAAGGTTGAGAAAAACCCTGGCATCCTTCCCGTGAAACAAGGACAGGCGTTTAAACAAATAGATAAGTGGTTAATTATAAAACTTTTAAATCTAGATAGTTTAGGTAATGATCTAGAATTAAGTATAATTAAATATAATGAATTCAGTAAATTAGTAGATGTTAACAAACCTTACAGCCATGAGTTTTTGGGCATTCGTACTCAAACGGATTATCTAAAGGATAGGACTATCGAAAAGTTTCAGCAACTTGTACCGGCTAAAAGATTTAAGCGAGGACTAATTGATCCACTTGGGTCTATGATTAAAATTGTTACAGGTAATCTAGACCATAGTGACGCAATCCGATACGATTCCCTCATTTCTCAGTTAAAAAGCAATCAATTAATAATAGATAAGAAAATAACTTTGGTCTCCAAAATGTTAAATGGTTTTGTTAACAGTACAGAAATCTTACATAACAATACATTAATTTTAGATGAACGCTTAAAAAGGATTGAGAGATTAGTTAAGAATATAATTACCAAAGAGGAAAATTCTATTTACTCTACTTATATTTTAGGAATGTTTAGTATGTTTTTAACCAATTTTAGAACTATTAATATAATTTTAAGTGAGATTGAAACGGCCTTAGCCTTTAGTAAGGTGTCTGTACTGCATCGAGCAATTGTCAATTCTACCGAATTATTGCATATGTTACAATCTATAGCCAAGACAGAAACCCTGTTATATGCCGTAAATGAAAATAATTTAGTTAAATTTGAAGATTGTATTACTGTTAAAGCTTTTATTAAACAAAACCAGATTACGTTCATCATAGAGATTCCTTTAATTGAAAACAATACTTATAGTTATTTTAAACTTTACTCCTTACCTATTCATAACACAGATTTAAATGAAACTGTAATAGTAGTTCCTAAATATCCCTACCTTTTGGTGAAAGACTCAGATTACTTACCAGTTGTGAGAGCATGTGAGCAAATTGCAATAGATGACAAATTCTTATGTACCGATGATGATGTGTTGACCCACCTAGAGCCACTATGTGAAGAGCAGTTGATGAAGTTCCATTCTAATGCTAGTGCATGCGAGCAGCATATAGTTGACATTGAAGATTTGAAAGTTCAACGAATTGGCCGCGGAAGTTGGATTCTATATACAAAGAATCATATTATAGCAAGTAGAAAATGCTATGATGATGCCATGAGCTACGAGTCTCTACAAGGAACATACATAGTTACCCTGAACGATGCTTGTAAGGTTAACATCGGACATATACATCTACAAAATTATCAATTTTCTATCACACATATGAATTATCCAATAACTCCAACCATTACCCTACCACAGTTGAAGCCTGAAAAACGTACCAACAGTGAAGTCAGTGCAGTGAATATGAAAGGTATAAATTTAGATGAGTTGAAAGAATTAGCTCAAGTGGTGAAAATGAGCAAAGTGAAATACAGTGAAAATGACAGTGCAGTTAACACGAAAAACGTTAGTTTAGGTACGGTAGTTCTATATGTAATTCTATCTCTAGGACTCATAAGCATTTTTGTTTTTAGATATAAGATCAAATTGTTAAACTGCCGGCGAAATAATCAGAATCTTAACAATTCTGATAATTTCGTTCTTGAGGAGGGAGGAGTTATGCAACCTGAACCGCAACGAGTGATCACCGTGAGAGCATAAAATGCATGATTGCAGTTTAGGGTGGTCCTTCCAGAAGGTTCGATGCGTTTTGTCAACTTAGCATTAGTCTCACCATGTAACCGATAGGTTAAGTTTTATTCATTATATTAGAGCATGCGTTTCTGCTCACACCTATTTCTACTTCTTTTATTTTTAATTAATATAACGCTCCCAAAAACTTGACTACCTTTACCTTGCGTGACTGGTGTGTTTATATGCGCAGGCGCGGCGAACAATCCGTCGAGTAGGGAAACAGGCGCGGGCGCAGACACCGGCGTGGGGAGGTTGTTGTTCATGATGTTAGTAGGTGCAGTAGGAGTCAGGTCTAAACCACTCAGCAGGTCTAGGATATCCTGGAAAAATTCAATAAGACATTAGTTGCTAATTACTCAGACAGCCTACCTATCTGCAATATAAAACATAATTAATTAATCTCGAGCTCGTGGGGCCGCACGGATCGATCCATCAGGTTAATCTACGCTTGCCAGGGTTGACCCGCGGATGGGTGACCATCTTTGGGTCTCATTCCCCTCCGTGTCTCGGAAAAGGCGTTAAACCGTTGATCTCGGCTGTCATTCGTCGATCTGTGACAGTTGTTACGGGTCGTCAGAAGCCCGAAAGTCTGACAACCAGTCTTACCAATGGGTATCGTATTACCCAGTTACTGGGTCGTGGAGGTCAGATAGGCAGTCGCCCTTTGTAAAATACTGCTATTCAGCTGCATCCGGTTAGACTGGAAGATTGATTGATTGATCCAGCGCGAGATTCGGATTGGTTTGGTCAGAGCTTGCGTCTTTTATAGCCAGCAGACTTAGGAAGTTGCCAAAACAAATAACAACAACATATTATGTACTCACATTGCTGCTAGTATTATTGTTGCTGGCAGGCGGCTGCGACGGTTTGTGCTCTACGTCGCCGTTCGTCAGCGAGTCAGAGCCGATGATCAAGTCTAAAAGCGCGTCCTAGAACATACAACAAAGAATTTAAGATCAGCCAAATTTTTTCATTCATATAATACCAACACTAATGAAATTTTAATATCGCTGATACTACTGACAGGAAACAGGACAGACTAGTTTCCAAACAACAAATGAGAGTTCTCTTCACTCATTTTTATAAGAAATCAACCATCAAGGCAACCAGTACCTTAATTGCGTAACTTATTTTCGTAAACGATTATAACAAATTTGTTTCATCTTGACAGTTCAACAACATACATTGCGTTATTTACGTTGTTGAGCAGATTTTTTTCCAAATTATGAAGCAATGGATCAGCAATCTGTTTCAAAAAGAAAACAAATTGTGATTGATCGTGTATTACGCAATTAGGGTACAGATTTTGCAATTGGGTTTTGCTAGCATTGGCTAGTTTAGTTTCAATACATAGTATAAAAGTCGATTTTCGTGTCTCTCTGTGTGACTACTTAGTTCTTCTAAACAACACAATGGATTTTGATTCGATTTTCACCAGATTGTGTGTAAATATTTTTTCTTTCACGACCAGTCAGAGAATTTTATTCCCGAAGGTTATGTGTACAAAACATTAGTATTAAGATACCATTCCGTAACCGACCGCAGGAGGCAACTGCAGGCGACGTGTCGCGGCGTCATGTCGCTGCAGTCATAATTCCGAACCCGACTGACTGCCCGTATTCCAGTCGGTAGATAGAAGATAGAAACACTAGACTATCGTTCGAGCGTTGGCGGCACTACTGGTCTGCGGTCGAGCTGCACGTGTCGCCTGTCACTCGCCCGTAGATGCCAACGACGTGTCGCTAGTTATGAAAAGTATTTCATAGAAATTCATAGAAACCAGTCGTGTCACGGCGACACGTCGCTTGCAGTTGGCTCCTGCGGTCGGCTACGGAATGGTACCTTTAATTAACTTAAGCAGGGCGGGTCGCTTGTTTAGTATAAATAACGCGTTATGTAGTACTCACAGCGACCTGGTCGGGCTTGTGGTCGGGGCTGGTGTCGGACAGGTCTTGCTCGTGGTCGCTGTCGTCGCGCGCGTCGGCGCCGCTTGTGGGCGCTTCCATGGCCGGCATGCGCTCCAGGAGGGCTGGGCGCAGGTGGGCGTAGTTCCTGGGGAAATTATATACTTTTTAGCAATTTTAAGACACCGGGATTGTCATTAGAAATACTCTATGGAAAGCCAAGTTCGAATAAAAAAAAAAAGAGTCAAAAGTAAAAAAAAAAACAAATATCTCCTACATTATCGCTTCAAAGGTTACAAGTTTATTTCTTATCTGATTCCACACGAAATGATACGGAATTATAAGACCACTAGTTCTCGAAATATAGATCGATCAATGTGATTGCTTACCTGTACAGTTGCGATAGCTCAACGCCTCTCTGTTGCAACTCGATATGAATGTGAGATCCGAAAGTGTCGATGATCACTCGGATTTTACTGAAATAGACAAAATTTCAATTTCTATTACCTGTACTTGGTATTCAAAATAAAAATCGGGACGAGATCGCCTACGCAGGTTGTTCAAATATTTGGCATTCGGTGAAGTACTACTGAGACAGTAGTTCAGTGACTTAAGGTGGAACTAGTAGATATTTTGTCCATACAAATTTCGGGGGGTTTTATTCCACTGTCTGACATTGTACGAGTACATCCAAAGTCAAACATGATATCGTTTTTTCTCATTATTAATTTTGTCTGTACGGAAACAGAATAGTAAAAAAAAAAACATTAAAAAGTTATGAGCCCACATTTTTTTCTTGCTAATTCTGACGCAACTTTGGGCATAAATAAGTAATAAAAGAAGTGTAAAATCTCCAGAACAAAGTCGACACCGACAAAGCTTAATTATCGAAGAGTTCAATAAACTTTATTTGTAATTGATTTATGCAGTGGTTTTTTCATTAAACTCGTTTTTCCAAAGGACATTTCGTAATTTTTTACGCGCACGTTTAAAATCGTGCGGAACGGTGTTTGTGTGCGTGTGAACTAGACGTTGTGCATGTAGACTAGAGTCTTACTGCTCATCACTGATACTATCTCTGTCGGACACGATGTCAGGTGAGACAGCGTGCTTTTTGACCAAGCCCACCAGTGAGTTCAAGCTCGCGACTAGTTCTACCTTAAAGTCTGTCTACGCATGATCAGTGGTCGAAAACATGTCACCAGAGGTCCCTCTGTTGATTCATAGTGTTGATTTCAGCGGCGGTGGTTATAATTTTATCGAAAAATGCATCAAGAAGTAAAAACCACGTTGGTGCGTTAGAAATTATAAGATAAAGAAAATGTATTCAGTGATCTCCGTGTGTTTGATGGTTTTGAGGCTCAACTGCATGTTGCACGGAAACAAACAACAAGCCGCGCGTCATATTGAGCGCCAGCTGGCAATGTAGCGTGCTGTTATGCAATGTTGCCGAACATGTTTCGCGTCAATTGTTGCCTAGTGGATACCAGGCTTTTGGGACAACTCTTAAGTCATTGAATTACTGACTAAGTTAACGTTAATTTTCCTATTCTACAAAAGCAGTTCAACTCACTCCTGGCTAGGCTGTGTCGTGAATCGTGTGGACAGCTTGGCGAGAGATAGCAGCAAATACTCTTTCGTGTTGATGGACAGCTGGGTAGACCACAGCAGCTTCTGATATACGTCAATCACATACTCTTCCGAAGGACGGACGAAGTCGTCTGAAATTAATTAATTAGCGCTTGTAAATATATTTAAAAAAAAATTGGACTCAGCTCATGAAACACAAAATACAATAACAAAATGAAAATCACCAACGCCCCAGAGGCAAATATTATTATTTAGAAGTAACTCTGTCATTATAAGTGAACTGTTATATAGTTCTTATGGGAAATAAATATCTTTAAACCTAAAATAACGTTTTACCAAAAATAGTGTGTGCCTCAAGGCTGCACCAAAAAGGTTAATTTCAGCATAATAATATTTTATTTTATTTATTCAGGGACAATTAACAGCTACAATATGTGTTTGAACACAGAAACGATAATACAAAATATTCACAATATTGCAGCCCACTACATTATCCGCAAATTAATAAAAGAAAATACGATAATAAGTGCCAATAGATAGGTATTAAAAAATATAATATTATCAGTAATCTATGGTATAATATCGTTAGTATTATCGTTAATATCATCTTTGTACAGTTGTTTTTTTTATTTGTGCGTTTTCTACCAATGGGCGTCGAAAAAAGGTAGTAACATTTCAAAGCAATCAGGCTTGCAGTCGAGAAACATTTTCAGCAGACATAATAATACTTTATAAATAATAAAATAATGAATGTCAATGACTTACCAACGCCGTCCTCATCGACCATCGAAATAGCGTTGCTGGCTTCAGACACCAGCAAGTCACCGTATTCTCCGATAGTCCACGCTGCCACCTACAAACATAAACATTTGTATTCCGACATCAAGTAAAGGTATTGAAATATCGGTATTTTTGGGAACCAGTACCATTGGCCTTGGTGTTATACTGGTTGCAGAGTAGTACCTGTACTATTGGTACCGGTACACGCCTACACATCAAGCTATACAATTCCAGTTTATGCTGATCTCGCATTGTATAGGATTTCCATACAATATGAGGTCAGCTTATACTGGAATTTTATAGCTTGATGTGTAGCCGTGTGTACCAGCCGTAGTAGCTGTACTATTGGTACCGGTACCAGACGTAGTAGCTGTACTACTGTTACCGGTACCAGACGTAGTAGCTGTACTATTGGGTCCGGTACCAGCCGTAGTAGCTGTACTATTTATTGGTACCGGTACCAGACGTAGTAGATGTACTATTGTTACAGGTACCAGACGTAGTAGATGTACTATTGGTACCGGTACCAGACGTAGTAGATGTACTATTGTTACAGGTACCAGAGGTAGTAGATGTACTATTGGTACCGGTACCAGACGTAGTAACTGTGCTATTGGTACCGGTACCAGACGTAGTACCTGTACTGCTTTGACTTTACTATTGGTATTTCTAATCAGTATGGGTACTGCACCGGTACCAAACAAATATTTCCGTAAGTAAGAGTGAGAAAACAGATATAGTAAAAAAAAAGGATAGACATTAGAAAAATAACTTCAAGGTTGCCAATCTTGATGTGTAGCCGTGTGTACACACGGCTACACATCAAACTGTACAATTCCAGTATAAGCTGACCTCGCATTGTACGGAAATCCTATACGATGCGACATCAGTATAAACTGGATTTGAATAGCTTGATGTGTAGTCGTGTGTACGAGGTTCTTCGTACAAATATGAGATTTGAGGTACGCGCCGGGTACCTGAATGTGGTACCAATACTCGTCTGGAACAGGTACCAAAATATTATTATATTTTTCAAAGTAAACATTCATGTCAATGTATAAAAAGCGAAAAGTATTGTTAGATTCCGTAAAGATTCTCTGCTGGGGAGTTTGTTGTGCTACTTCTTCCCAGCTAAACACTAGGAAATGGTAAAAGGCGTCTTACCTAATTTTAACGTTCAAAAAGCGCTGATTCTCAGCCTATTGATTTGATTTTTTCTCCTAGCTTACCTGTACTAGTGGTTGTTTCTCGGTGGCGTCGCCCGAGACAGCGGATCGTTCGAGCGAGGTCCACAGCCGCATGGCCGCGTACGCCTGTCTCTCGGGCGCCGCCGATGAGACGATCTGAAGTGTGCTGGACACTGTGTCGTCTCGGAGATAGTTTCCAGCCTAAAATAGAAGAATATTATTTATTCGATGTTTTTTTATTGACGGAGTCGCAGTTTCTAAAATAAGTCTTTCATCAGCAAATCGTCAAACCCAATGTCAACCTATCTTAAACACTGACATTTTAGTCTTTTTGCAAAAGGCCACTCAATGTAACCGACATAAAATACAATAAAAAAATTACTTTTTTTATGAATGTTTAGTGGTCATTGGATACATGAAGTGGGCTGCTTTTGTAAGACAACTAAAATGTCACGGTGTATAGATAAGTTAACGAATTGGGTAGAATTTCTTGTTTTAACAATATTGAGGTTGGCTTGCAAGTTACAGCTGCATTTTATAATACTGTGTCTGCATCGTCACATGCAAACTACGAAACACACTGACGTCACTCAAAATTCCGCATCGTGCAAGCGGACTTTATCGCACGACTAGCATATATACAACGTTCCGACATCAATCGTCGGGCAGTACTGCCGTCCTTATGAAAAGTGCAATAACTCGAGTTGTGTGCCGAATTGAGATAAGTACATACTCAGAATTTGCAGAACGAGATCTCTATATTCTTTTTAGACGCTTTTTACGTATCTATGACGAATCTGCCTTGTATACCATGTATAGTGTTGGAGATACCTACAAAGCAAAAATAAAATATTTACCCCGCGTTTTTCTCGAAATCAGGTTTAACCTACAGTCTCCGTCACGAGAAGCTATAAATTTTGTAAACACACATTCAGGGGTTTGCAATCTTTGGGTAAAATAAAATAAAAACAGTTTTGTACTATTTTTTTACAGGGATATAATTATATTAACACACACATCTAATTACAAACAAACAATATAACCTTATCCGCGAAAACACCACAAACAAACAGACGCATTCGAAACTCGAAAGACAGCAGAGACAACGTCAGCGTGAACTTACTTCAAAATCGTGGCTCAAATGTTTACGTTCCATGAATCAGATGCGTTCCAGTACCACAAAACCTTAGACGACAGCGCTTTATATCGCTAAAATATAACCCGATCAAGTGAAAGTGCTCATTAGTTTCGTATAACACGTACGTTACTTTGACTTCATTGAATTTGGGATTATTTGTTGTTGATTGAATTTGGGATTATTTGTTGTTATTGTTGATTAAATTGTCGCTACGTAACTTGGTAGAAGTTCTTTATTTACAAAAATTATAGCTTCTCGTGACGGGGACTTTAGTTATTGCACTTTTCGTAAGGCTGGCAGAGTAGCCCACTAGATACAACACCTGTCTGGTCGGAGTATACTTCCTTTTCTATGGGGGATGAGAGAACTTTACACCCTGTTCCTCATACCACTACACTGTTATTCTTAGTCTGATTATCAGAAATCCTGATTCGTCTACTTTAAATCTGATTGATGCACCTTGGCAGCAGCTTTGCTACCAAACCAACGTCTGTCTACGTAGCTATCTAATCTGAAAGTGTTTTTTTGTATAATAATTGGAATATTTTTTCATACCTTGAGCAGTACTCTGAACAACGTATCAAGATGCCACTTGTTGGACGGCGCATATCGTTCAGCCGCTAACACCATGGCGCTGGAGCAGTGTGCTTTGAACTCGGCGTCGGATCGCTCCAGGAACGCAAGCAGTTCCTTCATCATGCTGCGAATGTTCTGTCCATTGATGAGAGCAAATGAGAGCTCCATTGCACGGCGACGGATTGACACATCTGGGTCCTGAAAGAGAAGAAAAAACATTTTAAAGTGAGGTCTTTGTAATAAAAGGAGGTTGTCACAGCAACTGGTGACATTATACTTTTGTAAGTTCATTGACTCGAAGTCCGATTGCAAGTAAGTGAGTTATGTTTCTTTCCAAATCTAGACCAGCCCGTCCCATCCTTGATGTCCTCCCTCCGGTTGACGCCCTAAGCCGAGGTTCGTACCCCACAGAGGGTGCCCTTAGCGAGCGTTCGACTAGTTTTAATTAGCATAGTTGAATAACCCCTGGCTGGAGGTTTAAAGTGTAGTAGCTTAGGGCACCCACAGCGAAGCCCGGTTAAGTAGTCATGATCTTAGAGGTCAAACTACGAGATGCCCTACCCAAAAAAAAATAAAAAAAACTAGATCTAGACGTTTCAGCGTGGCAAAGTATTGATATAAAAAGTGGCAGAAACTTAAAAAAAATAAAATGTCTGTTCTTAATTATGACCAAGAGCTAGGTGTTATTACCCAAGTTGCCATCTGCAAGGCTTGCATAGTGCACTGTGTAAATATTCATAGCAAGTTTGCTGTTGTTTGTAAATATGTGAGCACCATGTTTCTATCACATAATTAAATTATGACGTTGCTTCGTTTTTAATTTTTTTTACTTATCGTGGTATAGTAATTTTATTCTAGGTGCATCGTCTTCACATATAATTATTTAACTAATGTAGGTACTTATACAAAATATTGTAAAACATTTTAAAGGAGTAACTGTGGAGTTTCTTGCTCATTCTTCTCCATACGAAAACTACCTTTTGGAAGGGGCGACTAGAATCAATTCAGAGTAAATTTTGACGTTCAAAAGTGCCATACAATGGCCTATTTGAAATAAATGATTTGACTTTGCTAATAGTTTCAGCAACTAAAGTGTCAATTAAGTCGTATTATAAGTTGAACAAAATACACTCCTCACCTTCAAACACTCCAAAATGGTAGTCCGATGCCTCTGAACGGCCGAGGTATCAACATGCACAGTCCTTAGCAGCGTGTTCAGTGCCACATATCTAATGTTCTTATCATTGTTCAGCAGGAACCTGCCCAGGATGTTGATGGCCAGTACCCGCAGACTGCTCTCGGACTTGATGTCCATGATGGAGAGGACCGTCTCGTATAGGATGGTGTTGCCTACGTTTTTGCTGGTTTCCGTGTTGGTGGCAACTTGGGCTAGGATGTCGTTCATCGCTTCTGATGCTTCCGCGTCGTTCTTGCCTAGTATTCGGAGGAGGCGGAGGATTTTTACCTGGGGGTTAAATTACAATTTATCATAGACTACTATCATTGGGATGCTAAGTAGATATTATGTGGAAAGCTCATATTGCTTGTATTCAATAAAGGGAATCGTCGCGGCGAAATTGAAGGACAAAGCACATAATGCTTTGGGACATTTAATTCCCTGTTGATTCCAATAAAAAAGAGGGGACTTATCTCTCGAGAAGAATTTATATAGTTTGACCGAAACCACTGTTCACTGTTAGATATGTGTGCGGCGAGACGGGGGCAGTGCAGGTCGCTCATTCGTCAATGCTCACGCCGCACAGTGGGAACAATGGCAACGATACGTCAAAAATTGTGGTGTAGGCAGATTTTTTAATAAAATGACATATTTTTCCACTGTGCGTCGTCCCACCGCTCATTCGTCAATGCTGCCTTCCGCCTCTCCGCGCATTCCTATAGAGCTGAACAGCAGTTTCGGTCAAACTAAAGTCCTGTTCCAATTTAAAAAAAATCTCCCACTGATAGAAAGTATTATTGTCGAATGTTATAGGATATGTTTTTTCCACAAGGATGAAGTCGCGGGCAGAAGCTAGTAAAATATAATTTCGGCTATAAACAGGTGGTCGAAGAAGAAAAATCAGATAAACGTAATATACGAGTATTTCCTGATATTGTTAACGAAAAACACTTGATTTAATAATGCAAAAGATAAGCCAATCATTTACTTCGTTTCCTTTAAAATTTGCAAATGGGATGTTTAGTGTTTTCATTTACCGCGATATTAACTTATATTTTTGCAGGAAAAAGGTATATTTTCTGCGAACGATTATTAAGTCGTGTTAGAATGACTCGTAAAACATAATTAAGGAAACAGGTAATTGGATATAAGTCCTGTCTAGATTATTGGCGTGTTTTTAAATTATATTTGCATTACCGGCTGGTGCGCAACTCATAAATTAAGTGGTATTTCGCAATAACAGTTGTGTATTGAATGACCGCCAAAAATATATTTGTTTTAGCGCAACAATATGGAATATGTAGTTTCTATTTTGTTAGTGATTTTCTATTAAATAAATATATCTGTTGTTTGTACATTACCTGCAGGAACGGGTCTGAGACTCCACTGACGTCGTGCTCCGGTGAATATCCGGCCAAAATCAGATTTTTCAGTATCCTCACCAGATTCGGTACGATCTACAAACAAACCCATGCTCTTACATGTACTGACCACAGACAACAGCTCGCCCAATGCACATAGACAAAGATTGCGAAGCGAGAAAAAAAAACAAACATTTTACGTTTCAGGCAAGTATTAAATAAATAGATACTAAATACTGTCGGATATATCAATGAGTTTACAGGCTTACAACACTATACGACAGCGAATATACATGGGACTGGGCTTTTACATAGACAATAAAAAAAGAAAATAATATGGCCTTCAACCTCTTTTGCAATAATTAGTCACGTTTAATCTCTGGTGCTGAATCCATACTGTGTTGAGTAGTTAGTAATGTGTGAGATGGGATTTCCAGATGAATGCATAATAGGAAACTTATCGACATAAGAAAAATGTTTAGTAACTACTTTTTATTGCTTACATTCACACTACACTATAATAAATGTTCTCGTTTCGATAAAAAAATCTACATCAATAAAAACAATGATTTGCATTTCCTTATCAAATAACTTTTGAATACTTATGATGATAGCTCAGACCGACAGCAAGTTCTTTAATAAAAACATTATTGCCAAATACTAATAATATGTTTGCAATCTCTGGAAATCCCAAGCGTTATCAATACAATTATGTACATGGATAGAATAGTCTATAGAAGAATCGTAGGTAAGGGAACTACCAAATTATTATTTGTAAGGAAAGAAGAAATACTATTGAAAAGAGTATAGAAAAAGTGTTTACGAATATTAGTCATAGTATACAGGGTGGCAGGGACATCGACGCGAAAACGGTTACCGTGGATTCAGTACATGATTCAGAACCTGCAGTTCCATACATTTTGACCGCATAGGTATTCCAGTTTTCTATGAAACATCAGATTTTTTTTTTTATAACCGACGAAAAATTTAGACGCTGCGGGTTTCAGAATCATGTACTGAATCCATGTTAAGTTTTCGCGTCTATGTCCCTGCCACCCTGTATACTTTCTACAAACTCAAGGGTAACCACAATTTATTTATCAAAAGAGACAATTTTAAAAGTAATTAGAATTTGTAATTATTTTTTACCAACTTAAAAAAAGGATGAGGTTATATGTTCGTCTGATCGATAATTTCAATTGTTGACAGTTTTTTTTTTTTTGTAAAAATGTGTTTTTTGGAGTTTCATAATAGAACTTGTGCAAAACCTATTGAACAAATAATTTGGTAGTTACTAGAAAGAGTAGTTTCTATCTAAGTAAGAAGATGAAGTTCTTCAGAAAGTTCTATCTACCTAAATATATTTATGATATTATTATTATGTATAATTATTAATTATGTATGTACCTACTTCGAGTGCTATTCATACAAGTTCTTACTTTGCTATCACTACTCGGATGATTGAGAGTTTTGTTTTAAACCTTTATGATTCTGCCCCATGATTTTGCGAAAACCATATAGTCAACAGGGCACATGAATAATAAACTTAACGCCTGAGTATATATATATTTTTTAGCCTTTCCCCAAATATGTTGGGGTCAGCTTCCAGTCTAACCGAATGCAGCTGGATACCAGTATTTTACATGGAGCGACTGCCAATCTGATCACCACAACCCAGTTACTGGGTACGATACCCCTTGCTAAGACTGGTTGTCTGGTTTTCGTTCTTATTTTCTAGTAAAAACATGAGGCTAATTGAATAATTACTAATGACATGACTTAGTTGACTGTATGGCTTCCGGCAAACGGCTTAATATAATAACCCACGTATAAATATGGTTATATAACCAACACAATATTACAATCATGCTTGTTCTGTGGTCTGTTGACAATGTATGCATCTGAGATTTTCCAATAACTTATTTATTTATTCACGTAAACGTATATCTGTCCCTTATATTTGCATTTAAGATGGTCACCCTACTATTAAATTTTACTTTATCATCGAGACAATACATTTCTTAGAATATTTGAGATCAGAAGAATTGATCGAATACTCAGAAACCACAAAGTTTATGGATAAGACAAGGTTGGTTTTAGGGATCGAGCACCGCAACATTATATTAACACTTAGGTGACATCATTAGAACTGAATTTTGTCGGTGACACTTTTATACAAAATAAATGCATGTCATTATGGTTTAAATTCGCGTGAAACCATTTGAATTGAATTTTTGATGGTGACACTTTCCTACACAATTATCGCTTTTAAATATAAGTATTTAAGGTTCAAAATACATTGTCATCAGACTACCAACACGTATAAAGTGCATGGATCAGCGTTTGTATGTTACCTCGCGCTGCCCGCTCTCCTACGGGACAACACAAACACATCATTAGTGTTACATCATACTTTACGAACGATTCATTATAATAATTACAACTAGCATTATTACAGTACCCGGCCGTAAATATAGTACCGTCAACCGCACGTCAGTGGCAATATTTGAACAACGAAAACCGCCCTAACTGCTGTGAAATGAAGGCGAAGGATTGTCAAAGTGAAATAGTTGTACATGCGGTTGACTGTACTCAAGAGTTTTAGAAGAGGTTTGGCTTTGTAGAGCGTCGTCACTCATACTGACTGTCTCTTTCTAAATCGCAGGCCAAACTGGGAACAAAGCTACAGATAGTACCATCCATAAGAAGACGCACTCCACTCTTCTTCCTAATCTCTTACAGTACAAGAGTGCAAAATTCCGCTAGTGTTTTAGTATTGTCGATACACACTAATTACCTATAATTAGTAAACACGACAAAACTGAAACTGTTTTTGTATAGAATATTTTTTTCTAACTTGAACAGACAGCTGTGCTGCTGGGGAGTTTGTTGCGCCACTTCTTTCTTCCAAACTAAAGGCACTAGGAAATGGTGAAGGGTGGGCGTTTTGGGGGACTGTCTTATGTAATTTTGACGTTCGAAAAGTGCTGATTCTCAGCCTAGTTTGAATAAATGAATTTTGAATTATTTTCATACTTCGGTTCACACCGCGTACTAAGCGAAACGACAACGGAAGTATGAAAAGACATGGAGGAATGCTAAACGAACTTAGCTTAGTTCGTTTCGCTTCGTTCCCAATGTGGCTCGCACTTACAACTGGGTATGTACAGACGCCAGCACATCAAGCTACCCGAAACTGTCAAATTTTCCCAATCAACTTTGAATCTTAACTTCAGCGATAAAGTTGAAAATCTATTGAATAAATTTGTCAGATTGTAGTAGCTTGATGTGCTGGCGTCTGTACGTAGAAGATTTTAGAATAACCTCATTCGGATACGCAGTCACATTAGAATACATGTTACGCCAATCACAAATAAATTGAGTTGAGGGTAGGAGGATGTTTAGTCGCTTTAAAGCCAATGCACACCGGCGGGCGGCGGGGGCTGGCATCGAGGAGGATTTGCCGAGGAGCATCCCGCGGCTTGCCATGGGAGAAATTGCCTCTCCCCCGCGATCGTATGCTAGCGGATTTCAGCGCAATCCGCCGCGGTATCCTTCAGCGCGCTTTTCGATACCGCAGAGAGAAATCCCCTTTGATGCTCTGTGGTTGGTGTCCGAGCTTTGGAATCTATATCTTATTTTCATTAGATATGTATGAATTTACGTTGGTAAATTTAGAATGCCGCCGGCGCCGTTCGCTGATGTGTGCTGATGTTTAGAATACATGCCCGAATAAATTGAGATAAGAGTTCGATGATCAGTCGCTTCAGGCTAAGCAAACTATTGTACACTTTTAAAAGTGTTAGGTAAAATAAGAATTGTGTACAGAACTACTTTTAAAATTATAGAACGCACGTGACTGTATCCTAAAGAATTCCTACACTTATAAATACTGTATACAATTCCTATTGTTAAATATTTTTCTGTGAACGGACTAGCTTATCAAAGGCTATTTATTGATCGAAAGGTGTATGACAAGTTAGACCGAGCTACTTTTCCTAACATTTCCGATAAGTTCATGATTCATTTTTGTATACATAATATTTCTAAGCCAAAAAACAACCTGCCTAGCCTTTTCCTCTATGTTGAGTTGGGCTTCCAGTCTAACCGGATGCAGCTGAATACCAGTATTTTACATGGAGCGACTGCCTATCTGATCTCCACAACCCAGTTAGGTAACACGATACCTATATTGGTAAAACTGGCTGTCAGACTTTCGGGCTTCTGACTATCCGTAACGACTGTCAAAGATCTACGAATGACTGTCGGGACCAATTAACCTGCTTTCCGAGGCACGGAGTATTTAATGGTAGTTTTTTTAGTAGTTATTGGTAATATGTCAGCAATCCATTAAGGGCATGTAAGAGAAGTCATTTGCAACCAAATGACCCCTTGTTACTCCTATGCAAATGTCAACCATTTTCGAGTAATTGGACATTTTATATTTTAAAATGAATGGAATAAAATATAAAATGTCAAATTATGATCTTTGTGTTGTGTGTACCCGCCTTTATAGTTACATAGAACACTATGACTATGGTTCTCATCTAGGCACGCGTGGTTAGTCTATGCCCTTCCGAAATTAAATGTCGTATCAAGAGCACGCCTTTTATTTAACAGTGGCGACGAGGAAAATTAAAACGTTTTACAGTGTAATTATAGCGCAGAACCGAAGAAAATGTCGGTGGGACAAGTACGGGAGTTCAATGTTACAACGGGGAACTGGTCCGCTTATGTTGAGCGTCTGGAAATGTACTTCCTAGTCAATAATGTGAAATCGGAGCTAAAACTGCCGACGTTGATTTCAATTATGGGTGAGGAGGCCTATGAGCTCCTGTCATCATTGGCGAGTCCAAACAAACCGGCTGAATTGACGCTCAATAGAGCCGTGGAGTTACTGGCAGCACACCTGCAGCCAACACCATCAGTCTTAGCCGAGAGATTTAGGTTCCGGCAGCGCCGACAGCAACTGGAAGAATCAGTTGCGGAATATGTCACACAGCTTAAAAAGTTGTCGAAACACTGTAATTTCGGGAAAACATTAGATGAAAACTTACGCGACCAGTTAGTTTGTGGCATAAAGAGCGATGTAATCCGCCAAAGGCTGTTCGCAGAAGAAGATCTCGCTTATAATCGAGCGGTCAGCTTAGCGCTGTCATTAGAGGCCGCAGAACGAGACGCCATTGCTGTGGAGCGTAATACAGAAGCAACAGAAAATTTAAATAAACTCGAAGAGTGCCCGAATTGTGGTGATAATAGACACAAAGCGAACGATTGTAAATATAAAAAATTCGTTTGCAGTGGTTGTCACGAAGTAGGCCATTTAAGGAGGATGTGCCCGGGATACAATGAAATGAGACGGAGTAAATCGGTGGGATCGGCCGATAGTCAACACAAACAAGCCCCTCGTGGTGGGCGCGGAAGCAGCCGTGGCTCAAGCGGGCGCACAATGTGGCGGCGAGCAGGGCGCGGGCAACGCGGTGCCCGAGGCAGCCGGGAAGAGGCTCCTTTGTACTCGTTGGATGAAGGAGGCAATGGTTGCAAAGGAAACGTGAATGATGAGGACGATGAAGAGCCCATGCACCAAATGTCGTTAAGCAATTATAAACCGGTGGGTATAACTGTTAAGGTACAAAGTTGTTTACTAAAGATGGAGATAGATACAGGGTCAGCCCTATCCTGCATCAGTAAAAGTGTATATAATGAATTGTTCAGCAACTTGCACTTGAATAAATGTAATTTGAACATCAAGTTTTATGATGGCTCAATTATTCAGCCGATAGGATTCATAGAAACAACTGTTAGTTATAATGGTGTAACTAAAACATTAGATCTGTATGTGTTGGACAAAGGCTCCTCTAACTTATTGGGACGGCAATGGTTAGCGGAACTGAATATACCTATTAAAATATCTAAATGCCATTTGCTAGTTGATCAGAATATAGCTCATAGCACATTTAATAAGAACAAAATAATCGATGACATTTTTTCCAGGCATGAATCCCTATTTGACGGCACATTGGGTGAATTTAGGGGAGGCATGGCAAAGCTGCATGTGCGGGACGGGGCAGTACCTACATTTTGTCGCGCGCGGCCTCTGCCATATGCACTGCGCGAGCGCGTTGATGTCGAGCTGGATGCCATGCTGAAAACTGGGGTCATTGAACCGGTGGACCATTCCGACTGGGCCACGCCACTAGTCGTGGTACGCAAAGCTGACGGTGGCCTAAGAATATGTGCTGATTATAAGGTAACCCTGAACAGAGTTTTAGCGATTGACAGATTTCCGATTCCAAAAATGGAAGATCTATTCAGTAACCTTAGCGGGAATGTTTTTTTTACAAAATTAGATCTATCCCAAGCGTATAACCAGGTACTTTTAGCAGAGCCCTCTAGGAATTATACAGTTATCAACACACACAAGGGATTATTTAAGTATAATCGTTTGGTTTATGGGCTATCCTCAAGCCCAGGTATATTTCAAAAACTAATGGTAAATATGTTCAAGGATAATCCAAATGTAATAGTTTTTTTTGATGATATTTTAATTAAGAATAAAGATTTGGCCAACCATTTAAAATCAGTAAAAGAGGTGTTGCAAACACTAGAAGCAAATGGCTTAAAAATAAAAAAAAAGTAAATGCGAATTTTTAGCAACAGAAGTAAAATATTTAGGATTTATTATTGATAAGGATGGTGTAAGGGTAGATCCCGAAAAAGT
This sequence comes from Agrochola lychnidis, assembly GCA_963680765.1. NCBI lineage: Eukaryota > Metazoa > Arthropoda > Insecta > Lepidoptera > Noctuidae > Agrochola > Agrochola lychnidis. The sequence goes on along the minus strand of OY796863.1, from coordinate 4,521,365 downwards.
TAAAGCTATTTCAACCATGCCTCATCCAAACAGTGTCACAGAATTAAAATCATTTCTAGGAATGGTAACTTTTTATGGGAAGTTCATCAATAACTTGAGCATGCAGTTATCACCTCTGTACCAACTCTTAAAAAAGGGTAGGTATTGGAAATGGGGAACTGAACAAAATTTAGCGTTTATACGAATAAAAAAATTGTTGTGTAGCACAAAAGCGTTAGTACACTTTGACATGGGCAAGGATTCAGTATTAACAGTAGACGCAAGCGCGCGCGGGATAGGCGCCGTGCTAGCACAGCGCGAACCAGGTGGTGAGGAACGTGTCGTTGCGTATGCCTCGCGCTCACTCACGACTCACGAGCTACACTATAGTCAAATTCACAAGGAGGCCTTGGCAATTGTATTCGCGATTGAGAAATTCCATCAGTACCTTTATGGGAGGAAGTTCGTACTTCGTACTGACCACAAACCACTTGTTAGTATTTTTGGGCCTAATGTAGGTATTCCTAGCGCGGCAGCAAACCGTTTACAACGCTGGGAAATTAAATTATCAGCTTATGATTTTTCAATAGAGTATGTCAAAACGGACAAAAATACAGCTGATTGCCTCTCACGTTTAATTGACTCACAAAAAAAGGTGACAGCAGCGGAGGAGGAAATTTCAAACATATTTGCATTTCGCAACTGAAGCCCTGTCGCTTGACTATAACGTACTTAAAAAAGAAACAAAACATGACCCACTTTTAAGTCGCGTATTAAGCTATGTAATGGACGGTTGGCCATCGGAGGTTGAAATAAAAGAACTGAAACCATATTTGAATAGGAAGAACGAATTATACAGCGAAATGGGTTGTGTTATGTGGGGTCATCGTGTAGTTATACCGTTGTCATGTAGACCCAAAGTAATTTTAGAACTTCACGAGGTACACATGGGGATAGTAAAGACCAAGTCGCTAGCTCGTAGTTACGTGTGGTGGCCAGGAATAGACGAAGCGCTGGAGGCAGCATGTCGCTCGTGTGTAATATGTGCGGCTGTGGCCGACACACCGCCTGCACATGTGCCACGCTCATGGCCTTGGCCGTCACGTCCCTGGTCCAGGCTTCATTTAGATTTTCTAGGGCCTATAGGTGGGTTGACCTATTTAATTATTGTAGATTCTTGCTCAAAATGGATAGAAGCAGTCCGAATGAATAGAACTACAGCACATGCAGTTATCAATGTACTACGAAGTTTGTGGTCGCAATTTGGTCTGCCAAAACAGACTGTTAGTGACAACGGTCCACCTTTTTCGAGTTTAGAATTTCAACAGTTCCTAAAACATAATGGCATAGAACACACTTTTACAGCTCCATATCACCCAGCTTCCAATGGTGCAGCTGAAAGCGCGGTAAAAATTTGTAAACGTACTATAAAAAAGGCGTTTAAACAGAATCTTAATGTCGACGTAGCTCTGACTAGGTTTCTGTTGGCCTACAGGAACACAGAACATGCTACTACCGGTGATAGTCCAGCAAGTATACTGCAGGGTCGTAGTCTTCGTATGAGGTTGGATAACCTAAAGCCAGAACGAGAATCGCAAGTCGCTGCGCGCCAAGCTCGTAGCGAGCGAGACGCGGGCGGGACACAGCGCGATATCGAGCCGGGCGCTCGTGTATGGTATCGCGAATATAGAGGCACTGATAAATGGGTACCTGGAACGATTCTTAAACGCTTGGGTAGTACAAATTACTCCATTAGATCCGACGTAGGTACGGAAATACACAGACATGTCGATCAGCTAAGGCTAAGGGTGATAGAAAATGTAGGGAAAGACATTCCCGGAAAGGAGACTGGTCTAGATCAGGTTACGAAAACGTTGGAAATCAATAGTCATTCACGTAAATCGTTATCATTCCCCATGACTAGTGGCGAGGGTCTAGATCGGAGTGCGGGTGGTTCTAGAAAAGGTAGTTTAGGTGTAGTTTTGTCCCCAAAACCAGTAGTATCAGCACTTGGGGTGGAACAAGATGCCGCCGCAGGAGTAGTTTGTAGTTCGCCTGGAGAACCCAATGTGTCGGCCAATAGGGAGGATGCTAGTAATGTTGTCACAAGAAGTAACCGTTCAGTAAGAGTACGTAAACCGCCAGTGCGATACGGGTGGGATGAGGAAATAGATTAAGATAGTATAATGGTTAATGTATGTTTTAGGATAAGAACAGATGTAATAGTTATTACATCAATCATGCATAATTCGTTGTTGCATTATTGTTGTTTCGGTGTTGTTGTTATTATTGTTGGTGCATTTTCACATGTCTATTATATAAGACTATCTGTATGGGTTAGTTTATGACCAAATGTATAAGTTCATTATCTTGTTAATTGTCTTGTATTAACAAGTAATTATTAGGTTACTCATAATTTTATATGTACTTACAGTTCGAGTTAATTCGTATTTGAAGTTATATTAAGGTGTTAAAGACTAAGGAATAGTTATTTTCTAATGTTATATAAGTAATTAAGGGTCGAGCAGATTTACTAGTTCATTACCACACTTGTTTAGTTTACTTGTAGTTTATGTGTACTTTAGCTTACAGGTTAACTTGTATTCGATGTTAGATTAAGGTGTTGAAACTTAGCTATAGATTTCTTTTGCTATATTATTGATTAAGGGTAGAGTGGTGTTGTGTGTACCCGCCTTTATAGTTACATAGAACACTATGACTATGGTTCTCATCTAGGCACGCGTGGTTAGTCTATGCCCTTCCGAAATTAAATGTCGTATCAAGAGCACGCCTTTTATTTAACACTTTGCATAGGGGTCACAGGGGTCATTTGGTTGCAAATGACCTCTCCTACATCCCCATAATGGATTGCTGACATACTACCAATAACCCTGTATAATGGATGGACACCCATCCACGAACCGACCACGGCGAGCGTACCTTAACCTTCGACCGAGCCGTAAGACCATTGCTGATCGAGAAATCAGATGTTTGATTATTATAATACAGTAGAGTAAATTGTCACATCTAATAAAAACAATAGCTTTCCAGGCTAACCGACCATGTACACGGTGCCATTACGATTGACATGATAAGAGAGTGATAAGGCAAGTAGGTACTGGTTTAAAACGACGCGACTTTGATAAGCACATGAGGTGTATTATTTACTTTGCTATTCACGTGTCATTGGAATATTATTGAGGTATATTTATAGACTTGTTTTGCAATAAGAAATTGTAAATATCGTAACTTGCATAGAAGACTGACTAAGTGAATATTCCTGAATTATATCAAGTGGAGATCCATAAATAAAAGTTATTAAAACTAAAACCCAACTACGACAAAAAAGTCAACTAAAAAGGTATAAAAAAGACATCACAAACAGACAAATTAAAACTACAGAGTCACACGTAATCAATTCGATTTATCCCCTAACACGTGTGACTCATCTTTAGAACCATCGGACGATCAAGACGCTTCCAACGATACATCATTTGTCAAATTATGATGAGGAGTTTAGAAAATATGAGGAAACTGATGAACATACATACACACATAAACCCTTCTTTTTGCTTTGCCGTAGTCGGCTAAAAATAAAATAATATTTACATACTACGAATATTTTATGTTCCCAAGGGCGTAATTTAATGCATTATGTACACGTTATTTATGTTTCCAATTTCACCGCAATGTAATTTAATTTATTGATACAGAAAATATGTATTTTGTATTCATTCACATAAATACGTAGGTACGGCTACATTAGTCTTAATCAGTATTTTTATAGTTTATGGATAAAAAGGCGGAATAAGATTACAAATACCGCACAGCCAATATGTGATCTTGTTTGTGCAGGTCAGATGGCATTTTCTCTATAGCTAGCTGACACCATGAAAGTAGGGAAAAAGTTATTATAACCGAAAATTTACTTACAACGAACTACAAGTACGTACTCAGGCCTTTTACTGTTAAAAGCCACATAAACGGTCCAGTATTAAGGTACAATTCCGTAGCCGACCACAGGCGGCAACTGCAGGCGACGCACAGTAGCCTAAATAGACAAAATTCTCGCACGGACACAAATTTGACTGTAACCCATTAATTTTTGTTTTGAACTACTCAGGATAACCTACTTTAACAGTGGAACTGCGACCAGACTATAAAAAATAAAAAATACTTGGCACTATGATAACAGCAACAACCACAGCTTAATTAAGTAGAGGTTTTGGAGTAGTGGGTTGACGGTTTGAAGGTTTCATGGGTTAAGGGTTTGTGATGTGTGGGTTTAAAACTTGTGTATTTGTGGTTTTGCACTTTTTGGGAAATTAAGCTTAGGTTGTTGTTGCTCTGCCGGGGTTGCGAATAAGGCCGAAAGGGAAATCGTGGCCCCCGGCATCATGATAACTGAAGGAACACGGGTGGGTTTTAGTCAGTAAAAGTCTGACAAGCCCTCCCGCTCCACCCAGAACGGGAGAAGTTATTTGATAATTTCCAACACAAAAAAAAAGTGGTTGTTGCTGTTAACAGTGCCAAGTATTTTTTTTTTTTTCACCGTCTGGTCGCAGTTCCACTGTTGAAGTAGGTTATCCTGAGTAGTTCAAAACAAAAATTAATGGGTTACAGTTAAATTTCTGATCGTGCGAGAGTTTTGTCAATTTTTACCCACTGTGCGACGTGTCGCCGCGACACGACTGATTTCTATGAAACACCTTCCATAGCTAGCGACACGTTGTCTTCCTAGAAATACATAGAAACCAGTCGTGTCGCGGCGACACGTCGCCTGCAGTTGCCTACTGCGGTCGGCTACGGAACTGTACCTTTAGCAGTATCAAATAAAATCAAAACCAGTATTACGACGAAAACAGGTTTAACGACCGCGATTACGGTTAGATATTGAGTTATATGTAATTATCGATTACTGAATCGGATGCGTTCGATAGAGATAAGGTCGGATGGTATTGATGGCCAGGAGGCCTAGTGAGGGCGTTTGATTTATTTTATTTATTTATTTAGCAACAACGGTTGTGTTAAAACCAATTACAGTAACTAAAATTATAAAAGAGACAATTATACCTAACACATTAAAATGTAGAAAATAAAAACATGAAAACTTAAATAAAATAAAAGCAGGTAACAACACATTCACAAATTTCTCTCACAGTATTCCTGACATATCAATAAAAACTTCGTCCATCCATCCGGCAACAGGTCGGTTGTAGGATTAGAATCCAAGAGATCATTAAGCGCAGCCAGAGTGCGAGGAATTGGCGACTTAGCACGTGCAACAGTACGACATGGAGATACGGCAAACAGCCTGTGCCTTCTGCCCCGGCAGTAATTGTCTGGGACAAAGAAGCGCGCCAGCACATCAAGCAGGTCTTACAGGCTATTGTGAGCTGACCTCGAGCTCGCCTTACTTCTAGCGAGTTGTATCCGAGGCAATCCAGTAAAAATTTAGTCGGATAGAGGTAAGGATAGTAGCCGTGATTTATGTGCTATCCATTCTGCAGAAAATCAATCTGCCTAGCCTTTTCCCAAATATGTTGGGGTCGGCTTCCAGTCTAACCGGACGCAGCTGAATATCAGTATTTTACATGGAGCGACTGCCTATCTGACTTCCACAACACAGTTACTTGGTAACACGATATCCCTTGGTAAGACTGGTTGACAGACTTTTTGGGTTCTGACCTTCGATCGACTCGTGCGGCTGTTATTATTTAGCTAAGAGCTCCTCATATAGCAAGAACTGCATATTGCAAAATATTAACTAATAAACTTAAGCATCATCTGCCTAGCCTTTTCCCAACTATGTTGGGGTCGGCTTCCAGTCTAACCGGATGCAGCTGAATACCAGTATTTTACATGGAGCGACTGCCTATCTGACCTCCACAACCTAGTGACTAGGTAACACGATACCCCTTGGTAAGACTGGTTGTCAGACTTTTTGGGCTTCTAACTACCCGGAACGACTGTCAAAGATCTACAAATGACAGCCGGGACCAACGGCTTAACGTGCTTTCCGAGGCACGGAGGGGACTTGGTATGTAAAGATGGTCACCCATCCACGGACCAACCGCGGCAAGCGTAGCTTAACCTGATCGATCGACCCGTGCAGCTGTTATAACTTAGCCACAAGCCCCTCAACTAATAAACTTAAGCGAGAATGGAAATACCTATGGATGGAGTGGATCCTATCCTGAAGAATGCCACTGATGCCGCAATCAACGTGGCCACCTTACTGGGCTCATATAATATAAAAATAATTTAAATATTTAAACTAAAAATACAAGAAAGAAGAGTACCATCGACACAAAAAGAAGAAGAAATGGATGCTATGCTGATCAGTGATCAATTGATAATTCATGAATTTAAACTGATTTTGTGATATTTACATGAAAACTAGTAAACCAGCCACACGTTGTAATTACTTAGATTCAAACTCAGACCTCGCTGATCGTGAATCCAATGCTTAGCCCAAACAGCTACCAGCACATGATATTTTTATACGAATTTTAGCATCAGGTCGCTACTATGACGCATATTCTAAATGCAACAGAAATATAATGTTACTAGCTGACCCCGGCAAACGTTGTTTTGCCAATTATTTGTTTGGGGTGGACAACCCTTATCACTTAGGGGTATGAAAAATAATAGTAGCCGATTCTCAGACCTACTGAATATGCATATAAAATTTGGTAAAAATCAGTAAAGCCGTTTCGGAGGAGTAAGGTAACTAACATTGTGACACGAGAATTTTATATATAAGAAGATATTCTACTTTAACACACTGTACCATGTGTACATAAATTTTCATTGTCCCTATAAAAAGTTATCGATAAACTTAACACGTTTCTAGGGAAATATATATTTCCAAGACAATAATAACTGTAAATCATTCAAAAGTACTTTCAGCTATATGTAAAGAAAAATCTGATAATTTTATTAATACATTTCATAACGATGGAGAAAAGTTGCTTCAAGTTAGCTATAACATAATATAATCTATCAATATTTGCTCTAGTAAACAGACATGTCATTTGCACAGGTCTAGAATGAAAAACAACATTTAATTATCTATTTACAAACGTACGTAGAATATTAAGTACAACATCTAAAGCGGTACCATAGTATAAAGAGAGATAGTAAGCTATCTTCATAGAAACGCACCGCGCGCGGCTTGTATGTGTGCCGCCATAGTATCTATGCGTCGCCGCACGCACACTTAACAAAATCTCGTTTCTCGTGAAAAACCGATCGAGATTTTGTTAAGTGTGCGTGCGGCGACGCATAGATACAATGGCCCCACACATACAAGCCGCGCGCGGTGCGTTTCTATGAAGATAGCTTACACCTCTCTTTATACTATGGCGGTACTGTACATTACCAGAGATGAATACAGATTGTTCACTCCGCAAAATCATTTAAATAAAAATAAAAAACTTTTTACAAAAAAAAAAACAACCGACTACCAAAAAAAAACACTACAAAGTGAAAAATAACTTTAATTTCGGAAGTCGGTGTCTTTGGTTTTGAATTTTCGTTTTTTGCCACCGACTTCCGAAATTAAAGTTATTTTTCACTTTGTAGTGTTTTTTTTTGGTAGTCGGTTGTTTTTTTTTTTGTAAGTTTTTTATTTTTCACTTTTTAGTTGTGGTATTTACCCCACACAAATTCGAATACCACTACCTGCTATGTAAATAACAATGAGAGGAACTTAACATATCATCCACATACTAAGTGAGAAAAAATACGTATTATTGAAGCTAACTCAAAAACTACACAAGTAAAGTTATTTAAATTTATATGGGACCACCTCTGAAGTATTACCTACCAAACAAAAAAGAATCATTAAAATTAATTCATAATTGGCCGAGTTATCGCGTAACAAACATACAAAAAAAAAGAAAAAAAAAAAAGATACAGTTGAATTGAGAACCTCCTCCTTTTGGAAGTCGGTTAAAAAGCGACTCTTGTTACGGCACAATTAAGTGCAATTCAGGTCGCACAGCGCTAATTACCTACGTAACCGATATATCTTTTAACTACGTTACGCTCACTGAATTGGCCCGACAAGACGGGCCCGCCGCGTACTTGAGCTTCATACATAAAATGCGGAGTGATTCATCTGTTTTCATCTATGACATTATCTACTTTATTTTTCACATGTGGTTAGTATAAGACATAAATGACTCGTTTGTAAGTTATTGTGACAATATACTCGTAAGTCGTAAATTATGTTGCAATAAAAGGCAAGAGCTGACACCAAGAGTCCCGCTTTAAAAGTGTCGTACTAAATACACCTTCCTACTAGCACGTGTCATGATCACGACTGCCATGAGCCGTGGCGTTTAATATAAACGTTATCGTTGAGTAAAATCTTGTAAAACATGAATAGCCTAGAATATTTTTCGCCATAACGTCTTAATCTATTTCCGTAACAAACAGTGACATGACAACCCTAATGTTTTTAATCTACCTGAAAAGGCAACCTTAATAGCTTTTTCATAAGATTCATATTTGTTCTAGTATTTTATTTTAATTCCTAAATTAAATATAGTATAGACAAATATCAGAACGTCATATGGTACACAAGTTGTTTTAAATAAAAATCCGTCTTAATTTAAGGAAATGAAGTTGATATTCGAAGACTCACCTTCTTGAAGTGATTGAGGGTATCAGGGCTGTTCTCACACATCTCAGTGATGAGGGTGACGCCAGTTATCAGCACACCTGGTGATGTTCATACAATGTTTAATGAGTTTGTTATACATGTGTGAATGTATTAAAAATCTTTATGTTCTGTCAAGTAAGTACTCGTGGTAGCTTTTATGTTTGAGGCAAACATGCAAAAGACACACAGGACCTACGAAATGGTAAGTGGTCACCCATCACCATCAATAAACATCTGCCATATAAAAGGAAGTAGGTCCTTCTAAAACGCCCCTTTGATTTCAAGTTTTTGTAAAAAACCTTTTGCCAAGGCTATTTTCAAATATATCTTAGACAATCCCAATCGATGAACAATAAAAGTTCACATAATAAACTAAAAGGGAGCGACCCTAAATGCATTCATCAAAGTCCAAACCGGGCTTTCCTGTACTCTATAGCGTTGTACGGAATTTTTCATAGCAAAAGAACGCAGGTTCAACATAATATATTATAACTTTATCTGATAAAAGTTAATAGAAATATTTCCATGGGGTGGAATTTGAGTCAGCTAGTAAGCAAGGTAATATAGACGTTATGCGCCACGAAGGTGCGACAACCTTATTTGGGCCAACGAGGAAGCGATTCTAGCTATCCTCGGTTGTCTCGCTCAAGAAACGTACAAAAGATTGTGGGTTCAGTGTGAGTAAAAGAGATACACAGAGGACATCGAGGTATACAGGGTGGCAGGGACATCGACGCGAAAACTGTTTCCATGGATTCAGTACGTGATTCTGAACCCCCCTGCGTTGAAATTTTTCGTTGGTTATTAAAAATAATCTGCTGTTCCATACATTTTGACCGCGTAGGTATTTCACTTTTCTATGAAACAGCATTTTTGAGATGGGAAAAAACAGTTGAACTCGCGACACCGTTACCGACATCTCATTTTTGTAAACGCGATTGTGCTCTTTATTTATATTACGTTACGGATCAATGTTCTATGCAAGTATTTTACTTTTAAGGATTTGAAGGATTTTTTTTTTATAAACTATTGTGCTCTTTATTTAGATAAGGTTACGGACCAATGTTCTAAACCAGTATTTTTCTTCCACCAAGGCGATCTTGTTGAAGTTATCACTTCTGTCGGCACTCCCGGAGTGTCACTGTTTGTTTTTTAATAACTGACGAAAATGTTCAACGCAGGGGATTCAGAATCATGTACTGAATCCATGGTAAAAGTTCTCGCGTCGATGTCCTTGCCACCCTGTATTAATAGTTAATCGCTGACTGTACTTCACACCGCTGGCGAGTACTGGTTTGTCGCAACGACAAGAGCTATTAAAGAGAGTACTCGCTCAGCGACGCTCGCTTGGTGGGCAGAATACTCGCCGAGAGACTCACGCTTGGTATACGAGTAATCGCTCGTTGCAGTCGCGAACTCGTTGGTCGCTAACTCGTTTTTAGTTGATAGCTCTATTCTCTTCTCGCTAACCGCCGACGGTTATACAGTGTACAGATGCCTTACTAACATAGCGTGCCACACGTCGGAACTCTGTGCGTGTGCTCATTGACATATGAGAATCAATATTATGTTGTAATATTCTGTTTGACTTGCAATAATAATTTTATGAGTTTCAATGTTTACCCTAATGTACGAGATGTTGCATATAAGAAGCTTATTACCTCAAACCTACGTCATACGTTTTTTCTATACTTTAAGAGCGTTTATTTTGTCTGAAAGCGGGCAACATCGCAAATAGATGTCAAATATTTCGCTGTATTGATTAATTTGGCAATATTACTGTATGGAAATAAGAAATGTGGCTAACTAGTTATTAAAATAAATTGCAATTATAAAACTGAATTTGATGTTGTAACAATATTAGGTGTAAAAAAGGCATTTGGAAAGTTTCCAAATACTTTTTTTCATCTAAAACTAAATATTCGGTATTACGATATTAATTATTGCATGTCATATTCAATATTTTAGTTCCCTAGTTAACCACATTTCTTAATTCCATACAGTAATATTGCTAAATTAATTAAAACAGGTAAATAATTGACAGCTATTTACGACGTTGCCAACTTTTAGGATAAACCCTCTTAATGAGTCTCATAGGAATTATCTCTCAACGTTATAAAAGAAAACTAAGATGGGTTGTCTGACCAAGAAGTCTAGACAATAGACACATAAAACTGTTTTGTTATATCTAGCAAAATCCATACCCTTGCCAACTAATACCAGTAATACAGACAAGGCTTTTTCTGTTGATTTCCTGAGTAGTAATGTGCATGATCATCATTTAGCTGAAAGCCTTCCACTGCTACATATAACCTCCCTTGGTAGACTGATGACCAAATCAGATTACTTTATTGCAATTTTGCAAACATGTTCTATAGAGGTTGGATTCAAAAGTTTAAACATGCACAGAAACCCCTGTAATGGCACAGAAAACAAAATGTTGACTATCGAATTTTTAAAGGCCGCGGGAAACCACAGGATAATAGATCAGTATCCTCACCATGATTCTTCTCAGTCAACAAGCTCCTAGTAGCAGGCAGGAACATCTCCATCAAATCAGGAACTCTTCTGATAATCCGGAAAGCGCATAGCGCTGCCTTCTTCTTGATATACGCGTTAGGAGACTTGATGAGGCGCTCCACCTCTGAGGCCAAGTCCCGGGCCATTTCCGGAGAGGCAATAGCCCCGAGGGTACATAGGGCCAGGCCAACCACGAACTGGGTGTTGCTGTTGAGGTCACTGTTGAAAAAAGGTTTGAGGAGTTAAAAATGTAGTTTTTTGTAGGCAAGTCTTCTTGTCTTGTGAAGGCAGGAGTGAACAGGTGCAGTGGCTAAAAGATGAATCAGTCAGTAAGGTTGGTAGTGTCGCCGGCGCCGACTGACCAGAACTCACTGGGTAATCTTTATCAAATGTATTTTTGCTATTGGACGGTTTGAAGTTCCGTACTACGCTAGTCCTAAGCAATGTAGTACGAAGTAAAATACGTAGGTAAGTACCACTGATATGCGGTCTACTGTACCAAGACCGACATAATACATAGTGTATTTCCCCAAGAAAATTACATTATAAATAATGTTATTTATGACTCTCTCCGCGCTAAGAAATAATACATAACATTTATGAGATGATCCTACTCCTGTGCGTGGGAGCGAACATCTCAGACTAAAAGCATGACATTTCATCGTAGGTGTTACAACAAAAGACCCTTGTAGGTACTTTGAATAATCTATGAGGACGATCATATTGTACTAAGACCTGAATAATAAAGCCGCCTTGTTTCGGTTGTCACGTAAAGCCAATTTGTAGTTTCAAAACAAAACCTGACGAAGGCATTAAGGATTGATAAGACCCAAGAATGACAATCACAGAAGGCAAAACTAAAAGACTAATTAGGCAGTCGAGCAACATGGGTTGGCCAATCAAAATGGAGCTTTTCGATCGACGTAAAAGCCGGAGGGAATAAGGGCCAATCAGCTTACAGCATTTTTTAGCCAAAGTTGGCAATTCTAGTAGTTAATTCGCAAAGTGAAACGTAATTGGCAATCTAGTCGGGACAAGTATCGGAAAAACCGTTAAGTACAACTTAACGATTTTCCTTTACATAATTAATGTATCGAATACTAAGAAAATTAGTGTCGTTTGAGTAGGTATCACATCAACCGGTATTAGTTTGTTTTCTTTGTACATTTCATTGTTTCCATTATTTAATTGTTTTCTGATCTACAAAATCGACTGATTAACCTTAAGAGGCCGGCGACACGGCTCGCAATTACAAATCGAGACGTTTGCAAAATTCAATTCCAAGCACGTTGCGCTAGTGTGAGTGCTTGTCGGAGCGATATACAGTGAGCAATACTACCACGCACACATTGACAATTATTGCTTGACACGATAGTACTACTAGCTTTCGAAAATTTATGATAAATTTAGATGTGTTCCGTAATACAAAAAATTATGAATTAAAACTTAATGTATTTCCATTTCTTTTTCGACAATTTGTAGCTTGATAACATAAACTATGCTTCTGCAGAAACAATATTACAAATATTGTTGTTTATAATACAGAAAAAACAATATGAAAACATGTCATTTACGCTGTAAAAATGTACGAAATGCAATTCGCTTACACTTCACTTAAAGGTAAGTTTTTGGAAATAAAAAGACGTAGGAGCCTAGATAAATACTGTCTCAATCCGAATATCAACATAATATGGTGGAAATATGCTTAAATTGCAGATGATTTATGTACTACGTTTGTATGGACAATTCATGCGTCGCCACAATCTTAAATAACGAATCTCTTAAGGTTAAAAAAAAAACTATTATGTATTAGTTATATTGTAGTACTTTTACTGGTTCCGTTACTAGTTGTAGTTGTCATCCTAGTGTTCCTAATAACGTTAGCAGATCGGGAAAAGTTTATAACATTAGTGTATTGACAACGTTTATCTCTGGATTCAGATGGTCAATTGTATTAATTTTAAACGAGTTTTTCCTCAACTTTGTTTCTGTCAGATTTAAATGAATAAGGAAAATATTTCCTCATTTTTTTTGTGTAGATATATTTAAATATTTGTTCGTTATTTATGTTCGTAACTTTAGTTCTAGATTATGACATTTTATGAATATATCAGATGAATCTACGCACGTTACGTTCTGGACGTTAACTCATTTTCCCAAAATGAGGGCATACTATGATAATTATACTCGTGTTAATAATATCTTAATCAATTATTTCTTTACATAATCCTTTACTAAGGTGACAGTATAACACAAGGCTACGACTCGCGATGTCAACGACACAGGGCAATCTGCTTACTGATAAAAATGGCAGGTGTAGGCGTTATCAAGTAATTTATGTAAACGTAATCGATGCACTAAACATTTTTGTTCTATATTTAATGTTAAACACGGTAAGTGGAGGCGTTATCACCTAATTTGTGCAAATATAAACGTAATAGATGCACTGAACATTTTGTTCTATCACACTAATATTATAAAGGCGAAAGTTTGTGAGTGTGTGTATGTTTGTCTCTTCTTTACGCTCAAACGGCTGGACAGATTTGGATGAAATTTGGCACACAGATAGTTTATAACCTGGATTAACACATAGGATACTTTTTATCCCGATATTCCCGCGGGATCGAGACTTATGCGGGTGAAACCGCGGGGCACAGCTACTATTTAATAAACATCAAAAGTTTTTTATTCAAACTAGGCTGAGAATCCGCACTTTTTGCACGTCAACATTACATAAGACAGTCCCCCAAAACGCCCGCCCTTCACCACTTCCTAGTGCTTTAGCTGGGAGGAAGTGGCGCAACAAACTCTCTAGCAGCACAGCTGTCTGTTCAGTTCAGTAATGTTATATTGTTTAGCTAGGACGTAACGATGCCATATAGACAAACGATAGAAAAAATTTGCCATATTCTATTGTTATTTTTTCGGGAAACTTACAGCTAACTTATACAGGGTTCTTAAACAGTATGAAACTGAAGGCTACAGATTTTCATTGATAAAAGTGAAAATAAAAACGAAAAAAATACCGGTACAAAATATCTGTATCAAAAATTAGGAAATAAATAGTACACGATCGACTAAAACAAACTAAAAAAATCGTTTAGACGCAAACAATTACTTACTGATTTTTAACTATACAGAATTATTGGTTATATGTCGGCAATCTGGGAGAGGTTATTTGCAACCAAATGACCTCTCATGGCTGCCAATGTCAACCATTTTCGAGTAATTTGCCAAGAGTTTTTGCAAAGAGTCGAAAGGGGTCATTTGGTTGTAAATGACCTCTTCTACATCTTAATGGATTGCCGACATATAACCAATAAAAATGTATATGAGCTGTACTGAACGATGCCACATTTTTGTTAATATTTTAACCGAATTCATAAATTTCTTCAGTTTAATTAACTATGAATTTCTCAGTAACTGCCTGGATACTGGCCGATTAATGGCAATAGGCTCGCCCCCTATTACAAAGGACTTAAACATTAATAAGTATTACACATCTAACTATCCCTTTAAGGAACATAAAGGCGTGATATTGCGTTAAGATTATGAACCAGAGCTGACCTTTGTATACTTATCCCCAGCCTTTGTGGTTCACGTACAAAATATTATTTTAGCTGGCTTTCCGTGGGTGCCAGACAGGATTAAAGTGGGTGGTATATTCCTACCCACATACTAATAATCCTGATTTTCTTATTTTTAGCCTAGGGTTGCCTAGAAAGGTCAAATTAGGGATGATGCCAATTTTTTAACACGCTTTTATTAGGTCGACCTGTATGTAACTAACTATGTAATGGAATCTAAGGTAACTAATTTAACCATCTTCCAAGGGTCGTAGCGTAATGAAAATTGGCAGCTGTATGTAGTTCTGATGACAATACAATAATATGGTACTGTCGAACTGATCTGATGATGGAGCCGGAAGATATGAACTGGAACTTTATGGTGGAAAATCGTATCATAGCTGTTTTGGATTTCTTAGAAAAGTCTTGTAATGAACTTTGACCGCGATTAAGTTTCAAGGTCTGATGATGAAGCCGAAAGATAGGCACTGGCATTCCATGATGGAATATCGTATCATAGTCGTGTTTGCACTTGTGAGAAAGGCCACGTAATAGACTTAAGCGTGTTTTTCTAGTGTTTTTTAAACTATTAATTTATTTTTGTCTATCAGGTATATTTTTTTTTATTGGACTCGTATTCTTTTTTACGTGATCAAAAGATGACGACGATACATTGAGTTTAAATGTGGCATGATGTCACGCCTATGTAGATCAACCCCAACTTTAATGTGTTTTATATCTTTTATCTAAGTATATTTTTTTATTAATATGATAAAGCAAAAGTGACGGACATCCCTATTATACTAGCCGTGATTAAGCTATAAATTGACCAGGTCAATGTTTACTACTAATAACATAATTATTACTGACATAAAATTCAGATGCCGTACATCCATGGTCATAAACCTTCAGGACTTGCCTTTATATGGAACCATTAACACGTATGAACATGACAGAATGATGCAACCAATCACTATACGGAATATCGTAATGACTCGTTTTTATTGGTCGACAGGACTTAGAACAAAAGACTGTGCATGCGACGAATGAATGGTATATCGATGCAAATATCGATTGTACCTTAAAATAGCAGCGAGTTTTGTGGCATCAATGCAAATTCGTTATTCGTATTGATGTAACTTTGGTCGCAGATTTGAATAGTGTGAATAAAAATATAGTCTCAAATATTATAAAGTCTGGGAATATTTGTGAATGCATTGTGTGCACATTTTGCATGGCTGGAAGCTCGTATTTCTACATTTGTACATGATATTATTGGATTTTGGATGCATAATTATCGTGTAACTAGAGCAGTGGTAGCCCAGTGGTAACGGCCGCGACTTACGACTTTTAGGTCGTAGGTTCGAACTCAGACAGGCGCTTTACTTTGTGTAAATTATTTCATCACCGCTGCTCTCAAAACGGTGAAGGAAAACATCGTGAGGAAACCGGCATGTCCTAGAACCGAAAATACGAAGACATGTGACATCTACTAACCCGCACTGGGCCCGCGTGGTGGATTACGGCCCACTCCCTCTCACAGAGAGGAGGCCTGTGTCCCAGCAGTGGGAACATTTATAAGCTGCTGATGATGGCTATCTTTTGTTCTTTACATAGTCAGATTACAATGGTAAAAAATATGCTTGATGAACTGTAGATAGATAAAAGCCGATTCCAAATCCTACTACAAAATGCAAATGGCCAACTATTAGGTGCAGAGAATGCAATGAAAATTTATAAAGCGTTTGTCGTAGGTGTAACATTTTAGTTCAGCGGTACTCAAGTCACGGCCCGCCCCCGGCTTATCTATGTAGAAGCGGCTACAAACTTTTCTGTGGGGGCCGCGGATAGGAGTAAATTTATGAGGTTGTCTAATATGCAAAATTCCCGGGAATAGGAAAGGAGCAACAACGAAAAATTTTCATCAGAAGGTTGCTTTCAAACTTTATGATTAGATTTTGGTTAGCAAAGTATTTTGCTGTACAAAAGTTAATACTGTCATATCCGATCATCCACTGCGCAAACACCAAACCAGACATCCTTTCAAGATAAGCTTCATAAAAATCCAAAGAAAATTCTCTTAAAATAAGGTCAAAATGCCAAGAAAATTTTCCTAAGAATATTCCCTAAAGATTTGTCAAAATCACTTTCGAGATAATCTGAAAGAGCTTTAACGACTTTCGTTCTAATAAAAATAATACTGCTTAAGTATGTAAGTCATCATCATCTGCTCAGCCTTTTCCCAACTATGTTGGGGTCGGCTTCCAGACTAACCGGATGCAGCTGAATACCAGTATTTTACATGGAGCGACTGCCTACCTGACCTCCACAACCCAGTTAATGGGTATCACGATACCTCTTGGTAGGACTGGTTGTAAGACTTACGGGCTCCAGACGACCCGTAACGGCTGTCAAAGATCCACGAATGACAGCCGGGACCAACGGCTAAACATGCTTTCCTAGGCCCGGAGGTGTCTTGGTATGTAAAGATGGTCACCCAACCACGGACCAAACGCGGCAACCGTATCTTTACCCGTACCCTAATTGCGTAATGCAACACAATCACAATCTGTTTCGATTTGAAACAGATTACTAACACATTGCTTCAAAATATGGAAAAAAAATCTGCTCAACATTGTAAATCACGCAATGAATGTTGTTGAACTGTCAAAATGAAACAAATTAGGCAAAATTGTTTTCGAAAATAAGTTACGCAATTAGGGTACTGATCGATCGACCCGTGCGGCTCAAGCCCCTCTGTTTAAGTACGCAAGTATCTAATTAAAGGCAATAATAACTGCAGTGACATGGAAGTACAGAGGGCAATGCTAAATAAGAATTTAATAATCATAATTATGCGACCAACATACGGGTTGCAAATTACTTATGTGGGCGCATGTCATTGTTCGGAGTTGTCTATTCATTTTTGTTACGCGTCTACATAGTGTAGGTACTAATATTGTGATTGTTAAATCATGAGCCACCGGACATGGCAGGATTACAGCACTCATAAGCGTTCTGTGGCGTAATTCTTCGCTTCCTGTTAATGTAACGTTATTTCACATGTGAAGAATGGAGTCCGTTAGTTTTGTTTAAATATAGTTTGCTTTCTTTTGTGATCCTTTATCTATTGTTCTGATATGAAAGGTCTGTTTACGCCTTCGTCCTATTTCGCAAGGTAGTCGAGCGCTAATTGACGCTAAGCATGCAGTTAATTCGGGTCAAACACTGACTAAGATACCCACTAAGTAAACCTACAATTTAAGATATAAACTAGATGAAACTGCCTCTCTAGGCTAAGTTCACAAGCAGGGGATGCCCTAGACGTCGGGAATCGCCGGCCGATTCCCGGCCACCGTATGCGCGGGCTTGCGGACGGTGAGCAATGGGTAGCTCGCCGTCCGACAAGGCCCGGGTCGACGGCGCGTTGTGTTCCACGCGCGCTTCAAAGAGATGTCAGTAGAACTGAAAAGGTCCGCTAAGGCCGATGCCTGCCGGGTTGCGGGTTTGACCGAAAGGGTTACCGTGGCCCCTACTGGCAACTGAAGGAACACGGGTGGGTTTTAGTCAGTTAAGAGTCTGACACGCCCTCCCGCTCCGCCCCGAGCGGGAGAACTTAATTGATAATTTCCCAACCAAAAAAAAAGGCTAAGTTCACAACAAGTAACTTTACTTCAGGAAGCAACCCATCTATTCTAGTTAAAGTCGCGAACTTTTAACTTGAAAAGTTGCTGGTAATAGTCGTCCCAAAAATACGGGAAGACTGATAAGGAGGACAAAACCAACCCTCTTTGGTTGATTTTGTTAAGAAAACCTTAAATTTTTGTGAAGTTCTTTAAAAGTGAAACACGTTTTGTTGGTGTACGCGCAATTTAGGCCAGTATTTATTGATCTCCTGACGCCATTTGAAAGTTCAAGGCCCTGGGTTATTGGAAACGGAACCGTGTGCCTAATCTCATTTCACTTACGTCGTTCGGCCGAAGTCGATCGAAATCGGACGTATGAGAATTGAGAATAAGTATAGGCGTACTGAACATGAATAATTGAATATTATTCTTTGAACTGCGAGCGGAAATTCACAAACAAAACTAAGATTAAAGTTCTATTATTTAGTTTTGAGTTGAAACCAGTTAAGGATGACAGTGTAACACAACATTAGGTACATGGCAAAGAGCCGTGAAGTGTTCTTAAGAGGATGAAAGGGGCCATCACTTCCTCAACAACAAAGGACTAGAAGGGTCCTTGGCTATAGATTAAAGGTGAAATGTCAAGAGGGCGGTCGACACCGTCTCCCTCTCTGCAAATATCAATAAAATACGAATGCCAATTTGTCTGCAGAGAATGTTGACTAACAAAAATATACCTTTTTCTATAATTGGGAGACTCATGTACAAGTACTAACAGACTAAAATAAACCCAAGAGATAAAATGAAAAAAAAAAAAAAAAACCGCCAGATAGAGGTGAAATAGACCTTTTTGGCGTAGCCGCACACTAAGTTTTGAAAGAATTTCACTTCTTTTTTTGTATTCTGTATAGAACGGAGACTTCATAATATCAAAAACATTTAAAAAAGGAATTCACTTTGGTCTTATTCCCCAGCTTTTGTTTTGTTTCAATTTGACGTTTTGAATATGCTCTCTCAGCGCTTGATTTACGAGTATGGTTTTTAGTAACAAACAGATTATAGCGATTGAAAGCGCTGTGCGAAACAAGCAACATTGACACTGATAGTCGATGAATTGACAGATGACACTTTGACATTTAATATTAATGACAGTGTCGTTATTTTGTCACTATACATAAAGAAATAATGGTTCCGACTAGATACCTCATAGCACATATGTAATGAAACGTTCAAAGATAAAATTCAATGTATTTTCACTAATAAAGGCTAAGTTAATGTTTTTATTGGCCTAATTATAACCCCAAAATCCGAAAGTGTTTAAGATTTTTTACAGTTCTCAGAAGTGTCCGTGATTTTAATTTAGGTTCAATCGAATATATGCATTATTTAGAACACAGAAAGTAAATTCACGACTCTGTTGGTTCTTAGGCGAACAATGTTTGGACACCGAACAACGTCCTTTATATCTTACTTGAAGGAAAGTATTTGCCGTGCAACTGGACACTAAAAGCTAATAGTAAATATCCACTTACTTCTTCAAACAGTTGGTGATGAGCAGATGGACGTCTTGCCGTTCATCCAGCAGCAGCATCGCGCCGAGGTACCCGACTCGCTTGTCCGTGAACCGCGGACTGGCGATCAGTTTGAGGCACTCCAGTTGACCAAAGTGTGCTGGATAGCCCAGCATGTGGATGTATAGGAGCTTCGCTATGTTCCGACATCTGGTGACAAGGAGTTCTGATTAGAAATTTAATATTGGTTCGGTTGACGGGACCCAGTGTTGCTGATGTGCAAAGAATTCTGGTCACGAACCCTTGTGTACCTGAGGTTACCCCATCCTCGCACAGATATACTATAGACTTCCTTTCTTACATATTATAAAACGGAACATCTCTCTGACCGGTAATGCGCTTATATAAGTTTTACCTACTCTAGAACCACTGATCCGATTGTGGTTTTTTCTTGGCCATTCTGAGTGAATACTTGGAATGGATAAGGCACTAGTTAGGTACTTAAGGGCACAGTTATCAATATTAGAAAAGAAATAACAATGGTGTCGATTCGCTTGTTCACAAACTAAACTAAATTTAAGTTCAGTGCATCTTTTTCTTTCTATTTCATTAAGAAAAGGACAGAAGATAAATTTTAGTTTAGTCCTGTCAAATTAATCAGCGCTTGACGTAAATTGACGTAATTTTAGTTGGCAAGTTTTTAATCACGTCTAAACTTGTATGGAGAGTGACAGGCGCTGATTAATTTGACAGGACTAAACTAAAATGTATCTTCTGTCCTTTTCTTAATGAAAAAGAAAGAAAAAGATGCACTGAACTTAAATTTAGTTTAGTTTGTGAACAAGGGAGTCGTCACCATTATCTACTAATTTTTTCTTGGGGAGTTGGGACTCGAGACTTATTTTCACGACACTGTTTGATTACTATTAAAACGGAAGTCAGCCTATATTTCTATTGATATATAAAATAAAACAGTGGCACTCCGGGAGTGCCGACAGAAGTGAAAATCCGGAAAAATATTAGCACCGCTGTAATCAAGGCGTTGATGTCTTTTACTCCACGGTGTCGGTAAATTGCGTTACAGTATCGCGAATCAATGGTTTAGTTCCATCTCAAAAATGTCCAACGCGCCTAAAGAAGTTTTCACTTAAAAAATATTAGGTATAAAATATTCAAAAAAGATATTAAATTGTCTTTCTAACGTGGAAAGAAAAGTGCGACAAGTGCGCGTGTGTAGTTTCTTTTACGTATCAATTAATATTTTTTTGTGAATATTTTATATTAAAAAATGTTTATTTTTATTTTTTTCGATATAATTTGTTTTTCTCGTATGGATGCATCGATCACTAATAAATAAGTGATCGATGTATGGATGCTATACTATTACGGGTTAACGGGAACGCCCCTGTTAGTTAACATACTGTATAAC
Source organism: Agrochola lychnidis (assembly GCA_963680765.1). Taxonomy (NCBI): domain Eukaryota; kingdom Metazoa; phylum Arthropoda; class Insecta; order Lepidoptera; family Noctuidae; genus Agrochola; species Agrochola lychnidis. Next base: position 4,500,063 of record OY796863.1, on the reverse strand, counting down.
ATACTGTATTACTTAGATGACCTAAAGTACCTACCTTTACCCAACTAAATTAACTTTAAGACCTTTCAGTGCGGGTCAGTCGCCCCGCTATTTTCCTTTCCAAACAACTTTTCGCCCAACCGGCTTTGTAAGATCCTAACATAATATACGATTTTTTGGCGAATTTCAAAGATCACGTATATTATTTCTACCTGTTATTTTGGGCCGTTTTCTTAGTAAGTCTCGAGAAACTAGTACATAATTTAACGTAAGATGGATGGCAATTTATTGCCTGAGTGACTGATAAGGAATTTGTGTCGACGTATCTAGTGGTTAAATATTGAAACGGTGAGATTGAGATCTCTTGTTAGATATCATAAAAATTTAGTTCCTAACTAAAAGTTAATGCGATGTTTTGTACATCGCATTAACTTTTAGTTAGGAACTAAATTTTTGAGGTCTATAAATAATAATATTTTGAGATTCAATAAAAAAAGCATCAACAATATTAATAAAATTATGCCCGGCCGCGTAAATACAAAGGCGGATGCAACACAGACAGCAGCTGTTTTGTAACGCAGCCGCGTCCGTTTATTACAAACGCGATTACACCACATGCATTTGAACGCAGTCTGCAATGTGATTGGCTCCGAAAGATATTGTTTTAACAAAAACGACTGCATTGCAGCTTATACTCACTCTGTCTACACTGCAGGTGTCAAACTTGATTGCAACGTAACGCACCTTGCGCTAATACTAAATAGCCTGCTTACCTGCATGCAACTTGGAAGTAGTGGTCGCAGTTGGTCATATTTCTAACCTAACCCATTTCATCCAGTTTTTCGACTGTTACAATCTAACGGAAATAATACTATAGGTGTCTGGGGTTGAATCCGCCTTTTCACTGCATTATACGAGTACAAACAAATGCGGCTGCACTACAAACCGCTGTGTTGCAGCTGGGTTTGAACTGACTATTACAGCTTTAAGCCATTCGCAAGATAATGCAGCACAGACTATGGGTGTCTGTTGCATCCGCCTTTGTATTTACGCTGCCCGGCCTGAGCGTTTCAGCAGTTAGCCCCAATATACGAAGAAACAACAAACAGTCGAGCAAGATTTCATTAGGAAAGTTTTTTGCCTAAATAAATAAATCTACTGACAAATACTGACACTCCTTGTGCCCAATTCGAGAATTTATACTCGAGTGTTCGTTCCGATCACCTCGTCTATATTCCGTTTGAAATAAGATTAGACATTTAACTAAACCTTTTTTACAGTTCGTTCAACCGATTTTGACTTCTATTGCGTTGGTGGCATGACAAATGGCAGCTGCAGTAAACTTTGGTATTGTAACCACTTTTTTTGCTTTTAATGCCATCCTTATGCCTACGGAATAGAAGTCAAAATCGGTTGAACGGACTGTAAAAAAGGTTTGTTTAAATGTCTAATCTTATTTCAAATGGAATATAGAGGGAAGGAAAATGTCGGAAAATGTTTCTTTAGGGTAAATAGTGTACGAAAGACGCAAACAGTGCTGTTGTATGTACAACTTATTACAGGGTGATGTATGATTGTCTACTGATTGAAAAAACCAGCCTTGCCTTACCTTACAAGCGCGGTAAGTATAAATCAATTGGCTCGCGAGCCGCATGCGGCTCTGTACAAATGTCGATTAGTGCGATCGTGGATACGCGCGGGGGTCAGGGTTTCGGTCGTTAAGCAAGATAATTATCAAATTTTATTCTAAGTTCCAACTATATTTCAAAGATTTATTTCCGAACTATTTTCACCAAAAGTTTTCGATGTCCTGTTAGACATCGAAAATTAATTATTTATTGTGTGCAACATTTGCTGATGGAATGTGCTAAGAACAGGAATGAAAGGGAATCTTTGGCTAGGGAGTTTGAACTGAACATGTGGGATGTTAGACTTATCCAAAATATTTTGGCATACCTTAAATCAGAAAGAACTAAACGCATAATTTGTGGTTTAATGCAGTTGTCTGGGCAGTGATTCTCTTTTCAAATATTTTTATGTTTTTTTTTCATAGTATTTATGTATAGTGGTGGTGGATAGTAATATAGTAAAATATAGTATAACTAGCTGACCCCGGCAAACGTTGTTTTGCCAATTATTTGTTTGGGGTGGACAACCCTTATCACTTAGGGGTATGAAAAATAGATAGTAGCAGATTCTCAGACCTACTGAATATGCATATAAAATTTGGTAAAAATCAGTAAAGCCGTTTCGGAGGAGTAAGGTAACTAACACGAGAATTTTATATATAAGATTACAAGTGTATATTTGTGTGTAAATAGAGTATAAGGTACAATGGGGTAGACGTATCCGTGTGGATAAAAACCCCTTATTAACAAATAATAAAAAATCAAAATAAATTATTTACTGTACCTTTCAAAGTTTTTCAAGGTTAACTTGTTAATAAGTAATATATAGTCATCATCTGCCTAGCCTTTTCCCAACTATGTTGGGGTCGGCTTCCAGTCTAACCGGATGCAGCTGAATACCAGTATTTTACATGGAGCGACTGCCTATCTGACCTCCACAACCTAGTGACTAGGTAACACGATACCCCTTGGTAAGACTGGTTGTCAGACTTTTTGGGCTTCTAACTACCCGTAACGACTGTCAAAGATCTACAAATGACAGCCGGGACCAACGGCTTAACGTGCTTTCCGAGGCACGGAGGGGACTTGGTATGTAAAGATGGTCACCCATCCACGGACCAACCAAGTAATATTTAGTACTTATTGATATTTGGCTCTATTGACTAATGAGTTTGCCGACCACTTAAGCCTTTTCCCAACTATTATGTTGGGTTCAGATTCCAATCTAACCGGATGCAGCTGAATACCAGTATTTTACATGGAACGACTGCCTATCTGCTTTCCACAACCCAGTTACTGGGTAACACGATAGCCTTGGTAAGACTGATTGTCAGACTTTTGGGGTTCTAACTACCCGTAAAGACTGATGTAAGTAATTTAACTAATCAGATACCTTATTCTTATACAATTACTAGCTGTGCCCCGCGGTTTCACCCGCATAAGTCTCGATCGCGTGGAAAAAAAAAAAGTATCCTATGTTCTTTTCCAGGGCATCATCTATACATATATGTGCCAAATTTCATCCAAATCCGTTCAGCCGTTTTAGCGTGAAGGCGTAACAAACAAACTTACTTTCGCATTTATAATATTACTAGCTGCGCCCCGCGGTTTCACCCGCATAAGTCTCGATCCCGTGGAAAAAAAAAAGTATCCTATGTTCTTTTCCAGGGCATCATCTATATATGTGCCAAATTTCATCCAAATCCGTTCAGCCGTTTTAGCGTGAAGGCGTAACAAACAAACTTACTTTCGCATTTATAATATTAAGGATAAGGATTAAGGATGATCTGACATAATGCATAATGGATAACACGTAAACCTTTAGTGACCTGCGAGGACTTGTAATGGCGTTATGTGCGCAATATTACATACACAAGTACTTTACAATCAATCACCTGTTGCAAATTAGTTTGTCGACCACTTTGCTAGCTTATGTACAAACATGTTTTGCTGCATGCTGTATTAAAAATATGCTCTCAGATAACAGCGGGATTTATTTACAATCAGAACTTATGAATTTTCTTACGTTTTTTTGCATTTTGCAGGTCAGTGTCAGGTAGTACATATGTATCTTGATCAAAATATGATGCGCGACTATAACAGATATGTTTTTACAGAATTATAATCTTGGTTCCAAAAAAATTTTTCCATAAAAATTTGTTCTCATGGAATAAATCTAACTTATTTATAAGAGATATATTAATGATTCCAATGATTAGTCGCGCATCATATTTTGATCAAGATACAACCCGACACTGACCTGCAAAATGCAAAAAAAACGTAAGAAAATTTCATTTTCGCGGGATTCAACTCCGCGGGATCCACCTTAATAAATCATTATATTTATTAAATGTAATATTGTTAATTGATTCAGGCGTGACCTTGCGGAAATCCGTTATAAAATACAATAGAAGTGGATATATTTAGTAATCTGTTCCGCTTAGCTATTTCTAAAGAGTCATAAAAAACCCCTAAAATAAATAGACACGTGTTCCACCTCTCAACGAGGCATCCTCAGGATGACGATAGACTTGTCGCGAACTCGAACACGGCGTGTTGCCACACCAAGCGCCAATCACAGACAACTGTGTGTGACAAATTATTATATTTAATAAATATAATAATTTATAATTTTATATGTGTATTTTTTTTTAATTGCATATTTTTTAATTTTGTCAGCTTCTGTCGGCGTCTTTGTCCGCGTGGAAGACAACAGACTATACCATAAATATATCCCATGGCACTCAGCAATAGTGTAGCTTTCTATCAGTAGAAGAATTTTTGAAATCGGTTTAGAAGTTTCGGAGATTATCTCCTACGGTCAAACTTACAAATTGGACCTCTTTATAATATTAGTATAGATGATTGTCTTACAATATAATCTCTCCCTATTAGTCATTTTTGCAATACCGTGATATGGTGGAGTGGTATACATCATATACCATATTATGGTAGTGCCAACAATGTTCATAAAATCCTATTATATTAACATTGTTATTTACCATTCATTGTAGGCGTATAAAATATGGAGGCTATTAAAGATATCATTCTAATCTTAATTTATAGCAATCGCCGGAAGACTAGGGCGTGAACTTCCGTTGGAAACAAGGGATCGGCAAATTATATCACTTTCGGCGATTGTGAAAAACGAAATATGACTATCAATCCACGTTTTTCTTTTCAGTTATATGAAAAAGTTTTTGTTACTATGGCTTCGTCAGAGATAAGCATATACCTAGTGTACACGGACTGGGATTCCAATTTTACTGCTCCATTAATTTTATGACACAATCTTAATGAACGCAGACTGTCTGTTTATGTCCTTAGAGCAAGTCATAAAGACGAGCAGATTGGATTCTACTTTTGATTCTTTATATTTACCACCAATTTCGCTTGTTTTTGCGGTCATTATGAGAACGGGGATCTCCTGGAATTGAAGGAGTTAGGTACGAAAGTCCGAAAGGGATACCGTGGCCCCTGGCAACAGGCAACTGAAGGAACACGGGTGGGTTTTGTTCAGCATTGCTAGGACGTCCCGATTTTTTGTTTTGCCCAAAATTAAATGTCCCGCGCGGGACAGGCTCAGTTCCGATTTTCGAGGATAGAAAAATAAATAAGTAATATATAACTTATTCTGCCTTACAGCGTAAACTAATAGTTATTGGATATTAGTATTTTGCTTTATATCATCATTGTAAACTTAATTTGAAACACAAATAAAAGGAAAAGTAGTGAAAAATAATACAAATAAATAATAATAATGGCCTTGATGGCCGAAAGCCTCGACCAACATCTCTCGAGGCTTTCGTTAGGCGGTTGGATCAAGCGCCTGATTCAGAAGGCAGTACTCCTCGATACAGCTTGCATTGTGAGGAGGTTCCTGTCTCTACAGCCCTAACCACCGGTAGCTTGGACCCTGCTCCCGACACAGATCCCTATTTTAAGAAATATTTAAAAATGTAACTTAATAAGAACCAGAATGAATAAACGAAATAATAATATAATTTACGTTTTCTTATTACGTGCCGGTTTCGACGAAAGAATCCCGTTTTTTTATTCAAAAGGGTACAAAATCCCGGATTGCCCGAAAAAATAATCTGGCAACGCTGGTTTTAGTCAGTGAGTCTGACACGACCTCCGAGAAGTTATTTGATAATATCCCACCCAAAAGAAAAATGTACGTACGCCAGAAAAAAACATATTTTAACAACCTTTGATTTCTTATGAAGATCCTTTGGTCCTCATTAAATAAGAAAGTTTTAGAAGAGGTCACAATATGACTGCTATAGGCTCTTTATAACGGTTGAAAATGAATGTTTTACTTTTCTCGTAAAACAAAAATACCCTGGGGAATAGCCGGCCTCGTCTCCCTAATAAAGAGCGCTCTAATTTCAGCGAAAATGTCATGTATTTAGGGACAAAGATGTAAAGGCCACATGATACTTTAACAAAATAAATAACTAGAGTAGTAAATGTACAAGCACAGTTTACATTTAAAGTAAGGAATGATTGGCTGGAGTTGGTCGAAAAAGAGATGTTCCGCCGAACATCTAATAAATTGGGATAAGACAAGGAGAATGATGACGATGATTGGTTGGAGCAAGGCTAGGAACCGGTTAAAATAATACCGGTTTATACCGTTTTATTTCGGTTTTGCTCCGAACTTTTCTTAAGAACGTTTCAAGAACTTTATCTTAACCTAAATTAACTAGTTTATTCGAAGAGCGGCGTATCGGTAAACGTGTTGCAACTTGAGACTACTTGTAAGGATGCCGCGCTGAATAAAAACTAAACAAAAAACCGATTTTTATTGCTCTAAACTGTTTAATTCGAATAACCCGTATGTAACGAGACGCTTAAAAAATCGGTTTAAAAAACCCGGAATATTCGAATAAAACCGAATGTAAAGGTTTTTGTGTCAAGTACGTAATAACGATTTGAAAATTTTACCGGTATTCGAACCTTGGGTTTGAAAAATGTAGTCTAGCTAATTAATTTACTGTATTCAAAAAAATAATAAGACAATTTATTTTTCTATAAAGACTTAGCCCAATCAGCACCTTAATTGCATAACACACGATCAATCACAATCTGAATTATTTTGAAGGAAATTGCTAATCCATTATTGCTTATTAAGTTTAAAAAATTGTCCGTTCAACAACGTAAATAACGCAATGAATTTTGTTGAACTGTCAAAATGAAACACATTGTGATTGATCGTGTGTTACGCAATTAAGGTGCAGGCTGGCAGAGATTTCAGTACCAAGGTCGCATTCTTAAGTAACCATATTATGCAATTAAATCATTCAATATGTATTTATAAAGACGAGTATATTGTTACAAATCTAGAATGACGTTTGGCGTCTAAGATATTACAAACTAAAGAAATATGTATCTCCGTTGTTATTAATTTATTATTTTATTTACGTACTTATCCAGCAAATAGTTTACGCCGCAGTGTAACGTTGTACCTTGCGGTTTTGTTGTGGTTTTCGAACAACCTTCAGTCGATCGTATCTATACCTACTTTGTTAGGACTTATCTGATATAGTATGAATATTTGTCGTGAAAACAAACAGCTGTCCTGAAGTGACGTTTCAAATCAATACAACGGCAATTAACACGTGGGTAGCTGAAACTTCGACTAGGAACTTGACAGTTTGCTTTTGCGCCAAAGGTCACGACTCACGACCCGGTTTTCGATAGGCTACGGTATAGAAAAACCGTAAACTAAGCATTTCTTAAGTATGATTGAAGTTTAATACCTATCTGTCACAGAATAATTTTGCAGATGGAATATTGAATATTGATTTTCCCATTTACACAAAAGGTTGTTATTTTAGCACGCATTCGCACGTTTGTGTATTGATGTTACGGAAAAACCTATAAAAAAAAACCGTAAACTGTACTAATCTTTCAATAGGCCTTTGTCCAAAAAAATATTTTTTGACTATCTTGTAAATTATTAAAAAATATTGAACACGTATTTTTTTCTTTTTTGACGTAATCAAAAGATTACGGCGATACATTTAGTTAAAATGTGGCATGACGTCATGCTTTGCTAGATTTAATACTGCGTTGTGACGTAGTGACCTCCCACTCCCCAACTTTAATGCGTGTTTTCTAAGTTATTTTTGATTAAAATGATAAAGGAAAAAATACGTATCTAATATTTTTTTATTATCTGAAAGATGGACTAAATAGAATTTCTTTTTTTTTACCTAGGCAACTACCGTATTACCCTGGTGCTAGATACAATCCTGCCTAGTTCTCGCGTCATCTAAATCAAGATAAGAGAAGATATAGGTATCTAAACAAGGGTTGCCAAAATGAAAACGGTTGCGAACCGGCAACTATAAATCTAAGCAATCGTACTAAAAAACATATTCTAACTGTCCATCAGGAGGGTCAGGGCAATTTTAGTAAGAAAATCGAAGTAGTCCACTTAGAGCACCCGTCCGAATAGCACCTGCGACTCAGCAGCCTACTGCTGGGATGTATTTGTTTTACAGGACGTTATTAAATGAAAGATATCGATAAAACAAATTTCGTATGTACGTAAGTATGTGTAATTAATAAACTTTCTAGTGATTTTTATCGATATCTCTCATTTAATAACGTCCTGTAAAACAAATACATCCCAGCAGTAGGCTGCTGAGTCGCAGGTGCTAGTCGGACGGGTGCTCTAAGTGGACTACTTCAGAAAATCGATTGCGACTACACCACCAGTAAGTTTTCAGCATTACTAAACCCTTTCGATAAAGTTCTGCACGCGTAGCATGACCACCGTAGAAACGAGTTTTGTCGATGGAAGAATAGACAAAATGACAGATAAACAATCACAATCTGTCATTTTGTCTATTCTTCCGTCGACAAAACTCGTTTCTACTGTGGTCATGCTACGCGTGCAGGTATAACAAATCAACTCGTGCGAGGCAACTGGTCTGCAATTATTACATCAGCATAATGAATCGCCGTTTGATTACGATCAGACGCTTTTGTTTTCATTTTCGTAATATTTTTATGCAAGAGAATATTGACTGGGCTACAAGCCAATAATGAGGTTCGTTGAACTGTCGAGACTAAGGAAGTGTGACTTCGTTTGTTTGTGTAGTCGTTTTTGGTAACCGGATCACAGGTGGTTCACACAGCACGCTTGAGCGAAAATTATGTCCACCGTGACTAGATATCGAAATGGTAAATCCTGACAAAAAGCCTGACATTTGCAAAAAAGTCCGGACCTTCTAATCTTATTTTTTTTTTCTTCTTAAAGAAAATACTCTAAAATCGAAAACTCCGGACAAATGGGAAGGCCGGACATAGTCCGGACAGGGGCCAAAAAGCCGGACATGTCCGGATAAATCCGGACAGATGGTAACCCTAACTGTGACGTACTTATTTAAATTTTGCAGGGCGCTCGACGAACTCTTCTAAATTGCACTAAACGTAGTGCAATTTAGAAGAGTTCGTATGTATGTATGTACAGGATGGCTGAGGGTGGTTCTTTTTCTGAACTCAATTTTGAATCCAGTCCCAAAATTATGCGACATAGTAACAAGAATTCAGTAGGCTCTGTGAAAAAAAAAAATACAAAAGCATTGATACAAACTCACCTCCACACACTATCTTCTTCTCTGAAGGTAGACCGTATATAAGCGCACTCCTTGTTAACCACGCTTCTTTCTTCGGCTGCTGTTCTTGCGGCTCTGATCTGCCTGATAAGGTCCCGGAGACGGGTCGGAGTCGGCATCCGCACTGAAACCGGCGCGACTGTTACGGACGACACACACACATAGAAAGCATTGATCAGTGCTTGTTTGGAGTGCTGTTATCTTAAACTAGGTGATGTCAAACGTGATTGGTGAATCATTGTCGAATCGATTATGAGAAAGTTTCTGATTGGTGACGCAATGCGGATCAATAGAGTATTGACTTTTTACCCGCAAAAATATGATTAATTATATATTAGGTTCTCATTCTTTAATGAACGTTTGGTTATCTTGCATTTATAAATTGCTATTCTAAGTATGGGCACAGATGACCACAGATGGGACACTCCGCATTTTAGGTATGAAGCTACAAGTAGGTACGCGGCGGGCTCGACTTGTCGAATTCAGTGAGCGTAACGTAGTCAGAAGATATAAGAGTTACGCGATAGAAAGAGAGGCAGCTTCTAGGTGAATATAACTGTAGGAAATTGGCGCTGTGCGACCTGAATTGGACTTTAGTGTGTCGTAGCAAGAGTCGCTTTTTAACCAACTTCCAAAAAGGAGGAGGTTACCGATTTCTCCGCCAATTGTGGACCGATTTTGAAAATTCTTTTTTTGTTTAATAGGGTATGCTCTCGAGGTGGTCCCATATAAATTTTATTAACTTTGCTAGGATAGTTTTTGAGTTAGCTTCAATAATACGTGTTTTTTCCCACTTCATAATGTGGATGATATGATAATTCCCTGTCACTGATAATTACATAGCAGGTAGTGTTATTTGAATTTGTGTGGGGTAGGTACCACAACTAAAAAGAGGAAAAAAAACTTTAAAAAAAAACAACCGACTTCCAAATTTTTTTTTTATTTTTATGATTTTGCGGAGTAAACCATCTGTACTAATTAATCTGTGGCATGGGACCAAAGACTTGACTGCTATTAAAAGAGTATTTTAGGAATAGATACATTTTAGTTTACTTTAAGAGTCATTTCATCGCATAACTTTTGCAGTAAGCCCGTTACTAAACTGTCCAAGTATGATCGTTCCGCGTTCAATTTGCGAAAGGCTCAAGTTTAAAAGCCTTTTTCCACTTACAAAGTGTTACGATCAATTAACCGGGTACGATTCGGTTACGACATGCTAACTTTGCGAGATAGAAATTACAGTATTCGCAAGACGAAGTAACAAGTTTAACTGTAAGAAGATTGACATTTCAAGTTATATTCTGACTATGAATTTGAAATAGGCTTATTTGCTAAGATATTAATTTCAGCGAGCCAAATATAGGTTACCTTAGTTACTTATCCGGATTTTGTACCTCTTGAATTGTTAAATCAAATGAAACCGTATAAAAAGCCTCTTAAAGGTCACATTTATTTCAAGCAATTTTCTACTCAATTTCTCAAAGGTTATCATCGTTATGTTTTAATAAGGTCTCTATCGATTTCGACAATAATTTTATGAGGTGAATTTAATTTGTTAGTAAATAGCTGAAAGCAAACTTCGATATGATAAAAAATATATATTTTACATTATCTGAAATATCCATATATAATAATTATTAGTATAACTACAACTAAATTAGTCAAGGTGAGAAGGCTAACTGAAGTTATGTAAAAAGTAATAAATAGTCTTGCAATGTTATTTAGGGGTCCTGCAGACAGGCGCGACGCGACAACTGGTAGAGCAATTTCCGAGAAGCTTTCATAGAAAATTTTCCACCGGAGTCGGGTCTCGCCTGTCTGCGGCAGCTTTTATTCATGCTTGCAAATTGCGTCGATTTCAATATGGTTCCAAAGTGCATTTTCCATTCAATCTGCTGTCTGTGCCGTCTATAATTTATTGACGACTGCACTCGACTATCAAGACTAGTTAGTCCAAAGATTTTTTTCTCTTTCCTGATTTTTGAACCAAGCTACTGAATATTAATTATAGTATATGATATTCATGGAAGGAAAGGTTCATATGAAAATAGTGTAGTGTATTTTTTACGCTTCCCTGAATATGTTAAAGCAGCTAACTATAATGGAGGCTTCAATCATTTATATGTCTAAATATAGTGTCACGCTGCAAAAGAACTAAAACAGACAGGCCAACTTTTTTATGCTGGTGTGACAGCTGCGTCTTAGGCCGCATTCCGAGTTACGCTAAAAGTGATAATATCGCGAATCCGACCAAATTTAATAGTCACAAAATATAAGGGTTATTGAGTAATAATTGTGACTTTGGACTTTGGTAGGATTCGCGATATTATCACTTTTGTCGTAACTCGGAATGCGCGCGAAACGCGCCACGTCATTGTGCTTTTCAAGTGTTCTAGCGGACAATAGTTGGACGCTATTTTTTTCGACAAGTTCACAGCTTTGTCTGTCTATTTAGATATAGGTATATCTTTGGATGGAGGTTGCACTCTCAATTTGGCGGCAGTTTGATCCTATTGACGCTAAACTTATTGTCTTATGCGTAGATTGATAAATGGATGATGCAATTATTGAATATTTTAATAATTTTCCCAAGATTTATGAAATTGCTGTACATTTGACAAAGCAACCACTATCCTCCATCAATAAGCCTGTGTCCAAAAATTTTTTGTCCGTCTTGTAGATTATAAAAAAATAATGGACACGTATTTTTTCTTTTTTGACGTACCTAATCAAAAGATTACGGCAACACATTGAGTTAAAATGTGGCATGACATCACGCCTTGCATTTAATACTGCGTTGTGACGTAGCGAGCTCCCACTTCCCAACTTTAATGCGTGTTTTCTAAGTAATTTTTGATTAATATGATAAAGCAAAAAATACGTAAGTATCTAATATTTTTTTATTATCTGAAAGACGGACTAAATAGAATTTCTTTTTTTTTTAGCTAGACAACTACCCTGTTAGTATGTCTTTACCTTGACTAGCTATACAACCTACTTTGTCAACATTTTTAAAATAAGGACTATGCTTACCTCTTTCTATGGCCTCATTTACCACTTGTTTTATAGTGGCAATATTAAATGCCGGGTTGAACCTGCAAAAAACACTGAAGTTAGATCACAAATATTCAACATTTTGATCATTCATCAAATGTCAGGAGGAACAGCGGGTCTAAAACAGCCACATCAAGCAATTCATTTTCTGAATTCCCGGCAATTCCTCTAAGGTGACACATATTTTAGCTGAATCATATTTAATTCATATCAGAATCATATTTGGTGTAAATATTGCCGCATGAAAAAATGAAGACTGTAATTTTACCAGATAATTGTTATTAATCAAATGAGATTTTTATTTCTACAGTTTAAATGTTATTTTATTATAATTCAAAACTGTCAAACAGATGAATTGCATAATATGAATTGAATGCAGATAATAGTAAGAATTGTCAGTTTGTGTGATTCTTAATATTGTCATATTTATGATTTTGCCAAAGTGGAGTAGCTGTTTTAGACCCCCGGGGGTCGTGGCGTAATTTAGAGAAAATCTATGTCCAGTAGTGGACTGCAATAGGTTGAGATAGTTAACATTAAAAAAAAAACAATTTATTATGGTTTGATTACGTGTTTAGTAGATTTTTCAATCTTTTCCCCCATATTTGTTCAATGTTGGATAACAAATGCAATCAATCATAACAAGATGAAATTAATTTTATTATACTATTTCCTCAATGAGTACAGGATAAATGTACAGATTATTGTTGGGAGATTTACAACCTTAATAAAATTATGATCTAGATCTAGAATGTGTAAAAGTTCCAAGTTTTATGCTGAAGGAGATTTTATCTTTTAATTTATTTATAATTTTAAAAACTACTCTATTTACTTGTAAAGGAAAGTTCTTTTAGGATTCATATATATCAGACTATTGTACTGAACTTAATTTCAATATACTGATACAAAAACCTGTTTCAATAACCAGTTTTTAATACAGACAGATTTGAGGGAGTCAATGTACGCACAAGTTCCTAAAATGAATTTATCAATATGAATTTTTAAATTAAGTAATGATTAATATCTCTTTAACCATACATTTTTAATGTTCAATTTAAATATCTCTTAACTTTAAACAACATTTATAAATATCCCTGAGTTACCTAGATTAAAAATGTATGATATGATATACATAGTTCATAGGGGTCAATTATTGAGTGTAGTCATAGATTGACAATTGATTACTTCATGACTTTGCAATGATCAATTAGGATCAATTACCAATTGGAATTATCAGATGTAATAGAACGCCAAATGTGTTCATCTACTGATAATTATGAGGTTCTTGCATGGAGAATATTGTTGTGATTGTGTTTTAAACCTAACTGAACCTACTTATTGGTAAAATAAGAGGTTACAACAGTTTATTGATAAAAGTTTGCAATTAAAAAAAATACTGTTTTGATATAGATATATCAGGTTTAAGTGGATAGGTGTTGTTTCTTATTTAATTTATTATTATTTTTAATAACAATTAAATGTATTTTTTTAAATCAAATCAGTAATAATACTCTTATTCTAAGCAATAAGAAATTTATGGCTAAATCAAGGTAGAACTTAATTGAGTATGAAAATAGTTTGAGGAAAAAACAAAAAATATCACATTTTATGTAGCATTTAGTTATTATTAGGATTTGAACCATTATTAATAACTGTACTGAACATATACAAATCTAACAATTAAAAAAAAAAAAACTATTTGTTCTGACTAATCTCCGAAACAGCTGGACCGATTTTGACGGAACGTTCACTGGTAGATAGCAGATGTTATAAGGAGTAACTTAGGCTACTTTATAAGAATTAGGGCCCACGAGGGCGAAGCCGTAGGCCGCAGTTAGTTAAGTAATCAATCTTATCTATTCATTGTCTATGAGATATATATCACAAAAATATACAAAAGCCTGACAGCGCAGGTAAGGCTACTCTAGCTATTATCAGTTCATAATACAGGTAGGAGGCTTAATGACCTCATGCCCTTTGCTCCATGAATGTCACATGCCATTAACAATACCTTTATGTAATGGCTGTCGGCATTGTATACATACTGTAGTTATAAAATACAGACAGACCATTTGTATAAAACTTGATGAATGTAATTAAATTCATAGAGGAATTATTTTTGGAATTAGATATGTCTGCTTTTTTAATTGAGTGTGAGGTCAATTTTTTGGTCTATGCCAGTAAAAAATAAAAAGAACTAGCTGCGCCCCACGGTTTCACCCGCATAAGTCTCGTTTCCGTGGTAATATCGTGGTAAAGAGATCCTATGTGTTAATCCAGGTTATAAACTATTTGTGTGCCAAATTTCATTCCAATGTGTTTAGTACTTTTGCATGAAGGAGTAACAAACATTCATCCATCCTCACTAACTTTTGCATTTATAATATTATTATATGATAAATATAATATAATATTATAGTAGGATAGGATAGCAGGATAAGGAAATAAAAGTATATTGTTGGAGCTATGGAATTCTTTTCACTTGAGTATCAAATCATTTAGGCTGCAAAAGGCAATCAACAGAATCTTGTACCCAGTGAAGGAATTAATACATAACACTATTAAATAATTTATTTCGCTCATTTATTACTAAAGAAAGAAAGAAAATAAATGTATTGGAATGTAATTAAAGTGAAATAGTTAAATGATTGCAAATGATAAAAGCACAGGTGATTGATGAAATATGTAAGGGTTAAGCTTAGTGAATGTAACACATAAAAATAACTATGGATATTATAACCCAGTTGTTGAAGGAAATATGAAAGAGTATACAGTTGACTCTACACATCACAACAATATAAACAATGAGATCATGATCAACCATTTTACATTACTGATGAAAATATGTAGCAATAAATACCATTTTATCTGTCAGTAAATGTTCTTTTATTGACTTGTCTTTTATTTCTAAATTAATGTCTGTAATTTTTATGGTGTACTTAATAAAGAATATTCTATCATCTATCTATCTTGTACTATCGCTATTTTTTGTAAACATGTCTCAAAAGAACTGCACAATTTATACAAAATGTAATTACCAAGGAAACCATGGAAGATACATTTTCAGCTCTTACCTATTTGGCAAGGAAAATAATAACAACATAATTTACCCGGATTCAGAGCCGTTCATCTTGTCCGTTTTATCAATCCTTTACAGGAAACAACAGATGTTTCTTGCGGTTCACGAAGACAGGTAATTTTACTTCACGGGGACCAGGTGCAAAGAACGAGAGGTCAAAAACCAGTCAAACGAAAAACCACTCTGATACAAAAACTGTCACTGGAATACTCTTAAAATCATAACGTAAGGAACTAAAAAGGAATTTACACGTATTTAGTTGAGTCTGCGAGCATTTTATTTCGTCACAAACCATAGAAATGCAAGTGAAATCGCATGCCACCTTTGACTAACTTCTGTCATATTTTCACTTCTAATTAAAACTCAAATGCAGCATTTGCTCATTTTTATGTTCACTTATTATCACAGAAAAAGTGCTTTGTCAAAACTTAACGCTTTATTTTAGTAATTACAAAGAAATAATACAATTGCCAGCTGACATTTCCGTGGTGCGTTGCAAGAAATTCAACATGGCCGCCGTGACTCGCACATGACGTTTGCTTATTTTTTGATCAAATAACCTTCCTTATTTTATTTCAGTATGTTTATCATTTAGATTTTTATAGAAAATGAAGTGTAAATCAATTATATTATTTCCTACGTTTATTTAGAGCGAATTACTAAATAGTAACCAAGTATAAATCAATTATGAATTAAAGAAACTGGCAACTTGTGAATCCTGAACGAACGCTACGTGGAAAAACCTTTTTTGGAAAACGGAAAACTATTTCCGCTCTGCTCTATTTCTGCTACTGTGCATGATTGACATGTTTACACAGTGGAATTTATTCAACAGATTTCACGAGGCATTATCATGATCTATGTTTTATAACATTTTCAGCTATTATTAATAATTTATATTTTCACCTACCTTCTGTTTTGTTCTGGCGGCAATACACTCCAATCAACTTCATACATAGGATATGCCATAATTAAAATTTAAAAACCACACTATCCAAATGTCCTAAAATTGCTTTAATAAAAACATTTCACAAGCTATGCCACAATATTCCACGACGGTGTAAACTGTACTGTTATCAGAAGTGTTTTATCAGGTGCAGGTACTCCTCAAATATCCAGTCACAACGTATCTCTTATCAAAGGTACAATATCACTGAAAAAGGATAGCAATACAGCACCAGTTCTAGTAATGTTTTATTCTTAAATGTCAATACTGTATGTACAAAACAATGGGCCGTACGAGTCACATCATTATCTTAATAGGAAAACTAATTATTATTCATTGTATCGGTAGTGTCGTTCGGTCGGGCGTAAGACATATTATACATGCACCGGGTGTAGGTGTCGCCTTTATAAGATATCGTCGTGGTTTCGCGCCGGTCGGTCGACGCTGTTTCTCTTTATACAATCCACTAGCCATCTGATGCCTTCATCCACTCCATCCCTGTAAAAGAATTATTATGAGTAAATAGGTCATTATAATTAAAAATAAATAAACAAACTAGTTTTTCCTGTTCATTGGAAATTATGTCTTAACTTTTTTTTGAGGATTGAAATGCCATTTCTATTCTATATAAATGATAAGAAAAGAAGTAAGTTTTAAACAACTCCATGTCAGGGAGACTTTAATTTTAATTAAGATATTTATATTTGGGACAACCTTGTAAAATTCGTTGGATATTAAAATATTCGTAGTTGCAAAAACATTTTTTCATAAGACAAGTTTAGTATGATTTTGGGTGTTTGCATAAACTAACACACATAACTAATTTTATATTATGTACCATCTCGGTACTAATAAAATAATAACATAAGTCAGCCACATGCGCGCTGACGCAACCATTCATCGCCGTCAACCCACAAAGTATCAGTGAGATGGGAGCTTATGTTATACAATAAACATGTCCATATAGGACTGTACTCATTGCGAGCATTCGCTTCACGAATTTGTTTGGAAACGTTCGTTACGCAAGCTTTTGTTTTGCAACGAACATTCGTTCGCGATCATAGAGAATTTGTAATGCGTCTACTCATCAAAACTGTCTGTTCCGCGAATGAACGTTCGTTGCATAACAAACGTTCGCGCAAAGAATGTTCGCAAAACAAATTATTGAAGCGAATGCTCGCGGTGAGTCTTCTATCTTTTGCTGCTTTTACAAATTTAAGTATTGCTTTCAGGTTTCCAAATCACAGATTGACAAAATAGTGCTCTTACATAAATTATGAATATTCCCAAAAGTTGAAACAAAAACAGTAATTATCAGAGTGACGAAAGTTTTTGTTATCTATGATTCCAATTATATCTATCGAACACGATAATATTTTTATTTATTATCGAAAAAGATCAAGGGGCTTGCACATTGGGGAGGGGAGGGCGAGGAACTTGCACATTTTGATATTGTTAATTTTGTAGGATTTTTTTACAGTAATCTTATTTTTTTAATTACCCAAAAAGTACAAAACCACAATTACACAAGTTTTAAACTCACATATCCCAAACCCACAAACCCTTAACCCATGAAACTTAAACCCCAAACCGTCAACCCACTACCCCAAAACCTCTAATTAAGCTGACTACCTCAGCTTAATTAGAGGTTTTGGGGTAGTGGGTTGACGGTTGCTGTTGCTGTTAACATAGTGCCAAGTAACTTTATTTTTATTTTACAGTCTGGTCGCAGTTCCACTGTTAAACTAGGTTATCCTGAGTAGTTCAAAACAAAATAATGGGTTTCAGTTAAATTTGTGCCCGTGCAAGATTTTTGTAAATTTTTAGCCTACTGTGCGGCGGCGCAGCAAGGTCGTGTAGACAGTAAAATGTACGGATGGCTGCGTAACGAAGCGGACGCCAGGTGATCTACCCAACATAGAGCTGTACAGGATAAGTTTTTAACCAGTGCGCAAACTTTAACACATGACTTTACTCATCATTATGAACAACTTTTACTATGGGACCAAACATGAAATCGCGAAAAAAAATCAGCTATTCCTTACATTTATGTTCGCATAACTCGTCAAAATGTAGGGAACAGCAGATTTTTTTTTTCGCAATGGCGTCCAGCACGGGTAGCGTGACCACCATAGAATCAGGGGCCCAAGTCTGCTATTTTTATAAATTCGTCATTCCAACACGATCCGATCCCATTGTCATTTTGCTAAAAGTTCGTAATCTGCTAAATTCATAATGGTCGATCATTGGTTGGTCAATGGTCTCGTAATAGAATTGTGTTATAATGGCATTGTCGTACAATACGACCAATGATACCGCCTAAATCAGTCATTCATTTGTCATTATGTGCGAGATTACCAATAAGTGCCATTTCTTTCAATGGAGTGTCAGTGGCTGACCATTGGAAAGTCATAATGACGCCATTATATTAGTAGATTACCAAACTTGTCAAAATCAACAATTATGAAATCAATGATAGACCATTCTGACACTATTGTGATAGCAGACTTGAGGCCCTGGTTTTGTTGATGGAAGAATAGCCAAAATGACAGATTGTGAATCTGGTGAGCTATGGCCCTTTCTCTCCTATATGACGTATTATAATATAATATTTGTCTATGCATTTACCCAGTAAGAGCAGATATGGCCATAAGCATAATATCCCTCGCTCCAATGAGATGAGCGTTCTGGTTGAATATGGGCTTCACAGTGTGAACACCCATGCAGTCTGGAATGTCTTGTTTGTTGGCTAACACGAGCAGTGGAACCCCGGACAGGTGCTCCGAAGCTATCATTCTATCTGAAACATATAATATAAAGTGCTTTTAGAAATATTCCTATGAAAAAAACAAAATGTATTTTGTATGGGGAACAATTTATGCAAGCACCACTTAACGCAACCACTGGTATATCATGATTTATGGTATTTTAAAAATGTTGACCAGCATAATTGCTCAGTTTCAAGTTATAATTTCAAGAATTACAGTTATCATCAATCAATACATGTTTTAGTAATTAAGTCTAATTATGATAGCATCATTAAAGGCGAACCAATTGATTGGTTCTATAAATTATGGAATTTCAAGAAATTCATAGACCGCAATACAAATTCTAGCCTGACCTGTAACATCCTACTGTAAGGCAAAAGTTAGTAAATTAGTTAGAAGCGAAATTATTGTTACAGATATTCTATTTCACGAAGTCCGTTCGGCTTTGATTGTAGTAGTGACGTATCCCGACAAGCGCGCTTGTGTGTGTAAAAGTAGGTAACGTTAGCAAAAAAATCTGATATATATTCAAGTCGAGATTTAATAATCTAAATAAAATTTTGGTTTTAAAAGTATTACATTAGATAAGATAAGATAAGATCATTTATTTGTCCAAAACATAAGTATACACACATGGCATGCAAGATGTTACATAAGATTATAGCACAGTCATGTTTTGCCTTAACGGCGTACAAAAATATTAAGAATATGTAGGCATTTAATTAAGCATTGGTGTTACAGAATGGAAACAAAACAAGTAGGACTATTCAGTATTTTCAATCACTATCAGATAAATTTTCGATTTCCGATTCAGTTTTGCTGTCGTCAGAATCATCTTGTACATTGATTATAAATTCAAAATCGAGATCAAAATATTTCAAGTAGTCTTTTTAAATTTTTTCAACATGGGCACAAGTTTTTTGCCACGTTTCACTGCTAACTTGGCCCAAACTTTCATTGATCAGTCTTTCCGTATTCGTCATGTTTTGCTCGATATTTTTAGATGCGACATAATTTTTAACGATCCCCCAAATATTTTCAATCGCATTTAATTCTGGGTGATAAGGGGGAAGGCGTAAGACATCAAAACCCTTGCTTTTTATAAAATCGTCAATCTTGTAGATTACGTGTTGGTCTTTGTACTTCTTTATTGTATCGTACAATTCCAATTTAAGAAGAGATTCATCAAATGCTATACCCTTATCCCTGAGCCATTGCTGCATATCGGCTTTCTTTGTTTATTGCGTCGGTAGTCGTTCAGCCCGTGTGTTGTGATAAGATGCATTGTCTAAGACAATGACAGAGCGCGGAAGTAAATTGGGTAGCAACTTTTCATTTAGCCATTTTACATAGTTATCATAGCTCATATTTGAATGATAATCACCAGCTGTTGAGTTGGCCTTATAAAGCAAGGAAGCATTTTCAATAAAACCATCCTTGGTTCCCGCGTGCACTAAAATAAAGCGAGTGCCTGTGCTAATTTTTTTTAAAAACGGAGTTCTTTCCTTTTTTTTTGCCCAGGTGTTGTTTCGCACGTGTGTCGAAAGGACGTAGCTCTCATCGGTGTAGACAATGGGCCGACTTTGAGAGCGGTACTCTGTTATTTTTTTTAAATATTTTAAACGCCACATTTGTATATTATTAATATATAATAATTTTGATGAAGTGGATGGCAATTCCTTCTCTTCTTTTAATATTCTTTGAACTGTTTTTTGGCTCACACCCGTAGCTTCAGCTGTACGGCGTGTAATGTCTCGTAAATGAGACAAATCACAGTTGAGTTCCATTAATGATTTTGTAAATTCATATTCTTCTCGCAGAAAATGATAAACACTAGCTATCATGTTTCGACCCTAAAACAAAATGTAATCAAAATAATTAAGTAATATAAACATTTTATAACACAAAAAAACATTCATTTTATAAATACTTCTATTGCTATATTAAGTATTTTTGTATAACATTTTAATTGAAAACGTATAAATAAATATTACCTCACTATGGACAACTCTTCTTCGTTTTGTTGCCATGCTGACCTTACTCCGTGAAACAATTTGGCGCGAACTAAAAACCACTACTGATCCGGACCGTGTCCCGATCGACACTGTAAGCAATTTAACAGAGCAAAAAACACGAGACTCCTGGATGACTGGGAGATATACAAAGAGACCCAATACACATACAAAAAACAGATCAGAACCGCTAGGAGGACAGCCTGGCGGAAATTCTGTGAATCTATTGAAACAAATAATGAGGCGGCAAGGGTAAGGAAGATCCTATCAACCGATCAGGACCGAACTCTTGGCGCGCTGAAAAAACCCGATAATACATATACACTAACTGACCATGAAACCAGTAAGGTCCTTCTCGAAACTCACTTCCCAGACTGTAAAATCCTGGAGGACAGAACATGGGAGGCTGAACCAGAATGGACCCCAACGGATCAAGACTGGTCAAGAGCCCGCAACATAGTAACAGAAGAGCGGATAAAGTGGGCTATCAACAGCTTCCAGCCATACAAGTCAGCAGGGCTGGATGGCATCTTCCCAGCCCTACTGCAGTGGGGGGTAGATTCTCTGACACCATGGCTGGTGGAGATCTATCGAGCCTGCATAGCACTCAGACACACACCTCTCGCATGGCGCGAGGTGAAAGTCATTTTCATACCCAAACCTGGCAAAACTGATTACACACAACCCAAGGCTTATAGACCTATAAGCCTCACATCCTTTTTACTGAAAACTCTCGAGAGACTCTGTGATAGATATATCCGAGATGGACCTCTCCGAGTAAAACCACTGCACAAGCAACAGCATGCGTACTCCACAGGCAAATCAACAGAATCCGCGCTGCATAGCGTGGTTTCTAAAATTGAATGCGCAGTGGACCACAAATGCTCAGCACTGGCCGCCTTCATTGACATCGAGGGCGCCTTTGACAAGACCATGTTCAACAGTATAAACACGGCCCTCGACAGACACAGCATAGACTCGACCCTGAGTGGCTGGATTACCAACATGCTCAAATTGAGAGCTGTACAAGTCACAGTAAATGACACTACGAGGGCCATCGTTGCGAAGGGTTGCCCGCAAGGGGGCGTCCTCTCGCCGCTCCTATGGAACCTGGTAGTAGACAGCCTCATAAAAAAACTCAACGACAAAGGTTACTTCACCGTGGGCTACGCCGATGACTTAACAATAATAATAAGCGGCACCCATGAAAACACTCTATGCAACCTTATGCGACAAGCCCTAAAAATAGTAGAGGAATGGTGCAACAAGCACGAACTCTCAGTGAACCCTACAAAAACCGAACTGATTCTCTTTACAAAAAAGAGAAAACTGACGACACTACAACTACCACGATTCTTCGGAACATGCCTAAGCCTATCAACTGAAACCAAATACCTGGACATCTTTTTGGATAAACAGCTGAACTGGGCAAAACATACCAACTACATCACTACAAAAGCCAGCATATCCCTGTGGCAGTGCAAACGACTGCTTGGCAGGAACTGGGGGATTAGCCCCAAGGTCACCTACTGGTTATACACCACAGTCATCCGACCAATTATCACATACGGCTCACTGGTCTGGTGGCCCAGGACAGACCTGAGCACAGCCCAAAGAGATCTCGAAAAACTGCAACGGTTTGCTTGTGTTGCGATCACTAGCAGTATGAGAACTGCACCCACTGCTGCCCTACAGGCAATGCTTGGGCTGCCACCTCTGCACCTTATCGTGCGGGTGGAGGCGACCCTGGCTGCCTTTAGGCTACATTTATCAGGAACCCTAAACAAAGACTTCAGAGTTAGGCATACTCGCATAAAGGAGGATGCGATCAAACAACGGCCAATGATGGCATCACCCTGCGACAAAGCCCCAAAAACACATCACTTTCAAAGGCACTACAGAATAATACTCACAGAAGAACAGTGTGACTACTCAGGCCCGAAAGAGTTGAGAGTATACACCGACGGATCGAAGACCGACTCTGGTACCGGGGTCGGAGTTTTCTCACACGACCTCAACATTAATATATCCAGACCATTGGGCATGTTCAACACCGTCTATCAGGCGGAGTGTGTGGGCATCATACAAGCGGTCCACGCCCTGGAAGCCAGGAGGGTTACGGACACCCACATACGTATACTCTCCGACAGTGCCTCAGTTCTCCAATCCTTACGCAAAAAATATATTACCTCGAAGCTAATACTAGAATGTCACAACGCACTAGAACATACAACGGTATCTAGCCGCAACACGGTGACACTACAATGGATAAAAGGGCACAGCGGATCGCTAGGTAACGACGCAGCTGACGAACTTGCTAGACGAGGATCCGGCACGGCAGTATATGGACCCGAGCCTATCGTACCCATCCCCTTCAATCAAATACGCAGATGGCTACAGGAGTTCACCCACACACAAGCGGGGAACTGGTGGACCTCGACACCGGGCTGCAGGCAGTCTAAGGAAGCTTTGCCATCCTTGGATAGCAGGCTAACTAGGCGCTTATTACGCCTGGATAGGAACGGCCTGCGCCTGGTGACGGGGACCATCACGGGACATTGCTCGCTAAATAGACACTTCCACACAATAGGCATAACGGACAGTCCTCTGTGCAGGGCGTGCATGGAGGCTGAAGAAACCGTAGCGCATGTGCTCTTTGAATGCACAGGCGTCACCCAGATTAGAACAGAAACCCTCGGGTCACCCAGATCCTACACAGATGTTCTGAACAGACTAGGAGATTTAATTAGCTTCTGGAGGGAGGTGGGCTGGTTGGAATAACCACCAAACGGCCGCCATGGCCCACGCACAATGGTCCACTTTACGGACTAAGTGCGGAAACCAAACCCTATAACATAGAACATAGAATGTCTCGTAAATGAGACAAATCACAGTTGAGTTCCATTAATGATTTTGTAAATTCATATTCTTCTCGCAGAAAATGATAAACACTAGCTATCATGTTTCGACCCTAAAACAAAATGTAATCAAAATAATTAAGTAATATAAACATTTTATAACACAAAAAAAACATTCATTTTATAAATACTTCTATTGCTATATTAAGTATTTTTGTATAACATTATAATTGAAAACGTATAAATAAATATTACCTCACTATGGATAACTCTTCTTCGTTTTGTTGCCATGCTGACCTTACTCCGTGAAACAATTTGGCGCGAACTAAAAACCACTACTGATCCGGACCGTGTCCCGATCGACACTGAGCGCTCTCGAGGTTACGCACACAAAAATAATGTGCATGTGCACGCTTGACAACATTCATAGCCAAACGGACTTCGTGACATAGAACATCTGTACTAATAACAACTTTGCCTTGATCATGGACTTTTTTTTTAAAGTCTCTCCCCTTGAATTTGAAACTACATTTTTGCACTAAATCTGCAGATTCTGTCCCAATCTTTTATATAATAAGAACAGCTACTTCTTTTGGAATTATTATTATTACTAGATTTTAGAGGTCAGATAGGCAGACAGTTGCATCTGGTAATACTAGTAATCGAACATAGTTGAGAAAAGGCTTGGCAGATAATGATACTGCTTTTGGAAAATACAGCATCAATAATATCTACCTTTTCTATAGAGAGAAAGTTAAGTAAAGTAATTACTAACCAAAGGTTTCCTTGGACTCTGAAATTCTTTCTCTGTCAGATGAGTCTACTATGTAAATGACAGCGTGGCACTCTGCATAGTACTGAAATTAATTTATAAACTTTATAATACTATCAAATTTATCAATAACAAAATAAATAAAACAGGTTCTACTATTACCAGTCTGCTTACAAACCAAGTCTTTAACATATTTTTCATATTGGACTTCGGTCAGCAAAATACTGTTTTCTGATGTGTAATTTCACAAGTCCTGAATAATAATTTATATTGGTTTAAAAATGTTATTTATGTGTGATATATACTTTGTCCCAAAGAGACTGCAACTCCTGCTGCCCGCCGAGGTCCCAAAAGTTAAGCCTCACGCCATCCACATCTATTTTGCCTATATTTAATCCAACTGTTGTTGTTATCCTATTGGGGTTCATTGCTTTGTATTTCTTGGTAAATTTTGTTTTTGTAGCCTCCAGATACGTCTGTGAAATTTGAAAAAAATCAAATATAATCATTCAAATTGTTTTAGGAAAACTTTTTATGTGAATTCGTTCCTAAATGAGTTGTAGTTGTACATTTGTCTCAATAATTATTTACCGTTTTGCCTGCATTGTCAAGTCCTAATATTAACACACAGTATTCGTCTTTTTGCACCAAGTACTTGTAAAACCCATGTAGTAATGTGTACATTTTATATCATTTTACGATGTATTCGATAAAAAATATTTACAACTCAAAAATATCAGAACAACAGTTCCAACTTCCACATAGAAATGTCAGACATGTCAGCATCAAAATTAACAACTTCTCTGTAACATTATCTCTCTTTCTAGAACGAGGAAAAAATAAGAGGTGGATAGCAAATAGAGTTTAAAATATATACTAAAACTTGAATGGAACGCAACTTCAGAAGAAAAAAAACCAGTCGCTGTTGTCGTTCATCCGTCAAAAATGACATCAGGTGTCAAAGGCCTCCAACTAGCCATATAGCTCAGCGTGTTGCCAAGAAAAAAAAAACTTTCGTTCCGAAATGAAAATAATCTGAAAAACAGCACGTGAAAAACATTTTGACGCGCCGCGGCGAGCGAAGTCTCATTTTCGTAGCGTGTCCTAAACGCGCGTTAATGCGACGGAACGAATAAACTACGTCGTATGCATAGAGCCTTATATCAAAACATAACCTTTCCTGTAACTTAGGTGTGCTACACACATGTTCGTGTCGCCACATTCGATTCGGCAGTATTTGTTCAACTACAAAGCTGAACCGAAGCTATTATTATAAATTCAGTTTTCATTCGGATAGTGCCGATCGAGAAACTTCGTTCGGCACCTACCTTTTCTCAATCATTTTTGGGTCGGCCTCAGCCTTTGATCAGGGCGCTTTCACTTCACGTTAATTCTACTTCGGTTTCATATAATCGTTTATTCATTCAATATTACAATTAGGAGGTATCGTTGGTCCCAAATTAGGCACAGACTGTATATTGGGCACTATTGGGAATCATAAAAAATAAACAAAATCAAATATCATTTATTCAAACTAGGCTGAGAATCAGCACTTTTCGAACGTCAAAATTACATAAAACAGTCCCCCAAAAACGCTCACCCTTCACTTTAATAATTAGTCTCCTGCTTCTTTATGAAAGCTTTTACTGCTATATAATGTTTTATTTATACACACGTATTTACATTATTTAAAAACTAACATACTAAAATAATAATATGTACAGACGCCAGCACATCAAGCTACCCGAAACTGACAAATTTTCCCAATCAACTTTGAACCTTATGTTTCAGAGATAAAGTTGAAAATCTATTAAATAAATTTGACAGATTGTAGTAGCTTGATGTGCTGGCGTCTGTACAAGTATATAAAAAAACCGGCCAAGTGCGTGTCGGACCACGCACAATGAAAGGTTCCGTAGTTGGGATGAATTTATCCCAAGAACAAACTTAACTTTGTAGTTGAAAAACATGTTTTTGCAACCGCAAATGTAAGTTGGTCGATTATTACTCGTTAACTTGTAAAGCCTACTTAGCTGTGATAGTTTTCCTTTTAATTTTGTCATATGTTATGCTACTGCCGTGAACTTTTTCACATATCTACCCAAAACCAACCACAAAAAACGAAAAATGTAACGTATTCTTATTTGTTTTTTAATTTGAGCAGGGCCGTCTTTACCTGGGGGTGCAAGGGGTGCGTAGCACCCGGGCGCAAGGTCTTAGGGGGCGCAAGCTGATCGAGTCGATCGATTTGTATTGAAATCGAACGTAGATTTCAAAACAGATGACACAATATCATTAAAAAGTTTGTCAACTTAAAAGCCAGAAAAATTTAATTTGATGTTTGAAAATGTACAGACGCCAGCACATCAAGCTACCCGAAACTGTCAAATTTTCCCAATCAACTTTGAACCTTATACTTCAGCGATAAAGTTGAAAATCTATTAAATAAATTTGACAGATTGTAGAAGCCTGATGTGCTGGCGTCTGTACCTCATTTTATTGTAGAGTAAGCATACTTTAAAAAAAATGGAACGCAAATATTTTGTTTTCTTTTTCGTTGGCAAGGGGCGCAGGCTGATTTTCGCACCCTGGCGCCCAATATGGTTAAGACGGCCCTGAATTTGAGTTTTAATTTTGATTGTATTTTAATTTTGATTTTAATCTTATTTTTATTGAATTTTACTTTATTTTATTTCAATTCTATTTTAACTTTATTTGTAAATGTGTACCTATGCCTATTCTAATAATAATATGAGTCGAAATAAATGATTTGAATTTGAATTAAACTTGCAGGGGACACACACACTTAACTCTAACAAAAATTAGCACTTTAAAGCTTAATATTTCGAAAACAGATCCCTAAACCTAAAAATGGTCTTCGCAAACTCACAATATTTGAATGACCTTTCCAACGACATCCCACACTATGGGATTATTGAGAGAAAAAAAAATCATCCTCACTTTACGTCTAGAGGGGAGGTACCTGAAAAAAAATATATTTTTCATGATTTTATTTTATCACTTTGTGTTTATTATATAATATATACCCATGCCAAATTACAGCTTTCTAGTACTAAGCGTCTCTGAGCTAAGCCACGGACAGACACACAGACAGACAGACAGACGGACGGACAGACAGACAGACGGACATGACGAAACTAAAAAGGGGGGGAGAATAATCATAGGGCATCAAAAAATTCGTCCGCGTCGCTGTCAATAGGAAAAGTGCCCAAAAGGCTGACAGCATTGCCACGTTGTATGGCAATGCTGATTCTTTGGCCAAAGAACAGGCCAGCCCTCTGGTCACGTGAAGAGTCAACCAGCCGCTTGGCGATGTCCTGAAAAACTAGGTGGGCACTTACAAACGGCTCCAACATATATGTCCCAATAAGATTGGAGTATTTGCGCCGTTTGAGGTTTTCCGCACCTGAAGCAGCAGCCCCAGCACAGCCCGCCGTGCCAGGAAGATGGGATGGCGCAAGGGTGTCAACACACGTTGCATCCCACACCAAAGGCCTACCTACCTTCCAAGGTATTATGGTCATTCCCAGACGGAATGACCAGAGTCTCTTCCCATCGTCGCGTGCCAAGTCATTGGGTTCTAAAACAGCTGGTACTCCGGCGCGGTGACAAGAGCACAACGGATGATGTCATTGATGCTGGCGTGCCGTGCTATCCAGCCTACGCTCTTACTGTAGGATAGGCCATGGTGTCCGAGACAGTCGACACCTTCACCGCATTGGCAGCGATGCGGAGCCACACAAAGAGCGCCCAGACGCAGACAGGTAGCGAGCCGGAAGGTGGTATCACCCAGCATAATGCCTATGTTGGGTGACGGTAGCGCCTGAAGCCAGAGGCCCGACTCCCACTTACCCACAGCCAGCAGGCGGGCACGCTCAGCAGTATTGGTGGACGCATGAATAAGATTGTTCCGTACCAACCTGCAGAGCGGCTCATCCTATTGCCTCTGGGAAGATGGATTCACGGAACGATCTGTATTCGGCCAAGTCGCTTTCCAGGCGTTCTCCGCATCGGTCAAGCACGGCACTTCAGAGTTAACTCCAGGAATCAGGCTGGACGCTAAAATTATCCCGGTCAACTTTTCAGTGCGGTGGACAGAGGACAGGCAGGAACGCGGGTAAGCTTATAAATTAAGCTATATAATTAAATTACTATTTGTTCATTTCAATCAGTCACAAAATTTTATTTTTCGCTGGAAACTGTTTTTCGCATTTGGCTTTTTGGCGCCCCTTGCCATCTAGCGCCTAGAGCAGTGGTCGGCAACATGCGGCTCGCGAACCGCATGCTGCTCTTTGGTATAGAGAGTGCAGCTCTGTACAAATGTCGATGAGTGCGATAATTGCGTGCGTAGCTACGCGCGGTGTTTGATGTTTCGGTCAAAATACCTATCAAGTTTTATTCAAAGCTCAAACTACATAATATATATTTCAAAGATTTATTTCTGAAGTATTTTTACCAAAAATTAACAGGACATCGAAAACTTTGTATTTACTGTACCTTTCAAAGTTTTCCAAAGTTAACCTGATAAGTAATATGCTCATATACATATATGTCTGTGGTTTTGACACACAGAAAGGATTAGCTCTTCTAAGAAATATATTGATATTGGGCTCTATTGACTAATGAGTTTGCCGACCACTGGCCTAGAGCGACCGCTACTGTCGCTCTACCCCAGGGCCGGCGCTGGGTCGACCGAGCTAACAACGAACAAGTGTGTAGAAACCCTAGGGTATATTTCCTGACTCTAAAATCGTATTTCAAAAAAATATTTATCCATAGAGTCCGCATCACCACTGAAGTCCTTTTGACGCGGGGCTGGTGTCTATGTCATTGCATCACATTGCATAAAAAAATTTAATTCCAAAATTCCCGCCGGCCTTCTTTCGTGGCGCGCACTCTATTATTAGTTGTCAATGTCATTTTCAATAAACCGAACTGGATACAAAGATATAGTAAAAGTACTCTGTGATACAAAGGTATAAAGGTATCAAATACGGTAGTTCTTGAAGAGTATGGTAGTTGAGCTCCATCCAATAAAGCCAAAACTCAAGAGGTTCAACTAAAAATTTAAATTAATTTGAAAATATTTACATAAAATGCCTCCTAAAAACAAAACCAGTTCTAGTCGTAAAACAGGATCATCTGGGACAAGTGACACTCAAATAAATATACTATTAACAGACGAGAGTGATCGGTCCATAACTCCACGTTCCGTGGGCCTGACCCTAATTCTTAAAGGTACCCCGTCTGGTTTAGGAGAATTTAATTTGTTGGCCTACTTTAACGGAATTATGTTATTATCAGGAAAATGGGGTAATAACGAGATTCTTGAGGCTGAAACGCTGCCCATTATAAACCTTAACGATCCAGCTATTCAAACAATGGTCGCGAATACGCCTTTACTTCTTCTACTGCGTGCCATTGGAGGAAAATCTGCAAAGGATCCAGATCCTTTAACTCATCCGGAGAACCGTGCTGGTGCAAGTGTAGATTTATTTCCACTGCTATTGGGAGAGCAAAAAATATTGATAACATCACCGTTAGTTTGTGTGCATACAGGGGAAAGGACCACTTGTTCAGTTATAGTTCGTGCCATCGCGCTTGGCATGCAAGATGAAAACCGGGTTCCTTTATTACTTACTATGATTTCAGTCCATTGTTTGCCAGCAGCGAAAGACAACACATTTTATGTGAGTGCCATTGGATTAAATGAAGTACATGATCCAAAGGCTATAAACTTTAATTTATCCTTAAGTTCACCAAGTGCTGAGAAAATTGTGTTCGCAGCTGTCAGCGCTGCCGGCTATGCTGCCAATACAGCAATGAATGTCCACAGTCACGATAAGTTTGTCACAAATGATTTACGATGTCGAGATACTAAACAATGCCGTTCTTTCTACTGGAACGCTATGAGACGAGTGCTAGTTGACCCAGAGAGACTACATGAAAGATTAGCGTCACCATTTATGATCGAAGTGGCGGGTGTGCCAAGAACTGGAAAACTTGATATCCGAGGACGTTATATGGGATCAGTAGATGCAAGAGTGTTATTAGAACCAGGTCAAATCGGCGTCACTGTTTGTTCGAAGTTGGTACTTTATAATGAAGCTAATACACTTGACAATATCGGCCCACTACTGGAGCTCCCCCCCACGAGTGCTAAAACTAGTGCGCGTGACGTGGATTCAACTTTAATGGATGAATTTGGACATAATACCTATGCTGTGATAAGATTCGATTTAACAGAACCATTAGTTCCTAGAACTAATTTGGAAATTCTTTATGAAATAATGGAGTTTCCTTTACCAGAAGAGATCGAAATTCAAATAAAAGAATCAGAATCCGATAGTGTCCAGGTTGATCCTGGTATTGATGCGAAGACTATAAGAAAGGAAGGAGGTGCTCTGGCCGTACATAAAGAGCTAATTGGGTTAGCTTGTAAGGGTATGATACCAATGAACCAGGGTATTAAACGAACTGCTGCGAATCGTCTATTGATGCGAGTAAGAACAATGCTCAAAAGTTTCCCTCCGGGAGAATGTTCCTATATAGATTATGAGGACACAGTGACTGGCCAACATGCTGCAAGTAGACGTGCAGTCACGGCATCTTTTGCTCCTCAGCCACCACCACCTCGTCTTCCGGCTAAGGTTGCTGCAGCGAGATGTCGAATCGCCGGAGATACTAGAATTGCCGATATACATTTGGAGACATCCTTAAAAGTGGTAGAAAATCGCGCAAGCTCATTAATTTGTAAGGTTTTACGCTGTTTAGAAGATCGCAATGATGAAGATGCTAAGAAATACTTGCTTGAAGCTTTAAGCAGTCTACCTACGAATAGATATTTACTATGGATTTTTGGTGGTCTAGACTTTGATCGAGGAACAGAGGGCTCACTTAAAGCCGGTGCAGCCCTACGTATTGCTGTAAAAGGTTCAGATTCAGACGGCACAGCTAATTCAATTGGTTGGGCGGCCCTTCATACTTTCCATCATTACAAAGGCAATATATATGCTGCATTTGTTGCAGCTATGAGAATGAGAAAAGAATTTTCGCTGACCGTAGAGTGGGATCAGGTTTTAGCACGCTGGACTGAGACCAGTGGAGAGGAAGAAATTTTTTTTACGCCGGAAGTCGTATCAATTGATAACCCTTTATTGATTGCAGCTACGTTTTTTCTATGTCTTCGATGCTATAAGTTTTCCGAGAAACTTTTGCAGTGTGTTGAGCAGGGCTGTGCTAGCTGTGGGAGTGACAGCTTTAAATACCAAGCGAGTCCGGATGTGTATTACTTGCGAGCTGCCTCGCTTGTTTTAAGGCGTGACTTTAGTTCCGCGATGGAAAAGATTCTTGAAGCAATCAAGAAGTTTGGTCCTACACCTAAAATGTCGCAAATGCGTGCAACTTGCCTGGCTCGTATTCGTAAATGGGATAATGAATGTGAGAAAGCATTACTGGAAACTGAAAGAGCCGGTTCCGAACTTTGTTCCTCGCTTCTTTATTCTGCAGCTTTGTCCGACTTGAAGGTAAATCCAATGTTGGCTTTGCAGAGGGCTGCACGTGCCCATAAAAATAAACCTTCGGGTCATACAGCTCTTCTTATTGGACGAATTTATGTTGCAATGGACAAGCAATGGTTTGCTGAACGTTGGCTGGCCGCTGCTGTTAACACTGAGCCCCTGTTAGCAGATGGATGGGCGATGCTGGCTCTACTGGCAATGTACAACAGAGACTTAGACAAAGCGAGAGCTATGTTGCGAACAGCAAGGCAGGCGGGGCCGATCAGTGCAGATATAAAAAAAGAAGTGAATGAAGTCATGGAATTGGTGGGACTGGACCGACTGCCAGACTTCCTTGTAAAAAATCTTTGTCTTTGCGATTATGTTTGAAACCTGCCAGTTTGCCTACCTACGAATTAAGGGTAATATTCAAAGACCGCACTTGACTTTACTTTTCTAAGTAGTCAAAGTGCGGTTTGTGAATCTTGCTTTAAGAATAATGTACCTATTACGTTTTTCATTTGTTTTATTTACTAAAACTTTATACACAAGTAAAAAAAATACCGTCCAAAGGCGGACTTAATGCCTGATGATTAATTAATCATTGATTTAGATTTTTACATTCAGAATAATGTCTTTAAAATGCACGTCACGCATGATTAGGTTAATTAATTTTCCATTTATAATATTTTTAAATAAACGACCAAGAAAATAATTATTGTGTATTTTTCTATCACGAAAATGCATTCTATGTTTAAGGACATACGATGCACGCCCTAGCTCTTGATGATCAGCGTCTTTCGGTGCCCTTTGGTCGACGCTTTCACTTCACGTAAATTCTATTTCAGTTTTATGTTAACTCCAAAATTTAAAAAAAAAACAACTTTTATTGAAAATGTCAACACTTATTGAATTTAGATTTAATTAAGTAGCTCTAATTAGTACCTATGCTCCTGCTTCTTTAACATTAAGAAAGCTTTTACATTTAATTAAATTAGTATTTGGTTTTAATTTCAATCAGTTTTTCGCATGGGGCTCTACCCCGGACCGACGCTGATACGATGGGAGGTAGACAAGAGAACTTTTACGGCGGGAAAATTCAAAACAATAAGGTTCCTTTTTCAATAATGCTGTAGGAAAATAGATAGAAAAGAAATATAGCGTTATATGAATAAATATAATGGAATACTTACTAATTAATACTCCTACGAATAAAGGAAAAAAGTAAAGCAGAGATCTTTAGAGATCATCAGAAAACAGTCAAAATAGTACAACATCCGTATCTATCGTTACCTACGCCGACGTCACAAACACCAAAATGTCAACTGGTTATTTATAACCATAACCTCGTTGCAGAACGTAAATTTGTGTTAGTGCTGTATATCTACCTCAGTCGGAAACTAGGTTAGATTACAACAACAGTTTTACACTGTTATCATGATAAGCTGATAGCGCCCAATCGACATCAATATGAAGTCAGATTCTCAGAAGCTTTAGAATCTTCGTCATTTAAAAATGACGCGCCTTTTTCTGTTTAAATAAATGAACTGATAAGTTGCGTTCGAAAGATAAAAATGTCGAATGTGTAATTTCGTACAGTCAGCGCGAGCGGTCTCGTAGTTGCATCACTCGAGTCGTGAGTTGCGGCCACTACGCTGTCTGTACACAAACATTTCCCGTGTGGAACGAGCGCTCTTTGTTTTGAATCAAGTTTCAACAAGATTTCTGACATGTGAACACACAAAATCACAATGGGACTCTCAACAAATTGCTGGAAATATCTCGTTCTAACCTTCAATGTATTATTCGCAGTGAGTATTTTGTTATTTTAGTGAAAAGTTTACGTTTATTTTCGTAGAATAGAGTTGTGGCAGCTAATTTCCCCTTTGTTGTCATAACAACTATGTTAAAACATGCACTTACAGTTCAACAACTTCCACTTTTGTCAATTCTTTTTGTTCAATTTTATTACTGATTGTAGAATGTAGAAATAGAGACACTGACACATATTTTATTCATTGCTGTAATTGCAGTGACTTTTTCTTGGGAGTGCATTGTACGATCAATCAAGATAATCCAACAAAATCTAATAGCACATTATTATTTTGACTGTGGCGCTAGTAGTCCACCCGTTTCCATTTGATAGAGTGAGATGTATATTTTTGTCGGCTAAAACAAACGACGTTTTGTTTTGGTCGGATTATAATAGTTTTTCCTTAACAGTTCCGTTTCTTGTCAACAGATGTCAGCGGTTGTGCTGTTCGGCATAAGCGGTTTTCTTATTTACAGACTTTTCGTATACCGGCATTTCATTGGTGTTAATGCGGAGTACCCAGCCATACTTCTGTTAATGATGGCCATCATCACATGTTCCATTGCATGGATCGGCTGGAGAACTGCCAAGTCAATGCACCAGATTCATGTCATTATTGTAAGTATCAGTTTCGTGAATCATGAAGACGGCTGGCATGGCGTGTCAGTATTTTATAATAAACGCGTTGTTATCTAATTGATCCCAGAGTTAACAGATCAAGTGTATGATTACAGTACAAAGGCTGGATGAAAGATAGAACGCTAAGAATTCTTGATCCTAGGCAGTTGGTTGGTATGAGAATCTAAACATGCGCTAGGTAGCGTTAGTACTACAGAGTATCTAAATATGTAGGTACTTGCATTGTCTAGGCTCGAATCTTGTTAATTAAAGGATATTGACCTCGACATCTAGAGCATTAGTTAAGTAAATTAATTATGTCGTAGATGTTGATCTACAGGGGCGAACTAAGCATGTTGGGGCGGCAAAACTAATAAATATTTAGTATACTGCCTCGAAAAGGTTAGGTTTTATTTTGACTATTGATACAGAAATAGGAGATACTTTGTCGACAATTGAAAAGCTAGAGCATCAAACTAATAGGGTTGTAGAGCGAGCGGAGCGTGCTTGAAAATTTTTGCGCCCCGCATAGTAATATTTTTCTTCTGAACATTTTTATAGAATTGGGAATGACTTTGAAATGTCAACCTAAGTATACAGAAATGTTAGAAAATGTCGAAAATTTTTGCACCCCATCCCGGATAGGTAATGTTTTCTTTTAACTATTAGTACATAAATAGGAGTTACTTTGCCGACTTACGCAGAGAAATCCGAGTAAAAAGAGAATGTAGGTTGCCAGAGCGAGCGAAGCGAGCTCGAATTTTTTTGCACCCTACGTTTATTTAGCATATGTAGGGGCCCCAAACTACAAACTGCCTTTTACATAATGGACGTATTTAGGTCTTGTTTGGAATTTGTTGAAAAATAATTTCTCGAGTTCGCACCTGCCGCACCCCTCTTATAATCCGCCAGTGGATCTACTCTTGTTTTACTACTTTGATGAATAACACCAGAACCGTTGCGTGATTTGGCTGATAGAATTCAAATATCATTACTTATTATCAGCAAATGAAACTGGATGCTGCTATCCCTATGCATACTTCGTTTAGTCTTTCACGTAACTGAAATCACTCTCCATTTGAGTCCAGTAACGAAATCACTAATCCTTTAGTACCTAGTTATATTATGAATTCTCTTTTCATATTTTTTTATTGGCTTGCTCTTGACCCCTATCTCGCCTGGTAGAAAGCAATTAATAAGGATCTTATTAATTTTGTAATGGTATGTTTCCAGACGGGAATCCTGATAGTTCTGGTCGTGGTGATCGAGTTCTCGTGCTTCGTCTGGGCCATGGTGGTGTGGGACAACGTGGAGATCGACATCAAGTCCACCATCATGCACTACTTCGAGCATGCCCTGGAGAATACTGACAGCACGAATGTTGATACGATAAGATGGGACAGGTTACAAGTTAAGGTGAGGTTTGTTGAAATCAGGGACCGCAGAAGTACTCCATGACGGGGCGGGGGGGGGGGTAAACTTCTTTGGTCACCCCCTTCCAAAAACAAAATACCCCATGACGGGCGGGGGAGCAAACTTCTTTGGTCACCCCGTTCCAAAAATGATTTTTAATGTACATTAAATACTTTAAATTCCGTCAAAACAAAAGCAAATCACGCTCCAAAAGATGCGTACCGCCCCGTTGCGCCATCGTAAGTTACTCGTAGAATAGCGCAAAGGGGCGACAGGAATACATTTCTACACCTTCCTTTCTAAACCTTCTTTACCAAGTAGTAAACTTGGAGGGGGCGCCCCCCCGTTTGATTTTAGGGGGTAAATTTGGCCCCCTTTGCCCCCCCCACTTCCGCGGTCCCTGGTTGAAATTATCTTTCTGCTTCAGTGTTTTTATGTCTCTAATAGACCCAAGAGGAAACTGAAAGCCTTAATCCTCTTATACTTCTGGTTGTGTTTTTGGGTTTTCTATCTAAGTAATAGGAAATGATATGTAGCAGACTAGTATTCGGTATCAGGCTTGTAAAAAGCCTCTCAATAATGTGAGATTTAATGCTCCCATTGACAAGTTGTGAGCTTGGTTGTGAAAGTGACAGTGAAAATGTCTCCATTGACAGGAATACATGCGAAGACTCTTTTTAACCCCCAACAGAAAAAGAGGGGTGTTATTATAAGTTTAACGTGTGTACCTATGTGTCTGTCTGCGCCATCGTAGCTCCTAAACGGCTGAACCGATTGTATTTTTTTTTTTTAATGGCGACTTGATCGAGAGTATTCTTAGAAGATTATCAGCTCTTTTCTAGTTGATGAATGGATGTGAGCATCTTCCACAGGTCTGATCGATTTGAAATTTTGTATTCTGTTACTTCAATGATATTAGAAGAAAATAGTAACCTTGAACTGATGCTGCAGTATCAACTGGAATTTGCAGGATACTCAACTCCGTTACCAACTTACAGGAATGGTCAACTTACAGGTCTCAATGAATATGTTATAGTCATAGATAGATGGTGAACAGGGTCGGGTGATGGAGTAGGAAAGAGAAATGAGGAAATGTTTGCGTCGAGGGTTTTTAATGCTTGTTTAATGCTTTGGCCAAAAAACCTTTTTATAAAAAATACAACCGACTTCCAAACTACAAAGTGAAAAATAACTTTAATTTCGAAAGTCGGTGTCTTTAGATTTTTAGTTTTTGACACCGACTTCCGAAATTAAAGTTATTTTTCACTTTGTTGTTTGGAAGTCGATTGTATTTTTTGTAAAAAAGTTTTTTTTGGTTGGTTTGTAATTTATCTAAGTTACAATAGCCTAATGTCAACTGCTTATCAAAATAAATATCCAAATCGCTATAGATGTGCCAACAGTTCCCTCGATTTCTTCAAGATCCCATCATCAGATCGTGACCAAATGACAGGGACCAACTTGAAAGTATACCCTTTCAAACAAAAAAATAATTTTTCATATCGGTCCAGCCGTCTTCGAGTAACCGGGGAACATACATAAAAAAAAATCCGACGAACTGAGAACCTCCTCCTTTTTTTTTAAAAATACATGGCGTCAGGATACCCCGCGAAATTCAAATCTTCTTACGTTTATTGCAATTTGCAAGTCAGTATCAGGTTGTATGTTGATCTCAATATGATTCGCGGCTTTACGCAGATTCAGGGCTATCTTAGCGAACTCCCCTTTTTTTCAACAACCTCGCAATTTTGACTTACCAGCAAGCAAACAAATCCTTCTCATCTTCCTATATCATGTAACCTCCTTACTTCTCATTCCAGTTCGAATGCTGCGGCGTGACAGGCCCAAGCGACTACACTTCCAAGGGCCAGGTCCCCTTCTCCTGCTGCGGCCAGGGTCCACTAGACGCCATCCACAAGCCTTACGCGTCAGATTGCTCGATGCTGTACCAGAGAGGTTGTGGGAAGCCGCTGCATAACTACGCGAGACAACAGCTCCTGTTGGTCGCAATGACGGCTTTAGCAGCGTCTATATTGCAGGTAAGTTGTTTATTATATTACAACCCTTGTGCCCGATGGGATTTCCCCACGGACTGTGATGTTTGATATACAGGGTGGCAGGGACATCGACGCGAAAACTGTTATTATGGATTCAGTACATGATTCTGAATCCCACTACGTTGAAATTTTTCGTAGGTTGTTTTAAAAAAATCAGTTGCTCCATAAATTTTGACCGCGTAGATATTGCACTTTTCTATGAAACAGTTGATTTTTTTTTAAATAACCGAGGAAAAGTTTCAATGCAGGGGGGTTCAGAATCATGTACTGAATCCATGGTAACAGTTTTCGCGTCGATGTCCCTGCCACCCTGTATGTCAGTCACTGTATAATTATGAACTTCGTTAGTTTATAATTTATCGGCATTATATCCGTTAGACAAACTGTCGAAAAATTGTGAACTGCAACAAACCATTTACAATTTAAAGCACAATTTTTTGAAAGTTCATATATTCTATCCATGGGAAACTGACAAATTGTGAACTGGTATCAAAGTTGCTTGCGACGTAACGTAGGTAACGCACCTTGCGCTAATACTTAATAACCTGCACAGCTGTGTGAAACTTGTAAGTAGCGGTCGCTCGGCTCGCGCGCAGGTGTTCACAATTCTAACCTAACCTAACCACTGTCAAAAAAATGTGAACTGGCCATTTCACCCATTTTGCTCAGTGTCAAATCAGATTATTGACTTTATCATGTCAGTCACCACAGTATCTGCTGTGCTCTGGATTTCCCATCAGCAAAAATGTTGTTGTGATTGTTTCCATACAAACTTTTATTCTCCATTTAACCACTTTAGGGGACCTTCGTTACTTAAGAAGGATATCTTGTGAATTTTCATGCTATTACCTACTTAAACCAAGCGGTACCCTAATTGTGTAACTTATTTTCGTAAACGATGATGACAAATTTATTTCATTTTGACAGTTCAACAACATTCATTGCGTTATTTACGTTGTTGAGCAGATTTATTTTTCCATCTTATGAAGGAATGGATTAGCAATCTGTTTTAAATCGAAACAAATTGTGATTGATCGTGTATTACGCAATTAGGGTACAGTTAGCCACAATCGCGGCGATAAGACCCGTCTTTGAGGAGTGGCTGGAGAGACGCCACGGCGTTCTCACCTTCCGCCTGATGCAGGTCCTCACCGGACACGGCTGCTTCGGGAGGTTCCTGTTCAGGATAAGGCGGGAGGAAACATCCGGGTGTCACCATTGTGTGGATCGGCCTGAGGACACGGTGGAACATACGGTGGAAGTCTGCCCGGCTTGGGCGGAGCAACGCCGTGTTCTCGTAGAGGCGATCGGCGGCGGTGATCTCTCGCGTCCGGCCCTGGTTCAGGCCATGGTACGGAGCGAGAGGAAATGGCAGGCCGTCACCTCCTTCTGCGAAGCGGTAATGCTCGCGAAGGAGGAGGCGGAACGCGTGAGGGAGAGGCAAAGTTCGCACCCTCACGCCCCTAACCGCCGCAGGAGAAGACGCCCGAGGCGGGAATCGCGAGCCGATTTCCGGCCACCGTAGGCGCGGGCTTGCGGACGGTGAGCAATGGGTAGCTCACCGTCCGATAAGGACCAAGCCCGAGTCGACGGCGCGTTGTTTTCCACGCGCGCCTCGAAGAGATGTCAGCAGAATTGACGGGGTCCGCTAGGGCCAATGCTTGCCGGGGGTTCGAAGAAAACCGATCTGGAAATCGTGGCCCCCGGCAACAGGGCAACCGAAGGAACACGGGTGGGTTTTAGTCAGTAAGAGTCTGACACGCCCTCCCGCTCCGCCCAGAGCGGGAGAAGTTATTTAAAAAAAAAAAAAAAAAAGGGTGCAGTTTAGGATGTGTGTTAATCGTCTGTCAGTGAGTGAGTTAGAGCTCAAGTTTGCCATAATTTTAAGGTGTCAGAAGTACAGTTGCCGTTGGTCCAGTCTGGCGGCGCGGCGTAGGATAGATTGGCACCCCGGGCGGTTTTGTATTGAGCTCCCCTACTTTAAATAAAACACCAAATACTGAATATGCTAACGATACTTTATTTTACTAAAATATCCGATCACATTATCAAAATTGACGTCCCTGTCTCTTGCAATTCATAAAATCGAAAGATTGGTTAGTCGGGCTTGGCTCATTAGACCCATCACCTTAAGTAAGATTTTATTAATTTTACCTTTAAAACCTTTCAAATGAAGCCACCGAAACACAAATAGTTGACAAAAAATTAAGACAGCGCTGCGAGATTTTGTGCGTATTTTTTGGCTGTACGAGTGAGTTGTTGTTGTCACCCCTTGGTGCTTGGCACCGACCCCCTCCGCCCTCCCTTTAAGCCGTCACTGGGTCCCGACTGTCATTTGTAGATCTTTGACAGTTGTTACGGTTCGTCCAAAAACCCGAAAGTCTGACAGCTAGTCTTATCAAGGTAGGCAGATGATGATGAAGTTCACTGTTCACCCTGAAATGATCAAATTGATGGTTACGATAAAAAAACGTCGAAGGATACGGCAGGACGATCTTATCGCAGTCCCTTAGAAAGTAGAGCTCCTTATTTATTATTGGGAATGGCTTTTTATAAAAATCGACTCCTTACTCTCCTATAGCATAAACGTTAAATACATAAACCATAACCCTATCTTTGAAGTCGCAGTTGGGTAAGAAACAAACGACTATTTAGTTATTAAATACTCGTTGTCGCCCGGAATAGCACCTAAAGAGTTCCCCGTCCCCTTTATTCGATGTCCTGTCTGCGTACCACCGGTGCTTATTTAAATAAAATAATTTGCCAATATTATTTATTATTTATTTTTTTATTTGGCAATAGGCTCGCCCCCTATTATATGGGATTTAAACATAACTGGCGATATGTGGGAGTACCTGCTACAGGTACCCCTCTGCCCAACCCTTCGGGGAAACAAGGCGTGATGTTATGTTATGTTAATTTAAAAAACGACTTCATTTGAATACAAAATGTACATTTAGATTAGAAAGTAAAGTATCTTTATTTACGAATACTAAGTACACTGTTAAAATAATAAACAGTGCGAGTCTTTATAATGTACACATATCGAAATTTAATCTATGCTTTATTTTATCGACGGAAAAAATATTTAAAAAAAGTTTTTTTTTTTAATATTTTACATGGAATTAAAAAAAAAAAATTGTAGCAAAACGGTGTAACTTTAAAACTAAATGATCTATCGCGATGAAACAAACTCCATAATGATTGGAAGTAATTAGGTGTCCTCATAAAATGAAAATTGTGGAAAAACTACCCTCAATTGAAAATAAACAGGTTTTTTTTTTTGCAGAAATCTGTTTTTTTTTTTCATAAATTTTTACAATGATCGTAAAGCAGAAAAAGAAAAAAAAGCCATCACTAAAATTAAGCATTTCGATATGTGCACATTATAAAGACACCTGTATAGAGAAAAGGTTTTTGTTTTAAATGAATAAACTCGAAAACATTTATACTCCATTTGAAATAAGATTAGACATTTAAACAAACCTTTTTTACAGTCCATTCAACAGATTTTGACTTCTATACCGTACGCATAAGGATGGCATTAAAAGCAAAAAAGTGGTTACAATACCAACTGTTTCCTGCAGCTGCCATTTGTCATGCCGTCATCGCAATAGAACTCAAAATCGGTTGAATGTACTGTAAAAAAGGTTTAGTTAAATGTCTACTCTTATTTCAAAAGAAGTATAGACCGATTTAAAAAAATATTTCACCATTAGAATGCTATATTATCACAAAGTAACTTATTTTAAAAAGAAAATTTAAAAAGAAATTACACGGGCGAAGCCGCTTGGGAAAGCTAGTTTACGAATAACTTGTGGATCGAGACCTCTCAAACGAGGGGTAGATCAAACAGGTTCCGAAATATCCTTGAATGTCCCAATGTGACATCATTCGTCTGGCTATAAGCTATAAAGAGGGGATTGATATCAAAACAACTATTGTTTGGCAATAATACTTTTATTTTTGTCTACTTTACTCCCCTAAGGACTAGGGGTCGATCCTTTCAAGGCTATATTAAGCATAAATCTTGAGGATGCGAAGATATACAGGGTGGCAGGGACATCGACGCGAAAACTTTTACCATAGATTCAGTACATGATTCTGAACCCCACTGCATTGAAATTTTTCGTCGGTTATTAAAAAAAAAACTTTTTACAAAAAAAAACAACCGACTTCCAAAAAAAAAACACTACAAAGTGAAAAATAACTTTAATTTCGGAATATATAATTTCGTTATTTTTCACTTTGTTGTGTTTTTTTGGAATTCGGTTGTTTTTTTTTTTTAAAGTTTTTTTTTAAATAACCGACGAAAAATTTCAACGCAGTGGGGTTCAGAATCATGTACTGAATCTATGGTAAAAGTTTTCACGTCGATGTCCCTGCCAAGTCAGTTGTTTTTTTTTTTGTAAAAAGTTTTTATTTTTACCCGACTACGGCAAAGCCAAAAGGAAGGGTTATGATTTTAGCAGTTTATGTATGTATGTTTTTATGTATGTATGTTTGTATGTATGTATGTTTTTACGTGTGTTCCACCGTAGCGCCTAAACTACTAAACCGATTTTGATAAATGAGGTATCAATAGATTCGTAATAATGGTCCGGGTGACATAGGCTATATAATTTTTCCCTAAATTTAATTTTGGTGGACTTAACACGTAAATTTCTAACCTCGAAAAAAATTAAAATGGGATGATCATGACATGTTTGGTATCAAAAGAAAGGTCTTGACGATCACATTACAAATATGTATATAATATTATATTTTCAAAGTAAACAAATATGTTTAAATCGTTAAAAACAAGCAAAAGTGAGACTGCGCTACGTAGTATCGCAAGATGTTACCAACGTGCAGTTAATCAAATCTTAATAAGAAGTACCGATTTGTAATTCCACTCTTATGAAGAAAAAGAAGTACAACGAAATATTTATATTTTGGATTTCTTCGAAGCTCGATATCGATATATGGTGTTGGCGTCGAAATAAATCGCTCTATGGTTTCGTCCAAAGCACTATGCACTGCTATTGGAATTTAAAATAGGTTAATTACTGAACTATTGTATTACTCTACTCTTATTTACGTTTATCAAGTGTTAAAACGGAAAAGTATAAAATAAAAAAAATAAAATTTAAAAAACTGTAAACCCGACTACAGGAAAATAAAAATGATCTAAAAAGTACGAAACAAGCAAATATTTCAGACAGAAATCAAGACATAGGTACAAAAATGGTCAAGGTAAAGCCGTCGTCGCATGCCATTATAATTTTGTAGGTGTTCTTGGCACCAACATGGTACACAGGCATGCGACCACGGCTTTACCTTGACCATTTTTGTACCTATGTCTTGATTTCTGTCTGAAATATTTGCTTGTTTCGTACTTTTTAGATCATTTTTATTTTCCTGTAGTCGGGTTACAGTTTTTTAAACTTTATTTTTTTATTCACTTTTTAGTTGTGGTATTTACCCCACACAATTCGAATACCACTACTTGTTATGTAAATTACAGTGAGAGGAACTTAACATATCATCCACATAGTAAGTGGGAAAAAATACGTATTATTGAAGCTAACTCAAAAACTACCCAAGCAAAGTTATTAAAATTTATATGGTGGTCCCCTCTGAAGTATTACCTACCAAACAAAAAAAAACATAATTGGCCGAGTTATCACGTAACAAACATACAAAAAAAAAAAATACAGTTGAATTGAGAACCTCCTCCTTTTGGAAGTCGGTTAAAAAATCTGCTGTTTCATAGAAAAGTGCAATACCTACGCGGTCAAAATGTATGGAACTGCTGATTTTTCAGAATCACGTACTAAATCCATGGTAACAGTTTTCGCGTCGATGTCCCTGCCACCCTGTATACTAATGTCGTCTAATCTAGTGAGCATAATATGTATTCTTGAAACTTTATAGTTTTAAGCGAATGCACTAGAATATTGATAGGGCTTTTCAGATAACTCTGAACTATTTTGTACGCAGGCTTTGCATATAAAATCGATATATATGGAGAATTTAAGGACGTTGCACTCTGCTGCTTGATGTCTTATTTCGTTGTTGTCTGGATCTAAATGTGGGTATTAAGAATGGAAACCGATGAAAAGTGTATCAGTTAGTTCAGCTTGAACCTGTCTTGA
Organism: Agrochola lychnidis; assembly: GCA_963680765.1. Classification (NCBI taxonomy): domain Eukaryota; kingdom Metazoa; phylum Arthropoda; class Insecta; order Lepidoptera; family Noctuidae; genus Agrochola; species Agrochola lychnidis. The sequence goes on along the minus strand of OY796863.1, from coordinate 4,455,778 downwards.
AACTTGAACATTGAAATCATTGCTTCTCGTCAGAGAAAAACCGTCCAAGTGCGTGTCGGACCACGCACAATGAAGGGTTCCGTAGCTGGGATGATTTTATCCCAAAAACAAACTTAACTTTGTAGTTGAAAAATATGTTCTCCCATGCGGAATGTATGGGAAAACATGTTTTTGCAACTGCAAAGTTAAGTTGGTCGATTATTACTCGTTAACCTGTAGAGCCTACTTAGCTGTGATAGTTTTCCTTTTAATTTCGTTATATAAACTACTGTTGTGATTTTTTTCACACACCCAAAATCAACCATTTAGCCGGCAGGGGGGGGACACTTGACTCTAATAAAAATTAGCACTTTAAAGCTTAAATTTCGCAAACGAATCCCTGAATCCAAAAATGGTTTTCACAAACTCATCATATTTTTGAAGAACCTTTCCAATGATACACCTCACCATTGGGTAAAAATATAAACATCACCACTTTACGTGTATGAGAGATACCCTAAAAAAAAATGTTTTTCATAATTTTGTTTTACCACTTTATCGGCGTAATTAATACCACCCATGCCACCACCTATCATGCTATCACCTATGCCAAATTACAGCTTTCTAGTACAAAGGGTCTCGGAGCTAGAACGCGGACAGACAGACAGACAGACTGACATGACGAAACTATAAGGGTTCCTTGTTTATTACGGAACCCTAAAAATGAGCCGAAACACTCAGATTTCCTTTTTTAAAAAGGTACCGTACTGCCGTCCTTTAACTAGAAAGCCATTAACCCTCAAATGACCATTTTTTATTGAAAGTAGTAGAGTTCAAAATTCTCTATCTTTCTGTCTAAGAAACATTTTTACAATATAAATAATTCCAGAGATATGAAAACTTTTGTAGGCCGTTAAGTAACACAATTTATGATGATTCTATCACTAGAAAGCGTCTAATCCACACTTCTTCTTTAAGAGTTTCTGGGCAGAAAGGATTCTTTAGAATAAACAGAAAAGAATATCAATTGATATGTCCAACAATCATAGTTTTTAAGAAACATTTTCTCGGAAATAACTTTTTGGTCTTAACGGCATTCTAGTTAAAGAACGGCCACCTACGTCTGCCTGTCTTCCTTAGATCGTGTTCTACCTGACTGGATATCGTCCCATGCTTCATTTATTATCTTAACAATATCCATTAAATGTTCATGTTCTTGGTCATTAACTTATTATGTTATAGAGTCTGGCCACGCTAACTCTGCAATAGAATAAATGAGCAACCCCAAAAAGTTTTACAAATGGTATACTTTACACTTTACATCAGTCACTTTCATGGTACTTGAGCTGTCAGATTGCTTACGCTGGTTGTTTTCACAAAATTAAGTAGAAAAATGGTTACACCTATTAAAAGTTCAATCATATTATATAATATATGTAAATTCCAAGATGTGAAGGAACAGCACGATGTAGTCCATAGCCTCCTTATCAACACTGACGCCCCTATTACCCTCCTCCAGAAGGGCAGTATGAAACCAGCACAGTGTACAAAAACAGACGCCTCCCGTCATTCCGACCTCGCCGCCGAGGTCTTTTGCGATCGCGACCGCGTCCCCGAGTAAACGATACTCCCCCGACCCTTGCTCAATAACGAGGTGCCAGCAGTTGTTGCAGCTGAGCACGTAGCTTTAAATTCCCCGACTAATAATCACGATCAAAACTTTGATCCAGCCCGTCCCATCCTTGATGTCCTCCCTCCGGTTGACGCCCTAAGCCGAGGTTCGTACCCCACAGGGGGTGCCCTTAGCGAGCGTTCACCTAGTTTTAATTAGCATAGTTGAATAACCCCTGGCTGGAGGTTTTAAGTGTAGTAGCTTAAGGCACCCACAGGAAAGCCCGGTTAAGTAGTCATGATCTCAGAGGTCAACTACGAGATGCCCTGACCAAACTAAAAAAAAAAGTCCTTAGCCAAAAACGACAATGTTTACAAGATATCGAAAAGTTGACGTGTAAGTAGATCTAATGATTTTGATATTTTGCCTTTTGATTTTTGCTTATTAGATGATGTGTAATAGATGTCATAGGTACCTGTGCTCTACCTCCATACGATGACAAAACTGTATCAAATTGATTGTATTCAGTTGCTATTGTATTATTACTTATGTTTCCTTATTAAATACTTACACGTGTCTCGTGGCCGAGCGACCTTTAAAAACATGGTCATAGGCAAAATATAGCTGATCCCAAAGGACGGCTGGCCTCTAAACGTCGGTACATGGATGACACTCTGAATAACAATGGCGGCCTTGTCATAAACAATTGCGTGCCATAATTAATCGTTATGTCGTCAATAGTGTCCCTTGGGTTTGTTATAATGAATCATCGTTTTGTTAATTTATTTATCCAATGGTGAGGAGCTCGTGGCTAAGTACTAACAGCCGCACGGGTCGATCCATCAGGTTAAGCTACGCTTGCCGGGGTTGGTCCGTGGATGGGTGACCATTTCTACATACCGAGACTCCTCCGTGTCTCGGAAAGCACGTTAAGCCGTTGGTCCCGGCTGTCATTCGTGGATCTTTGACAGTCGTTACGAGTCGTCAGAAGCCCGAAAGTCTGACAACCAGTCTTACCAAGGGGTATCGTATTACCTAGTTACTGGGTTGTAGAGGTCAGATAGGCAGTCGCTCCATGTAAAATACTGGTATTCAGCTGCATCCGGTTAGACTGGAAGCCGACCCTAACAAAGTTGGGAAAAGGTTAGGTAGATTGATTTTTTGGATTGGCTGAAAGGCGTCGATGTAGGAATGTTTGAACTGTATAGCAAAGCATTTATCAGCATATAATGTTCCCACTGCTGGGATACAGGCCTACTCTCTTCGAGAGGGAGTGGGCTGTAAGCTGTAATCTACCACGCGGGCCCAGTGCGGTGGCATGTGACATCTACCAAGATGACACATGTTTTCGATGTTTTGGTTCTAGGACATGCATGTTGTGTTTGTCTTCTCGCGATGTTTTCCTTCACCGTTTTGAGAGCAGTGGTGATAAAAATATTTTACACTACTAGCTTGTACCCGCGACTTCGTCCGCGAGCTTAAAACCTTGCCCAAGAATTAGGATAATCAATGCAAAAATATTTTTTGAAATGCGACTGGTAGTTCCAGAGCGTGGTGCGTTCAAACAAACAAACAAAAACAAACTCTTCAGCTTAATTATTATTATAGATCAGTGGCCCCCAAATTATGGGTCGCGAACTCGCGACCCATTGGTTGGTCGCGAGCGAATATTGGGTGGGCCTTGAAAAATCGTAAATACCGAAATAAATTGGACGTAACAAACTCTTGGCGATTAAAAGTAACTAAAATTGAAGTTGATGCTATAAGCTAATAATGACAATAAAAACTTTTTACAAAAAAAAAACAACCGACCTCCAAAAAAAAAAACACTACAAAGTGAAAAATAACTTTAATTTCGGAAGTCGGTGTCTTGGGTTTTGTATTTTCGTTTTTTGCCACCGACTTCCGAAATTAAAGTTATTTTTCACTTTGTAGTGTTTTTTTTTGGAGGTCGGTTGTTTTTTTTTTGTAAAAAGTTTTTATTTTTCACTTTTTAGTTGTGGTACTTACCCCACACACATTCGAATACCACTACCTGCTACCAGTGACAGAAACTTATCATATCATCTACATACTAAGTGGGAAAAAAATACGTATTTTGTAGCTAACTCAAAAACTATCCAACCAAAGTTAATAAAATTTATATGGGACCAATTCGAGAGCACACCCTTTCAAACAAAAAAAGAATTTTCAAAATCGGTCCACAACTGACGGAGAAATCGGTGGACATGCATAAAAAAAAAAAAAAAACAAACATACGCGACGAACATATAACCTCCTCCTTTTTGGAAGTCGGTTAAAAAGTAGGTACCATTGGGGTAACGCATAACTAAGCAATTTGATAAAAAAATCCCGTGCACACAACCCTTTTTTTTCGTAGGTAAGCGATACTATAGCGGCCGAGCGCTGTAAGCATTAGTCCTTACAGTGTACAGATATATATCGTCGACCGTAGGTTCAATTGAGGTAAGGGACAAAATACGATTTTTCAGGAGAGGCCGACAAAGATTTTTTTCGGACTAAATCGCCCATAACTTTTTTTCTTATTAACCTTTTTCGGTCTGGTTTTCTTAAGTTAGATCTTTTCATATTCACCATTCGATAGAGCGAAAAATTCTGAACAAAACTGTATACTCAACTCATTTTGGGTATTTTGTCCCTTACCTCAATTGAACCTACGGTCGACGATATGCGTTTCTTCGATAGTACCTTCTCATGAAATAGCACTACTTGTATTTAATAAGTATTAAAATTTTCGATTGTAACTGAATGTATTTTTCCTTTTTGAACAGCCCTTCATTCATATTTAAGTATGCCCCTTTTTTTCTCCTTGACAGCCAAGAGGTGAGTCCCGAATTTTGAAGTTTTTGTTAGTGGATTGCGGACCAGGGGGCCTACCACCAGCTCATAAATTGTAATATTTTAATATTACTTCATTGGGAGAAAGAGATGGAGCTATACGACCTGTAGAGCTTCACCTCTTTCCCACACTGAAGTAATATTAAAATAATACTGCTTTATGAGCTAGTGGTAGGCCCCTGTACCCTAATTGCGTAATACAAGATAATCACAATCTGTTTCGATTTGAAACAGATTGCTAATCCATTGCTTCATAAGTTGGAAACAAATCTGCTCAACAACGTAAATAACGCAATGAATGTTGTTGAACTGTCAAAATGAAACAAATTAGGCATAATTGTTTAAACCCAATAACTGCCAATAACCTATCTATCACCAGTTTTGGCATACTGGAGATAGAAAAACCTATCTATCTATGGTTTTAACGTCACAATAATCTGTCACTGTGAGACTAGGAATCCTATGGAATGTGACACAATGACAGATATAATTATACTGTCTACCATCAATAGTGATCTGTCTTTTACTGACAATAGGTAATAACCTAGGCGTAACCTAGGCGTTAGTAAGTAGGGTAGTTAGATAAGACGCGTACTAGAATTTTAATATTCATGGTTAACGATTTTTAACCGACTTCCAAAAAGGAGGAGGTTATATGTTCGGCGCGTATATTTGTTTTTTTTTTTCTCATGTATGTCCACCGATTTCTCCGTCAATTTAAGACCGATTTTGAAAATTATTTTTTTGTTTGAAAGGGTATGCTCTCGAGGTGGTCCCATATAAATTTTATTAAGTTTGCTTTGATAGTTTTTGAGTTAGCTTCAATAATACGTACTTTTTCCCACGTAGCTATGTGGATGATATGATAAGTTCCTGACACTGTTATTTACATAGCAGGTAGTGGTTTTCGAATTTGTGTGGGGTAGGTACCACAACTAAAACGTGAAAAATAAAAACTTTTTACAAAAAAAAAAAACAACCGACTTCCAAAAAACACTACAAAGCGAAAAATAACTTTAATTTCGGAAGTCGGTGACTAAAAACAAAAATTCAAAACCAAAGACACCGACTTCCGAAATTAAAGTTATTTTTCCCTTTGTAGTGTTTTTTGGAAGCCGGTTGTTTTTTTTTTAACTTCTAGCATCGCAAATCTCAAGAGCTAGTTAAAAATCTAAAAGGTCGAGCATATTGAACGACGACATCAATCTTCACTTAAACCTTATACCACGGTCTCAGGAAAACAATTTATGTTAAAAAAATGGTTGCAAAGGTCAGAAAGGTCGCTACACAAAAACCAGACTCACATTTGACTTTCAAGGATTGTAAATGAAATACGGGCAACGTTATCGCTCAGCGAAACATATGAAATATTCAAAAAGAAGATACTACTACTACTACTACTTACTTACTTGTTCTGTAGTTTCTGCCTACCCCCATGGGAAGAAGGCGTGAGTTTATGTATGTATGAAATACGGGCAACGTTATCGCTCAGCGAAACATATGAAATATTCAAAAAGAAGATACTACTACTACTACTACTTACTTACTTGTTCTGTAGTTTCTGCCTACCCCCATGGGAAGAAGGCGTGAGTTTATGTATGTATGTATGTAAGATACTTACTTAAACAAAAAATATAATATTTTGTTACCAATTTTTAGGGTTCCGTAGTCAATAAGGAACCCTTAAAGTTTCGCCATGTCCGTCTGTGTGTCCGCGGCTTAGCTCATTTTTGCAAAATTTTTGGTAGGCAAATTTTTGTTATAGTGAAGTGTCTCTTTTTTTTGTGTGGGAAATTATCAAATAACTTCTCCCGCTCTGGGTGGAGCGAGAGGGCGTGTCAGACTCTTACTGATTAAAACCCACCCGTGTTCCTTCGGTTGCCTATATTGCCGGGGGCCACGGTAACCCTTTCGGACAATAACCGCAACCCCGGCAGGGTGAAGTGTCCCCTGCCAACTAAATGGTTTGTTTAATATATGTGGAAAAATTCAGAGCAGTAGTATTTATAACGAAATTAAAAGGAAAACTATCACAGCCTCTACAAGCTAACTAGTAATAATCGACCAACTAACATTTGCAGTTGCAAAAATAATGTTAAGTTTGTTCGTGGGATACATTCATCCCAACTACGAAACCTTTCATTGGGCGTGGTTCGACACGTACTTGGTCGGTTTTTATAAATGGACATGTCGCACCTTTAAAGTAAAACCGTTATTAAACGAAAATTTTCATGACTTGAGTTTATCAATGCCATCTATTTAAAATATTTATTATATAATAAAATAAAATAATAATATTATATTAAAATATTTATATTTATCTATTTAAAATAAATATTTTATATTGATAACTCATATCTAAAATATGTATTTTAAATAGATGGCATTGATAACTCAATTCATGAAAATTTTCGTTTAGTAACGGTTTTACTTTAAAGGTGCGATGTGATGCGGAGAAATGAGGAAAATGTCGTGAGGAAAGTTTTGAGAATGAATGTGGATGGCTATACGAGTAGGGCAAGACCAAAGAAACGATGGATGGACTGTGTGGAAGATGATATGGCTAGAAAGGGGGTGACTGCGGAGAAGACAACTAATAAAGAAATATGGAAAAAAAGGACCTGGGGGCCTACCACCAGCTCATAAAGCAATATTACTTCAGTGGGAGAAAGAGATGGAGCTATACGTCCTGCACGCGTAGCATGACCACCGCAGAAACGAGTTTTGTCGACGGAAGAATAGACAAAATGACAGATTGTGATTGTTTATCTGTCATTTTGTCTACTCTTCCGTCGACAAAACTCGTTTCTACGGTGGTCATGCTACGCGTGCTGTAGAGCTTCATCTCTTTCCCACACTGAAGTTAATATTAACCTTGTTAATACTGCTTATGAGCTGCTGGTAGGCCCCCTTTACCCTAATTTTATTGCGAACTTATTTTCGTAAACGATTATGACAAATTTGTTTAATGTTGACAGTTCAACAACATTCATTGCGTTATTTACGTTGTTCAGCAAATTTTTTTTCCAACAATAACAATCTGTTTCAAATCGAAAACAAACTGTCATTGATCGTGCAACTAGGGTACCTACTGTTTGCACGACCGCAAATAAATTGCGATTTATCAGGAGAATATGATGACATTGATGACAAATTCATAAATTAAAAACTGTTTTAAGTCTTACTCATTAGCATTTTAGCATAAACCCTAATTAACAGCTCTATGTAGACTTATTAGCACGACATTGTTTACGACTTCGTCATTGAACACTAAAACTGACGTAAATAAAAACGTGTGTAATGTCTATTTTTAGTGAGCACTCATAGTTGGAACGAAGGTGACTGGACATAGGTCGTTGGCAGCCGATTAGAAATAAAAGAGCGATTTGTACGAAAACTTTAGTATTTTTTAGTTTTTATTTACACGATGTAGAGGGCGTGACTTATGATTCGAAAAACAAACGTTTAAAAACCGGAACCTTTTGCATTTGGAATGAAACACAGACATAGAGAATAGACTGAGCGTTCTGTATTCTGTTGTGCAGTGAATACAGACCGAAAAGTACGAGAGAGACTATCGTATTTGCGGCCATGGGCGCGGGCGTACCCAGCTTTTGGCCCAGGGGGGCAAATCAGAAATTTCTTAAGCCGGGTTCTCTGCTCTTGTTTTACCCTACACACTACACGAAACTTGAGGTAGGTGTATGTAGTGTATGTACAGTAAATCCTGCTTTATAGGTAGCCTTTCAACTGTCATTAACGAGACACAATAGAATTTTAATTGATATCCACCTCAATGAGGCGTCGTAACAGATGATGAGATATGTAGTCAAATAAATAAATTGTGTCCTTGCTTGCTACGTTCGCGTATTTTGCATAGGTTAATACATGAACGGCCGCGCAGCGCGGTTTTTTCAAAAATTTATGCAAGCTTTATTTTAATTGTGAAGTAAGTCTAACATAACTTTTATCGACAACAATCGGTACTTAGGCATACAAAATCCAGGGGAGGTCAGCTACCCTCCCCTGCCCCCCCTGGGTACGCCCATGTTTGCGGCTAGTAGTTGTCTCCTTAGTAGTACTATAGGTATTGTCCGATATGTCTATGGGCCGCACAATCGCTTTGTCTCGTTGTAAAGGGTGGTTACTTTTGTGAGGCTAACGCTCAGTCAAATTCTCTATGGCTATGGAATGAAACATGAGTTTTGTAAAAAAAAAAAACAAGTTTTAAGCTATTGCATAGCTTTTATCGCGGGCTTTGAGCGCGGCGATCGAATCAAGAAATTCCCTAACGAAAATAAAACCGTAACGAAAATAAAACCTAACACCTCCCACTCCGCCTACCATGTAATGACGGTTCCCATGACAACGTGATGTTGTCATGGGAACGTAATTTTTGTTTTATGTCATCACGTCATCATCCCAAGTATAGCGTTAACAAATAGGAAGTATGGAGGTTACAAATGCTATGCAATAGCTTTACCGCGGCAGTCCCCGAGTGCCACACGTTTTTTTTTCTGAATCTGTATCTGTGCAGAAATATCTATCAGTACTTAAACTTTAAGAATACGTCTTTGTGAGAAGCGAGTTTATCGTGTTTCACACAATATCATAGAGTCACCCCACTTTTATGTTTCTCGTGTCATTCTTGGCAAACCGTTTTACGTTTATTTGCTTTAGTTAATTTAAATTGATAAGCACCTTCCCTCCCTATTTATTAAAACTACTGTCTACAAAAATGTAAAGAATTTCGAAAAGAAGCGACTCGACACACTAAGTGACGGAAAATTAGTAAGGAGAAATAAAAGCCCTCCAATACCTATCCCGGGCCAACTGTATTACATTAGTTGTGAACTTGTGACCAGATTTTGACAGTTCAACAACATTCATTGCGTTATTTACGTTGTTGAGCAGATTTTTTTTCCAACTTATGAAGCAATGGATTAGCAGTCTGTTTCAAATCGAAACAAATTATGATTGATCGTGTATTACGTAATTAGTGTACGGGTATTTGAAACTAAATTCGGTCTAACGAGTCATATTGACACACGCTAGAAAATAATAATTTCACACGGTCGCCGTAAAAAAATATTTCACCTATAGATAGCTACATTATCAGCGAGTAACATGGGCTATATTTTATCGACTAACACGCGAACGAAGTCGTGGGCAGAAGCTAGTAAAACATAATCAGTGTGTCATGAACTCATGACAATGGTGCCGATTCCGAGAAAAGGACAGAGGATAAGTTTTAGTTTAGTCCTGTCAAATTAATCAGCGCCTGTCACTCTCCATACAAGTTTAGACGTGATTAAAAACTTGCCGACTAAAATTACGTCAATTTACGTCAAGCGCTGATTCATTTGACAGGACTAAACTAAAATTTATCTTCTGTCCTTTTCTTAATGAAATAGAAAGAAAAAGATGCACTGAACTTAAATTTAGTTTAGTTTGTGAACAAGGGAATCGGCATCAATATCACTTATTTTTAATGACCATGGAAAAACCTAATAAGTACCTACTTATTAGAATTTCTAAAAACGAAATAGGTTATCATGACGAATGATGCCTCCACGTAGGCACTTAACGAAATACTTGAAAAATTGTTGAAACATTCGGGTTATCAAGGGTTATACACTTATCAACGGTTACTCTTACTTATTGTGGGAAAAACATTGTTTTGCTATTTTATAATACATGTATTTCGATTTGAAACAGATTGCTAATCCATTGCTTCATAAGTTGGAAAAAAAATCTGCTCAACAACGTAAATAACGCAATGAATGTTGTTGAACTGTCAAAATGAAACAAATTTGTCATAATCGTTTACGAAAATAAGTTACGCAATTAGGGTACTGATTAACAGCTTTCATTATACAGGATGAAATTGAAAACATGCGACAAATTGAAATGGGAGATTCAGTAACTGTTACCTAATCATTATAAATTGTTATTTCCAAAACATAAATTGTGAAAAATAATCGTGTAATTATCGTCTTAGATAGTGCAAACTAAATTATTGTCTTCACGTAGACACGATTTTATGGCATTCCAGTAAAATTAAATAAATTTAAAACAAACAAAAAAAATTCAAGTGTCAATTTAAGGCTCGTTCAGACCAGCGCGACACGCGACGCGACACAAAGGCACCGCTCATCGCGCGCGATTTTCGGCTTACCTGGAGTACCCGGTTGATGGCAAATAGGCTCGTTTCCTATTTGACTTGAAAATAACTAGCGACATGTGGATGTAAAAGGTGTGTGTACCTATTTGTGTAATAGATACACCTCTGCCTAATCCTTCGGGGAATACTATAATTATGAATGTTACATGTTATGTTATCGCGCTAGTATTCCTAATATAATTTCAATGAAAGCCTTATTGAATTTATATTAAATTAAAATATTATTCTTTGTCACTTAAGTAGCAAATAAGTAGCAGTATTTTAATATCATAGTGTGATGTAATTGCCAATTATTGTTACATACAATTCACGCGATAAAAATAGACCTCAGTAAATGTTACACATGACGAAGATGTATTTTGCTGTTTATTCACCTCGTTTAAATCGCAAGTGACATCATAAATACAAGCCAGACGAGTTTAATTCCGTCTCTTGCATCAATCGAAACTAATAATGCACCAAAATAACAAGATGAAATCATATTATGTAGTGTTGTACTCGTTATTGAGAGTAAAGAGCGCCCACTATGAACTACGATGCGGCAAAATGAAGAACTAAAGTTACATAGGCCCGTATTACAGAACGTCACTCAATACTCAAGCACTACTTAAAACTAGATTCAAGCCATCTGATTGGTTGAACTAGTTTTAAGTAATGCTGGAGTATTGAGTGACGTTCTGTAATACGGACCATAGAGTCGCACTAAAATATTACAGCATGTTTTTAACATTTTTCTAATTATATTATAAAAAGAATAAATTAATTAATTTACAAACTTATATAAACTCATACTCACAACAAAATAAATAAAATTAAATGGAAACAAAATAAATGAAATCAAAATATTTAAAAAAATAATTAAACTCACACTCACAAAAAAAAAAATCAAATTAAATGGAAACAAAATAAACGAAATCAAAATAAATAAAATTTAAATGAAATCAAAATATAAAGATCGATAGAAGAAGAAAATCAAATCAAAAATAAAACAGCAGCAGCACCGCAGCTATGCATGAGATAGCCGATGACCATGAACAGGAAGATGAGATGAGGAAGACGATAAATGATTGCTCTCGAACTTTCCTTAGATTGATCGGTCGATCGTAAGGTATCTATAGGTATTTTTAAAATCATCCGTTTTTTTATGACTCATAAGTCATAATGACCAAGGGCAAATATCAATTTCGATTAGGAATCTACGTACTTAGACATATTGTTTACTTCCTGTCAATCTTTGGACAAAATTGCTTGTTCATAGGCGTAGTTTGTTTAATTTTGGCCTCTTTAATAAACGTTGCTTTGTTTATTTGTCAAAAGATATTGTTAAGCAGTCGCTCAACGTTTAGAAATAAACCCTTTTATGTCGAAGAGATGTCTATGTTTCCCTTAAGGGGGATGTGCTAAGGTAGCCCGTGAAATTAAAATTTTCTAACGTTTTTTTGCAATTTGCAGATCAGTGTCAGGTTGTATCTTGATTAAAATATGATGCGCGACCGTAACAAATATGGCTTTACAGAATAATAATCATTAGAATCAGCAATAATACAACTCCTTAGGTTAGAATAATCGTAAAATGTCATGATATCATGAAATAATCATTCACAACATAACATAAACATAACATCATTGTAAGCTGTGGTTACCTGTAATTGAGTGTGCGTTACAGGATAATGTAATAAAACTAAGTTTTACAATTGTAAAAGATAATTTGTAATGTAACTCGTTGGTAATCCTTAAATAAATAAATCACGCCTTGTTTCCCCGAAGGATAGGGCAGAGGTGTACCTGTAGTAGGCACACCCACATTTCGCCAGTTATGTTTAAGTCCCATGTAATAGGGGGCGAGCCTATTGCCATCAACCGGGCACAAATTCAGATTCCGGGCTGCTATTGAGAAATTCCAGATAGAAAAACCCAATAACTTATTATGATTATTATGAACTTAGAGAGTCGTATTGAGGATTTGTATGATTATAATTCTAGAAACAAATATTTGATACAGCCGCGATTGCTGTGAATCATATTTAGATCAAGCTCAGACCATTTATTGGTCTGAGAGATCAACATACAACCTCATACTGACCTGCAAATTGCAAAAAAACGTAAAAGAAATTGAATTTCGCGGGGTACCCTGACGCCTTCCTCTTAATGGATTTCAGAGTAGGTGTCTCCATATGGGGGAAGGTAGAGCTTAATTGTATGTCAGGCAGCAAACATACACATATTCATACAATACTTAGATTTTTATTTTATTATTTTGTGTGGGAAATTATCAAATAACTTCTCTCGCTCTGGACGGAGCGGAAGGGCGTGGACTCTTACAGACTGCCTAAAACCCACCCGTGTTCCTTCAGTTGCCATGTTTCAGACTTTCCCGCGAACCCCGTCAGTTCTACTGATATCTCTTTGAGGCGCGCGTGGAACACAATGTGCCGTCGACCCGGGCCTAGTCGTTATCGGACGGCGAGCTACCCATTGCTCACCATCCGCAAGCGAATATTCCTATTTTATTAATACAGAATACCGTTCGCATTGTTCGCAATACCTACATTTTTTTCTCATGTTTTATATTAATTCCATAAACATTGTTAACTTAATTACTAGGCACTATTGTTAATAACTCTATTAACTTGAGTGAGTTCAAGTGCTAATGGCGAGGTCAATATTAAAGGTCAGACATAAGTTGACATAACTTACGTTAGCTTCAATTCAAATTATTTGTAGGCTCTTTTTAACTCGCTTCTCGCAAAAACTTCATGACAAAGTCTCTAGTAAAACTATTTCCAACAATAAGATTCACGATTATTATCAGGAAATAGAGTTGTATACTTAAAACCGTGGACCATATTTTTGTAATCCATGAACCACGTGGCAATTCCATACTATTGTATCCCGAGTTACAAATCACAGACCGTTAAAAAAGTTGTCAAACCAGTCCCAACAAATGGTACCACGTCGGACTCTTGCGCAATCATAGAAAGCAGCACCATTCGCGTCGCCTACGCATGACCAAACCAAGACCTCTGTGACACCATCAAATTGCCCCTCTCTCGCCCTTTTAAGGGAGGCAAGCGGGGGAGGGGAAGGTCTTCCAAATTGGTCGATATTTTACACTTAAAATTTTTGTAGGCTGTAATGCTAACATTTGAAATAGTGAAAGTGATTCTGTTTTATTTGTACTGTGACGTAATAATGTGATAATTTGTATGTAGGATCTTTTATCGGGCATCTGTTTCTTTTAGCTGGGTAATTCGTGTCTGCGTATTCAGCCCGTGTCCAGCCCACATCTACCTACCCACTATTTAGATCTAGGTAGGTCTCCTGTTGTGTTCATCATTCTAATTTTACTTTGAATTGTAACTCAACTGTTCTCATCTCATCATTATAAAATTGACATTTTGAGGGGTACTAGTGAGGTAGTCAGAAGTAAGTGTCTACTTCATAAAATCTGAATATTTTACAACTATGTTCGTCAGTCGTCGGATTTCTATCAGTTGCCCTTCCTTTGCACTTGATGTAGACCGGACGCTCTCAATCGATTTGGAAGTATGTAGAGTTGTTAATACTCTTTTAATTAATGTAATTTATTTTAAAAATGGTAAGAAAGCTGTTAAAGTCGCAGGCACGACAGATAAGAAAATAGTTTTACAGCTCTATACACCGTGAAATTTGAATCACAGTTTTGCTAGAACAAACGTTGTTCAGATCATGGTCTACTACCATTCTACAGCATCCAATAAAATTAAAAAACATAATTAGTTTTTGAAAAAACACAAAAAAGACAAAGTTTAAAATGTCATGATTATCGTTAATCCCTACAACTCAGACACCACGCACGGGACACAGCATTGTCTACAGGGAAATGTACCTCCATAAACGAAATTTAGTAAGCAGTAGATAATCTTGACATTTTAAACTTTGTCTTTTTTGTGTTTTTCAAAAAGCAATTATGTTTTTTTTAAGCTATTGCATAGCTTATTGCCTATTGCATAGCCCGCGATAAAAGCTATTGCATAGCTTTTATCGCGGGCTTTGAGCGCGGCGACCGAATCAAGAAATTCCGGAACGAAAATAAAACCTAACACCCCCCACTCCGCCTACCATGTAATGACGGATGATGATATAAAACAAAAATTACGTTCTCATGACAACGTCATGTCATCATCCCAAGTGTAGCGTTGACAAAATAGGAAGTATGGAGTTTACAAATGCTATGCAATAGCTTTACCGCGGCAGTTCCCGAGTGCCACACGTTTTTTTTTTATTGGATGCTGTAGAATGGTAGTAGACCATGGTCTGAATAACGTTTGTTCTAGCAAAACTGTGATTCAAATTTCACGGTGTATAGTTCACACGAAAATCAAAACAACAATAAAGTACTTCGTTCTGAATTCAAAATATTATACACGATAAATCTAATAATTGATGGACATGGAAATTAGCATTCGTTTGTATTCGGAAATGCGATGATTCCCGAGGGACATTAAGAAAATATAAATACTTACACGTACAGAGACGCCAGCACATCAAGCTACCCGAAACTGTCAAATTTTCCCAGTCAACTTTGAATCTTAGACATCAGCGATAAAGTTGAAAATCTATTAAATAAATTTGACAGATTGTATTAGCTTTATGTGCTGGCGTCTGTACTTATGAGATACAGAATTTAAATTTGATTTTTTATTTTGTACTTACGTTGCCTAGATTTTTTGGTATTTAACACTAAGAGCAATGCTAAGTCATCTTCTCCTTGTCTTGTATAATGTTTATAGTAGAATGTAGGTAGGTACCCCAAAGGTACCCAAACGCAAGGGTACCCCTACATCTTGGATGCCGCGTCTGAATCAATATTTGAAGTTCATCGTTCGAGCCAAAACTATATATAGGTACCTAGGTACATTAATATATTTGCGTATTTTAAGTACATCGTACCCTTACCCTTCAGGAGGTCGTTTGGAGATTGGAAAGGAACTTGTAAGGGCTCTGCAATTATCATTCGTAAATAAATCAATTTGGGCGAAGTACTGGTAGAATTGAGTAAGTTTTCTCATGCCATGCATGAACACTTGATCATAGTTCTATTGTTGGGTGAGCAATTAAAAAGTAAAAATAGGGTAGAGTATTAATTTATTTACCTAGTTAAGTTTTTTGCACGACTCATCATAATGCGAAGCATTAGAGAGTGCTCTGCGATCGAAAAATCTGTTTTGCCTCCTTTCTGCAACTGTTTTTATTGTTACACTCCTGCTAGTATACAGAACCTACTTAATTTATATATCATTGTATAGATAATTTAATGTACTATTTACTACTTAATACTGGGTCCAGTTAAAAGAAAAAAACATCAAAATAGTTTTTAAAAAATCTTTCAATCAATGTATGAAACCTGAGAAATTGTAGCTTACGAGAAAATCAATTACCTAATTGGGTAATTTTTTTTAATAGATTCGTTTCAGCCAAGCAATGGAGGAACGCTATTGAAAAAAATAGCTGTTTTATTCAAAGTAGTTTAATTAAAATTAATAAAAACTAACCAAGTAATATAACATCTTTAGCTACATTTTCAACTTCGACCCTCTTCCGTTGCCTAGCAACCAACAAAGCAAACCTAAATAGTCTTTGATAGTACGTAAAGATTGCGAGGTGAGAAATTTTACCCATATTGATGGGTAAAAAAGCAGTCAAAACATACGTCATGAATATTTTTCTGTTTTTGAATGAGCGTTATGAGGCGTGCACTTTTGGATTTTCCAAATTTTTGAAGTGAAAACTTCTTTAGCATCGTTGTGATTTGAAAGTCGATGAAATGAAAAAGCGACAGTAAAAAGAGACAGACACAAATTCATAAGATTTAACGTGGGAGAAAATGAGATAGGAAGCATTATACAGTGTTTCTTATGTTCGTGGTTCTCTTTGTGCTCTGCTTCGTACCCCCTCCACTCATTCTCATTATCTTGAATTGAAGCCAAAATTTTTGAAGGTTTCACTTCTACCACGTGTGAATTGCACACATGTTTTTTAAAAATAAAAAGCGACCCGTGTTGGTTGTTACGACACAATAAAGTGCAATTCAGGTCGCACAGCGCTAATTACCTACAGTTATATTCACCTAGAAGTTCTAGATAGGATACTTACCAAGACCAAAACTTGCTCACCTGCACCCTAATTGCGTATTATACTTTCAATCCTTTTTGAAGGATGTTACTAACCATTGCTTCATAAGTTTGAAAAATTCCTTTGCTCAACAACGTAAATAACGCAATGAATTTTGCTGCACTGTCAAAAGATGAAACCCATTGCGGTCAATTGTCAATTTATAATGTTTGACGCAACTACCCCGCTGTTTATAACTTGTTTAAAGTTATAAACTAAAAATGTTTGATGATGAAAATGTTAAACAGCGATAACCATAGAAAGCACAATACATTTAGGGAACCGCTTCTGTGGTCTTGTGGTTAGACCACCTGTCTAAGAAAGAAAGAAAGAAAACTTGTTTATTCTGCACAAACAAAACGCACATTTAAAAAACTTATTACGAAAAAAACAACCGACTTCCAAAAAAAACACTACAAAGTGAAAAATTACTTTAATATCGGAAGTCGGTGTCTTTGGTTTTGTATTTTAGTTTTTTGCCACCGACTTCCGAAATTAAAGTTATTTTTCACTTTGTAGTGTTTTTTTGGAAGATGGTTGTTTTTTTTTGTAAAAAGTTTTTATTTTTCACTTTTTAGTTGTGGTACCACACACATTCGAATACCACTACCAGTGACAGGAACTTATTATATCATCTACATACTAAGTGAGAAAAAAATACGTATTATTGTAGCTAACTCAAAACTACCCAAGCAAAGTTAATAAAATTGATATGGGACCAACTTCAGAGCATATCCTTATCAAACAAAAAAAAATAATTCAAAATCGGATAACATTTTAAGGTTGGGATAAAATCCGTTTTCCTAATAGGTCACAGGAGTAACAATATTGAAAAGGTTAGGAACCACTGGTCTAGACGTACTGTGCTACTTCCTTATCGCTCAGCTATAAAACTAACAACGAAACAGTTAGCTATTAATCCCAGTTTTAACGTTGATTTTGCTTATCTTGACAGTAATATCAATATTTTTGCATATTGTTTCGATTTAAAAGACAAGTTACCACATTTTAGAAGTGTTTGGTTGGAGTTTTGGAATGGCTGAAGTGGGTTCATAGAAAACGATAAGGATTCGAACTATGGCCATAAATTAAAATTTTCAAGTGAGTTTTTAGGGTTCCGTACCGCAAAAGGAAAAAAAACGGAACCCTTATAGGATCACTTCGGTGTCCGTCTGTCAACTCAAGACCCTTTTTCTCAGGAACGCGTGGAGGTATCAAGTTGAAATTAAATCAAATACGCCTATGATCCCGTGGAGCTCCAAAAAAATCAAGCTTTTAATTTTGATTTGAATCCGAAAAGTCCAAGGTGCCTTGGGTTAAGTGTTGTTATCGTAAAAATATGAGCTGCCGTATGTCACAGTCTGGTTTGCCGTATTTTAAGGAAAAATATACTAAATTGCAGCATCACTACATAGTATAAAACAAAGTCGCTTTCTCTGTCCCTATATCCCTATGTATGCTTAAATCTTTAAAACTACGCAACGGATTTTGATGCGATTTTTTTTAATAGATAGAGTGATTGAGGAGGAAGGTTTATATGTATAATAACCCGGTTTATACCCGTGCGAAGCCGGGGCGGGTCGCTAGTATATTATAAAATGTCTATTCCTTTATTTCTTCCCCATAAAGGTTTCTTATCGTTTCTTTCTATTACTTTAGATTCATGTTTATCTAATGTGTACTAATCCTTGCTTCTCGCACAGCACGCTTAGCATGACCACAATAGAAACGGGTATTGTCAACGGAAGAATAGACAAAATGACAGATAAACAATCACAATCTGTCATTTTGTCTATTCTTCCGTCGACAAAACCCGTTTCTATGGTTGTCATGCTACGCATACAGGGGTCCTACCACCAGCTTATAAACAGAATTATTTTAAGATTACTTCAGTGGGAGAAAGAGATGGAGCTATACGACCTATAAAGCTTCATCTCTTTCCAACACTGAAGTAATATTAAAATAATACTGCTTTATGAGCTGGTGGTAGGCCCCCTGATCGCGCGACACCATAAACTTGGTACAGTATCCTTGATTTTGAATCAGTTCTCATCATTTTCGAAGGTCATATTCAGTTTTGACAATTCGTAGTAGTTTCTGGGTTAGTGGCAACATTGACGAAAAATTTTCTTTACTATTGTGGCGCACAGCCTCTCCAGGAGATAGATATTTGATTTTATTCTCGTTTCATTCAATAGGCTAGTGAAAAAACGTTTGTCAATTGCCATATTTTGTGATACGGCAATGAGAGGTCAGACGTATGCGGCTATCGTATCGTGGAATGCCGTATCAGTAACAACGCTGCTTGGGTTTGAACTCCAGACCTATGAGTTGACAGTCCGAAACGGTCACACCACTAGGCTATCATTATACTGGTTTTGTTATCACTGACGTGGCCAACTACACTCAAAAAAAAACGCACTCGGAAAATACTCTCTACTATTTTTACCCACGACGGAATGGAGACGGTATATGCGTTTGGGGTGAGAGGATGTGTGCAAATCCATGTTGCAGTAAACATTGTTTGTGCAAATCCATGTTGCCATTTTTCTCCAAAACTATTAGTCCGATTTTGATGCAGTTTTCAGTTATGGGTTCGGGATTGGTGCATGTTCTTAGATAGGTGTTACGGTGACAACTCACCAGGGGGCGCTGCAGTAAACATTTTTTTGTGCAAAACCAAAACTACTAGTCCGGTTTTGATGCAGTTTGTGGTTGATTAGTGAGGGTTCTTAAATAGATGTTACGGTAGTAACTCACTAGAGGGCGCTGCAGTAATATATTTTATATTAGTTACTACATATTAAAGACATTTAAATTTTATCCTTTTTCAATTACTTTTTAACAGACGTGGGTTTTTCAAAAAAATTAATTTTGCTTTTATCTTGTGTGTATAATAAGTGTCGAAGTGAAGACATAATATAGTAGGTACTTCAGAAAGAAACTAATAAATTATAATATTATGCCATAACCATAAAGGTACTACAAACGACACAGGGCAACAAAAACCTTATCTCGATGTAAACAATAACACGGTCGGACGCGATAAGCCAGTGTTGACACGCGATGACACGACTTTGTTCTGACTTTTATCGATAGTTCTCCGACTCTAGAGTAATTGAATGTTATTTGTAGTTCAAGCGCTATTTGGACTGGTGGAAGATAAGTTATTAATTTGGGTACCTACCAATGTAAGCAGTTAAGGATGATGATCACCAATAATGACAATTCAAATGTTTGTGGTTGATTAAAGTGAGTACAGTTTTGAATAAACTGGGGTCTGGAGTTTGTGGTGTAGAAAAAGAATGTTATACTGTGGGCAGTATAACATTCTTTTTCTACAAAATTAACAAAGTAATTATTAACAGTGGATAATCTAAAATTACACAGACACGCGAAACGAGGACGATTGCGGACGCGCGGGCTCGCGAAAGTTGGAAGGAGTGGTGGGAGGCTTTTGCCCAGGAGTGGGACAAGCGTAGACTAGTAAAAAAAAAAACTAAAATTCAATGTTACACATCGTCATAAATAATGACTACATTTTCCGAATATTTCTTAGTAAGCAAGTACGTCACTCATTGACGGCAGCGAATTTCTTTAATAATGACTTCATGTTCTGCGTCATTATTAACACTAGTAGTCAAACATAGTCATAATAGCTCGTCCACTAATTTAACTTTGTTGTGAGTAAGCATGCTACACATCTACTCGTATGTTCCCTGAAATGACGCCATAATGAATATGCAATAGTAGTGAGATAAGTCTTTCCTTAAAATTAAGTTACATAGCCTCCTTAGGGCTTTACTTAAGCCCTAGTTTTGGTAAAGTACCGCTTTACTTGATGTATAGAAAGAAGATCTGCTTAAATGAGCTGCTTGCTTATAGACAATGTTACAATCTACAATACCCTAACTAGGAATTGAACCTTCAATCTAATCTTATATATAAAATTCTCGTGTCACAATGTTAGTTACCTTACTCCTCCGAAACGGCTATACCGATTTTTACTACATTTTATATGCATATTCAGTGGGTCTGAGAATCGGCTACTATCTATTTTTCATACCCCTAAGTGATAAGGGTTGTCCACCCCAAACAAATAATTAGCAAAACAACGTTTGCCGGGGTCAGCTAGTAAATCAATAATTTTGTCGATGTATTCTGTGAAAAATCTGACTACCATGAAATCTTAGGTGAAATGAACTCATTCCACTCCATCTGATGCTAAGGATTGACAGCTCATTTGAAGCTTTTTTAACTTTACTTAAGTTTTCCCGATGAGTTGTTTTCATAATAAATCGGCAGTTTTATTTCCGTCATATTTTAACTATATCAAAATAACCGAATATCTCCTGTCGCATGAAATAATTACAGTAAAACATAGATTTAATCTTATCGACACACGCACATCCCTATTTCAACATCAAACGTAGTAGCTAAATAATTTATGAATTTACGACGCTTGACCTAAAAACGCGTGTATTAAGTACCAATTTCTTTGTGGCAATGACGTGAACTGAAAAATATTCCTCTTGAAATTTGAGTGCTATGTTATTTATGAAAGGACTTCAATGTTTGTCCTGATTTGTGAAGTCTACGGATATTTTTCGTGTTTATGTTGGTGACAAAGAAGTTTTATTTGTACTTATAGCTACAGTGTCAAGCTTTGTTCTAAAGAATCAGACCACCTTGGGAGGGAATCTTGAAAGATCCAACAGAGGCCGCATTCCGAGTTAATACAAAAGTGATTATATCGCGTATCCGACCAAATTTAATAGTCACAAAATATAAGGGTTATTGAGTAAAAATTGTGACTTTGGACTTTGGTCGGATTCGCGATATTATCACTTTTAACGTAACACAGAATGCGGCCATAGTCGTGTCAAAATTAAAGCAGTGCGACCATGGTTGCGCTGCCACTGATGTTCGACGTTCTAATGAGATGTACGGTTTAAACAGAAGAGACGTGGCGAGGGCGTGTAGCGGTGGCGGATAATCAAAGAAACCTAAAATGAACCTAATACTTATATTGCATAGGGTCGTTTTTGTCGGAAATAGAATTGCGCCCGCTCTTCTGTATAAACCGCGCCTAAGCCGAGACGTTCGCACGGATGTAATAAAATCGCAGCTTTTATCACGCACTGGATTTTCAACTCTCGGTGTTAAGCAGAGCGTTGAGTTTCCAACGCGCTGGAACGCACTCTCGTCCCAGCGCGTTGAAACAACACACTGTTGGATTATCAACTCTCGGCGCTAAGCAAAGCGTTGAAAATCAAGTGCACGAAAAAATATCGCCGCGATTTTATTTCGTCCGTGCGTACGTGGGCTAAGAGGCCAGCCACAGGTCTTGTTACCACTGACGCGGCCTACCTACAATTACTAAGACAAGCAAAGCATACTGTATACTTAGTAAACACTTACCTCTATGTACTATGTTCTATTGTAAAACTCTACCCACAAACAACTTCATCTTTTCATTACTTGGAAACATTACCTTACCTTGAAAGTTAATTCAGTAATCACCGGTATTCAAGACAATGTGAACGGTGTTGCTATAGCAGAAAAATAATTTGCAAAATGTAATTTATTTTTTTAATTTCTAAAAATGCAATGTTTTTCGAACCTAGCATATAATCATCCATATAAAACCATTCATCATCGGTTCATCGGTCATCATCATCCAGTGGACATACCACCCTTTCCTGCCATCTTCCATCTTAGAGCCTATGCACACCACGTTTTTTAAACGCGCCGTCGACGCGCGTTGTAGCGATACAGACGCGATACGCACGCGAGTCAGACGCAGCCTGTAGACCTTCTGTAGGATAAAAGCGCGCCGTCGACGCGCGTTTCTAAAACGCGCGTCGACGGCGCGTTTAAAAAACGTAGTGTGTAGTAGGTAATAAGTACTTACTTATAATTAATTAATGAGAAAGGGCTCGTAAGCCATGCCCAATTGCCCATGACCCAGAAGACTAGTTCAAGGTTCTGATTGCCATCAATTGGTGTCTAAGAGCCGGTCCACACGATGCGGTGCGGCTACGGCGCGGTGCCTGTGCGGTGCCGCTGCAGTGTCCTACATACAAATATCCATGGTATGCCACACGGTGCGTTCCGGCGTCGTGTCGCCTCGCACGTATACCGGGCTTCAACTAGGCGAGACGTGGAGGGGGGGGGGGGGCGCCGAAGTAACCGGATTGTATTCACTCACTCTTCTCCCACTGCGGCATCGTATTAATAACGGTGCAGCGGCTGCGGCCCATTTGGCGAAATCGTTGCGGTGCGCAGCCGCATCGTATGGACAGATCCTGAGACTTAGAACGTAGATTAGAATAAAATGTTACCTACTCCTACTTGAAATAAAAATGAAAAAAAAAAAAACAGTACCTACTGTAGTTCCACGCGCCACTGTAATTCACTATCTATCATTAATACATACATAATATAAATTATTAACAACAATAACCTCATAGTTATTTAGTACAATCCATCAAAACAAAATAGCGTGTCCAACATTATTAATACCTACCGTGGAAAAGCAATTTACAAGATTATTTAATTTTTATTTATAAATAAAGTTTCTGTTGTTGGCAACCCAGAACATTAGGCATCACGATAGATGCGCGGGAGTGAGGTCATTGTATTATGTAATATTTAAATGTCCATTATCTTGTAGCTAATTCTGAATTCAGCACGTAGAAACAAGAATTTGACTTGAGTTGTACGCCAAAATATTGACCAAACTTGACTTGTTGTGGTATTCATATTATGTCAATGTTTACATTGTTAGCGTTATCATGACTGATGGTTAAAGTCATTACATAATTTTTAGGGTTCCGTTAAAAAACGGAACCCTTATAGATTCGTCATGTCTGTCTGTCTGTCTGTCTGTCTGTCTGTCTGTCTGTCTGTCCGTCCGTATGTCACAGCCACTTTTTTCCGAAACTATAAGAGCTATGCTGTTGAAACTTGGTAAGTAGATGTATTCTGTGAACCGCATTAAGATTTTCACACAAAAATAGAAAAAAAACAAATAATTTTGGAGTTCCCCATACTTAGAACTGAAACTCAAAATTTTTTTTTTCATCAATCCCATACGTGTGGGGTATCTATGGATAGGTCTTCAAAAATGATATTGAGGTTTCTAATATCATTTTTTTCTAAACTGAATAGTTTGTGCGAGAGACACTTCCAAAGTGGTAAAATGTGTGTCCCCCCCCCTGTAACTTCTAAAATAAGAGAATGATAAAACTAAAAAAAATATATGATGTACATTACTATGTAAACTTCCACCGAAAATTGGTTTGAACGAAATCTAGCAAGTAGTTTTTTTTTAATACGTCATAAATCGTAAACTTATCGTTACTTGCTGCTACGGAACCCTTCATGGGCGAGTACGACTCGCACTTGGCCGCTTTTTATTTTTTTTGATAGACAGCCCGTCAAGATTCTCGCTAACTACCAATGAATTCCAAACGATTATTACTTGCACCTGTAATAAAAATATTTAGGTACTGCTGGCAAAATTAATGTACTTAGGTACATTTTTAGGGTTCCGTTGCCAAATGGCAAAAAACGGAACCCTTATAGATTCGTCATGTCTGTCTGTCTGTCTGTCTGTCTGTCTGTCTGTCTATCTGTCTATCTGTCTGTCTGTCTGTCTGTCCGTCCGTATGTCACAGCCACTTTTTTCCGAAACTATAAGAGCTATGCTATTGAAACTTGGTAAGTAGATGTATTCTGTGAACCGCATTAAGATTTTCATACAAAAATAGAAAAAAAACAAATAATTTTGGAGTTCCCCATACTTAGAACTGAAACTCAAAAATTTTTTTTTCATCAATCCCATACGTGTGGGGTATCTATGGATAGGTCTTCAAAAATGATATTGAGGTTTCTAATATCATTTTTTTCTAAACTGAATAGTTTGCGCGAGAGACTCTTCCAAAGTGGTAAAATGTGTGTCCCCCCCCCTGTAACTTCTAAAATAAGAGAATGATAAAACTAAAAAAAATGTATGATGTACATTACCATGTAAACTTTCACCGAAAATTGGTTTGAACAAGATCTAGCAAGTAGTTTTTTTTTAATACGTCATAAATCGTAAACCGCAATTTACCTTTCATTCAATGTTACTTGCTGCTACGGAACCCTTCATGGGCGAGTACGACTCGCACTTGGCCGCTTTTTGTAAAAGTTTTATTAAATAAATTATATTTTATTTTTATAAAATATATTTAATTATTTTTATTATATTATTCTTTCCTCAGGAAATAACTGCAAACTCTGTTTTAGTTACGTATCGTAAAAGATAGATGACCGTAGAGGCATAGGCCTATTTGCCAATGAATATACATATACATATCGATACTGGAAATTTCAAATGTCGTAAGGGACGGAATACAATGTCCCTTACGACATTTGGAATTTCCAGTATCGATATATGTATAGAGCGATCACCAATCTGTTGACCAAGATTGATTTTTAAGTTATTGTACTCGACTGCACGACAACAAAATGTTTTTCATGCGTATCTATGTATGTTTGTTTGTTCCCTCTGTATTTTAACAAGTCTGTGTCAAATAAACCTAGTTTCTTTCTTTCTTATGCATTACTTATAGAAAATTTCCTAATTCATTGCATCTTCTTAGCTAGATAAACTCTTAGCGTGGCGTATCGCGATTCGGGTAGCATATCATGTAGCATACCGCGTTGCGTTTCGCGTAGCGTATCTCGTGGCGTTTTTCGTAGCGTATCTCGTAGCGTTTTTCGTAACGTTTTGCGTAGCGTATCTCCTAGCGTATCGCGTAGCATGTCACGACGCGTAGCGTATAACTCTTATTAAGTTGGTATTGAAAGGAATGACGATAGTGACGATGGGCCGGTAAATAAAATAAATAAATTTAATTATTTTCCTATCATTCATTCTACAACAAATTGTGGTTATTTGCGCGCAAATATTCCTTTGTTTGCTTCATTTGACCTGAAAGAGGTAGGTATTGTGTTTTACCTACTATGTGGTCCCTGGTGTATCTACATACGTCATTTGGTAAATTCGAATACCTGTGAATCGTTGCTAAGGTAACAATATTAAATCGCCTTTGTATGCGGTCTATTTTTGTTATGGTAAACCATGGGTGAACCATTTTGTTTGTTACATTTATTTGTAACAATATAGCCGTTTCAAAAGCATGACACGTACACAAATACGAACACGACACGACATGACAGAGGAAGAAGAAGAAGCACGTTATAAAATTATTTTTAATTCTGAATATTGTATTTAAAATT
The DNA here is from genome assembly GCA_963680765.1 of Agrochola lychnidis. NCBI lineage: Eukaryota > Metazoa > Arthropoda > Insecta > Lepidoptera > Noctuidae > Agrochola > Agrochola lychnidis. Next base: position 4,429,700 of record OY796863.1, on the reverse strand, counting down.
CGGATCTTTCAGTGAAAAACACTAATTAATTTAAACCTTATTTCTCAACTTACTTTGCATAATCGTGATGGCTGTGTTTTTAGCAACCATTCGATTTTTTTTTTCAATAATAAATAGCTCGGTCGTTCGTTTTAATATTGCAATAAAATACCAGTAAACATATTGGTGTCATTCACCTGCAGCTTATAAAAACGTAACGAAAAATTGTTTTTATTTTTATTTATTTATACAGTTAGTCTTTTAATTTAGTACTTAGTGTAAATAGTCGGTTGTGTTAAAAACGTAAAGTTATATTACTAGTGACTTTAAAATAACATGAGAAACGTAAAAAAAAGGAAAAATATAAACGTTTTGCGTTATTTTTAAGTAGTAAATTCTGATGATTTCATGATTATCACTCGAAGCCCGATTTTTTTTAATATAATTAATCTGACTAGCCTTTTCCCACTACTAGACAAGCTACGCTTGCCGGGGTTGGTCAGTGGATGGGTGACCATCTTTACATATCGAGACTCCTCCTGGTCCCGGACAGTCGTTACGGGTCGTCAGAAGCCCGAAAGTCTGACAACCAGTCTTACCAAGGGGTATCGTATTATCCAGTTACTGGGTTGTGGAGGTCAGATAGGCAGTCGCTCCATGTAAACTACTGGTATTCAGCTGCATCCGGTTAGACTGGAAGTCGACCCCAACATAGTTGGGAAAAGGCTAGGCAGATTGATTTTTTAGGGTCGGCTTCCAGTCTAACTGGATGCAGCTGAATACCAGTAATTTACATGGACCGACTAAATAAAATCAAGAACAACAAAAAGTATTTTCTACTAGGTACTACGCAACACTTCGGTCTATTTTCCCAATTTTTTTTATCATGGTCTCAACTCCTCATCAGCTCTTCCCAACAGAATTAGAATAGAAAAGAGTAACTTTATTCACTTCACCCAACCTACTCAAATCGTCACTACACCAATCCTGAAGACGCTAGTACATATCTACATCTCCCAATAGCCCAGTAACTCCAAAATCTGCTAACAGGCAACAAACGGCAAGGTGTAAATCAGGATTAGTGTAGTTATCGAGTACCTAGCAAGGAGCGCCAACGGTCGGGGTAACCTTGTTCTGAATTATGCGCCCGCGCAGCGTCAGGTGACGTCAGCGACACCGGGCGTGGTCGCGGTCTCGATGCCACGAGGAGATTCGGATATTATGTGGTGCGGTACTGTCATTTTGAACACATAATAACACAAGGTTGCATGGAAGTCATCGCAGAAAGCGATAAGGCTGCCTATTGTATGTTTTGTAGTGTTAAATTTATTTTTTGCTTTATATTTTCTGATGTACAATAAACTTATAATACTGGGTTATTGGTTATAATATGTGGGCAATCCGCTAAGGGGATGCAGGCGAGGTCATTTGCAACTAAATGACCCCAGATCCCTATGCCAATTATTATTGCTATTTTATTTAATTATTATTGTTATATTATTTATTGATTATTATATTATTTATTGATTATAATAATTATATGCTTTCGGTCGTAATCGGTCCATCTTGTGGAAGGCCTTCCAACGCTACATCTTCCGGTACGTGGTCGCCACTCCAGAACCTTTCGACCCCATCGGCCATCCGTTCTGCGAGCAAAGTGCCCTGCTCATTTTTATTTCATACATTTTAAAATATAAAATTACTCGAAAATGATTGACATTGGTATATGGGGTCATTTAGTTGCAAATGACCTCGCCTAAATCCCCTTAGCAGATTGCCGACATAGGTATAACCAATAACCCTGTATATAAGTTTATTGTACACAAGAAAATATAAAGCAAAAAATAAATTTAACACTACAAAACATATCGTGAGGAAACCGGCATGCCTAGAAGATATTTCTCGACGGCATGTGAAGCCAAGTCAGAGGCCCATGGGCGGCTTTAAAAACTGACACCAGGTAAGTCACTATAACCACACGAAAAGAAGAACATTGTTATTTCGTTTTAATAGAAATTAAATGAAATCATGAAAGGTACATCACTACAGTATTATTAACTTGTTTTCTTGTTGTCGATCTTGCAAATAACCCATAAATCTCTTATTACGATTATCAATGGCGCATTGTAAACAGCCGACACAAATATTGTAGCAGCTGTTTTATTATTATTTACTCTGTATCGTGATTTCGCACCTGGTGAAGTAGGTAGTAGAATTCTTCAGTATTTTAAATGTCTTTTTTTTCTAACCTAAACAAATGTACATACAGGGTTATTGGTTGTAATAATGTTGTCGGCAATCCGTTAAAGGTATATTATTATTACTATTCTTTATTTATCGGACAACAACGATCCAGCGTGTTAGTAAACAATAAAATAACTTATTACTAGTGTACTGAGAGATATAGGAGAGGTCATTTGCAACCAAATGACCCCTCATGACCCCTATGCCAATGTCAACTGTTTTCGAGTAATTTTATATTTTAAAATGAATGAAATAAAAATGTCAAATGATTCGAAAATTGTTGACATTTGCATAAGAATCAAAAGGGGTCATTTGGTTATAAATGTCCTCTCCTACGTCTCCTTAATGGATTGCCAACAGTAACTATACTTCGAATCGAACCCAGGATCTCGAGATAGATACTAATCTATCTCGAGGTCCTGGGTTTTATTCCCGGGTCGGGCAAAGTGTTATTTGGTTTTTCTATCTGGAATTACTCAGTAGCAGCCCGGAGTCCGGATTTGTGCCCGGTTGATGGCAATAGGCTTGCCCCCTATTACATGGGACTTAAAAACATAACTGGCGAAATGTGGATGTCCTATGGGTACACCTCTGCCTAACCCTTCGGGGATTACAGGCGTGATGTTATGTGATGTTTTTACTGACAACTAATACCACTAATAACTGCGTTCGCGAAATTTGTTTTAGGAAAAACTACTTTAAATCCTACATATAAGGTTCAGTTTGCGCTACAACTTCATATTTTATTTTATGACTTTTTAAACTTTACTGGTCAGTCTAAAATCAACTTTCTTTTCACTTTCATAAAGTTGATGTTTGTTTAAGTGAAACAAGGTTGTAAATAGACCTCTATCTTCTTGTTGGTGGCCTGTCCTTAAAGTTTAACAAAACGCTTAGAAGAAAATGTAAAAACTCTAATATTCAATAAGAGACACTAAGGCCCGTTCAACAGAGTTCAAAATACATTTTATACAATACATCGAAAGTAAGGTCGCAACTTGCTGATAATAGCACGTACAGACAGAAAATTAAGACTTATCTAATAATCAATTGATTTGAGCCAAGATGTCGTCGGGGGCGTAGCTCAGATGGTAGAGCGCTCGCTTAGCATGCGAGAGGTACCGGGATCGATACCCGGCGCCTCCAATTTGTCTTTTTGGTTTATTAAAAAATATTTTTCATGAAGTGAGTGTACAACGCTTGGTTATATCATTATTATCGCCATTTAACGGAGATGTTTCATTTTCGGCCATAAAGTGTACGTTTATGTAAAAAAAGGAAAAAATTCCACTAATTGAGGAAAAATATTCTTTCCTGTATATTCCCCTGATTACTTCGGCACAAAAAATAATAGTTTAACAACTTATTGCCATATTCTATTCATCATGGCGTCGTTTTACTTGCATACTGCTTTCGTCCAGAAATCATTTTACATTTTAACATAATAATATCACGTAGACGTCATTTAAATAAATATGAAAGGTATGTATTTCTGTACTATATTAAGATAGCTATCTTATACAACTTTTTTGATTAATTAGAAAGTGTGATTCATCATAAAAATAAAAAAACTACTTTTGTGGATTGTAGATTTGTAGGTACTTCTGGACGAAAATGGCTAGCTGTCGATGGTCGCATTTCTCCTGACAAACATTTTTGGTTTTTATTTTGTGCCCAAAATGTATTAGGTATTATGGAAGAAAACAGTCTTTACTGTATTTAGGGGTTCGTTTCCCAGGTTTTCTAAAGTGTACATGTTATGGCTGGAGTCTGATATAAAAATGAAACGTCTCCTTACACAACTGCTAATTTTCAACAAAGTCAAAGTCAAGTAAGCTCATGGACAGAAGCGTGCATAGAAGGCACTCTTGAACGTTAAAATTTACAAGAAAAAATAGAATCAGAGATTCTTCCCTTGTCCTTTCCTAAAGGTACATACGAGTAGTTTCGTATGGAGAAGAATGGGCAAGAAACTACACAGTTAGGGTAATTCCAGGATAGGTGCCCCACTTTTTGATAGGGAGCCATAACTTATTAATTAAAAATCTATTGGCAATACGTCTTTTGCATATGGTAACGATGATCTTTAATTTATGATTGTACCTCTTTTGTTTTTACATAAGTTTTATAGATTTTGAGGAAATTGTGTCTTTTTTACCCTCTCAAAAGTAGGATAGATGCCCATCGTGAGGGATAGAAGACTCGTAGTAAAAATGCTTCAAGGGATAGGTGCCTAACGTGAGGGATAGAAGACTCGCTGTATGAATGCTTCAATATTATATGCTAATTGAAATAAAACATACTAGTTTCAATAATCAGTTTGTATTCAATATTTAACATTAATTTGTGACATCTTTTATAATTATGTCTATCTAAAATTAGTGAACAAAAGAAGCATTTTTTTGATTGGTGAAATAATAATCATCTTAAGTAGGTACCTAAGGTGAACTGCTCCTTGTTATTTTTTTCAAATCGTCGTCTTAATGTCCGTGAGGGTATTCCGTAAGTTCTGGCTATTTCATTTACACCTTTCTCATTTTTGGTCATTTCTTGGAAAGCCTTTTCCAAGCTTTCTTCAGTCCAACTAATGTGACGGGGGACTACCCCCGGTTTTCTTTTATATTTTCGAGGCATTTCTTCCACCTGCAATATGAAAACATTTATAGAAATAGTTAGGGATAGATGCCCCTAAAGGCATCTATCCCGGACAGCAGATGGGGCAACTATACTTTTAGCACAGGATAGATGCCCTTTTTAATTTTAAAAAAAGTTAAAAAGAAAACTATAATTTATAGCGTTGATTCGTGTACTTTAAACTATAATATCAGCAAATAAATTTTAAAAATATAGAATTTATAACAGAGTGAAAAGATATTCGATAGTGAATACTTACGATTATAATTTCAACGCTTGTAATGGTCTCGCCGCGAAAGATTTTTACACTCACGGGCAAAACGCGTACGCTCACGCGTGCGGTTGGCGCTGCGCTGGGGTCTGCGGGGGGAGCGCTTCCTATTACGTAGTACGATTTTAGCATAAGACATTTCTACTTAGAGTATTAAAAGCTGCGGCACCTATCCCATTGGGGCACCTATCCTGGAATTACCCTACTCTTTTTAAATGTTTTACGATATTTTGTAAATTATCTTCTATACAGGTTGTGGCGTAAATAATGGATAACCCTGAAACTGTCGATGGGCCAGATTATTATCTATCATTTACCTCACTTATATAGAGCAGTGGTGGCCCAGTGGAGAGCAGTGGTGGCCCAGTGGTAACGGCCGCGACTTACGAGTTGTAGGTCGTAGGTTCGAACCCAGACAGGCGCTTTACTTTGTGTAAATTATTTCATCACCACTGCTCTCAAAACGGTGAAGGAAAACATCGTGAGGAAACCGACATGTCCTAGAACCGAAAATTCGAAGATATGTGACATCTACCAACCCGCACTGGGCCCGCGTGGTGGATTACGGCCCGCTCCCTCTCACAGAGAGGAGGCCTGTGTCTTAGCAGTGGGAACATTAATAGGCTAATGATGAACCTCACTTATGCCAGCGCAGTGTAGTACATTTTTGTTTCGATACAGGGGCCCAAAATTGCATAATTCCTTAGAAAAAAAAAATTGAGAATAATAACTTGGTCATCCATGGGCATATGGCAATAAAAGTGGGGTAAATGATAGACGATAATCTGACCAATCGACAGTTTCAGGGTTATCCATTATTTACGCCACATCCTGTATATGTATATAAAATTCTCGTGTCACAGTGTTAGTTGCCATACTCCTCCGAAACGGCTTGATCGATTTTTATGAAATTTTATATGATATTCGGTAGGTCTGAGAATCGGTCGTAATCTATTTTTCATACCCCTAAGTGATAAGGGTGGTCCACCCCAAACATTTATATGGCAAAACAACGTTTGTCGGGTCAGGTAGTTATTTTATAAATATAATTAAGTATGTGAAGACGATGTTACCTAGAATATATCATTTACGTGTCCGCAGAAAACATTGTAAAAACTGTTCATTGTTGAAAATGCTTCGAACTTCCGTCATTTTTGTGCATTTTTACCAAATTAACTATACACAACAAAACAAACGTGAAGCGGCCTTCCATTTACAAAAACATCCAGCAAAAAAAAAAAACATTATAAGGTAACAATTTAAATGAAACATTTAAAATTCGTTCACGAATTCTCGTTTGTAACGTTTTCTTGCTCAATTTAGCAATTTTGTTCATAGTCATACTCAATAAGCATAAAGTTAATAAGTACTTATTTATTTGTTGGTTTTCAGTTTCACTCATTTTGTGCAACATGCTCTTAATTTTTTTTAAACATTAGTTACCTTGTCTATGGTAGTTACGGTAAATAAAAATTCATAACTTCCAACCCAGCACGTAACATGCCCATGACCACAATAGAAACGGGTTTTATCGACGGAAGAATAGACAAAATGACAGATAAACAATCACAATCTGTCATTTTGTCTGTTCTTCCGTCGACAAAACCCGTTTCTATGGTTGTCATGCTATGCGTGCTGTTAGCCGATGACCGGTAGAGCAGAAAATATATCATATATGAATTGCGTAACACACGATCAAACACAATCTGAATAATTTTGAAGGATATTATGATATTAATTCATTGCTTCATATGTTCGAAAAATTTGTCTGCTCAACAATGTAAATAACGCAATGAATCTTGTTGAACTGTCAAAATGAAACAGATTGTGATTGATCGAGTACGTTTTACGCAATTAAGGTGCTGCGCTGGCGTGGAGACCGCGTCGGCATTCGGCAAGCGTAGTGTGGGATGGCCCCTAGTCTCAGCTAGATATATTATGGACCGTCGACCATAAGACCAGGCACTCCAAAGACAATTTCCACGCAAACTCCGCCCCAATGCACCCAACCATTCCACTATGTGCTAAACGCTAACAAAACAGTAATAAAGTCGAATATCGCGTGCGTTCTTTGGACGACTGACTGACTGACATTTAATTCCGTGCTGAACACGAGTTCAGCACGGAATTAAATGTCAGTCAGTCAGTCTCAATTCTTATTTCGTTTTTATCTAAACTAATAATTGATCTAGAGAAAAATTTTCTTATATTTGGATAAAAAACTATATTTCCTTACTTTCAATAATTATTTTAGACATAAAAGCCGAGTAATTTTGTTTTTGTTTCAAATAATCTTTAAAAAAGACATTTTCGAATTAAAAATGGATCGAGCGAAAATGTTCCAATTACGTAACGTTCTGTCTTATATTTGGAAAGAAAAAGATCCAATAAATCATATACTAAAGTTCCATTTTGATTGTATGCGTGACTTTTTCAGAATATTAATGCAAATTAACATACAATTTAGGGAGCCTCCTCTTAAAATGGTGGCTGTGTCAGACTGGATGCAGAAGGCGGAGGACAGGGTGTTGTGACGCAGCCTGGGAGAGGCCTATACCCAGCAATGACTGCGAAAGCCTAAGTTGGTTGAAAAGAGTTGTTGATAAAATGTCAAATGTCAAAATCTTTAGCAGAGGGTTAATCTCAAAATATTTGCCTGTTCACCACCCATATTAATTGACTTAAGAGCGTTTATCCTAAAAGTTTGGCAACGTCGCAAATAGCTGTCAAATATTTCCCTGTTTTGATTAATTTGGCAATATTACTTGTATGGAAATAAGAAATGTGGCTAACTAGCGAACTAGAATATCGATTATGAAATGAAATAATTAATATCGTTACCTACATCGAACATTTAGTCTTAGATGTAAAAAAAGTGTTTGGAAACTTTCCAAATGCATTTTTTACACCTAAAACGGTCACAACATCAAATTCAGTGTTATAATTGCTATTCATTATTAATATTCTAGTTCACTAATTAGCCACATTTCATATTTCCATACAGTATTATTGCCAAATTAATCAAAGCAGCGAAATATTTGATATCTATTTGCGATGTTGCCCACTTTCAGAATAAACGCTCTTAATATTTGTTTATTTTAACAAATTCCTATTTAATACCTCATATTTTATCACTGAGCTCATAAATGCCAACCGGGAATGATATGACATTGAAAAACGACCACCTTAATACGAAAATTGCCGTGGTGTAGAACAGAGAGGATGTCATCTAACGCGTCATTAAATGCAATGTATCCAGCCATCGCAATGGCCTAGTACACTACTCGACGCTTCCTACAACCAACTTCCAGAAAATGACACACGATTCTAGACTGTAGGACAAACGCATAAAAAGCAAAATACCTTGCCAGCATTGAATAGATGGAGCGTGATTTTTGTTGAACGTTGTACAGTAAATAACCTAGGTAGGTAGTCTTGAAAATGTATCCTAGAGGCCGTAATATTGGATTAAAAGGTTGAATAGATTTGTATTCAGTGTGCTGTGAAAAGAACAAGCCTTGTTTTTCTAAGTTTTTTTCAGGTGCTCAGAAAGTAAATCAGATAGAGCATTTATAGTTTTTGTTAGTTCAATAACATCCTGGTTGGTCTTCGCGCCAACAGTCCAACCAACAGCCCAATCTAATCTTGTGTCGAGATTACGATATTTAGATCCTTGCATTTGTAAATTAAGCTATAACAGGTACCTACATACAAAAGTCCGGGATAAAATCTAAATAAATATTAATTTAAAGAGTAATTAGGTAATTAAATTAACAAAAAATACGAAAAATAAGGGCTCTAAAATCGGTTTGAAAATGTCACAAAATTGCTAATGAAGCGTGATTCTCATAATTTTTGCAAGCAATATTGTCAGGCGGAAAAAAATATTATTTCTCAATAATTATGAAAATAATTGTTGAGAATAATAATTTTAATGAGACTTATGCCCGTTTTCACTTCACTAAGTGACACTAAATGAATCCCTACATAAAAGTGCACTGTTAGATTTTCAACGCTAGGCTCAGCGCTGAGAGTTGAAAATCCAATAATGCACTTTTAAATAAGGATTCATTTAAGTGTCTCTTATTGAAGGTGAAAACGGGCATAAGCATCTTCCTATTTACTTAGTATGTACCTACTACCTACGTATCTTACCGACTGCACAAGGCGAGATAAGAGAAAAAATGCATCGCAGTAAGCAACAATGAAAGGACAGTCCACGCAACGTGAATCATTTGGACGAGATATTAATTATCTAATTATCTTCAATGAGAGTAATGACGGACGGGTCACCAGCGGAACATATAAAATTTTATTATATAATTTACTATCCGGACATAGCAATGAACATACATTAAGTTTTTTTGTTAGCAATTAGAAAATATTAATTGGATTACTTCCTGTTGCTTGTACAAAATAACCTAAATTTTTGTAGAAATAGAGATATGATAGTTTGGTAATGTAGATTTTAGTATAAACTAGGTTTTGCCCGCGGCTTCGCCCGCATGTAGGTCGCAAATTATCCTACCGAAATAAAAAGTATCCTATGTCCTAACCCAGCACTCATAGCATGACAACCATAGAAACGGGTTTTGTCGATGGAACAATAGACAAAATGACAGATTGTGATTGTTTATCTGTCATTTTGTCTATTCTTCCGTCGACAAAACCCGTTTCTATTGTGGTCATGCTAAGCATGCAGGTCATTGTTTACCATACGCCAAATTTCTTCCAAATCCGTTCAGCCATTTTAGCGTAAAAGCGTAACAAACAAACTCACTTTTGCATTTATAATATTAGTTAGGAAATAGAACTAGACAATTACCTAGATACTTTCTCTTTAATAATCTTCATCTGAATGTAAAGCTATATTAATTTTAATGCTTTGTAAATTGCTGTGCCCTGACAGGGTTCATGTAATCATGTCAGGTACTGGATCCCTTGAATGTAATGACTTATTGAAGTGAAAACTTCGTTAGGCGCGTTGGGCATTTTTGAGATGGGAAAATACAATTGAACTCGCGACACCGTTACCGACACCTCATTTTTGTAAACGCGATTGTGCACTTTATTTAGATAAGGTTACGGACCAATGATCTATACAAGTATTTTTCTTCTACCAAGGCGATCTTGTTCAAGTTTTCACTTCTGTTGGCACTCCCAGACTTCTGTTTTTTATTTTGTTTCTGTTACTAATTACCTACCTATTGAGCGCATTGTTACTTTTAAATACTTACTTCGTTTTATTAGAGGTGTTATTCTGCATGGTAGTAAGTACCAATTACGACACTATAAATATTTGCCTTAAATAAATAAGTAATTAAATAATTCAGGAAAATATTTATCCATTTAATTAAAGATGTTAGGTAAATGTATCCCGAAAACCTAACTGAACTGTAATAATATTGGCTAGTAGGTCTGTATTATGCGGAAAATGAATTAATTAGTATTCAAATGTGTGCTCTAACTGCACCTAAATATTGTGAAACATTATTTCAAAATGAATCACGTTGTTTGTTTGCTTGGCACTCTGAAATAAACATTAAATACTTCAGGAAAATAAATGCATTCAATACTTAGTTATTATAATGTAGAATTGATATTTAATAGAATATATACTGCGAAATATAATGACAAAATGCATTGTCTGATTTCCTATTCCATTAATATATTATTAAATATAATAATCGTTATCAATAAATACCTAGAACAATGTAACACCTAATGATTTATGTGCTTACAATACAATAATTTTATTTTCGGAATAACCCAAAACAGGAACTGTTAGAGGCTGTAACATAACATTTAGCATGAAACCTCTTCCCTCCGGTTGACGCCTTAAGCCGAGGTTCGTACCCCACAGGGGGTGCCCTTAGCGAGCATTCACCTAGTGCAGGGATGGCGAACCTCTCTACATCTACGTGCCATTTTTTCCAAATAAACATTGAATATTGCCGTGACGTGCCAACAAACCATCTTGACTTAATAACTCCTGGAAAAATATTACATAAATACTTTCATAATTCACAATAATACCTTTATTATTATACAGTAATTTTACTATTTATTTAAAATAAATAAAGAACAAATTAGTCCGACTTCTGCTGTTGCAAACTAGATGACTCAAGTACCTAAATTCTTGAAATGATGTCGTGCCCAAATCATTTGGTTACGTGCCACCAATGGCACGAGTGCCATTGGTTCGCCACCCCTGACCTAGTGCATAACCCCTGGCTGGAAGTTTAAGTGTAGTAGCTTAAGGCACCCACAGGAAAGCCCGGTTAAGTAGTCACGATCTCAGAGGTCAACTACGAGATGCCCTACCTAAAAAAAAACATGAAACCTCCTCGGGTTTGTTATAAATAAATGACATGAATATAATATGACAAGCATTGTTATGAAGAAAATATTACTTAGTGGGTCGGCCATAGATAATACGCTTAGGGTCGGCTGCCCGAGCTGACAAGCGCATGTCATGAAAAAGAAAATGTAAAAAGTAAATTTTTAATCTAAATAGGTAATTATTCGAGTTACAGGTATAACAAACAAGTGTTTAATTTACGATCCGGTACCTTGTATAATTTATTTAACCGACAGTTATTATAGTACTGTGACGGGGTCGTTCAAAGAAATTAAAAACTTCTAAAGTTTTAAAGATTAAAATCAATCTAAGTATATCATTTTATGTGATGACGTGAACTGCCATCCCATCCTGTCTATATTATTTTCTAACCCCGGGTCCACCCTCGCGAGTGCGCCTCGTGGAGTCCTTACCTCGAGCCGCGGCAAGCAGAGGCTTCTACACGAGTACTACCCATCCACACTCTTGTTTTATTTAATTGCCCACCACGCCTCGTGTCCTTTGACTCCGGTCAAAAAACCGACACCGAGAGGACGCGCGCGAGGCGAGGCGAGACACGACGAGAGGAGGCGAGGACGCCATCCACACTATCGCGCTCGCTTCACCTCGTCTTGCCTCCTGGAGAGTGTGGATCCGGGGTTATATTCTTAATTCGAAATAGTGTTTGTCTTATAAAATTTATGCCATCAACTTATACCCGCGGAAGTTGCATGGTAACACCACGTAGGCTAAGGTCTCTACAGTACCCACGTACTTAGTAAATAACGTTTACTAGGTAAATAATTATTATCACTAGAAGTACCTACCTACGTGTAACAGGAAACGAATGTAAATTAATGCGTAAGACACATAAATGTAAGTAAAGAATGGATTAAAACGCAGTCACTGTACATATATTTACAAACAGCTTCACAGTCACAAGACTCGGAAACATCAATCACTTTTTGTGAATCATTTGTTTTCGACTTATAACTACGTCATACCGCTCGTGACGTAATTAATGCAAGATCGCACTTACTCGTTTGTTATACCATAAACTAGATGCTGCTATTAATGAGAAAAAAAAGGTCACTTTGAAAAAAAAAAACGCGTGTTTCTTAAGAGGCACGTCACGGCTCGGAACTACAAATCGAGATGTTTGCAAAATTCAATTTCAAACACGTTGCGCTAGTTTGAGTGCCTGTCGGAGCGATATACACCTACAGTGAGCAATACTACCACGCACACATTGACAATTATTGCTTGACGCTATAGTACTACTAGCTTTCGATAAATTTGGATGTGTTCCGTAATACAAAAAAATATGAATGAAATTTTAATGAATTTCCATTTTTTTTTCGATAATTTGTAATTTGATAACATAAACTATGCTTCTGCGGAAACAATATTACAAATATTGTTGTTTATAATACAGAAAAAACAATATGAAAACATGTCATTTACGCTGTAAAAATGTACGAAATGCAATTCGCTTACACTTCATTTAAAGGTAAGTTTTTGTAAATCAAAAGACGTAGGAGCCTAGATAAATACTGTCTCAATTCGAATATCAACATAATATGGTGGAAATATGCTCAAATTGCAAATGATTTATGTACTACGTTTGTATGGACAATTCATGCGTCGCCGCATTCTTAAGGCGAAAGCGTCAAGGTAGCCCGCGAAATTCAAATTTTCTCACGTTTTTTGCAATTTGCAGGTCAGTAAGTATTAGGTTGTATAATCTAAATATGATTCGCGGCCGTAATGTTTATTTATAGAATTATAACCATAAAAATCATCAATACAACTCTCTAAGTTCATATTATCGTATTGAATGACTATTTCATGAAATCATGATATTTGAGGATTATGCTAACTTAAGGAGTTGTATTGCCGATTCTTATGATTATAATTCTGTAAAGCCAAAGTTACGGTCGTGAATTATATTTTAATCAACATACAACCTGACACTGACCTGCAAATTGCAAAAGACGAAAGAAAATTTGAACTTAATATAAATAAATAATCGTTTATTTGCTTAGAATGGTACATAAAATGAAGGTGTTTACATTTTTTTTAGATCTCTGTACAATCTACCTTAAATTAGGCATGCAAACATTGAAAGTAAAGTAGTAATTACAAAAAAAAGTCAATTAATTTAAAATTGTCAAAAAAATAATAAGAAGAAAATACACAATGTCAATAATTAAAATCTAAAGTCTAGTGTCATTTTAGAAAATCATTATTGAATAAAAAGAATAACACATATTCTTTTTATTCAATATTCTCTGATTCATTGATATTTATTTGGTAAATTGGTTTTAGCAAACTTTTTTACACGTCAAACTTTTCGAAATTAGAAGAAAAACTGAAAAAAAAGAAAAAAATTCAAGAGCCCCATTTAAAGTCCACATATTATTTTGGCAATCGAACATAAATTCTATGTTTATAAACGTCATCCAGAAGGAAGAAAACGGATCCAAACTCAGGTTAAAGTTTAGCAAACAGGCAATCTGTTTAAAATCTAGATAATAATAATCTTTCAGATAGTTCAGGAAAAAACTGAAGATGAAAAGCTTCCCTGCATTGTTATCTATACTAATATTATAAAGAAAAAACTTTTGTGTTTTTTTTATAATGAATAAACTCAAAAACTACTGGACCAATTTAAAAAATTCTTTCACCGGTAGAATACTATATTATCACTGAGTAACATAGGCTGTTTATTTATAAAGTTATCACGCGGACAAAGCCTACGCGGAAGCTAGTTTTAAAATAATGTATCAATTCTAATTCCTCTGACCCATGTGTTTGTTTCGTGGGGTTATAAAGCTTCAGCAATTAAATGAAGGAATCACATGAAAATCCTTGACACCCATGCAGTTAAAGATTTCTAGTATTTTATTAAAAACAATTGGCGTAATTGACTTTTAATGACTGCAGAAGGATCGTGGTGTGAGCTGTACCTAATAGTACCTATTGAAGACTGAGGTTAAAATAGAGGCTGATAATAAACGAGCAGTAGAAGGTGCTTCCCAGCCCGTCCCATCCTTGATGTCCTCCCTCCGGTTGACGCCCTAAGCCGAGGTTCGTACCCCACAGGGGGTGCCCTTAGCGAGCGTTCATCTAGTTTTAATTTGCATAGTTGAATAACCCCTGGCTGGAGATTTTAAGTGTAGTAGCTTAAGGCACCCACAGGAAAGCCCGGTTAAGTAGTCATGATCTCAGAGGTCAACTACGAGATGCCTACTTAAAAAAAAAAAAAGAATGAAGAAGGTATTGGTAGTCACCTAGACATTTAGACGGAATTATGATGCTGTGCGAACTGTGCAGCATAGGTCTGTTTGTCTGTCTCAAGCGATAAAATCTAAAACTACCGAACGGATTTTCAAACGGTATTCACCAATGGACGGAGTGATGCATGAGGAAGGTTTGGGTGTATAATTCATTAAGATTTTGTGTAAACTGGATTAAATATAACGATGATTGTTGAAGATGTCGGAAAAAACCATGCCGACTGAGAGCTTTACTGGCGTGTGCGTTACGGTGGTACACACGGCTACACATCAAGCTATTCAATTCCAGTTTATGCTGATCTCGCATTGTATAGGATTTCTGGACAGCGCGAGGTCAGCTTATATTGGAAATGTATAACTTGATGTGTAGCCGTGTGTACGTTTCCGTAGTATCCTATAATATGTGTACCTATGCTCTCACATCATATTCAGTATTTTTCTACATGCGATCTCTTCTCACGATAGACTTCATGCTAACTTAACCTCGAACTTGAAGCTGCACCTTGAAAGTTTTTAGGCCATTTATCTGTTGTTGCCGTTTTCCATAGTCACGTAGAAAAACGGCAGCACATAGTCATGTGCTACAGCTAATCACAAAATACGGCATTCTAGTCTTTATAATCAGGCTTGGGTGTGATTATGGTCCTTGTAAGGTAATTTAAATAGTTTCATAGGTGTACTCTATGGGAAAAATACACAGATCACGGTTTAACTTTACTTTTCTGAGAAAAGTTAGGGTTTCATACGAATACGAATCCATTTTTATTCAAATAAAATAGTAAAATATTGGCCAAGTGTGAGTCGGACTCGCACACGAAGGGTTCCGTATTCCGTACCCTCGTACAATAATGAAAACTACGTTTTTTTTACTTTAGTAAAAAAAAAACACGTTTCTTGTATGGGGATCCCTTTAATATTAACTTTATTTTATTTTTATTATTTTTTGTTATAGCGGCAATAGAAATACACAATCTGCGAAAATTTCAACTGTCTACCTATTACGGTTCATGAGATACAGCCCACTGACAGACAGACGGACAACGGAGGCTAGGGTTCCGTTTGACATTCTTCGGGTACGAAACTCTAATAAGGTTCACATTAGTATGAAACGCTGTCTAGTCCCCGAAGGTCTAAGGCCTAGCCGTATGACCCTACCATAATAATAATAATTTATGGTGTTTGAAATCCTTTAGCGCGCTGCATCTGAGTCATTGATATTCACAAATGATTCAGTTGGTACAATATAAGGTCGGAGCTCCTTGTAGGTAGCGTAACATCATCGCGTGCACAGTATAAATAAGTAACAGTATTTTAAAAGGTCAGAAAATGAGAATACAGTTCTTCAGGATAAACACTTTTATTCACACACACTTCAAATCACAATCCTTCCTCGACTAGAGACAAAAATAGAATGCCCGTGTTCGCGTGTGCAACTCTTTTAGCGCCCGAGTGAATGAACGAATGAACGTTAGAGTGAAGTGTTGGCGAATGATAGGTCAGTCAATACACTATCTAAATCACGCGAACACGCACATTGAAATGTAAAATATGTATAAAATAAAGGATGATAAATATTACTACAAAAATACAAGTAGTCCTTAATTATATCAAAAATGCTAACAGTATTCTGTCTTCATAGAAAACGGCCGAAACGACGCGCTTCGCAATCTTAGTGTAACTGTGTAAGTATAAATCAGTGTGTAGTATGTGTAGTTATCTTAGTGTAAGAAATTTGTCATAATCGTTTACGAAAATAAGTTCGCAATAAAATTAGGGTAAAGGGGGCCTACCATAAGCTCACAGAGGAGTATTATTTTAATATTACTTCAGTGTGGGAAAGAGATGAAATTCTACAGGACGTATAGCTCTATCTCTTTCTCACACTGAAGTAATATTAAAATAATACTGCTTTTGAGCAGGTGGTAGTACCAGTACGCAATAGTCTCGAATGCGCGGCAGTTTACGCACGGACGCGGATGGTTTATCTACCGAGCGGCCGTAGATAATTATTTCAAGGTCACTGCCGAGATATAATACTGTTATTATTATACTGTGTTGTGTGTGACGGTGTGACCTTTAACACTCCGATATTAAATTGAAGTGCCTACAAGTACAAGTATGGCGCGATATTGAGGAAGTTTATTTTTGTTTTAGTTGCTTACGAGGAAAAAAACATCAAGTATTTGCCGAAATATTGGCATACAGTACATGCTTATGATATCGTAGCTTGAGTAAATCACACTAATATTATAAAGGCGAAAGTTTGTGAGTGTGTGTGTATGTTTGTCTCTTCTTCACGCTCAAACGGCTGGACCAATTTGGATGAAATTTGGCACACAGATAGTTTATAACATGGATTAACACATAGGATACTTTTTATCCCGATATTCCCGCAGGATCGAGACTTACGTGGGTGAAGCCGCGGGGCGCAGCTAGTTATTAATAAAGTAATAAAACACTTAGTATAGTCACTTCTAAGATTAATGTACTTATAAAATGTATTTATAAGTATTAATTAAGAATCAAAGGCAATTAGACTTGTAAAAGGCGCTTATAATGCCACTGCTCTTATTAATATTATATAACGTTTTCTTATATACGTCTATAAGAATAATGTTACAAGTATGAATGCTCTTAAAACTTAAATAGACTTATAAAATAACACTATAAGAGTTTCTGGCTTAATCAGAACACATATAAACCTTATATGAAACCATAGCTCTTACAAGCTTTTGTTTGTAAGGGTATTTTGCTAGTTGGGGAGTAATTACTACAACAACCTTTCGAAGTTTGAACAGGTTACATTTCATATTATTTTTGTGAATCGATATAATAATTTGTTATTTGTTAGCATGATATAATCCAATGCTATTAAAAGTCGCACTAGCTGAATCAATTAGCAATGTGTAATATTTAGGTAACGCCTAATCATTTCAAGGAATGTTAAACATTGCAGAATTACACTTCCTAGTTGCGTCATACGTTATGCGAATTTTTGTGTAAACTTTAATTATTATTCCTAGGAAATTCACAAAGTTAGTTTAATTTATAAAAGTACAATTTGTTACAAGTAAATGTTTACTTCTTTGAACGTTCTTAACACGTCGCAGTTCAATGTTATCATGAAAATAAATCTAATTATGGCGCTGACAGAAATAGTCGTTCCGTTAACCGCCATCGGCCATTGTTATTATTTCGAATTTGGAGCATGTTTGGACGGTGCGTAACCATTGGAATCGTGTTACGAAATATCTCAAATGTCTTTCTTGCGTGTGGTGAGAAGTTTGAAGCCCGATGGGACTGATATTCCTGAGTAAGTTGATAAGTTCTCAGAATAATGCTGGCCAGTTGGCCATGCCATTAATTTTTGAGTAGGTAGAGCCGCATGATAAGAAAAAAACTAAAGATTATAAGAAGTAAGGGTTTGCTCTGCTAATTATCGGTATCAGTATGCCAAAAGGGTCAAGCGAACAGTTATAACTTCGTCTAATCTTCGATCTTCCGGCTCGGTTTTGCCTCCTGAATGTAAATCCTATAGGACTTCTTAGTACTGAAACTTCCCGTTTCGTACGTGTTCCTTCCTCTTTGCGTATAATGCGTATGCTTATAGAAATTAAACAATATGGCTATCATTGACTAGAGAACGACCAGTGTAGTGACAACTGCCTTTAACTTTGACATATCGTTGACATTAGAGTCTTCATCGTCATGCATGGAAATAATAATTAGATAGTACATACTAATTCCATATCACATGTGCCCGAACCAAAATTAATTCCATCTATGAACAGCGTTCAAATTTCGAACGCGGCACTGCATCGTCTGCATCTTGGAACACGTTCACACGTTTACGTTGGGTCGTCTTCCCATCGTAATTTCCTCACGTTTTGTTATGAAAACGCTCGATCCGGCCGAAATACATGTAATAATAATGTGAATAGCGAACAGAAAATTAAATATATTCTCAACTCCACGATATCTCAGCCGCAGCCGTAGCGGAAACATGAAGCAAAATACAATAAACGCTATCTTTCGCTGACATTTTCATGTTGTAAATTCACAGACAAGACAATATTATACTGACATTGATAAGTAACATTAATGTCCCAAGACGTTAATGAATGAAGGGATAGAGTAAGTACCTATTATATTAATAGTTTCAAAGAAAACCATAAGATATACAAAGTGGAACTTACTATCAGTTAGACATACACCAAATAAAACGCTATTCGGTGTGCAGTCTAAGTACTCGTGATCGCAATGACAATGTCTCATTGTTTCATGACAGATTCCTTTGACTCACTGACAAACTCCCGGTTTTTCCCCGTTGATACCTACCTAGCAGGATGTTTATCCAACGGTTACAGGGAATCTTTAAATAAACAAATATACAACGGATCAAGTCACACGGGAACTTGGATGCGGATTTGACAGATTGAATTGTGTCGACAAAAGTATCAGTTAGGTTGTGTGAATACATTCCAGTAGGTTGTAAATATGTGTGCACTTAGTGAGGTGTAGTTTGATTGTAAATGGTTGTAAATGTGTGCGTGTGAGGGTGTATGCACAGAGCGGAGGTGTAGTTTTGGCATGCTTCACTGTATTGTTCGCAGCCGCTATGTCACAAGAATAAAAAACGAGCAGAAGGCAAGCTTCCTAACAGAGTTCAAAATTCTTACCTACTTTCATAGGGCTGTCACTCGGTTATTACAGATTAAAAAACCGGGTAAGTGCGAGTCGAGATTCGGCGATGAGCACAGACGGACGGACGGATAGACAGCTGGACAGCTGGACAGACGGACAGACGGACAGACGAACGGACACGCACTGTGACTGAGGTGATCCCGTGAGTTTTCCGTTTTCCAATAACGGTACCGAACCGGTAATTATTTTAACAGTTTGTTTAAAATTAAGTAATACCTATTTAATTAATCATACTGTGAAATAATTATACACACAATGCGTGCATCGTTGTTGAACTGGGACCCTCCCATTTTTGAAGTCGGGTAATAAAATGAGCAGTGGTGGCACAGTGGTAACGGTCGCGAGTCACGACTTACGAGTCTAGGGTTCGAACCCAAGCAGGCACTTTATATAAATTATTTCATTACCACTGCTCTCAAAACGGTAAAGAAAAACATCGTGAGGAAACCGGCATGTCCTAGAACCAATAATTCGAAAACATATGACATCCACCAACCCGCACTGAGCCCGCTTGGTGGATGAGACCCAGACACAGAAAGAGGAGGGCTATTTCCCAACAGTAGGAACGTTATACCTAGGCTGATTAAGCTTATATGCTAATAAAACACGATAGTAAAGTAGGTAAGTAATTATTTATACTGTCAAATAGTTATACATACATAGATGCATACGTTGCTTGCTTTTTTTGAAGTTGGTTACTTATTAAAATACCGTGACTTATAGACGGACGGACAGACGGACATGGCGAAACTATAAAGTTTCCTTTCTGGTTTTACTATTTGACGAACGTAAGTGGTACCTACAAACCTACTAAAACAAAAATACGAAACAAATAGGAGACAAACAATAACTCGCTAATATAGGCGGTAAACCATAAGATTAATAAATAATAATTCTTATGGGAAAACTTTATGGCCATTTTTATTTAGGATACTACCTATCTCGTAACTAAATAATTCTGCAATAAGCATTAAAAATGAGTAGGTATGGGTAGATATAGATAATAACCTGACAAAATCCTTTGGATAAAAAAATAAACCTTGCTTTTCCTACTATTATTGATACACACAGTACTTACAACAATTTGCCATTTTTATTAACCTAAATGTCCGCGTCACTCGTACCGCTCTGGCACACGGCGCGCGGCGTACCCCTGAACGTTGGCTTCCGAATGAGCCGGCTCAAACCAGTTTGCCTCTAACGGGCGCCGGTGCACCCCCCGCGCGCCTTTTCTGTGACACTGCACGCACACAAAGCTGTGCGTGTAGTAGTGATCTCGCGCAATGCGTTAGTATGAAGCTTGCAGTCTGTTCCTTTTTTAGTCTTGTGGCTATGTCTTGGTTTTTATTTGATCTGAGGCAAGGTCTTACAATACTTTCGATGGTTTATTATTTTTCTGATTAAAACAACTGCGTTTAACGAAACCATGTATTTGTTTAAGAAATACAAAAAACTCATTCTTTAGCACAATGCTGTGTAAAATTCTTAAAATCACACAATGAGACGATGATGAGTCGATATTATCAATTTATCAAGCTTTACGTTTCCAAAAAAAAGCTGACATCTGACTCATTGTTCAGAAACCCAATGCCAGGGGGCCTACCACCAGCTCAAAAGCAGTATTATTTTAATATTACTTCAGTGTGGGAAAGAGATGAAGCTCTACAGCACGCGTAGCATGACCACCGTAGAAACGAGTTTTGTCGACGGAAGAATAGAGAAAATGACAGATAAACAATCACAATCTAGTCTATTCTTCCGTAGACAAAACTCGTTTCTACGGTGGTCATGCTACGCGTGCTGGACGTATAATAGCTCCATCTCTTTCTCCCACTGAAGTAATATTAAAATAATAATGCTCTATGAGCTGGTGGTAGGCCTCCAGGTCTGCTTATTCTGAGAATGTGCTTATTATCCCTAACTTAATATTAGAGCTATATATGTATACATTATATAGGTAAATTATTTCTTCGTACTTATATTGCAATTAATATTCCAGCTAAAATAATACATAGCTATTGCTTTGTTGTAACGTAAAGTAATATTGATTGTTTTGTAATAAAGTAACTAACAATTTATGATGATGGTTTAAATTTTTTACGATGGTGTATTCCTGAAATTAAAATGACCTATTTGATTATTACAAAAATGTGAAAGTAATTCTATCACGCCGAAAGCTCTGATCGTTATGAAATTTGAGCCCATGACCTGGATAGGCTACTTTTCATCCTGGGTCGCAGACGAAATCTCTAGCAATAGCAAAAAATTAATCTGCCTAGCTTTTTTCCAACTGTGTTGGGGTCGGCTTCAAGTCTAACCGGATGTAGCTGAATATCAGTGTTTTACATGAAGCAAATGCTTCTCTAATCTACACAACCCAGTTACTGGGTAACACGATAACCCTTGGGATGACTGGTTGTCTGACTTTCGGGCTTTTGACTACCCGTAACGACTTTGAAAGATCTACGAATGACAGCCGAGACAAACGGCTTTACGTGGTTTCCGAGGCGCAGAGGGGTCTTGATATGTAATGGATGGTCAGTGGTTACCCATCCACGAACCGACAAGCAAGCGTAGCTTAACCTTCGCTCGATCCGTGCAGCTGTTATTAGGTAGACGTAAAAATATCGCGGCGGGATTTTTTCACACACTGGACTTTCAACGCTCTGCTTAGCACCGAGAGTTGAAAATCCAACAGTGTTTTTTCGACGCACTGGAATGCACTCTGTTGAATTCTCAACGCTCGGCTTAACACCGAGAGTTGAAAATGCAGTGCGCGACAAAATCTCGCCGCGATATTTTTACGTCCGTGCGAACGTGGGCTAGCAGCTACAGTTTGACCAATACCGGTGTACCGCGCCTTAGGAAGGCGCGCGGCGGGACGGGGGAGCAGTGCAGGCCGCTAATTCGTCAAAGCTCTCGGCGCACGGCGCACTGTGGGAAAGCCCCATACAATGCCGTCTCAAAACCGTTTTACGTGAAAGTCGTTGAAATGGAATAAAATTAATAAATTAATATAGTCTAATAAGTAAGCTTTCTTTTCGCAATTTTTTTGTTTTTTTAAATTTAATCATAATGTATATAAATAGGCATCAAAGCTAACTCATGTTCAATGAGGTAATTTAAACGCAATACGTTACTATAATTCAACGCCACATTACTCAAAAGTTTTAGATATAAATGTACAAGTATTATACAGTTTTGGAATGCTTATAATGTCCTCATAACGTTTAGTAAATAATATTATATACATTGGTTAATAAAATAAAATTAACCAATATAGTTTAAGATGGTATATTTTTTGTGTATTTTTTAGTTTTAACGAGACTTTTTCCCTTTACCGCTGCTTGCCGCTGTCGAGATATTTGTTCTATTAAGATCTTTGTACATTAGTATATACAAGGAGAAAATAAAAATTTGCGCATACTTGCGCTTTTTCTGACACGAGATCAAAACATATCGCGAGATAAAATTATATTTTTTTTTCATTTTCGTTTTATTTCTCATAAAATTATTTTTTATTTATTAAGGTCAAATTGATAAAAAGTTAATTACAGTGATGAGTATTATTAATGGTTTTTTGTGGTTTTGATACAGTTTTGACCACCTTACTTGATGAAATATGGCCAATTATCTATTAGGGTCGAATTAAAAACAGGTTGGTTATGGGAAGAGTGCAAATTATCAGTTTCTTATCTTTTTGCACATTGCACTATTTCATTGGTCAATAAAAGGAAGGCGAACCCTGAAACATTCACAGTTGTTGGTCAGATATTCAGTTGCCCTAAAAAGCAGTTATTGCTTATTTTAAAATATTCGCAGAAGTTGACTGATTTGAAAAATGGGTGAATTTGTTTGTAGTAAACGAGAGTTGTGCAATTTGTTGATAAATGGGCATAATGTAGAAGACTACTTACAAGAAAATTTCAATTTGTCACCAGAGGATATGGCTACTGTGGTCTCCTACATTCAAATAAACTTATTACTATAGTACAGCCCAACTGTACGTAAATAATTATAACGTATTATATGCCTTCCTCTGTGCATAAAATACTTATTTACGGCGAAAAAATCATTGAGTACTATGCTATTTTACCTATCGGACAATTGTGCGAAGACGCGCAAGAATCCCGAAATAAGGATTACAAAAAAATTTTACTTCATCATTCTAGAAAGTGTTCAAGAGCGGCTACCAATGAAGACGTGTTCCATACCTTATTGTACACTTCTGATCCATATATATCAAGTTTGAGAAATATCTCAGAAACAATATCGAAAGAACTTTTAGATGAAGCCAAGGCCCTTCTTGTTGTCAATGAAAATCTGTAGGAGCTTGCTAAATTGTGTACATATTTTGTTTTCTCGTTTGGTACTATGTATATTCCGTTTTATGTAAATTAAACAAACATATATTGTATTTTTTTTCATAAAAATGCATGTATTTTTTTAAGTTTTATTTTAAAATTAATTAATAAACAGAATTTTTAAAATCAAAATTATTTCCATTAAACTTTATACATCCAAGTATATGTGTGCAAAATTACAGCTCATTTAGTTTTGAAACAACTGAGATACAGAGTTTTGAGACGAAACATACGCGATTTTCCCACTGTGCGGCGTCCCGCCCGCCGCTCATTGGTCACCACTGCCCCCCGCCTCGCCGCGTATACCTAAGGCGCGGTACAGCGGTATTGGTCAAACTATAGTAGCTTGTTATTGATGTCGACGTGTGTACCATACCTTCGCGCTAACAGTGACGAACGGAGCGGAAAGCATCTTCGCAAAAACGCTAGACAATAGTCTTTTAATTTGAATACCTATCTACCACATACACACTACAATGGATTTTTTTGTTCACTTATTTTGCGCTTGGCATGTTCGTAGATAATTGAATGGTGAGTTTGTTCGTTTGTTACACTATCACGCTAAAACGGCTGAACGTATTTGGATGAAATTTGGCACATGGATAGACAACGACCTAGGTTAGCACATAGGATAATTTTTATCCCGATATTCCCACGAAATAGAGGCTTATGCGGGTGAAACCGCGGGCAAAAGCTAGTACTTAATATGATAATGAAAAGTTGATAAATTCTGTGACTGTTGTTCGGTGTTTGCAACAGTTTGCAACTAGAAAGTGTTTAAATTCCGACTCTTTGTTTAAAGACTGATAAAATTGTTTTATCAGTCAGTATAGACTTTTCCAGATGAGTCAGCCTAATAAAATATATCAGGCTGCGTCATTTGGAAAAGTGGAAACTTTGGGAACATAGTGCATCTGGAACTTTCTGATGCCAAAATTATTAGTAGCAGCTAGAGTTGCCAACTTTTTTATATCAAATATAGTATTTTCAAAGCCATTGCTTGTAAAAATATAGAAGACGAAAAAATATAGTAGGTAGGTATATTATTTTAAAAACATTTTTTTAATATTTAAAATATTCCTTTTTTTTTGCTACTATGGGTATGGACATTTAAAAAACAAAACTTATTAACAAGTTTTGTTTTTTAGATGTCTCATAACAATTTTTACACTTTAAATTAAGTTTACAAAATACCATAATTCAGCTTTTATGAGATTAATACTGGCCCTATTGCGATGATTTCTCCATTTTGTATTGAGATAAAAATATAGTAGTTGCGCCTACTATGTTTTTTCTTCAAAAATATAGTATTTAGGCCTCTAATATAGCAGGATACTATAATTATATAGCAGGATTGGCAACCCTAATAGCAGCACAGCCGTGGTTGCCGTGATTATTATAATATTTACTTTTTTACTAGAGTAAAGATGACTATTTTATAAAAACTTGTTTTCTGGTGTCCTTTTACTTAGTTTATCCAGTTAAACCAATATCGATACTTACTGAAAAGTAACCGAATAAGTTTCGTATGATTTAAGTTTAAACAGTTAAATATGTAATAATTACTAGCTACTGCCCGAGGCTTCGCCCGCTTGTACCCTAATTCTTTTTTTAATTAAAGTAGCCTTAGTTACTCCTTATAGCATCAGTTATCTGCCAGTGAAAGTCTCGTCAAAATCGGTCCAGCAGTTTCGGAGATTAGTCGGAACAAACAGACTGACAATTTTTGTTTTTTATAGCCGTTTCATATGCATTTAGTATTACAAACATACACTTCGATTTTACTTATTTGTAAAGATAAGATGGAGATTGCATTTCTTTAACTTTTTTTACCAAAGAAAAACCTATCTTCAAACAGAAAATATTTTTTCGTTTTCAACCGAAAATAACATCCATTTTCGGCCGAACTCCAGTTGTAGTCAACAAATAATAGTTTTATCGAAAAATACCTCGATTTGTCAGACCAACGTTTACCATGTGTCGTGCCACCCATCATCTCCTGAACAGACATAATAATAATAAATCAATAAAGTCAGTATGGTAAATATATGTTTTCGATTTTATTAATGATCACATATTTGTTTGGGGATTGCCCATTATTACTATTTCAAGTCGCGACCTCGCCCCGTGGTTAGATTCAATAGTCGGGCAATTCCGAAACGAAAGACATAAATAAAATGGTAAACAACATCTACATCTATATTTAGATATAATAAAATATTAACGAAGTCGAAACTGTACATTGAATAATTTTGAAAAAAAGTAAGTGCTACGCTACGAGGTGTGGGGAACGAGTCTGATGCCGAAAATGTAGTTTTTAGAAATTTTGTACGTTTGTCTGTTTGTCTGAATGTATGATCTGGATTGGCTCAAAAACGACTGAACGGATTTGGATGAAATTTGGCACGCAGATAGTTTATAACCTGAATTAAAACATAGGGTACTTTTAATCCCGGTAGAACGTCTAAGAAAAACATCCTAGCAAAAGCTAGTCTATCTAGGTACATATAGTACGCGCGCGATTACTAGTCACCGTCCGAGGTACGTAAGCGGTGAGACGGGGGAGGTAGACAAAGGCCAAGCTAACTCAGTCTGCCAATTTTGTCAATGGCACCCTCCCCCGTCTCACCGCTCACATAGGTACCTCAGGCAGTGACTAGCAGTCGCGCACGTACTATATAATACAAATCTTAGACGCTTGAAATGCACAAAAGTTCCTTAAGACGCAGATATATGCCAGTGACCTTGAATGCTTAGCTTGCGTGTTCTGTACTGAGCTCACGCAACGCGTCGTACGTCCAGCTAGTAATACTGCCCATCCAGGAGCGCTGTCCCAAATTAGACGCATTATTAATTTATTATACACAAAACAAAAGGAATTTTAATAAAACACTTATACTAAAAGATCAATTATTAAATTATGTTTAAAATGGTGAAGGTTTCAGAAAATACGTGTGATAGATTTTGCGTGATTCTCCGTTTTTTTTTTTCTGCGTTAGACATATCTTTACAAATTAATTTCACTGTGTAATATAAACATAATCTAAAATATTCATTTATAAAGTTATTAAGAAAATGCTCTAATTTAACATATATTTTTTCCAAATCATTAACACTATTCGTTTAGACGTGATCTTCAGTATAAAATCATTAAAAGTTGGAGGTGAGCTAGATGGAAGGATTGAAGTAGGGACATAATTTTTGCCAATAATTCTGTCATAAAAAGTATTCTGCAAAATCTTCATTTATTTGAAAATATAATTTAATCCACATGAGAATATAATAACAGAATTAGATCATGTGGATATCCAGGGAGGGGTCTCCAATTCTCGTCATTAGCTCACTTGCTGCCGACACCCGTGGGCCGTGGTGTTCAATTGCTCGCCGCGATTCATACGGGATCGTACTACATGAGCTATATCACTTTATCAATGCAGGCTATAACGTTTTCATGACAACTGTGGTTTTAAAACACAGGCACATGGATTTTGTAATGACATATGTTATTTATTAATGTGAAACTTTTATTACATCGTTTCAAACTTTTTCGTCTGTGTCTTGCATGTTGCGTGACGGTCGGCCGCGGAGTAGGGATAAAGTGAAAGGCGCTCGTCAGAGCAGCCAAGGCCAAGATGGCGGCGCCTATAGAAGTTTCACTTTTACCGTGGTTTCATAAAACCACACAATCCTTTTTTTTATTTATTACTTCAAGCACAGAAATGTACAGAGGCGGACTTAATGCAATAGGAATTTTCTACCAATCAACCTTTGGGTGATGCAGACACAAACTGTGGTACAGCCCGATTCAAACTTAATGGTGGCTCGGAACATGAGGCGAGTCGCTGCGCAGAAACAAATTCATGTGTCAGTGGGGGTGAGGGGTGCGGTACTGCGCAGCGAGTAGCTAACTTCCGAGCCGCCATTAAGTTTGAATCGAACTATAGGTGCAATTACAAAAATGGAGGAATAAAAAAAAAAATATTCAAATATGAGATACACATATACTTATTACAAACTATAAATATAATATATGTATAGGCCTTATTATTACATATATAAAAATAAGCACAAATAAACATAGCATAACATGTTCTTTTTACAATAATAATGTAGCAAAGTATTCGCTTTTCTGAGCAAATTATTCTCTTTTACAATTTTGTAAGTGGCCCAATTGAAATAAACTACACTCTGCATTCGACTTTGACTTCGAAACGCATTCCTTTGTACTCGTTAGGGTTTTCTGGGATTTAAATTGAGGCGTTTGTTTACAGTAAAATTCGAATATTTTAATGACTGGGACAAAATGTATTGGGGGCTTTCCAAATTGATTTTGAAGCATGAACTCTCTCACTATGTCAGTGTACGCCATAACGTTTTCATGACACATTTCTAAGGTTTAAATTTTAAAACATAGATTTTGTCATGACATGGTTATTATTTTGCAATAAAATGTAGCAATTCTCTTTTTTTTTTGCAAGTTGTTGACTTTTTTTTTTGCAAGTATACCTGTAAAAGGTTAATTGACATAAATAATACTGGCCTAATTGGAATAAATGATTCGACTTTGACTTTGACTTACATTTGCACTCGTTAGTCAGGGTTTTCTGGGATTTAAATTGACGCGATATTTCAATGATGTATCATGTTATTGGGGACTTTCCAAATTGATTTTACAACGAATTGGGCTATAAAGTACAAAGTATCATCCATGTACAGACAAACTATGTTCTTTATGTCCCTCGGCAAACCTCGTGTTTCGTCAGTCTCCCTCGTCCGATTTCTATCAGTTGCCCTTTGCACTTGGTGCAGACCGGACGCTCTCAATCAACTTCGAAGTATATAGAGTTGTTAATACTCTTTTAACTTAATGTAATTTGTTTAAAAAATGGGAGAAAAGTCGCTAAAGTCGCAAGCCGACAGATAGGAAAATAGTTTTACAGCTCTATATAGTTCACACGGAAATCGAAACAAAACAACAATAAAGTACTTAGTTCTAAATTCAAATTATCATACTTACACGATAAATCTAATAATTGATGGACATGGAAATTTGCATTCGTTTGTATTCGGAAATCCGATGATACCCGAGGGGCATTAAGAAAATAGAAATACTGTAGGTATCTAGTCTACATAATGTTTGTAAGAATACGCGCAACTTGCATATACCTATACAATGTGCCGACATCAGCCGTCGGGCAGTAGCCCACCAGACACAACTCCCGTCTAGACGGACGATCCTCCCTTTTCTATAGTGGATGAGAAACTATACACCCTGTTCCTCATACATCTGTTTTTTTTTTTTATTCAAACACAAAAGTTATACACTTTATACATACCACACAAACCATCGCGGGTTTAACAGCGGTATGGCCAGACTCGGCAACTCGGTGCCACTACATATTAATTAATTAACAATTAGGTATATCTATATATTTTCTTTTAATCTCACTGCCATCTAGAAAGTATCTTTTTAATACTTTTGAGTAGTTCTTCGCATTTAAGACATTACAGATTTTCATAGGTAGATCATTCATATACAACATCTATAGGAACTATTCTATCACTCTATTAGCCACATTATCAAGTTCTACGCTAACTCCTATGGGGCAGCTTACCCTACTAATGAAGATAGCGTCACAATAACATGCCCTGTGTCCATTAGTGCACTTATTGTGTTAACTAAGCCGTGGGTGGTGACAGCAGTTGAACTCAACTTAGTTATTAAGAACAGTACATGGGTATATGCAGAAGTTTTACTTGGTACAACGCAGACGGAGGCACGTTTGCGTTTGCGGGAAAGTCCGAAATTGCGGGAAAGTCCGAAATTGCGGGAAAGTCCCAAATTGCGGGAAGGTCCGAAATGGCGGGAAAGTCCGAAAAGTCCCTCCTTGGCCACATGGCAACTGAAGGAACACGGGTGGGTTTTAGTCAGTAAGAGTCTGACACGCCCTCCCGCTCCACCCAGAGCGAGAGAAGTTATTTGATAATTACTCACACGAAAAAAAAAGGTCGGAGGCACGTGCGACCGATAACAGATCAAACATGAGGAATTAATTGAGATGTGTTGCGGGGGAATTTTACAAAACATGGATCTCTTCCAAATTTTTTATTTTTGGTGTAATTCTCATTGATATCCTCCGTCTTGGGAGAACAGAGGGTTATGTCAGACTTCAAAACCCCACTATTCCTACTACTATCATGTGTCGGGGGCCCGGGAGACACTTGTACATTCGCCGCACCCCCGACTGGTGTCAGCCCGCTATTCCTAGCGGGCCCCATCACCCAGTGCGGCCGATCCCACGACCGCACGTCCTCCCTCAAAGGCTCGCATGGAACACGGAACACTGCGTGCCCCCTTTTTTAGGGTTCCGTTAAAAAACGGAACCCTTATAGATTCGTCATGTCTGTCTGTCTGTCTGTCTGTCTGTCTGTCCGTCCGTATGTCACAGCCACTTTTTTCCGAAACTATAAGAGCTATGCTGTTGAAACTTGGTAAGTAGATGTATTCTGTGAACCGCATTAAGATTTTCACACAAAAATAGAAAAAAAAACAAATAATTTTGGAGTTCCCCATACTTAGAACTGAAACTCAAAAATTTTTTTTTCATCAATCCCATACGTGTGGGGTATCTATGGATAGGTCTTCAAAAATGATATTGAGGTTTCTAATATCATTTTTTTCTAAACTGAATAGTTTGTGCGAGAGACACTTCCAAAGTGGTAAAATGTGTGTCCCCCCCCCTGTAACTTCTAAAATAAGAAAATGATAAAACTAAAAAAAATATATGATGTACGTTATAATGTAAACTTCCACCGAAAATTGGTTTGAACGAGATCTAGCAAGTAGTTTTTTTTAATACGTCATAAATCGTAAACTTATCGTTACTTGCTGCTACGGAACCCTTCATGGGCGAGTACGACTCGCACTTGGCCGCTTTTTTTTTTAACTTCTCCCGCTCTGGGCGGAGCGGGAGGGCGTGTCAGACTCTTACTGACTAAAACCCACCCGTGTTCCTTCGATTGCCCTGTTGCCGGGGGCCACGATTTCCCTATCGGTTTTCTTCGAACCCCCGGCAGGCATCGGCCCTAGTGGACCCCGTCAATTCTGCTGACATCTCTTTGAGGCGCGCGTGGAATACAACGCGCCGTCGACCCGGGCTTGGACGGCGAGCTACCACTGCGTGCCCCCTGTGGGCCTGACTTTTCGGGCGACGACACAGCCCGAATTTCGTTGCTTGCATGGATCTTTTCCTAAACTGTTGCCATAGGCCATAAATAGTTATCTGTAAATATTACTATAATCAGTACCTTGCGTAACTTATTGTCGTAAACAATTATGCCTAATTTGTTTCATTTTGACAGTTCAACGACATTCATTGCGTTATATACGTTGTTGAGCAGATTTTTTTTTTCTAACGTATGAAGCAATGGATTTGCAATCTGTTTCAAATCGAAACCAATTGTGATTGATCGTGCATTTCGCAAATAGGGTACAGGTCATTCAGCTCCTGACAGCCTTTGAATTTTACCTTAGATTATACATTCGGTTGTTTTTTACGGCGAACGAGGATTCTGCTCGTTTTCCGTCTTTTCTATATTAGCTATCGAGTCAGATTCTTTAGCACAGTTCCAAGGATGTTTTGTTTCTTTTAACATCTAAGAAGTGCGCCGAAAGTTTTCCTTTTGATAGGAAATTAGACTTTCTGTATCTCTATTGTTTGTAGTTCTACGATGTAACATAGTGATTTAATT
The DNA here is from genome assembly GCA_963680765.1 of Agrochola lychnidis. Classification (NCBI taxonomy): domain Eukaryota; kingdom Metazoa; phylum Arthropoda; class Insecta; order Lepidoptera; family Noctuidae; genus Agrochola; species Agrochola lychnidis. Next base: position 4,398,113 of record OY796863.1, on the reverse strand, counting down.
TGATACGTCGGGAGCTTGGCGCCTGTCTGCCCTCGATAGGTTTATATTATACAGATTAAAGGGACAGTTAGAATGTATGAGAGAGTTAGAATACTATGTCACTCGGTGCATTGGGGCTGTAAGTAGTTCCAAGACATTTCAGGGTATATTTAGTACCTACGTTTATTACTAACTTCGAGCTAAATGGCAATAGATTGAGCCTCTCATGCACCCTTTGAGATAAATATCGATTCTTGAGAAAAAATCTAGTGGTGTCGACTGTCGTGGGTGGAATACCTGTACCCTAATTGCGTAACTAATTTTCGGAAACAATTTTGCCAAATTTGTTTCATTTCGACAGTTCAACAACATTCATTGCGTTATTTACGTTGTTGAGCAGATTTTGTTTTCCAACTTATGAAGCAATGGATTAACAATCTGTATCAAATCGAAACAGATTGTGATTGTGTTGCATTACGCAATTAAGGTACTGGTTGGAACGAAGATACTTGCGCTGTATATTATGTACAACTTTTGCCCGTGTGGAGGTCAGAAATTACCCCACGGGAACGTACTATCGGGATAAAAAGTATCCTATGTTCTAACCAAGGTCATGGTCTACTCATGTGCCAAATTTCATCCAAATCCATTCAGCCGTTTTAGCGTGAAAGCGTAACAAACAAATAAACAAACCCCCATTTTTTATTTATAATATTTATAACTAGCGGACGCCTAACGGTTTAACCCGCGTAGTGCCCGTTCCCGTGAGAGTACGGGGATAAAATATAGCCTATGTTACTCGCTGATAATGTAGCTATCCATTGCTTAAAGAATTTTTCAAATCGGTCTAGTAGTTTTTAAGTTTATTCGTTACATACAAAAATACAAATCGTTCCTCTTTATAATATTAGTATAGATATAGATAACATAACATCACGCCTGTAATCCCCGAAGGGTTAGGCAGAGGTGTACCTACAGTACCCCCACATTTCGCCAGTTATGTTTAAGTCTCATGTAATACGGGGCGAGCCTATCGCCATCAACCGGGCCCAAATCCAGACTCCGGGCTGCTGCTGAGTAATTCCAGAAGGATAAACCCAGTAATACTTTTCCCGACCCGGGAATCGAACCCAGGACCTCATACTCAGCAGTAGCGTTTGTGACCACTAGAACAACGAGGCCTCTTTATAATATATAGATATAGATACATAAGTTAGGATTATCAACGTTTGAGAGCGACTAAATAGAAAAATAAATGTTGCACTTTTTCGGTCTAACTCTCGTTCGCCAAGTGTGCAGATGAATACGTGCAATAAGGAAATTCGTTCTAATAACTTTACAGCATCATCTTGGACAAACGAAATCCCCTCTTATGCTTTATTATGAAGTGTAAAAGTCATCATTTTTCCCTTACGAAAAAGAGATGTCGATATAGTCCTGTATAGCTCCTTCTCTCTCGTATTGTAAAGATGATGGTTTGATCGCGTCATGATGCGGACTCAGACGTCATACGGTCATATAGCAGTTGTTCTGCGAAAAACCCAAATCACGTATGGTTCTCTGAGTAATCAGTGTAATTGAGACGCTTAAAATTGTTATTAAGATGACACACACGATGAGTGTCAGGTTAATCACCTTATAAAACAGTAGCAAATAATAAAAGAAGATTAAATTGAATCATTTGCAAGCAGGTACCTACGATATATCTTCTGGCTCCATTTAATTCCAGTTTGATTATTATTTTGATATTTGATCGTGAACTTGTTTCAATGCGATTAGGTCGCCAAACTGGATTTACTACGTTTATACTGTTGCCATACTTTTTAAATGTTTTTAAATTGAATAAAAGCGAGCATTGGGCAGTCTTTTGAGTCCAATTATTTCATCATCTTCTTCCTTGCCTTTTCCCAACTATGTTGGGGTCGTTTTCGAGTAAGCATAATCAGTCTATATATTGTTCCCACTGCTGTGACACAGGCCTCCTCTCTATGAGAGGGAGTGGGCCGTAGTCCACCACGCGGTCTCTGCGGTATGGTGGATGTCACATATCAATGTCTTAGAAGTTTTGGTTCTAAGACATGCCGGTTTCCTCACGATGTTTTCCTTCACCGTTTAGAATCTAGTTTTACCGGATGCAGCTGAATACCAGTATTTCACATGGAGTGACTGCCTATCTGACTTCCACAACTCAGTTACTGGGTAATACACTACCTCTTGAAAAACCTGCAAAACCCGAAAGTCTCCAGAGGTCTGAAGACTTTCGGGTTTTTGGGTACTTACCCGTAAACAACTCAAAAATCCGATGACGAATCTTTTATAGAGTCTCAAGAATTATTTGCTGTCTTATTTACCGTATTTAAAGTTAACAAGCGTTTTCTATAAATGAAAACGAAACTGAACGTAGTTTACTGACAAGCATTAAGCAATTTCTGCACAGTTTCCTTGCTTGCCTGGCTGGGAGAAAACATACTTATGGACTGCATAAACAGTGTTTTCCTACGTGCTTGGAAACCCTCGACAGTTTCATAATATTGCTAGATATTTCTATAACTTAAATTGTACATAATATCGAAGTCAAACTCTACTCTAAAATACGTCACATTTTTGTGTTCTTCCGACATCACATCCCAAAATTAAAAGGTCAGTGGTACTCAACGTTTTGTCGCGGTGGGATATCGTAGATCTTGTATAATACGTTCAGTGCCGGGAGCCCTCCTCCAGAGTTCACCTAGTCGCATGTGAGACGTCGAGAGTTTTTCTTAGCGAATACAGCACCTGAAACTAAAATATGATGTATATTTTAACAAGGTTTATTAATATGCGTTAGTTTCAAAATAGAAGCATTTTTATTTTTTGTTCATGTTTACAAATATTCAGAAAAAAATTAAAAGGTTGGAAACTACGTGTAGCGATAAAACTCCCTGAAAACACAATTTTACTTAGTTTTACAGTGTTAACACGGTTTTAAACCTAATGCCGTTGACCGTCCGCGATGGTTAACTTTAGCGCAAACGTAATGCCGGGAACCCTCCCGGAGGGTTCACTTCCAATATGTATGGTGGCATGGCGTATGAGTTCTACGAAAAGTGGGTGGTGTCGAAACTGTTATTGGAATAAAAAAACTGACACACCAATATTTTTTCCTAAATTCCACCACTTTTTCTTATTTCAGCATGTCCACGATATTATTCTTGTAAACTCAAATTATTCTCTTTTGTTGCAGAGCACAGGCATATTCTGCACATTCTTCCTCGCGCAAGCCATCAAGGAGAAACGTCGAGCATCTATCAGGAACTCGACGACCATCAGAGATTCGACTTTTGCGAATCCTGACGACTCGCTACTTGCCTCACCCACTGCCCCAGCTCCTACCTTGCCTAAGTATTAGGAATAAGTCAAGAAAATATGGTGTAAATAGATACATGACATATGCACAATTATGATGAAGGACACTTCAAAGGTTCATGGATTTCTAAAGTACAATACGACCGATGAATCATGGCCGGTCCGAACTTTGCGCAGGAGGCTGCGCAATAACATTTTCAAGGAATCAAATGATGACATGAGGCGAGTATGAGTGAGAAAACATGCGTGAAAGTTCGGAGAGCCTATGTTCAGACCGGCCATGATACATCGGCTGTATTGTACGTAATTATGTATCGTCGTAATGCGTTATAAATGTGTCCATTAATTAGGTTTTAATTATACCTACGTAGTACGTATATTTTTAAAGAATATCATGGAAATATGTGAGACTTTTAAGTCAGTTCTATGACAAAGACTACGTCAGAGTAACATAATAATGCAATCTTTTAATAAACAACAATATTTTTTGTTATGCACCCAACACAGTCCTTTTTATAGATTTATTTATTGACTGGCAGTTAATAGTTGGAGAGTTTCAGTTTCTAAAATATTTATATAGTATGTAGAAAGGTTTATTAGAATAAGTTGAAACGTAATATATTGTTCTTGCCACAAAGTATTCAATAACCGTATCAATAATTTATTATAAACAAAAATATTTTTTTAATAAAAATAATAAGTACGTAAAACCCCGTCCGCTCCTATCACTTCCATTAAATTGATAAAAATAATGACTGTTCCTTTCACAATCTACTAACAAATAGTTAGTTTGTATTTTTCATTGCCGATTGATATATTTTATGATATTTATAAATTGAATGGCTGCAGCTATAAATAATTAATAATAACACCATTGTTTCAAGGTTAAACATACATAACGTAAATCTTGCTATGCTTAAAACTGCCGCAGACAGGCGCGACGGACAATGACGCGATTCTGGTAGAACATTCAGTTTTCATAGAAATCGTTCCACCAGAGTGCTGTCTGCAGGAGCCTTAATAAATACGTCTTACGAAAATATGACGGAAGCAAACACCAAATGCGTTGTTGCTCTAACAATATTTGTAAGTCTATGAGTGACTTGGCCACGCGCAGTTTGAATACAATGAACACTTATATTCAGTACAAATTAGGCCTGTTTTGCAATTAAGGAGTAATTAACCTTGGCGATGGGGGCTCTGCATTATAGATAGTCGGTCTTCGACGCGAGGTTTTGTCGGGGTTTTTTGAAATAACGATAATGTCAATAGTGAGTATGCTAGGCATCTGAGTTGCAAAGCCATATTATATAATACTTCATCATCATCATCATCAGCCTATAAATGTTCCCACTGCTGGGACACAGGCCTCCTCTCTGTGAGAGGGAGTGGGCCGTAATCAACCACGCGGGCCCAGTACGGTTTGGTAGATGTCACATGTCTTCGAATTTTCGGTTCTAGGACATGCCGGTTTCCTCACGATGTTTTCCTTCACCGTTTTGAGAGCAGTGGTGATGAAATAATTTACACAAAGTAATGCGCCTGTCTGGGTTCGAACCTACGACCTACAACTCGTAAGTCGCGGCCGTTACAACTGGGCCACCACTGCTCTGTATTATAATACTTACATATTAATAATAAGTTAATTGATTCAGGCGTGACCTTGCGGAAATCTATTATAAAATACAATAGAAGTAAAAAAATATTTTGTAACCTATTCCGCTTAACTATTCCTCATCATCTGCCTAGCCTTTTCCCAACCATGTTGGGGTCGGCTTCCAGTCTAACCGGATGCAGCTGAATATCAGTATTTTACATGGAGCGACTGCCTATCTGACCTCCACAACCTAGTAACTAGGTAACACAATACGCCTTGGTAAGACTGGTTGTCAGACTTTTTGGGCTTCTAACTACCTGTAACGACTGTCCAAGATCTACAAATGACAGCCGGGACCAACGGCTTAACGTGCTTTCCGAGGCACAGAGGGGTCTTGGTATGTAAAGATGGTCACCCATCCACAGACCAACCGCGGCAAGCGTAGCTTAACCTGATCGATCGACCCGTGCAGCTGTTGTAACTTAGCCACAAGCCCCTCACCCTCCGCTTAACTATTCCTAAAGAGTCATAAAAAACCCTGAAAGAAATCGACACGTGTTTCACCTCTCGATGTTTCAACGAGGCATCCTCAGGATGACGATTGACTTGTCGTGAACCCGAACACGGCGTGTTGCCACGCCAAGCGCCGGACGCAGAGATATATTCATAATTCATCGGGTTGTTATCAAATCAACTCAATAGAAGTTAGCGATAGTAGACCAAGTTCTTCCGTTAAACTCTTTTTGGGAGGCGGCCCTACCAAAAGGTTGAGAAACTTTGACTCTTAGGCTGCGTAAGGGCAGTCTCCATTTATGCAAGTTCCGTCCAATATAGTTACCAAACGTTGTTATTTTGTTATTATTTTTCGTTCCTTAAAGGTGTCGCAAAAACACCCTAATTTTATGGACCATGAAAATAAGGATTTATAAAAACGGAATGTTAATTAACGTCTACCGGTCCAACCATATTGTTCTTTAGATAATGCAAGTTTACGAACTTTATTTGTATATGTTTTTTTGGCTCTTCCTATTGCTTCCATTTCAGACCTCTTTCTCTAATCATAGTCTTAATTATTTTTTATGTTATTTTTAATTCAATTATTATATTATTGATTTCCTACCATCCTACCATTTCCTATCATTTTACGTAATCAAAGAGTTCTTATGAATAATTTTGCCTAGCGGTACATCTATGATTGAACTAAGATCTATTCAATTGTTTTCTGTGACTTTGCCGAATAGGATGTTTCCAATGACGTCATCTTGACTAACGATAGGTATTTAATTGATTAAATTATCTATATTAGTCGACTGTTATGTACTTATGACTTTGTGAATATCATGAGCAATCATTAAGTATATAAACAGTGCCTTTTTTGCTCTTTATTTTGCACTATGTTTTATTGTTTGTTTTAAATTGATATTGGTGCCGATTCCCTTGTTCAAAAACTAAACTAAATTTAAGTTCAGTGCATCTTTTTCTTTCTATTTCATTAAGAAAAGGACAGAAGATAAATTTTAGTTTAGTCCTGTCAAATTAATCAGCGCCTGTCAGTCTCCATACAAGTTTAGACGTGATTAAAAACTTTCCAACTAAAATTACGTCAATTTACATCAAGCGCTGATTAATTTGACAGGACTAAACTAAAATTTATCTTGTGTCCTTTTCTTAATGAAATAGAAAGAAAAAGATGCTCTGAACTTAAATTTAATTTAGTTTGTGAACAAGGGAATCGGCACCATTGGTTCATTTGTAGTTCTAGGCCTGAATAACGTAACAAAATCGGTTTTCGTTTAAAATATTTACAATTACTTTGCTGATAGTGTATGGTAAAAATAGGCAATGCAAGATTAGTATAGATTAGAAAATCAAAAAGGAATTTATATCTCTGCCTATCTACTTTTTTCGGAGACTACAATACTTTGTATTGTAAATGTAATAAATGTAAATTAGGTAAACATAAGACAAAATAAGAGATAGTGCAGCTATATTTTCAATGCAGTTTATTGTAGGTTTATTTATTGTAACGATACGAATAAAGACTAAAGCAATAATAAACAAGTTTCACAAAACTATTGTCGCAAAATATTGTCATTCTTATTATCCCTAATTCTTTAGTTTTAAACATTGTATAGGTATAAGTATTCGAATTTAAATTATTTATTTAAATTTTAAAAATGTTTAAAATATTCGTTACTGAATGTAAAAAAGTTCATTCGATATTAATTTAAATTTTACGGTTAGTACATTGACTTCCATACTCAAATTCATCTGCAAACAATCAATGTTGAAATAATAAATGTAAGTGCTTGTTTTCCCAATGTTTATTATACTTCTCCCAGGCATTTTGTAAATTTTCAACAAAACAAGGCATTTCCAAGTAAACTTAGCTTCTTAAATCGACGTGTTATTCCTTTACGTTTGCTTATGTTAGTCTACCGACACTACAAGGTAACTCCCAACTATTGAAGGAAAATATTTTTCCTCAATTTACGATTTGCCAAGGTTGTGCAATAAAGTCGTACTAAAGAGGCACAAACAACATGTTTTGACGTCATTATACAGTGTCACTAGACATGTGAATCAAAGGATACGCAGACCTGAGTCAAGACTGTCTTCTGTTAGTCAAACTAATATTGCACACGCAATAAAACAGTTTCATACTTAGTCTAAATAGTGTACACATACAAAAAAATAAAAGCATGTATTGAGTAAACACAAAATGTTTGTGACACCACACAACACACAGTAGGTCTAAGCCGACATTCGCACGGACGTAATAAAATCGCGGCGAGATTTTATCGCGCACTAGATTTTCAACTCTCGTAAGTAAGCCCGAGCGTTGAGAATCCAACGCGCTGGGACGCACTCTCGTCCTAGCGTTTTAAAAAAAACACACTGTTGGATTTTCAACTCTCGGCGTTAAGCAGACCGTTGACAATCCAGTGTACGAAAAAAAAATCGCCGCGATTTTATTACGTCCGTGCTAACGTGGGGTTATGGTCGCGATAGTCGCGACCACAGAACAGCTAAAAGAGGTCCTCTCCTCACCCTCACCTCTTTTTGGTAAATGTTCTGTGGTCGCGACTGCATCTGAAACTTTTTGGGTTAGTCTTGAAAACATGAAATTGTATTTAATTTCTGATAATCTGTGCCTTTACTAAAAGCATTTTTATAAATATTATTTAGGCTGAGATTTTTCAATCGTCAGATATCTTTTCTATGAGGAATAAATGTGTCTGTTTGACAGATAAATGTAATCTGGCGATAGAAAAATCACTACTACCTACATATTATATTAAAATAAAGAATTAATTAGATCCGTCTCCATCAGGGCCAAACAAACTTCACATTGATGATAAATGAGTCGGCAAATTACAAACAAATCCTAACAAAACACTACAGTGAAGTAAGTTTGACAGCTGAAACGTCAAAAAATCCAAGATGGCGCGTTCATATGATGATCGCATTGTAAACTTAGGCCGCATTCCGAGTTACGCTAAAAGTGATTATATCGCGTATCCGACCAAATTTAATAGTCACAAAATATAAGGGTTATTGAGTAATAATTGTGACTTTGGACTTTGGTCGGACTCGCGATATTATCACTTTTAACGTAACACGGAATGCGGCCTAAATAGGTTTGGTTTTTTTACACAACATAACGTCACGCCTGTAATCCCCGAAGGGTTAGGCAGAGGTGTACCTATAATACACTCACATTTTGCCAGTTATGTTTAAGTCCCATGTAATAGGGGTGAGCCTATTGCTACCTGCTACTGAGAAATTCTAGATGGAAAACACAATAAAACTTTGCCCGACCCGGGAATCGAACCGAGGGTTTAGGACGGGTTTTATTAAGAGGTTTATTACCTAATTGAATAAACACTTATATATAATAATAATAGCTTTAGAATAGTGATTGTGTGGGTTGTGTCCATTAAATAAATGTGATACCCGAAACTTAGTACCTACTCACGAATTTAATATAGCTAAGCCCACGTTCGCACGAACGTAATAAAATCGCGGCGATTTTTTTTCGTGCAGTTGATTTTCAACGCTCTGCTTAGCGCCGAGAGTTGAAAATCCAGTGCGCGATATAATCCCGCCGCGATATTTTTACGTCCGTGCGTACGTGGGGTAAGAGTTAAGAAAATATTGTATTGATTTTTGTACGTTTTAATACCAATAAATGATCCAGTATTTATTTTGTTGTTTCGATACAATTTCCCCATATTTATGACAAAACAGCATAAGAAGTGAAAGACTGATGGATGACTGTACCAGGAGGAAAAATTGCAGGAATATGAAGAAGTAGGTAAGTAGATATATCAATCCGCCTATAGCCTTTTCCCAACTACGTTGGGCTCGGCTTCCAGTCTAATCGGATGCAGCTGAATACCAGTATGGAGCGACTGCCTATCTGACCTCCACAACCCAGTAACTGTGTAATACGATACCCTTTGGTAAGACTGGTTGTCTGACTTTCGGGCTTCTGACGACCCGTAACGACTGTCAAAGATTTACGAATGACAGCCGGGAGGCACGGAGGAGTCTCGGTATGTAAAGACGGGTACGTACCCAACATACAGCATATAGGTAGCTAGGTTTATATCTCCGTAATCTGTTGAATCGATCATCATCATCATCATTTTAGCCGAAAGACGTCCACTGCTGGACATAGCCCTCCCACAAGCACCTCCACTTCGACCGATTCTGTGCTCTCCGCATCCAGCAGATTCCTGCGGCCTTCACAAGGTCATCGGTCCATCTTGTGGGAGGCCTTCCAACGCTACGTCTTCCGGTATGTGGTCGCCACTCCAGAACCTTTCGGCCCCATCGGCCATCCGTTCTGCGAGCAATGTGCCCTGCCCATGTACCTACGTTACCCCAGCAAGAAAGTATCTCCTAGAGTTATATGAGTAGAACGTATAGTTGGTGCCTTATCTGCTGTAAATGTGCCCCCACATAAAAAATGTGTGCTCCTTGTCGTTTTGGAAAAAAAACGGAAAAACGATTCTTGCTGGGGTAACGTTTTTCTAGCAGGAAAATTCTAAACGAATGATCGGAGAGAGAAAAATTGTGCATGGCCAGAGAGCTTATATGTGTGCCAAAATGTGCCCCCAAATAAAATCTGTGCCCCTTCAGATTTTCGAGATATTGCATTTCCTGCTGGAGTAACGTTTTGATGAATCGTATATCTCTAAAACCATTGCATGTGCTCCTGTAGAATAAACATACACGAGTAGCTCTTAATGTGTGCCCCTTAGTGCTCCAATTAGATTTAAGAAAATATTTATAGTTTTCAAGTTATCGCGGTTTTATGAAAACCCGAAAAAACATCGCAGCGCCTAAATGAGACAAGGCATAAGTTCGCTGAAAACTGTATTCGGTCCTTCTTGACGCTAATAATAACCATACAAAGTTTCAAAACTGTTCATGCATGCGTTTTTGAATTATCTTGCTAAAAGTCAAAACGATGGGGTCATAACTTTGACGGCAAAATACAAGGAACAAGCTCAGCACATTTACAGCAGATAAGACACCAACTATACGTTCTACTCATATAACTCTAGGAGATACTTTCTTGCTGGGGTAACATACACGCCCTGCCCATTGCCACTTAAGTTTGGCAATTCTTCGGGCTATGTCGGTTACCTTGGTTCTCCTGCGGATCTCTTCATTTTTGATTCGATAACATCGAATAATTGAATCGAATGCATAATCGAACATGACGAATGCATGACGAATGAATCGTGATCAATGCAACTAAACAATGATACTGATCTAAGGCTAATAGGTAGTGTTTTCGGAGGTAAATTTTGCTTACCTAAGTTGAAATAAAATGATTCAAAACTTTTTTAGTTCATTATTTTTCACTTTTTAGTTGTCGTACAGACGCCAGCACATCAAGCTACCCAAAACTGTCAAATTTTCCCAATCAACTTTGAACCTTGTATTTCAGCGATAAAGTTGAAAATCTATTAAATAAATTTGACAGATTGTAGTAGCTTGATGTGCTGGCGTCTGTACCTACCTACCCCACACAAGGTATATTTACCACCTTACCACTACTTGCTATACAAAAAACAGTGACAGGAAGTTTTATAAGATCATCAACACACACAAAGTAAAATAGGTAAGTACAGTACAACTAGGTATGTTCTTTTAATGTCCCTCGGCAAACCTCGTGTTTCGTCAGTAGTCGGATTTCTAATTTCTATATTCTATCAGTTGCCCTTTGCACTTGGTGCAGACTGGACGCTCTCAACGACTTGGAAGTAATGGAGTTGTTAATACTGTTTTAACATAATGTAATTTGTTTTAAAAATGGTAGGAAAGCTCAGCTAAAGTCGCAGGCACGACAGATAGGAAAATAGTTTTACAGCTCTATATAGTTTACACGTAAATCAAAACAAAGCAACAATAAACTAGTTAGTTCTGAATTAAAATTATTCAAATCTAATAATTAATAGACATGGAAATTAGCATTCGTTTTTATTCGGAAATGCGATGGATCCCGAGGAACATTAAGAAAATATAAATATTGTAAGTACGTATTATTGAAGCTTACCTACTCAAAAACTACCAAAGCAAAATAAAATGCATGACCACCACGCGAGCTTCCTCTACTGAAAAAATAATTTTCACAATCGGTCCAAAATTGATGAAAATATCGAAAAAAAATATACAACGAACATAAGCCTCCTCATTTTTTGAAGTCGGTTAAAGGCTCGTGCAGACCAACGCGATATCGCGGGCGCGACAAGGGTCGCGCTGCCTGTCGCGCCCGCGATATCGCGCTGGTCTGCACGAGCCTTAAAACTGACCGCATCCGGGAAGGAGCTACCTATAAAAATTTTGCTTATTTATTTACAGGTGTGAAATAATTAATCCTATTGCAAATAGGTTAACATTCAACCATCAGGATTACAGTGAAATAGGAGGATGAAGTTAAAGAGCTTAGTTCATGAGTATTATATTATCTGTGGTTCATGTAAGACAGAGCCTATGTTTGAATGAGCAGATACACACGGCTAAACATTTCGAGTATAAACTGACCTCGCATTGTACGGAAATCCTATACAATGCGAGATCAACATAAACTGGTTTTTTTATAGCTTGATGTGTAGCTGTGTGTATCTACTCTAAAGGTTGTCTGCAAAAGGGAACTTTACATCATGGTTGCTAGAAAAATGACTCTGGTTGCATTCTATCAGTTATTTCGAATAAGCGAATTCAGAATCAGTTATCAAAATTGAACATGGCGGCGTTTGTTTTCAAGAAACCACAGATAAATATAATTAATAAGCGTGTAAAAGTAAGCACGTCCTCTTGAAATAAATTAGTGATGCAACGAATACGAATACGAATATTCGTATTCGCCGAATAGTAGACATTTACAGAATATTCGTATTCGGCGAATACTAATACGAATACTAATACGAATATTTAAAAATTAATATGTTTGTACGCAAATCTAATTACTGGCAGACTTGGAAAACGCGCGTCGTCGGCACGTACGTGTGCAAGGGCCTTAGCCGCAACGACGACGCGACGGGGGACTCCCCGGCCATAGTTTATACAGTGCCGCGGCCCGGGAGTTTTCCTATCATTACGAACCATGGACTGATTGATTCATTCATTCCTTTCATTTCATTTGTCAGTCGAAAGCACAAGTCAAGCAAGAGAGTATTGTTTTATTTATTTTCTGAGGTTGCTGCGAAGTGAAAGGAGTTGAAGTTGAATAGAAAATGTCTTCTCGTAAACGAGATCAAAGTGACATATGGAAACACTTCGATAAATTACCAAATAAGTAGTTATATGGCCTGTATTTCTTTTGTATGAACAAAAGGTAGGATAGTAAGTCCTAAGTAACTTAGACGAATTTTAGTAATAGCTGCGTCTATGTAGTACTAGACTATTAGTCTTTTATTACCATGGCGAGATATTCGTATTCGTATTTGCCGAATAGTAGGTTTGATGTTCGTATTCGTATTCGTAAAAGTAGTATTCGTTGCATAACTAAAATAAATAACGAAAATTCCATAGATATTGCTTCTTTTTATGAAGTAAGTACAATATTTTTAAATAGGTGCTTAACAATGTTCTGCTAAAACTCTTCATCTTAAAAATAAATCATTTTCAGCAAAAATTAGCTGTCTTACCGTAAAATGTTTTCTCATCTCAACTCAGATGCAGCCAAAGGGCGTAAATACCTACGTATTGGAAAGTGTTCGCGAGTTCTTTAGAAACTTTCTCCCTTTGCGTCTTGTTTATGGTCAGAGCACGGAGCCTCCACTTTTTGCTAAGTCGAATGGCGAAACGAAAGCGAAATAACTACATGTCTAGGTACCCGATTGGTATTCGTAATGTCGACTGCCTGTCGACAAAATTGCGAAAATGAATTTACTGCTTTTTGTAATGGAACCAGTTTTGCATAAGTTACTACAGCGATGATATTTTTCCCGCCAAAAATTTCGAATTTCTTCAACGGCCAACATTAAGGCAAAGGTATTAAAAGTGAGGGCCAAATTGGCATAAATAAAATGATCGTGCCTGCAACAACTTATGTTAAATTGAACGTTGTATGTGTTAATCACGGTTTGATTTTACTCTTGTAGATTTGCAGTGGTAATAGCAAAGATGCTAAATTTGACTAACACAAACAAAAGAGTTTGTTAATTAAGCAAATGAAAAACAATTATTTTTCTACATTATGCAAAGACGAAGAACTTCATAAATATGCAAACGAAACGTTAGATGTTGCATTTTTTTATAAAGTTTAGGAAATCTAAATATTCATCAGGGAATTTTGATATGGTTTTTCTGCTTTGAAAATATTTGTAGGTACTTATATCAATTTTTTTCTAAATCCACAAAGGATAAATCCTGGATTGAAACTTTTAGGCAAATGCTTTTCTTTGTGTGCCACGGCTAGGAAAACGTCTCCCCCATAGACTTCTACATCTGTCTTTCCTTCTCTGGTCAATCTGACATGAATAAGTGCAAGTTTTTTTTTTTTTTTTTTTTTACTTTTATTTTAAAGCATAAGTAACTTACTATAAACTCTAAATTATTGTATGCATACCTACATATTAAAAGGTTTGAATTTTAATAAAAATCTAACCGTACTTGCATGTTGTTTGGTGAATCCCCGAAACATAAGATTAGATGGCAACTTGGGAAAAAGTAATCCAAATTGTAGTTTTTTTTTCAAGTGTATGGTCAATATCCTAATTGCGTAATACACGATCAATCACAATGTGTTTCGATTTGAAACAGATTGCTAATCCATTGATTTATAAGTTGGAAAAGAAAATCTGCTCAACAACGTAAATGACGCAATGAATGTTGTTGAACTGTCAAAATGAAACAAATTATGCATAATCATAATTGTTTACGAAAATAAGTTATGCAATTAGGGTACTGTTCAATTTCTAGTTTTGACAATAAATCTGTACCTTCAGTGAAAAGTGATGTAACTGGAAAATCATGATTATGAGAAAATTAATGTTAAAGTTTTAAAAAAATCTGACTCTTTGTCTACTTCACTAAAATGAGTACTGATTACTGACATTGGTAAACAATATCTTAGAGCACGATTTAGTGTAAGAAAAAACAGATTAATTTGTATAGTTTTTATAATTTAAAAAGAAATCCAGTTGTATCACCTAACACAACATATATTAAAGTAGTTTTTTACCTGCCTACCTACTATGGGAGAAATATTAACTGCATCCTAAATTGATTTATCAGTTCTTGAGAAAGTCGCAGACATATCAAACATACCAACCCACTGGTCGATAATAAAACCTCCACTTTTTAAAGTCGATTATTAAACGTTCGCGTCCGACTCCCAGACATTCGTATTGGTTGAGAACTTGGGACACTAAACTATGCAATAAACAAATAGGTACGTACTAAGCTTATTTACATTTATACGTAGGTAGAATCGTTTAGCAACTTTACATCAAAATTCATAAACTATTAACATTATCAATCAACATAATTATCAGCTTTAAAACGAAATTACATCAAACTATCCAAAATTATTACTTGCACAAGTTGCAAAGTGATCCTGTTGAGACGAGATGAAATATTCTAGAGCGGGACGGAAAATCACCAAAGGTGCGAGCGAGATAGACGACAGGTGAATGAGGGGTCATGAATAGGACCACCATACCGCGCGGGTTTTTTTGAGACTTTTTTTGGGACGACGCGGACAAAGAACTTTAGGGCTATTACGCACTGTCGACTAGTCGCCGGCGACTCAGTCCCTCGGCGACCGAAACATGGGAAACAGGGCCGGAGACCGAGCCGAGCGACAGTATTCCAAGTACATTCATGCAGAATGGACGTTGAAGAACTTGCAATAGTAGCGGCGCTACTAATTATAAAAAGAAAGAAAAATAAAAAAAAATCAAAAGAGTATTGGGTGCATCCTTTGTTAGAAGAACGGAGGTCAAAGGGAATGTTTAAAATATTTTATGAAGACGTTAGAAAATATCCTCGTAATTTTTTTAATTATGCAAGAATGTCTGTGAGTTCGTTTGATGACTTATTGTGTCTTCTAAAACCACATATAACTGGCATAGATACAAATATGCGACCATGTATTTCTCCGGAAGAAAAACTTTTTATAACACTAAGGTAAGTGACAATTCAAATAAAATTCATTCCTAACATTTATTTTTTACGGGATTTTAACACAATTTACATTACATTCCCGGACACATCTATCGGCCAAACCTAGTGTTTAAAGTGTTGACAATCCCTAGCTAAAAATAAATGTTAAGTGGTGCAATAAGTTTTTATGCAGTTTTTTACGAAAACGATGGCCAGTAAATCAGCTTCACACCTGCAAAAACTTATTGCTCCTCCTAACATTTATTTTTAGCTGGTCTCCAGTCAAAACTTAAAACTCAAGGTGGGCCGATAGATGTGTCCGGGAGTGTGTTTAGAGTTACAGATAATGCCATCCACGAAGACGCGCGATTAAATTTAAATAGAGCATCTTTCGTGCTGTTCATAATACTCTTTCCTGATTAGTCAATTTCTATTAGTGTGCGTTTGCATTCATCGATAATTAGCGTGTATCGACAGATTTTTAACACATGCGGAAGATAGCACACATGCATTTGAACAAAGAGTGAGGCGCGTCTTCGTGGATGGCACTATCTGTAAGTCTACTCTTCGATGACAATTAAAAAACATTAACATTAACGATTCAATTATAAAACATGTATTTTTTTAAAGTACTTAATGAAATCAATATTATAAACGAACGCACAACAAAAGGAAATATTCAAAATAGATCCAAAATGTCAGAATCTTGCGAGGTATTTGAAGTGACAGTAGAAAATCGCGACTCAGGGCGTTCACGTTCTGAAGGAGTTGAAGTTGGTAGCGTATAATAATGTTGTGCTTCAGGGCGTGATTGTTGACTTGGTGCTGTTGAACGCCCGGCCTCCGGTGTGAAGTAACCACGCTCATACTCGTACTCATTAAAATTTCGCCACATTGTGTCTGGATATATATTATTTTGAGTAGAGGATCGGAATGATTCGATTACACTGATTAATTGAATTTTCGCAGCTGACTTTTTGTGCTCCGGAATTGCCCTAAATGATGATAATAGGGACATCAGGAACATTCTGTCCTCATCTTGTTCCAAAATATCCTCCTTATTTTTGCGAGTTTCAATACACTTGTTTAATGTGGTTAACAGTTCGCTTGTGCCATCATCTGACGTTTTTTTCTTTTTTCTTCCGACTATATTTTCTCTCGAGTAAGGTCCTAAAGGTTCTTGATCATTTGTCAAATGTTCTTGTTCAGCAATGTTACTCTCTGTGTTCAAATTACCAACGGTATTCTTCAAAAATAACAGCTGATTATAATAAATATAGGGAGTTTTATGGGAAGCAGCAGATCCGCTTTTAGTATTTTTTAATCTTCGTACTTCTCGCGAAAAGCAGCTTCTTATATTTTTCCATTTCTTTTGAAGTGAATGACCTGTAAATAATGTATATATTTAAATTACTTTTTAATTCCAGATATCTTGGAAGCGGTTGTAAATTTGTAGATTTACATTACTCATACAGACTTGGGATTTCAACTATAGCTGAAATAATAAGAGAAGTTTGTCATTTTATATGGGTTGTACTAAAAGACATGTGTTTACCGCAACCGACAAAAGAAAATTGGTTAAAAATCGCAAAAGATTTTCATTTACGGGCCAATTTTCCAAATTGCATAGGTGCCGTAGATGGTAAGCATGTAAGAATTATAAAACCATACAACAGTGGATCATTGTGTTATAATTACAAACACTTCTTTTCTGTAATTTTGCTTGCCATTTGTGACTCTGACTATAAGTTCATATACATAGACGTTGGTTCCTATGGAAAGGATTGCGATTCAACTATATTTACAAATTCAACGTTTTATCAAAAGCTAATGAACAATGATTTGCAAATACCCGAACCTAAGCCCATTTCATCGACAAACCCTATACCAGTACCGTTTGTTATTGTGGGTGACGAAGCATTTGGACAAACTGACAAAATTATGCGACCGTTCGGTGGATCAAATTTAACAACAAAGAAAAAAATATTTATTTATTTATTTATTTATTTAAGGATTACCAACGAGTTACATTACAAATTATCTTTTTACAATAGTAAAACTTAGTTTTATTACATTATCCTGTGACGCACACTCAATTACAGGTAACCACAGCTTACAGCAATTATAGGCACGTGCACGACGCCATATTGAATGTTCATTCGGCATATTAGCAAACAAGTGGCAGATTTTTCACAGACCTATCAACGTGAATTTAGATCTAGTATCATGCATCATCAAAACATGTTGCGCTCTTCACAACTATGTCCGAGAAAGAGACGGATATAAATTTGAAGATACCCTGAGCATTCCTGGCTTTGAAGAAGTCCCAAACGGTTTCCAAAGAGCTACGCGACGTGGTGCATCATACAGAGATGTATTTGCTGATTACTTTACAACTGAGGGTCAATTATCTTGGCAGATGAGCAGTATTAATTAATAAAAAATAAATGGCATTTCTTACTTACCTGAGTTTTTTTTTTCTTCGTCTGATAATTCTTCACCTCCAAATAACTCCACTATTTCTTCCCACGGTTTTTTCTTCAAATCCCGATTAGCATATTAATCACTTTGTAAATCCCAAATAGCTTTTCGGGATTGTATTTCCGATATAAATTTATCTGTGTCAAAACTCATTGTGCGCGGCCGTCCGGTCGTTACGACAGTTGCTCGCAGTGTGAATGCTTTCATTTGTAACCGTGCTCCTATTGGTCGCCGGCGACCGGCAGTTGCCTGTGCGTCGCCACTGCGCGGCGAGTCGCCGAGTCGCCCGGGCAACCGGTGACTAGTGCGTAAACACCTATTTAAACTATACAATATTACAGTCGTCGACAACTGAGTCGCCGGCGACTAGTCGACAGTGCGTAATAGCCCTTAGGATGTGAGGTTTTTTTAAATGAACCTTACACAATGAATATTGTAGAACTTTTAAAATTGTGCAAGTAAGCAAAAGTAAATCAGTTACGTTATAAATAAAATAATAGGTAAGTACTGAATCAATTTAAGCATAATGCCTAATGCAAACTTTGAAAAATACGAGGACTGGCCTTATCCCAAATTGTCCAGCTGTCGTCGGATTGGTGGGATGCAACAAACTGAAATAAATATATGGGATAAGTATTTCCCATTAACAGAACATTTAGAAAAAAAAAAAACAGTGGCACTCCGGGAGTGCTGACAGAAGTGAAAACTTGAAAATAAATCGGCACCGCGGTAATCAACGCGTTGATGTCTTTTACTCCACGGTGTCGGTGACAGGGTCGCGAGTTCAATGGTTTAATCCCGTCTCAAAAATGCCCAACGCGCTTAAAGAAGTTTTCACTTCAAAAATAAGCTAAAGCGACGTTACTGGCCTAAGTTTTATTATTTAAACTTGATGAATAAGGAAAAATAAATAAAATTCACAGCTCTCATGCACCATATGACCTTCAAATAGCTTTGGAAATTAACTGCGATAATAAAAAACATGTGTGCAATTCACACGTGATAGAAGTGAAACCTTCAAAAAGTTTGGCTTCAAGAAAATGAAAAAAAAAAATCATGTATTACAGAATTGTTTCTCTTTAAAAGTTCTCAAAAAATGTCCGCAACAGCATACATCACGCTTTTATCGGTAAAAGTGGAACTTTAAAACGTTAGGTAAAAGTACTGGGTCTTATAATCTTATTCCCCCTCATAACTTGCCTAGCCTTGCACATCATAAATTAATGCGCGCGCAGTACTTGATCATTATTTTGCTGCGATTTTATTTTAAAACTGCGATATCTTTTAAGATATTCATTGAAATCGAATGATGTAAAGGGCAATTTTGTTTTAAATTAAATACTTGTGATGAATAATGTATTTATTTGGATAAGGATTAATATCATGTTTATAAAAACACCTTCGTAAATAATGCATTATTTTAGAACAAATTTGGTTAGCATAAAAAAGGTTATAGTGAGCCAACCTTAAAAGATAGACATGCTGTCGCGGACTTTTTTTTAGAACTTTTAAAGGGAAACAATTCTGTCATACATGATTTTTGCGAAACTTTAACCGTTTACGCAGCGCACGCAGCGGAAGCTCTCAAAAAGAAAAATAAAACCCCCTGATTTTGAAACATTCTTCATTGGTTCTCCGCTCTTATTAGTCTTAGCGGGATGATATATAGCATATAGCTTTCCTCAATAAATGGGCTATCTAACACTGAAATAATTTTTTAAATTGGACCAGTAGTTCCTGAGATTACCGTGTTCAAGCAAACAAACAAATTCTTCAACTTCAGAGAACCACGAACATAAGAAACACTGTATAATGCTTCCTATCTCATTTTCTCCCACGTTAAATCTTATGAATTTGTGTCTGTCTCTTTTTACTGTCACTTTTTTGTTTCATCGACTTTCAAATCACAACGATGCTAAAGAAGTTTTCACTTCAAAAAGAAAAGAAAGAGAGACGCAAAACGAAAACGAAGTATCTTAATAGTGCGGGCGGGCGATGGGATGCGACGGGTGCCAAAATTTCTCGCGGACGAAGTCGCAGGCAGAAGCTACTTATTTGTATTTTTCAAAACACTTTATTTTTATTTGTGATAGAAAGAAAGAAAATACAGACGTTTCAATACTACTAATACTAGGTAGTATTCGTTCTACAGGTTTTTTGTGCGAACATTTTGTACATTGTACACCTCGTCAATACGAACATTTTGACACCTCAATTACTTCTCCGCAATTACAAATACCAGAGCGATCAAAAAAACATTTCCAATATTAAAATGACATCAAACACTCAAAAGTCAAGCAACCAAGTACGTAGTTTCTGACTCAACGTAAACCCCTGATGGTCACCCTAACCATGATTCATGGAACCCAAGAAGGGCGCGGGGGGGACGCGCCGCCATCGCGATTTCTTGCTTATTTTCTTTAGTAGCATTTCCAACGTCAAAGCTGGTGGGTCACGCTCGCGCTCCGCTCACATAAACAAGTAACCGCGAGTGACAAAGTGCGATTGTGTGTGAACATATACCAAGAGTGTGTACAACTCATTCAAGATGGGATGTGGAACGAGTTTTGTGAAATATGTGCTGTTCTTCTTCAACCTGCTGGTCGCGGTGAGTAGGGGAAAGGGCGGGCTTGGATTGGAACCGGTTTGCTTGACTTGTGTTCCGGTGGACGGGTGATGGCTTGACCAGCCAACAGTGAAACTGACGCCCTGCGTTGACCAGGAACTATTGAAAGTTTCAATCCGATTCCGACATGTGGTTTTTTCCAACATTTTGAAATACTTTGCAATCTGTTAAAAAAGGTTTTCCGCTAGAATTTTATTCAGAAGTTACCTAATTTAATTACACCTTTCATTGTAAGCTCGTGTATAATATAATTTTTTCGAGGTTATTTGTCCTAAAACAACTTTATCACAGCTTTATTTCTTGAAATAATCCTCAATAACAACGTAGGTAAACTTTACCCACATCTTCTATTTCTGTCTCTCGTAAGCATTAAGAAGGAGATGGAATATGTCTTCCCTCTCCGTCTGACTGGATTCGAAGAAAGAATTCGTAGGGTGAAACATACTGTTGTTGTCAATGTACTTAACGTTTTTTAAAATAGATTAAATTGTAGTACTATTGATTAATATGTTCTGAGGATAATTGCATGAATGATTTCGTTATAGTAGGTGTCTACTTATTTAGTAGTAGGTAGTAGCAAAATAATTAAGTTAGTTAAATATTAATTAAAGTTGTAAACATTATTGTTTAAATGCTACATAAACAGCCATTTGCATAGTTATTATTTTAATTGTGAACTATAAATCCTCATGATAATAAATCCACACGCTACAGGAACTTCCCAAATCGCTTTTAATTCCCGTCACGGAATGATAGTCTTTTGATTTTGACGATTTAATTTAAAAGATTATTAGATTTTGATATACAAAAATTTGTTTATACAACCAAAAGCGATATGAACCAAATTCTATAAATAATAAGCACTGTGATAAAAAAAAACAGCAGCGATTGAAGATAAATTAAAAAAAAATATATAATTTCAAAATTTACTACAAAGATACCTAGTCCACCAGCAAGTTTCCGCTCAAACCAGTTTCTAACGTAATACGTTTTAAATAGTAGTGACTTTACAGATGAAATCATGGCCGCATTCCGAGTTACGCTAAAAGTGATAATATCGCGAATCCGATCAAAGTCCAAAGTCACAATTATTACTCAATAATCCTTATATTTTGTGACTATTAAATTTGGTTGGTTTCGCGATATTATCACTTTTAGTGTAACTCGGAATGCGGTCCATGAATCATCAACAATGCCGTCAGTCAGCGTCAGTACTTCTTGCATTTTTTCCCTCCTTAACAGGTATGTATTCAATGTCGCAAAGACAAACAATGTGACATCATGGATGTTTATAGTAGCAGTACATTGGAAGGAAGCTGCCTACACAGCCATAAAGAATGTGATCTGATGCTTTATCTACATCTTGGCACATTTTTGTTCGTATTGTCTTTTGTACGTGTCTCCGCAGAGTGCGTTTTGGTTGAGTATCACGTAGCAAATAATGACGGCCGCTGTTTCTTGAATACGTCGTAATTGAAGGCTGTTACTATGTGAGTTGGCGCGATAATGAAACAGGCTCATTCAATTTAGAGATAAAAACAGAATCGTAAACTTAAATTTTGATCAATTAGCAACAAAGGGTTTTAAAGATTCTACCGGACCACTTGGTAATGCATCTTAAAAACAGTTGATGAGGTGCTAAAGTGTCAACCAAGAACCTAAAAAAACAGTCTTGGAGATACTCGTACTTACTATTAAAATACTCCTCGAAAAAGTAATCCTTGAAAAAGAAGTAGTTATGTTAGCAAATTAAGCTATTCTCTTTGAATGAGCTAAGTAATGTCAAAGAATCTGGTGCCTTGACAGTAACAGATGTACAAATATTAGTATGTATTACTGTCATCTTGCTCACAGCTTGCGTTTCATTGAATGTAACATGTCTGACCTTGGTTTACAACTGCTTGGTACTGGAATAATTACATTTAATACTAAGCCACGCTCTGGTGGTGTTAGTATGACAAAGACCTGTTTTACTGCTCCTTCGATAAGAAATTTTAACGACGTTTCCACGACGAAAAGAAATTAGAATGTCGATAAAGTTAATACTTGTTAATACAGGTATTTCCATTCAATATTGGCATGTAGCCATTTAGATTGAACAGATTAAAACCATCATACCTAAACCACGTCGGTTTCTGTGAAGGTAAGAGTCCTAAACTTATAGGACATCTTTCTAATCAATAAAACTGATGCAAACTAATGGATTCCGCAAGCCTCGAAATATTTATTGACCCAAAAGAATGCGCTGTCCCATTTAGAGTAACTAACTAATGATGTAAGACGAAATGGTGTCCCTAATGGAAGAAACTTGTTTCATTAATTACATCTAAAAGCTTATAGTTGTGGTTAGAAAAGTAACGCCAGTTTTAGTCCATTAGTATTGCGGTTTAATGTTTAACTAAAATATTGGACTTACATCAACATTTGTATTTAAAGGTGGCCAACTTATTAATTTCTTCCGTGGTAAACTGGGTCAACAATGAAGATTGCGTGATAAAAGTCAATTTTCCTTGCTCATTCACCCTCCGAAAGTCAACAGGTGAATTCATTGAATAATTAATGAAGAGATACTGTCTTGTTTTGTAAATTTTTTGTGGAAACGTTGCCATAACACTCAGGCTCAAATACAAAACTTATGACTTCGTGTTGACGAATAATACAGTTTTTAGTCTCAGCAATTTAGCGTAACACCAGTGGTTTAAAGATTAACATCAAGGCCACTAGATTTTACGTCTTGCAATCCAATAAAATCAGTTTGTTCAGCTTTTATGAAGGCTACATCAAAAAGTCCTTGTATTTTCCTTTGAAGTAGGTCAAGGAAAAGTCCCTGGTCTGGTTCTGAAGGATAACGGCGAACGTGATCGTGACTCAAGGCTAGAATTTCCCGAAGCTTATCCTCATGCATGACGTAACCTGAACTAAGGCATTTGAATAATCCTTACGTATTTGCAATCCTCTTTGCTTACATGCATTTGAAATAGGGTTCAGAACCGGGAAATCCCGGTCTCGAAAGTATCGGGAATTCCCGGTTCTTTTGTCAGTAAAATGGAACCGGGAAATCAAATTTGATTCCCGGTTCTTTCGGAACTTTCGGGAATTTTATTTTTATTACGCGATTCACACTGTGTTTACTTACTCTTACTTTATTTGTTCACACCTTCTACTATTAAAAAATATGAATTTTTGAATAGTAGAAGTAACTAACTAATGTGAGTAATTTAGCGCTAAAAAAACTTCGTTCTTGACATAATTAAAACTGTATTAGAGGTTTTATGTCGTCGCGATTCTACATTATTGACAGCAGACGTTGCTATTAAATTTGCATTAAAAAAATTTGCGAATATTGAAAATAACTATGTGGCCGAAAAAATTTTCATAATGTTAAAAAAATGATACACAGAACGACGTCATAACGTTGCAGCTGCAACTCTGAATTACTTGCAAAATCTAGAAAGTTATTTCCTTCAACAAAATGATGAAGATTCATCAGTATTTTCTCGCCCAAGCAGCGATGAAATGTGCAACGCTATCGCGTTGTCATTGTTAAGTCGCACCAAAACCTCAACAACTCCGGCATCTCAAGCTGAACCCCTACCAACCTCACAAGGAGAACAATCGAGAGAACGTGAACGTGACTCTGATGTGCTTGAAGTTCAAAACATTGCTTTGACGAAAGGCGATGAGTTAAATGCTGAGCTTGCAAAGATTGTTAGTAGAAAACGCATTAGATCTTCTGCTCCAGAAAATGAAGATCTCTCTACGAATGTAAGGATTGAAATGGCTCTCTTTGAGAATGGAGGAGATCGTGGGCGTTACTTGTCTTAGGCATATGACCATCTATTAACGATTCCGCCAACCAGTTTTGAGCCAGAAAGAGTTTTCTCTTCGGCTGGTTTGCTATGCAACAAAATAAGATCTCGTTTGAGTGATAAAACTCTTGATGCGCTTTTGTTTTTAAAGTCCTATTTTAGAGAAGAGAGAGCAAAAGCTCTTAAAAAGCTAAAATTTAGTTTCAGAGGTTACGCCATATTTTATGAATGCTCGGAAGGAGATATTATATAGAAATATGCTTATATTTTTTGTTAAAAAAGTTTAATTTTGTTTGTTTTCTTTGAAAAATGTTTAAGATAATTCTAAATATTTAAGGAATCTAAGATGACTGCTTAATTTTTACCATTTTATTGACAGTAAATACTTACTTAACAATAAGACTGATTGATTATAGTCTGATTTATATTTAATTACCTACTACTAGGTATGAGAATAGAAAATAGAAGAAAAATGTTTCAATAAAATTACTTGAATTCTTAACTGTAGTTTACTTTTCAAGCATATCACTTGTTTCATGTAACAAAAAAAACCAAGAACCGAAAATACCGAAAGAACCGGGAAATCCCGGTTCCAATAAAAAAAAGTACCGAAATTCCCGGTTCTCAAAAATAATATCGGTTCCGGAAACACTAATTTGAAATAAGCCACGTAACTGTCAAGTTTTATACGCCACAAAAGACAAGTTTGTAAATTCCCCAAGGGATTGTTACGTACGACAAACAGTTACGACTTAGATGATAATATTGATATCCTAAGAAGGTTCTCCATACCAATAAAGTTTCGAAGCAATAAAATCATCGTTGACGATACAGCCATATTAATCCATGATATTCAAACATGGTACACGTGACCTGGCCCCGAGGTGACATCATCGCATCGCCACGACCGCCTCTGCCGCCGAACTGGCGCCCGCAACACTTAACATGCTTGCCCTATTACTTACTTTTGTTGAGGTACCTATATTTTATTTAGGACATCTTCTACAAAGAAAAAAATTGTGATAAAGGATATTTTCTTATAAAAAAATCCCATGATTTTGAACACCATTTAAGTAAACACGTGGGCCTGTCTACACTTCGTAAACAGTCATTTCCGACTACAATTAAAAAAGTATACGTTTCCTTGAAAACGGTTAGCCGACGTCGAATAATTTCGGTCCGAGTCCAGAAAAAACTCGTTTTAAAACTGGTTTCACGTATTGGGTGTTGCTAACATCCAGCGTTGATGCAATAGTTTTTTTGTAACAAACGTACACGTCCGCGGATGTTGCGCACCACAGCCTTGCCATTTTGCCACTAGTATTTGCGTTTCTCTTTGGAAATTTTCGGGATTATTTGATAAAGTCACACTTGCTCACTTCGTTAAATAAAGCCTTTGTTTCCTTGTCACATGTACGCATGATAAAACGTTTGCTTCAGAAGCTCAAACGATGGCTATAAACAAACATGTATCAGAAAAATCCGGTGCTGTATAGAAATACGATTTTTGACCTGTACCCAAATTCTTATTAACATTAACATGATGGTTTAATTTTATACTTCGAATTTGACTCATTCATAGTAATATAGCGAGGTCATGTTCTATTTATCCGGTTATAATTTTCTTATCGAATCTCTTGCATATTCTCAAGCAAAATTCTCATGTGATTTACATAATATCAATAATATGCGTATGCCACCCACGAGCAACCTATGACGATAGGATGACGTAAGCTATTTCAATGTCGTTAAAGGATATCCAAGGACCATCTTGCAGTGAAATCTGATCAAGTATCGTCCGTATCTTGATCATCGTCATCAGATGAGTTTGTTGAAATTGCTAATCATTAAACTGTTGCAGAGTCTGAAGTAATTATCCATGATGCAAGTTGTTTTCGAGATATTAGATAACCTGCTCTTGTTTTTTGCCAGTAACTGGCGCTTGTGTACCCCTTAAAAAAGAAACAGTAAAAGTAATATCCAAACTTACACTTGAAATGGTTCTATCTGCGATGGCATTGGAAGTTAACGTTTGGTTCAGAATAGTAATGTGCTGTGTACTATTCAGTAGCTAAGCACCAACACGTGATCTGGTTTTAATTAGATTAACTTCCTGCTTTGATAGCCTACAATAACACACAAGATATCAGACCTTTTAGTACGAATGTTTCGTTTCAAGGAAAAAACAACCGACTTAAAAATCCCATTAGTGAAAAATTTATTTAATTTTGTTTCGAAAGATCTTGCGGGTTGAGAAACCAAAAAGATTTTATGCTTTGTCCAGAATTATCCTGTCTTTTTAGCCTATTCAAAACCACATGCATATCCATAGTAATTGTTAGCAAAATATGATTTTTAGTTTGTAATTTTATCATGAACTATTTTTTCACCTTTATCTGTAATATTTTGTGCCGACCTTTTTTTTCTCTTTTTTATGTTAAGTGTTTATCAGTGGAAACTTGTAAATGGCCTTCAATTTTGTATTATATAAGAACACTATGTAAGTTAGCTGTAAGTTTTCCGAATAGAATAAAATAAATAAAAATCAATAGAAGTACTAGTCAAATATAGGCTCGAAAATAAACCCCATTTGCCAAAATTTACTCTCCCCCCAAAGATTTTCCAAGACCTTTTCGTCTTGCCCGCAAGTCAGACGTCATGCATTTAATGACTCCACAGATCGCCATGGCCTGTCTATGCCCTTCCGCCCTCAGACCTCACCTCCTTCCTCGTCATTGTCGTTCGGTCACCGACCTTACTTATGCAATCCTCGCCATAGTTGTACACCTGGTAATGGTATTGGCTGGGTCACGCACGTTGTGTAACCTCGCAAGATTTGCTGATGAATTTTTGGCTCTTGTTGTAGCCATGTTTTACGGACCGTGAAATTTTGCGATGAAGATTGATTTGGGTTTGGAGATTATGGTTTACATGGTCTGGATTTATGAGTTTATGAGGCGCATAATATGAATCTAACATATTTTAAGTTACAAGATTCAAGATTTTGCCATCTAAATGAAAGCAGAAACTAAGATGTTGAAGCAAAATCTAAATATCTAATTATGTCCAAAGTTTAAAGCCTTTGTTTAAAGCACAAAGCCACTCAATGTTTGACAACTTTCGGCTATTCCTAGTGGTTAAAGAAAACTCATTATAGCACCAGTGTTGCCTCGTCAATCATCATCATGGTGTCAGTTTTGTACTTCATCGTTAAATTGATTTCGGTTTGATCGACAGCTGTAAATCTGACCAACATGGTTTACGAGACGTATTAGATAAACAATGCCTCTGGAATCTGATGTATGCCTAGGAGTCAAGAGAGGTTTATTTTGAGCCTATTGGGAATGTCCACAATTCCTGCTTTGAAATTTCGTTATCAGAATCCCATACAGTCGTATTGGATACAATACCCCATCAAACTCGATCCAAACAAACAAGCTTTCTTTTAAAGTCACGTACAGAATTCTTAACCGCAAATGCTTTCACAGGCACTGTTTATTGGAATATCTAGGTCGTTGTTGTAAAAACATTCGATACCCAGCGTACGCTCATAAGTGTGTGACGCCCCATTATTCAAAAGCAACCTGTGATTATTATGGTGTTCAACCTTCCGTAACTGCTAAAGGGTGCTTAATGGCAAGTTTGAGGGAAATCGGTTTATTTCGTGCTGCTCGATTCCCGTTTTAAACATGAATTTCAACAAGTCTATCGTAAATCTGTGCTAAAGAAATTATGTGGTGTAAATCGAAAGATGACGAAGCTTTAATGAAAATAAAAATATCAGAGCCCAGAGCTTCAAAGCAACTATTAGCGTAATTTCTCGTACCGTTCGTTGTAGTGTGAATTAAAATAGAGATGTTCACATACTCTCTTTGTCTTCACTTATTTCTGTCGGAATGACCGATGACCAGCAGATGACACTATAGTGTTGGAAAACCTGCCCAGCTTTAGAAAATGGTTTTAATTTAACAGGCGACTCAGTCTGGTTTTAATTGGCAAGTAATGGGTTCTGGTTATTTAGGTATATGTATAGCATGTGTTTGAAATCATAATTATTTGATAAGTGGTACAGTCAAGCGTGTCAGGTCCATTTAGGTCAACGAATCAATACCAATCCCGCGTTCACTTTACAAACAAAAACATTTAATAATTATGTCAACCAGTCAACTCCACAATTATAACAAAGGCGATGATGTTGGCAGCTTGCCGATCGGGGGAATTCCGGGTTTGGTGCTCCCTTGAGTCATACGAGCTTTCAGTCTAGTCTTGCTGCCACAGGTAAATGGCCTAGGTTTTTAGACTAGTTCAGTAACCGGTTGAAATGTTAATTCGGTATATTGGCACGACACCGTTATCAGTAAAACCGTTATTTAGTAAGTAAATATGGCGGTTTAACTACATAGGTATATAGAAAAGCAACTCGTCCGCAATTAGCAACAGTTATTTGTCGTGACAAATATTTTGATGGTTCTCTTTCATGTTGAACTAACTTTGTCAATGCGTTTTAAATTTAAAGCGTATGAAATTGAATGCTCTCAATACTACAATCTTAAACTTGAGTTTAACGTTACACAAATGCAATAATAATAAAGATCATTTCAGAAAATATGAGTGGGTACCTATACCTACCTATATTTTTTTCAAGTGAATGCGATCATGGCTGCCATTTCATTACGTAACACGTGCACAGGATTACTCAGCTGCCGTACATAATCTATACAGTGTGTGCTGTAGTTATGCAAACGCAACCGCCTGTGAAATATCTCGGCCACGGTATGCATAACCATACGACTTTTAAAACGAGACGCGTTATAAATTCTCGATAATGAAAGGGGGTCGGCAACTGGGGCGTTTACCTCACGCCATGGCGAAGTGTTTTTTTTAAATAAAATAAAATAAAAAGTATGATGAAAGGGCGATAGTTTTCTTTGTGGACAGAAAGGCGAAGTCACTAGGTTCTGTACGCGACAAAAATTTCTTTGACGACCTTATTTAGTAAGGAAATGTTTGAAGATATGCAAACATTGATGTTTCCCCTAATGAGCGCATGAGTACAAGCGAGCCAGACAACCAAAGTATAGTATACATGAGCCACAGATGAATACCTTAGCTAAAAAAATAGGGCAGCAAGTTCAACATACGCTGTTAACTTGCACTAGAATGTATCCATCCCTCCTTAAATCCCTTTGAAGCGTCAAGCGAGACGCCTTCATCAACTCACTCACTCACTCACTCACTCATTGGTCACTTTGACCAATAACCTAAAAGAATGTAAGAGAGAAATTGGATACGGAAGGTGAAGAATCGAGTGTACATCCGCGTTTTAGTCAGAAATGTTTGATCCACTATGTGGGGATCTATTCTCTAAGTCCATCAACGAAGATACGGGGCTGCCCGGCCGTACGAAAGTAGATGATCCGTCAAAACAAGTGTAAAGTACAATTTTTCGGATTGGAAAAACACATCGGTAGTAGCACTCTTTACTTCGGCCAAAACTACGGACTTCATGCTTAGGGAATAGACCCCTTGGTCCGACCTTCGTTCGGTAAATAACAGTCAATCGCAGTCCAATTTCTGGTTAAAGTTGAACAACTCCCGATTTTCTGCATCTTGCGAAATTTATAGCGCAGCACCATTTTGCTTTAGAATTTGATATTCGATTAAGTTATTGCCTTCCATTCACAAACTAGATCCAGTCTACCTAACTCCTACGTAATATAACCTTAAAGAGACCTGTTTAAAATGGGTTAACAGCCGCATGTGATTGATCAACTACTTAGCTTGGCGTGACAATTTGCTGTTCGCGGCATTGTAATGGCGTCTGGGTCCCACAAGGCACAAGTGAGCTAGCAATGGCGGTCTTGTTCGTTGATTAGTATTAATTTTACTTATCGCTACCAGAGCTACTGTTTGTAGATCTTATTTTACGTCCAATTAAACGAAATTGAGGAAAATATGTAGACGTTTCGAGTAGGTAACTTAAAGTTTTGAACGTAATTAAATGATAGATAAGAAAATAAAATATACGGGCATGATGTTGCCAAAAACTAGACGTTTTCATTTATTTTTCCGGCAAGATAAATAAAGGAAAAAAACAGCATCTTATTAACACACACAATAATACCTATTGTTCTATGTGAACTATCTAGGTATGAATGAATTCAAATAATTTTCGTTATATACCGTTTACGGCTCAACTATTCCGAGGTTAACTTTATAATATGATAGAGATTATCGTCGATCTAAGTAAATAATTCTGACCAATACAATGTCCTACAATTGTGGGCGTAGCTCCTAAGTAATTCAAACGACAAAAATAGATCAA
This sequence comes from Agrochola lychnidis, assembly GCA_963680765.1. Taxonomy (NCBI): domain Eukaryota; kingdom Metazoa; phylum Arthropoda; class Insecta; order Lepidoptera; family Noctuidae; genus Agrochola; species Agrochola lychnidis. Next base: position 4,367,322 of record OY796863.1, on the reverse strand, counting down.
TATTGTAATGATCATGGCATTCTCAGATAGGCATGGCAGGCACATCATGACATATTTTCGATAACCTTTAACCGATGAGTGGGTTCGGACGGAATGACGGGCAATTGTTCAGATAACGTCGATTAATAGCCAGCTAAATAACGTAATCGACTGACGACCATTAATAAATGTCATATTAAAACGCCTCCAATCGATAGGTATGTGCAGAACATAATGGATTTGTGATAGGCCTGTATTTTAGAATGATATCTGAATAAACTTACCTTGGCAGATTCACACTGACGACGTAATATTTAAATAAAGTTGGCTCGTTATTCCAAAAATTCAACACAAATACAGGGTGGCAGGGACATCGACGCGAAAACTGTTACCATGGATTTAGTACATGATTCTGAACACCCTGCGCCGAAATTTTTCAAAAAAATCAGCTGTTCTATACATTTTGACTGCGTAGGTGTTGTACTTTTCTATGAAACAGCTGTTTTTTTTTTAAATAACCGATGATAAATTTCAACGCAGGGCTTACAGAATCATGGTCTGAATCCATGGTAACAGTTTTCATATTGTTACATGGTCGATAACTGGATACTTCACCCTAATTATTTTCAAAATTGGAATACGTTGTAAGTCTGCTAGAAGTGAGACCATTGCTGTTTCTTTGTATTGATGTTGTCAGTTCTGCATAATTCATTTATTTTGAAAATTAACATCTCCATAATATTGCAAATTGTTGTTTGTTCCACATACTTGCACATACAGTACTTTCATCTGTTTAGCAACTGCAAATTCGTGATTTTCTTGTTATGTTGGAATGAGTCTTTTAAAAGCTGTAAATTTCTTAAGTGCTCAAAGTGATATTTTTTAGAAATCAAAATAAGTACAGTAAAAAAGAAAACATAACTTTCAAATAAACTCACATCCTATTCTTCAAGATGATCTTCCAGACTAGACATGGTCTTTTTTGTTGACGATGGATCAAAATAGTAAGTTTCAAACAATTAATTTTCAAATAGTATAATCAAATGTTTATTTGTGTTCTCATCTAAATCAAAAAGTCTCCCAACAACAATAACAACCAACTAACTAACCAACCAACCAACCGCCAACCAACTTCTGCCTGCGACTTAAATAATTGATAAAAATTATGACTTAAACGGAATGAAGAGCGTATATTGATAATGCGACATCATTAAAAAATAAATAAAATGGTTAATAGCAAAAAGGAATAAATAACATAATCAAGTATTTATCAAAGGTCAAATAAGAGTCGCGTCTAGATAACATCTTCAACATTTGAACTCTTGAAGTTACGTAAAACTTATACCTAACTTAAGCCTGAATTGCATAATAAAAAACTTAGCTTAACTTTTTTATTTTCAAACAAGATAATAGATAATATTTACAGAATAATATAAGCTAACAGTCTTAAAATAATAATTGTGCAAGTCACCCTCTGCCATAGGCTTCCTATTGTCCAGATAACCAGTTCACTTTAGCCACCCAAATCCATAATCCAATATCTTTTATCCAGGGTCCCGAGAAATGTCAAGTGACGTAAAAATAATAATAGTACTGTATTTCTATTTTCTTAAGGGCTGCAAACTTCGTGTTTCGTCAGTCGTCGGATTTCTATCAGTTGTCCTTCGAAGTATATAGAGTTGTTAATACTTTTTTAACTTAATGTAATTTATTTTAAAGCAAGCAAGTCTCAATTTTTATAGTGAAGTAATAATTGATCTAGAGAAAAAATATCTTATATTTGGATAATAAATTATATTTTCTTACTGTCAATAATTATTTTAGACATAAAAGCCGAGTGATCCTGTTTTTGTTTCAAATAATATCTTTAAAAAAGACATGATTTTCGAATAAAAAATGGATCGAGCGAAAATGTTCCAATTACGTAACTGTCTTATATTTGGTAAGAAAAAGATCCAATGAATAATATACTTAAGTTAATGAAAATTAACATACAATTTAGGGAGCCTCCTCTTTAACTTTTACAAAAGCGATGCCCTAGCATTCACGGTAACTCATGTGCTACATAGTCCTTTTGCAGCTCAGTCTTCTGTTCTTTCCTCTGCACATCGAAAATTTGTTTCAAGGAACGCATCTTTCTCCTTAAGCTACAATTTGGCCTTCCCATTTAGCTTACTTAACCCCACTTAATAACATGGCAGGATTGGCAGGTGCATGTACGATCGTTGCACGCTAAAATTCTGAATACCTATGTGACTTATGTCCGACTCCCAAGTCCAATTGTAAATGCAAACGGTTTACAGACATTGTTTTGTAAACACAAAGAGCAGATGTTACCATAAACACGTGTTATTGAACTTTTTCTTTCTCTTTTGTACTAACAGTTTTTATGCCAACCATCTGGCTGTAAGTTATAGTCCGCCTTATATAAAGTTATGATTGTTTCTGTTATAAGCCTGTGTTGGTTTAATAAATACACAAATTAATTTATGAGCCCGATAACTATACTATTGAACTTGAGCCTCAATAATTATCACCTATCAAACAGGAAAATTGCCACCACAATACACAGACATTGTTAGTCACAGGCTCACAGTATATTGCCATTAGATACGGCAATAAAAATGTTGACAGTCTCCAAAACTATCAATCAGCTTGATGCTCAGATCCATCAGGATCTGAGCATCAAGCTGAATGAGGATCACCTCATCAATGATTCCAGTGCCAGCCAGGGTTGGCACGATTAAATCATTTTGATTAAAATCAAATGATTTTTTCAATAAAAATCTGTGATTTAATTAAATGTGATCACTTTAACAGAAATCAACATAAAAAACAGATTTAGAAATTACATATTAAAGACAGACTTTTACATCTGAAAAATAATTATTATTAACATTATTATAATGCTTGAACAAAAAATCTAGTTTTCCAGCCTTTTCAATTCGCAATCGGTTTCTTGATTTACTATGGTAATTGCATGCGAAGTTTATAAAACATTGCGCCCCTTTTCTCTGACACCCAAGGGCGCATTCCGTTTTACGCAGAAACATGGTTACTGTATGATAAAATTAAAAAAAAAGAAAAGAGAAAATCCTGATTAATTAGTTTTTTTTTTAATCGTGATAACTTTATGGCGGTTGCGTAGTACCCCACCCCTCACCCCCGCTGACACATATATTTGAGTCTGCGCAGCGACTTGCCGCGCAGGCGCAGGGCCTCGTGGCTAAGTAATAGCAGCCGCATGGGTCGATCGAGCAGGTTAAGCTACGCTTGCCGCGGTCAGTCCGTGGATGGGTGACCATCTCAACATACCGCGACCCCTCCGAGCCTTAGAAAACACGTTAAGCCGTTGGTGCCGGCTGTCATTCTTGAATCTTTGACAGTCGTTGCGGGTCGTCAGAAGCCCGAAAGTCTGACAACCAGTCTTACCAAGGGGTATCGTGTTACCCAGTTACTGGGTTGTGGAGGTCAGATAGGCAGTCGCTTCATGTAAAATACTGGTATTCAGCTGCATCCGGTTAAACTGGAAGCCGACCCTAACATAGTTGGGAAAAGACTAGGCAGGCACCGACTTGCCTCATGTTCCGCCGAGCCTCCATAAAGTTTGCATCGGGTTGTACCCATATTTTTCTTCCCATGTGAATTCAAAACAGAAGTGGACGAATTAGTACGGAAATAGTTCAATCATGTTTTCAGCCTGATTCGTTTCGAGCTCGCATACACGCGTGAGCAAAAGGGGTCACTCGTATGACGTCACAGCGTAGGAAATAACACTGCAGCTGAAGTACAGTCAACCACGCGTCTATGGTACAATTTGACTTTGACAACGCGATGATTTCGTAGGAATAAGGGCTGTTTTCGTAGTACAAGTCATACTACTGAGGTGCTGTTCACCGTACTGGACTGGCTCACGTGAGGATTGATGCGTTAATTAGATCATTAATACTGTGAAAGTATTGTATCTTGATGGCTGTTTAGAGGCACGAGGAACGATGCCCAACGATTGATGTCGGGGAAGTTATGCTGTTCGCGCGGAAATCTTTAATTGCGCGATGCAGGATCAGGTCTTTGATGCGTAGTTCGGATGTGGCGATGTAGATGGCGCCACAGATGAATGTGAGAGGGAGGAAAAGTTTGCATTGTGTAAGAGATGATTATGAAGGAAAAGGGAGTAGTGGATGACGAGACGAGAGACAGGACAGAATGAAGAGAAACTCTCGACCCCAATTAACTTGAGACAGGAAAAGGACTGGCAAAAGATTCCCTATTGTTAAAGTACTACAGTCCTCAGTATCCAGCCAATTTTTCATATCTCACCAATGTACAGACAAATTATTTCTTAATGTCCCTCGGCAAACCTCGTGTTTCGTCAGTCGTCGGATTTCTATCAGTTGCCCTTTGCACTTGGTGCAGACCGGACGCTCTCAATCGACTTGGAAATATATAGAGTTGTTAATACTCTTTTAATTTAATGTAATTTATTTAAAAAATGGGAAGAAAGCCGCTAAAGTCGCAGGCACGACAGATAGGAAAATAGTATTACAACTCTATATAGTTCACTCGGAAATCAAAACAAAACAACAATAAAGTACTTAGTTCTGAATTCAAATTACTATACACGATAAATCTAATAATCGATGGACATGGAAATTAGCATTCGTTTGTATTCGGAAATGCGATGATACCCGAGGGCCATTAAGGGGACGATAACTGACTTTTAATGATTTCATATTGAAGATGACGTCTAAACGAGTAGTGTTAGTGATTTGAAAAAATTATATGTTAAATTAAAGCATTTTCTTAATATTTTAATATAGGCATATTTTTGATTATGTTTATATTACATAGTGAAATTAATTTGTAAAGTTATGTCTAACGCGGATAAAAAACTGAGAATGACGCAAAATTTATCAAGCGTATTTTTTTAAAATCTTCACCATTTTAAAGATAATTAAACTATAGATCTTTTAGTATACGTGTTATATTAAAATACTTTTTGTTTTACGTGTAATAAATTAATAATGCGTCTAATTTGGGACAGCGATCCTTGATGGGCGAGTCCTATTACTGGCTGGACGTACGACGCGTTGCGTGAGCTCAGTACAGAACACGCAAGCTAACCATTCAAGGTCACTGTCACATAACTGCGTCTTAAAAGAAAATAGAAATACAGTAGATGGAAATATAATATCTCACGGTAATAATAAAGTAAATTTTTCACACAAACATGATATTCATAATAATTCACACAGACAATTGAATTAATGCCGTGTGACATGTGCCGAATTTCCTTCCGGTGGCATTGTTTGCTGTGTGAATTTGTGAAGGGAACTGGTGGATTAGCCTCCTGTGCTGAGGGCCTTAACACATGGCAATTGCTTTTAAAGCGTTTTGTATCTATGACTTTCAACAGGCTTGACATAAGCTTTTCGGTAGCCATTTTTGACTTTTTCATCGTTATCGCTGATGGAATGTCACATTGTCTCTGTTCGGAAGAGGAACTGTTGGGTCTGGTGCATAATTAATGAAAGCAAGCAGATCTTGACAATAGCTAGGTAAACTAATCGATAGCTTGGATGAGTCTTTAGAGGTATGAGGAACAGGGTGTAAAGTTCACTCATCCTCTATAGAAAAGGGAGGATCATCCAACCAGACGGGTGTCGTGTCTGGCGGGCAATCGCTCAACGATTGATATCGGATAGTCATATATCGACGTTTAGTAGCAATATCTAATAACTACAAAACCATGATTTTACAGGAAGCGAAAAAAACGTTTAATTTCTATAGTTTTTAACATTTGAATCATAAGTAATTTTTATTTAAAAAAAAATAGGAAACGCTTGATAATGATTTCAATAAAATATTTCAGGATAGGGATATACGTAGATAAAAGATAAGCAATAAAGTAAAAACCGCCAAAATGTAAGTTATTAGATATTGATACTTCACCATCGATATATCGTTCGGGCGGTAAACTATAATTGTGCGATGTAGGGATGGGCAAAAAATATCGATATATAAAAATATCGATATTTTTCCATACAATTATTGATATATATCGTCGATGTTTTTAATCGCGATATATCGATATTCGATATTTATTTAAGAGTATCGAATTCGTATCAATTTCGATTTTTTTTTAACGCAACTATCGTTTTGTTTAACCTCTTTGACTGGCGAGCACATCAAATGCTCATAATGTCCATATCTGATGACTACTGCTTTGATTAAATTGTGTATAATTGTTTAGGCTCGAGCATTAATAAAAATACAATTTTCTTCTATTTTCGTCTATTCTTTTTAACGAAGTTTGAATACTCAAGAATAATCATGCAAAAACGGACGATATATATTTTTCACTCGATAATTATCGATACTGTTTAAAAATATCGATACGATAAATGTCGATATATTTTTTTCACTTGCCCATCCCTAGTGCGATGCAGGATTTGTGTGACGTCAGGTCTTTGATGCGTAGTTCCATGTGGCGATGTAGATGGCGCCACAAGTCAAACCCTTGAATCGGCTTGCCCCAAACGGGCGACTAGTATCAATTCTATTTTATTTATTGTAAATTTTGACGTTCAAAAGTGCCTTTTATGTGCCTATTTGAAATAAATTATTTGACTTTGACCAAACTCCGACATCAATTTTCATGTCCCTATCACTCTTTGTACAAACAAAAGTTATTTTTAAATCGACCTTCTCACTGATACCATCTGTTCTGAATGTAAAGCTTCTGACCTCGAATGAGATAAGAGTACGAACATAACAACATCTTTCATTCTCTTGTTTTCATTTTACGAAAATAAAATCTCGATGCCGAACAGACCACGTGCACGGTTCACCGCTCGGTTCTAAATCTGTACCTACGCACCCGTCAATTACCTACTTCCATCATGTTTTTCAGTAGATTCTGTTCTATTCTAACACTGATTTTCGTAATTAGGACAGATTATTAGCCTCTCTGGGATATTAGAGGGCAATGTTGAAAGATGTGTGGTCGGAAGGTGTGGTAAATGCTGATATTAGAGGAATAATTTATTACATTTAGAGATCGTTTAGAATTTATATGCTTATTTTATGCACTACGATGTGGGATATGGAGATCAAAATGGCACTTGCTCTTTGTAGATATTGCTAAGTTACACAGCACCTCGTTAGACATAAAACTGAACTTAACATCATCAGGAAAAATATCAATGGCAGAGATAAAACGCTCATTCGAAAAAAAAAGGTTACGGAAATTATACCTTCAAATGAATACCATAATCGGGCAGTGGGCATTCTTAATTTAAATAATTAAACAAATTAAAAACATAAGTGCCCTGCCAAAAAACGAACTAAAAAGTAAATAAAAACAAGTTGTATTCTCAGTTTTTAATCTGTATAAACAGCGTAGGGTCACTCATTTACGCGTTGACTAAAAAGAGAAATAATAAAATTGTCATTGCTGTCGGAGGACCGTTGTGTCATGTGTCGTTGTGTGGAACACTTTTTAATCTAAGAGGTCCTCAGATTATTATTTTTTATTTATTTTAAAAAGTACGCTAATAAATTATATAATTTTGGAATGTGCTCATCGAGGCCTTCAGTTGGATACATTATAAACACTCCTTTTAGGGCAGTCTTGTAATAAATGAAGAAATTTTGATTTTTACACATTGAATATGGATACTGCCGCCATTTTTTTTTTTTTACAAATATATAAATATTTTAACGATACCCTATACATCCAAATCTGTTCAGGCATTTAAAAGTTATGGTGGAACAAAGAAACTCACATACATACATAATACATTTACCCTGAAAACATTACACTCCTTTTTGGGCAGTCGTGTAAAAAGAAGTTTTTTATTTCGAAATAATAATGGCAGTAGGTACGATTGTATGATTGCATGCATTTGTCACAAGTATCAACATCATCCGTACATCCCCTTACTCATTTTAGTCATCAAATTAAACAGGCCTACTCATTTTCAGAAATACCCACCAACTATAGTGTTACATGGCCATGACCCGATAGATTGGCTGGTCAGATAGGCAACCAGAAAGACTAACGAATTGAGTCACCGACGCAACCGTAGTGACTTGGCCGAGTGGCCACTAAAATAAATTACTTACTCATTCGTAAAATGGTTTTTCGCGGTATTTGCAACCGATAATGTTTGAACTGTTTAAAGCATTTTTTGCCAGTTAATTGAAGCGTTTATCGACAAAATGCGGAGTAAAAATGTCCTAGTTTTAAGGTACAATAAAAATGTCTTTTCCCTTTTTTATTATCTTGAAACAAACCTCCAAAAATATCCACATAAGATTTTTGGCGCATGTTCATGGCAGCATTTTTTCACAATGCAAAAAGCTACTTTTCGTCATAAGGAAGTCCAAAAGCTCGAATTACGTCATCCTTAAATTAGGTTTTTGTACCGATCTTACTTAATATCGGCAGTGTGGACTGCAGTTTTTGCACAATTAACCTTTTTACTTCACCTCAACCGTCATGACCTGTATTTTTTGCTGTAGCGGGAAGCCTTTTAAAAAGATCCATTTTCAAATCTTAAGTTTTTTTTTTTTCAAGGAATTTATCACGGTTCCCATTCAGCCTGTCAATGTCTTCGCTATCGTTCTACTTACAACGTTCTTTTGGCTCGTGTTCAAAATCGGAACTACCGACGCCATCTTGTTTTGTCAAAACAATTTCTATGACCATTTCACAAATGTTTACCAACAACGCCCCGCTGTCAATGCCATTCAGGCGCTAAAAGATCAGTGTAGCATTCTTTACGACCTATTGCTATAACATTTTTTTTTTTCTGTTCACAGCTCCTCGGCCTAGCAGTCATAGGCATTGGAGTGGCGGTCCAGCTCAACTGGACGGTTGTGAAGGATGAGCTCAAGACACACCTGACGGTCGCACCATGGGTGTTCATTATCATAGGCGCTATCATGTTCGTGATAGCCTTCTTTGGTTGCTGCGGAGCGATACGGGAGAGCCACTGCATGGTTGTCACGGTATGTATCCAGAACAAACTATTTTCTTTTTTACTCATAATATCATTGATTTTGTCCATCTACGTGCGACATAATCAGCCAACAAGCTTGGACCCTGCTTTTTTTTTGCTTGGAGCTTCGTTTGGAACTAAGTAATAACAGCTGCACTAGTCGATCGATCAGGTTAAGCTACGCTTGCCGCGGTTGGTTCGTGGATGGGTGACCATCTTCATCTACGAAAGAAACGTTCAAAGAGCTGCTATGTAATGTTCTGCGCCTGGCACCATTAAATTAGTATGACATACAGGGATTTATTCTAGAGGATTTTTCCGTAGTTGATGCTGAGCAAGGTAATATTCTTATTTTGTTGGAGCCTGTTAGTATTTTTGGTTACGAAATTTTGGGTTGATTCAGCCTCTACTTTAAATGTGCTAAATGAAACCTGTTTACTTACCACATTGCCGAAATTACGACCTTGACGACCTAATCTAAATCGTAATACCATTTTAGTAAGAGCGACGTTTATAACACATTGGAATAGATTGGATCAATTACAGCCCACATTTGGCAAACGAAACCAGTCCACAAAATATTTCTGCTTCGTTTGACAAACACAACTGTCAAACAATACACTGCTGTGTCCATTCAAACTTGGAACGCTCGCTGTTCCCCGAAACTCGCAATGGAATGAAAGCTATGGAAGACATCCGATTCGCTTTCTCAGTATTATCTATGGTATTATATACCAAATTCTATTGGGTGGTATGTTATGTACCAAGAGTAAAAGGGCCTTTGTCAAAAGTACCGTGGAACGGAAGCAGTTGGTTCATAACGACTTCAAAAGATTGACACAGTTTCGGTTTTGAATGTACTTTTACCGAAGATATGCTTTCTGAACGTTTTGGCAATTTCAAAAATTATGATACTTTTTACTGACTCGTCTAAACGGAGTATCATTTATGTCGATAGACGAGATAGACCAATTTTTCGTTATATTTCTGGGAATATGCTTGTAAGGTTAAATAGACCGAATCTTGGATCATTGGGCTTCAGCTCACCAGTCAGTAAAGCCACAGACTAGTTAGCTAATAACTTTTTAATTAGTCGAGATTCAACTCAGAACATCATCTTAAAACAGATATAAAATGCACCACGGTGTATCAGAAACGCTGAAGTTCACGAACACCAGAACATGAAAACAGTTAAGGAAGAAATTAGTTTATGTTCGCAAAAATACAAGTCCAGACTGGAGAGACAACCCAACCAATTGGCCGCTCAACACACAATATCAGATTGTGTCAGCAGACTCAAAAGACGCTACATTCAACAATTAGATAACTTGTAGAGAGCTGCTTGACTAATAAGAGAGCTGCTCCTGATGAGGAATAGCTCTCCTATGCCAGATCATCCTACAACTCATCTGCTCATAGTTTTTTAACTGATTGCATGATAAGAAAAGAAAATTAAAAATTGTCGAGATTTTTTATTCTTTATGGCACCTCTTTATGTTGTGAGCTATCCGAAAAATATTAAGCCTAGATCTTATGGCGTGAAAATAGGCCTGTATCCAAAATTTTTTTTTGTCTGTCTTATAGATTATTAAAAAATATTGAACACGTATTTTTTCTTTTTTGACGTAATCAAAAGATTACGGCGATACATTCAGTTAAAATGTGGCATGACGTCACGCCTTGCTAGATTTAATACTGCGTTGTGACGTAGCGAGCCCCCACTCCCCAAATTTAATGCGTGTTTTCTAAGTTATTTTTGATTCATATGATAAAGCAAAAAATACGTGTCTAATATTTTTTTATTATCTGAAAGACGGACTAAATAGAATTTCTTTTTTTTTTTTACCTAGGAAACTACCCTATTGATTCGCTGTTACAATGTACAGTAGATCAACAAAACGACTACACAGAAAAATTTATAATACTTGGCAAGGAAAAGGTTCCGCCCCCTTTCATTTCATCCTGCAGTGCAGTTGTCGTCAATAAGTTATATTTTACGTTATTATCTAAAGAGGACGAGCATCCTTTTTGTGCTAGATATTATTACATGATGTCCTTCACAGTCTCATAGTTATGATGATCTAAATCTACAAAATAGCCTACACACGTCTCTATAGTTAAAATAACGTTCAGTATGACCAGCGTAGAAACGGGTTTTGTCGACGGAAGAATAGACAAAATGACAGCTAAACAATCACAATCTGTCATTTTGTCTATTCTTCCGTCGACAAAACCCGTTTCTACGGTGGTCATTCTAAAGTCAGCCTAGCTTGACCATCTTCTAGACTGGCTAAAATTCATCACTGCATGAGATACTGTTCGTACGTAGTTTCTGCTGATGACCTCTGCACCTGTACGTAACACACTTTTAATCACCAACTGAATGATTTTGAAGGATATTGCAAATCCTGCTTCATATGTTAAAAAAAATTACTACACAACGTAAATAACGCAATGAATGTTGTTGGACTGTCAAAGTTAAGTGTGTTACGTAATTATTTGCTATTTAAAAGAACTCGGAAACATTTCTGAATTATACATTAATTCTAATGATACATTTTCACATTTCAGTACGCGATCTTCCTGCTGGTGATCATCATAGTGCAAGTGGTGATAGCAGTACTCCTGTTCGCTTATGGTGACACGATCAAGGCGAGTCTGGTCAAGTCCGTCAACTCGCTGTTCGACAAGAGATCCGGCCCTGACGTCGACAAGGCTACTGATGCTGTCATCAACAACATTCAGCAACAGGTAAATATCTTATTTAATAGGTAATATTTATGAGAATAAATAATAATATCTTGTATTTAAACGCGCTCTCAATATTTTGTAGTAAATTAGCCGATTTTGTAGGCCCGAAGATGTTTTGAACAATTAGGTCGAAATAGACCAAACGAGCGATGAAGAAAGAAAGAAAATGCATTTTTATGCACTAAACGTGACGCATAAAGAAAACAATAAAGCACACAAACACAATAAGAACAAGTTGGGAGAAAATATTTATGCGTCACGTCCACGCAAAATGGCGAACGCTCAGCATAATGCTGTGACACTATGCGAGACAGAGCCACAGCGCTGGTGAATGCACATTCTATACTCACTCTACTAAATTATTGTTTTGTAAACAGGAACAGAATATTCTTTTGTTTCATATTAAAATTACAAGAAAAGAATACTCTTGTTCTACGTTTATTTGGTCAAAACCAATCTTTAGATGTACAGTCGAACAAAGAGTTTGGTATACAGGTAAAAATGTTCACTGCCAATATCAATTTAAATTGTACTTAATTAATATTTTAGATACTCTTAGTCTAGTGTAGGTATTTATAACATTTGACTATATAGGACACTTACCAAAATTGTTTAAAAATGTAATTGCCAGTTAGATTCGTTTCTGTACGAAGTATAAAATATATAAATATTTTTCCCTACTTTAATAACGATTTGGCCTCATGTGGATTGGAAAATAAATGCACAGAAAAATAGTTAAAATTGTTTAGTTCTTAAAATAATATTAACAATAACTACAAATGAACAATGGACCTATTATTATTAATGTTGATGTTATTGCACAGAATAGCAGTTATTGTTTACTCACAGGAAACTCAATAATTTACAGAAACAGGTTCTTTGGAAATACCCAGAACTTTTCAAAATAGCCAAAATAGTGCTGCCGAGCCCAACATATTTGGGAATAGGCTAGGCAGATTGATTGACCTATTACTGTGGCACGTAATTACCTGGGTATAAAATAATAATAAAATCGTTTATTGACCAAATAAAGAATTATTACATCTTAAAAGTAATACAAATAAACTATTTCTAAAACTATTGATATAAAGGAAACATAATTTTAATATTTTTACTTGTGGACTCCATACTAGGCCGAGGAGAGTGGTCTCTCCTATACCCTTCAAGGACCCTCGCCCTAGGCCCTCGTAGGTCACATAGCCCAGTTGCATTTGCTCTTTTGTGAAGACTTGTCACCACAAAACGGATGATAAGTAAAAATTCTGTTTTTATTTCCGTTACGTAGATTATTAAAAAATATTGGACACGTACTTTTTCTTTTTTTACGTATTCAAAAGATTACGGCGATACATTGAGTTAAAATTTGCCATGACGTCACGAGTATGCAGATTTTATACTTATGACGTAGCGACACCCCCACTCCACAACTTCAATGCCTTTTACGATGAAGCAAAAATATGTGTCTAATTTTTTAGGGTTCCGTTAAAAAACGGAACCCTTATAGATTCGTCATGTCTGTCTGTCTGTCTGTCTGTCTGTCTGTCTGTCTATCTGTCTGTCTGTCTGTCTGTCTGTCTGTCTGTCTGTCTGTCTGTCTGTCTGTCCGTCCGTATGTCACAGCCACTTTTTTCCGAAACTATAAGAACTATGCTGTTGAAATTTGGTAAGTAGATGTATTCTGTGAACCGCATTAAGATTTTCACACAAAAATAGAAAAAAAACAAATAATTTTGGAGTTCCCCATACTTAGAACTGAAACTCAAAATTTTTTTTTTCATCAATCCCATACGTGTGGGGTATCTATGGATAGGTCTTCAAAAATGATATTGAGGTTTCTAATATCATTTTTTTCTAAACTGAATAGTTTGTGCGAGAGACACTTCCAAAGTGGTAAAATGTGTGTCCCCCCCCTGTAACTTCTAAAATAAGAGAATGATAAAACTAAAAAAAATATATAATGTACATTACTATGTAAACTTCCACCGAAAATTGGTTTGAACGAGATCTAGCAAGTAGTTTTTTTTTAATACGTCATAAATCGTAAACTTTTCGTTACTTGCTGCTACGGAACCCTTCATGGGCGAGTACGACTCGCACTTGGCCGCTTTTTTTTATTATCGGACTGACGGACTAAATAGAATTTCTTTTTTTTCCCTATTGACGATATATTATAAATCTGAGCTATCCTTTTACCACACCATTAAATTAAACAATCCGTTTTTCGTAATTCTAGTTCGTCTGCTGCGGCAAGAACGGTCCTCAGGACTACGGTCTAAGCCTCACCCTGCCCGACTCCTGCTGCAGCACCACCAGCACCTTCGGAAATGCCATCGGAGGCAAGTGCACCATTGAGGTGGCCAACCGAGGCTGCGCGAGCGTCATATCCGACCTGTACGAGAAATGGAACAAGCCCATCGCTGGAGTCGCCATTGGTATTGCCTGTATTGAGGTGTGTATTTTTTTGTCTTTATTATTTTTTAATGCCAATCGTGGGCCCTAATACAATGTTGCCCATGGGCATGTGCCCGCCCGCATTTCTCCAAATATTCATGATTTTTGTTCGAAAAAAAAATTCTGTCTAAAAATAACGGTCTATCTTGGCGTTTTTTTTTTCAAAATCCTATCCCATAATTCTATGGTTTTATGAACTTAATCTTGTGTTTTTTTTAGAAAAAAATATTTTCACCTCTGTTTTTTTTGCGTAGTCAACAAATTTTAATAAAAATGTAAGTTAATCCAATAAATCCGCTTTTAGAAATAAACAGAATCCATATCGAGCCAATAACATTGGAGATATGGCAAACGCTACTCAAAACATAAAAAATTGAATAACATGAAAAATATTAAAGATAGACCCCCCTTTTAAAGTTATTTTTCGATAATTTTTCAAGAGTATTCAGTAAAATACGGGCGGGCACATGCCGATGGGCGACATTGTATAACAATACATCAAGGATCACTTGAACGACGAAAGCCTTTGTCAAAATTGAATTGCTATCACAGACGTGCGTTTGTTGTACCAATCCTGAAAACGTAATTACGATTTTAGAATATCACCCTAATCTGCCCTAATTGCGTAATACACGATCAATTACAATATGAATAATTTTGAAAGTGATTGCTAATCCATTTCTTTATAAGTTCGAAAAAAAACCTGCTCAACAACGTAAATAACGCAATGAATGTTGTTGAACTGTCAAAATGAAACGGATTAGTCTTAATCATTTACGAAAATGTGTTACGTAATTAGGGTACTTACATTACGTTACAAATAAAATAGTAGGTAAGTACCTAATCAATTTAAGCATAATACTGCAAACCTTGAAAAACAACTACAACTCGAGAGCTGCTATCTAATTGCGTAAATTAGATAGCAGCTCTCGAGTTGTAATTGTAAAAAAAACACCTTAATCAGCTCTCGAGTTGTAATTGTAAAAAAAAACACCTTAATCAGCTCTCGAGTTGTAATTGTAAAAAAAACACCTTAATCAGCTCTCGAGTTGTAATTGTAAAAAAAAAACACCTTAATCAGCTCTCGAGTTGTAATTGTAAAAAAAAAAACACCTTAATTAGCTCTCGAGTTGAAGCCCAACAACAGGCAAACATACAAGGAGACTGGTATAAAAGTATTGGCACATGGATATTTGTTTCTAAAGCCATGGACAATTTCCCATGTGTGGGCGTCGGTAACCACTTTCCATCGGGTGGGCCGACAGCCTGTTTGTAACCTATTACATAACAATACGACTTTCTCCAAACATCGCGAGACTCGATGCCATATATGCCTTGCACTGTGCATATGTAGAAATGTAGAGACAAAAAAAATACATGTTATATCAATCGTCAAGTATCGTGCCGCGCTATAATTGTTATGGATAGCTAACTCGGTAGCCTCTCAGACTTAGTTACAACTGTATCAACATTGAGAAAGGTGAAGCTTACTATCGTTAACGTGGTTTTCTAAGCTGCATGCTTAAAATGACAGCAATAGAAACGGGTTTTGTCGACGAAAGAATAGACGAAATGACAGATTGTGATTTTTTGTCTGTTATTTTGTCTATTCTTTCGTCGACAAAACCCGTTTCTGTGGTTGTTGTTGTATGGCTGTAATGTACTACAATTCTTGCAAATAAAATTCCTACCTTAAAATCACATTGAAAAAGGAAAAAAACAATATTTTCCTTCTATATGAACTTCTTTTGTATTTGTTTTTACTATGTTAGCTTATTTAGTAACTCACTTGTTGATATTTTCTTCTTTTTTTTTCCGAGTAAAGCAAGTAAAATCACGCCACATTATAATAAAAAAAGTCTATTTTTTTTCGTCCCTGATTCCCAGCGGTTTTAGTCAGTGGCGACAACGATGTTGCTATTGGAAATAAATCGAATTTGATACATTTTCGATACTTGATATTTTATAGCGATATATCGAAATAATAAATATCGCCTAAAAATATCGAAATATCGATATTTTTTCTGCAAACAGTTACGCGTGCTGGAGGTGATGCCAGTGATGCCTCTTTTCGGAAGAGGCTTTTATCTAACCAAAGACCGCTGTTAGTCAGACACGTACCTTTTTGATCCAGTCAGAGCCTATGCTAGAGTTATCGTAGATAACTTAATATAGGAAATAATCGGCTTGTTCCGATCGGATCTCACAATAAAAAAAACAATTCAATAAAAAACATTTATTTTAGGTACCACATAACCCATATTAGAAAGCATCTTTTAATTAAATTATTCAATAACAAATACAAAATCACACATAAATAAAAAGAAACGAAAACAACATCAACACACAAATTAGATACATTAAATTCAAATTACATTCAATCATAATTACTTAATTAATTACCTCTTAATCATTTCAGTAGTCTTTAACTATACATGTGTAACTTGTCTGTCACAGCAATGTCGCACATAAGGACAGTCCAACCTATTTGCTATCATATTCAGAACGATATGTATGAAGCTGGCCAAGGCGCAAGGAAAACAGTCCTTGCGCGCCCGTGCGAACATGCCCGAAGCGCTGCAGTAGCGAGGCAGACCCAACGTCGTCGCTCTGAAAGCGTTGTTAAATTAAATGCGGAGGGTGCTGTAGCTTTCTGCGTGTAATTAGCCCCCAGGCTGCAGGTGTACATGGACGTGCAATATGCTCGGAAAAGAGTTATTTTCATAATCCGTCCCCATGTAGGTTTCGTTAGAAAATAGACCATAATGTGGTCAAAATCGGTACTTAACCTACAAAAAGTGGCCGTCTTTGTTTTGGCTTTGTAACTGATACTAAATTGTTATTTTTTACATGTTTCAGGTGGTCGGAGCGCTGTTCTCGCTGTGTCTCGCCAATTCCATAAGAAATATGGACAGAAGGTCTCGCTACTAATATTTTGTACATTAAAACTGGTACCTATGAACACAATTTTTTTTGGTTCTTTTTTACTTGTTAACTAATTTTGTGAGCGGACTGTACACTGCATGGCTGATTGACTTTTTTTTGGGACACAATGACAGCAAGCACAAATGCTACTTTTGGCGTCCGATTTGATTCGATATCGATTTTTAATCGATTTAATTTAATTAACGATTTTTGAATACGACTTTTTATTTTTTGACGATTGCATTAAAATGCATTTTTTCTAGCATTTAGACGATTAAAGACGCTACAGGTAGCATATAATTAAAAATGCCTTTTGAATTTCACTTGAGATTGTGTCCAAAGAGTTTTGAATCTCAAACATTTGTATGCCATATTAATTGCTTGATAAAATCAAGTGTTATTCATGATAAGGCTAAGTTATACGTTATAATGAAAGTAAGTTTGTCAAAATTACGCCCCAAAACATTTTAATTTAAAATATTTTTTTGTGTGTGCCTAAAGTGTCTCTTAATATTTTGAAAAAAAAAAAAAACGTATCTACTAACTAGCATATTCAAAATGGTTCTCTCATTTTAAAACGCTTCATACGCAAAAGAGACAAAACTATCCCAATTATGCGTAATTTTGACAAAAAAATGTGAAAATATGCAACTGTATATTATAAAATTAATAACGCTTATTATGTTCGGAATATGCTTAACTAACATTGTTGTACGCAATTAACACAAAATCTCACGAAAACAATTTGATTATAATTCTATAATGTTAGGGAGATTACTATGACAAGTCGGAGCCAACGTTGTTCGGTGAGAGAGTGAGCTGGCGCTATTCCTGTATAACTCCATCCCTCTCCCACGCCGAAACAATGGCAGCTTCTACTCATTATAGTAAGGCCCCAGGCTTAGGAAGACTGGTATTCAGCCAACCGTGCTATTACGTCATTTGAAGGCTGACAAACAAAGAAAATTCTCACAAGCTTTTCCGCATCGCAGGTTAAGACAAAAACTGTCATAACATTAGGTCGAAAAGTATCTTATAGAGAGATATAGGGCTCTAATTGACTTTCGATTTTCAGCTTAATGTTGCCTAGCTTATTTATATCCATAATATTCAAGGCAATGGCACGTAAAATTTAATCGGACAGGCAACCGGATGGCGAGTGGTAATCTGGGTCTTGAAGCGATACCGAACCCCCCCGTACCGTCCAAATGGACGGGGGCGGAGATATGGCGGATGGAAGCCAAAATTTATTTTTTGACTTGACTTCAAGTCTATTATGTGCAAGGAATTTGTGTGTATCAATGCCCTCTGGTTTTGATAAAATTAACCCTCACTTTCGGTGATAAATCATTGGTAAGGAGTTTCAAGAATGATATACATTGTTTCAATTATAACGATGTTGGGGGGTGGCAATCGGATGGCATTGATACACACAGATTCCTTGCACATAATATTAGAGCTTAAATTTTGAATGCCATGTCAAAAAAAAAAGATTTTTCCGCATCCGCCATATCTCCGCCCCCGTCCATTTGGGGTCCATTCGGACGATACGGGGGCGTTCAGTATCACTTCAATACCCAGATTACCACTCGCCATCTGGTTGCCTCTCCGATAAAATTTTACGTGCCAATGCTTTTTTAACTATAAATTATGCTTATTTGCATTCCATAATGTTAATTAGATGTTAGAAGGTTGTATCTGACGATTATGATCAAAAGCCTAACATTTTTAACAAAAAATGAAAACCTGTACTTATAAAAATTATACAGGTTTCAACATCCATGATTAAAATAATAATAATAATATGATCTAATAGCATTTCTTTTCAAATCTAATCATCAATTTCAAATATTTTACTTATTAATGCTTCATAAATTCTTAGCATAGGGTTTTGGGCGCTTTACGATTAGACTAAAACATTTTAAATGATAAATAATTATATATAAATCATTCAATAAAATATTAAATAATGAGTCTCTTCTAGATGTTAAAACTTACTGAATATTATCTCTATTTAAACGCTTCGATTTAAGAAATCTCCATTTATTTTTTGTATAAACATTTAGAATCTTGCTATGTGATATTGTATTTTCATAAAAACTTGTTTAGAAATCTTTAGGTACGTAAGTTTATTGATAAATAAAAATTGACAAAATTTTACTACTGTCGACTGTTTTACGTTTTGATTCCACTTTATTTTATAGAAATATATATTTGTGTCCAATTTAGAATTTTTGTGATTATTTTGTTAGATAATTATTGAAATAATTGCACAGACTTTTAAGTGTTAAGCAGTAAATTTCTTAATATGTTTGTGCCAAATTAATAATATTTAAAGGCATACCTAATGGTTAGATTGTGGGGGAAGGAATAATAAGACGAAGGAGTTGTGCCTTGCACTGATTGATTTGATAGAATTTTGTAATCAATAAAGAATGTGTGTAATGAATAATTATGTTTGTTTTACTAATCTCACCCTTATTTTAAGGCCCATAGGTCTATAAGCTGCCAAGCCCAAAGCTTTAAATATTGCACAAAATTAAATGTAAATTTATTTTTGGAATTGTTTGGTCAAAAGCATGATACTTAGGTAAGTCACGTTTTTGTAAATAAAAATACTAATCTGCATGTTTGTGGTTGTTTTTAAGTAAGTAGGTACTTTTTGTTGTAATTATTTCGTTATATAATTATTATTTTTGTTGTGGGATGAAGCGTGGAAGTTATTTTTACAATACCAAACTGAATAATTTCTAGTTGCTCAAAAGAATATTCATTCAACAGGATTTAAACAATTCCTGCAAATAATTTTTGTTGTAATATTGTTGTAAATTATTTTGTACTAATTATTTTTGGTTGGCATGGGAGGGTTAAATTTTTTAAGCAATAGTTATTTTGTATAATATTTATGTTTGTACCTATAATACATTTGTGTTTAATTTTCTATGGTACCAGTGTTCTTAGATCAGATTGTTTTGTATTATGTGTTTTCACAGAAAATCTTCCAAATACTGATTGATTTATTTTGATAATTTCAGGTATGCCTAAAACGAAGACATCACGAAATTAACATTCGAATAAGAACAATAAAAATCAACGACAGATACAAAAACATAAGTTACTTATGTACAAGTTAAGTTAAGGTTAGCTTTTGGTCTAGCGCAAGTCCCACCTTTTCAAAAATACAATCTAGGAAAAGTTTACTTTTGTTTAAAACTTTTGAAAAAAGAAATAAGTACCCATAGAGAAGAGTCTCTTGAGCTCTACTATTAAGCTGGATATACATGATTACATTTTAAACTTTTGACTTTGGCCCTTAGGCTGAATATTCATTGACCAAGTAAAACTAAAAGGTAAATTAATAATATTAATAAAAAGACAATAGTAAACTTTTCCAGGTCAAATTATCTCATTTAAGATGGTACGTTGTTGTATTTTACTCTGTATCTCCAAGCATCAATGAAAACTTGATGCCTCCAGATGCCCAGACGCGCTGTACCTTACCATTATAATTAGTTATTCTTATTCATTTTCTTTTGTTGCACCATTTTAAAATATAAAGTTTAGGTACTGTTAAGTTAGTTAAGCGACTGTTTGTAATGTTGATAAACAATTGAAATTATATAAAGTAAAAGTATTTTCATAAATCGGCGTTATAAAGTTAAGTACGTCCATTTTACAAATAATATTAAAGTGTTAAAAAATTGATATTTATGCATTTCTACCTATAAAATATTATGTGATCTATTACTCGTTTCACATGCCTGTGTAAATAGTAAATGATATCGGGAGCAAATGTCTGTTTACTGTATTTTGAATCTCTTTTTGTGCATTTCTGATGAAACTGCTTTTGTGGATGAATTATATTGTATTGTATGGAATAAATAAATTTTCTACTTCAACATTATTTTTAATTTTATTTTTTAACCAGAAGAATCAATCTAATTATAAAGGAAATTCTGAATGGTTTTATTCCCAATTAATCTGCCTAGACTTTTCCCATCTAATTTGGGGTCGATTTCCAATCTAACCAGATGCAGCTGAATACCAGTATTTTACGTGGAGTGACTACCTATCTGACCTTCACAACCCAGTAACTGGGTAATCGAATACGATACCCCTTGGTAAAGCCACGTCCTTATTTGGGCCGCGCGGCTCCGTGAGGCCAAGCTGCGCACTATTATTCTGCTGCACATCATAATATGAAATACAGAAATAAATGCTCAGTCTGGATTTGAATAGGCTCGGCCCCTATAAAATACAGCTGTTAAAGAGTCCGCGCCACCACTGAAGTCCTTTTGATGCGGCGCTAGTGTCTATGTCATTGCATTGCATCAAATAAAAGTAAAAAAATAAATAACCAGTGGCACTCCGGGAGTGCCTACAGAAGTGAAAACTTGAACAAGATCGTCTTGGTGTAAGAAAAATACTTGTATAGAACATTGGTCCGTAATCTTATCTAAATAAAGAGCACAATCGCGTTAACAAAAAAAAAAAAAACTTCCTAAAGCTTAAAGTAAAAATAATTGCATAGAACATTGATCCGTAACGTAATATAAATAAATAGCACAATCGCGTTTACAAAAATGAGGTGTCGGTAATGGTGTCGCGCGCGAGTCAATTGTTTTTCCCATCTCAAAAATGTTTAACGCGCAAGAAGTTTTCACTTCAAAAATGTAGTTCCGTAATTTTCCGCCGGACTTCAGTGGTAGCGCGGACTCTAACTTGGCAATTCCGAACTTCGCGCAGATGGCTGCGCATTAATTTTTTTAAGAACTAAAAGGTGACATGAGGCAAGTGCAGTGGCGTAGCTACCTTGGGTGGCACCCGGTGCGGAAGTTGGTGGTGTCACCCCATCGAAAGTAAAAAGCAATACATTTTATATGATAAAGGACATGGATCATTTATTATTTATAATATTGAAGAAATAACAAAACACAATAATAACTAAGACAGAAAAGGAATTGTTATACAATTAAAATTTCTTCTTTCTAGCTTTGACAGCTGCAAACTCAGCAATAACTTCATCGAAATTTATATTTTGTATTGCCTCGTGTTCGATGACTATTGTTTATTAATCCCCCAGCGTCAGGCTCTTTTGCGGGAATCCCCAAATTATATATAGAGCTGAGCTAGTGCTAGTGGAGGAATCCCCGAAAAAGAAATTTTTGTGCTAGCGATTTTTTTTTTCGTTTGTACATTGTTCTTAAAGTTAAGAGACCGGGTGGGTGTCACCCCAAAAAAGGTGACACCCGGTGCGGCCCGCCCCCCCTTTGCTACGCCACTGGGCAAGTGTGAGTGTGAGAACATGCGGGAAAGTTCGTAAAGCCTATGTTCAGACCTGCCAAGTTATATTGGCCCTATTGTACTTATTATGAACTTGGGAGAAAGTGGTCTACTAGAGTCTGGCCACGCTAAGTCTGCAATGGAATAAATGGGCAACACCAAAAAGTTTTATAATATGGTATACTTTTACATCAGTCACTTATGTCAGTTTCGGGGTTGTAAGTAGATCTAATGGTTTTGATATTTTGCCTTTTGATTTTTGCATAATAGATTATGTACCTATGGCCTACCTCCATACGATGGCAAAACTGTATCAAATCCACACTGCATCGTGCTGAAGTGATTATTCTTTACCAGGAATAAATCAGAATACAAAAAAAAATCTATCAAAAACAAAAAGACAAACAAAGTATCAAATTCTTTTTTGTAGGACAGGAAAGTGTTGCCATCTATAGATTTTCATATTCCACCATTTTTTTACTTATGCAGTCTCAGCGTGGCCAGCAGGCTAGACTCTACTTGGGTGAAACTATGAAAGTGGTCTTCTAGTCTGAGATGACGGAAGGAAGGTACCTACCTAAACGGAAGCATGGCGGTTAACATCTTCCCAGGCTCGCTTCACTTATAATATGTCGTCTTGGCGCTCTACTGACTACAATTTTTTTTAAATTTTCGAAACAAAAGCAACTCAACGATACACTAAGCTAACGGGACAACGCCAAATACGTAAGAGGACTAGGATATATGAACTTGGGGCTGTACTATTTATTCACCTACCTCTACCGTACCCTTCGAGCAATACAGGTGTGATGTTATTTGTTCATAAATAAGTTCTTTTGATGGAAACATCTCTACTAGGGAATGCAGAACCGGTTCTGTTTTAAAGAACCGGGATTTTTGGGACCCTCTGGCTAAAGAACCGGGATTCCCGGTAATTTCGATACTGTTGATACTTTAAGTAAGCCTACTGTAAGTAAGATATTAGAGTTGTAGGTGTTGAAAAAGAGAAAGTAAGAGAAAGACGAAATCACAGGACAAAATAAAAACATTTAGATCAAGTCAAATCAAATAAAACGTTTTATTTCTTATTTTTAACCGACTTCAAAAAAAGGAGGAGGTCACTCAA
Organism: Agrochola lychnidis; assembly: GCA_963680765.1. NCBI lineage: Eukaryota > Metazoa > Arthropoda > Insecta > Lepidoptera > Noctuidae > Agrochola > Agrochola lychnidis. The sequence continues at coordinate 4,343,802 of OY796863.1, read as the reverse complement.
TTCGACCGTATATATATATTTTTTAATGTGTTTTCGCGGATAACTTCGTCGTTCATGAACCGATTTTGATGATTCTTCTTTTGTTGGGAAGGAGATATCCCAAAGGTGGTACTATGATAAGAAAACCAGGATCTGATGATGGCATCCTAGAGAAATCGAGGGAATTCTTCAAAAATTATAAGCACACCATAGCAATTTGGGTATTTTATAGTAACTCGTGCAGTTGCTCTCGAAAAGCATCATTTGGTGAAGTGAAACTGATGATGATGACCATAGATGGCCACCGGAACTTCTCAATAGTCAATACTAAGTATTCCACGGGTTGCGATTAGATTACTCTAATATGTTTACCAAGTAATTTATGCTCGTCACAATGCATATGGAGAAGTAGAGCTGATGGTAAAGTACCACGAGAACTCCTCAAAGATTAACGTCCCTGCATCGGGAAAAGCAATATTTTGTAAAAGGTGATGAGCAGTTGACAAAGTTATTTTTCACTTTGTAGTGTTTTTTTGGAAGCCGGTTGTTTTTTTCTGTAAAAACACTAAATCAGTTTTATTTAGCTGAGCCCGCGACTTCGTTCGCGTGCATGTCGGAAAACAATAATGTGTCGCTTATAGAAGGTGTAAGTACCACTCCTCCATTGAAAAGGAAGAATCTTCCGAACTTGCCTACTATATCTACTTACTATCTTGAGTACTCTACCATAGCCCATTCGAATGCAGTCACTACGTCTTCAAGGTTTATAATAATTATAATGTCAGTGCGACGAAGTGTTACTTTGATTATTGAGAATAAATCAAAATCAAGGCGCCTGGTCTAGGCTCATTATCTGTGCATCTACCGTTCTCAATAAATCGTGACTGCCCTGTGGCAGAGTGTACTGAATGAAATGTTATCATGGTGTAGAAGGATCACACGATCAAGAAAACAGATAAAAAACTAAGAATTGATCAATATGATTATTATTAGGTATGTTTTCAATTGTATCTGTGTTTCCTTTATTTTAGGAGATCCCAAATGAATAAATAAATATCATAAAAAACTTGTTTTAATTAAGAAAATGCTTCTCTTTAAACGGTGTAAATGTTCGGAAAGGATATCAATCCATAATGATAGTTGACATTCGGGAAACTATAAGTTCCATGTAAGGATTTGCGTCAGATACGTAGTAATTTTTCTTTGGTATTATTTCTATAGTTTCAGTATTTGTCGATGTTGAAGAAGACTCAATACTTTGAGAAAGTTGACTATCAGCTGTGTTCAAGCTTATCTGATGCAGTGTTTTCACCACAGGCACCGCACCGTGCAGTTACCTCAGAAACGGTCTCAGTTAAGCCTGCAATACACATGCTACTAATAAGCATGCTTGTTTACTGCTAAATAGCATGCTCATTAGTAGCATGCTCTCTGTGCTTGTAAAATACTCATGCTCTTTTTGTATACACATGCTAGTTGAATGCTACTAAGTAGCATTTGCTCGAAAGTAGCATACTCTTGTACTACTAGGTAACATGTGTACCTATTCCACGCTTTAAGTGATCGGGCTTTAGGCAATAAAATTAGAAATTTTCTAAACGCGAAGTAGCTTTTCTCGAAAGTACCGAAAGAAACGGGATTTGTTTTGAAAATCTCGGTTCCTAAAAGACATAAATTTCCGGGATTTCCCGGTACTTTCGGTCCCGGGGTTTCCCGGGACTATTCACTAATCTCTATCGGCGGGCGGGTCAGACCGACTGTTGGCGTGGCAACGTGGCGACGCGTCGTCACGCCAACAGTCGCCATGTTTATTTCCTGTCGTAAACTATCTTTTTATGCATATTACCTGTACTTACATAATAATTTCGATGTTTCACAACTCTCAGGCGTCCCGCGACGGCTTATTTTTTTAAAATGAAAACTTCTTTAGGCGCGTTGTGCATTTTTGAGATGGGAAAAAACAATTGAACTCGCCACACTGTTATCGTTACCGTTACCAAAGTATTTCCTGCACAATAAAATTGTTCAAGTTTTCACTTCTTTCGGCACTCCCGGAGTGCCAGTTTTCTATAATAATTATCTAAATTTCATGACTAGGTATATCATAATTCATAACAATTGTCTGATTATAATAGGATTTTAGGTTTTCTTTCACACCATAATAAAAAAATTTGCTAGATAGAACATTGTTTGGTGAGTGTAAACAATCCGGATATCATAGTGTTATATTAGTAATACCACCAAGAATATCATCCCATTAACAAAACAACGAATCTGATTGGTGCACGTCATAGTTTGTCGTATGTCGAATATGCCATGATTATGCTAGCAGAGCAAAGCAATTTCCTGTAAAAACCCCTTGAACGCATTTTGACATTGACATCACTCGAGCTGCATTGATTTGTCAACTTTGCTGTCAATGTCAAATCAGTCAGGAATCATGAAAAGTGCGAACGCTTGTTTGAGCACGTCCTACCTTTTCGTCTTCGGTGTGTTTAATTCCACTTTCACCTCTTCGTGAATACTCATTAGCATCAGTTTCAAATGTGCTGTGATAGAACACGGTCGTCTACTTACTATATTTATTAGAAATACTCATGCCATGGCGAAAGTAGCTACCGAAATGGCATACAAAAATTATTGTGTAGTGTTTATAATATTCGCTTTAGTGATAGTCCAAGCGGTCGGTTACGACACGGAGCTGTATGAAACAAAACCTTGCGACAGCAATGCCTGCTTTGACGAACTCCACGGGTCTCTGGGCGACTGTTCGTGCAATGTTGACACCATCGATTACTTCAATAACGTGAAGGTTTACCCGCGCCTCCAAAGTTTAATAAGGAAGGACTACTTTCGTTTCTACAAAGTGAATTTGAAGAAGGAATGTCCATTCTGGGCGGATGACAGCAAATGTGCGATGAGGTACTGTCATATTAAGACTTGTTCTAAGGAGAGTGTGCCTGGTGTAGAGAATGGTTACGAGAACGATCACATAGACGAGACTCCGGCGACCAAGTACACGAAGGAGGCTCAGGAGCACTGTGACACTGATTCAGACCATGACCATGACCTGGGCTACTTGAACCTGACCATCAGTGCTGCCAGTCAACATGAGATAGCGAAATGGAAAGCACATGATGATGCTCTCGAGAACTTCTGTGGCTATGATGACAAAGATGTGGACGCTGATTATGTAGATTTGTTACTGAACCCTGAAAGGTTTACTGGCTACAAAGGACCCTCAGCTAACAGAATCTGGAAAAGTATTTATCAAGAAAATTGCTTCCGACCTAAACCAAATCCTTATGGATCTTTCCCATTTGTGATGACTTCAGATCTAGGCAACATGTGCTTGGAAAAGAGAGTATTCTACAGAGCAGTATCAGGTTTACATACTAGTATAAATGTACACTTATGTTCAAAATATTTATTGTTTGAAAAAGGAGCCGGATTCACATCTGATGGTGAGTGGGGACCTAACCTAGAAGAGTTCCAGCGTCGTTTTGATCCATCTCAGACGTTCGGGGAAGGACCCAATTGGTTGAAGAACCTATATTTTGTTTATTTGTTGGAAATGAGAGCTTTGGCAAAAGCTGGACCTTATTTGGAGAAAGAGGAGTATTTTACTGGTAATCCTACAGAAGATGAGGAGACACGGCAGGCAATACATAACATGCTGAGTGTGATCTATACCTTCCCGGACCATTTCAATGAGTCCTCAATGTTTAATGGAGGCAGTCAGGCAGCAGCACTGAAGGTAGAGTTCCGAGAGCACTTCCGCAATATTTCAAGGATAATGGATTGCGTTGGGTGTGATAAATGCAAGTTGTGGGGGAAGCTGCAGACGCAAGGCTTGGGAACCGCATTAAAGATATTGTTCTCTAGCAAATGGAACAGTCCTGAGAGTGACCCGAATCAGGGTAAGCTGCCCGTCAGACACAAATCCCATGAAAGGCTGCAGAGGACGGAAGTTGTGGCACTATTTAATGCCTTCTCTAGACTCTCGGAGAGTATACGGCAGTTGGAACAGTTCAGGGTTATGCTGAGGTAAGATTTAAATTTTATTCTGTGCATATTTTGGTGATGGATTGTCTACAATTATATGTTTAAAAATATCCTACCAAACATTTTTACATAATTAGTAATCTATTTCAATGACATGCAGTTGGAATTTCAAGGATATTTATTCATTTTATCACTAAATGTTATGTAGGAAATTTCTAGACATAAATGCATTTACGTATAGGATTATTTATTACTAATACATAGCATAGTTTAAGCAAATCAATTTAAAACAAGTAAAACCCAAGATTATTCCTTGATATTCTAGATCCTGTAGTTAAATGCATTTATAGATAAAATACAAATAATTAATTAATATTTGCATATCCTATAAAAATTATTTAATCTATTTTAATGCTTCTAGTTCTCCTAAATATTGTTGTAAGTAGATGTTTCTGGTTTTGGTTTGTGTGTGTGTGTGCATGATTTTCTGTGCTTTTTTCTTGGTGTGGGTTATTCCGTAACTTTGAAGTGTTTACCTATTTAAAAAGTAATTTGTGGTTAAATACAAATATTGTATTTCCATCTAGTCATTATAATAGGAGTTAGTGATTGAATTTTACTTATTGTGAAAGTAAAAGTGGGTAACTGTAACAGTAATTAAAATGTCATTAGATAGTGAACCGAATGACATTTGAATTGATCAAATAAAACCTAGAATTTAAGTGCGAACTTTGAAAGTAACTAAGTGAAATATACGCAATGGAATATGAAGTACATATCTAAATAGATTACCTCTTTTGAAAATAAAATTTATGCTATATATGACCCTTAGTGAGTTGTTTTTTTAATGGCTTTTGTGCGGTGGTTTCTTGATCTTATTATAAACTTAAGTAGTGTCATACATTCATATATTTCTTATATTAAAAATAAAAGAAAATGTAACATAACTATGTACCTACATAATACCATAATTACTCATACCTGCTTAACAAAGAGTAAATTAATATTTTGCGGATTATAGACAAAGTAGATCATGTACATATTATTTAAATAGAAAAATAAATAAAAGAACAATTGCCATAACAAAAAAAAAATTAGGCGTGCAAGGCAATTTACCTTTTAATCATTTATTCAAAGGTGTCAATGCACCTAATTTATTATTATTACTACTTATCTACATAATTTATGTATTAAGTACTGGCGGAAGACATTACTAAGTAAGTAAGTAATCTAAAAATGGCATTAAAAACCTCGTAAAGACACGTATGTCAGCAAAACGGTATCGCGACACAATAACTTTCAAAAAAAAAAAAGAAAAACAACAACAACCAAAAATACATTTTATCACCTTTGAGTTAGAGTTCAAAGTTGAGTGTGTTGTAAAATGTCTTGAAATATAGTGTGGCCTATACATTCTCCTTTATCTCGATGTGACGTAGAAAAGAGATTGTGCAATTTATGATATAAGTTTAGTAGTGTCATCTACCATAACTAGAACTATCATAAATAGAACGCGATTTCTTTATTATTTTTTTAGCTGACCCGCAGACGGTATCCTGTCTAAATTTGAATAAATTTGTTTGTGCTCGTTTTGTGTGTAATATTCCCTGTTTCACGAATTTCTTTTTCTGATTACTTTTCTATGACCATAAACAAAACAAAAAAAAAAAAAAAATTGGGATATCCATCATTTGAATCGTGAGTTATGGTTTTGACTTGAGTAGGTACACTAGGTACCATCGCGGAAGCCCGTAACTAACCACTTTGAAAACAAAATCTCGTGCACACGATGACCACATCTGTTACCGCCTCGGTTCTATAGCGGCCGAGTTCTGCAAGCAAGAACAGTCCTTACGGTAGTTATTTATGGCTTTCCGCGATGGTATATACAGAAATTCTATTGAAAAATAAAATGTTCAGTTTTTCCGGAATTTAAATAATTTTGGAACAAAAATTCAACATTTTAAAACAAAAAATAGCCAAATCGGTTCAGCCATTTTCAAGTGATGCGCTTACCAACGAACAGCACTTAATTTTTATTTATGTAGATTTGAAAATAAATAAAATTAAAGTACAATCGCATTCGTTAATTATTATTTTTATACATTTTCCGTCTGCCTGGTAGCAACAGCTGTTTCCAGTGCACAATTAAAACAACTCATTATGCGGGCTGAATTAATTACTTATTCCAAATGGGTTATTGAATATTTTTACGAAATTATTAAAATTGTTCTTTAAGTCATTTGACGTTAAGACTGTTTTGGGCTCTCAAATTTTCTGTTTTACCTGAATTACCATACAGTGAGTGTCTACCTAAGTAGAAAGCGTAGATAGGTACTATTTGCCCAATTGTTTAACAAAATATGAAATATCACCTTAGCATTTACGTTTGTAATATCTACATATATTTCAAAGAGTGTCCTTGGAGTTTCTTGCCCGTTCTTCTCCATAGAGATCTACGTTTTGGAATGGGCAACTAGCTTCAACTTTCTGACTAACTGACCGACTTTTTGACAGTTCAAAAGTTCTGTAAATGGTTTAATTGTAATGAATGGTTTTAGATATCTGACTTTCATATTATCATGTATACCTATTGTGGCTTTGTTGCATAATTCTATTGCAGGTCACAATACATTATTCGTAGATATTTTATTGCAAGTAATAGAGACTCATCTGCCTGTTTCAAAGCTCACGATCAGTTCTGTGAAATTCAATATAATAGTTAGCGTAGCTTTATAGAAAAGTAAGTACAACCTAACAACCTTTACAACAAGATAAAATTCTGCCAATTGTGTTTAAAATTCCCTTCAAAATTGTTTTTATTTGAAAAGCATAGTATAACTAGCTGCGCCACGCAGTTTCACCCGCGTAAGTCTCGATCCCGTGAGAATATCGGGATAAAAAGTATCCCATGTCCTCACCCAGGTCATGGTTTATCAATGTGCCAAATTTTATCCAAATCTGTTCAGCCGTTTTAGCGTGAACTCGTAACAAACAAACAAAAAACTCACTATTGCATTTATGATATTAGGATTTATCATGACGGTATACCTACACCATTTAATTGCGTGGATATTTTTTTATTCTCTGCCTTACCCGTCGGGGAAATCAGGCGTTATGTTATGATTCTTATGATATAGGTACATTTTTAGGGTTCCGTAGTAAACAAGGAACCCTTATAGTTTCGTCATGTCCGTCTGTCTGTCTGTCTGTCTGTCTGTCTATCTATCTGTCTGTCTGTCTGTCTGTCTGTCTGTCCGCGGTCTAGCTCCGAGACCCTTAGTACTAGAAAGTTGTAATTTGGCATAGGTATACATATTAATTACGCCGACAAAGTGGTAAAACAAAATTATGAAAAACATATTTTTTTAGGGTACCTCTCATACACGTAAAGTGGTAATGTTTATTTTTTTACCCCATGATGAGGGGTATCATTGGAAAGGTCCTTCAAAAATATTGTGAGTTTGCGAAAACCATTTTTGGATTCAGGGATTCGTTTGCGAAATATTAAGCTTTAAAGTGCTAATTTTTGTTAGAGTCAAGTGTCCCCCCCCCCTACCGGCTAAATGGTTGGTTTTGGGTGTGTGAAAAAATCACAACAGTAGCTGATATAACGAAATTAAAAGGAAAACTATCACAGCTAAGTAGGCTTTACAGGTTAACGAGTAATAATCGACCAACTTAACTTTGCAGTTGCAAAAACATGTTTTCCCATACATTCCGTATGGAAGAACATATTTTTCAACTACAAAGTTAAGTTTGTTTTTGGGATAAATTCATCCCAACTACGGAACCCTTCATTGTGGGTGGTCCGACACGCACTTGGCCGGTTTTTACAATACTTTTCGTACACACGAACTTTCTCAAAAAGCAGCCAATCCATCGGCCATCGTAACTATTTTATGACTATCGTAGAATAATATTGTACAGAATTGTACATATTGACTTTCACGGATTATATTACACATTTAAGTAACGTACACGTGGTTTCCTTGAATTTAAAAATGTAATTCACCTACCTGAATTTACCCCAAAAAAATTGGTAATCGGACCGCAAATCTGAATCTCTAATTCCGGCCCAAAAGAAAAAAAACACCTTTTTTTGCTGCTCAGTCAAACTACAGCATTACAGCCATACATACATCCCATAATCGTATTAACAATAATATTTCTATACCAACACCTACGCTAAACATTCTCGGGGCCGTAAACAATGGTTTTGTAAAACAAAACTAACAATTACTGCTTTCACTTATAGGATATCAACCACTAAAATTCAACAGCGCGCTGGGTTTGCATTTCCTTTTTCAGTGCTGTTGAAGTCTGAAAACCAACGATGACACTTTTTTCCCCTGTTAGGGAGGGCATCACAAAGAAACTATCATTATTAAAAGCTTGCATTTACATGCTATTCATCCCTAAAATATACCCAAAGTTATCAAGTGTAATAAGACTAATAAGTTCAACCGATCGTGACCTTGTAAAAACCCCGCATGTTCTAAAAAAAGAAATCAAAATTCAAATAAGGAATTCATAGACAACATTTTTTGGCAAACAGCGGATGGACCACGTCGTTCCAGTCACGTAGGTCGAGAGTAGGAGGTAAAAGGAGGTAAACGCGTCTTTGTCATCTACCAAAATATTGTGTAATTGTAAATCCCGCCCGGCCGGTGACACCGATTTGCGTGTCTGTTTCAAACTACTGACGTGGCCTTTTGTAATTTTAGCATAACATCTTGCGGTATGAAAATAAAGAGATAGTAATAAGTCCTGATAAATTGACTGATTGCCAGCAGTTTATTTGATAAAATCGGTGTTTGTTGGCTGATGTAAGACAAATTAACATCTCCTATTGCATTTGACGATTGAACAATCTACGTCTGCTTTCTTCTTCTAGCCATATCAGTAGATGGCAAAGCCAATTCAGTTCCTCTCTGGTGCAAGCATAGAGGTTAAACACTGAAGCAAATGACGCAGTTTTTGTTCAAGACCACTAATCATGCCGGGGTTGGTCCGTGGATGGGTGACCATCTTTACATACCCAGATTCCTCCGTGCCTCAGAAACCACGTTCAGCTGTTGGTCCCAGCTGTCATTTGTAGATCTTTGACAGTTGTTATAGGTCGTCAGAAGCCTGAAAGTCTGACAACCAGTCTTACCAAGGGGTATCGTGTTACCCAGTTCTTAACTAGGTTGTGGAGGTCAGATAGGCAGTCGCTTTATGTAAAATACTGGTATTCAGTTGCATCCGGTTAGACTGGAAGCCAACTCCAACAGAGTTGGGAAAAGGCTAGGCAGACGATGACCACTAATCATACTGGTCCCCATAATCCCAAAGTTTATAGGGATAAAACTCCATTTTCCAGATTTAATTCTGAGAAACGTACATTTTTTCCTTTTGATTACTTACCGTATCGCAAAATAAATAGATTATTCCTTATTTATCAACAGCTTAATAAAGAGTCACATTGGCCCCAAGACTGTTTTGTTTGCTTTATGACTTTGGCTAATGTTAGCCGGAAAAGTGTACATATCCTCATACAACTTGGCAATACCAATAATTTTATTTATCGGTCGCCAGTAGCAGAGAGTTCAGGGTTACTTTGATAACATACAAGACAGTCTGTTTGATTTCCCAAGGGATGTAAAGGGATTTCTGAGCGAAGAAGGATGTCATTCTTCTTTCATTTTATTTTAAAAGAGTTTTAGATAAATCTATGAATCAGCTCATGATATCTTGTGGTAATAAAAAAATCTGGCCAAACAGATTTGAAAAAAAAAATCTTGTTAATTTGTAAGTGACTGTTGGGAGTTGTTATGCCTGGGTGTTCCGATAACATGTAATTAGCATAAGAATACGTGAGCTCGTAATTTTCCTCATTGCGGAGTATTTCAAACTCTTGTTTTGTATGCACTTTTGTTATTCGCTGAACAATAACTTTGAATCGTACAAGTTCTATTTTGTCGATACTTTTCCTCGTTTGGAGACCAAAATAAGTCTTAATCTTTATGTTGTTAAACATTTTGCACGGTCATAAAGGTTCTTAATTATTAACGCCAAATTTATTTAGCAATTAAATGAGCAATATTTGTATATATCGCCGCCCCCGCAGAATAAACGCGCAAGTGTAAAAAGTCAATTTTACGGGAAAAAAAAAACCTAAATTGATCCATAACTTTATGACTACACCGAATAGAAGTTTGTTTTTTACGTCGTTTAAAAGATTTTTTTTTTGGTAGATAATCTTATTAATGTTAAGTGTTAAACAGGTACTGTTTTTGAGTCCATTGATAAAAAAACATTTTACAGAAATGTTTTAGTATTTTTTTTAACGTTAATGTTACTTTGAGTAATTTTTTCTTATCAACTATTGTTTTTTTTTTGTTTTACAATGTAATATTACTTGCGTTTTTCGCAGTACAGTGATACCATTAATGGGCTATTACGCGTTTATTCTAGTGCAGTCGAAAATATTCGGATAATGTAATAGGTAATTAAGTTTTTATATCATCAAGGTCGTAATTATAACATTATGTTACGGTATATCGTGTGTATGTAACTTCGTAAATAATTGATGTAAAAATCTGGAAAAAATTCGAGATGATGTATTTTGACCTGTACATAACGAATATGGATTAACATCGAAACCGCCTCAATAGCACTTACGCGTTTATTCTGCGGGGGCGGCGATATAAATATATATTTGTAATCACGTTCTCGAAAACGGCTCTAACGATTTTGATGAAAGTTGCAATATAGCGGTTTACGGGAGCGAAAAATAGATCTAGCTAGGTCTCATATCTGAGAAAATTAATTTTCTTTATTTTCACCCGAGCAGAGCTCGGTCGCCTAGGTTTTATTAATCTGTGCAAATACATAGTCAATTAATTCCATAGTTGTTGGGTTTTGCATGGATAATTTTGATGTGTTTTAAGATATTTTGTCTATGGTAACTTCTTGATTCGTTTCCAGCTCTCGAAGTAGATATCAATATATATTATAAAGTAAACAAAGCACAATTTTAACATTTTAAACTTCAGTATGTTAATCAGTGGTTTTGTACACTTATCAGTAAAGCATATGGGTTTACGTGTACCTAATGATAAGGCTCTAATTGCATGCCGAATGGGCGGAAGCCAGATATATTGACATGGCGTGTATATTGTGAAAGTTTGTACGAGGCCCGAAAGTGGAAAAAAATTAAATGTGTCCTCGCCAAAGGATACTGAAAATTTGGGTTACATTTAAATCTTATCTTAACATTATAAACGCGAAAGTTTGTGAGGATGGATGTTTGTTATTCTTTCACGCAAAACTACTGAACGGATTTGGATGAAATTTGTCATACAGATGCTTTATAACCTTGGTTAACATATAGGATAGTTTTTATCCCGATATTCCCACGGGATCGAGACTTAATGCAGGTGAAACCGCGAGGCGCTGCTAGTAGATAAATAACATTAAAAACAAGTTGGGAACTTGGCATCGCTTTTTTAATGGCAAAAAAGTGATATCTAGGAGTTAATTTGCATTTCAATAAGTAAAACTTATCTAAAAAATTAATGGACAGAAAAAATAGCTTATCTTTGTATTACTATAAAAATACTAGAGAGATGCCTTCTTTTGTATAAGCAATGTAAAACTTATAATAACTTTTGAGGGTAGGCAAGACAGAACATAAAGTAACAACTACCCTCGTTCAAATAGTCAAAAGTTATTATTTTGATTAGTTAAAGCTTGGAAACACAAAAGAAAATTGTCAACAATTGTCAGCAATTGTCAAAAATTGTTATCATTTTTAATTGAGATTTTTTTTAATTTTTTTTATTAAAAACATTATAATTTATAATATTAAAAAATAAATAAATTAATAAAAAAATAAATAAATTAGTGATAATTATTTTTAATACTACCTATATTGTCTGTTTCCTGAATTAAAATTAAATTAAAAATTTGTTTATTTCCGAACCAAAACATGACAACAGGTTGGTGATTGGAGCCTCCTTTTAAGCAAAAAATACCTGTATTAGGAGGCTCCAAAATACGATATAACTAATTCAGGAAAGCAGAGGTGTGAGTTTTACAACTCGCAGTTAACTTGCCAAGCGCAGTGGTTCTGGCAATAACATTCAAAGATTGCCTTTGTTCTGGGTTGTAAAGAAAACCCGTGTTTTGATAGCGATTTGTTTCGTCATAAACAAGTGGTAATTCCACGAAGCCAAGTATGAGTAGTAATATATAAATAATGATGTCAGCAACATTATTAATGATTCCACCGCAATTCATATCTCAACGATCAATAACGGAATTCCCAATAAAATTGATAAGGGGTGATATTATCACGGCGTGTTATTACTTTCGCGATGATATCAAATTAATAAGGTGATAAGAAATATGGGGAAGTTAATTTTGTGGGTCATTATTAAAATTGCATACAAAAATATACCTCAATTAACTTCAGGCAACCAGTGAAGGGTTTTTTCTAAACTGGGATTCGAAAGCATGTCTCAAGATGTGAAAATACAGTACCTTTGATGACTATAACTACAGTAATTCATTTTCAAGGGGTCCATTACGTTTCTCTTTGATCTTTCAAGGATCTGCTGTTAAAAAGGTTATGAAAGGATTCTTAAGGGTCCTTGTCCGTAGTAGAGTATATTGCAAGAACGGAATAATTTGAGAACAAGTCCAAAAATAGGTTTACCTGTACTTAGTTCCTTTGTAGTTTTGTCCCATGCAAGGCTCGGATACCGGTTAAATTTTATAAAACGGTTTTGGAGGAGTTTTTACATAAAGGTTTTTTCGGATTAAACGGTTTAGAACAATATTAACCGGTTTTTTGTTTAGTTTTTATTCAGCGTGGCATCCTCACAAGTAATCACAAGTTGCAACGCGTTTACCAACATACCGCTCGTCGACTAAACCGGTTAATTTAGGTTAAAATAAAGTTCTTAAAACGTTCACGTTCTTAAGAAAAGTTCGGAGTAAAACTCAAATAAACTGGTTTTAACCGGTATTTTTTAAACTGGTTCCGAGCCTTGGTCCCATGTTACCGTTTAAAGCTGACGCACATTTGGGCGGGTCGCACCGCATTACAAAAACCATCCAGTATCACTTTCGTATATTTTGTATGAACCATGCACACTACAGACGGGCCTACCGCGCTTTTTTGGATCGAAATGCGATGCGCTGCGGCCTGAACCCAATAAATGTCGTACGCACGATTGTGCATAAAAAAATTGCACTCGAAAAGAACAAATATACTTAAGGCAGTGTATAGAGTGCCGCTAGCGGCATTCTATCACTATCTGATAAAGTTTCGCAAACCGCATTTTCCGGAACCACTGCACTTTATAACCCGTCACTTTTTTACAGTAGCTTTTTTTATAGAATAGGCCCTTATTGGTGTAAATTTGATAACCCCAAAGCACGTAAGACCGATATAGGTGCCGAGAAAAAAAATCGCCAAAGTTTCTTTCGAGATTTGTGGGATAGTGGGGAGGAGGGAGTATTACGCGAGCCGTCTACCGCGAGCTAAACTAAGTGCAAGCTAAATTTGTTTAGTTTCTGGTGTAGGGCTGGGGAAGATCACGTAGCGGGTCTAAATTTGTTTCCAAGTAATAATACCGCGTAGTCAACGGAGCTGGGGTTCCTATTTCTGAATAGTTAAAAAAATAACCACGAAGGGGTCTTTGTTCGCTCGCTTCGCTCGATCACTAGACCCCGCCAACCCCTTCGAACCTAGCCTGTCCGAGTCGGGTGCCCCAAGTCCCGAGCTCGCTTCGCTCGCTCTTGCATCCTAACTTCTCCTAGTAACAGTAGTAGTAACATTGCCTTTTGTACATACACAAAACTTTCAATAGATGACACTAAATCTTATAACGACGTAAATTCAGTCATTGCAAATCAAAAAGCAGCGAATTAACCTCAACACTCAAGCAAAATAACAAGTGACAGTGACAATGCAAATCCTTACGGCACTATAAACGGTTCTAGGCAGGCTGTAGTATCCGATAGTGATAGAATGCCGCTAGTGGCACTCTATACACTTCCTATACATAATCATCAAAACCGTTGAGCGCTTAGAAGGAGACTGCTTCTAGTAGGCCATCGCTTGTACTTTTTAACCGACTTCCAAAAAGGAGGAGGTTATATGTTCGTCGCGTATGTTTGTTTTTTTTCTTTTTTTTTATGTATGTCCACCGATTTCTCCGTCAATTGTGGACCGATTTTGAAAATTCTTTTTTTGTTTGAAAGGGTGTGCACTCGAATTGGTCCCATATAAATTTTATTGACTTTGCTTGGATAGTTTTTGAGTTAGCTACAAAATACGTATTTTTTTCCCACTTAGTATGTAGATGATATGATAAGTTTCTGTCACTGGTAGCAGGTAGTGGTATTCGAATGTGTGTGGGGTAGGTACCACAACTAAAAAGTGAAAAATAAAAACTTTTTACAAAAAAAAACAACCGACCTCCAAAAAAACACTACAAAGTGAAAAATAACTTTAATTTCGGAAGTCGGTGCCAAAAAACGAAAATACAAAACCCAAGACACCGACTTCCGAAAATAAAGTTATTTTTCACTTTGTAGTGTTTTTTTTGGAGGTCGGTTGTTTTTTTTTTTGTTTTTACCAGTATACTTTCTCACACTTTGTGAAACAGTAATAGTTGACTAGGCATTGATTTGGTTTCTAGTTCATTGATTACGACTATTCTAATTCGATTTACAATAAACTGATTAGTGATTATTGCTTACATTGTTCAGTAGACTATATATTATTTATTGTGCTCACTGTTGACACCATTTGTATTAAAGTAATAACAATGTTTTCTTTAACTTATCGCTTCTATGTAAAAGAATTCTATAGTAAAATTGTAAATGAGTAAGATTTTGTTGTGTCGAAAACATTGTTTCTGATATTTCTGGTGTCACTGACAGAACATTAGTTTTTGCTCGACACCTTTTATTATCTTTATTGATTTAGGGCCTTTTTTCTTTAAAAGAACAAGTCAGTTCTGTGTCTTTTATATTAGAAATCTCATAAGTTTCTTACGATTTCATTTGGTGACATTACCGAAGTGCTGACGATTCAATTCCCCATTTCCTGTTGTTAGGAACCATCCGGTTTTTGCAACGTTCCGTATTACACATCATTGTAGTTACCGAGTCACTTAATGTATCAAACAATATCTTTGTTAGTGGAGTATCGTGGGAAAAGCTCAGGTGTTCATGTTGACAAATATTTGCTTTGTCTGACGAGGTCATTGTACCTGTCAATGCCAGTGGATTGTAGTGTAGTTGTACCATTATTGTGCGAAATGACCACGTGTGTTTTCAAACATGTGGAATGTGTATAGAAATGTTTATTAATTATGTTCATCTAGAAGTGTAAACATTTTAATAAATGTTTGTTCGTATTTATTTTACGACTACCAAGTCGATGAGCAGTATTGGGTTAGTCAATGTGGTCTTTGTTTGTATAAAAGAATTAGTGATGTGCCGGATATCCGTATCCGCGGATATCCGAGGGAGAAAAAAGATCCGTATCCGTTACTTTTTGGCGGATCAGATATAGGATACAGATCTTTTTTCTCCCTCGGATATCCGCGGATACGGCACATCACTAAAAAGAATATTATAGTGACACAAAAGTATTCTGAAGAAATGGCTTTTTTGACATGTTATACTTATTGCTAAAATCTTCAAATAAAGTGGTACTTTGTCAATATAATATTCTTTTTATATGTAGATTCCTACCATAGATAAAATTGGTGGATAGATGGTTATCCCGTGGGAATTTTCCCGGGAAATTGCATGTCAGTGAAAGTCAATGGGAGTATGGTAGTTTTTGAACCCAGATAAGGATAAGTTCAGATAACTGCAGCGAACTGGAAATCCATTATAAAATACAATAGACGTTGATATATTTAGTAACCTGTCCCGCGTAAGTATTACTAAAGAGCCATAAAAAACCCTGTAAGAAATCGACATGTGTTTCACCTTTCAACGAGGCATCCTCGGGATGACCATTGACGTGTCGCGAACCCGAACCCGGCTTTTTATGGCTCTTTAGCAATAATTAAACGGTACAGGTTACTAAATAAATATCAACGTCTATAGATTTTTTTTTTAACTGCAGCGCTGTTGATAACGGATTACAACTACGGATTCCTTATCTTTTTATGGAAACCTTATTGCGCTTGTTGTCTGAACTTAGCCTAGTAGCTGTATGTAGCTTAAAAATAAGTGTAATGTAAGTTTAGTTATAATCTAAGGCTTGGGGAAAGCCAGGAATTGATTCATTACGTACCTCAACAACTTACTGACCCAGTAGAAGTAGTTTAGTAAGTCACTAAAACTAATTTAAAGGCGCCATCTTGCATTTCATAATTTTAAAACATGGCCGCCCTGCATGGTTCCAATTTCAAACAAGCACGTTTTTTGTCATTGCACGAATAATTTTACTTTTTTTTTTGTAAATAATAATAAGAAAAATATTTTACACAGCTCGCATAAAGAAGGAGGCCAGAAGCAACCCCTTTTTGGAAGCAGTCGGGACATGAAGTGAGAAGATTAGAAATATTCTAGAATAATCTTATTGGCGTTAATAGGAATTAGAAGTATTACTTAGTGTTCCTTGAACAAGTCGCTCCTGTTTCATTTTAGAGACTTAACTTATTGTGGAAGAAGGAATTGGTCGTGCTAAGGAGCACGGAGGTTTTAGATAAAGCGTAACGATGTAGAAGAATAGTCTATCCTGACTTTAATAGGAGTGTGACTGCTTTTTAGTTTTACTTTATTTGTGGACGATGTTTTTTCCCACTTCGAAGGAGTCTATCTTGACTGCCCTTTATCAAGGTCTGTTCCGATTAAGAATTCGTACATTAATACTCTTTCTTTGAAATTATCAAATCTACTCATAATTCTTCAAAATAAGTTTGACTTTTATAACTTTATTCTTTGTGACTCCCATGAATGCAATTATCACCTTCAACTCGACGGCTTCCTTTTAACGCCAATTTATTTTAAAATTCATCACAAGACTTAAATATTTATTGAAAATCCAGTGAAGCGTTGAGCTTAATTTTTATACAGGGTAAAGCTAAACATTGATCGGTATCGAGTCTTATCGATAATTACACTACATTTTGTGACAAACCATTATTTGCTCGCGGTCATTTTTACTTAGTAATTATAGTGGTGATTTGCCCATAAATAACGGCTTTCCCAGCACTATTATTATAGTAGTCAATTACACAGAGTGAGTTTTACGAATTTAAAAGCAAGAGAATGGAAAAGAAAAATCTAAAAAAGATGAGTCATTTGAACAATGGAACGAATCAAAAGCCCTTTTGGATTTGATTCAATCGCAAATCGCATAAAAAGCATGTGTCCTAACACCACTTTTAGCTATTGAATGAACAATACGAACAATCCAGGTCTTCCATTTTTAAAATGCGAAAATTGGCGCGAATTACCATTTTTTTTTTCTTCGTCAACGTCTTTAGATGTTCAGCTTTGCCCTCTGTTTTGTCTGTGTGTAGAATAAGGTTAATGATAAGTAAATAATGCAAAACTGAGAAAAAAAAAACAATAGGTGTTTGGAAAGTATTCTTTTCTATTGACATTCTATTGTGGTGTAGTTTTTTTCGGGACTGTTCAGTTTAATAATAGAATCTGTTAATTGAATCAAGGGTACTGTTATGAAAACATACGCTTCTTTTCCTTAAATAATTGTCGACAACATTGTGTATACATATGTATTAGAAGCTCTGTTAATAATAAATAATGAATTAATTCTCAAAAAATTATGAACAATGAACGTATTGGCTGCAATACAACACCTTTATTTTAGAGTCCAGACCAGCACTTGTGGCTCTTAAAATTAATGTCTTTGCATAAGTGCATAAAACGCATATTTTTTCTATTTATCAAAAATCTATTTGTTAATCAATTCGTATTTCCTATCTAGCCAGTAAGGTCCTTGTCTAGCTTGTAAATTTAATACAAGATACATGTCTTAATGGTTTAGCCTATTGTGTAATGAGATATTTCATGAATTTAAAAGAAGAGTGAATGTATACTTAAAAATGTCATCTTTGTGTCGAATTAGTATAAAATTTGACCATTTCATACTTTAAAACTCTTAATATTTCTCTAGTCACGTATGGGGAATATGAAACGGACGTGCAATAAACCCTAGTAACCCTCCATTTTAAACTTATACTGTGTATTTTTACGTGAAACGAGCGACAGTTTTTATTGTTTTTCATAAATTCTTGCCACTTCCAATTTTAATGCATATTCTAAAAATTTTTATTACTATTCTTACATTTTGATTCTAAAGAGGTTTTATTGAAGTTGAGCATAAAAAAAATGTCGATTGCTTTATTGTCGATGGATTATTGTATCGGATAATCTGTATCCTACCACTAAGTTGATCAGAGCGGGCATTTTCAGGGTCGGTAATTATTTTATGTATATTCAAGGTTAAAGTCAGTCTGATACAATCCCAACAGTAATTGGCCGCTACCCAAAAACAAAATTAACCAAAAGCCATTGTAATTGTGCGTTATCAGTAAAATACAACAGTTTGTCTATATTCACATACCATAGAGATTTTAATGATAGTTTTTTTCATGACTATTTTATATTCAGAAACATTTAGATGATGGACGGTTTCAATTTTGCCATCACTAAAATATTAAGGATTTGGGTACAAAAATATCATGTAAATTATTTATATTTACTCATAATTTTAACTAAATTGATGTTATAAGAAGCAAATGCTTATGTTTTCTTGTGTGCAACGCCTATGTTCATTCAAAAGCAGTCCTCGTAGTATTTATAACAAACAAACAACAACAACAAAAAACAACAATAACTAACAATTTATTGTTGAAATATTATTTTTATATACCTAACTACTTTTAAGTTATTTTGGTCACAAACGGATTGGTAGGTACAATATTAAGTATTATTAGATAGGTATATGAATAATAATTATATCTGTTCTGGCAACAATTAAATAATTTAGTTCCTTTCGCAGTTATTTGTGATCGCTTCTGTAACAATGGCTCGTAGTGGACACGCTTAGATTGTTTTATTCGAAATAATGTGTGTCCAATCCGATATTGGATCAATTTGTCCACTGTATCAAGAGCTGTAAAGATTAAGCCATTTTTATTTTTTATATTTGTTTGATTTATTTTGTCTACAATATTTATTATTATAGGCATCTTACATAATTTATACAACATAGTTAATATTTACAGCATAATCTTTTGTTTTCGTTAATTAAATAATTAATGCCAACTGTTCGTTATACTCGTATTCATTTTAATAATAAATAGAAAAGATCTATTGGGTCATATTTTTGATAAATATTTTTTTATTTCCGTTTTTATGCAAACAAACAATGGAATCATGCTTAAAAAAACTGCGTGTTATCTATTTTATGTATAGAAAATATAGCATTACCTACAATATTGAATCTATCTTATTTAAAAGCGATGTCACTTTTGTTCGGTGAAACTGGACGCGTGGTCGCACTGGCAGAGGGCGCTTTCCGGTTATCCGAATAAAAAGTCACATAATGAACGTGACGATCGCGTATTCGCGTGACGATCGCGTATTCGCGTGACGATCGCGTATTCGCGTGACGATCGCGTATTCGGGTGACGATTGCTTTTAAATAGGACGTGGGGTAAGGCTCTTGCAGACAGCCACGACGCGACAGTGCGACGCGATTCTAGTAGCAGAATTTCTATAAAAAGGTCTTTGAAATTGTTCTATTGTTGTTATCACTCAGTTAAACAACGAAGTAATGATTGATACCGGATAAGTGGATAATATTTTACCTATTTAATTAATTTTTATAAATTCGCCTCTAAAAGTTTACATCAAAGTCATTTGCACTTCATGTATCGATTGTTAGTTTTAATTAATTCTTATCGATTCTATAAAATCCACCGGTCGATTTACGATCGCAATAGTTATAATTGAACGCTGTATCGTTACAAGAAATAAACTTATTATGAATATTAATGTCTGTGATTTTAGATTCATATAACATGACAATTTCATTTTTATTTTATTTTATTTTTAAATAAATGTATTAACTTATTTTTTTGGTTTTTATTATTTTCTTTGAATCCTTTAATACATATTCCTGATCCTTAAAAAAATGGAGGAGGTACAACGGCTGAGTGTGACCAGTTCTCAAAATGATTTCTGTGTTAACAATTTCAAAATAAATAACAGCTAGTGTGTGTGTTTCGCAAATTTTCGCACTAACATGATTTTATTAATACTTACGAATTATTGGCACTTTGAATTTAAATCGATTTGGTTTTTCAGGTCTCTCTTCGATAGCCCAGTATTTCTGACATGCGCTAAGGGACCAGCATGATGGCGCTGCATTTTATTATTAGTTTAGATACATTTTATAATTTTTACCCAGTCATTTAATATACTTTACAGATTACTTACCGTTTTTCAGTTATTATAAGTTGGGGTCTTAATAATTCAGTATATGGTCTGCTTGAAGGTTGGAATCTTAACGGTGCCTTTTTACTTCGTAAATGCAAGGCACGCTGCGTGTATCTTTCTTTTTTCGTGAGAAAATAGATGATTGGAGGGTTAGGTATCTCGTATGACAGCCAAAATAGTCATGGCTCCTATCGACCAAAACGGCTCGGTGTTCTTCATGCTATCATGAGGTCCATACAAAGAGATGTCATCAGAATTGACGGGGTCCGCTAGGGCCGATGCCTGCCAGGGTTGCGGGGAAGTCTGAAAGTGATACTGTGGCCCCCGGCAACATGGCAACTGAAGAAACACGGGTGGGTTTTAGTCAGTAAGAGTCTGACACGCCTTCCCGCTCTGGGCGGAGCGAAGAGAAGCGAAGTTATTTAATGATTTCCTACCCAAAAAAAAAAAGATGCATACATGGAGGATATACTCTTAAAAGCCGAAAACTCGTCTGTTTTGAGGAAAGACGAATTAAGGCCCGTGCAGACCAGCGCGACACGCGACGCGACACAAAGAGACCGCTCGTCGCGCGACGAGCGGTGCCTTAGTGTCGCGCCTGTTTGAAAGAGCCTTTAACGAGTTTCTGATCAAGGCAAACCTACTTATCCTGGTCAAAATCTATTTAGTACTGCTGAAAGAGTTGTAAGCTTTAACGACTATGAGATTCGTCCACCTAAAATTATCCAAAAGGCTGTTTAACCTTTCAACTGTCATTAACGAGACACAATAGAATTTTAATTGATAACCACCTCAATGAGGCGTCGTGACAGATAATGAGTTATTTGATGACCGACCAATGTCACATTGTAAAATTATATAACATAGGTATATTATTTAGTTAGGACCTAATGCAGTTTTCCTTCCAATTCAAACATCTATACTAATTAAGGTTTATTTTCAGCAATAAGGTAAATAAACACTACAAAGGTATTATTTGCCTCAAAGTTTCATGAATATTTAATAATTTTCCTTAGAAGCTAATATTGCACCTTGTAAATTCCGATGGATGTCGTAATAGTAGACTAATAATATGACATATGAAAGATGCTCAGTAGTACCTTTATATGGCCTAATATGGGCTATCGAGTTTAATGAAAACATTGGTGCCGATTCTCTTGTTCACAAACTAAACTAAATTTAAGTTCAGTGCATCTTTTTCTTTCAATAGAAAGAAAAAGATGCACTGAACTTAAATTTAGGTATTTTTTTTTAATTTAGGTTATTTTTTTTAGGTAAACTAAAATTTATCTTGTCCTTTTCTTAATGAAATATCATTAAGAAAAGGACAAGATAAATTTTAGTTTAGTCCTGTCAAATTAATCAGCGCCTGTCGCTCTCCATACAAGTTTAGACGTGATTAAAAACTTGCCGACTAAAATTTCGTCAATTTACGTCAAGTGCTGATTAATTTGACAGGACTAAACTAAAATTTATCTTCTGTCCTTTTCTTAATGAAATAGAAAGAAAAAGATGCACTGAACTTAAATTTAGTTTAGTTTGTGAACAAGGGAATCGGCACCACTATCTATAAAGTAGGTTATTTTCCTATACCTATCTACGTTAAATTGTATACTGTCTTACAAACTTTAATAGGAAACCGACACTCATACCAGAATAACTTTTCAGCTCCTAGTAGAAAGTTCTTTCAGTTTTACATGGATATACTTTCACCTACCTATAAATCTCTAGGGTTCCGTAGTCAACAAGGAACCCTTATAGTTTCGCCATGTCCGTCGTCTGTCCGCGGTCTAGCTCCGAGAAAGTTGTAATTTGGCATGGGTATACATATTAATCATGCCGGCCGACAAAGTGGTAAAATAAAATTATGAAAAACATTTTTTTTTAGGGTGGAACGTGGGGATTTTTTTTTTCTATCCCTTAGTGTGGGATATCGTTGGAAAGGTCTTTCAAAAACATTGTGAGTGTGTTTTTAATTCAGAGATCCGTTTGCGAAATATTAAGCTTTAAAGTGCAAATTTTTGTTACTCAAGTGTGGCCCCTGCCAGCTAAATAGTTGGTTTTAGAAATGTGAAAAAAATCACGGCAGTAGTTTATATAACGAATTTAAAAGGAAAACTATCACAGCTGAGTAGGCTTTACAAGTTAACGAGTAATAATCGACCAACTTAGATTCGCGGTTGTAAAAACATGTTCTCCCGTACATTCCGTATGAAAGAATGTTTTTCAACGACAAAGTTAAGTTTGTATTTTGTTGTTAGTCATCCCAACTATGGAACCCAACATTGTGCGTGGTCTGACATGCACTTGGACGGTTTTTTATTTACATAGTTTACGTAACCTACTTACAAACACCTGTGTTACCGGTATTGAGTGGTCAAATAACACTTTTATCAATATCTGAAGAAGGATAATATCGACACTGGAAATTTCAAATGTCGGAAAGGACAGGGAATACAATGTCCTTTACGACAATTGAAATTTCCAGTATCGATATAGTACGCCGCCGTCACCCTGTCTGCGTGCCGGCAGTCGCATTCTGCATGAGCTGACTAATCCGGGGAGTCACTGAAGCTACATACATAATGCGTATTATAAAACATTTATCAGAAATTCTGGTATGCGTCATGGAGTGTACGTGGTTGTCGACAAGTGCGCCCTAATTGGTTGTTTGTTTACCCTATTGAAGTTGAAATGATGTATGATGCAATGCACACACTACACCTTGAATTGATACTGTCAAAATAGAAGTAGTAACATAAACATGTTTTGTAGATGTTCATCTGAATCATCATCATTTCAGCCGAAAGACGTCCACTGCTGAACATAGGCCTCCTCCAAGCACCACCACTTCGACCGATTCTGTGCTTTCCGCATCCATCGGATTCCTGCGGCCTTCACAAGGTCATCCGTCCATCTTCTGGGAGGCCTTCCAACGCTTACATCATCTGAATGGATTGGTGTAAATCTAAAGGAACGGTTTGGTGTTGGAATGTAAAGGTTTTTGAAGTGAAAATTTCTTTAGGCGCGTCGGGCATTTTTGAGATGGGACTAAACAATTGATTTCGCGACACTTACCGACACCAGTTTTTGACCATTAAAAAGACATCAACGCGCGATTCATTATTTCCTGCAAAATTAAATTGTTCAAGTTTTCACTTCTGACGGCACGGCGGGATCGTGCGGTCCATGGCCCTTTACGGGGCGCCGGTGTGGGCGCGTTCATTGAGGCTGCGGCCAGCCCGCCGGTTGAACGCGTCCCAGAGGGTCATGGCCATCCGGCTGGCCCGAGGATACCACACGGTCTCTTGCGAGGCGGCGAGCCTCCTTGCCGGATTATCGCCATGGGATCTGGAGGCAAAGGTCCTCGTGCACATCTGGGAGTGGCGCGAGGAGGCGAAACGCCGGGGCTTAACTCCGATGCCGCAAGAAATCGCGGCACAGCGGACAGAGCTCCGGCGGGATCTCATGGCGTCATGGAGAGTGCGATTGTCGCAACCCAGCGCTGGGCACGCCACAATTGCGGCCTCTTTGAGGAATCGCTTGAGAGGCGCCACGGCGTCGTCACCTTCCGCCTGACGCAGGTCCTCATCGGACACGGCTGCTTCGGGAGGTTCCTGTTCAGGATAAGGCGGGAGGAAACACCCGGGTGTCACCATTGTGTGTAGTCCAACTACTAGTCCCACTACTAGTCCCACTATTAGTCCCACTACTAGTCCCATTACTAGTCCGACTACTAGTCTGACTACTAATCCGACTACTAGACCTACTATTAGTCCGACTACTAGGCCCACTACTAGTCCCACTACTAGACTGACTACTACTCCCACTATTAGTCCGACTACTAGTACTGACTAGTAATTGTGTGGATCGGCCTGAGGACACGGTGGAGCAAACGGTGGAGGTCTGCCCGGCTTGGGCGGAGCAACGCTGTGTCCTCGTAGAGGCGATCGGCGGCGGTGATCTCTCGCGTCCGGCCCTGGTTCAGGCCATGGTACAGAGCGAAAGGAAATGGCAGGCCGTCACCGCCTTCTGCGAAGCGGTAATGCTCGCGAAGGAGGAGGCGGAACGCGTGAGGGAGAGGCAAATTTCGCGCTCTCACGCCCCTAACCGCCGCAGGAGGAGACGCCCGGGGCGGGAATTGCGAGCCGATTTATGGCCACCGTAGGCGCGAGCTTGCGGACGGTGAGCAATGGGTAGCTCACCGTCCAATAAGGACCAAGCCCGGGTCGACGGCGCGTTGTGTCCCACGCGCGCCTCAAAGATATTTCAGCAGAATTGACGGGGTCCGCTAGGGCCAATGTCTGCCGGGGGTTCGAAGAAAACCGATAGGGACATCGTGGCCCCCGGCAACAGGGCAATCGAAGGAATACGGGTGGGTTTTAGTCAGTAAGAGCCTGCCACGCCCTCCCGCTCCAGCCAGAGTGGGAGAAGTTATTGGATAATTTCCTACCCAAAAAAAAAAGGGCACCCCCTGTGGGGTACGAACCTCGGCTTAGGGCGTCAACCAGAGGGAGGACATCAAGGATGGGACGGGCTGGGTTAAATCTTGTGGGTCCAGTATTGACTTACAGCTCTATTCATAAACATTTCTTAACTTAGAATTGCTCTGTAATTCTTTTGTCCTTATCTGTCATTTTGACTTTTTTGATTGTCAGAACGAAACAAAATATAAGAACAGTGCTATAATAAAAAATAAAGTTTAATAAAAAACTGTAACCCGACTACGGGAAAATAAAAATGATCTAAAAAGTACGAAACAAGCAAATATTTCAGACAGAAATCAAGACATAGATACAAAAATGGTCAAGGTAAAGCCGTCGTCGCATGCCATTATAATTTTGTATGTGTTACTGGCACCCACATGGCATACAGGCATGCGACCACGGCTTTATCTTGACCATTTTTGTACCTATGTCTTGATTTCTGTCTGAAATATTTGCTTGTTTCGTACTTTTTAGATCATTTTTATTTTCCCGTAGTCGGGTTACAGTTTTTTATTAAACTTTATTTTTTATTTTATACTTTTCCGTTTTTACGCTTGCTAAACGTTCCGACAACGTAAATAAGAGTAATGCAATAGGTCAGTAACTAACCTATTTTACGTTCCAATAGCAATGCATAGTGCTTTAGACGAAACCATAGCGCGATTTATTTCGACGCCAACACCATACTCAGAAAGTTTTACGACTAACAGTTTTTGTCTATGGGACACTGGCTAGTTTTAATAACGATTAAAACTATGACTCTTTATTTTTTTTTAAACTCAACATTCCAAATTCGAAATTCCCTCCACATTTTTTATGAGCAAAATCAAAATACTCTGTCTCACTGAAAATTTAATTTACAACGAGAATATTTTCGCGCGATGATTTTGTACGATTTCAAATGTCGACTAAAACCAGAAGAGTCATTTGAAAGACTTCGAATGGTGTTCATAGACAAAAGCCCTTCTAAAGCGACTGTTTTCTGCTAGTTCAACGAATTTAAGTGTGGGCAAGTAACTTTGGCGGACGAATAAAGAAGTGGCCGTCATAGGGCTATGACGACTGTTACATAAGAAAACGTGCTGGCTGTGAAAAATTTAATTTAAGAGAATAGTTGAATTACATATGAAGAGATTCAGCATATACTGCAGATTGGATCGGGAAGTGTGCATGAAATTCTACACGGGCATCTTCGGGTAAGGAAGATACTTTCATGCTGGGTACCGCACAATCTAACGCAGGCTCAGAAGGAGGTTCGGGTAGAACGGTGCCGAGACATGATAGCAACATTTGAAGCAGGCTCGTTTCGACGCGTTTACGATTTCATTACGGGTGAAAATCATGAATTTATCATTTTTGTTCCCCAAAATAAAAAAAAAACAACTCAAGGGAAAACAGTTTTCATCACCGGAAGATGCACTGGCTGCATTTGATACCGCACAATCGTACTGGAAAATGTGTAATGAAAATTGGTTTAGACGCATGAAACTGTGTATAGACGCCAATGGAGAGTTATTTGAAAAGATTTAATAATAAAACATAACTTGTAGTATATTTTTTTTAGTACCTATCGCAAAATTTTCTGAGTGCCCCATGTTTATCGATATCGAGCTTCGAAGAAATCCAAAATACAAATATTTCGTTGTACTTGTTTTTCTTCATAAAAGTGGAATTACAAATCGTTACTATTTATTATATACACACATAGACTGCTAAAATCTTAACCCTTTCTTTTGCCTTTGCCATAGTCAGGTAAAAAGTGGAATTACAAATCGTTACTATTTATTAAGATTTGATTAACTGCACGTTAGTATCATCTTGCGATACTACGTAGCGCAGTCTCACTTTTGCTTGTTTTTAACAATTTAAACATATTTATTTACTTTAAAATTATAACATTATACACATATTTGTAATGTGCTCATCAAGACCTTTCTTTTGATACCAAACATGTCATGATCATATCATTTTAATTTTTTTCGAGGTTAGAAATTTACGTGTAAAGTCCACCATATTAAATTTAGGGAAAATTTATGTAGCCTATGTCACCCGGACTATTATTACGAATGTATTGATGCCTCATTCATCAAAATCGGTTCAGTAGTTTAGGCGCTACGGTGGAACACACGTAAAAGCAAACATACATACATACATACAAACATACAAACATATAAACATACATACATAGACTGCTAAAATCATAACCCTTCCTTTTGGCTTTGCCGTAGTCGGGTAAAAATTAACTTGAATGCAAACACTTTTCTTTCGAACTGTACCCTCCATTGTTTACGTAGAATCCAAGAATTTGGTACAGACGCCAGCACATCAGACTACTACAATCCGTCAAATTTATTTAATAGATTTTCAACTTTATCGCTGAATTGTAAGGTTCAAAGTTGATTGGGAAAATTTGGCAATTTCGGGTAGCTTGATGTGCTGACGTCTGTACATAGCGAAACTTTTTAGTAGGTATTTTTCGAGTCGAGCATAACGAGACTAGAGCATGGGGACTAACCGGTAGCAGCTGTGCACGTAGCTTTAAATTCCCCGACTAATAATCATGATCAAAATTAATCCAGCTCGTCCCATCCTTGATGTCCTCCCTCCTGTTGACGCCCTAAGCTGAGGTTCGTACCCCACAGGGGATGCCCTTAGCGAGCGTTCACCTAGGTTTAATTAGCATAGTTGAATAACCCCTAGGTTTAATTAGCATAGTTGAATAACCCCTAGCTAGAGGTTTTAAGTGTAGTAGTGGCAGGAAAGCCCGGTTAAGTAGTCATGATCTCAGAGGTCAACTACGAGATGCCGTACCTAAAAAAAAAAACTAAAATACGAATATGTTATAGATGGTTTCGATTATAGCAGCTACTGTTGTAGTTGTGTTGTAGGTAGTAGCCGATTCCTCTCTTTCTACCACTGTGTTTATAAACGTAAGGTCGCGAAATTTAAAATACAGGACTTTGCCAGGAGGCTTTAAAAACCTAGGACGTTACTTAAAAACTATTTAGGGCACTTCAAGACATCCCAAAAAGCAGGACATTTGCTGGGAAAACAACCCTACCATAGAGGCCCGCTTACTAAATCTAAAAGTACTATATAACTATCCATCGATGCAGGTATTCAAGTCATTGTACTGATTAAGGTCATTGAACGCTGTGCATTTCGACAACGAGCTATGTTTTGACGATTTGCTATTGTGTCTGTTGTTATGGCGGATATTTTGAAGGTAGGTAATCGTATTCATGAGAGGTATCCAACCAACTGACGAGCACCGGTAAACTGCTGTCCGTCACTGGTTTGGATAATTTAAATAGACGGTTAAGAGGGCCTCATTAGTGCGTTGCATTGCGTCGTCGCACGCGACGTTTCAACGTATCGACGATCGATAGACGAAGCGGGGGGAGGGTGATGCGCTGCGCTGTCGGAGCTCCGGGGCGACGACGGACAATGTTCCACTGCTGGAGGGGTAAATTAGGACAAATAAGCAAACACCACTTACGTTGACGTCGTGCGTCGCCCCCTTGCGTTGTGACGTCGTGCGTCGTCGTAACGAGGTGTGGCATACAATGCGTTGATCCGTTGTCGAGAGCGCTACTGCTGAACTTTTCCATAAGGAATTTCTGTCAGTTGCAGCAAGATTTGTGTCCGATCGATCGATGGCTATATAGACTCACCCCCTATGGGACTTAAACATACCTTGTGAAAACAGGTGCGAAATGATATTTGATGTACCGTGATATTTTTGTCGTCTTACAAAAGCAGCCCATGCAAGACGACTAAAATGTCACGGTGTAGGATATGTGTAGATAAATACGTGTAAATAAATATGTAGCTACCCATCACAGATTCCCAGTAATGGTTGGTTGTCAGAGCTACAAGAAGTAAGAGCGATATGGAGGAGGAGGAATCTCCAAAGTGGTGTTGCATCACTTCATCCATTTCGTAAAAATAAAGTTCCTGTTTCAAGATATGGGTCGCTGATTCATGTTAAGTTCAAGAATAATAAGATTAAATACCTACTAAGAATTTGTATGAGATTGTAAACAGAAATGACTCATACAGTTGACCTCTAGACTTTGCCTAGAGTCGAGCATAGTTCTGAGATTATATTTTATTTCAGTTGCCTATTAATTAAGGCAGGGTGTTTTCCAAGTAGGTAGGTACCGTAATACCTAATAATTATTATCACCAGCATTACCTACTACAAGTATGGTAAGCGTTAAAAAACTTATGTAGGTAACTTATTATATTGATGGGACTGTCTAAGTCACCGAAATAAAACACCCAAATTTACCAAAGAGTTAGTAGGTAGGCGACGAACCAGTGGCAAGGGTCGGCGGGAGTATCATTTACTTGGGGATGCGGTCGCGATCGCAAAGGACCTCGGCGTCTGTGTTTGTGCACTGTACTGGTGGCCCTATTCTTCTCCTGGAGGAGTGTTATGGGGTCATTTGGGTCGGAAAGGGTGGCACGCAGTGTTCGATGCGGGCCTTTATAGGACGATCGGCTGCACTTGGTTATGGGACCCGCTAGGTATGGCAGGCCGATACTAGTCGGGGGTACGTGGAATGAACAAGTATCTGCCGGGCCCCCGACTCAAAGGAACTGTGGGGTTTTAGTCGGTAGGAGTCTGACATAACCCTTCGTTCTCCCCAGGCGGAGGGTATCTATGAGGATGGCCCCAATTTCGGAAAAAAAAGTAGTTACTGGTAGGCACCGACCTAATGCCTAATAGGGAGATGCATATTGTTACCTACTTCAATCCTAACCTCATCATCATCATTTCAGCCGAAAGACGTCCACTGCTGGACAAAAGCCTCCCCCAAGCACCTCCACTTCGATCGATTCTGTGCTTTCCGCATCCAGCGGATTCCTGCGGCCTTCACAAGGCCATCGGTCCATCTTATGGGAGGCCTTCCAACGCTACGTCTTCCGGTACGCGGTCGCCACACCAGAACCTTTCGGCCCCATCGGCCATCCGTCCGTTCCATCCGCCCTGCCCATTGCCACTTAAGTTTGGCAATTCTTCGGGCTATGTCGGTTACCTTGGTTCTCCTGCGGATCTCTTCATTTCTGATTCGATCACGTAGGGAAACACCAATCCTAACCTATCTAATATAAACTACGAATTCTTTTATAAAAAAACCGATGTCAGTTAATGGTGCCAATTCCCTTGTTCACAAACTAAACTAAATTTAAGTTCAGTACATCTTTTTCTTTCTGTTTCATTAAGAAAAGGACAGAAGATAAATTTTAGTTTAGTCCTGTCAAATTAATCAGCGCTTGACGTAAATTGACGTAATTTTAGTCGGCAAGTTTTTAATCACGTCTAAACTTCTATGGAGTAGTGACAGGCGCTGATTAATTTGATAGGACTAAACTAAAATTTATCTTCTGTCCGTTTCTTAATGAAATAGAAAGAAAAAGATGCACTGAACTTAAATTTAGTTTAGTTTGTGAACAAGGGAATCGACACCATTGACGTCACTAAGCAATTATCAGAAAAAAGAAACTAATATAATGGACCAGTCATTATTTACCCACATCACGTAACCTGCAATCGGCTTCAGTTCAAGCTAATTGTTACACATACCTACACTATACATAGGTAGGTAGTTTCTTATCACCTTTTATCAATGTTTAGTTAATGGTCGTGTGGGTTAAATAGGCTAGCATGCGGGTAGTTAGAAATGTTAGAATGCAACCTCGTTGGATGTTGATTTGTATTGCACATTTTGAAATGTTTATTATTTATTTTATCAGGTTCACCAACAACTGATTACACTGATATAAACACATAATACATTTTTTTAAGTAAAATAACAGTGCATCAGTTACTTATCGGTAAACACCACATGCACTTAGTAATAAGCGCTAATATTGAAAATTTGGTAACATCGGTAAAAAGTGTCCATACATGCTAAACATTCTGGGGGCCTACCACCAGCTCATAAAGCAGTATTATTTTAATATTACTTCAGTGTGGGAAAGAGATGAAGCTCTACAGGACGTATAGCTCCATCTCTTTCTCCCACTGAAGTAATATTAAAATAATACTGCTGTTGAGCTGGTGGTAGGCCCCCAGTACACGCGCACTTGTCTTTCAACGCGGTAAGACAAGTGCGCGTGTACAGTTTCCTTTACGTATCAAATCAAAAAATTTGGTGAATTTTATAATAAAATAAAAATCATTTTTTTAATGAATTTTTTTTTTAAAAGTATATATGGACGCTAACAATTTGCCTCTCCCTCACGCGTTCCGCCTCCTCCTTCGCGAGCATTACTGCTTCACAGAAGGAGGTGACGGCCTCCCATACCCTCTCGCTCCGTACCATGGCCTGAACCAGGGCCGGACGCGAGAGATAACACCCCCTGAGATATTTTGTCTGCGGATCACTTTGAATTGACTTTGACTTATCCGTTTGTCAACATTTTATAGATTAACTAGCGGACCCGACAGACGTTGTCCTGTCAAAACATTGTCCAGCGGACAAAATTGTGAATCTAAACCATTCCCAGATCCCCTTGAACACACACAAAAAATTTCATCAAAATCGGTCCAGTCGTTTGAGAGAAGTTCAGTGACATACACACTCACAGAAGAATTATATATATAAAGATAAACCCGCACCCCACCTACCCATACCACACCGCACCCGCGGGATCTCGCACATTAGACGGCCACGACTTCGACTACTCGTGGCCGTCTAGAGGTATTGTATGGTGTGCGGCTAGTTGGCCGTTGCGACCAATTGCGCGATTTGTATCGGTTTCTATACCGATGAATTCTGTAAAAACATCACTGAAAACTTAGGTTGAAGTGTCAATAGTGTCAATCTCTAGGATTAGGTGGAATGACAGCTCACTTCATCTAAGTTTTCACGGTGAGATTTTTAAAGAATAGACCAGCCGCGGTTGTGGTGATGGCCGTCTATTGCGGGAGATCCCTTACCTTTATTTCTTGATTTCTGTGAACTCCATGTGTGTCGTGTCAGTGTGTGTATTGAGAACATATTGCTAGTGTGATTAAAGAGCCTAAACTTTCATAAGAACTTGGAATACCCTTTCAGAGTTCCTTCAATGTAGCCCGCGAAATTTAAAATGTCTGTGTAAAGGGCTGGTGTTCGCAACTCCTCATCCAAGTGCGTGTATTTTGAAGGTTCAAAATGTCTGTCGTTTATTGCAAAGAAATTTAAAATCTAAATTTAAAATTTCTTTGCAATCAACGCTACATGTAAAGCCGGGTCCAGATAAGTATTATTTGCGCGATCCGATCACCGTCCGTATCGCCGACGCGTACCTATCATGATCGCCTATGTGGACGGGTCATGATACTCTGCAGTCTCGATACACCGTGACGCTCTGATACGATACGCGATACGACCCGATCTACGTCGAGTCGGTTTTTGTCCGATCATCAAAGGAGATATGGATATATGCGTCCACAACTAGATACCTACGGAGCATGATACGATACGATGAATGATACGGTGATCGTATCGGGCCAATGACACATAAATCTGGACCCGGCTTAACGTAGAGTTTGACAAATTCTTCACTTCATAGTAATTATGTAATTTTCACCTTATTGAAACAACTCGCAGCATTGAAGACGAGGTACTTACCTAATAGAAAAATCATAAGGAAGGAAGATAGGCAGTTTGAATTAAAACAAAACATATAATTTGGGAACGGAATCGTTTATTGAACCCATCTGTAATAGTAGATAATTAAATTATACTGTTACTCTACACATTTTGTACTGTTCAAAGTACCTACCTATGTCAAGTATTCCTATCTCTTAGGTTAAAATGTACCGACAAATGCACCCAATACCGAGCAATTACCACATTTTATTATTAATCTTTTAAATTTCCAATTGTGCTCCAAAATTCAGTGGTAGCTACCAATCACAGTACCATTTGGATCCTACGATTAAACACATGGACATCTTTATTTCCCATGACAAACGTAAGTCGACATTTTAATTTTTTTTTTTAATATTATGATAATGACACTAATGTATGATAGGGTAAACAGATTGGTCGTTTGAAAAAAATATTCGTTTTGATATTTGAACAACTTTAAATACAACTACGGTTGTTATTCAGATATTCTGTTAAGATCCAAGAGTTTTACTTGTAGTAACTTACTAGAATAAGGATTTTACACTTCTTGTTTGGATACAAACACTGCATCACGTTTACATAATAGGTACACATTGTTTACAATTATATAAATTCGTTACTTGAATAATATAAGAGGAATTTGAATATAAACATTAGTATTAAAACATTAGATAATCATTTAAATTGTCGTTCTTTACATGTGTTTTAGCAAGACTTCATAAATCAGTGTGTGTATCCAAAACAACTAAGGGGACGTCTTTTAAATTTCAAATTAGGCATTACATCGTAGCCATTAGTAGCTTACACTAAATAAGTTAATATTTTAGATAATATCGATCGAGTCGTCGCTTCGTTTACATTAATTAATAATAGGTATAAATCTTCCTTTATTGTCTTCATTCTTCACCATTAAAAAAAAAAGCTGGGTATGAAATAATTGCCAATTAAAAAAATAAGGAACAGTGTTGTAGCGTAACGAGTGGCGGCGAAAAATTGTTTTGTGTAAAATCGCTTTGGTTCAGCCATTAAAATATAACAATATAATTAAAGTGTACATTTCTGCCAAGGTTTATAACCGTGTCCAAAGAGAATAATTTTACAGGTAGCATATAATAGCGAGACGCTATTGTCGTGATAAAAATAACAAGCGGATGATAATTTTCAAGATATTAATGCAAGTGTTTCAATTTTATTTATTGGTACCCTTTTTTACTTTTTAGCATGTTTTATAGTCAGTTCTCGTCATTTGGGTTGTACGAAAAAATATTAATAGAATTATCGATATCGATAGAAAATATAGTTTTTCAATCAGTTTTTATCGGAATCACCATCATCGTTTGCTACTTTTATCAAATATTAAAATTATAGTGTATCGTTGCCTTAATAAATAATACAAATTCATGATATGTACCTAAGTATACACAGAAAAGATCGACAATACGCAAATGATACAAAATAAATAGCATATCGATGACGTCATAATAATTATATACATACACTTAACATACTTTAGTACCCTTCGATTTTAATGGATCTTTATAAATGGTTATTCGATTGTTATAGATGACTATTCTTTAACCGATAAGTAGTTTCTAGTTCGATAAGTAAATTGTAATCGATATTTACATAAGTACCTATTATTATGATTATTACGCTGCGATCGCGCGATTGGATCATCCGTCCCTTTCTGATTCGTAACTCAACACGTTTGTGCGAAAGAGAGGGTACCAGGGATCGATTCGCGCGATCGAGTTCACGTGACCGGTGCACAGACTCTGCTAAACAGAACTCCACCCTAGTTCCAACGTTAACGCTTCGTTCGGTTAGAAAGGAATCCATTTAAATGTATATGAAAATAAGTGGGACTTACAGTATATACAAAAATATCACATTACTTCGAGGCCGCAGCTTTCAATCACTTAGTCAATTAATTATTTCGTCTTCTTACCTAAGTTGTCGGTCGTTGGTACGAAGCGTAA
This sequence comes from Agrochola lychnidis, assembly GCA_963680765.1. Taxonomy (NCBI): domain Eukaryota; kingdom Metazoa; phylum Arthropoda; class Insecta; order Lepidoptera; family Noctuidae; genus Agrochola; species Agrochola lychnidis. Next base: position 4,309,230 of record OY796863.1, on the reverse strand, counting down.
GCAAGTTAACGCAGGAAGTAATCGATCCAAATTAATCTTATATTGATTTTGAAGCTGTCTTCGCTCGCCGGAAGCCTTCTTTTGCTAAGCGCAAATCACTCAATTGCTCCGATGGCTCGCGAGATACATCAGTAACTTTAACATTATTGCTGAACGAGTCAGTCGCGTATAAACTAAACAATTTCCAATTATACAATTATCATCGCATCCGTGCCTTTAATGCGTTAGTCTTCCCACACCTACTAACGAATATCTAGGAAGAATTTATTTCTTTAAAAAGACTAGGTGCCTCGTCATAGACCTACTAATCCAAAGTGAGTACTACGACACCTACGAGATCTAGTTTTCGAAGCAGAAGTATCTAAAAAGCTGCAGCCGGCGGATCGCGCAGTCGTCGTCGACGCTGCACTACAAACATAATCGGCCGACACGCGTCGGACGGTGACGTCACACCGTCGGCACACCGCCGCGGTCTATCACAACGACATAGAAAAATATAACGATCTGGGACGCGTTTTATTGCTAAAAATTTAGGTACAGTCTTTGGGTGCCTCCGGGGAGGATCCTCCGGAGAAGTCGTCGAGGAAGTCGAAGGTGGCGACGGCGGCGCGCTCCGGCTCGCCGTAGCGGACGAAGAACCCCTCGCGGCCGAGGATGGAGGGGCGCCGGAACCGCCCGCGCAGCCCGCCCGGCCCGCGCACGCGCAGCGCGGCCGCTGCACCAACACGAGCGTCAGCACGAGCCTACTCTACAAGCGAGCGCCCTCTGGACGAGACAACACGCGTGAGCCACGCGCCCCGTCGTCCAGCACCGCTCGCACACACACGCGACTCAAGCCACACCACGCTCACACTTAGCCTAATCATATCCCGAAGTAATACTCTCTCCACAAAGGGTGTATAGAGAGCAGACAAAAGGCGAGCGGAAAGCAGTAGCCTCAAATTTTACGTTACATTAAATATTTCGGAAATAAAAACATTTGCTACAACTTCGAACTCGACTTTTGTCGGATACAAGAAATATCCCAAAAGCGTAATATTGCTTAGTTTAATTTATTTAAGTTTTCAAATAATTTACACTCCGAGTTTAATGTGTAACTTCGAGATATGATGACTGATTTTATTTTGGCTCCATTAAATAGAAAAATGAACCCCTTGTTTGATAGATTGATAGAGAAATGAGCGTGGCGTTGCCTGCTGATGACGTTCTACTCGGAATGAGGCGAGAGAGTGAGATGGTGCGTGTGAGTGAGAGCGGAAACGAGTGACGTGGCTGGTCGTGACGACAGACAACATGAAATGACATGACACATATACGTCAGCACAGATCTTTGGTGGTTTGTCCTCGAGACTTATCCTGCAAGGCAGTTCACTTAATACAATTTGAGCTAAACATTAAAACATGAGGTTTTAAATATTTTTAGTGCTTATTATATTTAGTGAGCTGTCATGCAAGCAGGTTCTAAGATGTTTTAATTACTTGTTATGAAATTTAATAATAGATATTTATTAAAAAATCTAAGTAAAAAACTGTGTAAACGGATTTAAAATAATTAAATCATGCAGTCAAGATCTGTGCGGACTTAAGAGAAACGTTAAATGTAGACATTGAGATTTCAGAAAATTATGTGCAATAATCTATTTGAGCTATTAAGTTCCATGAAAATATTACATTTAAAACTACCCAGTAAAAAAATATATATATAAAATGCAAAACATATGATATTATCAACATTTAACGTTTGACAGAAAAAGCAAAATTAAAAACAAATGGATAATGTAACTGAATTAAATTGAGAAATGGAAGAGCATTTTAATGCTTGATTTTATGAAATAATAATAAATTATTTGAATAGAGAACAGAATTAAGTTAAGAGAAAATATTTATATAACATATTAAAAAAAGATCATCAGGGACTCTCGACATTTTCGATAAATATCTGAATCGAATTCCACACTAAGCACAACACTAGTAGTTTGACATTTCTTCTTGTCAATTTAAAACGAATTGATTTTTCAACGATTCGATTCAGACCACGAAGATATCGGAAGTAAGGCTAGCCTTATACCTACAGCTGGAATATCTCAATTTATAATCAGAAGAATTCAAATGATGAAATTTGAATTTAGAAAGCGCAATATCGCAAACAATTTAATTTACATCTCCGCGAACATCGTTTTCAGATTATGAGTTTTTGGTACCGAAATTTAAATACATATAAAAATATTCCGGTTATAAATTTAGATAGTAATTCAGCCTGTAAAATGCCTGCCTAAACCTGCGTTATGGCTAATGTTCAAATTGACACAATCGTGTTTGGACTCTCTTGAAAAAGTTACGATGCAAGGTCTCTTGTACAAAATTACTTAAGGTGCCTATGCCACAAGTAATCGTGAAAAAAGGCTTTAGAAAAAATTAAAATAATTATAGAAAAACTTAACGTCAATAAATCCAAGGAGGTCAATTTGTACTAGAGCCATTATGTAAAACTATAGTTGACGACAAAATGGCCGATTCACGAGTTTGTTTGAAGATTTATTTTATCAAGGGCAGAGATTCTATCATGGCTAAGTAGAGTTACAAAATTGATTACTCGTTTCATAGATGATCTTAGCCTAGAAAACAACTTTAAAATGGGGATCGTTTTATGAATCGGCTATTTGTCTTTCTGGGACTGAACTCTCGCTGTCAATACTATAAAGTAGAAGTCACCAATTAGTTTTATTGGGGGTCTGTTTAAAAAAATAATGAGTGTCGTGGTCCGATTGGTAGACGATTATTAGTAACCAAGATTAAAAATATCAATTTTAAAAAAATCATAAAGTACTACTTACTTTATAATTTTTTTTAAATTGATATTTTCACAAAAATATTTTTTCTCGTTAATATTAATTTGAGGTACCAAATTAATATTAATGTGAAAAATGTTCTTTTTTTGGAACATCGAAGTGTATGCTAAATCTAAATTTTTTATATTTTTAATTAAAATGTAATTCGACATAGCAACAGCTTTACATTTATAACCGATTTGAAAGATATTGACATTACGAGAGTTCATCCCAGTTTTATCTCTACAGGGTCAAATAAAATTAACCAGCGAAACATATCATGATGAGTATTAATATCTGATCATGTTAAAACAAGACACGTCTGTATGTGTGTATCTATCAATATAATTAAAGAGAGGTCCACTAGATTCAAGTTTTTCTAGTAATTTTTGACGACCAAAAGTGCTTTTGAGGCCACGTCGGAAAACCGGACAACGCCCTCTATCGGCGTGACCACGCGTTCTGTTTCACCGAACAAAAAGTGACATAATAACTGCGAGTGAGTAAGAACTTTATATGTTTTGTGAAAGAGTTCTCATTTGACCCATTTACCACCAAAACCTATTCTGCACGCGCTCGGTTGAACGCTGACTTTTTTCAAAGTGCATAATGCTTATTGTACCTTATATACCGGGTGATTTTTTTTACCGTCTCGCAATTTTTACAGGCTGTTCTACCCATGAATATAAACAACTTTCACTATGGGAGCAACTCTGAAATCACGAAAAAAAATCAGCTGTTTATACAAAAGTTATTGGTTATTAAGTGATTTTTTTTTCGTGATTTCAGAGTTGCTCCCATAGTGAAAGTTGTTTATATTCATGGGTAGAACATCCTGTAAAAATTTCGAGACGGTAAAAAAAATCACCCGGTATAATATGTATACTTAATCTTTTTTATCGTGCTTGTTAGTGATCCTAAGATTTCTACAACTTTTTTTGTTTCTGTTATCCATTTGTTATAGCTGTTGGTTCTCGTATAAATAAATAATTATAAGCACAGCGATCGCTTTTCAACAGGACGCGGTTATGATCTGATTGAACGCTTCGACTATGGCTTTAAGTCTCGCTAGCAAATTTTAATCTGACCTCGTATCGTTACCTTAACAATTTTTATCTACACCCATGCTATAAAACCTCTATAAAAGTTTCTGAAACAGTTAGCTTATTGGCAACATTATAACAGCCAATGTCATAGTAACCATTACATCATCCAAACGAGTGTTATAATGTTGTACTAAATTTCACTATGCAACTCGTTTCAACGTTCAAGCGGGGGATAGCAGTACCCGCTGCACGCATGTGTGTGTGATGTGCTGCTGCAGGCGACATTCATACGTGCAGTCGTACTGAATTTCGTGGGAATTTCTTTATTCTTGATCTTGAATTACAAACACCCAATGGTTTCAGAACCTTTTATAGAGGATTCATATCATGGGTGTAGATAAAGTCTTGTATGCAACTGTTATAATTAGATATTAAAACAGTTGCATAAATAACTATTATCAAACAGTTCCCAAATTCACCTGTTTTCTGCCTCCTAGACCTGTGCAGTCGATGCAGGCGCGAGTACGGCGGCGGCGGCTCGGCGGGCGAGGAGCCGCACGACGACGGCGACGAGTCGCTCGACGCTAGCATCACGTCTAGTAGGTTGGCTCGAGCCTGGAACAGGTTGATAAAGCCTTTAGTATGTGATCGCTTCAAGAAATACATACATAGCCCATTAACAAGGAATCGGTCTGACTCCTTGTCATCAGGTTGAAGCGTATAAGCAATCATATAATGGTAAAATATATAAATTTATATGTATATACAACCCCCCTTGGCTTTGCCGTAGGTAAACTTGATTCTGAATTGGTAGGTACATTTAGTCTAATTATTTGGGATTAAAGGTTACCAATTCGAAATTTGAAAAGTCCTGATATTTGCAAAAAGTTCGAATATTTAACTTTTTATTCTAATTTTTTTCAGTAATCATTTATATTTTTAAAGAAAATCCCCTTAAATCGAAAAGTCCGGACAAATGAGAAGGCCGGACACAGTCCGGACGGGAAGCCAAAAAGCCGGACATGTCCGGACAAAGCCGGACATGTCCGGACAAATCCGGACGGATGGTAGCCCCATTTAGGAGATATAGAACAGTTGAAAAATAGTTAATAAGGATTGTATTTTTAAATATATTATCTTTTTTTTTAATATCTGTAATTCCCGAACGGGCTTTTTCCCTTATAATGCCATATCATGCGTCGTAAAACTATTTTAGGTCAAAAATCCTTCTAACTGAGTCATTCGTTCTTGTCCCAAACAGAAGTCGGTTACAACAAAAAAAAAACAAGAAACGAATGAAAACACACATAAATACTAAAACACATAAAAACTTACCAACTCATTTTCTTTGTCTTATTTTCCTACCTCCTTCTTCTACAAAATCAACAACAATAACAATTACCTTGGGATCACTAAAGTCGATATCCTTCTCCACATGCACCCACCCGGTGGGAGCCCACAGCGCACTGTCCTTGTGTGCGTGCGCCTTCTCCCCGCGCTCCTCAGCCTTCCCCTCCGCCGCGCCCGCTGCGCCCGCCGCGCCCTCGCTTTGACGAATCATTCTAAAAACATAAGCCAACAACTTATTATTAATTATCAAGAAGATAAACCGATGTTATCACAAGAATTGATAAAAACAAAACAGCTGTTATTGACCGAAATGAAGGAAGGTATTTAAAAAAGTACGATTTTGACACATACCACGAAAATAACTTATCCATAATAAATTTTTGTATTATAAAAACTGAGTAATTAAATTTTTTAAATTTTCTAGTATAAATATAAAATATATAAAACGTATCTTAATTATGCACAATATTAGATATCGATTATCTTTTGCGATATAAGGAAAGAACACTATAGTTCTTGCATATTGGAATTTAGATCTTAATTCAAGGGCATAAAAGCCATTATACGTTCGATCGTGATTTGCATCGACTTATCGTAATCAGTTTGGCAAAGTTTTAATGGGTCGTTCGTATCTTTATTACTTTGATAAAATTAATATAGTCAAAACAAAAATAATATAGCGTCATAAATGACAATAATTAGATACCCATGTCCTGCTTACGTGTTCATTTTCAAAAATCTCTAAAGTATTATAATGAGGATTATCTATACAAACAAGCACTCACCTATTAAGTTCCTCAATAACATCTTTCGAAGTTGCAGCTTCATGAAAACTCAACGTATGTTCTTGTTTCACAATGATCGGTTCCGGGACCGACGCTTGCGCAGTCCCGGGCTTATTCCTATCCACCACGGGTATCTTTGACCTGTTCCTGCTCGGCGAAGACGGCGGCCTCTTCCCCCCCATGAGCATCGGGATCCGACTCCTCTCCCTCAGTTTCCCATCTTTAATTGCATCGTTCTTATTACTTACTATCACAGTTTCAGCCGTAGACGTGCTAGTTGTATTGGATTCAGTCATTTGTGGGGAACCAGTCTCTGGGGACGAGCCTTCTTCCTCTTCAGGGACGGGAACTAAAGCCCCTGTGCTTCTTCGACAAGCGCTTAAAACTTCTTCGACTAAGGATATCTCTTCGTTGCTGGCGTACGGAAAACTGGACGATTTTGTTAGACATGGCTCCACTTCCCTCTCAAGCGGCGATTGCTTGTTCAACATTATATTCACAGTATTCTCTTTCAGTGCTGAATTGTGGTCTAAACTTCGACTAGATTCGATATCACTCGGCCTTTCTTCCTTCACAGCAGTAAAAGGCTGGTCTTCAACCTCGACAGTTTCAATCACATCACTGCTTTTATTAATTTCATTCTTTCTCTGTACTTTTATGAGATGCCTCTCATCTATTTCGTTCTCTGCGTTTTCAACTCTGGAAAATTCGTCGAAGAAATCTTCAGATTCAGTGTAAGGGTCTTCGCGTTCGATGAATCTCGGCGTGGACCGTGGCTCGGATACAGTATCACAGAAGGCAACCCTAGGCCGGTCGCCATGGAGGACGTCACAAGAATCGTTTTCCGAAAAGCTGCCGAAGGAGTCAGGTCTCTGTCTGTCTTCTGACACTTCACTTCGAGGACCAACCGAGTCATCATCGAAATCCGCCGTGGCATACGGAGGTGGCAACTCCCTTATCTCAGATAGGGGCCGTGAGGACACAGAATCAGACTCTTCCCTATCTCTACAATATTTCTGCTGCTCAGCAATAAAATGCAGGACGTTCTGCAACGCCACCTCTCTGTCCTGCAAAGCCATTGCTTGAACATCGTGGATCCTTAAATGACTGCTCGTATCCTGCGCAGGAATACCTCTGGACGAATTTGATGCTAAGCTCTTTGTGCTTTCATATTTAACGAGACGATAGAAATCTCTTGTGAAATCTAGGCCGACATTTGCACAGTCACCGTCTTCGCTCAATGCTGTACTAGATCTTTTATCAGGCGCGTCTGATGCACTGGACCACGAACCACCGGGTGAATGTGTGCCATTGCAGTCCCACCTTTTTTCCGACGTATCAGGATCATCTTGTATCCTGCATTCATCTATTTCTATTGTTGCAAATCCACAATCATTCCAAAGGCAATCACCGACATCTTCTTCTAATTCTAACGCATCATCTTCCCTGATGCTGGGTAACGTTGACAAGGATATTTGGCCAGGTGTCGTTATTTCGGCAAAGGGAGACTGTCTGTCTCTGAGATCTTCGCAGGATAGTGATAGGCTCCAGTCTTCCAGTTCGGCCCTATCGTATTCTAAATCGGCTAGATCCCTATGTCTTTGTTGTAACGCTGATCTTGCATCGTCTAGTTCTAGCCAATGTTGGACGTAATCAGCATCGTATTGAGAGCCATCAGCTCGATCATCTAGTGTGCTACCCCACGATACCCTTTCAGAGCTTGTTGTAGAAGCAATAGCCGCTCTCCTCAGCGGTCTTTCGGGGGCAGGTTTCAGATCTAGTACTAAAACACCAGAGCTAGGCGTAGGAGTGTCTAGACAGCTGGTGGGGCAAGTTGTTCCAGCGATTAACTTTAAACACAGATGAGAATCTGAGAAGCTTCGCACTACATGCTGGAAAGGCAGCACTGGTCGTGAGGGAGGGTAGCTGCCTCTGACACCAGCGAACGCGACTCCTATTGGGAAGTAGATGTAGTCTGCATCCGTTGCTAGGAGTCTTGCGTGTCTTCGAGATTCTCTAGGGTTTATGGAGACGATGGTTTGGTTGTCTGTTTCATCGGATGCCTCGTTGAGGTCTGGCAGGGCTCTGTCGGCTGCGTGGTCGCTCTGTCTGGAGGCGTCGGCTTGCACGTCGCTAGACATAGTGGAGTAACCTTCGTCCTTGGCACCACTCTCAGGGGATTCAGCGCCTGCTTCGCCGACTTCGCCGCTTTCTTCTTCTGTTACTTTTTCTCCACTTGCCCCTGGAATTATAGAATTACGCGTTTTAACACAAATCTAAAAAGGCAGATAGTATTTGGATGCAATAGCTCGATTGATCGAAAATTAACTTTTGGTTTCATCATTGGTTGGCAGTAGTCAATCGTTATGTTGGTATTTGCGAACAATCAAATTCAGAAGATGTTGTTAACAGTGAATTTTTTTGTGAGTGTGTTTGTGAATTTGTTGTGTTTGTTTGTTTGTAGTTCAATCTGTGAAATCTCATGAGACCGATACAAATGGTTGTTGTTACTTTGGTCAAGCAATCATATTCATAACAGTTAACACGAGTGATATGTGCAGTTTGATTTTCCCCCAATTTGTTATTTACGTGTTTTTTTTTAAATAAACGTATTTTCTTTCTTTCTTTTTTTACCATTTATTAAAAACGGTAATTCCTTTGGTCCAAGGGGTCTATTACCTCTGACAGGGTCGGTGGTGGGCTGTGGCATGCTGAGGCTGAGCGTGTGCGGCCTGGTCGGCGCCGCCCACAGCGTGGGGTCCACTGCGGACAGTGCGCGTGCCAGGTTCGCGGGAGTCACCTCCAGACCCTGGAAGATGAGAGGAATGTTTAGATATTGGGTTGATGAAACTGCTAAAGGCACATGTGTTGGAGAGGAGGGAAACTTCATTGAATTTAAAACTTACTATTGAGGCAATACTTTATAATAATATTATAGTGGACGTTTTCTTGCTGAAATGATAATAATTTCAGTTACGGTGGTTGAAACTAAAAACTTTAGTTTTGGATGACTTTGGCTAAACCTTAGATTGATCACTTTACCTTCAATTCAGTCCAGATATCAGCCAGTATCTGGTGGCGCCGCTTGTCGTCGTGGCTGAGGGGGTGCGGGTGAGGCACGGGCGGCGCGGGGGGCGGGGAGTCTCTGAACGACACCAGAGACCCGCAGGAACCGACGTCTACCAAGTGCACTGGAATTTTGGAAATGTATGCTTTTATAGACTCGAAAATGATGATGTGCCTCGTCGTAAAACAGCATAAGGATGTGAAGACTATGAAAAAGTCTATGTTTATATAAATGGGGTGGGTGGGTTCCCTATATTATATGTATAACCCACAGCACAGTGCTGATTTTAGTTGCTATAGGGCTTATAGCACAGCATCATGCTGAGTGGAAGCCTTCTTTTCACAGTCAGCTGCCGACTATTTCTATTCCGTGCTTATAATTAAAGCTTTTGTTTTTACTATCTTCTTCAAAGTTATCTTGTCTTTTACAATTTTTCTTTCGTCCTTAAGCTGTTGTTAAATGATAGGTTACTGATTTTTATAGCTCCCTTATTACTTTAGCTGCTGTCGCATCAATCACGCGACTTTTTGCATTAAGGCGAATTCCGCGTAGCAGGTCATGCCTGAGGGCACGAATCTAGCTGCAGAACCAATAATATATGCTACTCGCGTGGATAACTTTACTTGCGCGATGCAGGACTTGTGTTGTAGATGGCGCCACAGATCTAAGGATCTTTATAAAACTTTATCTTGCAAGTCATTTGGCCTATGAGTCGATGGCCGTGGCTGAGGTCGCAGTTGCCGCACCACCAGAGTGCTCAACGATCTAAGGACCTCCTGATTGTCCTTACCTTGTAAGTCCCTTGTCGAATGAGGCGTCAGGGGCGTATGAGGCGTGGCCGGCGATGGCCGCGGCTGAGGTCACAATTGCCGCACCAGCAGAGCGCTCAACGATCTAAGGACCTCCTGATTGTCTCTACCTTGTAAGTCTCTTGGTGAATGAGGCGTCAGGGGCGTATGAGGCGTGGCCGGCGATAGCCACGGCTGAGGTCGCAGTTACCGCACCAGCAGAGCGTTCAACGATCTAAGGACCTCCTGATTGTCCTTACCTTGTAAGTCCCTTGGTGAATGAGGCGTCAGGGGCGTATGAGGCGTGGCCGGCGATGGCCGCGGCTGAGGTCGCAGCTGCCGCACCAGCAGAGCGCTCAACGCGCGGTTCTGTGCCTCCAGCTCGCGGATACGGGCGCGCGCGCATCCCAATTCTTCGCGTACGCTCTGAGGAAAGAAAACGATATTTTGTTAGTAAATTTGGCCAGAACGAAGTGACACTGGACGGAGCGGATAGGTTGTGTGCAATCAGAACTTTTGGATCGATTAATAGGATAACTGTGAATCTCGTCGTGTCAGTTGAATCAAGCTTTGAATTTTTTTAATGAAAAATTATAAATGCAGTTGTTTAGCACAATATATAACGCATTTGAATAGGTACACGTACACGTTTTAAACAGAGTTTTACTCCAAACCTAAAAGATAAACAGGCCTACAAATCTCGCCCAATCTTTACCAAAAATACCTTCGAAATCTTAAAACATCTATTACGCGTCTTCCCCAACAGCTATCAACATCAACGTAGAAAACTTCACCGAATCTCCCCCCTCATAGGATCTCGTCAAAATGTCTTCGAAATAAACGCGTACATTTTAATTATACTTCATTAGTTAAATTAAATTCGAGTGGGGTAATTATAGGGGGATCTCGGATACTCGGATACGAAATAAGGATGTTTCGGGACACTCTCGGACCTTGCTGAGGAAGATTTAGCGGGTTTAGAGCGCTCGTAACTTAGTTACGGGATAGGTTTAGTTTAGAACTTTGAGCAGCTTAAACAAAGTTTTGCTGGCAGCTTAGATGAGGAAAGCTGTGGTTAGATTATGTCTCTAATAGCAACAGGGAAATTTCATGTGCTTTACAAAAAAAAGTACCCAAAAGTGCCTGATGTTAAATGCTGATATTGATTGATAAATTGCTTTTGAAGAAATTACTTCTAGACGAATTCGCTTTTTTCTTAGCACTGGCGACTTAGTTTACCATGGATACCTCGCTACATCTAAACTAATATTATGAAGAGAAAATATTTGTTTTTTTGTAAGTTTGTTTGTAATGGATAAACTCAAAAAATACTTTATCAATTTCAAAAATTCTTTCACCCATAGAAAGCTACATTATCAGCGAGTAAGATGGGCTGTATTTTATCGACTTCCACGCGAACGAAGTTGCGGGCAGAAGCTAGTAATTAATAAAATGTTAAAACTACGACTAAGAACCTACTGAGTACCAGCTTGTAAGTGGTACTTACCCAAATAAAAAAATCGGGTATCCTAAATGGATGAAACATGTGGGTTACGAAATTTTCATAATGCAACCATTTTTGCTACACAGTGCCTCCCACCTTATAAATTCTGCGAACCTCACCAACCATAATGCACAAACCAAGTTTAATTAAACATTTCCACGAACTTCAGCAACAGTTTTAATAAATTTAATAAAGCGTAAATATTATTAATGGAGTAGAGTTATAAATTTTAAGTGATTTTCGTTGAGACAGAAAGGATTTAAATGTAACGGTAAGTAATGTCATGTCGAGGGGGACGAAGATAAGTTTCTTTGAAGATAAGATGTTGAGATGTATTTGGGAGACTGCTGTATAAATTACAGTTGATTTAATTATTTTAAGGAGTCGAATTGATTGTTTGTTTTGGTGTCCTATTAGCTTCTGTCGATATTGCTTTAATCATTAAGTAACATCTTGTTGTTTTTGGTGATAATTTAAGAAATTCTCAATAATCGCAACCTTTCCAATTCTAGCTACGTACATATGAATTTAATCTATAACGTCATTAATTTGAATAACAAATACATCGCTAAGTAAGATTGTAATTCCGTCATTGTCTCCTTCCAAGTACCAACTCACTCAAAATTACCCTTACGTAAACTAATAATCTTCCCTGTCGTCGTTCGTCCCACATGCGAAGAGTAAGTCTCTAATTACTTCAGAAGGAGTTTGTCTATACACCTACTCTATATATTATCAATAAACTCAAAAGGAGACAAGCATTCATCATTTCTAATCACCATATGACGTAAATTGCCTGATAATATCCTTAATGTCATCTCAGAATTTACACGGCTGAGCTGCTAATAGATTTAGAATATTGATGAAGATTGAGTGGACGAAGTTTCCTCGTAAATTAAGTTTATAGCTCGAACTGGACCATTTGTGGTGATAAAACAATTTGAGATTCATTTTGTGGCTTTATCTTTCAAGTACTTTTAACTGTAGAAGTTAATTCTTTTATTTCATTGAAGAGTTCATTTCTGCCCTATTTGTTCTTCAGTTTTATGGATCTTTTAGCATTTCATTTAGTTTTAACAGCTGGCAACATTTACGAAGAGTCATATCAATATTTTTAAGTACGGTTTACGGTGATAAAATACTTCACGCTGAATGAATATTTAACGACCAAAGTTTGTCATTAACATTTTCCAGCGTTATGTGAAAACAGGAGCGTCAAACTTTGAAAAACAATCAAAAGCGGTCGTCGCTTGCAACCGGCGCCATCTTTATCAGGAAAGTTGGCGCCAAAACTACAGTAATATGGCGGACATTCACAAACTGGATTTAAACACAAACGGTCGCATTATCGGACAGATTATGCCCAGATTATAGTGGGCCAGGCCTTCTGAAATTATTACGGTGCCAGCTAAGGCCGAAGTGTCCCATTTCGTACGATTTATGTGCGAATGTAGGCACCACATAATCCACGGGCGCGGATACAAGGGCGACTATAATTATGAGAAAACAATTTCCGGGATGCATCTTAATGCCAGCAGGGATTACGGTAGACATTCCCTTTTTTGCGGATTAACATTTCCGACTGTTTCTTTGTTTTAATCTTTTAAAGGACTCGTCGACTTCCGGTTGATCTCAACGAGTGCTTTTGAAATGCACGGCCTGTAAATATCAACGGCGATCTTGAGATAAATTCTACAGAATGGATGTGGGCGAAAGTTTTATACAATATGGGACCCGAAGCGTCTACGTTATATTTTTCCAGAAACCAAACCCAGTGCTCGTGCCAAAAAAGAAAGTGAAACCTTTGCAAAAACAACGACGTAGGTAAGGTGCTTGCTCCTACAATATGTCAGTGCTATAGCAGACAGAGTGAGAAGGATAAATCTATTGTCATTGCTGCAAGATTACTGCTCTAAATCCTCACCTTCTGCGACAGAAGCGCTCGCACGACCTGCTGCGCCACATCGTCGAGCCGTCGCTCTTGGTCGCCCGCGCCCAACCCGGCTGATAACGTGGACAGTTGACTGCGCAGCCGATCGTTCTCAGAGCCTAGGGTGGACAGCTGGCTCTGATAGTGTGCCGCAGACGCCTGCAACAAGCACTGACGGTGAAGGCAACGTTGGGCGAAAAAAGCGAGGGAATTGACGCCCAATTAGTGGATTTTTGGGAGTAAACAAGATTGTTTATGTACAAATATAATTTGTTATGTGTCAGTTTGGTTATTCAAATTTTGTTTTCGTTCTGTTTATTCCCTAACAAATGAGACGTAAAAATATCGCAGTTTAATAATAGCTTGACGGCCGAAAAGAGAAAAACAAGCTTTTCTATCGCCCACAGCAATATTTTTTCAGTCTCACTCATCAAAATGTCAGGGCCACTCCTGTCGTCGGTATACTGTACTGCTTCACTAAAAAAATACCCCCGAAAAGGGACCATCGTTCACACTCTTAATTAAGCCAGAGTTCTCACAACAAACAAAACCAGTATAAATTGACCCACTCCCCCTCTTTGGCCTTCAAACACGACATCACTCAGGATCATTTCTATTCCGAGTCACGGGTCTACTGATATTTGCCATTTTGGAATTCTACGCAACTTAAAGGACTTTGACTCGTAATGACCTAGCAATAAAGTGTATTATTAAAGTAATATTTATGCGGTGTGAGGTTTTCATTAGTCATCGAGTGAGGGCGAGACAACGAATCTGTTTGTCTGTGTGTCTGCAACAACACGCGGTTGATAAGCAATGAAAGGGTTAGGTTTGAATGGCGAGGCCTTTCAATTTGGACATGCTTATAATTATGACTGCACAGTTTTAGGTGGGAAAAGTCTAGACGGTTTACCGTTTTATGAATTGCATTGCATGAAAGCGGAGTTTTACTTACATGGAAATTTCAAATGAATTAATTGGATACCTTCAAAAATAGGTACTTATTTGATCTGCGGATTTTTATGGAATAGTAACCACAATTTTGGTAATATCTTAGATCACGTTAGGTGATTTAGTTATTAATTTTGATTGTAACAGACAATGGATGCTGGAAGCTATCTATCACTGTCAAACGCACAAATGTCAAATGATACAATTTTTGTTTTTGAAAGAAAATGCATAAAGGTTGTACCTTTTTCTGCCAAGGAGGTTTCTTTTTTTTAAATACTTCTCTATGGAATTAGTGTTTCACTCACAGAAACACTTCTACCTTAATTATTGAATTAATTATGTCTTTAATAGAAATTGCTACAGACAGACAATGCAACCACATCGTTTGCGGTACGATAATATAACAACTCAAACAATTTAATTAAAATTCTGCGTGATTGACGGGCGAATCAAACGTGCGTTTATTTCATGATTTAATTATTTACCAACTGCCGCCCGCGCCGCCATTTTGCCGTCTGCGCACTTAATTTAGTGAATTTAATTTATATTTTGAATTTGGAATGAAACCGCAGATGTTTCACGAGATCAGGTAATTAAAGTGAAGAGTCTGTTTGATCGGTTTCCCATCGAATCGTGGAATGTTAAGGACTCCATTTATTAATCCCCATTTATATGTTTTGATGTCATGTTTACATGTGCCTAAGCAAACGACGGATTTCAGATGGCGTATTTTTTATAGAATAGAATAGTCTTTATTATGTACAAGACATAAATGTATACATTTTATACAGGGTGACACAAGGGACGGTCTTACTGCTCGCTTAAGTGATCTTTTACAGACAAGCTTTGGATGGATTAGGGAGGCGGAGAGACAATACTGCAGGTAGAGGTAGTCAGTGCAATTGTGTGCAATTTAAGAGCGTTCATCCAAAAAGTTGGCCACGTTGCAAATAGTTTGAATTTGGAAGTATTACTGTATGGAAATAAGAAATATGGCTGACTAGTGAAATAGAATATTAGTACTGAATTGCAGTTATGACACTGAATTTTATGTTGTAATCGCTTTATGAGTAAAAAAGGCATTTGGAAAGTTTCAAAATACTTTTTCTACATGTAAAACTAAATATTCGGTGTTACGATAGTAATTATTTCATTTCATAATCAATATTTTAGTTCCCTAGTTAGCCATAAGTATTTAATAATTCCATACAGTAAAATTGCCAAATTAATCAAAACAGTGAAATTTTTGACAGCTATTGGCGACGTTGCCCATTTTCTGTATAAACGCTATTTTCAATGTAATTTTCTATTGGCTTACCTCTGACCGAATAAAAAACCAAGACGTAGCGCTGTCAACAGTGACGTGAAGCTTGTTTCGTAAACATATGTGCACTTGGTGAGGTGTAGTTTGATTGTAAATGGTTGTACATGTGTGCGTGTGAGCGTGTATGCACAGAGCGTATTGTTCGAAGCGTTTTTTATTTGGTCTGAGTGGCATCAGCCAAACTGCTTAAATGATTACAAAAATGCTTAAATGATTACAGTCAATATTTAAATGAATATCTCATTAAATATTTATAGTTAAAAACATTGCTTGATTCACTTCTATGGAAATCTATAATCCACTAATTACTTTCTAGGATCAGCTATTTTATCAGAACGAATCCAACAATAAAAAGTACACGTCAGTTCAAGAAAACTGACCATTTATAAAACTGATTTATGATATCAATCACCGGCTGGCTATTAAGAGTTCCTTAGTTTTATGTTTGGTAATAACAGCACAAGTTTGAGCATAAATCACAACCCTTTGCAAAGCAGCCACGATTTGTTAAACGTCGTTTTCTTTGTGTCGCTTGTAATGCCGATATGTCCTTTGTAAATGATTAGGTAACCTAGTACTTTATGTCAAGCGGTTTCATTCATACAAATTATTCATATGGCTTAGTCTTACCAAGGAGTATCGTATTACCCAGTAACTGGGTTGTGGAGGTCAGATAGACAGTCGCTACATGTAAAATACTGGTATTCAGCTGTATTAGGTTAGATTGCAAGCCAAAGGCAGATTGATTTTTGAATTATTCATAACGCTTTTTCACTGCAAAACTAGCATTTCAAAAGTCGAATTTACACTTAATTTTAATTACAAAGCACTTTTGTTTTTCTGCACGTTGATCACATCAAAATACACACGAGCCACTAGCAACACATTAATTAATTCACCTAATTAAATTATCCAATTATCCACATCACCATGACAAGTAAAACCACTAATTAACAATTACGTAACATCATAGTTTTGCGAAACTAGCGAATCATAAGATTAATGGTTTAGCAGAAATCAGAATAGCGTTGATGCCGAAAATAGTCATTGTTTCGTATGGTACGACAGCGGCTTTCAGCGAAGTGATTACATTTACGGCAATAACTAGAATTAAAGCGGGGGGTCATTAATCATGGCCTGCAGTGTAGACATCATTAGGTTTGTGCGGTCACGCTTCATAAATGTTGGGGGTAAAGTAACGATTGTAGTTTCTTTCATTAATCGGGTATGGAATAGTTTGTAATATACTGTTGGAATGAAGGAAATAAAAGTACAATAATATATTTCTATTTTCTTAACGTCCCTCGGGAATCATCGGATTTCCGAATACAAACGAATGCTAATTTCCATGTCCATCAATTATTAGATTTATCTTGTATAATAATTTGAATTCAGAACTAAGTACTTTATTGTTGTTTTGTTTTGATTTTCGTGTGAACTACAGAGCAGATATAGAGCCGTAAAACTATTTTCCTGTCTGTCATGCCCGCAACTTTAGCAGCTTTCCTACCATTTTTTTAATAAATTACATTTATTAAAAGAGTATTAACAAGTCTATATACTTCGATTGAGAGCGTCCGGTCTGCATCAAGTGCAAAGGGCAACTGATAGAAATCCGACGACTGACGAAATACAAGGTTTGCCGAGGGACATTAAGAACATATTTGTATAGTATCTTTATCTACTGCTGGGATAAACGTTATCAAAAAATGGAAAAGGCTTCTAAATCAGGGGTTAATATCATGTATTGGGAACCAAGATTTAGACGATTTCGTTATGAAATATTGATGTAAGCTATGGCATAATAATACCTATTCCTGTTAAGCTAGGGTTTCCTTAGACTGCGATGGCCGCCACATAGCGCACGTAATTTACCGGCGAATAACGTTACCGAAACATTATATATGAAAATAAATAAAATAAAAAGGTTTATTGCAGAAATTTGTACAACTTTTCCAGTAAATCTTACATACTTCCTTTTAGGTAAAAGATATACCTGTGCTAGGAGATCCGGCTCTCCAATGACAAAATTATGAAATGATAAAAGTGATGTATAAAAGAAAATAAAATACAAACAAAAAATGATAAGTAAAATCATAAACTAGACAAGACTTGAACTACAACTAAATAAAAGAAAATGAAACTTAGAGATATATCCTAAAATAGTATGTGTGAGTGTGAGTGTGGGGGTGGGGGTGTGTTTGTGGGGGTGTGTGTAAGTGTGTGTGTATATCTTTTCAACTCATATTGAGGATACTTCCAGCTATAATTCAATGAGAGCATTTTTTTTCACCTTGAAGTCAAACCCCGGTGCCATCATTTTCATGACAGTCTGTCACTGAGACCGTTATGTAGCGGCCACCGCTCTTGTGGGAAATCGTAGCTTAAGAAACTGATAGCCTTTTTCTGATCTGTCGTGGTGTTTCAACTTTTCACGGGTAGGTTAAGGACCCCTCACAATTATTGTGGGGGGGTGGGGAACGACTTATAAATAAATAAACCAAAATCTTTATTATTGCAGACTACATGATCCATAAAAAAACAAGATTAAAAAACAATAAAAATTAAAAAATATTAAAATCAAAATGTTATGTGTGTGTGTTGTGTTATGTGTGTGTGTTGTGTTATGTGTGTGTGTTGTGTTACGTGTGTGTGTTGTGTTATGTGTGTGTGTTGTGTTATGTGTGTATGTCTTATGTTGTTTATAGGCTGTTACATAATTAACTAGGCCAGAAACTGACTTGATATGACTAAATATATTAACTTGTCCCCGTCACTGGTGTGCCAACCATTTATTATTCCATCAATAATTCATAACATCCTACCGGTCGGTTAATAGATGGTGCCAGTTTCCAATTTAGTCGGATTATCTTATCGCAGAATATGCGCAGAGTTAGTTCGGCATCCTGTGCCTGTAATGGCTACCTTGAGAGAGTTTCCATTGATGGACGATTTTTGAAGTGAAAACTTCTCCAGGCGCGTTGAGCAATTTATGATTGGGGAAAATCTTATGGGTTCGCTTCACCGACATGCTGTATAGCTATGGGTATTGGACAGTTCTTGTTGTTTTCGTATTTTTTTTTGTTTTTGTAATTAGTTTATTTGATTACTAGTTTATTTATTTAGAACTCACTTGTCCTTAAGGGTTTATTAGATAATCAGCGTCAGACATCATTTGTCTGGCATTAATGCTGAAATGAACCTTTTTGACGCAGCCGTGAGGCACACACATATATTGTTAAAGATTATTTTCACTTTTTTATTTCGTTTGTAATTTGTGTTTCAAGGACTGTGTCCAAATAAAGGTTTTCTTTCTTTTCTTTCTTTAGTATGACGTATTGCACTTGACCAGCAGTAAAAGCATATTATTATTATGGTTTCGTTATTTCATAGTTTAAATTTTTGACTTCTGTCGGCAGTTCCCATGACTACCTATGTTTTTTTTATGGATTTCTGAGAACCCTAAATTAGAAAACATTTATTGAAGCTTCAAATATCACGTTGGTCTATTTACGTTGAAGGACCGAGGACGACTAGGTTAATTAAAGGATATTGCAGAGATTATAAAGTACAAATATTTGGCCCAGATGAAGGATAGATGAATTTTGAAATAAATAAAAGTACAATAGTTTGTCAGCAATGCTGTTGTGAGAAACTTATTAGAAGTACAAAGTTGACCTACTTAGGAGAGGTAGAATTCCTTATGAATGTATTTCAAATGCTGACGTTGGTAAAAAAAAGACAGAAAAATATATTGGCATTACTTGAAAGATCTCAAGCAAATAAATCGAACTTTTAAGATAAACAATGATGTGTGATCTTGACAGCTAATTTCCTAAACAATGAATATTCCAGAAATGTCGTGTCGTACACATCAATGGACACATACTAATTGGTTTCGTTAGCGCACAACTATGGCGGGCCTGGAGGTTCGCTAACGTAATTATGAAGATACCTCAGCCTCTACCCGGAAACAGTAATGAATATCTTGCCTGCTTGCAGTTTAAAATGCAGCGGTTTAACGTTCAGTGAATATTACAGATAGTAAACGTTAATTATTTCGGTATTTTGATTTTGGTGCGCCTAATTAATTCGTTTTATCTGGTAATTACGGATTGAGGTTGCTGTGGTTGCTAGAATTATGGTTCGATAGGAGCAGCCGCACGTTTCGATCGATCAGGTTAAGCTACGCTTGCCGCGGTTACTGGGTAACACGATACCCATTGGTAAGACTGGTTGTCAGACTTTCGGGCTTCTCACGACCCGTAGCGACTGTCAAAGATCCACGAATGACAGCCGGGACTAACGGCTTAACGTGCTTTCCGAGGTCTTGGTATGTAAAGATGGTCACCCATACACGGACCAACCGCGGCAAGCGTAGCTTAACCTGATCGATCGACCCGTGCGACTGTTATTATTTAGCCACGAGCTAAGTAATAACAGCTGTCTATGGAGTAATAATTGTAATACGATCCTATGATGCAAGCGAAAGTGACAAAAAATCTTGTTATTTGCCACCGACTTCCGAAATTTAAGTTATTTTTCACTTTGTAGTGGTTTTTTGGAAGTCGGTTGTTTTTTTTTTGTAAAAAAGAGTTTATTTCTCGCTTTTTAGTGGTTCAATTTGTAATTTATCTATGTTACATTAGCCTAATGCCGACTGCTCATCACCTTTTACAAAATATTGCTTTTCCCGATGCAGGGACATTAGTCGTTAAGGAGTTCTCCTGGTACTTCACCATCAGCTTCACTTATCCATATGCATTGTGATGAGCATAAATTGCTTGACACATATTAAAGTAATCGAATCGTAACCCGTTAAATACTTGTTATTGAATAGTCCCGATGGCCACCTGTGGTCTTCATTATCAGTTCCACTTCACCAAATAGTGCTTTCTGATAGCAACTGCACGAGTTACTATAAAAAATACCCAAATTGCTATAGTTGTGCCTATAATATTTGAAGAGTTCCCTCGATTTCTCCAGGATCCCATTATCAGATCCTGACCAGATGACAATGGGACTATTTTGAGAGCATACCCTTTCAAACAAAAAAAGAATTTTGCAAATCCATTTATATATGACGGAGTTATGCCCGAACATACATTAAACAAAAACATCCAAATTGATCACCCTCTTTTCTGATCCTTCTTTTAGAAGTCGGTTAAAAACGAACATAAGGCCAACTAAAGCTCCAAGAAACTACATGAGAAAAACAGCATTTCATCTAAATAACAGATGCACATATTTACTGGGTCATCTCGGAAATGGAGCATGAACCCAACCTACTTGTACACTTTGTTTATCTTCAGAATATTTTCCTATTTTCCTCTTTTTCTCTTTATATAAGTTAATTCGCCAGTCGGCGGCGACATGGCGCCGTTTCTAACAAAATGTGTCATTATGACAACATTTTAGTCACGGACGAGATATAAAACGACATTTGTAAGGGAAATGCAGGGTTTTTTGTTGCTTTAGTTGTAGTAAATATTGTCATGGGTGATTCTTGAAATGGTTAGCAGTTGACTTTGTGTGCGACTCACAAAAGTACGAAATCTTCGACGTACCCTGGGATCTTTTTCAACGTCATGAACTAATATTTAAGTACGAAAGAAGATGTAGAATTCATACAAATAGTCAGCAAACCAACTCAACTATCTTTAGGCACTACAATTTTTTTCTTTTCGTATAAATCGAAACCAAGAGAAGTTCGAAATTGTATATACTGTCGAAAATGATTATTTATATACACTGCTTAATGTATAATCGTAAACCAAAAGAAACAACGTAAAAAGCGAATCAAATAATTAATAAAATTTAAAAAAACACTGCCCGTGCGTCAAACTCAAAACCAAATCATTTATTTCAATTAAACCATTTACAGGCACTTTTGAATTGTCAATAAATCGGTCAGTCAGAAATAGGTATGAAGCTAGTTGCCCATTCCAAAGCGAAGTAGGTACCTATGGAGAAGAAAGGGCAAGAAACTCCACGGACACTCTTTTAAATAAAAAATTGTTACAAAATATTGGTTACATCATTCAAGTCAAAATCAAAATCTTCACTTAAACCTACATGGGCACTTATGAAACGTCAGAAGCTAGGTGCACGGTTCCAATTGGTCGTTTGCTATGGAGAAGAGCCGGCAAGAAAATCCACGGTTAACTGTTATAAAAACGAGTACCTGGGCGACCGAGCTCTGCTCTGGTGAAAATAGAGAATGCTCATTTAATAGTATGGGAAAGTTCATACTAATTTCATGCTGCCTTGATAGTAAGTACTTACTAATTCCATGCTATCATGTCATTATTCTAAGGTAGCCATCTTGTTCAAAACTTTGGGCGACCGAGCTTGAAAATACGGAGAAAACTAATTTTCCCAGATATGAGACCTAGCTAGATCGATTTTTCGCCCCCGTAAACTATATTACAACTACCATCGAAATCGTTAGAACCGTTTTTGAGAACGTGGTTACAAATATGTGTATTTACACAAATATTGCTCAATGTACATTCTTACTGAAGTTTCTAAATAACCACACTTTATTTAATACTTAAAACCACTAATCCCAAAAACGTTCGTTTACAAGCAACATAGGTAACAGACAAACACAATTAGTATGTGAGTGTAAATTGGTGGCGCGGGCGGCGCCGGGGGCAGCATGCACCCTAGACCCCTGACTGTGATCCGTAGGGGTGCAGCCATTTTAAAATTATGTTCACAGATAGACAGATAGGCTCTATGTTTTTAAAATGGATGTAATTTATACAAGGTTTTGCTGTTGTAAGCTTAGGGTAGGGAAGTAGTTTTGTATTTGTGGTTGTGTTTGAGTCACATTTTTAAAAGCTTTTATAAGGCAGGGTATGGAAATTTTATGAGGAGTAAAATTTATATAAGCGTAACACTTGTTTTATTCATAAATAACAAGAGCAAATTTTTTTTTTAAATCTGAAATCATTTCACACTTCAAACTAGATATTTCGGCCGTATATATTTTTTTTCGTTTATTTAAACCATTTTGTCTATTGCATATTCAAAGACAATCGTATTCAGGAGTAAAATCCAGTCGTGCGTCGGAGCTGACACCCATTTTTTTTAATTTGAAAGTCGTATCCATTAATTTGCTCAAGGTAACTTTTTCCCTTAAAAAATTATTCGCATCTGTGACTATCCCAATGTAAGGCATAGATAGGCCTGTTTTGTTATCAGAACAACAACATGTTGATGACTTTAAACGTAAAAAAAAAAAAAAAAAACTATTGCCAAAATGAAATTACATTGACCTTCAACTAGGCAACCGTGTATCTTGGGTATCAACAACATTTTAGATCTTTAATAAATAGAGTCAATTTACTTAAAATGTCAGGCTTTGAGGTCGTAACTTTGAAAGGCATGAGATTATTTCTCTGCTCGATATAAACTTTAAGATTTTGAAAGTTGGCAACGTCGCAAATAGCTGTCAAATATTTCGGAGTTTTGGTTAATTTGGCAATATTACTGTATGGAAATATAAAATATCGCTAATTAGTGAACTTAAAATATTGACTATGAAATGCATTTAATTATTAATATCGTAACACCGAATATTTCGTTTCAGATGTAAAAAAAGTTTTTTTTCTTAGCCGTTATTGTCCCACTGCTGGGCAAAGGCCTCCCTACTCTCTTTCCACCTCTCTCTGTCTAGAGCTTCTAAGGACCAATCTTTCTTAAAGGAGTCCAGCTCATCCCAAAAAAAAAAGTATTTGGAAAAAATTTTGCACCTAAAAAGGGTTACAACATGAAATTCAGTGATAAAATTGCAATTCATTATTAATATTTTAGGTCACTAGATAGAGATATTTCATATTTCCACACAGTAATATTGCTAAATTAATCAAAACAGGTAAATATTTGACAGCTATTTGCGACGTTGCCAACTTTTAGAATGAACGCGAGCACATAGCTCCCACTTCTAAACAGGTCTCAGATAACGGCAACAAAATACGTACTATGTAAGTAAATCCTATACTTTTTCTCTATAGAAAGTAAGGTTAGAGCTTAATTACCCTTTATTAACGGCAATCGTGACGTTAATAGCTATACCCACCAATCACGGGACAGTGTGGTACAGTCACGAGAAATAGGTAACTTTCTCTCGATAATTGTTGCCTTACTAGTACCTAGTGGTTATTTATTTGCTATTAATGTGTGGGAAGACTTTATTACCTTTTTTATGTGAGCTTACACTGTCTCACTTTTGAGCAAAGGCCTCCCCCAAATCCTTCTAAGCATCCTTTTCCAGGGCCACCTCCATCCAACCCTTGCGGTACGTATCTAGGTCGTCTCGCCACCTCTTCCTGGGCCGGCTTTAACGCCGCCGTCCATCCTCAGGCACTCACCGTGTGGAGACTGTTGCCCGACGGTCACGATGCATGCGGCTGACATGACCCACTCAATCGCATTTTAGCTTGGCAGTCTTTTTGCCTACGTCTAAGATCCCCGTTTTGGAGCGTGCCGTGGTGTTGCGTATTCTGTCAGTTCGTTTTATACCTAGAATGCTGCGCTCCATTGCTCTTTGTCAAACCCCTTTATTACCTTTAATTATTGGCAATGTATGTAGATCAATGGCTAATACTGAAAGTCGTATTATACTGTTTAGTAATGAATTGGCGACCTTTCCCTACTACGCAAGGTTTTAAAGACTCGACAAAACGTATAGATGTCTTTATAATATGTTAGTTTAATATTAATGCATTATACACATAAATCTTCTGGAAGACGTTCTCTTATTGATGGAGACAACCGCATCAAAACTCGTTTCGTAGTTTAGAAGAACAACTCCGTCACAGACGGACACTAAAAGCGATTTTAATGTATAATATGTATATGTTGCAGTAAGATGGTTGAGGATACCGTAATATAGTTTTATGAAAGCAGTATAACTGTTTTACTAGGAATATAACTATGATACGAGCACGATCTAGTAACATAATTATTAGGGCACTCCGACCAAATAGGTTAGGTTAAAGAAAGAAAGAAAATACATTTAGGTATTTAGCACAGACCAAAAAACACACAATATAATTAACAGCAGATAAAAATAAAAACTTTTTACAAAAAAAAACAAACGAATTAAAAAAAAACACTACAAAGTGAAAAATAACTTTAATTTCGGAAGTCGGTGTCTTTGGTTTTGAATTTTCGTTCTTTGTCACCGACTTCCGAAATTAAAGTTATTTTTCACTTTGTAGTGTTTTTTTTGAAAAGTTTTTATTTTTCACTTTTTAGTTGTGGTACTAGGCCCCAAACAAATTCGAATACCACTACCTGCTATGTAAATAACAGTGACAGGAAGTTATCATATCATCCACATACTAAGTGGGAAATAATACTCGTACGTATTATTGAAGCTAACTCAAAAACTACCCAAGCAAAGTTAATAAAATTTATATGGGACCACCTTTGAAGTATGATCTACTAAACAAAAAAAGAATCATCAAAATCAATTCATAATTGGCGGAGTAATCGCGTAACAAACATACAAAAAAAAAAGAAAAAAAAAACATACATTCGAATTGAGAACCTCCTCCTTTTGGAAGTCGGTTAAAAATAAATATCAAATAAAATAGTGTGAAGTGCGATGTTAGAAATTAGCAGGGGAGTGAGGTTAGGTTAGAACTGTGACCAGCTACGTCGAAATTGGTCGCAGTAACAAAATTAGAGCACTCCGACAGTAATAAACCGCTTTCATATAACTATAATTACGGTATATAACTACATATATCCCTAGGGATATAATTATATCACGGCTTCCACCATCTTACTGTGACATAAAGATGACATCAAATTGGGATCAACAAACTGTTTGCACAGCATAGTGTTTATGTAAATTTCCACATTAGACCGTTTATTTTGAACACCGAAGTTTAGCAGTAGACCAATATGGAAGATTGTTTACTAAAGCAAAACTGCGTAAGTTATTGAAATTGTTTATGAAATCTATCAACAAAAAATAAGCCGGTGCATACTAATTTTCTCTTCACTCACTACACTCTCATCAATAGGTACATTCCTGTAGTGCTATTCTGTAAAAATCTCACCGTGATAACTTAAGTGAAGTGAGCTGCCAATAGTGTCAATCCTTAGCAACTGACAGCTCACTCCACGCTCACTTCACCTAAGATAACACGGTGAGATGGTTACAGAATAGCACTACTGGACTACTCCATGTGCGGTATAAGGGCTTAAAACGTCAAAATAGTGATAGTCAAAGAAAAAGTTTACAAGTATGCAGTTTTGATGCCAACGTACTGGCCATCATTTTGATCATTGTTCCGAATTTGAATTCACGACCAGTTAAAAAGTTATTGACTTCTATACAAAAAGTGTAGGGCGGCACGATTTAAGATTTCGGGAAAGTATGGATTTTCATAACTATTTCCACTAAAACCTTTCCATGAAGCCTCTACTCATTTATTAGGCAGCTTAAACTATCGATTTTGAACCGCAACCCTATCCGAGTGCCCTCAGTAACTGCGCCCTTGCACTTCGCTGGGGTGTAGCTGAATTATTGTTTAGAGGGGGTGGGCTTTTAAAGCGGGAAACCCCAGCTATTGTGCATAGCCGATTTCCCTCTACCCGCCATTTTAATGTCCTTCTAGCGCAGGTTTTCTTTGTATGTGTGTGGGTGGTATGGTGTTAGTTTTGAGAGGTAGCGATTAGAATACCTAGTATCTACTCATCATTTGCCTAGCCTTTTCTCGGGGTCAGCTTCCAATCTAACTGGATGCAGCTAAATACCAGTGTTTTACATGGACCGACTGCCTATCTGACCTTTACAACCCTGTTACTGGGTAATACGATACCTCATGGTAAGGTTATCTGACCAAGATTATGTATGGACTTTAAAAGAGACTGTGACCTCTGAGTTTGTTTCGGCCTTTCTTCTCAGAGTAGTCAGATAGAAAACGCCGACCTCATCTAGTTTTTAAAATATGATTGACGTGTGAAAGTGTTTGTACAAACCTACATACAGAAATAAAATCATTTATCATTTAAGGTAAAGCACGTTAACCCGTTGGTCCCGGCTGTCATTCGTGGATCTTTGACAGTCGTTACGGGTCGTCAGAAGCCCGAAAGTCTGACAACCAGTCTTACCAAGGGGTATCGTATTACCCAGTTACTGGGTTGTGGAGGTCAGATAGGCAGTCGCTCCATGTAAAATACTGGTATTCAGCTGCATCCGGTTAGACTGGAAGCCGACCCCAACATAGTTGGGAAAAGGCTAGGCAGATGATGATGATGATGATGATTTAAGGTTGTCAGACTTTCGGGCTTCTGACGACCCGTAACGACTGTCAAAGATCCACGAATGACAGCCGGGACCAATGGCGTTACACTACATCTACTATTTACTAGTTAAAGGGTAAGTAAGATTTCAGTATTTTATCAGATTTATCAAAACCCTATGAGCAATCTTTCGGTATATTCTAAGTTGGGCAAAGTAGTAGACGGTGGAAAATATGAATAAGGTCTGTCGTCATTATTTCAACATTGACGTTTGATGCTCGGGAGTTCGGAAGTATGCCCGGGAACAATCTAATAAGGAGAGAGATTTATTTATGTATAGTTAATTAAAACGGCACAACACCAATTACATTAATTAACATAGAAACAATTACAATCTTGACATTAATTTAATTTAAAACTAACATGGAACAGTGGACTCCCTAGCATACTTTCTCTCACAGAACACCAGATATATTTTACTCCATTCATCCGCAAACACATCACATTCAGGGTTGGCAGTCAGAAGGGCATTTAGCATCTTTAGGATACGACAGACTGGGGAGATATTTAAGTAGAAGCGACTTTATACCCTATCATATGAGTTTTGAAAGTGATTTTTTTTAATATAGTTTTTTATCCTGTGCGTTTTGTGGTTTATCTATTGTCTGATCGCCACCATCTTATCACTTGCGCCACGCATAATTTTTCAGTGTGTTTAATATTAAGGTATGAACACACAGTCGTGTGTGTGATCACTCTAAAACCTTTATTACTGTTCACTGTATTTTCCTATTGTCGTTATGTCCGCCCTACAGGGTAACCCTGTGTCATATCACACAGCACAGTACTGCTCTTTTCCAAGTGCCTTTTTGATACCTGAGTGGGCTTTAGTTCACTTTTAAGTGAAGGATAATGGCGATTTTGTGTTTAGTTTATTTTGAAGAATATAATTTAAAAGATTAGGAAAGGTACTAACTACTAAGACTTTTGCTAGTTACAAATAGTAACATAAGTTTAACAGTAAAATAAAATAAAAAATCTCAATCAAAACATACATACTTACATGAGATTGAAATAAAGAACCTCCATTTTTTGAAGTTGGTTAAAAATAGGAGTAGTAGTTACTTTGTGTAAATAATTTCATCACCACTGCTCTCAAAACGGTGAAGGAAAACATCGTGAGGAAACCGGCATGTCCTAGAACCGAAAATTCGAAGACATGTGACATCTACCAACCCGCACTGGCCCGCGTGGTAGATTATAGCCAACTTCTCGAAGAGAGGAGGCCTGTGTCCCAGCAGTGGATACATTATAGGCTGATTATGGTTATGGTATGATTTGATTAAAAATAAATAATCTTCAGTAGTAGTAGTGTTTTTCTACTGATTTCAAATCATGGTCTCAGCTTGTTTATATCTTTTGTGTTGTGGGAACCAAGAAGAAAAAAAAAAGTGGTGGCACTCCGGGAGTGCCGACAGAAGTGAAAACTTGAACAAGATCGCCTTGGTGGAAGAAAAATACTTGTATAGAACATTGGTCCGTAACCTTATCTAAATAAAGAGCGCAATCGCGTTTACAAAACCTTTAAAGTAGAAATACTTGCATAGAACGTTGATCCGTAACGTAATATAAATAAAGAGCACAATCGCGTTTACAAAAATGAGGTGTCGTCATGGTGTCGCGAAATCAATGGTTTAGTCCAAAGTGCCTAACGCGCCTAAAGAAGTTTTCACTTCAGTAAATCTCATAAAGAATCTTCGAGGAAATTGCATTACTAATACAAAACTAAATGTCTAAAGCAAAATCGTATATGCTAGCGTCTACAATATTTTAGCGAGATCCAAGTTGAAAACACAACGTCTACATGTAGATATAAGGCTGTATGTGATACTTAAAGCATATTAAACTATCAGGGGTCTGTCAGTCCGTCATTTAGCAGTTATTACGAGGGTGAGCTCTGTAATCTTCGCGGAGGACTCCCAAACCTTTGGTGGTATATCTTTGTTGTTATATTTTGGATCAAGCCTATGTGAAATAATGTGAGGTTTATGCCAAAATATGTCGTGTGCACACCACAACCCAACAGTGCTGTGGAAATATACTGAAAAATTTTTTTGATAGCGATAGACAGTACTGTTGTAAGATCGACTAGTCTAGGTCTGTATACAGCCTTAACCCGCATTTACAACCTTATACAATCTGTGATACTTGTTTTCAACAAGTTTCAATACTCAATACTTTATTGCATTGCACAATGTATGTGCTTAGGTGGTAAACATTTGCTTAAGAAACAATCGTGGACCCTGTCGGGCACAGCAAAAGAAACATAGTAGAGATGAGGAGTTATTGCTTATCTTATAATCTAACTTATTAAAAAAAAGCTGTATTTTATTTGTGTTTTAGAGATTTATCATTTAAGTCTTGTATAGACTTGACAAAAACATGTCGTGTATAAACATGTATTGACGTTGTTTCAGACATATTTTGTTCACTATTTTGTTCATCTTTTTGATATTTTGACAACAGACTTTGTTACAATTAGTTTTCGGTGTAAACGATACACGAAAACAGTAGACTAAACATGTAGAATACATGTTTTATACCTTGGTGTAAAACTTTACACAAATCAAAAAAGTTAGGCACAAACAAACACAAACTAAGACTGCTGTGCTGCGCTGTCAACAGTGACGTGAGGCCGCTTTCGTAAAATGTGTGCACTTAGTGAGGTGTAGTTTAATTGTAAATTTGTGCGTGTGTGCGTGTATGTACAGAGCGGAGGTGTAGTTTTGGCATGCTTCAATGTATTGTTCGCAGCGCTATGTCTTAGTTTTTATTTGGTCTGAGGGTACAATAATAATGTTGATTCGATTTTGAATTTAATGAAATTCATTTGTTTAACAGGAGCATTTTGTTTCAGTATTAATGTGGTTACCTAAGTGACAAATTAAACTATATATTTGTACTTTAATGTTGTGGGTTTGAACCTGGGATTTGATACTAAAACTAGAATAGGGTATTTACTTTATTGAAATTAGTTTAATTCTCAAACCAAAAACAATTTGAAAGCGTGCTTAGGTCCCGAAACTATTCTAGTTTAAACTGTTGGGATCAGTCCTGAAATACCAATTTGATATGAGAAACAAACAAAGCGTCAGCTGTGTAATAATGTTGGTTTAGTTCTTTACCTACTAGTCAGTATAGGAATAATTACTGTACTGTATGTATTTGAAAATAGTGTACAGTTTTCTATTTTCTTAATGCCCCTTGGGAATCATCGCATTTCTAAATACAAACGAATGCTAATTTCCATGCCCATCAATTATGAGATTTATCGTGTATAATAATTTGAATTCAGAACTAAGTACTTTGTTTTGATTTCCGCGTGAGCTGTAAAACTATTTTCTTATCTGTCGTGCCTGCAATTTTAGCAGCTTTCCTCCCATTTTTTAAATAAATTACATTAAAGTTAAAAGAGTATTAACAACTCTACATACTTCCAAGTCGATTGAGAGCGTCCGGTCTGCATCAAGTGCAAAGGGCAACTGATAGAAATCCGACGACTGACGAAACACGAAGTTTGCCGTGGGACATTGAGAAAATAGAAATACTGTACTTAAATAAAATTATAATTTCTATATTAGATATTTTATTATTTCTAATATAGAAATAATAAAATATCTAATATAGAAATTATAATTTTATTTCTACAGCCCAATCCCTCTCGAAGAAAAGGCCTGTGTCTCAGCAGTGGGAACTTTTAAGGCAGATTATATTTTATGCTTATGCGTATGTTTATATTAGATACTTGTAAGTTTATTTTCATACAAAATTATGCCATAAAACTGAATGTTTAGGAAACCAAAAAGCGTTTAGCAAGAAAACAACCACAACAAACAAGGCTTGTCCCCAGTTGGAACGGCCGTTTAGCGACATTAAAGAGCATTTATCGACCAGAGGGGGACACGCGATCATTTTTGGATTATAACCGCTCCAGATAGACGAATTAATTAACGACAAAAACCAATACATCTAGATCCCTGTCACTTTAAATGTCCCCTTTAATTTCATCGTTATTCTTTGATCCCCGCGGGGCGAGGCGGCTCAAACCGGCTCAAACTGGTTATGGCTGGTTTGCGCCGGTCATAACTGGACGTTCTTTGAGGGATTATGGACGGAACGTGTTTGTGAGGGGGATGAGACATTTTTGCGTAATTAGTGCTGCAAGTGGGTCTTGATAAGTGCCACTTCGGTGCAGTGTGGTAATGGATATTATGTAAGAGGATTACTTTAGAAGCGGTAGAAGAGACAAAATATTAAGCTGTTGAGAGTTCGTTCGTAAATGTACGCTACTGACAATGTTCATAAATTATTTAGACACTGTTAAAGACTATTCGTGTGTGAATGAACGCAAGCACCTCACAGACAGCAAAATATGGAAATTCCTCGCTGTTCATTCAATCGAACATGTGTCTGAAAATAAAATGAAACGCGATTCCGCACACATTTTCAGCAAATATAAAAATTCCCTCCCATTTCAGCGTCTGACCGTACCATGGAACGTTAAAAGATGATATTAAAGCATGGGGGTTGTTACACAATGGTGAACAGGTACGCAATGCACGAATATCATTCAGAAAGTGACGGGAAATGGAAAAATCAAAATTCTCATCCGCCATTCAAAATGGATAGCTGTGACGTAGAAAGGGGAGCGCACAATGACCAACGGTGTAACGAAACAGGAATATACCGAGGATATTTTTATACTCTTTTTTATACACGAAAGTAAATGGAATTTTTAAGCAGAAAAGTTCAGCTGAAAATGTTTGTAATAAATATGTAAGAGTTTAGAAAAACAATCAACATCGACTGATTGTGATTTTTGTACTAATTCCGTTGATGATGTTTATCACATATTAATCGAGTGTGTTCGCAACGAGGAATTTAGAAATAGCTTGGATGGTAGAATTAGAGAGGTAGGTTACTGTAATAGTGCTTTAGCTGTGCCATTGTCTGATGCAGCTAAAGTACTTTACAAATTAGCTATGCTAAGGTTTTGTTAAATGGATGTATGATTATGTTATGCTAACCAGGGCAGCATAACCGCATGTGTGTCAAAGCCCTTTCATTATGAATTAAAAAAAAGTTCAACCTTTGAAACATTTTTTGCTTATTAGCAGAAAAGTCGTCAATGATTTTAGTTTATTTATTTACTAGCTGCGCCCCGCGGTTTCACCCGCATAAGTCTCGATCCCGTGGGAAAAAAAAGTATCCTATGTTCTTTTCCAGGGCATCATCTATATACAGTGTGAGTCTTCATAATGTGCACATATCGAAATGAGGGAGTCTATGCTTAATTTTATCGACGGAAAAAATGGTAATTTTTTTTTTTAGTTTAAAAAAAAAAAAAAAAAATTTACAAAAAAATTTTTTTTAAAAAAATTTTTTTTTGCTCTCTTTTTATTATTATCTTATTTATAAATTTTACAATTAAAAATTGAAGAAAAAAATACAGATTTTTACTAAAAAAACATGTTTATTTTCAATTGAGGGTAGTTTTTTTCTCAATTTTAATTTTATGTGGACGGCTACTTACTTTCAATCATTATGGAGTTTGTTTCATCGCGATAGCTGATTCAGTTTAAAAGTTACACAGTTTTGTTACAATTTTTTTTTAATTTCATAAAAAGTATAAAAAACAATATTTAGATTTTTTAAATATTTTTTCTGTCGTTAAAATTAAGCATAGATTTCCTCATTTCGATATGTGCACATTATGAAGACTCACACTGTATGTGCCAAATTTCATCCAAATCCGTTCAGCCGTTTTAGCGTGAAGGCGTAACAAACAAACTTACTTTCGCATTTATAATATTAAGGATTGTTTGAAGGACTAATTGATTGGTTGTGGCTAAGTAATAACAGCCGCGCTGGTCGATCTGTCGCGGTTGGTCCGTGGATGGGTGACCATCTTTACCACATGCTTCGGAAAGCACACTAAGCCGTTGGTCCTGGCTGTTCTTTGACAGTCGTTATGGGTCGTCAGTCTGACCAGACCAAAGGGTATCTATCGTATTATCCAGTAACTAGGTTGTGGAGGTCAGATAGGCAGTCGCTCCATGTAAAATACTGGTATTCAGCTGCATCCTGTTAGACTGGAAACCGTCCCCAACATAGTTAGGAAAAGGCTAGGCAGACGATGAATTGGTTGAAGGACACTGAACGAAAGTCCATAGAAGTTTTATTGATATTACGTCTGCGGGCGTTTAGTATCCCGCAACGTAGTAAGTTTTACCTCAAAATATTCATGATTAGCTTCCACCACCACTTTGATTGGCTTCTCCCGCGTGATAACTCTATAAATTATAGCCTATGTTACTCAGGGATAATATAGCATTCTACTGGTGAAAGAATTTTTGAAATCGGTCCAGTACTTTTTGAATTTATTCATAACAAACAAAAATACAAATATTTTCTCTCTAAAATATTTGTGTAGACAAAGATTTAAATACTCTTCGTGCCCTTCGTGATACAGTTATTTAAAATGTAGACAAAGGAGATAATTTTTTTTGGGTCTTTTCTGAATGTTAGTTTTATGTTTCTCTACACTATCAAAAATCAATAAATTTATGAAAATGACGAATCATCGAACTTGTATAACTTGGCTGAGAGCAATCCTACAACTTTTGTGCCATATAAACTATTGCTCCAAATACCTAGTAATATACCACACGTACCATTTTTTAGGGTTCCGTAGTAAACAAGGAACCCTTATAGTTTCGTCATGTCCGTCTGTCTGTCTGTCCGCTGTCTAGCTCGGAGACCCTTCGTACTAGAAAGCTGTAATTTGGCATGGGTGTATATATTAATTATGCCGACAAAGTGGTCAAACTAAATTAAGAAAAAAATAATTAAGGTACCTCCCCTACACGTAAAGTGGTGATGTTTTTTTTTTCTGTGCCTTTGTGTGGGGTATCATTGGAAAGGTCCTTTAAAAACATTACGAGTATGTGAAAACCATTTTTGAATTCAGGGATCCGTTTGCGAAATATTAAGCTTTAAAGTGCTAATTTTTGTTAGAGTCAAGTGTGCCGGCTGAATGGTTGATTTTGGATGTGTAAAAAATCACAGCAGAGTTTATATAACGAAATTAAAAGAAAAACTATCACAGCTAAGTAGGCTCTACAAGTTAACGAGTATTAATCGACCAACTTAACTGTGCAGTGAACATCTTTTTCAACTACAAAGTTAAGTTTGTTTTTAGGATAAATTCATCCCAACTACCCTTCATTGTGCGTGGTCCGACACGCACTTGGCCGGTTTTTTTGTTGGTTTCAGGAAAGGCCCAAAAATGTATGGAGCCTGAACGATCTCCTTTACACATTTGTTTTGTGTTCACTGAACATCTTACACAACATTTATTTCCTATATAACATTTTATAAACAAAACAAAAACATGTTACGGTTAAAATCTGATCGGAAACAAACATTACGGCTGGTAGAGTCCATTGTGAGTCTATCTTACTCGCTTCTACCCTAACTTTTCATCGAAAAATGGGGGAGAGAACAATGCAGCCAGCCATAATGAAATATTTTGAATATTTGTATTTGATTCCTCTTAAAAGTCTATATTAGAAGACCAGTCTAACATAACCTCCCGAAAAAAACTTTTTTAATAATAGTCCAAGGGGAGATAGGGTGCATTTTGCCCTGGACAGGGGAGATCCAGGGGTCTTTCGTGAATTTTTAATTCCACAGTTTAGAGGATATTTGCTCAGGAATTTGCGCTATGAAGATAGGTTTTTATTCGTATTTTATGGTTCCATATACTGGACACACCGTCTCGATAGGGATCGTAAAGTTTGCTTGTCTGACCACAGAATGTGGTCGAAGAATCGATTTTGGTGTATATTGGAACTTTTATTACATTGGCACTTGGCCCCATCTATCTATAATATCTACGTCGAAGTTGATGACGCTAGAATACATTACGATTTTTTGGCCCAGTGTCTAATAATAATCTGTACCTAAGTACCGTGCCTCGGAAAGCACGTTAAGCCGTTGGTCCCGGCTGTCATTTGTAGATCTTTGACAGTCGTTACGGGTAGTTAGAAGCCCAAAAAGTCTGACAACCAGTCTTACCAAGGGGTATCGTGTTACCTAGTCACTAGGTTGTGGAGGTCAGATAGGCAGTCGCTCCATGTAAAATACTGGTATTCAGCTGCATCCGGTTAGACTGGAAGCCGACCCCAACATAGTTGGGAAAAGGCTAGGCAGATGATGACCTAAGTATGTGGCCAACGTAGACCATATTCGGGCTCATGGCATAGTAAGTAATTTGACACTATTTGAAATTAAACTTTGGGTTCTTTTAATAAGCGTTGAAATAGAATACTGTAACTCTCTCTCTCTGTCTCTTGTGCGCAGAGTGCGGGCCAGCTCCAATATCGTTCTGAATATGATAGCAAATAGTTTGGACTGTCCTTATGTGCGACACTGCTGTGACAGACAAGTTACATATAGTGTCGCACGTTATAGACTATTGAAATGATTAAGAGCTAATTAATTAATTACGATTAATTAAAGATGCTTTCTAATATGGGTTATGTGGTACCTGAAATAAATGTTTTTTTTTTTACTCGAACTTATTTCGAATCGCTCTCGCCACGATTCGCTCGTCTAATAAGAGTGCAGCTTCTAGCTAGAATGTTCTAGAAGCCGTGTGAAAAACAGACGAGGCAGACCTTTTTTGACAAGAGTCGTCTGACAGCTGTCAGCTGTGCAACGCACCAAGGTATAATTTACGAAACCAGTAGTGCTATTCTGTAACCATCTCACCGTGTATCTTAGGTGCAGTGAGCGTGGAGTGAGCTGTCAGTTGCCAAGGATTGACACTATTGGCAGCTCACTTCACCTAAGTTATCACGGTGAGATTTTTACAGAATAAGCACTACTGTTCTTCGCCCCGAAATCTTATTGTTTTCATCTATAATGTGATGTGAGTTTGTTAAACATATTATATCGTTATCATGTTAAAATATTTTTTATTTACTATGTCACAGGAATCCGCTGGATGCGGAAAGCACAGAATCGGTCGAAGTGGCGGTGCTTGGGGGAGGTCTATGTCCAGCAGTGGACGTCTTTCGGCTGAAATGATGATGATGATGATGTCACATTTTTCCACCTTTTGTGCTCTCCGGATGGTCTGCACTAAGGCAGACGCTTCACTTTTAGTTCAAATTTGTCTTTCATTAGGCATCTTTCCCTAGAAGTGAAACATCTGAACACAAAATTAGTGAAACGATCCAACGCTGTTAGATTTCGGCACTCGGCTTCTTTTACTCTCCTACCGAATGATCTAAAAATGAAATGAAATTTGCAATTTTGTCGATGTCGTGTGCACGTGAAATGAAAATTCACTCGATTGAAGCGTCTGATATCAGTTTAACCCTAATTAAAATGGTAATGAAAGGTCCTTACCTCTAGTGCTGATGATAAAGACGCCTTCTCCTGCTTCAGAGTTTCCACGCGGCTCTTGTATTGCAGCAGCGATCGCACTGTCTCCTCCATCCTGCAACAACGAAGAGAAAAACATTCGTAAGTGATATGTTAAGATATAAGGATCCCTAATTATAAGACTAAAACCCCATTTACACGACACGAGTTTCTTGATTGTGGCATACAATAAAATTGAAGCAACAAATGGCTCTAAATCAGCCATACTTCAAGTGTATTCCGCGGAGTTCTAATGCTCAGCAAAGCCTCTGAGGGGGCTCCGCGAAAACAATAGCCGATCGCCTATGTCCAGCAGTGGACGTCATTGGTTTGTGGTATTTTAATTGCTACAGAATCATCCTAATCTCGTACGAATAGTTTCTATATATTTTTTAAAACTGTTTTCATTTTCACCATAATATTTTATCCAAGTGCCAGCTCTAGTGGGAAAAAGTGAATTCAGAGTTTATGAGAGTTTTATTTGCCCCACCAAAATAAATTAGTGGGACACAGTGGACGACAAAACAGTGAACAATCCACTTTGTCCTACTGGTGGATCTATCCAGATTGGTGGGGCAAAGTGGAATAATCCATGAAACACAGTTTTTGATTATTTTTAAAGTTGTACCGTCTATTGTTGTTGCAAGTAAATGGCATAGTGTAACTCGGAAAAAGGACGATATTATTATACACAAGGCCGTACGAATTATGGAAATGATCTTTCAACACGAGTTATATTAAAAAGGCTTCATGATTCTAAGTTTTTTCGGTTAAACTGCGTATTTTGTGTATTTTTGGACCATGTCCGGTGGAAGGACGGAGTCTACCACAAGCAATTCCTTGCTTAAAAGGTGACTCTAATACTTGTAATGTAAAATGCACTATTTTTCAATCAATTTTTATTATTACAGCTTGGATAGCCACCCCACTACCTACAATAACTGGTACCCTGGTAACCTGTGCAGTTTTCGAGTAGCTTCAACCGATACCAAAGAAAAAAAAAAAAACAGTGGCACTCCGGGAGTGCCGGCAGAAGTGAAAACTTGAACAAGATCGTCTTGGTGGAAGAAAAATACATGTATAGAACATTGGTCCGTAACCTTATCTAAATAAAGAACACAATCGCGTATACAAAAAAAAAAAACTTCCGAAACCTTTAAAGTAAAATACTTGCATTGAACATTGATCCGTAACGTAATATAAATGAAGAGCACAATCGCGTTTACAAAAATGAGGTGTCCATAACGGTGTCGCGAGTTCAAATTGTTTTTTCCCATCTCAAAAATGCCCAACGCACCTAAAGAAGTTTTCATTTCAAAAATTAACAGCGCGAATTTAATCATTTCGTTGGTACTTCACAAGATTGTAAGTATTACGGTTACGGTATTACGGTATAGATGAGGTAACTTGTAATACAACTTTGAAGGAGTATCCCTCAAAGTGAAACTAAGTTTTACATAACGGTCGTATCAAACACTCAAGCCCAGTATTGGGCAAGTCTGGCAAATTGTCGCACGTGCTCGGAATATGTTATTCATCGTGAATAGAAGACATCTAAATCAATGCCTGGGTCTTGGCACGCTGTTGGATTTTCGACTTTCAACGCTGAGCCGAATGTTGAAAATCCAAAAGTGGATATTGTGCATTAATTTAGGTATATTCTAGTGTTAGTGAAAACGCCTACTACCCAATTATATTTTCTTGAAGGCATATTTGTGGAACATTGATTCAAAGTTCAGAAATCATAGACAATGGTAAAGGTTGGATAATAATAGTGTGGCGCTAGAATCACCTGTATTAATTTCGACTCAAAGATGAAGAAAATGATAGAAATTATTTTTTGTGAGTACTACAAATCTTTTCTTTATTTATTATTAATATTTATTATGTTTATGCTTATTTTTAATTTATTTTAATTTTTTGAATTGTTCTTTATTTTATCTTTTTATTACGGACGCTTCTAACGTGCACATTTTTCTACATTGTTCTCATATGTATAATTTCAACATGAATGTTGTAACCAATATTTTGTAACAATTTTTTATTTAAAAGAGTGTCCGTGGAGTTTCTTGCCTGTTCTTCTCCATAGGTACCTACTACGCTCTGGAATGGGCAACTAGCTTCATACCTACCTATTTCTGACTGACCGATTCCTTGACAATTCAAAAGTTCCTGTTAATGGTTTAATTGAAATAAATGCTTTGAGTTTGAGTTTCTTTGGTTCTATTTCAAACCCAACTTATCATTTCTTTTTTTACTTTTGAAAAACTGTCTGTTTCATTAAAGAAATTATACCGAAGACAGAACAGATCAAAAACAACAGAAGACAAACGATCTTACAAAACACTTCATTATGCAGATGGATCAAACTGGCGAGCTGAAGATTTGCATACTCTGCGACAGAGCGGGACAAAAGACGTTCTTTAAAAGTAAGAAAGAGATGAAAGAAGTGCATTTGACGCATGTCGGGACTTCATTAGCGGGAGACGTAGGTACATTCGCGGGAGCGCATCAACGTCAAATGACGGCTAAGTGAAGAATTATGGGACTTGTTTCTTTTTTGTGTTGCTATTTCAGATAATAAGCATCAGTGCTGTAGAGAATTTCAGACTGCCTTTTTAGTCTATTATCTACTATTATATTGGACTTAAGCATAACTGGCAAAATGTGGGTGTAATATTAGTAACACCTTTGCCTAGCCCTCCGGAGTATACAGTCGTGATGTTATGTTTAACATGGGGAGAGTTTCTCAATATTTT
Source organism: Agrochola lychnidis (assembly GCA_963680765.1). Taxonomy (NCBI): domain Eukaryota; kingdom Metazoa; phylum Arthropoda; class Insecta; order Lepidoptera; family Noctuidae; genus Agrochola; species Agrochola lychnidis. The sequence goes on along the minus strand of OY796863.1, from coordinate 4,270,138 downwards.
TGGTTACGTTTTTGGCGTTACTGGCGAGCTGAAAACATGATTGTCCAACCTCCTTTTTTTGTCAGAACTGTCAGAACCATAACTCTTTTATTTTTGTTCTCCAAAACATTTTCGAAGTAAACAAGAACCTTAATCGGATTTCCTAAACCCGTTTTAAATGAACATAAACAACCTGAATTATGAAAACGCTCATCGCGAAGCCACAATGCCACTGTTTTAATCTCGGAAATTAATCAACGTTGAGTTGCAATTTTAATACTTAATTCTGCCGAAGCTGTATTAAGGTTTTACATCACAAAAGGCCTTGAGAGCCTTCTTAGGAGATAATGCCTGAAACAAAAACCCTTCGAAATGATTATTTCACCCTCTTTTAATTATTAATACACCGTTGAGGGCCAAGATTACAGTATTAAGGGACGTAAAGGGTATAACGGGGTAACACTAAATATTACGTTTAGTAACTGGAGAGAACCGGTCAAACTGCAGCACAAATAGAGATGGTACTGTCTGGACGATTTGGTTAATTAATTTAATTTGAACGTGAATTAAGAGGTTCTTTTGATGGCATTATTTCAGAGCTAAAGAGATAGGATTTGTTCTAAGATATGATTTTCATCATCATCAGCTTATAATGTTTCTATTGCTGGGATACAAGCCTTCTCTCTTCGAGAGAGCCACGCGGGCCCAGTGCAGGTTGGCAAATGTCAATTATCTTCGAATTTTTGGTTCTAGGACATCGGGTCTCCTCACGATGTTTTCCATCACAGTTTTGAGAGCAGTTGTGATGAAATTAAAGTAAAGCGCCTGCCTGGGTTTAAACCCACGACCAACAACTCGTAAGTCGGGGCCGTTACAACTGGGCCACCATTGATCCAAGATATGGTGTTGTAACCATATTGTCCTAAACAAGTCCCATCTCTCAAGAAGTTTTTTAAATGTCTCCCGTTTTTTAAGTTTTTCCCCTTATAGTTGAAGAAATAATCAAGAAGTACGGGTGAGAATAGCTTTTGTAAGATCAGCCGATGAAAACCACACGAATCCTTGCTCCTTACAACTGAAGAATTGGGACAATCCGCGCTTGGTTGCCACTCCATTATTAACTCGTTCCATAACGAACCCTTTTATTATAAAGCTGGCAACAGAATCCATTTCGCAGATACTGAATAATGGAACTTTTTCAATAAGTGAATAGAATGAGTTCTCTCCACTGCTCTCCACCCGCTGTAAGAAATTATTCACTTTTTTTTTTCAATCTGGCAACATAGAATCCTTTGATTAGAATTTTAAAGTTCCTTAAGGTTGTGTTCGATTTTTAATATCTTTGCGTTTGCATGTACGGCTTTTAATAAATTCCAGAAGCTAAGGACTCATTTATTGTGGAATGCTGAAAATATCTTTCATAAATTATTGATTATTTTCTACTACTCCTTTTTTAACCTTTCTAAACATAAAATTAACAATGATCTAGTAATTTTTAGAACTAAATTTTTCTGTTACAAACAGATTGAATTGTAAATGTCAGGCGGTCCACTGACACATACAATACCAAGGATTTTTTACAGGTCCCTATGCGAATAGGTTCATATGTACTGAATGCCAAGTTTCCGTATATATTTTTATCTATCCATGAGCGCATATTTATATGTTTTTTTTGTAAAATTCCTTAATTTATTATCTACACAACAAAAGTTACCAAATCACGAAGCTCAAGTTAACTTTAAACAAAATTAATCATCCAAAAATTAATTTCTGGGGCAGCAATTGGACCTTTTTTGCGTATTTCCCACGTGGCATATCTAGTTGGTTGGTTCGGGGGTCGATTACCTTATACCCAGCCTTATTACAGTGTAATTTAATGTTTTGTTTTTTTTTCGACGGTGTTTTTTTTACGCGGGCAATGTTTTACTGCGGCCAGTCACGGCAGTATCGACCGGGGTGTGTTCCTATTTTTGATTAATACCCACATGTTTTGCGGGTAGAAGAGGAATTTGTTTTCGTGGAGGTATTTTCGGGAAATTGCTTGGGGATGATAGTTTTGTAGGTATAAACAAGTTTTGGTAGGTAGATATTTGTAAAAAATCGTGTAGTATGAAAAGAGAAAAGAGCAATCAAAACGCCACGAAAACGGAATGACAGTATAAAACGACAAAAAGGCTGCTCAGATAAAATCACTGCTGTTGAACTCTAAACGATCTTTTTTACTACGAAAATCCAAAAAAGAGTATTAAATCCACGGTAAACAATTACCATTTTTTACCAAGCTAGCCAAACATGGCGGCTCGTCCCCTGGCCTCCCCTGCCGCGACAAATTACGTCGCATTCAACCCTTGACCAGATGAGAGCTCGTAAATCTTATCTATTAAAACCTGTGTCGGTAGGTGCTGTGGTGTGGTGCAAGGCAGGCGAGTAAACCGATATAATTATGGATAGTAATGTGGATTTACAGTCATGTTTGATCGCACATGAATCCTAAAAGTCAGAGGTGCTTATCTTGGGTTCAAATGCGAGACCTATGACTTGACTGATGACTTTCATTTTAACGAATCATTATCATAAAAACAACCGACTTCCAAAAAAGTTTTTATTTTTCACTTTTTAGCTGTGGTATTTACCCCACACAAATTCGAATACCACTACTTGCTGTGTAAATAACAGTGAGAGGAACTTAACATATCATCCACATACTAAGTTGAAAAAATACGTATTATTGAAGCTAACTCAAAAACCACTCAAGCAAAGTTATTAAAATTTATATGGGACCACCTCTGAAATATTAACTACCAAACAAAAAAAGAATCATTAAAATCAATTCATAATTGGCCGAGTTATCGCGTAACAAACATACAAAGAAAAAAACACAGTTGAATTGAGAACCTCCTCTTTTTGGAAGTAGGTTAAAAATAGGTTTTTTTTGGTTTTTTGTTCATTGCGCAATTTAGTTGTTAAATATTCATTGAGGAGCATTAAATTCAGATCATTAAAGACTCCTGCAGTTTAATTTCTATGAAAACTTTATGGGAGTTGTTCTACCAAAATCGCGTCGTATTGTCGTGTCGCGCCTGTCAGCAGAAGCCTTAACACAACCTACCATTCTCCTCAAAGCATATTTATGATACTATATTCCTGAATAAAAGAGCAAAGTAAAAACTGTTTAGTATTTACTTCCATTACCTTAATTTTGATTACTTTTTCCATATTATCAATCGCTTTTTGTCCATACATAGACCACCTCTCCCCCATATCGATGTATTTGCCTAAACGCTAGGATTACATTCAAGCCACGCTCCTCACATTGTCGCCAACGTGCCGCAGTGTACTGGGCACACTGCTAATGCCGAAGTAATTACTCATTGTATATCAGTTAGTCTGTGGCATTTGCATGATATTTGAATCATTGGTGTGTGGGAAGGCATGAAAAAATGTATGAACAAAAGAAGGAGGATATAGAAATGGACGTATAAGGAATGATTTTAAAATTATACTTAGTTGAATATGCATGAGTGCATGAGTGAGGAGCAGTTGTGAGTTGACGGTCGTAGGTTCGAACCCAGACAGGCGCTTTACTATGTGTAAATTATATCATCACCACTGCTCTCAAAACGGTGAAGGAAAACATCGTGAGGAAACCGGCATGTCCTAGAACCGAAAATTCGAAGACATGTGACACCTACCAACTCGCACTAGGCCCGCGTGGTGGGCCCACTCCCTCTCACAGAGAGGAGGCCTGTGTCTCAGCAGTGGGAACATTATAGGCTGATGATGATGATGATGATGAATATGCATGGATGGGACTATTTAGGTAGGTACTTGAAAATTGTGGCAGTCTGAAGTTTTACAGATAAATAATAATTATCTGTCTTCATAGTGTAAGTTTTTAAGGCTTGAAATAAGGCTTTTATAGGCAAGGAAAACTTTCTTCTTCATAATTCTTGTACTCTGAAACTTAAAGGATTTAGGACCGCTGTTGTGGTTATAGATCTACTTATGTAACTGTTTGAATTTATACAGAAGTTTGTAAGAAAGATATTGAAGTTGGTATTTATATCAGTAAACTTTCTAGGAAAGAGATTTTAGTACTCTTGCAACACAGTTTAACACCTACTTTCACCAAGTTACTAATCAAAATTCATCTCATATCTGGAGTTAACGAAATTTTTTCTTACGATATAAATAATGAACTTCAGCCAAGTTTATTTCACTCCCTTCAGCATAAAATCAATGAAGCATAATATTCTAGATTCCACAGGATAAGTAGTAAATGGATTCCAACTTTGTCGTGAAAACGTTCGATCATTTACCTACTTCTACTGTCTTCTTCATATGGGCTATTCGTCTTAACAGACTTTGGCAAATATTCGTGTTATAGCGATAGTCTTTTGTTTGTAAAACTTGTAGCAGCATTATCGTCACATCCGAACTACGCATCAAAGACCTGACGTCACACAAATCCTGCATCGCGTAATCAGAGTTTACCGCGCGAACGACATATATATGACTATCCGACGTCAATTGTTGGGCAGTTGCCTGCCAGACACGACACCCGTCTGGTCGGAGGGTCCTCCCTTTTCTATAGAGGATGAGTGAACTTTTTTTTAACACCCTGTTCCTCATACCCCTAAAAACCAATAAAATTTTATCGAAGTTGAAATGAGAATGAAACCGAATGGACATAGACATGCATATAAAAACTCACGGCTTCTTCCCAAGGGAGTAGAAACTACAGAACGCCACCTGTACTCTTTTTGCCTCGTTTACGTTCATACACTGGTCATACATGCACGCCGGTTGCGATTACTACGCACCTGACCTTTCTGAAGAAAATCACCAATCAATCTGCTTAGCCTTTTCCCAACTGTATTGGGGTCGGCTTCTAGTCTAACCGGATGCAGCTGAATTTACATGGAGAGACTGCCTATCTGACCTCCACAACCCAATAATTAGGTAATACGGTAAGAATGATTGTCAGACGTTCGGGCTTCTGTTGACCCGTAACGACTGTCAAAGATCCACGAATGACAGCCGGGACCAACGGCTTAACGTGCTTTCCGAGGCACGGAGGAGTCTCGGTATTTAGAAATGGACACCCATCACAGACCAACCCCAGCAAGCGTAGCTTAATCTGATGGATCGACCCGTGCAGCTGTTAGTACTTAGCCACGAGCTCCTCAGAAGAAAATCATCAATAAGTAGAATTATATCATACCGAATGGACATAAAAAAAAAACTCATACTTCAGAGTCAAGATTTAATAAAAAACGCGAAGCTTACTCATCAATATGAGATTACGTAAGTAGACGCAAGCTAATCCGTAATTTACGTAAAGTGACGATACTCAGCTTATAAACACGAAAAAGCTAAGCAACGAAGTTCATCATCATCATCAAGATACTTCTTAAATATTCAACCTCATTTTTAAGCCTCAAAATTCACTTTGAGAAACGACCCGTTGCTCGCATAATTTACGCCTCGGTATACCAGGAGCATAGAATAGTACAGAAGGTCAACTCCAGACAACGAGTGGAAACAAGCTCACGCAAAAATACAGAACAGCGATATCGTTCTATCTCGCTCGAATGGCAGTCGCACTCGCTGTATGTGAAGCGTGTATATCACACTTCACACTAATATTGTAAAGGCGAAAGTTTGTGAGTGAGTATGTTTGTCTCTTCTTTACGCTCTAACCGCTGGACGTATTTGGATGAAATTTGTCACACAGATAGTTTATAACCTGGATTAACACATAAGATACTTTCATCTCGATATTAGCACGGGATCGAGACTTATGCGGGTAAAACCGCGGGGCGCAGCTAGTGTAATATAACAATCAGTACCTGGGCGACCGAGTTCTGCTCTGGTGAAAATAGAGAATGCTAATTTAATAGTATAGAAAAGTTCATACTAATCCAAGTATAGTACTTATTAATTCCATGCTGCCATGATAGAAGTACTTACGAATTCCATGTTGCCATGATCAATATTCTAATGTCAGTAGTGTCATGTCATTATTAATTATCTTGTTCTAAACTTTGGGCAACCGGAAAATACGGAGAAAACTAATTTTCCCAGTTATGAGATCTAGCTAGATCGATTTTTCGCCCCCGTAAACCCCTATATTGTAACTTTCATCGAAATCGTTAGAGCCGATTTCGAGAACGTGAGTACAAATCTATTTACAAACAAATATTGCTTGTTTGATAGTATAGGATATGTGTTTTCCCCGAAGGATTAGACAAAGGTGTACGTCATGTACACCCACATTTCGCCAAGTATGTTTAAGTCCCATGTAATAGTGGGCGAGCCTATTGCCATTAACCGGGCATAAATCCTGACTCCGGGCTGCTACTGAGAAATTTCAGATAGGAAAACCTAATAACACTTTCCCGACTCGGTTATCGAAACACAGGACCTCATTCAGCAGCTCTTGCAACCACAAGACGTGCGTTCCCGCTAGTTGTAAGGAGCCAATCTTCTGCACCTTCTGTACATATCTATTTCGTGTCTGTACGTAAGAGTTTTACTGACGATATGCCTTAGTGCGAGCGATGGATGTAAATTTTTAATAAAACGCAAACAGCTGACGCACCTGTGTTGGGGCTGATGTGTATTGACAGTTATATTTTTTTGACAGCGACACCCAGTCTTTTGGGGGAGTTTGTAAAATGTTACGTTGAGGAAACTTTTGGGTAAAATTTTTCAAGTAAGCTTATTCAAGCAAGTAGCAAGAATTGTTAATGGAAACGATGCGTAGAAATGCTTCGGTGCGTAAAGACTGGAATTCTTTCATGTAATGAATTTGTATGTTTTGTTCTTTGTTTGTTCTGCTGCTATTTTTGAAAATATGTAGTCTATTATCTACTATTTGAGATTCTACACATACGACCAAATAGGCTTGCACGAAATTGAATTCTCTTAATATTTTTCTACTAGTTCCTCATAATTGCTTACCCCATACATCGACACTTGCAAGAAACCCAAAAAATGCCCACATTTCCAGCACAACCCCTCAATGCCCACATAAGGTGGTCAGCAGTATTTCTCTGCCCGATACATAATGGTCGGTGGCAATATTTCTTTCTGCGACACCCAATTAGAGACGGGTTGCGATAACGAGAGGTCAAAGGTCAAAGGTCTAGGGATTATGAAGACCTTTTGTTGCGATTACGTACGGCTGGTAGGTCTTGTAGGGTATTTTCCCTTATTAGTGCTTTTGTTACAGCTAACATAATTTGGGTTGTGTAGGTCAAAGAAATTAACTCTGTAAATAGTTTCTGATTTTATTTGTAGATTACAATCGGGGTCATATTTAACATAACTGACAATGTGACATAATTTTGTCAAAAAATTACTTAAAGTTGTCACAAGCTGGAAACTATGGAAACAATTTACTAAATTGTCAGATTGTCGGATTGTCGACAATTATAAAAGTTGACTGAATAAAAGTCAACTTCTGCTAACATTCCCCAAATCAAATGGCAAATAGATAAAATTAGGAGCAACATGATTATAATTAATTAGGTATATAAAAACTGAGAGCAGTGGTAGCCCAGTGGTAACGGCCGCGACTTACGAGTTGTAGGTCGTAGGTTCGAACCCAGACAGGCGCTTTACTTTGTGTAAATTATTTCATCACCACTGCTCTCAAAACGGTGAAGGAAAACATCGTGAGGAAACCGGCAAGTCCTAGAACCGAAAATTCGAAGACATGTGACATCTACCAACCCGCACTGGGCCCGCGTGGTAGATTACGGCCCACTCCCTCTCACAGAGAGGAGACCTGTGTCCCAGCAGTGGGAACATTTATAGGCTGATGATGAGGTATAGAAACAGTCTGTGCATTTGACTGAAAATTCAACAATACTTGACAACTATATGTAACACTGTCTACTTGTAAAAACTTTTTTGACATATCTCGGGACCCTGTGGGGTCTCAGACCTTTGGAAGGCGTACGAGGGGTTGAAGCTAACTCGCAGAGGCCCCTTAGACAATTTTAAGTGCTGAGGCACCAACCGACGATTATTCCTGTCTGCTCTATGCAAGTACACCCAAGCACAACCCCCAAATGATTACTTGTGAAAACTTGTAATTTGCCATATTTTTTAATTAACGAATGAACTATACCGTATGTATGCTTTTAGCTGTAAGATTTCCAAAATTAATTTAAAAAAAAAACTGCCCTGCAAAATCAACAGGATACTAGCAACTCAGACCAAATAAAAAACCAAGACACAGCGCTGTCAACAGTGACGTGAAGCCGATTTCGTAAACATGTGTGCACTTAGTGAGGTGTAGTTTGATTCACGCTCACACGCACACATGTGCGTGTGAGCGTGTATGCACAGAGCAGAGGTGTAGTTTTGGCATGCTTCACTTTATTGTTCGCAGCGCTCTGTCTTTGTTTTTTATTTGTTCCGAGACCAGCAATAGGTTTTCGCTGGTAAAATATTTACATCAAGGGTCTTCTTCCTTCTTAATTTCCCTTCAGACGAAAACTAAACGTCTCAAAACCGGATTAAAAATACAATATTCCTACAACCCTTCTCCCTCGTCATGAATAACTGAAGACTATCTATTCCCTGTGTTGATGCACGGCCATTTTTCAACGTTTAGGTTATAAGAACGAGTAGTTTAGAAGGCAATCTGCAAAGACCATTTGAGTGATTGAAACTAAAAATGTACCTACGGAGTATGCGCGTCTAAGGAGTCCCAGTTTCGATTTTCAATTGTGGCAATTTTTTTGAAGTGAAAACTTATTTAGGCGCGTTGGGCATATTTGAGATGGGACTAAACATTGATTTCGCGACACCATAACTACACCTCATTTTTGTAAACGCGATTGTGCTCTTTATTTACATTCCGTTACGGATCAATGTTCTATGCAAGTATTTTTACTTTAAAGGTTTTGTAAACGTGATTGTGCTCTTTATTTATATTCCGTTACGGATCAATGTTCTATGCAAGTATTTTTACTTTAAAGGTTTTGTAAACGTGATTGTGCTCTTTATTTATATTCCGTTACGGATCAATGTTCTATGCAAGTATTTTTACTTTAAAGGTATTGGAAGTTTTTTTTTTTTGTAAACGCGATTGTGCTCTTTATTTAGATAAGGTTACGGACCAATGTTCTATACAAGTATTTTTCTTCCACCAAGGGGATCTTGTTCAAGTTTTCACTTCTGTCGGCACTGCTATTTTTTTTGGAGTTCAGCTTTGTCCCCGACAAAAATTATAATGTGATCGCTGGTTATAAGATAAAATACCATAAGTATTTGCCAATCGATTTTATTTTTTAAGCTGAAAATGTTCTTAGTATATAGACTTTTCTACTTTGCATGAGTTCTGTAACAAATGATACAACTGACACTACCTACCCCCTTATGAAATTCAGTGATGTTGTAGTACTTCAGCAGTAAAGTATCTAGGTCGAACAAACAGAATGTCAAGCAAATATCACGAGGTCAAGGCTTAGCATTTAGTGAGTCGTTAGCGGTTCACTGGAACTGTGTTAATGTGCACGTATTTCAAACGCAGTGTAGAAAATGTTATTGTCTTTATGTTAACGTGTAACGAAATATCTAGAGGTATAACTACGGTTTTCCAGAAGAGCGGTGGCCGCCACATACCGTCCGCAATTTACCAGCCAATGTCATCACTAGAGATCGGATATTCGGATGCATTTACCTAAAATTGAGGTGTTGGCTATTATATAATGCACTTTTGTATCGAAAAAATCCCGGGACTCTAGAATTGATAAATTTTGTACTTTTTATGTATAGAAATGCTAGCTAATGTTGTAAAGTAGGTTGCCAAATTGGTATAGCACATAGCGACAAACAACTCGGTGTCTTGAGTTTCGTAAAAAAATGTTTAATGGGTATATATATTTTTATGTTAACACCGGAAAAGTAACCTTCATAAGAGGGCTGATAAGTTATTTCCATACCATGTATCTGACTAGTTGTGCATTCCCGGATGTTATGGAATTCCGGGATTTATGTTATTTTTTTATTTATTAAGAAGCCACTTCCATAATTTCTTAGTCAAATATTAACTTTAGGTAAATATGCATCCGAATATCCGATCTCTAGTCATCACCGAAACGTTTAAAAAAAAGTAAGTTGGTGTGTTTTCCTAGAGAGCATTTTTAGGATTTCGTACCCGAAAGGTGCCAAACGGAGCCCTATTACTAAGCCTCCGCTGTCCGACCGTCTGTCTGTCTATCAGCTGGCTGTATCTCATGAACCGTAATAGGTAGTCAGTTGAAATTTTCACATATTGAGTATTTCTATCGCCGCTATACCAAAAAATTATAAAGTTAAAAGTTAAAGGATCCCCAAACAAGAAAAGTGTTTTTTTTACTGAAGTAAAAAGCGTCCCTTTCAAAATCAGTGGGTCGTGTGTAGGTGTGGCGAGTCATGGCAAATAAAAAAAAAGTACTTATTAGGTTAAGGTTACTATGAGTCTCATCATCATCATCATCAGCCTATAAATGTTCCCACTGTTGGGACACAGGCCTCCTCTCTGTGAGAGGGAGTGGGCCGTAATCCACCACACGGGCCCAGTGCGGGTTGGTAGATGTCACATGTTTTCGAATTTTCGGGTCTAGGACATGCTGGTTTCCTCACGATGTTTTCCTTCACCGTTTTGAGAGCAGTGGTGATGAAATAATTTACACAAAGTAAAGCGCCTGTCTGGGTTCGAACCTACGACCTACAACTCGTAAGTCGCGGCCGTTACCATTGGGCCACCACTGTTCTGACTTGGAAACTACAAAGTGAAAAATAACTTTAATTTCGGAAGTCGGTGGCAAAAAACTAAAATTGTGATCCAAACACACCGGTTATTTTTCACTTTTTAGATTAGTGAGTAGTGAGCAGTAAGCTCACCGGAGGCTCTATGCGGGGATCGTGCGGTCCATGGCCCTTTACGGGGCACCGGTGTGGGCGCGTTCATTGAGGCTGCGGCCAGCCCGCCGGTTGAACGCGTCCCAGAGGGTCATGACCATCCGGCTGGCCCGAGGATACCGCACGGTCTCCTGCGAGGCGGCGAGCCTCTTTGCCGGATTACCGCCATGGGATCTGGAGGCAAAGGTCCTCGCGCACGTCTGGGAGTGTCGCGAGGAGGCGAAACGCCGGGGCTTAACTCCGATGCCGCAAGAAATTGCGGCACAGCGGACAGAGCTCCGGCGGGATCTCATGGCGTCATGGAGGGTGCGATTGTCGCAACCCCGCGCTGGGCACGCCACAATCGCGGCAATAAGACCCGTGTTTGAGGAGTGGCTGGAGAGACGCCACGGCGTTCTCACCTTCCGCCTGACGCAGGTCCTCACCGGACACGGCTGCTTCGGGAGGTTCCTGTTCAGGATAAGGCGGGAGGAAACACCCGGGTGTCACCATTGTGTGGATCGGCCTGAGGACACGGTGGAGGTCTGCCCGGCTTGGGCGGAGCAACGCCGTGTTCTCGTAGAGGCGATCGGCGGCGGTGATCTCTCGCGTCTGGCCCTGGTTCAGGCCATGGTACGGAGCGAGAGGAAATGGCAGGCCGTCACCTCCTTCTGCGAAGCGGTAATGCTCGCGAAGGAGGAGGCGGAACGCGTGAGGGAGAGGCAAATTTCGCGCCCTCACGCCCCTAACCGCCGCAGGAGGAGACGCTCGGGGCGGGAATCGCGAGCCGATTTCCGGCCACCGTAGGCGCGGGCTTGCGGACGGTGAGCAATGGGTAGCTCGCCGTCCGATAAGGACCAAGCCCGGGTCGACGGCGCGTTGTGTTCCACGCGCGCCTCAAAGAGATGTCAGCAGAATTGACGGGGTCCGCTAGGGCCAATGCCTGCCGGGGGTTCGAAGAAAACCGATCGGGAAATCGTGGCCCCCGGCAACAGGGCAACCGAAGGAACACGGGTGGGTTTTAGTCAGTAAGAGTCTGACACGCCCTCCCGCTCCGCCCAGAGCGAGAGAAGTTATTTGATAATTTCCCACCCCAAAAAAAAAAAAAAGCAGTAAGCTCAGAATTTATGCACAAAGTCTAATGATTGAAACACTATCTAGAATTCATGCAAGTCTAGGATTTTTTGTGCTAAGTTTCAAGTTTATTAGTCAATAAGATTTTTCATACAAACGAAATCCCCCCTTCTCGCCCCCTTAAAGGTGAGATTTTCAAAAACCCTTTCTTGGTGCTCCCCTACACTATAAAAGGAAGCTGTGTGCAAAATTTTACGTTCCTAGTCCCAGAAGTTTCGACTCTGCGTTGATATGTCAGTCAGTCAGTCAGTTTCTCCTTTTATATACAGTGTGAGTCTTCATAATGTGCACACATCGAAATGAGGGAATCTATGCTTAATTTTAACGACAGAAAATATATATATATATTTTTTAATACTTCTTATGGAATTAAAAAAAAAAATATTGTAACAAAACTGTGTAACTTTTAAACTGAATCAGCTATCGCGATGAAACAAACTCCATAATGATTGGAAGTAAGAGTTAAAATTGAGAAAAAAAACTAACCTCAATTGAAAATAAATATATGTATTTAACAAAAATCTGTATTTTTTTCATCAATTTTTACAATAATTGTAAAATTTATAATTAAGATGCCCAAGAGAATAATAAAAAAAAAAATATTGATACAAAAAAAATAAAAAACCCCAAAAAAAAAGTTTTTGACCATTTTTTCCGTCGATAAAATTAAGCATAGATTCCCTCATTTCGATATGTGCACATTATGAAGACTCACACTGTATAAAGATTTCCAATAATTTCCAGCAGCTAGTTTATAGTTCCTGTCTAAATTCGCTATTGTAGAATGCGTAGTTGAATTTCAAGTAGGTTCACTGCTAGATTTATTGTGGCTTAGCTCAGACCCTGAACTTGCTATTGTCCGATGGATATTAAAGGTTTTCTTGGAAAGCTAGAAAGCTCGTTAAAAAGATTTATCGATAGTTCTTTGTACTCGTATCTATTCAATTTTCACGCAGACTATAGCAAGTTTATCCAGGTACTTGTCATATGCCATAAACCTGACACATCGCAAAATATTATGTAGGTACGAGGTACTCATAAGTGTGTTTATGAGTTTAGCTATTTTAATAATGAAAGTCTGACATTGCGGTCATTGATGTTATACTATACTATTAAACGAGCAATATTTATATTATTTGTAATCACGTCCTCGAAAACAGCTTTAACGATTTCGATGAAAGTTGCAATATGGGGGTTTACGGGGTTGAAAAATCCGTCTAGCTAGATCTCATTTTTGGGAACATTTGAAAGAAAATAATAATACCTGAGCAGAGCTCGGCCGATCAATAACGATTAAAAAAAAAACTTTAGAATTTGTATCAATGTTTACTTAGATTATCAAATCAAATAAGTGACTGGCTTCAACTTTCCAGTTCCTAGATTAACAAAAACACACTCAAGTACCAATGAAATAAAGCATTAATTCCTTCACAATTTCTTCAGTTAAACACTTCTTTAGTAACAAAGCTGAAAAGGCGTTTAAAAACCAGTGGTCGTGTAACACGGTCGCTATTAAGCCCCGCATCGACGGAACAATGTATGAACACAATGCCACCGGGTGTAAACCCGTTTCGTTGTGTGGAGCACGCTTTTAGTCGTACTGAGCTCGAGAGTTTGCTGGGTATGGTCGCAGTAACCGCTACTCATTATCTAGGCAAATGAAAACTATTGGAACGAAGTTCTTTAACGAGGCTTGTAAACTTTCAGAAATCGTCACGCTAAAAAGTGTTAATACTTGCGACTGTCTTCTTCTAATTCAAAGAGAGAGAACGCCGGCAGAAAAATACAACAAATAACTTTTCTGTTGTTTCTTGTATTTTTGAGATAAAATTGTACACATCGGCCCAAGTACACTGTATGCCGGAGAGAGAGAGAAAGTGTGAATTTCGTCGAAATGAAAATCCAAGATGGAGGCTCTGAAAATTTTAAAATATTTTCGTCATGGGTGTCGTTTTCATAGTTTTCGAGGGTGCTAAAGCAGTTATGAGGTCAAAGTGTAAATCAAAGATGAAGGATTTTTGTTTTAAATCATACGTGAGAAAGAACTTCGTTCCTGACGGGGGTCCCACGACCGCACACGTTTTTTTTTAATTTTGTCAACTTGATTACAAAGCTGTACCCTAATTGAATTTCACTTTCAACTACCATCCGCAGGATTTCGAGGAAATTGTTAATCCAATGCTTAATATGTTTGTAAAGTTTTGCTCAACAACGTAAATAACGGAATGAATGTTGTTGAACTGTCAAAATAAAAGGCATTGCTATCGTACGTGTGTTACGCAACTAGGCTGTGGGTTTATTCCAGAAACATTATCATTGTAGGTAAATAAGTAGGAATAAAATTACTCGTACGAATTCAAATTAGCAAAAAAAAAAATGAGGAAATTCTATCGATATATTCCAGATTATTAATGATTTTATTGAAGTGAAAACTTCTTTAGGCGTGTTAGGCATTTTTGAGACGGGTAAAAACAATTGAACTCGCGACACCGTTACCGAAACCACATTTTTGTAAACGCGATTGTGCTCTTAATTTATATTACGTTACGGACCAATGTTCCATACAATTTTTCATCCACCAAGGCGATCTTATTCAAGTTTTCACTTCTGTCGGCACTCCCGGAGTTCCACTGTTTTTTATGTAATGCTTAGGGGCATACAAATTGTTTTTTGCAATCCATAATGTAATAAAAGAACTAAGTAATTTAACACACAACATAGGACTGACACCCATTTCAAATATCCTGATCCATTATATAAACCGAACATTTTAATAAAAATCGCTATCGCCTATGCCTAAAACCGCAGTCTCAGCCCTTAGAGTTGCGCTGACTCGGCTCGGATATTGATGTAAGCGATAAGCGTTTTATGAGCCGCACATGTGCCACTTTTAACAACACCTGTAAATGAGTTTTTGTACACAATATGTGAATATGTAGGCTGTAGGCATGTTGTCGTAAATCTTAGCTATGTTGTGGCTTGGGTACATGAGATAGCTGGGTTGTGGGTAAGTTGTTTGTGTTGGTATAACAAATATTTTTAGTAGTATAATATTGTATACATCGTTCGCATGCATGCTTTAAAAGCCTGATCAAGTTTTTGACCTGCAAACTAGCTGTCAACTCTCGGATGAGCTCAGGGCCGCGCCGACCCTCGGCAGCGCCTGTGTGCGAAACCTATGAAGCGCCTCTTTTTTGACGCCCGTTCCTGTTTCGCCGCGTATTTTTATTTTTTGTTTCTTGGAGATTTGTGCTCACTCATCGATACTCAACTATGATGAATGTTATTTTATTAATACTCATAATCTAAGCCTTATGATTTGTGTAAAAAAAAAACAGTAATTGGCGCTGACATTTAATTAAGGTCGCCTCCGGCGCCCCTAGTGCCCTGTCGCCTGTGCGCCGCACACTTCACAAATACGGGCGGCGCGGCCCTGGATGAGCTGATGCGATTGACTGACCAAAAAACACAACCAATCATATTTGAGATATGATCTATATTGAGATCTCGTGTTACAGACCGAATTACCCTTACTTCCAGTAAGGGTAATTTATTTGTTACTATAAACGTAGGCTTGAATAATGGAAGAGACAACAAGTACAATTTTAAGACTTTAAATTTAAAAAAACCCAACACAAACATTTCCTCATTTCTCTTTCGTACTCCATCACCAGACCCTGTTCACCATCTATCTATAACCTATTCATTGAGACCATTCCAATGAGCCCAAACACGATACCTTTGCTGTAAGTTGGTAAGACAGTTGGGTATTCTGCAAATTTTAGGTGATGCTGCAGCATCAGTTCAAGGTTACTATGTTCTTCTAATATCATTGAAGTTAAAGAATACCAAATTTCAAATCGATCAGACCTGTGGAAGATACTCACATCAAATCATCAACTAGAAAAGAGTAAAACATGTCTAAGAACCATCGCTAGAAAACCTGTTTTCAAATAAAAAAAACCGCATTCAAATCGGTTCACCCGTTTAAGATGTACGGTGCCACAGACAGACACACATAGCGGTCAAAATTATAACACTCCTCTTTTTGCGTCGGGGGTTAAAAAAACTATGCATTGGTTACACACACACAAACACACATCGTATGCTACGCGATACTGGTGCTAATCCATGCGTCATGTTCGTGAACGGGCGCCGTCAGTTGGGACTGGTCATCTCTTAGCTGCCAGGGCTTATTTTTAATTTTTTGAATTGTTCTTTTCTTATCTTTTTATTACGGACGCTTCTCATGTGCACGTCTTTCTACATTGTTCTCACATGTATAATTTCAACATGAATGATGTAACCAAAATTTTGTAACAATTTTTTATTTAAAAGAGTGTCCATGGAGTTTCTTGCCCGTTCTTCTCAATAGGTACCTACTACGCTTTGGAATGGGCAACTAGCTTCATACCTATTTCTGACTGACCGATTCCTTGACAATTCAAAAGTGCCTGTAAATGGTTTAATTGAAATAAATTATTTGAGTTTGAGTTTGATACGTATATGATAAGTGTGTTTCAAATGCATAGTTTGTTTAGTTTACTGTAATTTAAAATAGTTGTGCGCTTATCATGTATAAACTTCATTTATTCCAAGCAACTGTTTAGTATCAAATCCATGGTTAAAGACTGCCGAATTTCGGTAATACCAAATGATATCTGAATTTCTTATATTTTCAATAACTAAATATTAATATAGAAGTATCTATAACCTTTTCCTTCAGCTTCTTTATAAGCCATCGTTGGCTACAAAGCGACCCAATGAAGCGTAGCCACCATTCTCATAAGATCTGTGACAGCTCATTGATTTGTTCAAATACAATGAGATTTCTTCAGCTCGAGAGGTCTACGTTAACTGGTTTTAGATACTGAAATCAATTTAATTTCGACAATGGATTCAATTTACTTCTATATGTATATGAAGTGTTATTGAAATGGTATTCATAATTGCGAAATTATTATGTTGAAGAAGGGTTTACTTAAAGGTACAATCAAACCTGAGTAAGTGAGAAAACTCTGTAAATGAGAGTAATTGTTTCTAATACCTCTATAAGTGAGAAATATAAACTTCTTGAGAAAGTCGTTTTTCACTCGTGGACTTCTATAACTGAGACTGCTGATTGACTGTACCTCTATAAGCGACAGTCGAGCGTAATTTAACATCGAACATTAGAAACTCGAGTTTTTTTTTTTTTTCTTTTTTTATCCTTTATTAAAAAGAACATAGTTCTTAATAATTAATTACAATCTAGCCTATAAGACTAATAAGCAATTTTAATCTAACTTAATTTTTTACGTAATGATTATTTTAAAAATTAGAATAATGTTGATTGTACTTTACACAAGTTCGTTCCACTTTCTTAGAGTCTGATATTTTAATATAAACACTTTGTTCATGTGTTATATGTGTGTCATTGGCACTATTATTTCTACACTTTTTACACTACACTAACTCAAAAGGTTTTGTTCGTTTTAGTCGAGTTAGTGAGAAACCTCTGTAAGCGAAAAACTGTTCGCGGTCTCTTGAACTCTCGCTTATCCAGCTTTGACTATAAATGGAACACGTTTCTGGATGCAATTGTTTTATTATAATTTGAGGTTTCTTGTGAAACTTCATAGATAAACCAATGTTTCATTCAACGAAATCTCCAAAGGGATGGTTGACACTTCCCGTGACCCAAGGGCTGGCTTTTACCTTGGCCAGAGGCTAAGCATTGCCATACAACACCAACGTGGCAATGCCGCCAGTCTCTCGGGTACATTACCAGTCGACAGCTACGCGGAGAAATTTTTTGAAGTCATATTTTAGTTTGTTAATAGTTTTAGTTAGGTTAGGATATTATACTTATTTTAATTTTAACAACACGTTTTTAGTCGGATGGTGAATGTAAAGTTACAAAATAAACAAGGCATAAGAAAAATCGAATTGGCGGCCTTATCTATCGGTGACCTCTCCTAGAAAAACATTGGATGATGTTGTAAACGAGACCTTTTTGTATCATACTACTTTTGTATCTTGTTAAGGTTCTTAGAGATCAGAAACTTACACACTATCAAAACGTTTAAGACAGTCAAACAATACTTTAACAGTCATATTTTTACACTACAAAATTCTTGAAAACTTACGATCCACCACAAAACCCTGGGGGGGTTTTGTGGTGGGTCGTTATGCCCTAACAAATCAAGCAAGATCCAATAGCCATTAAATGATATCCCATAAGTCCCCACCTGTTTGGCACATCTGCCGCATAATCTATAGTCACCGGCCACTTCGGATCACGGGAATCACCGGCGATTAGTAGCCTAATAGCCGCAGTAATAGCCCATGAACATAAATAGCCGGACTATGAATTTGTGGTCAATTTATGACATTACGATGGATATTAGTGTCATAAGTTTGGTGGTAGGTGAAAAGAGGGTTAGGTTTGGTGTTTTCTTGGTGAAGATGTCTTGAAGTATAACATAGGCTAAGTAATAACAGCCGCACAGGTCGATCCTTCAGGTTAAGTTACGCTTGTCGAGGTTGCTCCGTGGATGGGTGACCATCTTTACATACCAAGACCCCTCCGTGCCTCGGAAAGAACATTAAACCGTTGGTCCCGGCTGTCATTTGTGGATCTTTGACAGTCGTTACGGGTCGTCAGAAGCCCGAAAGTCTGACAACCAATCTTACCAAGGCGTATCGTATTACCCAGTTACTGGGTTGTGGAGGTCAGATAGGGACCTCCAACATAGGTGGGAAAAGGCAGAT
The DNA here is from genome assembly GCA_963680765.1 of Agrochola lychnidis. Lineage (NCBI taxonomy): Eukaryota > Metazoa > Arthropoda > Insecta > Lepidoptera > Noctuidae > Agrochola > Agrochola lychnidis. The sequence goes on along the minus strand of OY796863.1, from coordinate 4,251,370 downwards.
TGATTGGTGTGTTGAAGATTATGGTTACAATGTTAGTAAGACTCGTATTTTTGCGAAAATGTATGTTACATCATCGTTGTTTTGTAGTCACCACGTTGCTTAGAAAGTTATTTCCTAAGAGTTTGCTCGAATGTTTTTCAAGGAAAGCTCGAAAGGTCTAAAAAACTAGAATAAGATGCGGTGCGGTGGGGTTTCTGTTCCGTGACCACACTGAGACGATTATTCCGAAAGGATCAAGTAGCAGAATGTACTAAGAAAACATCTTAATATATCATTATTTTATCATTTCTGGATATCTCTTTTCTTTTTAACCGACTTCCAAAAAGGAGGAGGTTATATGTTCGTCGCGTATGTTTTTTTTTTTTTATGTATGTCCACCGATTTCTCCGTCAATTGTGGACCGATTTTGAAAATTATTTTTTTGCAATTCGAGAGCACACCCTCTCTCGAATTGGTCCCATATAAATTTTATTAACTTTGCTTTGATAGTTTTTGAGTTAGCTACAAAATACGTATTTTTTTCCCACTTAGTATGTAGATGATATGATAAGTTTCTGTCACTGGTAGCAGGTAGTGGTATTCGAATGTGTGTGGGGTAGTTACCACAACTAAAAAGTGGAAAAAGAAAAACTTTTTACAAACAAAAAAACAACCGACCTCCAAAAAAAAACACTACAAAGTGAAAAATAACTTTAATTTCGGAAGTCGGTGGCAAAAAACGAAAATACAAAACACAAGACACCGACTTCCGAAATTAAAGTTATTTTTCACTTTGTAGTGTTTTTTTGGAGGCCGGTTGTTTTTTTTTGTAAAAAGTTTTTAAAGATATATTTTCATAACAGGATTTACTGCAGGATTTACTGTACACCTCTGCCTGACCCCTCGGGCGTTACAGGCGTGATGTTATGTATATACATATTTTCAAATACCTATATCTATGCATAGGTATTATTCGTTAACTATATCCAAAACACAGGCTTAGGCTTAGTTGCCATCCGATAAGGATTAGGCCCGGGTCGACGGCGCGTTGTGTTCCACGCGCGCCTCAAAGAGATGTCAGCAGAATTGACGGGGTCCGCTAGGGCCAATGCCTGCCGGGGTTGCGAATAAAACCGAAAGTGGAGATCGGCAACATTGCAACTGAAGGAACACGGGTGGGTTTTAGTCAGTAAGAGTCTGACACGCCCTCCTGTTCCACCTAGAGCGGGAGAAGTTATTTGATAATTTCCCACCAAAAAAAAAGAAAAAAGGCTTAGGCTTAGTTTGAGAGTTAGGATCAGATCTTTGTAATAAGTACATAAATAGTAATATTGTGACTTTTAGTGTCTGTCATATTTTAATGTATTTTCTAGTGACAAATAAACGTTTTTAATTTTAATTTAATACCATCCCACAACCCATTCAATAACACTGTAACTCCAAGTCCACTATATCTAGCTTCTCTCCCCTCTTTTCCTCCCGATACAGTACCATAACTTACCCTGGAGTACAGAACACGGGCTTCCACTCAGCACCAACATTTCCATAGTCGATTGACTTATCGGTCAGTTAAGAGGTCAGCTTGATTTATATACTACCATTCAATTGTAGCTGTGAAACTGTTCGAATTCGAGGGTAGTTAGGATTTTGCGTTAGTGCTGAAGATAGTGAGTTTGTAGGTTTTGTATGTAAATTACCTTGAAGTAGATAATCTGGGAAAATGATACCAAAGAATATTGTTTTTCTCTAAAAAAATATGTAAACTTTTTTCTAAAATAAAAAAAATAAAATACCAATTAAATAGGATTTTTTCAAAAAGGCAAGCATGATTTATGAATGCATATTTTCGTTTTCATACAAAAGTATTTTTTGTGGTCTTCTACATTTAAGGTGTTATTTGCTTCAAAGTGGGTTTTGTTTTTCCACCGTGCGTTTTCATAGACAGTCAAAGTCAAATAATTTATTTCAATTAGGCACTTAAAAGGCACTTTTGAACGTCAAAATTTACAAAAAATAGAATTGATTCTAGTCGCCCCTTCCAAAAGTTAGTTTTCGTATAGAGAAGAATGGGCAAGAAACTCCACCGTTACTCTTTTAAAATGTTTTACATTATTTTGTATACATTAGATATATAATTATATGTAAACACTGATCCTATTAGGACATATATAGTTTACACTTTGAACCATATATAAGGTCCCGTACCATAGACAGGATAAGGCTTTTGTTTAATTTAGTCATAAAATTTAGCAAGACGACAAGCAACTAATAAATCCCACGTGTTCTCATATCACCATTTTTATAGTCCATCAAAGATTCAATAAGACGCAGAAACGACACTTCTTATTAAACTCTCTACCATCTCAGGTACAAAACGTTCAGTTTGATCGCTTCAATAAAAGTTACTGTGACGGTTCAAGTTGAACCGTTCGTTTTTGTCACACATTACCGTAACAATGAGATTAGAGTTGCCTTCAACTTATTTAACGGAGCACGTACGGTTCTACGGTAATATGTTTTATTGTACCGGTTAAGAGAGGCGACACACTGTTGGAAGATTTAAAGAAAATAGAGTTTTAGAGCTGTACCAGATGAACTTATCCAGTTACCTTACCAAGCACTTCTGAATTTTCGGATTCATGTGCGTATTGTATAATTATCACTTACTTCAAAAACGGTGAAGGAAAACATCGTGAGGAAACCGGCATGCTTGAGAGATATTTCTCGACGACAGTGAAGCCAAGTCAGAGGCTCATGGGCGGCATTAAAACTCTGACACCAGGTTAGTCACTAACCACACGAAAAGACCTTACCAAGGCATTTATTTTTATTGTTTGGGGTTTTCTTACCTTTTTCAGAGCCTCAAATAAGTGTTTATTATTTGGGTATTGCGTTTAATATAGATAAAGATTCCACATGTACCAAAATACGTCTTATTATTCTTCCATTTGTTAAAAAGGGCTTTTGCACTAGAACTCAAAATTGTGATGGTTTCACGAAAATATAACCAAATTCATGATGGCAATTGTGTGGAGAATTATATAATACTTCAGAGGGATTTAAACCAAGAAATAACAAAACCTTGCGTGCATCTAACACCCTTAATCCTCTCTCTCACGAAATTTTATCCCCAACGCGGCTTAAATCTAATTTATTTTCGCTACCTTGCATTTCACCTTAATTACTCACATTCGACCTTTAAAAGACTTCGATCGCGTTACATTTTCGTGACTGATTTTATTACGCACGACAGCGCGTGTGCCGTGTGTCAGTGCTCTTATAAAGCGCGGGAATTAAAGCGGCCGCCATCTTGAAGAAAGTTCGCGAAAGATTGCTTTAGTAATGAGTGCTGTATGTGTAATGTTGAGCGTTTAAGGTGTGTGTTGTACTTTTCATACAAAGAGATTCTTTTAAAATCGCAATTATGAGATATTTTTGGTGAAAGACATTTTATTATTTAATTCAATGGTAGCAAAAATTTGTTTTTAGATTAGAAAAATTAGCTACTGTATACAACAGTTTGACCCTTGGTCAGGTTTGTAAACATGTTAATCATATCATATTGTAATTAGGTTATTACGATATCCCCTAAAAATCATGAATGTCGGAGCATCAACACTGATCAGGAAACGTCAAGTAGAGTACTTAGGTGAGGTTATTATAGGAAGTGGCAACACTAAGTTGAAAGCGGCAATATTGACGTCTGTCAAGTGTCGGTTGACATGTGATATTTTTGAAATTTCGAATGTGACGAGCTGACGGAATATACTCTTGGTCGAGACGCGCTTGCGAGAGATTCCCTTTGTTATTCATAATGAATGCACTGCGTTTCCATTTTATTTTCTAAATCTGATTGCATCCGCCTAGTTTCGTGATATTTTTGTGATTTTTTAAATGTAGCGCCTTAATAGACGCTTAAACTAAGTGTTTTGAAATTTATTTCGGTTACCCATCCAGGGAGACAGAAACGCCTTCGTTATGTATTTATGTTGAAGAATTTCCCTTTTAACCAAAATCTTTTCCTCACTACAATATTGAAGAAATATTTTTGTATGGAGAAGAATCAAAAGGCGTCCCCTCAAGCGTTTAACTAAATGTGAATTAGAGAGAAGAAGTCCTCCACATTCATCACCGTTACGTTCAAAGTTCAGGTGACACGTTCCTTAATGTAACGTGCAAGATTTTAGAGTTTGTGTCATTATTCTAAAGAAGAAACGTGTAATCATGTTTTAAGATGAGGGCTATTTCGTGAAATGATTTAGGCTTGCATTTATATTGATTTATTTTATTTGGAAGGAGGAGGAGCTCGTGGCTAAGGAGGAGCTCGTGGCTAAGTAATAACAGCCGCACGGGTCGATCCGACAGGTTAAGCTACGCTAGCCGGGGTTGGTCCGTGGATGGGTGATCATCTTTACATACCGAGACTCCTCCGTGCCTCGGAAAAGCACGTTAAGCCGTTGGTCCCGGCTGTCATTCGTGGATCTTTGACAGTCGTCACGGGTCGTCAGAAGCCCGAAAGTCTGATAATCAGTCTTACCAAGGGGTATCGTTTTACTCAGTTACTGGGTTGTGGAGGTCAGATAGGCAGTCACTCCATGTAAAATACTGGTATTCAGCTGCATCCGATTAGACTGGATGCCGACCTCAACATAGTTGGGAAAAGGCTAAGCAGATTGTTTTTTTTATTTTATTTGGAAAAGTAACAATGCAATTGTAATATCAGTTCAGATTTAGTTACAGATTTTATCAATGATTGAGAGTTATTGTGATATTTTTTTTATAGGGAAAACTTTTCCATAATAATTTTTCTCCATCTAATATTATATTAGATACAATAGCATTCATTTTCGTCTCATTACAGTGACCCATTTCTTTTAACAATCAACAACACCATTGTGACATCTCACTTTTTGACACTTGTACCGTTACCTCTAAATCATTTTAGTGTCATTTTATCACTTTTTCCTTCAAGGTTGTCGCAAACCGGAAGTCGTGGGAGCGGAAACGAGCTATCCCGACATCCGGATGTGACGTGGACTGAATGGCGCCAGAGATTAGCGGCGCCATCTTGAATCTTCCACTTTTCTTATGGAAATTGACTTGAAAAACTTTCCTAGATTTATTGTTATGGTAAGTAACGGGTAAATCTAGGATTTTTATTTAAGTGGTAGAAGAGAATGTGCATTGAAGAGGTTTAGAGTTTTTCGAATTGCTGTTTTTAACTATGAAGCTGTATCGTGTGACGACGTGTTTTTTGATAGGATGCGACAGTATCTAATTAATTTTAGACTTACTCTCGATACAGGAATAAGAAGAAAAAAAAAACAGTGGTACTCCGGGAGTGCCGACAGAAGTGAAAACTTGAACAAGATCGCCTTGGTGGAAGAAAAATACTTGTATAGAACATTGGTCCGTAACCTTATCTAAATAAAGAGCACAATAAAGTTTACAAAAAAAAAAATCTTTCAAAACGTTTAAAGTAAAAAATAATTGCATAGAACATTGATCCGTAACGTAATATAAATAAAGAGCACAATCGCGTTTACCAAAAATGAGGTGTCGTTACAGTGTCGCGAAATCAATGGTTTAGTCCCATCTCAAAAAAGCCAAACGCGCCTAAAGAAGTTTTCACTTCAAAAATTGGTTACAATTAGCTGACAGTAAAGTCAAAGTCAAATAATTTATTTCAATTAGGCACAAAAAGGCACTTTTCAACGTCAACATTTATTAAAGTAGAAAAGGCAATCTCTAATTCAAACATCACCAATTTAATTAATGCAACACAATAATTGTCCCAAATCCAGTAATGCATTACAATTGGCACTGATTAAACAGACATAATACCCATTCCCATTACATCTAACCAGCACATATAAAGCCATCATCAATGTATTAATATCGTCCTACCAACAGAACCTACTATAATCAGAATTACAGTTCACAGTTACTCCATTGATTTTAGTAATTAAATAAAGGTAAAAAACTCGTAAAAAGTGTTTTGATAGATGACACTTTTTAGGGTTCCGTAGTAAACAAGGAACCCTTATAGTTTCGTCATGTCCGTCTGTCTGTCTGTCTGTCTGTCTGTCCGCGGTCTAGCTTCGAGACCTTTAGTAGTAGAAAGCTGTAAATTGGCATAGGTATACATATTAATTACGCCGACAAAGTGGTAAAACAAAATTATGAAAAACATTTTTTTTAGGGTACCTCTCATACACGTAAAGTGGTGATGTTTATTTTTTTACCCCATGGTGAGGGGTATCATTGGAAAGGTCCTTCAAAAATATTGTGAGTTTGTGAAAACCATTTTTAGATTCAGGGATTCGTTTGCGAAATATTAAGCTTTAAAGTGCTAATTTTTGTTAGAGTCAAGTGTGTCCCCCCCTGCTGGCTAAATGGTTGGTTCTGGGTGTGTGAAAAAAATCACAACAGTAGTTTATATAACGAAATTAAAAGGAAAACTATAGGTTAACGAGTAATAATCGACCAACTTAACTTTGCAGTTGCAAAAACATGTTTTCCCATACATTCCGTATGGGAGAACATATTTTTCAACTACAAAGTTAAGTTTGTTTTTGGGATAAATTCATCCCTACTAACCCCCTGGAACCCTTCATTGTGCGTGGTCCGACACGCACTTGGCCGGTTTTTGTTTAAAAATACGTTGTAACTTATAACCAAATCTATTTTTGATTTTTACGATAGTTTCCTCTTTTATAAATGCATGTTAAACTTTATCATTTAAATACTACTCTTCGTAGATGTGACTGTTTGAGCACAATTTTTTTGTTAGATTTATAATGATATTAGAATATTTTGTTTTCTGTCTATTGTAAAGAGCCTAAAAAGAGTTCTCTAAACATCAACGAATAATAACATTGCTAAATTGAAAAGTACGACGTAGCTTAATAGTATGACAACTGAATTGACAGGTATGTATTACGTTTAGTATGCATTTAGTCGGTTACTTGACAGAGCTCTCCTCATAAAAAAAACTCGTCAATTTTGTCAAACTTTTTTACTGATTGAATACGAGGCTTTTGGCTACTTTTGTTTTGTGTGTATTTTGTCTAGTTTTTTTAAATGTGCGTTTTGTTTGTGCAGAATAAACAAGTTTTCTTTCTTTTCACGTGGTTTTTTTATTTACCTTTATTTTACTACCTAAACCAATGGAGTATAGTTCCTTCCACCATCGCTTCTATCCATCGATTCAACCTGGATTAGATTACCGTCAGTCTTAGACGGGCAGCCATTAGACGTCGTTTATGGAGATTGCACCCCCCTCTTTCCCCCTTGCCTCTTGCCCCCCTTGTCTCGTCTCTACTCATTAATCATCAGCTGTCCATCAGTTTGGCAGGTTGCAACGTCGGGGTGGAATGGTAGGGAAATGTGTGTGAAAAGTACAGTTTGAGTTACCTGCAATATGTTCTGTATAACCAGTTATCGAAATTAGCGTGGTGTGTAAGGATTCCATTATAACTCAATAAATAAAAAAATATCCATCTACACCCATACTAAATATGTTATTTAAATTGGGCATTTAATTTAGATTAAAATATGTCTTTACATCATATCATTTAAATTAATAGTTTAAAAGATATCACAGTTTTAAAATTACGCGTAACTACATAATTATGGTTGACGACAACGCGGGCGCAGCGGTATTAGTCCAATGACATTTCCTCGGCTATTAGGTATGTAATCCCGGTAGTACGTTCCCGTGGGATATTTTTCGACATCTACGCGAGCGAAGCCGCGGGCAAAAGCCAGTTTATTTAAAAATAAATCACATTTTTCTGTGGAGGGGTTGCCGTCGGCTGGACTTACGTACCCAAGAAAATCTTGACATCGCGTAAAACTTAAAAACTCGGCGCACCTAAGAAGCTTTAATAACTGACACGTAATTATCAGTTAAAATATTTATGTAAATGTATTTTTTCTCCAGTGAATCTTTATTCAACAATACTAAACACCATCTAATCAAGAATCCTCTAAAAAAAGAAACACAAGACCGTTATATCCGCTCTTCAGACCCACAAAGGCATTTTTATCGGCCATTGACAACAATAGATTGAGGTCAGACCGCCTTTGTCAGAACTACGGCCCTGAGGGTCATTGTTCTGACATCGAGTGGTGGTAAGACATCTTTGGCTTTAGTAGTTAAGTGGGCGATGAGATGTTGCTGAGTGTATGGGCGAGAACATGAAGATTTTTATGAATCCCTACTAGGAATTTAATGGAATTTGATGAAAATATGAGAGCAGTAGTGGCCCAGTGGTAACGGCCGCGACTTACGAGTTGTAGGTCGTAGGTTCGAACCCCGACAGGCGCTTTACTTTGTGTAAATTATTTCATCACCACTGCTCTCAAAACGGTGTAGGAAAACATCGTGAGGAAACCGGCATGTCCTAGAATCGAAAATTCGAAGACATGTGACATCTACCAACCCGCACTGGCCCGCGTGGTGGATTACGGCCCACTCCCTCTCACAGAGAGGAGGCCTGTGTCCCAGTAGTGGGAACATTTATAGGCTGATGATGAGTGTATGGGCGAGAACATGAAGATTTTTATGAATCCCTACTAGGAATTTAATGGAATTTGATGAAAATATTGTTGATTGTACAAGTTCGAGAAAATCTTAAAGATTTTGTTGATTATGTTGGACAATACCTTTTTATAAAACCTACTTACGAGTTAATTGCGATGAAATCTTCTATTTTAAAGGTAGTTTATGCTTACCCTTTCGGTAGCCGACAGGCCCTTTGTGCTAATTTCCACTATCAAGCTTGACTACACACGCATAAATCAAAATTGATATTTCCACGCACCGAATATGCCTACGCCGTAGCTTCGTAGCTGTCTACGAAACTCGTAGCGTTTGCTACGTCGTAGCAAGGCCAGCGCTACGGTTGACTGGGTCAGTTGCGTAGAACTCAGTGAACCGGATGACCACTGTGCATGACATTTGTCAGGAGACCCTGATTGATATTAGTTTCGAGCAATGATGATGTTTTTCAGATATTACATTTTCACTGATGGATTTTGACATAATTTCACAAAATATTTCCAATTATCTTCAGGCGTATTCATTATGTATTTATTTCGCCATATTTTGATTAATTATTTGAATAGACCAAGACCAAGTTATAATTCATTAGATGTATGTTAAAATCTTACGTTATCGTTTTTGCCTAGAAAAAAGTAAACTTACATTTCATACAAAAATATCATTAGTTCTTTCCCAGTATATTCCTACCAACAATACCCATTTAAGAGGCCTGCGAACATGGTTTGCAACTACAAATCGAGATGTTTGCAAAATTCAATTCTAAGCACGTTGCGCTAGTGTGAGTGCCTGTCGGAGTGATATACACCTACAGTGAGCAATACTACCACGCACACATTGACAATTATTGCTTGACGCGAGAGCACTACAAGCTTACGAAAATTTATGATAAATTTGGATGTGTTCCGTAATACCAAAAATTATGAATGAAAATTTAATATTATTCCATTTTTTTTTCGATAATTTGTTACTTGATAATATAAGCTATGCTTCTGCAGAAACAATATTAATAATACAGAAAAAACAATATGAAGACATGTCATTTACGCTGTAAAAATGTGCGAAGTTAAATTCGTTTAAACTTCATTTAAAAAAAGGTTCTTAGAAAAAAAAAAGATGTAGGAGCGTAAGATAAACACTGTCTAAATCCGAATAACAGCATAATAAGGTGGGAATATGCCCAAATTGCAAATGATTTAAGTATTACGTTTGTATGGGCAATTCATGCGTCGCCGCGTTCTTAACACATCCTTCTATTTGTCACATTCTCCCCACACAAAAATACTTAGGCATGTCACATTTTCTCAACACATTTTTATCTTCGTCCTCAATACCCCAATGAGATCAATTTGGCGATCATTTTCGTTCGCGGCTCGTCATTAAGGTGTTCCAGCATCTGTCAGTATTCAGTCCCCTCAGGTACATGATAATATATCACTGCCGCCAATCATTTAGGGGGTTAAGAATGTCGGAAGAGATTTGGATGCGGTACTTTTAGTGATAACATCAGGCCTTGTTTCCCCGAAGAGTTGGGCAGAGGTGTCCCTGTAGCAGGTACACCCACATTTCGCCAGTTATGTTTAAGTCAATAGTAGTGTAATAGGAGGCGAGCCTATTGCCATCAACCGGGCACAAATCCAGACTCCGGGCTGCTACTGAGAAATTTCAGATAGAAAAACTCAATAACACTTTGCCCGACCCGGGAATCGAACCCAGGACCTCATACTCAGCAGTAGCGCTTGCGACCACTAGATCAACGAGGCAGTCACGATAAAGTTTTAGCTAAAATAATTTAGCAATATAAAAGTAAACTAATAAAACTAAAAATTTAATTAAATGAATCTAAGATAACATAACTCATTAGAAAATACCCATTAAAAATATGAAAATCGTGTATTGTAGGAAGTAAAAACTTTTTATTTTATTTAACTCAATACATCAACAAATCGAAATATTTATGAAGGTATACATTTCGCCATTTAATTTACCAACAAAATTATAGTTATAGTCTTTCTGGCCAGATATATTTTTCTTCTCAACTATCTCTGCTCGATCTTTTTAATTTTACGCATACACAGACTTGCCTTCTCCATTCTGCATGCTTTACAGTTTGGTTACACATACACAGAAAATTGTCTGAAACCTCCCCCCGTCTGTATAGACATTTATTTCGACGTCCATTTATTATTTTGACGCGAAACGACTCAGTAAGTTCAACCGGTAAGTCTTAGTAGGTTCGTTAAATTCAGATTTTCTACAAGATCGTCTATTTTTCCTTCTTTTCTTACTTTCTCTTCTTCTTTCGTTTTTATATTCTTTCTAATTTTTTTATCTTTTCTCAAACTTTTTTTTTGAAGTGGAAACTTGTTTAGGCGCGCTGGACATTTTTGAGATGGGAAAAACAATTGAACTCGCAACACCTCATTTTTGACCGACTTCAAAAAAAGGAGGAGGTTCTCAATTCGTCGGGATATTTTTTTTTTTATGTATGTTCCCCGATTACTCGAAGACGGCTAGACCGATTTGAAAAATTCTTTTTTTGTTTGAAAGGGTATACTTTCAAGTTGGTCCCATTGTCATTTGGTCACGATCTGATGATGGAATCTTGGAGAAATCGAGGGAACTCTTCAAATATTAAAGACACATCTATAGCGATTTGGGTATTTTTGATGAGCAGTTGACATAAAGCTATTGTAACTTAGATAAATTACAAACCAACCCACTAAAAAGTGAAAAAAAAAAAACGTTTTTTACAAAAACACAACCGACTTCCAAACTACAAAGTGAAAAATAACTTTAATTTCGGAAGTCGGTGTCAAAAAACTAAAATACTGATCTGATCCAAAGACACCGACTTCCGAAATTAAAGTTATTTTTCACTTTGTAGTTTGGAAGTCGGTTGTGTTTTTTGTAAAAAAGTTTTTTTGTAAACGCAATTGTGCTCTTTATTTATATTATGTTACGGATCAATGTTCTATGTAAGTATTTTTACTTAAGTTTTCACTTCTGTCGGCAGTCCCGGAGTGCCACTGTTTTTTTTTTTGCTTTTTTCTATTAATGTTTTTCTGTCAAATTTATTACCGGTTGGCCCGAGATTGGCTTCGAACTGAGATCTTGTTGGAGGTCGAAACTAGTGTAGTCGGGCAAACCCGAGATAAATGCATGTGTGTGTGATATTCGTAATTATTCAGGTTTATTATCGTGTCTCACGAAAATTATAATACAAATAAATATAATTTCGCCTGCCAATCAACTCGGCTGAATAAACATGTTATATAAGAAAAAATACGCAAAAAATAAATAGAAAAGAAAGAAAGAAAGAAAAATAAGTTTAATTGTCACAGACACACGTGCATAAAAAAAGAGAACAATACAATAAAATAAAACAATACATTTAAATATAATCACGAGCACAAAACAGAAATATGCGGCAGCTGCTGGCACGTCATGACTGTGACAAGAAGGCTTCCACTCAGCATGATGCTGTGCTATGGGGACCCACAGCACAGCGCTGATTTTCAGTGGTCACCCGAAAAAAAAAAAAAAAAAAATGTTTCGCATGCCGTCGTTAACAAACAAACACAAAGAATTTCATTTATACAGGGATATTACTTTTTGAAGTAACACATCGCAGGCAATATTTAAAAAATCGAGAACGTTTTTTGTGAGTGAAATTGTAATAAATGAAGTCCAAATTCATAGTGTTTTTTCAGGCAGAAAGTTACTGAAACACGTTTCCTTTGCTTTTACACATTTTTGATTTTGCTTTGTAGATTATAAACATACCATAATATTACGCTGTATTCTCCTAGGAGGTAGGCAGAGGTGTAGACCTACATGTCGTCCGGTCTGTTTCAAGTTCCATGTAATAAAGAGTGAGTCTATTATCAGCAGGGAGATTGAGATTGTTAGAGAGCAGTGGTGGCCCAGTGATAACGGCCCCGACTTACGAGGTGTAGGTCGTGGTTTCGAACCCAAGCAAGCGCTTTACTTTGTGTAAATAATTTCATCACCACTGCTCTCAAAACGGTGAAGGAAAACATCGTGAGCAAACCGGCATGTCCTAGAACCAAAAATTCGAAGACATGTGACATCTACCAACCCGAACTGGGCCCGCGTGGTGGATTACACCCCACACCCTCCAGAAGAGAGTAGACTTGTGTCTCAGCAGTGGGAACATTATAGATTGATGCTTATGCTATTGTCAGCAACCGGGCACTTCCTTTCTCCGGAAAATTCCTCATGGAAAAACGTTTGCCCGACCTATACCTGGTCCAAAACCAACGTATTGAATCCAGGATAGAAAGCCCAGCAGCCGCGCTAGCGACCTATGAAGCAACCAGTAGAATATAGGTACACTGGTAGAGTCAGCCTCAAAAGGATGTATACTTACCGAGACAAGAATTTTTTTGATTGTCTTCATTTTGAACTGTATTTTTTATTTAAGGATTACCACCGAGTTACATTACAATTATTATCTTTTACAGTTATTATACATTATCCTGTAATGCAAACTCAATTACAGGTAACCACAGCTTACACATTATCGAGTACATAATGCTTTGAATACATAATTTAAATTAAGAATACAAATAAAAAAGAAATAATATACATGCTATTTTAAAAGTTTAAACTTACCCGAATACAATACAGTAAAACCAAGCATTAATATTATGTCTGAATGAATTAATATAAAAAATTGAAAATAAAAAATAAAAAAATTGAATTCTAAAGTAAATTAAATTTGATTTTAATTAAAAGTATACATTATTTAATTATTGGAATGAAAAGTCATATGCCTCTAACAAAAAGTGCTTATACAATTCATTTTTAAATCTGTATCATTATGTAGACCAGCGGCAACCTTTTGGCAGGCAGGGGCCACAAGGTGGCAAAATAAACTAAAGGCGGCCGCACTTGTGATATTAACCCAGGAAGCCCAATATACCTGGCTACGTACAATTGGTCATTTACTATAGAAAAAATAATAATGCTATTAAAAATTGTTAAATCACACGGAGTTTAATTCGTACACGTTATACTTACATTATGTTTATATGTTTGGGCTTTATAGCTAGAAAAATAACCACCGTAAATAATTCTGAAATGAAAACTACAAAGTATCTAAATAGGTAACCGATTTTATACAAATTTCTGTGTGATGTCTGAGGTTGCATTTGGGAGGCTATTTCTTGTATGTTAGCTGTCAAATTTGTAGTTTCAATTCATAGAATGGCTCTCAAATGCTCATCTGTGAGACGAGAAGCATATTTATTTTTTATATAATTTACAATTGAAATGTTTGCGCGTTATTTATAACTTATTTACAAAACATTCACGGGCCGCAAGTAAGACGTCCGCGGGCCGCGTGTTGCCGACCGCTGGTGTAGACGGTTAAGTACCCAATGAGTAAGTGAACAAAATTAAATCATTTTTTGTCGTTGTATACATCTTTTTGGGCTGCATGTATACATAAATAAATCTAAATGTACACAGTAAACATTTGGCTATCGATCTGCTACTGGCAAACGTTCCAGTTGATTATTCAGCGTATTTTCCTTTATGCTTTATGTGGTTATAAATCTCTGACGACTTCACGCGTTCGTGACGTGGTGGGGTCGCAGTTGCAGTGGTTTGCGGGATAATAAATATTATGGCTTTCTTTTTATTATGAATTAAAAAAAAGGATTGTGTGGTTTTATGAAACCACGGTAAAAGTGAAACTTCTATAGACGCCGCCATATTGGCCTTGGCTGTTCTGACGAGCGCCTTTCACTTTATCCCTACTCCGCGGCCGACCGTCACGCGACATGCAACACACAGACGAAAAAGTTTGAGACGATGTTATAAAAGTTTCACTTTAAAACACCTTTTATAAATATAATCTAACCTATTCATTAATTATTAGATCTACTCTAACTCTACTACTCGACACTTAATTATGATTGTTTAAAAATCTAACTGTCTCCTGTTTTAAAGTAGGAAAATCTATCTGTAGACATATAAGATGAAAGTACCTGGGCGACCGAGCTCTGCTCTGGTGAAAATAGAGAACGCTCATTTAATAGTATAGGAAAGTTCATACTAATTCCATGCTGCCATGATAGTAGGTACTTACGAATTCCATGCTGCCATATTATTATTCTAAGGTAGCCATCTTGTTCTAAACTTTGGGCGACCGAGCTCTGCTCGGGTGAAAATACGGAGAAAACGAATTTTTCCAGATATGAGACCTAGCCAGATCGATTTTTCGTCCCTATATTGCAACTTTTATCGAAATCGTTAGAGCCGTTTTCGAGAACGTGATTACAAAATATGTATACAAATATTGCTCGTTTAATAATAAAGGATATTACGGTATACAAAATATACATTTTGCTGGAATGTTGTAACACCTTATTGTTGAGAAGAGACTGTTTCAAATGGTTATGAAGTATTTTTTTATAAACACCTAACATATTCCCTCAAACAGTTACTGTATTTCACTACTTTCAGATACCACTTCGTCACAAATCGCTGCCACTGCTTCCCCACCCAGATATTTATGTAAAAGCTTTATGAGTCA
This sequence comes from Agrochola lychnidis, assembly GCA_963680765.1. NCBI lineage: Eukaryota > Metazoa > Arthropoda > Insecta > Lepidoptera > Noctuidae > Agrochola > Agrochola lychnidis. The sequence goes on along the minus strand of OY796863.1, from coordinate 4,236,260 downwards.
ATCCAGTGACTTACGTTGGATGTTATTATGCGTTCCGTTTTTATGTCACTTTCATTTGGCAGCAGGCACGACATCAACTATTTTTGTACGATCGACGTGCTCGTAAAACGAAACGCAACGTTCGGTGTCGCATTGAATTTTATGAGAATTAAGGCATTTATTTAGTATATGTGTTTTGGTATCATCTTTAAGGGCGGTGTTATGTGGGTCGTATGTTACGCAGACCTTCCGGATTTATTGTTTGCGGAAGTGTTGTGAAGGTACTTTATGTACTGTATGGGATTTCTGTTTCTCTCTTAAAGTTGGTCATAGTACAGGCAGTGGTTTGAAGTATTTTATTTTAAAGTGAAACTTTTATTACATCGTCTCAAACTTTTTCGTCTGTGTGTTGCAAGTCGCGTGACGGTCGGCCGCGGAGTAGGAATAAAGTGAAAGGCGCTCGTCAGAGCAGCCAAGGCCAATATGGCGGCGCTTATAGAAGTTTCACTTTTACCGTGGTTTCATAAAACTACACAATCCTTTTTTTTTACTAGCTAATGGCGTTGGTATGCGGTACAATCCTGTTTTTTTTTTTGTGAGAAGCCTTCTCTGGTGCTCACACAACAACTTACCAAAGTTTTATCACAATCGGACAAGCCATTTTCGAGTATTTGCGAGACTAACGCACGGCAATTAATTTATATATATATAGATATATTGTAGCCGTTTATTAGCAGATTACATTACAAGCTATTACAGAGTATTAACCTCGAAAGATCACTGAAAATCTTGAGAGAAACCTTGATCCGAAACTAGGAATTTTCAGAACAGGCTTCATGATCAAATTTTCCATAGGAAAAAAGTACTTTAACCGTGTTGTGGGAAAATCACAGCCAAAAACCATTATTCTTATTATCCCACAACAACAGACAATTTCTCCCCACCAATTTCAAACCAATAGCTATCCTACCATCCCCATAAAGCCACGCACCCATATCGTGCTCAAAGCTATAAATACTGGCATTTCGTCAAACTTCAAAGCTGCGATTAACTCATAAACATTCGGACGAAGCTTCGTGTCGCAGATATGTCGATCGACACGCCAACCGAATATTTGTAAAGTATTGGGATTCGTTTTTTTGAAAGTGGAAAGTAATTTGAGTGATTTTGAAAGTGATTGTAATGATTTGTGGGGGTTTGTGAATGTGTTATGGCTTTAGCAATGTATAAATAGTGCCATTCACGAAGACGTGACTCTTTTCGATAGCGTATGTCAATCCAATGTCACTTTGTCTGGCCGTAAGGTGGAGGTTTCCATTATAGACAAACCCGATATACCAAGATGATAAAAGTCTAACAAAAATCGAAATATAATTTCAAAAGTTATTCAGTCATTCAATGAGAAAAGTAATTTGGATTTTCATTGCGAAAGTAGATTTAATTCCAGATAAGTTAAAAGGACAGATTTTATTCTAGAAAACTGCGAACTTATATAAAACGCGAGTATACGAAATACCCTCGTAAAGTCCGTCCATATTTTTATATAACTTTGAAATCTCTCCAAATACGACATACATTCATTAACAACATAAAATTGTCCTCAAACATTAATTGAGTTATCAAGCCACTTCGCATTTCAAGCCAGAGAAAGACAGCACTATTCCTCCATACCTCCATCTCTTTCTACCAGTTCATAAACCAGTGGGTAGTTGGTCAAAAGATTTATGTCCGAAAGGTTTATCACCTTGACCATTACATTTGGGGACTTAAAGAGATAAACTCCTACTCTTAACTGGCATAAATTAGGCTTCTGTGCGAGTGTGATAAATGTGAATTTATGAGGTTTACGAGAAAACCCAGAGGACGTAGTAAATTATTATGGTTAAACTTGATTTGATTGTCTGTTTCATTGCTTGAAGTCTGAACTAGCCAGTTGAAGATTGTCGTTTGTTTAAGTACTTATTTTTTCTTTTAAATCTCATCACTTATTATTCTGGTTTCACAGCTGTCCGGGAGACCCGTACGGGCCGCTCGTACGGGCTCCCAGACTCACGTGAGGCGCTAGAACATTGTTTCACAGCCACGCGGATAGGTTCGTACGCAACCCGCTCCGGGTAGAGCCCGTCCAACGCCACTCATAGACGTTCTTCTACTCGTTTCAGAGCACTGCGGGCGCTACCCGTACGGGTCTCCCGTTTACGGACGGTCCGTACGGACCTCCTGGACAGCTGTGAAACCAGCCTAATACGTTGCTGTATTCACCAATAAGCTTATGCCAATAACTGGCAATTATTCAAAATAATAAATATGACAGTGCAGCAAGCGGCGCCGTCCAATTTTGTTACCAAGTTACTAGAATCACCGAAAAGGTTGGATAAGAGTGACATTGACATAGTGACAGTAGCATCGTATAGATGGTTGCGTAGCGGGTGTCTTCTGAGGACAGAGATGATAACTGTTCATTTATTTTACCTCGATGGTCCTAGTTTATCATTTATAACTTCCAATTACAGCTTTATGGAAGCGGGCACGCCCTTTATGCCTGGAGGCTTTTATTTAGATATTTACATCTGTTTACATTTAGTTTTTATTTTTTTTAATTCTGCTTGAGTATAGTTCTCGATGTTTTTGGTAGGTATATTGGCGTGTGCTAGCTGACATATGGCCAATAATTTATCATTTAAATTATGTTTTGTGTTGCATAATGTAAGTTATTTTGCATACTATTGTATAGAATCATATTTTTTTTCTAACTTGAACAGACAGCTGTGCTGCTGGGGAGTTTGTTGCGCCACTTCTTCTTCCCAGCTAAAGCACTAGGAAGTGGTGAAGGGTGGGCGTTTTTGGGGGACTGTCTTATGTAATTTTAATGTTCGAAAAGTGCTGATTCTCAGCCTAGTTTGAATAAATGACTTTTGAATTTTGAATTTTCCGGGGAGCCGCTGTCTTACCACGTCCACGATGAACTGCTATATCCCAGCACAATCCTGATGATATTGAAGCTGTTAAGCCACTAATACGATGACCACTTCTGGTAAAGCATATCCTGCGCCGTTAACTATGGTTTATTTTCCGAAGTGTCTACCATTATTTGTCATGATTATTTTGTTGCATAAAGCAGTCCACTGTTGTAGGTAAGTACTTGTGCCTGCTTTCAGCGTGTTGAATAAATAAGTTCAAAATTGTTCTAGTCAGCTTTCTAAAATACCTGCCCTGTCAGGAAAACTCTACAATTCTTCCTTATAAAACGTTCACAGAGTAAATTTTCCATTCAACCTTATTAGAGATAAGCTGAGGAGAACGGGGAAGAATGTCCTCTCCGTGAGTATTCTAATTAATGTTATATATCAAGGCGACGGTTCTTCTCCAACAACGTTACGACTTTTGCGTCAAAGTGAGGGTAGACATGAATTTGTGGATGATGGGACTATCGTGGAAAGATTTTTAATAAAATTACTTAAGGGGACGATAGCTAACTTTTAATGATTTTATACTGAAGATGACGTCTAAACGAGTAGTGTTAGTGATTTGGAAAAAATATATGTTAAATTAGAGCATTTTCTTAATATTTTAATATAGGCATATTTTTGATTATGTTTATATTACATAGTGAAATTAATTTGCAAAGTTATGTCTAACGCGGATAAAAAACTGAGAATGACGCAAAATCTATCGAGCGCATTTTTCTGAAACTTCACCATTTTAAAGATAATTAAATTACTGATCTTTTAGTATACGTGTTTTATTAAAATACCTTTTGTTTTACGTGTAATAAATTAATAATGCGTCTAATTTGGGACAGCGCTCCTTGATGGGCAAGTCCTATTACTGGCTGGACGTACGACGCGTTGCGTGAGCTCAGTACAGAACACGCAAGCTAACCATTCAAGGTCACTGTCATATATCTGCGTCTTAAGCTATATTTATAAATAATTATCTTAATAAATACCTAAGTTCGGTTTCTCCTAAAAAAGGTTACAAAAGCTTAGGAAAAACGATCTTTCTAACTTTTGGTAGCTTTAAAAGTTTTCATTTTGGTGTTTATTTGTAAACGTTGCATAAAGTTAAGTAATGGTTAGATAGCAACTGTTTGACTATATATTTGTTACATCTTTTTATTTTAAGGAACTTTTATAAATAAAGGGCCATCCCCTTTATTTATAAACTAATTCTACAGTGCAAATGAATTTGTGTGAATTTACCTGCAAGATAAGTTAACAGGAACTTATCCAGTTTTTAAGTAACAGGCCAACAGTAAGTATGTAATCCAATCTCACAAAACAACAATGTTTCCAGTAGTTTACTTCCCACCCAATAACATTGAACGTCTTCAAAACTACCCGAAGACGGGTCCTACATTACCCGAGATTGATGGCATCTCTCCAGAAGGTAATTCGTTTACGTAGTTAGACGGATTACGTCGGGAAGTAAAGAGATTTGTTCAAGACGAGACTGTGTTCTGATGTATTACGTGTAGTAATGTAATTAGCGAATCTCCATAACTTTGGGAGAATGGAAATTATGATTATTATGTTTTGATTTTGATGTTGAACTTTTCTTGATTCGATTTTTCGAATTTGTCGACTTTGAAGAGCTTGTGAAATGAGATATTGAAACTGAGTAACATTAATATGGAAACTAATTTTCATTAGACCAAAATCGAGCTTTTTTTAATTATTTGATGTTGAAAACTCCAATTTCTACACCAAAAAAAACCCTCTGTGAAAAGTGGACTAAAAGGAGATATGGAAACATACCTATCTACTAGTTAAAACACACTAAATTAACTCCAAAACCTCAAGCAACAAACAGAAATAACATCAGACACATTAACAGCTAACACGCAAATCAATTATACAAATTGGAAGCATCTTCACCGAGCTAATTAACTAAACCGCATCACTGCAATCATTGGATTATTCAAATTAACGCTAGTCCCCTAACCGCCACCAATTGATTCAGAATTCAATTGAATTGAAAAAAATCGGGAATTAATTGAGCCCTTGAGAACCTACCCTTAATCTTGGGACGTGGAAATTCGGTAAAAAAGTACCATTAATAATGAAGGACGGTTGTTGTGTATGAAATGAAATATTTAGTTCAGCTAGATGAGTTATGGTGTGGTCCAGAATGTAGGAGAGAGCTGTTTCGACAAGAGAACGCCATAAACTTGTGTGAAACAAAATAATGTGTAAGTTAAATATTCGTTTTGAAACAAACAGCAGATTTTTATGGATGACGGTATGGTTTGAATTAATGCACTTACATATTTGTAAATCCTAATGATCGTTTACAGTTTTGAGAACCAAAATTTGAATCAGTCTCATCGCGACTTCCACTCAAACAATTTACTAATATTTTTGAGATTCTCACTAAATCCACTATTATGTATTTTATTTTAAGCGTACGGCTTGCAAATTCTTCCATATCCTAAGGGCACGTCTTCCCAACCATTACCGCGCTCCCCGGTCTACTCCTTGATATGCAACGGCCTCTGTAGCCCTACGCAGCATGAGGCTCCAGGGGCTAGTGCAAATCTGTTTGGTTACACAACGCTGGGGTTGGTGCATTTCATTCATTCATATTTATAAAAATACTGAAAAGGAAATAAAAAATACCATAAAATTTGATCGAAATATTTAAATTTTTCGCTCCCGCTCCCGCTTCATCTCCTAACTCAAACTCCCTAAAAGGGTTGTCTAAACTGACAGCTGCAGCATCAGGAACAAGTAATTAAATATTTCATCTGATTAACAACACAAAGAGGTAGGCAGAGCTTTAGGGTGCTCACGGGGCCGACTTTTAATTCCTCCTTCAAGGAACCCAAGATTTGCGACTGACGGGTTAAGAAAAAAAAAAAGATTTAATGGCAGAAAGGGGTGGATGTACTATGAGTTATTACATTAAATATTAATCGGTTTTTTCGTTTTTCCGGTTGGATTAGGAAAGTAGAGGACTTTTTAATTTGATGGGCGTGATTACATTTTTTTTTATTGATGAATTGAGAAACTTAATAAAATTTTGGGATTTTTGTAAGTCCCTTTTTTCCAAATTAAGTCCATTCCATTAAGAATCTCTTATGGGGCGAGCACATTTAGTTGTAATTGCAAAATGTTAAAAAGTTAAGCAATCTGTCCATCAAACTTCCCCTTAAACGATCGTTCACTGCGCCATGAAAAACTTTTTTAAACTTAACTTCTATAACACGTTCCCGATAACATTGTCACGAAAAAAAACAGAAAAAACAAAACAAAAACATGAGACAAAACGGCATAGATTAACATTTTTACTGTTAATAAATTTCAACAAAGAAACTTAAGGATTTCATTTGGTAGTAACGAAACGGTGGACAAAGGGTTTTATACTTCGGAACTTCCGAAGTTACCCGAAGTTACTCGAAGTTACCCTCCAGTTTTAAGGGGTTTAATGACAACACTTCTAGTTGTACGCTGTAGTGAGGCAAAGATAATTTCTTACAGCCTATTCGCCTTCAAGAAGGGTTTGCTTAAGGTAAGGGTAATATTTTAACTCGAAATGGGGACAAAGTTCTTGATGAAATTTCTTGATTAAAATTTTGGATTTTTGTTCGTGAGAGAATGTTGGAGAGTACATAGTAAAAGAAAGAAAAGAAAGAAAAAGAAAGAAAGAAAAATGCGTTTATTGGCATTACAGCAGAAAAAAGCTAAGCTATAGATATGAAGGTAAGTGGTTCATTTTTTTTCGAATTAATGCAAGAGTCTGAGAAAAGTTTCATGTTACACCAAAATAATGTTTAGGTATGTTAAATAAGAGGGCCTAAACAAGTGGCAATTGCTTTCGAAGCGTTTCGTATACAAAGACTTTCAACAGGATATAAACTTTTACAATACAATTTTGACTTTTCCATCATGGTTATCGCTGATGGACTGTCACTTGGCTTTCCTCACAAGTTAAGCCTTCTAATTTCATTTAATGAAAAACCTCACCACAAAACAGATTTTTTTTTTTAAAAAAGTATTTCCCTGCTTTCCTATGCATGTAGATTTTGTAAGATTACCATTTACATACAAAGTGTTTCTTCACGTATTAATAAACAGGAGCTCATCATAGACGCCCTACAAGGCGAGGCCATATTTAATCACGGCTCCGGCGCTACACCGGCCGATAAATCGTGCGCCTAAATTGTGAAGGATCTTGCCTTCTATCAGTTTATGGGCGCCTGGTACTTCTTGAAGGGAACGTAAATTATGTATGGGGTTCAAGGGACTATGAACCAATGTGTGAACCATGAAATGTGCTATCCAATAAACCTATCTTATTTTAAACTATAAAACTGTCAATAAAGTCAATAATTATTATTGTTTAGCGTCTGTTTAATATATAGGTATTTCTTTGTTTGCTAAAATTTGTTTTACTATTTAGCACCAAAAATGTTTTCTTATTAAATTATTGTAGTTTGTTAGTTTTAGTTTTAAATAGCAACGGTTTGTAAAGTTTATTTTTATTTGTCTTCCGTGGAAAATGTTGTTGGTTGCACATTTGGCCGTATTTTTTATTTATTCGTATAAAATGTAATGTGTCACTGTTTGTTTTCCCAAATAAATAAAATAAAATAAAATAACCATACATTTTTAAAGTTTAAACATCTCTTAACTTTAAGCAACGTTTGTGAATATGGCTTTTATTGAAAGTTATTTAGTTAACAGTATTTTCTTTTGTGAATAAAGTAACATTTGATTTTAGATTTTATGCCGTTAAGAATTCCAAAAGATTTCCTCTGTTGCAGGAGAACAAAAAAGTGTTCTTATATAAAGGTCCCTTAGGGTCCGCATCCCTAAAAACTGCTCTTTTTTGAGTCCATATTTTACAAATAATTAACCAATGCATCACTATCTCTTGGCTTAGCTGTATCAAATGGCACTTTCTTTACCTCACATTTTCCGCCTGTAAACTGCATTTCAAATATTACCTGTAACAAAAAAGGAAAACCATATTAGCATACATATTCTATAATCTTAGTAAAAAAAAAGTGGTGGCACTCCGGGAGTGCCGACAGAAGTGAAAACTTGAACAAGATCGCCTTGATGGAAGAAAAATACTTGCATAGAACATTGATCCGTAACGTTATATAAATAAAGAGCACGATCGCGTTTACAAAAATGAGGTGTCGTCATGGTGTCGCGAAATTAATGGTTTAGTCCCATCTCAAAAATGCCCAACGCGCCTAAAGAAGTTTTCACTGCACAAACTGCTTATCAAAACTTTACAAATTCAATTGACAAACTGTTCTAAACTTTAAATTTGAGCTGCTAGCAAGAAATTTAATTTCCCGTCTGTCTACAGTCTCCTGCCAAACTTCGAATACGACATTATCCACCATTTGTGCGAAATCAAACGGGAGCCAATCAAAATTATAATAACTGTTCAGGTGTTGACTAGTTTACGTGGATCCCTGAATTTCAAACAATCTCTCTTCAGTCTCTAGATTTATATGAGGTCGGGAGGGGCAGGGGAGTTCTGGTTACCCCGGTCAAATTTGCGTGTTACATCGGCTGGCGTTATTGAAAGACATTTTTGCTACGCTGACACTTTATTATGGCATGAAAGGTGTATTAATTAAATGTTATGAATAAAGTTAAACAATGTTCGATGTTGTGTAGCTTTATTATTTTATTTTAATAAATTGTTGCTGGGAATTTTAATATCAGTATTAATAATTATGAGCAAAAATATTTACTTATCATAGTCATATTTTGGATGAACGCTAAAGTGAAAGTAATCTTATAGCCAACGAGTAAGGTATATATTAGATTATACAGTCCTAAATGTTACTTTATTAAAGCAGCGGTCGGTAACACGCGGCCCGCGGGCCGCATGCGGTTCGCGGACGTCTTACTTGCGGCCCGTGAATTTGTATAAATCAGTTACCTATTTAGCTACTTTGTAGTTTTCATTTCTTAATGATTTACGGTGTTTATTTTTCTTAACTATAAATCCCAAATATATAAACATAATGTAAGTATAAAGCCGGGTATCCTGCGCGTGTTTTTATATAAAAACATCGCAACAAAGAGGCCATTTGTGTATGCAAACACGATATTTTGTATGAAAGTAAATGTTTATGTGTAAGGTTTTTTGTGTAATGTTTCGAAAAAACACGCGCAGGATACCCGGCTTTACGTGTACGAACGAAATTCCGTATATTTTAACAATTTTTTTTTTTTGGGATTTGACCAATTATACGCAGGTATATTGGGCTTCTAGGGTTAATATCACAAGTGCGGCCGCCTTTAGTTTATTTTGCTACCTTGTGGCCCTTGCTAGCCAAAAGGTTGCCGACCGCTGTATTAAAGCAATGTTGTTGAGCACTACCTATTGTATATGTGTATATACATATCATTTGTAATCACATTCTCAAAAACAGCTCTAACGATTTCTATGAAAGTTGCAATATAGGTTTATGGGGGTGAAAAATTGATCTAGCTAGGTCTTATTTCTGGGAAAATTCATTTCCTCTATTTTCACAGCCTCAGGAATATGACGTTGGTATACCTGGACGATATGTTTATCTATTTTCACCCGAGCAGAGCTCGGTCGACCAGTAGTGCTATTCTGTAACCATCTCACCGTGTTATCTTAGGTGAAGTGAGCGTGGAGTGAGCTGTCAGTTGCTAAGGATTGACACTATTGGCAGCTCACTTCACCTAAGTTATCACGGTGAGATTTTTACAGAATAGCACTACTGGCACTTATAATGTTAAGTTAGGGTAATTCATTGTTTATCAAAATGAATACTTTTCCTGTTGACAGCGATACGGACGAATTTTTTGATGCCCTATGATTCTTTTCCTTCTTTTATAAACACATGTACATGTTGTTATTATTATTTTAAGTCTGTTAGCTTATATATTATATTCCGAAATAAATAAATTCGAATAGAAAAAACAATTAGCTGACCCAGCTTAGGGAGCTAAATGAATACCAACTTAAATTATCCGTGTGTTCGAATCACAACAGTCAATTTTGGACAGTTGTATGAATGGCTATAACACGTCAAATTAACGGAGTGTGTCAATTAATTTCCCTTACTGTACTACGAAGGCATATGACAGTTACGTCGTGAATATTTAAAAGTTAAAAAACAAAACAGTGGCACTCCGGGAGTGCCGACAGAAGTGAAAACATGAACAAGATCGCCTTGGTGGAAGAAAAATACTTGTATCGAAAAATACTTGTATATTGGTCCGTAACCTTTTCTAAATAAAGAGCACAATCGCGTATGTAAAAAAATACTTTCAATACCTTTAAAGTAAAAATACTTGCATAGAACATTGATCCGTAACGTAATATAAATAAAGAGCACAATCGCGTTTACAAAAATTAGGTTTCGGTAACGGTGTCGCGAGTTCAATTGTTTTTTCCCATCTCAAAAATGCCCAACGCGCCTAAAGAAGTTTTTACTTCATAAAAACGATTTTTACGGTGAAGATCTTCGATGTATTTGTAACCTTATAATTACTTTACGATTCTTCATATTTAAATAGAGAAGAGAGTCCCTTTATAAAAATTTCTACATAAGAGACCCTACAAAAAAATATTCATTCAAAAAAATACCAAAAAGCAACGTCCAATTTTGCAAATTAAATAAGAATTTTGAAGCCCTCTTTAGCGAACAATTTCCTCCATTTAAAGATACTAAAGTATTGGAAAGCATCCTTATTAAATTATAAAAAAGAAGCAGTTTTACGTCTCCTGTGTTTACCATCTTCCCCTTGAAGAGGGTGGCCCATGGGAAAATAATTAGTTCACAAAGTTTCCTATTAAAATTCGGTTTATTTAGCCATTAAGCCATTTGACGACGTATAAACCGTTTTGCCTAAATATTAAGATTATGCTGTATATTTAAAGGAGTTTTTGATTTGTTTGTTTGTGGTGCAACTTGTCGTTTTGAGCGACTATCTATTTAAGGGTACATACGCTGAAGAAAATCGTTATTTTTTTTCTATTTTGTAATTGAATTTTCAATACGTGCTACTCATAGATAAATCAATATTCAATGTATTTGTGTATGCTTGCCGATTTCAATCTGCCTGCCTAGCCTTTTCCCAACTATATTGGGGTCAGCTTCCAGTCTCACGGGATGCAGCTGAATACCAGTATGTTACATGGAGCGACTGCCTATCTGACCTCCACAACCCAATAACTGGGTAATACGATACCCCTTGGTAAGACTGGTTGTCAGACTTTCGGGCTTCTGACGACCCGTAACGACTGTCAAAGATCCACGAATGACAGCCGGGACCAACGGCTAAACGTGTTTTCCGAGGCACGGAGGAGTCTCGGTATGTAGAAATGGTCACCCATCCACGGACCAACCCCGGCAAGCGTAGCTTAACCTGACAGACCGACCCGAGCGGCTGTTAGTACTTAGCCACGAGCTCCTCTTTGTGTAGGCTTGCCGATTTGTGAAATTAAATTGAGATGATTTTATTTTCTGTAAATATGTTTGTTTTAATATTTTTTAATATTTTAATAAAAACTAGATGAGGTCGGACATAAATAAATTGTCTGTCAGAAAAATATGATGTAAGTTGAAAAACAGAATCTTGATGCTGATAGACCCCTTATTTTTAAACGTTTCGATATTAATATTACAAAAAAATCGTTTTACAAAAATAGTTTTTTGTATATTTAATATTACCAATAAAATTTAGTTAAAAACTAGTGGTCTACTTTTGTAATATATATTTCAACTGCCCTATTTACATTCTAAAATAAGTTTACAACTTGAACCGCTTGCAGAGTCTCTCTAGGGAGATTAGCAGCTTATTTAGTCTCACTTCAATATTCATGGTTTGTTTGCTAAACTCCGCTGTAAGAATGTTCAGGGACTTAAGAAACTATGTCAGAAGCTACGGAGTTTGTCTTCTGACGAAATTTATAATGTGTTTTAATATTAAAATTTTAAGGGGGAGTTCGATTAAGTTTGGAAGTATTAATAGGGATTTTGATAGTGGGAGTTTTTTTATTGTTTTTTTCTATACTAATACTAATATTGTAAAGAGGTAAAATTTGTTTGTTTGTATGTATGTGATTGACTCGCTGGTCTCAGAGTGCACTCTGCGACAAGCGCTCGGTGTGGCAATACGCTGTGTTCGGGTTCGCGACAAGTCAATCGTCATCCTGAGGATGCCTCGTTGAGAGGCGAAACACGTGTCGATTTCTTACAGGGTTTTTATAGCTCTTTAGAAATAGCTAAGCGGAACAGGTTACTAAATATAACAACGTCTATTGTATTTTATAATGGTTTTCCGCAAGGTCACGCCTGAATCAATTAACTATCTTTCTCATAGGAGGTTTTTCTCACCAAAATGGTGAAAAGGAAACTTTGCTATAATACGTGAACGAATTGCTGATCGAAGTACGTTGTTGCGCTCAAAAGGCTGCCGACATTCACAATTAATAAAACAATAAACTCAGTTAATTTCCTCACCCACAAAATAAAAAAGCGTATTCACAAATTAATAGAGTGACGTTTAGAATATGATTATCAACCCTTCTCCTCATTGTCTGTCACAATTATAACCCTTGCGCGCTCGCGTGACAAATGTGCGCCTAAATCGAGGTACGTGACTTTCATTATTCAGTGAGGATTTTTTTATGAGGCATATTTTGAATACCTCGTTACGTTAGGTAGATAATTTAAAACGCAAAAGATGCAATGTGGTAGATGTACGCTAGTTTGCTTGAATGAATCAATCGATCTGCTTACGCCAACTGTATTGGGGTCCACTTTCAGTTTAAATGATACCTCTCTCCCCCCCTCCTCGTGTTCTGGTTCACGACAAGTCCATCGTCATCCTGAGGATGCCTCGTTGAGAGGTGAAACACGTGTCGATTTCTTTAAGGAGTTTTTTATGGCTCTTTAGAAATAGCTAAGCGGAACAGGTTACTAAATATATTTACGCCTATTGTATTTTACGATACCCCTCGGTAAGACTAATTGGTAGACTTTCAGATTTCTGACTACACGTGACGACTGTCAAAGATTTACAAATGACAGCCGGGACCAAAGGCTTAACGTGCTTTCCCAGGCACGGAGGGGTCTCGATATGTTATGATGATCACCCATCCGCGGACCAACCTCGGAAATTCACTTGAATGAATCAATGTGTGTTAATTGATTGACTTGTTGTTTCATGATTATACTTAAGAAAAATACAGACAATTGCAGCATCTTGTTTCAATGACTTTTAAATTGGATTGTGGAAAATTTGCCGAACCTCAAGTATGGTGTTACAACATGGTGATAAGGGAACCTTACAAGATATTTTTCTTTAGTGAAAATTTATCATATTGTGTGTCAAATGTAGCTTGGAAAAAGCTTGAATTCAAACGTCGTCGTCAACTTTGAAGTTTATAGAAATTGCCAATAGGAATTTCATCACCACGAACACAATACGCTCTTAAGAAGCCACTGAGGGCAATATCATACAGCAGCAGTAACAAAAACAGCAATAACCATTCCTGTTTTCAACCCTACAATACACCCCCTAGGTCTCACAGTCAAAAATATCATCCAGAATTTCTTAGCTATCTTAAAAGCAGGCAATTTAATTTCATGCATCCTGATTCCAAATAGCATCCCCCAAGGATGCTCCCCTAAGCGTAATATCACATTAGAGGGGTAATTATACTCATATTTGTGTTTGGGGTCCAGTGGGGGTGAAGGGGGGTCTTCACAAAACGGCCGAAAACCTTTCGCTTTCCTTTTGGACGTTTCAAAAGCTAATTTGTGCAGAATTTTATGGAATTGGGTTTTATTTTCTTATTAGTTGTTCAGGGTTTAGGGGTGTAGGGGTTGTCTTGAATATGTCTGGTTTTTATGAGGAAGATTTTTTGTTAATTAGAATAATACTAACACTTTTGTGGCAATAGCATACTCCAATTTATTAAAAGTTAATTTCTAAATTCATAATCGAATTACGAGCTTAGATACTTTTTGGTGGACTTCTGAACTTTGACGAATATATAGTCAAATCTGTGTTTTCATAAGCATAAAAAAGGACCTCCAGTGTCTGTCATGAAATTATTTGACTAAAGTCATTTCTAGAAAGACTGTCTTAAAGCACATTAAATTCTTTATGGCAAGTTCCATATTGTTTTGTCTTTTGTCAAACTAAGGCAAGTCGGAAGCCAGTGTGCCAGGAATCAGTTTTGCAACACAGCCTAATTTTGTATCTAGGTTACATCCTACCTCGTGAACCGAGCCAACTTTTACATAAGCCTGAACAAGGAAAACTTTCCTAAGTAGAGCAGTGTTGGCAAAATACCGGATCTGCCACATATCTGTATATATCTGGGTTTCGTATAAATAACGTAAATACGTTAAGCGGGGAAGAATAATGTTTGTTGGATAAACTACTTACGAAGATACTAATGTATGGCGCTCTTGTGGATATTTATTTGTTTTTTTTGAGGCTTTCTATATGTGCCTGCGTTTAGGTAAAGGGTTTATTTAAATGTCTATGGTTAAAGGACGGTTTTTTAGATTTACAAAACGTTGCTTTGACATCATTATTATATCTAGTAATTGTGTGTCGTTTTTAGTAGCTAGGTATAATGAAATGAAATTGTTTATTCTGTAAATAGGATATCGGAATCACTTTCACACGTCATTAAAAAAAATAAGCTAGATGATCGGCGTTTCCTATCTGACTACTCTGAGAAGGAAGGCCGAAACAAACTTAGAGGTCTCTTTTAAAGTCCAGGCTTAATCTTGGTCAGATCATGTGAAGCTATGTAGGTAGATAAGTGTCTAAAATAGTCTTTTGAAGAATGAACCACACGATTTGAGTGGACCTGTCCAGTCAGTGCAAGCATTTGTCAGTAATAGTGCAGCTCAACTCAGAACTTAAGGAGCTCAACAACTATATCGTTTCCCAACGCTGTGCGTCTCCTCATTGTCCTTCCTAACGTGCCTGTTTTGAGGAATGACGAGCCTTTTTTTTTTTGGGTGGGAAATCATCAAATAACTTCTCCCGCTCTGGGCGGAGCGTGAGGGCGTGTCAGACTCTTACTGACTAAAACCTACCCGTGTTCCTTCAGTTGCCGTGTTGCCAGGGGGGCCACGATTTCCCTATCGGTTTTCTTCGAACCCCCGGCAGGCATTGGCCCTAGCGGACCCCGTCAATTCTGCTGACAACTCTTTGAGGCGCGCGTGGAACACAACGCGCCGTCGACCCGGGCTTGGTCCTTATCGGACGGCAAGCTGCCCATTGCTCACAGTCCGCAAGCCCGCGCTTACGGTGGCCGGAAATCTTCTTGTGATTCCCGACGCCCAGGGCGTCTCCTCCTGCGGCGGTTAGAGGCGCGAGGGCGCGAAATTTGCCTCTCCCTCACGCGCTCCGTCTCCTCCTTCGCGAGCATTACTGCTTCGCAGAAGGAGGTGACGGCCTCCCATTTCCTCTCGCTCCGTAGCATGGCCCGAATCAGGGCCGGACGCGAGAGGTCACCGCCGCCGATCGCTTCTACGAGGACACGGCGATGCCCTGCCCAAGCCGGGCAGATCTCCACCGTATGCTCCACCGTGTCCTCCGGGCGATCCACACAGTGATGACACCCGGGCGTTTCCTCCCGCTTTATCCTGAACAGGTACCTCCCGAAACAGCCGTGTCCGGTGAGCACCTGTGTCAGGCGGAAGGTGAGGACGCCGTGGCGACTCTCTAGTCACTCCTCAAAGAGGGGTCTTATCGCCGCAATTGAGCCTGCCTGTCTAGTCATGACGTCCGGTCGTCACAGCTTCAATGGTCCGTAATGATTTGTGTTAAACTACACAAAAGTATCTTTAACTTTTTAACCGACTTCCAAAAAGGAGGTTATATGTTCGTAGCGTATGTTTGTTTTTTTTTTATGTATGTTCACCGATTTCTCCGTCCCTTGTGGACCAATTTTGAACATTCTTTTTTTGTTTGAAAGGGCTCTCAAATTGATCCCATATAAATTGATAGTTTTTGAGTTAGCTACGAAATACTATTGTTTTCCAACTCAGTATGTAGATTTTATGATAAGTTCCTGTCACTGGTAGCAGGTAGTGGTGTTCAGTATTCGAATGTGTAGTGGTGTTCAGTATTCGTGTGGTAGGTACCACAACTAAAAAGAGAAAAATAAAAACATTTTACAAAAAAAAAAAAAAAACCGACTTCCAAAAAAAACACTACAAAGTGAAAAATAACTTTAATTTCGGAAGTCAGTGGCAAACAACGAAAAAACAAAACCCAAGACACCGACTTTCGAAATTAAAGTTATTTTTCACTTTGAAGTGTTTTTTTTTGGAAGTCGGTTGTTTTTTTTTTGTAAAAAGTTTTTTTTCAAAATTTTCAAATGATGACAATTAAAGTTTATCTAGATTTTAATATTATAACATAACATCACGCCTTGTTTCCCCGAAGGGTTGGGCAGAGGTGTCCCTGTAGCAGGTACACCCACATTTCGCCAGTTATGTTTAAGTCCCATGTAATAGGGGGCGAGCCTATTGCCATCAACCGGGCACAAATCCAGACTCCGAGCTACTACTGAGAAATTTTAGATAGAAAAACCCAATAACACTTTGCCTGACCCGGGAATCGAACCCAGGACCTCATGCTCAGCAGTAGCGCTTGCGACCATTGGACCAATAAGGCCAGTTGGATTGTTGCACGAGGTTGTTGGCATTTTAATATTATGTTATTTATTTAAATGTTAACAGTCAACATTTTATTCGACCCAAAGAGAAAATACCACAGCATTAGTGGATAATAAAACAACACAGTGGTGCCGATTCCCTTGTTCACAAACTAAACTAAATTTAAGTTCAGTGCATCTTTTTCTTTCTATTTCATTAAGAAAAGGACAGAAGATAAATTTTAGTTTAGTCCTGTCAAATTATTCAGCGCTTGACGTAAATTGACGTAATTTTAGTCGGCATGTTTTTAATCACGTCTAAACTTGTATGGAGAGTGACAGGCGATGATTAATTTGACAGGACTAAACTAAAATTTATCTTCTGTCCTTTTCTTAATGAAATAGAAAGAAAAAGATGCACTGAACTTAAATTTAGTTTAGTTTGTGAACAAGGGAATCGGCACCATTATCGACCAAAGCGTTGATCTTAACTGAGCTATATCTATAAAAATTGAAAGCTTTGAGTCGAACTGTCAAAACACCAGCTTAGAAAACCAACAATATTGTATGAGGAACATTCGGAAAATGTTTGTAAGGCGAAGTTAGTATGTTTTTACGAGCGAATATATACATTTATATGTGTGTGTGACTTCCCTGGATTCTAAACGGACATTCAGCAAGGAATGGGTAAGATATTTTTATGTGGTTTGTTGTTATATTATTTTCAGTGATGTTTTTCTGTTATGTAATGTCGTTATGTCTTGTTGGGTTGTAAAGTTGTTTATAAATTGACGCAGCTGTAGGCTCTAGAAAGGAAATGTCAGTATGAGGAGTACTCGTCAATTTACTTATGTCAAATGTATTTCCTTAAGTAGTGAAATTTAATATTCAGGGTGTTTGGCAGAACGTTGAACATACGAAAATGGTGGATAGGTGGGGTCATCTGCTACTTACTCAGCCCTAATTTATTTGGCCCTGGCCCCCTGGATATTTTTTTTTATGCCGGTTGAAATTAGGATTTAAATATTTTTTAAATCTTTCTGTTATAAGAATCTGCCAATATTAAAGATTTAAAAAAAAATGCCTGTTTTACCCATTTTTTTTAATAAAAATTACACTTTAAAGTTAAGAAAGTTGTGAAACTAGTAGAAAGCAAAAAAAAAAATTTTAATATCCAGGGCGCCAGGGCCAAATAAATTAGGGCTGAGTAAGTAGCAGATGAGCCCACCTATCCACCATTTTCGTATGTTCAACGTTCTGCCAAACACCCTGTATGTTTTGCTATTGTTTTCATGTTTATTTTAGTTTTAGTGTTTTTTTTTATTGTTGTATTTCCTGTGCGTGTCACAAATAAAATATTTTGCTTTCTTTCTTTAATAATTTTTGATGGATTCACATATTTACAGTTTTTAAAACTGTAGTTACTAAGTAGTAAGCAGTTGTTTTTGTAGTAGGTAACTATTTTAGTAATTAGTCAGCACGGTTTATTGCAACGTCCAAATCGCAAAAAGTAAAAAATCAATCTGCCAAGCCTTTTCCCAACTATATTGGGGTCGGCTTCCAGTCTAACCAGATGCAGCTGAATACTAGTATTTTACATGGAGTGACTGCCTATCTGACCCCCACAACCCAGTAACTGGGTAATACGATACCCCTTGGTAAGACTTTCGGGCTTCTGAGGACCCGTAACGACTGTCAAAGATCCACGAATGACAGCCGAGATCAACGGTTTAACGTGCTTTCCGAGGCACGGAGGAGTCTCGGTATGTAGAAATGGTCACCCATCCACGGACCAACCCCGGCAACCGTAGCTTAACCTGACAGATCGACCCGAGCGGCTGTTGGTACTTAGCCACGAGCTCCTCAAATCGCAAAAAGTGTTAACCATAATATCCGCTTGAGACTCTTTGGTTGTATCATATCACAAACCATAGACTCACTTAAGTTTCTATTCTAAGAACCTCGCTACCCCTCTAAACACTACTTATTCAAATCCATAACGTACTTACTAACCCATCCACATCCTTCGTACAATAAGTACCGTCTCCTCAAACACACAAATATTACCCTTCGACCTTTTACAGGAGCAAATCCAAACCGGAACCTTGCAGGGGTCGCAAACAACGATAATAATCCGGACGAAGTTACGAACGGCCAAATAGACATTGGTACCCAATTAAATGGCTCCCAAGTTGTGTGTATAGGACTCTTTGATACAGACCATGCTGGACGTCTTTTATTTGTATGGAATTCGATTTTATTGGTGTAGGTGTACGATCCATGCGTTTTGATTGGCTATTTGGCTATAAATCGGATGATAAACGCTTGTTACGGATTCGTTTTTTGAATTTTTGCTAAGCTGTCTGTACTGGTTGGCACTTAATGAAATTGTGCGTTTTTTTAATTCTTGCTGCGATGAAATGTGAAATATTAATTGGATTAGGAGTGCATTCGTTTTTGATCGATGTTTCGATGTGATTTTAAGAGATGAATCGTCACTACCACAACTATTAATAGTTTTTATTTATTACAGCATGGAAGACTTACAGATAAAAAAACATAAAAAAGGGAAACAATAGTTGACAGAAAGCCAATTACAAGTCTTCGCGTTTAGACTTATAATAGAATTTTTATATGAAACTCAGGTATAAAATGCCATGGTTTATAAGAAATACAAAACAAATAAGAACTTACGAAATTAGACCGCGGGAAGGGACTTAGGTACCTCTTACCTAAGTCCCTCTTTGCAACTTAAAATACAATACAGTAAAATTGAGAATACAGACTTGAAGAATGAATAGTAAAAAACCATGTTTGTATCGTAAAACTTGAATGTAACAACATAACATCACGCCTGTAATCCCCGAAGGGTTAGGCAGAGATGTACCTATAGTACACCCACATTTCGCCAGTTATGTTTAACTTGAACGTAATATTACAAAAACATATTATCCGACCTCACCTCCGACCTCATCTAGTTTTTAAAATATGATTGACGTGTAAAAGTGTTTGTAGGTACACACCTACTTACAGAAATAAAATCATTTATCATTTATACCTTCACCCATTTCACACGCCAAAATTTCAAGTCTAGCACTAACAATAATTGCCCCCTCACCACAGTCAGAAATAACAACAGATAATATTATCTTTAATTCTCATTTTTGCTAGACTAGAATCCATCTCTGCATGGCTGGGGGCTAGCAATATCCTGCGAGACCTCTCAAAGCAAACTGGGAAGCGTCCGAGCGGGGAAAAACACCTACGAGGAGTGTGTGAGTTCGGGTAGTGATGGCGCGTTTGATGCTGTTACGAATTTCTTAGTGAAAATGTTGTGACCATGTTCTATGTTATAGGGTTTGGTTTCCGCACTTAGTCCGTCAGGTGGACCATTGTGCGTGGGCCATAGCGGCAGTTTATTTATTTATTTATTTAAAGGCTTACCAACTAAACACATACACAGCATTAACCCAAAGTCTCTGTCAAATGTAGATCACGCATGTAACCAGCCCACCTCCTTTCAGAAGATAATTAAATCTCCTGGTCTGTTCAGAACATCTGTGTAAGATCTGGGTGATCCGAGGTTTTCTGTTCTAATCTGGGTGACGCCTGTGCATTCAAAGAGCACGTGCGCAACTGTCTCTGTTCTGCCTCCATGCACGCCCTGCACAGAGGACTGTCCAAATCGTGTGACTTGTGTAGTTGTAATGGTCATAATATTAACTAACTTAGAGCGTTACGTTATTAACTGTAAAATATTTCGATAATTTTAAATGTAATTTAGATACATACGCTACGCACGTCAATTTTATGAGGTCTTTCTAATGAGGTGTTGTATTTTGGTAAGAAAATACCAATAAATGTAGTTCAGTTTATTTAAAAACTTAAGCTATCTAATTGTCTGGCTGTCATAATGCAGTCACCTACATAAATGCTCGTTTATGGAAAAAAAGTTTGGTATTTATTGGTAAAGCATTCTATATTTATATTAGGGGTAGTGTTTGAGATCACAGTTTATTTTGCCGGTCATGATATTTTAGGATAAAGAAAGAAATAAAGAAAAATATTTTATTTGGGACACGCACAGGAAATACAAACAGTAATAAAAAATAAATTAAAAAGGACCATTTTAAAACTTAACAACAAAAATAATAAAGACCAGTGCAAGGCCAAAAAGCTCCTACCTCAGCATAATGCTGCGATATTTAAAAAAACATACCGCAGCGCTGATATTCTGATACGGCCTGCTATGATGGTACGGACATCCCTACGGCCATATATATAAATACAACTAGGGGACATAACAAAAAAAAAACCGGCCAAGTGCGTGTCGGACCACGCACAATGAAGGGTTCCGTAGTTGGGATGAATTTATCCCAAACACAAACTTAACTTTGTAGTTGATAAACATGTTCTCCCATACGGAATGTATGGGAAAACATGTTTTTGCAACTGCAAAGTTAAGTTGGTCGATTATTACTCGATAACTAGTAAAGCCAACTTAGCTGTGATAGTTTTTCTTTTAATTTCGTTATATAAACTACTGCTATGATTTTTTTCACACATCCAAAACCAACCATTTAGCTGGCAGGGGGGGGGGACACTTGACTCTAACAAAAATTAGCAGTTTAAAGCTTAATATTTTGCAAACGGATCCCTGAATCCAAAAATGGTTTCCACAAACTCATAATGTTTTTGTAATACCTTTCCAATGATACCCCACACTATGGGATAAAAAAATAAAACATCACCACTTAACGTGTATGGGAGGTACCCTAAAAAAAATGTTTTTCATAATTTTGTTTTACCACTTTGTCGGCGTAATTAATATGTATACTTATGTCAAATTACAGCTTTCTAGTACTAAGGGTCTCGGAGCTAGACCGCGGACAGACAGACAGACAGACAGACCAGACAGACAGACAGACAGACGGACATGACGAAACTATAAGGGTTCCTTGTTTACTACGGAACCCTAAAAAACAATATAAATTCCTACTTCACATAGAATGGGAGTGACTAACACAAGATAACCAAGCTCAAGTGTCAAGGCAGTTTGGTATCCAACACGCTGTCATCAACTCGAGTCCACCAACAGTCCAACATCCAAGTTTAAGTGCAAATGTAACCCTTTAGAAACGTTTGAAGCAACGTTTGCTTAGGACCAATTAATTATTGAAATCGTTTTAATTTATATTTGCTTAACCATCCTCTTGGATGCAGTTTAACCCTGCTTCTATAAATGGACCTTATTTTTATTTGATTTGGCGATGTTATTACTGGGGTACGATTTAAAAGGAGATTGGACAATTATGAAAAAGCATAAATTAAATGAAAAAAAAAAAAAAAATGGTAAATCAGTTAGAGACAGCACATCCAACCGGCCGGCCATATTGTATTTTTTTGTATAATATTATTGCCAAAGAGCAAAATCCGTAAAATGTTGAAATAATTAAACCATAATAATAAATACAGGGAGCATATTAATTTAATAACGCGCAGTCAAACTTCAAAAGCAAACACAAAATTAAAATTTAAAACTCCCAAACATATTCTTCCCCATCTTTCAAGTAGATAAAGTAATTTTGCGTCTCTTTTATATGGTCGGCGAAAATTTTATTAAAGCCAGCACACTCACTTTCTTCATAATACAGATTAAGATAAAAATTGAGTTGACGTTCGGCCGTCGCCGCGTCGTCGGGCGGAGTCGGGAGGACTCGGGAGCGATATTTTTTTAATTTTCTCAAACAAGATCTTGAAATTCGATTATTTTGTTGCGTCTCGTTGTTATTAAATTTTGTTTCGCTATGGGGGGTAGTACCGTACTTATTTGTTTATGACGTGACGGCATTTCGATACTTTGTTCGTACTTAAATGTATGGGAGGCAAATTGGAAGTGAATTTGACGTTTAATCTTGGCTTGTGTGGTGAAGGCAGTCTGAAATTGTTATAGTTAATATATTTTGGTAAATAAGCGTATATTTATCACAGTTAATAATAATAAGAGCAGCTTCATAATATTACATTTGCTCATTATTTGCAAACTGTATTTCAATTCACAGCAATTTATATTTCACTGAATAATTTAAATGAATGTTCCAATTTCCAGGTAGAATATTATTCAGTAAACAAACCTTGTTTTCGAGTAAATTTCCACCATATTTGGCCACGATAACTCTATTTGAGTTGACCCAATTTTGATAACGAAATCAACCGACAAATAACTTGAAATTCTCACGAAAACATCAACTTAAAACGCTAAACCGAACAATATCAATTGTTCCTCACATAAAACCTATAAGTTTACACAAAGAAAAATTTCCCGAACACAGGAGGAAAATAAAAAAAAGTTTTTAACGATGAAACCGGAAACTTCCCACCTAAGCTGCGCCAAATAATTGTAAAACCTACAAAGCAGTTACAATCGTGCTCTCCATTACTACAAAGAACATTAAATATATTTTTTGTTCTCTCTCCACTGAAATTTCAGCTCCTTTCTTTTAATTTCTACCCCAGTTTCCCTCTGACTTTATGAAATAAGTTTTTTTTTTAACAAGATTACGTTTTATGAGCAAGAAATTGAAGGATAACGAATTTCGAAGCGCCAGTGCAGAGTTACGTACTTTTTTCTATAGGCTGAATGTTTTTTGTCTTTGACTTGCGTTCCTTTTTTAACTTTTTAAGAGGATAAGCTACTTAGGCTCATATTTGTCTATTGTGCAAAAATGCGGGGGAAGAAATATTTGAAAGTGGAATTGTTTTTGAAGCCCCTTTGTTTGATATGCAATATTGTTTGATGTATATTATCTTCAAAAAGTAAAAGCAAGAAATTGTTCAAGTACGCGATTTAAATTTTCCGTTTTTGAGAGCTATATCGTGATATTTACTAAAAGTATTTACATTTATTGAATTCCAAAAACAATGCAAAACAATTTTTTTTTAATTTATTATGTTTAAATATGTATATAGTTGTTAATTTTTTAACAAACAACAATGTCAATAATCTAAATTAGTCAGCACCTCAACTTCACCAAACCGGCGACTCCCAAATCAAATTATCGGTTCCTAAATTCAAATCAATTCCTTTCCCCAATATGCAAAGCATTCATCCCTCACCCTTCTGCATGTATTATTGCTCATATACACTAAACTTCACCGTTTGCCTAAACTATGAATCCGTCAACCATAATCTGGTGGGCAGGGACATAGAATAAGAAACTGCAGACGCGACATTCCCGCATTAAATAAATAAATAAGTCATTTTTAACCGACTTCCAAAAAGGCGGAGGTTGTATGTTCGTAGCATGTTTTTTTTTTGTTTTTTTTTTTTTGTATTACCACCGATATCTCCGTCATTTGAGGACCGATTTAAAAAAATATTTTTTTGTTTGAAAGGATGTGCTCTCAAGTTGGTCCCATATAAATTTTATTAACTTTGCTTGGATAGTTTTTGAGTTAGCTGCAATAATACGTATTTTTTTCCCACTTAGTATGTAGATGATATGATAAGTTCCTGTCACTGGTATCAGGTAGTGGTATTCGAATATGTGTGGGGTAGGTACCACAACAAAAAGTGAAAAATAAAAACTTTTTACAAAAAAAAAAAAATAACCGACTCGAAATTAAAGTTATTTCTCATTTTGTAGTGTTTTTTTTTAAGTCGCTTATTTTTATTTCAGGAATAAAGCCTGTTCTGTGTACTAGCAGGAGTGTAACAATAAAAACAGTTGCAGAAAGGAGGGAAAACAAATTTTTCGATCGCAGAGCACTCTCTAATGCTTCACATTATGAGTCGTGCAAAACACGAGATAACAGTCTGAACTGCACACTAATAGCGTAACTTATTTTCGTAAACGATTATGACTAATTTGTTTCATTTTGACAGTTCAACAACATTCATTGCGTTATTTACGTTGTTGAGCAGATTTTTTTCCCAATTTATGAAGCAATGGATCAGCAATCTGTTTCAAATTGAAACAAATTGTGATTGATTGTGTATTACGCAATTAGGGTACAGGTTCGTACCAAGGTCTAAGCAGAGTCGTAGCAGTCTTAGCTGGGTCATAGCAGATTCGTAGCTGAGTGGTAGCAGATTCGTAGCTGAGTGGTAGCAGATTCGTAGCTAAGTGGTAGCAGATTCGTAGCAGTTTTGTAGCATAGTCGTAGAAGGGTCATAGAAATTTCGTAGTAAGGTCGTAGTAAGCAGCGGTAGGTGATTATTTCGGTGGCAACCGTGCACGCACAAACGAAAATACATGAGTTGCGTATCTCTGCAGTTTTCTTATTCTATGGCAGGGGCTAGGCTAGACAGATTATCATATCGCATGAATATTTTATAAGACGGTGTGATTCAATTAGACGGCGGTTCGAATGCGCAGACAGCAACGAGAGTTACTGAATAATGTAGATAAGTTAAAGTTTTGAGTTTTATTTTATTTTTTAATGAATTTTGTGGGCGGTGGAGGTTGAACGAATTATAATTTTATTTTGTTTAATTGAAATATAATTTCATCGACATTTTTTGTGTTTTTGTATAGTTTATCCTAGGTGCCATCCTATTGTTGGTCACGTGATGTAGAATTCTAGTTTGTTCTATGTGAATGGTTAATACCGGCCACTGTTTATATTGTCTCTGAATTACAAACACCAAATGTAGCTATATAGAAAATCTGCCATAGCATATTGAGGCTCACGATATTTTTTTTGACGTGATAACGTCGTATAAATCGATGAACGCCGGCTGCACGCACGGAAAAGTGTCACGTTCCGCCTGAGCCGAGCGTGCAAGCGAGAGCGCGGAACAAGTGATAGATAGGCACGATCGGCCTAAGTGTTCGGCTTGTGACATTTTCACGTAAAATTATCGTCCGTAAACCGACTTTACAGACAACCAATTTTTTTTCAATCGTCAACGTCGTCAAATACGAAAAGTCATTAAAAAATATAATGGCATGCATACGCAGCTTCTCGTTGATCTTTTTAATCTTAACGCTAGTTATTTTAAAACAAAATTCAACAATTGAAAAAAACAACTATATTTCAATGAAGATTTGTAATTCCTATCTGATTTAATTATTGTATGATTTATTTATTGATTGATATGACACTTCAGCGACTTACTTACTAGAACATACACAAATAAAAATCATATACAGTTTTAGGTATTGTATGTTTATTGCAGAAGTGCACAGCACTAGCAGAGAACTTAATGATAAAAGGACGTGTAAGATACCGTTAGTTTGAGTTACATATATAGGTTACAGTGGAGTTTCTTGCCCATTCTTCTCCATACGAAAACTACCTTTTGGAAGGGGCGACTAGAATCAATTTTATTATTTTGTAATTTTTGACGTTCAAAAGTGCCATACATGGGCCTATTTGAAATAAATGATTTGACTTTGACTTTATTTATTTATTTAGTTAATACTTCAAGCACAGAAATGTACAGAGGCGGACTTAATGCCACAGGCATTTTCTACCAGTCAACCTTTGGGTGATGCAGAGACAAACTGTGGTAGGTGCAATTACGGAAATGGAGGAATAAAAATAAAAAAATACTCAAATATAAGGATACACATATACTTATTAAAAACTATAAATATAATATATAGGCCTAATTACATATATAAAATAAACACAAATAAATAAAACGACTGACTGACTGATTGACTTTACAAAATAAAACGAAAATGAGCTGTGTTCACAAATACGATGGAAATTATACAGGGTGGCAGGTACATCGACGCGAAAACTATTACCATGGATTCAGTACATGATTCTGAATTTTTCTTAGGTTATTGTTTTTTAAATCTGCTATTTCATAGAAAAGTGCAGTACCTACTACGAGGTCAAAATGTATGGAACAGCAGACTTTTTAAAAAATAACCGACGAAAAATTTCAACACAGGGGGGTTCAGAATCATGTACTGAATCCATGGTAACAGTTTTCACGTCGATGTCCCTGCCACCCTGTAGAAATATTTAACAAAAAAGAAAACAAATATAATTGAATTAATCATTTTTAATATTATAAATGCGAAAGTGAGTTTGTTTGATTGTTACGCTAAAACGGCTGAACAGATTTGAATAAAATTTGGCACATGGGTAGATAATGACCTGGATTAGGAGATAGGATACTTTTTATCTTGATATTCGCACGGAATCGAGACTTATAAGGGTGAAATCGCGGGGAACACCTAGTTAATTGGTATCTGAATTTACATTCAGATACCAATTATTGTTAATTAATAAATGACAATGATAAAGAATCTCCACAATAAAATAAAAACAAAGTTACAACAATGCTTTATATTCGCACATAAATTGCGAAATAAAACAAATGTATTCAAGTTCGCCCAACAATAAGGAAGTCGACACAAGTACGGATGTACATGGCGTCCAACATACATACAGTGTACAGTAGTAGGTTGTCGTGTGTGAGCATCCTAACATCGCCGTTTGTACAATGAGTACAGAACGAATTGTGTGTACTCATACCAGCTCAGTTTTATGTACAGAGATTTACGATGCGTAAGTTATAAGAGGAAGCGATGAAAGGAGAGACATCAGTGTGAGTCCTTATAATGTGCACATATCGAAATGATGGAATCTTTGCTTAATTTTATCGACGAAAATAATGTTTAAAAAAAATCTAAAAAATAATTGAGAAATTTTACGATTATTGTGAAAAAAACATGTTTATTTTCAATCGAGGGTAGTTTTTTCCACAATTTTAATTTCATGAGGACGCCTAATTACTTCCAATCATTATGGAGTTTGTTTTATCGCGATAGATCATTTAGTTTAAAAGTTACATAGTTTAGTAAAAAAAAAAAAACTTGTGGCACTCGGGGACTGCCGCGGTAAAGCTATTGCATAGCATTTGTAACCTCCATACTTCCTATTTGTCAACGCTACACTTGGGATGATGACGTGATGACATAAAATAAAAATTACGTTCCCATGACAACATCACGTTGTCATGGGAACCGTCATTACATGGTAGGCGGAGTGGGGGGTGTTAGGTTTTTTTCGTTACCGAATTTCTTGATTCGGTCGCCGCGCTCAAAGCCCGCGATAAAAGCTATGCAATAGCTTAAAAGTTTTTTTTAAATATTTTTTTCCGTTGATAAAATTAAGTATAGATTTTAGACATTTCGATATGTGCACATTATAAAGATTCACACTGTATAATACAAGTAAGGAATTACTTATTTGTACCATTCTTGAGTGGGATTACAATAAGTGTCTTGCCAGTTCCAATCGTTTGACTGAAATAGTTCTGTTAAGGCAATAACTTGACATGGTATTTGCCTAGCCTTTTCCCAACTATATTGGGGTCGGCTTCCAGTCTAACGGGATGCAGCTGAATACCAGTATTTGACATGGAGCGACTGCCTATCTGACCTCCACAACCCAGTAACTGGGTAATACGATACCCCCGACTGTCAAAGATCTACGAATGACAATCGGGACCAACGGCTTAGCGTGCATTCCGAGGCACGGAGGCGACTCGGTATGTAAAGATGGTCATCCATCAAACTCAAACTCAAAGCATTTATTTAAAATAAACCAATTACAGGTACTTTTGAATTGTCAAGGGGTCGGTCAGTCAGAAAAATGAAGCTAGTTGCCCATTCCAAAGCGTAGTAGGTACCTATGGAGAAGAACGGGCAAGAAACTCCACGGACACTCTTTTAAATCATAATATTGTTACAAAATATTGGTTACATCGTTCTATACATTTACGCGTTTTATACATGATTTAAATTTCGTTTCGTTCAGTTGGAGTATGTGGGAAGGTATTTTATTATAACATTTTAAACATCCGCGGACCAACCCCGGTAAGCGTAGCTTAACCTAATGGATCGACCCGTGCGGTTGTTATTACTTACTTAGCCATGAGCTCCTTCTTAAGGCAATAACTTGACATATAGACACACAAATAAGGAATAACACTGGTATTTATTCCTTATTTGTGTGTCGAAATGTAATGTAAAGTTGACACACAACAAATAACTACTTCACAAATTAGTCTGTGGAGCCGTAATTACTGCTGTTATACGTTTTTTGGAAGACGCGTGTTACAAAGTAGATGCTTACGAGCTGATAATTATTACATGACCATGATGACGTACATCGATACAACAAACTTCAAAGGTCTTTTATTCTATCAACTCCCCACAAAATTGTGCAATATTTAAAACTCAATTTCGCTTCCCGCTCCCCGATCCCGCTACCGCTTGTCTCTTCTGTCCTAAGCTCTAAAAGCCAACGGAACGCTGCAGTAAATCAGAGCGCGGCGCCAGCGACCTTCCGCCATTTCTTGCTATGTATATTCATGATATTGCTCATCTAGTGAAAGTGAATCTTTGTTTATATGCGCCATGTTCCACTGAAATCGTACGGGGATTTATATTTGAGATACTGCTGAAATTAAGGCGGATTTTGGGTGGAAATTGAAAATTAACGTAACTGAAGTAATCTAGAATAGGTGCACTTTAATTAATAAAAATAAAAACTGAGGCACTCCGGGAGTGACGACAGAAGTGAAAACTTGAACAAGATCGCCTTGGTGGAAGAAAAGTACTTGTATAGAACATTGGTCCGTAAACTTATCTAAATAAAGAACACAATCGCATTTACAAAAATGAGGTGTCGGTAACGGTGTCGCGAGTTCAATTGTTTTTTCCCATCTCAAAAATGCCCAACGCGCCTAAAGAAGTATTCACTTCAAAAAGTCAGGTGATTAAAAATAATGTACAGTCAAGTTCTAGAAAGAGATAAGTGAAAGGAAAGTAGAGTCAGACCTCAGTCAGACCTTACAGGCTTATAATAAAATAATAATAAATAACATTAATTATTTGGTTATCAAATTGACATACTACGTCAATTTGCCGGATTATAGTCATTTCATACAGCTGTCAAATAATTAAAGTTTTGATTCGAATATATCCCGGTAGTCAATATGCTAAATTGTTAATCTACCTGACTTGACGAACTGTGATGTAGTGACAAAAATTGAAAAGGGTATGATGAGATGGTTTGGGCATATTGAGAGAATGAATGAAAGGCGACCAACAAAATGTATTTACAAGGCTAATGTAAAGGGAAAGGCCGGGCGGGGACGCCCTAGGAGGACATATACTCACCTTATTGGTGATGTTCTTCAGAAAGGCCAGGTGCGTAGTACTCGCAACCGGCGTGCGTGTATGACCAGATGTATGAACGTAAACGAGGCAAAAGAACTATGTAAGGATCGTAGCAGGTGGCGTTCTGTAGTTTCTGCCTATCCCCATGGGAAGAAGGCGTGAGTTTATGTATGTATGTATGTTGACGAACTTCATGTATTACACTAAATGCTGACTGTATTCAGCTGCATTAATATTATATCAGTACAATCTATTATTTTAATGATGTGGTCAAATCTGCAAAGCTCTAGCGACTATTGCAGATCAATTTGTTATTTAGAATAGCAGTATAATGTTATGAAGTATAAAACTTATTTTTTTTTAGTTTTATAGTTAAAGTTTAACTACGAAATGTCCCTGGCTTTATGACCGACTACTGCACGTATTTTCAAAGTACCTCACTAAAAACTACATAATTCAAATTCAAAAGACAGTTATTCAAACTGGGCTGAGAATCAGCACTTTTCGAACGTCAAAATTACTTAAGACAGTCCCCCAAAAACGCCCACTTTTTACCACCTCGCCTTTAGCTGGGAAGAAGAAGTGGCGCAACAATCTCCCCGTAGTTTGGAAACCTTCTCAAGTGCAGTATCCTCGTAAAAATACTACTATAAAATCTGAATTTCCCCACATCACCGCATTAAAAAAAAAAAAAATATTCAAGTATAAAGTAAAAGTATGATTTACATTAAATTACAATCGAGGAAAATTTAATTCTATCTGTAATGTAGACTCATTTTTCTGCTTCATCATCATCTGCCTAGCCTTTTCCCAACTATGTTGCGGTCGGCTTCCAGTCTAACCGGATGCAGCTGAATACCAGTATTTTACATGGAGCGACTGCCTATCTGACCTCCACAACCTAGTGACTAGGTAACACGATACCCCTTGGTAAGACTAGTTGTCAGACTTTCGGGCTTCTAACTACCCGTAACGACTGTCAAAGATCTACAAATGACAGCCGGGACCAACGGCTTAACGTGCTTTCCGAGGCACGGAGGGGACGTGATATGTAAAGATGGTCACCCATCCACGGACCAACCGCGGCAAGCGTCGCTTAACCTGATCGATCGACCCGTGCAGCTGTTATTACTTAGCCACAAGCCCCTCGCATTTTAGCCCGCATTTTTCTGCTTAAAGCACAGTAAAAATGATTGTATCCCATACACACTGGGAAAATAATCTCGCTATGCACTGAAAAAGATTTCCACACAATGCATGTACCCACTTAACCTATTTTTTGCACAATTGTTGGTCTACTTTAGTACATTTGAATGTAAAACGGCTCCATTTCAAGCAGAGCGACGAAAAATGCTTATGCAAAGTGTTATTATTTTTTTTTACAGTCGCGTAGAGTATTACGTAACTGATGTTGGGTTTTGAGGTGCTATTGATAGCGATTAGCGGGTTATGACCGCTATACGGTATTCAACTAGACAATTTCCTAATCTTATAGAAAACTGAAAGGTACTTGTGTGACCTGTCTGAGTTGATGATAGCCGTAGCTTACTTAAGGTCACATTATGATACAAAGAAGAATGAAAACTCTGAGGACACTGACGAAAATTAACTTTGACTTTGTGGGTTCAAGTTCGGTTGATCGGATGGTCTTATAATAATAAATAGTAAGTCCTTTAGACCGAATTTCGGCCATAAGGACCAATCTCAGCAGAGAGCAGTCTTCGGGGGTGGGAGATAATACACAGACACAGGTTCTCTCTCCTTCCCTCACTCTCTCTCCTGATCGTCCAGATGATCTCTTGTTGTGTCGGATTGCCATCTCATCAGACTGTGCTATTATAGGAAGATGTCAATTTACAGATGAATGTTGTGATTTCATTACTCAGATAGAGTTTAACGCACTGCAACACATTTGAGCAACGAAATATTCTTTTCAACGTCATAACGTTTGAAATTTTCACTCTAACAGCAAGTAGCACACTACTAATTCTTGTCGCATGTATCGGTGTTGCAGTTTCAGTATAGCATAGCCTTATACCAATCCTCCTCCGCTATCAGTACCGCCTCGCTCACGGAAGTTTCCCGGGCGGCATTAGGCGGCTCCCAGATATAGGTCGCAGGATTTGGCCGCGGCTTACTGACGACTGATTTAAATATAACCCAGGATGAGGGGATGTATCGCTCGCTTTATGAGCTACTGGATCTAGTCTACTGGATTTCTAGTGTATTTGTATTTTTTGGAAGCTTTTGTAGAAGTATCGTGGAGTTTTCTTTGAAGAATTGACTGAAAGAAAAGGGTTTTTCTGTTCTGTCTGTAACACCACGAGAGAGGTGAGGTCAGGTGGGTAAAAGTCTGGATCCAACATAAGGTGAAAATTTACAGTTGTAGGTAGGTCTTGGCAATGGGTTAAAAAATGAGATGGCACGATTTCTATGAGTATAAAAATGTGTTAAGAGCGTGCATTCTAAAAGTGGGCAATGTCGCAAATAGATGTCAAATATTTCACTGTTTTGATTAATTTAATATTACTGTATGTGCCCAGTGGCAACGGCCGCGACTTACGAGTTGTAGGTCGTAGGTTCGAACTCAGACAGGCGCTTTACTTTGTGTAAATTATATCATCACCACTGCTCTCAAAACGGTGAAGGAAAACATCGTGAGGAAACCGGTATGTCCTAGAACCGAAAATTCGAAGACATGTGACATCTACCAACCAGCACTGGACCCGCGTGGTGGATTACGGCCCACTCCCTCTCATAGAGAGGAGGCCTGTGTCCCAGCAGTGGGAACATTTATAGGCTGATAATGATGATGATGATGACTGTAAGGAAATATGAAACATGGCTAACTAGTGAACTAAAATATGGATTTTATGAAATGCAATAATTAATATCGTAACAACGAATATTTTGTTTTAGATGTAAAAAAAGCTTTTGCGGTCACAATATCAAGTTCAGTGTTATAATTGCAATTCATTATTAATATTCTAGTTCACTAGTTAGCCATATTTCATATTTCCATACAGTAATATTGCCAAATTAATCAAAACAGGTAAATATTGGACAGCTATTTGCGACGGTGTCAATTTTTAGACTGAACGCTCTTAATAACACACTACAGTTGATTTAAATGATGTCAAACAAACAATGAAAACACCGCTAAATTATTAATTACATCGTATATGTTTATATTTCATATTCGATCAACAAATTCTATCTAAATTGTTAATGGCACAAACGTAATTTATTTAAATACATCAAGAGCATAACAAACCGAATGCACAGAAAACCATTGGATTGTTTAACATGATAAATCATTTCCATTCCTTTGAATATTCATCTACACAAATGTTTTTTGTTTCAGTCCGTACCTGGCTTGGAATGTTAATGGAAGCCCAATTTTCTGTATTGTTTACAAACATCTTTGTTTTCTCGTATTGTTTTGGAGTTTTGGATAGATGTAGGTTTGTGATGCGGCGTGAATTGGCCCTTTTAGGGAAGATTTTGCGGTTTGAGATGGTTTTGAAAGGCTTTTCAGGAATTTGGGTATCGGTTGCTACAGATTTCGATGATTCATTAGGTAAAATACATAGATAGATATATTTAGTAACCTGTTCCGCTTAGCTATTTCTAAAGAGCCATATAAACCCTAAAAGAAATCAGCACGTGTTTCAACTCTCAACGAGGCATCCTCAGGATGACGATTGACTTGTCACGAACCCGAACACGGCGACAAGTCAATCGTCATTCTGAGGATGCCTCGTTAAGAGGTGAAACACGTGTCGATTTATTTTTTTCAAGTTAATGCCGTTTTTAACAAGAACTGTACTTCAACATGGAATAAATTGTCCATAATATGTATGGCTTTTTAGTTTTAGCTATCTCATTAAAATACGCCAAAAATACTGTTTCGGAGAAAATGTTCTTTTTCTCGTTCTTCCAAATCATATACTTTCATGTATTTTTCTTTTGACATCGCTGGAAGCAGGTTTTCAATAGCCAATTTGAAAAAAAAAAATCTGATCTTAAATCTGGTGGAGTACAATCAATCTCCATTTCACTCTCTGAACCGTTGGAACTCATTTTAAATTTAAGTATGTAAATAACAAATCAAGACGAATTTTCAGCTTTGCCGCCAATCTTCTATTTATCATCTGTGCCGAAAGGCAAACGCATTTATAGCTATACAGCCACGTGAACGCAATTTGTACTAAGCAAAGAGACTTACTTTGGTATG
Source organism: Agrochola lychnidis (assembly GCA_963680765.1). Taxonomy (NCBI): domain Eukaryota; kingdom Metazoa; phylum Arthropoda; class Insecta; order Lepidoptera; family Noctuidae; genus Agrochola; species Agrochola lychnidis. The sequence continues at coordinate 4,202,252 of OY796863.1, read as the reverse complement.
CCAAGAATGATAAAAGAGATCCAATCGAAGAGTATTTAATAACTCCAGCACGCCGTTTCATACAACATTGCTGGAGCGTTGTAATGTTCCAAATTCAAAAAACGCGCCTGCAATGGATTTGATTTTCTTTGACCGTAAATTAGATACTTCGCGTGTTCTTTTTTCGAAAATAATGACAATATTTCCATGCATGTTTGAGAAAATGACTATACTTATCGGCGCTTGTAAAATGTTTCTTTGTTCGTCATTGATTCTGGAATTTATAATTAATTTACTTAGTTTGAATTTCCGCGCATTGTTTGAGAATAGTACATTACTGCCGCGGTCTATAATGACTACTTTGCTGGTCGCGCTGATGATGGCCGACAGCGCAGCGTAGCGCAGCTCCAGGCCGACACAGCGCGGTCAGCGTGCAGCACTTGATGGACGAGCTGAGATAAAGGCCGAGGCCGTAGGTCGAGGCCTTTACAGCGAGGACAGCAAGGGCTGCAATGATGGCCAAGCTGGAAGGCCTAGAGCGTAGCTAGGCTAGCTCGAGGCAATCATAGCGTGACCAGCAAAGCAGTCATAATGGGCCAAGGCTTGTATAGTGCTTTAATCAAAAATGCAAGTACCTAATCTAAATAAAACCAGCAAGTAAAGATTTAGATTTCCTACTGATTTTCCACTGCACAAATTTTTCATATGCAAGCTTATATTTTTCCTTTGAGTTTCGCGGTATTAAATTTTCAACCACTAATTTAGCTTCATCTTTAATGTCTGGCGGTGTTAAACACATTGAATCGGAATAATTTTCGCTTTGAGAGCTCATTTTTAGCAAAAAAGTCACTAAATAAAAATAAAATTTTCGCTGAACGGTGTTTTTGTTACTTCTTTGTTTTTTTTTTTTTAACAATCGTAGTTGGAACTATACAGCCAAATATGGAATCAAATCTTTTTGTACCTATCTCTATAAATACAAACAGCTGTGTTTTAAATAAAATCTTTTTGCATATGATTTTTTAAAACGTTGAAACGTCAAAATAGCGGCCGGCAATGTTTTGCCGGCCTGTTAGAGCGGCCAGCAAAACTTTGCCGGCCGCTCCTTGAAACAGAACGGCAAGGTCGACTTTGCTCAAACAAGGTTGTCAAAATAATGACCACATTACATGCATTTTTGAGTAAAAGTACTATACAAGCCTTGGCCGGAATCAGGCATTGATGGACTCACGTATGTGTGCCTCGACTTTTCATGACCATCCATCAATGCCCTAATTGCTGGCCGCGACAGTAATGTATTATACAATTTTTGAAGTGAAAACTTCTTTAGGCGCGTTGGGCATTTTTGGGATGGAAACCATTGATTTCGCAACACCATGACAACACATTTTTGTAAACTCGATTATGCTCTTTATTTATATTAGTTACGGATCAATGTTCTATGCAAGTATTTTTACTTTGAAGTTTTTGTCAATTTGATTGTGCTCTTTATTTATATTACGTTACGGATCAATGTTCTATGCAATTATTTTTACTTTAAAGGTTTTGTAAACGCGATTATGCTCTTTATTTATATTACGTTACGGACCAATGTTCTGTACAAATATTTTTCTTCCACCAAGGCGATCTTGTTCAAGTTTTCACTCTGTCGGCACTCCCGGAGTGCCACCACTTTTTTTTTCCAAATAAACACTGTACATTAACTTATACATTTATCTAAATATATACAAATAACAAATACCTACCCATAAATAGCTAACTGTATCTACGAATGGAAAGCGATTTCCCTTCACAAGCCGAGACGCTCGCAATCAAAAAAAGTCGGCTAAAGCATCGAAAGTCCCTTATAGCTCGTTGCGACTTCCCAAACGACTTTTTACTGGACCCTTTGTCTTTGTCCCTTTGTAGGGTTGGCCCGAATTGGGGGATTATTCTTTTAAGAAGTTTTTTAATGATGAAGATTTTGGCAAGACGGTTTTTGAAGTGAAAACTTCTTTAGGCGCGTTGGGCATTTTTGAGATGGGAAAAAACAATTAAACTCGTGACACCGTTACCGACACCTTATTTTTGTAAACGCGATTGTGCTCTTTATTTATATTACGTTACGGATCAATGTTCTATTCAAGTATTTTTACTTTAAAGGTTTTGGAAGTATTTTTTTTAGTTTTTACTTCTGTCAGCACTCCCGGAGTTTTTTAAAGAGTTTGTTTTAAGCCTATGTTGTGGTAAAAGGTGTTTAAAATTTATAGGCTGTATGTATATCATTGATATCGTTGAGGTACGATACCTATTTACTTATCAATAAAGTCTTTTTTTTTGTTCGGTATGTTTATAATGTTATTTTTGTAGATTTTATTTAAATTACCAGGTTTGAAGAATGAAAAAACTTACTTAAGTTTCTAAATCAACTTGTATGCTCATAATAATCTCTCGACCTTATTGTATCTACGCGAAGACACTGCCGCCCAAGATAAAAGGATTTTCCTAGTTTGGGGGCAGGGTACATTTCTTCTTGGACTTTCGACCTCACTTTTGTATAATTATACTTAAGTTTGCTTACCTTTCTGTATACCTATCTATTGTCAAAGTTTATGTTTTTTGTGAATAAAAAGTCTTGATTGAGGAGGAGGCGGGTTTGGCAGTCTTCTTAAGAAAGTGTCAATAAGCTTTGAACTATTTTGTAAAAAATGCATGCAGTGCATGATTTGATTCGATTTGACATACCTAATTAAAAACAAAAATTGGAATGATTCTTTCAACAAAACTAAAATCTTTCAAATTCTCTTCCATATTCCGTCCAGCCCTGGCCACCCCCTTCCGGGATAGCAGTCGCAATGGCGACAATTTATGTGACGCGCTGACGACGTCTAATTCTACTCGATCTCATTAGATGCGACTAAACGCGGAACTATTTCACTTAGGACGATTTTTTTGTCAGATGGTAACCTTTTGTTAGTCTTTTGCATGAAATAGATTTTAATGTTTGCTTGAATAATGAAGGATCGGTCCAAGATACTGATAAACTTTGTATTTTTATACTTTGTTCTTATTTTTTGTGACGGTTTCCTGTTTGATTAATTTGAATCTCGTTCCATAAGTAATAGATGTTATTTTAATGTATCCGACTAAGTATAATATCATAATCCCAACCCAGACCCGAACCAACCGTTGGGAGTGGTGATTTTGGTATGTTTACTTTTAGTAGGTACAGACTTATTTTTTGCTTACACATACATACATAAACTCACGCCTTCTTCCCATGGGAGTAGGCAGAAACTACAGAACGCCACCTGCTACGATCCTTACATAGTCCTTTTGCCTCGTTTACGTTCATACATCTGGTCATACACACACGCCGGTTGCGAGTACTACGCACCTGGCCTTTCTGAAGAACATCACCAATAAGGTCAGTATGTGTTCCCGCCCGGCCTTTTCCTTCTTAAAGTGAAACTTTTATTACATCGTCTCAAACTTTTTCGTCTGTGTGTTGCATGTCGCGTGACGGTCGGCCGCGGAGTAGGGATAAAGTGAAAGGCGCTCGTCAGAGCAGCCAAAGCCATAGAAGGTGGCTATAGAAGTTTCACTTTTACCGTGGTTTCATAAAACCACACAATCCTTTTTTTTTTCCTTTTCTTAATTTACGTAAATTCAGGAAAGCTGAGTCAAAAAACTTTTTGTTAATTATTTTTAGCAAAGCCTTTGTTTTTCCCAGAAATACTAATGGCCCTTTCATACAAAGACAGATTTACGCCGATTGGGTACAAGAAAAGGGAAAAGCAATTAACACTTACACGACTTTTCCTTTCTTCTCATTCCGTTCGACAACACAAAGAAACTTCGCCAAGACGAGGAAAGAAAAAAATAACATCAGTATAATTAACTAAATTACTGTCATAAAATACTACATGCATTGACCTAATTAATGGCAACACATAGCCTAATTAAAAAAAAAAGAAACGTCAAAACAAACATTGCAATTAGTCCATCAACTGTTTACGACAATGTTGCCATAAAAATATATCTAAACGACACGTGAACGTCAAAAACTAATTTACTTGGCAACTCTACGAACTTTATACTTGTATGATTCTGTTAGATAAATTCGTAAATTAAATTTTCTGGACACGCAATGTATTTTGGACTTTATTTTTATGGTGTTATGATGTAATGTCGCGTGTTGGGGACGTGGGAATTCAGGCCGGGCCTTAAAATAATGCTTGCTCGAAAATTCGGGAATGAAAGGTCATTGCGCCTTGCCCTATGTAGGTCAGATAGTAAAGACTGGCTGATTTTTAGGTTTATTTGTGAATAGATAAATAGTAAATGGAAAGAAAATATTAAAGACATGTGTACTGAAGAAACTTCCTTAATTTAAGTGGCAGTTAAGATGCCACCACTCCTATAAACGTATGGAACTTGTAACCGAATTTTGAAATAAGTAGAATTATTTACTTCAATAGTTTGAAGTTAATGAGGAGCTCGTGGTTAAGTAATAATAACAGTCGCACGGTTCGATCCATCAGGTTAAGCTACGCTTGCCGGGGTTGGTCTGTGGATGGGTGACCATTTATACATACCGAGAGTTTTCCTTGCCTCGGTTGTCATTTGTGGATCTTTGACTGTCGTTACGGGTCGTCAGAAGCCCGGAAGTCTGATATCTTACCAAGGGGTACCTAGTTACTGGGTTGTGGAGGTCAGATAGGCAGTCGCTCCATGTAAAATACTGGTATTCAGCTGCATCCGGTTAGACTGGAAGCCGATTACAACATAGTTGGGGAAAGGTTAGGCAGATTCATTTAGAGTTTGAAGTTAATCTTTTACCATTTAAATTCAGGTGATCAACTTTGTCTAAGTTGATCACCTGATCAGCTGTTTTACATCAAAATAATATAAGTAAACAGTCCGCACACACGATACGGCGATGACCTCAATTAAAATCATATTCATATTAAAAGTGTTACTATTCAAAATGGTGACATATCCTTCGGGACATTCGTGTCAAACGAGTATAATCCCGTCACAATAATTAACATTACTGCTCTATCTAGTGAACAAACATCACGACAGGCGCCATTTTGTGAAGTAAAAACAAATGAATAAGTAGATCAGGGGGACACTTAAATAAAATATATTAACCGACCGGGACGAATTTGTATAAATTAATAAATGATTCCGCTAATTGAGGCTTGTTTGTTTAATAAATAAGTTTTTTTTTGGTCATTAGTAGGGTAGTTCTTTTGTCATTCCGGGCTAAGGCACAGATGCATATAGATGGTTCACTCTACAAAATAATTTTAGTAAAAAGCGACTCTTGCACTGACACAATAAGGTGCAATTCAGGTCGCACAGCGCTAATTAACTAAAGTTATATTCACCTAGAAGTTGCCTCTCTTTCTATTGCGTAACTCTTAGATCTTCTGACTACGTTACACTCACTGAATTGGCCCGACAAGACGGGCCCGACGCGTTCTTGTAGCTTCATACCTAAAATGCGAAGTGCATCTGTATTCATCTCTGGCTAAGGACACTTTTAGTATGCTTTGACGAATATTTCCTAGTTCTGAAGTGGTGAAAATCTATTCGTCGCAGATTATGTTGACAGATTTTGAAATAAGTAGTACATTTGAATTTTATACCTTCTTCCTATAAAATATAATAGACGTGGATATATTTAGTAACCTGTTCCGCTTAGCTATTTCTAAAGAACCATAAAAAACCCTGAAAGAACGTCACGCCTGGATGTCTGCGTTCAGCGCTCGGTGTGGCAACACGCCGTGTTCGAGTTCGCGACAAGTCAATAGTCATCCTGATGATGCCTCGTTGAGAGGTGAAACACGTGTCGATATCTTTCAGGGTTTTTATGGCTGTTTAGAAATAGCTAAGCGGAACAGGTTACTAAATATATCCACGTCTATTGTATTTTATAATGAATTTCCGCAAGGTCACGCCTGAATCAATTAACTATTTTCTTCCTATACATAAGTTTTCTTTTTTCTGTATTTACAAATAAAAATAGTGCGAAAATCGTAATAGTTAAAGGTTAATAAGTGTTTCGTTGTTTCGAATAGTTTGCTTATGATTCCTAAGTCTACAGTCTCCAAATCTTTTCGGGATACCTACTGCTTGTTTTAAAATCATCTTTCTTTCTCACTAACCAGAACATTATAGTCCATTGCCAAAAATAGCCCCATCTGATGCAGTAAAAGTGACAAAACACACTACATTTACCACCCCTATACATTGTGACATCTTTCTGGGTCAGCACCCAGTTTCAGGATGTTTTTCAGCCCAAATGAGTTATGTCTCGTAGTTTGTGTTACAATGGCTTTCAAGATTTATTGGTGACAGATCTATTTGTTGATTAAATTAGAAAGGAAAAGTTGGAATGTTGGAAATTAGCTGTTTTAGTTCGGGATTTATTTACTATGAAAATTTGTTTTTTGTCTAGATTCTTTAGCTTGAATTTAAATTAAGCTTCATTTTGTTGTCCAATCCATGTACTATCGTGAACAGACATACTCTTAGTGATCGTTCACACCAAACGTATTGTCCGCCGCTGACTGTGAGCACGCGTTACGCAGTTTATCGCTTTTCAATATATATTTAACTTCTTGTTCACACCGAACCGACTATACGCTATTACGTAGTGCGTTGTCTCTGACTCTCGGTGGCTGATTATTGTACTACGCGTCTATGCACGGCGGACGCGGATTGGCTACGTTGCCGAACGTAACAGCGTATTAATTAGATTGAAGCGCCTGTAGCGTATTGTCGGCTTGGTGAGAACGCGTACTGCAGACTGAGTCCACGTTCACACTGGGGCAGACAGTGAGCATACTCACAGTCGGCGGCGGACAATACCTTTGGTGTGAACGATGCCTTATGCTGCGGCCGTATCTGCGTCTATCGTGACGAAGCAATGCGTGCCAAAGCTTCGTATGTTTTGCTCGCTAGTGGTTACATTAGCGTTAGCGCGCTAAAACCCTTTTATGTACTCAGGCGATAAGTGCTACGCAGTCCGAACTATCGCGACGATAGCCGATAATGGTAGGTCACATCTGCGTGTATCGTATCACTGTGCGAAGCTTCGTCACGATAGACGCAGATGCGGCCGCAGCATTAGTGACATACATAGTGTCAGATTTACAGTCGTGGGCGCAGAATTGGGATACGGGTAAACGAGAGAAATGGCTCCTTTAATATCTACACAGTCATACTACCATTACAAAACTAGAACGTAGATTAGGCATTTATTATATGCATATGAATATAACCGTTTTGCTAGAAAAGATAATAAAATAAAAATGTTTAACCTTTTAATGCAAAACACGATAGAACCATGAGACCCACAGAAAAATTCCTTCAAATACTTTTGAAAGTCCATAATATTTCACATACATACCGCAGTCAATACGTTTTCTTCAATATTCATTTAAAATAAATAAATAAACTCATTTATTTCAGGTAAATAACACCCCTAGCCAAACATAAATTAACAAATAAGATTAATAAAATAAAAACCAATAAATCAAACGTCACTTTAAAAAAAATCAAGCAAAAAAAAATGTTGAATGTTTGTGTTCAATTATGTTAATACAACTATTACTTGGATGTCCTATTTCAAAGAGCTTAGCCATCATTCAACCGTTAAAAAAACTCTTTTATTTAAATTCAATATTGTTAGCGTATGATCATCATAATTTATAATTATTTTTGATTTCATTAATCCGTTTTTGCTAAATGTACCCCTTTTTTTTGTAATCATGAACCAAAGGTTTTATTTGAAAACTACTGCTTAGCAACCCGCTAAGCATAATGCTAACGCTAAAACCTTTTGTTTCTGGTATTATACTTTTGTGTACCACTACTACTAGTTGCAATACTGAAGACAATAAACATTATTTGGCCTCCTTTTTTTTTTTTTTTTTTTTTTGGGTGGGAAATTATCAAATAACTTCTCCCGCTCTGGGCGGAGCGGGAGGGCGTGTCAGACTCTTACTGACTAAAACCCACCCGTGTTCCTTCGGTTGCCCTGTTGCCGGGGGCCACGATTTCCCGATCGGTTTTCTTCGAACCCCCGGCAGGCATTGGCCCTAGTGGACCCCTTCGATTCTGCTGACATCTCTTTGAGGCGCGCGTGGAACACAACGCGCCGTCGACCCGGGCTTGGTCCTTATCGGACAGCGAGCTACCCATTGCTCACCGTCCGCAAGCCCGCGCCTACGGTGGCCGGAAATCGGCTCGCGATTCCCGCCCCGGGCGTCTCCTCCTGCGGCGGTTAGGGGCGTGAGGGCGCGAAATTTGCCTCTCCCTCACGCGTTCCGCCTCCTCCTTCGCGAGCATTACCGCTTCGCAGAAGGAGGTGACGGCCTGCCATTTCCTCTCGCTCCGTACCATGGCCTGAACCAGGGCCGGACGCGAGAGATCACCGCCGCCGATCGCCTCTACGAGAACACGGCGTTGCTCCGCCCAAGCTGGGCAGACCTCCACCGTATATACCACCTTCTCATCACAAAACTAGAGAATTCTAAAAATAAATTTTCAGCATTACGTTTCACAATAAGGTCACCAGATGGCGCTACTATACACCGCTAGATTGCGTTGTCGTTGTCGCTTGCCAAATAGGTCCCGTCGAAGATTTTGTGTGACTGAGTTTTGTTAGGTGTAAAGTAGCTTCAAAAGTAAAGTCTTGTGTTTAACAGATAGTAATTGGTTAGTTTATTTCTGTTTTATTATCGTTTTGCCACCACATGCTTTTTAGTAACCTACAGCTGCAGTCGGGTTTTTTTTTAAGTTGGATAGGTATATTAATAATAGGATTTTAAAATGACATAGTTATTTTCACTACTAAAGTTCTTTAAAACGGGATATTTATCATGGTTTTTTTTAACAAAATATTCCTATTTTAAATAAAAAAACATGGTAAATATCCCGTTTTAAATAACTTTAATGGAATATTAATTGTTTTTAAAAAGTTTGTGCTCGCGAGGTCTACTGTTCGCAGAACTACAATACCAACATGGAATAAGGTTCCTTTATGAATACATGTCTTATCCAAATGGTGAATGTGCGCCGAGCCGTGAAGGCCGGGCCTTCGGCAGTGGGGGCGGAATCCAACTTAAATTGTTGCGCAATCCGAGATCTTAGTCCGCAGTAATGTAGGGAATCTGCCTCTGAAGGGGGCACCATGCGGTATGGCAGGGTTGGGACTGTCTTTTTGACTTTAAAATGATTTTGGCGTAGACAACACTGTGAACGAACAGAACTTTTTTTTCCCGATCGTCAACAGTGTGAACGGCAGGGGTATTATTGATCGGGAATAATAAAAAAATATTCCCGTTCGTCCACACTGTGAACGAATGAAACTTTTTTTCCACAGTGTTGACGACAAGGTGTTACTGATCGGGAATATTCGATTTTCTTTGGTATGATTTCGTTAAAAAATACAATAGACGTGGAAATATTTAGTAACCTATTCCGCTTAGCTATTTCTAAAGAGCAGAGCAGTTTTTCATAAATAGAGCTCTGCATTCAGCGCTCGGTGGCGCCGTGTTCGGGTTCGCGACAAGTCAATCGTCATCCTGAGGATGCCTTGTTGAGAGGTGAATCACGTGTTAATTTCTTTAAGGGTTTTTTTATGGCTCTTTAGAAATAGCTAAGCGGAACAGGTTACTAAATATATCCACGACCTTTGTATTTGATAATGGATTTCCGCAAGATCACGCCTGATTTAAGGAAATTATATCTAGGTCTCTTGTTTAAAATTCGGTTGTTCTAAAAACCAGTGCTATGCTGTACCTTATCGAACGTTATTAACAACATATCCCATTTCATCGATTGATGTATTTAGCACGTATAAAATCACCCTAAAAACAAGATTCTTATATTTGTTAAAGTTTCTTGAATACGCTGCTTTTTGAAGTTCTACGTGCATTATTTTACAATTTTAAGCAGCGAATGTTGTGTTCCTGCATTTATCCCTCGGTTTCCTGTATTTACAATGCACATGGTCACCCTAGAAAACCCGGAGGCCATCGGGCGGCACCATTGGCATGCGATACTGAAAATAAGTTCAGTCTCCACAGTTTTGTGTCGAAGCATTTAAAGCTGGCTCTCGTCTTTCGGCTCTCGGCTCTCGGCTCCCGGGTCTCGGGTCTCAATGGCAAATGTTTGCAGTTAGTCTGGCGTTAGTTTTGTCTCTATCGGGTTTCCTTTTAACGTGTTTTTAAAAGTTTGTATCGTTTTAATGTATTTTTGAAGGAATTTTCAAACTTTTCATTCAAAATAATACAACATTGGTAGAAAACTATGAAAGTATTAATAAACAGAATTTGAAGAACTGAGCAATAGTTCTAGAAATATTTTTTCTTTATTGCTCCGTTTAAACTTAAAGACAGAACTCGAGCTACAGCAAAAGAAGAAATTTTTCTATTGGAATTTCCCAAAGCCATACCTACCATACTTTACTTCAAATATTTTATGATTTTCCAAAAGATATAGAGAAAATTAAGGTAACATTCCATCATCATCATCTGCCTAGCCTTTTCCCAAATATGTCGGGGTCGACTTCCAGTTTAACCGGATGCAGCTGAATACCAGTATTTTACATGGAGCGACTGCCTACCTGACCTCCACAACCCGGTTACTGGGTAATACGATAAGACTACCTAGATTACCCTTGGTAAGACTGGTTGTTAGACTTTCGGGCTTCTGACGACCCGTAACGACTGTCAAAGATCTATGAATGACAGCCGGGACTAACGGCTTAACGTGCTTTCCGAGGCACGGAGTATTTAATGACAGTTTTTTTCTGAGGGGTCTTGTATAATGGATGGACACCCATCCACGAACCGACCGCAGCAAGCGTAGCTTAACCTTCGATCAACCGGTGCGGCTGTTATTATTGAACCACGAGCCTCTACATTGTAACATCCCATAGGTATTTAATTATACTCAAAGCATACGCAATTACTCATTCAAACGCGTAATTAGGTTAACTTTAATTTTTCTAATTCCCCTGAAATGTCAAATGAATTCGAAAAATTCATGAATGGATAAAAATCAATTGGATTCTTCGAGTTAGGCGCACAGCCAAGTTCTTAACAGCGATTTGATATGCACATAAATTGACGCGGCAAAGTTCTGAGATAGTGAAATGGAGGGAAAGGGAGGGTGTATTAAGATGTATGGTCCTTTTCTTTCGGTTTCAAGAGTCGAATAGGAAGTTACGTAATTAAGTATTATGTTGTATTGATTGGCTAAAAGGAAGGATTTTAAAAATACAACTCGTTATCTAACAGAAAAGTAAAAACGGAAAATAACATAAGGCCTGTAAACCCCGACGGGTTGAGCGAAGGTGTGTGTTATGACACCCAAATTTCGCCAGTTATGTTTAAGTCCCATATAATAGGGGGCGAGCCTATTGCCGTCAACCAGGGACAAATCCAGACTCCGGGCTTCCGGGATTCCTGATGGAAAAACCCAATAACACATCGCCCCACCTGTGAATCGAACCCAGGACCTCTTTCTCAGCAGTAGCTTTTGCGATCACTAAAACAACGAGGCAGTAATAAAAAATTGTGTGATAAAAAAAATATGAGCAAAACATTTTACATTTTGCAAAAGCAATGATATTTCGACGATTTTCTTTCATAGAGTACCTATAAAATGCCAACCTAATTTCGGAACGGTAAACAAATATTTTTATCACAACAAAAATGCTAATTGTTACAAGCTCCCAAACTTCGAACTTGGTTTAAAAATTCAGAGTGAACTTGGCTTGAATTCTACTATGCACGATAACGCAGACATTTTTATTGTTATTTCAAAAGTTTGTCGGGTACCAATGACATAATTTCTTTGAAATTGGGTTTCATTGCCGACTCGTGCGCTGTGCCAGTGTTTTATTGAAAACAGTGTAAATATTCCGTAACAAAAGTACTCCAGTTAATTTTTCCTTAACTTTTACAGATTTCTGTTGTGTTGGTTTATTTTTTGTTAACGTTTTAGCGATTCAGTGACCTAGTTTAACGTTTGGTGGAAAATAATCGAGTTGAGTATTTCACAAAATAAACATGAAGGGTCGTTATAGTACAGTTAGACGACTGAGTTTTATTTCTGATTTTGGCCACAAACAATTGAAACATAATCTACTCTCTATTCGTTGAGTTCCTTCGAGTTAAGCTCCACGATTACTGACAAATGCGTGCACTGTCTGGACAGGTCCACTCAAATTTGTATGGTTCGTTCCTCAAAAGACCATCTCAGACACTAATCTACATGGTCCTCATATGGCCTGACCAAGATTATGTCTGGACTTTAAAAGAGACTGCAACCTCTGAGTTTGTTTCAGTCTACCTTCTCAGATTGAGGAAACAACGAACTCCTCTAGTTTTAAAACAGAATTTATCTTTGACGTGTAAAAGTGTTTTTTTCAACAAATTTACATTTACTTCGCTTTGGAATTAGTAGTTGAACGCGTCAAGCCAAAACTTCTTTACATATTCTTAACAAAAAAAGCGAAACTAAAAAAGTATACTCTCCAATAGATTCAAATATCGAAAATATTTTACTTTAAAAGCTTTTCACAAGTAGTAAGAAAATGGCTTTTTATAGTCGAAACTTTGCCTGTGAGTGCATCGAGTGTCATTCTATCGTCAATATTTCCTGCAATTCCATTTCGCGGCGGTTCCGATTGCGGCGATGCGATGAAAAAAACTTTATCGTTCCAAACTTGAGTTTGAATTTTTTTAAACGAACATTCGAATAAGTGTTCTGCGCGTTTAGGCGTGGTTTTAAAATGTTTTCGGTATATGCCAAAAACTTTTTGTTTTTTTTTTTTGGCTGAAACTTTCATGAAATTGTGTACTACGGATTTATAATTGAGATTTTCGACGAACAAAAGTCTACATGCATCCTTTTGATGACACATGATGGCACAGAATAAATAACCCCAAAATGAATGGCGGGTATAAAAATGGACTGGAATTTTCGAATTTAAAAATATATTTTCGAAATTCAGATTCGAATTTCGAGCCCGATGGAACGGAAGTGACGGGAAAACTGCGATCGGAACGGGTTGGCTGGCCATTGTCTTCCGGAAACGAATGGTGCGCGAGGGTTGGCAGAATTGGTATGACCGGAAATAGTGCGTGTGACCAATGCAGCGTATTCAATTACTCGTGTGATGCAGATTTGTTATTAACTTAGCAGTTATTGCACTTATGTCAGCAATTTACATACAAGGTAAAACGGCTTTAAGGTGGAACTAGTCGATATTTTTTCTCTACAAATTTCGGGGGGGTTTTACTCCATTGTTTGAAATTGTACCTCCAAAGTTAAACATGATATCATTTTGTCTTAATATTCTTATTATTTTACTATTCTGTGTGGAAACAGAATAGTAAAATAATAAGCCATTAAAAAGTTAGGAGCCTACAAAGATTCGTTTTTCTTGCGCATTTTTAACGCAACTTTGGGCGTAAATAAGTAAGAAAAGAAGTGCAAAATCTTCAAAACAAAGTCGGCACCGACAAAGCTTAATTATTGGAGAGTTCAATAAACTTTATTTGTAATCGATTTATGCAGGGGTTTCTTTATAAAACTCGATTTTCCAAAAGACTTTTCGTAATTTTTTACGCGCTCGTTTTACTAAAATAGTTCGCACGCGCGAACTAGACGTTGTGTATGTAAACAAGCGTCTAACTGCTCATCACTGATACTATCTCTGTCGGACACGATGCCAGGTGAGACAGCGTGCTTTTTGGCCACGCCCTCCAGTGAGTTCGAGCCCGCGACTAGTTCAACCTTAAGCATATTTTTCGAATAAAGTTTTATAAGAAACTAGCTTCTTCCAGCGGCTTCGCCCGCATTATATCTGTATAAATTATAGCCTATGTTACTCAATGATAATATAGCATTCTACTGGTGAAATAATTTTTTAAATCGGTCCAGTAAAGTTTTGTAAAATTCTTTTAAAATGTGTAGAAGAATTTTCTTTGATAAATGGTTAGAAACTTGTTCCTACAAACTAGGTACATTATAGTCAAAACTATCAATAAAAACTTAAAGCTTTACAGCGAAAGCAAAAAAAAAGTCAAAAACGTAAGACAAATGAAACCACCCACCATTTTAAGCCGACTAACGACCGCCACTATTTTTCACCCACACTTAGACGTAATTAGGAGCGTCGCAATGCGCAAGTTTGTGCTATAAAATACTTTCTCTCATCGGGGTAATGGATCGAGCTGATTCGTGCTTTTCGGCCAGTCATCACGTGAGGTGGGCATGTGTTTTTGTTGTGTTGGTAGTAAATTAGAGGTGTGTTGCCAGCGTATTCGTGCGTATGTGTGTGTGTAAACGTGAGGAGGAAATAGGGGTGATGGTGTGTGTGTGTTGCATTTGATAAATGTTGTGATTTGCATGTGTTCTGTGCTTGAAACTGAAATAATAGGATGGCAGGTATTGAACGAAAACTTTTATGATTTGGTTTTTGCCTGTAAGAGTTGTAAAGTGACGATTATTTATTGAAAAGTGCTATTTTAATTTGACTAGGAATAATGTGTTGTGAGCAAAAGTTGAAAAGAAATTTGTTTTTTTTTACTTTACCCGAATTCCAAAATAAGACTCCCCTTGAACCTTCAAGTAACAAAATGCCTACAAAAACCTTGGAGCCATGCCCCACCATATATTTAGTATGAAGCGAACCGCGACAATCGCGCCATTATCTGCAGGCAGAGGGTTAATGGGCCAAACTGGACTTGTTCACAAAGATAGCAAGTGGGGACTTGTGGGGAGCACTGTCTTCGCCATATAACGGCGACGGTTAAGTGCGGGGGTGCTTTAGATCTGCTTAGTTTTTGCCAGTGTGGGATGTGTTGTAATGTTGGTTCTGCACTAGTCATTTTAGGGTTATGAGGGAGTGAGTTTTCATTATGCCTTGGCATTAAGGCTAAGTGACTTTACTTCTTCATTCAGGAAAAAACACATTGGTATCCAATTCTTCGTGTATTTGCCTTTTTTATTTTCCCATTCTGATTGGCATCTGTCGCTTGTATGTTTTAGCGTGAATTCTTAAATAGATTGAAGATTTTTTTTAAAGTGGTGGCACTCCGGGAGTGCCGACAGAAGTGAAAACTTGAACAAGATCGCCTTGGTGGAAAAAAAATAGTTGCATAGAACATTGATCTGTAACGTTATATAAATAAAGAACACAATCGCGTTTGCAAAACCTTTAAAGTAAAAATACTTACATAGAACATTGATCCGTAACGTAATATAAATAAAGAGCACAATCGCGTTTACAAAAATGAGGTGTCGTCATGGTTTCGCGAAATCAATGGTTTAGTCCCATCTCAAGAATGCCCAACGCGCCTAAAGAAGTTTTCAATTAAAAAAAGAAAAAAGATTCTCAAAATTTTTTGTGTTCGTTTTTTAAGGAATTTCGCGCACTAGATGGCCACGACCAAGACCAGTAGTCACAACGACCAGGTAATAATCTATAAAAACTGATACAAATTGCGCACTTGGTCGTAACGGCCAACTTACCGACCAAGTGCGCGATTCGTGCCGGTTTTATTTATCATAACATTGAACCGTTCTTTTTATGTTTTAATAACAAATATCCCTCCTGCTTAAGATTTACCACAGACACCGTTATCACGAAGCAATAATTCAGCGATGACAATAAAAGACTGGCTTTTATACCACATAAACAAAAATCGTCCAATAAAGACATCGGGGGTATTCGGGAAAGCTCGCGGAAGTTCGGGGGACATCGGCGTCATCCACGCGGAATTGTGATAACCAAACGATGGTGTAGGGATGAAAGCATTGACATTGTTTGGAAAGTTGTGCTTAGTCAAGTGTTTATACATTTGGCAAGGTCTTGATTTGTTTAGATAATTTGGCAATGGTTAAATTGTTCCATTGAAGAATCTAATAAAAAAAACTTAGTCTAACAATCGAAAAAAAAAAAACAGCAAAACAAAACATCAAAAACATCGAGAAAACATTGTGAGGAAACCGCCTGAGAAGTTATTTCTCGACGGCATGTGAAGACAAGTCTGAGGCCCATGGGCGGCTTTTAAACTCTGACACCAGGTTAGTGGCCCCGACATGGCAACTGAAGGAACACGGGTGGGTTTTAGTCAGTAAGAGTCTGACACGCCCTTCCGCTCCGTCCAGAGCGGGAGAAGATATTTGATAATATCCTAGCCAAAAAAAAAAAAAAGTTTAGTCACTAACCACACGAAAAAAAGAAATTATTTTAACTCATTAAAAAGGGAGTTCGATTCCTGGGTCGGGCAAAGTGTTATTGGGTTTTCCATCTGGAATCGAAATGTGGGTGTACTATAGGTACACCTCTGCCTAACCCTTCGGGAAAATACAGGCGTGATGTTATGAAAAAGAGGAGTGTTCAATAACTGGTCTGTCGTATCGTCAACGTGAAGATAGATTTGCTTTGAAATATCCTATACTATTAAATGAGCAATATTTGTAATCACATTCTCGAAAACGGCTCTAACGATTTCGATGAAAGTTGCATATAGGGGTTTACGGGGGCGAAAAATCGATCTAGCTAGGTCTAGGTATATCTGGGAAAATTTGTTTTCTCCGTATTTTCATCCGAGCAGAGCTCAGTAGCCCAAAGTTTAGAACAAGATAATGAATAATAACATGAGAATAATGACATTAGAATAATGACATGAGAAAAATGACATTAGAATTATGACATGAGAAAAATGACATTAGAATAATGACATGGCAGCATGGAATTAGTATGAACTTTCCTATATTATTAATGTGCTCTATTTTCACATGAGCAGAGCTCGGTCGCCCAGGTACTGTATTCTTCAAAGAGCAACAATGTTTCTACTCTATTATCAAACATTTGACAGCCCTAAGCCACCTTCATCAATGGGAAACCATGGCAAACCAACTGTGTGGTGGATATTGCCGTCTATGCTGCAATAATCGTAAAACGAGGCACTGGTAAACACGCAATGTATTGGAAACAGGAGATTAGTACCGGTAGAAGGACTTACGTATCGTTGTTAGGCTGCAGTGAAATGATCATGGAACATACCTGAAACAAAGGAATATGATTATTTGATTTTTATAAAATATTATTAATTTTTATATTTATCAGTACCTACTCTGCTTTGTTTTTATGCCAAGAATGTTAGGGTTAGGGCTTCTAACCGTATATGGGTGATTTAATTCGCATAAATTGTAAACAAAAACCTGCTAATTTAATTTTCGCTCGATGTTCAAATTCTTTAAAGAAACGCAATTGCTACGGCAGTGAAACATCCCATAAAAAAGTTACAAAATTATTCCTGAAACCAAGAAACTTCAGAAGCTTAAAATTCGAAAGTTATGCAATTAAAAGCAGCAACAAAGCAAACACATACCATAAAAAAATTCCTAATCCATTGCAAATCTTATAATGATACCCAAAAATTGCCAGAAGCAATGCGAAAAATATTAAAAAATTTCAAGCTAAGGAAAACAAGACAGTGCCTGAGGGCGGAATATAACAATATCACAGTTATCTAATACCCATAATATTGTAACATGTCAAACTTCTCAGATATGACGCTTCGTGGCGCTTTATGGCGTTTCGACTCCCATGCCAGTCTTTTTCGCGAAGTCGTCAGTTTTTTCGCTATATTTTTTGGCGCCGCGGGCGGGGGGTTAGAATTTGAGGGTATGGAGATTATTATATTCTTTTTGTTTTGAAGTGTATTTGATATTATGTGGATATGTTGTGAATGATTTAAGTGCGTTTTGTGATTTTAACAATTTTGCGGAAGCATAGGTAATTTTAAATGTGTGTTAATTTAGTAGTGCTTGAGGTGGAAATGGATAAATAAATATCTAGAGGTAAGTATATATTTTTTTAAGTGCTATATTGATCACAAGTCGCCCATAAGACGACGTCATTTAACTTACAATATTTTTTGTGAAATAACCATAGATATAATTGCAACCAAATCTCCGTGTTTCAAAAGACTCACAAAACACATCATTAGGAAACATTGAAGAAAATTATTATCATACAACAAAAACATTTCCAAGTCTATAAAGAGAAAAGAACTCCAAATAACTGCGAAAGAAAATGTACAAGATATTCATGTTTAAGATGTATCCGAACTACGCAGAAAAAAACTCATTTTAAGATCAACATCCCATCATTTGAAATTCAACTCTATAACTTAAGTATCAGAGTTGAAAATTGTAGTTGCGTATGAAATATTTTTTGCACAGAATGAAATTCTGCAAAGCGTTATAGAAGACAATGGCTTCAAGAATGAAGGAAATAAGTTGAGTAAAATATTTTGTTTTATATTTCGTTGTGTCTTATTAAAATTTTCTTTGTTTCTCTTTTGTGTTTTTTCTTAGATTATTGTAATGAAAAAGTAAATGCTTTATACGAAACGAGAAATAAAAAGTGTAATAATTGATTTTAGGTTTACATTGAGAAACTTGTGTGTATCCCCAAAGTAAAGGATTACGAAAGTTCACTACTCACTCACTCACTCACTTATTAATTTATTTTATTAGGCGCTTTTCCCATTAACAGCGATGCGGATGATTTTTTTTATGCCCAATGAGCCTTTATCTTCCCTTAAGAAGAAGAGAAAGATAAAGGCTCATTGGGCATAAAAATTAATATATTAAAATATACAAGCTAACACTGAAATATATAGGTATTAAGTAGGTACTTAATACCTATATATTTCAGTGTTAGCTTGTATATTTTAATATATTAATTTTAATATTCAACTAATTAATCATTATCGTCTTATAGTTCAAATAAAGCTGAATTTTAATATTATACGTTTCATGGAAAAGAAAAACGATGTATACGAAAAATCCTAGATACATCGAAACAAAGTTAAACCTACTTAATATGTAATTTATATATTGTACACTGTACGGCCAATTACATCGACCTACGTATGCTTGAATTTACCGTAATAAGTACTGTAACGAAGGGAAATCTTTTATGAGACGACGTAATGCGGGCAATCATCAATAATGAGCCTATTTGAGGTATTATCGGAAAAATTACGTCGAAATGTATTCTTCCGAAAATGTTACAGAATAATAAAGCTTATTAATTGGTAATTCTTCATTCTCATAAGAACGGTTGTTAAAATCATATTCTTTTATCGCTCTACGGTTCTTGCAATGGTACTGCTAATTTTGGCTCTTCAAGTACCTAGTTAATTTCAATATCATTTATTATTGTTGGAAATGATGTGATTTCCAAATGGAATAAATACCTACTACTGAAAGTTATGTAACAAACGTTTAAACTGGCCCTGATTCCCTAAATGAAAATATGTATCTATGTATTAACTTTTACACCCGCATCAGAGTGGAAGTGACATTTGTCTACCCAAGCGTGAACGTGAATGAAAAGGCCAGCTTTACAGATAAATTCACGGGCGTCTATTTTTAAAAGACACCGTCAAATGCAACACACATGACTTCCTGACATTCCAAAACCAACCTTATCTTTAATAAAATAGAGTTTAAAGTTGAATGTAATACATTGTTCACATCACAGGCAAAGATTTAATTTGTCCAACTAGATTACAGCATTGTTTCCGACCAACACATGTATTTCTGAAGTGAGGGAAGAGTAAAAAACCCAATTTGAGTCGCCTCGCTTCACGATAAAGTGCTTCATTTATATATTTTTTAATTCTATTTCCTTGTGAATGGGGTTAATTTTATGCTCGCCAGTGTATTCGTCTGGAATGGAATCGTAAATAATGTGAACTGGAGTGCATGATGATTCTCCGGATTTTCGTATGTTAAATTAAATTCTTTCGTCTGTTTTTTGGCGCATGATTTCAGTTCATTTGGGATAGTTGGGATGTTTCCGATGTATGGCTGAGTGAAATGCTTCAAATGGGTCTTTTTTTGTGAACGTTGGTACACATTGGTAAATACTGCATGTTAATAGTTGAGAGCACTGTTTGGCTCTCGGATCTGTATATTGAAACCCGTGATTTTATTAACACTTTGTCAATTAATTCGATCTTTTTATATTTCATGAATTCATAACTTTGAATTCGTAATATATTAATGAGGTTTTTCTTAAGTTTTTGCCGCTTACCCGCTTACCGTTTAGCCGGTGCAGCATTTGTATTTTAAAGTTACCCGTTGACCTTTTATAATCCTATTCCACATAACAACCTACTGAAAATAAGTACCCCAACATCAAAGCCGCTACCTCTCCACATCCTCCCAAAAAACATCGGAAATCGTAATCCACCGACCGTTTTAATGACCACAGCCCGTAAGTAGTCCTCTTAAGTCCAAGACGCTCCTAATGCCTCACGCAGATCATCCACAACATTAAATGTACGTAATTCTAGGGGCAATGGACATGGAAAGGGCGGGGAGTACTTTCGATCGAGTGTTTTGGAGATACCCTCGTCTATTGTGATGGTGAGGAAACTAACAGGGTCGTAAAAGAAGTATTTGGTATTATTTTTTTGGGTAATAGTTATTACTTGGCTACGGAGGAAGGTATTTAGAGATAAGTTCGTGCTCGCTCAAGACGAAAAACTAAAGGGAGAAATTTGCCCTGCACACAATACATGTAACAAGATAAGCTCAGAAGAAGAAAAAGATAGGCTTAAATAAAAAGTACCTAGGTAATAATTAAAATGGAAGAGGTGGCTATATGACCTGGATGCGTACTGTGAGCAACTAACTTTGCTGCGATACTCGGGATCGTGTATTGTGTAATAATTAAAGAAGCTTGAGAACACAAAATTATATTTAAATCAATAATACAAAGCAAAGGATGATATTACGCGACCGACGCCATGGGCTCAACTCGTTTTTCTTACATTGACCAATGCACACCATATAAAAATCCTAATTTAAATATATAACGTTCGAATGTTCGGCTACCATAGCGTTCTTGCCAGCCTGCATAATGTGTGAGGTTGAATTCCAATAAGTCCTCACATGAGCTACGCCCCACTTGAATAAAGGGATCAGGCAGAGACCTTTATTCAAAGTATCCGAACAATCGTACCCTTCCTGCCTATACCTAACAGAAACGTTACCTAACGATGGCAATTAAAATACAAGGTGAGGTCTTTCTCTTGCAGGAGAAGGCTTAAGTCAGAACGTACGAATTGCAAAGTCCTGATACCAGGTTAGGTATCAGCCAAGTTAAATGACAATATGTGCTAACAGTGCACAAATAATTAACATACTTCTGTTTAAACCTCACTGTACCAAAACCACCGCAAAAGATACAGCAAGCCTCTGACAACAAACAAACAGATGTGAAAGTTCACATCTACCCAGAGGGGGTTTATGAAAATGAACTCTAACATCCTAAGCCTTAACTCCATCGGACATAATTGAGCCAGAGGGAACGAAGGATCAAGAAGTAAGCGCTCAACAACATTAAAAACTCACGACCATACTCCAGAGGGAAAATCTCAAAACCTCATATTATCCTCACAAGACTCACTCTTTATCGAATGTCAGTAAGTCCTGACTAAACTGTGAGACCTCAGTCATAAGTTGAACCAATTGTGTCAACTAGATACACCTTGCAAGGGCTATGCCCCCGTTAGCGAGGCTGGTGTCAACCAAGACAGAGTACTTCCCCTCCCTCCATAAGGGATCACAGTTTCCAAAAATTATTTGCCTCTTCTAATTCGCATTAATAAATTCTGGAGTACGTTCATGCTAATTTAGACGAAACGACACAACATTGAAGACGCAGACAGTGGCTCATTCCCTCCGACTTCTCAGCGATGTGAGGAGTGACAATACCTCACTCGCTCCCGGCAGCGTCCGATGATTGCTCCCCATAACATGTAACGAGAAATAAATAATCACGCATTAAAATACTATTACATATTCCTCACTAAAATAATGTGTCAAATGATGTTTACATCTAAATGACATATGACAAAGAAATAAGTGACATAAAAACTAATAATTAAATACTATTATGAAAAGGTTTTAATCTATTGATAGGGGTAAAATCGCTGAACTTCTATATTTTAAAAACTCGTATTCTAAAATGTAAAACTTCTTTATAAAATGTCTATAAACTTTCGACCTTTTAAATTTGTTGATTTTCGGTACGAAGTTTTTAATTATTCTCACATACGACTCCTTATTTTTATTTGGTGCTCTTCTTGAATTGTTTTTAGCACGTTGTTGTCGAAATGTGGCATTCAGAATTTTTATACATTTATGTTCCTTATGGGTAACATAAACTTGAACATTTGTGGTCTCGGCCATTTGAAGAATTTCAACATGTTTGACCAAGTCAACGACTACTTCACCATCACTCTCTTTCTCTATGACTGAACATGACTCCACGTCATCCTCAGAAATATTTTCCTTAATTTGATCAACGACGAAGTTATGTGTAGGAGTTTCCTCATCGTGATCAATAATTTCCCTTGGCAAGGACATAATCTGATTCTCTGAAACACACGTGAATGGTTTAATAAATGGACTGGACTGACCCGATTTTGTGGCTTCTTCCATGTGTTCCTTTTCGAACACCTGACTTGAGCCGTCTTCATCATCATCATAGTCATCTTCATCATCCTCTCTGCCCTCTTGGCAGCTTTTCATTTCTTCCAGTGGGTCATCCTGTCTTCCACTAGAAAATAAATTGGTGTGATTATCTAAATTCATGTCGTTTTGTCCGCTTTCATCGGACATCTCTGTTTCTTGTCCCCTACATGCCGCTAATTCTTTGTGGCATTTGCATGGGAATTCTGCCCATAATTCTTTACAAAAAGATTGAAAACTCATACCCTCGTGGTATGTATATTTGTGGAAATACATTGCTGGCTCCACAAGAAATGCACGTAATATTAGAGCCAAATCATATTCCTGCCATTCGTTTTCGGTGGCCACAAGCCTGAACTCCTTAATAAAATTCTCTAGGCACATGCCGTTGATCCCCGAGAAGGGCTGCATTTGATACGCCATCTCGCTCTATATAAAATAATAATAAAAACCACTTAGCTTCGGACTTTTAGTCGTCGTATCTCATATCTTCTTCAGCTCCGGACTAATGCGCTTCCACTATATGTGAGGACTACTCTTTACAAGGGCGGCGCCTCCACCATTTGTGAGCAACTAACTTTGCTGCGATACTCGGGATCGTGTATTGTGTAATAATTAAAGAAGCTTGAGAACACAAAATTATATTTAAATCAATAATACAAAGCAAAGGATGATATTACGCGACCGACGCCATGGGCTCAACTCGTTTTTCTTACATTGACCAATGCACACCATATAAAAATCCTAATTTAAATATATAACGTTCGAATGTTCGGCTACCATAGCGTTCTTGCCAGCCTGCATAATGTGTGAGGTTGAATTCCAATAAGTCCTCACAGTACTGCAAGTGCTGATTGTTCGAAGTGACCTATAAAAAGAATACATGGAAGAATTTGAGAGAGGCCTTACTCAGCAGTGGAACGACACAGTAATAATAATAAAAAACTGATTGTTTTGTTCAGAAACATCGAATCATTTTGTTTACCACGGAAGTAACAAATATGTATTATTTAGTTACAAGGTCTCCATTTGCAGCAGCGTTTTAGGAAGTTGGACTCGAGCCAAAACGTCGTAGTAAGATTGATAACGTAAAAGCTCCCATAGCAAATATGGACACAAGGTCGTAACTTATGTTAGAAGGATGTTTCACACACGATACATAAGCTAATATTGTTATACTAGAAGACAACGCTAAGACGTTCAGCAAAGCTGCGGTCACGGCACACCCAACTTGAGACGAACCATTGTAACTAGACCCATCTACGCCAAACAATCTCCATGAAGCGTTAACGAAATTAACTCAGTAAGGGAGGGAAGGAAGGCCAACTTATACTGACTATATCGAAGACATGACCACTTGAACGAACCTTATTTGAAACTCAAGCTGTAGCCATTTAATCAAGACCCTTTATTTGATGCAAATCTAAGGATTTGAAATATCTAAGAGAAATGGTGGCAAATTTTAGATAACCAGTTTAAGTAGATCTGTGAGTGGTAGTAATATAGAAGGTTTTAAAGGTCTTTGGCCATGGTTGTGGCATAATGGATTACCGTCAATAAATAAGTAGCATTAGCATTATGTCTGAATGATGGTGGAGGGTTATTTGAGCCGATTTTGGTGGAATTTTGGTTTGAATCGGAGTGGAGTATATTAATTAGTCATGTTGTGTAATGTTGCTTGCCTGTATTAATTACTGCGTGGATTTTATAATGGATGTTACAATAGCTTTTAATTTTGGATGAGGCTTTTGCATACTGTGTGTTGAGTTTGAGGAGAATAAGTGGATTTCTTGTGTAAGAGAGTTTTAAAAATAATGATGTTTTTGATTTTCCTATATTATTGTTTTTTTCTTTTGAGCACCGCTGACTCCCAAAAGAGTCACGAATAAATAATAATAGCATTGCAATTGTGTCGTCTCATTAGTTTGGGATATAGGTAAATATAGAAAGCAATATATTTTTTGTTTGAGGCTACAATTTCATTGTTTATAACTATTACATTCCTTTACTAAAACCTTAACCAGACTCTTTAGCCAATATAGACGACAATATTAATAGTTTCAAATAGAATATTATTAAGTTTAACAATAGAGCAAGCATCGTACATGTGCCTTTAGAAGCGAGTGAAATTAAGCTTTACATAGAGCTCGCTCTCCATGATAATTACGAAATAACTACTGCATGGAGTTTGTAATTGAAACCGACGCGCGACGAGCTCTTCGTCTAGTGCACAGGACGGGAGTAGAGCTGATAGAGTTGATTTAATTTGACAGCTATTTTGTGAAATGTTGGCCGATGTATTTTTTGTTGTTAATGATGTCAGTGTGGATGTTAATACAATTTATGATACAAAAAATACAATAAATAATACTTTCACCGGGTTTTTGGCAGTTATGGTCCTAGGTCATAACAACTTTAAATTTCACGAACAAGCTAAATTATTAAATCTGGAAAAGAATCAACAGATTCTTAATAAAACACATTTTAGGTTTTTGAATAACGTTGGGGTAGTTTCCAAATAATACAACAATGTAACCCATGTAACAGCACATAATGAAAAAAATTGCACCAGTAGGCAATTGCTTACAAAAAAACCAATTACAGACACTTTTGAATTGTCAAAGAGTCGATCAGTCAGAAAAATGGAGTTGGTTAACCATTCCAAAGCAAAATAGGTTCCTATGCGCCAGAAAGGGACAAGAAATTCCATGGACACTCATAATCATCATCATCATTTCAGCCGGAAGACGTCCATTGCTGGACATAGGCCTCCCCTAAGCACCGCCACTTCAACCAGTTCTGTGCTTCTCGCATCCAGCGGACATTCATAATATTGTTACAAAATATTGGACCTCAACTAAAACTAGTTTTGTGAACTTACAACCGAATATCCTTCGCTAGTTCAACGTAACAAATCTCCGTGAGGACCCTGAAGGCCAGACACACTCGACGCTTGACGGCACTTTTGAACTGCACGAGTTAATTAGCACCTTAAGTGGCAATTCGCTTTTTGCTATCCCGAGCTAGTTACACCAAGTGCCAAGTGGGTTAGGTTATACATCTATGTGCTAGTGAGTTTGAATGTGATGGTATGTAAAAGTTGTCTGATTTAAAAGTAAAGAAACTAGAAAGCAGATGTGAATATGAATGTGTTAGTGATAATGTTCAAGTGAAAGTGACAGTAGGCATGGGAGATAAAAAGAAGAAGAAACTTGAAGGCAGAGAATAAATTGAAGCTATGTTTATTTTTTAATAGTTTTAAACTTCATAGTTTTATTTATTTAAAAAGGATAAAAATATATACACTGGATAAACTGAGATTGAAAATGATGATATTAAAATATTTGATTAGGTATTGCAAAACTTTCAAGCAATCACATTCTAGTGACATATTGTTTTCGATTTTGATTAAATAGAAAGGAATTACTGTACCAATTAATAAAAAATAGAAGATATATGAAAGGCCTTTAAAACACAAAACGTAACGTTATTTACGAAACACTTTACGACAATTCTCGCGAACAAATAAATCTAATAAAACACGCACTCCCGACGTGCCTAACAAAACAAAACAATAAAAATCCCACTCGAGCTACATTACCACAAAAAGGAAAATCAAATAAAAGCAAACCTTGAAATCTCAGCATCGTGTAAATCAGTTCGGTGGTCGAATTAATTCATTTCCTGGGAAGGGGGGAAGCACGCGCGATGTACGTGATGGCCGACCAAACAGATGGTCTGATGCTATGAATGTAAGAGTTTTTGCAGCAGACTTGCGATCCTTTTTTGTTTTGTTAGATGTGACGTAAACAA
The DNA here is from genome assembly GCA_963680765.1 of Agrochola lychnidis. Lineage (NCBI taxonomy): Eukaryota > Metazoa > Arthropoda > Insecta > Lepidoptera > Noctuidae > Agrochola > Agrochola lychnidis. Next base: position 4,175,879 of record OY796863.1, on the reverse strand, counting down.
TGGATGCAGTGGGACCACATCAGGCCATCCCATGCATGCAGAGTGCAGTGATGTGTTCTGTGTTCGTGGACGATGCTGTAAAAATGTGCAGCAGAGATACGTTGTCGTTTTGTTGAGATTTGATTTGGTAATGTTTTTAAAATTGGGTGCGTAATTTTGGTGAAGCATTTGAGTGACATTATCACATCATCAAGTCTCTTTGCTTCCTGTTATAATACTATTTTTTATCGCATATTTCTAATTTATTTTGTTACTAAGCGAAAGTTGTTACGAGCTTAAAAGTTCAAGGCGACCATAACTTTGTATGACCTAGGTTATCCATAATTAACTGTTACGTGGTCCCCCAAGGCAACTACTAGGTCCTATTACTTTCTATCCATCAGTTGGTAGAAAAGCCTGATTTACGAGACAACCAACTTTATATTACGTCTTAAACGACGCCAATAAAAAGTTGCGCTATAAACGACAAAGCTGGAGCACTTATAGCGTATACTTTTTTATTGCCCGACCGGTATACATAGTAAAACAATTCGCTGAGAAAGTGGGGGAATGGAAAATTTTCTACGGTTCGTAATTTTCTTTGAATATTTAATTCGAATGATGATGGTATGGTTTTAGGTTTATTTGCGTTATGTGGGAAGTTATTTTTAACATAAATAATCGTTTGTTTAGTAAAATTACATTTGATGAAAATAATCTTCTTTTTCTCCAAATTGATTCAGTGTTTATTGTCTACTGACTTAAGTTCTGATGATAAAAACTTAAACTTAATTAAATATCCTCAGTAGGTTGTAATTCTGTGATAACTCCGTTCAATCCCAGTTCTAATGGGGAAGTAATATTATTAACATAGTCTAATTACTATTTTGATATGGCTCACGCTAGAGAGTAGATATCGGTATTCAATTTGGAATTAATATTGTAATTAATAGTTTATGTAACAGATGATAATATAATTCAGAATTGGGGAATTATACTAGCAGTATACCCTGGCGTTAATTTCATACACCGAGCTTTAGAGCCAGACTGACAGTTAAGAGTGACAGAGATGCTCTACTATGTTGACTTTTTAAAACTTGATGTGCTGTAAATACTCTGAATATCTATAAAAGCTTCAACAGCGAAACAGCAGTGATCCAGATAGGTATTTTAGAAAATATATTTTAGGAAAAGGACATGGATATAATTTAGAAATTGATTCGAGATAAGGAAGCAATCCCGACTGTGCTGAACGGGGTCTGATAGGAAATTGCGACGTCTGCTTCGAGTCTAGTAACGTCAGAGGAAAGAATTTGTGTCTATCTAGACAATTTATTGATAAATATTTCTGTGTCATTTGACGACTGGAGTGAATATTGTCAATATGCGAGCTACTGTTGGTACTACATTATATTGCTACATTTTATTTTGTCTGTTTCGATTCTCTTGCAAAAAGTCAACATACACATTTATCATTTCTTAATTACCAAAATCAGATTATCAACAACTTTTGCTTTTGAATTCATGAATTAGTGCCAACGTTTACTTACTGACTACGGTAGATATCTTTTTAGATATAAAACTGCACTAACAAAAGAAGATAATGCAACATTATCCATAAAACAAGCTAACAAAATCACCCATGTCTTCTAATATTTTTTAAAGTCATTGTGCAAGGGTTAGCCGATAGGCGATAAACGGTGCGATGGTATGGAATCGTCTCGAGGGAGGTTCCGCTAATCTGCTCAGGGGTCTATCGTTAACCGAAAACCCGTAAGTCTTGTTTTGAACCAGAGTTAGTGATTTATGAAATATGATTTTCAAGACTGATAATAAAAGAGTAAATAAAAAAAGATCACCACAGTCATTTGTTTTAATTCTTCAATAAATTTTGTCAGTGTCGAGAAAGTAAACGGATGGTCCGAAAATCGATTTAGTTCAATAACTTTTGTCGATTCAATAAATTACTTCGCATTCATAGAAGCTCCTGAAAATAACTACAGGCGAACCTGGATAAGCAAGAGTTCAAGGAACCGCGTTCTCTTTTTCGCTTATAGAGGTACAGGAATGGCTGTTGCTCACTTATACAGGTTGATGCTGGTTGGTAAAGGTTGAGAGGAACAAAAACAATGTTAGTTCCACGAAATTTAGGGATGAGTCCTAAATAGCAGATGTTAAAGATGACTGATCATATAATGATTTTTTAATGACAAATATAACGATTATTGGAATTATGATTTGACTTGTGTATTTTATTTTTATTTTGGCATTTATATTTTTAATATAACTGAATTTATAATCTATTCTGTTTATTTAATGTTGCGATTAGTACTTAATATACTTGTTAATTTTGCACACCTCATTAGGTTATGGCTTGTGGCTAAGTAATAACAGCTGCACGGGTCGATCGATCAGGTTAAGCTACGCTTGCCGCGGTTGGTCCGTGGATGGGTGACCATCTTTACATACCAAGTCCCCTCCGTGCCTCGGAAAGCACGTTAAGCCGTTGGTCCCGGCTGTCATTTGTAGATCTTTGACAGTCGTTACGGGTAGTTAGAAGCCCAAAAAGTCTGACAACCAGTCTTACAAAGGGGTATCGTGTTACCTAGTCACTAGGTTGTGGAGGTCAGATAGGCAGTCGCTCCATGTAAAATACTGGTATTCAGCTGCATCCGGTTAGACTGGAAGCCGACCCCAACATAGTTGGGAAAAGGCTAGGCAGATGATGATTAGGTTATAATACAATGTACCTTTTATACCTGTAACACCTTTTTAACATGTATTATGCAAATAAATTATTTGATTTGATTTAAATTACGCTCGACTGTTGCTTATAGAGGTACATGGCAGTAGCAGTCTCAGTTATAGAGGTCCGTGACTGAAATACGACTTTCTCTTATGGAGGTTTATGTTTCTCACTTATAAATGTTTTAGACGGTTAAAATGACGGGACTTGGCAATTACTCTCATTTGTAGAGTTTTCTCGCATACCCAGTTCTCAGTTACTCAGGTTTGACTGTATATCATTGAACTAAATAAGGTTGACTGCCTCGTTGGTCTAGTGGTCGCAAGCGCTACTGCTGAGCATGAGGTCATGGGTTCGATTCCCGGGTCGGGCAAAAGTGTTATTGGGTTTTTCTATCTGAAATTTCTCAGTAGCAGCTCGGAGTCTGGATTTGTGCCCGGTTGATGGCAATAGGCTCGCCCCCTATTACATGGGACTTGAACATAACTGGCGAAATGTGGGTGTACCTGCTACAGGGACACCTCTGCCCAACCCTTCGGGGAAATAAGGCGTGATGTTATGTTATGTTATGTAAATAAGGTTCTTATGAAAACGATTCTGAATATTCATACATCGTGAAGGTCATAAATCCACTCTTTTCTTGTTCTATTTTATCGCGTTTTCACTAAACCGGATGAATATTAAGTCTTAAACTTGGCTTAAGACTTGGCCATGAACTTGTATTGATCTCGGCTTTTCATTACACGTTTGGCGGCACTCCAAACATCACCAGTGTAAGAAAGGGTTTCATTTGAAAGCAAATAAAAACTTTAAGACGACCACTATAACAATTTGTTACTAGATTTAATAGGGATCGTGTTTTAGTGTTCTTATTGCTTGGCAAATTTTTTTCTTGTTGAAAGCTTGATTGGAAAAGAGTAGTTGAGATGTTAATCTATCTATCCGTAAGGTTCTATATCAATTTGTTTAACTCTAATTTTGTTCACCGCTTCAGCTGGACTCCATGCTTCAATTTCATCTTCTACTGGTCCAATTACATGTAACTCAGTCTCTTCCACTCTCATTTTAAGTAATTTCATTCATCTTTTTTTATCTTATCCATCCATAATCACACTTACGGCCATAAACGTATAAACACGGACAAAAGACAGGTCTACATCTGCGGCACGGAGTTCTTATCGTACGATAGGACCCTAAACGGACCCGGCGACAGATTTACGGATCTCGGACCCGAGTGACCTCGTAATTTCGGACCTATCTCCCGTATCTTTCGGTTTTATTAGATTTTCCAGGATTCCGAAGGTGAAAGGTTCGAGTTTTGGAGAAATGAGGATTGATAAGACTGATTTGTGTGTTGGGATTTTTCGGAAATGGATATGTTCGCGCTTTAAAACGTGTAAAAGAATAAGAAATTGTACATTCTAGATCTAAGGCCGTTTCCTCATTGGTTGGTGCGGTATCGTTTTGGTACTGCTTATGTTTTCTCATTGGTCGGTAAGCACTCTGTACCGAAACGGTACCGCACTGTTAGGCAAAGGCATTTAAATAAACTTAAATCTCTTTGGTGTAAGGTATATGCTGTAAAAACCTCAATTCTGAGTTAAGTGTGACTTGGATATAAAATGAGCATGTACAAAATTTTATAGGTACTTAATTAAATTATAATTGTTAATACTTAATGTTTGCAATGTCGAAGAAAATACTATTTGCAAATAGAGATATTTAACAATACAGACCGAAAGAACTACTAAAATGTAGTACCTAGCAGTAAAAGGATATTAAAATAATGAAGTTAACCATTTACTAAAGTAAAGCTGCCAATTTTCTTCAGTTGAACTTTGAACTTTGAGCACTTTACAGTTCGTAAAAGTTTTATTCGCTAAAAGGTTAGACGTAACAGACAAAGGGTCTAAGAAAGAACATCTACACCTTCTAAAAGATCTACCATTACCTGTTCTCCAGACATATTGATTCAAACCTTAGCTATTAATCCGCTAGTGTTGTAGCTACAACAATTACAACAGTCTGCGGTCGAGTAGTGTTGTGCACACGTTGCGTCGTGACTAATGTTTGCGGAGACGAGCCTACAGTTCGCTTGTCTGCTGCCACCTAGTGTTGGGATACACGGGTTTGTTGGATCACGGACTGAATAAGCTTGGTCATGTAGTTGCATAATTTGCTGTAAATATTTGGACATGTACATGAATAATTTCATGATAAAGATGTTCAAATCATAAGACCAATATGATAGTCACACATAGTGCATTATACATACATCTGATTACTAATGAATGAGGAGGAGCAGTGGCAGCCCAGTGGTAAAGGCCGCGACTTACGAGTTGTAGGTTGTAGGTTCGATCCCAGGCAGGCGCTTTACTTTGTGTAAATTATTTCATCACCACTGCTCTCAAAACGGTGAAGGAAAACATCGTGAGGAATCCGGCATGTCCTAGAACCGAAAATTCGAAGACATGTGACATCTACCAACCCGCACTGGGCCCGCGTGGTGGATTACAGCCTACTCCCTCTCACAGAGAGGAGGCCTGTGTCCCAGTAGTGGGAACATTTATAGGCTGATGATGATGATGACTAATAAATGAATGAACGAATGAATGAATGATATAATGAATGATATATTTATTTGCAAGAATATAGTAATGAAAGATGATAAGGTATCAATTTAATAAACCGAAAGTTTATCGGAGTTCACTATTCATCATCTACCTAGTCTTTTCCCAACTATCTTGGGGTCGGCTTCCAGGGTAAATACCAGTATTTTTGCATGGAGCGACTGCCCATCTGACCTCCACAATCAGGTTACTAGGTGCACTTATTACCTACCATAATTTTGCATCAGTTTAATACTGAAAATCATCAGTATTCAAGCAATGAAAATTCGTTTATGCAAGATGATTATGAATATGTTAAAGATACAAGAAATCCCCATGAAGTTAAAAATAAAATAACTTCCAACAAATCTGCTCGCTAAACTTCAACGCCGTGGGTCCTAATGTGACAGTCAATATTTATTTGTAAGCATATTGTAGGTGTTCGTGACATACTGTGCACAAGTACTAGTAGGAACAATGTCGTAATTACCGACAGTGTCAGTAGCTCTACCGTTTCGTCTACGTGTTGAATTTTGTCTGTATTCAAGGATCTAAATTAAAGAGTGACTATGAAATTGAAAATTGTACATTAAATAAAGCCAAGTGCCTAAAAATATCTTTGGTTCTTATATAGTCTTGACTTTATCTTGACAATTTTACGAATATTACTGTAATATTCATAAAATCGTCAAGATAAAGTCTGAGCGGTTATAAGAAATCTAAGAAGCTATTGGAAGTTTTTGCTTCAGTACAAACTTATGATTGAGAATTGGATCTGATAAAACCGGAATGCAACTTCATAAAAACTTTCTTTATCGGTAGGTGTAAGTAAAAAACCGGCCAAGTGCGTGTCGGACCATGCACAATGACGGGTACCGTAGCTGTGATGAATTTATCCCAAAAACAAATTTAACTTTGTAGTTGAAAAATATATTCTCCCATACGGAATGTATGGGAAAACATGTTTTTGCAACTGCAAAGTTAAGTTGGTCGACTATTACTCGTTAACTTATAAAGCCTACTTAGCTGTGATAGTTTTCCTTGTAATTTCGTTATATAAACTACTGCTGTGATTTTTTCACACACCCAAAATCAACCATTTAGCTGGCAAGGGGGGGGGGGCACTTGACTCTAACAAAAATTAGCACTTTAAAGCTTAATATTTCGTAAACGGATCCTTAAATCCAATAATGGTTGTTACAAACTCTCAATGTTTTTGAAGGACCTTTCCAATGATACCCCACACCATGTGTTAGAGAGGTACCCTAAAAAAATGTGTTTAATAATTTTGTTTTACCACTTTGTCGGCGTAATTAATATGTATACCTATGCCAAATTACAGCTTTCTAGTACTAAGGGTCTCGGAGCTAGACCGCGGACAGACAGACAGACAGACGGACAGACAGACAGACGGACATGACGAAACTATAAGGGTTCCTTGTTCACTACGGAACCCTAAAAAAGAGAAAACAGTTTTTTTTTTTAATGGCATGTCGCAGGTCAAACTAGGAGGTTGTTGGCTTGTTGCTTAACCGGACTTTCCTGTGACTGCCTTAATAAATTAAGGCCTCCTTTGTTTTCGTCTTGGACGATTTTATTTTAGGAATTTGTGTGATTGTTTTGAACGAAATTGAGCCTGAGAAATTGATTTTTGGTTTTGCTTTCACGAGTTACAATCTTCGTATTCATTTGTTCTATGCACTCAGGAAAATTAGCAGCCTATATCAAATTTTCTGACCGTTTCATTATTCTAAATGATTTGAGACTTTGAGATATCAATTTAAAGTCACATGTTCCTAATACCTTGAACTTGTGAGCCAGCTTATACTTACAGGGTGTAACAGAAAGGTGTGGTCAAAAAGAGTGTGGTCCAAACTATCTAACAGTTAGGTAGGTTGGTCTGAACCCTTAAATTTGACCTGGGACAAATCAGATTAGGGATCTGGTTGTTCAGTTAGAAACTAACTGAATTATCAGTTGTCCCATAAAAATCTTTAATACCTACTTGACCCAAACGTCAATGACAGCTGATTCTTTTTTCTCGAATACAATGTTGGTACACACGGCTACACATCAAGCTATAAATTTCCAGTTTATGCTGATCTCGCATTGTATAGGATTTCCGTACAATGCGAGGTCAGCTTATACTGGAAAAGTATGGAGAAAAAATTTCAGTTTGATGATCTGTACCACCAATGAGTTAAATTAGACCACACCTTTCTTATTTCTTGGAGAATATTCTTGACATCGAAAAGCTCTACATAACACATAACATCACGCCTGTATAACTCAAAGGGTTAGGCAGAGCTGAACCTTTAGTACACCCACATTTCGCCAGTTATGTTTAAGTCCCATGTAATAGGGGGCGAGCCTATTGTCATCAACCGGGCACAAATCCAGGTTACGGGCAGCTACTGAGAAATTCCAGATGAAAAATCGAACCCAGGAACTCATCCTTAGCAGTAGCGCAAAATATCATCCTATAAATGTTCCCACTGCTGGGACACAGGCCTCCTCTCTGTGAGAGGGAGTGGGCCGTAATCCACCACGCGGGCCCAGTGCGGGTTGGTAGATGTCACATGTCTTCGAATTTTCGGTTCTAGGACATGCCGGTTTCCTCACGATGTTTTCCTTCACCGTTTTGAGAGCAGTGGTGATGAAATAATTTACACAAAGTAAAGCGCCTGTCTGGGTTCGAACCTACGACGTACAACTCGTAAGTCGCGGCCGTTACCACTGGCACTGACATTAAATAAAATTTATTTTCGAACACATCAATGCTGTATTAAAAGCTTAAAGTATAATATTTTGACCCTATGCTACTCTGACAATTATCTGTTAAATATAAATGGCGCATTAATTATCAATCACAGCCCCTCGCTATTGTTATGGCAGTGTGCATGCGTTAATTAATTTATCTCTATTCAATATTCAGTGATCATGATTCGTGATGAATCCTCGATATTACTGCCATTATCCTATTGGTTGTCAGTTTCATTAGCTGTCATGCCATTCACCTTTCAACTAGGTGGATTGAATTAGGCTGCGTTTCCACTAGAGATGTGCGAGGATTCGTAGCGAGGGATGTGTTTGTTAAGAACTAACAGTATCGCTTCATTTACCTAGCCTCGCTCAGCGCAGCTCCGGTGGTAACGGCTTAGCGGTGCGAGGTTTTTGTACGTACAAAACAAGCGAGGGATGGGTGCGAGGGATGTGTTCGAGGGCTGTGTGTCAGGGATGGACGCGAGTGAGAAATCGTATCTGAAAAGAGCCCGCTACACATCCTCGCAGCGCTCATCTGCGCACTGTTTCACAGCGTCGCCACGCATCCTCGTACCGCTCAGCGGCCTAGCACATCTCTGGAAACGATGTAAGTGTTTCTACACTTACATCGTTTCACAGCTTCGTTACGCATCCTCGCACCGCTCAGCTACCTCGCACATCTCTCGTGGAAACGCAGTCTTATAGTCATAGGGATGTACCGTCACTGAAACTGTTTATCAAATTGACATAATACGTCAACTTGTCATGTTACAATCATTTGAGCAGTGGTGGCCCTGTGGTAGCGGCCACGACTTTCGAGTTGTAGGTTGTAGGTTCGAACCCTGACAGGTGCTTTACTTTGTGTAAATTATTTCATCACTACTGTTCTCAAAACGGTGAAGGAAAACATCGTGACGAAAACCAACAGTGATGTGAAGCCGGTTTCGTAAACATTTGTGCACTTAGGTGTAGTTTGATTGTAGTGTCATTGTAAATGGTTGTAAATGTGTGCGTGTGACCGTGTATGCAAAGAGCGGAGGTGTAGTTTTGGTATGGGTCACTGTATTGTTCGCAGCACTCTGTCTTGGTTTTTATTTGGTCTGAGTCCTAGATTACACAACATGCTTCCAAATTTCCAATACCAAACATATTCACCACATTAAAACACAGACATGAAATAAATAAAGTATTTATTGAGCCATTTGTATCAGACGTCTGCTCTAACCGCTCACTTCGCTCACTGCGCTCGCCGCGCGCCACTGTAAAACACTGAAAGCCTTTATCTGAAGCCGCGACCGCTCTAGCTTTGGTGTTGTGGCTATTAGGTGAGCGGGGTTTTATAAGCGGTTTTATTGGCTGGAGGAAGTAAAGAGCGTGTTTTATAACGTAAGTATATTTTACAAGTTTTTTTAAATTAGGTGATTTTTTTTCTCATTACAAGTTAATCTTGAATCTGATCTTGAAGAGAATACCCATTTTAATTGGCTTTTGTGATACAGGAACTCTTAATACAAGAGGCCAGGGCTACACAGATGCTTGTGATTTTGAAGTGTTATTAAAGAAATGATTAAATACTAGCTGTTGCCCGCGTCTTTGTCTGCGGTCCAGGTTGTAAAGTAGCCTATGTCCTTCTCCAGGCCATAATCTACCCAACTATAGTAGACAGTATAAAACGGTCAAATTTTCCACTTTAGATACATCGGTGTTATAAAATTTTCGAATTTCATGTTCGACAAAAAATCTAAATCTAAACTTAGAATTGCTCTCCTGTAAAGTAGAGGTTTTGCAGTTTCGATACTTTACGTGGTGGCCGTCGATATTAAGTACTAGTTTTTGCCCGCGGTTTCACCCGCATAAGCCTCGATTTCGTAGGAATATCGGGATAAAAATAATCCTATGTGCTAACCTAGGTCATGGTCTACCCATGTGCCAAATTTCATACAAATCCGTTCAGCCGTTTTAGCGTGATAGCGTAACAAACAAACTCACTTTCGCTATAATATTAAGTTAGGATTAAATTAACACACCTTTTTTCGTGGATTGGCAGTGTTTTGAATTTCTACTACCAATAACGTAATATCCATACAAAATTAGCTGAAACAGCCTTTGTAGTTTAAACAATGTACCTAGTAATGCTCGAAGTACGTATACTTCGAGCTTAAGGTATTATTTAGTGTCCTAAAAAAATAGAAAAAAAAAAAACGTGTGGCACTCGGGGACTGCCGCGGTAAAGCTATTGCATAGCATTTGTAACCTCCATACTTCCTATTTGTCAACGGTACACTTGGGATGATGTAATGACGGTTCCCATGACAACATCGCGTTGTCATGAACCGTCATTACATGGTAGGCGAAGTGGGGGGTGTTAGGTTTTATTTTCGTTACTGAATTTCTTGATTCGGTCGCCGCGCTCAAAGCCCGCGATAAAAGCTATGCAATAGCTGCCGACAGAAGTGAAAACTTGAAAAAAAAATCGGCATCGCGGTATTCAACGCGTTGATGTCTTTTTAATGGTCAAAAGCTGGTGTCGTCACAGTGTCGCGAAATCAATGGTTTAGTCCTATCTCAAAAATGCCCAACGCGTCTAAAGAAGTTTTCACTTCAAAAACATCTAAATTCTCTCTTATTCTTTTTCTTATTTTATTTTCCATTTCAAATTCGCGTTCTGTTTAGCCACCACGAACTATTGAGACCCAGCCGTTCGGAACTGTTGCTCCAGGCTGCAGTCTTCAACAGTTCAGCCAGATTGTATGGCACCAATACTTCAATCGATTTCTTTTGCCAGACCGCCAGTCCGTCTGGCAAAGCCGCCGATATGTTTTGCCAATTTGCGGCGACTTTGAGGGTATTCGGGGATTTGAGAACGAATTTGTTGAAGGGCAGATAGCAATTTTATTCAGGTGTGAAAATGTCTGCGCTTTTCTGTGGTGTGGCTAGTATGCAGTTGGGATATTTGTTTTTGGGAGTAAAAGTAAATAACTACAAGAGCAGTCTATGTAGTGTACTTTAGGGTTCATAGAAAGTTTGAATGAAAGGCTGATTTCCAGTATATTTAGAACCAGATCATTAATTTCTTTGCGAACATGGGTTAATTGGTACATGTTGTGTGCAAGAAAATAATTTAGAGCTTTAATGAAGAAATATCATTTTCAAAGTTAAGGCTAATGTACAAACGGCTACACATCAAGCTTATACATTTCCAGTTTATGCTGATCTCGCATTGCATAGGATTTCAGTAAGATGAGAGGTCAGCTTGTACTGGAAATGTATAGCTTGATATGTAGCCGTGTGTACATAAAATATTCCGAAGGATCCTTTTTAGTGTATTTCTGAAAACCTCAAAGCAAGCAAAACAATAGGTGCCGAGAAAAAAAAAAAAAACGTGTGGCACTCGGGGACTGCCGCGGTAAAGCTATTGCATAGCATTTGTAACCTCCATACTTCATATTTGTCTTCATACTTGGGATGATGACGGATGATGACATAAAACAAAAATTACGTTCAAATGACAACGTGATGTTGTCATGGGAACGTAATTTTTGTTTTATGTCATCATCCGTCATTACATGTAGGCGGAGTGGGGGGTGTTAGGTTTTATTTTCGTTACGGAATTTCTTGATTCGGTCGCAGCGCTCAAAGCCCGCGATAAAAGCTATGCAACAGCTTAAAAGCAAAAAATTTCCTGTGGGATTGGCGAGATAGTGAAGTATTCAAGGTGGGGCAGATCACATAGCGGATCTAAATTTGTTTCCAAGCTTATAATTAATGAGGCAAAGTCGACAAGAAGCTGTTTTCTTTAACCCACACACACTAATATCCAACATCGTATTTAACTTTAGAAGATGAGTCTGATCTCACAACTTTTGTTCATATCTCTGGCTTAAGCAAAACATCAAAAGCTCATATACCTCGATTTTTATATCCAAATATCACTTGTACAGTTGTATCACAAAACCCCAGATATCCAGAACTGCACCTTCAATATACCGTTTTCCATTTCTTAATATAAATCCAATGTTTCTACACATGGACACCGAAGGCGAAGACAGTAAAATTGCGAATCATCGAATTAGGGAAGGGCCAAACGATAAGCTCGCTCGTAAATTCGGCGCTCGGCATTCGGCTTTCGGCCTCCGGGTTCATCGCTCGCACATTGTTTTAGAAATGTCAGCTTTTAAATGATGCTTTGTTGTTAAAAAACAATAGATAGAGTAGGTAAATGGTTTTGTGTAAAAGTCGCTTTGGGCGGCTACTTGGGTTTTTGTCACTTTTATGGAGTTACTTTTAAAAAGCGCTTCTCTTTAGGTTTTGGATTCGATTCCCAGATCGGGCAGTGTTATTGGGTTTTTCTGTCAGGAATTTCTCAGTAACAGCCCGGAGCCTGGACTTGTGCCCAGTTGATGGCAATATGATCGGGTCTTTATTACATGGGACTTAAACATAACTGGCGAAATGTGGGTGTAGTATGGGTATTCCTCTGCCAAACCCTTCGGGGATTACAGGCGTGATGTTATGTTTATGTTATGTTTTTAATGTGCACAAACTTTTATTATATATTTTTTACAAGGAGATACTGTCTCAATTCGTTACTTAATTCCTTACATTTCCTTAAGAGCGTTTATCCTAAAAGTTGGCAACGTCGCAAATAGCTGTCAAATATTTCGCTGTTTTGATTAATTTGGCAATATTACTGTATGGAAATATGAAATGTGGCTAACTAGGGAACTAAAATATTGATTATGAAATGCAATAATTAGTATCATAACACCGAATATTTAGTTTTAGATGTAGAAAAAGTATTTGGAAACTTTTCAAATGCCTTTTTTTCCAACCTAAAACGGTTACAACATCAAAGTCAGTGTTATAATTGCAATTCATTATTTGTATTCTAGTTCACAAGTTAACCACATTTCATATTTCCATACAGTAATATTGCCAAATTAATCAAAACAACGAAATATTTGACATCAATTTACGACGTTGCCAACTTTCAGAATAAAAGTTTCTTACACCAATATCAATGAAAATTATTACAACACTATCACCCAATTCTCTGCTCACCCACAATCCTATAAGCCGTCAATAACACGAGCGGCACCTAAATATGCATGGACAAGCAAATATTATGATACACGCTCCATCATGGCGGCTGCCTGTGACGTATGCAGAAAACCCATTGTTTTGCGTCCGACACCGCCTGTCAAATTACTGTCCACAGCAAATTATGGGGTGAGTGTGAACAGATTTGTGAATGTTGAGGGTAGTAGTTATACATAGTGTGTTAGTGATGTCATGATTTTAATTGGATGTATTTTTGGGTATTCATCTCGTTAAAGTGTTGGGTCAGGAAAAGAACGATTCTGTTGTGGGTATTAGAAAAAATAACGATCAACTAAAACAAGCTGTAGAAAACCCACCGAATAAAACAGTTCATATATTTTGTAGGTTCTATATGTATTAATTTAATTTATAGCCCGGTTGATGGCAATAGGCTCGCCACCTATTACATTGGACTTAAACATAACTGGCGAAATATGGGTGTACCTACTATAGGTGCACCTCTGCCTAACCCTTCGGGATTTAGAAAGAAATAAAAAATTTAAATAAAACACACTCATCAAAACATGAATAAAAATAAAAAAACAAAGTAAAATCAAAATAAAAGCAGAAAGTCCTGTACGAGACCAAAAGGCTCCTATCTCAGCATGATGCTGCGACATTTAAAAACAAATGTCGAAGTGCTGGTATTCTGATAGGGCCCCCTCAGTGACGTCACGGATAGATCAAACGGGCTTAAACATAATTAGCAAAATATGGGTGTACTATGCCTAGTACCTGGGCGACCGAGCTCTGCTCTGGTGAAAATAGAGAATACTCATTAATTTAATGTATATTACATATTAATTCCATGCTGCCATGATAGTAGGTACTTACTAATTCCATGTTGCCATGATAGTAGGTACTTATTAATTCCATGCTGCCATGTCATTATTCATTAGGTATCTTGTTCTAAACTTTGAGCGACCGAGCTCTGCTCGGGTGAAAATACGGAGAAAACCAATTTTCCCAAATATGAGACCTAACTAGATCGATTTTTCGCCCCCGTCTTATATTGCAATATTCATCGAAATCGTTAGAGCCGTTTTCCAGAACGTGATTACTGATTACAAATATTGTTCATTTAATAGTAAAGGACCAACCCGCACTGAGCCCGCGTGGTAGATTACGGCCCACTCCCTCTCACAGAGAGGAGGCCTGTGTCTCAGCAGTGGGAACATTTATAGGCTGATGATGATGATGAATAGTAAAGGATCACACCCCTGCCTAATCCTTCGAGGAAAACGTGCGTAATGTTAAGTTACGTAAGTATAAAAGGTACAGTTCGGGCCATCTTCAAACAAAACTGTAGAGAAACAAAAGTTTGGTGACACGAGATATAGCAACATAGGTTTTAAAACTCAATAAAAGTAAAAGTCTTCGCAAAAACTATTAACCTCTACATCACTTATAACAAAAAGTGTCAAAAAGTGCAGCAGTTTCAGATAAAAAGTGCTATATTTAGTGACAAGGGTACTTCCCGAGGTCGACGTTCAAGATGTCTCGACAGAATTACGACTCGACATTTTTACTCGTAGACGGAAGTTGTAGCGAATTTTAAAGATTCCGTCGTAAATTAATAATGTATGGAAAGTCGTGTTGGAGATTGTTCTAGAATATTTATGGTATTAGTTTTGTTTGTGTCTTCTGCGAAAGTATACTGTCCTTCTACCGGTCTACTGAAGATCAAGCCTCCCATACTGGAATTTTCTTCTTTTTTTCGTGTGGCCAATGTCTAACCTGGTGTCAGACTTTTAAAGCCGTCCATGGGTCTCTGACTTAGCTTCACATGCCGTCGAGAAATATCTCTCAAGCATGCCGGTTTCCTCACGATGTTTTCCTTCACCGTTTTTGAAGCAAGTGATAATTATACAATACGCACATGAATCCGAAAAGTCAGAGGTGCGTGCCTTTTTTTTTTTTTGGGTGGGAAATTATCAAATAACTTCTCCCGCTCTGGGCGGAGCGGGAGGGCGTGTCAGACTCTTACTGACTAAAACCCATCCGTGTTCCTTCAGTTGCCATGTTGCTGGGGGGCCACGATGTCCCTATCGGTTTTCTTCGAACCCCCGGCAGGCATTGGCCCTAGCGGACCCCGTCAATTCTGCTGACATCTCTTTGAGGCGCGTGTGGAACACAACGCGCCGTCGACCCGAGAGGTGCGTGCCTAGGGTTTGAACTCGAGACCTATGACTTGGCAGTCCGACGGTCACACCACTAGGCTATCACTACTCGCATCAGAATAATGAAAGGATATACAATGATTTCTACACAATTAGAGAACAAGGGAAATGTGTAGTGAGCACTATAGCTGTTTGTCTTTATTAGCAGGCAGAACAGGACCTCGCTGCTTAGGCACTTAACTTTATCCCCCAATCACTAATTAGGATACCATGCACTCTTATATTAAGCGGTATATCTGTGTTTCTATTTTCTTAATGTCCCTCGGAAATCATCGCATTTCCGAATACAAACGAACTCTAATTTTCATGTCCATCAATTATTAGATTTATCTTGGATAATAATTTGAATTCATAGCTAAGTACTTTATTGTTGTTTTGTTTTGATTTTCGTTTGAACTATATAGAGCTGTAAAACTATTTTCCTATCTGTCGTGCCTACGACTTTAGCAGCTTTAAAATAAATTACATAATGTTAAAAGAGTATTAACAACTCTATACAGTGTGAGTCTTCATAATGTGCACATATCGAAATGAGGGAGTCTATGCTTAATTTTATCGACGGAAAAAATGGTAATTAAAAAAAAAAAAAAAAAAAAATTTTTCAAAAAATTTTTTTTTTTTTAATTTTTTTTTTGCTCTCTTTTTATTATTATCTTATTTATAAATTTTACAATTAAAAATTGAAGAAAAAAATACAGATTTTTACTAAAAAAACATGTTTATTTTCAATTGAGGGTAGTTTTTTTCTCAATTTTAATTTTATGTGGACGGCTACTTACTTTCAATCATTATGGAGTTTGTTTCATCGCGATAGCTGATTCAGTTTAAAAGTTACACAGTTTTGTTACAATTTTTTTTTAATTTCATAAAAAGTATAAAAAACAATATTTAGATTTTTTAAATATTTTTTCTGTCGTTAAAATTAAGCATAGATTTCCTCATTTCGATATGTGCACATTATGAAGACTCACACTGTATACTTCCAAGTTGATTGAGAGCGTCCGGTCTGCACCAAGTGCAATGGGTAACTGATAGAAATCCAATGACTGACGAAACACGAGGCTTGCCGAGGGACATTAAGAACATAGTTCTACTGTACTTTTAGTAACTTGATGAAATATCCAAAACTTTATCGAGTGATCAGCACGAGATCCTGACTGACTTATTAAAAGAATTATAATTATTGACATATTTCACATACTAGTTTCCACTAGCGTCTTCGTACTCAGTGATAACACAGACAATAAGGTAAAAGATTTTTTTAAATCGGTCCAGTAGTTTTTGAGTTTATTCATCACAAACAAAAATACAAATCTTTTCTCTTTATATATTCTTCTAATACTTAGGTCAATCAAGATCTCTTGCCGATTCACTATTAACGTTTTGGACATTTCATTAAATTAATTTCTGAGTTCTTATTAATTGAGTATTATCGACTTGCTGCGCCTCTCGGTTTCACCCGCATAAGTCTCGATCCCGTGAGAATATCGGGATAAAAAGTATCCTATGTCCTAACCCAGGTCATGGTCTACCCATGTGCTAACTTTCATCCAAGTCTGTTCAGCCATTTTAGCGTGAAAGCCTAACAAACAAACAGACTCACTTTCACATTTATAATATTAGTTTGGATTGGATGAACATAAAAGTTGTAAAGATTCCCTAGACCTAAAGCATACAACTATTATTTCTTACTTAACAACCTCAACAAATAACAATACAAAGGCTCTCTTTGATTCAATTAAATGTCAAGAAAAACATTTTGAAAACAAAATAAAGTCGTTCATAAAAACATAATGTAAGCAGAATGCTCTAAACTAAATGCTCCAGTATTTAAACTTTGCGACGAAGGTCATCGTAAACAACTAGCAACGAGTGTTGAGAGCTGAAGCGAAAATTCTATACTTCCCTCTCTTTCACCCCCATACAATTTATCACCTATCTCTTTCCCACCAGGGTTTTACCGGTAGACGGGTGAAAAAATTGTCTTTATGGTTATTGGATGGTAAGAAATTTCTTATGGGGCGACATTTTTTACGTAAAGCCACTGTTGCGGAGACAATGATGATAGTTGATGTTCTTGTATAAGTTAATGGTAAATAGAACGATCGATAAACTGTCAAATAAATATCATGGCGGTTTTTGCCCATCTGGATGGTTTTTTATGGTGTTTGTACTGTAGAACGGTACAAAGATCTTTTGACGCGTGGTCATAATGGGAACTAAAGCCGCCATCTTGTTTATTTTTCAATATTACAAATGTTAAACAACAACGCCAATATCATTCAAGCGCCAAGAAAACATCATGAGGAAATCTTACCAATGGAGAGATATTTCTCGACGGCGTATGAAGCCAAATCAGAGGCCCATGGGCGGCTTTAAAACTCTGACACAGGTTAGTCACTATCACACGAAAAGAAGAAGAAGCGCCAAAAGATTCTAGTAGCAATCTACGTGGCTGTTGATATGGCACGACCAAGAAGCTTATATATAAAAGTGGAGGCAACACTCTAAATACCTATACTCCGTTTGAAATAAGATTAGACATTTAACTAAACCTTTTTTACAGTCCGTTCAACCGATTTTGACTTCTATTGCGTTGATGGCATGCCAAATGACAGTTGCAGTAAACAGTTGGTTTGTAACCACTTTTTCTGCTTTTAATGCCATCCTTATTCCTACGGTATAGAAGTCAAAATCGTTTGAACGGACTGTAAAAAAGGTTTGTTTAAATGTCTAATCTTATTTCAAACGGAGTATAAGTGAAGACGACTGTGGTCGAATGCTCTCTTTCTAAATACACACATAAGAACGAGACAGTGATATGTGTTTCTTTATCTTATGTATGTATTCAGAAAGAGAGTATCCGACCACAGTTGTCTTTAGAGTGTTACCTCCACTTTTATCTATAAGCTTCTTGGGCACGACATGGATTTTTGACACAGACACAGCTGTCACATAGTGATAAAGACGACACTTTACAACCGAACTTTTTCTATAACTCCGTGTGCCTTATGAAGCTGACTAAAGCCTACACCAAAATAGATACAAACATCCAAAAAATCTATGTAAATGACCCAATTATGTTTTCAGTACCAGGATCCCAAAAGACAAATAAGTATTTTACAGTGGCAAGAATTCCTCTTGCACTGGTAACTTTGTCAGCCAGGTGTTTGTCAAAGTCATTGCCTGGTTATCCTACCTTCTGCCGTTCAGATGCAAGTATAACAATTTCAAAACTAAAAGTGACGGTTAAAATGAAACCACCTGTGTTAGTAACATTAAAAATAATTGAAAGTGTAATTGCTGCTGCAGCAGTTTCATTCGTTGCATCAATACTATGAAAAATAGATCAACATTTTTGTAATAAACATAAAAGATATTTTCAAGGATATATTCAAATACGAACTCGGAAATGATTTAGACGAAAAAGAGTATGTTGTTATATTTAAATGACATGCCAGTTATTAAATAAACCACTATGATAAAGATGACATACTAGATAGAATAGAAACAAAGACAGAATGTAACTTGTATATATATTAAATATATGTATATTATTATAAGCTGAGTTTCTGACCTAAGGGTAACAATTCATTTTATAAACTAGCAGTTGATAAAAGAAGTAAAGTAACATTTGAATTCCATTATTTCTTCCAATTTCAATAACAACAGCAATACAAATAAAAACGCAATAAAAAATCTGTTGACTCTTCACAATATAAACAGAAATGTAAAGCGTCCACAGTACTTGCAATAGGAATTGGACATTAATGCAATAACACGAAGGCTAACAAAGGGAATGGCTATTGTGATGTTAAGGGCACTTGGAAACACTTGATATGATAATATAGAAGTAGGAATTCCAAGCGGTGTGGTGTTTGTTGTGCCGGTCATTTGGAATAAAAACGGAAAGGTCGTAAAGGTAATACATATAATGGTAAGAGACTGAAAAAAACTATCGAAAGCATAGAACGTTTACAAGAATAATAAATATACGTGTAAATAAAATCGAAGTTGGAAGGAAAACTTGGTTCGGCCTTAAATATTAAAAGATCCATTAAATAAAC
Organism: Agrochola lychnidis; assembly: GCA_963680765.1. NCBI lineage: Eukaryota > Metazoa > Arthropoda > Insecta > Lepidoptera > Noctuidae > Agrochola > Agrochola lychnidis. The sequence continues at coordinate 4,156,435 of OY796863.1, read as the reverse complement.
ATTCCATTCAAACACCCTATTAACTCTTTCAAACAAAAGTAACAAGTCAATCCCCTTCCTAATTACCGTTAAATATTTAAAAACCTGGCTCCAAAAGGGTTTGGTCCAACGGAATAATCATCGAAAATCTGCACGCAGCGAAAATTTTCGCCTCAGATGCGGAGTCACGTACCGCCTGCAATGCCGGCAAATTTTTGCAAATACCTGCAAAATCCGTGATAATGCTTTGAAAGTCAGCTTAACTTTGTTTGTTTGGGGCTGCACCGGGACTCAACTTCCATCCTTAATCTGGGATAATTAGTTATAATTTTGAACCCTTATTAAATTAACCTTTAGTTACTTGGAAAATATGAAGGTTTTGAAAGTCCTGAGTTGGCTTTAGTTGAAGAGGGTGCAGAGAAATGAAGGTAAAGTAAAGACTAATAATTTTAATGATATCTCGGTTTAACATATTGAAATATGTATAAGGATGCAGAGGAACTACGATAATATTGATCCTAATATATGAATACATTTAGTAGGATTCATACTCGACCAGAAGTACACTCACCTTCCTTTAGAATTTTGGTAGTCAGACTGAAATCCCTTTGCGTGAAACCACGGCATCTAATTGACATGAAACGGTCAGGGTTTCCTTCGTGTACCAACAAATTGGAGTACCCTAATGCAATAAATGATTTAGGTACAAGCATCCTCTTGTCTATCAAGGGACTATATGTTTTTTCACATAGTCTGAGATGGATCGACCTTTGATTTACTTTTTCATGGAAAATATTTCGGGGATGACTGGATTTTAAATACTTTGCATATGTACTTATGTGCTTACATTATGTATGTAGATTGCGTTGTCACGTATAACGATGATGATAAGATAGCAAGTGAACTTCGCGACCTAGTTACTGAATGTAGACATTTGGTGTGTGGTGTAAAAACTGGGAATTGGCGGTTGATTGGTATTACGAGTATCGTGGCTTTAGTAGCTGTTGTAAGTAGAAATGGATTAGGAGGCGTTTTTTAAGGAGCCAAAGCTACGTAATGGTTATTTTAAATCCATCCTTAAAATCGAAATTTGTCTGGTTAATAACCCAGACAAACTAACCCAACATCATTCTAGTTTGAGGGTTTTACTCGGTGATACTCGGTGTAGATTTAGGTATAATTTAGTGTTACCAAATTGATTATTTGGAGTCATTTAATTAATTTGCCAATATATCAAGCAGAAGACTAAAATCTTATCAACAAAGCCAGTACCTTGTCTTTCATTGGAAGATACTTTTTGATGTTTAAAAGTGCCTTCTATAGGCCTATTTGAAATAAATGATTTGAATTTGATATTATTGGTTTATTTCTCCGTAGCTTCAGCTTGTGACTTGTCTCACACAACTAATGAATGAAGTCGATATGCAAAGGTAATGATGCGCCCAAAATATACAAAGTACGCAATGTTTACTGATAGGCTCTAAGACTTTAAGCTTCCAGTATCAGGCGTATACGTAACCTATGAACATGAGTTTCAGTTTGCGTTGTCAACATAGAAGACATTTACTGAAGCGCAGAAAAAGAAGGAAAAGGGAAGAGAAGGGAAAAGTTTTGAAAACGGGTATTAATAATGAATGATATTTAGGACGTAAAGCAGATGCAGTTCCATTAGTATTTAGAAGCATAACATTATTTAAGGAACGAATACAAGGATAGTCAAAAAATGATAAGAAGACAATATTATTAATGATGGCCAGATGAAAAAGACATAAAATAGAGTGTATTGTGGGATGTCCTGCAGTCATCATCATCACAGGTTAAAATTAAATAAATAAATGTTAGGTAAAAGAAAAAAATCACCTTTTATACATATAACTGAAGCCTGAAAGTTTATTTAGCTATATTTGCAAAATAAACTCAAAAATTTCCGGCAGAAAACTTTAATTCAGTAATAAGTAGCGGGTTCTTTTGATGTTCAGGGACGAGGCAACCTCACAAAATACCCTATTTGGGTATCTCTTAGAAATGACGAGCCCGATCGTGGAATGAGATCTCTTTATGTGAACCACTGGCAATTGTGAACGAAATAAGTCCAGGGAATTTCGTAAATACGTGTATATTTGGAGGTTGCAAATGTTGGAATTCAAATAAGTTTTTCACATGCTCAAATTTTGTTAAAATATTTTTTGTGCATTTTGCGGGTTTTATATGAAAATCTGTTGCTTTATACTTGGTATTTTTACCATAATAATAACATCTACTCCTTGAGGTGCTTTGTGGGTAAGAATTGCTTAGAAACTTACAGGCTTAGCTTTGACTTTAGAATTGTTTACATTGGCAGAAAAATATAAATATAATAGATATAAAATCAAGCCTGTAATCAGGGTTAAGCAGTAGTGTTACTATAATAATCCCAAATTTCTATAGTTATGTATAAGTTCCTTGTAATAGGGGGCGAGCTTATTGCCTTCAATCGGGCACACATCCAGACTCCGTGCTGCTATTGAGAAGTTCCTGACGAGACAATCCAATCACACTATGCCTGACCTGGGAATCGGACCCGGAACCTGGCTCAGCAGTAGGTCTTGCAACCGCTAGAATCAACGAAGCAATATGCTTTGAATATATCAATTCAGAAAACACAAACAAACATAAGACGATCGTTCCATCTTTGAATTTGATTGACACACCATACACTGAGCCTGCTTCTAGTAATTCCACACGGTCATTACCAACATCCATAGTGCAATTACTGGTGACCACAACAATCATGACTACATCTACAATTTATACTGTATATTGTGCTGTGTATATACAATATATACTGTTTGTTATTATGCCAGCTTCTGTGGTTGACAGACGCTTTGACTCCAATAGCCGGCCTTTGTGTCATTGTGATAACATTGCATTGTTATTCCGGTGATAGTTTGTTGTTATGGTTATTGAATATAATTTTTAATTCATTGATTATTTTTCGATTATTAAACCATTTGTATATCCTTGTATCAATCGAATGGGTAAGTAAAGTTAAGAACGTGATGGAGTTTCAAAAGACGCCCTCGTTCTTGAGTTACTAATCTACTACGCACAATTTTCTGCAAGTCGCTTTTCTCCAGGTTGCCGCATAGTCAGAAAATTTACATAATCTTTCAAAAGTACAAGAAGTTTATGATCTACTTCCTCAATGTTTGTTTAAATGTCTCTTTTTCTATTACCGTTAGGTCATGATGACTTAAGTCTGCGTTCATAGCATTAAAAACTTGGCCTTCATTGATTGTTACCCTCTTTAAACATCTCCTCATTTTTAGGATTCCGTACTCCAAAAGGAAAAAAACGGAATCCTTATAGGTTCACTCGTGTGTCTGGGTATCTGTCTGTCCGTCTGTCACAGTCAATTTGCTCCGAATCTAATAGACCGATTAAGTTGAAATTTGGTACACATATGTATTTCTGTGACTCAAACACGGACGTCTAACGTAAATAAATGAATTTTGAATATGGGGGTCGCTTTTGGAGGGGCCAATAAAGAAAATTTAGAAAGAAAGGTTTTGCAATTTGTACCGTGTGCTTGAACAAATGAAACGGCTGATTGTTAGGAACTCAAATATATTATTTTCGTAATTTTAAAATGAATACTTTTAAAGATATTGATAAAATTGATGAAAATTGACCATTCCCCCCTTATCTACGAAATTACAGAGACCAAAATTTGAAAAAAAAAAAAAAAATACAAAAAATGGGTCTTTACTCATAGATAAGAAGTCTATGGTCTTAAAATAACATGTTGAATCTCTCAATATTGTGCGTACAAACTTACATTTGCAGTTGGAATGTATGGAAGAACATGTTTTTGAACTACAATGTGAAGTTTGTACCTGGGATAAATTCGTCCTAATTACGGAACCCTTCATTGTGCGTGGTCACTTGCCCGGTTTTTTATTCAAGTTTCAAATGCTACTGGCCGTCTTAGCAACACATCTCATATTTACCCTAATTCGTTATGTAAGTAAATAGCGCAAGAAATTTAAACATACCCAAGACTACATCGCAATTAGGAAGGTAACCAACGTGGAAAGCAAACAAGGGGTTGATGTTGGTTGCTGTAACCATTGGTGCGAACACATGCTTATTAATGACGTCGACTAAAATCAATAGTAATTTGTTTGGTTATCAAGTTGTTTGTTATATTTTAATTGACAACTTAATTGTAATGTGTATTTTGAACAATTGTGGCTATTATTTTATTTTATGATTGACTAGCTGACCCGACAGACGTTGTCTTGTCTTAACTATGGCCGCATTCAGAGTTACGTTAAAAGTGATTATATCGCGTATCCGACTAAATTTAATAGTCACAAAATATAAGGCTTTTAACGTAACACGGAATGCGGCCTTTGTTTGCAGCGCGCTTTCTGTCAATTGCGCCAACTGTCAAACGACTGACAGTTATGTCAAAAGCGCTAAGGTTACATTAGAAAAGTTAATATGGTCGTTAAATTTTCTAATTTTCCGTACGACTTTCTTAATTTTTTCTTTCATAAGAACCATCCTCTTGACAAAAAAAAGAACTAGCGAAATCGGTCCAGCTGTTCACACGTGATGCCGTGACCAAGGGAAATAGGGAATATTTTTTTTTAGTTAAATGGACTTACCGGTAGGCTTAGTGTATCGCCTAGAGCTGTTATAATTTTAGCTACATTGCCTATATTCAGGGCTTTGTTAATGTTGAAAAATGGTAGCATTTCTATTGATAAATCGTTTAGTTTTTTTTTTTTTTTGTTTAGTTAATTATTGCATATTTGGTTGTCTTATTAGTGATCTTGACATTTTTAGTGGTACCTAACTAGCTGACCCCGGCAAACGTTGTTTTGCCAATTATTTGTTTGGGGTGGACAACCCTTATCACTTAGGGGTATGAAAAATAGATAGTAGCCGATTCTCAGACCTACTGAATATGCATATAAAATTTGGTAAAAATCAGTAAAGCCGTTTCGGAGGAGTAAGGTAACTAACATTGTGACACGAGAATTTTATATACAAACATTATAGTTATAATTTTGACATTATAGTTATGATTTTGACATTATAGTTATGATTTTGACATTATTATTGATTGTTTTGACATTACTAGTAATTATGACCAGTTTGCCAAATATTATTATGTACTAACATTAGTGTTTAAGATGTGTATGTAATTACTAACAAATTGGATTGTATGATCTGAAATAAAAATTTTGATTGATTGATTAAGCCTTATTTAAGAAGATTATTTAATGCGTATACTTATGTAATTAATATGTATTTTAGGTTGATTTTGACGATTTAAATTACGATTACCTTAACATTTTGACTGACTCTGAAACTGATACTCCATATGAAATTAAATCGTGTATGTAATATCTGTCACGCTCGGGTTTTGCCAGAGAGCTATGGAACGGAGTATTCTTGGTATTAAACTGGTGGACCAGGTTAAGAATAAAACATATACGTTCCATCACTAAAATAACTGATGTCACTCGGAAAGCTGCCACGCTTAAATGGAATTGGGCTGGACACATCTGCCGCATGTCAAACGATCAATGGGCCAAACTTACGACCCAGTGGGTCCCGCTTAAAGGCAGATGTCATCGCGGTAGGCCCAGACGGAGATGGCGGGATGAGCTGGACTCCTTTAAGAAAGATTGGTCCTTGGAAGCTCTGGACAGAGAGAGGTGGAAAGAGCTGGGCAAAGGCCTCCCTCCTTTGCCCAGCAGTGGAACAATACAGGCAAAAAAAAAATCTTTGCATTTTTACAAACAACGTTACAATCAAAAATAACAAAACAGACATATACAGCAAAAACATTCTAACTCGCACTAAACAGAACAACTTTCCCAGTAGACGTCACAAAAAGGCGGTCCCAGACATTGGTGTTAGCTTTCAGTTTGCTAGTCCAAGTACAAAGAGTACAAGCACAAAGAGTACAAGAAGTACAAGCACAAGACAGCACAAAGTTTCAGCACAGACTTCTTGTTTGAATGGAACTCGATCTGTGCGACATTGTGCGACTGTAACGAGTGTCGTTATTTCTTTTTCATAGCTATAAATTTGCTTGAATTTGAATATAGTTACTCTAATGGTGGGTAAAGGTAAATTTGTGGAAGAGTTGCAAGTTTATGTTCCTCTGGTTCAGGCAAAACAAACAACAAATTTTTTGTGGTGCGTTTTTAAATTTCCCCCTTTTTCAGAACCTTTAATATGTTATTAAAGTGTGTCTTTGAAGTTTTTGCCCATATCGTAGTCAAATATAGATATAAATATTCAATCTTAGGCCGACATAAGTTGTTTTTACATACATATACACATAAACTCACGCCTTCTTCCAATGGGGGTAGGCAAAAACTACAGAACGCCACCTGCTACGATCCTTACATACTCCTTTTGCTTCGTTTACGTTCATACATCTGATTATACTCGCCACTGGCTGCGAGTACTACGCACCTGACCTTTCTGAAAAACATCATCAATAAGGTCACAATATGTCCTCTTAGGGCGTTTTCAAGTTGTAATTCAAGCGTTGTTTTAAACTTTTATTGGTGGGATTGTAGACCTGGCCTAATGAACTCTCACATGTCTTAAGAAAATAAAAATGGCTACAATTTGTACTTTCGATAGCACAGCTATTCAAGGAAAGGAAACATTACCGGGTCAGGTCAGGTCAGGTCAAAACAAATAAAGCAGCAATTCAAAATAAATTATTCTACATTATTACATTCCGTTTCACATTAAAACGAACCAATTATAACAGCTTTGATAACTAGAAGGAAAGAGGTAATAAGGTTACAAATAATTCTTTGAACAATTTGCGAAAGGCTCTTGAAACTTGAAAGTCGAGCTTTTTGTAAAGTAAACTCTTGATGCTAAGGTCAATTTGCTAATCAGAGATCGAGAATTGTAATTCTATCTATAAAGTAATGACTAGAGATTGGTAACCGTTGAAATTCAGAAGAAATCGTTGAATTGGTTAATTAATTGGTAATTATGTTCTTGTTATAACAGGAACATAAAAGAAAATAAAAGAAAAACTGGAAAAGGAAGGAAACAAAAAGAATAAGAAAAGGAGAGAAAACTTTGTAGAACATAGGCATAGGCATATCTTGAAGTAGGTGAACTCATTAGAACCATATATGCAGCAATAGATCTAAGACCAGATAATCAACAACATAGTTGCCAACCAAAGCCAATTTACACTACAATAAAATAAATCATAGCTGAACAGCACCACCCGCAACACCCGGGATATCCACATAAAAAAGTTTCCCAATCACACTTGCTTGTTTCCTACTACGCAAAGGTTCCTTGATACACACTAGTCCTACATTTACCGCAGTAATAGTCCATGGAAACAAGTTTAGTGGGTAGATTTTCTCGAAATTACATTTGATTTATGAGAAAACATCAATGTTGGAAACTTCTTGTATTGTCAGCCTAATCGATTTAGTTTTTGGGCCAACGATGTTTTTGGAAGAATTGGCGAAGTACGTAGGCCAATTGTAGTAAAAGATGAGATTTGATTTGCCGTTCGTCCATCAATCTGAGAATAAGATATTTTCTTTGGATTTATTTATTTGTTTTTGCTTAGCTGGAAAGTTACGCCAAACAAAGTAGAATGGCAATGACGGTCAATCACTTTTCCCACCAGCACCAAAGAAAACTCATTCAAATAATTTCCGCTTCCATTCATAACTAATCTCAAAGCAAACACCGTTTCAATTTCTTGTTCAGAAATCAATTCAACAAACCAATGACAGGCTTGATCGACTAAAGCTCAATCAACATCTAAAACACACAGAACCAGAAGGAAATATAATTCGCCATCTCTGGCTATGACAGAAAAGATTTAGGTATAAATCTGAGTTCAAAAGGCCCGGAATATTAAAAATAAATAGGGGGATACTGCGGCCAGACAACGATGTTTATTCAGCTTTTAGGACTGTTTGTTAGTTCTGCTAGTGACAGTAAAGTAAAGATTCATATTTTTAATAGTGCTATGAAATATTTGCGGTGGAATCAAATGTGGAAATGTTTTTACTACTGCGACTTTTTACGGACAGTTTGAGCTTGTTGAGACCTTGATATTTCGATGTAGGTTTAAAACCTGGGTGATTTTTTAAACGCTTTAAAAGCACTCTCATGAAACAACTGGAAACGATAGATTTGTATGCAAAGTCAATCCAACGGTGCTGCCTAACGCACGTTAAAAAGCGGCCGTGCGTACGAGGACTAAATGTTAGAACATATAATATTACGAAAAGTAGACCCTCATTTTGATAAACTAGATAAGTCTCTCGCAAAGGACAATCAAATCAAATAAACAAACAAAACAACAGACCCAAATATACAAATAGTGATAAAGCTAACAAATTGCGAATTATGCTAAGGCAGCAAAAAACAATTTTTAAATCCACCCCGGAATATCCGGCCTGGAAATGCGGCCTACATATCCGAGGCCCAATTTGCATGGAGATGGCGCCGAAGCGACGGCCTGGGGCTTCACACTGTCATAATCCGAAACTCGGCTAAACTGATTTAAATTTTCACCATACAATGACTCCATGCTTTGGTAGCTGTTCATACAAAGTTAGTGATGCTGCTCCCAAAGCTGTATTTGCTTTTATTGCAAGGGATTAAGGATGCGTATGATTGGGTTTTGATTTTGCCAGTTTGGTTGAAGGGTTATTGTTTATTAAGAATTGCTCCTTGGGAACTTGGAAGTATAAAGGGGCCTGAATTTAAAATGTAATAATATTTACAGTTTGTTATTGTAAAAACACGAAATACGTTATAATTGAGAACAAGTATATCGTCTAAATAAATCAATGTTTTATTTTGTTTTAACAATATTGAGACTGAAACGAAAAACAAATTGTCAATCTTTAGGTTCACATAATTTTTTTCGTTTTAACGGCGTAATATTTAATTCAAGATTTCTATTTTTTCATCAACGAATATTTGCGCAAAATTTGATCAAATCCTTGTTCTGAATCCAAAACCATAAATTTAAAGAGAACCTTAACTCAATTAACATTACTCAAAGTTTACAATTTCAGTAAGATAAATTCGTATTATCCTCAACCCTTTCATATTTAAGAACACTTCCACAAGCTAACATCAACTTTAATGTCGGTGTTAAAGAAAAAGTGTAAATAAACTTCTGAGTCTGTGAAATGGATCTCTTGGAGTCCGCTTTGCTCGCTCTTGCTTTAATGAAGAGATTCACAGCTTTTGAGTTTCCAGCTAAGTATGCAAATTCTTTATATTCCAAGTCACGACTTTGTGGACTTCTTTTGTATAAGATTATTTCATTTATTTTAAGGATTATCTCGAATAATGTTACGTTATCTAAATATGTAATTAAAAACTGATCATATCCCTATCTTTCGCTATAAATGTTGGTGTCTAAAATTTAATCTACGAACACTATCGTACATTCGATTTTTCCAATTATTCTACGACATAATTATTTATAATATTTCTAATTTGTTGTATTTGTAATTTCCTTTTTTAGGGATTCTAAATAAATAACTGTTTTGTTTATCTATCTTTGGTGCCATTTATATTTTGTAGTCTCACAGAAAAGCGCACCACTGCCAAACTACTATAATTATTTTCCACTCTCATAATCTTTATAACTGCAACAAGAAAACTATTTCAGGTCTTCTTGTATCTGCTATTTCAAAGTTGCAATAGCCAAGACAGGATCCTATTAGTTTCTGTCGGCAAGGTTTTGTCATCTGTCTAGAGGGATTGCTTGTTCACTGGATGGCATCTTGGGCTCCAGATTTCCTATTTTCTGCAAAACATTTGTTAAATAAATTGTTGTCAAAGACAAAGCGAGTCTCAAGGGCTTGGAGAAAACATGAATTATTATCTCAATTGTTTATTTTGCAGACCAAGGCTTTAGCTGCAATATTTATGTCCTTAAATCTACTATATTTACCTACTTCATCCTTTTTTAAACCGTCCACATCAAGTATGCCGGTTTAATACTTAAATTTATTCCTAAAATCCTTCGTAAAAGTTGGAGCAAATTCAGATTTCATATTCCACCACATTATTGCGGTAGTCAGACTCGAATACACTCGGCTGGGGTAGCGGATTTATATCATATATTTATTTCGCTCCGCCTGTAATGGCGCATTAATCTTGTGCTGCCTTTCGTATGGCATTTGACATTTCGCCTCTTCCCTAGGATTGAGATTTGTTGGTTATTTCGTCTGTTTGCTTATATGTAAAGTGACCGTTATAGATAGGGGTTGAGCCGCACATCTTTTGTTTGGAATCTTTGGGATGTAAAAAGTGGAGTAGTATCAAATGGGGGCACCGGCGTAATTCTAATTCTTTGTCATGCTCGTTAAAAAGAAACTATTTTATAAAAACCTGTTGTGTGATTTGGATTTGTAGTCATTTTCATGCGCCTTTTTTTGTGGACATACCTGAAACAAATAAAAAATATATATTTAGCACACTTTAATTTTTTAGTATTATTTATTACAAGTGGCAAGACCCATTCATAAACTACCCAATGTATAGCATTTTAGATAAGGATCTCAACTATATCAAACGGTGCATATACCTTGTGCATTACCATACTTATCACCATATATACAGCAACAGTTGAAGGTTACCATGCTATAACGCATCAACTTTACGAGTATAAACAGACAATAATAACAAATAAAACACGCCATTCTCGCGTTACAATTCGAATTTATGAAAACTTAGTGTGTGACGAGGCATAAAATGAAAATCGTTGGTTATAGTTTTTATAAACTATGTAAATGATGATAAACAAACGCTTGTGGTAAGTTTTATTTGTTTAGTTGATTGGAAACTAATAAATATTTAGTGTTTAACTCTGTTTCAATTGAGATTTTTAGTTTTAGTGTATCTGTGTATTTATGATTTGCTTTATGTAAATAGCGTGAACAAATAGTTTAATGAGGTGTAGTTAATATTGCGCTGAATTGGAATAATATATACATTCGCATTTATTTAATCATACAACAACGCGTAGCTTGGGAAAAAATAATGATGAATAAGGAAGATTATAATTATCCAACAGAACTATTGTTGGTTACATAATCATAACAGCACGCCTTTATTACCTGTAGAGTTAGGCAGAAGTACACGTATAGTAGATTTGAATTTAGTTGAAGAGAAAATTCCATGTGTTTTACATGGTAAACCATAAAACTCATTCTAACGTTATTTTATATTTTGTGAATGTGAGACCGTTGTAGGCTTAATATACTATAGATTTGTAAACCATTTTCTATTTTGCTAAGTACCTGGTACTTGTTGACAGGCCCACATTGTGCTCCCATACCTATTAACACTGATATTTGAAAACATGGTAAGAGCCATTTACTTTAGTAACCGTGTACTTTCTTGCCGGCTCTACTCCATAGGAAACGACCAATTAGTACCGTGCAACTACCTTCTGACGTTTCATAAGTGCCCTTGTGGGTTTATGTGCAATGAAATATTTTGATTATGAACGCTCCAATATTTCTGTATCCTGTTTATATTGTACGTTGCCTAAGGCAAGTACTACCTATTTGACTTCAACAATACAAATAACGTTAAAACCAACCGTCGGTCGAACTAATAAGTCAAAGGTTCAAACTGACAAATCAACCAATTACTCTAAATTACACTGTAAACGTTAATTTTCCCTTTTTCAAAGTTTATTAAGTCAAAGTTAATTTTAAAAGGTGATTCTTTTGTCATGTAAATTGGACAGAAAGCGTTAATTGGTACAGCTGAATTGTCAGGCATTTAGTCAAACTCAGTTTGAGCGTAGCTTCAACGAATGTTCGCGCTCAGTCCGGTTTAAACCGGATTTCGCTGCCTATATCCACTTTTATCCAGTTTCGTTAGTTCACTTTGACACTTGATTTTGAAAAGGGAGCTGATTGACGTGTGAATATCCTTTTTGGGTAATGGATATTTGACTTTTGTGTGATACATCAATGAAGGTGTGATTGGCGAATTAAATATACAGTTGGAATTTTATATTGGATCAGTAAGTGCTGAAAATGTTATGCCATAAAATACTGGTAAATATCTTGCTTGAAAATATATAGACTGACACATCTCTTTATGCATACGTATCAAATAATTCTTAAGGTAGAAGAGAGAGAGTAAGTAAATAATAAACTGAAACCACAGAGCCAAGTTAAAAGCCACATTCCAGATCAGATTCCACAAACAAACAAAATCCCGATGGAATCATACTACTCAAAACAAAATCTAAAACCTCAAAGATGATTTACGAGCTACAGGGTGAAGGGAAATAAGTGTTACATTTCATACAATAGCCACTACGGACATATTTCATTTTGACGTTTAGAGCCTCAGAGATGAGGAGTTTCAGAAGGTTAACTTTGTACATGAAAAAGAATCTTAGACACTGACATTAACTGTAGTATGATAGGCAAATGGAAATGCTGGGATATTTCTAGAAAGGAATAAAGCTCCAACTTTCCTTGGCGCATTAAAGGCGACAGTGAAAAGATTATGGGCAATATACGAATTATAGTAATGACCATGTAACTGCCATCTGTATTGATTATGATGGTATACATTATGAGCGGACAGAAGGCATTTAAATAGCGAATTCTGAATCCGTAATATTCTAAGATCGTCACTGTATAAACTAGATTTTCTGTTTCTTTCTGTTCTATATTCAAACAAACAGTAGCTATTGGCTTAACGCATATCGAATGACTGCGAAGCCACTTAAAAGTGCCCGTAAAATATTTAATCTGTTAAGTTGGTAATAAATATTCCGGCATAAAATCGGAGTTTCGGCATTTGTTTTTCTTTTTCTAATGGAAGATTGGAATAAGATATAGAAGCCGTAATTTTAGGGAGTGCCAAGTGATTTTTTTTAAGTTAGTAATTCAGAAAATAATGAGCCATATTTATGTTACCCTTAACGATAATAATAGCCATAAGTATACAATCATACATCTTAGTGTCTAAGAAGAAGCTAGTAAAGCAATGGATGCTATCTGATGGCTTTGAACATTTAGATAAGAATTTAAATGAATTAGGAATCACATTAGGTAAAGCTAATCTTTTAGTTTATTCTACACTAACACTACATTACTTGTTAAAAGCTGGAGGGGCTTGTGGCTAAGTAATAACAGCTGCACGGGTCGATCGATCAGGTTAAGCTACGCTTGCCGCGGTTGGTCCGTGGACGGGTGACCATCTTTACATACCAAGTCCCCTCCGTGCCTCGGAAAGCACGTTAAGCCGTTGGTCCCGGCTGTCATTTGTAGATCTTTGACAGTCGTTACGGGTAGTTAGAAGCCCAAAAAGTCTGACAACCAGTCTTACCAAGGGGTATCGTGTTACCTAGTCACTAGGTTGTGGAGGTCAGATAGGCAGTCGCTCCATGTAAAATACTGGTATTCAGCTGCATCCGGTTAGACTGGAAGCCGACCCCAACATAGTTGGGAAAAGGCTAGGCAGATGATGACTTGTTAAAAGCTGGAATATATATATCTGGCCCATTAAAACACTCAATATTTAAACACAAACATATTTGAACCAACTATACTCTCCACTCAACAAAATGTATTCCTAAAATCAATAGTGTTTTATTTTAAGCTCTCTTAATGTGAGCAAAGCTACTGTTATTTAGACTGATGTTTCTCAGTATTTAACTAAGCTTCGGATTACCCCGTCAATTCTATCTATTACGCAAAACTGACCTCGATCTCTCCACCAAATTATGAAGTGGGAACGAGACAGCTATAACTGTAGCTGTATATATTAAGGAGAGTGACAGGGACGGTTACAGTTTTGTTCCCGTCATCGTTAACTGGATTCCAGTGTTCTGGGAAAACTATTTGTGACGGAAAGTCCTAGTTTAGCGTCAAAGCAATTTGCATGCGTAATTTTCTGTTGGCTATCTAATTTATGTGTCGTTTTAATCCAACAAGAGTTATTAGTGGGTGTCCGTTTATGACTGCAATACCAATGATGTCGGATAGTCAATTGATTTTTAAAGTGAAAACTTCTTTAGGCGCGTTGGACATTTTTGAGCACCTCACTTTTGTAAACGTGATTGTGCTCTTTATTTATATTACTTTACGGATCAATGTTCTCTACAAGTATTTTTCTTCCACCAAGGTGATCTTGTTCAAGTTTTAACTTATGTCGGCACTCCCGGAGTGCCACTGCCATTTTTTAACTAAGTTATTTTCTTTTGTAGTTTTAACACTGATAATTATGTAACATAATGTCACAGTGGATGAGAGTGGCTGACCGGCTATATCCAGCAGTGTACTGCTGCAGGCTGAAGAAGATATACTGTCGCGTGAAAAGTATAACGGCAAATACAAATCATGGAAGACTAATCGGACAAAAGTCCAACCTTCAGATATTGAGTCTAAAGGTGCTGATAAACTTGAGCATTCACTTGTAATGAGCATTCTAGCGAGCGTTCTAGCGAGCATTCTGGCGAAAGGACAGTATTTTTGCTTCGAGCTTTTTGCCGAGCCCAGCCTTCTAACATCTTCGTAAAGAATATTTTTTTGACGAGCATTGACTAGAGCATTCGCTAGCATGATCGTGAAAATGTTCGTACCGATGTTGGGCTCTATGCTTAACTCTGTTCGTTGTTCAGTTCGACAAATTTAAAAACGGCGAATGCTCGATGTTCTGTTACAAGAGAATGCTCAAGTTTATCAGCACCTTAAGAATGCCAATGATAAAGAGGTCGGTGCAGACAGGTTCCATTCACCTGTAGAAATTTTTTCGGTCACTTCTCGAATAATAGGAAAGTTCGTCTTAAGTTCTTTACATATTTGTATAGTCGAAACAGTAATAATAAAATCAAAAACAACAACACAATTATTTTCTTGTCCAATGTAATTAGACAAAGAATAAAACAAAGCATTCAAATGTTAAAAACAAATGACTCCTGCTCCAAGATCTTTTGTCTCACGAATGGATGACATGGCTCGACAAAAATAATTGCCATCGTTAAATAGTATAAAATGAAGAGGATTTTATTGAGTAACTCCCTCTGAAGAGGGTCGTTTTGTTTGTGAAGGTACAGAGGGAAAAATGTCTAGTTTTAAATGGACTCTTTTTTATTAAAACAACCCCCTTCAGGAGTTTAAAGAAGTTACCCATTAGTTGTATAAAATGTATTTTTTCTACCGGTAAAATTAATAAGAGGATGTCCAACCAATACATTTATCATTATTGTTTAGTTTAAATCCCACATTGAATAAAAGGAAAAAATATCTTTACATTCGGAAATCTGTTGTAAATGCCTACCTGGGACAAATCTGTTTAGCATAAATGCAATTCCAATTTATTGTTTTAAAGACACTATTTTAATTTCTCAATCTATCGCGTCGTCGATTACACAGATAATATTAAAATGACCCACTCAAGCACACGTCTTAATCAAAGCACAAATTGATGCCACTCGCCCTAGCATAAAGGTGGTCGCCCATGAACGGTAAACAATTTTTCAATAATCGTTGTCTAGACGGTGTAATGTGAGGGTGACGGTGGCGACACCTAACGGCTAAACAACTACCATTATCATTACGATAGAGCGTGATGGGTTTCATTAAGTTCGACGTGAAGCGAGAATTTCTCAATTTATATAGAAGATTAAAAAGGACGGGTGGTCTAGGACTAATTGAATTTGATGAAAAGGAGTGTTGGAGATTGGAAGATGAACAGATTTTATTCAGAAGATAATTAGAATAAGAAAAGGAAATACCATAAAGGGGTAGAGAGAAAATATATGACTAAGAAGGAAGCACAGTGAGATACATAAAGGAGTACTTTGGCGTTAAAGACAATTTGAGTAATTTTTTCTTCAAGATTAAAAGGAAAATAAAATTAGGTATTCGCAGGAGAACCAAGTTAACCGACATAGCCCGAAGAATTGCCAAACTTAAAAGCGAGCAATGGGCAGGACACATTGCTCGCAGAACAGATGGCTGATGGGGCCGAAACGTTCTGGAGTGGCGACCGCGTATCCGAAGACGTAGCGTTGGAAGGCCTCCCACAAGATGGACCGATGACTTTATGAAGGCCGCAGGAATTCACTGGATACGAGAAGCACAGAATCGGTCGTAGTGGCGGTGTTCGGGGGAGGTCTATGTTCAGCAGTGGACGTCTTTCGGCTGAAATGATGATGATGATGATTGTCTTTTTGAGTGTTTTTACATACCTACAAATTCAAAACAAAAGGATTTTTTCTACACCTTAAGTTTTTAATATTTACAAACGTAAGTGACTCAGTTAACTACAGATTAGAAGTAATTATTTTTCAACAAATTCTCACTCCATTATAAATAATAATAGTACAAAGTAACGATGATGTATCGTCTCATAGATTTTCAACGCTCCTATTATTTGGACAGCGTTATTGATATTGTCACGCGACCGTGGGAGGGGGGCATAATGGCTTAAATTAAGAGCTATGGTTTGTTCGGTTAATCAACTTTTGTAAGTTAGTAATTACAATTTTGTTCACATTTGAGCATGAGTCTTGTTCCATAACAGGTTGCTTTAAAGATATTAAATAATACACTAAACTATTTAATCAATCTACCTAGCCTTTTCCCAATTATTTCGAGGTCGACTTCCAGTCTAACCGGATGCAGCTGAATATCAGTAGGTATTTTACATGGAGCGACTGGCTATCTGACCTTCACAACCCAGGCACTGGGTAACACGATACCCCTTGGTAAGACTGGCTGACTATACTAAACTATTATACTGTGGAAATTATAACTCTATAATGCGTAATCATTTGAGCAAGTGGTGGCCCAGTGGTAACGACCACGATTGACGAGTGGGACACAGGCCTCCTCTCTTCGAGAGGGAGTGGGCTGTAATCTACCACGCGGGTCCAGTGCGGGTTGGTAGATGTCACATGTCTTCGAATTTTTGGTTCTAGTACATGCCGGTTTCATCACGATGTTTTCCTTCACCGTTTTGAGAACAGTGGTGATGTAATTATTTACACAAAGTAAAGCGCCTGCTTGGGTTATAAACACACGACCTAAACGTAACACGTAAGGGCCTGAGCACAATACGTTTTTTAAACGCGCCGTCGACGCGCGTTTTAGAAACGCGCGTCGCCGGCGCGCTTTTATCCTACAGAAGGTCTACAGGCTGCATCTGACTCGCGTGCGTATCGCGTCTGTATCGCTACAAACGCGCGTCGACGGCGCGTTTAAAAAACGTGGTGTGCATAGGCTCTAAGCCGGGGCCGTTGCCACTGAGCCACCACTGTTCTTTTTTTATTTAAACCAAATCGAAATTAAGTCAACTTTCAGACGAATATCTCTGATCTATATCAAACCACTTGCCCAATGTTTTCGCTTTGGGCATTTCATATTTGCGTAAGAAAATAATTAACATTTTTTACAGTAAAATCAGAATGAGATTTTAAATGGTATGGCGTTCTAATAAACGTGATAATTAACATAGTATATCAATCCCTGACAGTTATGGGTTCTAGGGGTTTCCAAAAACCATTAACTTTTGACTCGCAATATCTACCATCTAAATTAGGTGGTACTAATGTTCTGCTAACACGATGTTTTTGGTGATTTTGATTATAATGGTGATTACTGGACAGGTGGTGGCATTCTGATACAAGTGCTCCTTGATTTAGATGTTATCGGGTGAAATGTTGTTTATCAATATGCTATTGTTTTGAAAAAAAAAAAAGGATTGTGTGGTTTTATGAAACCACGGTAAAAGTGAAACTTCTATAGGCGCCGCCATATTGGCCTTGGCTGCTCTGACGAGCGCCTTTCTCTTTATCCCTACTCCGCGGCCGACCGTCACGCGACGTGCAACACACAGACCAAAAAGTTTGAGACGATGTAATAAAAGTTTCACTTTAAAAATTAGTTCGATCAATCAATCATTTATTTTGTTAAACATAGGTATGGTTACAGATAGTATAGTATAAAATATGCGCACTATGTTTTGCCAATATTTATGGCGTACAAAATTAACACAAATAAGCAATTACAATTAAGGTGGCATGCCAATAGATTACATTAAAAGAAATAATAATATCAATTTAAAATAATATGTCAGTTATGTAAACAGGTCATACAATTTTAGACAAATAAACACATTTATACTTAGTCAATAAATAAAATCATAAGTGTCTAATTAGTTCTACTTATGATTTGAACATTATCATTGTTAAAATTCCATTCTGCTTTGCATATCATTCTTCTCATAACGTATGTACATTGCGATTCAACTAAGAATAGAAACGTCAATGACCTCGATCTGTCAAATGAAATTTGAAATATACGGCTTGCAAAGAAAAGTGGTAATCCGTTTTTGTATTTTTTTTTGTTATATCTCACTGACTTTGCTCTAAAATGAGTAAACGAGGTGTTGTTTTGCTAAATTTCCAATTAATTTTAAATTAAAACCAATATACAAAATACGCAACGCGGAAATACCCAAAACAATATTTAAAAAGAAAATTCTCGTTAACCCTTTACACGCGGCGTGACGGTCTATGTCGACGGCACAAGTTTTCGACAGTTGCAAATTAAAATGGCGGCCGGCCGTGCGTGATCGCTCCAACCGAGCTCACCGCGTAATCTCTTGCGGCGACGTGACTCGAATGTCGCGTGACATTTCACCTTTGTCTTGCCCAAAAATTGTGAAAATGTTTGTTGTTTGCGGTACTTGCCAGCTGCTCTTAAAGGATTGGATATTGATGAGTGGTAAACAATAATTTTGGACTCTGCTTCGCCTCGTGTGATAATAGTATCACATTCGTGTTTTAATACCTAATTATAACAGTTGCATACAAGACTTTATCTACACCCATGATATGAATCCTCTATAAAAGTTTCTGAAACCATTGGGGTGTTTGTGATTCAAGATCAAGAATAAAGAAATTCCCACGAAATTCAGTACAAGTCCACGTATGTATATCGCCTGCAGCGGGTGCTGCTGTCCCCCGTTTGAACGTTGAAACGAGTTGCGTAATGAAATTTAGTACAACATTCCAACACTCGTTTGGATGAGGTAATGGTTACTATGACACTGGCTGTTATAATGTTGTCAATAAGCTAACTGTTTCAGAAACTTTTATAGAGGTTTTACAGCATGGGGATGTAGATAAAAATATTTACAACTCTTGTTGGTTTATATTTGCCTTGTTCTGTAAGTTTGATTTATAGTTGCTATTTATTTCTCTAACGTCCAGTTTAAAACTGCTTCGGCAACAATATCCAAAATTCAGCTCCAACTAGCCTTTAAAGTTTAACCCTCCCCCGGCCATAACAAGCTACACGAAACATTGTCAATATTTACCAGACCACTAGTTTGCCTGACTTCTATTAAAGCCCGAAGGGATCCGGTAATGGTAACTAAGGTAATCCTAGGTCTGAGATCGTGAGCGCCTCGAGACAGACGGCCGGATAGACAGACAGCTTGGCTACAAGTATAGACTAAGATTAAAAGGGTTAAAGCGAAAGGTGGAAATGTAGAATTACAAGATGTCTGCTGCAAATAATGATTGCGAAATTTAGTGTCTCCTGGGACCTGTGAAAATATTCATTGTGAATTTTCTTAGAAATTGTTTTATTAGAGTTGCGTCGCGCCAGTCTACACGAGGCTTTATTTGTTGTTTTATTATCTGCAAGTAGTAAAGGAGGTTTATCTAACAGCAAATTCAAATTAGTAGACTGTCTTAGTTCAGTCATAAAATCTTAATAGATGCAGTGATAAAACTTTATTGGAATGCGATTGCAGTACATGGTATATTTTCTTAATTAGACCGAATATCTAAATATTAAGGAAACTTTCCCGGTATTACAACAGAACTCCTAAAGAAACGTAATCACATAAAAAACGGTCGAAAACTGGTGCTAAATAGCAGCATGAAATTGATCTCACCAAACCGTAAAACTAAAAGCTTACGACCAACCAATAAACCCTAAAATTAGCTTAACACTGAATGAATACTTAAAACCAAATAAAACTGGTTTAAACCGCAATAATCTGGCCAAACAATCAATTTTCCGGCTCAGTTCATCTTAGTGTACGAACACTGCAAACAATAGGAGCAGCCTTAAACCGGCACAGAAGTGTTATTTACTCGGTGGAATCACGGCACTTGGTCGCTGCGACCAGAATACCAAGTGGTATACGGTTACAGGAGGGTTAACAGAAAGTGAGGGAAAATAGTCGATATTATTGTTTTTTGATTGTGCTCTTTTGTTTTTTTTTTGTTTAAGGTTTTGTGTTACGGTCAATGTTTGTGTTGAAATCGGATTTTGGGTTGTTTGTCGGAAAATGTTGGAAAAATAAGACATAATTTTATTTCCTTATCTATCTTCTTCCCTGATATTTTTCACTAGACATCATTGCATAAAAGACTAAACAAAAATAGAAACAGTTGACGCATCGATTCTAAATTAACTTTAATCGCAAAATGACGTTTCACAAGGGAAAATACTGATGATAGCTTTTCTTCTTTAATCGCCTTATCCATTTTATCCACATAACTCTGAGCGCTCCTACCAACAATTACACGAACAAAGCTAATCCCTTTAACGACGCATTTTTATAAAAACAAAAGAATATGACGAACGTCCGACATTTTTCTCTTTTACATCTGACGTTGTAACAGAATCACAAAAGTTACGCGGCGCGGACAAAACGTCGCACACGACAATGCACTCACACTGCATGGTCTGTCAAACACAATTAGCACTAAATTCGCTTAACGACGGCGCGTCGCAGTTGCAGGGTTGGGGCCAATTTGCAGAGTACGCTTGTTAGGCGCACTGTGGAGTCGCGACGTTGTTGGATTTTCAGTGGAAAGTAATGGAAACTATTCGTTGGAGACTGGAATTTTAGTTACGATGATATTTTAGTTATAACTAAAAAATATTTTAATTATTTATTTTAATATCTGGACTTAAAAATGCCTCCTTGCTATGGAATTTCACAGGCCAGCATTGATTAGTTTTATCAACCCGTTTGTGCCCCATGAATAGACGGCTTGTAAAATTATAAAGACAACAACAGATCTACAATATATTTTTCTGTGTTTACACCTCAGCCTACTGAGATCCAAAACGAACAGTAACAAACAGTTCTCCCATTTACATCAGAAGGTGTATGCTTTACATTTTTAACAGTATTTCCTGTATCAAGTGAATGTAATACTAAACTTTAGACTAAGTTTCGTACGCCTTACCGTTGCAGGCAATTTGCAAAGTGCGCCGGTACGACGTGTGATATGACTTGAGAGTGAAGCAACACGTTTGCTGTTTACCTGAGTTACTACATGCAGTTAGAAACTTAAAATTTTCAAGAATAAGGTATTCTTCTTCTTTTCGAGTCGATGGTAAAACATGTATCATGTTAAACGAGTTGGGCCCAGTTGGTGTAAAAAAATGCCAATGATGCTCCAATCGCGGCATTATTGGCATATTTAGGTCCTCAGAAGTGCAGAGACGCTTTGGACACTCCAACATAAGGTACATGATTTGGTCAGGAGCACCGCATTTGCACTGGGTATCTGTGGGATCTATTATTTCCCATTTTGGTAGACTGTGCTTGCAGAGGCCTACTTGGGTCCGCAGTCGACCCAAAAGAAGAAAAGAATAAGGTATTCAAAAATTAATCTGAATTTACGAAACGCCACTTTTGTTAGGTATTTTTTTAGAGTGGCGAATCGGGAAAGTGACGAAATGGGAAATAGCCATTATCATTACTATCAGTTTTAGATTATTCCGCTTTCAAGCTCTAAACCCGAAGAAAATCGCAATTATGTTCTAAATATACCCACATACATTTAAAACCTCAAACCCTTTCAATAACCTGACCCAACCCGACGATAGATGTCGTTTTAAGGAATTTATTCATAAATTGAGTAAAAAAACATAAGTAATATTTTATTACAGAATTAAAACTGAGAGTTGATTCGAGCACGAATGTGGATTTTATATCAGCCTCCCCAAGAACATGAACAAGGTAGATTCAAATTAAAAATTAAACCTGCTTGTTAACATCAGCGCTAATTTTCTTCCCGACACACGAAGGGTTAATATTAATGAGCTACATGTTCCTAATGCGTACGGCAAACATTTGTTCAAATCTGCACCACCATCTTTGTGAGACCCCTTTGAATGTTATTGTCAAAATTATTTTGTAGAAGGTAAATGGGAGATTTCTACAAAAAAGTACAAAAAAGTTATGTTATGTTTCGTAACAAAACTCAAAAGCATTTATTTCAATTAAAACATTTACACGCACTTTTGAATTGTCAAGGAGTCGGTCAGTCAGAAATATGAAGCTAGTTGCCCATTCCAAAGCGTAGTAAGTACCTATGGAGAAGAACGGGCAAGAAACTCCACGGACACTTAACTTACAAAATATTGGTTACATCATTCATGTTGAAATTATACATGTGAGAACAATGTAGAAAGACGTGTACGTTAGAAGCATCGGTAATAAAAAGATAAAACAAAGAACAATTGAAAATTTAAAATATATTTAAAATAAGCCGTGGCAGCTAAGAGATGACCAATCCCAACTGACGGCGCCCATTCACGAACATGATGTGATATAAAGTAGCACGTTTAATGTGATCTTTTTTAAAGTGAATTTTAGTTTCCATTTTCTACCATTTTTGACCCTGTAATCTAAAACTTTTCTCAAAATGGATTACGCGGGCAAAAAGTTTTTGTCTTCAATTTTTGTCGTAAAATCTAATAAGAAAATAGAAATATAATAATTTATTGTTCCAAAGACAGTGTTACAGTTGTTTTTGATGATAAGCATTAACTGTGCAATACAAAACAGTACCTACTTAATTTTAGTAGAAAAGATCACCTGTATCCTGTACTAGTAACACAAGTAACCACGACATGAGCCAATTTGTGGTATGTGACTTGCAACTGCCTTTGGAAATTACAGGCTCAACAATATCATACTCTTGGATTAAAAAAAAAAACAAACGTGTGGCACTCGGGGACTGCCGCGGTAAAGCTATTGCATAGCATTTGTAACCTCCATACTTCTTATTTGTCAACGCTACACTTGGGATGATGACGTGATGACATAAAACAAAACTTACGTTCCCATGACAACATCACGTTGTCATGGGAACCGTCATTACATGGTAGGCGGAGTGGGGGGTGTTAGGTTTTATTTTCGTTACGAAATTTCTTGATTCGGTCGCCGCGCTCAAAGCCCGCGATAAAAGCTATGCAATAGCTTAAAAATAAAACGCTGACCATGAAATACATTTGCCGTACTTTTTATGCAAAAAGTTCAGTATATTAAACAACGTGTTCCTTTCGATACCCCATAAACTCTAGGGTATTATTGAAATCATGTCAAAGAATGAATAGATTTTTTTTTCATTTTACAAACAAAACTATTCGACAAACTTACATAAGATACATAAACATTTAATTCAGACTATTTTTTTGCATAAAAAAAAATTACAGCGTCGCATTTTCTTAGTGAAAATGATTTACTCGTACTTATCAATGAAACTTAGATCATTGAGAGTTATCTTCGAAACTATGTATTTTTGGTACACTTGTTCTAGGAATTTTTGTATTTTTTAAGCTATTGCATAGCTTTTATCGCGGGCTTTGAGCGCGGCGACCGAATCAAGAAATTCCGTAACGAAAAAAACCTAACACCCCCACTCCACCTACCATGTAATGACGGTTCCCATGACAACGTCATGTTGTCATGGGAACGTAATTTTTGTTTTATGTCATCACGTCATCATCCCAAGTGTAGCGTTGACAAATAGGAAGTATAGAGGTTAGAAATGCTATGCAATAGCTTTACCGCGGCAGTCCCCGAGTGCCACACTTTTTTTTTTTACATAAAACATATATACAGGGTGTTTGGCAGAACGTTGAACATACGAAAATGGTGGATAGGTGGGGTCATCTGCTACTTACTCAGCCCTAATTTATTTGGACCTGGCGCCCTGGATATTATTTTTTTTTTGCTTTCTTCTAGTTTCACAACTTTCTTAACTTTAAAGTGTAATTTTTATTAAAAAAATGGTAAAACAGGCATTTTTTTTTAAATCTTTAATATTGGCAGATTCTTATAATAGAAAGATGTAAAAAATACTTAAATCCTAATTTCAACCTGCATTAAAAAAAAATATCCAGGGGGCCAGGGCCAAATAAATTAGGGCTGAGTAAGTAGCAGATGACCCCACCTATCCACCATTTTCGTATGTTCAACGTTCTGCCAAACACCCTGTATAACCTGAGAGTTATGGGCCATCAAAAGGAACACGTTGTAAAGTCTGTTTCTGGCTCCTTATATCAAGAATGTATGAAATTTATAATGTAAAAGCAAATTTCCAGAGCTCCTAACTCTCTGGTCGATGCCATAAGATATGTATGTACCATTTCTATTGTCTCAAAGCAAACAGAGGATGATTGAACGAGGGTAGGCTAGTTAGTATCTGTATGCATTTGATCAGAATTCTGATTATATTAGCTGTATTTGCTGACTGATTAGCTTGTTTATATGTATTGTATTGTTAATGAAGATGTTATTATTGTTGTTATAAGGTTATTGAGCTGCATCGGAAGATGATTGGCTTGAAGTTGGGGATGTCTTATAAGTGTTATACCTAGAAACGGCCGGTATTGATTATTTAACATTTGCAACAGTGCTTTTATGATTCCTCACAGTGTTATTTTAAAATCGTTTGGATTTAAGTGAGTTAATAAGTTTTATCTACACCCATGCCATAAAACCTCTATAAAAGTTTCTGGAACAGTTAGCTTGTATTGGCAACATTATAACAGCCAGTGTCATAGTAACCATTACATCGTCCAAACGAGTGTTATAATGTTGTACTGAATATCATTACGCAACTCGTTTCAACGTTGAAACGGGTTGCTGTCCCCCGTTTGAACGTTCAAACGGGGGACAGCAGCACCCGCTGCACGCATGTGTGTGTGATGTGCTGCTGCAGGCGACATTCATTAGTTTTGTTGTACTGAATTTCGTGGGATTTTAAATTTATTCTGGATCTTGAATTACAAACACCCAATGGTTTCAGAAACTTTTATAGAGGATTCATATCATGGGTGTAGATAAAGTATTGTATGCAACTGTTATAATTAGGTTTTAAAACACTCATGTGATATTATTATCACACTCTGCTTCGCCTCGTGTGATAAACCCACATTCGTGTTTTAATACCCCTTATTATACAACAGTTGCATAAATAACTATTTCAAGCTAGTAAGATGGAGTGGCATTGGCTTGGCCATGTTTATCGAAGGACCGATGGCTAGTGCAGCAGACGAATGCTGGAGTGGAGACCGCGTATTGGCTGGATGGACCGTTGACCTTAAAATGGTGGCTGGGACAGACTTGATGCGGAAGGCGGGGGACAGGGTGTTGTGGTGCAGCCTGGGAGAGGCCTATGTCCAGCAGTGGACTGCAATAGGCTGAGTTGATAAGTTTTTCAATTTGCAGTTTAAAAAAAAGCATTAAATTGAACTGCATCAAAAGAAAGCATACAGAACAACAAACGATTGTATCGTCATAAATATTTGGACCGTATGTATTTGGGCCGTCTGTTGAGAGATACGTCGGAACGAGATTTGACAACTGTCAGTCTGGCGAAGCGTCGAGGCGATGCGATGGTCAGCGCGGCCATGTTGAACTTCACTTGTTTTTGAACGTCAACGGCGAGCGCACCACGTATCCGACGAATCGCTTTTGTTCCGAGTAATCTTGTCCCTTTTTGTTTAAAAAATAATTAAACCTGATTGATTAAGTGATTTCCTAATTACTATTGAATTGATTTTAGTGAAATTCTGTAAGGAAGATATTTTGTGGGATTAAATAACTTTTGATTGTGACTCGAGCGATTCTTTGTTGGTGCCTACCTACATTACCGATTCTGATAATGACGGGCATCTGCCCATATATTAAATAAATACAAACAAAAAATATTATTAGGTAAACACAATTCCTTCCATTTATACGTTGCCCTTTACTTTGCCGTATAAAAATAAAAAAACCTCATAAAAAAAATCTCCAATTCAATATATTCAAAATAAATTGGTGTGGGTTCCGTAGTTAGCTATAAAGCGCCACCTAACATAATGAAATCGTATATCTTTCACTGCGTAATTCAATTATACGAAGCAATCACACTCGCCCACTGTATAACAGGTGCGTTTTATACTGCCGCCAAAGGAACCCTAGTGCTGTACTTGGGTTGTGGTACAAGGGAGAAGAGATAGAGGGATATTCTTGATTGGCGCGTCGACCGTTTTAGTAGTTGACGTTGGAAGTAGCTTTCAGTGGTGTTATCAGAAATCATAAGATGATGTCGTACACTTGTGTGTCGTGTCTGCGTGTGTGTATGTATATATGTGTGTGTTGTGTATTTTTTTTTTATTATTATTATTTTATATGTTTTAATTGTGTACATAATAAAGAATATTCTATCTATCTATCTATTAAGGTTATTGAACATTTGCAGAAAATTGTGATTTCTTCATCTCGTTAAAATGAATGATGCCCATGTTCTTTTGTACAAGATGAAAACTTATTTCATCTTTCGCATCAATTATGAGAGCAATGCTTTTCCTAGTTCGTGACACCAATCAGAAATCTTCTTTAATTCTTGCCAATACTAGAGAAATTAATTATCAATCAATTATTTTATTTTTCCGCAGTCCATTAATTTACTTCCTCACAACACTTGGCCTCCTCTCTTCAACATCTAGAATCAAAAACTCCAAACACTCATCCTACTCCCCGTCCACACATCCACTCTCTCATCCCTCATACCATACACTAGAAGCATCCATAAATCGCGGAACCCTCCGGTCTTCACCGCGGCCATTAACACGCCCGACTTAGACTTTATATCGCCGAGAATAGAGTAAACAAAACTGACTGGTAACGCGACACGACGCGTTATGGTTTTGGGTAGGAAGTGATTTTTGAACTGGACTTGAATTTCTAGAATTAATAGGCACTACAAAAAATACAATAGACTTGGATATTTTTAGTAACCTGTACTGCTTAGCTATTTCTAAAGAGAACCCTGAAAGAATGGAGGATGATGCTCGGTGTGGCAACACGCCGTGTTCGGGTTCGCGACAAGTCAATCGTCATCCTGAGGATGCCTCGTTGAGAAGTGAAACACGTGTCAATTTCTTTCAGGGTTTTTTATAGCTATTTAGAAATAGCTAAGCGGAACAGGTTACTAAATATATCCACGTCTATTGTATTTTATAATGGATTCCCGCAAGGTCACGCCTGAATCAATTAACTATCTTAATAGGCACTATTAAATCTAGAAATTCAAGTCCAGCACCTCCAGTACAAGTACCAGCTATGAAGTAAAAAAACGACCCTGTAACTTGATAAGTGGTAATTGAATTCTCAGAAGTGCTGATGAGTGTTAGTGACGTGATATTAGATGGGTTGAAGAAAATTATACACAAGTACTGATCTTAATAGTATGTAGCTGATTGCAGCGGAATGTACTGATTTCTGAAGTACCTAATATTATAAAAAATATGACTACATTAAAATTTAAAAGGGCGCTAAACGAATTTTTAATTATGAAAACTTATTACACGATTGACGATTTTCTTAATGATGATTCACTAACTAATTGACATACTATTACCCTGATTGACATAATTATTGGTTCGCTTACTTAGTCTTATTTTATATTTTTTATTGCTATGACCACACTGACATTTTTATTTAATTTTTTGTAATTCCAATGATTTGCATATTTCTATTTTTTATTTGGAATTGTAAACCTTTGCATGCCCACGTGACGGTAAAATATGGAGAACTTTATTATAAAAACACCTATGTACAGACGCCAGCACATCAAGCTACCCAAAACTGTCAAATTTTCCCAATCATCTTTGAACCTTATAGTTCAGCAGTAAAGTTGAAAATCTATTAAATAAATTTGACAGATTGTAGTAGCCTGATGTGCTGGCGTCTGTACTATACCCATTTTTGTAAAGAATAAATGATTTGATTTGATTCGTACAGAATTTGAATTTTATAGAACACTAGCGACCCGCCACGGCTTCGCACGGGTATAAACCGTGTTATTATACATATAAACCTTCCTCTTCAATCACTCTATCTATTAAAAAAAACCGCATCCAAATCCGTTGTGTAGTTTTAAAGATTTAAGCATACATAGGGATATAGGGACAGAGAAAGAGACTTTGTTTTATACTATGTAGTGAAGAGTCCAATGTGAAATATGATGACGATGACGATATAAAATTTATGGTCATGAGGACACGAAACCATGTTATAACGATATTTGAACCGAGTTTTTTTTACCTGCCTACGGCAAAGCAAAAGCAGGGTTCTGATTTTGACCGGTATGTATGTTCATCTGTTACCTCATAACTTCTAAACTGCTAATCATAATTTGACAATTGAGGTATCATTGGAAGCGTCTTGATCATCCGCTGGTTATAGGCTGGTTATGTGACGCCTGTACATCTACAAAATTATAATGGTATACGACCACGGCTTTACCTTGACCATTTTTGTACCTGTCTTGATTTCTGTCTGAAATATTTTCGCGTTGTTGTTTATTTGAGCGTGATTTTTCAGTAGTCAGGTTTTAGTTTTTGAACTTATTAACTAATCCGTACAATCTAGAAATAAACCATCATGCACTTTCACCTTTCAATGCAACACCAAGTTTTTTAAAACATTTTTTTCCTTAGAAAGCCTAAGAGCATAGTCACAGCTGCTTACCCTCTATCCCACATACAAAAATAACCATAGCTACCTCCCATAACCTTACCTCATACAGCAATAACTCGTGTTCCCAACAGCACTGTTCTACAAAATCACTGAGTAAAAAAACACGAACACATCGTTGTGTGCCGAGGTACACCTGATGCTCTATTTATGGTGAGGGTCCAGTGATGGAGGGTTTCATGAGCAGTTGACACCTGCTTCTGGCGATGTTGCGTTGTTTTAATTTGCTATAAACAATAGGGGAGGTGTATGGAGGTCTATGATAGATGTCTGACAGTACATACGCGTCTTATGTGGCTTTTGTTTACTACGGCTAGGGGATTGCAATGTCTCTGAATGTTATGGTTGTTAATTCTTTGTTTTTATGTTTTCTATAATACTTATCCTTTAGTTAAAGTAATGAGTCCAAGGTTTAACATAAATAGATACATAGAATTTCTACTCTTTATTGTACACCATAACGAATTAATTTCAATAGAACTTTGGTGGTTTTAAGTTGACCCGTAGCAATTTTTTTATTGCTATAAATTCCGTGCGTGTTGTCAGAATATTACCGTGATTGAATACCTAAACCCAACTGCACATGCATGTAAAAAAAGATGATTTGAATGGCATACAAATAGTTACCATCATCGTTAGCGGAATGCAATATGTATGCAGCAATTCATTTTACATTTTCCAAATCGTCACGACCGTACCTACTCAGAGTAATCATCATCCAGGATTTTTCCTACGTTTGTCAAATCCGTATCGACCAGATGCGTCTGAAAAAACAAATCCGATGAGGTATCAAGGGAAATCTTATCGTACGATGGATAGTTACGCATTGATACGAGAAAAACGAAAAGATATGTAGCAAGTTAGTCTTGCTGATTCCGAAATATTTACGATGGAGAATTCGGTAGTGCCAGACTAACACCGACAACTACCTACTTCTTATTATAGCTGTCTTTCATTCATTATTATCACAGACATAAAATAATCATAATTCTAATAAAAGTGTTTTTTAATTAGGAACAAGACGTAAATAATGATTGAGAGACGATTCAATGAAGGTTAAAAACTATAAGCACTTTCTGAACGTCTACAGTAAGAGCACACCACTAACAAGACACATTTAAGAACTAAATTTCGTTGGTCGACGCTTCATGTAACCAGAGGGTTGGCTTTTTATTATTGAGCTAAGTAGTAAGTCGCTTAAGCACCTAGTTCCAGTTAATTTCTGCTTTCCTGGTAGTTTTAATAAATAAACTACAATTAAGACAGTTGAATTTTAAAACGTCTATCGATATAATTTATTACGAATCCTTCATGCGACTCGTTTCGAAGTTGGTGCGCTTCGAGGAGTACCCCTTATTTTAAGGCAAAATAATTAGCATTGAAAGAATCCAACGTAGCAATGCTGCCAGCCTTTTGGGCACTTTTCCCATTGACAGCGAAGTGGACTAATTTTTTGATGCCCAATGAGCTCTTCCCTTGTTTATAAACTTGTACATGACACATATGTTTAGTGTTACCTTGTAGGTATATCGTATTTAAGATTTGTCAAAATAATTATTAAAATGACTCGTTGAAAATTACAAAACAAAAAAAAAAAAAAAATGGCGCATTCACACTTCAAAACTTCTCAGTAAATAAAAACTTTTTAAAAAACAACAGACTTCAAAAAAAACACTACAAAGTGAAAAATAACTTTAATTTCGGAAGTCGGTGTCTTTGGTTTTGAATTTTCGTTCTTTGTCACCGACTTCCGAAATTAAAGTTATTTTTCGCTTTGTAGTGTTTTTTTTGAAGTCGGTTGTTTTTTTTTTTGTAAAAAGTTTTTATTTTTCACTTTTTAGTTGTGATACCACACAAATTCGAATACGACTACCTGCTACGTAAATAACAGTGACAAGAAGTTATCATAATATCATCCACATACTAAGCGAGGTAAAAATACGTATTATTGAAGCTAACTCAAAAACTACCCAAGTAAAGTTAATAAAATTTATATGGGACCATCTCTGAAGTATGATCTACCAAACAAAAAAAAAGAATCATCAAAATCAATTCATAATTGACGGAGTAATCGCGTAACAAACATACAAAAAAAAAAAAAAAAACAACAAACAGTCAAATTGATAACCTCCTCCTTTTGGAAGTCGGTTAAAAACTCTAAAGCCCCATATCCTGAAGGTGTAATATGAAGACATCGCAGCACTCTCGACTCTTGCCAACAAAAGATGGACAGAACAATGGTGTATCGGTCGCCATCTCAAAACCTTCGCTTGGAGTTTAATATAGTGTTCACCTCTATTGTTCCAGAAATGCTGTGAAGCAATAAAAAGATGCAGGTATGGTATATAGGATGGAATACAGCGGTGTGATTGGAAAATTACATTTTATAAAATATGTTGGAATTGTGTGCAGTTTCCGCCATTTTCTTGTTCTGAGGTTTTGCTATTGTTTTGTTGTCAATATGTTTAGGCTTTGTTTTGATGTTACTGAGATTTTGTAATAAATATTTTTGCTTATTAATTTGGTTAAAATTTTTCTCTAGCTGCACTTAGCAGAATATTTTAATTACAAGTATTGTTTGATGTCACAAGAAACTGTTAGCATTAATCATTAAATTCATGTGTATTTTTGACTATGACTCGTTTAAGTGGCAAAAATTACTTATATAACATCACACCGTTTATCTCCGAAGGGTTGGGCAGACGTGACCCATATGTATGTACTATCAAAGAAACGCAAATCTATACACAGTAAGGACTATTTCTGCTTGCAGCGCTCGGCCGCTATAGTAACGCTTACCTACGAAAAAAAAGGGTCGTGTGCACGGGATTTTGTTTTCTAATTGCTAAGATATGCGTTTCTTCGATAGTACATTGTACATCCACATTTCGCCAGTTATGTTTAATCCTAATCCTAAGTAATAGTGGTTAAGCTTATTGCCACCAACCGGACACAAATTCAGAATTCGTGCTGTTAATGAGAAATTCCTAAAGGAAAAACCCAATAACACTTCGCCCGACCTGGGAATCGAACCCTAGACCTCATGTTCAGCAGCAGCGCTTACGACCACTACACCAATGAGGCACTCTGGCAAAATTAATACGTTGTTAAAGCTGATAACATCTTTGGAACACCTTCCTTTTTAAGTTAACCCCGCTAACGCTTATAATTTATACTGACTGAAGTCTCAGCATAAAATGTATCGACGGCACGTGAGTTCAAATTCATTCCGCGCGCGGCCACAAACCGATTAAGTTAAGGCCTACAAAAGGCCATAACCCTTAAATGCTAATGGGATACCATAGACCCCAACGCACAAAGAACACAATACACCTCAGGACTGATAGACTGAGTTTGTTCAGGTAGAGGAGGTTAAGATTATACGTGATGGTGTTAATCGATTTTGAGTGTAATAGACATAAATTGTGTTGTATGGTTTCAATGGGGGTTGGGTCTCGATAAGGTACACACATCCTCACATACAGTCCCGATCATAAATACCTTACACTTACGCAAAATTCAAAAGCGATTTTCTCGTGTAATATCGATTACAGAAAAGACGTATTATATAATAGTGTGGATTCGAGAATACCATGTTCATAATGCTATAAAATTTCGTAACTGTACATATTAAGATAAGAAAGGAATTATAATCGATCCTGTCAACTTTGACGCCGCTCTCAGTAAAAAAAAAAAATACGTTTGAAAAAAAAACAATATTGAATTCGGATTTACATTCATCATACATGCAAATGCAATTTTTCGAAAGCGAATTTTGCGCTTAACACTATCAATTTGCTTTTTCAT
Organism: Agrochola lychnidis; assembly: GCA_963680765.1. Lineage (NCBI taxonomy): Eukaryota > Metazoa > Arthropoda > Insecta > Lepidoptera > Noctuidae > Agrochola > Agrochola lychnidis. Next base: position 4,123,789 of record OY796863.1, on the reverse strand, counting down.
CTATCAAAATAGAATTGAATTTTTATAAGAATATTGTAACAACGATGCGTCTGTTATTTTTTAAATATTATTGACTTAAAAATTCATATTGAAATGTTTTTATTTTTATAAAACAAAGAAGATGACAATAATAATCAAACGCAAACACTCTTGTTTATTTTTAATAAACTCAGTTGACACAAAATTTTCTTTTGAAACAAATTTTCCTTAGCAATTCTTTGAAAACCATCACCAATTATAGGAGCGTGAAATGGGGTCGTTTGTACCCCGTTCGTATTAAAGGGTTGAAGGTGTTTATTTTGGACTTAACACGTTATACATCGACTGTTTGAAGTAACAGGTATTCCAGTGAAATGGAAATTTTACCATTTTACCATTCGAGAAAAGGGTTAACATCAAATAAAGGTGAGCGTTTATTAGTTTTTTGGGACTGTGTACCTTTTGAAATGGTCAAATCGGATAGGGAATAATAATACCTTCCTTACAGGTTTGGTTGGTAACAGAGATTTTGTCCCAAAGTGTTATTTGTATACAAAATTGTTAGGTGAGCATCTGTCTTGAATATTATTAATTTAAAATAGTCTGAAGATTTGATATTGTAACTTTCTTGATTATGCTAAATTAGACATCGATTCTCAAAAGACCAATGAAATGATGTGTGGTATGACTGTACCATTTCCCCGCTTTTGTTTTTAGAAGAATTTGCTTGTAAGTCGATTTGCTAATCGGACATTTTGCTAAACAGTCATTATGATTACCTATAGGTCGTTTTGCTATTAGGACCATTTGCTATTAAGACTTACGGCCCCTCCGTATCAAAAAGTCCTGTTATCAATCAGATTTTATTCCATTATCCTTTAAACTGTCATTAACGAGACACAATAGAATTTTAATTGTTATCCACCTCAATGAGGCGTCGTAACAGATGATGAGTTATAATGAAATTGCTTTTTAATGATCCGTTTGATTATAGTCGTTAAAATATAAAAGCTCTGTCAATATCTACCCATCTTTTCAGTAGGTAAAGCTCTTATTACTAATAAGGGGTAGGTAGGCCAGAAGGGGAAAAACACACACAAAAACATACAATGTCAAACCGAAAGCCTATACAGTTTATAACTCATTATTTTTCCCGAAACTTGAGAGGAACTTCAAAGGGATGTACCTAAACTTTCAATATTTGAATAGCAGATTCCCTACTCAAATAATTACCCAAATTAGGGGGAGAATTTTACGCACGCGTAAATAAATGATGAGCGAACTTACCTGTAGGGTTGCAAGATAAATAAAAGCAGGATTTTAGAAGATATTTTAAGATAAATAATGTGTGTGGAAGTCTTTAAGGAGGTGGTGAAACATGGGCTTTTATGGTGGAATTTATAATTGAAATCAGCTGTTTGCTAGATGTTTTAGAAATGATTATGTAAAGCACTTTCACAAAATAATTTGTATATTTTCATAAAAAAATGTATTGAATCTATTCGCGTTGTAGTTTAAGTTTTAAGAAAATATAAAAAGAGTAGACCGTACATTTTGTTGGTAAATTTCATCAACAGTCAGGGCCAGTAAGTACTATTTTTGGCATTGTTTTCACTAATATAAACAAAATGATAAAACTCTTTCATTTTTTTTTTGCAAAAAATTTACTTATTCAGAAAAAAAGTGTTGTTGTAAGTTAAATGCCTTCTGGCTTTTAATAAAAGAATTTAATTTTCATTAGAAGGTAGCCCTACACAAGACGTCAGAACATGTCTAAGTTATTCATAGCCCAGGAGATTATAAACTTGGTTTTGATGGCTTCATACAGGACTTAATAATGTACACCAGGTTTTAGTGCAAATAAGTAGAGGGTATCTAGTGGGGGGTGAAATTTGTGGGGGGTGAAAGTTGTGGGGGCCTTTTTACTAGCCATATCTTTGTAACGATTTTATTTACGTAAATTATTATTTAGGTTTTAAAGTGCACTTGGAATAAATAAAGGAGTTCTTTAAGAGCCTTTTTAGGGTAAACAAGGAACCCTTATAGTTTCGTCATGTCCGTCTGTCTGTCTGTCTATCCGCGGTCTAGCTCCGAGACCCTTAGTACTAGAAAGCTGTAATTTGACATAGGTATACATATTAATTACGCCGACAAAGTAATAAAACAAAATTATGAAAGACATTTTTTTAGGGTACCTCCCATACACGTAAAGTGGTGTTTTATTTTTTTATCCCATAGTGTGGGGTATCATTGGAAAGGTCTTACAAAAAGAGTTTGTGAAAACCATTTTTGGATTCAGGGATCCGTTTGCAAAATATTAAGCTTTAAAGTGCTAATTTTTGTTAGAGTCAAGTGTCCCCCCCCCCCCTGCCAGCTAAATGGTTGGTTTTGGATATGTGAAAAAAATCACAGCAGTAGTTTATATAACGAAATTAAAAGGAAAACTATCACAGCTAAGTAGGCTTTACTAGTTATCGAGTAATAATCGACCAACTTAACTTTGCAGTTAAGTTTGTTTTTGGGATAAATTCATCCCAACTACGGAACCCTTCATTGTGCGTGGTCCGACACGCACTTGGCCGGTTTTTTATTTCTATGGTTCCTACTTTAAAAGCTTACTTACATAGTTCAAGCAAAGAAGATCATCGATCATAATAAAATGAGAAAATATGAAGCTTTATAGGCGTTTATAATTAATTCTGTTGGAACAAAAATCAACAATAGTCGACAAAAACTAAGTAAAGTCCTTGGAAGTGATAATCAATTACGTTTTTTCAATTATACTGCTAATAAATACAAAGTTAATATAAGTAAATTAATTACCTGTTAGTAATTTACACAATATATAGATTTATCTTTACATTGTGTAAATTATTTTTTCCTCGAAGGGTTGGGCGGAGGTGTACCTATTAAGTACACCCACATTTCTCCAGTTATATTTAAATCCCATGTAATAGGGGCCTGTTGCCATCAACCGGACACAAATCCAGACTCTGGGCTGTTACTGAGAAATTCCAGACAGAAAAAAAAAACTATAAAACATATATCATAAAAAATGTAGGAAAACCACACAACGAAAAATTATTCAAACCAAATCCCTTCGCTACTACAAGCAATCAAATTGCAAAATGCAAAAACAATTCCGAAAATCCATTTTTGAAAAACAGGTGGGTTCAAAACTACGTTACGGTGAGCATAGAGGGGTATTCCCACTTAATCTGCATACTATAATCGAGGGGAGCAGCGACATCTGTCGTGGATCTACATAAGTTTGAGTTTCGCCCAATTTGAGTGTGCACTGCCCTTTTGAATTTATCTGTGTGCTTATACAGGCAGTTGTCGATAGCTTTAGATTATTTTGTTACTGAAAAACAATTGCCAAGTAACTTTTTTAACCCATTATCGGTTATGAAAAAAAAAAGCAATTTAAAGAAAATCTGTCACAGCGTGGTCGCAGCCAGCAATAAAAAATAAAAGAAAGATTTCTTGCTTTTTCATGGTTCAAAGATAATAAAATTATCTTCAGTGGTAAAATGGTAATACTTGGGTACGTATTTAAAAAAAAACCTTTCGGTTTGTCATGGGTGAAATCAGGGTGATTGACAAAAAGAGTTATTTAATAGCTGTACACTTCATACCTTTACAGTTTTAGGTGAACAGCAGTACTGCCGTCATATGGTGAAAGGCCGTAACTACTTCAAAGATTTTGAGTAAATGACAGTTTTGTTTTCAAGCTAAATCGATAGTCTTTACTTTAACAGTATGTATATGCGGCTAAGAATTAAAAGCAGTTTGAAGTATCACCGTACAGACAGAAATATAGACAGCTTATTGCTGTATCCAGCCCTATACTTGTTTAACAAATTTTTGATAAGAATGTTAGTTACGACATTTCACCGTATGACGGCAGAGTAGGAATGTCACGTAATCGATTGACCACGTTATTTTAAAAAACATACCTACTTCAAAGTTTTTTTTTAAAGTAACACACTGTTATAATTTACGATAAAACGCGTCAGCCTTACTTCCCTGCTCGTCCCCTCTATTATTGCGAGTTTTCCCGAATTTTCCCCAGGTTTTCATTAGCAGGGGTGCGTTTAGTGACTTATGCAAACAATGGAAGGGTGCAAATGATAACAAGTTGCAGGCTGCAACCGACGACTGTTTATTACAATTCGTGTGTAAACTTGAATAAATCATTCGGATTTTGTGCTGTATTTTGAAGTTTAACGGCGTGGCTTGAATTAATTATTGATGATTATGACACTGGAAATAAGAATAATGAGCTATATTTTTGAAGTGGAAACTTCTTTAGGTGCGTTGGGCATTTTTGAGATGGGAAAAAACAATTGAACTCGCGTCACCGTTACCGACACCTCATTTTTGTAAACGCGATTGTGCTCTTTATTTATATTATGTTACGGATCAATGTTCTATGCAAGTATTTTTACTTTAAAGGTTTTGGAAGTATTTTTTTTTAAATTTTCACTTCTGTCGGCACTCCCGGAGTGCCAGTTTTTTTTAGGTTTAATAAGCATAATTATTAAGGTTTATAAAATCGTATCAGATGGCTTGTTAACTCAAGGTTAAACCTGGGTTTTTAGTTAAACCGCTTTTTGTTATAAGACCGTAAGTGTTTACGAGTTACGACACTTAACTAGATAATAAGCTCAGATTTCTGAATATGAATAGCTTTCCACAGTGTTGTGAAAATCTTTTAATATTGAACTCGTTATTATACAGGGTGTCAGGGACATCGACCCGAAAACTGAAACCATGGATTCAGTACCCGATTCTGAACCCCCCTGCGCTGAAATTTTTCGTCAGTTATTTTTAAAAAATCAGCAGTTTTATCGAAAAGTGCAGTACCTACGCGATCAAAATGAATGGAACAGCAGATTTTTTTTAAAACAACCGACGAAAAATTTCAACGCAGTGGGGTTCAGAATCATGTACTGAATCCATGGTTTCAGTTTTCGCTTCGATGTCCCTGCCACCCTGTATATCTGCCTAGCCTTTTTCCAAATATTTTGAGGTCGGCTTCCAGTCTAATGCAGTTGAATACCAGTATTACTATATTGAACTCGTTATTATGAATAGAAATCCCAGATGTATGAACGTAAACGAGGCAAAAGGACTATGTAAGGATCGTAGCAGGTGGCGTTCTGTAGTTTCTGCCTACCCCCATGGGAAGAAGGCGTGAGTTTATGTATGTATGGATGTAAATCCCAAAAATAAAAAAAACATATATAACGTCTTTTTGGTTCACATTTCTATTTCACTATTCTATTTCTTCGTGGTCTCAGTTCATTTACCTACTCAAGTGAGTTTTAAGTGTTTAAAGACACACAGTTTTACACCTACATCTACTATATTCTTATAATAAATTGAACTCGCATTTACATGTAAATCTCAAAAATAATAAAACATAACTTCAACATTCAATTAACATGTTAACACGTTAAACTTCCCTAACACAATTCCAGTTAAACCACACACAACCACATTGCAATTCATAAAGTTTTTGCGCAACTCTGAACGTTTCTAGAAACCGCTTAAAATTAATAAAGCGTAAATTGAATCGTACGGCCAACGAAACAATTAACTAAACAATAATGTTTAGGCTTTTGGAATGCAAAGCAAGTCGTATTTACTTCAAAAACTTTGGGTTCTAAATACCCCTAAATGCCCCTTGCCGTTCTCGATTGGCGGCCATCTTGAATTTGTCCGAGAGTTGGTACCTACTGAGGTGTTCTATGCCTAGCTAAGGAATTTAATTTAGATATTATACAATGCAAACATATTAACGCAAGTTATGTACCTATGTTACCTATTATTTCAGAATTTAAGAAAAGGACACAACTGGGTTTTCGAATAAGCTTCTAGAATTTCATATAAAATTTTTGGTTTCTAGCTCATCAAACTAACTTACGTTTAACCCCTTAAGGGGATGAATTTTCGAGAATTCTTTCCTTAGTATTCACCTACTAAAAAAAACATTTTTCTTCCTTCGTTGCCTTCACCCAGCAGTTTAGGCTGTAGGTACATTGTCTGTGAATTTAAATTTTTATTCATTAGATTATAGCTTTTCGAGACAACAGGTATATTGTTCGAGTATGAGCTTCTTCAAGAATGTTACAAGTAAACTTAATTAAAGAGACGAATTTCTAATAATCAGATCGATTTAATTATTTATTTATACTGCATGACTGAAGCCTACTTTTTAAGAATCTTAAAAAGCATACCACTTATTCAAGATTCACCCCCTAATCAATAAACAAAAAATAATTCAAAAGCACACAAAACAGCTGAAAACTTTTCTGGAAACTTTCCCTAATTTACATTGAACAATATTGAAAGAGCCATAAACAGGTTATAGCAAAATAACCGTCTGCTAGAGTTTAGAAAAGTAAGAAGAATTAGGGTTGAAATGGGGAAAATGTTTTTAATAGGGGTAAGTTCCGGACAGGGACTTTTTTCGATGGACACCTGAAGTCTAGACTTGATGGGGGGGCACAGTTTGTCGCTAAAAACTTTTTAAGTGGGTTTGTTACGTAGTTCCTAAGGGTTAGGTGCTGAAAGTTTTTTTTTTGGCTCTCGGCTGTTTCTTTGTGTCGAGAAAAACTATTTGTGATATAATGGACTGTCAATATGTTTATAAAAATTTAAATTAAATAAAATAATCTTCATTTCGGATAAACAACCTCCAGATGTTATGTTACGATCAATTTAGATGTATCAATCTACCTAACCTTTTCCTAACTATGTTGGGGTCGGCTTCCAGTCGCAGGATGCAGCTGAATATCAGTATTTTACATGGAGCGACTGCCTATCCGACCTCCACAACTCAGTAACTGGGTAATATGATACCCCTCGGTAAGACTGGTTGTCAGACTTTCGCGTAACGACTGTCAAAGATCCACGAATGACAGCCGGGACCAACGGTTTAGCGTGATTTCTGAGGTACGGAAGAGTCTCGGTATGTAAAGATGGTCACCCATCAACGGATCAACCCCGGCTAGCGTAGCTTAACCTATCGGATCGACCCGTGCGGCTGTTATTACTTAACCACGAGCTTCTCTATAATATACCAATTTAGATGTATATTAACACTTAAACAGTGCTATGTCCTTGAAGAAAAGTTATGTAGAATAATCTCGGTAGAACATGTTCTAGGATTATTTTTAATTGGAGCAAAGAGCATGCATTTTGCCTTGCTTAGATAATGCAAAGAGCATTCCTTTTTGAATTTGAAAAAGTATGTAAACCGAAACAATGTACCTACCTATCTACTTATGTAACATGTATACCTACTCACAAAAAAAAAAACCGTTTTGGGAATTCCTGTGTCGTGGGTGTCATTACACACTCAAATCATAAATGTAAACTTACCTACAGTCAGACGGAACAAACAGATTGGTTAAACAATTGTTTGTTTACCCACAGGTTTTGAACCTGCCACCCAAAAGGTAGACACGTCATCATCACGCCAACATCTCGAAATATTTACCTGAAAAAACGAAAAGAAGGTTTAATTTTTATTTGCCAAAAAAAAAACATGGTTTGATGCAACCGATGCTGATGGGATGCAAGGACTCAAACGAAACAAGTAATTTAAAATCAACAGACCAGCCTCATTACGTAAAGTATTTTAAAATTCGAATAAATAACACTGGCCACTCAAAGGGTTAAAACACGGTACCATGTGAAATAAATATTTTCAATTCGCGCTTAATTTCGAGGCGTTATATCGAATGCTGTGACCACCTTCCATTGCAAACAAATCTATATGCCACCAAACACACTCTTAAACCAACTCAATAAAGTCCAAACTCAGTTACATCTTCAGCAGATACAAAGTTTTGTGTTACCAAACATTCGTCTGCGGTAATATCCAGTTTTATATCAGCGTAATAAAGTGCATTTTCAGTTGTATGGAGTGCATTGTATGATGCAGTGTTGATCCGCCGACGGCTGTCTGGGTATCAAAGGCTATCGGATGGAAACCCGATGAATTTCGCGAGCCATTCAATTTTGGATCGGAGGTTTAGTAAAACTAGCTTTGAGAACATGTGTAAAATTAACAAGCTACCTAGCATGGTATGCTCCTTAATCCAGCATATTGCAATTTGCAGTTCAAAGCTAGGGAGTATGCCTCTTCTAAGGTGGTTCACCAATGAATCGGAACGCGATCAGCACATCGGAACTGCGTTCGAGAGTTGTTAGTGTCATTATTGTTGTGGAATATTGACATTTGACACTGACAGTTTTTGAACGCGGTTTAGATGTTCTGTTTGCGTTCAGTTGCATTGTTAGCACTAGTATGTTAAAATAGTGATGTATTAATTTTTGACGTGTGTGTGATATACAATGAGTTCCTTTTGATGTCCCATAACTTTGAGGATATAAGCTATAAGTAAAAATAATGCAAAAATCCTAGAACAATGGTGCCGATTCTCTTGTCACAAATGCTTCTTAACTAAACTCACTAAAATTTAGTTTATTCCTGTCAACCGACGATTTCCCATTCTGAAATAAAGTGACACAACTTATCTATATTTTAGTTTGACAGCACTAAGATGGCACCGAGATATTAGTTTAGTGATAATGGCAATTCTGCTATTCTGAATTTGACGTTTACACCTAAAATTTAGATTTTCTAACTAAATCTGACTATTTTTAATCGCGACTAAAAACGTGTGGAGTAAAATTGGTTGTCATAAACTTTAAATCACACCAACACCTCGACTTCAGATGCAAAAACAGTACTGAATCTTTTTTTTTCTTTTGCTTATAATTCGAAAACGGTGTGTCCAATCGCAAAAATAATGAAAATTTTGACCCCTTTTATGAAAGCCTTAAACTCCTAACACTCTACATGTAGGTAATATTTTTTCTTATTTTCCATACAAAAAGTGAAAAATTCCATATAAAACACGTCGAGGCTGTCCCCCTGCGCGCCTCCGGCTCTAAAAAGATTCACGTGGCTAGGTATCACGTGTGGAGTCGCGATTGCAAATTCGATTTAGATGTGTCAAAATTATTTTTAAATTTAGAGAATTTATTTTGCAGAATAGCTTTAAGATCTCATAGTTAAAAGGAATTTTAGTGATAGTTTAGTTAGTTTAGTTCGGTGTACAAGAGAATCGGCACCAATGTGTTCCAAAAATACACGGTTCCGAAGATAACATCAATCATAATTAACATAAGTTTTATTGATAAGTATTAGTACCTAAATCATTTTTATTCAAACCAATCATATTTAAAGCTAAGAAAATGCGATGTTGTTACATTACACGTAAGGGTGTTTTACATAAATAATCATGACTTTGTTAAATTATTTTGTATGAAAAAGGTAAACGAAACAAAAAAATAATCAAAAAATAATAATGCATAATTATGCCAGTTGATTCTTTTACATGGACTCATTAATACCCTAGATAATGGAAATCAAAAAGAACACGTTGTACTATGTATGCCGAAATTATAAGCCTATTGAAGATACCCACAGAATGTCCCCACAGAATACCCCCACAGAATACCACTATCTTTAAAAAAAAATATATATATATAAATTCCAAAATACTTTCAAAATTCCTTAATTCATGTATCAAATCGTAGACAGATTTTTATTCAGATTAATTAATTTCATTTGACGTCAACTGCCTACGCATTTTTTCAGTTGATGACCAAATACACATAGTTATAACCCTCCTTTTGATTCGCCGTAGTCGAGTAAAAAGTCATCTGCCACAAGCCACAAGAAGACACCACACAAAACAGAAAAATCACCCCCATATCTAAGTACCTACTTCCTACTTCCCACAATTCTCCCGCTTCCTAATTTCATCGATATAATTGTGACAGGAAGTGGTAATGCTTGGTGCAGCGGTAAAGTGACCAATTGGCGTCGGCGGGTGGTCCTCGCTCCTCAATGATCGCAAATTGTTCTAGAGGAAGTGCTGTGGGGGATCTCGGCCCTTTGGTTCTTAAGTAGTCCGGTTTTGAAGGCACGTTGGGGTATTTCTTTTTGTTCTAGAGTAGGAAGGTATTTTTTGTGGTGAGATATTTCTTTAAACAAGGAGAAAAGACACGACGGCACGGCATGGTTAAGCGATTGACTGCTGCGCTGCGTGTTGCGGGTTAAATTCCCGCACGGAACAAATATTTGTATGACTACTTATAAGTAGTTGTTCCGGGTCTGGCTGTTTGTGAGTTTAAATGTTTGTAAACGCACCCACAATACAGGAAAAAATCCTAGTGTGGGGCAATGTTAAAAAAAAAGAGTTTTGTATTAGCTTACTGTGCCCAAAAGCGTTCATAATTATAAGTTTACCAACTGAAATCATTATGCTAATGTAGAACGTAAGAACTGTTTTGAGTAAAATCCTAACTAATATTAAAATGCGTAAGTGAGTTTGTTTGTTACGCTTTCACGCTAAAACGACTGAACGGATTTGGATGAAATTTGACACATGGGTAGACCATGACCTGGGTTAGAACATAGGATACTTTTATCCAGGTACTACGTCCTCGTGGGATAATTTCCGATCTCCACGCGGATGAAGTCGTGGACAAATGCTAATAAATTTTATAATTGGGTTAGTATTGTCCAAATCAACAAATTTTCACTTTGCAAATGTGCAATTATTTTGAATTTTCAAGGAGTTTTCCTCGCCGTTATTTTTCCTTTCCATATTGTAAGTGGGTAACTATGTAAACAAATCTTACATGAATGCACAAACAAACACGACCGGAAGCAACCATTTTTGGTTAAAAACAAATGTTTGTTTGATGTGAGAATCACAATTCCGTCACATCTCCTCAATCTAACCATGTTTACATTTCAGATTTTACTATGTATGTTACCGATTTTAGACCTATTATTTTTGAAGTGAAAATTTCTTGAGGTGCGTTGGGAATTTTTGAGATGGGACTAAATAATTGATTTCGCGACCTGTTACCGACACCGTGAAGTAAAAGACATCAACGCGTAGATTACCGCGGTGCGTGGAGTAAAAGACATTAACGCGTTGATTACTGCGGTGCCGGTTTTTTTTCAAGTTTTCACTTCTGTCGGCACTCCCGGAAAGACACTGTTTTTTTTTTAGCAAACTCACACATACACACCTACACATAGTTCTCTTACTTAGGTCATTATTAAAAGTAAAAATAAAATCTTATAACCACCTCTAAATCCTCACATAAAAATCTAAAACGCAGCACCTACCAATACCTATAATTCCCCCAAAATTAGGGTTCCTTCGGTTATTACGCCAAGTCGTTGTCAGATGCAAATCAACTAGGGTTCCGTCTTTTTCAGGGGCTGAAATATGACGGTAATAAACAGTAGCTAGGGACGTTCCGTACACCTGACGCGGTATGGTCACCCTATTCGATATGGGAAGTCCGTATTTGAATATTTTTATGGTAACTGTATGAATATTAATATTTTAATGTGGCTTGGATCCGGATTTTAAGATACGTGGACCATTCCTGTTTTGCTACAATTGTGCTTAGATAAACTTTAGTTTACTATTGTGTTAAGCTTTATATATTTATTGATTGCCGAGATGATTGAAAGTAATTTATGAAACACTAGCTACCACGCGCGGCTTTACCCGCGTGTTATGTCGATAAAAGTAGCCTATGTCCTTCCCCAGGATTAAAAGTATTCCTAGTAAGTGTTTGTAAATATGTGAGCGACATGTATGTGTTTATCATATATTAAATTATCTGTCGTTGCTTCATTTTTAATTCTTTTTACCTATTGTGGTATAGTAATTTTATTCTAGGTGCGTCGTCTTCACATATAATAATTATTTAACTAATGTGCGTACATTTACAAACAATTGTAAAACATTTTAAAAGAGTAACGGTGGAGTTTCTTGCCCATTCTTCTCCATACGAAAACTACCTTTTGGAAGGGGCGACTAGAAACAATTTTATTATTTTGTAATTTTTGACGTTCAAAAGTGCCATACATGGGCCTATTTGAAATAAATGATTTGACTTTGACTATACCAAATTTTTATCAAAATCGGTTTAGCTGTTTAGCCGTAAAAGTGTAACAAACAAACATACAAAAAATCATATCTAAAAATAATAATAATATTAGTTTAGATAACATAACATCACGCCTGAATTCCCCAAAGGGTTAGGCAGAGGTGCAGTACACCCACATTTCGCCAGTTATGTTTAAGTCCCATGTAATAGGGGGCGAGCCTATTGCCATAAACCGGGTACAAATCCAGACTCCAAGCTATTGCATATGCAATATCTGCTGATGAAAATGAATTGGTATTCACCTTAATAACAACATGGTAACAATGACTTTTCCCTAGTTTTTTAAGCTATTGCATAGCTTTTATCGCGGGCTTTGAGCGCGGCGACCGAATCAAGAAATTCTGTAACGAAAAAAACATAACACCCCCCACTCCGCCTACCATGTAATGACGGTTCCCATGACAACGTGATGTTGTCATGGGAACGTAATTTTTGTTTTATGTCATTACGTCATCATCCCAAGTGTAGCGTTGACAAATAGGAAGTATGAAGGTTACAAATGCTATGCAATAGCTTTACCGCGGCAGTCCCCGAGTGCCACACGTTTTTTTTGCTTAATTTAGGTACAAGCGAGAATGTGCTTGAAACATCGAAAAATCTCTTCGACTCACATAAAACATAAAAGTACGTACGTAATAAAAACAAATGATGAATACTAAAAGGTACTTGAACCAGCAGGTACAGAGTAATATACGCGAATTATCCTTATTACTTTTTTAATTTAGAGCCGGGACCATGATAAATTTGGCTGTTAATCAAACGCCTAGGGGGCCACACGTTCCAGAATTGGAAAAAATAAAATTTCAAAAATAGAACGTATTAATTGGATCAATTTTTTTTGTAAACTCTTTGTAGATGTCGCTCGGCGCGATTGTGCCTTTTATGAATTTTCATATTTGTCAATCGTGATGTATTGTTTGCTTTGATTCCCTACTTTATGTGCCCGGGCATAAAATTGGATGGGATGTTATTGAGTTGTGTTGTGTATCATTGGGGATGAGTATTGATTGGTATTCAATTATGATATCAATAATGACCGTAAATATTTAAATGATTTTCATAGAAAATAACCTGCGTTTTAGATATAGATAAAATATACTTTATTGAACATCAAAATTATAACATAGCGCTTTTAAAATTTGAAAGTTAATCGTTTTCTTGACCCAATTTTATTTAGTCGCCAACAACAAAAAAATTAGTTTAAAATCAGTTTCAGTGTAGGTACTATGTAAGTTTCAATTAAATAAAAAAAAAGAAAAGAAAAAAGAAAAAATAAAAGAAAAATAAAAAATAAAAAAAATAAAATAAAAAGAAACGAAAGAAAAAAAAGAAAGAAGAAGGAAAAAGAAAGAAAGAAAGAAAAAAAAGAAAAGAAAAGGAAGAAGAAAGATAAATTATTTAATCGTATAATGACATCATTATTAAAATATAATAGATATGTAACTCCGTACAGTTGAGTCATAAAGCACACAATTCCGGTTTCCACATCCGAGGCACGACCGCACAAGATTTTCCCTGCATTTTAACAATTATCATTTTCAAACAAAAGAGAATTTGAATTTTAATAAAATAACACTTATGCCGATGGTAATAAAGGTCATAAAACTTCTAAAACTCTAAGCGGGTGCGATTAATTCTGGAATTTGCATGACAATTGCATTAAAACAAACCGGTAGAGGGCGTAGTTCCGTTTGAACCCTCACGTCGCTTGGTCCCCTAGTATCTGCCGTTGATTTCATTCGGAATATTTCCTAATTTTATTGTATTTCTGATGGTATCCCTAATGGTATCCGTTCTAAGTATCTAATGCCTTTGTTGTTGATATAGTGTTGTGGTAAGGGTTTTTAAAGGTCTTATTAGAAAAATGTTAAAACCTTTCAGTATGTATTATAATAAAGCCTTCGAAAGGTACTGTGAAGTTTTATTATGAGATGCAATCTCATGTTGTGCAGGCTGGCAAGAACACTCTATGGTATCCGAACAATCGAACATTATATATTTCAATTAGGATTTTCGTATGGTGTTCATTTGTTGATGAAAGAAAACTAGTTTAGCCCCAGGCGTCGGTCGCGTAATATTGTCCTTTGCATTGTACTATTGGTTAAAATATAATCTTGCTCTCCTAAAAGTTATTTGATTCATACACTGTCCCGGTCCTGAGTGCCGCAGCCAAACGTGGTGCTCACAGTACATAGCGTATCAAAAAGTAAATAACAACTTTCAAAGGAAAAATAACACCCTGAAGCAGTTAATTCCTATTCATAACAAAAGTAGAAAAGTTCCAGCGCTCTATTAGGTAACTTAAGAACACAGAAATCGTATAAAAAAGCTCACGCAATGGAATCATTTGCGTCAATTGTTGAAAGTTGTGCTGATGACAAATTATGTTCACCCCTATGCAGTTTTTAGTTGAAATGACCCCTGGCATTGGAGTGGCAGAGTTAAATAATATAGTAACTGGCTCGCTTGTTTATTGGGAGTGGAGGGATCAGTGAATGGGATATCAATGTTTTTCTGGATTTTTTAAGTGAAAATACCGAACGCGCCTAAAGTGAAACCTTCTTTAGGCGCGTTCGGCATTTTTGAGATGGGAAAAACAATTGAACTCGCGACACCATTACCGACATCTCATTTTTGTAAACGCTATTGTGCTCTTTATTTATATTACGTTACGGATCAATGTTCTATGCAAGTATTTTTACTTTAAAGGTTTTGGAAGTATTTTTTTTTTGTAAACGCGATTGTGCTCTTTATTTAGATAAAGTTACGGACCAATGTTCTATAAAAGTATTTTTCTTCTACCAAGGCGATCTTGTTCAAGTTTTCACTTCTGTCGGCACTCCCGGAGAGCCACTGTTTTTTTTCTAGCAAATTCACACACACACCTACACATAGTTTTCTTACTTTGGTCATTATTCATAGCAAAAATAAAATCTTTTATTCTGAGGCGCCAAAATTGTAGTCCAATTCTGGACTAACTCTATTTAGATTGTGGCGGCATCTATTTCGCCACATACGAACTACGCATCAAAGACCTGACGTCACACAAATCCTACATCACGCAATTAGAGTTTACCGTACGAACACCATATATATAACTTCTCCGAAATCAATCGTTGGTCAGTTGCCCGCCAGACACGACACCCATCTGGTCGGAGGATCCTCCCTTTCCTATAGAGGATGAGTGAACTTTATACCCTGTTCCTCATACCTCTAAAAAATTTACACTCTAAAAAGAAGAATGTTTTGGAGAATCTACAAATTTTTACTACAGTCCAAACATCCTTAAAATTACACAAGAAATATTAATTCAAAGTGTAATTTGTCTTAATAAATATCAATATCCGTTTCTAAGTTTATCAACTAATTCGTCAGTAATTGGTTGGTCAGTTTACCACTAGTTATCATTCCAAACAAAAACTGTAATATTATTTAAAATGATCCTTAAAACTACGCTCCAAAAATATCTCGTCTCCATTTTTAATTTTCTTGATAAAATTAACTCCAACTACCACTACACCACCAACCCGGTCTAGTTTACACCAAATTATTACGATCCTTGTTTTCTCCGGTAAACTAATTTATATCCCCGCCTGTTGTTCACAGTCTCACTAATTTTATAAGACCCCTGCTTTGTTCTAGCACACGTCCAGAACACTGCCATAATTTATAATAAACATGAATGTATGGCAGATTGTGTTTGGATGTCTGGCTGTGGCGGTGGAACATGAAATAAATGATAAGTGCTGTACATTGAAAGAACACGTGTTAGAGAGTTGGTTCTGCTTTTCGTTTAGGTGAATTTTAGTTCCGTCTGCCTGATACTGACCATTCAAGATGAATTTTTCAATACTGTTTTCTTACACGCTGACAAGAGGTAAACCGCGATCACTTTCGGACGTTTAGAAAAGAAAGAGAATCGTGATGACACAACACTTGTAATTTTGGTAACGGTACACTTGTCATGGTTTTGATTTTTATTATTTGTTTATATGTATTATAATTTTTTATTGTTTTATTTATTTTGTAATCCCTGAGAGAGATTTATATATGTCTGTAGGTGTGTCCTTGGCATCACAGCGGGCCCTATCAGAATACCAGCGCCGCGGTATTTATTAAAATATCGCAGCATTATGCGGAGATATGGGCCTTTTTGGCCTCGCACAGGTCGTTACAATTTTTTTATTAGTTTGTTAGTTTAAAATGCTCCTTTCTTATTTTTATTTTATTTTATTTTTTATTTCTGTCTGTATTTCCTGTGCGTGTCCCAAATAAAATATTTTTCTTTCTTTCTAATTTATTGCAAAATATGAAGCAATTTTCTATTTACTAAAAAAAAAAAATTGAGTAATCGAAAAAAGGAACCAACCAAGTTCTGCATTCAAATAAAACGTTCTAGTTATTAATTAAATACCAACGTACGTTGATATTTAATACAGATATTTTGGATTGGAACTCAAGGTAAAAGGTTGGTTTACCGTTAATTTGTATCGAGTTTTTTTAATCAAAACATTGTTTTGGTAACAACCTAGTTCTGAGAAATATAAGCAAGATTAACTTACATATATTTTTTCTGCTACCACAATATGGATTTTTTCAATTTTTTTTTAGGATAATGATTCTTAGAACATTTGCTTCTTGTTTCAAAACAAGCCACAAGTTATATGGTCCATGTGACATCTTTTTTGTAAATCCATCTTATTACGAACTTCTAACAGAATTGATGACGATTAAGAATTGTGGTAGCATTTTTCAGTTGCTTTTTTCAAAGACCACGGAAAAACTAGACACCATGAACTACCTATCTAATTTTTTGCAACAATCCTAAGGCTGCCTGTCCACTGGAGCGAAGAGAGGCAGCGGAGCGGAGAAATGTGTCAATATTAACCAATAGAATTTAAACTCCGCTTCAGAGCTCCGCTCCTATTGGTTAATATTGGCACATTTCTCCGCTCCGCTGCCTCACTCCGCTCCAGTGGACAGGCAGCCTTAAGAAGGAAGTTCGGTTTGGTTTATTAGATTGCCTAGAAAAAATGTCATAAAAAGGAGTCAAGTAACGTCGCAGCCATGAATTTTTTATATTGTCATGTTTAACTTTGTAGTCTACAGTTACTAATATAATTATTTGCTCTGTAATAGTCTTGTCTCTGACAAATAAAAGGAAACTCGCTGCGAACGCGAAGTTGCCAGCCAGACAATATTTAATTCAATTAAACTTGTGCTGTCCCCGCTTATTATCCTGGACAAAGGCGAAAGAAAGGTTCAGTAAGAATATTAAATGAAGCGTGTTTTCAATATGATCTACGACAAAAGTGTTTGCTATTGAATCTTCGTACGTCTGTGTACGTTATTTGTGTATCTATGTATCTAACTATGAAACAACAGTAGCTAAAAAAAATAACGACTTTTAAAAATCTGGGGCCATAACCTAAAATGAAAAAACGCGTGCAATAACAATAGGAGTGAAAAATATATTCAAAAATAGTACACATTCCTACCACTAGATGGCGGTACATATAATTCTTTTGATAAACAACATTATTTTTGCGTTATTGTGCTTTTGATTAGTTAATAGTATCGTATTACATGCGTATTTATAAAGTAAATTTATTTTGCCATTGCGTATTATGATTATATTGTTGCTACTTTTGTTTTGTTTTCATTTTCTTCACAGAATTTTCTTTCATACATAAAATTATGCCGTGTTCCCTAGGGCGTATTCAGCAACTTAGGAACGCCACGTGTAGTAACGATACTTACAGAATTCATTTTCCTTTTCTGAATTTTCAACTCAAAAAATTTCTGGGATTTTAGTTTAATCAATCAGTTGATTATAGGAGCACGATATTAGTGATCATAAATATGGCCGAATTCTCTCAAATTATTCACCAAAAACAAACGTAATCTTCAAAATTAATCATCTCTCTAAAATTTATAATAACAATAAGCACCTGTCATCAAAATTAAACCTTGCTTCCGCGTATGACGACTAATAACTTCCTCCGGCGCCGTTTATTAAGAAACCACTGCACCCGTTGCAGTCTCAATAATGGCTTGTCACTCGCGCGGTCGTCGCCATATTGTGTCGCCATCTTGAATTTGAGGCTTCTTCACGGGCTGTCATTTTGCGTTTAGCTAGCGATTTATGATGTACCACGCTGTAATGGAATTTCGAAGATTTTTATCGAAAAGAAGGCCGTCTCTTCTTGCGGTTTTCTAAGCAACGGAAGAGCTCTGACTTCATTGCTGCAAATTTTCCTGATCAAAGTAAAATTGTGTCAAGTAAAAGGTGAGGAATATCCTCAAATACGGATATTTCAAAATTTTCAACTATTTCCGGGCTTACTTTTAATTTCCAAGTTTTCAATACTGCTCGAGTCATATTCTCAAAATTTCCATTCGCAATCGTGACATTTTCTCCAAACTGCCGCCTCGTTCATTCTTCGCTACGTTTCGCCAACTTCGAAAGACTTTCGCATGACGTGAGATTAACGCGCACTTTAATTACTACTTGAGCAACCAGTTTCATAAACAGCTGTTTTTGATTTGTTCTTGTGTAAAATTTTGACGGGAGCTAAGATTTTGTGCTTATGTGCACGTTTGCTTTGTGAATTTGAATTTAATTTAAGACGTTCACGTAAGTAACATGTTGTGTGTCTGACTTTGGTAGGGAAACCGCCTTTCCTCCTTACACTTAAATTAAACAAAAAAGTACTGACGCCGAAAATTTACCATCAAATTCCTCAACTACAACAGACATCTTAAATCCAAAAATCAAATAACAGGAATTCCTCGAAACGCAAAAAAGGTCCTCTATTCCTCTTTGAATACAACATAAGAGTTGGCATATATCAAGTGGCCCTCACAAATGAAATAGCTACGGGGACAATTTCTCAAGACAGACAGCACTCAAAGGGACACTCCGAAGGTCTCCGGTCCCTCCTTACCGTAATCTTGGCGATTATTAAAATCATATATCTTTGGAAAAAGACTAGGGTGGAATGCACCCTGATTCCTTGAGGGTGCATTCTGTTGTGTGTCTCTGTTTTATGCATAGAGGCTATGTTTATTTATAAGGAAGGCTGTAAAAATGACTGCTAATCTTTATTTATATTGATGTTGTTATGGTCTATGTATTTATGATCGGTATGATGTGTTATGACTTCTTGTTATTTAGCTAAAGCAGCAGTTTTGGTAGTTTCGTTTTATGGTCTTAGGTTTATTATAAATCATGATTCGCACCGTTATGTTACACACATAAAACTCATTGAATGATGGTAATAATTTTAATGGAAATCATTTCTTTGAACTCAAGTTCGCACTCGTGTATAATGAACCTAGTAAAAATGATTAAGCATCATTTACTGTTATAACTTCATTCATCATCTAGATTCTTTTAACATACCTTACTGTTACTATTTTTACATAAAAGGATATAAACCAAAAATAGCTCACTCTCACATTCAACCATCCGCCAGAACGTCACGTCTTCGAAGGCATGCGACCCGTCACAATATTATTCTTACCTCCCGCGCCTTCATTCCTTCCTTCACTCTCATTCGCCGCTCATTATCATTCACTCATTCCTTGCAGATAAGAAAAACGCCGAGCTATCGTGAGATTATCGCTGAACTTCCGACTTTTTTTCAGGAAATGTTTGGCAAAATGCCGGTGAAAGAGGTCTTGTAGGAAAATAGGGGATGAATATAGCTTGGCTGGTTATTACTGGGTTAAGTAATCCTTAGCTTTGCAGATTATCTAAGAATCGATTTCAAGGACAGGGGCACGTTTTATTCTATTCCAAATACTTAAATGCTTTGGGTAAGGCTATTTCAGTGCTGAGTATACGAGCATGGAAGTTATACTGGTTTTATTACATACATGTTCAAAATAGGTGGTACCTTAAATCCCGAAAGCAATTTCTTCCAATCCACACTTCCTTTCGAAGCAATACAAGCCTTTCTAAAGCTGTCGGGCGAAGGTATTAGATCTAGTGGCTCCTATCTCCTGCCATATTACGCTTCAGTAGTGTACGTTTCAATTTGAAACGAAGTGGTTATAACAATCTGTTGGTATGTTGAGTACAAATACGAGAAATTTTTGGTGAGAAATGTTTCTCACTAAGAATGTCGAATTTTGGCAAGATCTTACTTTTTCTTACTGACGGTTTTTTCGGAACTGTTTAAAAAATATATGTGACAGAAAATTGAGTCGATATGAATACTGGTTATTATCAGATTCCAGTTGTGTAGTTGTTTATGTAGACGATGTCTTCATATATCCATAATTTTTAAACTCGATAACCGCTATAATATCTTCACAAAACACACATAAATGATGGAATCTTAACGAACCAAAACACACAGAGAGCTATTAAGCAACAATCTCAGCACATCTCTCACAAAAGGTCACGTTGCTCGTTACAGAGCACTGCAATCTCGAGACGACGCTGCGTTCATGCGAGCCTGGTATGCAAGCCGCTATTACTCACAAGTATGACAGTTTTTTGTCTTGGTTTTTAAGAATTTTTTTTCTGTTTTTCGTGGAAAGGAAGAAAGAATATTTGGGTCATTAAACCTTTGTTTTGAGATTTGTTGCATTGCAATACTTGAATTAAGTGCTCGATATATTGCTTGGTTGCTGATATTATCACAGTATCACTAAATTATGAATAAGATATTTTATATACGATTATAAGGCCACCGATCAGTCTACTCAACGATGAACTTGCTTTGAAGACAACTATAGGTATTATTATTTCCGTTAATCTCTAAATCAATATAGATATGGAATAAATAAGAATATGTGTAGAAGAGCCAAACATCAAAATGTCAGACAAAACCCCAAATATACCCCGAAATAAAACAGAGTTATTGAACATAAGAACTAAGTAGAAAGGAAAGTACAAGTTAGCAATATCGTTGAGGAGTACCATCTGGTCCGCATGAAGCTCCTCACTTTATGAACTGACAATGTAAGTACTTCGGAGAATTCCTACTTTTATCGGAAACTTATAAGGAATGCCCGCGTCATATCCCTTACAACTTTTCTTCGGTATACGACTTCTTACTTCAGTGGTTACATCTTGGAAAATGTGACGGGGTTTTCTGTGACTTCGTTATATACTAGACTCTTTGTGTGTAGGAAATCATCGTCTATCATGAGTACATTTTCAGCTAAATTAATAATTAAACTCATATTACTTACAAAATCATTAATGAAATCGAATATAAGGCAATGTTTTAGAATAAGATTATCATACTTTGTGCTTACCAGTAAAACACAGGTAAAGGCAAAAATCTACTCTAAATTAAACCCAATAAAAATTCATAATATGAAATAGAGATTTCGAAAAACATATACTTATAATGAGAAACTTTATAAAGCCGTTACTACTTACACTCCTTACACCAAGGTTGCCACATTATAAATCTAACAATCTTGCTACATTCATTCTCAAAATAGAATCTTCCAGAAAATACCTGTAGCAAAACAAAACCACGAACTTGCCGAAGGTCATCGAGAGGGATTCCCGCAAAAAGTAAAAAACGTGGGATCGATAGGAGGGTAGGTCGCGGAGGGCGCGTGGACGGAATACGAAGTAGGGGTGAGATGCGATATATCAGTCTGTTTCCAACGGCTAGAGGTGAGGTTCAAAGTGTCGCAGTTTTTTAGATTTTGGAGGTAATTTGTAAAATGGTGTATGGTGAAAGTAACGTTAAGAATTAAAAAACGTTTATATTTTCATTGTTTTTGCTAGTATTCTCTTCTTGTATTGTAGTCGTATTTGTCCAAATCTAACAAACAATAATGCGCAGACTTGAACTATCTGTAGCGCAGTACTTAATTACTTAGCGAATGCGGCGATTGAGTCGCTATAATAATTTAGTTGATCAATTTGTTGAGAAAAAAAGGCACACCGAAATATTCTTGGCAAGGTAAAATAGCAGTCAATAGAAGATAAGAAGGAAGACTTTTAGAAATTGGATATAGTTTTGACGATGTTCTTTACGTACTTAAAGAGAATGGTTTTTGATAAGCATATAGAAACTTTTTACTTTTCGTTTCATGAACTGCAGCCAAATAAATTCAAGAGTCATGTGTCTTAAATAGAAACAGAAGAGGCTTATAAGATAAACCAATTTTAATACAAAATAAGCAAAAACATAATAAAATAAAATTGGTAGTTGTTTATATAGAACGCGAATCAGTTTAAATTTAAATTACATTGTATGCAAATGCATTGCACCCCTCAATAGGGGAAGTTTATAGTGTTTACCCCCGCGTTTATAGGACTGAGGTATTACCTTTAGGATATTTTCAACCCTTAGGAAAAATATTATGTGTCAGCTGCTTATTATACTCATTTCAAATGGTGTAAAATTATTTGGTATGACTGATCTGGCTAATTCAAAAATTACATACCTACTTAATAAGATTTTTGGTTGGAGACCAAACACGATAGAGGGATGTAAAGGCCTGGAGGAAACCTTCAGCTCAGATAGAAAGAGAAGGATTTAAAAAAATACTAAGTACAAGAGCAGATTAACCTAGACAATAGCAAAATAAACATGAAACAATTTTTTAAGAACAAACAATGCTCTTTCAAATTCTTAAATTTTTCGCAAAAGGAGCAAAGATCCTGTGACATCACAGACAAGACACATAAACAAAGGGAACACGTCTAAAACATGTCATCTATTAAAAATGTTCCGTTCCACTCTCAGAGCTAATTGCGAACGTTCCTACAAACATAGAAATGAAAGACCTGTAGCTAAACATCCGACACTACTTGATATAACATTTGAAACTGTATCACAAAGCTATAAAGTTCAGTTTAGGATTACACTTCAGTCTGAAGCGGTAATGTCAGAGCGTTTTGAACAAAGTTAACTTTGCAGTTCCGAAACCAAAGTCTACAGCAACCAATATTGTATTCTAAGGACACAAGGTTGAAGTTTGAGTAGATTTTAAGCAGTTAACTGCATGGTGTGTAGGTAGAGGAGATGTGACAAAGATGAGGGGTTGTTACGTTTAATTTTCATTGACAAGTGGTGCGCGTTGCAGGGCATAGGTTATTTAGACGATATTGTTATTTTGGAATTGTAGATTTTTCATGTTTATTAAGGAATGTAGGTACAAGAAAATATTTTAATGTTGATGATAACAAATGAGAAGAGAAGGAATGATAAAAGTAGATAAATAAGACGTTGTTAGTATGGATATTATAAAAACAATGAGGAATGACCCAGAAATAGTCAGAAGTTTAGATTAGGATGTAAAGCGGAATCTGTAAAGCTTTTTTGAAGGATAAAATGGATACTTTATGCTTAAATTTTAGTTTTTTTTTTCTAACATTGCCCAGAACAAAAAATTATAAAAGCTTCTTTCACAGCACGAGAATTAAAAATAAAACCTCCCCTGGCAGTCAGATATCATAAACAGTTGTTAATAAAAGAACTGCAGATGTTCGCGATGCAACATGTCTGCCCACCCCCCTCGCGTTCACGGTCCATGGTTCACATTGAGCCGGTATGACGAGTGTGTACCGTGTTGCATTGTTTTTGTTTTCAGATATACTGTTGTATGGAGGATGTAATCTACTGATTGATAACGTTTAGGACCAAAACGGAATCATTCAAGAAAATATTATGGTATATGAGGCGGAATGTTGCTAATTCTCAGACGCAGCTACTATACTAAATGTTATCACCGGTTATAATTTTGGGAAAGTTATAAAAAGGAATTCAATGGCGCAATGATTGCTACCGATTATGGTTGTGGAGAATCACGAAGAGTAATAAGTAATTTCAAGATCTTTGCAAGTAAACATGTTTATGATTTTAATACTATTACTCACTTCGGGATTCATCATGACGTTATCATTAATCAGCAGTTATCAACAATCTATAAAAAAAATGGTTTTAAAACCATATAATAGAAAAATAAAATTGTGAGAGACCGACGACGAAGACTAGTCTAAAAATAACCAAACACGTCTTCACTCATTACAGAAATAGGTAACTCAACACAAGTTGCGTACAATGTGTTACTAATTACGGATAAGTAATGACGAACATGATTGGACGATTGTAAAATGCGAATGGAAATAAAGTGGGAACAAATTCCTTATAACCAAAATACTTGCAGAAGATAGCTACGGACTTCATAATACTTTGTATTGGTACAATGAAAAAGGAACTCTTGAATCCAATTCAGATAATTTGGACAGACCAGTACCCTAATTGCGTAACTCATTTTCGTAAACAATTTTGCCTAATTTGTTTCATTTTGACAGTTCAACAACATTCATTGCGTTATTTACGTTGCTGAGCAGATTTTTTTTTCCAACTTAAGTAGATATGGATTAGCAATCTGTTTCAAATCGAAACAAATTGTAATTGTGTTGCATTACGCAATTAGGGTATAGGACATTTCATTCGCTTTTATAGTAAAGAGAGTGTTGTAAAAGCGTTGGCTGTGAGAAAGGGTTATAGAATTTTATTGATTTTAGAACCTTTTTCATGAAGTCATCCATTTCTTACAATATTTTACATCATCCTTCTAGTTTTTACTACCTCTCTATTTGTTTCCAATTCTTGGACTCCTTTGACGATGCCGCATTAACCATTTCTTTTAATTCAGACAACACAGAATAATCTACATCATCCCTTCCTCCTACCTCAATTCCAACTTCCTATCCTGCTATAAATAAACTATAATCTACTTCTAGTAATACAAATTCAAACTATTATCCATATCGTACAGTGTAGAACACATGTTGATCATTAATATGTTCAGTAAGCGAGAGAGCTGCGCACGTACTTGAGTGGTGTTTTATCTGTGTTGTTATAAATCCTCTTCTATTATCTTAATGGTAATGTTTCCCTCGTGAGTTGTTGTTATTTACCTGTGTGTGTTTAGGTTTAAGTAAGTTGGAGATTTTAAGCGGAGTATTTGCATGCATCGCAGTAACTTTGTAGCCAGTTTAGCCATTAAGACTCACTATTTAACCGATTTCTTTTCTAGCAAGCTTGCTTTTATTACTCTTTTCTCGAACTATGTTAATAATTTCAAAGACAATACTCGTTTAAATTACTAGACGAAAGTTTTTAGTTCATAATTTCGATATTCTTCGAATTTGTATTTTATTTGAGTTCTATGGATATAACTATGTTGCATAAGAAAGTATTTATCGTGTACTCTTTTCCTAATCTTACGTTTCATCTTTGCGTTTCCACAAGGATTTTAGGAATCAGTCCTTACCATAAACAAACACATAATTTCATGACTACACTTGACAAGCTACACTCAGTGTTCCTTACATTCCCGGAATGGAAATAATTACACGTCCACCAAGTGTTCAGTCTAAAATTACACATAAATTCGTTCTTCGGGTGAAAAAACAAGGGGCTCTGAGTTCTCAGTGTCAGATGACAAATAAAACAGACAATTAGAGAAGGGAGGGGTGAGGGGGTGTCGTTATGTGCTGGTATCGAGTTGCAATGACATC
This sequence comes from Agrochola lychnidis, assembly GCA_963680765.1. Taxonomy (NCBI): domain Eukaryota; kingdom Metazoa; phylum Arthropoda; class Insecta; order Lepidoptera; family Noctuidae; genus Agrochola; species Agrochola lychnidis. Next base: position 4,098,231 of record OY796863.1, on the reverse strand, counting down.
TTAATTTTGTACGGTAGGCGTGAAATTAAAGAAGAGGAATGTGGCGGAGGATATATGAAAAAATATAGTAGGGGAGAGGGTTTTCAGAAAGCTTATACTCTGATGGTTGGGGTATATTTTTCTCATGTACTCATAGTTAGTAGTAGTTATAATATTCACTGTTTTTAATGCATTGATGTTACTGAAACCAATGAAGCATTCAAAAATATTATCTATTCATGTGATTTGAGATATCGTGCAAAACGGTACCTATAAATCGTTTAGCAATCATCAAAATAATGCACCCACCTTTTCAGGAAATTCGATCTTCTTCTACCAATAATTTATTGTCAACCTGTCACTCAAAAACATTTTAAAGGAAACTTCAGAGAAAATAATCCAAAATCAAAATATCTATGGTGCTACATTCCCTTCAGGGTATGTACACAGGGAGACGGGTTTCGGGTGTCTTATTATTTTTAGTCGAGCGCTCACAAGCCGTCAAACGACGCGACAGCTGCTTCAATATTTTACTAGAAATATCGTATAGCACTTGGAATTTTATTGATTTTCACTCCAAATTAATTGTGTGAGGAGTGTCAGTTACTGGTTTAGGGAAACGGTTTTGAAAAACACCAATTTGGCTAAATCACGTTTTGTTCAACTCAACTCAAAGCATTTATTTCAATTAAACCATTTATAGGCACTTTTGAACTGTCAAAGAATCGGTCAGTTAGTCAGAAAGTTGAAGCTAGTTGCCCATTCCAAAACGTAGATCTCTATGGAGAAGAACGGGCAAGAAACTCCAAGGCCACTGTTTTAAATATAGTTATTACAAAATTCTGGTTACATTATTCTGGTTGCTTCTATATGTGAGAACAATGTACAAAAAATAATTAAAACAATTGAAAAATATAAGATTAAAAATAAGCCCTGGCAGATAAGAGATGACCAGTTTCAACTGACGGCGCCCGTTCACGAACATGACGCGTGGATCAGCACCATCCAGCTCAACCATTTTGTAGGGAACCGAATAATCCAACACACTACTCTTTTTGTTTTTAGACTACTCTTTCTGGGCTCATTTTTTGGACCTCGTAATTACATTAATATCATCTTTAGGTATAACGTCACTTGCAAGACATAAAACAGTACTATTTGTCTATGTTGCAGTTGGATAATTTCAACCTTAGTGGTTCAGTTTACTGGGAACTGTTATCAAAAGTGGGTCTGAAAATACGAGGTCAACTATCCTACATAAATAAGAAAGAAAGAAATAAATAAATAAAGAAAAAGTATTTATTGGGACTCGCACAGGAGATCACAAATTATAGAAACAAACAAAATAAAAACAAAAAGTCCTATACGAGGCCAAAGACTCCTACCTCAGCATGGTGCTGCTGCGACACTTATAAATAAGTGTCGCAGCGCTGGTATTGTGATAGGGCAGAAAGCAGAACTAAGAAGAATAGGTAGTTAAGCAAAATGATTCAGTTAGATACCAATTTGCTGTGGATATCGATAGACGATGAAGATGTCTCAAAGGAACAGTTTAAAAACTGCATAAGGAGGATATAGATCGATTGACAATACGATTCGCAATTGCTTACAATTAACGGAAATTGATCATTAGTGAAGGAACGATGAGTAACGTGTTCTTGTACTCTCGTAGAGGTCATAATTGTTGACTATCGTTATTACACTGAGCATCTGGATTTCCTGGACATAAGGACCAGTTTTCAACGTACAGTTACGTATTCTTGTCTGTGGTAGGAAGTATTATTCTTTTACAGTCAACTCGTGTATTTCCGTTCATCGCACAATAAAAATGGTCCCAAAGACGTGACACTTAATACACACATAAAATCATAGTTTTTTCTTCAAGCTTAGCCAGGAACATAACATTTTTATGGTCAAGATAAGGGTGGGACAAAGCTGGGCTATCACGATCGTCAAACGAACACATGTCTAATGATATATGTGATAGTATCACATAAACTCGAATCTCCTTGTGCAGCTGTTTGCCTTTTAGTTTTAGGGTTGTCAATGAAGCCAAATTTTTAAGTGATGATATTGTTTTGATATGAATTTTAAAACACACCTTTAGTATTCTTACTCTCTTAGTAGATCCATTAATTATAATAGAAAGAGAAAATAAACACGACGAAGAGAAAGAATTGAATGAAATCTTTGAGAATCTTATATTTTTCAATTGTTTTAATTATTTTTTGTACATTGTTCTCACATATAGAAAAGCAACTAGAATAATGTACCCAGAATTTTGTAATATCTATATTTAAAAGAGTGGCCTTGGAGTTTCTTGCCCGTTCTTCTCCATAGAGATCTACGTTTTGGAATGGGCAACTAGCTTCAACTTTCTGACTAACTGACCGATTCTTTGACAGTTCAAAAGTGCCTATAAATGGTTTAATTGAAATAAATGCTTTGAGTTTGAGAAACTACTAGTACATGATAAAATTAATAAACAGAATACAGAAGTGGCTGAAAATCCCTGAAATTTCAGATTCTACAGTGAAATTATTTACATAAATACGCCTGTATTTTCCGAAGGGTTAAGCAGAGGTGTATCTATATTAAACACACATTAAAATTAAAGTGAAAAGCGAAATTATTTATAATATTGGTCATGAAAATGCTTAAACCAACTTTTAGAAGAACTGTAACAAAATTCTTCAACTAAAGAATTTGGACGATCCAACCAATTCTTTCTTTTGAACCCAACCCCCAGTTTGATGGTCGTGGGTTTATTATTTATAAGTTTTACGATGCAAGGGGACTACGTAAATAGATATACGTGGATCATACCGGCCCAGACGAAGTTCACGGTTAAATTCAATTATAGTTTGAAAGATATTACGAACAGTTGTTTTGAAAACTAATAGTGTTATTAAAAGTGATGGATATACTGTTAATAGAGAGGCGTTGAAAGGAGGTTGTTTGATTTGTGTTTTGTTTTTGAATGTCAGTTGGTAGGGCTATTGAAAATTGATAGATGATAGCTTGTACTTATAGAGCGATATTTAAAGTTATCAATTCGTTTCTTTTTACAACAGTAACAATTAATGGTGGTGAGGTCTTTGCGTATGGGTGACAGATTGTTGATAGCGGGAAGGTGTTTCTAGTAAAAGAATCCAATATTTTCAACACAATTTTGAACGTCTTTTTCTTGCCCATATACTTTTTTGTCTTAAGATATATACTGATCGAACATTAGACACAATATGTCTTGAAAGACTAATGTTTGGTTTGTGGATAAGAGTAAATTTCCACAGTAATAAGGCAATATAATAGGTAGGTATCATAACTCAATTTACCAAGGTTATTCATAATTCATCTTCCACTGTCTTCACAGGATAGACTTGCAAATGTACGCTTACAAATTCTACTCGATACGAAAACCGATGAATCGATATAAGATTAGCGATTATGAATATTGATGGCGCGACGTGCGGTGTTTGTGAATGGAGTACGTGACTAGAACTCGATCTGTAATCGATACCTGCCGATATTGTCCAAGATTTCTCCTCACTTAAGTAATTTGAGTCATCATCTCCTGGCCTTATTCAAATTTATTTTGGGTCAGCGCAACATATTTATCTTTTTCTTCCATATTAGTCGTCAACTCGATAATCACTCCCTTTCTAGCCATATTATCTTCCACACAGCCCATCCATCGTTTCTTTGGTCTTCCCCTACTCGTATACCCATCCACATTAATACTCAAAAATTTCCTTACGACATTTCCCTCATTCCTACGCATCACATGCTTACACCATGACAACCTATTTCCATACAACTTATACATGTAATACGAGTAATACTTATAATCCTGGGCATCAGACTAAGAAGTTTTAAGCTATTGCATAGCTTTTATCGCGGGCTTTGAGCACGGCGACCGAATCAAGAAATTCCGTAACGAAAATAAAACCTAACAACCCCAACTCCGCCTACCATGTAATGACGGTTCCCATGACAACGTGATGTTGTCATGGGAACGCAATTTTTGTTTTATGTCATCACGTCATCATCCCAAGTGTAGCGTTGACAAATAGGAAGTATGGAAGTTACAAATGCTATGCAATAGCTTTACCGCGGCAGTCCCCGAGTGCCACACGTTTTTTTTTTTCGTTTAAAGTAAGAATATTTTCAATATTGACAATAGGTATAGGATAAACAAGTCGTTATTATTTTGTTAGTTTTAAAATGTTCCTTTTTATTATAAATATTTGCTTTCTTTTTTCTTTCTTTTATGTCTTTCCTTTTCTCGGAATGAAGGACAGGTGGTCCTCAATTCTTCAAATCATTCAGTATCATGAATTTCTGATTTCTTTAACAAAAAAATCCACATCATGATTTAAGCACTTCTGAAGTCGATTTAATACGAGTACCGATGAATCGGTATAAGATTACCGATTATGAATATTGATAGCGCAACGTGCGTTGTTTGCGTAAAGCGCACGTGCCGAGAACTCGGTTTGTAATCGATACGTATCGGTATTGTCCGTGAAATATGAGATATCGATGTGGTGTTGTTTTATTTATTTGCTTGTTCTTAAGTTTTTGTTTATTCATTGGGAAAGTGTTTTATTTTTCATTTCACTTGATATGAACGTGTTTGAGAAAATGCGAGTAGATTTTACTTTAAACCTGAGTAGTAATGCGACACAATCAATTATTTTAAATAAGCTGCGGTAGCATACATTTATGTAAGTGTTCCTAAACAAAAATATAGTTTTAGACGCAAATGCTAAGATTGTCAGAGCATTGCATCGTTACTTCATTTGCAGTCTTCCGGTTGGACTGAAAAATAATGAATCGATTAAGATCATCGATCATGATAATATCCTGTTTACATTTAGGTGCCGTTTGATCTCGATTGACGTTCAATGCATAATCGATATGTCGCAATAATTGTTTTTATTCGTAGAATCAGAGTTAGCATCATTTAAAAAATCTTAAGATCATTCATAAAGAACTCATTCTAACTTTGAATTGGCTAAGGACCCCGGGGAAACCGGCATGCCTGAGAGATATTTCTCGATGGCATGTGAAGCCAGGTCAGAGGCCCATGGGCGGCATAAAAATACTGACACCAGTAAAGTACAAGTACTTACAACTTCCTTATTTTATCTAGAATTTTCAACAATATCCCTGACTTTTTGAAATAATATTGTATCTAGAGGTAAAATTTTTTGGTCATAATTATGTTTGTAAAAGGTAATTAATTTCTAAAAGTACTTATTGATCCGATTTCAAAAGTTCTTCAACTTATAGAAAGCAACAATAGTGTCGAGTTTCATAGGATATATTTTATGATAAAACGCGGACAGAAACTAGTCATAAATATTTAATAACCTACTCGCATTCTGAACATCAACACAATCTCAAAACAGGGGTCAGATGTGATGTATCATAGACTCATAGTTTATCACATCAAACTATCATACTGTGCCTACAGCGTTTTATAAATCGATGTAAGAGCATCACTTTCATACAAATTGGAGGCAAGGGTCGACGAGCCTACCACACGCTACGTGTCGGGAATTTTGAAACTATTGTGCTATGATGTAGGCAGATTTGATGGAAAGATACCTTTATATTTATTTATTTAACAGTTTATGTACACACATATAAACAGACAAGAAGAAAGGAACAGAAAAATACGTACAAAGGTGATGCTTATTTCTATAGAAATCTCTTCCAGCATACCTGTAACCAGGAAAGCAGACAACGTGTGTAAGAGTAGAAGAGACAACAGAATACATAAAATAAAAAACTGAACTATTCACTAATTTAAATATAAACATACAATATGAGAATATACTTAAATACATACTTCTAAAATACATATCACTCAAATTATATATTATGCAACTATGACGAAGTAGAAAGATAGTGTTCTTTCACTCTTCTTTTAAAAACCGCAACAGTTTGGCAGTCCCAAATGTCAGGCGGAAGTGAATTCCACAACCGAACCGCGTGCACACTGAAGGAGTAGGAGTAGAAGTCGGTTGAGTGGGGAGGGGATTTAAGGAGATTTCTAAGCTGCGACCTGCAAGGTGCATCAGAGGGATGGGCGTAGGAAAAGCGTTCCCGCAGATAGGATGGCTTTTTAGGAATGTGAAGGATGTTAAATAGCCGACACAATATCCGAGAGTCTATGTGTCTGTCTATGTCGTAAGTTAGGCTTTTGTACAAATATTTTCAAAACAAGTTCAAGGTAGACTTAGTGAAAAATTGACGTGTTTCATAATTTTGTGAAGGTTTTCCGACACTACTGGTTAGGCTTTGTACACTGGGCTATAAAGAGGTAATAAAAAAAAATTAAAAAAAATGATATTACACATAATATCACGACTTATTTCTCCGAAGGGTTAGGCAGAGGTGTACTTATAGTTAGTAGGCACATTTCGCCAGCTATGTTTAAGAAGATATCTAGTTACCGAGTGACTCTCGCCAAAGACCACTGAATTATTCTCTGCAGGAGTACCTTCATTGTTGTTGTATTGTCTATGGAATCTTCTTTATCTAATACATAATTCTTCCATACGTGTGTTTGTCACCTAACTCCTCCTAAACGGCTGGACCGATTTGAATGAAATTTTGTGTGTATATTTGAGTGGGTCCCGAGAGGTAAAAGTGATTTCAGGCGACGATTTCTTTTTGGGCTGTTTTGGGTCGGTAAGCTAATGAAACCTACTTACCTGCTTAAGCGATTCCCTAGACAAGTGGAAATCGCTTTCAAAGCGTTTCGTATTTCTACAACGATTTGCAACAGGATTGATGCTAAAAGGTTTTTGGTAGCTTTGTAATAATTATCTTGATTTAAATGAGTTTCTTGCCCGTTCTTCTCCATAGAGATCTACGTTTTGGAATGGGCAACTAGCTTCAAATTTCTGACTAACTGACCGACTCTTTGAGAATTCAAAAGTGCCTGTAAATGGTTTAATTGAAATAAATGCTGTGAGTTTGAGTTTGCTTATGTTAGTCCCGTACATTTTTGACTTTTCCATTATCATTTCTTTATTTTCCTTTTTTTAAATTATCGTTGATAGAATTTTACTTTGTCTAGGTCCTCTGGTGTTTACTATACTAACATGCATATAAATAGATTCAGTCAATTTAAATAAAATATTCTAGCAGGTTTTCAAAACAGTACATACTGTTAGAAAAATAGAATTAATAGCTATTATACAATAAAACCCAACCAAAAAAATTTAAAGCTGCCCTGTAAATAAACTACGAAATTATAACCCCAAAAAAATTTAAATAAAAAGTAAGTTCAAAAACTAAAACCCGACTATGAAAAATCATGCTCCAAACAGTATGAAACAAGAAAATATTTCAAATAGAAATCAAGACAGGTGCAACAAAAATGGTCAAGGTAAAGCCGTGGACGCATGCCATTTTAATTTTGTAGGTGTACAGACGGACGATCAAGACGTTTCCAATGATACCTCATTTGTCAAATATGATCGGTAGTTTAGAAGTTATGAGGTAACAGATGAACATACATACATACATACCTGTCAAAATCATAACTCTCCCTTTTGCTTCGCCGTAATCGGGTAAAAATAACCTATTTTCATCACATGACAGAACAATAATTCGAAAACAAATTCCCCTCCGATTGCACATTACATTTAGATCGCTTCAGATTAATGTGAGTATTCCTCTCTCCTCTCTAGTCCTTATTTCACTCACAATAACATTAAACGCACCTCAGACTAAACAAATAGACATTCAGACTGTATCAGTGTTTTTTAGACCGCAATAATCCTCTTATGGCCCTCAGTACAGTTCGCAACACAAGTGTATTTACATTTAAATGCTTTCGGAATACGGTAGTTGCCTAGGTAAAAAAAAGAAATTCTATTTAGTCCGTCTTTCAGATAATAAAAAAAATATTAGACACGTATTTTTTGCTTTATAATATTAATCAAAAATTACTTAGAAAACACGCATTAAAGTTGGGGAGTGGGGGCTCGCTACGTCACAACGTCGTATTAAATCTAGCAAGGCGTGACGTCATGCCACATTTTAACTCAATGTATCGCCGTAATCTTTTGATTACGTCTAAAAAGAAAAAATACGTGTCCATTATTTTTTAACAATATACAAGACGGACTAAAAAAAATTGTACACAGGCCTATTGTCAAAGTGTAATTTAGTTTACATTCGGAATTCTAGAACTAATTGTCACCTGAATTTGTTAGGAGACAACAATACAACAATAAAAGAAAATTGTGGCAATGCATAAGAGTATTTTGAAAATATCAAATAAATCTTAACATTGAAATTGTTTTTTTTTTCAAACAAACTAAATGGTAATGGGCTGACAATGGGTTACTCTATCAACCAAGTGGCTAATAGTGACTAAATTATTGGATATATTTGATATTTTCTTTGTATGCAGACTAGGAACGTCATTAGATATAGGTATGTTTAAATGATTGTCTTAAAATCGTCTCCACATTGTTTTTGTCGCTTTAATCAAGTTAGCATTTTTGCGAATAGCTTTTGTGAATGTTATGTTCGGCTGCAGAGCTATTTGAGAAGCATCTCCACGTATTTCAATTTTTTTATGTCAAGATTTCTTCGAGATGTTTCCTTTACTGTAGTTACATGGGTACATAAATGCTAGGTTTGAACTTCACAAAAAGCATATAAAAAATTGGGTAATGATCAATTTCTTTTACTTCTGTCGCCGTCTGTACATCACCGAACGAATTTGTTTTCCCTCTGAGATCTTTATATAAGAGCAGATGTTTGTTCTCACGTTTTTTGATTGACATTAGATATTTATTTGAGTTCGGTTCAATTGTTGTATGATGGAAGAGGAAAATTGGAAAATTCTCGGGGATTTTACTGCTGTGAGCATAGAAAATGTTGTATTTTGTTATTATTATAGTGTCAGTTAGAAAATTTAAAGGTTAATACCTGGAACTAATTTGGGATAATAAAACAATAAAAAACAATAACAACAACAAAAAACAACAACAACAACGTCGTCGTCGTTCTTGTAACAATATATTTAGTCAATAAAACTTTGATAGAGTCTGATGACTAAGGTATTTTAATTTATTTAAGGGTTGCTCATTTTTTAGCACTATACGAACTCTTTCATATTGCTGAGTTGCAAAGGACCAATACCATTAGGACCATAAGGAAAAGGACCAGCGGAAAGTCATCGACAATATAAAACAATTGACACCGACACTATCCTCCTTTATCCCAAAATACGAAAGACGCAAAATAAGCGTCAAGTATAGTACCTTTTAGTCAACAAAGAACCTCATAACCAATAAATAGATGGACGGTACGGTCCAAAAAATCCAATTTCAATTCGAGTCCCGAACAAATTGGGTCAAATCCATAACGGACTTTGGACCGTAAATCCCGAAGTTCGTATTCCCGAAAAGTTACGGTCGATCGGCCAATCGGACGAACGCTTATCGCCATCCAATGACACCGGCCGATTACCGTGCCGTACCGTAAATTCGAAATTGGAACTCAACTTCGTTAATTACCGAAGTGAGCTCGATAGGCATCGCTCGACGGATTCTCCCGATTCTAATTTCCGATATTAAATTATCGAAATGCGAATTATGTATTTTTTCGTTGGAATTTCCGAATTGTTTGCGAGTTTTATCAGGATCAACTGTAAAATTTTTGCATGAAAGGCATGATTCGGTGTTTATTTACGGAGAGGTTTTTTCCCTGTCCGGAGAATGAACGCAGAATATGGGTGCTGTTTGTTATCTTGCGTATTCTACAGACGGACAAGAATCCTTCTGATATCACCTTGGGGGATGATTTCTAAAAGGATATCTTTTATTTCAAGACCAGAAGATGGCGTTACAGTCAGAAGTTGAGAAAAAAAAAGTGTGTGTTTCAGCTCCGATGCACGACTGGAGTTTACTCCTAAGAATTTTTACGTCTAATTAGATTTCAGTAAGAAATTGTTAGTATGTTGTGACCTTAGGTAGATTCATATTAGATTCTTATTAGGTTCGTGTCAAAATACTTATTTTGATCCATTAACAGTGTTAAAAGTTAATTTAGAAGGAAGTTTTAGCAAATTGAAATAGTTATAATTACGTAACTTGAAAACTCACTTTTTTGTTTGTAAAGATATTTATTTAATTTTGGTCTTAAATGATAGGTCTAAACTTAAAAACCATTCGTCACGTTTAGTTTATGAAAATCGGCCCGCGGAACAAAAAGATACGGTCATTTTTATTTCTGGATGTTTAGTTGATAATTTGTAAATGTTTGTTCTAAAAAGGTGTACTTAAGTAAATAACTTATATTTGTGTTTTATATGCATATTAGTAAGCTGAGTATTATTTACATAATCACACATACATAATCTCGAAGTGAAAGGTGCGCAAAGTACGTTGCGCAGAGGAACGTAACGCCTCACTTTTAATTAACGCTCGATTTTATTCCTCATAAAATTTTCATATCGCAGGCTAAATATGAAAATCATTTCTTAAGGAGTAAACTCCAAGAATCAATTGCACAGGCCCAATATCGAAAACATTTTCTGAGTTTTTATCACTGGTCTTACATTTCCAGTATTGTTTCCTCTCATAATTCAATTAGTTACACAATCGGAACATTACCTGAAATGCCATTGTTACACAGTCAGATAACGCCTAAGTACCGTCAATGTGACTCGATATAATTTGGCAATAAAATCGATTGTAGTTCTCGATTTAAACGGCTCATTAAATCGAACAGTGCCATAACATCGGTTATCGATATAGCATCAAAACGTAATCGCCAAATTGGTATGGCTTCATCAATTTACACGGCGGAGTACAGGGTCGCAATTAGGACACCTAAAAGTTAAATTATAGTTGTAGCAAACCTTTAAATCCACGAGTGCGCATTTAAGTGACACTACAAAATACCACTACTCGACACTAGATGGCGTTGTCGCAATAGTCATCTTTCTGAATCGCGGTGTCAAGATTCTCTGTGATCTAATGACCTCCGTTAAAATTATGGTTTTTTGTGAGACTGAACCAGTTTCATGAGACACCACTGCCATTTTTTGGTCTAGAGGACCGCCGTTCCCCTCCTTCGTCCCTTCTGGTAAAAGGAGACGTGAGCTTGTCCTACTTATATAAATAGTATAGTACCGTGTACGTTTTAAAGATATTAAATCCTTGTCTAAGACCTACTGGACTTCTTTGTGCCGGAAACGGTGACGACATCCTTTACATAATTCCTTTTCCTTGAAAAAAGTAGGAAAAAGATAGACCTAGGTACGATATTTTTCACGCGTTTATCAATGCGTTATCTAAATGGATAATATAGAGAAGTTGTGTACATAAGTAGTGATAAAACACAGTATTTATTTGTTAAAATCGATGAAACAGACAGATTATCTAGGCATAAGTAAACTAGATGGATCGGAAAATTATGCATTAGGTAATGATGTATTTTTCTTTTCAGCATAATGTCGAACCATTCCATAAATTCCATCGCCAGCCTGGATCTAACCAACCAACATTTTAACCAGATTAGTGCTCAAAGAATAACTTTTAAATCATATCCATGTACTAATTAAAAACTTAAATTACCAGCTCCGAAGCCCGTCCCTGTGAAAAATCAGGTTGCCAGTTATCACCGAGTCTCGGTACTAACGAACCTAATATTCAGAATTTCAGATATATACGCCGAATTGTTTGCAAAAGGCAATATTTTAATTGGCATTCTGTTTAATTATCAACTATGGTGTGTCCGCAATCTCGTTAGTGGTTGTTTGCTGTTCAACGAATTATTGTCGGCTTTTCGTTTCTGCTTTTTGCACTTGTAAATGTGGTTTGGTTTGTAATTTTTTCTTTGGTTTACTATTTGTGTTATTTTGGCTTAGATTTTTGTATTTTGGCTTCATGCAAATAGTTATGTCAAGAGAGCGTTGTGTAGTATTGTCGTATCTTATGGGATGTTTGTAGTTCAATGACGTCACTCACGAATAGGCTTTCTTGATTCATACTTACTTATATAACTATCTGTCGCTATATTATGGTCGCCTAGTACAATCAACTTCTGTCTCATTTTTAAGCTATTGCATAGCTTTTATCGCGGGCTTTGAACGCGGCGACCGAATCAAGAAATTCCGTAACGTAACGAAAATAAAACCTAACACCCCCCACTCCGCCTACCATGTTGTTCCCATGACAACGTGATGTTGTCATGGGAAACGTGATGTTGTCATGGGAACGTAATTTTTGTTTTATGTCATCACGTCTTCATCCCAAGTGTAGCGTTGACAAATAGGAAGTATGGAGGTTACAAATGCTATGCAATAGCTAGGCGGAGTGGGGGGTCCCACTCCACCTACCATGTAATGACGGTTCCCATGACAACGTGATGTTGTCATGGGAACGTAATTTTTGTTTAATGTCATCACGTCATCATCCCAAGTGTAGCGTTGACAAATAGGAAGTATGGAGGTTACAAATGCTATGCAATAGCTTTACCGCGGCAGTCCCCGAGTGCCACACTTTTTTTTTTATACACACTGATGTGCTACATCTGACTTGGCCAGCAGCTGTTTCTGTCAGATAAAACTATACCAACTCCTCTTAAAACTTTCTGCTTACCTGGTAATCTCACGCTGGGCGGCATGGAGCTTGGCAGCGAGTCTGGCCGCGTCAGCCTCGGCGACGCGCGCCCGCGCCTCCCAGTCGCCGCGCGCGCGTCGCTCGCGCTCCGCATCGCTGCGAGCAGCACCCTCACGCTGTGGACAAAGATATAACTCATTATAATCAAGGCTACAAAGACTATTGACGCCTCCATTTTAAGAAGGCTAGTGGTCCATTTTTTTTTTTTTTTGGGTGGGAAATTATCAAATAACTTCTCCCGCTCTGGGCGGAGCGGGAGGGCGTGTCAGACTCTTACTGACTAAATCCCACCCGTGTTCCTTCGGTTGCCCTGTTGCCGGGGGCTACGATGTCCCTAACGGTTTTCTTCGAACCCCCGGCAGGCATTGGCCCTAGCGGAACCCGTCAATTCTGCTGACATCTCTTTGAGGCGCGCGTGGAACACAACGCGCCGTCGACCCGGGCTTGGTCCTTATCAGACGGCGAGCTACCCATTGCTCACCGTCCAGGCTAGTGGTCCTTATGTACGCAATTCGCAGAAGACGTCGAACGCATTGCAAAATGCAACAGCTCGCGATCAGTTGCGTGCGGTTCTTAGATACTTGATCACAGGATCACTCATATTTTATCGTTTTTTAAGCTACTTAAGAGATTTCTTTAGTCTTCTACTCCATCTCGTCACTCAACAAAAAATAAGCTTGAAAAACACAAAAACTACCACTTTAAACTGTTATCAAAATTCTATAGGAAACTCCTGTTTGACATATTTCTCAAACTTATCCATATCATACAGTCAATGTTGTTCCAAAATACTCCAAACTCATACGAGTTATCTTCAGAACTAAGAAACTAAAGTGTCAAACTGACATCGAACTAGCAAGCTGTTCATTTATCTCGCATACAGCCTCGGAAAACCCGTCAGTACCTTCTCTTGAAACAATTTCAATTTCCTGTGAAGAAAATTTTATAATATTCAATGCGGAATTTGAGCAACTATTGCAGATGATTTATAGTTATGAAAAGGTGAAGTTTTCAAAGATATGAACTTAAGTTTTAAAGCGATGTTTGTAAATAAAGACGGAGTGTTTTCTCTTTGACTTTTTCTAGTATCCTATGTGATTTAAATCACTATTTTCTGCTCTAGAAAACAGTGTTTGCTAAACCGTCCAAATCTTCCTTGCTCAAGTGCTTGGTAACAAACCTCTAACCGATTTCAATGTAAATACAGGTATTTGAACATCCGAACAGCTGTTATGTGGGGATGGAAAATAATCCATCTATGTTTCTCTTCTAACCACTGTTTTAATTAGTTAAATCTGAAATCTTAACTTTGTTTTTTTTTTCTACTACGGATTTGGCCAGCTCCGCATGGCCACGAGCTCACCTTATGGAAAGCGATGGGTTAGATTTAAGATGGAACACGCGTGCCCAGAGGAGTCTTTTTTTTTAGGTAAGGCATCTCGTAGTTGACCTCTGCGATCATGACTACTTAACCGGGCTTTCTTGTGGCTGCCTGAAGCTTCTACAATCAAAGCCTCTAGCCAGGGGCATAAAAACTAGACTTATATACTAGGCGAGCGCTCGCTTAGGGCATCTCCTGTGGGTTACGAACCTCGGCTTAGGGCGTCGCTGGGGGGAGGACATCAAAGATGGGACGGGCTGGGCCTAGAGAAGGCCTGTTCACACTAGCTTTAAAGGCAGGGGTAAGTGGTAGGGAACATAGATTTTATTTTCTGTTTCAGGATTTTTCACAGTTTCTGCAAATTTTTCAAATAAAGTTGTTGAAGTAACCAGCAACTTAACAAAGCTGGCTTCATCACTTTTAAGTCTACCCAACACTATGAAACACTTTTATCAAAGAAAAACTTTAAACAAAGACATCTTCAGAACAAAAACAATTTATTCTCAGCTTCGACGTTACCGGAAGCGACGTTGGAGGATCGGATAAAAATCCAATTTGGACCGGCCGTCCGGCTATGACGTCACATGGTACAACATGACGTATCGGATCCGTCTCGGACACGTGCCGACAGATAGCGCTTGATATTGAAAATTGGAGTGTTTTGTTTGAAGGGGTCAATTTTATGGTTGATAATTTTTCGGGTTGGAAGTTGCGAGCTATTAGGCTGGTGTTGAGTGTGAGATACGGAGATCGAAATTGTGTTTTATGAATTATGAGGTAAGGAGTATTTACCGTTTTTTTCTAAGGTGACCTTAAAATTAGGTCAAGAACATGGTCAAGTGTTGACAAAAATCTTGATACTTATGTAAGTATACAAGTCATGTTTATAGTTATTTTCTAATGCTGGTAAAATTATGTTTTCCTACAAAAAATTCAACCTGAGAATGATTTATAGTAACTAACTCTCCAAATAAAAATCTAAAGAGGGTAGGTACTATCGCGGACATTGGCGGTGGACCATTTTTGAACCTTATCACTATGGACATAAGGGTGAAGAGTGGTCAACCGCCATTGTCCGCGGTGGTACCTATATTTAATTGAAACGACTTTTATAAGCTAAAGACAACTCTGCATATACTACCTAACTATAAATTGTATAGTGGCATTCGACTTAATACGACTATGAAGGCATAGTTCATTAAAACTATAATCAAGTATTGAACAAAGTCTAACGATTTATGGCAAGAAGTATATAAACATAAGCCGTCTGCCACTAACCGTGGTTCAAAGTTACCTGTACTTAGTTTAGCGAAGATCTTATCTTGATTGTGGTTCAAGTTATGGGCGTATGTTGCGATCTCTGCCTTATGCAGTGAAATTCAAGATGTATCAAATTTATACTGTCTTAGGCTATACAGAATTAAAAGAAGAAAGAAAGAAGAAAGAAAAATTATGGCAAAGAGCATTAAAATAGCCTGTGTAAGTGGAGTTTGTCGCATCCTGGGGACTTACAGCCAGTTGCAGAAACGAACTTTAACTTTTAAAGCTGTCATTAAATACTAATCGTCACATTACGTTGTTTTTATTTTTTTGAATTATGCTTGAGTGTAGTTCTCGATGTTTTTGGTTGGTATATTGGCGTGTGCTAACTGACATATGGCCAATAATTTATAATTAAAATAATGTTTTGTGTTGCATAATAATTTTGCATACTATTGTATAGAATTTTTTTTTTCTAACTTGAACAGACAGCTGTGTGTGAGTTTGTTGCGCCACTTCTTCTTCCCAGCTAAAGGCACTAGGAAGTGGTGAAGGGTGGGCGTTTTTGGGGGACTGTCTTGTTATTTTGACGTTCGAAAAGTGCTGATTCTCAGCCTAGTTTGAATAAATGACTTTTGAATTTTGTTTTTTTTTAATTAGATTCGATTTTAATGATTCTTTGAAGAAATTAATGAAATAATGTTTGTCTTTGTGCAACTGGGAGTTAGCCCCGCTACCAAATTGAGTGAGCTAAGTAGTTAGCATTTCTTTACAGCTTGAGTTATTTTCAGAAATAATTTGTGCTGATATGAGAGGAGAAGAAGGATAAAGGATTTTGTTTGGGGAATTTTCACAGTCGTTAATAATTAAAAAAAAAAAACTTTGCTGTAATTTATCTACATTTTGCAGATCAAGATATTAAGTAAAGTCAGTCTTCAAAAAACCTACACCATATTTTAAAATTAAAACATCCTTAAAGTCCATTACCACCGTCCAAAAACGACTCCAATTGTTTCCCTACCTTGAACCGCCACCAAACTCCGAACTAACTTAAACTTTGATGAACTTTTAATTGAAAATTAGTCTTGGCCGTATCTTGCAACTCCAGTTCATTTGGGCCCAGCAGACCGAGCCAACTTTGTAAACGGCCACAAAAATCTGTGCTTATAGATAAGATACTTATCCGAAATCTTACAAAGAGCAAAGTACCAAGAATGTTTGGTCGGAGTAGAGTTTTGTCTTTGAGGAGGAGTCTGGACTGGACTTTGGAAATTAAGGAGTTGGTGTTGAAATTGAGTTGTTATTATAGCGTTTGGAGGATGAGTTCATATATGATGATACTGTTGATGGACGCTGATAAAGTTAGCATTAAAATAATAAACATATTTTGCCCAAATCAACATAACAACCTTGCACAATTCAACCAAGCAACTAATAAGTTGTCAAACTGTCTTGATCAATGATCGTGCCTTCTCCGTATAAGAAGAGGCCTTTATCCTGCAGTGGGACTATAATGTAATTTAATTTAATGAAATTTAATTAAATGTTATGTAATTTAATGTCATTTAATTTTAATATCATCATTATCATCAGCCTATAAATGTTCCCACTGCTGGGACACAGGCCTCCTCTCTGTGAGGGAGTGGGCCGTAACCCACCACGCGGGCCCAGTGTGGGTTGGTAGATGTCACATGTCTTCGAATTTTCGGTTCTAGGACATGGCGGTTTCCTCACGATGTTTTCCTTCACCGTTTTGAGAGCAGTGGTGATGAAATAATTAACACAAAGTAAAGCGCCTGTCTGGGTTCGAACCTACGACCTACAACTCGTAAGTTGCGGCTGTTACCACTGGGCCACCACTGCTCTCAATTTTAATATTGCTATGGGTTAATACCTGAAATAAACGAAACAAAAAAATAATACGGCTGGTATTATAATTTCTTTTTAAGATCATTATACTTTCAACAACAATGATAAAATTGATTCCTACGTACAATTGATTCAAATTCTCAAATCTAAACAAAAACAAACAACTACAGACATCGAAACATTAAGTGGTCGTTAATGCACCTAATTTTATCCCGATACTAATTCCTGAGATATTAAAATAGATAGGAAAGGGAGGAGCGAGTATACGTCTATATTTAATTCCACACTGTTTTTGGGTATTAGGTGAATAGAATTTCAAATGATACCAATTTTAGATAGACGTTGAATGAAATACCGTTTCTGTTTTAGTTAGTTTAGGTTGAAACTGGTATTTTTGTGGATAATGATGAAAAATGTTATGGCTCTAGCTAGCACAAAAGCAGCTTTGCTATAAAGAAAGAAAGAAAAAGTATTTATTGAGACTCGCACAGGAAATCACAAATTAAACTAAACACCTTCAATAAGAACATTAATAACAATACTGAAAAAACAATAAAAAAAAGTAAAATTAAAATAAAAGCAGGTCCTGTACGAGGCCAAAAGGCTCCTATTTCAGCATTATGCTGCGACATTTAAAAATAAATAAATGTCGCAGCGCTGGTATTCTGAAAAAGGGAATGCTCATTTAATAGTCTAAGAAAGTTCATACTAATTCCATGTATAGTACTTACTAATTCCATGCTGCCAATTCTAAGGTAGCCATCTTGTTCTAAACTTTGGGCGACCGAGCTCTGCTCATGAGAAAACGAATTTTCCCAGATATGAAACCTAGCTAGATCGATTGTTCGCCCCCGTAAACCCCTTTATTGCAACTTTCATCAATATCGTTAGAGCCGTTTTCGAGAATGTGATTAGAATTACAAATATATATACAGGGTATCCAGTAAATTATGGATAACCTTGAAATAGCATTTATTGGACCTTATTGCTGTTCTAAAAAAATACAAAAATATACAGGGTGTTTGGCAGAACGTTGAACATACGAAAATGGTGGATAGGTGGGGTCATCTGCTACTTACTCAGCCTTAATTTATTTGGCCATGGCCCCGTTGATATTTTTTTTAAATGGAAGTTGAAATTAAGATTTACACCACATCATCATTCATCATTCATTTCATTTAGATTTATTTTTTAGATTTATTTCAGTTTTTACATCTTTCTGTAAGTTTGAGAACTCAGAACTTTTTTTCTATCTAACATCTGAATAAAGCAATAATTTTATAACAATCTGCCAACATTGAAGATTAAAAAAAAACAAAAATATTGCCTGTTTTACCCATTTTTAATAAAAATACACTTTAAAGTTAAGAATGTGGTGAAACTAGAAGAAAACAAAAAAAAATATCCAGGCGGCCAGGGCCAAATAAATTAGGGCTGAGTAAGTACCAGATGACCCCACCTGTCCACCATTTTCGTATGTTCAACGTTCTGCCAAACACCCTGTATATAGATCCCAAGTAGTACTTAAGATACGATTATGTATACAAATATTGTTCGTCTCTTCATTATGAGTTCATTTGACAAAAAAACTACATGATTATTATTAGACTCATTAAGGTATAAAAGTAGATGTTGATAACATAACATAACATCACGCCCATATGCCCCGAAGGGTTAGGCAGAGGTGTACCTATAGTCCACCCACATTTCGCCAATTATGTTTAAGTCCCATGTAATATGGTGGCGAGCCATGTGTGTTGTTGATTAGCAGAAATCAACCTAGAATACCTTGTAGGGAAAATTCTGAAAGTTAAAAGGTCTTGGATAGCTGGAAGATTGTCACAAAGAAAAATAACAATAAATTAACACGAACTCTTAAGTATTTTAAACGGAACAAAATTATTCCACACACTCAAAACTCGATGCTAAACACCCGACACGCTCTATAATTTTCCGGTCTCATTTACAAACAAAAATAAACCCTAAAACATATTAAAAATGGCCATCTATTAGCAAAGAAAACCACAAATTAGTATGGCAACCCATCCGTGCAAAGTACACAAGTCTTTTGAAAGACAAAATAAAAGAGGTGTGGAAAAGGAAACCGTTTCGGCTATTTTCGTCTATTTCCGTTAACGTTCGGCTCAGCGGCTAACGGAGTTTCAACATATATTTTTATAGCTGGAGACGCTTTGAGAATGTTGTCGAGACGATTATGGGAAGGTGAATGTGACAAAATTGTGTATTTTTGGGACCAATTTTTATCAAAGTTTATAATGAAAAATGCAGGAATGAGTGAGATAAAATGAATAAAGGGCGATTTTTGTCTTGAGAACTGTTAGTATTTCGACACAAGTCACCAGACAGAGATGATTGCTAAGCCAGCCAAAGGTTATAATACTGCCTACTAGTGAACTCATAATTAAATTCTATCTTCTATTATTTTGTTTAGTTTCAAACTTATGTTATGATAATAGTAAACTTATGGACTCTACGAGAGCGATACAAAACTTTCCTCATTTAAAATTCAATGCAGCAGACCGAAGCAACTCATACTTTATGTATCGTTTCATACCTTTAATACTTCCAAGAAAACTACTATTTCCACTATAACACCCCTACCACCAAATAACTGTCAAAAACACACCACTATTCCATACTTGTCATCTTGTCACCTGTCAAGCTGACAGCTCCGTGGCGTTAGCGGTAGGGACATGGCGCGCCCTTGAGCCAACTTTGGTAAAATGTTTGTACATTGTAACACTTTAGTAAGTGGTAAAGCAAACAAAATGTTTAATTTGTTACCGTATGGTAACGTTTCTGGTGATTAATTGGAGGGAAAAGTTTTATTGTGTTTGGGATGTGGATACAAGTTAAGTGACGGAGTTTAATAAGTTTGTTGGTTTGATAAATCTTCTTGGGGATGTGCTAAAGTTTTGGAAAGTGATTATGTATGTACAGCATTAAATCAGATTAGCAGAATCACTTTCAGGCCTGGCAGTGAACATTTTAATTTATCCAATACCAGGACGAAAAACAAATACAAATGGAAAAAAGGTATCAAGTTAATAACTCACATTCTCTATGTTTTTTTTATTGCCTTCACTTTATAAATTTAAAAAATAATAATAAAAATTCAATAAAATAAAAAATAAACGTGTAGCACTCGGGGACTGCCGCGGTAAAGCTATTGCATATCATTTGTAACCTCCATACTTCCTATTTGTCAGCGCTACACTTGGGATGATGACGTGATGACATAAAACAAAAATTACGTTCCCATGACAACATCACGTTTCCCATGACAACATCACGTTGTCATGGGAACCATCATTACATGGTAGGCGGAGTGGGGCGTGTTAGGTTTTATTTTCGTTACGATACGGAATTTCTTGATTCGGACGCTGCGCTCAAAGCTCGCGATAAAAGTTATGCAATAGCTTAAACAAATATATAAATTTATTTTTATAATTAAAACTTAGGAACTCTAGTCACCCGGGTTTGTTTTCATACATTTGTTGAAATGTATCTACAGTTGTACTCTATACAGACCACGTAAATCCCTTCACAGGATGATTTCGTAATAAAAAGTTCACACTCTATAGCATACTGATGAAACTGCAGCAAAACGTATCACACGTCTCCAATTGAACGGAAACTAGTAATTTAAAGCTCATTTCTGTGGCGTCGATCAATCAGGAGTTTAACATTGCGACGTGGCTTAAGTTTGGAGCACACTGTTGCAAATTAGGAAGATGCATTGACTTTTAGAATCGAGCTGAATCTAAAAGTCAATCTTGCTGAGAATCAAACTGAATGGCATGCTGATGTAGGCCAATGATGATGATGATGATGATTATTGACTTTTAAGTTTTGTTTCACAAAAGGAGTTATATCGGAGTTTAAATATGGAGGAGACCTGTAACTGTATCGTTAGATAGTGACAAATAAGGACCTAATTGCAAAAAAAACTGTAGAATCTTTTATCTAGCGGATGGATGTAGGCTAAATTCTGTTTTCGATTTTAAAGATAAATGTGGAAATGACTTACTGATGAAAAAAGGCCGATTTCTAGCAATGTATTGCATTAAACTGTCTTGAAACGCATCATACAATCGTTATTCTATCTTTATTTAGGTACAAATGGATTCTAAACAGTTATTTCTAAGATTGCTACAAAGAAATTGTATGGACATATTACCAATAACCATTTTATTCCTTTACACAGTAAAACAATACCACTTCAAATTCAATTTCAAAAGTATAACACTTAACTTTCACATTATATTCAGGTACGGTACATTACATTCCTAGCCACGTCCTAGGAACGTACGTGGGTAGGAGGAAAGCTTCTAGTGTGTACGCAGCGTAACGACCAGCCAATGCACTTCCCTACAGGAATAAGGAAATAAGTGGAGAGCTTTTCTTGTGCTGTATTTCATTACAGTAATATTAGTGTACCTAAATATTAATGGTGTGTATTAAAGAAATATTATTGTAATGAAATCTGTTGTGTTAAAGTTTTAGATACATGGTAAGTAACATATTTGTTGTTACACTAGATGGCATAAAAAACAGTGGCACGTGAAAACTTGAACAATTTTACTGTGTAGAAAATACTGTTTTTTTTTTAAGTCGGTACAAAAAAAGTGAAATGTCAATCATGTCGTTCTCATGTCTCAATGTTTGGAATGTCATTAATCCCAAAGAAAATGTATGGCGCGTTAATGTCTTTTTTTTAATGGTCAAAAGCTGGTGTCGGTAACAGTGTCGCGAGTTCAATTGTTTCTACCCATCTCAAAAATGCTCAACGCGCCTAAAGAATTTTTCACTTCAACAAGGTAACATTCTACCAGCGATAAACTAGGTGAAAAAAATAAAAAAATACGAAACGAGTTAAAAGCGATTGTCACTTTTTTAGGCCCTCTAGGCGTCTATAGAGATTGATCAACAGTCGAAGGAGTTTTTTTTTTGTAGGTAGGGAATGCTGTACACCTTTTCTTTCTCTTTGTTTAGAGGTCTTCTAATATAAAATGTATGATGACGTTCATCATTAACTTCATTCATTCATCTTATATATAAAATTCTCGTGTCACAATGTTAGTTACCTTACTCCTCCGAAACGGCTTTACTGATTTTTACCAAATTTTATATGCATATTCAGTAGGTCTGAGAATCGGCTACTATCTATTTTTCATACCCCTAAGTGACAACGTTTGCCGGGGTCAGCTAGTTATAAATTTAAAATACTTTTTGATAAGACGCTTTGACACTTTTGACAGGTGTCCGGATCTGACGTCTCAGTGCTGCCACCTAGTGAATTTAATTTCAGAAAACCCCTTATTATAAGAGTATTCTAAACCATTGCAGAATTCAACGCTCCAAAACAATCGAAAATGAAAAATATCAATCAGACTATCAACCTCTATGTTTATTTTTTAGATAATGTACTTACCAGGATACCATAAGTAAATAGACGATTATGGTCTGATTGACCTATCATTCCATATTAAGTAGTCGTAATAATAGATTACTAGATTACAAATTAGACCAGAATTACAGTCGTGGGCAGAAGCATTCAAGCATTGTGATCATCGATCCTTATGCAAAGATTAATGATCGAATAATTACCATTATTTTAGTTCTTAAGCCCCATTTACACGATATAAGTTTCTTGCTTGTGGCATACAATAAAATTGAAGCCAAAAATGACTCGCGTCGTCTAAACACTATTCGTCTAAATAGTGTTGCTGTTAACTTTTTATGTTGCTTTAAAGCCGGATTTACATTTCGAAACTTAATGCGCAAATATAATAAAAAATATAATAAAACATATACCTACATAGGCACTTATGAAACGTCAGAAGCTAGGTGCACGGTTTCAATTGGTTGTTTCCTATGGAGAAGAGCCGGCAAGAAATTCGACGGAAAATGAATGATTAAGTTTGCGCAACTACATACAGGTCGACATAAAGGAGTCTGACGTGGTGACATTTGGAACTAAATATTTTACTTAATGTAGACCTATGATGATGGCACTAGTTTGCCGACAAGTGCTAGTAGGTTTTGATTTGAGTCACTTACAAGCAGCGTTTTTTTTGCATATTTATTTTAACAATTTATTT
The DNA here is from genome assembly GCA_963680765.1 of Agrochola lychnidis. Classification (NCBI taxonomy): domain Eukaryota; kingdom Metazoa; phylum Arthropoda; class Insecta; order Lepidoptera; family Noctuidae; genus Agrochola; species Agrochola lychnidis. The sequence goes on along the minus strand of OY796863.1, from coordinate 4,074,955 downwards.
CCTTCAAAGTAACCTAAGTGCGATAGTGGCGCCCTCATTTTTTCCAGACACTTTTTAGCCAAGCTGTAGTTTTGTGATATTTTTTTTTATTTTTTTCTGGATCTACGCGAGACACAATGGTTTTTAATTGTTTCTGTAATTACGACATATTACGAGAGGTTAATTTACTTATGCTATGACCAATTAAATCGCATCGTGTAAATCAGGCTTTGCAAGCAAGTGAATGAATGAAAGATCAATAAAAATAAATGAAAATCAAACATTCTCTTGTTATTTCATATCGAAGCTAAACAAAAGACTGCTTGACTTGCGTTAAAAAAAATAATATCGTTTAAAATTAGGTCGGTAACCCAAAGAGGCGGTTAAATATAACTTGTACACGTAACAGACTGATCTTCACTGGATGCGACGTTGATTGATGATGTTCCTTACGAAATTATTAAAACTTGAGTTAATAAAGTGAATTCTGTTATTTACGGAACGTTTCAGTTATCATATAGATTTAAATTGTTGAGTTGTTGTTTGTTTTCTCTCTCAGTTGCGTTGAGACACTGATTAGTACCTACAGATGGTCCATTCTACAAAATCATTTAAATAAAAAGCGACTCTTTGTACTACACAATAAAGTGCAATTCAGGTCGCACAGCGCTAATTACCTACAGTTATATTCACCTAGAAGTTGCCTCTCTTTCTATCGCGTAATTCTTATATCTTCTGACTACGTTACGTCAACTGAAGTCGATCCCGCCGCGTATCTACTTGTAGCTTCATAGCTAAATTAACCATCTGTATTCATCTGTGGTTCGGTATTTTGATATAGTCTTCTACGAAAACACATACTAAGTATCGACTTAGACATATTTTGAGACTCTCAAGTTACAGCACAGCTGTTGGTCTCCAAGCAGCGCTCGACCTGCAGAAGTGTCTTTTTCTAACAGAAAACATCAAATTTCAAATGTCTTCTAGTTTCGGTTTAGACTTTTTTGTGGGTAGGTAGCTGAGAAAACCGAAAAAGGCTTTAAACCCATTTTCCGCCATCAGTATTTGCTTAAGGCTTTTTCCTTTCGAGTTCGCAGTGCCATATTTGAATCATTATTAAGTATTTCAATCTGCCTAGCCTTTTCCCAACTATATTGGGGTCGGCTTCCAATCTAACCGGATGCAGCTGAATACCAGTATTTTACATGGAGCGACTGCCTATCTGACCTCCACAACTCAGTAACTGGGTAAGACTGTTTGTCAGACTTTCGGGCTTCTGCCGATCCCTAACGACTGTCAAAGATCCACGAATGACAGCCGGGACCAACGGCTTAACGTGCTTTCCGAGGCACGGAGGAGTCTCGGTATGTAAAGATGGTCACTCATCCACAGACCAACCCCGGCAAGCGTAGCATAACCGTGTGAATCGGCCCGTGTGGCTGTTATTACTTAGTCACGAGCTTCCAATAATTATTAAGTTTTTTTTTTCATATTATTAATTGGTCAAGAACCAATTTGTTTTCCCTTTTTTACCCAAACACTTAGTCATCGAATTTCCCCAAACATTTTCCCCTAACTTGTCATTCAGAAAAAAACATTCTCGTTTTTCTAAGACCCTTGGCATCCCTTAATTCGTCACCAAACATCCCTTATTGACAGCATCCCGGTACTATCACAGTTTGCTTAGGCGTTAGGTATTAAGTAAACCCTTCGAAGGGGAGTTTACAGGGGGTGAGCAGGGCACACAAATAAATAGTGAAGATCAATATTTGTTTGATATTGTAAATCAGTTGTGTGCTCCTGTTTTGGATGTTGTAGTTAGTCATCTGGAAAGGGGTTCTTACAAACAAGACACTGCTCTGTTTAAATCGTGTCTAATATCATTTTCTAAAAAAAAAAAAAACGTGTGGCACTCGGGGACTGCCGCGGTGAAGCTATTGCATAGCATTTGTAACCTCCATGGGTGTTAGGATTTATTTTCGTTACGTTACGGAATTTCTTGAATCGGTCGCCGCGCTCAAGGCCCGCGATAAAAGGTATGCAATAGCTTAATTTTTTTTTTGTCCATGTAGATTATAAAATAAAATTGCACACGTATTTTTTCTTTTTTTACGTTATCAATAAAGAACGGGGATACATTGAGTTAAAATGTTCCATGACATCACGAGTACGTAGATTTTATACTTGTGACGTAGCGACCCCCACTCCCCAACTTTACTGCGTTTTATTTAAGTCATTTTTTGTTAATATGATAAAGCAAAAAATACGTGTCTAATATTTTTTTATTATCTGACTGACGGGCTAAATAGAATTTCTTTTTTTTGACCCAGGCATCATCTTTACAATTACCTAGGCTGGAGGCAATTTTGCGTTTAACACAATTGAAAAAGCGCGTACGCACGGACGAACAAAAACATGGTGAACATGAACATCAAACAGTTTGTTCGCATGTGTGTACCACTTACGAACATCAAAGTGTGTTCGTCAAAAATGTTCGTAGCGATCCAATTTCAAATTCATGGCTATTAAAGAGAGCGCGGCGGTTGAGAGCGAACTATCTTCGTATGGGATTCGTGTTCGCTTTGTCAATTTACGTCCACACGTACGAATCAAATGTTTCGTATTCGTTGTTCGTGTTCACCGTGTTTTGTTCGTTCGTGCGTATACGTCTTTGTAATGTGTAATTTGCTATACGCAATTAAAGTAGGGAGTTACGCTAACATACTGTAAAAAGGCGTGAATGAAATAAAAGCACCCACTGTCGCGAACAAAATTATTCGCCATTTAGCGCTCCCGGACACAATTAAACTGCCATTTTTCGAATCGCAAAATGACCCGTTTAATCCAACAAGGAACGATTACCATAAAACTCTTTGATTACCCAATCAGCGTGCAGTGAAAATGAAAAAAATATGCAAATTATTCCTTTTTCAAATCGTCTGTAATGACGTTGAATGACATAAAAGTACGCTAGCTCCCCGTCTAATTTCGTAAAAGAGTTGCCACGCGCCGGTCACGTGACTCCGTTTGGACCAATCGGGGGGCTTTGTTTGGCATGACGTCATCAGCGGCTAGTTCGTGAGAGAGCATGATTTACGATACCTACCCTACAATAGATGGTAATTAAATTTTGTTCTATAGGTTTGACCCTCGGAGTGTGTCATATTTTGTTACACTGGGAGATTATTAAATCGTGTTTTTTATTTTATAGAGGGTCTGAATTAAGTTACTTCTTGACAAAAGTATCGGCGAAAAGAGGACTGGAGAAAACTCAGGGAGATAGTCTATAAAGAAGAAGTATCATTTGAGGTGTATCATTTTATGAACATAAGCCACAGGTACACACAGCTACGCATCAAGCTATACATTTCCAGTTTAAGCAGATCTTGCATTGTATAAGATTTCCGTACAATGCGAGGTCAGCTTACACTGGAAATGTATAGCTTGATGTGTAGCCGTGTGTACCAACAATGTTTATGTTTTCTAGTTTAGAAAATACCTATTGAAAATCAATAATTTCCAACATTAGAAAGATTTTATCCCAACAAGGATTATAATAATCTTTAATAGATAAACTTAATAATGAATACAGGATTACCATTAGTGCCTGCACCAAAAAATATAATCCCTATACAACTTTGGAACATACATCATAACGCCCTAAAAATAGGGACAACTAATAAAATCAGCAGCTGCCAAAATCAATAAGTTGGACTCCCAATTATCTTGATAATCCCTTCTACCCCAAAAATGACTCATCACCCTATGTTACATCAATCTGCCTAGCTTTTTACCAACTATGTTGGGGTCAGCTTCTAGTCTAACCGAATACAGCGGAATACCAGTATTTTACTTGGAGCGACTGCCTATCTGACCTCCTCAATCTAGTTACTGGGTAACCAGGCCCGGACTTAGAGACCAAGGGTCCCTAGGCACTTCGACATTTGAGGCCCCCATTTCGAAGCCATTTTGGAAATTTTGAAAATAAAATGCACTAGTAGGTACAGGAAATTATCTTTCTTTTTTTATACATTTTTCAAAATTATCAGCAATTATCAATTGCAAATAAATGAAATTAAAAAACTACTTTTGACTTAACCCAACGGCATTATTCAAGTAAGTGAATTATATGAATGAAGTATGTTTACCTGTAAAAAAAAAAACGTGTGGCACTCGGGGACTGCCGCGGTAAAGCTATTGCATAGCATTTGTAACCTCCATACTTCCTATTTGTCAACGCTACACTTGGGATGATGACGTGATGACATAAAACAAAAATTATGTTCCCATGACAACATCACGTTGTCATGGGAACCGTCATTACATGGTAGGCGGAGTGGGGGGTGTTAGGTTTTTTTCGTTACGGAATTTCTTGATTCGGTCGCCGCGCTCAAAGCCCGCGATAAAAGCTATGCAATAGCTTAAAAATCTCATCATTTTATTTCCGCCTGCCGTCAGGCAAGCAAGCTGGTCGGGGTAGCTGGGTTGGTGGGGCCCCTAGGCTAGCTGGGCCCCTAGACCAGTGCTTTTTGTGCCTAGGCGTAAATCCGGGGCTGTGGGTAACACGATACCCCTTGGTAAGACTGGTTGTCAGATTTTTAGGTTTCTGACTACCCGTAACGACTGTCAAAGATCGACGAATGACAGCCGGGACCAACGGCTTGACGTGCTTTTCGAGGCACGGAGGAGTCTCGATATGTAATAGATGGTCACCCATCCACGAATCGACCGCGACAAGCGTAGCTTAACCTTCGATCGACCCAACGGATGTTATCATAAAGCCCCTCACCCTATGTTACATGAACATGTAAAGCTCAGATTATTGTTATAAATAATTCAATAAACAATTTCGTATCGTGATGCCGAATCGATGTCTGCACTTAGTGTATAATCTGCTTAGTATAATCCAATATTGTATGGTAGGGGTTTAGGACTTAAGAAATTGAGTTAGGATGGCGAAAAGTGGTATAAATTGGCTTTGACTGGACAATGGAAACACATCACCAAATGTATTTGGTAAAGTTCCCCATGCGTATTAAAATAATTGAAAAAACAAAAAAAAACAGTTGCACTCCGGGAGTGCCAACAGAAGTGAAAACTTGAACAAGATCGCCTTGGTGGAAGAAAAATACTTGTATAGAACATTGGTCCGTAACCTTAACTAAATAAAGATCACAATCGCGTTTACAAAAATGAGGTATCGGTAACGGTGTCGCCAGTTCAATTGCTTTTTCCCCATCTCAAAAATGCCCAACGCGCCTAAAGCAGTTTTCACTTCAATAAAATATATTATAAATAATAATATATTAGAAAAAAGGGTAACCAGCACCCCAATTGCGTAACTTTCACAATTCAAAGGTTTTGAATTAAATTCCTTATCCATTGCTTCATATATTTGAAAAATTGGTCTGCTCGACAACGTAAATAACGCAATGAATGTTGTTGTATTTTCGAAATGAAAGGCATTGCAATATTGTTGTTGTGTTACGCAATTACCTCGCAGAATGCTGGCTTCCGTAACTACATACTCTCTAAATGTTGTCTAAACTAATAATATTGTATTATAAAGAGAAAAGATTAGATTTTTGTATATTTGTATGTTCGTTTGTTTGTAATGAATAAACTCAAGAACTACGGGACCGATTTAAGAAATTCATTTTCTATTTATTCATTGAGTAACTTAAGGTATAATTTATAAAGATATCATGCGGGCAAAGTCGCTTGCGCAAGCTATTTGTTTAATAAAATATTTTTATAACCCAAAAATCAATCATTAATAGGTACAGCAAAATAATTCCTATTATGATACTTTTAGCGTAAGACATGAGACATGGAGGATTGCCTTATATTGTGAGACATTGGTGCCGATTCTCTTGTCACAAATGCCTCTAAACTAGACTAAAAATCACCAAAATTTAGTTTATTCCTGTCAAACAACGAAATACAAATTTCCCATTCTGAAATAGACTAAAGTGACACAATTTAAGTGTATTTTAGTCTGACAGCACTAAGATGGCACTGAGATATTAATTTAGTGGAAATGGCAATTTTGATTGTCTAATTAAATCTGAGTATTTCTAATCGCGATTAAAAACGTGGATTAAAATTGGTTGCCATGAACTTTAAATTCACACCAACACCTCGACTTTAGGTACAAAAACAGTACTGTATCTTTTTTTTCTTTTGTTTATATCTCTAAAATGGTGTGTCCTATCGCAAAAAAAATATTTTGCGATTTAATTGTGTCAAAATTATTTTTAAATTTAGAGAATTTATTTTGCAGAATAGCTTTAAGATTCTCATAGCCAAAAGTAAGGAATTTTAGTGATAATTTAGTTCGGTGTACAAAAGAATCGGCACCACTGTTTGTTTTAGCCGACTGCCCCAGGAAGAGGCTATGCAAAGTTTTTAGTGGCACGTTCTATCCTTACGCTGGTATACATCGATTTCGCCAAAAACTAATTATCTCCAACCAACACCCAGTTACAGCAAACGCCAAAATAAACCACGAATCAATGCCAAACGTTCAAAGACCGTACAGTGCAGGTTCGATCTGCTGCAGGCAAACTCGACCGCACACAATGCAATGCATTTCAAAACCAAATGAGGTGTGCAATTGTGCTTTATAACTCATGGTACGGGGTTCTGCTCGGCTCGTGAATGGTTTTGAACGAAGTTTTGAAGACGTAGTTAGTTGAACGTTTGTGAGGTAGTTCTGTAGTTTTGGTTGGTTTGAGTTGAAAATATGAAAATGTAAGCTTTAAAAATATATGTAGGGGGTGGTGATCGACCGAAATCAAATCTTCTTAACTTGAATTACTTCTTTAATTATTTTAAAACTTCTTATATTCGTCTTTACGACTTATCATCTTATAGTTCGCTCGCCATCTTCATTCCTTTCTTTCCCTCTCTCTCCCACACATACTCTCTCATTCATTCATCGCTGCATTCATGTTCTCTTTGCTTATTTCTTAAAATTATAATGCGTTCCTAATTAAAATCCTACATAATATTAAAATTAAGTATTCATGAGTATATTATAAAACTAACATATTCACATTAGAATGTGTATTATTACATTTATTACACATTATTATGTGTATTGGAGTATTTTATATTTTATAAATGCTTATGAAATCCGAAGCTAGAAAGAACTTAATTGCATAATGCATTCTCAGCCTATAATGTTCCCACTACTGGGACTCAGGTTACACAGACCTCCTCTCTTGGAGAGGGAGTGGGCTGTAATCCACCACGCGGGACCAGTACGGGTTGGTAAATGTCACATGAATAAATGAATTAGAGGATTATATCCAAGATAATGGTGCTTGGAAACATGCTGGTCCTGCTCCATAGGACAATTTAGAATCAAGACAAAATCAAACTGGTTGCTAATTTAATTGTAAAATTAATTATTTTGTGTTTTATGACATTGATTTTTCTGTGATTACTTCCTCACACACTGACTTATTAATTACAAAATTTTAGGAAAATCGTTTACTTTTACAATGTTTGTAAATATGTTAGTACTACGTATCTATCACATATTAAATTATCTGTCGTTGTTTCATTTTTAATTCTTTTTACCTATTGTGGTATAGTATTTTTATTCTAGGTGCATCGTCTTCACATATAGTTATTTAAATAATGTACTTACGTACCTATACAAACAATTGTAAAACATTTTAAAAGAGTAATGGTGGAGTTTCTTGCCCATTCTTCTCCATACGAAAACTACATTTTGGAAGGGGCGACTAGAATCAATTTTATTATTTTGTAAATTTTGACGTTCAAAAGTGCCACACATGGGCCTATTTGAAATAAATGATTTGATATTGACTTTTGACTTTGATGTCTTCGAATTTTTGGTTCTAGGACATGTTCCTCACGATGTTTTCCTTCACCGTTTTGAGAGCAGTGGTGATGAAATTATTTACACAACGTAAAGCGCCTGCCTGACTTCGAACCCACGACCAACAACTCGTAAGTCGGGGCCGTTACCACTAGACCACCACTTCTCTCTCTTTTGAATTTAGTTAAAACCAGCTAATATTTCCCTACAAAATCCAATTAACCTTTGAATATCAACACTTCTCTTCCTAAACAAAGGGTTTTACCTGATTTGATGAGAAAACCAAAGGTTTGAACTACAATTTCGTAGATGTAACCTTGTAGTAATTTGTTCGAGTAAACGCACGAGCGTCGAGCAGGCGCTTTGACCTTTAATTTGAACGAGCAGCGACTAATTATCGCGGAATTTGTACCGGCTAACTAGTTGGGGTGGAGTTGTTATGATTGCTTGTTTGAAGGTAGTATCGAAGTTACAGAGCTGTTGTAGGTAGAGTTAAATTAAATTGGGAAGTAGGTATGTATTTTAGGGCTGGAAAGGATGCTTGGTGACGTGCAATTAGAGAGGTTAATTCTTTGGATGAAATTGAAAACATGCGACAAATTGAAATGGGAGATTCAGTAACTGTTACCTAATCATTATAAATTGTTATTTCCGAAAAATAAATTGTAAAAAAAAAAAAAAAGCGCGCGACTAGCGGTGCCTTTGTGTCGCGTCGCGTGTCGCGCTGGTCTGAACGAGCCTTAAATTGATACTTGAATTTTTTTGTTTGTTTTAAATTTATTTAATTTTACTGGAACGCCATAAAATCGTGTCGACGTGAAGACAATAATTTAGTTTGCACTATCTAAGACGATTTATTTTTCGGAAATAATTATTTATAATGATTGGGTAACAGTTACTGAATCTCCCATTTCAATTTGTCGCATGTTTTCAATTTCATCTTTTATATAAATATACTGGTGATGGTTATTACTTCACTAGGAAGGAAAGCCTAGTTGAAAAATCTTCAATCGTAGTGGTTTATTTTTTAATATGTCACCGCTGTAAGCCCCGAAGGAACAGATAGAGGTTTAGCTGTAATAATAAATAACCCACATTCCGCAAGTTACGTTTAAATCCCATGTAATAGGGGGCGAGCCTATTGCCATCAACCGGGCACAAATCCAGACTCCGGGCTGCTACTGAGAAATTCCTACTCGAAGAAACCTATTCAATACAAACAACATTTATTTTTAATCAATTTCTTAAAATTTATGATTATATTAATAATATCTTACAACACCAACCGAGAGTTGTCCTTGGGTGCACTTGCATAGTGCGAACAGGAACAATCGTCGGTTGGTGCGACATTTAATTGAAAACGACTAACGGGCCTCGAGTTGGCTTCGGCCCCTCGTACGCCTTCCAAAGGTCCGGGACCCTTGGGTCCCGAGAAAAGAAAAGACGTAAAAAAAAAACGTGTGGCACTCGGGGACTGCCGCGGTAAAGCTATTGCATAGCATTTGTAATCTCCATACTTCCTATTTGTCAACGCTACACTTGGGATGATGACGTGATGACATAAAACAAAAATTACGTTCCCATGACAACATCACGTTGTCATGGGAACCGTCATTACATGGTAGGCGGAGTGGGGGGTGTTAGGTTTTATTTTCGTTACGGAATTTCTTAATTTGGTCGCCGCGCTCAAAGCCCGCGATAAAAGCTATGTAATAGCTTAAAAGTCTCACAACATATAATTATGTCATTTTATACACACGTATCGCTACAATACACATAATGTAAATTGCCACTTCGATTAACAGACGGTTCGGTAATATTGTTATTAGCCAAACTGTTAATTACTTTAGCATCTATGAGTAGTAGGTGGTAGGAGGGGCTTGTGGCTAAGTTACAACAGCTGCACGGGTCGATCGATCAGGTTAAGCTACGCTTGCCGCGGTTGGTCTGTGGATGGGTGACCATCTTTACATACCAAGACCCTCCGTGCCTCGGAAAGCACGTTAAGCCGTTGGTCCCGGCTGTCATTTGTAGATCTTTGACAGTCGTTACGGGTAGTTAGAAGCCCAAAAAGTCTGACAACCAGTCTTACCAAGGGGTATCGTGTTACCTAGTTACTAGGTTGTGGAGGTCAGATAGGCAGTCGCTCCATGTAAAATACTGATATTCAGCTGCATCCGGTTAGACTGGAAGCTGACACCAACATGGTTGGGAAAAGGCTAGGCAGATGATGATCTATGACTAGTAGGTGCCTATATCATAATTGATATAATCCACAACACTGGCACTTCGATATTATCTAAATCTACATCACTAGCTAATAGGTAAGTACACCTACTCTATAACTTCGTCAGTTCAAATTGGATTAATTTACACCAGCATACCTCCCGAAGTCAAGCTTGATTGAATGAAACCTATCCACGGTTATATTAAATTAGATTTAACAACCAACCTTTGGTAAAGAAGCCATAGTTTGGATAAACTGGTAGAATTGAATTATGTTTGAAATAGATGGCCTTTGATTTGTAATTTCAGTGGTCTGGTGATCTTTTAAGATTGCAGAGAATGGATTGTGGTCTTGTGTTGTTTGTTGTTGTCTAATTCACTTCGCCGTCCCCGGCGAATAAAATGGTATTAATGTGCTATATTACCAGTGATCGGAGTAGGTAGTGATTTTACGTACTCGCATCATGAATAGTCATAGAAATTATAACATGGATAAGCCTTTTTTCCGGGATTTCATTTTGATACTTACGGGATTGAATAAAATATTGTTAAAGTAAGGATTTTTAAACTACTACATTAGAAGTTTATAGAATGCGATAGACAAACATTTAAAATATATTATATTGTTTTTGTAGTATCCTTTTCTTGGAGTCCGATCACCTATATACTATTAAAAAGACAGCAAAAGGGTTAAACATTTCTTATTCATATTGATGTATTCTTTATTTTACACATTGCAACATTTGAAATTCCTTAAAAAAATCTTAATTATTTCAAAATCCCGGAATCCCGGAGGCATATCCATACTACGTGCCAGTTCATTGACCCCAAATCAATCTACCTACTCCGATCTCTGGTTATTACGATAGTTTTAACTTTATTGCTAATTCGATATTTAGAGATCCGAGTACACTCTGCCAATTTTTTTCACACAGGAAATGGCAGAAGTTACGAGATTTTAAGGTGTGTTGTCATGAATGTAAAAAAAACAATTTTCTTTTGGTATTTGAACAATTCCGCTATGTATATTAGTTAATAAGATCATCATCTGCCTAGACTTTTCCCAACTATGTTGGGGTCGGCTTCCAGTCTAACCGGATGCAGCTGAATACCAGTATTTTACATGGAGCAACTGCCTATCTGACCTCCACAACCTAGTTACTAGGTAACACGATACCCTTGGTAAGACTGGTTGTCAGACTTTTTGGGCTTCTAGCTACCCGTAACGACTGTCAAAGATCTACAAATGACAGCCAAGACCAACGGCTTAACGTGCTTTTCGAGGCACGGAGGGGTCTTGGTATGTAAGGATGGTCACCCATCTACAGACCAACCGCGGCAAGCGTAGCTTAACCTGATCGAGCGACCCGTGCAGCTGTTGTTACTTAGCCACACAAGTTATTAGTTAATAATATATTCACAAAAAACTGTTTTTTATTTTTCCTGTAAAAGGGAAACGCCCATTCTTGGCCATGGTTTGCCCAGCAATGTGGGGAATACAAAAAAAATACCCATTTAGTAACTAAAATATTGCTACTACTTATTTGTAACGCAACCTCCGGAATTAAAAGCAGATTTAATCAAGACACTCAATCGTTTATTTCCTTATCTAACACTTACGATTTTACGATTACGATTTTGTTCGCCGGGGACAGCGACTTATTTGCTGTGCCCGACAGGGTCTATAAGATCTAATTATAAGTTTACCACCTAAAAATACCTACATGTGGAATGCAATAAAAGTATTGAGTATTAAGTAGAGAGTACCAAATATCCTAAATTTAATATTATAAATGCGAAAGTGAGTTTGCTTGTTTGTTACGCTTTCATGCTAAAACTGCTGAACTGTTAAAGATATTTGGTACATGGGTAGACCATGACCTCAGTTAGGACATAGAATACTTTTGCCAGCCAATTTCAAACTAAAAGAACAGTAAATGACAATATTAGCTCATTCTTCACAAAGCTCTGTTTAGAAATAAATACATACCTTGTCTTAAATTATGTACCTATGTATGTAGTTACTTAAAACATAATAAAAACCTCGAAATTGCAATTTTTAACAAAAAGAAATCACAGAAATTTTTTATTGAATTTTTTTCATAAAAAAACAGAGGGAAAAACTCCAGTTTTTTAATGAGAATCCTAGAAAAATCCAATTTTCTCCCTTACTTGTTTCCTATGCGTGTTGATTCACAATTCCTGGTATAGTTCCTGCTATCAATGGGTATAAAAACTCCTTTTTATGATTATGCAACATGGCCGCGTTATCAAGAGTTGTTTACAAGGGAATTATGCAGGAATTCCAAACGTTTGTGCAGTTCAGATAGTTTTTCAGCATCGAGAAATTAAAGGAATTTATGGTATGCAGGTAGAGGAAAAATGCTTTGAGAAATAAATAACTTTGTTGTGCGTTTGTTTGTTAAATACCACATAACATCACGCCTTGTTTCCCCGAAGGGTTGGGCAGAGGTGTCCCTGTAGCAGGTACACCCATATTTCGCCAGTTATGTTTTAAGTCCCATGTAATAGGGGGCGAGCCTATTGCCATCAACCGGACACAAATCCAGACTCCGAGCTGCTAGTGAGAAATTTCAGATAGAAAAACCCAATAACACTTTGCTCAGCAGTAGCGTTTGCGACCACTAGACCAACGAGGCAGTCAGTTTGTTAAATAAGTCGATGTATTATGGTTATGGTACACAGAGAAAAAAAAATTTAATCAAAGTCATCAAAAGTAGGAATAATCTTGTGCAAAGTATAACTGAAATTATTGATAAATTATCGCATAAATTGACAGTACTGGTGATTTTTTCGATCGATTTTAGGGTTGATCCCATAGTAAACGTTGTGCCTATGATGAGTACAATGAATCCTTAAGGTTTTACTAGTCGACGGCTCGAACTCGTTGGAGGCGAGCACGCATGCCATTTAGTAAAGTTATTTATTTATTAAGTTTTATTTATTTTGTATTTAATTATCTGGTTTTCATTTATTTATTTACATATTTATTTATAGAAATAGACGATGATTCATAACGAAAATGAGCGCGTAAAATTTCATGAACAGACCTTTGGGCGTATAGATATTATGAAAAAACTACTGGATGCATCTACTCAAAATAAAATTATTCGAATTTTTCAATAAATTATCTATTATTATTATCTGTACGGTTTCTATTTTACCATTTTCATACTATATAAGTTATTTATTTACGCCCAAAGATGAGTTAAAATTAGTGTTGAAATATGGATATTTCGACTCTCATAACTTCCAAAGCAATACTTTTTCCCAATTCTGCTTCCATACAGGGCTAGATAATGACAAGACAAATTGATATAATTTTTAGTTTTGAACGTACACCGTCAAACAGACGAGTAATCGCCATACTACGTTTGTATGGAAAATGACCGACTAGTGTACCCGTAAGTACATTAATTACAGTAAGAAAGAAAGAAAAGAAAGAAAATTCATTTATTTGCGGTAAACATGACGCAAAGAAAGATAAAAAACACGTAAATAACAAATTGGGGGACAATATGCGTCACATCCACGCAAAACAGCCATCGCTCAGCATAAAGCTGCGACCCCATGCGAGACAGAGCCCCAGCGCTGGTTTTCAGCGATAGCCGGCGCTGACGTGATGACGTCAACCGGTGCAGCATATAGTGAAATAACAAATCAAAAATAAGATAAATACAATACTAGTCCTAAATGTTTATACAAATATAATATTTAAAATGGCAACATTTCGTGCCGTCGGCGACTCACGCGCCGCATACTTATTACAATCTGTGCAAAAAAATAAAATCTGTGTAAAAATATTTGCTTGACGTTTTGACTTATTGGCTAATTATTACATGTACTCAGTACTGGTTACGTAATAATTATAACATGGCGTATTATGTAATGAATGTTATGATGCAAAGCAATATATGAACAAATAACACAGGATGTACTAGATGAATGTTTAGCTGTGGTTTTTGTAAGTACATTTTTAATACGCCTTGTAGAGCTGTTAATAGTAAAAGTCTTAGCAACTTTAATTATATTAATCAACACTCATCGTAGAGTAAACCGTAGGCGCAAATGCCGTAGCTTTTGCAAACCATAAACAAAAAAACATTCCCCACTTACAACACAAAAATAATCTTTAGGAAATAAGCTTTCCATTATGCTGCCAAAAAAATAAAGATAAGTCTTCTTCTCTTGGGCATATTCATTCACCAGTTTTACCCTTGTAGTAAATCCTTTGGAGCTGAATGCCATTGGTTTTACGGTAAGGAGGGGTTGGGGGGCTACACTATTTACTAAGAATCCTCAGTCCAAAGGGCTATAATCCCAAGGGAGTAGGGATTGCAAAAAGATTTTGTTTGTAGAATTAATGTGATGCACTAGTCGTGTTTTTGTTATTAAATGTTGTGGGAGGAGATAATTAATTACGGTTTTGTGTTGTAAGAGGAGTATTTTATGTATGTGTGCTTTAATTTTGGGTCTTATGGTTGGTAGGGCGACGACGATTTCTAAACTAAAGAAGTTAATACTGTTACGCTCAGTAGATATTCGAAAACTTTTTGAATTTCTATTTTATTTTATTTTTATTTTTTCGGAAGATTTACAGACTAATAACAATATTATATTACTAAATTGCTAATTAAAAGCCCCCACAGAGAAATACAAAATGATTAGGTACTTCCCCGTAGTCTCATCTAATCTGTATACCAACATTATAAGCAAATAAACGATTTCCATTCTATTTATCTATACTCCGTTTGAAATAAGATTAGACATTTAAACAAACCTTTTTTACAGTCCGTTCAACCGATTTTGACTTCTATTACGTATAAGGATGGCATTAAAAGCAAAAAAAGTGGTTACAAACCAACTGTTTACTGCAGCTGCCATTTGTCATGCCACCAACGCAATAGAAGTCAAAATCGGTTGAACGGACTGTAAAAAGGTTTAGTTAAATGTCTAATCTTATTTTTCAAATGGAGTATAGTTATTCCCTCAAAGTTGGTTAATTCTGTACATTAAGCTAATTTTTGTTAAAATTTTAAGCCAATCTGAACTGGATATTTCTACCGAAACCATCCCGTCCCGCTCCCGCGTATACCGAGCACTTATTGAAACGCTCGGTAAGCTTTCGGTACAGAGAATGCTGATCCCGCACAGCTGACGTATTGACCAGTGAGGAAAGGGCCTTAGACTGCAAAAATCAGTGCTACCAATTGCATCACGGGACAAGTAATAATAAATAGGTACACTAGTTATAATAGTTATTTATGCAACTGTTGTAATACCTAATTATAACAGTTGCATACAGGACTTTATCTACACCCATGATATGAATCCTCTATAAAAGTTTCTGCAACCATTGGGTGTTTGTAATTCAAGATCAAGAATAAAAAAAATCCCACGAAATTCAGTACAACTGCACGTATGAATATCGTCTGCAGCAGCACATCACACACACATACGTGCAGCGGGTGCTGCTGTCCCCCGTTTGAACGTTGAAACGAGTTGCGTAATGAAATTTAGTACAACATTATAACACTCGTTTGGATGGTGTAATGGTTACTATGACACTGGCTGTTATAATGTTGCCAATAAGCTAACTGTTTCAGAAACTTTTATAGAGGTTTTATAGCATGAGTATAGATAAAGCAGTTTATCAATCGCTGTCTATGTAAAACAATTGATGGCGGCAACTGGATCACAGAAGCGTTTGTAGCTGGACTTTCAAACTGACATTACTAATGCAATGGGGATCGATAATCCTCGTCATATATACTGCATAGGTGTGGCTTTGAGCCTTTTGTAGGACATGTGGAGCTTTAAATCAGTTTATTTAATTTGTAAGTTAAGTTTTATATTCGTCACTTCATTATTAAGTACCTGGGCGACCGAGCTCTGCTTTGGTGAAAGTAGAGAATGCTCGTTTAATAGCATAGGATAGTTCATACTAATCCCATGTGTAGTACATACTAATTCCATGCTGCTATGATACTAGGTACTTACTAATTCCATGCTGCCATGTCATTATTCTAATGTCATTATTCATTATCTTGTTTTAAACTTTGGGCGACCGAGCTCTGCTCGGGTGAAAATACGGAGAAAACGATTTTACCCAGATATGAGCCCTAGAGCTGCATCGATTTTTCGCCCCTGTAAACTCCTTTAGGTAATGTAACTTTCATCGAAATCGTTAGAGCCATTTTCGAGAACGTGATTACAAATATGTATATATATAAATATTGCTCGCTTAGTAGTATAGGATTCTGTAACATTTAGAGGAAAATACTCGTAAATATTTCTTTGACCTCTTCTTAAATCTAACTATTGGGGAATCCATAAGTTAAACATTTTCCTTAGTAGGGCAGAATATATTATTAGTTTGTGTCATCGATTTCGATAGCTAAAGGTTGTAAACAATAACATCACGCCTGTAATTTCCTAAGGGTTAGGTAGAGAGGTGTACTTATAGTACTCCCTTATTTCGCCAGTTGCTAAAGATTTTAAGTTAATAAAAAAAAATGTCACACTGTTATTCAAAAGTAGGTATAACTTATGAAAAATCTATCCGGTTAAAAAACCATGCCACACTACCAGCTAACTTTGAAAAAAATATATTTTGCTAACGCTACATAATCCAAAGTTTGAGAGTGGCTTAAACAAGGAGAGTTGGTCTTCGCGGGACGCTCTCGCTACGATGCGTATTTTTAACGAGAGAGACAAACTCGGGACAATACCCTGTTTGGATACTAATTGATGATTTGCTTGTTTTTTCGACGTTTTTCCGACAGGAAATGGAAAAGGGATCAGCTGTTTGATTTAGACGGCTTTCGGATCTGTTTCAATTGTTTTTTTTGAGGAAGAATAGGTGTGAAATGTTAGGTATCACAGTCGCTGCCGGAGTCGCGGGAAAATCCGAATGGGATAACGTATCCCCTGGAAACATACAGGCAACTGAAGGAACACGGGTGGGTTATAGTTAGTAAGAGTCTTATACGCCCTTCCGCTCAGTCCAGAGCGGGAGAAGTTATTTGAAAATTTCCCACCCAATAAAAAAAACAAAGGTGGCGCAGTCAAGTGTTTGCTGTATTGCTGTGTGGTTCAGTAGCTTCAAAGTCTAAAAAAGTATTATAGGAATGGTCAGTAGTTACTAAAAAAAGTAGAGTAATTTTCAGACAAGGTGAGGAATAATATTAAACCTTTAAAAGAGGTTAATGAATAAGTAATTAAATCCCTTGGTATGTTGAAAATGCTTTCTTCCACTCCAGAGAAATCAGCAGTTCTTGTCAACCTTTGAAGGCCCTTTTGAGGTCTAAAAGTTTCAATGACTGCGCCCAAAACGACCACCCTTCACAATTTCCTCCCTCTGTTTGAGCTAAGAAAAAGAACTGGCGCAAATAACTCCCTAGCAACAAATCATAAGACCTTAAAGCATAAAGGAATTTTCAAAATCAAAAATCCTCACAGAATCACAGGAAAATGGAAATAAAAATCAAAACAACACTATCCAAAGCTGAATAATCCCAGCCCTACTCGCGGTGGCCGAACAGTATCGATATAAATCTTCACGCCAGCACATCACTGGGGTGGCCAGCGATTTACATAGTGGACAAACATAAAACTGTCACCGATATATCTAATGTGCTGACAGAAAGACGGATAGTCCATTTTATTGTAATACATGAATGTGAAATGTTGTCTTTTGATCTTGGATACCTTTAAATGTGAAGGTATTGGATATGTATTCAATATTTTTCTGAAAGCATTTGTGACTGTGGAAATGGATTTTCGTTGAGAATTTTCTTAAAGATTTACTTCACGCTGCGCGATTTTATTTTCAAGGTTTTACTTTAGAAGTTGCTTGAAAGATGATATTATATGTATATGGCTGGAAAGGAAATGAGTACCGACTAATAGAGAAGAATGGAAGAAAAAAAAAACAGTGGCACTCCGGGAGTGCTTGACAGAAGTGAAAACTTGAACAAGCTCGCCTTGGTGGAAGAAAAATACTTGTATAGAACATTGGTCCGTAACCTTATCTAAATAAAGAGCACAATCGCGTTTACAAAAAAAAAAAAAAAAAACAAAACCTTTAAAGTAAAAATACTTGCATAGAACATTGATCCGTAATGTAATATAAATAAAGAGCACAATCGCATTTACAAAAATGAGGTGTCGGTAACGATGTCGCGAGTTCAATTGTTTTTCCCATCTCATAAATGCCCAACGCGCTTAAGAGGGTACCGAGCTTTTTATGCACACAAACATGTTTCTATTAAGCTTATTTGAAGTAGTAAACAGTTAAATTAAAATGTAAGGAAATAAATTGGTATTATTGGGGATATATACTCATCATCCGCGATGGAAACACGATTTGATAAAGTTGGCTCGATAGAATAAATTCGCAAAGTTACCTCTTATCGAGTATTTTTTTCTTCTATTTTGCTACTTTTTATATAAATAAGTAAATTCATATTATGATTAATTTACTAAAATAAAGTTCATAGATGACTTCAGCGTTTCTCCGCGTTAGTTTTTTATTTAAGAGCAATATGATAAAAATAACAACGAAAAATATTGAAAAAGTGCAAAAGTGTGGTTATTTTCTTTACTCTTTACACGTAAAGAAAAAGACAGAGACAAAGGCAAATGGTCGGTACGCTCTTAGAGAAGTTTTCACTTAAAAAAAAACAGACAGCGCTGCGAACTATACAGTGAAGCATGCCAAAACTACACCTCCGCTCTGTGCATACACGCTCACACGCACACATTTACAATCAAACTACACCTCACTAAGTCCACACATGTTTACGAAACCGGCCTTACGTCACTGTTGACAGCGCTACGTCTTGGTTTTTTATTTGGTCTGAGACTTGTGATCTGAATATTTGGACCATATAAGTTAGTGAATGTCACGTAAATGTTTTTAAGCTATTGTATAGCTTTTATCACGGGCTTTGAGCGCGGCGACCGAATCAAGAAATTCCGTAACGTAACGAAAATAAAACCTAACACTCCCCACTCCGCCTACCATGTAATGACGGTTCCCATGACAACGTGATATTGTCATGGGAACGTAATTTTTGTTTTGTGTCATCACCTCATCACGTCATCATCCCAAGTGTAGCGTTGACAAATAGGAAGTATGGAGGTTACAAATGCTAATAATATGTTAATAATTTTTTTTGCATATTGACTTACTTGGTAAATAATTAATTTCAATAACTTTGCCTACTCAAATTGAAATTTAATTGTTTTCTCAAAACAAAAGTTCTATAAAAGCTGTTATAAAATCAAGTTGCTTCAGTCTTCGCAAAATCTCTGCTTTGTTTTGCTTACAAACCGTCCACCGCTTGAGTGACTTTTTCTTAAAGGACTTAGTTTTTTGCTTACATCCCTGGTTCGTCGCTTAAGTGTCTTAAAAAGGAGGTTTTAAACTATTTACGTTAAAGCTTGAGAAAAAAGTGGGAAGACTGTAAGCAGTTTTAAATTGGGGCTTTTTGTGAAACATAATTAAAAAGATATTTATTTAGTAAATGGCTAATAACCAGCAAGCTCATCATCTGCCTAGCCTTTTCCCAACTATGTTGGGATCGGCTACCAGTCTAACCGGATGCAGCTGAATACCGGTATTTTAAATGGAGAGCGTGCCTATCTGACCTCCACAACCTAGTTACTAGGTAACACGATACCCCTTGGTAAGACTGGTTGTCAGACTTTTGGGTTTCTAACTACCCGTAACGACTGTCAAAGATCTACAAATGACAGCCAGGACCAACGGCTTAACGTGCTTTCCGAGGCACGGAGGGGTCTCGGTATGTAAAGATGGTCACCCATCCACGGACCAACTGCGGCAAGCGTAGCTTAACCTGATCGATAGACCCGTGTGGCTGTTATTACTTAGCCACAAGGCCCTCAATAACCAGCAAGCTATTATATAATAAAAACTAACTGACTTAATTAAAGCTTTATATTTCTTTTTAATTTCTTCTTTCGCAGGTCTGCTGGAGGAAATTTCTTAAGAAATAAGCAGAACTTTTGTACTCAGAATTATAATTATTTCGTATCTCTATTTATTTTAGTGTGTGTATATAAATAATAAAATAAAAAACAGTGGCCCTCCGGGAGTGCCGACAGAAGTGAAAACTTGAACAAGATCGCCTTGGCTTTTTCCAACTATGTTGGGGTCGGCATCCAGTCTAAACGGATGCAGCTGAATACAGTATTTTACATGAAGCGACTGCCTATCTGACCTCCACAACCCAGTAACTGGGTAATACGATACCCCTTGGTAGGACAGGTTGTCAGACTTTCGGGCTTCTGATGGCCCGTAACGACTGTCAAAGATTCACGAATGACGGCCGGGACCAACGGCTCAACGTACTTTCCGAGGCACGGAGGAGTCTCAGTATGTAGAAATGGTGTTCAGGATAAGGCGGGAGGAAACACCCGGGTGTCACCATTGTGTGGATCGGCCTGAGGACACGGTGGAGCATACGGTGGAGGTCTGCCCGGCTTGGGCGGAGCAACGCCGTGTTCTCGTAGAGGCGATCGGCGGCGGTGATCTCTCGCGTCCGGCCCTGGTTCAGGCCATGGTACGGAGCGAGAGGAAATGGCAGGCCGTCACCTCCTTCTGCGAAGCGGTAATGCTCGCGAAGGAGGAGGCGGAACACGTGAGGGAGAGGCAAATTTCGCGCCCTCACGCCCCTAACCGCCGCAGGAGGAGACGCCCGGGGCGGGAATCGCGAGCCGATTTCCGGCCACCGTAGGCGCGGGCTTGCGGACGGTGAGCAATGGGTAGCTCGCCGTCCGATAAGGACCAAGCCCGGGTCGACGGCGCGTTGTGTTCCACGCGCGCCTCAAAAAGAGATGTCAGCAGAATTGACGGGGTCCACTAGGGCCAATGCCTGCCGGGGGTTCGAAGAAAACCGATCGGGAAATCGTGGCCCCCGGCAACAGGGCAACCGAAGGAACACGGGTGGGTTTTAGTCAGTAAGAGTCTGACACGCCCTCCCGCTCCGCCCAGAGCGGGAGAAGTTATTTGATAATTTCCCACCCAAAAAAAAAAAAAAAAAAAGTATGTAGAAATGGTCACCCATCCACGGACCAACCCCGGCAAGAAGAAAAATACTTGTATAGAACATTGGTTCGTAGCCTTATCTAAATAAAGAGCACAATCGCGTTTATAAAAATGAGATGTCGGTAATGGAGTTCAATTGTTTTTTCCCATCTCAAAAATACCCAATGCGCCTAGAGAAGTTTACACTTCAATAAATATATACATTTTTGGAAAAATCACAAAAGCAATGTTACATCTAAAATATTCATACATATAACAATATCTTTCAGTTTTTACAGCACTGAAGCATGATTGAGAAGCCTCCATTTTTATACTTATAAAATCATCATAATTGAAAGTTGCTTTCTAAGAACTTTGATATCATACTCCAGATACATCTGTATCTGGATATTAAAATAGATTACCTGAGAGTAAGATATCCAAGTGTCTATATCTATATACAAAGGTCTCACTGAAAAACGGATTTACAACGAGAACATTTTCGCGCGATGATTTTGTACGATTTCAAAGTCGGCTAAAACCAGAAGAATCGTTTGAAAGATTTCGAATGGTGTTAATAGACAAAAACCCTTCTAAAGCGACTGTTTACCGCTAGCTCAACGAATTTATGCGTGGTCAAGTAACTTTGGCGGACGAAGAAAGTAGTGGCCGCCCTATGATGGCTGTTACATAAGAAAACGTGCTGGCTATGAAAAATTTAATTCAAGAGAATAGGCGAATTAGATATAAAGAGGTTCAGCATATACTGCAGATTGGATCGGGAAGTGTGCATGAAATTCTACACGGGCATCTTCGGGTAAGGAGGATAGTTTCACGGTGGGACTGCAAAATCTAACGCAGGCTCAGAAGGTGGTTCGGGTAGAATGGTGCCGAAACTTGATGGCAAAATTTGAAGCAGGTTGGTCTCGACGCGTTTGAGATATCAACTCAAGGGAAAACAGTTTTCATCACCGGAAGATGCAATGGCTGCATTTGAGAAGGGGATTGAAGAGGTGTCTGATGCGGACTGGAAAATGGGTTATGAAAATTGGTTTAGACGTATGAAACTGTGTATGGACGCCAATGGAGAGTTCTTTGAAAAGTAATAATAAAAACGTGTGGCACTCGGGGACTGCCGCGGTAAAGCTATTGCATAGCATTTGTAACCTCCATACTTCTTATTTGTCAACACTACACTTGGGATGATGACGTGATGACATAAAACAAAAATTACGTTCTCATGACAACATCACGTTTCCCATGACAACATCACGTTTCCCATGACAACATCACGTTTCCCATGACAACATCACGTTTCCCATGACAATATCACGTTGTCATGGGAAGCGTCATTACATGGTAGGCGGAGTGGGGGGTGTTAGGTTTTATTTTCGTTACGTTACGGAATTTCTTGATTCGGTAGCTACGCTCAAAGCCCGCGATAAAAGCTATGCATTAGCTTAAAAAATTATAACCTGTGGTGTATTTTTTTTTAGTATCGCAAAACTTTCTGAGTGCCACATACATAGCTTGATCTGATATCTCATAAACTACTATAAATATTCGAGTTATCTGGGTAACAGCTTCGATGATTATGATAATACTGAATTACATAATCATGGCGAAATGAACGAATCTGCCATTATGAATACTAATATCAGTATTGCTAACCACAATGCAAATGTCCAATAGGCCGTCCCTATAGGCGATACAATGAGCAATCCTGTGGGGTATTGCCATAATTCAGCACGTGGCAATCATTTGAAATTTGTAGTTGAATATTTGTCAGTATTAATATTTAATGACGATATTATACTGTTGATAAAGTATAAAAAAGAAGTTGTAGTGAGATGGCTAGCTCATGTTGAGAGGAAAGGCGACCAACAAAAAAAACACTACCAAGTGAAAAATAACTTTAATTTCGGAAGTCGGTGTCTTTGGTTTTGAATTTTCGTTTTTTGCCACCGACTTCCGAAATTAAAGTTATTAGTTTCACTTTGTAGTGTTTTTTTTTTTTGGAAAAACTTTTTATTTTTCACTTTTTAGTTTTCGAATACGACTACCTGCTACCAATGACAGGAACTTATCATATCATCCACATACTAAGTGGGTAAAAATATGTATTATTGAAGCTAACTCAAAACTAAGTAAACAAAGTTAATAAAATTTATATGGGACCACCTCGAGAGCATACCCTTTTTGGAAGTCAGTTAAAAAGGTATTTACAAGGCAGTTGTGAGTGGAAACTCCGGGAGGGGATGCCCTAGAAAGACATATAGTGAACTTATTGGCGATGTTCATCAGAAAAGTGCGTGTATGACCAGATGTATGAACGTAAACGAGGCAAAAGGAGTATGTAAGGATCGTAGCAGGTGGCGTTCTATAGTTCCAGCCTACCCCCATGGGAAGTAGGCGTGAGTTTATGTATGTAAAAGAAAGTTAAATGATGCAGGCGTGACCTTACGGAAATCCATTATAAAATACAATAGACGTGGATATATTTAGTAAACTGTTCCGCTTAGCTATTTCTAAAGAGCCATAAAAAACTTCTGAAAGAAATCGACACGTGTTTCACCTCTTAACGAGGCATCCTCAGGATGACGATTGACTTGTCGTGAATCTCAACACGTCAATCGTCATCCTTTCTATTGTATTTTATGTAAAAGAATATATAATATAATACGCTTTTACCGTGTATCTATTTAATTAGGACGTAGACTATTTCTAATATTGCTCTAGTTTCGAGTTTACCCTAATACTATAAGTGTTGAATTTCCAACAAAACCTTACTGACAATTTCAACACGAAACACTCAGTTCAACTGTGCCCGAGCTACACAAAGTTACGAACAATAATCCTGCCGCAAACCCAGGTTCTCTCCCAAACATTGTGTCCATTTCATCAGTTGAAAGTTTGACAAATACTCCAGGGGATCAAAACAAATTAGTTCTCGAGGGAATTAATTGCATAATTCTCAACTAAACGCTTCAAAACCGACAGTTGTCGAGTATTGATTTCTAGTGGCCTCAAGTGGTGAATGGTCCAAGTGGCAAGAAATCAGCGGAGGGATGACAGCTGTCCGAAAGAGGACAGCAAAACCGAGCGAGCCTTACAGTAATCACAATGATCTGTAACATCTGATATCTCACCTTAGTAACAAGCAACATTAAGGTAATAAGCAACATTTCGTCAAGGTCGTTTCTGACGGCCAACTCTAACACCGCGTGCGCTCATTGGTCAAATCAAACAGCGCGTGTTTCCCCGGTTTCTTTCGTCCCTTTTAACGAAATTACTCCCACAGATTGAGATTGATTTAGATTTTTTTAGATTTTGATAGCAGGAAAGCGAGTGGAAAGATGTTATATGCCATCAAAAATATGAGGTAGTAAAAAAAATCTTTGTGAAAAAATTGCAGCTTACTAATTATTATCATCGTTAATACATCACGCCAGTATTTCCCGAAGGTTGAGGCAGAGTTGTGTAAGTGTAAGAACACCCACATTTCGCAAGTTATGTTTAAGTCAGTAGGTAATAGGGGGCGAGCCTATTCAGCCTATTGCCATGTTATCATCAACCCTAATACGTAATATTCCAAAAGTAGGTAGACCATTATAGAATTGCTACATTACAGCGGTACACCAAATGCTTCAATTTTACTACGTATGGGTTTTTGGCTATAATACGTTTGACATTAGAATAACATAGCGTTTTGCAATAATAGTTTTAGTTAAATGGGCTAAGATTTTGCAAGATATTGTTTCCTTGACAATTCAAAAGTGCCAGTAAATGGTTTAATTGAATAAAATGCTTGAGTTTGAGGACACACATGATTGCCTCCCGAATCCTCTGGATGTGTGAAGCACAGAACCGGTCGAAGTGGAGGTGCTTGGGGGAGGCTTATGTCCAGCAGTGGACGTCTTTTGGCTGAAATGATGACACATGATGGTTCTCACTACTGAGACACATTAACAACCCTAGCTCATTTTAAATAGGGCATAACCCTAATTCGCTGACCGCCTCTAACTTGTCACTCAAACGATGGCACCCCACAAAAACAAGGGTGGATTTGCAGAATTAAATAAAAAAGTGCACCTTACTGGACATAGAAATGGCGTTAAATCTATTGGATTTTTTTCGTAGACAGCGTTTTTTCGACGCAAAGCATTATTATTTGAACGTTATGTCGTGGGGAGAGTTTTTGTCACTTTTAATTGTATGAAGATGTTATGTTATTGAAGAATATTGGAGATGATTTTATGGCTTTTAGGAGTATCTGTAAGTTGTGGTGGGGTGTGTGATCGACGTGATCGTAGAGTATTAAAAAGTAGGGACTTTTGTGCTGAAAATGTAAAAGCCATAATATTTATAGGAGGCGGCTTAACAATCTGACAGCTGAAAATGAATACGATGAAAGGGTAAAGAACTTTTAAAACATACCCTGTTATTCCTTTAGTATCGCGACTATTTGGAGTTGTTATAAAATGTAGTACTTGGTCGACCGAGCTCTGCTCTGGTGAAAATAGAGAATGCTCATTCTAGTATAGGATAGTTCATACTAATTTCATGCTGCCATGGTAGTAGGTACTTACTAATTCCATGCTACCATGTCATTATTCTAATGTCATTATTCTCATGTCATTATTCATTATCTTGTTCTAAACTTTGGGCGACCGAGCTTTGCTTTATAAATAAAAAAAATATACAAATATTGCTTGTTTAATAGTATAGGATAGGATAATACGAAAACATCTATTACGTTTTATGATTTCCATTTCATACTGCACTATAATTTAATTTGTAAATAATTATTAACTGATGCCAAATAATTAACACTCATTACTATCAATTTAAAACTCATCGAATTAATCCACAGCGTGTTTCACATACTTTCGCACCACTATACAGAGTGTTCCATTCCTGAACTTTGAACATTCATAAATTACAGACGCACAATTGTGCGTTTACGCATAAAATCTGACCACGTCGTATTATTCAGTCGCTGGCGCACATAAATCTAACACAATAAATCAATATTTGCAATGGCGAGCTAAAAGCACCCTTTATGTTTGTACAAATGCAATTCATTCGATATATACATGATGCATTGGCTGCCGGTGGTCACTGCTCTACAAACACTGGCACTACAATTGAAATTCAACTTTGTTGAACTTGATATATGGTTGGAAGTCACTTGTTTGGTTTCAGGGTTACGTAAATAATAGAGTAGGGTTTAAGATTATTTAATTCGTGTGCTTTTCATGTTCATAGTTATATTTAGATGTTGTGGAGGCAAATAGAGCAAAAAAATGGTGAATGGTAAATAAGGTGGGCTGGCGTAATGATTTGTGGCATAAGGCTGCCTGGGAGCGGAGCGAGGCAGCGGAGAAATGTGCCAATATTAACCAATAGAATGTGAACTCCGCTTCAGAGCTCCGCTCCTATTGGTTAATATTAGCACATTTCTCCGCTCCGCCGCCTCGTTCCGCTCCAGTGGACAGGCAGCCTTACGTCTGCCTGGTGTAACATGCTAGCCCAGGAAAGGCAAATCTGCTATATCCTAGTTAAGATTTATCACCGGAATGATATTTATTCAGGTATTAGAAATACTGTGTGAAAATTCGCTATGGTGAAGACATGCAGTGGTTCTTTCAAGAGACCCGTTGTCAAACTATGTCCTTTACCATCTCAATAACATCACCGCTTAATCAGGATGCTCGCGCAAGTTTTAGTAATAAGTTTTTTTTTTATTATAATATTCCGAATGCAGTTTTGAGCTATATTCCTTCCCTCCCAATTCCCATACAACGGAACGAGACGGACGCTCATCGCACGCACCTTATCTTACTTCGCATGCTTAAAGCTTCTTCTAATCAAAATGGTTTACTTAAATCTAGCATAAGGAACAAGCCATTCAGTAAGACACCATCTGAAACTGAAATCCTATCCTCTACAAGTACTGAGTACAGCTTAAAGCTCAAAGCTCAACCACTCAAAATAAACTTCCAACTAAAACAAGATACGAGAAATTAAGCTGGTTTAGGCTAAAACCAACAACTAAATTACGGGAAATATGTAACTGGTCCTCGAAAAACTTCTAATGATGAATACTTCTAATGATGAACACTTCTAATGATGAACACTTCTAATGACGAACACTTTTAATGATGAACACAAAAACTTCTAACGATGAACACTTTCTAAATTAAAGATCCTCGAAAAACTTATTGACCTTCTAATGGTGAACACTTTTATAAAATTAATGTTCCTCTTAAAACTTATTGACCTTCTAATGATGAACACTATTTTGAATTAATGATCCTCTAAATAAAATGGTCTTTTAATGATGCGCAGTTTTTTATCAATGAACCTCTTAAATTTCTAAGTAACTATACTCCGTTTCAAATAAGATTAGACATTTAACTAAACCTTTTTAACAGTCCGTTCAACCGATTTTGTCTTCTATTGCGTTGGTGGCATGACAAATGGCAGCTGTAGTAAACAGTTGGTTTGTAACCACTTTTTTTGCTTTTAATGCCATCTTTATGCCTACGCAATAGAAGTCAAAATCGGTTGAACGGACTGTAAAAAAAGTTTGTTTAAATGTCTAATCTTATTTCAAACGGAGTATAGGTAAGTTAGGTTACAACTGTAACCAACTGCGTTACATCCAGTTGGTCGCAGTTACTTGGCTATTTAGTATTTTTTGAATACCCCAAAATAGGAGTTATTAGAGGTTCACAAAAAGAGGCGCATTCATTATATTACAGTGTACAATAATATTTTTCGGAAACCAAAATGAGAATTATTTGAGGTACGTGCCCTAATTTACTGTCTAACAAACTTACTCTGATAATGAAATAAGACACGAGTGACATCCCTAAGCCGCCAGTGATGTTAGCTATGCGCCCTGACATTTTATTGGTCGAGCGACGCTTTGATCTCGCCGCGGCCGTTTTCAATTACCAATTAGATGCGGCATACGATACGTGCATGTATATAGGGTAGGCAGTTTGACTAGAATGCACATGTTGGTTGGTTGTGTTTCGAGTTGGCATCAATAGAGGTATTGGAGAATCTGTGCATTGGTGATTACTGAAGCAGGCCATCTAACAGAATAGTTATACACTACACACAATATTGTAGCAGACACTATTATAATGATTGGCTTGTGGCTAAGTAATAACTGCCGCACGGATCGATCCATCAGGTTAAGCTACGCTTGCCGGGGTTGGTCCGTGGATGGGTGACCGTCTTTACATAGCGAGACTCCTCCATGCCTCGGAAAGCACGTTACGCTATAGATCTCGGCTTTAATTCGTGGTTCTTTGGTCGTCAGAAGTCCAAAAGTCTGACAACCAGCCTTACCATGGAGTATAGTAGTAACCTATGGGTTGTGGAGGTCAGATAGGCAGTCGCTCCATAAAATACTGGTATTCAGCTGCCGACTCCAACATAGTTGGGAAAAGGTTAGGCAGATTGATTGAAACTATTAAAATGATTGTTGTGTCTGATTCATCATCATCATTTATTTGCAATAAGTATTGGTACAGTGTTGGTCTTATAGTCAGTAATAAGTTCCTAATACAAAGTCAGACATTTGACATGCAAAACATTACAATGTATTTAATGCTAGAGTATTTCATCCAATGGCATGCTTTAAATGTTTCTATTATTAATTAATTTTACAATACATTCCTTGTTAATATTATCATTACATTAATTTAACATAGATTATTAACATTATTAATAAATTCATTTATAGAATAAAATTGTTTTTCCAATAGCCATGATTTAACTTTATAAATAATAAATTATTAGGTAACTCTTTAAAGTTCTTCGGTATTTTGTTATAGATAAGTCCACACATATGATAACAGTTATTTTTATACAGAGAAGTCCTTGGAGCCC
The DNA here is from genome assembly GCA_963680765.1 of Agrochola lychnidis. Lineage (NCBI taxonomy): Eukaryota > Metazoa > Arthropoda > Insecta > Lepidoptera > Noctuidae > Agrochola > Agrochola lychnidis. The sequence goes on along the minus strand of OY796863.1, from coordinate 4,045,916 downwards.
TAGGCAGAACTATTCTATCTGGATCACTTACTTTTCTGACATAATGGTAAGCACAGATGGCGAGACATCGTCAAATAAAAGATGACTTCACGTCAGGGGAATCGCGACCCTCAGTACTTAGTGAGGAGTATGACGCGAGGAGGAGTATTGCTGATATTATTATCAGAACAGTGTAAGGTGCAAATAAATGATTACTAGGTGCCTAAAGCATAACATAATGTTGTAATGTAACTTTTTACAGGCTGAGTAGTGAGCCTTCGAGGTCTCTTGTTGTGGTCTCTGTGCAATAACACCTACATTATGCGAGGCCAACACTAACGCTGTCTAAGTGGCCGAATTCTGATTGTAGCTTATTTTTAAAATACATAAAAATGGAATCATTGACAAGAAGGAAAAAAAAATGGCACTCTAAAGTGCCGACAGAAGTGAAAACTTGAACAAGATCGCCTTAGTGGAAGAAAAATACTTGTATAGAATATTGATCCGTAACGTAATATAAATAAAGACCACAATCGCGTTTACAAAACCTTTAAAGTAAAAATACTTGCATAAAACATTGATCCGTAACGTAATATAAATAAAGACGACAATCGCGTTTAGAAAAATGAGGTGTCGTTACAGTGTCGCGAAATCAATGGTTTAGTCCCATCTCAAAAATGCCCAACGCGCCTAAAGAAGTTTTCACATCAAACACAGGAGAAGAGAATGATAAACTTTGACATTATAAAACTAGAAATAATTCATTTTCAATCAATTACATTGGGAAAAACGATAGATGTTAATTACTGTAAGGTAAAATAGTAACAGACAAGAAATTATTCAAATGATTCCCAACCAAGCGAACGAAGTAAGAAATATCTTCTTTTTTAATGAAACAGCTGGACGCGGTACGTAATGGCCGCTCGTCGCAATGTGATCAAGTTACGTTGAAAATAAATTAATGAAACTTTCAGCTATCTACTGTACATTAGTTAACAGATGTTTCACGCTCTTTTAAGTTTCTTCGTCCTTTGTCATGTGGTTTAGAGTTGAAAATAGGTTTAAGCTCGTTTTGTGTAGTGTAAAAACTGACGTGTTTCATTTTTGGCCATAGGGAGAAACGGGCCAGAGTTACAAGGCCATCGAGCACTTATTTTAGATTCGCTTATCCGTTTGTCTGTTCAGAAATCTTTACGTTTATTTATTGCATGGAAGATTTACATATTTATAACTAAATTCATAAACTTAAAGTATGAACAGTCCTATGCCATTTACAAATAATCACAAAGAATGATACAGATTTCTAATTAAGACATTTTGATGTACTTAAGCTATATGATATAGCTATACACTAGCTATATGATATGCTAGCATTCGATTTCAATGTTTGATCGAATTTCAGTGACAAAATTTTATAGGCTATAGATAATATAGACTTAGTATAATATCTAACTGTTGATATCTGTTAAAAAAACAACAACACAATTTTTATACTGATAGTTCCTTATCAGGCTATTACAGGTAGAGATTTCAAAAAGCTAAAGGATCTTCCACCCAAAATAGATTATTTATTAAAGCCGTCGATAATTATTTCTAATTTTATATTTTGAATTGCTTTTGATTATTTTTTTATAAATTGTTCTCACATATAGAAGCAATAGGAATAAAGGTCCCAGAATTTTGTAATATCTATATTTATATATTACAAAATTCATATAAAAGCGTGTTCTTGGAGTTTCTTGCACGTTCTTCTCCATAGAGGTCTACGTTTTGGAATGGGCAACTAGCTTAAACTTTCTGACTAACTGACCGAATCTTTGACAGTTCAAAAATGCCTGTAAATGGTTTAATTGAAATAAATGTTTTGAGTTTATGTAACTAAGTAGGTACCTAATGTCTATTGTAGAAGACAAGCTGCTATATTTGGTAAGATAGTTACCGCCTATTATAGTAAGTATTAACCTCGTCAGTAATGTTAGCAATTGACTTTCAGTTGTCTAAGTCAATGATTGACGTCAGTTGTTTAAGTGGATTTAATTAAATGAAGCTTTCATTAACTTATTGAAGTTTGTTAAGGATTGTTGCTATTGAGTAGCCCAAGTTTAGGGTGAGTTTCGTTTTAATTGAAAATAAAAAAAAATCTTGGAGTCTAGAGTTTTAAAGCCGCCTATGGGCCTCTGACTTGTCTTCACGTGTCGTCGTGAAAAATCTCTAAGTATGCCGGTTTCCTCACGATGTTTTCCTTCACCGTTTTTGAAGCAAGTGATAATTATACAATACGCACATGAATCCGAAAAGTCAGAGGTGCCTTTTGTTGAGATGCTGAGAGCCCGATCAATATCTGGCCAATTATCCTCAGATCAAAATATTGTTACCTATGTATTGTGTTCTGGTTGGTTGGCGAAAATAACATCTAAATTTTTTTGCCATTGACATGAAAATTGTAATATTTGAGCTTTCAATATATTATTATTCTAGATAGTATTATTATTCACATAAAATTTAATAATGAATGTTAGTGAACCAGTCTTTAGTCTTTGGTTTATTGAATTAATTATTTGGTTGTTACATAAATAAAAAAAATTGTAGGCCTCGTCAGGCAAAACATGTACGGACTTTTTACCTATTTAAGATCTTGCATGCTCGATTTGTATGTAAACACAAATCGAGCAACGCATGTTTGACAAATAAATTATATTTTATCTTTTATCTTGTATCTTTTATCAAAGTTTAATCACAAATCATAGAAAAGCCACTTATTATTAGGTACCATTAGAAACGTATTCGTTTCTTTTGGAGGTTTAATTTTTTTATCGACTGCTAATAAAACGGGCTTTGACCACAGCAACCAAAAACTCCCATATCCCTTCCCCCCGTAACACAACCGGACTTTTTTAAACCGCCTTCGTCCGGGGAGACTGGGGTAATCTGGACCCATGTAATCGACTGATCGAATATCCAGCCGGATATTGAATTTTCCCGCGCACGTACCGGAAGTCGTCGCGACTCAATCCGATTGGTCGGCTGGTCGGCGCCATGCTTTTTATCTTGTTTATGTTGGTAGTAAACAAACTTCGTTACTGTATCTCTTAAGTTTTACTTTGTTTTATGAATTTATGAGTTTTATCTTTCTTTTGTTCTTGTAACTGCGATTTTGACCCCATTTGATCTATTTCTGATCTAGCAATAAACTTAGCTGTTTTGTGCTTGGGCAGATACTTTGGTTACAAAAGTGATTTATACAATGTTTCTAATGTCTATTGATTTGCTGTAGTAGTACAAAAATCCTTTTTTATTTATCGACGAATAAGTAAGACAAGGTACTTAAGGTTGTCTTTAAAAGATCGCTTTTAGCGATAAGACCGCCCATTGTGTCACCATATGTAAAATTTCTACATGTAATGTTCCCACTGCTGGGACACAGGCCTCCTCTCTGTGAGAGGCAGTGGGCCGTGATCTACCACGCGGGCCCAGTGCAGGTTGGTAGATGTCACATGACTTCGAATTTTCGGTTCTAGGACATGCCGGTTTCCTCACGATGTTTTCCTTCACCGTTTTGAGAGCAGTGATGATGAAATAATTTACACAAAGTAAAGCGCCTGTCTGGGTTCGAACCTACGACCTACAACTCGTAAGTCGCGGCCGTTACCACTGGGCCACCAGTGCTCTTGCCACATATATATCTGCAATTTTTATGGTGTACTTATTAAGAGTATTCTATCTCTACAGGGTGAAATTGAATTCATGGGCATCCTCTTGACGGGTCATTGTACTCATCATTATGAACAACTTTCACTGTGGGACCAATCCTGAAAACGCGGAAAAAAGCTGGTCCCTGCATTTGTAAAGAAAATCCCAAAATGTAGATAAAGAACAGCAGATTTTTTTTTCAAGATTTCATGGTACTTACCATAGTGAAAGTTGTTTATAATTATGAGTACTATGTATGACTCCTGAGGATGCCCAAGAATTTAATTTCATCCAGTATATCTACGAAAATTCTCAATTGGGATTTCTGTATAATTACCAGAGATTGAATGGGTGTAGTTTGATACACCCGTCTTCAAGTAAAAAATATTCTAAGTAAACTTAATTAGCTAATTGCAATAAAAGTTTGCAAAAGCATCACTCTCCCATGATACTCGCAAAAAAAACATCCATATCCAAAGGGAACATTTCCAATTTCAATATTTTTAAAAGCTCAAAGCCGCCACGATATGATAATCGTTTTTTAATCCGCTTATCTTCAAAATCGTCACCGACACGCGCGTGATTGACGCACGATGACGTCACGATCATGATCGTGATGTATGATCACATCACATCTGATGCCGGTGACGCAAACAATTTCACAAATTGGTGCTCCGATGATGAATGATTGTGAATCTTGTGCGTTAGATGTTTTTGATATTGTTAGAGTGGAATGGGGAAATGAGTCAGTGGTGGGAGTTGGAGTTGTTGTTTTTTTGGTAAATGTGTTGTCTAATTTTTTTTTGCTTCTTTGCTAAATCTTGTTTATTCTAAAACTTTTTACAGAAAAAAAAAAACCGGCTTCCAAAAAACACTACAAAGTGAAAAATAAACTTAATTTCGGAAGTCGGTGTCTTTGGTTTTGAATTTTCGTTTGAAGAAATTAAAGTTATTTTTCACTTCGTAGTGTTTTTTGGAAGTCGGTGTTTTTTTTCTGTAAAAAGTTTTTATTTTTCACTTTTAGTTGTGGTACCTACCCCACACAAATTCGAAAACTACTACCTGCTATGTAAATAACAGTGACAGGAACTTATCATATCATCCACATACTAAGTGGGAAAAAGTACGTATTATTGAAGCTAACTCAAAAACTATCGAAGTAAAGTTAATAAAATTTATATGAGACCACTTCGAGAGCATAGCCTTTCAAAAAAAAAAAGAATTTTCAAAATCGGTCCACAATTGACGGAGAAATCGGTGGACATAGATCAAAAAAACATAAAATAAACATACGCGACGAACATATAACCTTTTTGGAAGTCGGTTAAAAAGTAAGCGCTTCATAAAATTTTAGTGGAATATTTACCAAAACTGTATAAAATGCTGAATTATACAAGAAGTTACGTACTTCAATTTTATTGTTACATAAAACTTTCTTAGAGTTGAAGTTCGATATCTTCATAAATACGACAAATACAAATAAAATATTGGCAACACAGTCGGCATCCTTAAAACGAACTAACACATTGCTTGCAAAACGAGCACAAAAAGAAAATTAACAAAATATTTATTACAAACGTTATTCACAGATAAACATAAACCGAAATAATTCCCATAACCACACAATAAATAACTTTAATACTTAAGCGTCTTCGCCATTTTTGCCATTAAGTATGGCAACACGATTAGCGTGGCACATAATAATGTTGCCAGACAACTGAGTTATGGCGCTCAGTAATGGCCGCGAAACGAATAAAACGGATAAAACTGCCTTTGCCAATAACTATTACAATTTCGTTCAATAGGATAGAAGTCTGCGAAATAAATTGTTTTTGTACACACTTGGAACATATTGACGAATCGTAGGCCATAGCGGATTTTATGCTATTTACAGTATTAAAGTCAAATGTGAGTTGGTTTTCATCAATATCTAAGTTTTATAAGTGAAGGTTAAGGAATAATGTTATTTTCTCATCTGAGTTATGTATTTTAATAAAAATTATTTATTTCCAATACTCAATCATTTTGATTTGCGTCAACAAAATATGCGCAGTTGATGGCAACAGGGTCGCCCCGTATTACATGGGGTTTAAACATAACTGACATCCCTGCATAACCCTTTGGGGAATAAAGGCGTGATATTATGATATGTTTTATTTTTCTGCAAAAACCAACATGTAATTTGCTCTTGTAAGAGAAATGTTAAAAGATACTAATTTTCTTACCTAAAGAAGAACAAATATTCCGTTCCAATACTAAAACATTTTGATACTTGGACAAAATATAAAATATGTAGATAGTAGATGAGAACGATAAGAAAATGTTTTCAACACTGCAAAAGACACGACCAACAATTTTAAGATTGCTGCGACGGCAGTTTGTCTTTTGAAAGTTTCAACTTTATAGGAGCATCTCAAGTGTTTGTAAGATGCTGAAGAAAATTCACTGTTTACGTGGTTTTGAATAATGAATTATTCAAAATTCAAATATTTCGATTTAATTCGAATATTTTTGAACAAAATTGAACTCTTGTGAAAATGAGTTGTTGGCAAATGGAATAATTATTTACTGTTACTAATACAATATTTGAATTCTAACAGTCTAACATGCAATTTAAATCTCTTTATTCACCAAGAATATTCCCACCAAGATTACTCTTTATTATGTAATTCATAAAAAATCATCGAAGCAGTGCTTCCTAAATTTCGAAGAACGCGGTCGTTCACCTCGCCCAATTACGTCTTTTCACGGGCATACAAAACACTGCGACAATAACCTCAGCATACATCATCTTAGGAGGCGAAAAAAATGTTTCCTCGACAAATAACACTGATTTACAAGCTATGCCGTCACATATAACTCTCTTTTTAATGGTATATGTATCATCGAGGCGGAAATGTGTGCAATAAAATGGATTTATACCGCGGCTTGGATTATTACGGTATAGCTGTTTTGATGATAATTGTCATCCGTAAAAATATTTTGGTAACATCATCCTGTAGATATGTCATATTTTATGTTTTGTTTGACGTTATTGATTTAGCTCTGAAATCAGAGTACACGTACCAGCAGTTATTTTTCTCTTTTTCATCGAAACCGAAACACGTAAATTTTAAACGCTGTAAAATGTGAGTTACCTAAGACAAAAATATCTATCTACAGATGAAAATAAAACAAAAAGGCACATTAAACGCTACAGTTAAATTTAACATTTAAAACAAGATGTATCTATATGTCTACCGACGCATATTATTCCAAAGTATAATAAAACGGCCACGCAATTAAAACACATGACAAAAGCAAAACAAAACCGTGGAAAAGCATTAAATTTATAATTAAAAATGCCAAAATATACTAACATGATTGACACCGGAGACTCTGGTCTTGTTCAATTTAGATAAGTTGGTGCCCATTCGTAGCCATTAATGCCGGTCCTCCCCAACAACCTCTAATTAAACTTGAAACGTATTTTCGTACACATAGAGTCTAAATTCTCAGTTCGCTGTATAATTTTAACGAAATATTTGGCACAGTTTAGGACACAAAATGTCTTGGACAATCACTATCACAATAGTCTTATTATATTTTGAACACAGTTTATATAATTAATTGTTAGTAAAAGCCACTTTGGTACAGTCAGTTCACGGTAGAGCTGAAACGAAAATTTTATTTTTAATATTTTTAATCGGAAAAGCAAGAACAATGAAAAGTCAAAACTTTTAAAATTAAACTAAATTGGAAAACTAGATAAACGTAAGATATTAAAATTAATAAGAAGGTATGTATAACTCCTAAAATATTGTATATATTATCCTACATAATCAGTCTATAATGTTCCCACTGCTGGGATACAGGCCTTCTTTCTGTGAGAGGGAGTGGGCCATAATCCACCATGTGGTCTAAGTACGGGTTCAGCCAAACAATTTTATTTCAGAATAAAAAAAATACTATATTTCTTTATTCGACCCATCTCACCCGTCATAAAATACCTGCCAACCACACCATCATCGAATAAAATAATCTTTTCCCCAGCAACATAGCAGTACCAAAATTCACACAAAAAACATCTCATTACTACCAACATTCATAAATCTGTCAAAATTACCACATCATGGAACCAGAGTAAAGATGTGTCAATGCCTTATCACTGCTTACGACATCGCCCTAAAAAGGGCAGGTCTCGTTCATTCAAGCCCACGTGTGTGTGGGCGAGCCAGTATGAATCAAAGTATCAATGACCATACTCTCACTTCGCAACTTAACTGTGTTTTGTGAATGAGATTCTGGTTTTCGCGTTTATTTGGTTACTTTTCAATTAATTATGTTTTTACGTATTTTTTTTATGATTTTCGTACAGATTTTCAACTTGCCACACATCAAGTGGGAATAAAATTAAAAACGAAAATTTTTTTGTAGACTTTTTTTCTTTTTAATTTGTTTTAATTTTTTGATACCATATAAATATGTAGTACTATTCAAATTCCAATTTGAACTGTCATTTAAAAATTATAATTCTATGGTTAACTTTAAATTCATCAATTTACAACCCCAAACAGTGTAAAATTGAAAAGATTTTAATCAGCAATTTAGAGCACATGTCCAAATAGGCAGCGTTTCCCCTCATTATGCCGCGGCCCGTAGGGTAGGCAGTAAACCCAGTGAGTCATCCTGCACCGACCTGCATTCGGGTTAGTAATCGATAAACTTAGCTTGTTTTAGATTTACCAAATGTGGATGGATGGTAATGTTTATATTATTGTTTATTTCTTGTTTTCATGTTTCTGGCATGTGCTTGGGTTTGGTAGAAAGGATAATGCCTACTGATAGTTTCATGAGTCTCTTTCGCTATAAAGATTTTTAAGTTATTTTAAGGGAATTTCACGATGTGCCAAGGTTAGTAATTGAATTAAGCTGGTAATGTTTGATTTATATTTTACAGCTTTTAACCTTATTTAAGACAAGGATTAATATTGTATAAAAACCAATAAGAGCTGATTTTTTTCAGTCATAAAAAAGACAATAATTAGTTTATTTTTCAAAAAAATATCTCGTCCACAAAAACTGTCAATTCCATCCATAATTTACCCTTAATATTTATTTCGTGTAACCCAAAAGCGTCATTTCTAGACATATGGTCGAGTGCATAACAAACCACAATACATGGATCGATAGAGAAGTTAGCGTAGTTTTAAATACGGCAAACGAAGGGTTGGGCCCTCGCCTACAGGGCTACAGATAGCCGTTCTAATATAGATTAGTTTTGTGAACGATACGCTGGCAGTGAGATGAATGAGTTTTGGCTAAAACGTTTTTAGTTTTAGAGTGATTTTAGTTTAGGCGTTCTGAACAGATTCGTTGTATTGTAGTCATCGGTTGTTTGGTAGATGTAGGATGGCTGTTAACATTGCTGAATATTTTGAGTGATTTTGTACAAAGGTATTTATTTAGAAACATAAATAGACTGTTTGGCAGTGAGATGAATGAGTTTCGGCAATAAAGGTTTTTAGTTTTAGAGTGATTTTAGTGTTGTTTAGGTTTTTTGAACAGATTAGTTTTAGTGTTGGATGTCGGATATAACTACCGCTGCTGCTTTCAGTTTTTTTGTGACTTTATTCGAAGTTAATTAGAAACGGTTTAGCTCTATGAATTGTAAAATCTAAGTGAAATGTTTCACAGTGAAATAAATGAGTTGCTGTTAAAACACTTTTAGTTTTTGAGTGATTTAAGTTTTGTGATTAGTGTTGTTTAGGCAGTGACCAACAGATTGCCATTCTAATATAAATTAGTTTTGTGAATGATACGTTGAACGTTGGGCAGTGAGGTGTTTGAGTTTCTGCTAAAACGTTTTAGTTTTTGAGTGATTTTAGTTTTAAGTTTAGTGTTGTTTTAAACAGATTCGTTTAGTAAGTTAGTCGATTTTTTGGTAGCTGTTGGATGTCGGATAGAACTGCCAAATATTTTTTTAATTTTTGTGTGAGTTTGATCGAAATTATTTAGAGACGGTTACGAATAAGTGGAATTTTCGGCCGAACAAATCACTTTAGCTTAAAACCTTTTTAGTTTTAGTGATTTTAGTTTGGTTTTGTTCAGGTATTTTGAAGAGATTATTTTTTGTCATTGTTTAGTATCTGTTGGATAACTGTTAAAACTGCAAAATATATTGAGTGATTTAGTACAAAGTTATTTAGAAACAGTTTCGCCCTATGAATTGCATAAAAGGACTGGTTTGAGTTTTAAGTTTTAGAGTGATTTTAGTTTTAGTTTAGCTTTATTAATGCAATTAAAACGGGTTATTTTTGTGTAGATAAGCACAGTTAATTAATAAATTGATAGAAGTTTCTACCAAATTATGTATTACATAAATGAAATGCTTAGCAGTGCTAGGATGAACGAATTTCTGCGATATTGTTTGACTTGACTGATGCAGGTGTTCTAAATACAGATTCAGTTTGTGAATGAAATAAGCAGGCTGTTTGGCAGATTTAAGATGAATGAGTTTCTGCCAAATACTGCTATATAAGAGAAGTAGAGTCGTATACATAAATATTGGTCAGTTATTCAAAATGCGTTTCATTTCTGTTCAGGGCGTTATCGCAAGGCATAAAAAGTAACAGCTGTAAACCCTGGTAGGTACCTACATCAAACAGATTTAGCAAAAATTATATAAAAGTATAACTCATTTCAAAATGATCTGGTAGTATTATTTAATTAAAAATAATATTTACTTGCTTAGAAAATGTTTTGTTAACCGTTTTAGGTGTTCAAAATAAGTTTACATTAGGAAATTACTTACTGTTTTTAATTATTACCATAAAACCTTTTAATTTATTGCTTTATAATCAAATTAATTATCATTTCTGCTCATGTGGGACTATTTATTGCGTGATGTGGGTGGCTGATCAATGTTGGTGGTGCAAACAATGTTATAAATAAAATAAATGTATTTACAACAAGAAAATATAATGACAGAGGTAAAAAATAAATCAAAAATAAAAATAAAATGATTTTTTTTTGTAAAAAAATAGATTTTAGGTAGGTGGGTATAGAAGAAAACAATAAACAAATGAAAAAATCACCTTGAAAAATTGATATAAAATAATTTTTGACTCCTTATCGGTTCCTTTCGTTTGAAAACCACACGCGACTTGATAAGGGAAACACGTGACGCACGGAGACACGACCGACCACTCGACAGCGACGAAATAATCGATCAAAACACACAAATGTTTGTAAACGAACGTTCTAACAAGGTCACTTCGCACTAATAATCATTCGGTTATGTCTGTTCGCGATCCATCCAGCGCTTTGCCAGCAACACAGACCGAGTACACGTCCTTTCTCTCCGGGATCCGACCCCACACTGAATCGGACGTAGGACGAAGGGAACTCTCGCTCACTCCCAAAGAGAGGGCCAAACTTATTTGGCCTCTTTGTTGTCCCTAAGAGGGGTAAATTATTACGGTTTTGCGATAACATAATAGAATGGTGCACTAAATAATCGAAAGGATAACACTTTTTAGTGTTACCTTAAATATTGAATTTAGTTAATAGCTCCATAATTCAGGTGTTTTGATAAGGAAGAAACTATGGTGGGAGGGAAAGAGAGGGAGATATTGGTAACCAGCTGTTTAGTATGGGAATGTTGGTATTTGTTTACTAACAAGACCTTACCCGTCTTAGCTTTTATAATCATTTATATCAACGGTAATGAGTTTTTGATGAAGTGAATCCGTGTGAGGAAAATTATGTCAGAGTATACAATGAAGATTAAAAAATCATTAGGTACGCTTACTTATAATAAGGATTTCCACGCAAACACACACACACCCCCATACAAAGTAGCACTCACACACACCCCCACACACAGTAGCACACACACAAATGGGGACAGGTTCGATGAACACTATAAAAGAGCAAACGAATGCATTTTATTATCATAGATAACAACCAATTTTTACAGACTAGACTAAGGTCCCATAAAAATAAATAAGAAAATAAAATTCATAACGATGGAAAAGGGCTCGAAACGTTGTGAAAATAAAAATAAAATGCTACTAGGTACCCTGGTACATAATAAATGTGAAATATGCTGCTATAAATCCTGAAAATTTTATTTCAGTTGCGTTTTATTTTAACAAGACAATGTGGCGACATAACTACTTTGGGGTCTTTACTCGCAGTCGCCATTTTAGGAAAAATGCTAGCTTTTTGTCTGTGATTTTGCCTGGTTTTTAACCGACTTCCAAAAAGGAGGTTCTAAGTTCGACTTTGTGTATTTTTTTATAAATGTTCATCGATACTTTCGTCAATAAATTGTGTACCGATTTAAAAAATTCTTTTTTCGTTTGGTAGAGGAAGCTTGCGCGGTTGGCCACATATAAATTTGATTAATTTTACTTGGGTGGTTTTTGTTTTTGCTTCAATATTACGTATTTTTTCCACTTTATGTGGATGATGTTATAATAAGTTTCTGTCACTGTTATTTACACAGCGGGTAGTGAAATGCGAATTTGTGTAGGGTAGGGACCACAACTAAAAAGTGAAAAATAAAAAACTGTTGCAAAAAAAACGAAAACCAAAAAAAATAATAATTAAAAAGTGTGCACAAATGAAAAAGTTTTTAGACGTTCATTAAATTAAAAACTGTCCATCATTTTATTTTATCATTTTGACATTTAAAAAAAAATTGTCAATTTTATTTATTTTGTTTTTCAATGAATATTTAAAGGTAATTGTATTTTGGGTTTTTATAGGTGAGATTATAATTTATAATTTAAATGAAAATGTGATAGATATGGACTAGAATTTTGTCTGAAATAAATAAATTAGACGGCCAATAAGTTTTTATTAGATCAGTTAAAAACTTCCCTTTGAATAACAGACGAATTTCGCAACATGTTTTAGATGTTGCGAAAAGTACAAATAAAAAACATGTTTTTATTTTAAATAAAAGATTATCTCCAGTTTGCAAACTTGCAGCTGTTACAGACTTGTACTTCCATAAACAATGTAGAATATAAAACGAAGTCGCAGTTCAAAACTAAATTAAATTCAGTACCTAAGCACTTAGTCTGGTCTCCAAAGTCTATTAAATATTGCTTGGATCCAAAGAATTCTGAACTCAATAGAATTGGAAATGTCAAAGTACCAGACGAAAGACTGTGTTGTTTATTTTAGTTTTAGGAAAAGGGCCACGTCTTCTGTGTAGAAAATATAAAAAAATATTAGGAAGTACTTTCTCTAGGGTACCGAAGTATACTTTTTTCAAAATATATTACAATGCTTATTAATACTTACTTATTAGAGTAGGAGCTAATTGTCAGCGTAGATTGCACTTGCTCATTATTTTGTTTATTACCTGAAAATAAAGAAAAACAAATATTAGTATTGAATGCAATAAAACACTATTCACAGATTTATTAATATTTTTAAACGTAATAATAATGGGAAGAACATAAAACATAATTTCAACCGCTTCAGAAATCATGGTTTATTGGCTTGCTAGAGTTCTAGTACAAAATTTCCTCTTTCATATTACCTACAAGTAGGTAGGTACCTTAGGTACCTATTAGGTATTAATCCTATACTATTAAATGAGCAATATTTGTATATGTTACGGCTAAAACCCAAAGTGCGGCTACACCTAGATTTAGCCGGCTATAACTAGGTGCGGTCGGTAGCAGTTAGTTAAACTTGCCTAAATGGACCCTGGCACTCGCCGGCCGCTGCCGCGGCACCGCTCGCTTCGCTCGCTCGGCTCGTGCGGTGTGTTATGTGGCCACAGTTCTAACCTAACCTAACCTACTCTTCAACCATTTTCATTTGCTACAACTAAATTTAACCAACTGCTACCGGCCGCACCTAGTTGTAGCCGGCTAAAACTAGGTGTAGCCGCACTTCGGGTTTTAGCCGTGACATATATATATTTACACGTTCTCGAAATCGGCTCTAACGATTTCGATGAAAGTTGCAATATAGCGGTTTACGGGGGCGAAATATCGATCTAGCTAGGTATATATAGGTCTCATATCTGGGAAAATTCGTTTTCTCCGTATTTTCACCTGAGCAGAGCTCAGTCGCCCAAAGTTTGGAACAAGATAATGAATTATGACATGACATTATTGACATTAGAATAATGATCATGGCAGCATGGAATTAGTAAGTACCTTAGTAGATACTTACTAATTCCATGCTGCCATGATCATGATCAAGGAAGCATGGAATTAGTAGGTACTACTTTCCTATACTATTAAACGAGCATTCTCTATTTTCACCAGAGCAGAGCTCGGTCGCCCAGGTACTGTAAAATTAATTTGCATGCCCTAAACAGCCAAAATATGGACTGTACAGACGCCAGCACATCAAGCTACTACAATCTGTCAAATTTATTTAATAGATTTTCAACTTTATCGCTGATGTCTAAGGTTCAAAGTAGATTGGGAAAATTTGACAGTTTCGGGTAGCTTGATGTGCTGGCGTCTGTACATTAAATCACCAAATTTTACAACTGGTAACACCTGTATTTTCTGCAAATAAATGATTCTTATTCTTATAGACTAGCAAGCGACGGCGACGCTGACATAGATATCATACAATGGCCCATTGTGTGCACGCGCCACACCACTTCTAATAAACAAAACTTCATGAATGAACCCGACGCATTTAGTTCACCAGCTGTGAACGAAAAGCACGCAACGAACGTAGTCATCGTCGTGGGACCCCCGCACTGTTACATAATTATTATGATTAATTTATTTATGTGTACAGCCGAACAAGGTATTTGGTACACAGACGGCTAACTTGAAACTTTACCTTAAAGCAATATTGTAAGTATGCTGAACAGTCAATTTAGCTTAAAAAGTTATTAAGCCGGGTCTTCTGCGCGTGTTTTTACATAGAAACATCGCAACAAAGAGGCGTGGCCATACACATTTGTCTATGCAATACGATTTGTTTGAAAATAAAAGTTTGAGTGTAAGCTTCTTTTGTGTAATGTTTCGAAAAAACACGCGCAGGAGACCCGGCTTTACACACACAACAAAATGTTTTGTTTTATTTATTTTTAGCCTATTTTATGTCCCACTGCTGAGCAAAGGCCTACCCTTTTCCCTTCCAAATCTCTCTGTTATGTGCGATTTCTGGCCATGCTGGTCATGATTAGATCGTTATATGAATAATAGCCGTATTTTTTTTTCATAAACCTAACTATATTTATGAAACATCAGAAGCTAAGTGTGTAGTTCTAATTAGTTGTTTCCCATGGAAAAGAAAGAGCTGGCAAGAAACTCCACGGTTACCGTTTTAAAATATTTTTCTTGTACAACGTTTTCTGTTTGTTTTTTTTTGTTTTGTTTTCTTTTCAAATTACAGTGTTAATAGGTATGGGAGGACAGTGTAGGCCTGTCAACAAGTACCAGGTACTAAACAAAAAAATAGACAACGGTCAATAAATCGAAGCATCTATGAGTCTACAAGGTTGACAAGTTACAAACTTCTCACATTCACAAAATAGAAAACAATCTTGGTGGCTTTACAGCTGGCAATGAATGCTTGAAAGATCTTGCCTGTATACCAAATAGTTTGTTCGACTGTATTTACAGATGTTTACGAACATGTGTTGACGCACTTTTTTTAGTCTTTTGAAAAAATATTGAAGGTTTGTTTAGTCTACTTTCAATGTCCCCCTTAGGGGCAATGAGGACTCAACAAATCTTGAGATTGGGAAAAGATAAGACAGTCTAAATCGAGTTTTGTTATGTTTTTTTCGGAACCTTCATGATGCTTCCCTGGGTTAACATAACATAACATCACGTCTGTAATACCCGAAGGGCTATTCAGAGAAAGTACACCTACATTTCGCCAGTTATGTTTACGGCGAGCCTATTGCCATCAACTACTATACTTATGTTTAAAAAGTATCCTCATTTTAACCTGAAAACTTAACATGACATCATTACACAATCACCTTCTTCAATGTCCCACTCACCGCACAGACTTCATTCACTCTTCCTTCTTCGTACAGTCTATCTCTCTGTGGAATGCGTTCCCCCAGGAAATCAGGATGGCAACCAACCGATTATTCTTTAAAGTTTAAAGTTCGCGAGTACATTCGTAAGAAGTTGGCAGTATCATCATAGCGATAATGTTTTCCCATTGTTTGTCTTAAGGCTTGTGCAGACCAGCGCGACACGCGACGCGACACAAAGGCACCGCTTGTCCCGTGGCGAGCGGTGCCTTTGTGTCGCGTCGCGTGTCGCGCCTGTTTGAATGAGCCTTTATTTGTTTTATAAGAGTATATTCTATATATTATTTATGTGTATTTATTTGTTCTTATATTTAGATACATTTAGGTATACTATATTGTATATATATAGTTTTATTAGGTATATATTATGTGTCCTTATATTTAAATAAATATTTATTTCAACAACATTCCTATGAACTATTGTTATAACCGTAGAACTATTTTGGCGTGTAGCTAACATAATCATATTTTCTTAAAGCTCAGTTGAAAATCAAAATCTCTATCAAAATTCACTAATATATAACATCGGTTGTAAATCAATCAAAAAACCAAAAATTTGCAAAATTACGCTCCAGTCTACCCCTCCACGGATGGAAAGCGTGACGGTCCATATTCCCTGTAACATTATCTCCCCCTAACTACCAATGGGCAGGCATCCATCAAACATCAAGCCAGCAGATAAAGCCGCGATCTCACTCATTACGGTGCCAGTAAAACTGGCCGATCCATCACTTGCCAGCTTGGCACACTCTGCCACTTTCCTGGCATTATGTTGCCAGAGTAATGATATCGTTTTGTAAGTTCGATTTTGTAGGAAACTTCGTTCTCGAAGGTAACAATGTAAGATGTATTACTTAGTTTAGTTCGATCTTGATTTACCGTAAATGTATTTTATGTCATTGAACATTTCGTTTTGATAGTTAGGTACCTTAAGGCACACCAAAAATCAGTTTAACCCCATAGCAACACACTCACACACAATTAACCAGTAAATCCATTCAATTAATTTGTTAACATCAGAATTATTACGCAATTATAAATATTTTGTAAAACGTGTCAATCCCACTAAAGAACACTGTCCTTCAAGATACAGGATTTTCCTAGTTTGAAGGGCAGGGGTCTTACTCATTGTAATAGCCATACCCATCCCATAGTTTAAACTACACTGATGTTACCTAGGCTAAGTTTTTGGTAAATAAAATGATTACTTACTTACTTAAGGTTTATAAACAGAGGCAGAATTCTCTAACTTTTTAACTTAGAATATCCCAGTGTTTATACTTCCAAAGAATGATTATGACTTGGGTAAGTTTTTCTAGCACGTGGTAAATTTTCGCTAGTATAACTTTTTCGCATGAAAATCGCTCGAAAATTGAGTAAAATTTTTGCCAGACCGAAGCCTTTGCAGTAAATATTTTTTCTTATTGAACACTTGTTTTTGAACTGCATAAAAGTATTACCAAAGGAAAGGCCCACTCATCTAAAACGTCCTGAAAAAAAAAAAAAAACGTGTGGCACTCGGGGACTACTGCGGTAAAACTATTGTATAGCATTTGTAACCTCCATGACAACATCACGTTGTCATGGGAACCGTCATTACATGGTAGGCGGAGTGGGGGGGTGTTAGGTTTTTTGCGTTACGTTACGGAATTTCTTGATTCGGTCGCCGCGCTCAAAGCCCGCGATAAAAGCTATGCAATAGCTTAAAAACAATTGATAGCCCTGATAGTTTTTTAATAACTTTTTTCTTTGAGCGCTATGAGAAAAGATTGAAAAAAAAAAAAAAATTGGTCATAACTTTTGAACCGAAAAAATTGCACCGATTTTCTCAGAGTTGAAAAGTTTGGAAATGACCTTGCCCACGCCCTTCGATTTGATCCATACTTCCAGGGACACCCTGTTTATAAAAAATCTTCGTGTTTTTTTGGAGTATTGACCTACTCATGAGTAATGTTTACCGAAGAACTTTCACAACTTGCAATACTTCTATTTTTTAAATCTTGAATTGAAACCACAGCACACCACATGTGGTGACACTTTGATTGCCTAATACAACCTTTCCTACACTTACTATAGATAAGTGATACAGGCTGTTAACCAACGTATCGTATGACATGGGCACGAGATGTCAAGTGGAGTCAGTGATAGTCACACTGTATTCAAGATCATTCTCGTCAAGTTGACGACAGAGTATCATCCTGTGTCACTTGATAATGTGGTACTATTTGTTCTCGATAAACAGGGAAATAGAGATTACGAATATGAAAGGAGGTTAATGGTGCCGATTCTCTTGTGCACAAACTAAACTAATTTGTTCTCGATAAACAGGGAAATAGAGATTATGAATATGAAAGGAGGTTAATGGTGCCGATTCTCTTGTGCACAAACTAAACTAAATTTAAGTTCAGTGCATCTTTTTCTTTCTATTTCATTAAGAAAAGGACAGAAGATAAATTTTAGTTTAGTCCTGTCAAATTAATCAGCGCTTGACGTAAATTGACGTAATTTTAGTCGGCAAGTTTTTAATCACGTCTAAACTTGTATGGAGAGTGACAGGCGCTGATTAATTTGACAGGACTAAACTAAAATTTATCTTCTGTCCTTTTCTTAATGAAATAGAAAGAAAAAGAAGCACTGAACTTAAATTTAGTTTAGTTTGTGAACAAGAGAATCGGCACCACTATAGGTAAAAATGCAATTGTAAGCTGTAAGAATAAGTGAGGTATCCGAAAAATGCACAAAAGAAGAATACAAATAGTCACAGAAAAGATGCTACCACTACAAAGGGCTGTGAACAAAAAAATATGACACATTTAGAAACACCATATCGTGATGATTTCTTATGATCACTTGCAGAATACACAAACACTTAATCATCATTGAAAACTTCACTAAGACATAACGACTCGAAATAATTAATTTATCAAACTCAAACTTTCACACTGAAAGCAAATATTTCAAATAAATCAATTAAAGGACTTTTGTATTGTCAAGGTGTCGGTCAGTCAGAAAGATGAAGCTAGTTGCCCATTACAAAGCGTAGTAGGTGTTTATGGAGACAAATGGGCAAGAAACTCCACGGATACTCTTTGAAATCAAAATATTGTTATAAAATATTGGTTTCATCATGTTGAAATTATACATGTGAGAACAATGTACAAAGACGTGCACGTTAAAAGCATTAAAAGTAAGCCATCTTCACTAGTCTATCTAAAATCGAAATACCACATATATTTACATATTTATTTAACAAGAACATCTCGTTGTACCTGTAACTCCCCCTTTCATGAGTATTTAATTAAACATGACATTTCAAATGTGAGCGACTGAGCGGCGGGCGATGTGAAGTGGGTACAGTTTGCACTGTCAGGAGCGGGCATGTCATTTGTGACACTTGAGGTACTAGTGGTTCTCGATACCTACATAATGACATGTACAGTTCAAAATAATTATACTTTTAAATATTTTATTTTAATAAATAAATTGTTAATTGCATTTCCTAACTGTTTAAGAAGAACTCATTCTAATAGTTTATTTAATACTTTTCTTTTTTTTAGGCTCATTTAAACGGTCCATAAATTATAGGAATCGGCCATTAATACTTGTATTGCCTGATTTAAGTATATCAATATACACTAGCTCGCTCACTAGTCGATAGACCTCTCTCCATCGCAGACTAAATTAAAAACACACTTAATGAACTCAAACAATGAACTCTCATTAAAATTAAAACTAATTTAAGCCTAATCAAAGTCTAATATAAAGCCTTCATTGAGTCTAGACTGAGACTGGCTGGAATGTTAAGGGGGTCGGTACAAAGCGGTTGGTCCTAGGTATTCCATACAAATCTGTAGGTACATCTTTATTATATGAGGCAGACGGGCAACGGCCTGGCCTCAGAAAAGGCAGGCTTGTTCTTTAGTGGGGACAAAAGAATAGGTATTGAGACTGAGCTGTTTTGAAGATGTAGAGGAAAGGTTGTTCACTTGGTGAAGATGTTTAGTGTTGTGTATTGGAAGATACTTTTTGAAAAAGATTAAACTATAGGTTTAGAAGTTATCAGATTTCGTGCTATATCTGAAAGCCAAGACTGCAACACTATATGTTGGAATCGAATAAATTTTACCGTTATTCAAACTAGGCTGAGAATCACCACTTTTCGAACGTCAAAATTACATAAGACAGTTCCCCAAAACGCACACCCTTTACCACTTCCTAGTGCTTTAGCTGGGAAGAAGAAGTGGCGCAACAAACTCCCCAGCAGCACAGCTGTCTGTTCAGTTAGAAAAACTTGATTCTATACAATAGAAATTAAATTAATGAATTTTATGAGATTTCTGAAGTTTACAAACCTGAAAATTATTTACTCGGAAACGTGTTGAAGATTACAAACATGATAATTATAATAGGCTTCTGCCATCTTTGAATTTTAGTAAAACGGTATTTTTAAAGTATTTATTAAAACCATTGAATTAGTGCAGACACTGTAGATATCCGTCTAAGATACCTATTTACCGTACACAGGTGAAAATCACCGTCCAGGTGATTTGTTACAGAGCACCATCTTAATGTTTGTATCGAGGCTCTACCATGGGTTTCAAACTCACGAGTTTAACTTAGCAACTATTGAATATTTTGTTGTTTCCTTTGCATTTCGCTGATGTTATTTGGGATGCACTTTTTGAGGATTGCCTTTGCACTGATAACCTAATTATGTGTATCCTTGAAGTAAAGCGTTCTTCCGAAGTCTCATTCTAAAGCAGATTAAGTCGGAATTAAAATCTCGTTTTGACTTCTTATTATAGTGTTTAAAGAAGAGATGCTTTTAATAATATTCTTTCTTTGGGATTCATACAAATAAATGAATTTTATGTAGAGACCAGTGGTTGTCCAGTGGTAACGGCCCCGGCGCTTTACTTTGGGTAAATAATTTCGTCACCACTGCCATCAAAACGGTGAAGGAAAACATCGTGAGGAAACCGGCATGTCCTAGAACCAAAAAATTCGAATACATGTGACATCTACCAACCCGCACTGGACCCTCGTGGTGGATTACAGCCCACTCCCTCTCGAACAGAAGAGGCCTGTTCCCAGCAGTGGGAACATTATAGGCTGATTATGCTATGTAGATTTTGGATTCAGCATCCACAGGGTTTTAGACCCAAAAGCATTTCCTTAGCCTCATTTAATACACCTCCCAATTTTTTATGTGACAGTAAACCGAGAATTCCATTAGTAAGGTCCACATCCTAGGTTCCGTACAGTGTGTACGTCTAATATTTTTATTGCATCGTCAATATCGAACCGAGACAATTTATGTTAGAAAATATTAGCTCTGATATTTATCTAGTGTTCCAAGCCAAGTGTTATGGCGTTGTAAATCTTGTAGATTTAAGTTTCAAGTGAATGTGAAGGAGTGAGATTTTTTAATGTAGTTCTTTGGATATTTTTATGGGAGTTTTCTGATTCTTTGAAAGTTTGTATTTTGTAGTCGATGTAACTGAAAATGTTTTTATAGGGTTCGTATGAAGTATTTTATAAGTTCTTCTTCTTTTCGTGTGGTTAGTGACTAACCTAGTGTCAGAGTTTTAAAGCCGCCCATGGGCCTCTGACTTGGCTTCACATGTCGTCGAGAAATATCTCTTAAGCATGCCTGTGTCCTCACAATATTTTCCTTCACCGTTTTTGAAGCAAGTAATAATTATACAATACGCACATGAATCCGAAAAGTCAGAGGTGCGTGCCTTTTTTTTTTTTTTGGGTGAGAAATTATCAAATAACTTCTCCCGCTCTGGGCGGAGCGTGAGGGCGTGTCAGACTCTTACTGACTAAAACCCACCCGTGTTCCTTAAGTTGCCGTGTTGCCAGGGGGGCCACGATTCCCCTATCGGTTTTCTTCGAACCCCCGGCAGGCACTGGCCCTAGCGGACCCCGTCAATTCTGCTGACATCTCTTTGAGGCGCGCGTGGAACACAACGCGCCGTCGACCCGGGCTTGGTCCTTATCGGACGGCGAGCTACCTATTGCTCACCGTCCGCAAGCCCGCGCCTACGGTGGCCGGAAATCGGCTCGCGATTCCCGCCCCAGGCGTCTCCTCCTGCGGCGGTTAGGGTCGTGAGGGCGCGAAATTTGCCTCTCCCTCACGCGTTCCGCCTCCTCCTTCGCGAGCATTAGCGCTTCGCAGAAGGAGGTGACGGCCTGCCATTTCCTCTCGCTCCGTACCATGGCCTGAACCAGGGCCGGACGCGAGAGATCACCGCCGCCGATCGCCTCTACGAGAACACGGCGTTGCTCCGCCCAAGCCGGGCAGACCTCCACCGTATGCTCCACCGTGTCCTCAGGCCGATCCACACAATGGTGACACCCGGGTGTTTCCTCCCGCCTTATCCTGAACAGGAACCTCCCGAAGCAGCCGTGTCCGGTGAGGACCTGCGTCAGGCGGAAGGTGAGAACGCCGTGGCGTCTCTCCAGCCACTCCTCAAAAACGGGTCTTATCGCCGCGATTGTGGCGTGCCCAAGAGGTGCGTGCCTTGGGTTCGAACTCGAGACCTATGACTTGGCAGTCCAACGGGCACACCACTAGGCTATCACTGCTATAAGGTTGTTTATAAGGTTAAACACATAACATAACATTACGCCTTGTTTCCCCGAAGGGTTGGGCAGAGGCTTACCTATAGTACAACCCACATTTCGCCAGTTATGTTTAAGTCCCATCTAATAGGGGGCGAGCCTATTACCATCAATGGGGCACAAATCCAGACTTCGGGCTGCTACCAAGAAATTCCATACAGAAAAACCCACTAACACTTTGCCCACCCTGGGAATTGTCCCTGGACCAGGAGAAGGTTAAAATTTTTTGTTTATAAGGTTCCTTATAAGGTATTTAACAGTAAGTAACTTGTTTCGTCGTTACTTTGTTCTGGACTTCCGTATAAAACCACTACAGTCAAGTGCAAAAATCGCACGTTGGAATAAAAGGTAAAAATATCTTTCGTCAGATTTTCGTAAGGATTTTCTGTTCAGTTACAGCTATTTAGAACTTTAGTAGGCTTGCACAGACTACCCCTCAACCTTGGGTATGAATATATTTCCCATAACATCTCACAAACATAAAACCATTAAACGCACCTTTGTCCACACCATAAAAATATCCCTCTAAGCGTTTTCGTCACCCACCGTCCGTCCCTCATTTTCATTCAAAATGCTTTTTTAACAAAACACACAATTTCGCGAAGAAACCCTCAAAAAGCCATAAAAAGCACCATAAAATTTCCATTACTATCCATCCGGGCAAAGCGGGTAAACTGCACGTCAAAGGTTAAAAATGTCGAAATAAATTATGAAAAGTGGAAAAAAACTGGCCAAGTGCAAGTCAAGCTAGGGCGCTAAGAATTCCGTACCTACCACCAAAACTATTGCCTCCTTAATATTAAACGCGGAATGAAGCAATACTAGACGTTAACTGGTGGTACTAGTGTAACTTTGCTCCGGGTTTATTCATAAGGCGGTTATATAGTGTGAGTTTTTATAATGTGCACATATCGAAATGAAATCTATGTTTAATTTTATCGACGGAAAAAATATTAAAAAAGTCTAAATATTTTTTATGGAATTTTTAAACAAAACAGTGTAACTTTTAAACTAAATGATCTATCGCGATGAAACAAACTCCACAGTGATTGGAAGTAATGAGGCCGTCCTCATAAAAAAAAGAAAATTGTGGAAAAAAACTACCCTCCCTACTATTTTTTTGCAAAAATCTTTTCATCAATTTAACAATAATCGTAAAATTTCTCAATAAGACGCCATTACGTATCTTTTAAAAGTATTAATTAGATTTGTTAAATATTTTTTCCGTCGATAAAATTAAGCATAGATTCCCTCATTCCGATATGTGCACATTATAAAGATTCACACCGTATTTTACCTTCTTGTTATTTACCATGATAGAAGACATTTATGGTAACACGTATTTTTATTACGGATAAAAACATAATAATATAGCCGTGTGACTGATTGACAGACAGATGGCCTAGGCTCAAATAGTAACAGTGTCCCGTTGGCACTTTTTGCGTAGGTACGGAACCCTAAAAATGAATAAAAAATAGTTGGTAAACAAAAGCAGTTATTAATGGGCGTAGTTGATGTTGGATATTTCTCAAAATAACCCCCTTTTGTAGGCGAGATAGACTGGAGACGTGTATGGATCGGTTTTATTGTCAGGGAAATGGGATCGGGTGTAGGATTTTAGCGATACAATATGCAAATAATCTTATTCTACTGTCTCGGTGTAAATATATGGCATGACTTTTGACTCCATTGCTTTATTATCAAATAAATTAATAACTTGGAATGAGTAGGTAAGTTGAGCTTATAATTGATATAAAAATATTAAATTGATAAGTAAAAGAAACACTATGTAGGTATCACGCGCACATGTCTTTAAAAGTGGAAAGACAAGTGCGCGTGTACAGTTTTTCTTTTACGTATCAATTTAATATTTTTCCCAAATTAAAAAAAAAAAAAATCATTTATGGACGCTATACTATTGCGGGTTAACGGGAACGCCTTTCGCTAGTTAACATACTGTATACATTTTTTTAGTGCTATTTCCCATATACATATTTTTTTTCACTCGGACTTTTCTTTTGTCTAAATCATTGTACTTAACTCGAAAGAGCGGTAAATTGTGTGACATTCACAATTAATAAATATATAACCCCTTTTTGCAGACGGGTGATGATAATAAACAATAATTTCAATATAAACTTAGATGTGCTTGTGGAAATTAATCACACATGCACAAACACTAAATTATTTCAAACTGAAAACCATATTAGCTTTTATTAGCGGTTGTGCTCCGGAAATTAACTCTATTTTGCAGCAACTACCCAATTATAAACTTTTCTTATAACGTAGGATTTTTCTAGCGACCATGCAAATATAACCAAGGCAAATAACCTCTGAAAAAGTTTTATAGTCTAGCAACTCTGGCAGCGGATAGTTGGCAACACTTTCAATTTATATTCATGGCATTAGGCGGTAAATTGGGTGCCAATGAAAAAGCGATATACGCCCACGAGATCGAATAAATTTGATAATCTTTGTAAGACAGTGAAACAAGAGTTTATCTAGTAGGTATACATAGAGTTATTAAACTTACTCCAGATTTAAAGAACCCTAATAATGAAAAGTCATGGGTCATTGTTGTTGCGGCTAAAAGCTAATATGGGGTGTGACGATGTCTTATATTTGTGTATATTTTATAAGTATTATATTTACTGCTTGTTTCATTAGGGATTTGATTGTTTAAATTTTTTGTTTAAAAAAATTGGCTCCGTCGCAAAATCACCACTTCTCAAAATGTCTACCGGACGCAAAATTTCCATTTCTCAGAATGTTTCTTCCGCAAAATGACTACGCGACGTGTTCATTGTGCGAAGGAGACATTCTGAGAAATTAACATTTTGCGTCCGGTAGACATTTTGAAAAGTAGTCATTTTGCGACTGAGCCGAAAAATTTAATTAATAGTATGTTCATGTTCTTTGGTGTTTCCGAAGATGCTATTTTAGATAAGGACATAATTTCAAGTTATCCAACATTTGAAATTGAGAACTTATTCATTTACCTATCAATTTCTTTTATAATAATGGCTCTATAGCCCCTTCCTATATCCCACAAACTGCAATGTGATTCCATATTTGTGCAAAACACACAACTGTGTCATCAATAGCAACCTATAGAGGAAACAGCAGTTCCAGCTACGAATTCACTCAGGGTAAAATTAGGTGAAATTCCTAGACAAATATGCCAGCTAATGCTTTCAAATAGGAGACCTTATAACCTTAGCTTTGAGACCTTTGTCCTCCCCAATAGCTTTTAGGCTCAAAGGGTCCATCGATTTGTTTTACGAAGCTTCCATTCGGGATCCAGTAATTACGACGTACGGTTTACCCAGAGCACTAAGCACAGTTCCCCAATACGATGGTACATCCCTACTTCGAACTCGCCGTCACAAATGACTGATGCGAAAGGTTGCTATTGGCAACTACGCACGCCTCATTTGCCAGCTATTTCATTACCTCTGTCTGTACCAGAGTACGTTTGATGAGGGCCGAGCGACCCAAACATTTACAAACTTTTGTAACAACTGAAACAATCGATTATCGACACTATTTCTTGTGACATTAGAGTTAAGTGGTACGTAGTTGTAAATGGGCAGATCAAGTTTGAGGGTTTCGAATTTGGATTGAAGTTCGCACATACAATTTTCAATTTTATTACAATGTGTCAAAAGCGAGTTAAAGTGCTTTACTAAGTTGGTTCGATATTGAGCGGCATCAGGTAATGTTAATATTAATATGTTTGTTTTTGATGTGACCTCAATTATACAGGCGTTTAACTTGGAACAGAGATTAATGTTCGGGGTCCAGTTCGTGAAATATTGGGTAAGTTGGATAACACATCACAATTCATTTTATTTATTGATCGATGAATGTAACAAGTCGCTTCTAGCAAATTATATAGATACATGCAGAATTGCATAGCAGCTATCCGTAAAATATTTGAAAATCTAAATAAGTAATATATCAAAATTAAAATAAATAAAAATCATTGACAGACAACGCACTGCCTAAACCGCTGGGTCTAAAAGCTTGAAATTTTGCACAAGAGATTCTTATACAGGGTAGCAATTTAGTCACCTGCAGCAAGGCGGTGATTTTACCTATCATACCTACTGAACAACTTTCGCAATGAAACTCATTAAAGACGACACGTAAAAAGAAAAAAAAAAGAAAAACTTTCATGCATTGAAATTATATAAGTTTTTTTTCCTGATTTGGATATGAGTTTCGTAGCGAAGATTCTTTATATGACGGCCCCCCCATGAGGCCCAGCCCCCTATGAGGGGGTATAATCACCCCATTGATGGATGCAGGTGACTAAATCGCCACCCTGTATAACGAAGGTAAGCACTAAGGAAGGATTAAAAAAAACAGCCCCTAAAAGGGTGAAAAGTTTGTGTGAAAGTTCTTTACCGATGTTAAATCCCATCGGGGTTGTAAGTAACATAAATGATTTGAATGGTCCTGTAAATTGGGTCTCAAATGGTTCCTTTACTATCTATAATATTCCGATCAGGAAGTAAACAAACCCAAAGAAGAGTATCTATAACCCACTAACCGAATCATAATAAAATGCAAGAAATACGGACTCCTATCACAGCCTCCTTACAGATGACGTATTTTTTCGCAACAAATCGGTGCCTAACGGTGCAAGTTACGCACCTGGAAACTATTCTCTATTCAGAAGCTTGAAATTTTACGAAAAAAAGGTCTAGGGAGGTATCCGGGTTGAAGGACCAGTTTACGTTGGTCCTTCGATCCGTATAGTTACACCCCCTTGTGGTCAATATTGTGGGGACTCGAAGAGGGGTGAGAGGTAAGGGTATCCTGGTTTTAAAGGACAACAACGATGTGCTCGCTCAGCCATTATTTCCACGTGATTTGACATGTCAATGCCATGGATGTGAGATAATGTTTAAATATAGGTAGAGTCAGGTGAAAAGATTGTGTACTATTCTGGCTATTATTATTTTTTATGAGGAAAGTTGAGACGCAGGAACATAATTTGGGATATTCGAATAGTTTATTTGTTTGTATGAGCCATTGATAAAAGCCTCTGAGTACCAATTTGATAAATAGTAATATAGTTGTACAGTATTCATGGTATTAAGTACGCATATTTTGTTTAGCACTTTAGTGCAAGTAATATTAGGCAGGTTGAATTCAACATTGAAACGAAATTTAAAAAAAATATCTATCGCAGCAAAATAGAAAATAATAATATCTAACCTAAACCTAATTCTCAAGACACCATGCTCAACTTAGCAAACCTTCTTATTCCTCCATATAAAAATCCCTATAAAAACGACTAGAAGAAAACTGGAAAATATGATGTGAAAAATTCCCAATTGCTCTCAGCATTCCCATGATATATCTCTCTCGGTGCGTGCAGACGACGTTTTAGATTAACATGCCTGGATGTGGCAGCCCAGGACTAATGTCAGCATTTATCATACGCCATAATATCTTTGAAAACAATTTTCTTATGGGAAATTTAGTTCTGTGGTAAGGAGTTTTTGTAGGGGTTACAAGATTGTTTTTAGTTACTTTATGAGCCTTAAATGGTGAGTTTAGAAGGTTTAGATATTCGCTGACAAATTATTTTGATATTATTGGAAGATGGTTTTGAAAGGCGACTAACAAAATGTATTTACAAGGCTGATATAAAGGGAAAGGCCGGGCGGGGACGCCCTAGGAGAACATTTATACTGACCTGTTGTGATGTGATGATTTATAGTGATGTTCTTCAGAAAGGCCTACCAACATTCATGTAGCCATTATAATTTAGAAGGTGTTCAAAATCATGAGTAAAAATGAAATATACACCCGGCGTATCTTGGACAGTCAACCTGCGCACCATGCTGACTTAGGGTAGTCTAGACTTTTCTCATAAATAGATCGTACCTTTTAGAAAATAACTTCAAAATCTAACCACCGCAGGCCTTATCCAAGAGTCACGCTGAGCAAACCATAAAAACGTGACGTCACATAAAGACCTACTCCCACAGTTGCACCGCCATCTAACCACAGTGAAACAAATCAGTGCTGATACAAGCATTCAATATCCCCCGCTAAGGGACAAGGGAGCAACGCTTATCCCGATCACCCCAATATTTCTATTGCCTGAACGCGTCAAATGGGGACACTTGCACCCAAATTTATTAACGTGAATCAGCAGTTCTGAATTTGACAGATTTATTTTTTTCATCCCTGTATGGATTTTCGTTTAGGGGATAGTAATGACAAGTGTGTCTCGTGTAAATTCTTTTAGCCTGAGGGATGAGCAATGTGTGGTGTGAAAATGCTGTGTAATGTATTCGGGACTGTCAGATTTGTAAACGTATCAAATACTTAGGTACTCAATTGGTACGAGAAACTGCAAGATGCAAAATTTTTCTGTAAATAAAAGGTTCTATATTTTTCATTTAATTTCTTTCAAAGTTTGACTTTTATTCAGAATTAAAATAATATGTACGTAAATAAAAACTTATATCTAATTAATAAATAAATGATTTATGATTTATACCTGTAAATAGGTTTAAAAAAAAATGACAGTGGCACTTCGGGAGTGCCGACAGAAGTGAAAACTTGAACAAGATCGCCTTGGTGGAAGAAAAATCCTTGTAAGGAATATTAGACCGTAACCTTATCTAAATAAAGAGCACAATCACGTTTACAAAAAAAAAAAAAAAACTTCCGAAACCTCTAAAGTAAAAATACATGCATAGAACATTGATCCGGAACGTAATATAAATAAAGAGCACAATCGCGTTTACAAAAATGAGGTGTCGTCATGGTGTCGCGAAATCAATGGTTTAAGTCCCATCTCAAAAAAGCCCAACGCGCCTAAAGAAGTTTTCACTTCAAAAATACTGTTATACGTCAAAAATAAATTATGTTTTAAAACTACATAAGGTCGGTGTAGAGTTATTTTTTTTTGTAATGTGCGATTATTTTGTGCAGAATAAAAAAACAATCTTAATACGTTTAGACTTAGGTACTATTTACCAGAGTTTCTTATTTGTCGCTTCTTCTGTTACACTTAGGTACTAATGTTGTATCTATTAGACGGCACCAGTCAGGAATAAATGTATTTATGACAACTCCAAATGTATTAATTTAATGTTCACGGTTCCGCGGTTTTTGCAATCGAAGATATCCTTTGACGAGCTTGCACATTACCTAGTTTTTACTCTTAAAACTTCTGCGGTGACGCCAAAACCCGCATTTTCTACTACCATGCATAGAATATCTAAAAAACCACCATCTTTTTAATTCAACTCGCATCCTATACGTCGTGATGTTATCGACATTTCAGCCTGCGTTCGTCCGATAGGGTAGCGGGTTCAAGCCCGACTCGTGCTGATAACACGGTGATGTAGGAGCGCGTGCCCCCGCATATGTTCCCAACATTACCGATAACACACAAACATACAAACTTTTGACAGGGGAAAAGAAACCTTATAGCGATGAGATAACGTCGATGGTGAAGGAAAGATATTTCGCTCATTGGCTTAGGAGTGCGTCCGTTATTTTTAGGTAGGTTTAGAAGGAATGGTGTTATTTAAAATATTGTAAAGGTGATGAAAATTAAGCTGTTGTTATACTTCACACACATCCTCAAAAGACTAAGTTCTCTCAAAAAGTTATAAGTTTTATCAGCGATTTCAAGATAGAATAAAAATGGATTTTGTTCTTGATAAAATGGGATTTATACATTCTTCTTTTCGTGTGGTTAGTGACTAACCTGGTGTCAGAGTTAATATATTAATAGGTACAGACGCCAGCACATCAAGCTACTACAATCTGTCAAATTTATTTAATAGATTTTCAACTTTATCCCTGATGTCTAAGGTACAAAGTTGATTGGGAAAATTTGACAGTTTCGGGTAGCTTGATGTGCTGGCGTCTGTACGTACAGGATAATTGTATTGTAGTGCATTGTATTTATTTACAAGGCAGATGTGAGTGAAAACGCCAGGATGGGGGCGCCCTATAAGGACTTATATGAAAGGTCAGGTGCGTAGTACTCGCAACCGGCGAGTGTATGACCAGATGTATGAACGTAAAAGAAGCAAAAGGAGATGTAAGAATCGTAGCAGGTGGCGTTCCGTAGTTTGTGCCTACCCCATATAAAGGCGTGAGTTTATGTGTGTGTATATCGGATTGGTGTCCACAAATCCACGTCCAAGCGCGTATTTTGCGTACTTTTTGCGTACTAACCACTCGGGTCGATCTGTCAGGTTAAGCTACGCTTGCCGGGGTTGGTCCGTGGATGGGTGACCATTTCTACATACCGAGATTCCTCCGTGCCTCGGAAAGCAAGTCAAGTTGTTGGTCCCGGCTGTTATTCGTGGATCTTTGACAGTCGTTACGGGTCGTCAGAAGCCCGAAAGTCTGACAACCAGTATCACCAAGGGGTATCGTATTACCCCGTTACTGGGTTGTGGAGGTCAGATAGATAGCCGCTCCATGTAAAATACTGGTATTCAGCTGCATCCGGTTAGATTGGAAGCCGACCCCAATACAGTTGGGAAAAGGCTAGGCAGATTGATTTTGAATCTACTTATAATCGAAAAGGTAATCATTACTCATGTGAGTAAAACAAAATCATTTGTAGCACCTAAAAAAAAAACTACATCCAATTTCTCACAACTCTCATTAAAAACAACACAGCAACCGTTTTAAAATTCATCCCATAAATCATTTCCGCGTCACGAACTTCAGTTGACTAAACAACTATTTTTAATAGTCAGTTGAATCGTGGGAGAGGGTCTTAATAGTCAATAAAGTGATAATTACTGGGGTCTGTCGATGATCCATCATCATTATGGAAGTTAACTGACTGGGGAGTGTTATGAACTGTTTTTATTAAGAATCATCAGTTTAATTAGGTAGTGGCCGGAATAGAAATTGCTCTATTTTTACCCGACTACAGCGAAGCAAAAAGGAGGGTTATGATTTTGACCGGTATGTATGTATGTTCGTCTGTTATCTCATAACTTCTCAACTACTTTTCATAATTTGACAAATGAGGTATCGTTGGAAGCGTTTTGATCGGCTGCTGGTTGAGAGGACATAAAGTGATGATCGAAACAACTTTTTTTTTATGATCCATGTTGGGGATCAAATGACATTTCAAAAATATATATACTATTACCTAAAAAAAAACAAAAATTGAATAAAAGTTATAAAAAATAAAACCCAACTACGACAAAAAAAATCAACCAAAAAGGTATAAACAAAACATCACAGACAGACAAATAAAAAATTCGGAGTCACGTGTAATCTGTTCGATTTATGTCCTAACACGTAACTTTTATTTTTGTTTATACATAGTAGGTATTTTATTGCAGAAAAAAAGATTGGTTTATTGGCACAGAAACACGTGAATATAAATAAATATTCTAGCTTGAATAAATGTAACTGATTGCAGAATTTTATAAATCTATTTTCTGATAAAAACTTTTTCAAAAAAAATATACTACAAAGTGAAAATTAACTTTAATTTCGGAAGTCGGTGTCCTTGGGTTTTGTATTTTCGTTTTTTTTTTTTTATAAAAAGTTTTTATTTTTCACTTTTTAGTTGTGGTACCTACCCCACACACATTCGAATACCACTACCTGCTACCAGTGACAGGAACTTATCATATCATCTACATACTAAGTGGGAAAAAAATACGTATTTTGTAGCTAACTCAAAAACTACCCAAGCGAAGTTAATAAAATTTATATGGGACCAATTTGAGAGCATACCGTTTCAAACAAAAAAAAAAGAATTTTCAAAATCGGTCCACAAATGACGGAGAAATCGGCGGACATACAAAAAAAAAAACAAACACGCTAAAGTCGGTTAAAAACTGAGTTTCATTGTGTTTTAACATTGTGTCATCATCACAGAACTTTTTTCAGAGTAGATTTTTATTAATATATGTTATTTATTTTTGAAGTGAAAATTTATCTACTATTGAACTGAAACTTTTTATTATTATCGCTAAAACTGTTTTGGTACACAGATAAAATAATCACAACAATGTCGAGAATATCGCCAAAATCACGTAACTAGCGTACAATACAACTATTTTCACATCACATTCCTTACTGAACTAATGACTAAATCATAGGCGAGTTAACCGTTCACTGCGCGCCGATCTTATTAAACCCTTTGTTGCACGAAGGGTCGCTAAGACCCAGCTGCCGAAGAAACTACCCTCACTGATATATGGCGGAATTAATACCCACTTACACTTAAGTCTATGGAATCTATTGTTGTGGAAATTTCAAGTTTATAGCCGAGTGACAATATGGACACGAGAGGATTTTGTTGTTAATTGGTAATGGGGTATCAATGAGTTGGTATTTGAATTGTTGTATTGTTCAATCGGCATTGCTATCGGTTATTAGAATTTAATAAACATAATAGCATCATGCTTGTATTTCCCCGAAGGATTAGGCAGAGGTGTACTTATCATATATACCCACATTTCGCCAGTTATGATTTAGTCCCATTTAATAATACAACATTACACATTTAATTAAAATTATATTTATATATTATTAATTTATATGTTTTTTATACATTATATATTTTTTTTGTGTCAATGTTTTACCAATTTTAATATTGAACCTTTTTTTTTATTAATAAAGGCGAGTCTATTGCCATCACTTGGGCACAAATCCAGACTCCGGGCTACTACTATTCCTGATGGAATACCTAATAACACTTTGGCTGACCTGGGAATTGAACCCAGGTCAGAAGTAGCGCTAGCGACCATTAGACCAACGACGCAGTCAATCATTTAATAAAATATTAAGCAATTTAAATATTTAGTTTTGATTCTGCTAAAAACTAGATCCATGCAACCCAAAGTATCGATTTGGGTTGCATGTTGCATTATTATTATTTTTCTCGCCTTCTGCATTTGCATATTCGCGGGCAGGGACAGGTGCGTCATTCTGCATCCAAGCCTTTTTTTTTTTGGGTGGGAAATTATCAAATAACTTCTCCCGCCCTGGGCGGAGTGGGAGGGCGTTTCAGACTCTTACTGACTAAACCCCACCCATGTTCCTTCAATTGCCGTGTTGCCAGGGGGGCCACGATGTCCCTATCGGTTTTCTTCGAACCCCCGGCAGGCATTGGCCCTAGCGGACCCCGTCAATTCTGCTGACATCTCTTTGAGGCGCGCGTGGAACACAACGCGCCGTCGACCCGGGCTTGGTCCTTATCGGACGGCGAGCTACCCATTGCTCACCGTCCGCAAGCCCGCGCCTACGGTGACCGGAAATCTGCCTGTGATTCCCGACGTCCAGGGCGTCTCCTCATGCGGCGGTTAGGGGCGCGAGGGTGCGAAGATTGCCTCTCCCTCACACGCTCCGTCTCCTCCTTCGCGAGCATTACTGCTTCGCAGAAGGAGGTGACGGCCTCCCATTTCCTCTCGCTCCGTAGCATGGCCCGAATCAGGGCCGGACGCGAGAGATCACCGCCGCCGATCGCTTCCACGAGGACACGGCGATGCCCTGCCCAAGCCGGGCAGACCTCCACCGTATGCTCCACCGTGTCCTCCGGGCGATCCACACAGTGACGACACCCGGGCGTTCTGCATCCAAGCCTGGATCTAGTTTTTGGCGGAATTAAAACTAAAGAAATTAGAAAACATTTTATTGTAATGAATTGCCGCAAAGTAATACCTGATTCAATAACTTATTAGAATGTAATAAATTAATGAAATTGACGATTTCACCTAAGTATATCAAAAGTTTTTTCCAATAAAAGTATTAACTGTTTCATTAATTTGGCATAGTATGATAGTTTAAAGTATGTTACTGAAAAGAAATCAGCTTTTATCAGTGGATGTATTTAGGCTCCAAAAGTCTAGACTAATAAAAATGTGCTACATTTTATAGCCCCGTACGAAAATCAAGAAACATTAATATCACGTTTAAGTCTAATTTGGCCTTAACAAATTATTATTACACACGATATCTTGGTTTAACAGTTTGTGTGACGATAAAAAATAAAAAAGGTTAGTACTTACGCCAGGACTTAGCACCATTACTAGTAATTTATTGTTGTACCTGAAAATAAAGAAAAACAATTTGTAGTAGGTTCGCTATCACGAACAAAAAAATCTAGGCTAAATAAAAGTAAGCCTTCTAAATGGGTAAGATATAAATTATTGCTCAGAACTTGACCACAGGGTTGTTGAAAAAATATTAATTCAGGTAATTTTCTGAGATTTCTAGATAAAGTATTTCACGCTTTCATTGTAAAGCTATGCTTAAAAAAATTACACAACAGAATAAACAAATTGTTATTTTTCAGTCGTTTTTTAAGCATTATAATTTG
The DNA here is from genome assembly GCA_963680765.1 of Agrochola lychnidis. NCBI lineage: Eukaryota > Metazoa > Arthropoda > Insecta > Lepidoptera > Noctuidae > Agrochola > Agrochola lychnidis. The sequence continues at coordinate 4,011,249 of OY796863.1, read as the reverse complement.
ATACTAAAATTAAAGTTAAAGTAAAAAAAAAATCTTTCAAGTAGGTCAATAAAAGGCGCTTTTTAGATCGTCAACATTAAAAAAAAGAAATGATTCTAGTTGGCTCTTTCAAAAGGTACCAAGGTATGGTAGGTATTACAAAAGCAAATTACACATGATTATAAATCATTGATTGCTTTAAAATCCGTCAAAACTTACCTACACTTATAGCCTACAGGTAATCGAAATTACCCAAAACCCTTGCAGAAACTACAAAATTAACAATATACCCCGAGAATATTACAAGCATATATACGTTCTATTAATCCGTCTGAAGCAGGCTTAATTTCTCAGCCAATAACATCTCGAGAAATTAATACCTACCTACCATGTTTGTTGCTTGCTCAAACCAAAGTGCGTTGGGTCGAAAGTACCCCAACGGTTAGTTAAGGGTTAAGGTTTTGCGAAATAGAGCGTTTTGTTTGCTCGTATATGTACATGTTTATGTATAGAATGTATTTGTATATGTTTATTTGGTATTTTAGCCGCAGGTTGGGGTTAAAGTGTGTTTATTTTAGTCGATAATTGTTACTGCCAAAATTGTGTCATGGGTGTATTGTGATGTTGTACAAGTTTTTACTGGGACTGTTTTTGTTGTATTCGTGTTTTTTTAATGTTTGTATTATATTTGATTACGTGCTTATTTATTTATTTAGTTTTTAAGAATACAAATTATGTATTAGGTACTCGTATATTGAAACTGTTTGTACTCTCCGTCATTTGTCCTTAAGGGTTCATTAGAAAACCAGCGTCAGACAGCATCTGTCTGGCATTAATGCTGAAATAAACCTTTTTGGCGCAGCCGTGAGGCACACTATTGTTTTAAAAACATTATTTTTTATTTCCACTGTTATTTGTGTTTTGTGTTTCGCGAACTGTGTCCAAATAAATGTTTTTCTTTCTTTCTTTGATGTGATGAAATAAATTAAACAAGCAAGCATTAACTTGCCTGCTTAGTTTAACAATTGAATATTACCAATCGTCGGACGTTGCATAATGTACGTTTTTAACCGACTTCAAAAAAGGAGGAGGTTCTCAGTTCGTCGGAATATTCTTTTAATAATTTTTTTTATGTACGTTCCTCGATTACTCGAAGACGGCTGGACCGATTTGAAAAATACTTTTTTTTTTCGAAAGGGTATTTATTACTTTTAAGTAGGTTTATTTTCATTTGGTCATGATCTGATGATGGAATCTTGGAGAAATCGAGGGAACTCTTCAAATATTATGAGCTAGCGATTTGGGTATATTTGATGACCGGTTGACATAAGGCTATTGTAACTTAGATAAATTACAAACAAATCCACTAAAAAGTGAAAAAAAAAAACGTTTTTCTAAACTATAGTTTTTTTTTCACTTTTTAGTGGTTTGTATTTTTTGTTATATCACTTAATTGTTCGAAAAACCGGACGGAGCTCTTCGACGCGATCACGCGTTTGTGTTTGCGGAACAAAATGAACGCGACGTTTCGCATTTTATGTTATTGATAAGGATGAGGAGATGTGGTCAAAAAACAATACTCCTGTCACTTTAATTTACATACATACATAAACTCACGCCTTCTTCTCATGGGGGTAGGCAGAAACTACAGAACGCCACCTGCTACGATCCTTATATACTCCTTTTGCCTCGTTTACGTTCATACATCTGGTCATACACGCATGCCGGTTGCGAGTACTACGCACCTGGCTTTTCTGAAGAACATCTCCAATAAGGTCAGTATATGTCCTCCTAGGGCGTCCCCGACCGGCCTTTCCCTTCACATCAGCTTTGTAAATACATTTTGTTAGTCGCCTTTCATTCATCCTCTCAACATGCCCAAACCATCTCAGCATACCCTTTTCAATTTTTGTCACTACATCTTCTTTTAAATCATACCGTTGTCTTATCACGTCATTCCTCATCCAATAATTTTTCCATACAAAATCTGATCCACGTGTAAAAGTAGAATTTAATCAGGATGTGGGGACGTCAGTGATAATGTTCTCAAAACATCACACTGACGGAAGTACGCAAATCAGTGTAACTTATGTAAGAAAAGTTGTTTATGTAGGAAACATCATAATTATAGATAACCATGAAAAATCGCTGTAGGTATGCTGTCTTTAGATTTAATCTTTTCCTGTATAGATATCGACGAGTTTCTTGCAAATATTCTGAAGTATTTATCTCAGTATGTATGTCACATGTTTCAAAGCCAAGGTCATCTTAAAGGGTAGCTAAGAGCTTTCGATTTTCAACGCTCGGCCTAGCGCCGAAAATTGAAAATTCAATAGCGCGCTTGCATTCATTTAGGTGTTGTCTAATGATAGTGAAACCGTACGTACATTATGTTGCAAAAAAAAACGTGTATTTATGTGATGATTTTCAACTGTTCCAACTTATTTATGAAAAAATCGGTCAAGAGGGTTCCGTACCCTCGGTGCGCGAGTCCGACTCGCTCCTATTACCCATTATACCGCTGTAGTGACACAGTACCTGTCACACAGTCACCAGAGAACCGTATACCACATACCACCGAACCAGCTACCATATACCACTGAACCAGCTACCATATACCACATACCACTGAACCATTACCACGTTTTTGACAGTCCGCAAGAAATAGAGAAGCAATCGTCTTGATAAAGACGAGTAACGAGTATCTTAATAAAGAAACAAGATAATCGACGCAGCACGAGCGTTATCACAACGCCGCACTCGTTCGCCGGTTCGCTTCGAAAGAAGCGGTTTGTAAGCGCAAGCAAAATAAGCAGAAGCACCAGCACCCTCCGTATCTTCACGCTTCGAGACCACGCAGATGAACATCTTCACTCGACGACGGCTCACGGCGAAAAGGACCGAGCTCTGCGCGCGACTTCTATTTATGCCTTCGCAGCGAATAATGCCGCGTGCAACGCAGCGCCCCGCGCCCCTCGCGCGGCGCGCCCTACGGCGCATCGCTATTGGTCGATTTATTGCTAAGTAACATGCTAGTGCCTAAGAGTATCAATGTATGAATAGTATAAAATAAGGTGTTTTAGGAAATAAAAAATAGTCTATCTGATTTCGTTCTTCTGTACAGTCTAGTTTTATTTACGACAATAAGAGTACCCTAATACACTCTACCTAAATAGCGACCCAAACGCCTAAAGTGGTGACCCCGTGAAGCTGAACACAATCCTGAAGCCGAAGCCTAAGTTCCTGCAACATAGAACTCCTGCAAGATCCCACTAGAATCTCAGAAGAACCATCATCATGCCGAACGATACCGACGGATTTAGCGATGCTCAGGGCATCACAACAGTGAAGAGCGACGTGGCATCAGTCTCACTTCCTGCACGTCTACCACCATTTTGGCGCCAAAATCCACGCCTGTGGTTCGCGCAATTTGAAGCCGCCGTTGCTGCCAGCAAGATAGGTGATGAGCAGAAATTCAACCTCGTCGTACCGCTACTAGGCAACAGTGACCTAGAACAAATCGGAGACATCATATTACATCCACCGATCACCGGCAAGTACAGTGCGCTCAAGGACAGACTCATTTCTACGTACCAAGAGTCAGACCACCGGCAGTTACAGAAGCTACTCAGCGGCCTCGAACTCGGCGATAACAAGCCAAGCCAGCTGCTGCGTAAAATGCGAGACCTCAGTGGCAAGCTACTATCAGATGAAGCGTTGAAGGTTATGTGGCTCAACCAGCTGCCCACACAAGTTCGCGCCGTGCTCTCTGTCAACACCGAGTCATCGCTCGAAGTGCTAGCTGCGATGGCAGACAAAATGATGGAGCATTTTGAACCCGCTACAGTCGCCGCAGTCTCCACAGCAAACCCTCCGTCAACAAGTCCAACAGTCAATGAGGTACAGCTAAACGCGATAACAACCCTTCAAATCAACATGCTTACGAAGCAAATAGAGAAATTGTCACTCGAAGTCGCCGAACTCCGCAACCATCAGTATTCGTCGTATCGTCGTTCCCGCCAAAACTCCGCACAGCGTAGCCGCTCACGCACACAATCAAGACAGCGAACTGATAACGCCCGCAAGCCCGGCGATCCCGACTGGCTGTGCCGTTATCACTACCGATTCGGCAACGGGGCACGCAAATGTGAATCGCCATGTTCCTTCGTAAAGCGGGAAAACTAGAACGTACATCGATAGTGGCGGGTGTCGATGTAAACCAAACAAGTCGCCGCCTATGTGTAATCGACACCAACAACAGAGAAAAATTCCTTGTCGACACAGGAGCCGACATATCAGTATTAGCCGCTCGAAACCAGAAATATTCAAGGCCGGCGGAGAACGCAGGCTACAAACTTTTCGCGGCAAACGGAACAGAGATTCGTACCTACGGAGAGCGCACACTCGAGCTCAACCTAGGCTTACGAAGAAGTTTTAAGTGGACTTTCGTCGTCGCCAATGTGAAGACATCATTATTGGGTGCCGACTTTCTAGTGCATCATAAACTGTTAGTCGACTTGCACCAAAGAAAACTCATCGACCGTGTAACCGAGCTCAGTGTAAACGCCATCAAAGTAAACAGCAAAGAAGAATCGGTCTACATTATCAACCGCGACCACACTCATCACGACCTGCTGAAGAAATATCCAGATGTACTTCGACCAATGACATTAAAAACTCCAGCCAAGCATGACGTCACTCATCACATCGAGACAGCTGGGCCGCCGATCTACTCACGGCCGCGCCCTCTACCGCCCGACAAATATAAAGCAGCTAAACTCGAATTTGAGCGAATGATCGAGATGGGAATTTGCAAGCCGTCAAACAGTCCGTGGGCGAGTCCACTTCACATCGTGAAAAAGAAAGACGGATCACTTCGAGTATGTGGCGATTATAGAAGACTCAACGCCGTCACCGTTCCCGACCGATACCCCATTCCACGAATTCAAGATTTTACATACCAACTCCACGGCAAGAAAATATTCTCGAAACTCGATTTGAAAATGGCATATTTCTGGATACCTATCGCTAAACAAGATGCTCAAAAAACAGCAATAATAACACCGTTCGGACTTTTCGAATTCACCTGCATGACGTTCGGCTTAAGAAACTCCGGTCAAACTTTTCAACGTTTCATGCACGAAGTTCTACGAGGACTAGATGAGAACGTATTCTGTTTCGTCGACGATCTGCTCGTACACTCGAGAAATAAGGAAGAACACCGCCGCCACTTAGAATTAGTACTCGAACGCCTAAATACCTACGGCGTCAGTCTAAACATCGACAAGTGTGAGTTTGACAAGGAAAACATCGAGTTCCTCGGATACGAAGTGTCATCAGAAGGAATCAACCCCACTCAAGAACGAATACAAGCCATAGTAAACTATCCGAAACCACAAACAGTCCAAGAACTTAGAAGATTTTTAGGTATGATAAACTTCTACCGTAGTTGTTTACCCCATCAAGCCGAGTACCAACATGAATTGAACAAATACCTACACAACAGCAAGAAGAACGATAAAACTCCGATACAATGGTCTCAAGTTGCAGAACAAGCCTTTGAGAAATGCCGACAAAGCATTCTCGAGGCAACGACACTGACTCACCCGATACCTAACGCGCCGCTATGTTTATTTACCGACGCATCGAATACTAGCATCGGCGCCGTTTTACAACAAAAAGTGGATAACATTTGGAAACCTCTGGCATTCTTCTCAAAAACTATGAGTGAGACGCAGCGACGCTACAGCGTGTACGATCGCGAATTACTAGCAATGTACACCGCCGTGCAACACTTACGACGACTGATAGAGGGCAGTGACCTAACAATATTCACAGATCACAAGCCGCTAACTTACGCGCTGACAAGAACGCCCAGTAGCAGCGATACACCACGAAGAGAACGCCAGCTACACTACATTAGTCAGTTCTGTGCAAAGATCGAATACATTCACGGTGATAAGAACGAAGCAGCGGACGCCTTATCACGGATCGAAGAAATCAACTTGTCGCACTCCACGATCGACTACAACCAACTCGCTCAAGACCAAGAAAATGATGAAGAACTGAAGATCTGCATGTCCAACCCAAGTCTAAAATTCGCGCCTATCACATTGCCCGGAGGTCAACGACCCATCATATGTGAAACGTCAACTGGCAACGTTCGCCCATACCTACCATCAACTTATCGTTTAGTAGCATTCAAAGCGCAACACGAACTAAGTCACCCTGGTGTGCGAACAACAAGAAAAATAATGGCTACAAAGTTTTTTTGGCCCAGTATGAACAGAGAAGTTGGATTGTGGGCAAAATCATGCATCGGTTGCCAGCGCGGGAAAATACATCGACACGTCATCAGTCCACTCGGCGAGTTTCAAAAATCATCGCGTTTCGAACACATACACGTTGACATCGTGGGACCTCTGCCACCATCTAATGACTACAGATATTTAGTAACGATGATCGATCGCTGTACTAAATGGCCGGAAGCAATACCTATTCGTGACGTCACCGCCGACTCTGTTGCTAAGGCGATTTACGAGGGATGGATAACGCGATTTGGCTGTCCGTTACGTGTAACAACGGATCAAGGAAGACAATTTGAATCGTCGTTATTCAACGCACTGATGAAGAAATTTGGCATCACCAGGATTCGAACTACTGCATACCACCCGCAAGCAAATGGTCAAATCGAACGCTGGCATCGAACGTTGAAGGCCGCGCTCATGGCGAGAAGCGCCGGCACACACTGGAGCAATGAATTAGCGACTGTGCTACTTGGACTACGTACAGCGCTTCGTGAAGACACACAAGTCAGCCCGGCCCTGATGACCTACGGATCGACACTAAGAATACCGTCAGATTTCTTCGTGCCTACACAGCCGAAAAATGAAGACGCCGAATTCGTCCGCCAGCTGACCGAAACAATGGCATCACTCACACCAAGCAGCAAGGCACGTGGCAACAAAATGAGCACGTTTGTTTACAAGGACCTAGCGACGTGTAGTTATGTTTTCGTGCGCAATGATACCGTGCGAAGTCCATTGACCCCGCCTTACGACGGCCCGTTCAAGGTGATTCATCGTGAGAGCAAGCATTTCACCATACAGATGCCACTTCGAACTACAGTTGTCTCAATAGACAGACTCAAGCCAGCGCACCTACTCAATGAAGAAGAGTTTACCACTACTTCAACAACATGTGCGCAACAACAATCACCGCCCACTAAGAGCACAACCTTGACGGTCGAGCCGCGATCATCGACCCCCAGTCCACCACGCGACGCATACGTCACTCGATCTGGCCGCGCAGTGAAACCGAAAGTACGCTTCGCTTAGGGGGGAGTGATGTAGTGACACAGTACCTGTCACACAGTCACCAGAGAACCGTATACCACATACCACCGAACCAGCTACCATATACCACTGAACCAGCTACCATATACCACATACCACTGAACCATTACCACGTTTTTGACAGTCCGCAAGAAATAGAGAAGCAATCGTCTTGATAAAGACGAGTAACGAGTATCTTAATAAAGAAACAAGATAATCGACGCAGCACGAGCGTTATCACAACGCCGCACTCGTTCGCCGGTTCGCTTCGAAAGAAGCGGTTTGTAAGCGCAAGCAAAATAAGCAGAAGCACCAGCACCCTCCGTATCTTCACGCTTCGAGACCACGCAGATGAACATCTTCACTCGACGACGGCTCACGGCGAAAAGGACCGAGCTCTGCGCGCGACTTCTATTTATGCCTTCGCAGCGAATAATGCCGCGTGCAACGCAGCGCCCCGCGCCCCTCGCGCGGCGCGCCCTACGGCGCATCGCTATTGGTCGATTTATTGCTAAGTAACATGCTAGTGCCTAAGAGTATCAATGTATGAATAGTATAAAATAAGGTGTTTTAGGAAATAAAAAATAGTCTATCTGATTTCGTTCTTCTGTACAGTCTAGTTTTATTTACGACAATAAGAGTACCCTAATACACTCTACCTAAATAGCGACCCAAACGCTTAAACCGCCATAATAAAATTTGTATCACTTTATTGGTAAAAAAGATATGGGCAAATTTAGATTTTTGCGAAAACTTGTAAGTACCAAAATTTACCTTTATTTTCAACAATTTTTATTTTTCGGAATTTTCCCTTTATTTGTGCCTTTAAGACCTTGCTTTTTGCCAAATTTCGTGATTCTAGGTCAACGGGAACTACCATATAGGTTTTCGACCCAAAACTTATAGGGTACTTCCGCTTGCCCTAGAATTGTCAATTTTGGTTAAAAGTCAAAGTCAAAGTCAAAGTCAAATCATTTATTTCAAATAGGCCCATGTATGGCACTTTTGAACGTCAAAAATTACAAAATAATAAAATTGATTCTAGTCGCCCCTTCCAAAAGGTAGTTTTCGTATGGAGAAGAATGGGCAAGAAACTCCACCGTTACTCTTTTAAAATGTTTTACAATATTGTTTGTATATGTACGTACATTTGTTAAATAATTATTATATGTGAAGACGATGCACCTAGAATAAAATTACTATACCACAATAGGTAAAAAAAATTAAAAATGAAGCAACGATAGATAATTTAATTTGTGACAGATACATGGTTCTCACATATTTACAAACATTGTAAAAGTAGACGATTTTCCTAAAATGTTACAATTAATAAGTCAGTGTGTAAGGAAGTAATCACAGAATGTAAAATCAATGTCATACTTAAAACACAAAGTAATAAATTTTACAATTAAATTAGCAACCAGTTTGATTTTGTCTTGATTCTAAATTGTCCTATGGAGCAGGACCAGCATGTTTCCAAGCACTCTTATCTTGGATATAATCCTCTAATTTGTAATATGCTTGTTTATAAAGTGTACTTTTTATATGAGTTTTAAATTTTCTTTCATTTAATTGCAATATGTCACAAGGTATTTTGTTGTAACATTTAACACAGTACCCCATAAAAGATGTATGTACTTTAGATAACCTGAAAAATGGTTGATCTAGTTTATCTTTATTTCGAGTATTAAAATTATGTCTATCACTTATTTTATTAAAGAGATGTGGATTTTTCCTTACATACATAATATTTTCATAAATGAATTGGCAAGGTACCGTCATAATATTAATCCTTTTAAAAAGTTCCCTGAGAGATTCGCGGCGACGTAGATTATAAATGGCTCTGACAGCTCTCTTTTGCAAAATAAAGATGGATTCAATGTCAGCAGCCCGACCCCACAGTAAAATGCCATATGACATAATGCTGTGGAAGTAGCTAAAATAGACCAAACGCGCGGTTTCTACATCTGTTAACTGTCTTATCTTTCTAACAGCATAAGCGGCCGAGCTTAACCGCCCCGCAAGAGATGTTATATGAGGTCCCCATTGTAATTTCTCGTCTAGCGTGATTCCCAGGAAAACCGTTTGATTAATAAATTCCAGTTTTTCTCCATTCAATATGATGTCACATTCGCTACTTTTAACATTAGGTAATTTAAATCTAATGCATTTGGTTTTTTTTTTATTAAGTACCAGATTATTTACCGTAAACCAATCTTGGACTTGCAGAATAGAGCTATTCACGTCGTCAAGATTTTGTGATTGTCGGTTTATTTTAAAGATTAATGATGTGTCATCTGCAAATAACACCATCTTCGGTTGATTTTGAAGTATTTGGGGTAAATCATTAATGTAAACTAAAAAGAGGAATGGACCCAATATCGAACCTTGAGGAACGCCCATTGCCATTTCAGACCCTAATGAGTTTACGCCGTTTACCTGAACTTTAACCTTTCTATCTTTCAGGTATGATCTAAGTAAATCAAGAGCTGTATTCCTAATCCCATAGTGTTCTAGTTTCAGCAGAAGTGTCTCATGGTCTACACAATCGAACGCCTTCGAGAGGTCGCAAAAGATTCCAATGGCATCTTGTGCTTCTTCCCAGGCCTTAAAAATGTTCTTTATTAGGGTGACACCGGCGTCAGTAGTACAACGCCCTTTGGTGAAACCGTACTGTTGTTCATGAAAGATGGAATTTTTATTAAAGTGACGTAACATTTGATTGAGCATCAACTTTTCAAACACCTTACTGAGAACTGGTAGAATTGACACAGGCCTATAATTGTTGGGTTCTTTACTATCACCGGATTTGAACAATGGAACTACTTTACTGTGTTTCATGAGATCCGGAAAGACTCCTTGGTCTACACTGGTATTAAATATGTAAGCTAAATAGGGCGCAATGGTTTCGATAATAGATCTACAGACTTTTACAGACATTCCCCAGAGATCTTCTGTTGATTTAATTTTAAGATCTTTAAAAGCTTTTATAACAGCCTGGGGGTTTGTATGCTGAAACCTAAACTCCAAAGGGCATGCCTTCACATTCTGTCTAAGTAAGGCAGCAGAAAGCGCGGGTGAGGAATTTAAAGCTTCAGTAGTTTTAAGAGGAATATTAGCAAAAAAGTTTTCAAATTCTTGAGCTATTTCTATATCTGAGTTAATGGGGCCATGTGCAGTCTCTAAATTAAATTCAGTATTTCGCTGTTTTTTCCTACCCGTTTCATTATTTATTACTTGCCAGGTAGTTTTTATTTTATCATCAGCTGATTTTATTTTATTGCTAATATGCAGAGCTTTGGCTATTTTGCAAACACTTTTAAAAGTTTTTGAATATTTTGCAACATACTTATGAAAGTTTGTATTATCCATATGTTGCTTTAAGCCATAAAGTTCAAATAGTTTTTCCCTGCTTTTACGAATACCTGGAGTCGCCCAATCACTAAATAAGAACTTTGTGTAAATACTTTTAGTCTTTAGTGGAAAAGTGTCATTAAATTGCGTGTTTAATAGTGAAAAGAACTCGGCGTAGAACTCATTTGGGTCACCTATATTATTAAAACTCTGAACAAATAATTTATTGGCCAAAGAATTATTTAATTTCTCTAAACTTTTACATGTAATTGGCCTAAACCTTATTTGAATTTTTTGTAAAGGTATGTAGGAGCAAAATGTTATTGTTTGTCCACTGTGATCTGATGGCAACTTATTTACAATTTGTTTGTGTAAGTAATCACAATTACAAAAAATATTGTCTATACAAGTGGCAGAAGAAGCTGTCACTCGGGTTGGTTCAATAAAAACATTTGACAAATCAAATGACCTAAAAAGACTTAATAATCTGACAGTATTCGAGTTATTTTCTAATAAGTTAATATTAAAATCACCACATATGATTATTGACTTACTACTAGTACTAAGTTTCTTTAATACATCTTCCATTACAGAATCAAACACGGATAGATTCTGGTAACTTGGAGGTCTGTATACGCATACTATAACATGCTTATCAAGCTCAACACAGGACAATTCAATGTTGTGTTCAACAGACAGTCCAATAATGTCTTTTCTTTCTTTCGATTTAATGGAATTTTTTATTAATATTAATGACCCGCCATGTATCATACATTTTCGGCTGAAATGGCTGACTACACAATAATTTTCATAATTAATTGACATCACTTCATGATCTTTTAACCAATGCTCTGTTAAACAAATTACATCAAACTTGGTATTTTCTAAAAACAATTCTATTTCCAGTAATTTGGAAGAGCAACCTTGGATATTTTGATTGAATAATTTTAAAGTATGTTGCCCCCCCTTTGGTTTTTTATTATTATTTTTATGTAAAATATTGCCAGAAGATACCTTTTTATTATTCTCTAATAATAATTGGTTAATTGAAGGGGTAACTTCTGTTGTCTTACTGCCTAGTTTAAAGAAATATCCGGAGTGACCTCCACAATTACAACTGAAGAATCTAAAATACCCGTATGAGTTCCAGCAGGAAGGGAATACCCTATCTGACTGGTAGTGGCCTCCAAGTATGTTGGCACTGTAGGTGGATCCTCCTTCGTACATGGTAATACATAATTATTCACTATGTTGTTAGTATAACTAGACAACACAGATTCGTCACTAATACTACACTGAGTTATATTACCTATAACCTCATTAATATTATGTGCTATCAACATAGCAATCATATGTCTACATTCCCAAGACAGAGATAAAGTTCTCTGAGTTAACTTAAAACCACTAACAAATTTGTTAGTGTCAAAATACAATAATTTGTCACTATGACAACATGTCAGCCTATGAATAGTATTATTCAACTTAAAAATATAGTTGTTTTCATCATATGATAAAGTATCAGAATAAGGAAACGCACACAACATCAGCTTTCCTACATTTAATTTTAATAAGGTGTCCACACCATCCACTATGTCCTTTCTGGTAACACCAGTACTATTACCTAATAATAAAACCATTGTAGAATAATTATCTAGGTTTGTATTTACAATTCTTGTTATCATCTGTTTAAAACTTATGTTATGATAGCTATGATTAGTAAAACTATGGCTAAGGTAATTGAATAAAATTTTCCCAAAGCCTGAACCTAATTCGTCACAAAAAAATATTGATTAATTTTTTTGTGACTTAACACAAGTCTCTGCTGGAAGAGCCAACACCTGATGGGGCAAGTTAGGCTGAGGCTGACGAGGTAGTGGTTGGTTTACACGGCTGCATGAGAGGTTATTGGTCAGAGACTCATACATCTCAGCATTGCACTTCACCAAATCCAGTAGTTCCCCAGCCTCAAGCAAGCGGTCACTTACTTGCTGTTGTGAAGTCTCATATTTTTTAAAAATATCCTTCAGCAAGTGCTCCTTGTGTAGTATATCATTATAGAGGAGCTGGATATCAGTGTCATATTTTTCCCTACATTGATCTAACTCAATAGTACAATTATTTAAACTTTTTGATAAGACAACACGTTCCTTTCTAAGTGAAAGATTTAATTTTAAGAGATTTTGTTTTTTGATTGCTCTCTGTGACCGTTTAATTAATTTCTTGATTTTAATGTAATTTTTTTTAATTTATTATGACTCACAACAATAGGACATAATGGTATGGTGTCATCACCAGTCAAATCTATCGTTACAGCTGGCTCACACACTGATTTTAACTTACTACCTACTAACTCACTAAATAGATTACTGGTGCTAGCGACCTGTTTGCTGACCTTGATGCACTCTGAGAGAGATAGGGCGTTTTGGGCTTCACACAATTTTTGTTCAAGTTCTGTAATTCTATTCAAAGCAAGTTCGTGGGTATCACTGCACTATTGAAACGTTGACACTAGATATTGTAGTTGACTGTGCTGGTCGGTTAAGTCCATGTGTTGTATGTGTAGCTGAGACAGTTCATTTTTGAGGGAGGTGTTCTTTAAATTAATGTTTACCACTTCCACTTCACTGTCTTCTCTTTCCTGGAGCAGCTGTTGGCATGTGGCTTTAGAAGCCTCGAGCTCCGTCAAGGTAACTCTTAATTTTGCTTCCAAATCCCTGATTGTAGCACTGCGGGTCATCATTTTCTTTGCAATGTCAATGGCCTGGAATGTGTAAAGTTATGCAGCTAAATAACAAAGTAAGAAAAGATGTTCTAATATTTAGATTAATAGGAGGTAGAAGAGAAAAAAAAAAAAAGATTTAAATTAATTTAAAATTAGGTAATGAATTGTTAACAAATAGAAATTACAGTATTAGCTGAAGTTAATAAGAAATTAGATGGGAATGTTAAACAAAGTGAAGTTTTAAAGAATACACTGCTTTTATATCAGGACACAATAAAAAAAATAAAAAAAAAAATTTGGTTTAATAGTCTGAATAAATAATAATCAGTAGGTAAGGCCTAATGAGCTTATATTTGTATAGTAAATTAGGTAGTGTTTATTGTCTGAGCGAATGTTTTCGTCATCGATTTTGCTTCCACTAGTTGTCAAGCAAAAGGAGACATAAACCGTGCCAGTGTGTGATGGACGTTGCTCAGAAACCTGAGCAGTATTTTGTGATGTTCTGCGGACTGTAAATATGATGTAAAATAACATAAATAAAACAAAATACTCCCCGGGATTGATGATAATTTGAAATCCGTCACCGTTGGGTTGGTCGAGTTGACAGCCGGTTTATTATCCTTTTTGTGCGAAGTTCACGCGACAAAAAACACTGTATATTCACTGATTAGACTACTTAATAACTAGTTACGACTATATTACTCTAATTTAACATAATTAAACACTTTTTATTAATTTTCTAAATTAATTACTCTAGAGATCGTTTTTTTTGACGACCGGCTACCAGTGTTGCCAGTTCTTTTTCTAAAGCTGATTTTTATTACACCTAATAGGACTATAGACCTCAGTATCTGGTATAAATTTCAACTTGAGAGGTCCATCCGTTCCTGAGAAAATCGGTGGACAGACAGACACAAGAGAGTGATCTTATAAGGGTTCCGTTTTTACCTTTTGAGGTACGGAACCCTAAAAATATATTTAACTCCAAGGAAAGCTTTGTACCTACATTTCTCAATACACAACCCATCATAAGAATTGACTAAATTCTGTAAACACAATAAAGGAAAACGTTTCAGTCAAAAAATAAATAGAAGGTAGAAGGAAAGTTCAAACTTGCTTTTGAAGAGATAACTTTGAAATTAAGATCAAAGTGAGAATTCGGTCTTAGAACAATAAGCTGTAAAAGCTACCTCTGACACTGTGGCGGAGTCATCTATTCCTTTAAGCCCTCTGGTAGCTATTGAAATGTCTACTATCTGCATTTTTGCCAGCTCTGGATACGACAAGTAGTATTTTATTTTTTTACAAAATTCCCCTATTTTTTTTTTAAATGGTTCGAATTTCTCAAATACCATACTCAGTACACTTAGATGACTATCTCAAAAGTATATGTTATTATAAAATTACACCCTAAAACCGAGTGTTTTTAATCCATAAAATCTCGCGGTGACTTTATTAGAACAATTTTTATGGTGTCACCTACCGTTATGTTATCCGGACAAATCGAATCGCATGCCAGGATTTACGACCACCCATTAAATTTGATACCTCGCACTTTTGGCAGCATTTTACTGTTAATCATAAATGAGGTTCTTGAGTTCAAACTGTATGTAAATCGTGTAGTATATTACTTTGGAAGTTTAGAGGAGCATTTGTAATGTATATATCGCAGGCAGATTGTATGATTCGTCACTATACAAACGGCGCCGTCCGTTTACAAACTCTCGGAGTCCTGAAATATGCCGAAGGCAAATTGGCAACTCGTTCAATTGTTATAATTTCGACGTTAATTGTAATTGTAGGTTTGGTCGGAACTGTGATCAACTGGTCTTTCACGCAGTAACCGAATTGATCGCAGTAACTAAGCCAGGGCACGCCGACCAAATGGGTTAGGTTAGAATTGTGACTAACCGCGCCTTAAGAAATGAAATAGAAGGTATTTTATGAACGAAGTTTAAATTGTCCAACATTAGGTACATTATTATTACAGTGATTTGCCTTCGGCATATTACATGACTGCAAGCATTTTTAAACAAACGACACCGTTTGTAAAAAGCGGAATCATACAAATTGCCTGTTACTTATTTAAACACGCCAAAATGGAGTAAACGATGTAGAAGCTGACAGACGATGGTAAACACTTTTATTTTCGGTGTGATAATTCGCTGTTTATGGTGGAACGTACACAAATCATTGTGCTCATGGGTGCATGCTACGGTGCAGGAATTGTGAGGATATTTAAAATTAAGTTACAACAGCTGCACGGGTCGATTGATCAGGTAAAGCTACGCTTGCCGCGGTTGGTCTGTGGATGAGTGACCATCTTTACATACCAAGACCCCTCCGTACCTCGGAAAGCACGTTAAGCCATTGGTCCCGGCTGTCATTTGTAGATCTTTGACAGTCGTTACGGGTAGTTAGAAGCCCAAAAAGTCTGACAACCAGTCTTACCAAGGGGTATCGTGTTACCTAGTAACTAGGTTGTGGAGATCAGATAGGCAGTCGCTCCATATAAAATACTGATATTCAGCTGCATCCGGTTAGACTGGAAGCCGACCCTAACATAGTTGGGAAAAGGCTAGGCAGATGATGATTTACAACAAACAGGTTTTCGTGAAAAAAAAGGAAAAAAGTTGGATCCTCAACATCTTCCCAAACAGGAGGTTCACAGGTATGGTTCAGTATCAAAAATAATATTATTATGATTGGGACTACAAGTGACTCTCGGCTTCATTAAGCGTCAATGATAGCTGTTTATATAATAGATGTAGATAAGAAGTCATGTGAAAGTATGACAGTCTGCCGATTTACGGAAGGATAGAAGCCGATACACAAGCAATCGTAAGTGGCTCAACTATTGCTGACATGACCGATAAAGATCATCTTGACTTTTGATAAACGACTAAATCTCTAGCGCGAAAATCAGTACTTTTAGTACTCAGTCATTTCAACATTGCAGTGAACACTACACGTTCATCAAAATGACGGTCGAACAACAAGATGAACCTAAAAGCAGAGTGTATCGTAGAAAAACTAAAAAGTGTCTCCAAAAAACGTGTAGCATGGATGTTTTGAAGAAAAGACTGCCCATCATTGAATGGCTTCCGAAATATAAATCCGAATATTTCATTCAAGATATCATAGCTGGCTTCACAGTGGGACTTACAGCTATACCTCAAGGTATTGCATACGCCGTCATTGCTGGCCTACCGCCTGAGTATGGACTGTACGCATCCCTGACCTCTGGAATCATATACGTGATCTTTGGAAGCTGCTACAATTGTAGTGTGTAAGTACATATGTGTAGTTATAAGCATGATGTATTAGTACTAAGCAAGAGTCGTAATAAACCACTCGTATCGTAAAGACGTGTTTTGTTCGCCTTCCCGCAACCCACGCACTTCATGGCGACCCTGCCATGCGCGAGCGCCGCGGTGTAGAATTCGTACCTACGTCGCCGGCCCGCCGGGTATCGCGTAGCGAGCGAATAGTGCAATTCGGCAAATTCCTGTGTGCCTCTGTGCACTGAATAAGAACGTTTGAATATCGACGATGTATAAACTTATAATAACTTCGGAAACATTGAGCACAGCAAGACGCGAATATCGATTTAAAAATGGGAAAAAGTTATTCAAAAACCGAGGATAAGGAGGTGATAATAGCACAGAATGCATCGGGAGGAAGTAATACTACTGTTGACATCCAGATGAATAATATATTAATAGCGTCGGCCTTGACAATTGCCACCGTTGCAGTTATCATATATATATGGAAGAAGCTGAAGGACAGGCAGAAGAAGTGGATCGAAAAACGCGTAGAATCCGAGTTTATAAGAAAAATGCGTTTGCGGCTGTCAGGAAGGCGAGAACGTGAAGAAGAAAATGGAAATGTGTAAACCTCATATTATCAATTTATCAATGCGCAGTGAATAGTGGAAAAAGTGTACGACGTCAAGATTAGTGTATCGTAAAAAAAAAAAAAAAAAAAAAAACTGTGTCCAATACGGATATTATAGAAACTTTGGTGATGGTGACCCGATTCGAACCATTAGTGAACAATTAAGTATAATAATGTGTATCAAAAATAATATTACCTTTGTTATAATTCCGTATTACTTACAGCAACTTACAGCCTGATTATATCGGAATGTATAAGCAGAATGTTACATGGGACAAATATTGGGCTAAAACCATAAATTATTGGTTTGGTATAAGGATCAACCTACTAGGTATAAGGAATAGGAATGGATTTATAAATGTAAGTATATTTTAATTTAACATTCTATGGAAAAAGAATTAGAAAGAATTTTAAGTGAATTAACAGATATCCAAGTCAATTTAAGAAAGTTAGGTCCAAGTAAACGGTTACAATATAAAGAGAAGGTTGAAGAAAAGATAAGAAAAGCTAAAGAGTTATATTCATTTTATAAAACTATTATTAGGATATTTTCCGAGCAAGAAAGCTCGTTAGAATTAGCTGAGTATGTTTACGAAGTATTAAAAGAGAGAATAGATTTAATTTACAATAAGATTTTGTCATATAATTTTGAAGGTGAAGCAGAAACAATCTTTTCAAACATGGAGAAGTTTGACATAAAAACTGCGACATCCTTAATACCTGTCATGGATGGTTCAGAAGGTACAACTGAAAAAATCATAGATGCTGTAGAGTTATATAACAGTTGTCTCAAGGACCCTAATCAGACAGAAATGCTTATTTCATTTGTTTTAAAAACAAGATTAACTAAAACAGCCAAGTTGAAATTAAAATGCGAATATAAAGACGTCGCAAGCCTCATACAGGATATAAAAACTTATTTACTAACAAAAAAATCCGCAAATTCTATACTTTGCCAATTAAATAATTTGAGCCAAAATAATATGTCCATTAGCGAATATGGAAACAAATTATCAGAATTATTTATAGACCTTACTATTGCGCAAGCTGACGGTAATGAAAAGGCAAGCGAGATACTGAGACCAATAAATGAGAAACTCGCAATTAAAAGATTTTCTGACGGATTAAGATATAAACGTTTAAGCACTATCATTTCAGCACGGAACTATCCTGAGCTGAAAGATGCGGTGCGTGCAGCTGAGGACGAGGAGCTGGGACAGCCCTCAACTTCCAACGGTATTTTCAACGCGAGGGGTAAGCCAAACAACAGGTTTAATTATAACAATAATTTCAATAGAGGAGGCCGAAATAATTATAATAATCAAGGTTCTCGTTATCATGGAAATTATAATACAGGTCAAAATTATAACAACAACAGTTATTATCGGCAAAAGTTTAATAGTAATCCCCGTGGAGGATACTATACACGCGGAAGAGGTAATCATTATTCACACTCAGGAAATAACCATAATCCTACTAAATATTATCGTGGTAGAGGTACTAGGGATAGAAATAGTCAACGAAGAATGTATCCAGCCCAAGTGAGTGGAGATCCCCAAACAGAGAATGAAAAAACAGAGAATGAAAAATCAGAAAACAAAAATCAGTTTTTTCGTTCCTAAATGCTATAACATTTTAACGTGTAACAAAAATGTTAGGTACGTACATTTTAATATCAACAATACCAAGCGTTCATGGTTACTTGACACCGGCGCGTCCATTTCCGCTGTTTCTAAGAAGGTGTTATCGGAACGCATTCCTTTGTATGAGGATAATATTATAATAAATGGTATTGGTGGAAAAACTTATTCGGATGGCTATGTTTACCTTACATTACGTACTCAAAATGGTAGTTTTAATCACAAATTTTATTTGTTCAATGATTTACCGTGTAAATCAGATGGAATTCTCGGCCTAGACTTTTTATCGAAATTTAATTCACATATTAACTTGGAAAATGATACATTAATTTTGTATAACGAATGCGAAAATGTAATACCACTTTATGCGTCACCTACTATTTCATATAGTTACTTGACTATTCCTGCCCGAAGTGAGTCCGTTCATTACATACCACTAATAAATAATAAAGTAAAAAATGATTGGGTTGTATTACCGAAACAATTACAAGAAGATTTATTTTTAGCAGCGTTAATAGTAAAGCCAGTAAATAACGTTATACCGATTAAAATATTAAATACTAAAGAAGAATCAATTACTATACCTACTTTTCAACCTGAGATGCATTCATTAAACGATTACCAAATATGTCAGTTTAATAAATGCAAATCAAACACGGAGAGAGCTGATACTTTGTTAACATTACTAAAATTAGATCACCTACATCCTGCTGAGCGTGAAACGATAGAAGCAATATGTACTAAGTACAATGATATCTTTCACTTACCGGGTGACAAGCTCACAACTACTAAATCCTATAAACATGATATTTATTTAAAACCGAATGCTAGTCCCGTTTATACAAAACCATATAGGTTGCCACATAGTCAAAAACCAGAAATAAATAAGCAAATAAAACAAATGTTACAGGATGATATTATAGAAGAAGCTCAAAGTGAGTGGTCTAGTCCAATTTTACTCGTGCCAAAAAAGTCAAATGACGATAACAAAAAATGGAGATTAGTAATAGACTACCGTAAATTGAATGATGTTATACAGGATGACAAATTTCCCTTACCAAATATCGTTGATATTTTAGAATCACTATCAGGTGCCGTATATTTTACCCATTTAGACCTTAGTCAATCATATTATCAAGTGACCTTGGACACAGAGTCACGAAAACTTACTGCTTTTACAACTAATACTGGACAATACCAGATGAAACGGATGCCGATGGGTCTTAAAACCAGCCCAAGTTCTTTTTCAAGGGTAATGACTATTGCCTTGTCAGGTTTAACATATGAGAAGTGTTTTGTATACCTTGATGACCTTGTAATTTTTGGACGAAATTTTGAAGGTCACAATAAAAATTTAATAGATGTATTTGAGAGACTTAGAAAAGTAAACCTAAAATTAAATCCTAATAAATGTAATTTCATGAAAAAGGAATTAATATATTTAGGACACACCGTGTCAGCAGAAGGAATTAGTCCAGATAAAACAAAAATAAAAGTAGTAGAAAATTACCCAACACCAAAAAGTACAGAAGAAGTAAAACGTTTTGTCGCATTTTGCAACTACTACAGAAAGTTTATTAAGAATTTCGCAGAAATAACTATACCTTTAAATTCTTTATGTCGTAAAGATGTTCCTTTTATATGGTCTGACCAATGTGAAAAATCGTTTAAACTAATGAAAAAAGCGTTAACATCACCCCCTGTTTTACAGTACCCAGACTTTTCAGACGAAAACGAGTTCATTTTACAAACTGATGCTTCTGGAATAGCGATAGGAGCAGTACTTTGTAATAAAGACATGCGACCAGTCGCATATACAAGTCGACCTTTAAATAAAGCTGAAAAAAATTACCCAACTATACAAAAGGAATTACTTGCGATAGTATGGGGAGTAAAGTATTTTAGGCCATATCTTTTAGGAAAAAAGTTTACAATTATGACGGACCACAAACCATTGCTATATTTGTTTGGAATGAAAGATCCATCAAGCAGATTATTAAAGTTCCGGTTAACATTAGAAGAATATGATTTTAATATAATATACATAAAAGGAAAAGAAAACGCCGTAGCAGACGCGTTGTCTAGAATTACAATAAATTCAGATGAATTAAAATGCATTAATGATAAAATACTTAATGTAATGACTAGAGCTCAGAAAAAGAAATTAGAAGATATAAACGATGGAAGTGACCCTCCAATCACCAATAATAACACAGACTATCGGCCTGATCAACCGAGAATCGTGGAATTATTGCGGATGCCGGGCGATGCAGTTGAAATAATTTTAATAGAAGGAAAAGAATTAAAAAGGATTAGAAAACAAGGGAGCATAGATGTAGAAACCGAGTGTTTTGCATTTTCCCAAAATAAGAAAATAATATACATTAACCTTGATTTCAAAGCACAATACACGCGAGTCGTTTTTGTGGAGAAATTAAAGAAATTGAGTAAAAATATAAATGTCAATGAAATATGTATAATAAAAAGAGAAAATAACGCGTTATTCATAAAAGAACTAATAGAAGAGATAAAAAGTAAAGATATGTGGACCGGCCCACGGATATGTATTTTACGAGGAGTTGAAAGAATTGATAATGACAATGATAAGAGATTTATTATTAATGACTATCACCTACTACCAACCAGTGGTCATACAGGCGTGCGTAGGATGATAAATAATATTAAAAGGAAATATTACTGGCCAGAAATGGAAGCAGACGTTAGAGACTTTGTAAATAAATGCGAAAAATGTCAAAAATCTAAACATTACCTAAAAACTAAGGAGCCGATGGTGATAACCACCACAGCTTCATATGCTTTCGAGAAAGTGTATCTAGATTTAGTCGGACCTTTAGATAAAGATATAGATGGAAATAATTATATACTTACATTACAGTGCGAATTAAGTAAATTTGTTGAAGCATATCCTCTTAAAAATAAGGAAACGGTCACCGTTGCTAGAGCATTTGTTAATCAATTTATTTTAAGATTCGGAATCCCAAAAACTATAGCCACAGATAAAGGAACTGAATTTATGTCATCTACTATGACAGAGGTCTGTACACTTTTAGGAATTGAAAAATTGAACTCAACTTCATATCATCATGAGACAATCGGATCACTCGAAAATGCACATAAACATTTGGGTTCATTCTTAAGAATACAATGCGATAATTTCCCTGACACATGGAGCCACTGGCTACCCTTTTGGTGTTTTACTTATAATAACACTGTACATTCTTCTACAAAATATGCCCCGTATGAATTAGTTTTTGGAAAACCCAGTAACATTCCGAGTAGAATAAGTACTAGTATAGAACCTTTGTATAACCCAGATAATTATAGTTTAGAATTAAGATATCGTTTACAAGTAGCTCACAGAGATGCGCGAAATAATTTGATTATAAGCAAACAGATGCGAAAAACTATGTATGATAAAAACGTAAATCAAGTGCGATATGAGAAAGATGATTTAATATTGTTAAAAAATGAAACTGCAAGTAAATTGGAAACTTTGTTTAATGGCCCATATGTTGTTATTGAAGACATGGAACCTAATGTAAAAATAGTAAAAAACAATAAAACAGAAATTGTACACAAAAATAGAACAAAATTGTTTAGAAAATAGTGTAATTTTAAATAGTGTAGTGTAGTTTTAAATATTTTACTAATCATAACACTCTTTAGTTGTTAGATTATATATATAAAAAAAAAAATGTAATATTGTAAACATTTTTTTTTTTTCTAGTACCCCAGTGGTGTAGTGTGTAAGTACATATGTGTAGTTATAAGCATGATGTATTAGTACTAAGCAAGAGTCGTAATAAACCACTCGTATCGTAAAGACGTGTTTTGTTCGCCTTCCCGCAACCCACGCACTTCACAATGTCACCGTTGGACCCACTTCTATTCTCGCCGCAATGATCGCTAAGTACGTTGCCGATTACTCTGCTGACTTCGCCATCATCACTGCCTTCTTATCAGGAGTATTCATATTTCTCATGGGTATTCTCAATCTTGGCTTTCTAATTGAATTCATATCGATGCCCGTGATAACTGGATTTACAAGTGCTGCTGCATTACAAATTGCCGCGGCGCAACTGAAATCATTCTTTGGATTATCAGGCTCTTCAGGAAACTACTTTTTAGAGTCCATTCAGAACTTTTTCACCAATATTACCACGGCCAGACTTTGGGAAGCTGTGCTCAGTTCTGGGACTATACTTATGCTGATATTGTTGAAGAAGATGGGACAAGGTTGCAAACGAACAGATGGATTTGTAAAACAAATGAGATGGTTTATATCTTTATCAAGAAATGCTGTTGTCGTTATTACAGGAATGATTATTGCTTACGGCTTTAAAGCCACCTTTGGCACGGAACCTTTGTTAATAATTGGTGACATTGGCAGCGGACTACCAACGTTTGGTATGCCACCATTCAGCACAATAGTTGGCAATCAAACTTATAATTTCATAGATATGTTCGAAGTATTAGGAGTGCAAGCAGTTGTGATACCTTTTGTGGCGATTGTAGAAACAGTGGCTATTTCTAAAGCTTTCGCTGATGGTGGTAGGATAGACGTTACTCAAGAAATGATCGCAGTTGGGCTTTGTAACATTATTGGGTCATTTGGACAAAGCATGCCGATCACTGGATCCTTCACAAGAACAGCACTAAACCATGTTTCAGGTGTGAAAACCCCTGCTGGTGGGATCACTAAGGTTTTACTTCTTTTTATTGCTCTAACCTTTTTGACTTCGACCTTCTATTACATACCAAAGGCATCCTTAGCTGGTATAATTATAACTGCTATGTTCTCAATGATCGATTACAGCATGTTTGTGAGTTTGTGGAGGAATAGTATAAAGGAGTTGTTATTGTGTTTATTGACTATGGTTGTTTGTTTATCAGCGGGATTGGAATATGGAATCATAGTTGGAATTCTGTTAGAAGCCTTATTGTTATTGTATAATGTAGCAAGACCTACTGTGGAAGTAAATAAAGTGAAGTGTGAGAAAGGAGATCTTATGGTGGTCAGTTTGTGTGAGAATGTGGCTTACTGTGCTGCGGAGCATGTTCGTCAACGAGTAATGAGAGCTACTTCTCATAGTAATACTGAAATACCAGTAGTCATAGATGGTGGTAATTTAAAGAAGCTTGATTATACATCCGCATTTAACTTAATGTCTATAATAAAAGATTTAGATAAGACGCATCAAATCGTGCTTTTGAATTTTAATGTGGATTTGAAGAAGTTGTGTTTGAATATTGATTCAAGGTTTGAAACAAAGTTTTTATATGCAGCAAGCCCTACAGAGCTGACAGATATTTTTCCTAAAGGTGTTTGAGACATGAAAGCATACTAGTGTGCATCGTCTCCAAAAGCTACCTAGTATTTCGAAGGTAGAAACTGTAGTTTTAGAAATGGTACAAATATTAGCAACAGTGACGATATTTTTTAACTTTATGTTAGTCTTACGTATTATCGCTAAATTGAATAATCCTCAAGGTATTTTAAATATAGGAAATATTTTTTGGCGAATAAAGGTCATTACTAAACCGTGTAATGTGATAAGATAAAATATTGAGATGTTTTATCACATCATTGTTTTTCTTGGTGAAACTTGTGACGTGCCAACGTGTGTAATTTTATGTTCAAGTGATGCATACTTTGTACCGTGATTATTATGATAAAAATGCCGGGATTACCGAAGTAAAAGTGGGCAGTGATCACACTGCAAACTTTTACTTCGGTAATCCACCACACACCAGTTACGCAAAATTAAAAAGCGTATTTGTGGTGACAAAAAGAAATAAAATATTGCAACTTTGAAAAAAGACGTTCGTAACACCATAAAATATCTATCAGTACTTTAGAAGAAAATCACTTTTGAATCTTGCTTAAGGTGATATATTGAAAAAAATGGGCTTTTTCTTTATCGTGTAACTTTCAAAGTATTTAGAATAGGGATTTCAAATTTTGGTGTATGATTTTTGACCATATGATCTAGTATCCTGAAAAAGGAATACACGATACAATGAAATTTTTTCGATACAAAAAATTTGCAAAGGTCTATCTATTTTTATCTTTTTTTGAGTATCATGGCGCAACGCTTATGAGTTATTCAATGGAATTTACTTTAAAACATAGAGAGTAAGCGTTTCGAGTTTTAAGAAAAGCAGTTTTTTTTTTTTAAATACTTTTCATTTACAAAAGACGGCATTTCGTTTTGGCACATACGTTGTTTTATTCCGAGCAGACACACATTATCGTCATCTCTTCTTTCGCCTATCAAAAGTATTGTCATCACTCTCGTTCATTCATAGATCAGTCGCCCGATGGGGCTCATCGACGAAGAATCTATGTCAGTTTTTTGCAAATCGGTGCGATCAAATTTACGTGATTTAAAGAATTTTGTTTACAGAAAAAGTTAGTACTTCAGCAAGTTAAAGTAATTATTGAATGCAATTAGTGTTGAATAGGTATTCAGACTGTGTGTGTGTGTGTATTATTGTGAGTCCTGTGAACAATATAACATTATTTTTCTATTATGATTTCGTGGTGACATTTAAATTATTTATAAATATAGAAAGAAATATAAAATCAAAACTGAACAGTACCTGCAACGTTTGGAGTGCACAGGGCTATCAATGAACTCATTTTACAGGAATTCAATAGCAATAAGATGATGATAATAGTGAGTCGAATTCTCCACCTTCACTAAAGCACAACCAACACAATCTATTCCCGCTTTTTAATGTATTATTGTGTAAGCATTTTATTTTCTAAGAACATCTATTTTTATACCTACAACTTTTAATAATCTTTTATCTAAAGAAATAGGCTAAATAAAATTCGTTTTTAGGTTTTGAAATACGTCAACAGTACATCAATATGTCAAGTACTGTCACTACGAATCATAGATCACAAAAAAGAAATGGAGTCGCATTTGAATTGTAAAAAAGGAGAGTTTTTACCCGACTACGGCAAAATCAAAGGAGGGTTATGATTTTAATATGTATGTAACAGGCTATCAAATGCAAAATAAAATTCAAGTCAGAGTAGAAGTTCCAGAGATTAACGCGTTCAAACAAACAAGAAAACAAACTCTTCAGCTTTATTATTAGGACTAGCTGCACTCCAAGATTTCACCCGCATTAGTCCCAATCCCGTGGAATATCGGGATAAAAAGTATCCTATGTCCTAAAGTCTAAACCAATTTATCATCACTGTAATATTTTCAACACAATGTATTTTGTTATGAAATAAATTACTTATGATTATGACTTAACCAGGTCATGGTCTACCCTTTGCCAAATTTCAAATATTATTCCCTCAGAACTCCAAAAAAATCAAGCTTCTAAGTCAACGCAATAAAAAAATACGGCCCTTTATGTGGCATATTTTGATAATCGCAAGTAAATCAAAAACTACAGGGTACTTCCAGTTGACTTAGAAATATGAAATTTTGGCAGGAAGCAAGGTCTGACAGCACAGGTAAAGGAAAAAGTCCGAACATGATAATAATTTGTAGATTTATCACATAAAAATTTTTTTTTTGCGATTACAATCTTGCATTTGAAATTGGAGAATTGACCGTGACGTACCTATCGATGTATGGGAGAACATGTTTCTCAACTATTAAGTTAAGTTTTTTTTGGGATAAATTCATCCCAACTACGGAACCCTTCATTGTGCGTGGTCTGACACGCACGTGGCCAGTTTTTTTGTATGTTTGTTTGTTACGCTTTCATGCAAAAACGGCTGAGCGGATTTGGATAAAATTTCGCACATGGGTAGACCATGACCTGGGTATGTCCTACATAAGATACTTTTTATCCCGATATTCCCAATGGATCGAGACTTACGCGGGTGAAATCGCGGCATACAGCAAGTATTATACAGGATGTCTCAAACGTAGTGGTTCAAAGGCAAATGGGGTAAAGTAGAGGTGGCCACCCATCATTTAAAAAATTAAAGTTTCGATATTCTCAATAGTTCAGAAGATTTCACTAATTTAACCATTTTCAAGAAACTTTACATTTTCATTTGGATTTTTCGGCCCTGTGGACAACATTTTCGACGTAGCGAGTTTAAATCGTAAGTACGAAAACATAATGGGAAAATTGTTTAAAATGTTATATTTAAGATATTGTGACTATTTTTTATTGTGCTACTGTTTGTTTTTCCTTAAATAAATAAATCTGGCTTAAAGATGCCTTGATAGTGTAGGCTGGAAGATTACGTTCCTATTTACGTTTAGTGTGGCTCTGCAGCGCGTCAGATTTTATTTTTACTTATCTTTTCTAATTTTTCATTAACCTTCCTTCACAACTTATGTTGTTATTATCAAAAGCCATCATAGCCCATAATCTGCCTATAGGCATTGGGCATGGGCTTGTATCTACACTATCAAGACATCTTCCAGCCATTGAACTCGCTACGTCAAAAATTTTGTTCACAGGGTTGAAAAATCCAAATGAAAGTAAAAAGTTTCTTGAAAATGGTTAATTTTCTGAACTGTTGAGAATATCCTAACTTTTAAATTTTTAAACAATAGGTGGCCACCTCCACTTTACCCCATTTGCCTTTGGATCATTACGTTTGAGACAACCTGTATACAGGTTGGATTTTTGAGATGGGGCAATAAGGGCAACTACCATAACCGTTGTTGCTACAGGAAAACGGTCTTAGAAGACTGTCTTTAAAATTTTAAGACATTTTGATCTGCATTCACAGATTTCGAAAAAAATATTAGTCAGCAAGAAAATGGGCAGTTTTTGTTAAAATGTATGTAACAAAATTATATGTTTGCTTAGGTACAAGCAGTGTCATCTATGTTTTTCTTTATGACTTGCTTTTGACGAATAAACTGTCATGTTTCTGTCTATTACGAAAAGCTAACGTGTTTTAATAGGTTATGGGCAAATATCCAGTTTTTCGGTTTTAATACAGTGTAAAATTTGTATAAAACAGTCGAAAATTGTTGACATTTCGTGTAATATGGCCATGAACTATATTCAAAGTATTCCGAAGCTGAAGGGACGCGATAATTACGATGAGTGGAGTTTTGCAGTTGAAAATTTGTTGGTACTAGACAACCTAGTGAACTACATCAAATCGGAGCCAGAGAAAGGTTTCGAGGCAAAACCATCGGATGACGCAAAGGCCAAGGCGAAGCTAGTTTTAACCATAGACCCTGGATTGTACGTGCATATCAAGGAAACAAAAACATCTTTGGAATTATGGGGTAAACTTAAAACTATGTTCGATGACTCGGGATTTTCTAGGAAAATAACCCTACTACGACATTTAATCTCGTTACGACAAGAAAATTGCGATTCCATGACTTCATACGTCACGCAAGTGGTCGAAACGGCTCAGAGATTAAAAGGCACAGGATTTACAATCACCGAAGAATGGGTTGGTTCATTATTGCTAGCAGGTTTGCCAGAAAAATTTTCACCCATGATTATGGCCATAGAGCATTCAGGAATGAAGATTACCACTGATGCAATAAAATCAAAGTTAATTGATATGGAGGTTTCAAAAAGTGACATGGATACCAGTGGCGCTGCATTTGCTGCAAGCAGAAAGCAGAAGTTCAAAAATGACGCGATGTCATCGACAAACACCAAAGTGACAGGTGAAAAGACCGTGACTTGCTATAAGTGCAAACAAACGGGTCACTATAGAAACCAGTGTCCATTATTGCAGAAAAACAAACAATCAAATGCTTTTAGTGTGGTATTTTTGAACGGAGAATATAGTACAAACGAATGGTACGTAGATAGTGGCGCAAGTGCACATATGACGGCAAACAAGGAATGGATAAAACACGCAAATTTTACGCCATGTTTATCAGAGATTACCGTCGCGAATAATATGAAAGTGCCAGTTTTGTGTTCCGGAGACGTACAGATATCGACTGATTGTAACTACGACATCATGGTTAAAAATGTGTTATGCGTACCAAGCTTAACAACGAACTTGTTGTCAGTAAGCGAGTTAATCAAAAACGGAAACAAGGTTGTTTTTGAAGCTAATCAATGTTATATTCGCAACAACAAGAATGATTTGGTAGCCACAGCAGTGTCGACAAATGGAGTGTACAAGCTAAATATTAAAGTAGCAGATTGTATGCTGGTAGCACCTGCTGTAGCAAGTGCTGAGCTTTGGCACAGACGATTAGCACATATTAACAGCAATGATTTAAACAAAATGAAGAATGGCATTGTGGATGGATTGTTTTATCTAGATACCAGTGATATGACAAAGGCTAAATGCGTGACCTGTTGTGAAGGTAAACAGATGAGGTTACCATTTCCACATGTTGGACAAAGGAGTACAGAAACACTACAGATAATACATGCCGATGTATGTGGTCCTATGGAAACAAAGTCAATTGCTGGCGCTCAGTATTTTGTTTTGTTCATTGATGACTGTAGTCGTATGACTTTTATATACTTCCATAAGAATAAGAGTGAAGTCTTCAAGATATTCAAAATTTTCAAAGCAATGGTTGAAAATCAGCTGAATAAAAAAATAAAAATACTACGCACAGACAACGGTGGTGAGTTTTGTAATGGAGAAATGGAAAATTACTTACTCAAAGAAGGAATTATTCACCAGAAAACAAATGCATACACACCAGAACAAAACGGTGTTTGTGAACGGGCTAACAAAACAGTTGTAGAAAAAGCACGATGCTTACTTTTTGATGCTAAGCTAGAAAAGAAGTTCTGGGCTGAAGCAGCAAATACAGCAGTTTACTTAAAGAACAGGTCGGTAACTTCAAGTTTGGGAAATAAAACACCCTATGAAGCGTGGTATCAAAAGAAACCAGACTTAAGCCATATACGTGTTTTTGGTAGCTCAGTAATGGTGCACATACCGAAAGAGAAGAGATTAAAATGGGACAAGAAGGCACAAATGCACATCCTTGTAGGATTTTCAGAAACAGTGAAAGGATATCGTGTATATGACCTTAAAAAAAATATTGTAACTGTGAAGAGAGATGTCATAGTGATGGAAGAAAACACAAAAACCACAGAAAGCAATAAAGAAGAGACAACAGGATGGATACAGGATGATGTTGAAATTGAAGCACATGAACTGCCAGCAACAAATGAAGATGGCAGAGATTCAGTGGGGGAGTCTTCAATGAATGAATCTCTCCATGATTCAGATTCAAATACATCTGTATATACTGACCCATCTAGTGAAAACGATGATGACACTCCAACAACCTCAAATACAGTGACAGATATCTCAAGCAGTGAGTTACAACCAGTTACAGAACTTCCAGGACAGGTGTTTCCAGTTCTAGTCCAGAAGCCGAACAGATAGATTTCTCAGAAGCACTGAATGGACCTGAAGCCGATCAGTGGAGACAGGCTGTACGAGAGGAGCTTCAATCATTCGAGGACAATGACGCGTGGGAAATTACAGATATACCAAGTAATGGGTCAATTATGCAGAGCAAATGGGTCTTAAATAAAAAACTTGATGTGAATGACAAAGTGCGGTATCGTGCCAGACTCGTAGCTAAAGGTTTTACACAACGACGTGGCATCGATTATGAGAACACTTTTTCTCCTGTCGTTAAACATTCTACTCTGAGAATGTTGTTTGCTTTAAGTGTACAGTGGAACATGGACATTACACATCTAGATGTGACAACAGCATTTTTAAATGGACATTTAAAAGAAAATATTTATATGAGAATTCCAGAAGGTTTTGTAAATAAAAGCACTGGAAAGGTTTTGAAACTTAAAAGAGCTATTTATGCATTAAAACAGTCTTCTTTGGTTTGGTATGAAAAAGTGAAAGATTGTTTGCTTAACTTTGGTTTTAAAATAAGTAAATTTGAACCATGCTTGTTTACAAAGTTTTCTGAGAATGTTACGATTATTGTAACTGTCTATGTCGACGATTTTCTGATTTTTTCGAATTGTACTGTTGAAACTGAAAAATTGAAAACTCTTTTAAATTCTGAATTTAAGTTGAAAGATTTAGGTCCTGTTAGACGTTACTTAGGCATGCGAATTAATGTGAACAAAGAACGTAAGACCATAACAGTAGATCAACAGGAATATATAGAGCAATTATTATCAAAGTTTGAGATGTCAAATTGCAGAACTATAGATACTCCTATTGAAAGTAAATTAAACATGAAAAAGGCTGAAAATTGTGCAATAAACATTCCATATCAAAGACTGATAGGAAGCCTTATGTACTTGGCTGTCTTAACTAGGCCTGACCTATCATATTCTCTTAGTTATCTCAGTCAGTTTAACAATTGTTGTGATGAAACTCATTTTAATTATGCTAAACGAGTATTGAGATACCTACAAAAAACAAAACATTATTGTTTAACATATAATAAGGATAATGTCGAGCTGACAGGTTTTGTTGATGCAGATTGGGCTAGCGATAGTTTGGATCGAAAGTCTTATACTGGGTTCTGTTTTGTTATGAATGGTTCTGTAATTTCGTGGCAAAGTAGAAAACAGAAGACTGTCTCCTTATCCAGCACTGAGGCAGAATACGTTGCTCTTTCAGAGGCATCTAGAGAAGCTGTTTACTTAAGGAATCTGTTATATGAGATTACTGGTAGACAATGTGCAATTGAATTGAAGTGTGATAATCAAAGTGCATTAAAATTGGCGACAAGTCATCAGGCACACACACGGTCAAAACATATAGATGTTCGATTTCACTATGTTAGAGATGCAGTCAAGAATAAATTGATTAATATTAAATACATTTCAACTCAGGAAATGCCTGCAGACTTGTTAACCAAAGGTCTTTTGTCAACTAAGCATTATAAGTTCATGCATATGCTGGGAATTAAGGCTAAATAAAAGGAAAGCATTTTGTTTAGAAGCTCAACTTTATTTTGTTATGTAGGGGTGTTAAAATGTATGTAACAAAATTATATGTTTGCTTAGGTACAAGCAGTGTCATCTATGTTTTTCTTTATGACTTGCTTTTGACGAATAAACTGTCATGTTTCTGTCTATTACGAAAAGCTAACGTGTTTTAATAGTTTTCACAAAAACTTTTTTTGATGCCAATCGAACCTGTTTCTTTTATGGAACAAAAACTTAAGTGACCAACTCAGAACCAAGTCAGAAATCGCAAAAAACTTTTCCCATACGTTTTGTGTGTGGGAATGTCACTCTGTAAACAATAAATATTTTTGCTGAAAATTAAATATTTTGTATTATTTGTCTACTCCATAGTTCGCTATATGCAAAATTTCATAGACCGAGATAAATTATTGTTACTTAGCACGCGCTTTTTTCTTAGATATGTTTCTGTCTTTATCATGCACTTTTAGTATGACAGTTGTGCGACAGTGACAAGAATAATGCTTAGCCAAAGCCCATGCTAAGTAACTAACGTTTTCAAGTTCCGGTCAGTTATTTCGTTAGTTCCACTTTTTGCTACTGGTTTAGATACGTTTGTGGCAGCGCGACGATGTGGCGGCCAACCATCGAATATAGAACCGCCACTCCCCGCGTGCGGGGGCAATAAGCCACGCCCACCAAACTACTATTTATTTTCAATATAGGCCCTTAACTGTAATGTATTTAAGGTCGTGACAGTACCTAAATTTAATATTAGGATGTGTTTTGTGAATTTTAACTTTATCTTAGCTTTGTAAGGTTTTATCAGATATTCTGCGTCTTCAAGATATAAATATATTTTTACACAGATATTCTTTTAATTTGCCATGTTTTTTTTCTATTATGCCTGCTATATATTTTAAAATTGGTCTCATAAAACTTAATGGAAAATTTAATGTTTTTTTCTGTATAATATGCAATGGTAAGGCAGAATTGGGCAGAACATTTGGCTAGAAGTGGTGATGGCAGGTGGAACATAGCTTTATTGGAATGTTTGCCGAGAAACGGTAGATGAAATGTTGGCAGACCAATAGCCAGGTCGGAAGATCTGGATGAGACTCGCAATGACCAAGAAAGCATGGCACATAAAAAAGGAGGCTTATTACACAGCAGTGGGTGGAACTTGGCTGCCAATGATGATGATGAAGGCAGAATTTGATAAGGGCACATTTATTAAATAAACAACAATTATTATCATTCTGATCAAGATTTTTTTCTAAGTTCATTTTTGATAAGTAAACATGTTTATATTGTACACCTATGCTATAAATCTTCTATAAAAGTTTCTGAAATAGTTAGCTTATTACCAAGATTAAAACAACCAGTGTCGTAGTAACCATTATATCATTCAAACGAGTGTTGTAATGTTAAACTAAATTTTATTATGCAATTCCTTTGCTTTTTCGATCCCTTCCTTCCTCATCAAACAGCCACATTCTCACTACTCAATTCGTGGTATCTTTATGAATGTCATAAAAAGAACATTGTCATGCACGCGCGTTTCATTACCACAGCGCCGTAATTTAAAAAATAAATATTCCGAATAGGTACATCAGGATCTGCCAACATTTAACAAGGTGCAAACATTATGTTTTTACCTACACATACTTTGATTGTATTAGATTCTCAGCAATTAAACTTTCCATGAATTTATATAAAGTTCTTAAAACACTGTAATAGATGTAGATAAGAAGTCATGTGAAAGTATGACAGTCTGCCGATTTACGGAAGGATAGAAGCCGATACACAAGTAATCGTAAGTGGCTCAACTATTGCTGACATGACCGATAAAGATAATCATCTTGACTTTTGATAAACGACTATTTCGAGTGCGAGACTCAGTACTTTTAGTACTCAGTCATTTCAACACTGCAGTGAACACTACACGTTCACCAAAATGACGGTCGAACAACAAGATGAACCTAAAAGCAGAGTGTATCGTAGAAAAACCAAAAAGTGTCTCCAAAAAATGTGCAGCATGGATGTTTTGAAGAAAAGACTGCCCGTCATTGAATGGCTTCCGAAATATAAATCCGAATACTTCATTCAAGATATCATAGCTGGCATCACAGTGGGACTTACAGCTATACCT
This sequence comes from Agrochola lychnidis, assembly GCA_963680765.1. NCBI lineage: Eukaryota > Metazoa > Arthropoda > Insecta > Lepidoptera > Noctuidae > Agrochola > Agrochola lychnidis. The sequence continues at coordinate 3,977,313 of OY796863.1, read as the reverse complement.
CAAGGTATTGCATACGCCGTCATTGCTGGCCTACCGCCTGAGTATGGACTGTACGCATCCCTGACCTCTGGAATCATATATGTGATCTTTGGAAGCTGCTACAATGTCACCGTTGGACCCACTGCTATTCTCGCCGCCATGACCGCGAAGTACGTTGCCGATTACTCTGCTGACTTCGCCATCCTCACTGCCTTCTTATCAGGAGTATTCATATTTCTCATGGGTATTCTCAATCTTGGCTTTCTAGTTGAATTCATATCGATGCCAGTGATAACTGGATTTACAAGTGCTGCTGCATTACAAATTGCCGCAGCACAACTGAAATCATTCTTTGGATTATCAGGCTCTTCAGGAAACTACTTTTTAGAGTCCTTTCAGAACTTTTTCACCAATATTACCACGGCCAGACTTTGGGAAGCTGTGCTCAGTTCAGGGACTATACTTATGCTGATATTGTTGAAGAAGATGGGACAAGGTTGCAAACGAACAGATGGATTTGTAAAACAAATGAGATGGTTTATATCTTTATCAAGAAATGCTGTTGTCGTTGTTATAGGAATGATTATTGCTTACGGCTTTAAAGCAACCTTTGGCACGGAACCATTGTTAATAATTGGTGACATTGGCAGCGGACTACCAACGTTTGGTATGCCACCATTCAGCACAGTAGTTGGCAATCAAACTTATAATTTCATAGATATGTTCGAAGTATTAGGAGTGCAAGCAGTTGTGATACCTTTTGTGGCGATTATAGAAACAGTGGCTATTGCTAAAGCTTTCGCTGATGGTGGTAGGATAGACGCTACTCAAGAAATGATCGCAGTTGGGCTTTGTAACATTATTGGATCATTTGGACAAAGCATGCCGATCACTGGATCCTTCACAAGAACAGCACTGAACCATGTTTCAGGTGTAAAAACTCCTGCTGGGGGGATCACTAAGGTGTTACTTCTTTTTGTTGCTCTAACGTTTTTGACTTCGACGTTCTATTACATACCAAAGGCATCCTTAGCTGGTCTCATTATAACTGCTATGTTCTCAATGATCGATTACAGCATGTTTGCGACTTTGTGGAGGAATAGTATAAAGGAGTTGTTATTGTGTTTAGTGACTATGGTTGTTTGTTTATTAGCGGGATTAGAATATGGAATCATAACTGGAATTGTGTTAGAAGCCTTATTTTTATTGTATAATGTAGCAAGACCTACTGTGGAAGTAAATAAAGTGAAGTGTGAGAAAGGAGATCTTATGGTGGTCACTTTGTGTGAGAATGTGGCTTACTGTGCTGCGGAGCATGTTCGTCAGCGAGTAATGAGAGCTACTTCTCATAGTAATACTGAAATACCAGTAGTCATAGATGGTGTTAGTTTAAAGAAGCTTGATTTTACATCCGCATTTAACATAATGTCTATAATAAAAGATTTAGATAAGACGCATCAAATCGTGCTTTTGAATTTTAATGTGGATTTGAAGAAGTTGTGTTTGAATATTGATTCAAGGTTTGAAACAAAGTTTTTATATGCAGCAAGCCCTACAGAGCTGACAGATATTTTTCCTAAAGATGTTTGAGACATTAAAGCTTATTAGTGGGCACTGTGTCCAAAAGCTGCCTAGTAACTCGAGGGTAGAAAATGTGGTTTTAGAGATGGTATAAATATTATCAATAGTGATGATTTTTTTAACTTTATGTAAGTCTTAAGTATTACCTCTAAATTGAATAATCCTCAAGGTATTTTGAATATAGGAAATATGTTTTGGCGATTAAAGGTCATTATTAAACCGTGGATTGTGATAAGATAAAATGTTGAGATGTTTTATCACACCATTGTTTTTCTTTGTGAAACTTGTGACGTGACAATGTGTGTAATTTTATCTTCAAGTGGTACATACTTTGTACCGTTATTATGATGATAAAAATGTCGGAATATCCGAAGTAAAAGTGGATAGTGTGATGTGTAAAGGATAAATCTGTAAGTACTGTCACAAGCATAAATACCATATAGTTATGCAAACTTCAAAAGCGTTTTTCTCGTGAAATAAAAATTAGAACTTTGAGAAAAGACCTATTTCGCTATAGTATGGTCTCGACAATATTATGTTCGTAACACCATGAAATATTTATCAATACTTTATGAGACAATCACTTTTGAAAATTGCTTAACTGTGAGGTATTTATGGTCGGGACAGTACCTAGATATAATATTAGGGTGCTTTGTGAATTTCAACTTAATCCTAGCTTTGTAAGGTTTTATCAGATATTCTGCGTCTTTACGATATAAATATTTTTTACATGGATATTGTTTTAATTTGCCATGTCTTTTTTTTCTTTTATACCTATTAAATTTTTTTAAATTGGTCTCATAAAACTTAATGGAAAAACTAAGTTGTTTTTCTGCAAAATATGAAATGAGTAAGGCAGAATTTTTGCAGAATTTGGAGACTCTCTGAGAGATGGAGATCCGGTGCGAGGTGATCCGGCAGAGAACTAAAGTTATCGACATAGCTCACAGAATAAGCAAGCTGAAGTGGCAGTGGGCCGGCCATATCAGCCGTAGAACCGATGATCGTTGGAGTACACGTGAGTGGAGACGGCAAATCGGCAAACGTAAGGTAGGACGCCTTTAGACTAGGTGGAGCGACGATCTCCGCAGGATGGCTGGTAGCAGCTTGATGAGAGTTGCCGAGAATCGAGCTGAATGGCGTGCAATTGGAGAGGGCTTTGTCCAGCAGTGAACTGCTATAGGCTGATGACGATGAAGGCAGAATTGGGCAGGACACTTGGCTAGACGTGGTGATGGTAGGTGGAGCAGAAGCCTTAATGGAATGTTTGCCGAAAAACGGTAGAAGAAATGAGGGCAGAACAATAGCCAGGTGGGTGGAAGACCTGGATAAGACTCGCAATGACCAGGAAAGCATGGCACATAAGGGAGGAGGCTTATGCACAGCAGTGGGTAGAACAAGGCTGCCAATGATGATGATGAAGGCAGAATTTGATAAGGGCACATTTTTGATGTGAAACATCTATAGCGGCGGGTTAGACCGAATTTTGGCATGGTGACGCATTGCCACGCCAACAGCCAACACGCCAACAGTTGCCATCTTTATTTCCTGTCGCAAAACTATTATTTTATGCATATTACCTGTACATAATAATTTCGATGTTTTTTTTATAATTTGAGAAAAGTTTTACAAATTAGATGATAATGATGATGACGATGGCGATGACAATGGTCGAAGTCAAAGTTAATTTCGATGTTTCATATCTGCTAGGCGACACGCGACGGCAATAAAAAAAAAAACAATTTTTATCGTTCCGATCAGGATTTTTTCTATTTTTTTTTTTGATATATGTAAACATGATTACTTTCTTACTTTGTAAGTATGCAATTTCTATAGGATGTCATGACGCATTCGCTATTATTGTTACATAATCAGCCTATAATGTTCCCACTGCTGTGACACAGGCCTCCTCTTTGTGAGAGGGAGTGGGCCGTAATCCACCACTCGGGCCCAGTGCTTGTTCGTGGATGTCACATGTCTTTGAATTTCTAGTTCTAGGACATGCCGATTTCCTCACGATGTTTTTCTTCAATGTTTTGAGAGCAGTGGTGATAAATAAAATATACAAAGTAAAGTGCGTGCCTGGTTTCGAACTCACGACCGTATCGTAACCACTGGGCCACCACTGCTCAACTATAGTTGATCATATCACAAAACACATAAGATAAGGCCGCCCATTGTATATTTTGTAGTGTTTTTTTTTTTTTTGTTGTGTATTTTTGTGGTGTACAATAAAGTATATATAAGTAAATAAATAAAACACTAAACATAGGTGGCCAGTTTTATGGAGAAGGAAGGCCTCTTTATGATGAATTCCTTCTTCAGAAAACGTGAGCACAGAAAGTGGACCTGGCAGAGCCCTGATGGTGCAACAAAAAATGAGATTGACTTCATTATGTCGACGAAGAGGCAAGTATTCAATGATGTCTCTGTGATCAACGCGGTGAAAACCGGAAGTGATCACCGTATGGTAAGAGGCACATTGAACTTGAATATCAAGCTGGAAAGATCTCGACTGATGAAGTCTACGCTCCGCCCAGCACCGATCCAAGTCCAAAACCCCGAGAGCTTTCAGCTCGAACTTCAGAATCGTTTCGAGTGCCTAGGGAGCTTCGTGGACGATTATAGCGATGGGTTCGTGGAAACTGTCCATACGGTCGGGTCCAAGTTTTTCAAGACCCGTCGTACAAATCGAAACAAGAGGCTCTCTGATGCTACTTTACAGCTCATGGAGGAGAGGCGCGAGATGATTCTGCAGTCTTCAGACGATGCGCTTAAATACCGGCGGCTCAATAGACAGATCTCTAAGTCCTTGAAAAGCGACCTTCGACTCTATAATACGAACCGTATTAAGGACGCAATAGAGCAGAATAAGGGCTCCAAGGTATTTGCTAGAGATCTGTCTATTGGACAGAGTCAGCTTGCGAAACTGAAGACCAATAATGGCAGAGTCGTATCCGCCAAACCTGAGCTGTTGAGAGAAATCGAGAGTTTCTATGGACAGTTATACACGTCAACCAGTAACCCCGTTACGAATCTAGCAAACGACCCAAGAGCTAGATTGACCCGACACTATACCGAAGACATCCCGGACGTCAGCTTGTACGAGATTAGGATGGCTCTGAAGCAACTTAAAAACAACAAGGCGCCGGGTGATGACGGAATTACGGCTGAACTCCTGAAGGCCGGGGGAAAACCTGTTCTTAAGGCCCTCCAGAAGCTTTTCGATTCCGTCATACTCGAGGGTCAAACGCCACAGGCATGGAACAGAGGTGTGGTGGTACTCTTCTTTAAAAAGGGCGACAATGCCCTGCTTAAGAATTATAGGCCCATCACACTTCTGAGCCATGTCTACAAGCTGTTTTCAAGAGTTATCACGAACCGTCTCGCGCGCAGGTTTGACGACTTCCAGCCTCCCGAACAAGCCGGATTCCGTAAAGGCTTTAGCACCGTAGACCACATACATACGCTGCGGCAGGTTATACAGAAGACCGAAGAGTATAACCAGCCTCTCTGCTTAGCGTTTGTGGACTACGAGAAAGCCTTCGATTCGATCGAGACATGGGCTGTGCTGCAGTCTCTTCAACGGTGCCAGATCGACTATCGGTACATCGAGGTGCTAAAGTGTTTGTACAAAAACGCCACTATGTCAGTTCGACTCCAGGACCAGACCTCGAAACCTATCCTTCTGCAGCGAGGTGTGAGACAGGGAGACGTTATCTCTCCGAAACTGTTCACCGCTGCACTGGAGGATGTCTTCAAGGTTCTGGATTGGAAAGGGCTAGGCATCAACATCAATGGCGAGTATATCACTAACCTTCGGTTTGCCGACGACATAGTTGTCATGGCTGAGACCATGGAGAAACTCAGTACAATGCTCGATGACCTCAGTAGAGCCTCCGAAAGAGTGGGTCTTAAAATGAACATGGACAAGACAAAAGTCATGTCAAATGCCCATGTGACACCCACTCCCATGAAGATCGGAGACGCTACGCTCGAAGTTGTGGACGAGTATGTTTACCTAGGACAAATTGTCCAGCTAGGTAGGTCCAACTTCGAGAAAGAGGTCAATCGTCGAATCCGACTCGGCTGGGCAGCGTTCGGGAAGCTACGCAATATCTTTTCGTCCCACATACCACAGTGTCTCAAGACGAAAGTCTTTGACCAGTGCGTGTTGCCAGTGATGACCTATGGTACTGAAACGTGGTCGCTCACAATGGGCCTTATCAGAAGGCTAAAAGTCACCCAAAGGGCAATGGAGAGGGCTATGCTTGGAGTTTCCCTACGTGATCGAATCAGAAATGAAGAGATCCGCAGGAGAACCAAGGTAACCGACATAGCCCGAAGAATTGCCAAACTTAAGTGGCAATGGGCAGGGCACATTGCTCGCAGAACGGATGGCCGATGGGGTCGAAAGGTTCTGGAGTGGCGACCACGTACCGGAAGACGTAGCGTTGGAAGGCCTCCCACAAGATGGACCGATGACCTTGTGAAGGCCGCAGGAATCCGCTGGATGCGGAAAGCACAGAATCGGTCGAAGTGGCGGTGCTTGGGGGAGGCCTATGTCCAGCAGTGGACGTCTTTCGGCTGAAATGATGATGATGAAACATAGGTTAGTTACCTATCAGCTTGTAGGAATGTATTTTTAGATAACTGCATGTAATGCAATCATTATCTGTAGTGTTGTCCATATCACCCAGACAGTTTGACAGATGGATATCTAATGGATCAATAGTTTAAGACAAGTTTTAGATAAAGTAGGAGGGATAATAATAGGGAGTTTAGATGTACTGAGAACTGTAAATTTTCTTTTGTTTTTATAATAGCTATATCTTGCATTATAGTCATACATGTATATAATTTTATATTATCAGGAAGCCTCCTTCGTTTGCTGATTATAGTAATTGGCTGAGTAATTCCCTCACAAATCATGTATATGTTTGGTTTCACAATCCATCGACGACTCACTATGCATTACATTTTACCATTTAAAACGACTTTTGTCCCACCCAGTAATAACGAAAATATATCATAATAATCGTCATTTTTAAGTGTTGCCAAAGTATAACAATGCATTCAGTTGCCATAGTGAAAATACATTTAGAAGTTTCTTATCCTACTAATATTACAAAGGCGAAAGTTTGTGAGTGTGTGTGTATGTTTGTCTCTTCTTCACGCTCAAACAGCTGGACAGATTTGGATGAAATTTGGCACACAGATAGTTTATAACCTGGATTAACACATATGATACTTTTTATACCGACATTCCCACGGGATCGAGACTTATGCGGGTGAAACCGCGGGGCGCAGCTAGTAATAATAATAATTTGTACTTTGACAGTGTTGCCACAGTGGATATTATAAATCGATATTAAAATAATCCATTTTATAATTAAATCAAAGAAATCATGACACTTGCGCTCAATTTTCTTTAAAATTTAGATTTTCGGCATTTTCCAGTTGCCGTAACTGAAAAGTTTTGAACCTAATTACTCTCCCAAATTAACAAATGAATCTGCCTTTATTATGGTGCCTGTTTCTAGCACGGCGGGCTGTGCTGGTGCCGCTGCTGCGGCTGCTGAGACCCTCAAGCGGCGCAAATACTGTAACCTTAAGGGTAACTACAGTTTTAAGCCGTTTGCGGTCGAATCATGGGGCCCGAGTGCGCGTCTCCTTTTTAAGAAAATTTCTCGTTTACTTGTCGACACCTCACGTGACCAGAGGGCTGGCTCGTTCTTTAGCCAAAGAATTAGCATTGCTATTTAACGTGGCAATGCTGCTAGTCTTCTGGGCACGTTTCTGGATGACAGCGATGTGGACGAATACTTCGACGCCTAAGTATCGTTTTGTTTTTTATTTTTATTTATACAGATAGTTAGTTAGTCTTTTAATTTAGTACCTAGTGTAAATAGTTAGTTCAACTAACTACTAGTGGCTGTTATAAAACCTTATAAATTAATAATATCTCTGTTAAAATAAACATACCCATTTATAATTGTATTTTCTTAAACAAGACACAAAGGCCAAAGTCCCTTAAAATTCAATATAATAAAGTACTCGCTTTTGAGAAAACGCTGCTCGGTCGTTTTAAATTTGTTATTTTGGACGTGAACCAATTGTAAAGAGTATAGAGAGAGGATACGAGATCACTTTTATTCATTGGCGAAGTACAGTCGAGCTGGAAATTTTAATATGGATTTAAAAAAGTCATATACATTTAAAAACGGGCATATACATTTAAAAAATATACATTTAAATACGGATACGAAAATTGTTGTAGGTACCCAATAAATTGGAGTTCTCGGTAATATAGCTGAAATATGTTTCGGATATTGGCTTTAAAATGCCAGAATTTCCGTAGGAAAATACGTTTTCCAATTTTCCCGCAAGCTTGTGGTTGTGTGTTTGTATTTTTGCTTTTACCAATGTGGGTAATTTAAGTAAAAATGCTGTTTTCATATTGGTATAATCACGTTTTACAATAGAACATTTTTGTTGTAGTCAAAGAGCGGCTTATCACTCTTGGCGATTGTCGTTGAAAATCTTAGAAGAAACAATATTCTTATATCCATAAAAAGTATATTTAGATAAAACGCGCCAAAATGCTACAAAATTATATGAAACATATTCAGTCTATCCAATTTAACGAAATATTCTCAGTTTTCTCACTTGAATATGGTTATGGAGAACACACACACATGCACATGGACTTTTGCCATTTATTTTATCGACTGTACTTTTCAGCGTAGCCTTGACTTTGCCAAAAATCAGTGTCTAGACTAGCAAACGACTCCAAGTATAAATTATTTAAATTATATGAATATTAAGCAAAGATACGAACGTGTTTTGTATGTAAAATGATTTATGGAATGGAAATGGCGGATGCAGTTTCGCTTCAAAAGGCTCTGTCGACTTTATTTTTCCATCTTAGTTTTGGGAAAGTACCAACTATTAATTTTAGCAGTAATGCTAGTTTACCATTCGTTGGTGATGTAAAGGAATGTTAAAAAAAAACGTGTGCGGTGTATGTATGATTTTAAACAAAAACAATTTTTTTCAGCCGTCCTCTTGGATTTACATTTTGACCTCATATTCGCTTTAGCACCCTTGAAAACTATGAAAAAGATACCCATGACAAAAAAATTAAAAGTGTTCGCGGCCGCCATCTTGGATTTACATTTAGACCCCACTAAACCATGAAAATAATACCCATGATGAAAAACTCGAAAATTTTCAGAGTGCCATCTTGGATTTTCATTTTGACAAAGTTCACACTTTCTCTCTCGGCATGCAGTATACTCGGACCGATGTGTACAATTTTATCCCACGACACTGTACGTAAGCACTTTACTCTTTTCTTTTGTTTTTTCTTCCGGCGTTCTCTCTCTCTTTCTTTCACTTTGAATTAGAAGAAGACAGTTGCAAGTATTAACACTTTTTAGCGTGACGATTGGGAAACAAGCCGCGATATAGGAATATGACTCAATCTAATAACAGCTTTCACCAGCAAATAAATCATAATGAGTCATAATTGTAATGATACACCATTTCAATAGTAATATTTCTGTATTTATAATCTTGCACACATACAAACTTGGTACACTTTTAACAAATTATTTAATCTCCCTATAACATTGAAAAGAAAACTCATCGACATGTGCATTCTGCCCGTCCTAACCTATGGTGCACAAAGTTGGTCACTTACTGAACAACAGAAGTCCAAACTCAAGATTTGCCAGCGGGCAATGGAGCGCAGCATAATAGGTGTCAAACGAACGGACCGCGTTAGAAACACCATCCTGCGCTCCATAACTCAAGTGGCGGATGTTGGAGAAAAAACAGCCAGGCTGAAGTGGGAGTGGGCCGGCCACGTCGCACGAATGCACCCGGAGAGATGGGCAAAGATCGTCACTCACTGGACGCCTGAAGGAGGACAACGCCGTCGAGGTAGACCGCGGCGAAGGTGGTGTGACGATCTAGTTATGTATGTGGGGCCAACATGGCCTGAAATCACACAAAGCAGAGAGGTTTGGAAGGAAATAGGGGAGGCCTTTGCCCAGCAGTGGGACACAATATAGGCTCACAAAAAATAAATAAATTAGACACTTAATATAATAACGTTATAGACTTTAGACTTATTGAAGACTTTAGGTTTCTGGCTCAAATCGAACTGATCTAAAAGCTAAGTGACACTCCAACCATCATGTTTCCAATTCCGTTTCGTTAAAAACCAGTACTTTTACGGAACTGTCAAATGAGATACTTTTAAACTTCATGATTACACTGATACAAAAATCATTTGAGGCAAATCACATACTATATGTTATAATTATCCCATCATCTGTTACGACGCCTCATTAAGGTGGATAACAATTAAAATTCTATTGTGTCTCGTTAGTGACAGTTGAAAGGTTATTACGTAACCAGTACATGTAATAATTAGCCAATATGTCAAAACGTCAAGCAAATATTTTATGACAGCAACGCGCACAGATAAGTCTACGGCGCGTGAGTCGCCGACGGATTTGTTATTTCACTATATGCTGCACCGGTTGACGTCATCACGTCAGCGCCGGCTATCGCTGAAAACCAGCGCTGAGGCTCTGTCTCGCATGGGGTCGCAGCTTTATGCTGAGCGATGGCCGTTTTGCGTGGATGTGACGCATATTTTCCCCAAATTGTGATTTACGTGTTTTTTTTATTTCTTTGCGTCATGTTTACCGCAAATAAACGAATTTTCTTTCTTCTTCTTTCTATACTTTTAATTTTATATTTAGTATTTAAAATCATTGAATCTAATTAATATTTGGAAATCATGACATAACTATTTGAGAAATTAAACAATCATACCTATTTCAAATTCTAAATTCACCAAATAATTTATATCCCTCCATATTCGTTTGTCGTTTGTGGGTAACTCAAAGCGCATTTAACTGAAATCAAACGCGATTTCCAATTAACTATTGTATACCAAAACATTCCACTTTGACGTTTGGTCAAAGTAACTTCAAACGCTCCCCACTGTACCTACGTCACACAAGTGTCAAATGTGAAAAGCGGTGCAAATGGTCATAGACGATGTAATAATAATTCGAATAGATGCGTTAATTAAATTAACCCCCCTTACATTTTTTACTTTTATTTATTTTTATTATTTGTTGTTATAGCGGCAATAGAAATACACAATCTGTGTAAATTTCAAATATCTACCTATTACGGTGCATGAGATTTAGCCCGCTGTCAGACAGACGTGTGTGTGTGTAGTGTGTGTGTGTGAGGGTGTGGGGGTGTGTGTGTGCGGCTTACGAGTTCTAAGTTGTAGGTTCGATCCAAGGCAAGCACTTTACTTTGTGTAATTTATTTCATCACTACTGGTCCCAAAACGGTGAAAAAGGAAAATATCGTGAGGAAATTGGCACGTCAGAACCAAAAGATCGATGTGTCATCCAGCAACACACACTGAGCTTCATGGTGGATTATATAACAAGCAATAAGCCTGCGGCGCTTAAGTCGCCGACATTGTATAAACATTTAGGACTAAGTAATGTATTTATTTTATTTTTCACTATATGCTGCACCGGTTGAAGTCATCACGTCAGCGCCGGCTGTCGCTGAAAACCAGCACTGGGGCTCTGTCTCGCATGGGGTCGCAGCATTATGCTGAGCAATGGCTGTTTTGCGTGGATGTGACGCATATTTTCCCTCAATTTGTTATTTACGTGTTTTTTTATCTTTCTTTGCGTCATATTTACCGCAAATAAACGAATTTTCTTTCTTTCTTTCCCATATAGAGAAGCCTGTGTCCCAGCAGTGTTAACTTGCTTATGAACCTACTTATGGGTGACAGAGACGCCCTCTGAACTTTCTCTAAAAATCCATCGCCATATTAATGCCGCGAAGTAAGTGTTGTGTACATGGGTGTCGCCTCTATACGCTTTCATTACTCTATGACGCAGTGAATACGGTGGAAGCAGTGAACAAGGTGAACAAAAGAGGGGCGGCGCCGCGCGACTCGCTTGTTTATCGGCAACGCGTCAATCAACGCTTCCTGTAATCGGAATGAGATGTTGGAAACTGTGGAGCGAATGTTGAACATGCTGAAAGTGGATTCATTTGTTTTCTCTTGGTGGAACGTGAATGTAGTCGATTTATTTGAATCGATACTCGCACTTTTAGTCGCCATGCACTTTTATTTCTCTGCCTCTTTTTGAAGTGAAAACTTCTTCAAGCGCGTTGGGCATTTTTGAGATGGGAAAAAACAATTGAATTCGCAACATCGTTACCGACACCTCACTTTTGTAAACACGATTGTGCTTTTTATTTACATCACGTTTCGGATCAATGTTCTATGCAAGTATTTTTACTTTAAAGGTTTTGGAAGTTTTATTTTTTTTGTAAACGCAATTGTGGTCTATATTCAGATAAAGTTACGGACCAATGTTCTATACAAGTATTTTTCTTCCACCAAGGCGATCTTGTTCAAGTTTTCACTTCTGTCAGCACTCCCGGAGTGCCACTGTTTTTTTTTACGTTAAAACATGTTGGATATAATTATGTTTTGAGTTCCATGCAGCTATAGGTAACAGTGCTGGCACAATTTTCTCATTAATAGAAAGAAAGAAAGAAAAAGTATTTATTGAGACTCGCACAGGAAATCACAAATTAATAACTAAACACCTTCAATAAGAACATTAATAAAAATAATAAAAAAAACAATTAAAAAACAAAGTAAAATTAAAATAAAAGCAGAAGGTCCTGTACGAGGCCAAAAGGCTCTTATCTCAGCATGATGCTGCGACAATTAAAAATAAATAAATATCGCAGCGCTGGTATTCTGATAGGGCCCGCAGTGATGTCACGGATAGATAGATACAGAAAATAAATATATAATAAAATAAAATAGATATGTGAAACACAAAAGAATAAAATATAAGTAGTCCGCGTGTCTGTACCCGACGTAACATCAGTTACTTGTCTATGCCTTTAGTATCTGTCACAGAGCATGTATCTGTGGCAGTCTAGCTAGGCATTGAGACAAGTAAAGGGACGCAGACGCCGACACCGGCAAAAAAAACTTATTTATAAACATTACGGCATACTTAGGGAATTGTATGAATGCTACTATAGTACAGTGTTTATTATAATGAAAAGTGTTTTGTGGTAATCAGTTAACGGCAATTGGAGAAATACAGATAAACTAATGTTATGAGTGATTGAGTGGTTTATGAATTTCAAAATTCACCTATGACAAACAATGTTATGAAAAATAAAACAAAATGCGAAATAACTGCTGTGTCTCAGTTAACCACAGAGCATAATCGTTGCCAAACATTCGCCACCATCGACAGACGCGTGCATATCAAGGGTAAGTTTAATATGTGGTATCCTTTTGAAGCTGAAGTAAGTATAGTTTGAATTTAATTCTGAAAGTACCAACTGTCTTTATAGCACGAAAAGGAGGTGGCAGGTCGTTCCAACAACGAGAGGCAGCGAATTTGAAACTACCACGGAAAGCAGCAGTTCTGTGCGATGAGGCCAACATGAGGTACGAAGATGCTCTGGTTTTAATTTTGTTCACATCGCGCGACCAAGAGAGTTTCCTGTATAAATAGTCTGGTTTCTTTGTGAGAATTGTGCCGAAGAGTAGGGTAGCCAGGTGAAGCTTTCTGCGCGCTGACATTCTCATCAAATTACCCTTATTTAAAAAGGGAGTGATGTGGGATCGTGGTGGGACATTGTAGCAGAATCTTGCACAAGCATTCTGCACCCGCTGGATAAGTTTTTCGCTTCTACCGAGAATGCAGGCCCCATACACAGTGTCAGCATAGTTCAGCTTGGATAGAACAAGTGACTCACACAGCATGACACGCATATCCACACTTATGTAAGGACGAACACGATATAAGAGCTTGAGTCGGTAGAAGCAGTTACGCACGGCCTCCAATATGTGAGTTTCGAAATGCAGCTGCTCATCAAAAACTACCCCAAGGTTACGAGCCTCCAGAACCCTCTCCACATCACAACTATCAATCCTGAGGTCCAGGTTGCAAGTAAGCATTTTGTTCAGGAAATCCCTAGATCCCATCACAAGGTACTTGGACTTACTTGGGTTCAGGACCAAAGAGTTTCTTCTGGACCACGCCGAGATTCTGTCCAAATCTTCATTAACTCTGTTTACAGTTTCAGCAGCATCCTGGGAGCGGAAGGAGAGGTACAACTGCAGATCGTCGGCATATAGATGGAACTTGGTATTGATCAGACAATTGGTGATGTCAGCACTGTACAGAATGAAGAGAACCGGGCCTAAGATCGATCCCTGCGGTACGCCTCTGTCCACGTGCCTCGGACCAGAGGACATGGTGTCTCCGCTATCGCCTGTCACCTGGACAAACTGAGAACGATTACTGAGGTAACTTCCAAACCATTTAACTGTTTCTACGTCACACCCATAGTAAGACAGCTTGGAGAGAAGAAGTGACGTATTAATGGAGTCGAAAGCACGTGAAAAATCCAGTAGGACAAGCAGAGTTCCCATACCCTGGTCTCTGGCTTCCAGAATATTACCAACTACATCCAGGAGAGCTGTCGCTGAACTGTGGGCCCTACGAAATCCGGATTGAGCCATCGGCAAAATGTTATGGTGCTCAAGATATGCCCTGAATTGTTCAGAGACAACTCTTTCAAGAATCTTGGACAGACATGGCAGTAGACTTATCGGACGGAGGTCTTTCACGCTAGTGGGGTTAGGTACTTTTGGTATTGGTCTAACTATTACCATTTTCCACAGATCAGGGAAAGAAGAGGTGACTATGGATCTGTTGATGATAGCTGTGATAACTGCAAGTGTTCGAGGAAGTGTCAACATCAGCATCTCCAGAGAAATATGGTCAGAGCCCTGCGCATTGGACTTAAGACTGCGCAAGATTCTCAGCACCACATCCTGCTGGACCGGCTCAAGCCGGAAGTGACCGTTACTGTGTCTATGGTGCTCAAAATAAGTTAGATCTTCCGTAGTGACCTTACCACCGCCTGGTACATCCAAAAAGTGTTGGTTTATAGATTCTGGGTTGTTACAGAAATGTGGCAAACTATGCTCTGGTCTCTTTGAGGTGGCTATAGTTGATTTGATATGGCTCCATAACTTCTTAGGTTGTTTAATATTAGTATTAATATATGTTTTAAAATATGCACATTTCTCACTATCAAAAGCAGCTCTAACAAGGTATTTAAACTCTTTGTATGATTTAGTATGATGTTCGGATTTTGTAGCTTTGGACTTTACGTGACACTTGTCACGCAGCCTCATCATTTCCCTGACAGTGTCAGTTATCCAGGGATAAGATTTCTCTTTTATTAAGATTTTTTTAAGGGGAGCATGCAAATCAAATAATGTCAAAATATATTGATTAACCTTTTAAGTACTGCAAAAAAAGCGTGCGACCATCCGTCAAGGACAAACACGTGCGGCTTATCGCGATGTAATCTGACACGCGTTGACCTCTCACACAAAAACTGCTATAGCTTCGTTTCTATTGCGTCATTTTACAATCTGTAAACAGATTCGAGTGTTTGAACAACGGGGGCCACTTATGATAATATCCATAACACTCATACGTTTAGTTATTATTGTAAACATCCTATTGAAAATAGAGAACTGGCCGTAAGCCGACTTGTTAATGTATTATGTTAGTTTCTGGCAAAAGTAATGAATTGATTTACGCAAAATTTTGGTAATAATATCATGAATACACAAGTAATCCAATTAGATTTTTTTCTTATTAGTCTTACATACAATATTTCCATAATATTCTAACTCAAAGTTCATAGTGCGCGGTGCTGTCATTTTGAATCGCGTAGTCCAATTCGTGATATTGGAAAAGATCATACGAGTTATAATGAGCATTATATCATGTATTAAATCTTTCTAGAATATTACCTATACCTTCTTCGACTAATTGTTATCCATGAATCGTAAAAATATGATACGATAATTGGTAAAATACCAAGATGACCTTGACGGGTCATTTTATCCGGAAATTTATCTAGTCTAGTTAGAATCTTATTTGAAAGTAAACAAGAATGAAGTGTTTTATCAATTTCTGTACACACATTCCTTATTTATAACCCTTTTGATTAATTCATTAATGGTTACAAAACAAATCTAGTATTATTTCATAAAAATTCGGCATGATAATTTGACCCGTTTTACCTACACATCAAAATGCTTCGAAAAATCTTTGAAAAATGGATAAAAATGAATGAATACGCTTCGAATGCATGAAATAATTAATTAGAATTAGTTTTTGCATAGATAATTACCATTTATAGACACAAATTCATCGAAAAACAGTCAACAATAATATATTTATATGGCAAATGTGTAAGGCGAAATAACCTGAAAATTGATTGGCTCGAAAATCATTTTTACTATATTGTTTTACGCAAACGATTAGCCAAAAACTTGCACAAGCCACTATTGTTTCATTATTCATGTACTTACCTAAGTTTCAAACGAAAAATCCATCACAATAACTCACAATAAATAAAACAACAACACTAAGTCACGACAATAAACCACAGAATATCAATGTAAAAAAGGGCGCCTTCGCATTTTTTTTTTATAGTGTTGGGCACGAAGTTTTTAGTAACTTTTATCGTCTATGGCTTACAAATATTCTTGCCAGTGTAGGAAAAATATTAGCAATCGACTAAGTTCCGTACTTTACGCAAAAATAATATTTTAATGGTGTAGCCACTTGGCAACGCGCGCTGTCGCCCGGAGGCGTCACCGGTCCTAAACGGTTGCGCGCGAAACCGACCCCTCCGGGCGACAGCAGTCCTTAAAAGGTTAAACATTGCCACCATGGAATCCACATCCTCCAGACTTTCAATATGTTCCCAGTCCATTCTATTTAAGTCATCATTAAAAAGTGCGGGAAGGATATCTTTAAGAGGCCTAAAAGTAATCCAGTGAGGGGATGGTTTCTCTAACTTAAAATTTAGTTCAACAGATATAACTGCATGGTGACCGAGCTCCGGTATGTGTGACACAGAGACCCCACACACACGGGCATCAGTGCACACAACATCAATTAAAGTTTCGCTATTATCAGTAAAATGGGTTGGCTCAGCAATGATTTGTCTAAGCTTACAGCAGTGAATAAAATTTTTCAGTAGCTTAGATTTGTTGTCAGTTTGGTTTAAGAGATTAATGTTGAAGTCACCAAGTAAAACAACCTTGTCCGCGTTAGCAAAAGAGGATAGAGAATCAGTAACCGCATCCAGGAAGACATTGACATCAAGCCACGGCGGCCTGTATGCAGTGCCGATGATCACTGAATGCGAGTTAATATTAAGCTTGAGCCACATTTGCTCGACCTGCGGCGCCGGCGGGTACGGCACGGCGCGCACGCGCACCCCGCGGCGCACGTAGAAGCCCACGCCTCCCCCGCGCCCGCCGCGCACGGTGCGCGCGCGCGGCTCGTGCCGCAGTCGGTAGCCCGGTACTGTCGGTGCACGACCCTCCTCTCCCTGTCTGAGCCAGGTCTCATTTATTGCCAAGATGTCTACAGAGAGGCTCTCCATAGCGACAAGGAACTCCTCATGGCGCGTACCAAGTGACCCCGCATTAAATAGTCCAACTTTTAGATTTTTTGTCTTATTCATTTTTTGTAAATAGTGGAAAATATAATAGTAGTGTATAGAATAGTAGTAGTATGTTCAATGTAGATAGTATCGTAAGTAGTATGTAGTGTAGAGTTTTGCTTAATAATAGGAGATATAAATATACCGAAATACATAGTGTTAGGTGTAATTCGTAATAATAAAAGGGAACTATTGTAAATAATTGCAGAGATATACATGGACAGCCAAAGTGTTATATTATATAAAGTCTGTAAGAATAAATATGTCATAATGAATGTTGATGGCATGAAAATAGTGAGCGGAAGTGTGATACTTATAAAATGTACATATGTAGTCACCGGTCGAGCAGCTGAGCCATTAGAAGAAACCAGAGTATACTGAGACAAGAAAATTGCTGGCCTCGCACGAGACAAACTAAAACACTTAATTATAAACAAAACAGATATAAAAAGATAAAGTGTTAAAATAACATAGACTAAATTATGGCGCTCGCCAGGAGCTATGTTATTAGACTTCCTTTTCAGCGAGTACCTCACAGCTAAAAACACGCGCCAAGTCTGCCTCAGAGCGAATGCAGTGGGTAGGCTTGCCATCACCCTGCTTAGCCAAAATGCGACCAAACTTCGTCCACGTATACCTCCACCCGAGACGACTGCCAGCTTCACGCACCTGGTAAAACAAGTGTTTGTTCGTTTTGGTGAGCCTCTCATTTAGAAAGAAGCGACGCGGGGGTGCTGGGAGTCCCGGAATAACGCTCATGGCTTCCTGTAACTGACAATGCGTAGGAATCTTTTCAGTTATATTACAGAAACGCTCTGTGAAATAAAAACTTCAGGAAGTTAGGTGCTTAAACTAGGAAAACTTTGGATTTTACATCTTGATCATAATCATCATGATGGTCATTAAATTTTGTAGATCTTTGACAGTCGTTACGGGTAGTTAGAAGCCCAAAAATCTGAAAACCTGTTTTACCAAGGGGTATCGTGTTACCTAGTAACTAGGTTGTGGAGATCAGATAAGCAGTCGCTCCGTGTAAAATACTGGTGTTCAGCTGCATCCGGTTAGACTGGACGCCGACCCCAACATAGTTGGGAAAAGGCTAGACAGATGATGTAATTTGGATTTTATTTTTACATATAAATTGAGATGATTACTTGTTGAACTTAAACGGAAGTTTTAACTTGTAAATCCTATATTATTAAACGAGCAATATTTGTTTAAATATTTGTACTCACGTTCTCGAAAATAGCTCTAACGATTTCGATGATAGTTGCAATATAGGGGTTTACGGGGCGAAAAATCAATCTAGCTAGGTCTCATTTCTAGGACAAAAAAAATTCTCTGTATTTTCACCCGTACATAGCTCGGTCACCCAAAGTTTAGAACAAGATAATGACATTAGAATAATGACATGACAGCATGGAATTAGTAAGTATCTACTATCATGGCAGCATGGAATAAGTAGGTACTATACATGGATTAGTATGAAATTTCTTATGCTATTAAAGAAACATTCTCTATTTTTACCAGAGCAGAGTCGGTCGCCCAGGTACTGAAATGTTAAACGGGCATTTTCACAAAAATGCATAGGTGTGTGTTTAGCCCTGTCCCTCGAAAAGATAGTCGTTTTTCTTTTCTAATATTACCAGTATCAACAAAAAACGATTACCGTTAGTTTTAGTAGACATCTAGTTATTATTCCATTAATAACTTAACTCCCCAAGTACTCGATTATTTAAATTAAATATTAATTAAGTGATAGGGAGATAGCATTTTGACTTGTCCCTGGACGGTGCAGCTATATTGAACATACAATAATTGCATTTTATCCTTAGAATTGACTGCAGGTATACTATTTTATTTCTTCAAGAGATTGTGGTAGACTATTTTAAAGCATAATTCAAATATTCTATCTTAAACTTTTTAAATTATGAAAATTTTATTGTAGAAATTAAATTGTGAGCAACCTGACACGTCAAGTTTGTTACCGTATTTTTTCCATGAACATAACTAAAATTTTGTTAGATTTTATTCATATAATAACAAAATCAGAAGCTTTAAGTCATCCACTATTTTGTATTCGTCAGTTTTGCCCGAAACACTATAAATTGCGTTGCGTAGTAGCACTCATCGCTCGGTAGAAAACTTTCTGTCAAGGTAAGTTACCAAAATGTTGTATAATTTAACATGTAAACAACATGATTGTGGTAGTTATTGAGAGCTTTAACATGTAGCTTCATAAATAAATAGTTAATGACGAATCACTGCAATTGTACCTATTTAAATTTAATACAAATCGCGCAAAGGTAAGGTAACGTTACGTCAGTTTTGTGTGGTAACATAGAGGCCTGACAACCTAAGTAATAAAACTGACTGTTAGGAATATTACACATGCTACTTTACCAACTTGGTCTAAAGGAGGTTATGATATCATAGTCTTTATAAAAAGCAGGCGCGGTCCGAGGGGGGGGGGTCCTGGGGGTCATGACCCCCCCAAAATCTTTCACGTTGTATGGAGCCTGAATGATTTACTTATATTACTAACTTTTAAAACTACTACAGCCACGGGTTACCGTGGCTTAGATACCTCCCTAAAGCTATTCCTCGGCGGCACCCATGGTGACCCCCCCAAAATCTTGGGCTGCGACCGCGCCTGATAAAAAGAAGTGTATACTTATATTTTCATAATCTAAATTTTGAATCCACGTCTTGCATTTTAAATGTAAATTCGTACTGAGTAGTTAAATATTTTATTAGCTTGCAATTTTGTGTAGATTTTGCTTGATTAAAAAAAAAAAAAACAAACTCAACAAAGTATCTCATTAATATAAGAAAACATAAACTAGTGTAAATGCTTCATAACAATTTTGTTACCGTCAGCTTTGTTACTGTCCCCCTAATTTTCAAGTCAAAATCTTTTTTATTGATAATTTAAAGCATTAATTACTTAAATTCCGATGTTAATTAAATGACAAATTTAATAACAGAATAAGTTTTATATTCATAATGTATGCTTTCGTATTTTAAACTCAATAATAGAATATCGTAACGTTCGAATGTCATCACTGGTAACAAAATTGTAATTATGAGGCATTTTTCTTGGTTATATTATAATATATCGCATTTTCTCAAATTGATTTAGTAGATCCAACTTATGTTCTTTTATTAAATATTAAAGAAAATTTGATTGTTTTGATTGTTTATTTTTTAATCGCATTTAATTTAAGTAACAAACCTGACGAAATATCCTTGACTTACCCTCTATTTTATTTTATATCTCATAATTACGTGATTAATTATTGGTTTTAAGCTGGGAATCGTAAAATATAGAATTTGAGGCAATGCAAACAAGTACAATCTCGCATAAAAAAAGAAGTTGAAATTACATCTCACTTCTTTTATACCCTATAAATTTTTGTGAAAATGCCCAAACAACAACATGACACAAATTAAAATAAAAGCCAAACGATTTCAAAATAATTTCCACAACTCTGCCAAAAACAACACTGAAAAATCCTTCACAATTTCCTCCTCAAATCTCAAAAACACCATAAAACAATAAAGCCCATAGCTATTTATTCCTCACGGCACTTCCACACTATTACGACACAGTACCGCCGCACCGGCGCCTATGGGGCCAGGGGTTCAAAACTGAAAGGTTCTGTGACATTTTGCGATGTTTAATATTTAGTTATCTTTGCCTTGTTTCCTGTGAGGGCGGGAATTTGATGATATCATTAGCTGTCTACTGATAAATTTTATTTTTGGAACGAAGTTCTTTAACCTGGCTTGTAAACTTTCAGAAATCGTCACGCTAATAAATGTTAATACTTGCGACTGTCTTCCAATTTTAAGAGCACGAAAAAGAGAGAGAGAGAACGCTGGCAGAAAAAACAAAAGAAAAGTGCAAAGTGATTACAGTGTCGTGGGATAAAATTGCCAGCACATCAAGCTACCCGAAACTGTCAAATTTTCCCAATCAACTTTGAACCTTATGCTTCAGAGATAAAGTTGAAAATCTATTAAATAAATTTGACAGATTGTAGTGACTTGATGTGCTGGCGTCTGTATACAACGGCCCGAGTACACGTACGCATGCTGGAGAGAGATAAAGTGTAAATTGGTCAAAATTAAAATCCAAGATCTCTCTGAACATTTACAAATTTTTATCATGGGTATCGTTTTCATAGTTTTCGAGAGTGTTAAAGCCAATAGTGGGGTCGAAATGTAAATCCAAGATGGCGGCTGCATAAATTTTGTTTATGTTTTAAATCATACGTGAGAAAGAACTTCGTTCCTGCCGGGGGTCCCCCGACCGCACACGTTTTTTGTACCCAGTAAGTACATAGTTATTTTTTGGTTTATTTGTGGGGCTTGTGGCTAAGTAATAACAGCTGCACGGGTCGATCGATCAGGTTAAGCTACGCTTGCCGCGGTTGGTCCGTGGATGGGTGACCATCTTTACATACCAAGTCCCCTCCGTGCCTCGGAAAGCACGTTAAGCCGTTGGTCCCGGCTGTCATTTGTAGATCTTTGACAGTCGTTACGGGTAGTTGAAGCCCAAAAAGTCTGACAACCAGTCTTACCAAGGGGTATCGTGTTACCTAGTCACTAGGTTGTGGAGGTCAGATTGGCAGTCGTTCCATGTAAAATACTGGTATTCAGCTGCATCCGGTTAGACTGGAAGCCGACCCCAACATAGTTGGGAAAAGGCTGGGCAGATGATGAAGTACATAGTTATTTTTCAAACCACAGAAGCAGGTTATATACTTATCTAAATAGTGACCTCGCAATCATGATGAAACGTGTGACATATTTAATGTACAAGAAAAGCCTTACAAGAGTTTTCCTGGCTCGGTTTGGAGCAAAATTTTAGAGTCCATAATACCTCAGTTCAAATTACCTCCTTATCTCGCTCGCATGATACTGCTTGCAGACTGATTGAGAGCGAGACTATCGAGCGGCGGGGAGAAGGCTCCAAGGCGCCAATAGTTTAGGTTTTATTTTTTATGGCGAAAATAATGGTAATAGAAAAAAAAGTATCTGCTTTATAGTTATTTTTCAGTTATTATGCAAAGTTGCATGATCTAATTTGAAATATGTTCATTGTGTTCAAGTGGTTTATTGTTGGATTTGAAGCTAACTTTGGATCTTTTTTCTGTAGAATTTTTTGTATGGAATCGTGTTTTCGTCAAATAGAGTACCTACGAAACATTAACTCTCAACTTTACCGTATATTTATTTCAAAATTAATGCTGCAGTATTTTCTATATAACGGAGGATCATGCTTAGCAATTCGAGGTCAACAGAACAGTGATAGTTTATTTAATGTTCAATAAACACTTACCTACTCTTTATTACACCAGCTACCGATTTCGATCAACAAATAAACTTAGGCAGTGATGGATATAGGCATTCCACAAATTACTTAACTTTCCCTATTCGCCTCTCAATCGACCTAAGTGCTAAAGGAAAAACTATTTTTCCTAGCCCACACGATTCCCTAATCTAATTCAAGAAGCTTTTCCGTCGAAGGTCATTTTTACCAAAACAAAGTTACGCGTAGGGTTAAGGTCGGCCAAAAGTCGCCTTCGTAATTGGTTTACCACTTTTGTCAACAACTCCCAGTAAATTGAAACTTCATTAAGTTTGAAACTATCTAACTGTCATCATCATTATTGCCAGCCTTGTTCCATCCAATGCTGAGTATAAGCCTCCTCCCTTTAGTGCCATGCATTCGGCCGAAATTACGGACGTTTCCTACACCATATCACTTACGGACATAAGATTAGTTTGACAACATGATTTGACAGTTGTCCCTACTCCCGATGTGTTTTTGCCCGTCAGAAAAAGTTAATTAATCGGGTGTAGGGTTCGCTCAGAAGTTTTGAATTACTTTCAGATGGACCTGTATCTTCGTTGACGGACTCAGAGAGTAGTCCCGCTGGTCTGTCCGAATCTCATCCAGGTTTTCCCCGCGATCTTTCGAAAGTCGTCCTCCCACCTGGCCGTCAGTTTTCCAACGCTCCTTCTACTCTTGTCAAAAAATCCGTTAGGGCTCTTATCCACCAGCCATGACCACGTCTAGCTATGTCTCACTTCCATTTTAGAGCCTAAGTCGACGTTCGGACGGACGTAATAAAATCATGGCGGGATTTTATCGCGCACTGGATTTTCAACTCTCGGTGTTAAGCTGAGCGTTGAGAATCCAACGTGCTGGGACGCATTTTCGTCTCAGCTTGTTGTAAAAATACGCTGTTGAATTTTCAACTCTAAGCGCTAAGCAGAGCGTTGAAAATCAAGTGCACGAAAAAAATTGCCGCGATTTTATTACGTCCGTGCGAATGTCGGCTAACTGTAACATAGGCAAATAGACCTTATTGTTTTATGATATGCAAGTGACATAGTAATTCCTCGTAATTCCTTTACAGGTGGTAAAGGAATTATGAGGTTGACTAAGCCTCGTCCTATGTCCTCGGAAGGTTATCGAGCTTAGTAACATAGTCCTGGATATAAGCCAAGACCATGTTGTAATGGATTTCCCAATTGATTTATTATTCGGGAAGAATTTCTCGGGATCGTTGACTTTCGGTTATTATTATGAAGATAGTGCCAAGAAAATCAATGGGTTTTGTTTGGTAACCTTGGAGTGAAAGAATAACAGACGGTTTGGTGATTCTATTTAGGTGACTTCAACATTGTTGTGCCACAATATTGATTATTGCTGAGCCATTTTAAATGCATTGCCAATCAATCAAACATTTTTCGTAGTCAGCAATAATATTAAGGCACCGGCGCTGAACCGTAAGATTTAAAAAATTCAGAAAATCTTAGAATGAAAATGTAAAATCTACGCGGCTCCGGTGCAGCTCCGGCGTCATATACAGGAAGCCTTATTTGCCTATTTTATTTATTATTTATGTACAGAGACTAAACGACATAAAACTTTTGAGAACAAATGTAATCATTATTTTTCTTTCTAACAATCGAGTTCCTCCGTCGATGATGATGACAGACGAAAAGATGATGAAAAAAAATATAAGTAAGAATTTTAATCTAACTTAGAAACAACCCTAATTGCTTCAATTTCCACTATTCCACTAAAAAATATCGTTTTATTTAGAAAGAAAGAAAACTTATTTATTCTGCACAAACAAACGCACATTTTTAAAAATTAGACAAAATACACACAAAACAAAAATAGCCAAAAGACTCGTAATCAATCCAAAAAAATAATTGACAATATTGTTCATAGGTTAGGTAGGTTTCAAGCCATATCTACATATAACTCGAAACCTAAGCTAGATATTTGACAGCCAACCTTGACCATTTGACCTTACCCTTAACACAGAATAATTTAGTCTATTAAATGAAGTCTATTTGACCTCAGAATGAAAACCACTAAGCCCTCCATTCTTACAAAATTCCCAATTAAGAACTCCTCACTTAGCAAAAAGTTTTGCTCAAAAAGCAATCTCCATTTCCGTAGCACCAGGGTCAGGACGAAAATAAACCAGGTAAGCTAGACGGTAGCCTGTTCAGATATAGTCGACCTTGAGAGGTACTGTATCGATTGCGCAGTGCAGAGCTCTCGGCGCCAGTCGCTTTCACTCTCAAAGATATATCTATTGCGAATATGATTTTATGATCGAAATAAAATTGCTCGGATGTTTTTCGAAGTTCAGTTTGGTTTATGTGGTTCGGGTAGATGGTATTGCTGATTTTGTGTGATTGATTGGAGGTTTATTTAGATGTGTGGAAAGTCTATGCAAAGCGTTTTAGATTATTTTCTGGTAGAATAGAAATTATAATGAAATCTTTTATGGTTTCGCAAATGTGTGCTTTGCTCACATGTGGCCGTATCCGCATAATTTTAGTTTAGTTTTGGGTTAGTTTATTCCTGTTTAATTATTTACGTTGCACCATATGCTTTTTAGTAACCTACAGTCACAGTTGGTTTTTTTAAAGTTGGATAGGTATTTTCATTACAGGATTTTAAACTGACATGGTTATTTTCACTATTAATGTTATTTAAAACGGGATATTTACTACGTTTTTTGTTAAAAAAAACTGGCACTCAGGGAGTGCCGACAGAAGTGAAAACTTGGAAAAAAAAATTACTCCACGCACTGCGGTAATCAACGCGTTGATGTCTTTTACTCCACGGTGTCGATAAATTCGGTAACAGTGTCGCGAAATCAATGGTTTAGTCCCATCTCAAAAATGCCCAACGCGGCTAAAGAAGTTTTCACTTCAAAAAAAAAAACAAGAAACATGATAAATATTCCGTTTTAAATAACTTTAGCGGTATATTAATTGTTGAGATCTGCTGTTCGCAGAACTACTAGTTTTAGAAGCCTGCATTGTAGTTATTTAAAAATCAGACTACCATACGGTAGAGTCTGCTTTCTTTCTTTTTTTTTCTATCGGCCATTAAAAGCCAACAACAAAGAAGTCACGCTCAGTTACAATGAACTCCATATAAATAAATTAGTATACTTTTATTTAAATAACACATAACGCATTCAAATCCTGGCGCACAATGCTTTTATTGCCCAAATCTTCCGGCTTAACTCCTACCGTGGTCTCGGTGACAGGAAAGCATTAAGTGCCGGTAACATTGAGACCCTGTGGGTTTATAATGAACTATTTTGTGTAATAAAACATTGCATTAAAACCTCTTTTATGTTTAGAGACGGTTTCTTCCTTAATTATGATCCGGAAAAATCCGGGGTTATAAGAACGTTGTGGTCTAAGTTTAGTGTAAAAGGTTATTTGAAGATATAAAACGAATATTTAAAACCACTACACCACTACTTTACATCACACACACACACCACACACACACACGCACCCCCACACCACACACACACCACACACACACATACACACCACTACATCACTATTTGGTTTTTATCTGCCAGAAAGTATCTACAATTAGAGCAAAAACAATGCAATAAAGGGTATGCAATCGCTAGGATTAACTAGCCAAGAGAAGGTTTACAGGCCGGGGCATAGAAAATTATAAGTAACTATTAAAAGAAAAAACAAAACAATGTCAGCTACTTACTGTAATAGGCTCGTGATGATGATGATATTGTGATGATTTTGTGTGTTGTCTTGTGTTGATGTTATGTGTAATGGAATTTGCCTATAACCATGGCATTACACATTTTAGTCAAAGTCAAATAATTTATTTCAATTAGGCACAAAAAGGCACTTTTGAACGTCAAAAACAAAAAATAGAATTGATTCTAGTCGCCCCTTCCAAAAGGTAGTTTTCGTATGGAGAAGAATAAGCAAGAAACTCCACCGTTACTCTTTTAAAATGTTTTATATGTGAAGACGATGCACCTGGAATAAGATTACTATAGCACAATAGGTAAAAATAATTCAAAATGAAGCAATGACAGAAAAAATAATTATGTAATGGATACATGGTGTTCACATATTTACAAGCATTGTAAAAGTAGGTACCTATACGATATTCCTAAAAAAATTACAAGTGATACTAATTAGTCAGTGTGTGAGTTCAAGTAATCACAGAATGTAAAAAAAAAAAATGTTATAACATTTTATTACACAATTAAATTAGCAACCAATTTGATTTTGTCTAGACTCTAAATTGTCCTATGGAGATAGACCAGCATGCTTCCAAGCATTCTTATCTAGAATATAATCCTCTAATTTGTAATATATGCTTGTATACAAAGAGTACTTTTAATATGAGTTTTAATTTTTTTTCAGTTAACTGTAATATATCACAAGGTATTTTGTCGTAACATTTAACACAGTACCCCATAAATGTTTGTACTTTGGATAATCTGAAAAATGGTTGATCTATTTTATCTTTATTTCTAGTATTAAAATTATGTCTATTTAGATACGTAGTTCCACGAAAAAATGGTCTATATATCTAGCTGACTGATGACTAACTGATGACTATTAAATTGACATCAATATTACTG
Source organism: Agrochola lychnidis (assembly GCA_963680765.1). Lineage (NCBI taxonomy): Eukaryota > Metazoa > Arthropoda > Insecta > Lepidoptera > Noctuidae > Agrochola > Agrochola lychnidis. Next base: position 3,950,140 of record OY796863.1, on the reverse strand, counting down.
CAGACCAGATCAATTTAAATAACCTTTTATCCTTCAAACATCAATTGAGAGTTTCGATATCATTTAGATGAGTCTGTTACTCAATTACTTTATAATACTTGGCCAAATTGTCATACACAGTAACCATGGTGTCGTTTTCTTGGTAAAAATATTGGTGAAGTTGAATCCAGGCTGAAAACTAGCTGTGCCTAGAAGTTTTCAGCTAAAATTACAGGCTAGCAACCTGTTACGTCTAAGCAAACAGTTTTAAAAATGAGTTGTTTCTCACAGTACGTAAACAACATTAATAACTTTAAATAATTCCCCGGTGGAAAAACTAGCGAAAACCCGGAATGGTGACGTGTAGTGCCGTCACATCCGGTGGCTATGAAAAATGGCGTCGGCTGCATTTCCGCCCGGCCACCGATAATGGGTTTACCTTGCATTTTATGGCGTTTTGTGCTCGTATAAACCGATATTTTTTCGAGGGTAGTTGTAGTTTTGCAATACCTGCCGATATCTTTGCGGATGGTTGCGCTTTTCATACCAAACGGATTTTACACCAGGTTTGTCAATATTCAGTGCAGTTTTTGTGGTGTTAATAAATCAGCCGTTAGTGTTGGATTGAATAACGATTTATTGTGTCAATATTACGTGATTTTTTTTCGAAACTTATCAGTTTCGGTTAGCGATGCAAAAACTCACAGCCAATGTTTCAAAATACACCAGGGGCCTAAGTCTGCTATTTTTATAAATTCGTCATTCCAACACGATCCCATTGTCATTTTGCTAAAAGTTCGTAATCTGCTAAATTCATAATGGTCGATCATTGGTCGGTCAATGGTCTCGTAATAGAATTGTGTTATAATGGCATTGTCGTACAATACGACCAGTGATACCGCCTAAGTCAGTCATTCATTTGTCATTATGTACGAGATTACCAATAAGTGCCATTTCTTTCAATGGAGTGTCAGTGGCTGACCATTGGAAAGTCATAATGACGCCATTATATTAGTAGATTACCAAACTTGTCAAAATCAACAATTATGAAATCAATGATAGACCATTCTGACACTATTGTGATAGCAGACTTGAGGCCCTGGTCAGAAGCTCTATTTATATAATAATAACTAGCTACACCTCGCGGTTTTACTGGCATAAGTCTCGATCCCGTTTAAATATTGGAATTACATGGTCTACCCATGTGTCAAATTTCATCAAAATCTGTTCAGCCATTTTAACATAAAAGCGTAACAAACAAACTCACTTTCACATTATTATAAAGCAATAAAGCAGTTTCGAAAACTATGACTGTACTAAATCTTTAGGCAAAACAATGGCATAACAGGATCACATAAACGTGCATCTTGAAGTAACTAGGTATACCCAGGAAGAAACCTACAACTTAGTCAAACTAAAACTCAAAGCTTATAGTTCAATTAAACCAATTACAAGCACTTTTGAATTGTCAAAGAGTCGGCCAGTCAGAAAGATGTAGCTAGTTGCCCATTCCAAAACGTAGTCTGACATACAGTCTCTCTTACTCCTACCAATTATTTATCTATCCATCCTTGTTTACCAAACATAAAGCCTATTTTAAACAGCAGATAATCTCAACGTTTCAGGATCGCTTAAACCCCAACTAAAAAGCACATTGGTAAATCATCTCCGGCGCCATTCCGTCGTCATTGCATGCCATTTTTTATGCACCCTATAGACGTACCATAGACGCCTGATCCCGAATAACGTTAGAGGGTTGAAATTGGTATTTTATGAACGGAAGCGAGTTATATGGCATAGAAAATTGGTAGACTATACGACGTTTTAAAAATAGGTTTTTGGAGTGTGTTAATATGATTATGGAGTAAGGTATTGTGATACTTTTCAACGAACAGTATCTACTAGTTTACTCTCACTTTATAACACCAATGTTTCAGCTCTAAATGACACTCAACTGTGTTTGTTTCCTGTAAAATACAATAGACGTGGATATATTTAGTAACCTGTTCCGCTTAGTTATTTCTAAAGAGCCATAAAAAACCCTGAAAGAAATCGACACGTGTTTCGCCTCTCAACGAGGCATTCTCACCACATCTTGGTGTGGCAACACGCGTGTCGTGACAAGTCAATCGTCATCCTGAGGATGCCTCGCTGAGAGGTGAAACACGTGTCGATTTCTTTCAAGGTTTATTATGGCTCTTTAGAAATAGCTAAGCGGAACAGGTTACTAAATATATCCAGGTCTATTGTATTTTATAACGGATTTCCGCAAGGTCACGCCTGAATCAATTAACTATCTTGTTTCCTGTATTTCATGCTATTATGAATGCGTATGTCAGCTGCGAGCGATATTAGGGAATATTTTAACGTTCGATTTTAAAATAGTGTGCAGTGGAACTTCCCAGGATCTCCAGTAATAAACTGTCTAGAAATGATAAACATTTCAGTGCAACGAAGGCACTTTAACAATCAAACCTGAATAAATTGGGTCTAAGTGCACCAATTAACCTTATTAAGCGATCGAAAGCTTTACTTTTTTATTAATAAATTTTATTACGCAATGGTGCTGATTCTCTTGTTCACAAACTAAACTAAATTTAAGTTCAGTGCATCTTTTTCTTTCTATTTCATTAAGAAAAGGACAGAAGATAAATTTTAGTTTAGTCCTGTCAAATTAATCAGCGCTTGACGTAAATTGACGTAATTTTAGTCGGCAAGTTTTTAACCACGTCTAAACTTGTATGGAGTAGTGACAGGCGCTGATTAATTTGACAGGACTAAACTGAAATTTATCTTCTGTCCTTTTCTTAATGAAATAGAAAGAAAAAGATGCACTGAACTTAAATTTAGTTTAGTTTGTGAACAAGGGAATCGGCACCATTGTATTTAAACACGCGTGTATAAAAACGTGAGCCAACTTCAGAGCATACTTTCGGAAAACAGATTTTTTCCTGAAACCAAACACTCTCATTTTTAACGACGCTCTTGACCAACGTTTGTCATAAAAGCGAACCCTCACATTTAATCCTTGTTGGCCAAACGCCGCTTGGCGCCAACGAGGCGAGCAATCTCGCGAGTGCCCGCCGAGAGTTATCGACTGTCTTGTCGATACATTAGGGTATCCCTTGCAATATCGTAAACACCCCATTATTTATGGGGTGTTTACGATACGTGCATGTAGTTTTTTTTTTGTGATATCTTATTTTAATCTTCGATGGCTTCCTTAAGAATTGGCAAGAAGGAGCACAAACTCAAGAGAAGTGAAGAACCATCATGCATATGCATCATGCGTTTTCTACGGGTTTTGTCGACGAAAGAATAGACAAAATGACAGGTTGTAATTGTTTATCTGTAATTTTGTCTATTCTTCCGTCGACAAAACCCGTTTCTATTGTGCTCATGCTAAGCGTGCTGAGAGGCCTTTAACCAAAAGTGGGATAGATCAGTACCCTAATTGCGTAACTTATTTTCGTAAACAATTTTGCTTAATTTGTTTCATTTTGACAGTTCAACAACATTCATTGCGTTATTTACGTTATTGAGCAGATTTTTTTTCCAACTTATGAAGCAATGAATTAGCAATCTGTTTCAAATCGAAACAGATTCTGATTGTGTTGCATTACGCAATTAGGGTACAGGTTTAAAAAAACTAAGAGTGGAGAGTGAAAATAAGAAAGATCATGAATGGTCAAACACCAACTTTACGCAATAAAATTTAATCTATCCTATTTAACTTCATCTAAAATTATAATTATAATTTTTATTACCTGAAAAGGATGACATTAATATTGCTGGATAATTGTATTAAATTAATTAATACAGAGAAATTATAGTTATGTCAAAATTCAATATTTAATTGTGCTAATATAAAAGAAAATAATTACGTAATAATGTTAAATGCATGCTAATTTAGGATGATAAGGGTAGGCGAATGATAATTGCAATGCTTATAAAAGGCTGCTAAAGTCCGTGATAAGGCCTGTCGTATTGTATGGATCGGAATGCTGGGCCGTGAAAAAGACGGATGAAAAAAGATTGCATGTAGCGGAGATGAGAATGTTGAGATGGATATGTGGAGTGACAAAAATGGATAAAGTAAGAAATGAGTATATAAGAGGAAGTTTAAAAGTGGCGCCAGTGACAGAAAAGTTGAACGGAAATCGTTTGGCCTGGTATGGGCATGTGATGAGGAGAGAAGAAACGCATGTGACTAAAAGAGTAATGAATATAAATGTTGATGGATGGAGCGGGAGAGGAAGACCAAAGAAAAGATGGATGGATTGTGTGAGGAATGATATGAAAGAGAAGGGAGTGAATGATACCGTGACGTTTGACAGGGGAGAGTGGAAAAAGAAAACGTGTTGCGCCGACCCCAAGTAACATGGGACAAGGGCAGGAAGATGGTGATAAAAGGCTGCTGCTAAGTCATAAGTACTAACATAACATAACAACAACATTGTACACTTAGTTCGCATAAACATTTTTGACGTTTTGACTATTGTCTCGTGCCACTAATTAACACTAACAAGAGATTCGACAGTCAATAGCATCATTTAGTTACCGACACAAATGTCCAAGTAAATGGCTGACATTGATTCCAGAGTGTACGATAAAGTTTATCTATTTAAACTCGGAAAATCGATGAAGAAAATACTGACAATATCTAAAGAAAACGATCGGCTACCTTGGTTTTTTAAATTTGATCTTGATTCTTTTAACCGACGGCCCCAGAAGAAGGATAACATGGTAAAGAAGTATATTAATATCTGAAGCGACGATATGTTACTTTACGTCATATAATTATTGTAATCATGAAAATAATGACAAAAGACATGAATGTACTTCGTTTCCAAAAACACAACACTTCCCATTAAATTATGCCAGCATAATCGTCCAAATCCATTGGTACTTAAATCCTCCCCTTCAGAGCACAGTCCAACCCTTTCAAGATGCGCCATAAAGCATTCAGATCGACAAAAGCGGAGACTTAATTCGCATGCGCGCTACGGATGTCCTGTGACCGGATGTGTAGTGTGTGATGTGCAGTAATACAATTTACAAGCAGGTAAAAAAGACAAAACAACATCATTGGTGTAATATGTGTCGATTGTTTTATTTTTAAGCGACTTCAAAAAAAAAAGGAGGAGGTTCTCAATTCGTCGGGATTTTTTTTTTATGTATGTTCCTCGATTACTCGAAGACGGCTGGACCGATTTGAAAAATTCTTTTTTTGTTTGAAAGGGTATATTTTCAAGTCGGTCCCATTGTCATTTGGTTACGATCTGATGATGGAATCTTGGAGAAATCGAGGGAACTCTTCAAATATTAAAGGCACATCTATAGCGATTTGGGTATTTATGATGAGCAGTTGACATAAGGCTATTGTAACTTAGATAAATTACAAATCAACCCACTAAAAAGTGAAAAAAAAGTTTTTTACAAAAAATACAACTGACTTTCAAACTACAAAGTGAAAAATAACTTTAATTTCGGAAGTCGGTGTCAAAAAACTTAAATACTGATCCAAAGACACCGACTTCCGAAATTAAAGTTATTTTTCACTTTGTAGTTTGGAAGTCGGTTGTATTTTTTGTAAAAAGTTTTTTTATGGAAAAGTTTAAGTTCGTGCCAAATTATGGCTCGCGTAGATGTGCTACGTTTTTCTTCAAGAAGCAAAGGCAAAGAAAACGAAGTAGTAGTTCGTTTTTTCTTGATTGCTTGTGTACAAGCTGTCAAGGAAAAAAGGTTGTCTCGGTAGAAGGGAATTACAATATAGCAGTAGTTAAGCATGATGTATTGCAGAAGTCATCAATAGACTAAGTCGACGTACGCACGATTTTTTTCCGTGCACTTGATTTTCAACGCTCTGCTTAACGCCGAGAGTTGAAAATCTAACAGTGTGTTTTTTCAACGCGCTGGGACGAGAGTGTATCCCAGCGGGTTGGATTCTTAACGCACGGCTTAACACCGACAGTTGAAAATCCAGTGCGCGATAAAATCCCGCCGCGATTTTATTACGTCCGTGCCTACGTCGGCTTATAATTGTGTTTATACTCTTAAAATGTTCGTAAACTTGCGTATAATTTAACTATAAATAAGGTATCATTTCAGGGCAAAAAATGCATTATTTGATTCGCTCCAATCTGATAAGCTTGTTACAATGGAAAGCTTTTTGTTTTATTTCAATGAAACAACAAACTTGTTTCTCTGCCCCATCGCACTGTGCCGGAAGCAGACACGAGGTTTGGGCGGGCGCCGTGCACGCTTCCGAAATACATTTGCATATGCGACAAAATATTCATGCGTGGGCGGGCTAGCAATTTGTCCTAACATGCTTCTCTGTAATTTTATTAACCAGACCTAGATAAATGCGAAAGAATATGTTAGACCTTTTGGGAACGTTTAGATTAATAGGAGCGGAGCTTTACCTTACCGAGAGCCGTTTCGTAGTAAAATGTTTTGGTTACCTGCAAAAAGAGAAAAAGTTTGTTAGTTTTTTTAGGAAAATATTATATACGAGAGTGTAAAATTAATGTTGGTTTTGATTACTTTTGATACATTGTTGTAAGGCGTTTTTGTATGCATTTGAGGGATTGTTTTTTAAACAGGAAACTATCTGTTATTTCGATAAATTTCGTGAAATTATCAAATAACTTCTCCCACTCTGGGCGGAGCGGGAGGGCGTGTCAGACTCTTACTGACTAAAACCCACCCGTGTTCCTTCAGTTGCCATGTTGCCGGGGACCACGATTCCCCTTTCGGTATTCTTCGCAATCCCGGCAGGCATCGGCCCTAGCGGACCCCGTCAATTCTGCTGACATCTCTTTGAAGCGCGCGTGGAACAAAACGCTCCGTCGACCCGGGCTTGGTCCTCATCGGGCAGCGAGCTAACTTAACTTAACGTAACGTAACCTACAAAACCAACTAAGTATCTACATAATTATTTTCTTTCCTATCTTTTATTATTGATGATAAGAATAGAAAATATCCCATTTTCCTCACAATTCTTTATCAATCGGACATCCGCTCTAATGAATAACATCACGGTCCTCATTTCTCACACATTGTTTCCTCCCTCACAAAGGTATACCGAATATGGAACGAGTAAGGTATACCTTCGTATATGGAGCGCGCTTCCTCTCTTCCTCAACTTTTCATATTATCTCTTCTACACCATTAGTTGCCAGAACTTATCAATTATTTATTATGTAGTGAGGAGGTGAAGTTGTAATGATGTGTGTTCTATATTATGTTTGCTTTGGCAACTGTAATGGTGTGGAGGTGTGCTAGTTTTGATATTTCAGATGTTTTCCCAAATATCTATAAAGAAAACACTATTTTTTTGCTAATACTTTTAATCCACACTACTGTACTATTTCACAATCAAACGACGACTAACTATGCATTACATTTTACCATTTAAAACGACTTGCCCCACCCAGAAATAACGATAATATCATAACCGTAATTTCTAAGTGTTGCCAAAGTAAAACAATACATTCAGTTGCCATAATGAAATTACATTTAGAAGTTTCTGATAATATTCCTCAAATATGGCGAGGGGGGTAATGGCTGATCTTTGCGTTATGCTCGTGAACGGGTGCTGCTTGTGGTGACTGGTCGTCTTGCTGATCATGGTTTTGTTATTGTTACTAGTAATTAACTGTACATTTATTTTACCTCGATGGTCCTAGTTTATCATTTATAACTTCCAATTTACAGCTTTATGTAAGCGGGCACGCCCTTTATGCCTGGAGGCTTTTATTTAGATATTTAGTTCTTTTTACGTTTAGTTTTTATTTTTTAATTCTGCTTGAGTATAGTTCTCGATGTTTTTGGTTGGTATATCGGCGTGTGCTAGCTAACATATGGCCAATAATTTTATACTTAATTAAAATAATGTTTTGTGTTGCATAATAATTTTGCATACTATTGTATAGAGTCATTTTTATTTTTTTCTAACTTGAACAGACAGCTGTGCTGCTGGGGAGTTTGTTGCGCCACTTCTTCTTCCCAGCTAAAGGCACTAGGAAGTGGTGAAGGGTGGGCGTTTTTGGGGGACTGTCTTATGTAATTTTGACGTTCGAAAAGTGCTGGTTCTCAGCCTAATTTGAATAAATGACTTTTGAATTTTGAATTTGAATTTGAATTAAAATTTGTATTTTGACAGTGTTGCCATAGTGGATATTATAAATCGATATAAAAATAATACATTTTTTAAATTAAATCAAAGAAATCACGACATATCCATCCATAGGCATGTTTTGTCTAACATAACATACAATATCACGCCTTGTTTCCTGTTTTTAAGAGGCCGTACAAAGATATACAAGCTCCACTCCTTAAAAAAAATATTATTTCGTGACTGGGAAGGAATTATGAATAACGGCTCAATACCCCTCGGTAAGTGTGTCTAGAATTTTCTAATACCTTTTATAAAGTTTCATATTAAGACACGAAGTAACAAAATATGATCTAGAGGAATGTGGGCGCTTTTCTTTAGATCGAATTTTGTTGCTTATCACGAGATAATATTTTTTTAAAGGAGAGGCGCTAGTATACCGTTGTATGTCCTTTTAAGTCCCATGTAATACGGGGCGAGAGGGGGGATGCTTTGCCTATCAATGTTTTATTTGTTTGTATTATGTTTTTTGGAATTTAGAAATTAAATTTTAAAGTTAAAATGGGAAATAAGTAAGAAGATATCAAATTACATAAATTATGAAAAAAAAATATTAATTCGTTTATTTCTGAATAATTATAATCCGTACAATATTATTAAATTGTTTTTATTTTTATTTGTACAGATAGTTAGTCTTATAATTTAGTACCTGGTGTAAATGTAAGTTAGTTGTGTTAAAAACTGTAAAGTTTTCTTGAATAAAATTAATTAATCAGTTATTATTATCATGTTATTTAATTAATTAATTTATTATTTTTATTCATGACATGCATTTCCTGTCTTTGAGTTCCTTTGGTTCTATATGCACATTGAACTACTACTCCAAACAGCTTTACGAAATGATCGAGATCTTAAGACAGACATAATTAAAACACCAACCTAGTATATTAACCTGTCAGTCAGTCATGATTAGTTCAATTACCTAACTCAAAATCGGTTATATGATAACCACAGTCAGGTAACGTTCGTTATTCGGTTAAACTGAAAATTCGTTCAGTTACATCAAAGCTCAATTTCGCTGTCAACGTCGCATTAAGAATGTATGCCGTCCACCCTTCCGTTGCATTGCTATACAGGCTGTTGTCAAGCTTGCGAGGATTAATAGAGTACCTACGTTTTTAACCCCGATGCAAAAAGAGGGATGTTATGAGTTTGACCGCAATGTGTGTGTGTCTGTCTGTGCCACCGTAGCTCTTAAATGGGTGAACCGATTTGAATGCGGTTTTTTCATTTGAAAGCAGGTTTTCTAGCGATGGTTCTTAGACCTATTTTATTCAAATCGGTTCAGCCGTTTAAAAATTATCCGCTCTTTTCTAGTTGATGAAAGGATGTGAGTATCTTCCACAGATCTGATCAATTTGAAATCTGGTATTCTGTTACTTCAAGGATATTAGAAGAACATAGTAACTTCGAACCGATGCTGCAGCATCACCTGGAATTTGCAGGATACCCAACTCCCTTACCAACTTACAGCACAGGTATCGTGTTTGGGCTCATTGGAATGGTCTTAATGACTGAGTTATAGATAGATGGTGAACAGGGTCTGGTGAGGGAGTAGGAAAGAGAAATGAGGAAATGTTTGTCGGGGTATTAATTTTTTTTATTGTTAAAATTGTATTTGTGTTTTTGCGTTTTTTCTTTTTGCGTCATAATTTTGCGATTTTTAAGTTATGTTACCAGTAACATAACTTAAAAATCACATCACAAAAAAATCAAAAAAAAAAAAATCAAAATAGAGGTATAAAATGTATAAAGCTCCAATTTACTAGAAACTATTAAAATTATGTGTCGATGCTAAGAATGTCGTTAAATGAGCCATAAAATGAAACAAAAAGACTAATTGAGTGTCTAAAAAATTAGTGTTTTTGTTTTTTTTTGACAATATTTCTGAAGTATTGCAGAAATCAAATAGGAACAAATCGCGTTGTCATTGAAAGGTGTTAGTTAATACGGCAAAATGTTTTTTCACTATTATTGCAATAGCTTGCATTTTCTTTCACCACCTTGCTCGCGAAGTCTGACTTACGAAAAGGCAGCAATGATCGTCCACTGTTACTAAGTCACAAATAAACTACATCCTGTACATACAAACCTACCTTTCGCTTTAATCGCATTTTGTATAGTTAATAAACAATGAATTTGTGAACTCGTTAGCAAGGCGTGGTCGAGAATTCGTTTATATTGTTGTCAATAATTAATGACATACGTGTTAGAAGTTGTGATGTCATTAATTTGAAGGGTGACTTTCAGGAATTTCAGGGAAAATTGTTGATGCAATAACTGCTTTAATTAGAATGCAGCTTAATTCTAAAAGTAAAAGCATAAGTTATATCATGTAAACCTGGCAAATAATTTATTTTAATTTTAATAAACAGTATAAGTTAAGCTAGTTAACATGTACAACAGTTAAAAATTTGACACAAACATTTCCTCATTTCTCTTTCCTACTCCATCACCAGACCCTGTTCACCATCTATCTATAACCTTTTCATTGAGACCATTCCAATGAGCCCAAACACGATACCTGTGCTGTAAGTTGGTAAGGGAGTTGGGTATCCTGCAAATACCAGGTGATGCTGCAGCATCAGTTCAAGGTTACTATATTCTCCTAATATCATTGAAGTAACAGAATACTAAATTTCATATCGATCAGACCTGTGAAAGATACTCAAATTCATTCATCAACTAGAAAAGAGCTGATAATCTTCAAACGGCTGAACTCATTTTGATAAAAACATGTCTAAGAACCATCGCTAGAAAACCTGCTTTCAAATATAAAAAAACCGCATTCAAATCGGTTCACCCGTAAGAGCTACGGTGGTACAGACAGACACAGCTCTCTTTTGGCGTCGGGGGTTAAAAAATGTATTATATTAAATTAAAATTCCTGGCTGAAATTGACAGTGTTACTGAAGAATCAAGTTTGGAATTAGTGCATAAATGGAGGATTTTTATTAACTTATAATTTGTTAGCGCTGTAAACTGCTGCTGTTTTTTTTGTATTTTTTTTTTCTTTCTTTAAAATCTACATTTAGTCCGTGCAATCCACGAAGACGCGCCCCACTCCGCGATTACTGTACTGTAAGCTGAACTCTAGTACGGCGCGGAGCGGAGTGGGGCGCGTCTTCGTGGATTGCACGGACTATACATAATCATTATAGTTCATTCGAGTGCTAATTATACTAATGAGAATTGTAGGTATCATAATTCTATTAAAAATAATTACTATTCATTTAATTCAAAATGTTACTGCCAACTACTACCAACTTATTTCAGTATTTTCCACTTTTACATGTAAATAAATTCATTTCCGCCATAAAATATTAAGCTTTTTTATCCTATTTTTTCATGTTGCCCCGCACGCTGTGTTAGCGTAATTTCAGCGCAAAATATTTCATGTTTTTTCCTGAAATTATGCATTCAAACATTTTAATTTACGATGTGTTAAGTTTATGAATATGCTCGTGAAATATTTTTAGGTTTTTCAAAGTAAATTATGACGCGGTTTTGAACATGACTTTGTAAGTAGAGTAAGTAAAAGTAAAAAGTGACCAGAGTGAATTTGTTTTCAAACGTTCATTCTTGATTGTGAAATGAAAATTAAAACAAGGCAATGAGATTATGAATGATGACGAATTCATACTGTGAAATTAATAATTTTGCTCTACTGATTGTGGTGACGAAAGTCCTTGAGCAGGGACTGCAAGTAAGTAAATGTAGCTTGTTTACCAGTGGTGAAAGCAGCTAAATGTAGGTGGAAAATTTATTCATTCATACTCAAAACTTTCCTCACGACATTTTCCTCATTCCTCCACACATCACAACCGATTTCCACACAGATTTTTAGTCACCGAGCCACTTTCACACTTCCTCTTAAACAATGTGGAGACGTCTATACGGCAATTAATGAAAACACTGACAATACTAATGTATTAGGTTTCAATTTATTAATACGTAATTGTTGGATATTGTACTGGTAACACCCAAAGATTCGATGTGTCAGAATAGCGGAATAACGGGCCTTCTGGGTTAGGCGCTCGTGACAGTAAGACGTGCTTAGTGGCTGTGTCGGTAAAAAGATAGATTGGCATAGGATTGGTTGGAGATCTACTGTAAATTGAGGTAACCAGTTAGTTTTATGGTAAATATTAGAATACTGATTGAATTGTGATATTATGTGGGGAATAGGAGATGTCATGGTATGGTGTAGAATATTGAATTTGATGTTGGCAAAGAAATATAAATGACTGACAAATTATCTTAGTGTTTCATATTATTTTCCTTATCCCTGAAATATTGTAAATATGTAGTTTTATTAAACAGTTTTAGATTGTGATATTGGGGTAACAACTTTAAGATTAATTTGGGTATTAGTATCTATTTTGAGGTTAAATAATTATATTCGGAATTAAATTCGTTATTTTAGAGTAAGGATGGTTCTTATTTCAAATGTATAAAAGTATTTTGAAACTATCGAATAAATCCTGATCCTGAAGAGATCTAGATCCTAAATCCTGAAGAGCAGTGGTGGCCCAATGGTAACGGTCGTGACATGCAAATCGTAGGTTCTAACTTATCTAACCTAACCCAGACAGGCGCTTTACTTTGTGTGAATTACTTCATCACCACTGCTCTCAAAACGGTGAAAGAAAACATCGTGAGGAAACAGACATGTCCTAGAACCAAAAATTCGAAGACATGTGACATCTACCAACCCGCACTGGGCCTGCATGGTGGTTAAGACCCACTCACGGAGAAGAGGCCTGTGTCGCAGCAGTGAGAACATTATTGGCTGATTACGCTAAATGAATCCTAACATTGAAATTGAAAAAGCGTATTTTATTTATCAAATAAACTACGTAGTGATGGGCCGAGTTTGGGTTTTCTATTTCAAATATTTGGTTGAATTTTTGTATGCAGACGGGGAACGTCATTAAGCCTCGTATCCACTAGGCAACATTTGGTGCGCGACATGTTGCTCAACATGTTGGAAGTCAGCGCGGAACTTTTGTTTAGCAACGTTATCTGTCTACGTATGATCAGTGGTCGACAACATGTCGCCAGAGGAACTAGTGTTGATTTCAGCGGCAGTAGTTATAATTTTATCGAAAAGAGCATCAAAAAGAAAAAAAAACATGATGGTGGGTTAGGAATTACTTACAAAATAGAGAAAATGTATTCAGTTATCTCCGTGTGGTTGGTGAATTTGATGCTCAACTGCATGTTGCACGGAAACCAACAAAAGCCGCGCGTTATTTTGCGCGCCAGCTGGCAACGTCGCGCGCTGTTGTGCAACGTTGCCGAACATGTTGAGCGTCATGTGTTGCCCGTCAATTGTTGCCTACTGTATACGAAGCTTTATAAATGATAAATGATTTTATTTCTGTAAGTAGGTTTGTACAAACACTTTTACACGTCAATCATATTTTAAAAACTAGATGAGGTCGGCGTTTCCTATCTGACTACTCTGAGAAGAAAGGCCGAAACAAACTCAGAGGTCACAGTCTCTTTTAAAGTCCAGACATAATCTTGGTCAGATCATGTGAAGGCCATGTGGATTGGTGTCTGAAGTGGTCTTTAGAGGAAAGCACCACACAGATTGAGAGGGTCTGTCCAGTCAGTGCACGCATTTGTCAGTTATCGTGCAGCTCAACTCAGAATTTAAGGAGCTCAACGATTTGACGAACAATACCAAAAAAAGGACATTTGTGTAGGCCACATAAATTACTTAAACTGTCAGACCATGATTAGAACTAACTGAGAAAAAATTTAAAACAAAAAGGAATGACCCATATAGTCTTCACATTCACAATAATTAAAATAATATAATACTTTAAAAGTAACTATTCATGTCATTGTATAAATAAAATTCATTAATGTCAATGTGTATATAAAAAAAAACCCGGAAATAATCTTGGTCAGAGCATTTCATTTGAGGACCATGTAGATTTGTGTGATTTTTAGATATACAAAGTTTAATTTATTGTCTAAATACTCATTCCTTTTTCTATACATTTGCGTAACACCACACATCCTTCTTAGCATTCTCATCTCAGCTAAACTTTCAGGGAGAGCAAACTAAAAATAAATTTATAAGTACTTGAATGTTTCAATAAAACTAAAATGGTACAAAAGTGTAGTGCGTATAACACTTCAGTTAATGAGTTGCGAACTCGTTGCGCCATGTTTACTAGTAGTTACATGAGTACATGTTGGCGGTTTAATTAACTTTGTCACTGTGCCAGGACTGTTTGTTAGTTGTGAAGGAGTTTTGTTGTAATTATGGAGAATGGTCAGGAAGATGTAGTGTTCAGGAAACTTTAAGTAAAAACTACGACAAAAAAGTCAACTAAAAAGGTATAAACAAGACATGACAGACTAATTAAAAATCCGGAGTCACACATAATCTATTCGATTTATGCCCTAATACGTGTGACTCCGGATTTTCAATTAGTCTGTCTGTTTGTGATGTCTTGTTTGTTTACTTTTTAGTTTTACCTTTTTAGTTGACTTTTTTGTCGTAGTTGGGTTTTAGTTTTTACAATTTTTATTTTTATTATTTTAGGGTTATAATATATATATTTTTGAAATGTGCTCGTCAAGCCCTTTCATTTGATACCTAACATGGCATAATTAAAAACATTTATTTTTAGTTCATGACTTTGTTCTCTAGAGAGCGCCATATTGAATTTAATGTGACGTCACATAGCCTATAACCAGTGAACGATCAAGACGCTTCCAACGGTACCTCATTTGTCAAATTATGATCAGCAATTTAGTAGTTATGAGGTAACAGACATACATACCGGTAAAAACCATAACCCTAAATCGTTAAAAAGCAAAACAATGATAAAGTCCACCAATAGAAGTATTAGCGCTACGTAAGCCATAATTTAATAATAGGACCCATCTCTGCTTTCAAGTCATATTTATTTGTACAATTTCAGTCAGCCAAAAGTTAACCAAAAATACAGGCCAATAAGATTTTTTTCAGTGAAAACTTCTTTAGGCGCGTTAGGCATTTTTGAGATGGGAAAAAACAATTGAACTCGCGACACCGTTACCGACACCTCATTTTTGTAAACGCGATTCTGCTCTTTATTTATATTACGTTACGGATCAATGTTCTATGCAAGTATTTTTACTTTAAAGGTTTTGGAAGCATTTTTTTTGTAAACGCGATTGTGATCTTTATTTGTTGTCTTGTGTTTTCTTTGTCACATTGTCTGAAAATTACCCACAATTTTTTTTCAACATATTTTGTTTGTTAATTTGGTCAACTTTAACTACGAACACTACATCTTGCATGCGTTTCATTAACTGCATAATGTTTATCATAAACCAGTTAAAACAGCTTTTAACATCCCACAACTACAGTTCAACTCATCGTTTAAACTATCCTCTAACTCTGAACCTAACTACTTGACAGTAATTCACAAGTTAGACATCTGTCTGCCCTCCTACTGTAGCTAGGGAATTGAGTTGGATGGAGTTGTAAACTAAGATAAACTGCGGGTTTTTGTTACTACATACTTTCTTAAGTACTTAGTTTATTTTTTATAGGGTTTAAAAGAATATTAATATGATTATGGTCTAGGAGGACACAATATAGTGACCTTATTGGTGATGTTCTTCAGAAGAAAGGTCAGGTGCGTAGTACTCGCAACCGGCGTGCGTGTACGACCAGATGTGTGAACGTAAATGAGGCAAAAGGAGTATGTAAGGATCGTAGCAGGTGGCGTTCTGTAGTTTCTGCCTACCCCCAGTGGCGTAAGTTTATGTATGTAAAAGAATATTTTCATTTTGATACTATTTGTAAGACACGATGGAGATAGATAACATACAAAAGTAAGTCACAGAACTAACCAAAAACATTTTTAACGTGGAAACTTATCTTTAGGCGTGTTGGGCATTTTTGAGATGGGACTAAACCATTGATTTCGCGACCTGTTACCGACACCGTGGAGTAAAAGACATCAACGCATTGATTACCGCGGTACCGATTTTTTTTTAAGTTTTCACTCCCGGCTTACCACTGTTTTTTTATACCAGGGTTTTGTAAGATACTTTTGTAAACAGTCAAGTATTAATTAGAATCCGAAGCGTTGTTATATTATAAGTAACGGAGTATTAAATATGCTGGAATTTGCATGATATCCAGTAGGTATGGGAAGTGACTCGCTCTGTATTGAGTACAAGCTTCTGCCCGCGATTTCATCCGTGAGCCTCTCCTCAAGAATTGGGCTATCTAATGCAAAAATCTTTCAAATCCGACTGGTAGTTCCGGAGATTAGCCCCTACATACAAACAATCAAATTTTACTTTAAAGGTTTTGGTTTTTTTTTTTGTAAACGCGATTGTGTTCTTTATTTAGATAAGGTTACGGACCAATGTTCTATACAAGTATTTTTCTTCCACCAAGGCGATCTTGTTAAGTTTTCACTTCTGTCGGCACTCCCGCAGTGCCGTTTTTTTTTCCATTAGCATTTCTGGGATTTTTATATTATACTAGCTGACCCCGGCAAACGTTGTTTTTCCAATTATTTGTTTGGGGTGGACAACCCTTATCACTTAGGGGTATGAAAAATAGATAGTAGCCGATTCTCAGACCTACTGAATATGCATATAAAATTTGGTAAAAATTAGTAAAGCCGTTTCGGAGGAGTAAGGTAACTAACACTGTGACACGAGAATTTTATATTTAAGATTATAGTATAGTATTTTTACGGAGGAGCTCGTGGCTAAGTAATAACAGCCGCACGGGTCGATTCATCCGGTTAAGCTACGCTTGCCGGGGTTGGTCTGTGGATGGGTGACCATCTTTACATACCGAGACTCCTCCGAGCCTCGGAAAGCACGCTAAGCTGTTGGTCCCAGCTGTCATTCGTGAATCTTTGACAGTCGTTACGGGTCGTCAGAAGCCCGAGAGTCTGACAACCAGTCTTACCAAGGGGTATAACCCAGTTACTGGGTTGTGGAGGTCAGATAGGCAGTCGCTCCATGTAAAATATTGGCACTCAGCTGCATCCGGTTAGACTGGAAGCCGACCCTAATATAGTTGGGAAAAGGCTAGGCAGATTGATTGATTATGGTATAGTATTTTTAGTATAGATTATGTCATTAAATTTAATAATGTAATTTTTAAGCTATTGCATAGCTTTTATCGCGGGCTTTGAGCGCGGTGACCGAATCAAGAAATTCCGTAACGAAAAAACCTAACACCCCCACTCCGCCTACCATGTGATGACGGTTCCCATGACAACGTGATGTTGTCATGGGAACGTAATTTTTGTTTATGTCATCACGTCATCATCCCAAGTGTAGCGTTGACAAATAGGAAGTATGGAGGTTACAAATGCTATGCAATAGCTTTACCGCGGCAGTCCCCGAGTGCCACAGGTTTTTTTTTTTAATATCATTGAAATAACGTCCTTTAACTATTTACCTACCCGCAAATGCTCTCCAGCAAGATAATGACTAACAGAACAGACGATCCTCCAATTACGTCCAATGTGCAAGGCCAATTTGGTAGCTAGCCTTAAATCGATACGTCTCTTGTAGTTAAGACTGCGTCCTCTCTGAGAAGCATTTTGCCTTAATTAATGTAGGTGAGTATTTCTATTTTTATGTCCCTCGGCTATCATCGCATTTCCGAATACAAACGAATGCTAATTTCCATGTCCATCAATTATTAGATTTATCGTGTATAATAATTTGAATTCAGAACTAAGTACTTTATTGTTGTTTTGTTTTGATTTCCGTGTGAACTATATAGAGCTGTAGAACTATTTTCCTATCCGTCGTGCCTGCGACTTTAGCGGCTTTCCTCCCATTTTTTTAAATAAATTACATTTAGTTAAAAGAGTATTAACAACTCTATATACTTCCTAGTCGATTGAGAGCGTCCGGTCTGCACCAAGTGCAAAAGGCAACTGATAGAAATCCGACAACTGACGAAACACGAAGTTTGCCGAGGGACATTATTAAGAAAATAGAAGTACAGTACAAATATCAGAATTTTCGATTTTCTTTTTTCGAATCGCAAAACCATCACAAGCAATTTGAATTCATGCAATAATTTAAATTCGATAGTCCTCTAAATAACATGGGGAAAAGACATCAAAGTAGAAAACCATTTCAAAACAGTAATACGTAGAAAAATGGGTATTATTCCTATTAACTATGTAACTATTTACACTAGGTACTAAATTAAATGAGTAACTAATTAACTATATAAATAAAAGGATACTTGGGCGTCGAAGTACTCGTCGGCATCGCTGTCATCCGGAAACGTGTCCAGAAGACTGGCAGCATTGCCACGTTGAATGGCAACTCTTAGGCCAAAGGACGAGCCAGCACTCTGGTCACCTGATGGAGTGTCGACCAGTCGGAGAAAAATATCCTTATAAAGGAGACGCGCACTCGGGCCCCATGACCCGCGAACTCTGACCCGTAAATTGTAGTAACTCATAACGTTACAGTATTTGCGCCGCTTGAGGGTCTCAACCGCCGCAGCAGCGGCGCCAGCACAGCACAAATACTAACCTCCTATTTAAATCTATGCCATTTTAGGTTTAGGTTTAAAGATATTTATTTCCCATAAGAACTAAATAACAGTTCACTTATAATGAGATACAGAGTTACTTTTAAATAATAATAAATAATATTTGCCTCTGGGGCGTTGGTGACGTTATAGGATACATACATGTTTTTTTAGTTTCCTCTTAAATATACTAATACTATCACATCTCTTTATATTTTCCGGCAAATCATTGAACAGTCGTGTTCCCTCCACTAATACTGTTTTTCTACCGTAATTAGTCCGTGCTCGTGCAGTTATTAGTTGGAATTTGTTTTTACTTCTTGTGTTGTAGGTTACTGCTTTTTTATGTAGTTGTATGTTTGATTTTCATTCATTCATTCGTTCTCTACGTTCAGCGCTCGGTGTGGAAACACGCCGAGTTCGGGTTCGCGACAAGTCAATCGTCATCCTGAGGATGCCTCGTTGAGAGGTGAAACACGTGTCGATTTCTTTCAGGGTTTTTTAAGGCTCTTTAGAAATAGTTAAGCGGAACGGGTTACTAAATATATCCACGTCTATTGTTTTTCTTTCATTAATTCGTTCATTTTCTTGCGACAGGAGCCAAAACATTTGCTACCATCAAACATTGAAAATGATGAGCTCAATTCAGAAGCAATCCTGAAACTGCGTTCAAAGGGAATGTTCGGAACCTCTTTATAAGCCAATCTACGAACGTAAAGGCTAGAAACAGGCCTACTGGCGTTAGGGTGACCAGATCTGATTTCCGGTTTTACGGGACAACTGCATTGAAAATACGGGATTCGAGGTAAAAATACGAGACTGGCCGTTTTTTTTTATAAAAAAAATTAATATCCATTTTTTTATTACAAAAATTTGCCTTAATCAACAATATTTAAAAACACAACAATTTTTATATTATCTGGAAAGGAAAATTTGAAATAATCAACTAAATAACCTAAACAATGTATAGGTTAAAATCGGAGTTTTTATTCATAAAGAAAGTTTATGTGGATGTAAACATACAAACTTTGATTTAATTTATAAATTACACTTAAAACATGCATAAATCAACAATTTATTAATTATTTGGATAAGAAAATATGGATTAATCAACTAAATAACATATACAAACAAATTCTGACTTTCCCAATGAAATACCCTTAAAACAATAATAAATATTAATACACACAGGTATTTTTATCATAAAATGAAAATTGAATTATAAAATTACGGGACAATGTACTGCCCTGTATTGTTTTCGCCAAATTACGGGACAGTGAAAAATTTGTGCCTCAAATACGGGACAACCCGTAAAATACGGGACATCCTGGTCACCCTAACTGGTGTGGAAGCTAGATTAAGAGCGTGCATTCTGAAAGTGGGCAACGTCGCAAATAGATGTCAAATATTTCGCTGTTTTGATTAATTTGGCAATATTGCTGTATGGAAATACAAAATATGGCTAACTAGTGAACTTAAATATTGATTATGAAATGCAATAATTAATATTGTAACACCGAATATTTAGTTTTAGATGTAAAAAAAGTACTTGGAAATTTCCAAATGCCTTTTTTACACCTAAAACGGTAACAACAACAAAAGTGTTATAATTGCAATTCCAAATTTATTTTTATTTTTTATATTTCCATACAGTAATATTGGTAAATTAATCAAAACAGATAAATATTTGAGAGATATTTGCGACGTTGCTAACTTTTAGAATTAACAGGTGATAATTGGAACCTGAGAGCAGTGGTGGTCCAGTGGTAACGGCCGCGACTTACGAGTTGTAGGTCGTAGGTTCGAACCCAGACAGGCGCTTTACTTTGTGTAAATTATTTCATCACCACTGCTCTCAAAACGGTGAAGGAAAACATCGTGAGGAAACCGGCATGTCCTAGAACCGAAAATTCGAAGACATGTGACATCTACCAACCCGCACTGGGTCCGCGTGGTGGATTACGGCCCACTCCCTCTCAAAGAGAGGAGGCCTGTGTCCCAGCAGTGGGATCATTTATAGGCTGATGATGATGATGAATTGGAACCTATACTGTCGTAGGTACTTACTGTGAAATTGGGTTTCAGTAGTTTAGATAAACCAGAGTGTAGTTGTTAAAACTTCATACTTTTGATTTGTTTTCAAAAATGTTTAGGTATGCTTTTTCTACACACTGGGCGTCAGATTTCTATGGGTTTAAAAATTCCCAACACAATTAGAAACATTACAAAAAAAAAACGTGTGGCACTCGGGGACTGCCGCGGTAAAGCTATTGCATAGCATTTGTAACCTCCATACTTCCTATTTGTCAACGCTACACTTGGGATGATGACGTGATGACATAAAACAAAAATTACGTTCCCATGACAACATCACGTTGTCATGGGAACGTATTTCATTGTCATTACATGATAGGCGGAGTGGGGGGGTGTTAGGTTTTTTCGTTACGGAATTTCTTGATTCGGTCGCCGCGCTCAAAGCCCGCGATAAAAGCTATGCAATAACTTAAAAAAAAAAACGTTTTTTAGGTTTTTTCTCTTCTTTATGATATTGTTAATAGCATTAGGTACCTTAACTATAATTATAATAATGGGCTATAAATATTTTATTCATATTGGAATCGATATGAAAAAAGAACACGTTTTAATTCAGTTAATAATATAAAACTCACGTACCAAAGCAATTACAGAGAACTAAGCGCCATTTTATTACCCCTGCCGCTAACTTGCTCGAATTTACTTAATTTTAATCAATCAAATATCAGTCTTATTACAGAGCAATAGAGTTCAAACAATTTGATAGCTAAATTTATAAGGCTATAAAGTATATTCGTTCGGGGAATAGGTACCTGTTTTAAGTATAGGCTGCACACTTGCATTTTAATTTATT
This sequence comes from Agrochola lychnidis, assembly GCA_963680765.1. Taxonomy (NCBI): domain Eukaryota; kingdom Metazoa; phylum Arthropoda; class Insecta; order Lepidoptera; family Noctuidae; genus Agrochola; species Agrochola lychnidis. Next base: position 3,928,549 of record OY796863.1, on the reverse strand, counting down.
TGTAGAAAAGAGAAAGTGTTGGTTTACACGGAATCTAATTTATATAGACATGTCAGTGTTTTTTGGCACGAAGGACCAACATACATACATAAACTCACGCCTTGTTCCAATGGGGGTAAGTAGAAACTATAGAACGCCATCTGCCACGATCCTTAGGCTATAGGGTCTCTTTAAAACGTCAGACTCTCCCGACAGCGTGCGGTGACGTCACGACGGACGACCGACACGCCGTGTCGGTTATCAAAACGTTCGTTGCTGCCGTCGCAACGGTCCGTCGCGGGCGGCGTGTGAGCGAGTCCGCGCCAGTGTGTTTACGAACATGACATTCGGCCGTCGTCGGTGACGGACGGCTACAAGTCGTGGTCAGATAGACCGCAACCTTACATTCTCTTTTTTAGCCGACTTCAAAAAAAGGAGGAGGTTCTCAATTCGACTGTATTTTTTTTAAATGTTTGTTACCTCAGAACTTACGACAACTGGGGACTGGGGGAACTGATTTTGATGATTCTTTTTTATTTGAAAGCTGGTGCTTCTCGTGTGGTCCCATATAAATTTTACTAACTTTGCTTGTATGGTTTTTGAGTTGGGTTCAATAATACGTATTTTTTTCCCATTTAGTATACGGATGATATCTTAAGTTACTGTCACTGTTATTTACATAGCAGGTAGTGGTATTCGAATTTGTGTGGGGTAGGTACCACAACTAAATACTGAAAAATAAAAACTTTTGACAAAAAAAAAAATCAACCGACTTCCAATTTTTCCAATACCAAAGACACCGACTTTCGAAATTAAAGTTATTTTTCGCTTTGTAGTGTTTTTATTTTGGAAGTCGGTTGATTTTTTTTGTAAAAAGATTTTTCTTCGTGTACGTTCATACATTTTGTCATACGCACGCCGGTTTCGAGTACTACGCACCTGATCTTTCTGAAGAACATCACCAATAAGGTCACTAAGGATTCAAATAACAAGAGTCTTTGTAAATATTTATTACGTTTATCTTTCCTTAAAAAAATTGCACTGACTGCACGATATTAACAAATCCGTAGCAAATTCAAGGCAATAAAAAATGATAAATAAAAACATTTTTCGGTTCAGAAAAAACACGGTAGGTACTTACAACATTAAAAAAAAAAGACTCAGTAAGTAATAGATTACTTAGGAGCCTTGACATCCGGCTGGCCCGAGGATACCGCACGGTCTCCTGCGGGGCAGCGAGCCTCCTTGCCGGATTACCGCCATGGGATCTGGAGGCAAAGGTCCTCGCGCACGTCTGGGAGTGTCGCGAGGAGGCGAAACTCCGGGGCTTAACTCCGATGCCGCAAGAAATTGCGGCACAGCGGACAGAGCTCCGGCGGGATCTCATGGCGTCATGGAGGGTGCGATTGTCGCAACCCCGCGCTGGGCACGCCACAATCGCGGCGATAAGACCCCTCTTTGAGGAGTGGCTGGAGAGACGCCACGGCGTTCTCACCTTCCACCTGACGCAGGTCCTCACCGGACACGGCTGCTTCGGGAGGTTCCTGTTCAGGATAAGGCGGGAGGAAACACCCGGGTGTCACCATTGTGTGGATCGGCCTGAGGACACGGTGGAGCATACGGTGGAGGTCTGCCCGGCTTGGGCGGAGCAACGCCGTGTTCTCGTAGAGGCGATCGGCGGCGGTGATCTCTCGCGTCCGGCCCTGGTTCAGGCCATGGTACGGAGCGAGAGGAAATGGCAGGCCGTCACCTCCTTCTGCGAAGCGGTAATGCTCGCGAAGGAGGAGGCGGAACGCGTGAGGGAGAGGCAAACTTCGCGCCCTCACGCCCCTAACCGCCGCAGGAGGAGACGCCCGGGGCGGGAATCGCGAGCCGATTTCCGGCCACCGTAGGCGCGGGCTTGCGGACGGTGAGCAATGGGTAGCTCGCCGTCCGATAAGGACCAAGCCCGGGTCGACGGCGCGTTGTGTTCCACGCGCGCCTCAAAGAGATGTCAGCAGAATTGACGGGGTCCGCTAGGGCCAATGCCTGCCGGGGGTTCGAAGAAAACCGATCGGGAAATCGTGGCCCCCGGCAACAGGGCAACCGAAGGAACATGGGTGGGTTTTAGTCAGTAAGAGTCTGACACGCCCTCCCGCTCCGCCCAAAGCGGGAGAAGTTATTTGATAATTTCCCACCCAAAAAAAAAAAAAAAAAATGAGCCTTGACACGAGATTTTTCAAATTAAGATTTAATAAGCCAAACATTAAAAAAATATGAAATAACTACTTCTTATTTATTTTTTTGTTTTTTTATGTACTTATTTTTCTTTTCATAAATGTATTTCCCAAAACTCCACAACCTCACAACATGGTAGATGTGCTTCATTCCAACATTCCCATAATAAATTGCCGCTTACACAACGTTCATACTAAACCCTTTACAATGGCTGAAACATTCAGCGCTGAAAATATGAAAATAATGCAGGCGGGTACTTCCGGCATTGCCGCAACACGAATGTATCCCAAATGTCTGTATGTAATTTTAATGTCTGCCATGAGCAACCGCGCAGATTTAATTTTGCGTAAAATGGGGGGCATAAGTTAAAGGGTTAGAGCGGGCAAGATATTGAATTCAGAAACGTTATAAAATAAAATTAAATAATCTTTACTTGGGATAAGCAACATCCATAAGAGTTAGTAAACAAAAAGATATCTATTTGGAAACAAGGCTGTTGTTCGAAATGCATCTTCAAACAACATCACCCAACAAAGGAGAATCGTACCTCTCCGCTATGGTTTTCAGGATGGAGCTTTCCCGCATTCTGCAGAGCAAAGAGGCAGATTTCTGTCTGACTATAGCATGGAAGCCTTCGACGTGTACTTATGCGAACATACCTGATGCACTGCAGAAACGGGGCAGCCCCATCAACATCCTGAACCCGTTATTACCCGTTATCCTATGGCTTCTATGATTGATTTTACGAAAACAATGTAGGAAACAACAAAGCAAAGACCTTGTAATTGTCACAAAAATCCGCTGGATGAGAGAAGCACAGGAACGGTTGATGTGGCGACGCTTGGTGAGATCCATGTTCAGCAGTGGACGTTTGTCGGTTGAAATAATGTTGATGAACGTAAGTGAATACTGAAATGAAGGCAGGCAGAAAAGTATGAAAGAAAAAGACAATAATATGCTGCATCGACCTCAAATAATATTAGGGATGTTTGTGCAGGAAATAATCATTTTTCCATAGTAAAATTTCTTGCTAACTTCCTAATATAATTATTGTAAGAAATCGACACGTGTTTCACCTCTCAACGAGACATCTTCAGGATGACAATTGACTTGTCGCGAACCCGAACACAGCGTGTTACCACACCGAGCGCTAGACGCAGAGAGCGTTGAGAGGTGAAACACGTGTCGAATTCTTACAGGGCTTTTATGGCTCTTTAGGAATAGTTAAGCGGAACAGGTTACTAAATAATTATTGTTTTATTCTGAAGATGAAGAAGATGTCGCATGTCGTGACGAAAATTGAAAAGAGTATGGTTAGATGGTTTGGTCATGTTGATAGGATGAATGAAAGGTGACTAAAACGCCGGGAGGAGACGCCCTAGAAGGATATAATATATAGTGACCTTATTGGTAATGTTTTTCATTAATTCGATCCAGCCTGTCCCTTGCTGTCCTCCCCCAGCGATGCCCTAAGCCGAGGTCCATACCTCACAGGGGTGCCCTTAGCGTGTAGTCGCTTAGTTTCTAACTTTTATGCCCTGGCTGGAAGCCTTAATTTATTGAGGCAGCCACAGGGAAGTCCGGTTAAGCAGCCGACAACCTCCTAGGTTGACCTGCGAGATGCCATAAAAAATTATGTTTTTCAGAAAGGTCAGGTGCATACTCGTAACAGGCGTGCGTGTATGAACAGATGTATGAACGTTAACGAAGCAAAAGGAGTATGTAAAGATCGTGGCAGGTGGCGTTCTGTAGTTTATAAAAAAAAAAAAAATATATAAATAAAATTCATTTAATTCAGACAATTTTTGTCCATATTTTGTTAGTACCTCTTTCTTACATTCTCTTAAAATTATGTTAGTAATGACTGAAAGAAGAAGCCTACCCCCATGGAAAGAAGGCATGAGTTTATGTATGTATATTTTATTCTGATTATAGTGTGTCTGACCCACAATTTTTCTTTTATGTATCTTTCTTAACATTATGTACCTATTTTCCAAATTCAAAATATTTTATTTCACATTTCTACAAGGGCACTTATGAAACGTCAGAAGCTAGGTGCACGGTTCCAATTGGTCGCTTCCTATGGAGAAGAGCCGGCAAGAAACTCCACGGTTACTCTTTTAAAAATTAATGGCTTCTACAATGTTTCCAAATTACTGTGATAATAGGTATGAGACGACAGTGTAGGCCTATCAACAGGTACCAGGTACTTAGTAAAATAGAAAATGGTCCACAAATCTACAACAGCCTACAACGTGCTCACATTCACAAAATCTAAAAGAAAAGAATCTATAGGTATAAAAAATAAACAAAATTATAAAAATAAGGACCTTTTTAAATTAAATGACATGATTGACTACAGCTGTAACAATCTAATTTGATAAATTTTATTTTTTAATGTCGCTCGTCGCATATACAAGTGCCACAATACAAACCGAGCACATTTCCCGGTAACACAAATGTTCTTGCTCTAATAATGTTGTAATTAGGATCTGAAATATGAAATTGTTAAACCACTTGGATTCAAACGAGAGAAACGATAATGTTTGTTAAATACCTGTGCTTTGTTTGAGTGTACCTATAGTTACTTTAATTACTAATTAGAATTAACCAGGCAGAATAAATTTTCAAGCGTTTTTTGAAGTGAAAACTTCTTTAGGCGCGTTGGGCATTTTTTGAGATGGGAAAAAACAATTGAACTCGCGACACCGTTACCGACACCTCATTCAAAGTATTTCCTGCACAATTAAATTTTTCACTTCTGTCGGCACTCCCGGAGTGCCACTGTTTTTTTTTAAATTGTTTTGTTATGAAACGGCATAAGAAAAAAATAAAAAGGAAATATTCTATGATTATTATGTTTTCACATAAGTATGTATATAATAGGATGCAATAACTTTAAGACCTATGTCAAATATCCAGGAAGAAATGGAATGAAAACAATATTCTACGCCCGGACGCACTAAAAATGCAGAAAAAAAGTTATAGTTACTTTACCAGCGCTGCAACATTTATTTTTAAATGTCGCATTATATGCAGAGATAGGAGCCTTTTCGCCTCGTACAGGATTTCTTGTTTTTATTTTTATATTACTCTGTTTTTTATTTTTGTTTAATTTGTAATTTCCTGTGCCAGTCTCAATAAATATTTTTTCTTTCTTTCTTTACTATAATTCATCGTTATGTATAGTCGCCTAAAAATTGCTTTACCACCCTTGGGTTTAAAAATGTCACTTGCACGTCTTAAAAATAAAGGTCTATTTAATTTTTTAGACCAAATTGATAATAACATATTTTCAACCTTAGTTATGTTTCAATTTACTGGGAATTTTTATTAAAACTGGAAGCAATTTCGAGATTGACTTTACTTTTATGCTTTCTTTCACCTGATACGTGAAACCCTATGAATTTACGCCGGAGTATTCTGGCATGTCCAGTCAGTCATCATAATCGCAAATTAATCTTTTTTGTTTATTCCCTAGGCCTTCCATAAATACAGAAGTGGACATTGTGGACGATAATTAATCATTTGTAAACTCGTCTCGTTCAAACAGTTTACGGGTTCTATAGAAGCGGGTCCTTCGGCGTCACTTGTCATTTGGGTAGGGGATCATTTGTAAAGGTATTATTCGCACCTGCGGCTGCTGACCGCGGAGGTGGGCGATATAAATTAATATTTGGATCATGGGTCGGGATGTATGCTAAAATGTTGCTTAGTGCCGATTGAGGAAAGTTGTAATTTTTTTTTTAATTTGAAGCCAGTGGCTTCCTAGCTGACTTATCTGTAAAGATGCATTAAGAAGATAACAGATGTGAAAAATAGTCACTTATTTTTACCAATATTGTGATATTTTTCTTATACTTGGGAACCTTCTAGTTACGGCGATATTAAAGGTCAAAGTTCCAACTTGCATAACTAACAATATGCCAAACTGACTTATAAATTTTCTAAAGAAAACACTAAAACTCATAAAGCTTTTAACAAAATTAAATAGCTTACTCATAAAATAAACATTTAATTCCCAATAAACTTTAAAACGTGCCTTCTCATCAACTACGTGCACAAACAATAGGCTGTAGACTAGCGAATCGCCGAGATGCGCCATCTTAGCGGCCTCGCAACGTCACCCTACCTACTCAAGCGGTCAGTGACCGGACCTCAGATGCACAATTTACGACAATATAGCTTAAAAAAGCAGCCAATTGCGAGTCGGACTCAGACACGAAGGATTCCGTACCACCTACAGTAGTTTTATCTCACTAAGTGACGCGCGCTTTATTTGTGGTTACCAAATGTACAAACAAGCTGTGAATGTGTGAGCTCTCGGTATCGGCCAAGACAGTGAAGTCGGAAGCGTGTGTATTATGTGCTGACGCTACTCTTCTTCACGCACACATTCACAGCGTGTTAAGGCTCCCGCAAACAGGCGCGACGCGACAGCGCGACATGACTCTAATAAAACAATTTCTAAGAAAACTTCACAGCAGAACAATAACTGGTGTCGCGTCCAGTCTGCTCGAGCCTTTAGTACACTTGGTTACTACAAGTAAAGAACGCGTCGGTTCGTGAGATAAAAATACTATACAATAATTAACACTACACATTTTATTAAAATGCTTTAGTAAAAAAAAAAAAAAACATTTTTCTTGTATGGGGAAATAGACCTTTAATTTGTAACTTTACTTTATTTTTATGAGTTTTAGCGGCCATAGTAGTACACAACACATTCTGTGAAAATTTCAAAAGTTTACCTATTAAGTACGGTTCAAAAGATACAGCCCTGTGACATACGGACGGACGGACAGCGGAGCCTTAGTAATAGGGTTCCGCTGGCATCCTTTGGGTACGGAACACTAAAAACGTATATTAAATGTAATAACATAATTCGATTTCGACATATGCGGTTGAAATTATACTTTTATATTGAAAACGCTGTATGTGGGTGCAAATTTTATGTCTTTATGTCTTTAAAATTGCTTACGGCAACATTTTAGGATGCCAAATTACAATGTAACGTCTTAGTGGCTATAATTTGTTGGCGAAAATATTGTTATTTCGGGACAAAGTAAATGCAGATGTTTGTTATAAAATAAAAGGCTTTAAAATAAAGGTTTTATGATAATATGGTGCAACAAAGACTATTTAAAATAAACTGATAACACATATTTATAATCAGGAATAAACATGAGAAAATAATTATCAAAAAAGTTTATTGTTTAATGTAAAAAATTAGTGATAAATTCATAGCACCCACAAAAAAGTATGGCAAGTATTTAATTTTGTAAAAAAAAAACGTGTGGCACTCGGGAACTGCCGCGGTAAAGCTATTGCATAGCATTTGTAACCTCCATACTTCCTATTTGTCAACGCTACACTTGGGATGATGACGTGATGACATAAAACAAAAATTACGTTCCCATGACAACATCACGTTGTCATGGGAACCGTCATTACATGGTAGGCGGAGTGGGGGGGTGTTAGGGTTTTTCGTTACGGAATTTCTTGATTCGGTCGCCACGCTCAAAGTCCGCGATAAAAGCTATGCAATAGCTTAATAAAATATTGTAAAATAAAGTATTGCTAGGTCAATCGTTTTTGCAGAAATTGTAAATTTTCCTACAGGCTTTGACTCTCTCATTGAAATCTATCCATTGAAGGCTTCACCATTTTTCCTCTCTGACGTCACCAAGCAACGTCAACACCCACTCCCCGATTCCGGAACCAATCTCTAATTAAAACGACATACAAATGCATGTATAACGTTGTCGTGATTAAAGCAGGTGTGTACACCCCTTAATTAAGGCACGGTGCTATCGGGGGAGCACTTCACTTGAATAAAAGATACGACACGTGTAACCTCTGCTTAACCTGGTTTTGCAATGACATGTGATTGTATATGGTATCGAAAATGGTGATAAGTATTTTTGAATGATTTTTAAGGGTGAGTTGGGTTATCACCAGAGATTGGAATTGGGTGTGTGAAAATACCTAAAGTTTGCAGTGAGACATATCATAGAGCTGTTACAACCACTTAAGTTAACCGGTTTTGAATTGTACCGGTTTATTTACGGTTTTTTGTTTTACATGTTCTTTACCTTTGAAAAACCGAACTATAAACATAAGCAAGCTGCTAATACAGTTTTAAATAATTTTTTGTTATAAGGTACTTCCCGTTGACCTAGAATCATGAAATTTAGCAAGAAGCAAGGTCTCACAGCACAACTAATAGAAAAAGTCCGAAAATTGTTAATTTGTAGTTTTATCAAATATATATTTTTTTTGCATTCAAAGCATTTATTTTAATTAAACCATTTACAGGCACTTTTGAACTGTCAAGGAATCGGTCAGTCAGAAATAGGTATGAAGCTAGTTGCCCATTCCGAAGCGTAGTAGGTACCTATGGAGAAGAACGGGCAAGAAACTCTACGGACACTCTTTTAAATAAAAAATTGTTACAAAATATTGGTTAGATCATTCATGTTGAAATTATACATGTGAGAACAATGTAGAAAGACGTGCACGTTAGAAGCGTCCGTAATAAAAAGATAAAACAAAGAACAATTCAAAAAATTAAAATAAATTAAAAATAAATTAATTCACAAACTTACATTTGCAGTTGGAGAATTGGTCGTGGCGTATTGAATGGGACAACATGTTTTTCAACTACAATGTTATGTTTGTTTTTGGGATAGTCGGAACCCTTCATTGTGCGTGATCTGATACGCTCTTGGCCGGGTTTTTCAATATATCTGGCAGTGTGGCTTGTATCTACTTGCTTGATAGCTTGAACGACAGAGGTTGGTACTGCAACCAGTTAATATTTTTTTGCAAAGTTCAAACTTACGATACTTCGCCTATCATCAGTGCAATGTCTGCACTGAAGTGCTACTAGCTTAAAAATAATTTTAATAAGTATGTAAATATACTCCAGCGTTTATTATATTCTCTGTATGTTGTGACCATAAAATTAAAATAAACCCCATTATCCACATTACGTCCCAAGATTTTTACCACCCATTTTAATGTCCAAAAAAAAAAAAATGTAACCGCCATAAAATTATTCCCGCCAGCTGTCATTTTACCAAAAACAAACCGTTAACATGTAAACGGTGGACCTCACAATTTTGCCTCGCAAACATATGTGCCAAAATGTTGTGTATTAGCAAGTAAAATTACCTAAAATTAACTGACCCACCCTTCATTAATTTGTGAAATTAATTGGCCAAATCTGGGAATGGTGGTGCAAGCCTAACCTTGTTTATGGGTCAACTCTTATGTCCGCCATTTTATTTTATGGGACGCCATGGGATGTCACTGTTTACGTATTTAGATGGTTTTTGCGTGTGATTTTGCATTTTTGCTGAGTTTTGTGTTGTTTTGGATTTTAAGTTTAGCCACATAGAGTGTCTCTTAGTTATTGCTTATGCTCGGTTCGTATAAAAAAACTAATCGTTTTGCTTACCAATGGTAGATTTTTTTATTGCCAAACTGGGCATGTAAATAGATTCGTAAGCTAATTTTTTCTGTAATAGCTACTTCCAAATGAAAGAGTCTACTATACAAAGCTATGAGATCTTTGCTGCATTATTGGTAAAGATATAAGAGTCTTAATTTTAACCCTTAACGGTTCGTACATTATAGGAATCGGCCATTAGTTGTTTAATGTCACATCAATTTGACGTTTTATGTCACCATGACATGCTTAACATGATATTAAAGCATTTTTTTACTTTTTTTAAGCTATATAAAAAAAAAATTGCTTAGCTTTTATCGCGGGCTTTGAGCGCGGCGACCGAATCAAAAAATTCCGTAACGTAACGAAAATAAAACCAAACACCCCCACTCCGCCTACCATGTAATTGTTTGACGGTTGTTAAACGTGATGTTGTCATGGGAACGTAATTTTTGTTTTATGTCATCACGTCATCATCCCAAGTGTAGCGTTGACAAATAGGAAGTATGGAGGTTACAAATGCTATGCAATAGCTTTACCGCGGCAGTCCCCGAGTGCCACACGTTTTTTTCTTTCTTCCACGTTTTCTCCTAACACATCTGACATTGGCAGAATTGTCGACATACGCACCATTGCCATAGAGAAAAATAGAATAGATATTAGAGAATTGAAATTTGGTGAATTTCACATCGAAGTTGACCCTCAACCTGCCGTATAGGTCAGAAAGATCAGGGTAGGTATAGGTAATTTTTTGTAGGTAATGTGCGTTTTGTTTGTGCAGAATAAACAATTTTTCTTTCCTTCTTTATATACATAATATATGCGTAGGTGCAGGTCATATATAAAACGCCATAGCATGACAACACTATACTCCGTTTGAAATAAGATTAGACATTTAACTAAACCTTTTTTACAGTCCGTTCAACCGATTTTGACTTCTATTGCGTTGGTGGCATGACAAATGACAGCTGCAGTAAACAGTTGGTTTGTAACCACTTTTTTTGCTTTTAATGCCATCCTTATGCCTACGGTATAGAAGTCAAAATTGGTTGAACGGACTGTAAAAAAGGTTTGTTTAAATGTCTAATCTTATTTCAAACGGAGTATAGGTACTACCGGTAGTATTGTACTAGTAGTAGTGTATTTATGTTTATAAATGTATTTTCTTTCTTTCTTTTCTTTATATACGAACTCAAAGCAGAAATTCTGAAGACTAAAGTTAAGTATAACTCCGAATATCATTATGTTGTCGTCTCAACAATTTATACAGAGAGTACAAGACACACACAACGGACTGTCGCAGGGGTTTGTTCCGTACATAATATTTTGTACAAACAATTCCTACCACGCTTCATATGTGCATATGTAAAGCGGGGACAAGACTAGGTTGGGACGTAGACATTCTAAAGACAACGTAGTATGTTTGCCTCGGACGACAAGCAATGTCCGAATCGGGAGTAAGTACGTGCAATACGTGCATTGTGCTCTAGAAATGCAAGAATTGTTGTTTTTTTTTTTTTTTTTTTTAATAATGGCTTCTCGCAGTTTTGACCACTAAGGTCTTGGCTGCTTAACCGGACTTTCCTGTGGGTGCCATAAGCTTCTACACTTAGAGCCTCCAGCCAGGAGCTTTTTCAACTATTCTAAATTAAAATTAAGCGAATGCTCGCTAAGGGCACCCCCTGTGGGGTACGGACCTCGGCTTAGGGCATCGCTGACGGGAGGACAGCAAGAGGGGACAGGCTGGATCAAATTTGTATTTATATCATGATTATTATTCGGGGTATTTAAAGCTACGTGCTCAGCTGCAACAACTGCTGGCACCTCGTTATCGAGCAAGGGTCGGGGGGGGGATTCGTTTACTCGGGGAGTAGATCGCGTACGTAAAGGACCTCGGCGGCGAGGTCGGAATGACGGGAGGCGTCTGTGTTTGTGCACTGTACTGGTGGCCCTATTCTGCTCCTGGAGGAGTGTAATGGGGTCATCTGGGTCGGAAAGTACATGCCTCGGACGGCGGATCTGACTGATTTGGGACGGGACATAATTGGCTGCCTCGACTATCAGAGGGTTCCGATGTCGAGGAGCGGACTCAAAGTGGCGCTTTGCCATGCGTTTGAGGAACTGGTGGATCGTAGGGATCTTACAGTCGAGATGGAGGGTCTCGTTTCTGACGTACCACGGGGCTCCCGTGGCCTTGTGAAGGAATCTGTTTTGGAGGGTCTGCATCCTATGGATATGACGGGGTTTGGCGTGGGCGAAGACTGCTCCCGCATAGGTCATTATGGGGCGGACACACGCTGTGTAGATACGCAATTTGCACTTTAGTGACAATTTGCTGCGTGGATTTAGGATACAGTGAAGCCTACCTAGAGCGAAAGCGGCTCGCGAACGAACCGTCTTTATGTGCTCTGAAAAGGAGAGACGCTGGTCTAAGATCACACCTAGGTACTTGGCTCGCTTTTCCCAAGGGATCGGCTTGCCGAACAGGGTGATCGTTCGGGGGGGAGGGGGGGGTCTAGATCTCGGTTTCGAGAATGAAACCGCTTGACTTTTGTCGGGATTAACTTCGATCCTCCATCGTCTAAACCAGGCGCCAAGGTTACTGACGGCCCGTTGTAGATTTAGGAGAGACGAAGGGGCGTTGCCTTTACAGATGATCGCAGTGTCGTCTGCGAACAGAGCGAGCTGCGTCCCTCTGTGTCTGGGGATGTCGCTGGTGAACAGCGTGAACGCGAGGGGGGCTATCACTGAGCCCTGAGGGACTCCTGCCCTTATGGGGCGAGGGGAGGATAGGGCACCTTCGATACGGTAGCGGAAGGTGCGATTCGACAAGTAGTCTCGTATGATGAGTACGAGACGATCCGGCACTCCGAGTTTGTATAGCTTGTATACTAAGCCGTTGTGCCAGACTTTGTCGAAAGCTTTCGCTATGTCGAAGAAGACTGCGCATGTCGGATAGCCGCGGGTGAGACCACCTTTGACCAGCTCGACTATGCGGTGGACCTGATGCACGCTAGAGTGCTGAGTTCTGAAGCCGAACTGCTCGTCGGGTATGAGGCCCTTAGTCTCGGCGTAGTCTCTGAGACGCTTATAAATAAGCCTCTCGTAGATTTTTCCGAGAACTTTGAGCAGACTGATTGGGCGGTAACTAGAGGGCTCGTTTTTAGGCTTGCCGGGCTTTGGGATACCTATGACCGTGGCCTCTTTCCACGTCTGGGGAAAGATGTTATTGCTTAGAGCACCATTGAAGATGGTGGTCAGTAGCATGATCAAGTGGGCTGGGAAGAGCTGGACCACCCTATTGGTGAGTCCGTCTGAACCGGGGGCTTTGCGCGTATGCAGACCTTTGATTATCTCGTGCACCTCATCTGGTTCGATGGGGGGCAGGGGAAAATCAGGGTCTTCTACGGGAGGAAGGGAGGCTCTACGTTCGACTTCGGCGTCGACCTCATCGAGGTGAGCTTTGTCTACTGGTAGGGTGCTGGGAGAGCATTGAGCTTCTAGACTGTCGGCTAGGCACTCGGCTTTGTCGATGTCGTCGAAGGCAATGGTTTTATCGGGGCGGACTAACGGGGGTACGGGGGCCGACTGGGGGGACCTGAGTTTCCTCTGGAGTTCCCAGAAGGCTAGATGAGAGGGCTCTAGATCGCTCAACATCTTATCCCATCCCGCTTCACGCAGCTCCGCTATATGTGTCCTAACAGATCTCTGATAGTAGCGCATATGGGCTTTGTTGGCGGCACAGGGGAAGACGCTGTAGGCTCGAGTAGCCGCGTTCTTCTCAGTCATCAGGGCACGCACATCGTCGGGGAGATTCAAGTAACAGGGTTCTGTTGCTGGAACCTCCCTGGAGCATTCGCTCAGGACGGTCTGTACGTGCTCCGTGAGTGAGTCGATCGCGGCAGTCGTGTCAGCGACTGAGTCGAAGTTGTCGGGGATCGAGTCTAGTAAGGGGGATGTGTTGGATTTCAGCTGAGTGCTTACTTTCCTCCAGTCCGTCACCTTTTTAGTGGGGAGGGGTTGGTCAGGGTCGGAGGGACCTATGCGGGAGGTTAGTTTAACAATTACCGGTCGGTGGTCAGAGGTAAGCTCGTGCACCGTTTCTATTGAATCTAATCTTAGATTAACGTTCTTAAGGAGCGTTACGTCTAGTACGTCAGGGGTGTGACTGATGGTATGGGGATAGTGAGTGGGACTCATCGGAGCGATGATGTCGAAGTTTAGGGAGGAGGAGAGGTCGAACAAGTGCCGACCTCTGGTGTTGGTGGTGGAGCTATTCCAAGAGGGATGTTTCGCATTGAGATCCCCCGCCAAGATGACGGAGTCACTCATGTTTAACAACAGTTGGATATCGTCCGAGAGATTTTGGAAATTTTCCGAAGCGTTGATAGTAATGGGAGGGATATAGACCGACACTATAGTGATCGGTGCGTGACCGGTCATGCCCAGATGGCATGCTGATACTTCTAATCGTGAGAGGGGGGGAGGATCCATTGGGATGCAGTACAGATCCTTTTTGTAATAAATGAGGGTGCCGCCCCCATGACAACGCGTTCTATCGTTCCGAACGATACGATAGTTAGCTAAGGAGGGATTGCCTCTGTGGGGCTTTAGAAAAGTTTCCTGGATGAGGAGGATATCTAGTTGATGAACGCGGAGGAAGTCCGCGATTTCATCTTTTTGTTGATTTAAGCCATTGGCATTGAAGGTGCCAAGCTTGAGGGATCGGGGTTTAAACCTAGCCTGAGTGGTGTTAGACATGATGGGGGGTAGAGAAAGAGGTGAGGGCTTGCGTGATCTCGGGATACGCATTGAAGACGTTACGGATTGCCGCTAGGCTACCCGATTTCTGGGCTGTAGAGATGTCCAGGGCCATCTGTGTAGCCCTGGGGGAACAGAAAAGTTCGAACGCGGTACTGATTACGTCGAAACGATCGTCCACGGGTTTAATTGGGGCCACGGGAGTGGGAGCGGGGCGCGGGGGTTTTAGAGCGGTGGCGGGTTTCGCGGGGGGCGCAGAGGGCGCGAAAGACGGGGGGAGGGGGGAGGTGATGGACTCGCGGATCCATCATTGTATAGAGAGGGGTGTGAGGGGGGGGGGGGGCGCGGAATACCCAGGGCTGGGAAAGCCTGCTGGTGATTGAGCATAGTCCATGGACTAGGCCTCTGAGGGCTTAGCCGCTCAGGAATCTGGGAGGAGGGGAGGGGATGGAAGTCCCTCTGTTTTTGCTGCCTCACGTCTAGACGTTTGGTCAGCTTGCCGGATGTAGCCTTAGGGGCTTTAGAGCAGCCGCGGTAGTTGGCTGTGTGGCCCTCGAGGCCGCACAACACGCAACTAGGCGGGCTGTTGCACTGGCTACGGTCTTTGGGACGCGAGCAGTCAGCGGTGCCGTGGTCACCCAGGCACTTTACGCACCTGGGTTTTGCATGGCAATTCTTTTGAGAATGGCCATACAATTGACAGCGGTGACACTGTCCGATCGCGCTGTTCTTCCAGGGCTTCTCGATCGAGAAGCCCATAAGGTTGCACAAGGTCTTGATATTGAATATGGGGTGATGCCCCTCGGTGGGGGAGCACACGACTAATACCATGTCGTATGCTTCCCTGCCGCGCGAACGATGCATGCGGTGCACCTCATCTACGGGGATATTTTGCGACTGAAGGTCGGCTAAAATTTCGGCGGGAGAGATTTCCTTGGGGATCTTTTTGATCACCACACGGATCTGCCTATCTTCTGGGAGGGAGTAGGTGTGGAATGACACACCTCTCTCTCTCAGAACTCTGGTAAGGTCCCTGTAGTCTTTCGACGTAGGGACTAGAACCTTGATACCCTGTTGGGTAGATCGGGCATTAGAATTGTTGTTTACTGAGCAAGAATATATTTAACTTATAAATCTGGTAAATTATAGAACGTGTTTTTTTATTTGCTTGGTATAATATACCTACCTACAGCAGATAAAAAGCAAGAAGCACGGTATACACGTAATAAATTATTATATAAATCCCTGTAATTGGTAAAAATAATAAATTTGTAGATTTATCAATTTTTTTTAAACTTACTTTTGCAGTTGGATAATTGACCGTGACGTATATCGATGCATGGGAGAACATGTTTTTCAACTACAAAGTTTTGTTTTTGGGATAAATTCATCCCAACTACGGAATACTTCATTGTGCGTGGTCTCGGACCACTTGCACTTGGCCGGTTTTTTGTTAATAGGAACCGACCATTAGCAAAATTTGGATGAGAAATTCCACAACTATTTTAACCAGCCTTGGTTAAAATTGCGATAAGTCGTATTCCACCGTTAAATTAACCAAAATACCATTAGAATCCAAGTAATTTAACCCATCGCGAATCACCACAGAATATTTTTGAGTATTAATATTAAATTCAAAATCAACCCTTGCAATTATAACTTGTATCTGTTTACAAGTTTATTTAAAACAATAAATGCGGAGTGAACGGTGAAGGGTTAAGTCTGCCCCTTCTCGGTCACGCTCATTTACCTTGTAATTATACACGGCGAGTAACTTCCGTGTTTTGAAGATGGGAAGGAATTTCAGGATTGGGTAAGTGCAAAATGATTTTATGTTTACAAAGAAAATTCAGAGCAAAAAAGCTTGTGTGTAGGAACAAAAGTAGAAACACATAAACAAAAAACTGTCCGTCTGGGGCAGTGGGTAAAAATGAAGACCATTTTCGCCGTATTTCAGGCCTTTCTAGATAAATGGCAGAACCAACGTTGCTCAATCGTTGCCAACTCTACAGACATTTTGAAAACAAAAAAAATATTAAAAAGTGGAACATTTTTTTGATTAATTTCTCTAAGTTAAGCTGCAGCACGGGTGCAATTTTCCTTATTTTATTTCCAGCAAAACTATACTATTTATTAGGTTTCAATATCAAAATTAATAAAAATGGACTGCTACCTACTACAAAGAAAACACTCTTTTCTTGCTAATACTTTTAATCCACACCACTGTACAATTTTACCATTTAAAACGACTTTTGCCTCCCCAGAAATAACGATAATATCATAACCATTATTTCTAAGTGTTGCCAAAGTAAAATATCAGTTGCCTTAATGAAAATACATTTAAAAGTTTGATAAATATGAATAATTTGTACTTTGACAGTGTTGCCACACTGGATTTTATAAATCGTTTTTTCTTTATAATTCATTTAAAAAAAAAATTAAATCAAAGAAATCACGACTTTACTTAAACAGAAAAATGCCTCGTACCGCGTTCTCATCTACAGTATTCTGCCATGTACCCTTCTTACCAAAGTTTCTAATGTTTTGTTTTCTAACGACGGGACACGTCTAATAATTTCTTACTGCCCTTTCTTCACAAACATACCTTCTAAAAACAACCTATTTTCAACCTTATGAATCAGAACATAAGGCTGCGATAGATGCAATTAATTTGTTCAGATTTGAAGGTATTTGCAAGTTTTATTTAATGGAAGAGTTGCTTTGAAATGTAAGGAGCAAGGAAATGTTATTAATTAAAACATAAATTCCGTTACTGTAGGAGATTTTAGTACTTATTTAAAATGCTTTTTTTAAAACTTATATTTGCATATGGTTTCCATCAAGCCATAGCAAAAAGTATTCTAAATAAGGGAACTTTAGAATTAATATCATGTTAATAGGCCCTGTCCTCTCATACCTATTAACACTGTTATTTGAAAGTATTGTAAAAGCCAATTATTTTTAAAAGAGTAACCGTGGAGTTTCTTGCCGGGTCTTCTCCATAGGAAGCGACCAGTTGGAACCGTGCACCTAGCTTCTGACGTTTCATAAGTGCCCTTGTAGGTTTATGTGAAATAAAATATTTTTAATTGAATTGAATTGAAATATATGACAGTTAATTCACTTGGCTACGGTCTGGCGACGTCGCCAATTTGGAAGCGTAGCCCCGACCGGCCCCTACGTGGAGACTGGAAACTCTGGCGACTTGGTGACGCGTAGCCAAGTCGCCAGTATTCTCCCTCACTCAGTGGCCAACTGATCACCAGCACGGACGCCGGCGTATTACTGGCTACTTATTTGGCAACCTAATTTGGCTATGGTAAATAACCAGAGGTAGCTGGCTTCCTAGCCAGCGACGTCGCCATGGCGTCCCAGTCTAAGAGAAAGGTCTAAGCTTTTCTCTATAACAAAACATTAAAACAAGGATATAATCTGGCAACATTTAGAATACACCGCAGCAGATGGCCGTCTCTCCGAAGAGAATCATAAACATTGAGGATTTGCATATCTTCTTTGAGTATGAAGCTTGTTTGAATAAAATAAGACCTGGTTTCTGATGCTAAGTAGTGAATTTGTTCCTGTAAAGGAACAAATCTTTTTCATCTCTCTTAGGGAAATGGCGGAGCCTATTATTAAATGTTATATACTAGGTAGGGTTGTAAAAACTTTAAAGGAATTGGCGATAAGAGTGTTCAGAAATAATGTTGCAAATGAGATTACGTGTAAAAGTTTTGGTGGTTTTCACCATAAAAGTAATTTTAAAAAGAAATTCAACTAATTAGAAACTACTATTAGACGATTTCAGAGGCTAATTTAAAGCATTATTTATCATTAAGAGGGTTTGTCCTAAAAGTTGGCAACGTCGTAAATAGCTGACAAATATTTACCTGTTTTGATTAATTTAGCAATATTACTGTATGAAATTAAGAAATGTGGCTAACTAGGGAACTAAAATATTGATTATGAAATATCGTAACACCGAATATTTATTTTTAGATGTAAAAAAAGTAAACTTTCCAAATGCCTTTGTTACACCTAAAACTGTTACAACATCAATATAATTGCAATTCATTATTAATATTCAGTTCCCTAGTTAACCACATTTCTTATTTCCATACAGTAATATTGCCAAATTAATGAAAACAGCGAAATTTTTGACATTTATTTGCGACAAAATGATAAATGATAAATGATAAATGATTTTATTTCTGTAAGTAGGTTTGTACAAACACTTTTACACGTCAATCATATTTTAAAAACTAGATGAAGTCGGCGTTTCCTATCTGACTACTCCGAGAAGAAAGGCCGAAACAAACTCAGAGGTCACAGTCTCTTTTAAAGTCCAGACATAATCTTGGTCAGATCATGTGAAGGCCATGTGGATTGGTGTCTGAAGTGGTCTTTATAGGAAAGCACCACACAGATTGAGAGGGCCTGTCCAGTCAGTGCACGCATTTGTCAGTTATCGTGTAGCTCAACTCAGAATTTAAGGAGCTCAACGATTCGACGAACAATACCAAAAAAAGGACATTTGTGTAGGCCACATAAATTACTCAAACTGTCAGACCATGATTAAAACTAACTGAGAAAAAATTAAAAACAAAACAAAAGGAATGACCCATATAGTCTTCACATTCACAATAATTAAAATAATATAATACTTTAAAAGTAAATATTCACGTCATTGTATATGTATATAAAAATCATTAATGTCAACGTGTATATAAAAAAAAAAAAAAATCCGGAAATGATCTTGGTCAGAGCATTTCATTTGAGGACCATGTAGATTTGTGTCTGAAATGGTCTTTTGAGGAAAGAACCATACAGATTTGAGTGGACCTGTCCAGTCAGTGCTGTCCAGACGTTGCCCACTTTCAGAATAAACGCACTTAATAGAAAAAAAAAAACAATCCACCTTTGTACCTCATAATCGCCCAATTTTTCTCCTACCTCATATAAATGCTTAAATATCTACCTACGCATAGGGAGTCCGTCTGTCCATACACATAGGTGCAATAATATGTATGATAAATGACCACCATCACTTACGGGGCTTGACCAGCCATTTGTATTGAGGGTCCGAATATTACTGTATCTAGATTACACGCGTTAGTTTTCATGGTGGTCTGAGCATAGGTGATTTGTCTCTTTGTTTTGTGGGTATGTTTGTATACGTGTGTCTGTCTGTATAGTTCGTTCTAGGAGATACACTACCGTCATTATTCTTATTGATCGACAGTGAAATAAAATAATTATTATTTAAAGTAGATCTTCTAAGAGATCGCCTTCTAAGAGTTAAGATTCTAAGAACCGCCTCTGTTGTCTAGTGGTTAGACCACCTGTCTCAGACCCAGAGGTCCCGGGTTCGATTCCCATTTGGGGCAAAATTTTCTGCTCGGTTTGGTTGGTGGCTTGTTCTAAGCCCGCTTGGCTAGCTACCACCATCTTATCTAAGTTTGTCGCCATAACAACAATATCTTAATAGTCGGTTCCTCTGTGGTTGAGGATTCCGGGTGAAGTTCGCTTCCACCTTCGGCTAGATCATCACTTACCATCAGGTGAGATGCAGGTCAAGAGCTTACTCGTTAAGGTTAAAAAAAAGAGATTTTTACAATTACTTTTTTTAAACTGATGGTTTTTACAGGCCTTATAATAACTTGCTTCGTTCGTATGTGTTTCCGGTTACTGTCTTTGTCATCTATTTTATAAAATAGGGTTTTAAAACTATATACGCGGCCATTTCCTGCTGACTGATGCTTTTTTTTTTTGGCTGGGAAATTATCAAATAACTTCTCCCGCTCTGGGCGGAGCGGGAGGGCGTGTCAGACTCTTACTGACTAAAACCCACCCGTGTTCCTTCGGTTGCCTGTATTTTGCCAGGGGCCACGGTAACCCTTTCGGACAAACCCGCAAGCTGATTGATCCCTGAGAAGCATTGCCGAAACAAACTCATGCATGGTCTCTTTTTAAGTCTTAACAATATGTGAGTCTCACAGAAAGTGTCATACCAGAATCTAAACAATAAAACAAAACAATTATGTTGTGAGTGGACGCGCCATCATTGTTTTCAGAAGTCATGTTTGTGTATTGATAATTTGATGAACTGTATAAAGACGTAGGTACCTAAGTATTGTTTGTACACGGCTTTGGTGCTGTAGAATGTATTGATTCAAGCGATAATAGCAAGTATACCTATATATTTTAGTACTTCTGCTTTCTTATTTGAAATGTTATACCTATCAATTACAACAACCAAATAGCAGTGAAAAAAAATGTTTGCGGTCAGGGGCTCCCGTTAGGAACGAAGTTCGTTCTGACGTATGATTTAAAACAAAAACAAAATTTTTGTAGCCACCATCTTGGATTTACATTTCGACCCCACTATTGGCTTTAGCACCCTCGAAAACCATTAAAACGATGCCCATGATGAAAAATTTCAGAGCCGCCATTTTGGATTTTCATTTTGACCAAATTCACACTTTCCCTCGGCCTGTACTCGGCTCGATGTGTACAATTTTATCCCACGACACTGTAATCAATCACTTTACTCTTTTCTTTTGTTTTCTCTGCCGGCGTTCTCTCTCGCTCTCTCTTTCTTTTTCTCTTTGAATTAAAAGAAGACAGTCGCTAGTATTAACACTTTTTAGCGTGACGATTTCAGAAAGTTTACAAGCCACGTTAAAGAATTTCGTTCTAAAAAATATTGAATGTCGTTCATTGACTTAAGAAAGTACAGACCTACCACAAAATAACAAAACTCCCTTCCCTACGTCTTCAAAAAGAAAATAGCTCACATCTGTCAACCAACCACAGTAACACATTAACTCTTCATCGTGGTTTTTTAAAGATGAATTTCTCAGAAACAGCCAGTAGCAGGTGCAAGCAACGCCGCGTAATATAACTAGTATTTATTGATTTTTCTTTAAGAAGCACTTTGAGTCTTTGAAGTTAGCCGGAAATAGTGATACGGATGAACGGCTGAGTTTTATAGGTTTACGGAATGACATCTGCCTGTAATTAATAGTAAGAAAAGAATTGGGAAGGATTTCCCGTATAAACTAGGTTTTAGGAATACCGGAATGGTGTTAATTAAGAGGAGGATCCCTAAATTGTATGATAATTTGCATTAATATTCAGAAAAAGTCACGCATACAATCAAAATTGAACTTTAGTATAATGATTTATTGGATTTTTTTCTTTTCGAATATAAATAAGACAGTGACGTAATTGGAACATTTTCGCTCGATTCATTTTTTATTCGAAAATCATGCCTTTTTTAAAGATTATTTGAAACAAAAACAAGATTACTCGGTTTTTATGTTTAAGACATAAAAACCGAGTAATCTTAATAATTATTGACAGTAATTTTTCTCTAGATCAATTATTTATTTAGTTATGAACGAAATAAGAATTGAGACTTACGACATTTAGTTCCGTGCCCGAACACGACCAAAGAGCGCACGCGATATTCAACTTTATTACTGATGTGTTAGCGTTTAGCACATAGTGGAGTGGTGAGATGCATGGGGGCGGAGTTTGCATGGAAATTGTGTTTGGAGTGCCAGGTCTTAATTCAGTCTAGCCTGTCTATTCTGTATAAATCTAAGCCGTGAAAAATTTCTTATTATTGGGATCAGAAACCTATATCGGCCCAACTGAGGTTTGAGTACAAGAATGTCTGTCTGTATGTTACCTTTACCACTGATTTCGATAAAATATATAGGATACTAGCGGACCCGACAGACGTTGTCCTGTCAAAACATTGTCCAGCGGACAAAATTGTGAATCTAAACCATTCCCAGATCCCCTTGAACACACACAAAAAATTTCATCAAAATCGGTCCAGTCGTTTGAGAGAAGTTCAGTGACATACACACTCACAGAAGAATTATATATATAAAGATAAAGATGGGCAACTTTTTGTCTCAAAAATAATCCTAAAGGGGGTGATATATAGGGGATGAAAGTTTTCTCGCCAAACTTCATGCTGTTATGTTAACGGGAAGTACCATATAGGCTTTGTTTTATTTGCGAGTGTCAACATAAATATGCGGTATAATTAACTGGCCGTATTTTTATGCGTTGACTTGGAAGTTTGATTTTCTTTACAGCTCCGCTAGCAGGGACCGTAGACCTAAGTTTTTGACATCTATTTCAACTTGATGCCTCCTCGTGTTTCTGAGAAAAATGGTCTTAACAGACAAAGAAGTCATCCTTTAACGGTTTCAACTTTTCATTTTGAGTACTGAACACTAAAACAGATTTATTATCTGCCTGTTACCTTTTCATGCCGTAACGTCTGAACGTATTTAGATGAAAGGCATACGGATAGGCCATAAGCTGGATAGGACATAGGATACTCTGAATTCTGGTAGCATGTTCCTGTGGGATATTTTCCGACATCCACGCGGGCGAAGTCGCGGGCAAAAGCTATTTGTACCTAAAATTATGTTAGTATTGTTAATACCTAACTGATGCCGATGACTGTTCTTATCCACAGATTTTGGAAAGGACAGTCAAAACGGGCAGCAATAGCATTTAGGATGCTGTTGCTGCTGCTTCGTAGAATATTCTGATCTACTCCTGAGCAACTCCTTCCACTAAGTTTTCACGTGAGTTTTTTACAGAATAGATTTTGCAGTTAAGGCTTTTTTTTTTACTCGTCTCCTAAGGGTTCTAGCGTGATTTAAAAAAAAACTGGCCAAGTGCGTGTCGGACTACGCACAATGAAGGGTTCCGTAACTGGGATGAATATATTCCAGATACAAACTTGACATTGCAGTTGAAATACATGTTCTGCCATACATTTCAACTGCAAATGTAAGTTTTTACGCACAATATTGAGAGATTTACCGTGTTATTTTAAGACCATAGACTTCTTATAGGTTTTTCTGTAATTTATGAGCAAAGAGCCATATTATGTATTTTTTTCAATATTTTTGGTCCAGTAGTTTCGGAGATAAGGGGTAAATTTTCGTCGAATTTGTTAAATATCTTTAAAAGCATTTATTTTAAAATTATGTAAAAAATATTTTTAAGATCTTCGCAACAAGCCCTTTCATTTGATATGTCACATGATACTGTTAGCAAAACTTTCTTTTTCAATTTTCTTTTTGCCCCCCACAAGAGACCCTTATAATCCAAATTCATTTATTTACGTTAGACGTCCGTGTTTGGGTCACAAAAACACATATGTGTACCAAATTTCAACTTAATCGGTTCATTAGATTCGGAGCAAATTGGCTGCGACAGACGGACAGACAGACAAACAGACAGACACACGAGTGATCCTATAAGGGTTTCGTTTTTTCCTTTTGAGGTACGGATCCCTAAAAAACCTATAGCCTTCCACAAGAATTGGCCTATCGAATGCAAAATATTTTTCTTAAATCCGACTGCTAGGTAGTTCCAGAGATTAGCGCGCTCATACAAACTCTCCAGCTTTATTATTTAAAATAGATAATAATAAATAAAAACCCAAAGTGAAATATTAAATGCTAAAGTCGCCTGTTTCGTGCCTGCAACCATTTCCTTTATTTTCAACTCTCCTCGTACACACGGCTACACATCAAGCTGTACATATCCAGTATAAGCTGACTTCGCATTGTACGGAAATCCTAAACAATGCGAGATCACCATAAACTGGAAATTTACAGCTTGATGTGTAGCCGTGTGTACTATAAAATGCAATTTCAATATAATCACACTGTAACTAAAAGCTTAAAAACCGGCTAAGTGCGAGTGGGACTTGCACACGAAGGGTTCCGTACCACTGTACCATATTTAGCACGTTTCTTGTATGGGGTCCCTATACAAGAAACGTGTTATTCACTTTATAAATTTTATAGAAATACACAATCTGTGAAAATTTCAACTGTGTACCTATTACGGTTCACGAGATACAGCCTGCTGACAGACGGACGGACGAACAGCAGAGCCTTAGTAATATTCCGTTGGCACCTTTCGGGTACAGAACCCTAAAAAGCGACCTAAACGAATTTCCTTTCGAAGAAAACGCAAAAAAAAAAAAATTATAGTGCTGCGCCATACGCTAAACGATTTAGCTAAAAAACTTTTCTGTGCTAATAGCCATCGCATCTGATTTAGCGTGACCTGAAACTAAGAATAAAGTGAATTTATTTAGACATGGAGAGCAGTGGTGGCCCAGTGGTAACGGCCGCGACTTACGAGTTGTACGTCGTAGGTTCGAATCCAGACAGGCGCTTTACTTTGTGTAAATTATTTCATCACCACTGCTCTCAAAACGGTGAAGGAAAACATCGTGAGGAAACCGGCATGTCCTAGAACCGAAAATTCGAAGACATGTGACATCTACCAACCCGCACTGGGCCCGCGTATTGGATTACGGCCCACTCCCTCTCACTGAGAGGAGGCCTGTGTCCCAGCAGTGGGAACATTATAGGCTGATGATGATGATTTAGACATGAACAGCATTGTTCACTTATGGAAACCGAATTGATTAACATACGGCAGTGATATGGGGAAGAACAGTATCTATCTGTGGAAGATTATCAAGTACCATGGTATCGTGTTTCCCGATAACTGGATTTTGGAGGTCAGAGCAGTCGCTCCATGTAAAATTTATTCAGTTACACACAGTTAGACTGGTAGCCGACCCCATCATAGTTGGGAAAGCTAAGCAGTTGATGAGGATGATGATATGAAAGATATTAAGTCCTACTCTGAATAATAGCTGCCAAAGAATAATTTTTGAAAAAAAAAAAAAAGTTTTTTTCATTTCCTTTTCTTCGTTTTTTTTTTTATACCTCATAATTTAAAATCCCTGTTGTTTATTTCTATGAGTTTACTTTCAGATATTTTTGTGTCTGCAGTCTTTGAGAGGTTAAGGTTTTTAAAAAACAAATCTATGTATTTTTCTGATAATCAGTTAGCCATGATAAACTGCGCTATAGGTGGCATATAGGTGCTCAAGATATGGAATCAGTAAGTAGGTACCAACTGGACTTACTCAAATATCGTCACTGTCTTGTAAATACCCTAAATGATATACTTATATTTGTTTTATTTTCAAATTTGATATTGCCAATATTTTCGAGATTATTTGGGATTCAACGGAAATAGTTTTTGGAATTCAACGACTATAAGACGTTCTCTTGCATTTTTCAAATGTGGGATCCAACGGAAATCCTTAATCCTTAATATTATAAATGCGAAAGTAAGTTTGTTTGTTACGCCTTCACGCTAAAACGGCTGAACGGATTTGGATGAAATTTGGCACATATATAGATGATGCCCTGGAAAAGAACATAGGATACTTTTTTTTTCCCACGGGATCGAGACTTATGCGGGTGAAACCGCGGGGCGCAGCTAGTACATTATATTTTTTGTGGGATCCAACGCCAAAAATATTAAACTGGGATTCAAAAGTGGGTTCCAACGAAAATAAATGAAATTCCCATTATATCCTTGAAATATCTGTACACCATCTCACAACCCTAACATATAGCCAAAAACCTATAAATATTCAATTATTCCCAACAGATCCATAACAGCATTATGTTCGTCCAAACATAATTGTTTGTTACAAATGGCCGCCCCCCGTGTCGCTTGATGTGTTGCCGGAATAAGAAACAATTACAAGACTAGAGGACGTGCTTAAGATCGCAATTGACAAGGAATTGGGACGCACTGGGTTGGAATAACGCGACTGTGAAGCTGAATTTTCGTTTTTTTTTTCTAGAAAAGATTAATATTGCCCTGCAAACAGATAAATTGACACTTCGGCGACTTATTGTGACGACAATAACAGGAATTGAGCATGTATTCTGTACACAGCACACGTCGAAGAACTTTATAAAAAAATACATGATATCTTATTGGTACAGAGTGCTGTAACTAGTGTGTGATATCAGCCATGGAGATTTTTTTGGTCCCAAATTTATAAATTGATGAAGAAGATATGAAACAAATCCAATAACCCAAAAGGACGCCTGTCCTTGAAAGATCAGTACCCTAATTGCGTAATACAACACAATCACAATCTGTTTCGATTTGAAACAGATTGTTAACCCATTGCTTCATAAGTTGGAAAAAAAAAATCTGCTCAGCAACGTAAATAACGCAATTAATGTTGTTTAACTGTCAAATAAGTTACGCAATTAGATATTATTCGCTATTTTTGAAGATTTTGGAAGTTTATCCTATTGAATATTAAAAATTGAAAGTGAGTTTGTTTGTTACGCTTTCACTCTAAAACATTTGAATGGATTTAGATGAAATTTTGCACATGGGTAGACCATGATCTGGGTTAGGACAAAAATACTTTTTATCCCGATATTTCCACGGAATCGGCACTTATGCGGGTGAAACTGCGAGGCACGCGGCGTTTCTCCGACTCAGTGCGAACAAACCAGAAGGGAAGGAGACACATAAAGATCTTGTCTTAAACAAGGGTGTCGGGTCATCTGACGGCGTCTTGTTTAATTGAATCCCTTAAGTTTGATTAGCAGGAGCATGTTACGATTATTGCCATACTCGATCTTACATACAGATATGGATAGGATGCCATTAATATAGAGGTAGTTAATTAAGGAATTAATAAATTGGGAAATCCTTACTAATATTATAAATGCAAAAGTCATTTTCCTCTTATCCTGTGGTTCGAAAGTGAGTTTGTTTGTTACCCTATCACTCTAAAACGGCTGAATGGATTTGGATGCAATTTGGTATATGAGTAGACCATAACGTGGGTTAGGACATAGGATACTTTTTATCCCGATATTCTTACGGGATCGAGAATTATGCGGTTGAAATTGCGGGGTGCAGCTAATATGATTTTTTTATTCCTCCAAGACTGTTAATTTTGCCCAGCTGTGGGACAAAATAGGTAAAAAAAAAACTATGTCATAGACTGGAAGGACAGTGAAGGACTAACTGGCTCTAACAAGACAACGAATGTTCTGAAAAGCCGCTTAGGTACCTACACAAGCGGTGACTTTTTAAACCCACGTTCGGACGAACGTAAAAATATCGCGGCGGGATTTTACCGCGCACTGGATTTTCAGCTCTCGGTGTTAAGCCGAGCGTTGAGAATCCAACGTGCTGGGACGCACTCTCGTTCCAGCGCGTTGAAAAAACACACTGTTGGATTTTCAACTCTTGGCGCTAAGTAGAGCGTTGAAAATCCAGCGTGTGAAAAAAAATCGTTCGTGCGCTGAAGAACACAAAAACTACCTATTGCAGTAAAAAAGTGTCATAGCATAAACAATCTAAGTTTTCATATAAAACCCGAGCATTTAATCGATTAACTTTACGTGTGAGGTCTTACAAAGGGGCTCGTGGCTAAGTAATAACAACCGCACGGGTCGATACATCAGGTTAAGCTATGCTTGCTGGGGTTAGCCCGTGGATGGGTGACCATCTTTACATACCGAGACTCTTCCATACCTCGGAAAGTACGTTAAGCCGTTGGTCCCGGCTGTCATTCGTGGATCTTTGGCAGTCGTTACGGGTCGTCAGAAGCCCGAAAGGCTGACAACCAATCTTTACCAAGGAGTATCGTATTACCCAGTTACTGGATTGTAGAGGTCAGATAGGCAGTCGCTCCATGTAAAATACTGGTAATTAGCTGCATCCGGTTAGACTGGAAGCTGACCCTAACATAGTTGGGAAAAGGCTAGGCAGATTGATTGTGAGGTCTTATAAAATTAAAATTTTATTGCACTCAAACATGTCTAGAATATTTCCTGTTATTTAGTTACCAACCCAGAAATAAACTCCGTACTTTACGCTTATAATAAAATAAATCCTCGCACATAGCAGCCGAAAGGTATTATAACATCAAAAACAATGATAAATGTCTAAAGGTATTACAACTTTGCAATCAAAATATAAGACTGCAAATGTGAGGAATGGCATCCTGGAGATCAGCCAAAGAAACTGCAATTTCAACCCCCCATTGAAATTCTAACCTTAACTTCCAAATGAGTAAACTCAAAATTCAGTGCAGCAATTTGGTGATTAAGACTTTTTGTGTCAAAGAGACTCAAAATCAATTATCAATCGAAATTCAACCTTACATTCTAGCAAAGAGATTAGAAAATCAAAGGGTAGAAAGCAGAAAATTTAGAGTCAAATACCTAACGTAATGCATACAAGGCATCCGGCTGAAGGACCCACTAATTGCATTGGTCACGCGCATTCCGGCGTGCGCGGCTGCTTTTGAGCTGCGCGCGCGCCGACTCCCTGGCTAATTAGTAGAGGGATTGATTCATTTGTATGTTTCCTTGACGATTTGTCTTGGCTGTTTGTTGCAGAGGGTAATGACAGGATGTTGTGTAATAAGATTATAAGGTTTTAAATTAATTTAATTTGTCTTCATCTTTTATCTGCCTGAGGCCTATGCTAATTTGAGCTTCCTATACATATGCTTATTCGCAAACCATAAAGAACGGGGACAGTGAATATATGAAAGGAGGTATTTTTTCTCTGCGTTCAGCGCTCGGTGTGGCAACACGCCGGTTTCGGGTTCGGGTTCGCGACAAGTCAATCGTCATCCTGAGGATGCCTCGTTGAGAGGTGAAACACGTGTCGATTTCTTTCAGTTTTTTATGGCTCTTTAGAAATAGCTAAGCGGAACCGGTTACTAAATATATCCACGTCTATTGTATTTTAGGTATTTTGTTATTAGCAAGCAGAAATAATGCTTTTATATATTCTCAGTGGCCTCTGGGTAAAGCTGGTAATTCTTCTCTAAAACTTATTCTTGACATCTGAATTTGCAGCATGATACCGCGGAAAACGTTTGCTAAGCATGATGTTATTATTGCGTGAAGAGCTTAATAAAATCACTACAATTTTCACAGATAAACGGCTTCCTCTCTATATGAGGAAGTGGGCCAAATAATCCACCGCGTAACCCTAATGCAGAACCATGGACGTCACAATTCAGTCTTCGAATTTTCCCTCATGATTTTCACTTTGACATTTTTTTAAGAACGTTAGCCTTTTCAGGGCTATGAAATACTAATCAACTATTCTCATCACCATTAAAGACATTGTATTTCGGATCAACCCTAACTCCAGCAACATTCCGTTCTGCTAAGACCTGTTAATAAAACGTGTTTCTAGTTCGTCTCTTTGTGTCGTTTCGTAAACAATGTTACTCTCAGCACTGCAGACGGAGATCGGCACTTTAATTAGTATGTAACTATGTCGCTATTGACTAACATTCCGGAGTTATTTCGATTTAGATGCTCCTCGTACTGACGACTGACTCGTATTTGCATCGCACTGTATTCACGACTTGATCACACATCGAGATTTCTGCGTATTTTATTTTAAGTAAGTTTTTTTAGAATTTTTATAATCATCATGTTCCCACTGCTGGGACACAGGCCTCCTCTCTATGAGAGGGGGTGGGCCGTAATCCACCACACGGGTCCAGTGTGGGTTGGTAGATGTCACATGTCTTCGAATTTTTGGTTCTAAGACATGCTGCAGCTTTTGAGAGCAGTGGTGATGAAATAGTTTACACATGTGAAGTGTCTGTCAGGATTCGAACCTACTACCTACAACTCTTAAGTCATGGCTGTTACCACTGGGCCACTACTGCTCTGTAAGTGTATTATAGGTACCTAGATTATACATATAAACCTTCTGGAAAAAAGTTGTTTAAATGATTGTGAAAATCGCATTCAAATCGGTTACGTAGTTTAGAAGAACAACACAGTCACACAGACAGACACGAAAAGCGACTTTAATTTATAATATATATATATATACAGGGTGGCAGGGACATCGACGCGAAAGCTGTTACCATGGATTCAGTACATGATTCTGAACACGCTTGCGTTGAAATTTTCGTCGGTAATCAAAAACAAAAAACTGCTGTTTCATAGAAAAGTACAATACCTACGCGGTCAAAATGTATGGAACAGCAGATTTTTTTATTAATAACCGACGAATAATTTCAACGCATGGGGATTCAGAACCATGTAACCATGTGAATCCATGGTAACCGTTTTCGCGTCGATGTCCCTGCCACCCTGTATATAGATTTGGAAGTTGAGTTGGACGGTATGTGCCATGTCGTTACGAGTTGTGTTGATCACGGTCGTGATTTTTGAGTCTAGTATTAGCTATTGATTTTAACTCTTGAGTTGATATCGCCTAGCCACGGACACGGACATGGTCATCATCACAGATGATAAGAAACAGGCAAGCATTGAACCCTTGGCGTTGGTGATTCAAATTATGATGATGAGAATTTTAGCAGATAGGTGACTCTGTTCCCAGCAAGCGACGGTCTGTTCTTAGCCCAGATATTTCATACGTACCTATTATATATATTTTTTATTATTTAATCTGCAAATGTTTAAATTACTGGCACTAAAGCACACAAGCGTTTTACAAAAGTAAATAATTAATTATTATGGAAGCGAATTACAACTGCTCACAAACGCGTGAAGCTCAGCTTGCTCTTTATCAGGAACTCATTCGTATTCACATGTAAAACACTATCATAAACTTCCCTAGACATCGCATAATAAGTACTTTCAAGTCCATTCATCCACACTGTCTGCCTAAATCCTAGTCCAGCCTTTAATCCTAACTTGGTACAGCAAGAGAGGGGAGGGGGGAGGATGTTAGAAAATCTAAACTTTAAGGCGCTTCCCGTAGCAAGCGACCTTGTGCTTTCGGTCTTTCTCTGTCCGACCGCTCTGCACCGCTTGCTGCGCTCGCCGAATTCACACAATTTATGGAATTATTTTAATACTAGCTGCGCCCCGCGGTTTCACCCGCAGAAGTCTCGATCCCGTGGAAATATCGGGATAAAAAGTATCCTATGTGTTAATCCAGGCTATAAACTATCTGTTTACCAAATTTCATCCAAATCCGTTCAGCCGTTTGAGCGTGAAGAAGAAACAAACATACACACACACACAACTTTTAATTTTAATTAAAAAAAGAAAAAGCGATCTTTTGAAATAAAATCAAACGTGAATTATTTAGATTTTTAAATCGTCTATCTATTAGTGTAATCCTCAAATTAATAGAACGTCACCTTTATCAAAAGATGAATGCAATCAATATTTTAGTATTTTTTTTACAATGAGATTTTAAATGTAAAAACAAATAAGAGTATGCAATGTGACGATGCTTTTAGTTGTAGTTTATTTCTCTAAATTAATGAGTTAATAGCTTCTGCAATACGAAGAAAAACGCATAATCGCAAGGTTTTGCTCGGGCACAGGCTCGGGGTAGCGCCTTAAAGCATGTATCGTCTGGGAGAGTTTTGTGGGCAAGTTGTGCTGTTCAATCTGAGTTGAAGTAACAATACGATTTATTGTGTTGTCGTGGTATGAATTAGTTGGTGGTAATGTAGGGGTAAGCTGTAAGGTTAGTGTATTTTGTTTTTGGATTTAGTTGCAGAATGATCTTACGAATGTGTGTAAGGATGAAAAAATATAATTTGCCTGTATGGCTTTCGAACGTTCGAACCCACGACATATTCATGGGTGGCACAATATCTTCCCTGCAATGTTGCCTCCTCCGACCAATCTCGAAGCGTTTCTTCGAATTCCCTCGGCGATGACGCCCGTCTGCCTGAAAGGTATGTTTCATGACCGTTGCTCTTAAAACGGTGAAGGAAAACATCGTAAAGAAACCGACAGGTAGTAATATTTATTTTAATTTAGTAATAATACATTTAATAACTCTACATATTTAACACACTATCATTGCACATTTATTTGTAATAATGAGTTTTACCTTCAATTTCTTTAAAACTGATGCTCTTCTGAAAAATTACAAAAACTGTACTTATTACGTTTGTCTTCTAGGCCCTCAATATTAAAATATTTACGAATGGATTTATTCCTTCTGGTACAGTCAGCTGCAAAAAGATGTAATACGTCGACAAAAACTCATGGCCACGATTTGAGTTCCTTATTACCACTAAGTACCCAATGTGTATTATGTTTTGCAACTACACATTGATACAATATTTGAAAATAAACATTGTAGACAATTGAATGAATTCTTGTCGAATTGATACATGTTTTGAGGCTGACTGTACACAGTCTCAGTACAAAACTAAACACAGACAGTCGACAAACGAAAGACGCTGTTTACCAAGTCTTGGACCCTGGAGCCATTGGCCCCAAGTTTTAACGTACAGCTAATGGAATCTGCATGTGGAATAAATGGTTAAATGTTTGAACTTTGCTGAAACTAGTGTGGGATGTAAAGGGGTGAAGCGTAGTTAAGATTCGTTTTGAGTAATGTGGTGGAAGGGGTGAACTATTATGTTTGTAAGTAGAAGAATTATTTGTGTGCTTGGGGCAAATGAGGTATTTGCCTGCTCTTTTTAACCGACTTCCAAAAACGAGGAGGTTATATGTTCGTCGCGTATGTTTTTTTTTTGTTTGTTTTTTTTTTATGTGTGTCTACCGATTTCTCCGTCAATTGTAGACCGATTTTGAAAATTATTTTTTGTTTGAAAAGGTATGCTCTCGAGGTGGTTCCATATAAATTTTATTAACTTCGCTTCGATAGTTTTTGAGTTAGCTTCAATAATACGTACTTTTTCCCACTTAGTATGTGGATGATATGATAAGTTCCTGTCACTGTAATTTACATACCAGGTAGTGGTTTTCGAATTTGTGTGGGGTAGGTACCACAGCCAAAAAGTGAAAAATAAAACATTTTACAAAAAAAAAAAAAAACGAAAATTCGAAACCAAAGACACCGACTTCCGAAATTAAAGTTATTTTTCACTTTGTAGTGTTTTTTGGAAGTCGGTTGTTTTTTTTTGTAAACTACTCTTAAAGAGCTTTAAAAAACCCTGCAAGAAATCGACACGTGTTTCACCTCTCAACGAGGCATCCTCAGGATGACGATTGACTTGTCGCGAACCCGAACACGGCGTGTTGCCACACCGAGATGTTGATCACACAAACAAAAATACAAATCTTTTATCTTTATAATAAGTTAACTAATAAATAAAAGAATTATTCTACTAATAATAACTATCTGTCTGTTACCTTTCACGATTTTGATGAAATTTGGCACACAGGTAGGACATGACCTGGTTTAGGACATACGATATTTTTTTCCTAGTAGAACGTTCCCGTGGAATAATGTCCGATATACTCGTGGGCGAAACCTCCGGCAAAACTTAGTCAACACTAATATTATAAAGAAGAAAATATTTGTATTTTAGTTTGTAATGAATAAGCTCAAAAACTACTGGACTTATTTTTAAAATTCTTTCACCAATAGAATGCTATACAGGGTGTCAGGGACATCGACGCGAAAACTGAAACCATGGATTCAGTACATGATTCTGAACCTCACAGCGTTGAAATTTTTCGTCGGTTATTTAAAAAAAAAATCTGCTGTTTCATAGAAAAGTGCAATACCTACGCGGTCAAAATGTATGGAACAGCAGATTTTTTTTTAAATAACCGTTAAATAACCGGTTCAGAATCATGTACTGAATCCATGGTTTCAGTTTTCGCGTCGATGTCCCTGCCACCCTGTATTATCACTGAGTAATATAGGCTATAATTTATAAAGATATCACGCGAACGAAGCCGCTGGCGGAAGCAAGTAAGTAACAAATATATAAATAAAAGAATTCTACAAAAGAGCGTACAAAGGCCTAAAAGTTAAGCTATTTCCTAAAAAAATATTCTAAACCTAAACCCGACACGTTTTCACACCTAAGTGCACTACAAAAACAACCCTTACCTTTGTGCGGTACAAAAACCCGTTGTGATAAATCTGCTGGGAATTCAGCCGCTGATTGGCTGCGTCAAATTGATCGTGCGCCGTTCCATTCGTTTTATTTCCACGATCGATTATTATTATCTGTGTCCGCGGATTCTCTGATTTTGCGTTCGCAAGTCGTTTGGGATTTAATTTGAGAAGTCGGTACCGACTTTTTATTGTACATAGGATTGGGGAGATTAAAAACGTCAATGGAAAAATATTGAGACATCAGCATCACGGCACGCAGGCATTAATGACATCATCCGTCGGACTCTTGTCACCGCCAAGGTGCCAGCTGTTTTAGAACCGAATGGCACGCGACGATGGGAAGAGGCTAGACAGAATGACCATAACGCCTTGGAATTTGAGCAGGCCTTTGGTGTGGGATGCAACCTGTGTCGACACCCTCGCGCCATTCCGTCTTCCTAGCACGGCGGGCTGTGCTGGGGCGGCTGCTTTAGGTACAGAAAACCACAAACGGCGCAAATATAACAACCTTATTGGTAGTTATATTTTTGAGCCGTTTGGGGTTGAAAAACTAGTCCGAGTGCTCACCGAGATTTTCGAGACATCGCCAAGCGGTTGGTCGAGTCTTCACGTGACCAGAGGGGTTGGCCAATTTTTAGGTCAAAGAATCAGCATTGCCATACAACAATGGCAATGCTGCCAGCCTTTTCCCACTGACAGCGATGCGGACGAATTTTTTTATGCCCAATGAGCTGTTCCTATATTATTATTTTTTCCTCATACATTCCTGGTACATAATTTATATTTATATTGTAAAATAAATAATGTTTGATTACAAGAAAGACGAAGCAAATGAAATGGATCAGGATGATGAAATAAAAAATGTCAATGATAACATACGCATTGAGACTAAGCCGAAATACAGAAAACCAATAATGATGGTCCAGATAGATTTTTAATAACATAAAACAATCTATCTGCAAATCATAAGATTCATTTTCGTCATGTTATCAAAATACACACTACTACGATAAACAGAAGAGTGAAAATAATATCTCAAGTCATTCCCAGTTTTCTTGGACTTTTTTCATCACAGAGTCAAACAGCACAAAAGTATCGAGAAACAAACACAAACTACAAACAAGTAATCTACAATACATGTATAGAAATGTCTGTCTCGAAGCGGGAATCGAACCCAAAGCCGCAGACACTGCCACTGCTTTAATTGGGTCGTTACAAGTTACTATAACTGCGAGAAGGCATCCCAGTAAACGGCAAGACAGTATTATAGGTTCAGTAAGTATTAATTGACTTGTATTTAACTGTATTTCGGTAGAGTACTTTCGTGATAGATTTGATAACGTAGGGAAACTCCAAGCATAGCCCATCTCGATAAAACCAAGAGATCCGTAGGAGAACCAAGGTAACCGACATAGCCCGAAGAATTGAGAAACTTTTACGTGGCAGTGGGCAGGGCACGGCCGATGGGGCCAAAGGGTTCTGGAATGGTGACCGCGTACGGAAGACGTAGTGTTGGAAGGTGGACCGATGACCTGGTGAAGGCCGCAGGAAACCACCGGATGCGAGAAGCACAGAACCGGTCGTCGTGGCGGTGTTTGGGGGAGACTTTTGTCCAGCAGTGGACGTGTTTCGGCTGAAATGATTATGATGATATTTCTATGACGGTGCTTTTACCAAATACTTACAAGCTTTCTTAGTTGCTCTGTACTAAATTGAAATCCCCGTGCTCAAATATTAAAAATATATTCTTAAGTTCTCTATACCGCCTAAAGAACATTACCTATCTTCCAAACATTCAAAAGGTTTAGAGTTGTGTGACTTGAAACAACTCACTTACTTTCGTAAGTCACAAAACTGTACATAATCAGCCCATAATGTTCCCACTGCTGGGACACAGGCCTTCTCTCTGCAAGAGGGACTGGGCCATAATCCACCACGCAGGCCCAGTGCGGGTTGGTGGATGTCACATGTCTTCGATTTTTTTAGTTCTAGGACATGTTGTTTCCTCACAATTTTTCCAAAACTGTACGAATAGAACATATTTCCCGTACGAATATAACCCCTTTGTTCCGAAACATCAGTTCTCTACTCACAGCTAGGACCCAAAATAGTCGAAAAAAACTCAAGTTGGCCCCTCAATAAACGAACACCCATTTTTCCAAACTAGGGGTTGAATATTGAAATTCTATGCACAAAAAATATATATGGTCCCAATGCAAACATTCCTGACTGTACCAACGTGTACTCCGATTGTGAACAAAATGTAAACGATTCATGTTTAAATACTAGTGCAATATCCCGACAAATATCAATAAAACGCAGTTAAAATGAGTAAGTATTATCAGTATTTTTCGCTTATTGGCCCTTGAATGCTTCGACGAGCAAAAAAGTATTCTGCTGAATTTTACCAACACCATTTTTAATTGAACAATCGATAGAGGTTGGGGTACAGAGTAAGAAAATTTGGATAGACTGGATTTCCACTGTTGTATGGAAAATTAAGAAGGTTGATTTCTTCTAAAACGTCTCTTAATGAGATTTATCCAACAGACGGAAGATCTATTACAAAATCAGTACTCATAAAATGATCTACACTCACCCATACACACACGCACACACACACACACATACACGCACACACACACGCACACACACACGCACACACACACACACACAAAGAGCATGTGTCCGTCTTATAACTGTTGTAATTTTGTCTTTTATTGTATTGTTTTTTTTTTTTCCCTTTTCTCTTTTACTTTTGCTTATTGCACATTGTTATGAAATTTACCATAAATGGGCGAAGACACTGGCTCCTGTAACACAGGTTGCTACATAGCTCAGGAGCCAGGGCTTCAAACAAAGTTTGTAAAAGCTGTATTTGTGTCAATAAAAATTATTTTATTATTTTATTTATTTTTTATATTTATAAGAAGTAGATATAAACGCGAGCCATCTATTGGGAGCTAAACTGAACTAAGTGTAAACTAACTTAGTTTAGCTGGCGGTCGACGACTCGCTTAGCTGTGACGCGGTTCTATGTCATTATCCGGCAATGTAAATTATCGAAATATGTATTTATCCACCTGGAGAACTTGATGGCTATCAAACTTTGTTTTCTTAGAATATATTAAAAAACCCAAAAAATATTACGCAGTGCTCTTTTCCAGGATACTTTTCGACCTCATCGAAAGTCGGCAGAGCCTTGAAAATACAACAAATAGGCAGATATAAAAACTTGGTAGAAGTAAAGTAAAAACTTTTACAAAAAAAAAAAACCGACTTCCAAAAAACACTACAAAGTGGAAAACAACTTTAATTTCGGAAGTCGGTGTCTTTGGTTTTCAATTTCGTTTTTAGTCACCGACTTCCGAAATTAAAGTTATTTTTCACTTTGTAGTGTTTTTTGGAAGTCGATTGTTTTTTTTTTTTTGTAAAAAGTTTTTATTTTTCACTTTTTAGTTATGGTATCTACCCCACACAAATTTGAAAACCACTACCTGCTATGTAAATAACGGTGACAGGAACTTATCATCCACATACTAACTGGGAAAAAGTACGTATTATTGAAGCTAACTCAAAAACTATCGAAGCATACTTAGTTAATAAAATTTATATGAGACCACTTTGAGAGCATACCCTTTCAAACAAAAAAGAATTTTCAAAATCGGTCCACAATTGACGGAGAAATCGGTGGACATATATTAAAAAAAATCCTCCCCCCTCCTCCTTTTCGGAAGTCGGATAAAAAGTAGCCTTTTATAAGCGATCGTTTTTACAGAAACTCAAAAGTAAGGATCAACATTAGATTTGGTATAGTAAAGGAAATGGGAATGGTTACTGGTACATTTCCTCAGCCTTATAAATGTCGCATCTGCAAAATGTTATCTGTTAGTTCCTGACGGAAGGTACGAGATTCCTCAAATCGGCCGCCTATAGGGGAGAGCTTTAATTAATAGAAGCCAAATATTGACAAGTGTCGGATCGTTAAGGTGGAGTTTGTTGAAGCATGTTATTCTCGTAAACGGGTTCGATGTAACGTGAATGTGTAGATATTTCGATGAGACTTGCTCCAACAATGATATAGATATTATTAACTACTCTAGAATTGGAATTTCTCCTGTATCGTGCTTACGTAAACAGGGTATTAGGTTAAACAAGGAACATATTACTCGTAAAAGTGATCAACTTTTACTGTGGGACCAACCCTGAAATGTAAAAAAACGTGTGCGGTCGGGGGACCCCCGACAGGAACGAAGTTCCTTCTCACGTATGATTAAAAACAAAATATTTTTCAGCGGCCATCTTGGATTTAAATTTTGACCTCACTATCGGCTAGCACCCTCGAAAACTATGAAAACGACACCCATGAGGAAAAATTTGAATTTTTTTCGCGGCTTTCATCCTGGTTTTTCATTTTGACCAAATTCACACTTTCTCTCTCTCTCTTTCTCTCTCTTTCTGTCTGGAAGCCGAATGAAGAGGGCATAACGCTTTTTCGTTACAAGAAGATTTTTACCAGTTCTACCAGAAACCGCGTTAAAGAACTTTGTTATAAAAGAAATTTGCTGTTCTTTACATTTTGATCGTGTAAGGTATTGCACTTTGTGGAGAACGGCTGATTTTTTATCCGTTGGATAGCTGTTTTTTTATCCATATTTCAGGGTGACTAACCCTTAGTAAAAGTTTTTCGTTTTCATGAGCTAACACTACACTTCTTTAAAGTATGTCCCTCGTTAAACCTAACAACCTGTTTCGACCAAAATTTCACTTGTACAGACTTCTATACCAGAAAAAACCATCGGTATATCACTTTTTCTGTACAGAATTCGAAGTTGAGACCAGCAGCGCAGTAGCTTATTATAACCACTAATTAAATCAAGTCAAAAGTTATTTAAAATTACATATGTATAGGTTTGTACTTGAAAAAAAGCATAAGTAAAGTTTAAAATCACGTATGGTATGGGAACGTTTGACACCACAACATTATCATTCCTACTACTTCTTCTTCAAGATGCAAGTTGCTTTTCAAACACCATAAAAACTTCTCCTTAACCCAGGCAACCATAGAAACAGTCTGCCATCATCACAAAATAATTGTCTCAATCAAACAGTTATATTTAACGTTCCGGATTACTCGCCCCCCGAGATTGAGCGCAAACGAAAAATTCAATCAATTCTCGTCTCACTCCTACCTAATCCTTTAAAAGGTTTCAATCAGCTACCTTGTCTTTTGTTTCATGTATAAAAGATGATTGAGAGGTAGACAGGAGTCTGTTGTTTATTTTGTTTGAATGCGGTTTCTGTTTTTCGAGTGATTCTGAATGTAAATTGGTGAGATGGTTCTGATTGTCTGTATTAAGTGGTATAACAAAAAAATACTAAAAGAACAGAAACATATAATTTACTCTTTGGGGCGTAAAACGTCGACCCTCCGTTATGTGAAAAGATTTCTCAGAAAATCATAACTTCTTTAAGAAAAAATCTTTTTTAGTGGCGACAGTTCCTGAGAAGTTCTGTTAAGGCAGTTCAGTAAATGATTGATTAAAGAAACATGATATTTTTCATACGGTCAGCACTTTTATAGGACAATAGAATTATTAATTAGACTGACCTTTATAAGTTTGTTCTGCAGCTTGGTGACAGCCATCCGTTCCCTCTGCGTCCTTCTCTTCTCTTCTTCCAATTGAGCCTCCAGTTGCTTGATGCGCTTCTCCAGAAGTTCCTAGAACAAAATGAGAGTTCATTTAATTAAAATTCTCGTACACAATAAGGTACAATAGCTTAGGCATTCCCAGTCAACCAAGGGTGGTGAAGAGATAAGATGGCATGTGTTCTGATTGACAGGAGATAATAATAATAAAAAAAAAAAACATTAGACGTGGATATATTTAGTAAACTGTTCCGCTTAGCTATTTCTAAAAAGCCATTAAAAACCCTGAAAGAAATCGACACGTGTTTCACCTCTCAACGAGGCATCCTCAGGATGACGATTGACTAGTCACGAACTAGAAACATGGCGTATTGCCACACCGAGCGCTGCACGCAGAGTGAGCCTTGTCGCCCGTCAAACCCACTAAGTTCAGGTTACTAAATATATCCACGTCTGTTGTATTTTATAATGGATTTCCGCAAGGTCACGCCTGAATCAATTAACTATCTAAAACAAATTAAAAAAAAACTAATAAGTAATAAATTAATAAATTTCGTTAATAATCACACGATGTAAATCAAAGTTCACATTCCGAGTAAAGTAGAAAAAAACGAATAAGTAATAGGCGAAAATAGTAGAGATAGCTGAAAAAAACACGTGTTAGCAAAAAAAAAGTGGTATTCGTCTTTTATCTCGACTGCGAACTATCAAAATGCAAAAAAACTAAATATTTTATTTTACATAAACCTACATGGGTACTTATGAAACGTAAGAAGCTAGCTGCACGGTTCCAATTGGTCGTTTCCTATGGAGAAGAGCTGGCAAGAAATTCCACGGTTACTATTTTCATTTTACCATGATTAATTGCATATGCAATTAGGAGATCAATGTTCAGTAGACAATAGACATATATTATTTCAAGATTAATAATTATGATGACAAGAAAATATCACTAATACTGCAACAAGTTGGCAAAACACCGAAATGAACTCTTAGAACTTTACGTTTAATAATATTTTAGTTACACTGACATCACCTTTCTGGGTTTTACCTTACTGCCTAAGACGTAGGTTCCAAAACTTAAGCCGCACTACACCTAACACCTAAGAGCGTTCATTCTAAAAGTTGGCAACATCGCAATTAGCTGTCAAATATTTACCTGTTTTGATTAATTTGGCAATATTACTGTATGGAAATATGAAATATCGCCAACTAGTGACCGAAAATATTAAAAATGAATTACAATTATAGCACTGAATTTGATGTTGTAACCGTTTAAGGTGTAAAAAGGGAAATAGGAAACGTTTTTTGTTTTTTGTGTGAAAACTAAATATTCGCTATTACGATGTTACTGCATTTCATAATAATTTTTTTAGTTCAGCGATATTTCATATTTCCATACAGTAATATAGCCAAATTAATGAAAACAGTAAATTTTTTGACAGCTATTTACGACGTTGCCAACTTTCAGAATGCACTTAATCCTCAAAAAGAACTACTTCTCAGACTCACGCCTAAATATTTACAAACAAACAAAATAAAAAGGAACGTCGCTTCTCACTTCAGCCGTTTACTTAAAAACGGTCATTAAACGACGCCATTTTGTATTTTTTAATTATTTTTTCCCTCTTAGCTCGTAAGTTATGGGTATTTTCTTGATTTCGTGCGAAATTAACGAGGCGACTATAATCAGGGCATTTGAGTGGCAATTTTAGCTTTAATGGCTTCTGTCGATTTCACAGACG
Organism: Agrochola lychnidis; assembly: GCA_963680765.1. NCBI lineage: Eukaryota > Metazoa > Arthropoda > Insecta > Lepidoptera > Noctuidae > Agrochola > Agrochola lychnidis. The sequence goes on along the minus strand of OY796863.1, from coordinate 3,886,998 downwards.
ATTTATGATTAAAGTTTTCGTTTGATGTCTTGAGGATGCTGTTTTCAAGATAATCCAAACTAATATTATAAATGCGAAAGTGAGTTTGTTTGTTTGTTACGCTTTCATGCTAAAACGGCTAAACAGATTTGGATGAAATTTGGCACATGGGTAGAACATGACCTAGATTAGGACGATGTTATGAATATGAAATTTCGGATCTGGATACGGATACGGATATAGAAATGATATTATTCCGGTTTTGGATACGGTTACGGATTATCCGTTAGTTTCGGATAATTTCGGTTACGGATTATTACATTTTTAAGAAATTGTGATGTTATAATATTATCCCGCAATGACTGACTAGTAATGACTAAGCAATAGCAATAATAAACAACAAGTAGCTAGTGTATCGGCTCGGCTGGGCAGAAAAACCTGTCATAATGTGTCTCATTTAGACACCGCCCCAATACAAAATTATCCGAAACTTTTATAACGGATTCGGTTACGGATAGATTTTCATTTCGGATATCCGATAGTTTCGGTTACGGTTACGGTACTCCTTAACATCCCCAATTAAGACATAGGATACTTTTTATCCCAATATTTCAACGGGATCGAGACTTATGCGGGTGAAACCGTGGGGCCTCATACTTTGTTTTTAAAACGCCTTTTTAAGTCGTCCTTGAAGAATGGCTTGGACTGGGACTGATCAAAATTCACTAGGATTGGATGGATATGCAATTGCTTATTGCAAATCGCATTTCACTATGCATGTTCTATTCTAGTCTACCTATTACAATAAAAAAATTATACCTTTTTAGGACACCTGCCTACCTTTTTCACTTTTTATGTAAATGCATAATATCCGTTAATGTCAAGAGCAGGATCATTCAGAACAAAAAAAAAATAGAAATTGTAAAATCAAGACAGAGTGCTGTGAATAATACAGTGAAGCATTCCAAAACTACACCTCCGCTCTGTGCATACACGCACACATTTACAACCATTTATAATAGAACTACAATCAAACTACACCTCACTAAGTGCACACATGTTTACGAAACCGGCTTCACGTCACTATTGACAGCGCTGTATCTTGGTTTTTATTTAGTCTGAGAGTGTAGGGATTCATATTTCAAAATAAATTATAATTATTTAAATAATTAGGTAAGTAACTGAATGCTCATTAAACTCAATGAAATATCAAAGTAAAATGTTCATTTATTTAACGAAATGCTCCCATTATACTTGTCTAAAGTCTACATCGCGGGAAATGGAGCGATCGAGCACAAAGCTAACCGGATGTGACATCGTTTATCCACTGTCATTAGCCGGAAGTACGCCCTGAGCGCCCCCTATAGGGTGCTATCTGAAATATGCGGCGTGGGAGATGATTTTGAAACAAGAATGTTATTTTAAGAATTTTGATAATTTGAAAGTCGCTGTGTTGTTGGTGATTATAAAGTTATTATGAAATTAGGGTTAAAATATGAAGGATCGTGTATGTAATAAATCATACTTTTAGCATGCTTAAAGTTTTATCATTAACTCTTTGTTTACAGCGCCAAATTAATTACACATTATAGCGTAACAGTAATTTGATGAAAGGCAAAAAGTCAATTACTTAAAATAAATAACAACAACGGTGTGACTTTTGAAGTGTCAATTTACATTTTTTTTTAGCCTAAGTACTCGAAATGATGCATCAAAAATTCATCAATATGATGGACAGGGTATGATAATTGACGGGGTTCGCTAGGGCCAATGCCTGCCAGGGCTGCGAATAAGGCCGAAAGGGACATCGTGGCCCCCGGCATCAGGGCAACCGAAGGAACACGGGTGGGTTTTAGTCATTAAGAGTCTGACACGCCCTCCCGCTCCGCCCAGAGCGGGGGAAGTTATATGATAATTTCCCACCCAAAATAAAAAAAAGGGTATGTGTCTGTTTCGTTATTATCAGCCATATTTTAATGTGCAACACTAGCAATTCAAACTGTGGTACACGACACGACGACTGTACAGATCGCGCGACGTGTTCACTGCTTGACTGCCACCGACTAACTCTGCTTATCTGCTGGTCAAGCGTTACGTCGTAGACTCTGTCCAGCGCCGCTAGGCGGCACTGGCGCCGCGATTAGTCAAATCTCTGACGTAATTCCGACAAATATACAGTGTGATTCTTCATAATATGCACATATCGAAATGAGGGAATCTATGCTTAATTTTAACGACAGAAAAAATATTTAAAAAAATCTAGATATTTTTTAAAAATACTTTTTATGGAATAAAAAAAAAATTGTAACAAAACTGTGTAATTTTTAAACTAAATCATCTATCGCGATGAAACAAACTCCTTAATGATTGGAAGTAATTAGGCGTCCACATAAAATGAAAATTGAGAAAAAAACCGGCCAAGTGCGTGTCGGACCACGCACAATGAAGGGTTCCGTAGTTGGGATGAATTTATCCCAAAAACAAACTTAACTTTGTAGTTGAAAAATATGTTCTCCCATACGGAATGTATGGGAAAACACGTTTTTGCAACTGCAAAGTTAAGTTGGTCGATTATTACTCGTTAACCTGTAAAGCCTACTTAGCTGTGATAGTTTTCCTTTTAATTTCGTTATATAAACTACCGTTATGATTTTTTTCACACACCCAAAACTAACCATTTAGCCAGCAGGGGGGGGGGGGGACACTTGACTCTAACAAAAATTAGCACTTTAAAGCATAATATTTCGCAAACGAATCCCTGAATCCAAAAATGGTTTTCCCAAACTCTCAATATTTTTGAAGGTCCTTTCCAATAATACCCCTTATCATGGGGTAAAAAAATAAACATCACCACTTTACGGGTACCTCTCGTACCCTAAAAAAAAATGTTTTTCATAATTTTGTTTTACTACTTTGTCGGCGTAATTAATATGTATACCTATGCCAAATTATAGCTTTCTAGTACTAAGGGTCTCGGAGCTAGACCGCGGACAGACAGACAGACGGACATGACGAAAGTATATGGGTTCCTTGTTTACTACGGAACCCTAAAAACTACCCTCAATTGAAAATAAACATGTTTTTTTAGCAAAAATCTGTATTTTTACATAAATTTTTACAATAATTGTAAAATTTATAAATAAGATGCCAAAGAGAAAAAAAAAATTTAAAACAAAAAAAAAAAAAAAACCATCGATAAAATTAAGCATAGATTCCCTTATTTAGATATGTGCACATTATGAAGAATCACACTGTATTGTCGGATTTTTTTAACTGTTAAATATTTTTCCTCTATAATTAATTCACCATCAGCCAAATCACTTTTCCATTCACCCCAACCCCATCGACATAGGAACTAAACAAAAGGTGTCAATAATCATGAAAAGATCTCCATTATCATTCACCAACTGTCCTATAAATATGACGAACACAACCCACTTCCTTTCAAACAGCTCATTAGCAAAAGGGCACCAGTTTCCGAACGAAATCTCGCGAACAATGCTTCCTACCCTTAAATACCAACGTTAATAGATAGTTGGTGAAGGAAAATGGACCTTAAGGTGTTGTGTTAGGGATAATTAGAAGGTAATAAGTTTTTAGCGAGACGTTTCAATGAATAAGAACAATGGAAAATGCGACAGAAATTTTGGTGTAGAGCAAGGAAGGGGTAGATCTGGAGACACCGTGTTTGGAAAATCTTCTGAAAAACATGAAGAAAATCTATAAATCTGCCTAGCATTTACCCAACTATATTGGAGTCGGCTTCCAGTGTAACCGGATGCAGCTGAATATCTGTAGTTTACATGGAGCGACTGCCTATCTGACCTCCACAACCCAGTAACGGGGTAAGACTAGTCGTCAAACTTTCGGGCTTCTGATGACCCGTAACGACTGTCAAAGATCCACGAATGACAGCCGGAACCAACGGCTTAACGTGCTTTCCGAGGTACGGAGGAGTCTCGGTATTAAAAGATGGTCACCCATCCACGGCCCAACCCTGGCAAGCGTTACTTAATTTGATGGATTGATCCGTGCGGCTATTATTACTTAACCACTAACTCCTCAAGAGTTGTAGACACCCTTTTTGGAAAATCGTCTGAGGAGCATTAGAAAATTAACTATGGTTTATAATGAAGAGTTCCGTAGATGGGATGAACTTATCCTAGGAACAAACTTAACAGTATAGTTAAAAACATGTTTTCCCATACGGAATGTATGGAAGTACATGTTTTTCAACTGCAAATGTAATTTGGTCGATTATTACTCGTTAACTTGTAGAGCCTACTTAGCTGTGATAGCTTTCCTTTAAATTTCCAAATCCAAGAATGGTTTCGTCAAACTCGTGAACGACCTTTCCAACGACACCCCACACCATGGGATAGACGAGAAAAAAAAAAACCATCCCCACTTTACGTGTAGGGGAAGTACCGTAAAAAAGTTTTTTTTCATGATTTTATTATACTACAGTCAGCGTGATTAATTTGTATATTCATGCCAAATTACAGCTTTCTGGCACTCACAATTTTTGAGCTAAGCCGCGCACAAATAGACAGAGAGACAGATGGAAATGGCAAAACTATAAGGGTTCCTTGTTGACTACGGAACCCTAAAAAGGTGGCAGTAAATAAAAATCCACTAGGTTTTCTTGTTCTCTTCTCTGTGACTTGCTAAAAATTCTTCCGAAAGCTAACGTTTTCTTTTAATTTAATCAGTTTCACCAGAGATGATGATGATCTACTCTGTGATTCTCCTAACTCTTTAATTCCCAATGCTAGATGGCGCCAAGCACGACGCATGCGCTAATAAATAATAGTTATATCTCTGAGGGGGTGAAATCTTTCGGAATGATCGCTGTATTAATGTCCAGTAGTATGGACGTTGATATGCAGGAACTATTGTCACTTGTTTCTTTCAATTGAACGGGTCTGAGTGGTGCGGGTCGAATTTTAAATTATTGTTTGATTTGGGACAAGTGGTGTTTATTACAATATCGACTGATACAACTAGCTACGTATCTAAATGTTTATTTTTCATGTACTATATTTTTCATTAATTATAATTTTACCTACTATACCAGATATTAAGTTCGTAAGACTAACAGCAAAAAGAACTCGTTTTTCTGACTAAAACACGCCAAATGAAATCGGTTCATCCTTTTCGAAGCTACAGTCCTGGTAAACAGATACACAGACTTTAAACTTATAACTTCTCATAATTTTCGGAGGGGTTAAACTAAGCCATGGGTTGCTAGTATGCAGTCCATTAAAAAACTTTAATTTCGCCACTCATCTCTATATAGATAAACGGAGAAACTGACTGACGTATCATCGCAGAGCCGAAACTACGCGGACTAGGAACGTGAAATTTTGCACACAGCTTCCTTTTAGAATATAAGGGAGCACCAAGAAGGGGTTTTTGAAAATTCCACCTTTAAGGGGGTGAAAAGGGGGCATTTTGTTTGTATGAAAAATCTTATTCCTAATTTGAAAATTGGCACAACAAGTCCTAGCCTTGCATGAATTCAAGATAGTATTTCAATCATTAATAAACGTTGTGCACAATTTCTAAGCAGTAACCTAACAAAAAGTACTAGGCTTGCATGAATTCACTATAGTATTCAATCATTATGCTACTAACAGGATTTAGGTGAGGCAGACAGTTTATAACTTCGATTAACATATAGGATACTTTTTATCGTGTTAGTACGTTTCCATGGGACAATTTCTAAATTCCGTACCTAAGCCGCGGGAAATAGCTAGTCCTAGATAAACATCATAATAAAATAACTATCGAGATAGAAACACTATTCACAAATGCACTAAACTGCAACCAACAAATACTAAAACTAGCAGACAATAGACATCGGTCATTAGTACACAGCGTCAGGATAAGCGGAACAGTATCCAGCTAATCATTCAACAAGATAACATCACCGCCGCTCTGGGGGCGAGATGTGGGCAAAAATACGGGCAAGCATCGTCTGTGATTGGACGTTGCAGGGGTGAATTTTTATTAGTGGGAAATGATGATGAAGTTTCGGGAGAGTTAAAATTAATTTTTATTTTTCAATCGCTTATATTGAAATTATACCAAACTTCACCGAAAGTTTTCTTGATAAGTTTTCCAGAGACTGAGTGCAGTTGGACTTTCAAGAATTCGAGGTAAATAAATTATTATTCGACAAGGTGCTCACAGATACAACGTCTAGTTATTTACCCGACTGCAGGGGAGGTAATGGTATTTATACAATATGTAAAAAACCCTGTCCAATCCGAAAGGGGCATACAGGTACTGCAATAACATTACCAAAATGTTTTTTTAATATTTATTATTATTGAAAATAAAAAAAAACTTATAGCTATTTATAATTCACATTTTTGGTTCAAAAATTACCCCAAATCCATTAAAAATTAGAACATTTTCAACAGGGGTCTTAATTTATGACTTGTAGACACCCGCTAAACGACGACCCCATGCAATATATATATATATATTTTCATTTATTGCGGATCACACATAAAGGTACATACAATCCATATAGTATTAGTAACAAAGACTTAGAAACTATGTTAGTAAAACTTACAAACTAACCAAACAACTAATAACTACGTGGCTCAACACATGTTGGCACGTGCCTCCGCATCCAGTGCCTAATAAAGGGGTTGTCCACCTTGTCGACCAATGTTTTCAGGATGCTGTTGGAGCTTCCGCGCAACCTACCCATTATTGACGCCGCCCGCTTTCTCATTAAGGCATGAAAATCATCAACACGGGCTTCCGCGAACATCTGCGAAGCGCTACAGAAGCGTGGAAACCCCATCAACATCCTGAACCCATTATTATATTGAACGCGCAGGACGTTGTAGGCCCTCTGCGTATACTTCACCCACAAGCTGCACGTGTAGAAGGTTTGGCAGTAGGCCTTAAAAAGATACACCTTCACATCCCCACTACAACGTGCAAACCTGCGGGCTAACATATTGCACCGAACCGCTAACGCCCTACGCTCCCTGTCCAAATCTGCATCATCAGATAAGTCCTCCGTGACCAAATGTCCTAGGTACTTAACCTGAGCAACACGCTGCAAAGGTGTTCCGCTTATAGTCACTGGAGGAACTTTACCTAACGATGCATGTTTGCACTTAAAAATCACCATCTGCGATTTCTTGACGTTGTATGTAAGCCCATGCGTCGCCGCATAAGACTCACACACAACAAGCAATTTTCGAAGTGCACTGATTGATGGGCTCAGCAGCACCATATCGTCTGCATAGCTCAGATTGTTAACCATTACACTATCTATTGAACAGCCGACATTGGTTCTGCTGAGCTCATCAATCAGGTCATTCATGTAGAGGTTAAATAGAGTAGGCGATGTCAACCCACCCTGTCTAACACCACACTGCAACAAATACGGCTCGGAAGACACATTACACCACCTAACACGATTTGTTTGCGAGCTATACCAGAACTTCAACAAATTAACTAGCTCTGTAGGCAAATTTAAACTATGGAGCAATAACCCAGTAAAATTTCCCATTGAAAAAAAAATTGCGATATTTTTTCTTTTTTTCAGAAAATTACCACATAAATAGAATCTCAGTACGATACTTTACAGCATCCTCACGGATCGGACAGGGTTTTTTTTTACATGCTATAAAGATCATGAATGTAGTTTGCAAAATTAGTTTAAACTCGTCCAAGTTTCCTAGAGTCTGCGCCACCACTCACTCGTGGCGCTAGTGTCTACGTCATTGCATTAAAAAAAAATGTAGTTCCACAAATTTCCGCCGTACTGCAGTGGTGGCGCGGAATCTACATAATGATGAACTTTTCTTCATTGACTTTTGTTTTTCGTCTTGTTAGGTTTCATTCTTCTCTTACCACTAAAGGCAATTATGGCTCTATTACCTGATGTTTTGGTTTCAATCCTAACTATATATATATTTTTTTTTACTTTGGCCTTCATTGTTCCACTGCTGAGCAAAGGCCTCCCCCAAATCCAACCCTTGCGGTACGCGTCTAGGTCGTCTCGCCACCTCTTCCTGGACCGACCTCGGCGCTGTCGTCCATCCTCATGCACCCACCGTGTGGAGACTGTTGCCCAACGGTCGCGATGCATGCGGCTGACATGACCCGCCCAATACCATTTTGCTTGGCAGCCTTTTTGCCTACGTCTAACGTTTTGGAGAGTAGCGTGGTGTTGCGTATTCTGTCAGTTCGTTTTACACCTAGAATGCTGCGCTCCATTGCTCTTTGGCAAACCCCAAGGCGGGACTTTTGCGACTCGGTGAGCGACCAAGCGACCTAACTAATAATAATATTCTATTTGCAAAAGTGATGTTATTGTTTTTTTTTTCTTACACTTTCACGCTAAAACGGCTGAACGGATTTGTATGAAATTTGGCATGAAGGTAGACCTTGACCTGGATTGGGACATAGGATACTTTTTATCTCGATATTCACACGGGATCGAGACTTATGCGAGTGAAACCGCGGGGCACAGCTAGCTGTTTATATTTAGATATAAAACACTACAAAGCCCGCTTCAATTAAGCATAGAGCATCAATATCTGTATAGCTCCTGCACGGGATCACCCCCGGATTGTCACGGCGTTGTATCATTTTTCACGTGCTCAATAAATTCGTCGCCGCCCTTGTCGAGATGTCAACTCGGAAGAATCGCTCTATCTGTGAGCGTACATACTTATCTGTTTTTGTAATTTGTTTGAGTTATTGTTAATTAATTTTACTGACGGTGAAAGAGAAGGCACAATAATATTTCTCATGAATAATAAACAAAATACTGTTAGCTATTTATATACATTTTATAGTTAATAATTGTATTTGGTAATATTAAAAGGTTATTTGATTTGTTTAAAAATACTAAAATGGCGCCACCGGATATTATGATGTCAATTGACTGTTTGAGTCTGACAAGGAGCGGGGTTTTTAAAGTTACGTGGTAGCGCCATTTTAGCAAGGGAGTCGTTGTTGAACTGTGAAAGTGTAAAGAGCTCTGTAATATTCATGTAAGTACTGAGAATTGTAATAACATAATTATAAATTTATTGCCGTAGTTATTATATTTGTGCTTATATTTATGGTTTGAACCTAATAAATAAATCATGCTAATTTGTTTAAATGAACGCTTTTTATTATTTCCCTTTTGCTCTGGCTAGTCCAACAATACCAATTTGGATATACCAACGTAACTACGTGCATCCGAGATATTTTCTAAAGATCTACAGCATTGTAAAATATATTTGATACTAGCTACGCCCCGCGGTTTCACCCGCATAAGTCTCGATCCCGTGAAAATATCGGGATAAAAAGTATCCTATATTCTAATCCAAGCCATGGTCTACCCATTTTCCAAATTTCATCCAAATCTGTTCAGCCGTTTTAGCGTGAAAGCGTAACAAACAAACTCACTTTCGCATTTATAATGTTAACAGCTGCGCCCCGCGGTTTCACCCGCATAAGTCTCGATCGCGTGGGAAATATCGGAATAAAAAGTATCCTATGTTCTAATCCAAGCCATGATCTACCCATGTGCTAAATTTCATCCAAATCTGTTCAGCCGTTTTAGCGTGAAAGCGTAACAAACAAACTCACTTTCGCATTTATAATGTTACCAGCTGCGCCCCGCGGTTTCACCCGCATAAGTCTCGATCGCGTGGGAAAAAAAAATATCCTATGTTCTTTTCCAGGGCATCATCCATATATGTGCCAAATTTCATCCAAATCCGTTCAGCCGTTTTAGCGTGACGGCGTAACAAACAAACTTACTTTCGCATTTATAATATTAAGGATTACCTAGTTAGGATTTTATATACAGTAGGCTGCCCGTCACTGGTAACAAAATCTGTATGACCTTGAAACTCCATAATACGCTAGACCAGCTCAAGGTGCATAATCAGCCTATAATGTTCCCACTGTTGGGATACAGGCCTCCTCTCGGTGAGAGGGAGTGGGCCGTAATCCACCACGCGGACGCAGCGCGGGTTGGTAGATGTCACATGTCTTTGAATTTTTGGTTCTAGGACATGCCGGTTTCCTCACGATGTTTTTCTTCACTGTTTTGAGAGTAATGGTGATGAAATAATTTACACAAAGTAAAACGCCTACTAGGGTTCGAACCTACGACTTAAAACTCGTAAGTCGTGGTCTACTCACCGTTTGACTGTACTTTAAATTGAAGTTGAGTCTTTTTGCAAAGTCGACTTATCGTTGACCAGGGGGCCTACCGCCAGATCAAAAGCAGTATTATTTTAATGTTACTTCAATGTGGGAAAGAGATGAAGCTCTACAGGTCGTATAGCTCCATCTCTTTCTCCCACTGAAGTAACATTAAAATAATACTGCTTTTGGTCTGGTGGTAGGCCCCCAGAAAGCGTTTCAAAAAGATTAAGTTTATATTGAAATATACTTACTATACTGCCCTGTTAAGCCAAAAGGCGCTATCTCTGAGATACACCCTTTTAATTTTTTAACCGACTTCAAAAAAAAAAGTAGGAGGTTCTCAATTCGTCAGGATATTTTTTTTTTTTATGTATGTTCCCCGATTACTCGAAGACGGCTGGACCGATTTGAAAAATTCTGTTTTTGTTTGAAAGGGTATCATATATACTTTCAAGTTGGTACCATTGTCATTTGGTCACGATCTGATGATGAGATCTTTGAGAAATCGAGGGAACTCTTCAAATATTAAAGGCACATTTATAGCGAATTCGGTATTTTTGATAAGCAGTTGACATAAGGCTATTGTAAATTAGATAAATTACAAATCAACCCACTAAAAAGTGAAAAAAAAAACTTTTTTACAAAAAACACAACCGACTTCCAAACTACAAAGTGAAAAATAACTTTAATTTCGGAAGTCGGTGTCAAAAAACTAAAATACTGATCTGATCCAAAGACACCGACTTCCGAAATTAAAGTTATTTTTCACTTTGTAGTTTGGAAGTCGGTTGTGTTTTTTGTAAAAAAGATTTTTTATACCGTTCAAGAACGTTAAAATTTCGCATCTAATGATAAAAGAGGAATAGCGCTATCTAACTTAAAACATTTAAAAAAACCACTAAGAAGTTTTTATATCTCCATTTTTCTTTAAATTACTATTTACAAAAAGTCAATTTTCTAAATACTTACTCCGGTTGAGATACCGCCTTTGGGCTTAGCAGGGCAGTATAGTTATCATCTTAATCTACGGTCATTGGCCGATATATATACCTCTATCCAAAAGCCATCAAATAATTTCAAATCTGTACACCCACAGCGGGATTGTGTTGTCGCCTTTATTCGTTCCCCGCAATCGCCGAAGTGTCCCATTGTGCAATTGTGGCCGGCTGTCTTCACATTGTCTTGCACCATTTGTCTACCCGAGGCCTTATTGTATTGCAGGGTAATTATTTATGTGGGTTTTACCTTGCATTTACTATGTAGAACAGTATCAAATAGATTTAAATGTAACTACACCTCCACGTACTTCTGAAAATGCTGAACTCCAGAATAGATGCAAAATATGAAATTAATCTTGCTTCCCGAACAACCAACCAACTAACACACCTTTTTGGAACCAACTTTTTGGAATAACAACTCTATTAGAACTGGGAAAGGGAGGCCAGCAGTGGGACGATACAGACTGAATTTTTATTTTTTATTAATAGAACTGAAAACTGTAGGAACATAATTCTCGAAACTATAAAACTTTATAATAAGTCTAACAATTGGCAGGCGTTTTAAATGTTTTCCCAGAACGGATATTGAGGATATTTGGCACTGAAAAAAAGGTCATAATAGTTTCAACATTTCATGTATATAGGAAAAAAAATAACCAGTGCGCAAACTTAAACATGTGAGTTTACTCATCATTATGAACAACTTTTACTATAGGACAAACTGGTTAAAAAACATCCCTGTTTACCTCCAGACCGTATTTCGGCCATAGCGGCCAGTCTCAACGGAGACTAACCTTTGGCGCGGGAGTACTTAGGGCACAAGTGTGTGCACAGCCACAGTTGTACTCTCTCTTCCCTCACTCTCATAGTCCGATGGGACGGCAATCCGACACGACCGGACAGAGATCAGGCGCAGGGCCAACGGCTTAACGTGCTTTCCGAGGCACGCTCTATTACATCGCCAACTTCCAAATTCTGCGCTGTTACTAAAAAACCAGAATCGTTGTACATGAAAAGCTCGAATTTAGGTAAATAAGCTTCGTTTTGACAGCACTTGAATTGCCTTGTCCAATTACCCTAAACATCTGTTAACCAATCATTGACAAGCACCTTCATTCAACACTAAATACATTACCGATCCACATTTCCGTACCAATACAATTAAAACCTACATATTGACGGATCTATCGAGAGTGGCCCTCTCCTGTATCATTGACAAAGCTACCGTGACCGTACTCGAACCCCCGTACCTTCAGACAATAACGCGAGATTAACCCGCCCGAATTAAACTGAGACCCTATGAAACCTTAGAGAGTCAGGTGTGGGGTAAGATATAAGAGGAAGCGGAGCGATTTTGGTTTACTGTGAATTGCACGACGACTTAGCAAGCTATTCAGAAAATTTTATGCAATGCGAGATCAGCCTACTGAAAATGTATGTTAGATTGATAATATGTTGACATGTGTACTCACTAGTTTAGTAGGTAGCTACCTAATTTACTCATCCAATATTATAAAGCCTCGTATCCACGAAGCCACATTTGGTTCGCGACATGTTGCACAACATGTCGTTCAACATGTTGAAAGTTAGCGCAGAGCTTTTGTTGAAAGTAGCGCCTGTTTTTAGGAACTTTTTAGTGTGGCCTAGATTTTAAAGTCATAGCTATGTTCAAAGAGAAACAGGTGTAAGTATTTTCTTTCTTTCTTCTTTCTATGCAGCCAATTACAAATGCCTTTCCTTGCTACTATCAAAATACAATGCACACAGATTGTTGCCTAAAGTTGTTATTCCCCACGAAAACGAACAAAACTGGCTGTGTATAAATGTAGACGGTCCAACCGTAGATATCATTATGTCTTGGGGAACTCATGAATTACGGTCTCATTTGAGTCTTACTTTATTAAAACTAGTCGGAAACACAGTAAAAACACATCTAGCAGTAGTTTAATACCTTTACGAAAGTTATTGTTAACTACATTGCGCAAGCTCTCAACCATCCTTCATTCCCCGCTCTCGAGCCCGCTCCTAACTTACACCTCACCATACAAAACGAACCCTCTTTCATCGATCATTAGCGGACAATGGCTAATCTAACGTGTAGGCTGCAGAGTGTAGGGCACTTCATCACGTGTCGGAGATCGAGATGATAATTATCGTGTGATGGTGGAACTTTGCTTATTACACTCGCCCCGGACGGTACGGGATGGGTGATTTTTGAAGAGAAAACTTCTTTAAGCAAGTTGGGTATTTTTGAGATGGGACTAAACCATTGATTTCGCGACACCATGACGACACCTCATTTTTGTAAACGCGATTGTGCTCTTCACTACATACCTAGTATAAAACAAAGTCTCTTTCTCTGTCCCTATATCCCTATGTATGCTAAAATCTTTAAAACTACGCAACGGATTTTGATGCGGTTTTTTTTTAATAGATAGAGTGATTGAAGAGGAAGGTTTATATGTATAATAACCCGGGGCGGGTTACTAGTTGTAGTTGTTGTTAGTAGATGTTCTACGCAAGTATTTATACTTTAAAGGTTTTGTAAACGCGATTATTCTCTTTATTTATATAAGACAATTTCTTATTAGGAACTGTTAAGTTTCAAATAAACAATATTGTGTTGCTCTGAAAACAAAGTGTTTATTTTAGTACTTACATACACATGGTAATAATTACACAGTTTAACATAAATCACACTATTCTACCTGAAAACAAAGAAACGACATTTAAAGTTTATTATTTAAATTATCAATTCCTTTATAAATACAATTTTCCAGTTTTATAAATAATCAAATGATCTGCTGAATCACAGATTCACAATACCTGTTCTGTCAACATAATACAAACTGCTTTACTGACACTACTCATAGCGCCATCTATGAAGTAATATTTAGATTAAAGAAATACAGTGTGAGTCTTCATAATGTGCACATATCGAAATGAGGAAATCTATGCTTAATTTTAACGACAGAAAAAATATTTAAAAAATCTAAATATTGTTTTTTATACTTTTTATGAAATTAAAAAAAAAATTGTAACAAAACTGTGTAACTTTTAAACTGAATCAGCTATCGCGATGAAACAAACTCCATAATGATTGAAAGTAAGTAGCCGTCCACATAAAATTAAAATTGAGAAAAAAACTACCCTCAATTGAAAATAAACATGTTTTTTTAGTAAAAATCTGTATTTTTTTCTTCAATTTTTAATTGTAAAATTTATAAATAAGATAATAATAAAAAGAGAGCAAAAAAAAAATTTTTAAAAAAAATTTTTTTTGTAAAATTTTTTTTTTTTTTTTAAACTAAAAAAAAAAATTACCATTTTTTCCGTCGATAAAATTAAGCATAGACTCCCTCATTTCGATATGTGCACATTATGAAGACTCACACTGTATAGTTTCTTTACATCTCCCTCCCTAAGGAAGAAAATTTTCACCAAAATTTTCACTCATCCGCATTGTGTATTTATGTAGGTATTGGTATGAGTTTAGTGACATGAAAGAGATTCGACTCTGGCTTCTTATGACCTGTATTAATTCTGTATATTGAATTTGATAATTTTGCAACGATTTCAAATGGACCAATCTTCAGCTCGTCTAATTTGTTTCTATTTAGCTGGTTCCCATTTTCTACATATACCATATCTCCTGTATTGAAATGAAATTGAGTTCTTTTTTTATCAAATATTTGTTTATTGTAGTTATGTGACTTCATTGAATTTTCAAATGCTATTTTTCTATCTTTTATCCATTCAGTTTCGGATTTATCTTTTTTTAGTTCATTTGGCAAAATAGAAACATCTGTACCATCCAACAGGTATTTTGGTGCAAAACCAGTAACTGTATGTTCTGTATTATTATATTTATCTACACAGTTATGAGCAATTGTCGTCCATGCTATTTTATTATTTTTTTCGTTTATTTTAAATCTGATTTTATTTACTAACGTTTGATTTAGTCTTTCATTTAAACCGTTAGAAAACGGGGTGTTTACTGCAGTAAAGACTATTGGTATTGATTTTTCATTTAAAAATCTTTTGAATTCTTTTGAGTTGATTCCCGGGTATTGATCAGTGAGAAGCATCCCAATTGTATCAAAATCTGTTACTTTATTAATTAATTTTACAAAATCATTAGCACTTTGTGTTTTTGAGGTTACAATGTAAGCATATCGTGTAAAGTGGTCCACTAAGAGGTATAAATATCTTTTCGTTGATCGTGAGCCTCCAAAACCTCCAATCGTGTCTATTGAGACTATTTCAAAAGGTTTTGTGGCAGGACCTAAATGTGACATTAAGCCATACTTATCTTGTCCTCTCGTTTTATTTTTTATACATATTTCACAACTTTTACAATGTCTTTTAATATTAATCGTTAAATTTTTTGCTGTATATAACGGACTAATTTTATTTTGCATTTGTTTTATACCTATATGACACATATTTTCGTGTACGTCTTTAATTATTTTTTTACTGAATTCTTCTGATAAAATTATTTTTTCACGTTTTCTAACCTTCTTATAGTAAACATTGTGTTTTAATAATAATTTTGATTTTTTTATCTGTATATCTTCATTTTTTTCTTGATCTGTAATAATATCGTTAAATTTTATCATGTTTACAATTTTTAATTGTTCATCTGTGTCTTCATTTGCATCCAGTACAGGATTCCGGCTTAAACAATCTGCTTCTATATTATTTTTTCCCGGAGCGTATTTTATTTTTAAATCATACTGTGAAATGTAATATGTTAAATCTCCTAATTCGTCATCTGTCCTAGACTTAATATTCAAATTTTTCAATGGTTTATGGTCTGTATATACCGTAAACGACTTACCTATTAACCAATATTGCCAGTATCTTATTGCTTCTTTAACTACTAAACATTCTAAATATATTGCTTTTTTTTTCTTTTGGACTTCGTTAAGTTTTTTTGAGAAATATGCAACTGGTTTTTCTTTTCCATTTAGCTGTGTTTGTTTTAACACTGCCCCAATACCTTCCAAAGATGCATCTGTGTAAATTTTTATTGGCAAATCCTGATCAAATATTGCTAAGAC
Organism: Agrochola lychnidis; assembly: GCA_963680765.1. NCBI lineage: Eukaryota > Metazoa > Arthropoda > Insecta > Lepidoptera > Noctuidae > Agrochola > Agrochola lychnidis. The sequence goes on along the minus strand of OY796863.1, from coordinate 3,870,773 downwards.
TGGTTGTGAGCACATGATTTTTTTTATCTGTTCAAATGATTTTTGACAATCAGTAGACCAAATGAATTTCTGGTTTTTTCTGAGTAGGTTATGAAGAGGTTCTAAAATAATCGAACTTTTTGGTATATACTCATGATAAAAATTAATTTTCCCCAAAAATTGTCTTACATTTTTCTGACTTTTCGGTATTGGGAAATCTTTTATTGATACTAAATTATCTCGTACTGGCCGTACTGTATTGTTTTGTATTATATGACCGAGATATTTAACTGAATCAGAAGCGAATGTACATTTTGTAAACTTCAATCTAAAACCTTCCCTTTTTATAGCTTCCAATAATTGCGCTAAATGGTTAATATGCTCCGAAAAAGTCTTTGAGAAAATAAGAATATCATCTATGTAATTAACTGCAAAATTAGTAAGTTTGTACTTTCTTAAAATGTTACCTAGTATCCTTTGAAAAATAGCTGGCGATGTCTTTAGACCAAAAGGTAAACATGTCCATTGATAGTGTCCTTCCTGTGTTACGAACGCAGTTTTCTTCCTATCTTCAATTCTTAATGGTATTGACCAAAATGCTGAATTAATGTCTAGTGTTGTAAAATATGTTGAGTTTCTTGTCTTCAACACTAGGTCGTCAATTAATGGAAATGGTTGAGCTTGAGGTACTACTATTTTATTTAGATCTCTGAAATCTATGCATAATCTTGACCTTTTGTTGTCTTCTTTTTTATAAGCCAAAGTCACTGGTGACGCAAATGGACTGTAAGATTCCTCTATAAGCTTTCTGTCCAGTAATTTTGCTATTTGGTTTTCTATTTCCTTTCTATCTTCAACTGAACACCTGTAAGGCCTTTTGCTGCAATATTTGTCTATGAGTAGATCAATATGTGCTTCATATTCTCTGACAGTACCAATGTCATATTTATCCTTTGCAAAGATGGATTTATAAGTGTCGATCAGTTTATATATCTCGGACTTTTGTTGTGTATTTAAATTATTCATATTTATTTTGAAATCTTCTTTTATGTCTTCATTAAAATTAACTGAACATGGATTTGTTACATTTTTTTCTTCTTTATAAGAGTTGTTTTTATTATCATCCTCATTCATGGGATCTTTTTTTTCTTCTATTTTTATTTTTTCTCTTTTTTGTGTGATTTTCAAATTTTCATCTTGAACCAGTTTAAACTGTTTTATTATATCCAGTCCAATTAGAAAATCGTATTGAAACTCTTCTCCATCAATAATATAAACATTAGTTCTTTCTTCTTTTTCAAAAATTTTTACTTTAATATTTGTTAAACCACTTGTCTTTTTAACACCATTAATTGTGATTAAATTATCATTATTTAAATCATCATTTGTTTCCTCTTTTAGTCTTATTAATTTGGAATTAATTATAGAAACATTTGATCCTGAATCGTATATTCCAAATGCTTCTAATTGTCCATTTAATAATAGTTTGACTTTAATTAATGGTGTTATTATTCGTTTTTTGTATCCTTATTTAGTTCAACATTTATCACTGAATTGTTTACTGCTTTACCATTGTTTTTCTTATTATCATAATTTTCAGTCTGTTTAAACCAGCACTTTTCTTCAGGGTGGAACCGAATACCTTTATTTAAATTTTCACAAGTTTTACATGGTTTTATTTTATCTGTTTTTCCTTTATAATCATAGGTATATTTTTTATTATTGCTGATGAAATTCTTTTTGTTCACCATATGTTCATGTTTTCCAATTTCTTTATAGAGGCTTGCGGTTGATTTTACAGTTTCTTTATCAATTTTATCCATTATGTAATCAGGTAATCCCATTACAATAAGACTTATCATTGTTTGAATATCGATTTGCTTGTTGACTTCTAACAACAATCTTTCCTTTTTTGTGGCATATTCCAGTAACGATCCAGCTTGAAATCTAAATGTAAATGCATATTTAACTTTTGACCAACCTTTATTTCCATATGTTTCACAAAAATTATCCTTCCATGCTACCCATTCTGAATTCACTGTCATCTTTATTAACATACTGGTGTACCAATCTAGACATTGTTTTTCTAGTAAATATTTTAAAATCTCAATTTTCTCTTTATCCTGTAGAATCTCAAACCTTCCACATTCATTTTCAAATTCATTAATCCATTGATCAACATTTGATGTCTTATTTGAAAACTTTTCTATCAAAAATCTTTCCGCAGTTTTTCCTAGATTTTTATTTTCTAGTGCATTGTTATTAGTGTTATTGTGTACGGGAATTGTTTCTCCTGTAATCTCTTCCAAATATTGGTCACCAAACTGTACATTTTCACACTCATCTAGATATGTTTTTTTCAAATCATTGTTTAGATGGATCCATACTGAACGTGTTTGGTGTCTTTTTTTCAGTGAATTTTTGATTTTCGTAAATACCTCTGAAGACGTTATGCTAGTGTGCTTATTTACATACCTTTGATCATCTGGGATATGAAAAAGGCGTCCATCTGGTGTCTCAATAGAGGTTATGCAGATCACATTTGTTTTTCCATCCGTTGATCCTAGTACTTCAAATTTAAACCGCAGTTTTTCCATTTTCCTTAGTTTTAACTAGAAATGTCGTTTTATAAGACAATTTCTTATTAGGAACTGTTAAGTTTCAAATAAACAATATTGTGTTGCTCTGAAAACAAAGTGTTTATTTTAGTACTTACATACACATGGTAATAATTACACAGTTTAACATAAATCACACTATTCTACCTGAAAACAAAGAAACGACATTTAAAGTTTATTATTTAAATTATCAATTCCTTTATAAATACAATTTTCCAGTTTTATAAATAATCAAATGATCTGCTGAATCACAGATTCACAATACCTGTTCTGTCAACATAATACAAACTGCTTTACTGACACTACTCATAGCGCCATCTATGAAGTAATATTTAGATTAAAGAAATATAGTTTCTTTACATTTATATTACGTTACGGATCAATGTTCTATGCAAGTATTTTTACTTTAAAAGTTTCGGAATATTTTTTTTGTAAACGCGATTGTACTCTTTATTTAGATAAAGTTACGGACCAATGTTCTATACAAGTATTTTTCTTCCACCAAGGCGATCTCGTTCAAGTTTTCACTGCTGTTGGCACTCTCGGAGTGCCACCACTTTTTTTAAAATGTACTGAAGTCGGATTTTCCTAATTTAGATTGGAATGATAAGGTGCAGATTAGAACCCTTACTTAACTTAGCAGTGGAATATGATTTGGTATCAACGTGAAAGTTTCAGGATTTTCTGTTAATTATCATGTTTTTAACATTCACATTTCCACGCCAGTATAGTGTAGTTTGTTGGTAGCCAACTGCATATCTGGGTATATCTGATTTAATTTCAAATAAAAGGATACAATTTGTATGGTAGGATATTACTCTTGTTGCACGATACGTAACTGTTATAAATTTTTAACCCCCAACGCAAAAAGAGGGGTGTTATGTTTTACCGTTATGTGTGTCTGTTTGTGGCACCGTAGCTCTTAAACGGGTGAACCGATTTGAATGCGGTTTTTTTTATTTGGAAGCAGATTTTCTAGCAATGGTTGTTAAATATGTTTTATCAAAATCGGTTTAGCCATTTGAAGATTATCAGCTCTTTTCTAGTTGATGAATGGATGTGAGTATCTTCCACAGGTCTGATCGATTTGAAATTTGGTATCAATGATATTAGAAGAACATAGTAAACTTGAACTGATGCTGCAGCATCACCTGGAATTTGAAGGATACTCAACTCTCTTCTTAGATAGATGGTGAACAGGGTCTGGTGATGGAGTAGGAAAGAGAAATGAGGAAATGTTTGTGTCGGGGTTTTTTAAATTTTAACTGTTAAAATTGTACTTGTTAAAAAATACAACAGACGTAGATATATTTAGTAACCTGTTCCGCTTAGTTATTTCTAAAGACCCATAAAAAACATGAAAGAACGTCACGCCTGGATGTCTGCGTTCAGCGCTCGTTGTGGCAACACGCCGTGTTCGAGTTCGCGACAAATCAATCGTCATCCTGAGGATGCCTCGTTGAGAGGTGAAACACGTGTCGATTTCTTTCAGGGTTTTTTATGGTTCTTTAGAAATAGCTAAGCGGAATAGGTTACTAAATATATCCACGTCTATTGTATTTTATAATGGATTTCCGCAAGGTCACGCCTGAATCAATTAACTATTTGTTATAAATAATGATTGATTATCGAACGCACAAAAGAAAGAAACTAATTTGCTACAAAATAGTCTCTACTAAAAATGCAAAACTCGTCACCAACTCAAAGGAAAAAACGGATCCATCGATAAAAACAGCTAACCAGGAAGACCGATCAGTCTTACCCAGTTCTACCGATTAATAGAACGACTGTAGTTTGTAGTGGTTCCTTTTCCATTTCTTTTTGCACTTATTTCCAACCATTCCGTGCAAAACGGTGCAATCGCTCGCTGCCGTTTACGTTTTTCATTCCTCTTTAGTCGGTGCTAAATTAAAATTGAGAATAATTACCGCATTTTAATTGAATAACGGATGTAGGAAACCGTTTATTGGATTTTGTTTCTGTTTTGTTTAAGAGTTCTGTACGTAATAGTTTTAATTTATGCTTTTGTATATTTTGCTCTGTAATTTGAATTTATTTTTCGTGTTGTTCGAGGTTTGTGGCGCAATTTGGAAGAGACAAAGCCCAGCAGTGGGCTGTGGAAGCCTGGGGTGATTTATTCATCAATTGAATGGATGGAATTGAGAGATGATCCAACCGCTGCCTGTTATAACTACCTTCTTACCATTCCTCATAAGTCATGTCTACCTTCAACCTTCAACGGACTTGCTGACGACTCGGACACTGTGTCTGAATCCGAATTTGTTTAACTGATGATTCGGACACCAATAAAAAAAGCTGTTTCGTACAGTCAGATAAAAAACTTCCAACGATAGGTACCTTAATTTTATTGTAGAAATCCGTCCTCCGTCCAGCTTGCAGTTGTAAAAAACAGTTTTCAACCGGATTTTAACGAAAGCAGCCGTTTTTAATAAATAATATTACAAACCCACATACATAGATACTCGATTTTTTATGTGATTATATTGTAGATTATTATAAAAGAATGTAGATTAATATAAACCAATATTTATAAGATGTTGATTTTTATACTATATACGTTTTTAATGATTTATATATATATATATTTTTCAGTTTTTCTAATATAGTCTAATGTGGTGACTTACAGTGATACACGTTCACAAAGCAATTTGTTACTGAAAGATGCCGCCTTAAAGCCACCCTAAAATAGTTTTGGTAACGCTTTTTTTCCACATATTATATTTTAAAACATTTTGTACTAAACAGCTTCAATAAATTTGAGTGTCCGAATTGTCAGTGAAAAAAGTTTTGACATTAAAATGTGTCAATTCAGACACTGTGTCGGAATATATTGTGTCCGAGTCGTCAGCAAGTCCTTCAACGTGCCAAAAACAATGGTAAACAGCTGGTTTCACCAATGAGTTTTATTTGAGTTTGAAAGCCTTCTTGTATGCTATATTTATAGTTCCAGTTCAATCAAATACCACTAAAATACCCACCTTAGCGAGGACTTCAAACTCAAACTTACTTGAAGCATCTTTACCAATGACATCTGAACATCACTATGCAATTAACATCACAATAAAGCGCTCTTCCCATAAATCTACGAGCACTTGGAAAAGGTTTCGCATTTTTCTTTGTATTTAATTCTAAACAGCCCTTTGTCCTCTCGGCCATTCGTCTGTCAGCAGCTGATTGATGACGAATTCATTTCGAAGCCCTTTAAGGCAATTTAGGACTTTAAGTTTCTTATTTGATGGGAGTACTTATAGTTAAAAGGATCGTTTAAGAAAATAGTCTGAATACGTCACAAAGTGGGTGTCTGAAGACGGGCGTCGTCACCGAGGCAGGTCTAAGAAACGATGACGTGACGTTTTGGACTCGTTCCTGATCGATTGACTGGAGAAGGCACAACATAAAGAAAACTAGAAAATTGTGGGAGAGACCTCTGTCCAGCAGTGGTACAAAAGAGGATAAAAAAAAACAGTGGCACTCCGGGAGTGCCGATAGAAGTAAAAAATTGAACAATTCAAAAAAATACTTCCATAACCTTTAAAATAAAAATACTTGCATAGAACATTGATCCGTCACGAAATATAAATAAGGAGCACAATCGCGTTTACAAAAATGAGGTGTTGGTAACGGTGTCGAGAGTTCAATTGTTTTTTCCCATCTCAAAAATGCCCAACGCGCCTAAAGAAGTTTTCACTTCAAAAAAGAACGTGCAGGCAAAACACAGGTTCAGTGTAGTACCCAGCAGCATTTTAAAGCCAACGAATTAATGATATCATATCGAACTATGTTACACGAATTTACAATATCTATAATCTTATATCGTGAAGATGTTAATGGATACAGTCCTTCATCGGTGACTTCTGTCTTCATCACAAAGTGTTTCATATATTGTTGAACTGTTTAGTAAATGTAGTGTTAATGTTACAATGGTAAAAGGAACGATGGGGTTGACATATATATTTAGATAAAAAACTCCAAAACAAATAAAGAGAAAAAAAAAAAACAAAACAACCTGCATTTTAATTCTTACCAGTCAATGATGATTTTACACTAGTAGAAAAACTGTGAAAATAAATAAATTAGATACATAATTGGTAGACGGTTCCGTCGAAGTAGACCACGGGAAGGTGGTGTGACGATCTAAGAATGTTTGCCGGGCCAACATGGCCAGAGACCGTACAAGACAGGAAGGTTTGGAAGGAAAAAGTGGAAGCCTTTGCCCAACAGTGGGACACAAAATAGGCATTTAGAGGTATGAGGAACAGGGTGTAAAGTTCACTCATTCTCTATAGAAAAAGGAGGATAACTGCTCAATGATTGATGTCGGATAGTCTTATATATTATGTCGTTCGCGCGGTAAACTCTAATACCGCGATGCAGGATTTGTGTCACGTCAGGTCTTTGATGCGTAGTTCGCATGTAGCGATGTAGATGTCGCAAAAACAAAAAACGAAATTGACAACATGGCCACCCTTGATCACAAATCCATTTTCCAAGCGCGATACTTGATGATGATTCAGCAAACGTATACAAGCTAAGTAAGATGATGTAATTACTCCATTTGTTTATAATAAATTAATAAACATCCTATAAATAATATGTAAATCGTTTTATAAACTCCATTGTAAAGACAAGTGCTAACTCACAATATCTACGTAACCATGTTTATACGCAAGAGGTACTCCTAAATATTATTACTGAATTGTTTTTGTTTCTTTTTTTTATGAATTTTTTTTCATAGAAGACTTGCCCCTAATATTGTTTTTTTTTGCTATTTGACCTTCTAGCACGCGTAGGATGACAACCATAGAAACGGGTTTTCTACGAGTTTTTTCGACGGAAGAATAGAAAAAATGACAGTTTGTGATTATTTATCTGTCATTTTGTCTATTCTTCCGTCGACAAAACCTGTTTCTATTCTGGTCATGTTAAGCAAGCAGCTAGTATTATCCCATTTAATCCTATTCAAATTCCCTTAGTAAATGCGATTATTTTAATTACTTAGATCTGTACCCTAATTGCGTAACTTATTTTCGCAAACGATTACGAAAAATTTGTTTCATTTTGACAGTTCAACAACATTCATTGCATTATTTACGTTGTTGAGCAGATTGTTTTTCCAACTTATGAAGCAATGGATTAGCAATCTGTTTCAAATTGAAACAGATTGTGATTGATCGTGTATCACGCAATTAGGGTACAGGAGTATCTGAGGAGTAATTGTTAAAATAAAATTGCTGCTACACAGCAATTTTCCCGGTGATATTGATGACCAAAACTTGTTGTTTCGACTACGCCTACATAAGTAGCCATAACTTTAAAAATCCCTAGGAAACGACATTAGGAAATGTGTAGTTTTCTAATTCGCGTGTATGTCGTTCGTAGATCGTTATAATAAGTGAGCATCATTACAATCGTTTAACCTAAATTGGTGTCATTGTCGCGTGTTGTCTGGTCTGCCTCTTATTAATAACAAGTTGTGGAATGTGGAGGGGGTTTTACGTTACAGTGTTTATATAGAAACTGAAACAGAAGAGTTTCACGATGTCAATCATCCGGTTTTTTAATTTTCTATCCACAATGTATTAATTTAGAAAACATAAAGCTATTGATAGAACTTTAAATAGTAGGTAGGTTCTTAGCTTTTTCTGCAGGTCAAAGTTATAAAACTTCTGGTTTCAGTCACAAGTAAAGAAAGAAAGAAAGAAACATATTTTATTTGGGACACGCACAGGAAATATAAACAGCAATAACAACTAAAAAGGAGCATCGAAAACTAACAAAAATTTTCAAATTAGCGAAATGAAAAAAAAAAGAAAACGACCTGTGCGAAGACAAAAAGGCACCTATCTCAGCATAGGCTGCGATATTTACTTAAACAATAAATACCGCAGCGCTGGTATTCTGATAGAGCCTGTCAGCCTTACACATCTCTTGGCATGCCAGACTGATGCCCTAGCGGCCAGCTGATCGCCATTGCCACTATTAGGTACACTGGGAACCAAAAAAGATGAATTTCGCACGGATTAAACAATAACATCAGTTTCCAACGCAATACCTACCTATTTAATATCTCCATTGCCACCCAAAATCCTTCCAAACAATGCAACAAAGCTCAGAGAATGTTAGCAACATAGCACAAAAACAACGGAACACGTTGACGCGTCCATTTATCTCTAGCCGGCGCTCACAGGTGTGCCGACGTCACTTACAAATGTTTAGCCATCACGCGGTCGAGATACGAAGCGATCTTACAGGCGTTGAGCTGCTGTTACACGGTCTACTTTCGGCAATTATTGCCCGGCAACTGTTGGTGGAGATAGTGGGGCAATTAGTGGATTCGTTTTTAATTTCTAAAACATACTTTTATTAAATTATTTTGACAATATTGCCTTTAATTACTCCAAATTCTGCATTGATATGTCGATTTCCTAGTTTATTGACACAGCACCATGCCTGTATTGAAAGGTTAGGGACAAAACAAAAACAAACGAAACACGTAGATGCGTTCATTTTATCTCTTACCCGCGCTCACAGGTGTGCTAACGTCACTTACAAATTTTGAACCGTCACGGAGTCGAGATACGAAGTGATCTAAGCTTTGAGCTGCCTTTATACGGGCAATTGTTGCCGGCAACTGTTGCTGGAGGTAGTTGAGAAAACTGGTTTTTAATTACTTTAAACTTTAATTGTCTCGGCAATATTATCTCAAACTGAAGAATGATTAAGAAAAGGCATACATAATATATACACACAAAAATCGCACCTACCAAATAGGCCCAGTTTAGCATAATTGCCAGATAACTAGTGCCTAACACTGGTTTTCGACTGGACCATATTATGTTGCAAGGACGTCTTACGGGTGTAAATGAGTTTTATAGTGTGTTTAAATAAAAAAAAGATAAACATGTGCAGCATAACAATAAAATAGAATACTTATTTAAAAAGATAACTATAGCTGGTATTTATTCCACATGCTAAGCTTCGCCGATTACCCAGTCCATGAAGTTGCTCCATATCGCTCAATATGGTTTGGTGGTATTTAAAAAAAAATGATACTTGTGGGCATTGAAGTACAGTATTTATATTATATGTCCCTCGGAAATCATCGCATTTCTGAATACAAACGAATGTTTTCCATGTCCATCAATTATTAGATTTATTTTGTATAATAATTTTAATTCAGAACTAAGTACTTTATTGTTGTTTTGTTTTGATTTTCGTATGAACTATATAGAGCTGTAAAACTATTCAAGTTAAAAAAGTATTAACAACTCTATATACTTCCAAGTTGATTGAGAGCGTCCGGTCTGCACCAAGTTGCAAAGGGCAACTGACATAAATCCGACGACTGACGAAACACGAAGTTTGCCGAGGGACCTCAAGAAAATAGAAATGCTATAAATGGTTTGTCGTCCTGACGTTATACATATATATTTAACTAATATTACCTAGAATTAGGCAATTTAAGTTGCCCGTATAAGCGCACCTTTACAGGTGAAAGGATGAGAGAGAATTAATATTACGTTTTTTTGCTTTTAAGGTAAGCGGTTTAATGTTTTGTCTGTTGTTTCTTGTTCAACATGCATGTTTTAATGTAGACAGAGCTGTAAATCAGTCTCAAGAATACATAGCAATTGCTCTATTGAATTACTGAGGAATTGAGTCCAACTGTTTATTGTCACACGCTCAATGCTCTGTAGATAACGAAAGATTGCTTTATGTGAAGGATCAAAGTTCTGACAAAAGAAAAAATAAGGTTAGAACAATATCTAAGTTTTGAATTAAGGCTAACCACAAGGTAAGAACTTAGACCCTTTGCTCTTTGTAAAGAATGAGCTTACAAAAAAATAAAATTATCTCACCTTGAAATAATGTCCATTATTGCTGTTATTATTGTAAGAATTATTATAGTTATTGTAGTACATTACATTCACAAAATAACACTTTACCACTATCATCAAACACTCAGAAATTATTTTGATTTTAACTTAATTTAAACGTTTTCCTAATTATATTATTGAACAAATTAAACTACATAACACTACAAAAAAAATTTCAATAACATAATTTTGTTCTAATCACTACGAAATTATTTAGACTTTCACTTATTACAAAACTCTTTCCGAAACTAAATATTGAAAAAAATCTTTAAAATATTTTACAATCACTCACAATAAATCACTTCTAAATCTGCCTATAAAAACCTTCGATCAATAAGTTGATCGAAGATAAAAGCACTTCTTTTTCAACACTACTTCTATATTCAAAATTTGTCCCGCGACCGCACTCCTGCGCAAACGTTTGACAATCGCACTTACACTCAATCGTCAATTGACGATGCGCGTGAGACGAGGATGTGTATGAACTGAACCACCTTTTAGAATGGATCTCAATTAATGTGCGTAGATTAGTTTCGACTCGATGCAAAAAAAATGTATAAGACTTTATTGTAATATCGTACTTATAGTTAGATCGAGATTAGCAAAAAAATAACTGGTTTCTAGTTGATCATGATCTTCATCTACTTCTTTCTACTATACCATTGTTATAAATTATTTTAGGCTTAGTTCAAATAAAGATTTTTTTTTTTTTTTTTTTTTTATTCATGGTTGAAATCTATGAAGTTCCAATTGCCTGTGTAGATTCAATCGATCTGCCTAGCCTTTTTTTAGGGTCGGCTTCCAGTCTAACCGGATGCAGCTGAATACCAGTATTTTACAAGGTGCGACGGCCTATCTGACCTCCACAGCCTAGTTAGGTACTGGGTAACATGATACCCCTTAGTAAGACTGGTTGTCAGACTTTCGAACTTCTGACGACCCGTAACAACTGCCAAATGACAGCCGGGACCAAAGTCTCGATATGTAAAGATGGTCACCCATCCACGGACCAACCCTGACAAGCGTGACCCATATGCCTGTTGTTACTTAGCCACGAGCTAAGAGGCCTAAACCACTTACTATAGTTTAATATTAAGCAGTCTCTGTCACCTCACATTACTCTGTGATCATTTATATTTACATAGCGTCCCATTGATGTGTCCCATGACGGTATTGTTCGAATATTATGTTCTGTTTATGATTGATACAATGTTATTATGTACTAAACAATATGTGATGTTTACGAGTACTATTGTCTACTATGTTTGTGTTTAATTAATGTTTTGTGGGATCTGATGACGTCAAAGTGCTTGCCTTAGAGATGCTAATATAGTTACAATTAAATGTAACTATAATAAAATAAGAACCATTCTGACTCTAGAATAACTAATTTAGTTCCGAATATAATTATTTAACCTCAAAATGGATACTAATCCCCAAATGAATCTTAAAGTCGTTACCCCAATATCGTAATTTAAACTGTTTAATTAAAACTACACATTTACTATGTTTCAGGGTTAAGGAAAACAATATGAAACACCAAGATATTTTGTCAGTCATTTATATTTCTTTGCCAACATCAAATTCAATATTCTACACCATACCATCACATCTCCTATTCCCCACATAATATCACTATTTAATAAGTATTCTAATATTTACCATAAAACGAATAGGTTACCTTAATTTACAGTAGATCTCCAACCAATACCATGCCAATCTATCTTTTTACCGACACAGCCATTAAGCACGTTTTACCGTCACGGGCGCCAGACCCAGAAGAAAAGTTCCCGCGCTGCTCTTGACCCATCGAATCTTTGGGTGTTGCCAGTACAATATTCAACAATTACGTATTAATAAATTAAAAACTAACAATAATAACGTAAAAGCAGATTCGTTCACGAAGCTGCGTACTATCTTCTCATCTCATATATACCACAGTGTCCCAAGACGAAAGTTTTTGTTCAGTGCGTGTTGCCGGTGATGACCTATGGCATTGAAACGTGGTCGCTCATAATGGGCCTCATTAGAAGGCTGTAAGTCATCCAAAGGGCAGGAGAGGGCTATGCTTGGAGTTTCCATACGTGAATCAGAAATAAAGAGATCCGTAGGAGAATCAAAACAACCGACATAGCCCGAAGAATTGCCAAACTTAAGTGGCAGTGGGCAGAGCACGTTGCTCGCAGAACAGATGGCCGATGGGGCCGAAAGGTTCCCTGGTGAAGGCCGCAGGAATCCGCTGGATGCGAGAAGCATATAACCGGTCGAAGTGGCGGTGCTTGGGGGAGGCCTATGTCCAACAGTGGACGTCTTTCGGCTCGAATGATTATCAGGGGCGTAACTACCGCCGTATCTGCCGTATCAATTATACGGGGCCCCCAGGCCACGGGGGCCCCCGACGTGCGTAAGCAAAAATTAATAAAACTTCCCAAATTCATCATCAGCTATAAATCAAATAAATCAGTTTGCCGAAAAAAAGGCAAGGAGAGTGTATATTTAATTTGAATTGTTTGTAAAAATTTTGGAAAAAGTGACAGATAGATAATTATGATGAATAAATATTTCTTTTAATTTTATGCAAATTTTTTTTTCTCTTTTGTGAGAAATCTTTACCCCTCATAAGGGCCCCCAAACAAATTTTATACGGGGCCCGCCAAGGCACACTACGCCACTGATGATGATGATGATGAAATTAAATAATTGAGGATAATGTATCTCTTCCAGATGGATGATAGTTGGACTGACGACCTTAAAAAGTTGGCTGGGATAGACTGGATGCAGAAGGCGGAGGAGAGGGAGTTGTGGCATAGCTGAGGAGACGCCTATGTCCTGCAGTGAACTGTGAAATGCCGAGTTGATTGAAAGTTTTACAATATTTTCATGTTTGTTTGGTAGGTACTTAGAATTTTCTCCTCGTTATGGAAAATAAGAAAACTTGGTAAATACTTAAGTGCCTACTAGATACTGTTATCCGGTATCGTCTTTTGTTATAGGAACTGTTTCTATTCATATGAGGTAATCTAAACTAAACTAATCTAATCTACAGTATAAACATGTTCTTAATGTCCCTCGGCAAACGTCGTGTTTCGTCAGTCGTCGGATTTCTATCAGTTGCCTTTGCACTTGGTGCAGACCGGACACTCAATCGACTTGAAAGTATATAGAGTTGTTAATACTCTTTTCATTTAATTAAATTTATTTTAATAATGGGAGGAAAACCGCTAAAGTCGCGGGCACGATAGATGGGAAAATAGTTTTGCAGCTCTATATACATAGTTCACACGGAAATCAAAACAAAAAAACAATAAAGTACTTAGTTCTGAATTCAAATTATTATACACGATAAATCTAATAATTGATGGACATGCAAATTAGCATTCGTTTGTATTCGGAAATCCGATGATACCCGAGGGACATTAAGAAAATAGAAAAACTAAACTAATATTAGAAAGAGAAAAGATATGATTTTTTGTTTGTATGTTTGTTTGTTACGCTTTTACGCACATGGGTAGACCATGACCTGGTTTAGGACATAGGATACTTTTTATCCCAATATACCCACGGGATCGAGACTTATGCGGGTGAAACCGCGGAGCGCAGCTAATTTAGTATATACCTACTTAATGTTCATGTCTCTGCCTTAGGTATTCTTCGAGGTAAAGAGCGTGATATGTTATGTCATGTTATATGAGTTTTTTGTGTAAAAACCAACTAAGTAAGTTAAACCTACAGTTTTCGTTTCAAACCCTTTTGTAAACAGCTAATTAGCTCCCCCGAAACAGTACCAATCTGACTGAACAGATACAAACGAATTATCACAAGGCACAAGGCTATAGGGCACATAGGGTGGGGGAAGGCATCAAAGAGCATGGCCATATCCATTTGCGAAATTTGTTTTTCCATTACTCAAATTGGGTTCGCCGGGGGTAACTTTTGAATAGTGAGTGATGGCGCGACGATGTGTGTTTTAAGTTAAAACTTGCAAGTTATAAGTATGGAACTTGGTGTGTTTTAGCGCGCGACTTGTGCACTTGTGGAAGAGAAAAACGTAATGTAAATTCGAGCGATTTTTGAATCGAAAATACAACTATCTTATAGGATTTTAGTTAAAAATTTTGCGACAAGCGCAATTAGTAGGTATCACCGATAGACATGAATAACATAATCAGTCTATAATGTTCCCACTGCTGGGACACAGGCCTCCTCTCGCCGAGAGGGAGTGGGCCACGTGGGCTGGTAGATGTCACATCTTTGTCTTCGAATTTTTGGTTCTAGGACATACCGGTTTCCTCACGATGTTTTCCTTCACAGTTTTGAGAGTAGTGGTGATGAAACAATTTACATAGAGTAAAGCGCCTGTCTGGGTTCGAAACCACGACCTACAACTCTGAAGTCGAGGCCGGTATACCACTGCACCACCACTGCTCTCCAGATAAATAAATAAAGTTATAAAACTAAATCAGTAAAATTAAATATTATCTATGCGAACTGAGTACTTTAAATTTTATAATCGTTCGAATTTACGTTTACGTAATCCACGCGTTAGAGAGCAGTGATGGCCCAGTAGTAACGGCCGCGGCTTACGAGTTGTAGGTCGTAGGTTCGAACCCAGACAGGTGCTTTACTTTAAATTATTTCATCACCACTGCTCTCAAAAACGGTGAAGGAAAACATCGTGAGGAAACCGGCATGTCCTAGAACCGAAAATTCGAAGACATGTGACATCTACCAACCCGCACTGGGCCCGCGTGGTGAATTACGGCCCACTCCCTCTCGACAAAGAGGAGGCCTGTGTCCCAGCAGTGGGAACATTTATAGGCTGATGATGATGAATCCACGCGTTCGGGCTAGGCTCACTGGGATTCTGCCGTATAATGAGGAAACTGACTGATCAGTCAACCTCTCTAATGCTTATCTTAGGTTTAAAATATCATATAGCAAGTAGAAATGACCTATGAAATTCTGCGCCTGTAGGGATATCTTTAAAAAAGCAATACTGCAACAAACCAAACCGTTGATTTTCCGCGCAGTGAAAAAGTTTCCAAACCCACGCACTTTTCCACTAAAAATTCTGCCATTTTCAAAGACACGATATTTTCTAGACTAGTTTTTATAAAAAAGCAACGAGCACCCATTCACAGCCTAGCCTATCATTATTTCAACATAAATCTCATGCAAAAACACCATTGGCCACCGTCCAACGGCTATGGCAGAATTAATTACTGCGAGGCACCAACAGATGGCGCTGCCACCAGGTGTGCCGTGTATATCATAGACAGTCTACACGACCTATGAAATTCAGATTGTGCTTGGTATAAATTTTAAACGCTAGCTCCTGGAAAAGGTAGTTTCTAGGTAAAGTGCTTTTGATTCTGTTTTCGGTCTCCTGTGTAAAGGAAAATAATGATAGAGTTGGACCTAAGGTCGTTTTATACAATGAACATCTTCCCTCCCGCCCTCCTCTTTCATGAGATCTCACGAAAAAGTTGCTCATTCTACACGAATTTTTCACACTTTAGCGAAGTACTTTAGTAAAAAATGAAGACCTGGGTAGTTCACAGGTATACGCTAATATTTGTTAAACACGTAAATAATTATGGATATCGTACTTTTAGTGGAAGCTTAGCTCAGTACCTAACTTGTTGTTCATTATAGAGTTTTTTAACATATTTTTGAAGTGAAAACTTCTTTAGGCGAGTTGGGCATTTGTGAGATGGGAAAAACAATTGAACTCGCGACACTGTTACCGACACCAGCTTTTGACCATTAAAAAGACATCAACGCGCGATTCATTTTCTTTGGGATTAATGACATTCCAAACATTGAGACATGACAATGACATGATTGACATTTCCCTTTTTTTACCGACTTCAAAAAAGAAAAGTATTTCCTGCACAACAAAATTGTTCAAGTTTTCACTACTTTCGGCACTCCCGGAGTGCCACTGTTTTTTTTACCTCCCAGGGAAGGCTGGGTTAGTATCCTTGGAACTTATCCTTACTCCTTGGTGGTGGTAATTTGACAAACCAACTTTTAATTTATCTAATCAACATGACAAATAGACCACACAACTTACTATCAACACATATAATAATTAGAGATGGGCCGAATGTGGTTTGAACCGAATCCGAATTTCGGCCGAACATTCGGTTAAAATGAAAAGTTCGGCCGAAGTTCGGCCGAACTTCGGTTCAGTTTCGCGCGCTTTCTCGAGAGCGACACGTCGTGACTTAGTTTACGCATTTACTTCAATTATTGCTAGATGTACCCCGCCCGCACACCGCGCTTCCACCGCGTGGCCTAATAAGAAGAACAGATTTTCAAGACTATTATGAAGAACTAATTTAATTTAAGGTTTACATTTATAGTGTTCCAAACTAAAATAAATGACCATGAGGGAAAAGATATAATTTTATTTTACAGTAATTCTATTCTAATTCTATTAAATTTCAGTCAAAATAGTGCAAGTAGGTATTATTTTTCTTGTGCCGAATGTTCGGCATCTGAACCGAATTTCAGCCGAATGCCGAAGATTTCAGCCGAAGTTCGGTTCAAACTGCCGAAATTCGGTTGAACCGAATGTGAACCGAATTTTGGCCCATCCCTGATAATAATATAACTCCCATCACACAAACATAATCTCTAAACCAATTTATTCATAACTGGGATCGATATTCTAATCAAAATCACCGGCCGAGTGCGCATCAACCAGGCAATCTGTTAAATGACAGTTATCTCCGTGATTGATTGCATTTGCATGTAAAAAACGTGGACAAAATCTATCAAAGCCTCTATACAGGGTGACAGATTTTTAGAGTGGATATGATTTTGGCGATTAGTGGGACTGTCCTGGGAAAAACGAAAATATGGTTATCTGCGGTTTATTGTTGTTTGACTTTTCACAACTGATATGCCAATGGTCAGTGTTGACAAACTCCTTGAAAAGGTTTAGTTTTTTATTTAATTTGATTTCTTAAAAAAGTGTCTTCTTTTGATTTGTCTGTCTGTCAAAGGTTTGTAATTTGGGTCACAAGATTTCTATATTTCACTTTTTACCATCTTCGTTACGCACGAAAGAACCCATAAATACAGTCCATTTTATCCACCATAGTCAGTGATGGTGGTGGTGGTTCAGTCTGCGCTCAGCGCTCGGTGTGGCAACACGCCGTGTTCGGGTTCGCGACAAGTCCAACATCATCCTGAGGATGCCTCGTTGAGAGGTGAAACACGTGTCGACTTCTTTCAGGCGTTTTTTATGGCTCTTTAGAAATAGCTAAGCGGAACAGGTTACTAAATATATCCACGTCTATTGTATTTTATAATCATCAATCAACTATGCCAATGGTGTAAATTGTTGATGCTGAAAACTTGATTTCGTAATACAAATCGTTTTCTGGACGATTCAGTGATATAGGATTGTGTAATTTGTTCAACCTTTCCAGCACGCGTAGCATGACCACCATAGAAACGAGTTTTGTCGACGGAAGAATAGACAAAATGACAGATAAACAATCACAATCTGTCATTTTGTCTATTCTTCCGTCGACAAAACTCGTTTCTACGGTGGTCATGCCACGCGTGCAGCGTTGCTATTCACAAACATTTGTCAGGTTGTGGAAATTAGTAATCGAAAATGATACATTTTCAATTACAAATTTGCCTTGCCCTGATGAATGACGGTTGTCTATTTTATTTAAACTGACAACATTTTCGGGTTTTATTTTGTGAACAACCTTGAGAGGACTCTTTAAATGTAAATGATTGTTGTTCGATTCGGCACAAAACCGTGAATAGCCATGTAATTTTATTTCTGGGTAAAGGTGACCTTGACTGTGGATTTTAGAAATACTCTCTTGGAGTTGTCCTTCTGTCAATTTTTTACCGACTTAAAAAAGGAGGAGGTTCTCAATTCCACTGTATGTTTGTTATGCGATTACTCTGTCTTATAAATTGATTTTAATAAAAAAAAAAAACAAAAAAGAACACTACAATGTGAAAAATAACTTCATTTCGTTTTTCGAACTTCCGAAATTAAAGCTTATTTTTCACTTTGTAGTGTTTTTTTTGTCATAAATAAATTCAAGCTTTGGTAGCTACTTATTCTTCAGTATTGTACCAGAAATTCTTCTTTTATTTACTCTTTTACAACTCCACCAATAAACATTTACATTATTTCTGCATTACCCAAAAACCTTATCCTTTTCCAGTTCACAAAATCTGATATAATAAAAAGTTGTCATAAAATGAATTCAAGTATTTTTATTATGATGCAGAAAATCTCCCTGTCCTTTAAATTTAACAATACATGGTGACCTAACGCACTCACTCTCGATCGACAAACATAAGTTGAGCTTCCAAGTCTCTAACATTTTTATGTTCCAAGTGTATTTGTCAAAGATTTATGTGTTGTATGGGTTCAAGTTACAATGGTCGTGTAGCTAATAAAAATGTATACGCATGGAGTTGTTACAGCGTCGTATTTTATGCATTATCTATTGATTATGGGCAGTTAACTTTTATTTTGTTTGTTTTAGGGTGTGGGACAAACGGAGTCACATTTTTGGTTCATGGATTTGGCCAGCATTCGCTTGATGTATTGACGCTTTTCACTCTTTCTATGCGATTGTCTGCTGAAGTGATTATGGCGAACTTAATGAGAACAGTACCTGGGCGACCAAGCTCTGCTCTGTTGAAAATAGAGAATGCTCATTTAATAGTATAGGATTGTACATACTAATTCCATGCTGCCATGATAGTAGGTACTTACTAATTCCATGCTGCTATGTCATTATTCTATGTCATTAACCTTGTTCTAAACTTTGGGCGACCGAACTCTGCTCGGGTAAAAATACGGAAAAAACGAATTTTCCTTGATATGAGACCTAGCTAGATCGATTATTCGCCCTATATTGCAACTTTCATCGAAATATAATTTTTTAATTGGCAAAGCTTTACAACACGATCCAAGATTTTCTAAATAATTAGTGCCTGCTATAATCTGTCACCATAATTGTTATTTTCTAAGATTTACTTTTTTGTTATGCCTAAGATTTTATTTTTTACTGCATGTTGATATAATTATTGTATGCCTATTAGGCAGGACAAAATGGAACTGTAATTTACCTAACATCTGTCTGTATAACCTCATCATCATCTGCTCAGCCTTTTCCCAACTATGTTGGGGTCGGCTTCCAGTCTAACCGGATGCAGCTGAATACCAGTATTTTACATGGATTGACTGCCTATCTGACCTCCACAACCTAGTGACTAGGTAACACGATACCCCTTGGTAAGACTGGTTGTCAGACTTTTTGGGGGTCTAACTACCCGTAACGACTGTCAAAGATCTACAAATGACAGCCGGGACCAACGGCTTAACGAGCTTTCCGAGGCACGGAGGGATCTTGGTATGTAAAGATGGTCCAACCCATTCACGGACCAACCGCGGCAAGCGTAGCTTAACCTGATCGACCCGTGCGGCTGTCATTACTTAGTCATTGCTTACTCTGTCTGTATAACCTATGCCCACAATAAAAAGATTTGATTTGATTTGGTTAGTTTTCGAGAACGTGATTAAAAATATGTATAAAAATATTGCTCATGTAGGATAGAATAGTTGTTTAAAATTCTAAAGCTGCTAGGTTAGTGAGGGCAGTACTAGGGTATGTATTGACAAGGTATATAAAAATCCCTCCGCCTCATTAGTCTAGTGGTAGCAAGCGTAACTGCTGAGCTCAGAGATTCTGGGTTCAATTCCCGGGTCGGACAAAGTGTTATTGGGTTTTTCCATCCGGAATTTGTCAGAAGCAGCCCGGAGTCTAGGTTTGTGCCCGGTTGATGGCAATAGGCTCGCCCCTATTACATGGGACTTAAACATAACTGGCGTAATGTTTTGTTATGTGTATATAAAAATACCCAATTATTACATTAACAAAGAATAATAAATAATTGTATTGTATTAATTATTTATTGATTGGATGGGTGACTATCTTTACATACCGAGACTCCTCCGTACCTCGGAAAGCACGTTAAGGCGTTGGTCCCGGCTGTCATCTGTAGATCTTTGACAGTTGTTACGGGTCGTCAGAAGCCCGAAAGTCTGACAACCTGTCTTACCAAGGGGTATCATATTACCCAGTACCTAAGGTTGTGGAGGTCAGACGGGCAGTCGCTCCACGTAAAATACTGGTATTCGGCTGCATCCGGTTAGACTGGAAGCCGACCCCAACATATTTGGGAAAAGGCTAGGCAGATGGAGAAACTCATGGAATTTGATTGTGGCCCAAATAGCTATTGACAGAAACGCCAGATAACCATTTACTTTTTTTAAGCCAAAAAGCAAATCCCCACGATCTCTATCGCCTAGACATTCCACTGCAGAAACTTACCAGACACCCGCACGAAGACATTGCAATCTATAAAGATTTTTTATTGCCCCGAGGAGGACATGCCAACAATCTGCCAGATTGGAATTCATTCAAAACGCTCGTTTGCCTACACTTATGGGGTCGACAGCCATGATGTTATTTAATTTAATTGCAATAGAGGTTAAGAAGAGCGCAGTGGCAAAACTGACTCATGGATTGTGGCATTATAGGTGATGAAAACTGACTTTTAATGATTTTATACTGAAGATCACGTCTAAAGGAGTAGTGTTAATGATTTGGAAAAAAAAAATGTTAATTTAGAGCATTTTTTTAATAATATAGGAATATTTAAGATTATGTTTATATCACATAGAGAAATTAATTTGTAAAGTTATGTCTAAAGCGGATAAAAACTAAGCATAACGCAAAATTAATTTAGCGTATTTGTCCGTGTGGTGCCGGACTTAAAGAATAGCACTACCCTATTTCTTCCCATGGGTGTCGTAAAAGGCGACTAAGGGACTTACTAGAGAATGGGCAGCAGCGTTCTCTATGCATTTCTAACACCATACTGCGATCGCCAACCCGCCTGCCAAGCGTGGCGATTATGGCATACCCCCCCCCCCAAAAATGAAAAGCACCAAAAAGAAACGGCCCCTAGTGCCCGGCGGCCCACCGGCCCTTGGCTACGGTAGCGGTCAAGGCCACGGTGAGGCAAGGGGTGCGAAGAATCCCCGGAAGAGATCCGGCTACCATAACCACCGGAAACTGGACCTGGCAACATACAACACGCGTACACTCCGGACCGACGAAAAGATCATCGAACTCGAGGAAGAATTGAGCAAGTTACGATGGGGTATAGTAGGGTTATCTGAAGTCCGAAGAGAGGGCGAGGACTCGATAATCCTCAAATCCGGGAACTTGCTCTATTTCCGGGAGGGCGACCAGCAGTCCCAAGGTGGTGTCGGGTTTATCGTCCATAAGTCCCTTGTGAGCAGCGTGGTGAAGATCGAGAGTGTGTCGACCAGGGTGGCGTACCTTATACTCAGAATATCCGCAAGATATTCGCTGAAGGTCGTACAGGTTTACGCCCCGACCTCGTCACACCCCGACGATGAGGTGGAGACCATGTATGAGGATATTTCCAGAGCCATGCATGGCTCTAAAACTCACTTCACCGTTGTCATGGGGGACTTCAACGCGAAACTGGGCAAACGAAACGATGATGAGCTGCGAGTGGGGCAATTTGGAGTTGGACGTCGAAACCACAGGGGTCACCTACTGGCCAGTTTTATGGAGAAGGAAGGCCTCTTTATGATGAATTCCTTCTTCAGAAAACGTGAGCACAGAAAGTGGACCTGGCAGAGCCCTGATGGTGCAACAAAAAATGAGATTGACTTCATTATGTCGACGAAGAGGCAAGTATTCAATGATGTCTCTGTGATCAACGCGGTGAAAACCGGAAGTGATCACCGTATGGTAAGAGGCACATTGAACTTGAATATCAAGCTGGAAAGATCTCGACTGATGAAGTCTACGCTCCGCCCAGCACCGATCCAAGTCCAAAACCCCGAGAGCTTTCAGCTCGAACTTCAGAATCGTTTCGAGTGCCTAGGGAGCTCCGTGGACGATTATAACGATGGGTTCGTGGAAACTGTCCATACGGTCGGGTCCAAGTTTTTCAAGACCCGTCGTACAAATCGAAACAAGAGGCTCTCTGATGCTACTTTACAGCTCATGGAGGAGAGGCGCGAGATGATTCTGCAGTCTTCAGACGATGCGCTTAAATACCGGCGGCTCAATAGACAGATCTCTAAGTCCTTGAAAAGCGACCTTCGACTCTATAATACGAACCGTATTAAGGACGCAATAGAGCAGAATAAGGGCTCCAAGGTATTTGCTAGAGATCTGTCTATTGGACAGAGCCAGCTTGCGAAACTGAAGACCAATAATGGCAGAATCGTATCCGCCAAACCTGAGCTGTTGAGAGAGATCGAGAGTTTCTATGGACAGTTATACACGTCAACCAGTAACCCCGTTACGAATCTAGCAAACGACCCAAGAGCTAGATTGACCCGACACTATACCGAAGACATCCCGGACGTCAGCTTGTACGAGATTAGGATGGCTCTGAAGCAACTTAAAAACAACAAGGCGCCGGGTGATGACGGAATTACGGCTGAACTCCTGAAGGCCGGGGGAAAACCTGTTCTTAAGGCCCTCCAGAAGCTTTTCGATTCCGTCATACTCGAGGGTCAAACGCCACAGGCATGGAACAGAGGTGTGGTGGTACTCTTCTTTAAAAAGGGCGACAATGCCCTGCTTAAGAATTATAGGCCCATCACACTTCTGAGCCATGTCTACAAGCTGTTTTCAAGAGTTATCACGAACCGTCTCGCGCGCAGGTTTGACGACTTCCAGCCTCCCGAACAAGCCGGATTCCGTAAAGGCTTTAGCACCGTAGACCACATACATACGCTGCGGCAGGTTATACAGAAGACCGAAGAGTATAACCAGCCTCTCTGCTTAGCGTTTGTGGACTACGAGAAAGCCTTCGATTCGATCGAGACATGGGCTGTGCTGCAGTCTCTTCAACGGTGCCAGATCGACTATCGGTACATCGAGGTGCTAAAGTGTTTGTACAAAAACGCCACTATGTCAGTTCGACTCCAGGACCGGACCTCGAAACCTATCCTTCTGCAGCGAGGTGTGAGACAGGGAGACGTTATCTCTCCGAAACTGTTCACCGCTGCACTGGAGGATGTCTTCAAGGTTCTGGATTGGAAAGGGCTAGGCATCAACATCAATGGCGAGTATATCACTAACCTTCGGTTTGCCGACGACATAGTTATCATGGCTGAGACCATGGAGAAACTCAGTACAATGCTCGATGACCTCAGTAGAGCCTCCGAAAGAGTGGGTCTTAAAATGAACATGGACAAGACAAAAGTCATGTCAAATGCCCATGTGACACCCACTCCCATGAAGATCGGAGACGCTACGCTCGAAGTTGTGGACGAGTATGTTTACCTAGGACAAATTGTCCAGCTAGGTAGGTCCAACTTCGAGAAAGAGGTCAATCGTCGAATCCGACTCGGCTGGGCAGCGTTCGGGAAGCTACGCAATATCTTTTCGTCCCACATACCACAGTGTCTCAAGACGAAAGTCTTTGACCAGTGCGTGTTGCCAGTGATGACCTATGGTACTGAAACGTGGTCGCTCACAATGGGCCTTATCAGAAGGCTAAAAGTCACCCAAAGGGCAATGGAGAGGGCTATGCTTGGAGTTTCCCTACGTGATCGAATCAGAAATGAAGAGATCCGCAGGAGAACCAAGGTAACCGACATAGCCCGAAGAATTGCCAAACTTAAGTGGCAATGGGCAGGGCACATTGCTCGCAGAACGGATGGCCGATGGGGTCGAAAGGTTCTGGAGTGGCGACCACGTACCGGAAGACGTAGCGTTGGAAGGCCTCCCACAAGATGGACCGATGACCTTGTGAAGGCCGCAGGAATCCGCTGGATGCGGAAAGCACAGAATCGGTCGAAGTGGCGGTGCTTGGGGGAGGCCTATGTCCAGCAGTGGACGTCTTTCGGCTGAAATGATGATGATGATGATTTTTCTGAAACCTTCACCATTTTAAAGACAATGTAATTATTGATGTTTTAGTATGGTGTTTATTAAAATACCATTTGTTTTATGTAGCAATATCCTCACAAACTTTTACATTTATAATATTAATAAGTAGGATTTGAAATGAGTTGATTGCAACTGTTCCATATGTGGAAGTATCAGACGATAAAATTATGTTCAATTTAACAAAGCATTTTTATTTTCAATTAAACTTTTCTAGCAAAAAGAGACATACTACCAAGTAACTTCGCAAAAACCGCTGTCCTAGACAACAAATCCGCGAGAATGCTGTAGGAACAAACGAATGGGGATCTAGATAGTTATCTTTATAGCGAACCGTGGCACCAGGCCAACGAAACACGAAAGTTCTGGACACTGAGCGGTCGCATGCCAAGCCAGAAGTTTGGCTTCGCTGGTAATCTTGCTCGTGAAGTAATGTGTTCCGATCTGGTGTTTAGAACATTAATTGTTTCTACAATTTGTTCAGCTGGGTATTTCAATTAATTAAGCTTACTTTGGTTGTAGAGCTCGTGGCTAAGTAATAACAGCCGCACTGGTCGATCCATCAGGTTAAGCTACGCTTGCCAGGGTTGGTCAGTGGATGGATGACCATCTTTATATACCGAGACTCCTCCGTGCCTCGGAAAGCACGTTAAGCAGTTGGTCCCGGCTGTCATTCGTGGATCTTTGACAGTCGTTACGGGTCGTCAGAAGCCCGAAAGTCTGACAACCAGTCTTACCAAGGGGTATCGTATTACCCAGTTACTGGGTTGTGGAGGTCAGATAGGCAGTCGCTCCATGTAAAATACTGGTATTCAGCTGCATCCGGGTAGACTGGAAGCCGATCCCAACATAGTTGGGAAAAGGCTAGGCAGATGATGAAGCTTACTTTGGTGTTGTGCCTTTTGTATTTAACCGACTTCAAAAAAAGATAAGGTTCTGTATTTAGTTCAATTAAACAGTCTGATCTCAAAATCAGACTGCTTTCATTGTGCGATATGTCTGTGGCATCCGTCTTTAAAACAACAGGCATAGTTATTACCTAATTAATACTTATACCTATTAGTTATAATATGTAGGTAATTATTGTGACAGTAAGAACTATCGCGGAAAGCCATAACTACCCACCATAAGGACTATTCTTGCTTGCAGCACTCGGCCGCTATAGAACCGGGGCGGTAACAGATGTGGTCATCGTGTGCACGGGATTTTGTATTCAAATTGGTTAGTTATGGGCTTCTGGGCATAGTATAAAGAGAGGTAGTAAGCTATCTTCATACAAACGCACCGCGCGCGGCTTGTATGTGTGCGTCATAGTATCTATGCATCGCCGCACGCACACTTAAACAAAATCTCGACCCGTTTCTCGTGAAAAACCGGTCCGGAGATTTTGTTACCTTGGTTGGCAACAGGCAGAGCTGTTTGAAATTTGGGCTGTCTGTCGGGACGCGGTTGGCAGTCGTGTAGCAAGCCCTTTAAGCTAATACCACACGAACGGAGCTAGAGAGTAGAGCAACAAGCGTAGTGCACACTAACGTGGGATTGTGATTAGCTGCGTTATGGCTTATGGCACGTTGTGGTGCTCTCTATAAATGGGAATGGGAAATGTAATCATAGAACAGTCCCTCTATCTATCTTCAATATTGTTAGAGATGGGAACGGTGGATTGGTGCTCCATGCATCATCTGGTGTGGAAAAAAATTCTAATGTAAATGAAATGAAATGAAATTGTTTATTCTGTAAATAGGATATCGGAATCACTTTTACACGTCATATAAAAAAATATTAAAAAAAAGCTAGATGAGTTCGACGTTTCCTATCTGACTACTCTGAGAAGAAAGGCCGAAACAAACTCAGAGGTCGCAGTCTCTTTTAAAGTCCAGACATAATCTTGGTCAGGCCATATGAGGACCATGTAGATTAGTGTCTGAAAAGGTCTTTTGAGGAAAGAACCACACAGATTTGAGTGGACCGGTCCAGTCAGTGCAAGCATTTGTCAGTAATCGTGGAGTTCAACTCAGAACTTACACTAGGCTCAACCTCTATATTCTCATATACAGCGTGTCTGGTCACCGATGTCTAACCCGTTAAGGTGAAGCAATATGAAAAATCGAGCGAAGCAGGAGTAGGTCGCAACTAAGTAATAATAAAACTGTCGCCTTAGATTCATTGTGCTCAACTGGATTATTTTGGATTCAGGAAAAGATTAAAACAGAAACTAGCCACCCTTTTAATGTACACACAGTCAAAACAAACACCAGTTCAAAAAATATTAAATAACTACCTAAATAAGAGTACCTTTTCAAACCAAACGAAAAGAACTTGACAATTTCAATTATTCCGATTTCTTAATCAAAATACTACTTTCCCTGGAATTAGCAATTTTTTTCTTTGAAGATGTATTTGATTCACAAGTTCTGGTTTCGTTGGCGAGGGTCTCAGGGATTATCACCACGTTCACAGGCTTGACTGGGGAACGGCTTCTGACATCCAACATGACGAAGACTATAAACATCACTAATAGTATTAGGTAGATCACTCGATGGTTTTCTTCTAGATGAGCCATCAAGAACGATGCTGGATTCATGACTTCGTTATGTATTTGATCCTGTTGCCGGATTACTATCATTAGAAATTTTGCTCTATTCTGCAAAAAAATTGTAAAATTTAGGTTATTTTTCGAAAGATATGCAACTGTCATGTTTTGATACTGTCAGTTATCATTCAAATAGGTTTTTTATTTTTTGTGCGTTTGAGGTTGTGAACTTTTTGGCTATTAAAATGTTTAGTTTGAAATTAAGAACTCGGTTATGGAGTATTTCAACGAGGTTTGTTATTTGTCTATACTTCGTTGTTTCGTGTTGGTTCATAATTCGTCATCATCATTTCAGCCGAAAGACGTCCACTGCTGGACATAGGCCTCCCCCAAGCACCTCCACTTCGACCGATTCTGTGCTTTCCGCATCCAGCGGATTCCTGCTGCCTTCACAAGGTCATCGGTCTATCTTGTGGGAGGCCTACCAACGCTACGTCTTCCGGTACGCGGTCGCCACTTTAAAACCTTTCGGCCCCATCGGCCATCCGTTCTGCGAGAAATGTGCCCTGCCCATTGCCACTTAAGTTTGGAAATTCTTCGGGCTATGTCGGTTACCTTAAAATCAATAGCCATAGTCATTACCTACATAATACCTATCAGTTATAATATGTAGGTAATGACTGTGACAGTAAGTACCTAAAAACTTATGTACTTAAATCAGTAACAGTGTTGAATCATTCATTAAATGTTCCTACAGTATTCTGTTCAATCCTAAAACCCCCTCTTATCTTAAAGAACGTTTCAAGTTCCTTCATGACACACATAATAGATATCTGAGGTCATCGGAAAATTTGAGACACCACTGACTACCTGCAGTATTGTCTCTAATTTTCCATTTAAATCCATCCAAAGGTTGTCTGTAAAAGATCGCTTTTAGCGATAAGACCGCCCATTGTGTCACCTAATGTAAAATTTCTATATTAATGTCTGTAATTTTTATGGTGTACATAATAAAGAATATTCTATCTATCTATCTATCCTATTTTAGCAATGTCATTTAATTTTGCATTAAAAATAGATAGGTACTAAATATTTGAGAGCAGTGGTGGCCAAGTGGTAACGGCCGCGACTTACGAGTTGTAGGTCGTAGGTTCGAACCCAGACAGGCGCTTTACTTTGTGTAAATTATTTCATCACCACTGCTCTCAAAACGGTGAAGGAAAACATCGTGAGGAAACCGGCATGTCCTAGAACCGAAAATTCGAAGACATGTGACATCTACCAACCCGAACTGGGCCCGCGTGGTGGATTACGGCCCGCTCCCTCTCACAAGAGGAGGCCTGTGTCCCAACAGTGGGAACATTTATAGGCTGATGATGATGATGATGATGACTAAATATTGTTTTATCTAGAAATCATGGAAATAGGTCTTATAATGAAATGAAATTGTTTATTCTGTAAGAGATCCGCAGGAGAACCAAGGTAACCGACATATAATTTGGTTCTCCTGCGGATCTCTTCATTTCTGATACAATCATGTAGGAAAACTCCAAGCATAGCCCTCTCCATTACCCTTTGGGTGACTTTTAGCCTTCTGATAAGGCCCATTGTGAGCGACCACGTTTCAGTACCATAGGTCATCACTGGCAACACGCACTGGTCAAAGACTTTCGTCTTGAGACACTGTGGTATGTGGGACGAAAAGATATTGCGTAGCTTCCCGAACGCTGCCCAGCCGAATCGGATTCGACGATTGATCTCTTTGGTTGGTTCACTAAGTTGTAACCAACATAGTAAGCTACTGACAACAACTCACCAAATGATTGCGTTCTACAATGTCCCACTCACCAATGACTTCATTCACTCTTCCTTCTTCGTTCAGTCTATCTCTCTGTGGAATGCGTTCCCCCAGGAAATCAGGATGGCAACCAACAGATTATCCTTTAAAGTTTAAAGTTCGTGAGTATATTCGTAAGAAATTGGCAGTAAGTATCATCAACAACGTTCATGTTTTCCCATTGTGTGTCTTATTTGATTTAGTGTATTCGTGTATTTATGTTTATTTTTATTTAAGAGCAGTGGTGGCCCAGTGGTAACGGCCGCGACTTACGAGTTGTACGTCGTAGGTTCGAACCCTGACAGGCGCTTTACTTTGTGTAAAATTATTTCATCACCACTGCTCTCAAAACGGTGAAGGAAAACATCGTGAGGAAACCGGCATGTCCTAGAACCGAAAATTCGAAGACATGTGACATTTACTAATCCGCACTGGGCCCGCGTGGTGGATTACGGCCCACTCCCTCTCACAGAGAGGAGGCCTGTGTCCCAGCAGTGGGAACATCTATAGGCTGATGATGATGATGTTTATTTAATTAATTAGGCATATAATTATGTTATATTATTTTATTGTTTGTAATCGGTATATGTGTATCTATTTAAATAATGTTCTATTCTTCAACTTTTCGTAATTGCACCTATCCTTGTTTGTCTCTGCATCACCCAATGGTTGACGTAAAAAATACCTATGGCTTAATGCCATAGGTATTTTTCCGCCTCTGTAAATTTCTGTGCTTGAAGTATTAAATAAATAAATAAACAAGTTAAACAAAATACTTATTGCTCTTAAACGTGAAATTGAACTTGATTCAGCTGGGTCAAAGAAGCCTATGTAGGTTTATCAAAATAAGACGATACAGTTCATCGTCTTAGTATCAGCTATCTGCCAGTGAAAGTCCCGTCAAAATCAGTGGAACCGTTTCAGAGATTAGCCAGAACAAACAGACAGACAGAAAAAAAAGCTTTTTTGTTAAAATACCTACCGTATATACTTTCATATTATAGATTTAGTAAAAAGCTATTATTTTGACATAACAAACAGATATTTTAGTTTCATTTATTTAAGATTAATAGATGGATGGGTCTTGAATTACTCTTGCACAAAACTAAGAGAAACGTTCTAAAATGAGTTAAAGAGGTAGGTAGTTAAAAACCTCAACAACAAGCGGAGCATGACAACCAGAGAAATGGATTTTGTCGACGGAAGAATAGACAAAATGACAGATTGTGATTGTTTATCTGTCATTTTGTCTATTCTTCCGTCGACAAAACCCGTTTCTATTGTGGTCAAGCTAAGCGTGCAGCAGGCCAATTACAGAACATCCTAATATCCCGACAAATAGCCCTTTTCACACAGAACTACTATCAAGGAACTAAATTGGCCTAACTGCGGCCATTAATATGAATAAAGCTATCATTGACGATGTGCTACACGCTCAAATCCGCAGACCGTCTGGAGACGGCACATTATCGGAAACCGATTTGCATAGTTAAATAGCTGATCAGTTTCTCTCGTCTTCTATAAAGTTGTTAGGACTTTTTTGTCTCGTGTGATTTAAAACCTTTTGTTTGTAAATATAAAATTCGAGATGTAAATCTGCGGGCTAATTAAGTAACACACATAAATATAATGGCAACCGCTCGCAACACCTTTCATTTTGACAGTTCATTGCGTTATTCACTTGAAAATGTATTACTCAATTAGGGTGCTGGTGACATAGGTAATTTCATATGAGTTGCCACAGTTGAAGCTTCTTATTCTACACAAACGTCAGTGAGTCAGTCATTGAAGTGTTTGTTTTTACTTGTCATCAAAATGTTTTTTTTTTAAGCATCTGCGCATAAGGGAAAAATACGAGAGTTTATGTAGGTACATTCATAGCAG
This sequence comes from Agrochola lychnidis, assembly GCA_963680765.1. Taxonomy (NCBI): domain Eukaryota; kingdom Metazoa; phylum Arthropoda; class Insecta; order Lepidoptera; family Noctuidae; genus Agrochola; species Agrochola lychnidis. Next base: position 3,840,021 of record OY796863.1, on the reverse strand, counting down.
ACTGTAATCCAACCTCAAACTAGTAAAGTTATACATATAGGGTAGGAAGAGAAATGTATTAGGAGAGTAAAGTCCTTAAGAGCTCAACTGTCAATAATGAGATACAATAGAATTTTAATTGTTATCGATCTCCAGGACAGCTCGTGACAGTCAAGGGAGCGTTTATACAGAAAGTGGGCAACATCGCAAATAGATGTCAAATATTTCGCTGTTTTGATTAATTTGGCAATATTGCTGTATGGAAATATGAAATATTGCGAACTAGTGAACTGAAATATTGATTATGAAATACAATAATTAATATCGTAACACCGAATATTTAGTTTTAGATGTAAAAAAGTATTAGGAAAATTTCCAAATTTTCCAACATCAAATTTTGTTAAAGTTGCATTCAAATTCATTATTAATGGAAATAGATAGATAGAATATTCTTTATTATGTACACCATTAAAATTACAGACATTAATAAATCATATGTAATCAATAATATTTGTTTGTATATGTGTTTGTTTTTGTATGTCATTAATATTTTAGGTCACTAGTTAGCGATATTTCCATACAATAATATTGCCAAATTAATGGAAACAGGTAAATATTTGACAGCTATTTTTTTAAGGATGAACGTTCTTTCTCAACTTTTGATTATTTATAGAATATTAAACAGCATAGATACTAAATTGTACCTGCACGCATAGAATGACAACCATAGAAATGGGTTTTCTACGGGTTTTGTCGACGGAAGAATAGAAAAAATGACAGATTGTGATTGTTTATCTGTCATTTTGTCTATTCCTCCGTCGACAAAACCCGTTTCTATTGTGCTCATGCTAAGTGAGGTCCTGTAGAGTATAGGTACTCACTAATTTAATTCACATTCACTCCTTCCCTATTTAGGTTCTCCGATTAGAGCTGTCCACCAGAATTTCTTCCCACCATAAACCTGGTGATAATACAAATTCATGGGCACCACACAGAGGTCGATTTACTCACAGAATCTGTGCAATTAATTCAATTTACGGTCTCCTATCGCATTTGCATGTCTGGTGTGTAATAAGTTTTGGTGCAGATACCAAGCTCTGTTTGAATTAAATTCAAATGTTCCAAGGAATTTTCTTTGGTATTGGCTTTACTATTTTATTGGAAAGGATATTAAATTTTGCGCTGATTTTGGAGGTTCAAAGGAGATATTGTTGGAAAGTAAATTATGAGCAGTGTTGGCCGCGACTTACGACTTGGAAGGTCGAAGGTTCGAAACCAGACAGGCGCTTTACTTTGTCTAAATTATTTCATCACCATCTGTTCTCAAAACGGTGAAGGAAAACATCGCGAGGAAACCGGCATGTCCTAGAACCAAAAATTTCAAGACATGTGACATCTACCAACCTGCACTACATAGCCCACTTCCTCTCACAGAGAGGAGGCCTGTGTCCCAGCAGTGGGAACATACTGACTGATTATGTTTTTTTTTAAACGTTGCCCCACACTAGGAATTTCTCCTGTATTGTGGGTGTGTTTACAAACATTTAAACTCACATACACAAACAGCCAGATTCGGAACAACTACTTGTAGGTCATACAAATATTTGGTCCGTGCGGGAATCGAACCCGCGATACGCAGTGCAGCAGCCAATCGCTTAACCACTGCGCCAACCGTGCCGTCGTATAGACTAAGTGGGAAAAATACATATTATTGCAGATACCTCAAAAACGACCCAAGCAAAGTTACTAAAATTGATATGGGACCATCTCTGAAGTATGACTTACCAAACAAAAAAGAATCATCAAAATCAATTCATAATTGACGGAGTAATCGCGTTACAAACTCACAAAAGAAAAAAAAAACATACTGTCGAATTGAGAACCTCCTCCTTTTTGAAGTCGGTTAAAAAGAAAACAATCAAAACAAAACTTAAGACAAACTTCTAAAGCCTTCATCAAAAAAGTATCCCCAAAATCTTTTGAGTCAATTTGAAGAAGATTTCGTGAAAGCTTTCAAAAACAATTTAGTGTCGACTAAAGACGCATTATGGTGCAACAGTCCAATTATATGTGAGCAGCCCTCGATTAGGGGATGAGGGTGGAAATATGGATCATAGGAGGTAGATAGGTAGGTACGTACTATCGAAGAAACGCATACCTATCTGTACACTGTAAGGACTATTCTTGCTTGTAGCGCTCGGCCGCTATGGTATCGCTTACCTACGAGAAAAAAGGGTCGTGTGCACGGGATTTTGTTTTCAAAATGCCTAGATATGCGTTACCCCGACGGTACTTAGTCGTTCAAAATATTTTGTTCAATATTAACTTTGATGTACAGAGGGAGCCGTCTTTAAAGTTTTCAGGTCAATTAGGTAGACGCCAGCACATCAGGCTACTACAATCTATCAAATTTATTTAATAGATTTTCAACTTTATCGCTGAAGTATAAGGTTCAAAGTTGATTGGGAAAATTTGACTGTTTCGGGTAGCTTGATGTGCTGGCATCTGTACGTTTGGATATAAAAATGTTTGTTTTCTTCTTTTTTTAAAAAGCAGACAGGAAAATAATGTCATATAAAGGGCTTACGCTGTAACATAGCATGTAAGTAGATGTTATGTTGTCTGTTTGTATATGGCTGATAAAGTAGGTAGATACTTTGGCTCCTTATTGCACTTGAATTTTTAATAATAATTACTGAAAATACACAATAAAAACATTAAAAACAACTGCCCTGCCAAAAAACGAAATAATGAGTAAAAAGGTTCCGACGAACTGAGAACCTTACTCCTTTTTTGAAGTCGGTTAAAAATAAGTTGTTAGTTTTATTTACTTAATCTGTTTACACAAAGTGAAAGGTCACTCATTTACCTACTCGCTGACTAAAAAGATAAATAAAATTGTCATTGCAGTCGGGGGACCGTTTTGTCGTTGTGTAGAACACTTTTTAATCTAAGAGATTTTTTGTTCACGTCTGCTATGTCACTCGGGATGATGAAAGGATACATCCAAATCTGTTCAGGCATTTAAAAGTTATGGTGGAACAAAGAAACTCACATACATACATGAACCCTCAAAACATTACACTCCTTTTTGGGCAGTCGTGTAGAGAGTACTTAAAACATTAGAAGCTGTAATTATTCTCTGACTTAGCAGGTATCTTTATGCAGACTGGTCTAACTGTTTTTTAAAACTTAATTCACCGAAGTCATACCTATTACAGCATGAAAATGTACTTCCTCAAAAAAAGTTAAAGTATATCTATAAAAAAGTTTTTTTATTTTTCACGTTTTAAGCCTCGTGCAGATTGCCGCGACGTGACTCTAACAAAACAATTTATAATGCTCGGGCCACACCAACGGGAAACGCCGTTAATTATCACGATGATGGACCTTAACCCGTCGGAATAAAGTCTATCATCGCGATAATAAATGGCGTTTCCCGTTGGTGTGGCCCCGGCATTTAAGAAAACTTCACGGTAGAACAATTAATGGTGTCTGCACGAGCCTTTAGTCGTGGTACCTACCCCACACAAATTCGTATACCTATCACTACTTGCTAATGTAAACAACAGTGACAGGAAGTTTTATGACATCATCTAGTAACATACCTTCTCTATGCCTTCTTTAAGTATCAAACATACCAATACCATAATTGGCGAAATGTTCAACCTCCTTTTTGGAGTCGCTTGAAAATAAAATTGCATAAACACCAAAACACGAGCAAATGTGAACTTTGAAAACATTTTTGACAAGGGTCAGTCAGACCCTTTGCTGGAGTTGAAATTGAATGCGTCCCTAACTGGCAAGTTTTGCAAAGAATTCGCAGAAAGATTTGTTGTAGTTGGATTGGACATGAAAGTTTTCAAAAGGAGACATTTGGTTATTGTGATTTTTTTTACGCTTAAAGCCAAAAAAATTGTCTTCTGATCGGATTGAACTTACAGGAGTGTGGTGGAGGATTGGAACTCAACCACTTGCTCCCAAATCTACATAATTTATGTATAAAGTACGTACATTCCATTTGAAATAAGATTAGACATTTAAACAAACCTTTTTTACAGTCCGTTCAACCGATTTTGACTTCTATACCGTAGGCATAAGGATGGCATTAAAGCAAAAAAAGTGGTTATAATACCAATGTTTACTGCAGCTGCCATTTGTCATGCCACCAACGCAATAGAAGTCAAAATCGATTGAACGAACTGTAAAAAAGGTTTAGTTAAATGTCTAATCTTATTTCAAATGGAGTATAGGTAGCCGTTATTCGATAAAATAAGATCAGACAATTTCCATTCCATTACCTTGTACCTATTAGTTATCTTAAATATTAAAAATCATCTAAAAAAAAACATACAAAAATTGCATAACAGTGAAAGCGCCACCTACCTTATCACCGTCGAACTTCTCAGTCGGCTCATCATAGATGCGAGCCTCACGTTTCTCCCGAGAGCCGCGTCGCGATAACAAAGGAGTTTGTGGCGGCGACGCTAGCGCCACACTGTTCCTAGCGCTCTCTGGCGGCGACTTTATGAACTCAATCTTTCCACCCTCTACGCAAATATTTGGTGTAAGCGGATACATTGGCGACATAGCAACATTAGTATTCGCCAAATGATTGTAATGATTTTCTTCTAAAGGGAGGTTTTTCGGTTTATTTTTCTTGCGGTAAGTGGAGTCGTATGCAAGAACTTGTGTCTTCTCTTCCGGGTGCACTTGTCGTACCTTCCCGGGTGGTCGGTCAGGTGGCTCTGGAGAGACGTTGCCGTCAGTCGGACTTTCATCCCTTTCATTATTTGATATTCTGAAACAATGAAAAAAAAAACAATTTAAAATCAATACAATTAAAAAAATACTAATAAATAAAAGTCGCATGTCATTATTTGAACAATCAGGCAAGTGTTTGACTTTCCCAAAAATAAAATTGCTGCTACATTAACTCTTCGACATTAGTTTCATTGCCGTTCTCTAGATGGCGCTGTTGTAAAGTTAATTTATAAGATTTAAAAAATGGTGAAACAGAGCTAAATTAAACAATTATTTAATAAAATATTTACAGGGTATATTTATAATACAGTCAGACACTTTTTGATGTAAAATTACTTAATAATTTCCAGAAAATATTGAAGTTATAATCAAAAATCCTACATCGCACAAGCATAATTTTCTACAAAATAAGTATAAGAGCGTTGGTTCGAAATCGTCCATTGGAAGTGTGTTCTTTAGTGTGATGTTACCAACTGTATAAGATCACTAGCTCTCGTTAGAAGGTCTACAGCACGTGACGTCACGCGCTCGTTGCCAGGCAACGCTCCTTGTAATGTGCGCTGCGGACGCTCGCCCGCGCGGCTGCGACGGCTTAGTGGCGCATATTCCTTGGGCTGCCTTCCTGCACCTTACGCGGTATTAGTTAACTCGTTAGCTTAGCTCCGGTTAAATTGAGCACTTCCATACCATGGCGGCGAGAATACTCGATTGCCAGTTTTTTGAAGCAGTGGGAAAATAATATGTTTAGTATTTTTGCTTTTAACCTAATTTAGTTGTGTATAAATGTTAGCTTTGGGAAAAATATGCTTTGTTGCCCTTCACGAGATGTCAACAGAATTGACGGTGTCCGCTAAGGCCAATGCCTGCCGGGGCTGCGAATAAGGCCGAAAGGGACATCGTGGCCCCCGGCAACAAGGCAACTGAAGGAACACAGTTGGGTTTTAGTCAGTAACACTCTGACACGCCCTCCCGCTCCACCCAGAGCGGGAGAAGTTATTTGATAAATTCCCAGCCAAAAAAAAGGGTGTACTACTAGTTTGACGGTAGGTTTATAGTAGTTTTACTTTGTAGCATTCATTGGCTGTGAAAAACATTGTCATCATGATCACGAATACCTACTTAATTAAAAAAACATGATCTACTTTTTAATCCCGTTATCAAGGGGATTAACTAAGAAAACCTTAGAAACACGGGGTACCTAACACCATAAAAACAGTCAAATACAGTGTTATCAGATCACCATGATCTTTCTTATCAGGCAGGATTATGTCCCGCACCGCAGTAGCAGTTTTGTTGTTGACATAACTGATGTTAGGTAGGTAGGTACCTAGTATCTGGGCGACCGAGCTCTGTTCTGGTAAAAATGAAGAACGCTCGTTTAATAGTAGGTATAGGATAGTACCTACATACTAATTCCATGCTTTGACCGTCCGCGATGGTTAACTTTAGCGCAAACGTAATGCCGGTGATCTTTTTTTTTTTTGGTTGGTAAATTATCAAATAACTTCTCCCGCTCTGGGCGGAGCGGGAAGGGCAAGTAAGATTCTTACTGACTGAAACCCACCCGTGTTCCTTCGGTTGCCATGTTGCCGGGGGCCACGATTTCCCTTTCGGTTTTATTCGCAACCCCAGCAGGCATCGGCCCTAGCGGATCCCGTCAATTCTGTTGACATCTCTTTGAGGCGCGCGTGGAACACAACGCGCCGTTGACCCGGGCTTGGTCCTTATCAGACGGCGAGCTACCCATTGCTCACCGTGACCCTTCCGGAGGGTTCACTTCCAATATGAATGGCGGCATGGCGTATGAGTTCTATGAAAACTGGATGGAGTCGAAAGTGTTAAAAATCTCTGATAAGTAAGTATTAAAGGAGATTTTAGTTGCCTTCTTTCAAACGCATTTTTATCAAAACATTATCAAGACATCTTTCTTCTCTAACTCTTGATAAGTAACCAAATCCCGTCTGCTTTTACCTAGTAATTAAAGTATTAAGTATATAAACAGCGTTTACAGTATTAAGCCGTCGCGTCGTAAGCCGCGTCCTGTCGTGTTTGTTGTATTCATAATGAGGGGCTTACAACCTGCTTAGTATTAAAGTTAGTTTTGAAGAAAGGAAAAAAAAAAGTTTTGGTTCGGCAAAAAAAACTATAGGTTGATGATGATATCGTCAAAACAGCTGGGAAAAACTAAATGAACACCACCCAAGACAAACAAAAATGGAAAAGTTGGAGGAGGCTTTTTCCCCTGAGGGGCCATACAATAATACCTACCTATTTATCTATACTACACAGGGTGGCAGGGACATCGACGCGAAAACTTTTTCCATGGATTCTGTACCTACATGATTCTGAACCGCCATGCGCTGAAATTTTTCGTCGGTTATTAAAAAAATAAAATCTGCTGTTCCATACATTTTGACCGCGTAGGTATTGCTCTTTTCTATGAAACAGCAGATTTTTTTTTAATAACCGAACTGAATCCACGGTAACAGTTTTCGCGTCGATGTCCCTGCCACCCTGTATTTTGTTGTACATAATTAAGAATGTAATTTTAATTGTATGGATAAATAAATAAAAAGGTTTTGGTTAAGATCAGGTACTCCAAAGACAATTTCCACGCAAACTCCGCCCCCATGCCCGACCGTTGTGTCGTTGTGTGGAACACTTTTTAATGTAAGAGGTCCCCCGACTGCAATGACAATTTTATTTATCTGTGTAGTCAGCAAGTAAATGAGTGACCTTTCGCTTTGTATACAGGGTGGCAGGGTCATCGATGCGAAAACTTTTACTATGGATTCAGTACATGAATCTGAACGCCTCTACGTTGAAATTTTACGTCGGTTGTTTTTCTTTAAATCTACTGCTTTATAGAAAAGTGTCCTACGCGGTCAAAATGTATGGAACAGCAGATTTTTTTAAAATAACAGACAAAAAATTTCAACGCAGGGGGTTTCAGTATCATGTACAGAATCCATGGTAACAATTTTTGCGTCGATGCCCCTGCCACTCTTTGTGTATACAGATTAACTAATAGAACTTGTTTATTACTTTTTATTTTGTTTTTGGCAGTGCAGTTGCTCCTTTAATTTTTATTTTTATTTTTTATTGTTTCTTTTTGCCTACCTACCTAGTTACTATAACTACGTAATTTTTTCTATTTTAGTTCGTCATAAAATAACATGAATTACTTAAATTAAACAGAACGAAATTATAACCATCTCTATAATAGCCCCATAATTAAATTTCGTATTTTTTTTCTCTAATTTCAACAATTCAATTAATTCGTCACTACCTACACATTAATCGCTCGTAACATCTAATCAATCATTCACACATTTCATGCTTCCATTAATTACAAAATAATTGAATGTATCAATCACTTCACTAGCCTCGAATAATTACGTTAAAATTATCGTTAATTTAGGATGAGAATAGATACGTTTCAAATCGTACTAGGTGAAATCTATACAAATAAATAAAATTTAAGTGTCTGTTTGTAATGTCAAAATAACGTTTTTACACGACTGACGTTTTCAGGGTTCGTATGTGTATGTGAGTTTCTTTGTGGCACCATGACTTTTAAATGCCTGGACAGATTAATAAAATTGTCATTGCAGTCGGGGGACCACTTCGATTAAAAGGTGTTCCACACATCGACAAAACAGTCCCCCGACAGCACTGACAATTTTATTTATCTGTTTATTCAGCGAGTAAATGAGTGACCTTGCGCTTTGTAAATACAGATTAACTAATACAACTTGTTTATTACTTTTTAGTTCGTTTTTTGGCAGGGCAGTAGTGCTTTATAATTTTGTATTTTTTTTTTTTACTATATCCATCTGAAAATATGTACGATAATTGTAACAAAAAAACAATTGCTTTAAATCTTTGTCTGTCTGTCTGTATGTTTGTTCCGGCTAATCTCCGAAATGGATGAACCGATTTTGACGGGAACGTTCTCACATTCACAGAATATAAAATAATCTGTATAAAGGATAAATAAAATAATAAAAATAAAACCCACATTTAAACCAAATGACATGGTTGTTACTGAAAGTTAGTTTTTCTGGATATTTGTGACTCAGCCACTCAAAAACAGCTCAACGGATTTGGACGAAATTTGGCACACAGATAGTTTATAACCTGGTTTAACACTTAGTAGAAGATTAAAAAGTTTATTTGTTTAACATGTATGATGTTTATTTTATAAGCTTGCCCGCATATATAATTTTCTTTTGCCCATTTAGGCGCAGGTAATTTTTTACCCGGGCAAAGTTGCAAACTTCCCTGGGGATAATAAGATATTCGGCCGCGCGCAACTTCGTATCAATCACGTAAATTCGGGCAATATGAACAAGTTTCTAAGTAAAATATATATAGTACAATTTGGTAACTTGCCTACTTCCCAGTAATATACGTTTACTTTGAAATTAGGTAACTGTTACTCTGCTATTTTTGGCAAAGTCCAAAAATAATTTTCTCGGTACAGGGTGGCAGGGACATCGACGCGAAAACTGTTACCATGGATTCAGTACATATTATTGGATAGGTACTTCAAAACCCGGTAGTACGTTCCCGTGCGATATTTTCCGACATACACGCGGGCAAAGCCGCGGGCAATAGTTAGTTATTATTTTATAAATATTTGGACACTAATAGGTTTGATTAATGAAAGTTTTAGTGGATCGTTAATTATATTAGAAGTGACAGCTGTATCAATATGACATTTGAGTTATTAATTAAGTACGATAATCAATCATAGATCATTAGGTATACTTTTGGGACTGAAGAAATAGTTTCCTCTAAATAGATAGCAGCTAAGTTTAAGGCGGCGATAACCAACTTTTAATGATTTTACACTGAAGATCACGTCTAAACGAGTAGTGTTAATGATTTGGAAAAAATATGTGTTAAATTAGAGAATTTTCTTAATAACTTAATAAAGGAATATTTTAGATCATATTTATATTTGCATAGCGAAATTAATTTGTAAAGTTATGTCTAACGCGGATAAAAAACTGAGAATTACGCAAAATCTATCAAGCGTATTTTTTTTAAACCTTCACCATTTTAAAGAAAATTTAATTTTTGATCTTTTAGTATACGTGTTTTGTTAAAATACTTTTTGTTTTATCTATAATAAATTAATAATGCGTCTAATTTGGGACAGCGCTCCTTGATGGGCGAGTCCTATTACTGGCTGGACGTACGACGCGTTGCTTGAGCTCAGTACAGAACACGCAGGCAAACCACTCAAGGTCACTGGCGTGGGACTGGGTCGGACACAACTGCCGCTTGTCGAATGGGTCATGGGCCAAATCTCCCACCATGTGGGTCCTAGGAAACGTCCGTCGACATCGAGGCAGACACAGGAGAAGATGGCGAGAGGAGCATGACGCCTACAGACAGGATTGGTCCACACCATCTCAAGACAGAGAGGAGTGGACAAGAGAAAGGGGGCCTTTGCCCTGCAGTGGGACAACACTCTGGCTAAAAATAAATAAAGAAAATAGATGAATAAAGTAAATAAATAACTTAAAAAAAAAACGTGTGGCACTCGGGGACTGCCGCGGTAAAGCTATTGCATAGCATTTGTAACCTCCGTGATGTTGTCATTCACGTTTCCCATGACAACATCACGTTGTCATGGGTTGTCATGGGAACCGTCATTACATGGTAGGCGGAGTGAGGGGTGTTACGTTTTATTTTCGTTACGTTACGGAATTTCTTGATTCGGTCGCCGCGCTCAAAGCCCGCTTTTAAATAAATAAATAGAATAAATCAATAATAAATTGATAATGATTGATATTGATTTGTTTCGTTGACTGGTAGAGAATGCCGAAGGCATTAAGTCCGCTTTTGTACTTTTTTGTGTGTGTATTGTGTAGAATAACAAAATAATTTAAATAAAAGAGTGTCCATTGTGTGTCTTGCCCGTTCTTCTCCATAAGAACCTACTACGCTTTCGAATAGGCAACTAGCTTCACCTGCTTCACCTTTCTGAAGGACCGACTCAGTCATTCAAAAGACTCAATAATTGAAATGAATGCTTTGAATTTATAGCCTCCGTAAGTTTGTCAAATTTAACCTCGAAAACTACTGCGCAGATTTTGATGCTTACAGTTTTGAATAAAAGTTGCTAAGGAGTGTATTTTGAATATTATTTGGTGTTTCAACACTAATGGACAATCCTACTTAATGATTCCATAAATAAACACGTAGCCTAAACCCATAATCGTTCTTAAAAGTATCCTAAATCTCAATTGTTGGAACTTTGCGACATTCCTATTCAAATGAACTCATTTAGAATGTGAAATTGAACCAAACAGCTCATCAGCAGTCGTTTGTTTTTAGACAACTTCATTTTGTTCACTCAAGAACGGAAAGGAAGCAAACTTGAACATTCTAAAAGAGCCTTAAATACATTTTCTGCCAAAGTAATTTTAACCTTATCATGTCGAAGTTAAAGTATATTTTTCTTTGGTGGATAGTTGTCGTTAAAATGTGACCATCAGTGACGACCAATATTTTCGTCATTGCTTTATTTTATTTTAAAATGTGTTGTGTGACTATGTAACATGTGGACATAAGATCGTTTTGGTTTATTTCTTTTTGACAAGGAAATCCATAATGATTATATTTATCTAATTTATTGTCTTTTCTATAAAGGGGCTTGTGGCTAAGTAACAACAGCCGCACGGGTCGATCAATCAGGTTAAGCTACGCTTGCCGCGGTTGGTCTGTGGATGGGTGACCATCTTTACATACCAAGACCCCTCCGTGCCTCGGAAAGCACGTTAAGCCGTTGGTCCCGGCTGTCATTTGTAGATCTTTGACAGTCGTTACGGGTAGTTAGAAGCCCAAAAAAGTCTGACAACCAGTCTTACCAAGGGGTATCGTGTTACCTAGTACTAACTAGGTTGTGGAGGTCAGATAGGCAGTCGCTCCATGTAAAATACTGGTATCCAGCTGCATCCGGTTAGACTGGAAGCCGACCCCAACATAGTTGGGAAAAGGCTAGGTAGATGATGATTGTCCTTTCTATAACTGCTGCATTTAAGAGGGTTTATCCTAAAAGTTGGAAACGTCGTAAATAGCTGTCAAATATTTACCTGTTTTAATTAATTTGGCAATATTACTGTATGGAAATAAGAAATGTGGCTAACTAATTCCTTAGAATATTAATAATAAAATGCAATAATTAATATCGTAATACCGAATATTTAGTTTTAGATGTAAAAAAAGAATTTGGAAACTTTCCAAATGCCTTTTTTATACCTAAAATTGTTACAACATCAAATTCAGTGTTATAATTCAAGGGAACTAGTTAGCCACATTTCGTATTTCCATACAGTAATATTGCCAAATTAATCAAAACAGCGAAATATTTGATATCTATTTGCGACGTTGCCCGCTTTCAGAATAAACGCTCTTAATAATTTGGTCCATTTATCCATCGCCATAAACTTCAGCAAAGTAGCACTGAAAATTCGTCGTTAGTATGTAGGTAGTTGACCATACCTTTGGCAACAAGGTCCAAAGCTTCAGCAAAAACTAGAATCGCTTAGACATTAGACTGAAAATGTAAATTTTATTGAGTACTTTCAGCCTGAACTTCTGCGTAATCTCCTGCCATCCCATTTTAGGGAAAATCTGAAATCTGTTTAGTGAGGTATACTGAAAAATCTTTTCACAAAATGTGTACTTACTTAGGTACTGAAAAAATCTGGATTTAATCTCGTTAAGATGAATTTGAATAAACTTTTTAGCACAGTTATCTATGGCTTTTAGCAACTAGGGGTTTTATACGTGTTTTTTTATGTCCCATAACTCTAAGGATACATGCCATAAGTAAAAATAATACAAGTAGTCCTGGAACAAGTGTTCCAAAAATAAATAGTTTCGAAGATAATATAACACTGGACTCTCGATGACGTGCGTATCTAAGTTTCATTGATAAGTACGAGTAAATCATTTTTAATCAAACCTCTAATTTCATATGAAATGAAATTCAGCTATGAAAATGAGACGTTGTCATTTTTTTTTTTGGACAAGTATAATCTGACTTAAATGTTTTTTTTTTAATGTTTCACGTAATGGTAACTTACATAAATAATGGTGTCTTTGTTGAACTATTTTGAAAGAAAAAAAAAAAAATTTTAAAAAGGATTGTGTGGTTTTATGAAACCACGGTAAAAGTGAAACTTCTATAGGCGCCGCCATATTGGCTTTGGCTACTCTGACGAGCGCCTTTCACTTTATCCCTACTCCGCGGCCGACCGTCACGCGACATGCAACACACAGACGAAAAAGTTTGAGACAATGTAATAAAAGTTGCACTTTAATAAATGAAAAATTATTCATAATAATATGCCACACACTCACCCCCTTTTTAGGGTTCCGTTAAAAAACGGAACCCTTATAGATTCGTCATGTCTGTCTGTCTGTCTGTCTGTCCGTCCGTATGTCACAGCCACTTTTTTCCGAAACTATAAGAGCTATGCTGTTGAAACTTGGTAAGTAGATGTATTCTGTGAACCGCATTAAGATTTTCACACAAAAATGGAAAAAAAACAAATAATTTTGGAGTTCCCCATACTTAGGACTGAAACTCAAAAAATTTTTTTTCGTCAATCCCATACGTGTGGGGGTATCTATGGATAGGTCTTCAAAAATGATATTGAGGTTTCTAATATCATTTTTTTCTAAACTGAATAGTTTGTGCGAGAGACACTTCCAAAGTGGTAAAATGTGTGTCCCCCCCCCTGTAACTTCTAAAATAAGAGAATAATAAAACTAAAAAAAATATATGATGTACATTACTATGTAAACTTCCACCGAAAATTGGTTTGAACGAGATCTAGCAAGTAGTTTTTTTTTTAATACGTCATAAATCGTAAACTTATCGTTACTTGCTGCTACGGAACCCTTCATGGGCGAGTACGACTCGCACTTGGCCGCTTTTTTTTTGCAAGGTTCGCAGCACTAGCGGTCTCTATAGGTACGGGTGACAGACAAAGCGGTGAGCAGTGACATCAAAGGGGCGCCAATTCGACTGACGTAGTGTGACGTAACGTTACACTTCCTTCGTATTTATTGCGTCTTGCCAATAGGTGGCGCTGTGAAAGTAAGCGTCAGGGTTACGCGGCAGCGCCATAATGTAACAGCTGTGAATGGTTTTAGGCGTTTACGTAGGATGATGAAACGTTAGTGTAATGGAAGCTAACGCTTGTTTGTTTTGATAAGCGTGGCATTTGTTTATGGCAATAATCACTACAGCAGCAATCGCTTGGAAAATCCATGTTTTTCATTGGAATATGGCATCCAAAATCAGACTAAGATTTATTTAGTATTTGCATCCATCACCGAATTTATTTGAGGTCGGCTTATCACAGGTCAGCATTATAATGCTTATTTACTTACTGCGATACCTACTTTGAATTAATTTAGCTACCAATAGAACGCTTCCACAAGACATTTTCCCGAGCCAGTGTTTTTATTGTCATTCTCTCTCATCATTCTGATTAAAGGCTCCTGCCAAAAGGCGTAACGCGACTCCGTTGTATCAATTTCTATGAAAACTTCACGGAAATTCTTGTACCATGGTTTTATAGTGTTGTTAAGTAAAAATAAATAAAAATATTATGACGATTTAAAAAAAAAAAATCCGTAGCGATAACCGATAAGTAGGCATAAAAAAATTCATCTGAATCGCTGTCGGTGGGAAAGGTGCCCAAAGGCTGGCAGCATTGCCACTTTGTATGGCAATGCTAATTCTTTGGCCAACCCTTTGGTCACGTGAAGAGTCGACGAACCGCTTGGCGATGTCCCGGAATAATCGATGAGCACTCGGACCCCATGGCCCTAGTGTTTCAACCCCAAACGGTTCAAAAATATAGCTACCGGTAAGGTTGTTATATTTGCGTCGTTTGAGGTTTTCTGCACCTGCAGCAGCCGCCCCAGCACAACTCGCCGTGCTAGGAAGATGATTTTGTTTTGTTATTTATATTTTGTGTTTCATGAAATGTGTTCAAATAAATGTTTTTTCTTTCTTTCTTTCTTTCTTTCATTGTATTAAATCAATCAGCCAATTGTAGGCGTCTCCCAAGTTAAACACCTGGTTTCCTGTGCAGCATCTAATCGACTCCAGCTGCCCTTTGAACCTGCCGCGACGTATGGTATGCTCCGGAAATTGCAGTTATGAGTCGTCGCGACAACTTCCGATTCGGAGTGTCGTTCCTATGGAGAGGAACCATGGTGTTTAAAGCGAGGTAATTTTATGGTAGGTAGCTAAATTTGCTACTGTTTTCCTACCATCATTATCTTTATTTCCAACTCAATATTGAAATAGTATCTAAATATGCTCGCAATAATTTTGGAGTTAAAATTAGAGATGTTACGGAGCTTCGATTCCGACTCCGAAAGGTCGGAACTTCTTATGAATATTACACCTCCGACTCTGACTTCGGTTTCGATAATTTTGAATCGGTGTTATATCCAGAAGTCGGAATAAGGTAGAGTTGTTTATGTACTTACATTGATTTCATACAACGAAAAAATAAAGTGGATATGCCCCAAATCCCGGGATTAATTTTGAAGAGCAGAAAAATCCCGTGATCTATTAAATAAAAAGTTATTTACTTTAAAACAATTTAAAGCAAAACCTGATGACTCTAGGCTAGAAGCAAAAGTATTTTCGTATTTATAAGAAAGGCGAAGTATAAGTATGAGAATTTGCTTAAGACTAGTAATAATTTGTATTGTGAATTCAATACTAATAAAAATTGTATGTTAATTATCTTTGTTTTATTTGTCTTCTGAGGTTTTTATTATTATTTATTTGTAATATTGTTGGTCAGACGGGATTGTCTATTAGAAATCCCGGGAAGATCAATATTAATATCAACATTTCGATGCAAGTACATAAATAACTAATTCCGACCTCTGGTTATATCGAAGATCGAAACGCAGCAATGCACTTGACTACAGCGCGTACAAACAACTTATCTTGTCGCCCGGGTAATGTTATTCCGAACATCTTTCTTCTACCTCCGCCTCCGACGCTGACTCCGAGTCCGACTCCGACTCCGGTTCCAACCTCGATCAATCAAATTTAAAACCTCTGACTTCGGCTCTAATTCCGGTAAAACAAACGTCTGTAACATCTCTAGTTAAAACTATGGACATGGTTATTAAAATTAAAGGCTGATTTTAGAAAATACTGGTATTCAGCTGGATCTGGTTAGACTGAAAGCTGACCCCAATATAGTTGGGAAAAGGCCAGACAGAGGATGATGATTTTGGCCTTATTTTATAGAAGCTTTCTAGGCAAAATGTTACGCAACTGACAAAATCCTCAAAGCTCTGCATGGTTAGTCAACACCTCCAGTGACAGATGAAGAAGTCAGTCACATCAAAGAAACACCAAATTGCTCCTGTACAGGAAGTGACGTCACACTTCCGTTTGACTCTGCCGTGTGCTAAATCACCAACTGTTGGTCCACATTTTGACAAAATGCTAAGAGTTTTAAGTGGTTCTAAATATTTCAAAGTTGTTTTGCATCACAAGATGTTTCTAATAAGAAAGGCTGGTAAGTACTATAAAAATTGTCATGTTCTTTTAGATTTTCTTGATATTTATTTTCGTAAACGATTATAACAAATTTGTTTCATTTTGACAGTTCAACAACATTCATTGCGTTATTTACGTTGTTGAGCAGATTTTTTTTCCAACTTATGAAGCAATGGATTAGCAATCTGTTTCAAATCGAAACAAATTGTGATTGAACGTGTATTACGCAATTAATACTGGTGTAGGCTCTAACACAAGTTGCACAAGTCACTCCTAGGATCCAACTGACCACCGGGTGTAACTAAACTAGGCATTGTAATTTGTAGCGGATCTTCTCTACTCTAAACTCACGATCGCAGTTTCGATTGCCACATCTGAGAACGATGACAATAAAGTGAATGCGCAAAGGTACCCGCGAAATTCAAATTTTCTTACGTTTTTAACAGTAAACGTACGATTGCGATACGGTGCGATTTACGTTTTTATTTGTTTTCGTTTTTATAATATTTGTCAGATCTGGTCATTAGTACGGACACGAAACGAATCGGAAGCGCGCCACTGGCGACATCAAGAGTGATCTATCTACACCAAAAAAGGCGCGGTTCTACAGAGTCGTGATGTTTTAAAGCCAAGGCGAGGAGGGCATTCAGCCTCTGGTCGCACTGGAGTCAAGACGTCGCGGAACTGTTCTCGATTCGTGGTGCTCAGTTATTGTGTTAGTTGTAATTTGTGATCATTTTGTTAATTGGTGATTTTAATAAACGCCGTCGCACCCAGTGTGTATATAATTTAGTTAGTGTGATTCATTTGATAGTAAATTATAATGTGATCTGAACTGCAAACTGTTTTTCTATTGCGCATTAACCAACACTACCCACACTACGCCCACAGTAGTTAAAATATCGCTGATAATAACGAAAGTCACATACCCGTCTCCGACATATACAGGGCGTCCCAAAATTATGGGACATGAAGGGAAAGTACCTTAAATATCGTTGATAGGGTATTTTGATGAAAGAAGACTTTATGTTATTTTTAAAAGTTAGTAATTCTGCATTCAACGATTTTCAAAAAATTACTTGCCTCGTCTGGGAATCGAACCGACTTAAATGTAAAAAAAAACACCCCTACTTTTATGATGCCAATCGAAAGAATGGCTAAAAAATAATAACTCTTCTTAAGTAACATAGTATTTTAAAAGAAAGGAACAGCGTGAAATTAATAATTTTAATCAAATTAAAAACATACATGAAACTGCCGTAGTCAATTAAGTGGGTATTTTTTTGTAAATTAATTAATAAAATGCTCAATATGTGATTCCTCTTGTCTTACGCAAATCGCCAATGTTTTAATGAGTCCGCTGCCTGTTGATTTTCTTATCATTTTATGGTGAATACTCGATATGATATGGCACAATTCTGTTTGTAACTCGCCTACGTTCTCGTATTGCTTTTTGTATAGCATATCTTTCACGTATCCCCAAAAGAAGAAATCTAATGGTGTAAGGTCCGGGGATCTGGCCGGCCATCTAATCGGTCCATTTGTACCAATCCAAGTAGGAAAACATTCATTTAGAAAATCTGCTGCTCTCCGACTATTATGAGCCGGATCAATAATATTGCAATCAATAACATTCTTGAAATTTGACTCAAACATTTTACGTTGTTCGTTTCTTTTAAAATACTATGTTACTTAAGAAGAGTTATTAGTTTTTGGTCATTCTTTCGATTGGCATCATAAAAGTAGGGGTGTTTTTTTACATTTAAGTCGGTTCGATTCCCAGACGAGGCAAGTAATTTTTAGAAAATCTTTGAATGCAGAATTACTAACTTTTAAAAATAACATAAAGTCTTCTTTCAGCAAAATACCCTATCTACGATATTTAAGGTACTTTCCCTTCATGTCCCATAATTTTGGGACGCCCTGTATAACATAATATTGTAATACGAAAGTGAGTTTGTTTGTTTGTTCATTTGTTACGCTTTCACGCTAAAATAGATGTGAACAGATTTGGATGAAATTTGGGACATGGGTAGACCATGACCTGGATTAGGACATAGGATACTCTTTATCCCGATATTCTCACGGGATCGAAACTTATGCGGGTGAAACAGCAAGGCGCAGATATCTATAAACTAGAATTTTCTGCCACACTAGAGTATTAAAACTCTCTATAAAACAGCATACATAATTCTCCATAAAAGACTCCAACCAATACAATAAATCATTGTTTATTTTTACCAGCTAACTGTCCTCTGTCTATCGGCAAACTGCCTCGCTTATCCATAACGATAATGATTATCGTTATGACGTCATTATCCTCACGGTGTGACAACGTGGTGCCGGCAGACTTACGGCCGATGATTGTTGGGTATATTTTTAGAACTTTACCAACTGGTTCGGTGGACCGATCGTTCAACGGGTGTTAATAAGTAGCATGCATGTTATTTTTAAGTGGATGTGCGTATAACGGTGGTAAGCTAGCTTTTTAGTAGGCAAAATGAGTTGTCTGCATGATCTTCCCACCAGATAGCATAGTGAGTTTGAGGCAGACTACTGAAAACCAGAGAGAGAAAACAAAACGTAGGTAATCAGTATTTCTATTTACTTAATGTCCCTCGGGAATCATCGCATTTCCGAATACAAACGAATGCTAATTTCCATGTCCATCAATGATTATATTTATCGTGTATAATAATTTGAATTCAGAACTAAGTATTTTATTGTTGATTTGTTTTGATTTCCATGTGAATCCTATAGAGCTGTAAAACTATTTTCATATCTGTCGTGCCTGCAACTTTAGCAGCTTTCCTCCCATTTTTAAAATAAATTATATTAAGTTAAAAGAGACAACTCTCTATACTTCCAAGTCGATTGAGAGCGTCCGGTCTGTACCAAGCAAAGGGCAACTGATAGAAATCCGACGACTGACGAAACACGAAGTTTGCCGAGTGACAGTAAGAAAATAGAAATACTGCATTGGGCGTTGCTCTTACATAATATTGTAAAGCAAGGAAGCAGCAGCATCTAGCATCTATTGATGATACTAATCATTGTAATAGAATTTATTAAACAATTGAAGTGAAACGTACCTACTCAATAATAGTAGATTGTTATACGAGGGGCTAAAATAACCCATTGTAACGAGGTAGTTTTACTCCCGAGCTTTAGCAAGGGAGTAAATAGAAACCGAGTTATAATGGGTTTTAGCGCCGTGTGTAACACTCTACATTTCACTACGATTGCGAGAAAATAAAATAATCCAATACAATATTAAATAGTTTATTTTATTTAAATGTACAATTTGTACAATTCTGGATATTTAACGAGATGTTTTTTTCCGGCAACTTAATTTCAGTCCTCTGTGAATATGTTCTCACTAGATGATGACATTTTCACTGTTGTAAATTACATCACGGTCACCAATTCAATTTGTAATTAGAGAAAAATTCTAAAGATTTCGCGCCAATGCCTTTTTTATTTCTTCTGTAGCCGCAAAGCAATGCACGCATTCTACCGAAGAGATTTAGTGCCATTTTCAAAAATAAAATGTTCTTCTTTTTTTTGTGAACCAGTAATAAGTCGAGTCCATAATCATGATTATTCTACATAAGAATAAAGACTTTTTCGTTTTTCAAGGCTCGTTGGACAGGCAAAAATTAAAAAGAAATTACTTTTTCCCCTAGAGCAAGAAATGCTATTTGTTCCCCGCTCTGGTACTCTACAATGACGGCCAAGCGCAAGAGGAGTGAAAAATAAAATAAAGTGGGTGTACTAAAACTCTACCTAATCCTTCGGGGAAACAGGGCATGATGTTATGTTATGAACTCGTACATCCACACACCATCTTGGAATTAACACGAGAACGGAAACTGCTCCATAATGACATCCATGATAAACCAGACCGTGCTGATATTTCCAATTTTACAAGAGCTTTTATTAAAAACAAATTATATATTTAATAAGTACCCTGCTCTCTGAAATTATTGCAGGTGCTTCAATTTTACTGCATTAACAACGCTGTTTAATTAATACTTAATTAAAATTTCGTTCGCTGCAGTTGGTAATTAAAATTATATTATTTTGTAGAAATGTACTTTAAATAAAACAGGATGTTATGGTAGGGGTAATAATGAGAGAGACCACCCAGATTACAGCAGAATCATATAAAACTAAACTTGGACTAAAAATCTTTTATCTACTCTCATAGCGTAATATTCGAATTATGAACTTCAAAACGAGTTTATATTGACATACTTTATAAACAGAATACCGAAATTTAAAAATAGAATCATATTATAACACTTTTTCTCTAACAAAATAATACTATAAAACAATTTTTTTTCTATTACGATACAGGGCTATTCCAAGAAGTTAATATCACCAAAGAGTTTCCATCAACTTTTGGCGGGGGACAGCAGCACCCGCTGTAGCGCATGTGCGGTGATGTGCTGGTGCAGACGACATTCATTTGTTTTGTAGTACTTACGAATTTCGTGGGATTTTTAAATTTATTCTTCGAAATATATCTTTAACTTTGATCTTTTATTTAGTATTTGTTTCAATCCCAATGTTTGAGAGTAGATAAAGTAGTGTATGAAACTGCACATAACTAGGTATTAAAACATTCGTGTTTTCACTCATGTTTTAATACCCCTTATTATACAACAGTTTCATAAACTACTATTACACTTATTTAATCTAATCGAAAAGCTCTCCTTGTACTGAGGTCAGAAATATGATTTCATCTGTTTTTTATATTTCTATGGATTTCATGGTAAGGCAAGATTTTGCATCAGAAATTGCACTGAGGCTTTTGTAGGCTGTTGTAGTGAGGCTAGAGTAGTATCTCAAATAAATGAAAACTGGAACAGTAACGCAAAGAACGAGGCTGAACTATCAAAATGAAAGGCATTCCGATCGAGTGCCATCGTATATGTGTGTTACGCATTTACGTCGCTAAACTGCCGAAGTTTAGCCAGTCACACTTTCAGACAAAACATACCACCCCACAACGTGTCCTCAACTTCAAAATCCAATCAATCTGCCTAGCCTTTTCCCAATTATGTTAGGGTCGGCTTCCAGTCTAACCGGATGCAGCTGAATACCAGTATTTTACATGGAGCGACTGCCTATCAGACCTTCACAAATCAGTTACTGGGTAATATGATACCCCTTGGTAAGACTGTTTGTCAGACATTCGAGCTTCTGACGACCCGTAACGACTGTCATAAAGATCCACGAATGACAGCTGGGACCAACGGCTTTAACGTGCTTTCCGAGGCACGGAGGAGTCTCGGTATGTAAAGATGGTCCAACCCTGGCAAGCGTAGCTTAACCTGATTGATCAACCCGTGCGGCTGTTATTACTTCCATCCACTTATCACTTCAATCCACTAAAAGTCCAGTAAAATGCAGGTCCATAGTATGAGAGGCGTGATGTATTTCCCAACGCAATCACTGGGGGTCACGGCATGGAAGTCCACAATAGTAAGGTCACACCGTAAGTAACTGTTTGTGGTTTTGCGTAATAACCACTTGGTAGGCCCTTTTGTGTTTCAATTAGAGGCGAGAGATTGGAAAAGTGTATTGCGTGGCATTTTAAGAGCGAATTCTGTATGCTGATGTAATGAATGAATGATTGAATGAAATGCACCGGTCCCAGCGTGGTTTAACCAGATTCGTTAAATCGAATGAACCCCGAGATTTGCACTAGCCGCTGGAGACTCATGTTTCATGGGGCTACAGAGGCTATTGCATATCAGGGAGTAGACCGGGAAGCGCGGTAATGGTAGGGAAGACGTGCCCTTAGGAAATGGAAGTATTTGCGAGCCGTACCGGATATGCATCCTTGAGTAGGCAATGGACTAGTGGAGAGACGGGTGATATTTATCTATAGATGGGCACCTTTTTTTAAATCCCACTATGACGATGGATGGATGTTTGTTTCTGTTTCACGCCAAAACTACTGAACAGATTTGGATAATATTTTGCACACATATAGAATATAACCTGGATTAACTTTTTATCCCGATATTCCCACAGGATCGAGACTTATGCTAGTGAAACCGCAGGGCGCAGCTAGTATATTATTAGTCTATAAGCTATTGTAAATTAATTTATTTTCACAATGAATGGAAGGTGCCTCCAGGGGTCATTGACAAAATTGCTATGAAATTCTATCAGCCAAGGTATAGATAAACCGGAACTTATCAGAAAGTGGTGGAATAAGCCAAAAGTGTTGATTAAGGAAGTCAAATATTGGTTTGGGTTTATAGTTCCAGAATAATTTAATTCTACAGCAACCTTATCATTTTTTTTTAGTGAATTACGGAAACAACATATGCACATACATAAAAACACGCCTTCTTCTTATGGGGGTAGGTAGAAACTACAGAACGCCACCTGTTATGATCCGTACATGCACCTTATGCTTCATTTACGTTCATAGGGAAACAAGATCGTACTAATATAAGTATACACCGTGACATTTTAGTCGTCTTACAAAAGCAGCCCACTTCATGTATCCAATGACTAGGTACTTAACATTTATATATTTTTTTTAATATATTGTAACAATTGTTTAGTTGCTCCTATACTCCATTTCAAATAAGATTAGACATTTAACTAAACCTTTTTTACAGTCCGTTCAACCGATTTTGTCTTTTATTCTAGTTTAGTTTATTTTTATTTTTTTTACATAAGTGCACATTACTAAATTGTATGTAAGTTTTATAACATCCATAATGGACGAATGGATGACCCCTGTAACACAGGTTTTTCCTAGCATGGGGGTCATTGTTCAATATTTTGTATTAACCTATTTCCACGTGTAATTAAGTTTCAACCTGTATCTGTGTACTTTTATGTCAAATAAACATATTATTATTATTGCGTTGGTGGCATGACAAATGGCAGCTACAGTAAACAGTTGGCATTGTAACCACTTTTTTGCTTTTAATGCCATCCATATGCCTACGGTATAGAAGTCACAATCGGTTGAGCGGACTGTAAAAAGGTTTGTTTAAATGTCTAATCTTATTTCAAATGAAATATAGAGGTATTTTATGTCGCGTACTTTGAGTGGCTCTTTGTAAGACGACTAAAACTTCACGGTGTATATTTTTTTTTTTAATGAATGTTTAGTAGTCATTGGATACATGAAGTGGGCTGCTTTTGTAAGAGGACTAAAATGTCACGGTATATTTTTGAAGTGAAAACTTCTTTAGGCACGTTGGGCATTTTTGACATGGGACTAAACCATTAATTTCGCTACACTGTGACGAAACCAGCGTCGATGGCTTTTTAATGGTGAAAAGGACCATTAAAAAGACACAACCCAATGGCCTGGCACGCGACGATGGCAAGAGACCGGACGGCATGTCCTTATTTCCATGGAAGGTGGGTAGGCCTTTAGTGTGGGACGCAACCTGTGTCGACACTCTTGCGCCATCCCATCTTCCTAGCTCTGCGTGCTGTGCTGGTGCTGCTGCTGCGGCTGCAGAAAACCTCAAGCGGCGTAAGTATAATAACCTCATTGGTAACTATACTTTCGAGCCGTTTGGGGTTGAAACCCTCGGGCCGTGGGGTCCGAGTGCCCATGGCCTCTTCCGTGACATCTCAAAACGGCTATTTGACACTTCCCGTGACCCAAGGGCTGGTTTTTACCTTGGCCAGAGGCTAAGCATTGCCATACAATGTGGCAATGCGGCCAGTCTCTTGGGTACATTACCAGTCGACAGCGATGCGGATGAATTTTTCGACGCTATATTTTAGTTTGTAAATAGTTCTAGTTAAGTTAGTATAAAATATCTATTTTTATTTTGTAAATAATTAATAATTAATTAACTTTAATATTATATTTGAAAAGATTGAAAAAAAATTGATTAAAAAACAAAAAAAAAAAAAAAATTAACGCTTTAGATTACCGCGGTGCCGATATTTTTTCAAGTTTTCACTTCTGTCGACACTCCCGGAGTACCACTGGGCTGCTTTTGTAAGACGACTAAAATGTCACGGTGTATAACTCTTTCAAGTGATGTTTTATAGTGCGTGTCATTTTAAAAATTACATCCTAAATTGTTCATACATCCAACCTACCAATCATTTGGCAAATGGAGGTAACGATCTCAAAATCTGCTCACCAAAAAAGCCAGACACAGAAACTACACCAATTTTTCAACTTTCAGTACCAACATAAGTTATGATAAATTGGTTCTTCAGCGAAGGTTCTACGTCGCAGTAGAAAAATCATAAATCAAAGAGAAAAACTCATTTTGTGAAGACCTTGGACTACTTCAGCCTGAAAACGTCCCCTTTCTAGCAAGCGGTTAAGGCCAGCTGTGGCTTGCAGCCGGTCTTATTATTTAAGAGTCTTTCGTCGTTTGAATGAGGGTAGGTAAGTTTTCAATGCTAGAATAAAATGCTTTAGGAATGTAGTGCCTTTCAAACACGTTTAAATGTAAGCAGTTTTTATGTAAGATACTAGCTTCTGCCCGCGACTTCATCCGCGTGAATTTTCTTGTTTTAACATAAAATTTAAAAATTTATTCTCAAACTTAGAACTACTATCTTCTAACTCTCTTCACACTTCACCTGCACCAGTGTAGTGGACAAATTATTTAATGATTAAGAGAAAATTTCCTGACTAATAATTTGCCTAGTTTGTAAATGTGCTAATTAGCTCTAAAGACAATTTCCAAACTCCGCCCCCATGCACCCTGCCATTCCACTATGTGCTAAACGCTAAGATATCAGTAATAAAATTGAATATCGCGTGCGCTCTTTGATCGTGTTCGAGCACGGAACTAAATGGGGTAAGTCTCAATTCTTATTTCGTTTTTAACAAAAGTAATAATTGATCTAGAGATAAAATATCTTCTGGCTGGATAATAAACTATACTTTCTTACTATGAATGCTTATTTTAGACATAAAAACCGAGTAATCTTCATTTTATTTAAATAATCTTTAAAAAAGACATGATTATCGAATAAAAAATTTATCGACCGAAAATGTTACAATTATGTAACTGTCTTATGCACGGAAAGAAAAAAAATTCAATAAATCATTATACTAAAGTTTCATTTTGATTGTATGCGTGAACGTTTAAGAATTTATATGCAAAAAAACATATAATTTAGGGAGCATCGTCTTAAATTCGGAGTGAGGGCCTGGTGATCCGTCACACGGTATCCTAGTATGGGCGCCAGTCTCTCACAAAAGATAATATTTTATGCATTTGCCGACCTCAAGGACAATGCTGACATAGAGCGGGAACGGAGGGCTTTGTCGGTGCGGGCGAACATGCTCGCTCGCAGGTTTGCGCGCTGTTCGAGAGAGGTGAAGGTAACGCTCTTTAGGGCGTACTGCACGTCTCTCTACACGTGCAGTCTGTGGGCGAGGTACACGTGTGCATCATACGGAGCCCTCCGCGTCCAGTTTAACAACGCGTTCAGGGCTGTATTGGAGCTGCTTCGATACTGCAGCGCCTCAGGTATGTTCGCTGAGGCACGTACCGATTGCTTCCACGCGACCATGCGCAAGCGGGGCGCGTCGCTGGTGCGTAGGGTGTGGGGCAGCACCAATGTCGTCCTGGCGATGATCGCAGACCGGATGGACTGCTCATACATACGGCACTGCTGTGATAGGCATGTGGCCGTCAGCAGGGCCGGTTAGTTATTAAGTCTTGGTTTGTTTTAATTTTATTCTGTATTTGTGTGTCCACTTATGAGTCAAAGTTGCTCGAAAATAAATGTATTTTATTTTGTTTGTTTATAACCATGTGAAGAAAGAGAGAGAAGATTTATTATTATCTGTCTCTTCACACCGCAAATCAACTACCGCTGTTTATATCAAATCTAATATAAAATTAGTTGCGTGTTCTCTGTTTACTTTATATAAATGACCACAATTGTTATTGCGTGGTCACTCGGGAATGTTAGCTTGGTGATTGAGACATGAGGCTTGACCCTTACTTGCATTGAAGTGATTTGGCTGTGTGGAAATTTGAAGTTCATGCTAGTTTATGTGTTTTGATTTTGAAGTAGTTTACTTTACTAAATAGGTGAGTAGGTACTACCTTTGGAAAAGATACAAAATATGTAGTACCTAGTGATGTAACGAATATTCGCATTCGCATTCACGAATATTCGCATATTTTTGCATATTCGCATTCGCATTCGCGAAATTATTGCGAATGTTTTTGAGTGTAAAATTTTTTGAAGTAGGTAATAATAGTTGGTTAATATAAGAAAATCCAATTCCATTCATTTCTTATGTTTTACTGGAATTTGATTTACTCATGTTTATAATCACTATTCACACTGTAACCTCAAAATTCACTTGTTTTGTTTACGAAAACACCGGCGCGTGCGGAATGACACTTCAATCGGATGCGTTCGTATTAACTCGGCTATTCTCGGACCGAAAAACAGACGGAACGCACTTCGTTCGAACGGGACTGCCGCTAAAGTCACCAAGCCATAGACAAATGGCACCAAATTTAAACAAAAACTGAATATTCGCATTCGCATTCGCGAATGTCCAAAATATGACATTCGTGACATCACTAGTACCTATTCTCATTTTGTAGTTTCTTGAAACGTATTTCTTTTTTAAGATTTAGTCCATGTTCCATGTAAAATACTGGTATTCAGCTGCATCCGGTTAGACTGGAAGCCGACCCCAACATAGTTTGGAAAGGCTAGGCAGAATGATGATGTTGAGTCTAAATATCTTGTTGGTTTTTGCTTTGTATGAGATGCAGCATTAGGGCCTTTATGAGTTAGTTCTAACAAAATAAAGAAAGAAATAAAGAATAATGTTTATTTGAACACAGTTCGTGAAACACAAAATAACAAAATAAATAATGTGAAAATAATCTCTTAACAATAATAAGTGTGTGCCTTTTTTTTGGGTGGGAATTTATCAAATAACTTCTCCCGCTCTGGGTGGAGCGGGAGGGCGTGTCAGACTCTTACTGACTAAAACCCACCCGTGTTCCTTCGGTTGCCCTGTTGCCGGGGGCCACGATATCCCTATCGGTTTTCTTCGAACCCCCGCCAGGCATTGGCCCTAGCGGACCCCGTCCATTCTGCTGACATCTCTTTGAGGCGCGCGTGGAACACAACGCGCCGTCGACCCGGGCTTGGTCCTTATCGGACGGCGAGCTACCCATTCACGTCTGCGCCAAATTGAAAAAGGGAAGCATCTAAATAATTTCCAATAAAGTATAAGGTAACATATTCCTTTGTTGTCCACAATCCTTCCATTGCCTCAATCACACAAGCATAGACTATTAAGCAACCAGAGTAACTGTATGTACCCAATAAATCAATATTACCCACCAATAAAACGCAGTACTCCTATAAATTAGCGATACACTTAATTGCTTTGAGTACAAGGGCATTTCCTGAATAGCCTAAGGTCCTAGTACCCTGTACCATAGAACGAGAAATTCGTATAGAAGTGAAACTCAATGTATTTTCGTTTGTTACCTACTGCTAAAAGAAATGATGCTTACGCTCCAACCCCGGTATGACCGGGGCGCCGACGCAGCGGCGACGCTTGGGGAAATCAAAACACAACCCTACCCTACATAGAAATAGCATTCACTTTGCCTTCGAGCAGACGAATTCTTGGAACTTTAAGAAGCTATTTTGAAGAAATGTCAAAAAATGAAAGTGAATGTATTTGTGAAGTGAAGAAGTATGCATTACGCAATTTATTAGGGTGCAGGGTTATATCGATGATCGATCTGTCCAGAAGGAGCCTACACAAGAGACAATCGCTTTCAAAGCATTTCTCTACAACGACTCTCAATAGGATTGACATAAGACAATCAAAACCAACCAATCAGATGTCAATCAATATTTTTTTATTATATCTCATTGTATGCTGCACCGGTCGATGTCATAACGTCAACGCCGGCTGTCGCTGAGAACCTGCGCTGTGGCTCTGTCTCGCATAGGGTCACAGCATTATGCTGAGCGATGGCCGTTTTGCGTGGATGTGACGCATATTTTCCCCCAACTTGTTGTTTTTTGTTTTATGTTCTTTCTTTGCGTCATGTTTCTTTTTTGTATTCATGTTTGTTTGCGTTTTCTTTATCTATGAGTTTTTCGGTGACTTACCTATATCATTCTTCTTTGACATTTCCATCATCGTTATCGCTGATAAAATGTCACTTTGTATAATCCCTCTGAACGTTTAAAACATCCCGAAACTGTACGCATTTACAATGCGTTTAGAGCAGGAATTTCTCTTCTACCCATTTATTTTATCTATGGTCTAGGCTGAGAGTCTGAGACTACCTGTACTAATCATCAGTACACACGAACGGCGCCGCGGGCCGCATCTAGTGTTGCCATAAATTCATTTGAAAGCACACGCGATGGTTACGTACTACTGTTATGATATAGAATTACGGTTGAGTTAAAGTTAGTGGTTAGGTTAACTGTTTGGTTTTATAGACTCTTATATATTAAATAGGTTTTATTTTATTTGGCTATGGGTGGGATGAGATTATGGTGGAAATAGATAAATTATGGTACAGACGCCAGCACATCAGGCTACTACAATCTGTCAAATTTATTTAATAGATTTTCAACTTTATCGCTGAAGTGTAAGGTTCAAAGTTGTTTGGGAAAATTTGACAGTTTCGGGTAGCTTGATGTGCTGGCGTCTGTACATTAATTAATTGATTCAGGCGTGACTGCGGAAATCCATTATAAAATACAACAGTCGTTGTTATAATTAGTAACCTGTTCCGTTTTACTGTTCCTAAAGAGCCATAAAAAACCCTGTAAAACATCGACACGTGTTTCACCTCTCAACGAGGTATCCTCAGGATGACGATTGACTTGTCGCGAACCCGAACACGGCGTGTTGACACGCCGCCGCCGAGCGCCGGACGGAGAGTGAACACGCCATGTACGGTACATTGTTATTTTTGTTATTTCGTAGTAGCAAATTATTAAGTGCGATCGTGGCCAATCTTGGGTGATTCTCTGGGTAAGCAATTTTTTTCAAAACGTCTTCAATGCTCTTCCAACCCTCTAAATGGCAAATTCTATTTAATAAATTTCTGATACTATCGTTTTTAGCAAAAAGCTACTTTTTTTTAGTAATTCCTATAAGTAAGCTTTTATCAAAACAATTGCAAATCGCCACCAAAGAACAATTTCACCAATCAATATTACCTACAAACATGAGTTTCCTGAACAAACACATTTAAATTCCCCCGTTATCCTATTACAAATCAGGAACCTGCGCGTGATTCACTAGATCTAGGTTATTCTATTTTAAGTACTAACAGCCTGAAGCGATTGATTACCAGCGAAGTTATTAGTGTGAATGGTTGAATTTAAATCGCTTTTTGTTTTTATAGTCTTCAAGGAATTTTAATAATTTGTTGGGTGTATTTTTAGACTGACAGTCACAATTTATGAATAAGGAATTGACAAACTTGTCAACACCGTTCGACACGAATTCGCATAAATTAAATATTTTCAAATTTCGAATTGAAGCTGATGTAAGTACTGTATTTCTATTTTCTTAATGTCCTTCGGCAAACTTCGTGTTTCGTCAGTTGTCGGATTTCTATCAGTTGCCCTTTGCACTTGGTGCAGATCGGACGCTCTCAATCAACTTGGAAGTATATAGAGTTGTTAATACTCTTTTAACTTAATGTAATTTGTTTAAAAATGGGAGGAAAGTCGCAGGCACGATAGATAGGAAAATAGTTTTACAGCTCTATACATATATGTAGTTCACACAGAAATCAAAACAAAACAACAATAAAGTACTTAGTTCTAAATTCAAATTATATTATTATAATTTGAATTCAGAACTATTTTCTTATTATTTCATTCACCGTTTTGAGAGCAGTGGTGATGAAAAAATTTACACAAAGTATGGCGCCTGTTAGAGTTCGAACCTATGGCCGCAACTCGAAAGTCGTTGCGTTTGCCACTGGGCCACCACTCCTCTTGTTTTGTCTATGTGTCATAAGCAGAAGAAGTTGAAGCAGTTAATTTGAAATCCATAGATAGAAAATAATGTTCGGTATATTCCGTATTTACATCCTTTTTTATCCTTTATCTCATCTTAAGGAGAACAACTCATCTTAAGGCGGTGTACCTGCCAGGACCTGTAGTGTATCTTGAAAGAGCGAGAGATGAACATCAACTGCGATGGACAAATTTTGATCATCTATTTTACTGGTTTTATTTTCGATATTAAACCACACAACAAGAACTATATTACTTCAATTTAATGATCTATTCATATAATTTTATTCATACTAAATAACTTATAATCGATTAAGATAGACACGCTATTATTTTGATTGACAGTTTAGCGCATAGCTCCGAGCGTTTAGTCGATTTTTTATACGAGTTTCGATTTAAAACGACTTAATTCTAATCGATTTATTTTGTAAAATAGACCAATTAAGTAAAAGATTAATGGTTTGATTTTAATGTCGTAAATCATTGTATAATATTGGGTGGAATTATACCTCTATTAATGTTAAAAGTCTTAGATTACACAAAATATAAAGAAGGAGCAAAAGTCTTCGAGTTTCTAGCAAAAATTTATAATCGACTTTTTAATTAAGTACCTAAATAGTTAAGAAAGAAAATTAATTATTTGTTTTTAGTTTTAAAAATAACTTGATATAGGCAAATCTTAATACATACATACATAAACTCACGCCTTCTTCCCATGGGGGTAGGCAGAAACTACAGAACGCCACCTGCTACGATCCTTACATTTGCCTCGTTTACGTTCATACATCTGGTC
Organism: Agrochola lychnidis; assembly: GCA_963680765.1. Taxonomy (NCBI): domain Eukaryota; kingdom Metazoa; phylum Arthropoda; class Insecta; order Lepidoptera; family Noctuidae; genus Agrochola; species Agrochola lychnidis. The sequence continues at coordinate 3,808,906 of OY796863.1, read as the reverse complement.
ATACACGCACGCCGGTTGCGAGTACTACGCACCTGGCCTTTCTGAAGAACATCACCAATAAGGTCAGTATATGTCCTCCTAGGGTCCCCGCCCGGCCTTTCCCTTTACATCAGCCTTGTAAATACATTTTGTTAGTCGCCTTTCGCCAATCTTAATACAAGTTATTATATTTAGTTTTCTTTGCCTCACTTACTCCAAAATAATTTAAAAAAAAAACAGACTGGAGACTTATATTACCTATATTTTCTTTTACTGCGCAATAATCAAGCTTATATTTATTTACGGCTGTCATCACAAGACGTTCATTTAATAAGGTGTATCGAACATGTTCATTAACACTAAAAACCGGGACAAATGCTTAGTGTTGCTTGTCAAAACATGTCAAAGAAGCTTTCACGGCATCTTATTACCCGACCTGCGTGGCAGCAAAGACAGGGTTATGTTTTTTTTATCATAATCTTTATGTCAATCTTAATAACATAGAATAACTATTTCTATCTTATTAAGATTCATAACTTAAAGCTTATGATCGCCACTTTGCCCTAAAGTTTAGGGTAAAGTGGCATATGACCACGGCTATCCTCTGAATATCACTATGAATATGTATTAAATACATTAAAATATGTTACGGGTAAGTTGTTTATTTAATAGACGATAAATATTGAATAGTTTGTACATAACAATTTCAGATGCGAATATTTTCTTGTTTTATACTTTTTAGGGCGTTTTTCTTTTTTTTTTCAGTAGTCGGGTTTTACCCAAGTAGCAAATTTTTCCTATAGTCATCAACTTATAAGACCAAACGTCTTATAGCAATCTAATAGACGCTTTGACTAAGATCACTGATCTTACAACAGTATTTTATAAGACGAACTGCGCTTTTAATACTATAAATGCATTTAATAAGATTGTTTACTCTTGTTAACGTCTTATTTCATTCGTCTATAAGACATGCACTTCTATAAAAGTCTTAGATATAGCTGCTATAGGTCAAGGATATATTGGATTGATTTGTCTTAGTCGTGACTTCTAATGGATTGTTAGCACCTAACATGCCCTTCGATTTTTATACGTAAGATTCTACTTATGTGTCCTACATTTGCTTTTACTAGAGTAATCGGCCTAGAACCCTAAAACTTAAATATGGCGAAGTAGGTATGTCCTGTAGTAGTCTTAACTTTGACTAAATTGTATTATAAAAGTTTTAATAATACATTATTAGGGCATGTGATCCAGATCCAATGGCGGCTTAAGTTTTTGTTAAGATTCTCGAATAAACAAATAATAAATATGTTTAGTTTTAAAGGGCATGAATATTTATGTTTATAATCATGGAACACTTTATCAATAAAATTAATTTCGCATGTTGAGTAGGCATTCTTTACACAATAGTTAAAACACAAAATTTATGTGTTATGCTTATAGATATTATAATGTGGATTACTTTCCCTTTGAAAATAATATATTTCTTAAAACACCAGCGTAACAAAAAGAATGAAGAACGAATGCTCTAGTAATGGCATCACGCTGACAACTGTTGGATCAATTACACCAGTAAAAGCACCTAATAATGTAATTATAAAATCGAACTGCATTTTACCGGACTGTAACAAAACGACTATAGGGCGTAACATTTTTATAAACTGCGCCCAAATACGGTTTTATAAACGTTTATAAGATTACTATAGGACTAAAAAATACATGCTCCTAGGATACTTACAGGAACAGATTTTGCCACTTTGGATAGTTTTATTGAACTTACTTTTTATATACCATGGAAGCAATATTAATGGTCTGTATAGGATATGGTTAACCACTGAAATAATTTCTATGGAGCGTGCCTAATAGCGGTCAATACATTTCCGGACTACAACCACCATCATTTCTTCAAAATAACCAGTCACAGTTGAATACCTACAGAAAAACTGATCTTTGCTAGGGCTAGACTGAAACTGTCAGAATCTAGATTGTATTAGTTATTCTCTGTATCTGAACTGAAATATTTCATTCATCACGTCGGGGTCACCAATTTAGTGGCATGAGGAACAGGGTGTAAAGTTCACTCATCCACCATAGAAAAGGGAGGATCCTCCGACCAGACGGGTGTTGTGTCTGGCGAGCAACTGCCCATCGGTTTGAAGTTGAAATCTTGTATGTATGTCGATCGTTCGGTAAACTATAACTGCGCGATGCAGGATTTGTGTGACGTCATGTCTATGATGTATGTGGCGGTGTAACCGCTACAGACCTCTCAACCAATTCAAAGGCACTAATGGCTAAGTTTTGTCGTGTGATTATGTGGTGGTGGTGATGGTCGTGGGTGAGACTGGTGGTGGTGGTGGTCATGGGTGAGACCGGTGGTCACCCGAGGTGGAGGGCCCACTACTTGTAACAGAAAGAGAGCCTGAGTCCCAGCAGTAGGAACATTGTGGGTTGTTTTTGTGTGTGTGCGTAGTACAACTTACAGGGAGAATGAAAAAGTCAGGAAATTCTTCAGCATCTCATCTACACATACCTGAAACAAGCAATACATCGTTATAGTTAGATAAGTATCTTAAAGGTATAACAGTTTAATTCGTCTTTAGTTAGAAATAAAGAAAGAAAGAAAAAGTATTTATTGACACTCGCACAGGAAATCACAAATTAAACTAAACACCTTCAATAAGAACATTAATAAAAATAATAAAAAAAACAATAAAAAAAAACAAAGTAAAATTAAAATAAAAGCAGAAGGTCCTGTACGAGGCCAAAAGGCTCCTATCTCAGCATATGCTGCGACATTTAAAAATAAATAAATGTCGCAGCGCTGGTATTTTGATAAGGCCCACAGTGATGTCACGGATAGATAGATACAGATATAAATATATAATGAAATAAAAATAGATATGTGAAACACAAAAAAATAAAATATAAGTAGTACCTAAATATAAATATGAATAGCTGCACCCCGCGGTTTCACTCGCATAAGTCTCAATCCCGTAGAAATATCGGGATAAAAAGTATCCTATGTCCTAACCAAGGTTATGATCTACCCATGTGCCAAATTTTATCCAAATCCGTTCAGCCGTTTTGGCGTGAAACCTTAATAAACAAACATATAAAAATTGAAATCTTTTCTCTTTAAAAAAATTAGTTTTTATAAACAAAAATAAAGGATCTGCTAAAAGACGGCGTGGCCTATTAGTTAGGACCACACGCTTGGTATAAAATAATGCAGTAGTTTCTTAGAAAAGTTTTTGCATGTTCGCGTGCATCCTGTATATTCGATTAAGCGGAAGAAATGATTTTATCAAAATTATTTTTTGTTGGAAAAGGTTTTCGTCTGACCTTTGCAATAAATTGCTATGATACAATGATCGCAAACGAAGGTTTTTGTCTGGTTCTAATCAGAAACCAAAATCAGGAATCAAGGTTGATGAAGGTTTTGCATATTTATTCAACTTTAAATCTCAACATGAGAGTAGGTAAGCAACAGCTCTAGATAAACCTTACAGGGTGTTTGTTAAAGTTGAAGTAGGCAATAAAGCAACCCAATCGAATCGATCCAGAGCAGTGATCTTACCGAAGAAAAAACCCGAGGCAAAAGTACGTATCCAATCAACAGGATATTTATAGCTTCTTAATCAGATGAAGGCGTGAATGATGAATAATTCAGTAAAATAAGCTTTCACTTATTAACGAACAATTTCGGATATCTCCCTCAATTATGATAAGACAGTATTAATCGAAGTTCAAAGGAACTTTCTCCATTTTAATTTAAAAGGTCTCTCTTTATTTTAAAGTTCAATCGGTAAAAAGGTCCGGTTTAATTATCATTCTAAAATAAATTTCTTCGGTTTTCGTCATGAAAATTTTATCAGGTTAATTTTTATCTTAACAAATGACTGAATTTAATTACCCATTCTTTACCTGGTCCAACCACGCTGGCGAGAGGAGGTGCGTGCATTCGAACCCAAACCACGCAACTCTGACTTTTCGGATTCATGTGCGTATTATATAATTATCACTTGCTTAAAAAACGGTGAAGGAAAACATCGTGAGGAAATCGGCATGCCTGAGAGATATTTCTCGACGGCACAGCCAAGTCAGAGGCCCATGGGCGGCTTTAAGACTCTGACACCAGGTTAGTCAGTAACCACACGAAAGAAGATCTGGCCCAAGTGCCCAAGTGTAGGTAACATTTGAGATATACAGTATTTAATATTCAGGAATTACGTTAGCTATTATTCTTAGTGCTCGTAGCGAAGTAACTTTTGGTTACTCAGTCATCTGTCTTGTTCTATTTACGTAAAAACATGTTTCAGAGTTTTGTTTTTAAAAGAGAATTCATCTTAAATCGCTCCTGGAACGCAAGCAAGTCACCTTCTTACTCAAGACACAGCGCTATAGTTGTCATTCGATATTTCGACAGTGCCTAGCTAAGATTTCGATTTTCAGCTGCCACAGCGACTCTCATCTTCTTCTTAGCTTGTCGATAGCAAAAATAACACGAAAAAATATATGTTCTTGGTTTTGTTTTTAAATTTGTTTGGCCCAAAACTCAGCAACGCGAATACCGTTCGCTGACGCAGCCATTAGGTCATCACGTATGCAGGTGACAGGGCATGTGGTGCTAGATGGGAGGTGAGCCATTATCTGTGGAGAAACACCGTATACACATCGGAGATCTAAGCCGTCCATGAACCCCCATTTGTGGAGGTTGTCCTTGCTGCGACCTACTTGGGTATGAAGTCTATTTAAGGTTTTCCAAGTAGGCCACGGTAACTTGTGCCCGGGTTGGGAAGCTTTCTGATGGTTTGGTGAAGACGTCAGGAAGCTTAAGCAGTTCTTGCCAAAGATATCTTTCTGTGGAAGGGTTATCATCGGCTTGATTCACGCACCTAATAAATTTTTTTGCGGCTTTTAAGCCTCTCTGGCACTGGGTTAAAGTTGTGCATTAGGTGGCGTGGGTCATCTTATACCTTCACAAGATAACAAGCGACTCTCATGATTGCACTGAGTCTGCGGCGCGTGAGTCGCCGACGGAAGGAAATGTTGCCATTTTAAAATATTGTATTTGTATAAATAAACATTTAGGACTAAGTATTGTATTTTGATTTGTTTCACTATACGCTGCACCGGTTGACGTTATCACGTCAGCGCCGGCTGTCGCTGAAAACCAGCGCTGGGGCTCTGTCTCGCATGGGGTCGCAGCATTATGCTGAGCGACGAGCGTTTTGCGTGGATATGACGCATGTTTTACCCCAATTTGTTATTTACGTGTTTTTTTATTTTGTTTACCGCAAATAAACGAATTTTCCTTCTTTTTTTATTTATTCCAAAGTATTCTAATATCCATGTCTTCTGCGTAGAATAATCAAAAGTATTTCAAATTAATGTTCATTTTTCGTCCATTTATTAATTGAGCTATAGCTTCAATGAACAAATAAAAAAAACCAAACTAAAACCGCCAACAAATACCCGTTTAATCAGTTAAAAATAAACCACATACAAACTAGTACCAACTTTCTTTCACTGCCTACACGATGTTAACAGCACTCTGTTTAACCTATCTGCGAACTAATTGCGCGTGCGCCGGTTCAATGCACTTACGTGCAGTTGATTTGTACTGTATTTTTATACGGCTATTAAAGTACGATAATATTCAGTGGGCTCTGTTCTATTGATATTAATATAAGTATGATTTAATGGGGAATAGAGTACGGTTTGTTTTGAATGGGAGGTTGTTATGAATTAAATAGATCGAGATCAATGCAGATTCAGGGGTTAAGTATAGGTTAAAAGGTTAAAAGGATGTTTGATTTTAGTTTTTGATGCATTAAGTTTATAAGAAAATTATGAGAGATGAAAAGGACTAGGTATCTACAGCATTTTTGATAATTATGATTAATGTTTTTCTTTGTGTGGGGCGAAGGTCCTAGGGTTGCCAAGTTTTTTTTTATATCAAATATATTATTTTCAAAGCCATTGCTTGTAGAAATATAGTAGATGGTGAAAAAATATACTTAGTAGGTATGTTTCAAAAACATGTTTTCACTCCTCTTGCTCAAAAAGGCCGTCATTGTAGAGTACCAGAGCCGGGAAAATATTGCATTTCTTGCTCTAGGGGAAATAGTAATTTCTTTTTAATTTTTGTCTGTTCCAACGAGCCTTAAAAAATGAATAACTCTTTATTCTTATGTAGAATAATCATTCGACTTCGGACTCGACTTATTACTGGTACACAAAAAAAAGAACAATATATTTCCCAATTTTTTTTCCCAAAAGCTTTGCTGAACCTGTACCGTTTTCTAAAGATAAATTCATTTTAATGTTCGCAAAAATTCACTCGCATTCGGTACACTTGATTACGATAGTCATCCATAAATTTTATGTCGTTAAAATCATTAAAATCAGCATAATCGAAGATATTCATTGCAATTTATATACTGAGAGAAAGCAATATGGCGACCGGCGAGGGTTAAACGCGTGTTAAACAGGGGCTTGTTGCTGTTTAAATTTAAACAACGTCTAAAGCATGTCTAACCCTAAACAACAGCTAAACATAGTTTTGTGGTATCACTTTTGATAAACAACTGCTAAACACATGTCTATGTTTTTTGTGGTAAAACTGATAGTATTTATGCCTCTAATCTAGCAGGATACTATATTATATAGTAGGTTAAGCAACACTAGGCGAAACCCGTGAGCTAGTAAAGGCTATTCCTTAATGTCAACCAATATCTAACTCAGCTTCTATAAAAGACAGCTATAAAAGTTCAAGCAATTTGTCGAACAACAAGATTACAATCTTCGCGAACTCCTTAAATGGCAACAACATAAAAAACAACCATTTTCTCACGCCCCAAATCCAACACGGAATTCAGCCGATTCGATTAAGACTTGGCAACCCTGACCTACAGGGTTCGGAGCTCCGAAACTATTCCATATTCAAATCCTTTTTTTCCAATTGATGTTATTTATCATTATTTTAAATTAAGTCGATTGCAGAATAACTATCTAGAACACACGGCTACACATCAAGCTATACATTTCCAGTATAAGCTGACCTCGCATTGTACGGAAATCTTTTACAATGCGAGATCAGCATAAACTTGAAATTATAGCTTGATGTGTAGGCGTGTGTACGATTGCAAAAGTCATAAAAACTTTTGAACTTTGTGAGTGAGTTTTAAAGTAATTTTTCCAAAAAACACATATCTGTTTGCATGTTTGGAAACTTAATTGCAAACGCAGTATAAATGGTTGCCCAGACGCAGGTCACCGATCAAAGATAAAACAGACACGTCTGACCGTGAAGCTGAACGGATGACAGACGATAGGACGATCGCGATCGTTCTTAACAAGCTAGAATGATAAGCTGACTATTTTATTTTTAAACTTGAGTGAACATAAGATGATTGGATCTGGGTCTAGAACTGGTTGAGATCGTGTTGATTGTTTTAAGTCAATATTCCTTGGAGTTTTAATTGTTTTGTTGTTGTTTCAGACGAGGTGTTTGATAATTAATTAAATAACTGATAAGAGCAGTGATAACCTAGTGGTGTGACCGTCAGACTGTCAAGTTCTCGAGTTCGAACCCAAGGCACGCACCTCTGACTTTTCGGATTCATGTGCGTATTGTATAATTATCACTTGCTTCAAAAACGGTGAAGGAAAACATCTTGATGAAACCGGTATGCCTGAGAGGTATTTTTTGACGGCATGTGAAGCCAAGTCAGAGGCCCATGGGCGGATTTAAAACTCTTACACCAGGTTAGTCACTAACCACACGAAAAGAAGAAGAATTAAATAACCATAACAGTGCTGTTTTTAAGTTATTGAGCTAATGCCTTACATTCTTTTCTTTCTACTTCCGAAATTGCAGTGAGTAGGTACATACATACATAAACTCACGCCTTCTTCCCATGGGGGTAGGCAGAAACTACAGAACGCCACCTGCTACGATCCTTACATACTCCTTTTGCCTCGTTTACGTTCATACACTGGCCTTTCTGAAGAACATCACCAATAAGTATATGTCCTCCTAGGGCGTCCCCGACCGGCCTTTCCCTACACATCAGCCTTGTAAATACATTTTGTTAGTCACTTTTCATTTATCCTCTCAACATGCCCAAACCATCTCAGCATACCCTTTTCAATTTTTGTCACTACATCTTCTTTTAAATCACACCGCTGTGTAAAACATCATTCCTCAGCCTATCATTCATAGTCAGACCACACATGCTTCGCAAGGAACGCATTTCCACAGCATTTATTCTACTTTCATAAAGTGAGTGTGCGCTTTTATATTTCGATAATATCGTTATGGACGTGGATGTCCACGATAATATCATTATGGACGTGGATCTCCACGATAATAATCATTATGGACTTAGATGGCCATGTCCATCATAATATCGTCACGTTAGCGCGCCTCCGTGTGTTCGTCCGCAAAACCGACAGTCGACGGATCTCTGCGTGCACGCTACGAATGCACGTAAGATGCGCGTAAGAGGAACGTAGTTGTTCGCGAACACACTAAATTGTATGAGAAATGTTACATTACATGTTACGTTACAGCTAGTCTGGATTTTGAAATTTAAAAGCACACAATTTTCTGCAATGGAGAGTAATAATCAATAATAATTGAAACAATGATTTCGTTTTAAGTTACCTATACTTAATAATGAAGTTTCTACTTAAAATGATAGTGGGCTACAAAAATATTAAAAATAAAAGCAAGTTACTAGCTTAAACAAATGTTCTACTTAAGTGGTTGAACGATAAGTACTTCTCCTGCAATGCAGCCCAGCTAGCTTAGCTGTTGAGACACTTAGAACTAGATTAGAACAAGTTAATTAAGTCATATTACATAAAATTATCGTCTAATCGGTTATGTAGGTACCCGTAATAATATCTCCGAAGAGATATAGACACTTTATTAAGTCTTCGAGAAATGCAAATGCAGAATAGGTAAGTTTACATTTAGTGAGAAGTATTTTAAGAAAACGGCATTTAATTTTTTTTCTACTTAATAATATAATAATTAATTCAATAATATTAATAATATGGTAGATAAAATGGACTGTATTTATGGGTTCTTTCGTGCGTAGTAATGAAACTATAACGAAGATGGTAAAAAGTAAAATCTTTATATATATAATTCTTCTGTGAGTGTGTATGTCACTGAACTCCTCCTAAAAGGCTGCACCGATTTTGTAGATTTTTTTTGTGTGTGTTTTAGTGGATCCCTGGATGGTTTAGATTCACAATCGGACCCGATAGGTGGCGGTATTCGGTCAGGACAACGTCTGTCAGGTCCGCTAGTATATTATAGAAATCTTGTGACCCAAATTACAAACCTTTGACAGACTAATAAAAAAAAACACTTTTTTTAAAAATAAATCAAATTAAATAAAAAACTAAACCTTTCCAAGGAGTTTGTCAACAAATAATTTAATAATGAGTGAGATAAAAATTTTATATTATTTTATACTAATATTTAAAAATATAATTTATATGTGAATAATGAAATAAAAGATAATAACTTAATCCTAATTAAGATCGGCCTGCGGAAAATGAGCCTCCAAAAAGTCAGCGCTTACAAAATCTAAAAAAAGTTAAATGTAGCAATATCAGACCTAGCTAGAGCTAGAGGGCTTGTGGCTAAGTTACAACAGCTGCACGGGTCGATCGATCAGGTTAAGCTACGCTTGCCGCGGTTGGTCTGTGGATGGGTGACCATCTTTACATACCAAGACCTCTCCGTGCCTCGGAAAGCACGTTAAGCCGTTGGTCCCGGCTGTCATTTGTAGATCTTTGACAGTCGTTACGGGTAGTTAGAAGCCCAAAAGTCTGACAACCAGTCTTACCAAGGGGTATCGTGTTACCTAGTTACTAGGTTGTGGAGGTCAGATAGGCAGTCGCTCCATGTAAAATACTGATATTCAGCTGCATCCGGTTAGACTGGAAGCCGACCCCAACATAGTTGGGAAAAGGCTAGACAGATGATGTAGCAATATCAGACCACAGTTACAACATCAGCTCAAATAACGAGGACACTACCAAAAACTACTGACTGCAATAAAGCACACTTTGTTTACAGAAGTTACGTGAGATGTCAGCCAATGTAGTAACTTTTCACATGAGTTGCATCTAAATTACAACACAAATACTTATGCATACCAAACTTAACTGTTACATACAGTGGCCGAAGCACGAACATCAGAGAAAATGAAAATAGTTGTCTTGTTATCGTTTTTAGGGTTCCGTAGTAAACAAGGAACCCTTATAGTTTCGTCATGTCCGTCTGTCTGTCTGTCTGTCTGTCTGTCTGTCTGTCTGTCTATCTGTCTATCTGTCTGTCTGTCTGTCTGTCTGTCTGTCTGTCTGTCTGTCTATCCGCGGTCTAGCTACCCTTAGTACTATAAAACTGTAATTTGGCATAGGTATACATATTAATTACGCCGACAAAGTGGTAAAACAAAATTATGAAAAACGTTTTTTTTTAGGGTACCTCCCATACACGTAAAGTGATGATGTTTATTTTTTTATTTGTTTACCCCATGGTGTGGGGTATTATTGGAAAGGTCCTTCAAAAATATTGTGAGTTTATGTAAACCATTTTTGGATTCAGGGATTCGTTTGCGAAATATTAAGCTTTAAAGTGCTAATTTTTGTTAGAGTCAAGTGTCTCCCCCCCTGCCGGCTAAATGTTTGGTTTCACATATGTGAAAAAATTCACAATAGTAGCTTATATAACGAATTTAAAAGGAAAACTATCACAGCTGAGTAGGCTTTACAAGTTAACGAATAATAATCGACCAACTTAGATTTGCGGTTGTAAAAACATGTTCTCCCATACAGAATGTATCGGAGAACATGTTTCTCAACTACAAAGTTAAGTACGGAACCCTACATTGTGCGTGGTTCGACATGCACTTGGCCGGTTTTTTTTAAATGATACTGATGTAAGTAGCTTTGTACAAACACTTTTACACGTCCATCATATTTTAAAATTAGATGAGGTCGGCGTTTCCTATCTGACTACTCTGAGAAGAAAGGCCGAGACAAACTCAGAGGTCTCAATCTCTTTTAAAGTCCAGACATAATCTTCGTCAGTTCATGTGAAAGCCATGTGGATTGGTGTCTGAAGTGGTCTTTTGAGGAAAGCACCACACAGATTGAGAAGGCCTGTCCAGTCAGTGCACGCATTTGTCAGTTATCGTCCAGCTCAACTCAGAACGTTTAACGTGTCGCCTTTGACAAAATGTTGTAAGTAAAGTGCAAGAAATAAAAGAAAGAAAATAAATTTCTTTAGCACAGACTAAGGAGGCACAAAATATAATTATACAGCAGATAAAAAGAATAAAATAAAAATAAAATAAAAGTATATAAGTGCGATGTAAGAAATTAGTAGGGGAGTGTGCCTCAGGGCTGCGGCCTTAGGTCCTTAATTGTACACACTATTTGTTTCTAAAAGTGACCTATATTTCTTCGTTTTTTACGTGGAAATTCTCAAAAAATGGTGGGAAGCCGGATGCAACTCTGTGGACTCAAACAACACTTTGTCCTCATAAGAACAATTTAGAGGAGCTGTAGAGCACCAAAAATGCGAACTTACAACATGATGTCATAACATTGATCGGACTCTCTTACCTATCAAGCACTCTTAAGTATATTCAAATTCAAAATATTTATTTCGAGCCAAGACTCATAGGGCTAGTAACATTGTCCTTTTAAAACTAAGTGTTAGTAAACATCACGATACGGTGACCCACGTAACTAACATGTATTACAATGGACAGTCGACTCTGTCAGCATTCATTTTCAGAATCCTGCACGCTTAGCAAGACCACAATAGAAACGGATTTTGTCGACGGAAGAATAGATAAAATGACAGATATCAATCACAATCTGTCATTTTGTCTATTCTTCCGTAGACAAAACCCGTTTCTATGTTTGTCATGCTACGCGAGCTGTTAGGGCCGGTCATGACTCGAGCCATCATCGATGCTGCGCGCTTGCGCATTGTTGTGTCAAAACATCCCTGACGCACTGCAACGCCATAACAACTCCATCAGCATATATAGCTTTTATATAGTCTACTCCAATTCTACAAATGCATCGCGAAGAAGATAAAATAGATTAACAATACGAGATACGCGAATCGTTTGCACAGTGTTATTTATAACACCCACGTTGGTACAATGTTGTGCATTATTTGTAGACTATGACTAAACAAAGGGTTCACCGAATGCTTTATAAATACGTTTCTAGTTAGCTTTGATTGACTGCTTATACAGGGTGATTGGAAATTATGGCCTATTACATATATACAAGCAATCAGAGAGGTAATAGGACTGAATGCGACGAAATAACTTCCTATAAATGAGTATGTAAAGGTATTGAATACTGAAAGTAAAATTGGGATATTGAAAGTAAAATTATAACTGTATATCAGAAGAGATAGATAGATGGAATATTATTTACTATGTACACCATAAAAATTACAGACATAAATTCAGAACAATAATAATTAATATATTATATAATAAATTCAGAATAATAATAATTAATATATTTTATAATATGAATTATATTATTTTTATTATATTTATTTATATGCATTCTTTTTTAATAATATTATATAATTGAGAATATCAGTGTCCTATTGTTTGACGGACAGAACAGCAATAAGAATTGACTATGTCAATATCAGATCGTAGAACCTTGTAATTATTTACGGTTTGTTCCCTGTAAATTAAGGTTCGTTTGGATTTTTGGAGCAGTTGTTAAAGTTTAAAAAATCTGTTAGATATTCGTACTAAAACACAGATTTCGAAGATATATTATATCAAGTACCAAACTTCCAAATGACAGTATCCTGTGCTGTTTATTTAGGGATACTCGACATTCTAAATGTCAAAACATACTGTTATCAAGAACAGTGTCAATTATGTGAATAGAAAGCATGTTTACTTTGCTATTTTGCAACAGAACATTTACGAACTGTATCCGTCTGAACTACGTGCCATACATTTGTATCCGTCAGTTAACACTTATCTATAACGTGCTAGTGTAAATACACAGACAAATACATAATGTTATTGTTACCAACCTTAGTTGTTATTTTTTTCTGAGGAAGGTGACCCCCAATGGGGCTTTAAATGTCTGAAAATACGGTGCGAGAACGAAAAGATCATGATATGCCTATGGGGTATCACGCGACATTTGAAGAGTTAATTAGTCTGTGAAACCGAGCATCTTAAGAGGGTACCGAGCTTTTTATGCACACAAACATGTTTCTATTAAGCTTATTTGAAGTAGTAAACAGTTAAATTAAAATGTAAGGAAATAAATTGGTATTATTGGGGATATATACTAGACATCATCCGCGATGGAAACACGATTTGATAAAGTTGGCTCGATAGAATAAATTCGCAAAGTTACCTCTTATCTTATTGCTACTTTTTATATAAATAAGTAAATTCATAATATTATGATTAATTTACTTAAATAAAGTTCATAGATGACTCCAGCGTTTAACCGCGTTAGTTTTTTATTTAAGAGCAATATGATAAAAATAACAACGAAAAACATTGAAATAGTGCAAAAGTGTGGTTATTTTCTTTACTCTTTACACGTAAAGAAAAAGACAGAGACAAAGGCAAATGGTCGGTACGCTCTTAAAGAACATGCAACCACCAACCAGCCTAGGGTTCGAACTGCTAAGGATAAGTATAACCTACTTTAACAAATGTTGAGGTTCGATGGCAGTAAGAGCGGTTACGCACTACGTCCGATCCAAATCCGATCAATGTCGGTCCGAAGTAGCCATAGTAATATTTGCATGAGGGGTTGCGCACTAGATCCGAACTCTGTACGTCCGAATTTAGAAAATTACCAATTTAAATTGAACTCGGATCTTGAATTCGGATTCGGAACGAACTTAGTGAGTAACCGCTCTAAGTGTGAACTGCTAAGACTTAGAAAGCCTAATTAAAAAAAATGTGGAAGTCTGACAGTAGTTCATACAGGTATATGCAATCTAAGATTCAGTGACAATAGTTACACTGGAAGCTGACCCTAACTTTGTTAGGCAAAATAGTATTAAGATGATTGACCACAGACCACCATTGAATATACCAACATTCTATGCCAAAGCTATGAAGTCGCTCTCTCAGATCAAACTGCACAGCTAGATGGGATACTACCTACCGGGTGTAAGGGACATGATTATAGACCCACATGACAATTTTTGTCAGATATAAAAAAAAATCAGCTGTTCCATATATTTTGTTCCATTATGTTTTACACTTTTGTATGAAACTGCAGATTTTTTTTTACTAACCAACAGTAATGTCTTCGCTGGGGGATTTAGAATCATGTGCTGTGTTATGGTTTGTGCGTCGATGTCCGTGTGTCGTGTATCATCTTTATCATCTCTTCTGCCATCGATCTTCAGCCTAGCTTTTTCTCTAGTCTAACTGGTTGCAATTGAATACCAGTATTTTACATGGAGCGACTGCCTATCTGACTTCCACAACCCAGTAACTGGGTAACACGATACCCTTTGGCAGGACTAGTTGTCAGACTTTCGGGCTTCTGACTACTCGTAACGAATGTCAAAGATCTACAAATGACAGCCGGAACCAACGGTTTAAAGTTCTTTCCGAGGCACGGAGGGGACTTGGTATGTAATGGATGATCATCCATCCACGGATCAACCTCGGCAAGCGTTGCTTAACTTTGAAAATCGACTCGTGTGGCTGTTAGTATTTAGTTACCATTTATAAGCAGAGACTATCCAAGTTCATGACCAAAAGCCCGATAATAGGAATCGAGTATCCGGACACGGTAATCTATGGCCTGGGGGCCTACCACTAGCTCAAAAGCAGTATTATTTTAATATTACTTCAGTGGGAGAAAGAGATGGAGCTATACGTCCTGTAGAGCTTCATCTCTTTCCCACACTGAAGTAAGCTTGTGGTAGGCCCCCTGATCGCATGCGCAGCATTCCTTGCGATTGTAATGCAGACCAAAATTCTCTCATAATAATGATACCACACAGCACTGTTATATCCAAAACATAATACCTACCATACTTATAAAGATAATTTAAAAATATCCTTCCCTTAATAAAAAGTAACGGTGCTTTACGTAATTATTTTAATCGAGTCATTTGCGTTTGACACCGTTTTCTGCCTTTACATTTTATGTTTTATTTTTTATCGTTTTTGTCGCATTTTTTTAATGTGAAGGATGACCCAAATACGATGTATGTATCAATCTTTTGTAGGTACTTAGGATGTTGAGTTTGACCAAACAGGTTGCGGACGTCTTCATCGTTGATTCTGAGAAAATGTGTTGAAGTTCAATCAACACACGTTATAATTTATTGTTTCTTTTAATATTAATTTATTATTTTTGCCTTCAGTTGTCAGAGAAAAACATGGCCATTCTCACGTCTACTGGATCTTTTAAAGTTTTAATGTATAATTGTAGCTCGTTAAATCGAAATTAATATCTTGTTAAACAATATTATGTTCGTGTCACTGCTCATTGAAAGGCCTTCGTTCAAGTCTTAAAATAGTCCACCACCCTTAGCATGACCACAATAGAAACGGGTTTTGTCGACGAAAGAATAGACAAAATGACCGATTAACAATCACAATCTTTTGTCTATTCTTCCGTCGACAAAACCCGTAGAAAACCCGTTTTTATGGTTGTGATGCTACGCGTGCAGCAATCCCGAAAAAACGTGCAAAATATTTAAAAAAACCATGGAAGTAACCTCAACTAAAAGAAGCACAAATTTAATAAACGTTATGCAAAATTATGGTGATTTGAAAATAAGGTGAGCTTATCAGCACCTTGGAAAACCCACGCAAGTAATAAAATTCGAGTAGAAATGGGTTAGTGTGATGCAAGAAGCGGGTGTTGGTACTTGCAAGTGGTTAGTGTGGAGGAAGTAGGCGAACTATTGGCAATCGCAAATGGTTAGTGTGGTGCAAGAAGGCGGGCTGTTGGCACTCGCAGTGTGGTCGTATGGTGCTAGAAGGGGCTGTTGGCACTCGCCAGTGATTAGTGTGGTGCGAGTAGGAGGGCTGTTGGCACTCGCAAGTGGTAGAATGGTGCAAGATGGGGCTGTTGGCACTCGCTATTGGTTGGTGGTGTGGTGCAAGTAGGAGGGCTGTTAGCACTCGCAAGTGGTAGTATGGTGCAAGAAGGGGCTGTTCGCTCTCGCCAGTGGTTAGTCTATACTTCTTGCACTATTGTAAAAAGGGGCTGTTGGCACTTGCAAGTGGCTAAGTTACAGCATGAGGGGGCTCGATTTGTAAAGTGATACATAAATTATGTGTTTATAGAACATACAAGTTTTGATTGAGAAGTGTACCTACTTACATATTATTATTTTGTAGAAAATTTTGTGATAATATTTGGTTTTTAAGGGTGCTGAAAACATAAAAAGCTATTAGAGATAAAACTTTTTACAAAAAAAAAAACAACCGACTTCAAAAAAAACACTACAAAGTGAAAAATAACTTTAATTTCGGAAGTCGGTGTCTTTGGTTTTTAATTTTCGTTCTTTGTCACCGACTTCCGAAATTAAAGTTATTTTTCACTTTGTAGTGTTTTTTTTGAAGTCGGTTGTTTTTTTTGTAAAAAGTTTTTATTTTTCACTTTTTAGTTGTGATACCTACCCCACACAAATTCGAATACCACTACCTGCTATGTATATAACAGTGACAGGAAGTTATCATAATATCATCCACATACTAAGTGAGGAAAAAATACGTATTATTGAAGCTAACTCAAAAACTACCCAAGCAAAGTTAATAAAATTTATATGAGACCACCTCTGAAGTATGATCTACCAAACAAAAAAAGAACCATCAAAATCAATTCATAATTGACGGAGTAATCGCGTAAAAACATACAAAAAAAAAAAAACAACATACAGACGAATTGAGAACCTCCTCCTTTTGGAAGTCGGTTAAAAAGCCAATAGGGAACTCGCACAATCCTGAAATAAACTCCGAAGATTTTTTCCCTAGTTATCTACCTATCCAATAAGTGTAGTGTAATAGGTAGTTAGCTCTATTTAGCAGATTTATTATACTTTTCTTTAATTTCTCAACGTAAACAAAAAACTAGATCATCCTCGAAAAATTCCCATTAACTTTAATGTGGCCAATCTCCACTATAAGTTTACAACCATAAAACAAACATAACTTCTCCATATCCCATATTTATCTATCTCCATATTCTTTTATGTGGTTACTCTATGGCACTTTGATGGCATAGACAAAGTGCACATAATCCCGGGAACCCATTAACCGTGGTAAACAAATGATGGGTTCCCATAAAAAGATGGCGACATATGTAACGGGACACTATGGAAGTTGGTCCCGGAAGACTAACCGCAACACCTGGCCAAACACGTTTTCAAACGAAACTGTTTCATCTAATTCATAGGAATTTAGTGCTTTTGTATTTAAACAACTGTGGTATGAGGTAATATTGTTATAGGTGTTTTTAGGTTCACGCAATAGCAAACATATTATCAACATTGTTTCAGTAAAATTCCATTCCATTCCACTATATTGGTGCCGATTCCCTTGTTCACAAACTAAACTAAATTTAAGTTCAGTGCATCTTTTTCTTTCTATTTCATTAAGAAAAGGACAGAGGATAAATTTTAGTTTAGTCCTGTCAAATTAATCAGCGCCTGTCACTCTCCATACAAGTTTAGACGTGATTAAAAACTTGCCGACTAAAATTACGTCAATTTACGTCAAGCGCTGATTAATTTGACAGGACTAAACTAAAATTTATCTTCTGTCCTTTTCTTAATGAAATAGAAAGAAAAAGATGCACTGAACTTAAATTTAGTTTAGTTTGTGAACAAGAGAATCGGCACCATTGTGTGCCTTTTAGTCTACGCTAAATAAATGTATTTTTTCTTGAAGCGAAAACTCTTTTAGGCGCGTTGGGTATTTTTGAGATGGGAAAAAACACCAACACCTCATTTTTATAAACGCGATTGTGCTCTTTATTTATATTATGTTACGGATCAATGTTCTATGCAAGTATTTTTTTCTTTAACAGTTTTGGAAGTTTTTTTTTTTTTTGATGACAACTAAAGTGAATGGGCAGAAGGCATAATCAGCCAACTATGTTCCCACTGCTAGGACACAACCGGTTTCCTTACGACGTTTTCCTTCAGCGTTTTGAGAGCAGTGGTGATGAAATAATTTACACAAAAAAAAAACAACCGACCTCCAAAAAAAACACTACAAAGTGAAAAATAACTTTAATTTCGGAAGTCGGTGTCTTGTGTTTTGTATTTTCGTTTTTTGCCACCGACTTCCGAAATTAAAGTTATTTTTCACTTTGTAGTGTTTTTTTTGGAGGTCGGTTGTTTTTTTTTGTAAAAAGTTTTTATTTTTCACTTTTTAGTTGTGGTACCTACCCCACACACATTCGAATACCACTACCTGCTACCAGTGACAGAAACTTATCATATCATCTACATAGCAAGTGGGAAAAAAATACGTATTTTGTAGCTAACTCAAAAACTATCAAAGCAAAGTTAATAAAATTTATATGGGACCAATTCGGGAGCACACCCTTTCAAACAAAAAAAATAATTTTCAAAATCGGTCCACAATTGACGGAGAAATCGGTGGACATACATAAAAAAAAAAAAAAAAAAAACAAACATACGCGACGAACATATAACCTCCTCCTTTTTGGAAGTCGGTTAATTAGAGCGCCTGCTTGGTTTCGAACCCTACAACCCTAAGTCGCGGCCGTTCCACTGGGCCACCACTGCTCCTCCAAATGCAACTTCATCATCATCATCATCTGCCTATAAATGTTCCCACTGCTGGGACACAAGCCTCCTCTCTGTGAGAGGGAGTGAGCCGTAATCCACCACGCGGGCCCAGTGCGGGTTGGTAGATGTCACATGTCTTCGAATTTTCGGTTCTAGGACATGCCGGTTTCCTCACGATGTTCTCCTTCACCGTTTTGAGAGCAGTGGTAAAAACAACTGAAAACTGGTGAAATGCAACTTAATAAATGCTAATTCATGCTTACATCTGGATTAAGTCCATAGTCCTAGATTACCTTGCTCTACCATATATCGACAACAATAAAGTATTTGCAAGCTATGTACCAATTTTTTTTTGTTTTTCTTCTTTTCTAGACCTTTGCCAAACAAAGGGACAATACAGGTTGATAAAAAAACAATCTTTTCTTGGTCTTACAACTGGGTTTCTTTTGCTAAGAGAAACTTAGATAACTGACGAAAAACTTAAACATGAATCACATACTTGAACACAAATAACATTACATTTTCTAGTAAGAGTAGTTGGATATTTCATTATTTTTCAAGATATTCTCTCCCTTTCGCAATTATAAGTTAGTGTTGGCATAACATCAATTGACTTTCTATGACTGCAGAGGTAACTCCAACCAAGCAGATAACAGAAAGTAAAGCATTTTTATGATTTCTATAAAACCGCAAACATTAGATATCTCGTGAAACGTATGTGCATTCAATCTTAACCCTAAAGTGAGCGATATAGGGCCATTAAGACCCGCCGCGATTTATCACATCACTGGTCAGATAAAATGCTAAGTGCTGTGCAAAATGGACGCGCATACTTAGTTGCTGACATCGTGAATTTTTTATGCCTTGAGAGACTAAACCAGTACCCTATTTGCGTAATGCACGATCAATCACAATCTGTTTCGATTTGAAACAGATTGCTAATCCATTGCTTTATAAGTTGGAAAAAAAATCTGCTCAACAACGTAAATAACGCAATGAATGCTGTTGAACTGTCAAAATGAAACAAATTTGTCAAATCGTTTACAAAAATAAGTTACGTATAAATGCTCTGACTTTGGACAAAGTCAGAGCATTTATTAAACTAAACGGTGCCAAACGAGATTCCACGATCTTATTTCTTGCACTTGTGTGATATAGTAATGCACTATACTCCGTTTGAAATAAGATTAGACATTTAACTAAACCCTTTTTACAGTCCGTTCAACCGATTTTGACTTTTATTGCGTTGGCGGCATGACAAATGGCAGCTGCAGTAATCAGTTGGTATTGTAACCACTTTTTGCTTTTAATGCCATCCTTATACTTACGGTATAGAAGTCAGAATCGGTTGAACGGACTGTAAAAAAGGTTTGTTTAAATGTCTAATCTTATTTCAAATGGAGTATAGTAATGTGTAAAATTTACGTTCACTCTAAACTTGTCACTAAATTATGATAAGTATAGGTAATTAGCTGCGCCCCGCGGTTTCACCCCCATAAGTTTCGATCCCGTAGGAATATCGGGATAAAAAGTATCCTATGTCCTTCTCAATGTTACGGTCTATCCATGTGCCAAATTTAATTCAAATCTGTTCAACCGTTTTAAAGTGAAAGCGTAACCAACAAACAAACTCACCTTCGCATTCATAATATTAGTTGGGATGATGTTTATGACAAACTTGATAATCTACCACAAGATAGTTAATTGATTCAGGCGTGACCTTGCGGAAATCCATTATAAAATACAATAGACGTGGATATATTTAGTAACCTGTTCCGCTTAGCTATTGTATTTTTTTTAAATCTACCACAACATTGATAAACAGATCGGAATCTAAGTACAATCAAAGCTGCTGTATTATACCTACTCGACACAGACGTCAGCGACTGACGCAAGTAAAAAGAACGCAGTTTTTACAGTATAAATATATCAAAATACTGTCTCGAAATAAACCAGCAGTGCGACGTACAATAAAAATGTTCATTTATTACAAAATTGTTTCAGATGCGACACGATAGCTTTTTATGCCTAATCTGCGTTCACAACTTAGTTTCCAAAGTTGTAAACAAATATGAGTTTTTGGAAAAGTAGCTTTTATTACCTACACATAAAGTTCAAGCACAACAACTTCAAAAAAATTATGAATTTTTCGATAGTACTAGTCATTCTAAAATAACTTAACTTGACGTAACTTAAAGGCTAAAGTCGATATTTTTTTTAAGTGGAAATAACATCCATTGGAAACAAGGATTTGAATGGACCTTACATGCGCTTGCGCATGCCCTTTAAATTCACTTATCTGTTGCGAAAAGGGAATATTTATGGCACGTGCGAGCTATTACTGCCTATGAGGTCGCTGAATACTGATAGGTATGCCTCAATCCTGCAGGTATAACTTTAAAACAACGCTTGAAATCCTATTGTTTAGAGTAAGTGCTCTTGGAAATGTTTTTCGCTGGAAGTAATCTGTACCCTAATTGCGTAACTCGTTTTCGTAAACAATTTCGCGAAATTTGTTTCATTTTGACATTTCAACAACATTCATTGCGTTATTTACGTTGTTGAACAGATTTTTTTCCAAATTATGAAGCAATGGATTAGAAATCTGTTTCAAATCGAAACAGATTGTGTTGTATTACGCAATTAGGGTGCCGATCTGCAAAGCGGTTCATGGTGTAGCAGAATTAATAGCAACTTTCGAGCGGGGTTCATTTAGAAATAATTATAAATTAATTAATAATTATAGGAAAAAGAAAGACAATTCTAACACGACACTTTTGAATCACCTCAAAAAAACTATTACCACATAAGTAAGCTTAGTTATTAACGATAAATGCTACCAATTAGGTGCCACATGCAAAAAACTTTCTACAAACAACAAAAAACAATCGACTGTCACGTCTACACGAATAACATAATTACTTTGCGACATGCGCGTGCGACGTCCCCCCGCTCCGGCCCGATGTTATCACACACCTCCCGGGCGCACATGTTTTAATGCTTTTTTTCTACATTATCACTTTTATTATTCATACATTACTCGCCGGCTATAAACCCTGAGTGGCCCTTGTATCAGGCTATAAATGAGTGATAATGTCAAAATTATTATTGTTTTACTACGAAGCGAAGTCATCACATCGTACGCTGAGGTAAAATGACCTTGGCGCACGATGTGATGACTTCGAGTAATTGGTTTCGACCGAAAGACATTATTTTCTAGTCAATAAAAGTAGTGATTAGTCGATGACAATAAAATTAATTCCTTTTAAATCTTTTACAACTTTGAAAGTCTAAATACTAAAGGGAGATAATGATCCGCGAAGTCTTCTCTTATTTTTCAATTCTTTTTAAGATCAGTATTCGATTACTTATCGATTGTCCAAATCTACGCATGCCAAAGGGCCAATAAATTATTAACTTTTTTATTTTCCATCTTGCAACATTATGAGGTATTATAAATATAAGGAAATAAAAACGTTTTTCATCGAAAACAGTCCAATCGATTCCCGTTTCCAAGAATGAGTTGAATGATATTTATTGCAGTTCTTTTTTTATTTTATTATTGGTAACACTTAAATTCGGTAGTGAATACAAAGTTGCACATTAGTAACATTATTTTATTATGGAACTTTAGTGTGTCAACATATTAAATATTTTATTTTTAATATAAAAATACTTGGTTAGGTACGTTACGATTGTATCGATATTGATAAGGTTTACGCAAAAACCGATAAGTATAAAATAAAAAATCCGGATGCACTTAACTATCTAGATTTTATTTTAAACTTTATATTCGAAGAGGTAATAAAATTCTCTGAAGGGTGGGCATTTTGGGGAACTGTCTTATGTAATTTTGACGTTCGAAAAGTGCCGATTCTCAGCCTAGTTTGAATAAATGAATTTTGAATTTTCTAAGTATTACTATATATTAGTATTACTGACCTTATTGGTGATGTTCTTCAGAAAGGCCAGGTGCGTAGTACTCGCAACCGGCGTGCGTGTATGACCAGATGTATGAACGTAAACGAGGCAAAAGGACTATGTAAGGATCGTAGCAGGTGGCGTTCTGTAGTTTCTGCCTACCCCCATGGGAAGAAGGCGTGAGTTTATGTATGTATGTATGTATGTATGTACTATAATAAATCTTCGTTTTAAAGAACAGTTTAGAATAATAAAACGTAGTCTCATTAACTTTTAAGCGATTCAAATGGCAAAACCAATAACTTTTTCATATTGACAAATTAGATTATTCCCTCGACTATCTACGCCCAAAAATAAACAAAGAAAACACCATAAA
The DNA here is from genome assembly GCA_963680765.1 of Agrochola lychnidis. Classification (NCBI taxonomy): domain Eukaryota; kingdom Metazoa; phylum Arthropoda; class Insecta; order Lepidoptera; family Noctuidae; genus Agrochola; species Agrochola lychnidis. The sequence continues at coordinate 3,785,783 of OY796863.1, read as the reverse complement.
AATGCCATAAATTACCAGAAACACTTCCAAGCAAAACCACAGGAATAAATACGAGCATCGAATAAATTCGCGATACGATCTCGACTGTTCGACATTTAGTTTCGGATACATTTTTATTGGGTCGTGAATCGTGTGAGATGAGTCTTTGATTTCACTTCGAATCACGAAGTACAAGAACTCACGATTACTCTTTGAATTTTTTGAATATTCATGCTTTTGAATCAAAGGGCGATGGAATATATTTCTAAAATATTGGGTTGGTATTAAAATGTTGCCAGACGCATAAATTTTGTTGTTTGAATAAAAACGTCGACGTAAATACTAAGTAGATATTTCAATTAAGTTGGAGTTATTTTTTTACTGAAAATAATTTTCGTTTCTTCCGAATCAAGTGTTTGATCCCCTCTCAAAGCCGTTCTTATTGTATATGGTCTTGATGCAATGCTTTTAATATAATTAAATGAACATCAGATGAGATTTCAAAGTTCGGGAAAAACACGCGTGATGTTTTGTTTATGTAATAAATAAGATTTTCTTAACTTACGAAAAAACGAAGTAGGCCACTTAGAGCACCCGTCCGAGTGGTCCCGGTCCGGGTGCTCTAAGTGGACTACTTCGAAAAAAACATTATTAGGTACCTAGTTTATATTAGTTCTCATACTATATCGTGCAAATATTTCGTTCAAAATATTGCTCCCAACTCCAAACGCTAAACGAATGCTCAGAAACTTGCAGAAATTGCAACATTTAACGCCACCAGCATTTCTTAAACTTACTTAACAAGGTAACTATTCAACTTGTATTTCCTTAAACTTAAGCAGCTTACCGAGTGTTCAACAGTTCAACTATCTGACTATCCTTAAACTGTCAACCACTAATGCTGTCTCTAACAACTTCCCGACTAATCCCGACGAAGGTTATTAGCTAAATTAAATCCTTAGCCCAAATCATGGAGTAGTTTTGAAAGAAAGATTAATATCATAATTGACAACAGTTCATGAAACATGAAATAAAAAAATAAAAGTTATGAAAACTAAAACCCAACAACGACAAAAAAAAAATAACTAAAAAGGTATAAACAAGAAATCACAGACAGACAAAATAAAAATCCAGAGTCACACGTGTTGGGGCATAAATCGAACCGATTACATGTAACTTCCGGATTTTAGTGGATTTTAGAAATATTTAGTGCAACAACTGTCAATCCGTTATTTTATAAATATCGAAGTCTATGCTGAGATAGGTGCCTTTTGGCCTCGCACAGGTTGTTTATTATTTTTTTATTCCTTTCGATAATTCGAAAAATTTTGTTAGTTTTAGATGCCCCTTTTTAGTTGTTATTTCCTGTGCGTGTCCCAAATAAAACATTTTAAGCTATTGCATAGCTTTTATCGCGGGCTTTGAGCGCGGTGACCGAATCAAGAAATAACGTAACGTAACGAAAATAAAACCTAACACCCCCACTCCGCCTACCATGTAATGACGGTTGTCATGGGAACGTAATTTTTGTTTTATGTCATCACGTCATCATCCCAAGTGTAGCGTTAAGAAATAGGAAGTATGGAGGTTACAAATGCTATGCAATAGCTTTACCGCGGCAGTCCCCGAGTGCCACACGTTTTTTTTTATTTTCTTTTATTTTTCTATCTATTCTATAAAAATCTCACCGTGGAAACTTAGGTAAAGTGAGCTGTCATTCCACTTGACCCTAAGAATCGCTAGGGATTGACAGCTCACCTAAGTTTTCACGGTGAGTTTTTGAAGTGAAAACTTCTTTAGGCGCGTTGGGCAATTTTGAAATAGGAAAACAATTGAACTCGCGACACTGTTACCAACAGCAGTTTTTGACCATCAAATTAATGACATTCCAAACATTGAGACATGACAACGACATGATTGACATTTTTTTTTTTTTTACCGACTTCAAAAAGAAAAGTATTTCCGCACAATAAAATTGTTCAAGTTTTCACTTCTGTCGGCACTCTCGGAGTGTTATAGAATAGCACTACTTGTGGTTTAGATTTTAGGAACCCGGTATAAAAACGCTCGTAAATAAAACGTCTCTTCTCTAACAAAAAAGTCACGTTAGACACGGTACATAAATATTTAGCAACGCCGACCTCTACGACATTTTATTGTGCGTCTAATTACGAGCGTCAAGTGTTGAGGCACATACTTTAGGTGGTACGGGCAGAGGTCCATCACGTGCTCAAGTTTCAAGTCAGGGGGGTCAAGTGCGTGCGTTTATCTACAATGGTGGTGATGGTACTGGATGTAACTATGGATTTTTTTTTAGATTTTCTTTTGTTAGTGGCCAGTGTCGTTTTGGTGTTTTTTTTTCTTTTAGTTTTAGTAACTTGTTGGAGCAATTTCAGCCGTAGGAATTTGAAAGAAAGAAAGAAAAAAGTATTTATTGAGACTCGCACAGGAAATCACAAATTAAACACCTTCAATAAGAACATAATAAAAATAATAAAAATATATTTAAAAAAAGATAGTTATAAATATATTTGGATATAGGTTACTTAACTGTTTTTATTATTACCGGCTTTGACTGCTGGTTTTTTTGGTATGTACGTTTTGTCACAGTCGAGCTTATTTGACGCAGCCATGAGACACAATTAAAAAAAGTTTTTACTGTTTTTTTTTTGCGATTTTATTTTCTTTATTTTTTCATAAAATTGTGGTAGTAGGTAACTATTCCTTTAATTTAATTAATACGCTTGGCAAAGACTTAAGAAAAAGTTTTTAATTGTAAGTGCTGGCCCGTTTGGCATATTGCCAGTTTTAGCTTCGCTGCAATTGGCACTAGGCTCATTAGCAAGAACAGTGCCTTTATTAATGACCTAGTTAGTTTAATTACATAAGTACATATACGACACTATCATCTACCATTTAAGACGCAGATATATGACAGTGACCTTGAATGGTTAGCTTGCGTGTTCTGTACTGAGCTCACGCAACGCGTCGTACGTCCAGCCAGTAATAGGACTCGCCCATCAAGGAGCGCTGTCCCAAATTATACGCATTTTTAATTTATTACACGTATAACAAAAAATATTTTAATAAAGCAAGTATACTAAAAGATTAGTAATTTAATTATCTTTAAAATGGTGAAGTTTTCAGGAAAATACGCTCGATAGATTTTGCGTCATTCTCAGTTTTTTATCCGCGTTAGACATAACTTTACAAATTAATTTCACTATGTAATATAAACATAATCAAAAACATGCCTATATTAAAATATTAGGAAAATGCTCTAATTAAACATATATTTTTTCGAAATCATTAACACTACTCGTTTAGACGTCATCTTCAGTATAAAATCATTAAAAATCGGTTATCGTCCCCTTAAGTAATAAAATCTGTCAGCCTTCGTAAAAGTAGGTTCGTAAGATACTTAGAGAGAGACTGTACTACAAATATTTGCCTGCCTTTGTAACTCAAACGTTGTAGAATTTATTCTACTTTGTCGAAAGATGCTTCTACAATTTTGAGGAGAACTTTAGTGGTATGAGGAACAGGGTGTAAAGTTTACTCATCCACCATAGAAAAGGGACGATATTCCGAGTTTCCGACCAGACGAGTGTTGTGTCTGGCGGGCAAATGCCCGACGCCGGTTGAAGTTGGAATCTTGTATATAATTATGTCAATCGCACGGTAAACTCTAATTGCGCGATGCAGGATTTGTGTGACGTCATGTCTTTGATGCGTAGTAAGTATATGGCGGTGTAATCGCTACAGAACTAATCTGCAACAGAGCAAGAAACTCTGAAACTTAACTATTTAGGAAACGAGCTTAATATTGCAAGAGCTTTTAAAGAAACAAACCATAGAATGTCACTTCTAGCAACATTCCTATTTACTACCTCTTTGTTCTATTGTTGTAAGACTATGGGTACGTAATATAAGCTCACATAACTCAACTCTAAATAATTAGACATTCAAACATTAGATTCTAAATTATCTAAACAGTATAATTTCGTTGTTACTATGGATATACATACATATATAAACTCACACCTTATTCCCATGGGGGTAGGCAGAAACTACAGAACGCCACCTGCCACGATCCTTACATAGTCCTTTTGCTTCGTTTACATTCATACATCTGGTCATACACGGATATGGATACATGGGGATTTTTTTTAACCATTGCGCAAACTTAAACACGTGACTTTACTCATCATTATGAATTTGATTGTTAGATGGAAAAATGGTCTTCATTGATTTTGACATGTAAAATAAAAACAACGTTTAGTAGTTGTAATAAGATTTAATTTTGAACAACAATAAATAAACTTTTCGCCAAAGTTGCATTTATAATGTGTAGCCAATTACATCATCGTTTTCTGTGTATTGCAATGTACATTTTTATTTGCAAATATGTGAGTTTGGCGACATTGGTTCCCGTATTAAGGAAGTCTAAGGGCACTTCCACTGTTTTTTCTATTTCGTGATTATGAACAACTTTTACGATGGGACCAAACCTAAAATCGCAAAAAATAAGGATTGTGTGGTTTTATGAAACCACGGTAAAAGTTAAACTTCTATAGGCGCCGCTATATTGGCCTTGGCTGCTCTGACGAGGGCCTTTCACTTTATCCCTACTCCGCGGCCGACCGTCACGCGACATGCAACACTCAGACGAAAAAGTTTGAGACGATCTAATAAAAGTCACGTGTTTAAGTTTGCGCACTAGATAAAAAAAAATCCTGTATACATCTGCCACCCGGACGTGATCTGCATTGGCCTATATGGAAAGCAATCAATCGACTGCGGACCCAAGTAGGCCACTGCAAGCACATTCTGGCACAATGGGGAGGGAAGAGAGAAGAAAGAAAGAAAATACCTTTTATTTGCGGTAAACATGACGCAAAGAAAGCCCCTCCGATACCCAGTACGAATGCGGTGCTCCTGACCAAACCATGTTGGAGTGTCCAAAGTGTCCACACACCTGCAGTTCTCATTAAATCAATCTGCATAGCCTTTTCCTATGTTGGGGTCGACTTCCAGTCTAACCGGATGCAGTTGAATATCAGTATTTTACGTGGAGCATAGGCAGTGCCTCCTGACCTCCACAATTCCGTAACTGGGTAACACGATACCGCTTGGTAAGACTGGTTGTCAGACTTTCGGGCTTCTGACTACCCGTATCGTTTGTCAAAGAGCCACGAATGACAGCCGGGACCAACGGCTTAACGTGCATTCCGAGGCACGGAGGAATCTCGGTATGTAAAGATGGTCACCCATCCGCGGACCAACCCCGGCAAGCTTAGCTTAACTTGATGGATCAACCCGTGCGGCTGTTATTACTTATACGATACCAAGGGGTATCGTATTACCCAGTTAGGGAGTTGTGGAGGTCAGATGGCAGTCGCTCCATGTAAAATATTGGTATTCAGCTGTATCCGGTTAAACTGGAGGCCGACCCCAACATAGTTGGGAAAAGGCTAGGTAGATTGAACCTCTGGAAATATTTTTACTTGAAGTATGAGTTGACAAAATTGGTTTTATCATGTTAAGATATTGATACCCACCCAATTCGTTTGTGAAGTTTACACAAAAAAAAAAGCGGCCAAGTGCGAGTCGTACTCGCCCATGAAGGGTTCCGTAGCAGCAAGTAACAATAAGTTTAAGATTTATGACGTATTAAAAAAAAACTACTTGCTAGATCTCGTTCAAACCAATTTTCGGTGGAAGTTTACATAGTAATGTACATCATATATTTTTTTTAGTTTTATTATTCTCTTATTTTAGAAGTTACAGGGGGGGGGGGACACACATTTTACCACTTTGGAAGTGTCTCTCGCACAAACTATTCAGTTTAGAAAAAAATGATATTAGAAACCTCAATATCATTTTTGAAGACCTATCCATAGATACCCCACACGTATGGGATTGATGAAAAAAATTTTTTTGAGTTTCAGTTCTAAGTATGGGGAACTCCAAAATTATTTGTTTTTTTTCTATTTTTGTATGAAAATCTTAATGCGGTTCACAGAATACATCTACTTAGCAAGTTTCAACAGCATAGCTCTTATAGTTTCGGAAAAAAGTGGCTGTGACATACGGACGGACAGACAGACAGACAGACAGACAGACATGACGAATCTATAAGGGTTCCGTTTTTTAACGGAACCCTAAAAACAGATTTTTTAAACTGATATTTTAACTACATTGCGGTTGATGACCCCCAAAAAAATCATCTCATTTAATCATTTTTTTAGGGTTCCGTTGCCAAATGGCAAAAAACGGAACCCTTATAGATTCGTCATGTCTGTCTGTCTGTCTGTCTATCTGTCTGTCTGTCTGTCTGTCTGTCCGTCCGTATGTCACAGCCACTTTTTTCCGAAACTATAAGAGCTATGCTATTGAAACTTGGTAAGTAGATATATTCTGTGAACCGCATTAAGATTTTCACACAAAAATAGAAAAAAAAATAATAATTTTGGAGTTCCCCATACTTAGAACTGAAACTCAAAATAAATTTTTTCATCAATCTCTTACGTATGGGGTATCTATGGATAGGTCTTCAAAAATGATATTGAGGTTTCTAATATCATTTTTTTTCTAAACTGAATAGTTTGAGCGAGAGACACTTCCAAAGTGGTAAAATGAGTGTCCCCCCCCCTGTAACTTCTAAAATAAGAGAATGATAAAACTAAAAAAAATATATGATGTACATTACCATATAAACTTCCACCGAAAATTGGTTTGAACGAGATCTAGAAAGTAGTTTTTTTTTAATACGTCATAAATCGTAAACCGCAATTTACCTTTCATTCAATGTTACTTGCTGCTACGGAACCCTTCATGGGCGAGTACGACTCGCACTTGGCCGCTTTTTTTTTACTTCATCATGTTTAGATATCGATCCCTACCACATGTGCAGAATTTTGCTATCAAATTTTATTTGACCCTGGGCCTGTATACGTTCGAATGGTACCTATTCGTTAAAATCATGCGATTTGATGAAGATTTACCTACGTTCCTCAACCTTTGACAAACTCATACGGAGAACAATACTTCAATAACGAAATATTATTTATGCTAATAGTATGTCCGAGGGAAGTCATAGTGTCTGCAGATAATGGTCGTGGCTTCCAATATCTGTGCGTTAATATTATCGTTTTATTTCTGTGTCTGCATAATGTTTGCATTCGGGGTGGTCTGGTTTATGGTCAGACCACCCTAGTGTTTCCTATAGGATACAGGGACAATAGTTATGGTTTGTGGAAGTTCTGCTGAATTAGCATTGAGCAATTGAGCGGCATCCATTTGATGTAAATAATTTTTGCTTACGCTTTTCCTATCGGCCGTTGAAAAAACTTTTTTTAGAAAAAATACAACCGACTTCCAAACTACAAAGTGAAAAATAACTTTAATTTCGGAAGTCGGTGTCTTTGGATCAGTATTTTAGTTTTTTTGCCACCGACTTCCGAAATTAAAGTTATTTTGCACTTTGTAGTTTGGAAATCAGTTGTATTTTTACTTATTTTTTTTTTTCTTTCACTTTTTAGTGGTTTGGTTTGTAATTTATCTAAGTTACAATAGCTTAATATCAACTGCTCATCACCTTTTACAAAATATTGCTTTTCCCGATGCAAGGACTTTAATTGTTGAGATGTTCTCCAGGTACTTCACCATCAGCTCCGTGGCACCATATGAATTGTGACGACCATCAATTGCTTACCAACCATATTAAAGTAATCGAATCGCAACCCGTGAAATACATACAATTGAGTAGTTCCGGTGGCTATATGTGTCCTTCAATATCAGTTCCACTTTACCAAATGGTGCTTTCCGAGAGCAAATGCACGAGTTACTATAAAAAATACCCAAATTGCTATGGATGTGCCTATGATATTTGAAGAGTTCCCTCGATTTCTCCAAGATCCCATCATCAGTATACCCTTTCGAACAAAAAAAATATTTTTCAAATCGGTCCAGCCGTCTTCTAGTAATCGGGGATCACTTTTTTTTTTTAAATCCTAGAAAAGAGCAACTCCTCCTTTTTTTGAAGTCGGTTAAAAATATTTGTTACTACTCAGTTCGCATACCTATAAACTTTAAACCCCTTAAGGAATACCAAAATATTTATGAATAATGAACATGAGTTCAGTTCCAAAAATCTTTTCTTGTACAACTGTAGAGGTATGAGGAAAGGGTGTAAAGTTCACTCATCCTCCTTAGAAAAGGGAGGATTCTTCGACCAGAGGTGTCGTGTCTGATGGGCAACTGCCCGACTATTGATACCTATCGCAGAACTTATAATTATTATACAGGGTGGCAGGGCCATCGACGCAAAAACTGCTAAAAATATCGGCTGTACCTTACATTTTGACCGCGTAGGTATTGCACTTTTCTATGAAATAGCAGATTTTTTTTAATAACCGACGAAAAAATTCAACGCAGGGTGGTTTAGAATCATGTTAATCTGACCTTTTTTGGCGCAGCCGTGAGGCACACTCCCCTGCTAATTTCTTACATCGCTCTTCACACATTTTTTTTGTTTTATCATTATCAGCCTATAAATGTTCCCACTGCTGGGACACAGGCCTCCTCTCTGTGAGAGGGAGTGGGCCGTAATCCACCACGCGGGCCCAGTGCGGGTTGGTAGATGTCACATGTCTTCGAATTTTCGGTTCTAGGACATGCCGGTTTCCTCACGATGTTTTCCTTCACCGTTTTGAGAGCAGTGGTAATGAAATAATTTACACAAAGTAAAGCGCCGGTCTGGGTTTGAACCTATGACCTACAACTCGTAAGTCGCGGCCGTTACCACTGGGCCACCACTGCTCTTTTATTTTATATCTGCTGTTAATTATATTGTGTGCTTTTTTGGTCTGTGCTAAATAAATGTATTTTGTTCTTTATTCTACCGAATCCATGGTAACAGTTTTCGCGTCGATGTCCCTGCCACCCTGTATACAGATGATAGATTTAATGGTAGGTGCTACTCTAAAACACCATAGAATTTCAAAACCCCCATAACCCACAGCTCTATCGCCATATTTACATAAACATGGTAATTTTATTTACGAAACAATATGATTTATGCCCCGAAGATAAGCCGTTTACTGTGAAATAATGGTAAATTCTGTAATGCACTTAATAGCATACATTTAGTATAAGAACAGGATATTAAATTTATTGTTATTGCTTTTAGCTGGTGGTCGGGGCTAGGGCGGTGACATACTGCAGATTTGCGATGTTGTACTAAGTGGACTTACCATTTTTATAAAGTTTTCTGAACTTAGGACATTTTTAAAATGAAAACTTGTTTAGGCGCGTTGGGTATTTTTGAGATGGGAAAAATCAATTGAACTCGCGACAGCGTTATCAACACCTCATTTTTGTAACCTCGATTGTGCTCTTTATTTATATTATGTTACGGATCAATGTTTTATGCATGTATTTTTACTTTAAAGGTTTTGGAAGCATTTTTTTAGTTTTCACTTCTGTCGGCACTCTCGGAGTGCCACTGTTTTTTTTAAATTTATTTTTGTTGGGTCGCAAATGAGCTGGCGTGATTGGTGGTCACGGTCGCCTATCACCGCGTCCTAACCAAAACCGTCGAGAGAGTACGCGTTACGCGATCATTTGTATGAATTGTGACTTTGTGACGTAAAAACGAGTAGGTACTTACTAGTACTACTTACTTTGTGAGTACAACAAAGATAACCTACAACTCTTACTGGGTACCGTAGAGGCTTAAGCTTGCATGGTGTTTCCATGCAACCTTCATGCATATTTAAATTGATGGCGTAATATTATAAGATAAACACTATTTTCATATTTAGAAGATACTTAAAAAACAAGAGAGGATCAGCTTAGAGAGTTGACAGAGAACGTCATCATGTGATAAATGGTACCACAAATGGCACGCTATGTCATCAATGTTATACATTGATTTTGATTGAATTGTTTATTCTTTATTAAAAAAATATGCCTTTCATTATTGACCCCGTCACAATACCTACTGAAAGTACCGATAAAATGGCGCATGGCGCCCCGCCAAAATTAATCCGAACACAACCAAATTTCCGGCACGTATGTGTACGCTAATCTCGAAAACCACTCAACAAGTATTGATAATGTTTTCATTTAACAGCTCCAGGAAATGTTATAACGAGTTGTTATCTAAATCTGTGATGGTGGTAGGAGTAAACTGTTATTTGTAGGGGGAAATTTACATAGTTTATGAAAACAGGTGATAGGTGAAACTGAGGTAGTAAACGTCAACAGTGCAACGGTTTCTTAGAAGAGCGGTGACCGCTACATAACGGGCGTTAAGAAAATTATCGCAGTGGGGTTTGACTTGGGCCCTAGTATATATAACAAGCGCCCGATGCGCGCGTCTTTCCGTCCCATCTTTGATGTCCTCCCTCCGGTAAACGCCCTAAGCCGAGGCTCGTACCCCACAGGGGGTGCCCTTAGCGAGCGTTCACCTAGTTTATAAGTTTAAGTTTAGTTTGTAAGTCCCTGGCTGGAGACTTTGAGTGTAGCAGCTTAAGGCACCCACAGTTTGCACATCGCAACCCTCTGGTTGTCGAGGCAGCCAATTATATCCCATGCCGAATTAGTCAGATCCGCCGCCCGAGGCATGTACTCTTCGACCCAGATGACCCCATTACACTCCTCCAGGAGCAGAATAGGGCCACCAGTACAGTGCACAGAAACAGACGCCTCCCGTCATTCCGACCTCGCCGCTGAGGTCCTTTACGATTGCGACCGACTCCCCGAGTAAATGAAACTCCCCCGACCCTTGCTCGAAAACGAGGTGCCAGCAGTTTTTGCAGCTGAGCACGTAGCTTTAAATACCCCGCATAATAATCATGATGAAAACCCAAGTTTGATCCAGCCTTAGTGCTATTCTGTCAAAATCTCACCGTGGTAACTTAGGTGAAGTGAGCTGCCAATAGTGTCAATCCTTAGCAACTGACAGCTCACTTCACGCTCACTGCACCTAAGATAACACGGTGAGATGGTTACAGAATAGCACTACCTGTCCCTTCTTGCTGTCCTCCCATCAGCGATGCCCTAAGCCGAGGTTCGTACCCCACAGGGGGTGCCCTTAGCGAGCATTCGCTTAATTTTAATTTAGAATAAGTTTAAAAAGCTCCTGGCTGGAGGCTCTAAGTGTAGAAGCTTATGGCACCCACAGGAAAATCCGGTTAAGCAGTCAAGACCTTAGTGGTCAGGACTGCGAGATGCCATTAAAAAAAAAAGTGCGCGTCTTGTACGCTGCGTTATGGGCGCTCAATATTTTTTTATGAATTTCTATGTAACGAATTACATCAAGCGCTGCCGTCCAAGGACGCGTGTCATGTAATTCATTACATGAAAATTCATAAAATTCTTCTTTTCGTATGGTTAGTGATTAACCTGGTGTCAGGGGTTTAAAGCCGCCCAAAGGCCTCTGACTTGGCTTTGACATGCCGTTGAGAAATATCTCTTAGGCATGTCCCGAAACGCAGTGTATAAGACGCAGGGCTGGCCCGTTCATATAGGCGAACTAGGCGACGGCCTGGGGCGCTCGTATTAGGGGGGCGACAATCGGTGGCATCGAAATTAAAAAATAATACTGTACATTAATTTTTATTTACCTACAACTTTCTATCTTTCTATTGGTATCTTTTACCAATTTTTCTTCCAAAATGCGCTCATGGACATTTACGAAACCATCGGTACAGAAATCAAAAGCGAGTTTAGTTGATAGCCTCAAATAGACCCATTGCTAAAAAAAAAATCGCGATTTCAAATTTATTGCTTCTCTTGTTATATGTCATAATGTTTTGTTCAAAATTGATTTAACTATTATAGTTTGACTGCGATCGTTGTACCGATCGCGCCTGAGAGATATTTCTCGACGGCATGTGAAGGCAAGTCAGAAGCCCATGAGTGGCTTTAAACCTCTGATACTCAGTCACTAACCACACGAAAAAGAAAGAATATAGTTTTATTTGTCACGAATTTTCTTAAAAGGGCGCCGTTCCAGCCTTTCGCCTAAGGCGTTAGGAATTCTCGGGCCGGCGCTGACAAGACGCACACGTCGGGCGCCTGTTATAACTGCTGCTGCGTTTCCACCAGAAATGTGCGAGGATATGCGTAGCGAGGGATGGTTTGTTAAGAACCAATAGAATCGCTTCATTTACCTAGTCTCGCTCAGCGCAGCTCCGGTGGAAACGGCTTAGCGGTGCGAGGTTTTTGTACGTACAAAACAAGCTAGGGATAGGTGCGGGGGATGTGTGTTAGGGATGGACGCGAGTGAGAAATCGTATCTGAAAAGAGTCCGCTACACATCCTCGCAGCGCTCATCTGAGCACTGTTTCACAGCGTCGCCACGCATCCTCGCACCGCACAGCGGTCTAGCACATCTCTGGTGGAATCACTCATATCGTTTCACAGCTTCGTTACGCATCCTCGCACCGCTCAGCTACCTCGCACATCTCTCGTGGAAAAGCAGCCTAAAGGTGCCAAAAAACTTCTCTAGGAAAACACACCAACTTATACTTTCTTAAATAACGTTTCAATGACGTCATTTACCGGTTAATTACAGACGCTATGTGTCGGTCACCGCTCTTTTTGAAAATCGTAGCTAAGCTGACTGTATTATGATAGCACCTGTGACAGCTTACAAATTATAATAATACAGCTTATCCATTCGATAAATTATAGTTCCCGCGGCACGTCATTATTGCGTCCCCTACAACAATGTAGTATTGGCATCTGTTTCCTCACATTTAGCATTCAATAATAACGGAAATCCATAAAATCGTGCAAATGTCACAACTCAGAAGCCATTATGACGCCGTTGTAGTTGACCCACCCCATAAATACTACAAAAACCTTGATAATCTTAAATTAACTATATTATTGAATATCAATTTATCATCAAATCGTCGTCGTCACCAGAAAATGCAAAATATAATGTAAAATCCTATTATGAACTTTGACATTTCTGAAAATACGTACTTGCTATGAACTAAGCAAAATATCCTACTTCAAGAATAGGATTTCTTAGAAATTTTTTAATAAGATCACATAATTATTTACAAATACTCTCTAATTTTTAAAGTGAAAACTTCTTTAGGCGCGTTGGGCATTTTTGAAATGGGAAAAAACAATTGAAATCGCGACACCGTTACCGACACCCCATTTTTGTAAACGCGATTGTACTCTTTATTTATATTATGTTACGGATCAATGTTCTATGCAAGTATTTTTACTTTAAAGGTTTTGGAAGTATTTTTTTTTTTTTTGTAAACGCGGTTGTGCTCTTTATTTAGATAAGATTACAGACCAATGTTCTATACAAGTATTTTTCTTCCACCAAGGCGTCTTGTTCAAGTTTTCGCTTCTGTCGGCACTCCCGGAGTACCAGGTTTTTTTTTTGAGTAGGATTAGTTTTATATTCTGTAAAACACCCAAACTCCCTCAGTGTTTTTGCAGTTGGTTCCCACGTTGAAATAAATATATGTAAGGCCTCCTATGCACATATTTGAGCTTGTCCAAATGTTTGAACAACTGTTGTGTAAAAGTAATGACTCCTACAACAGAAGGAATGCTTGTGTGGTCGTGTGAAAAACTTTTGGAGCATGTTTTTATTTTTTAAGAAGGTATACTTAAGTAGTTTACATAACATTAGGTACGATGTTACCTATATGTTATTTTATAAGTGTAAGAGCCTGTTTCAGAGTCTTTGAAGAGGCACTATCTACCAGATTAGTTCAGTAATGCACGGAGTGTGAAATTACCTAGCTCCGTTTGCCTGTTAAGTCGTCCAGCACGCTTAGCATGCCCACAATAGAAACGGATTTTGTCTACGGAAGAATAGACAAAATTACAGTGATTGTTAAATCACAATCTGTAATTTTGTCTACAAAATCTTCCGTCGACAAAATCCGTAGAAAACCCGTTTCTATGGTTATCATGCTACGCGTGCTGAACCTGGACCATGACATAGTTACCTATGTCTTATGTCATCTCTTCACAGAGACAGTGGCACGGCAAAGGTCACTAACTATCACAAGCTTCACTTCTTAAATAAATTGTTTTAACCGTAAAAAGTTCTTAAAAAACAGCCTGTCAAACCATTCCCTATCATTTACTTCATCGACAAAAGGTCTACCCTAACCGTTAAGAACACATTTGTAACAATTAAAATGTTGTTCCGCTACGCACCTGTCGTCCAAATCAATCAACTGTCAGAGGCAACTGCGAACAACCGTAAAAAAAGTATCCATACTTAAACGTAAAAAGAACCAATAAAAAACAAGCAATGGAAACACAAATTCAAAATAGGAACGTTTCTACAGAAAAAACTCCTTACGGCGCGCACGAGCCGAACGCCAGCTTGCTGATTGGTCGGCTTTTTGTTCCATATTCAAAATGAATCGAACATCAGTCGCTTGGTATTCAGTCGAACTGTAATTATCGTCGGAAAGGGACGTGCCTCACACCTGCTGCATTGTTTAAATAAGTCGTTTCTTCAATTTTCAATACCGGGCTATAATTTTGATGGCAGTAATAAGCAGCTTTTCGAGTTGAAACGATATTGTAACTTCGAAAATGTTAAATGTGTTTGGAAACGTAACAGATTATCTTAATGTCCTTTGAGCAACTGTTTTGAAAATTACGTTAAATTCTTAATGAGGATCATTCCAAGAATGAATGTATAATATTTTCAAATACATAAATAATTAACTTCAACATTAAAAAGCACCGTTAACTACCAAACTTACTGGTTAATTCTTAATGAATTGCGCATAACGGTGAACAAAGTTTTTGGTAACAACACAATCAATTTATTACGTATTATAACAAAAAACCAGCACTTCCCGTTTAAGTTCATTGAATCGATCGACTGAAAAACCATAATAATTTATCATGCGACGATTATGTGAGAACAATCGTGCAAGTCAGTGAGATTTATGCGCTTGCGCAATGTCGCCAAACTTGTACGGTGTAGGGCTACCGGGAGAGATAATACTCATAATGGCCAATTATATCGTAAAATCGTGATTTTGAACGATAAAGCACGTAATTGCAGGTTATTATGTGATTGCGATCAGCACCGGTCAGTGGAGTGGCGTAAGATAGACAAGTTATTGTATATCTATTTAGCAACGGATAGATTTGGGTTAGACAAAATTCAAAAATTCAAAATACAAAAGTCATTTATTCAAACTAGGCTGAGAATCAGCACTTTTCGAACGTCAAAATTACATAAGACAGTCCCCAAAAACGCCCACCCTTCACCACTTCCTAGTGCCTTGTAGACGTGGAATTTAGGAAGCCCCACAAGAAGAACAGATGGTCAGGTGAAGGTTGCGGGGATCAGCTGGACGCAAATACCGCAAAAGCAATCAATTTGAAGCTCTAATAGGGATGCCTGTATCAGTATTGGATGTGTGCTGGATGCTATGGTGTGAAATGATAGAAGAATAAACACACAAACAGGGACATATAAGTAGTGTGAGTTTTTATAATGTGCACATATTGAAATGAGGGGAATCTATGCTTAATTTTGCCGACGAAAAAATATTTATAAAAATCTAAATTAGTTTCTTTTCTTGTTCTGTTTGGCGTCTTATTGAGAAATTTAACGATTACTGTAAAAACGGATGAAAAAAAATAGATTTTTGCAAAAAAAAACATGTTTGTTTTCAATTGAGGGTAATTTTTTTCCACAATTTTTATTTTATGAGGACGCCTAATTACTTCCAATCATTATGGAGTTTGTTTCATTGCGATAGATCATTTAGTTTAAAAGTTATACGGTTTTGTTAA
The DNA here is from genome assembly GCA_963680765.1 of Agrochola lychnidis. NCBI lineage: Eukaryota > Metazoa > Arthropoda > Insecta > Lepidoptera > Noctuidae > Agrochola > Agrochola lychnidis. The sequence goes on along the minus strand of OY796863.1, from coordinate 3,769,985 downwards.
AAAAAAAAAAAAAAACCATTAAAAAAATGAGATTTTTTAAAATATTTTTCCGTCGATAAAATTAAGCATAGATTCCCTCATTCCGATATTTGCACATTATAAAGACTCACTGTATAATTTAAGACACTGACAAAAAAACAAAACATCACACGTCCTTTCAAGGAAATACCCAGGAAGAAAAGTAGAGATAGGCAGAGGTATAGTATGTACATTTCACCGATTTTACCAGTACGCGTGGCGACAGCCATAGAAATAGGTTTTGGCGACGGAAGAATAGACAAAATGACAGATTGATTGTTTATCTGTTATTTTGTCTATTCTTCCGTCGACAAAATCTATGCTATCCGTCGACAAAATCCGTTTCTATTGTGCCTAGTGCTTACTAGGCACAATAGAAACGGATTTTGTCGACGGATAGCATAGATAGCATAAGCAAGCTAAGCGTGCTGTTCAAAATACAGACATGTTATTTTTTAATATCTCTATAGCCCACCACACTACGTCTAGGTGGCAAAATGGTTTCCACCATGAAGATCAATATCAAAGTTAATAAAATACTCCTGAAATTGCCATATCAGGCAGCAGCCCTACCTACAACACAAATTCTTTCACAAGAACTCCGTAGTGACTCGCCCTGTCTCAAGTTTCGGACGGACAGACAGACAGACGCGTCACACCTGTACCTCACTTCCTGCCGCATACCTTTTTTACTTAGCCGACTGCCCACCGTTTCCTGGCACAAGCTTACTCAATTTACCGACCAATGTTTTTGCGGGGAGCGGATTTAAGTGGCGAAATCGTCAATTGTTTTAGTTATGGGATTGCAAAGGGGATTTTTGTTGTTGATTAAAATGTTGTTTAGGGATTCCTGTGTGATTGGGTGGTTTTCCGTTAAACTATTTATGGTATCTTAACTAATATTATAAATGCGAAAGTGAGTTTGTTTATTTGTTTGTTACGCTTTCACGCTAAAATGGCTGAACGGATTTGGATGAAATTTTTGCCCGATATTCCCACGGGATCGAGACTTATGCGGGTGAAACCGCGGGGCGCAGCTAGTTTTATATTCACTCCTTTGCAAAAAAACGGGCGGTTTTGATTTTTCTACATTATTGGTAATCATTTAGTTCTAAAGAGGTTTTAATATCCAAACTATGTTACTGGCACTTAATAGTCTGGGTATGAAAAAAGGTAATTCCAAATTCGAAACTTTTGTTTTTGAAAATAATTATCCCTTTTTACCCGACTACGGCAAAGCAAAAAGGAATTTAAAAAGGATTTTAGCAGTCTATGTATATATGTTTATATGTTTGTATATATGTATGTATGTTTGCTTTTACGTGTGTTCCACCGTAGCGCCTAAACTACTGAACCGATTTTGATGAATGAGGTATCAATAGATTTGTAATAATGGTCCGGGTGACATAAGCTATAAAAATTTTCCCTACATTTAATATGGTGGATTTTACACGTAAATTTCTAACCTCGAAAAAATTTAAAATGAGATGATCATAACATGTTTGGCATCAAAAGAAAGGTCTTGACAAGTACATTAGAAATATGTATATAATGTCATACTTTCAAAGTAAATAAAAATTAAGTTTAATAAAAACTGTAACCCGACTACGGGAAAATAAAAAATATCTAAAAAGTACGAAACAAGCAAATATTTCAGACAGAAATCAAGACATAGGTACAAAAGTGGTCAAGGTAAAGCCGTCGTCGCATGCCATTATAATTTTGTAGGTGTTCCTGGCACCCACATAGCCTACAAGCATGCGACCACGGCTTCACCTTGACCACTTTTGTACCTATGTCTTGATTTCTGTCTGAAATATTTGCTTATTTCGTACTTTTTAGATCTTTTTTATTTTCCCGTAGTCGGGTTACAGTTTTTATTAAACTTAATTTTTTTCAGTTTGTGACTTTTTACTTACTTTTCGCGGGTTTGTGGTTAAAAGGTTATCAGGCAACTAAAACTAACTTCTCTTTATTTTTAGTAGAATAATTTATGTTTGTCGCATAATCCTGCCTTATTGTGACTTAACACTGATATCTTTGTGTCGATTGTAATGGCAGAAAAACCAATAAGAGCTAGTAAAATTATAGCGCTGCTGGAAGAGAAGTGTAGCCAATGTTACGTCTCACAGCAGTTAATAAGAAATTTATAGTCATTTATGCTAATGACATACTAAAAATATTAATATTATCAGTAGAAAGGTCAATGACTGTGAAGGTGCCCTTTTTTTTTGCAAAGGAGTTTATAAATATGCAAGGCCTGTTTTTGACGGATAACGATTTCTTGCACAAAATCTCAGAGCATACTAAACTATAAAGGCCTGTTATAATATTTACTATGCATGCTTTAGGCAGTAAATCGAAATTATATAGCGAACAGACCGCGTTTGAAACACCACCCTGGGCTCCATAACTCAAGTAGGTACTTAGCGGATATTGGAAAAAAAACAGCCAGGCTGAAGTGGGAGTGGGCCGGTCACGTCGCACGATTGCACCCGGAGAGATGGGCAAAGATCACTCACTGGACGCCTGAAGGAGGATAACGCCGTCGAGGTAGACCGCGGCGAAGGTGGTGTGACGATTTAATTATGTTTGCGGGGCCAACATGGCCTGAAGTCGCACAAAACAGAGAGATTTGGAAGGAAAAGGGGAGGGCTTTGCCCAGCAGTGGGACACAATATAGGCTAATAAAAAAGTCCTTGTGAACAGAGCTTGCAGAGGATAAAATTTAAAATACATTAGACGGATATATATTTAGTAACCTGTTCCGCTTAGCTATTTCTAAAGAGCCATAAAAAAACCCTGAAAGAAATCGACACGTGTTTCACCTCTCAACGAGGCAACCTCAGGATGACGATTGACTTGTCGCGAACCCGAACACGGCGTGTTTTCACACCGAGCGCTGAACGCAGAGTGCTGAGTGAGAGTCACTCTGCTTTTATGGCTCTTTAGAAATAGCTAAGCGGAACAGGTTACTAAATATCTCCACGCCTATTGTATTTTATAATGAATTTCCGCAAGGTCTGAATCAATTAACTAGGATACAATTTATTTGGGAATCTACATTTTCGCAAAATGCCATAACTAAAAACACATAAAGGCAATCAATCAGTGTAACATAAAAAATAACATCTAAAACAAAATACAAAACTATTTCTTCACTCATTTTGTAACATGAATCGGTATAAAAACATAATGATACATTGAAAGTCACTAAAGAGTTCGTAATGAGGCTATTATGCCGTGCGGGCCCTTTCTGATTCGCGTATTAGAACCCAATCACGCGCAGTTTCGTAAAAATATCACATCGATCAATGTCGCGTACAGTTAGCGGAATTCAATTCGACTGCATTGATATTTTATACTGTTACATTCGAAAATTCGGTAAAGTAAATATGAAAAGGTTTTTGATGTGTAACCATCTTCCTCTCGCTTTCCTGCAATCAAAATATAAATCTAAATAAAAAACAGTGGCACTCCGGGAGTGCCGACAGAAGTGAAAACTTGAAAAAATATCGGCACCGTAGTAATCAACGCGTTGATGTCTTTTACTCCACGGTGTCAGTAACAGGTCGCGAAATCAATGGTTTAGTCCCATCTCAAAAATGCCCAACGTGCCTGAAGAAGGTTTCACTTCAAAAAATCTAAATAATCAAATCTGTGGGAGTGATTTCGTGAAAAGGGACGGAAGTGTGTAACAGGAAGCCGAGGAAGTGCGCGCTATTTTTATTTGACCAATGAGCACGCGCGGTGTTTGAGTTGGCTTTCAGAAACGACCATGACGATGCCCCGCCCCTTTAATGTTGCTTATTACCTTAATCTCTTAACTCTGCGTTCAGCGCTCGGTGTGGCAACACGCAGTGTTCGGGTTCGCGACAAGTCAATCGTCATCCTGAGGATGACTCGTTGAGAGGTAAAACACGTGTTGATTTCTTTCAGGGTTTTTAATAGCTCTTTGGAAATAGCTAAGCGGAACAGGTTACTAAATATATCCAGGTCTATTGTATTTGGAGTGGCTAGAGAGGCGCCACGGCGTCCTCACCTTCCGCCTGACACAGGTGCTCACCGGACACGGCTGTTTCGGGAGGTACCTGTTCAGGATAAAGCGGGAGGAAACGCCCGGGTGTCATCACTGTGTGCATCGCCCGGAGGACACGGTGGAGCATACGGTGGAGGTCTGCCCGGCTTGGGCAGAGCATCGCCGTGTCCTCGTGGAAGCGATCGGCGGCGGTGATCTCTCGCGTCCGGCCCTGATTCGGGCCATGCTACGGAGCGAGAGGAAATGGGAGGCCGTCACCTCGTTCTGCGAAGCAGTAATGCTCGCGAAGGAGGAGACGGAGCGCGTGAGGGAGAGGCAAATTTCGCGCCCTCGCGCCCCTAACCGCCGCAGGAGGAGACGCCCTGGGCGTCGGGAATCACGAGAAGATTTCCGGCCACCGTAGGCGCGGGCTTGCGGACGGTGAGCAATGGGTAGCTCGCCGTCCGATAAGGACCAAGCCCGGGTCAACGGCGCGTTGTGTTCCACGCGCGCCTCATTGAGATGTCAGCAGAATTGACGGGGTCCGCTAGGGCCAATGCCTGCCGGGGGTTCGAAGAAAACCGATAGGGACATCGTGGCCCCCTGGCAACACGGCAACTGAAGGAACACGGGTGGGTTTTAGTCAGTAAAAGTCTGACACGCCCTCCCGCTCCGCCCAGAGCGGGAGAAGTTATTTGATGATTTCCCACCCAAAAAAAAAAAAAAAAAATGTCTATTGTATTTTATAGTTGCTTATCAGTCAGATGTTAACCGTAGCTTAAGAGTCTATAATACCTCAAATTGCTTAGCATGATCCTCCGTTATACTGAAAATACTGTAGAATTAATTTTAAAATAAATATATGGTAAAATTGAGGATTAATGTTAAGTAATATGTTTGACGAAAACATTTTTCAATTGAAAAAATTCAAAGTTACCTCCAAACCGAACAACAAACCGCTGATATTTAAAAATACTTCAAATTAGATCATATAAAACTTTGCGTAATAAACTAATAACTGAAATAACTATAAAGCAGATATCATGTTATTTACTTTTTTAATTCTCGTTGTTTTCGCAGTAAAAAAATATTTCTAAACTATTGGCGCCTTGGAGCCTTCTCCCCGCCACTCAGTCTCGCTCTCACTCAGGCCGCAAGCAGTATCGTGCGAGCAAGATAAGGAGTGAATTTGAGTTGAGGTATTAAAACCATTGATTTAACCTCGCTATCAAAGCCCAATCAATACATCACCCAATCCCATACATTATCTTGTACCGTAAACTAAGTAAACACAAACAAACCTTCAAGTAAGTACCGTTAACTTAAGTTAGCGGTACGACATAGAAAGGTAACTTAGCACTTGCGAGCGAAATGTACGCCCTTTGTCACACCGACGGTTTAACTTTGTATGTTGAATACTTAATTAATAATGTGGCGGTTCCCATGATGGGGCTGTGGTTAAAGTTATGAGAGGTAGCGGGATTCGAAGTTCTTTTCAAACTGTTGTTATCAAAATATTTATAGTTTTGAAGAGTTTGCGCCTCACGAGGGTCTTTCACTGTTCTTTGTACTGTGTTTGTGATTTTGAGAGAACAAAAAAAAAAATGTTTTATCTACACCCATATGCTACAAAACCTCTATAAAAGTTTCTGAAACAGTTAGCTTATTGACAACATTATAACAGCCAGTGTCATAGTGACCATTACATCATCCAAACGAGTGTTATAATTTAGTACTAAATTTCATTAGGCAACTCGTTTCAACGTTCAAACGGGGGACAGCAGCACTCGCTGCACGCATGTGTGTGTGATGCTGCTGCTGCAGGCGATATACATACGTGGACTTGTACTGAATTTCGTGGGAATTTCTTTACCTATTCTTGATCTTGAATTACAAACACCCAATGGTTTCAGAAACTTTTATAGAGGATTCATATCATGGGTGTAGATAAAGTCTTGTATGCAACTGTTATAATTAGGTAAATAATGAATGTTCACGGAAAGACAGTCGTTTTGTGTAAAAATATTATGTGGTAACCACTTTACATAATAAAACGGCAATACCTCGTAGATCACGTTCACTCTGGGCATGTCCTATGAGTCACTGACTGCAAAGTTGAAAAATCTCACGGAAACGCAGTTTTACGATCTATCAATAGATCTAAATCTATTCTGTAAAAGCTGAGCTATTCTGCGAGAGGTTAAAGAAAGCTGCCATTCCACCAGATCCTAGGTAATGACACTTTTGAGAGCTCACATCACCTTAGTTTACAAGGTCAGATTTTTACAGAATAAATGGCCCGATTTCTATAACATTATACACATACATACATACACTCACGCTTTCTTCCCGTAGGGGTAGGCAGAAACTACAGAACGCCACCTGCTACGATCCTAACATACTCCTTTTGCCTCGTTTACATTCATACATCTGGTCATACACGCACGCCGGTTGCGAGTACTACGCACCTGACCTTTCTGAAGAACATCACCAATAAGGTCACTATGAAATAAAATGAAATTGTTTATTCTGTAAATAGGATATCGGAATCACTTTTACACGTCATATAAAAAGATATTAAAAATAAGCTAGATGAGTTCGACGTTTCCTATCTACTTTGAGAATAAAGGCCGAAATAAACTCAGAGGTCGCAGTCTCTTTTAAAGTCCAGACATAATCTTGGTCAGGCCATATGAGGACCATGTAGATTAGTGTCTGAAAAGGTCTTTTAAGGAAAGAACTGCACAGATTTGAGTGGACCTGTGGTGGATATGTGTCCTCCTAGGGCGTCCCCGCCCGGCCTTTCCCTTCACATCTGCCTTGTAAATACATTATAACAACAACATCATCACATCATCATCAACAATAACATTATTGATCTAGGAATTGAATAAAACTTACCATAATAGATTTCTGAGCAATTAGAGATTGATTTTGTCTAAAGTGTTGCAAAAAGAGCAAAAGAGGTAGCTGGGACAGACTAGATACGGAAGGCGGAAGACACAATGCTGTAGCGCAGACTGAGAGGGGCCTATGTCCAGCAGTGTACTGCGAAAGGCTGGATTTTATTTAGGTTGATAGTGCAAAAAATAAAAAGATGTCGTAATAAAACTGATGATGACTTTCATATAAAAAATGGCAGAGTTCTTGTTTTATTTACAGAAACATCCAATGAATTCACATACTTACGAGGAGTAATAAACACGGAATCATTTATGAATAGTAAAAATGTCAGCATTAAATTAATGAGTTAATTTATTTTAATTAAACTTAAGTGAGTTTTCGTGTCGTGTCACTCACGGGAGTAATGTTTGTTTCTCACGATTATCTCCATATATAGAACTGTTTTCAATAATCACTTGTTAATAATATATGTAAGTTAGTTACATTTGTCTTAAATTGACAAGTGATCAGTCAAAGCTGATGTGGTAGGAAGCTGTAGTCACATTCTTGTTGACTGCTTCCTCGTGATTCATTAATTTGTTGTGTAGATTAATTATGATTTTATTATCAGTACCTGGTCGATCGAGCTCTGCTCGGGTGAAAATAGAGAATGCTCATTTAATAGTATAGGGAAGTTCACACTAATTTTTCACTTTTTAGTTGTGGTACCTACCCCACACACATTCGAATACCACTACCTGCTACCAGTGACAGAAACTTATCAGATCATCTACATACTAAGTGGGAAAAAAATACGTATTTTGTAGCTAACTCAAAAACTATCCAAGCAAAGTTAATAAAATTTATATGGGACCAATTCGAGAGCACACCCTTTCAAACAAAAAAAGAATTTTCAAAATCGGTCCACAATTGACGGAGAAATCGGTGGACATACATAAAAAAAAAAAAAAAAAACATACGCGACGAACATATAACCTCCTCCTTTTTGGAAGTCGGTTAAAAATAGAATTAACTGTTCAGTCCCTTATTAAATCCAACTAAGCAACTTTCCTTCACAATCCACGATTAGATTCATTCATATTCATACCTTTAGTAACACTGAAACAATTAAATTTAAATCACGGATACCTCATTCATAGTCAAGACCTTGTTTACAGTGAGAGCGGATGACACTGAGTACAAACGAGCCATGCTCCGTTTCCCATCACATTTTATGAGTTTATGAGTTCACAAAACATTTCCTGTGCACCTTTTGTTTAGCATAGGCATTAAAACTAAATTATTATGACTGCACCGTAATGAGATATACACCCGTTTAAATGTTTTATCTACACTCATGCTATAAAGTTTCTGAAATAGTTCGCTTATTGGCAACATTATAACAGCCAGTGTCATAGTAACCATTACATCATCCAAATGAGTGTTACAATGTTGTACTAAATTTCATTACGCAACTCGTTTCAACGTTCAAACGGGGGACAGCAGCACCCGCTGCACGCATGTGTGTGTGATGTGCTGCTGCAGGCGACATTCATACGTGCAGTCGTACTGAATTTCGTGGGAATTTCTTTATTCTTGATCTTGAATTACAAACACCCAATGGTTTCAGGAACTTTTATAGAGGATTCATATCATGGGTGTAGATAAAGTCTTGTATGCAACTGTTATAATTAGGTATTAAAACACTCATGTGATACTATTAACCCACAGTCGTGTTTTAATACCCTTATTATACAACAGTTGCATAAATAACTATTATTGATGGTTGTCCGTCATCTTGTTTCTTTGGCTTTGCTTGATCTTCGGGATCGCTGGGTCTTAAATTGAGGTTTGATGCTTTTCCTTATCATTTGCCACTTCTGGACATAGGCCTCCCCCAAGCATCGCCACTTCGACCGGTTCTGTGCTTCTCGCATCCAGCGGATTCCTGCGGTCTTCACAAGATCATTGGTCCACCTTGTGGCGCGTCTTCCAACGCTACGTTTTCCGGTATGCGGTCGCCACTCCAGAATCTTTTGGCCCCATCGGCCATCTGTTGTGCGAGCAATGTGTCCTGCCCACTGCCATATCTTCATTTCTGGTTCGATCACGTAGGGAATCTCCAAGCATAGCCCTCTCCATTGCCCTTTGAGTGACTTTCAGCCTTCTAATAATGCCCATTGTGAGCGATGCTTTTCATTAGCTAAGTTTCTATTGATAATAAGTAATTTATTGGTAATTATATTTTCAGAGACATAGTCGACTTTTCGCTTGTGATAAGGTTTCGTCTACAACAGCTATGGCAAGAACGTTTAATCGAATTATTTTAGTTTTTCAGCTGGCTTTTAATCAAATCAGACAGATGCTGTAGCAAAATCTTTTGATTCTACTATGGCAGCCATTTGATTAGTACCAAGTAAGCTAAAAATAATTGTATGTAGATATGGTTTTGACAATTCAAGCAAATCTATTAAGCAATTATTTAATTATTTGTATCGGTAAAGGAAAACATCGTGAGAAACCTGGACGTAGACTAGGACTAGAACTCGAAGTACCTAAATCCTTTATCAAAGCTCGACTTGTCCTAGTTTACCTGCACCTTAATTCCGTAACACACCGTCGATCACAATCTGAATGATTTTGAAGGGTATTATTGTTAATCCATTGCCTCATATTTTCAAAAAAATTGTCTGTTGAACAACGTGAATAACCCAATGAATGTTGTTGAACTGTCAAAATTATCTCGCTGCGCTGTTTACCGTGTAGAAACCATATCGATCGCTGCTAGTTTTACTTAGAAATCGTCCGTACCTGGAACAAAGGAATGAATACATTAATATTTGGTGATATTCAATGTTATGGTATAGCGAAACGTTCCGAGAAGTTCCATTGTTTGTTAGTGGCACCTATGAATAACATTAGGTATAGGGGTAAGTAGTTATTGAGATATACAAAGGGAAGAGATAGGAGGCTGTCGTCACAGCTACTTTTTCAAAATTAGATAGGTAGTTCTTTTGTTTTTCGAGACAATGGTGCCGATTCTCTTGTACACTAAACTATCACTAAAATTTCTTACTTTTGACAATGAGAATCTCAAAGCTATTCTGCAAAATAAATTCTTTAAATTTAAAAAAAAAATTGTCACATCTAAATCGAATTTGACAATTGCGACTCGACTCGTGATATCTAACCACGTGAATCTTTTTAGAGCCAGAGGTGTTTTAAGGAATTTTTCACTTTTTGTATGGAAAGTAAGAAAAATTATTACCTACATGTAGAGTGTTGGGGGTTTAAAGGTTTTATAAAGGGGATCAAAATTTTCATTGTTTTTGCGATTGGATACACCGTCTTCGAGATAAAAGCAAAAGAAAAAAAAGATTCAGTACTGTTTTTGCGTCTGAAGTCGAGGTATTGGTGTGAATTTAAAGTTCATGACAACTAATTTTAAAGCTCTTTCAAACAGGCGCGACACAAAGGCACCGCTTGTCGCGCGACAAGCGGTGTCTTTGTGTTGCGTCGCATGTCGCGCTGGTCTGCACGAGCTTTTATCCACACGTTTTTAGTCGCGATTAAAAATAGTCAGATTTAGTTAGAAAATCTAAATTTTACGTCAAATTCAGAATAGCAAAATTGCCATTTTGACCAAACTAATATCTCAGTGCCATCTTAGTGCTGTCAAACTAAAATATAGTTAAGTTGTGTCGCTTTAGTCTATTTCAGAATGGGAAATCGTCGTTTGACAGGATTAAACTAAATTTTGGTGATTTAGTCTAGTTTAGAGGCATTTGTGACGAGAGAATCGGCACCAATTGCTATCTTAGGTACCTTTTTGGCCTTGCACAGGTCGTTTATTATTTTTATCTTTTCCTTTCGGTAATTCGAAAATTTTTATTAGTTTTAGATGCTCCTTTTTAGTTGTTATTACTATTTGTATTTCCTGTGCGTGTCCCAAATAAAATATTTTTATCTCTTTCTTTCTTTCTATCTATCTTATGGTACGCTTTTATAATTTCTAAGGCCCTTTGTACACACACGTTGTTCTTGCCGTGAAAAACTACGGTTTATTCGCCGTGTACGGTCGTCAGTGTTATTTGGATCACGATGGAAGCTTGTTGACAGACACGTTTTTTTTTTTTTTGGTTAGTGCATCTCGTAGTTGACCTCTGAGATAATGACGACTTAACCGGGCTTTCCTATAGGTGCCTTAAGCTACTACACTCAAAATCTCCAGTCAGGGGTTATTCAACTATGCTAATTAAAACTAGGTGAACGCTCGCTAAGGGCACCCCCTGTGGGGTACGAACTTCGGCTTAGGGCGTCAACCGGAGGGAGGATGGGGCGGGATGGGACGGGCTGGATCAAAGTTTTGATTATGAATATTAGTCGGGGAATTTAAAGCTACGTGCTCAGCTGCAACAACTGCTGGCACCTCCTTATCGAGCAAGGGTCGGGGGGGAGTATCATTTACTCGGGGACGCGGTCGCGATCCCAAAGGACCTCGGCGGCGAGGTCGAAATGACGGGAGGTAGGACGCCCTCAGGCTAGGTGGAGCGACGATCTTCGCAGAGTAGCTGGAAGCAGCTAGATGAAACTTGTCGAGAATCGAGCTGAATGGCGTGCAATAAGAGAGGCCTATGTCCAGCAGTGGACTGCTTTAAGCTGATGATGATGGTTGCTAAAAGCTTGGTCAGTAATCCAATCTCCGATCAGCATCCGCTGTCAAATGCTAACATGAAACCCTTGTCATCAAATGTCGGACATAAAAAAATCCACCCTTATCAGAATCAAAAAGTCAGTTATTCAAATTAGGCTGAGAATCAGCACTTTTTGAACGTCAAAATTTCTAAGACCGTCTCCAAAACGCTCGCCCTTCACCACTTCCTAGTTCTTTAGCTGGGAAGAAAAAGTGCCGCAACAAACTCTCCAGCAGCACAGCTGTCTGTACAGTTAGAACTTGATTTAATAAAATAATAAGTATCTAAAAAATTTGACAAGCGTTTAGACCACAGACAATTGAATATACCTTTTAGAAACCGTCAGACAAAAATAAATAACAAAATACCAGTACTGCACGTCCAAAATTCAGCCATTTTGTTTTCAACATCGAACACACACGGAGAACAAAAAACTGTTTAAAAAGCTTTTGTTTTAAGTTTACCATAAATAGTTTATCGGCTTCGTATGACCGGTATAAATCATTTTGTTGACAGGCACGGACAAGGAACGGGGCTGCGGGGGCAACGGGTGCATGGTGCATGTGACCTCCGAGGTGCATGTGTGCGAAAGGTGCAATCTCATAACTTTATGAGCTATGGTTATGGATGACTCAATATAATGAATTTGTTTTTGGTATTTCAGGGTATTTTGGTGATATTTAGATACCGTAGTAACTATTTAAGGCCTGTGGTGATTTGGAAAACTTAAATAAATATATATATAGTTTTGCTTATCTCTACTTTAAGACATGATTCAAAAGATTACAATCAATTTCCACACCCATTTGTGTTTAGTTGATTTATTACAATGGTTATATGTTATCATTTAAATTATCTTATAATCCGGTTTAAATCAGTCAAACCATCGATAATCCCATAAACGCCCGATTACCACCAATAACATCGTCCTAATACGCCCCTGCGTCTCGGGTCATCACCCGATAACCATATGACATGCACTCCATGACACTGCATGTATTATCAACCAGTGATAAAGCTGAATTGATTATAATTTTGATCGCGTCGTATTTTTTTTTATGTTAGTTTATTTTTGAGTGAATCGGTTCTTTGTGTACTTTATCAGTTTGTTTAAATATTGCTGCATTGAAATTCTTGAACTTTTAAGTTCACAAAATAGTAGAAGAGTATATATGTAGTTCAGAGATTGTGAGAGAATCGTTTTTGTCTATAGCTTCTTATGCTTTAATAACATCAAAGGGATACTAACCAATTTTCTGTCATTCGTGGTGATAATTTTTATTGATATTTTGTAAATTAACATCATTAATACAGAGGCAAATCAATCTGCATAGCCTTTTCCCAACTATATTGGGGTCAAAAAATCAAAATCAAAATCAAAAGTCATTTATTCAAATTAGGCTGAGAACCAGCACTTTTCGAACGTCAAAATTACATAAGACAGTCCCCCAAAAACGCCCACCCTTCACCACTTCCTAGTGCCTTTAGCTGGGAAGAAGAAGTGGCGCAACAAACTCCCCAGCAGCACAGCTGTCTGTTCAAGTTAGAAAAAAAATAAAAATGACTCTATACAATAGTATGCAAAATTATTATGCAACACAAAACATTATTTTAATTAAGTATTAATTATTGGCCATATGTTAGCTAGCACACGCCGATATACCAACCAAAAAACATCGAGAACTATACTCAAGCAGAATTAAAAAAATAAAAACTAAACGTAAAAAGAACTAAATATCTAAATAAAAGCCTCCAGGCATAAAGGGCGTGCCCGCTTACATAAAGCTGTAAATTGGAAGTTATAAATGATAAACTAGGACCATCGAGGTAAAATAAATGTACAGTTAATTACTAGTAACAATAACAAAACCATGATCAGCAAGACGACCAGTAACCACAAGCAGCACCCGTTCACGAGCATAACGCAAAGATCAGCCATTACCCCCCTCGCCATATTTGAGGGAAGGAGGCAACCCGACTCCCGACGCTACCGCAAGCATTGACATCTAAGGGAGCATGACGAACTTGCTGCCGGTTGCTCAGGTAAAAAATAATATAATCAATTGTCGAGGTCACTAGCCAACCACAAATTGCAATACAAACTCATAACAAACACATTGTAATGAGTAGATTATGTCATCAATAAAATAAAAATAAATAGACTCGTAAAAAAATAATTAAAAAATTGACTCATAAAGTCAAATAAAATAAAAAAATTATATAAACTTATATAAACTGTCGGTAGGTAAGTTAAATCTGGAGAAAGAACATAAACATTGTCTTGAGTTAATCACAGCGACCAACTATTCTTATCATTTAAGTAGTCGTTGATACAATAGTATGCCTTTGAACAAAGGTTGGATTTTACTTTATTTTTAAACGCATTAAAAGGCAAATCTAGCATAGAAGAGGGTAGCTTGTTATAAAAGGTTATACCAAGCCCAACAAATGAGTTATGAACCTTATGAAGCCGGTGAAAGGGAGCTCGTAGTTTGTCCTTATTTCTAGTGTTAACATTGTGAATATCACTGTTTTTAGTGTATAAGTGTATATTTTGCCTAATATATAAGATGTTGGCGAAAATGAATTGTGATGCCACCGTGAGAATACCAACATCTTTAAAAAAATCTCTTAGAGAAACTCTGGCACGTAGCTGGTAAATTGCTCGAACAGCTCGTTTTTGAAGAACAAATATATTTTGAATGTCAGCGGCTTTGCCCCACAGCAGAATACCATAGGACATAACGCTATGGAAATAACTAAAATAGACTAACCGAGCTGTATCAATGTCAGTGTATTGTCTTACTTTCCTGACAGCGTAGGCGGCCGAACTGAGCCTTCCCGCTAGGCTTGATATATGTGGGCCCCACTGAAGTTTGGCATCTACTGTTATGCCCAGAAAAACTGCCGAGTTCACAGTTTCAAGCACCTCTTTATCTAAGACGATGTTGGGTCCTAGATTTCTAACATTTGGTAGAGCGAACTTTACACATTTCGTTTTCTTGGCATTGAGAACTAGGTTATTTGTCGTAAACCAATCCGTAACCATTGAGAGTGCACTGTTTACGTCGTCAAAATCTTGTCTATTCCTGTCTACTTTAAAAATAAGAGAGGTATCATCTGCAAACAGTACAACGTTACAGATATCCTTTAAATAAAAAGGTAAGTCATTTATATACACTAAGAATAAGAATGGACCCAGTATTGAGCCTTGAGGTACACCTAACTGAACTGGTAGCCCGGAAGATTTCACACCATTAACATCTACACATTGGACCCTATTATGCAAATAAGAATTTATTACTTTAAGAGCTTCGTTTTGGACACCGTAATGACGTAGTTTACGCAAAAGTGTGTCATGGTGCACGCAATCAAAGGCTTTGGAGAGATCACAGAAAACTCCAATAGCATTTTGCGAGTTCTCCCATGCGTTAAATATGTGTTTCATCAGAGCAACACCTGCATCTGTAGTCGAACGACCTTTTGTGAAACCATATTGTTCATCATGAAGAAGTCTGTTTAAATTAAAATGTCTTAGCAACTGCTTGAGTATTAACTTTTCAAATATTTTACTGAATGCAGGTAAGATAGAAATAGGCCTGAAATTGCCAACGTCATTTTTGTTACCCGATTTAAATAATGGAATGACTTTACTACTCTTCATGAGGTCAGGAAAAGTTCCTAAATCAACACATTTATTAAAAGTTACAGCTAAATATGGAGCTACTATGTCTATTATATTACTTAATAGTTTAATGGAGATACCCCAGTAATCACCAGTGTTTTTAGACTTAAGTGTGTTAAAAACATTAACTACATCACGAGGTGTTACATGCTCGAAGCTAAATAAGCTACTACATTTAGGCACACTGCTATGCAAAAGGTTTTCAGCTTTAGACGGGGACGAATTTAAGGAGCGAGTCGTAGTTATAGGTATGTTGGCAAAAAATTCATTAAATGCCTCAGCTACGTCGGCTGCTATATTAACTAATTTATTGTCGACCATAATCTCGAGTTGTTTTTCTTGTTTAACCGACTTACCGGTTTCATTGTTAATAATTTTCCAAGTGGTTTTTACTTTATTATTTGAATTTTTAATTGTATCGCCTAAAAATTTTGATTTTGCAAAAACACAAATATTTTTAAATAATTTTGAATAATTTTTGACATACTCTAAGAAAGGAGTATCAAACCTATATCGGCCTAACCTAGGCCGGCTTCCAGTCTAACCGGATGCAGCTGAATACCAGTATTTTACATGGAGCGACTGCCTATCTGACCTCAACAACCCAGGAACTGGGTAATACGATACCCTTGGTAAGACTGGTTGTCAGACTTTCGGGCTTCTGACGACCCGTAACGACTGTCAAAGATCCACGAATGACAGCCGGGACCAACGGCTTAACGTGCTTTCCGAGGCACGGAGGAGTCTCGGTATGTAGAAATGGTCACCCATCCACGGACCAACCCCGGCAAGCGTAGCTTAACCTGACAGATCGACCCGAGCGGCTGTTAGTATTTAGCCACGAGCTCCTCCTTAATACAGAGGCAAATGATAAACATAAATAGAAAATACTTTGTTTTCACACACACATTAAAATGTACAAAATAAAAACATGAAAACTTAAAACTTAAATAAAATAAAAGCAGGTAACAACACATTCACAAATTCCTCTCACAGTACTCCTGACATATCAATAAAAACTTCGTCCATCCATCCGGCAACAGGTCGGTTGTAGGATTAGAATCCAAGAGATCATTAAGGGGACGATAGCTGACTTTTAATGATTTTATACTGAAGATGACGTCTAAACGAGTAGTATTAGTGATTTGAAAAAAATATCTGTTAAATTAGAGCATTTTCTAAATATTTTAATATAGGCATATTTTTGATTATGTTTATATTACATAGTGAAATTAATTTGTAAAGTTATGTCTAACGCGGATAAAAAACTGAGAATGACGCAAAACCTATCAAAACCTATCTATTATTTTTCTGAAAACTTCACCATTTTAAAGATAATTAAATTACTGATCTTTTAATATACATGTTTTATTAAAATGCTTTTTGTTTTACGTGTAATAAATTAATAATGCGTCTAATTTGGGACAGCGCTCCTTGATGGGCGAGCCTATTACTGGCTGGACGTACGAAGCGTTGCGTGAGCTCAGTACAGAACACGCAAGCTAACCATTCAAGGTCACTGTCATATATCTGCGTCTTAAGCGCGGCCAGAGTGCGAGGAATTGGCGACATAGCACGTGCAACAGTACGACATGGAGGCACGGCAAACAGCCTGTGCCTTCTGCCCCGGCAGTAATTGTCTGGGACAAAGAAGCGCGCCAGCACATCAAGCAGATCAGGAGCTAGTGTAGTAATTAGGGACATAAACGATGACGATGATGATGATGACGAACGATGACGACGAAGTAATACTAGTAATAATTAGGGACATAGGTAACACACAGGATGAGACAACATGAGTAACTTAAAGAATTACCTACGGCTAGGTTACAAAGTAGTATTTGTCAGTGACCCGAAACTCAAACTCAAAGCATTTATTTCAAATAAACCAATCACAGGTACTTTTGAATTGTCAAGAGGTCGGTCAGTCAGAAAGATGAAGCTAGTTGCCCATTCCAAAGCGTAGTAGGTACCTATGGAGAAGAACGGGCAAAAACTCCACGGACACTCTTTTAAATCAAAATATTGGTTACATTATTCATGTTGAAATTACACATGTGAGAACGATTTAGAAAGACGTGCACGTTAAAAGCGTCCGTAATAAAAATATAAAAACAAAAACAATTCAAAAATTAAAATAAACCGTGGCCCGTTCACGAACATGATGCATGGATCAGCACCATTTAGCTCAAACTACTTAGACAGTTACCCCCGACTCCAGTGACCCCTCCGTGCCTCGGGAAGCACGTTAAGCCGTTGGTCCCGGCTGTCGTAGATCTTTGGCAGTCGTTACGGGTAGTTAGAAGCCCAAAAAGTCTGACAACCAGTCTTACCAAGGGTTGTCGTGTTACCTAGTAACTAGGTTGTGGGGGTCAGATAGGCAATCGCTCCATGTAAAATACTGGTATTCAGCTGCATCCGGTTAGGCTGGAAGCCGATTCCAACTTAGTTGGGAAAAGGCTAGGCAGATGATGATGACTTAGACCTCTGTATTTTGGAGCTCGGAATTCGATTTTCAGAATCATAAGAAATGTTGATAGAATATGCTAAACTAAAAATACGAAACAATACAAATAATTTTCTCTCACTAATATCATGGTCACAATATTAACAAAAGTGAAACCGGTCAGCAAAAATTAAAAACCAAAATAATAAAAACGAATAACAAAACTAAAGATAAGATACAAAACGATACACCTTCACTTCCCAACGAATATCATATCCTTACAAAAAAAACAATAGCAATTATACTCACATCAAAGAAAAAGAAAAACATAAAATTCCATTGGGAAGCTCATTAGTTGAAGAAATAATTGAGATTTTTATCTTGCAGTGATCGTTATGACTCCTGCCACACCGAATACCGATGGTTATCGAATTCAATGTTTCTATTCGATTTATTTTTTTTTGTAATAAAAATGGCTTCTTTGTAAATATCGGCTGTTGTAAGTAATTATTATGTGAAAAGAAGACTGGATTGTTTCAAGAGTTGATTTCGAAACTAAACCAGTTCAGTTGGTCATAGCATTTTTTTTTTTTTAAATCTCTGCTCTTCGTTTATATTCTGAATGATACTTAATGGTAGAGTTGAAATCTTTTTAATATTTGAAAAGATCGCGATTGGGAGATTTTTAAAGAAAGAAAAAAACCGGCCAAGTGCGAGTCGGACTCGCGAATGAAGGGTTCCGTTCCATTATCTATAAAAACGGCAAAAAAATCATGTCTTTTGTATGGGAGCCCACTTAAATATTTATTTTATTCCATTTTTTTGTATTTGTTGTTATAGCGGCAACAGAAATACATCATCTGTGAAAATTTCAACTGTCTAACTATCACGGTTCATGAGATACAGCCTGGTGACAGGCGGACAGACAGACAGACGGACGGACAGCGGAGTCTTAGTAATAGGGTCCCGTTTTACCCTTTAGGTACGGAACTTTAAAAAGAAAAATATGTTTATTTATCACGGAAACACGTGTACACAAAATTATTTTATAAAAAAGACAAATATATGTATAATCACACAACAGAAATAGTTTGCAACTGCACGACCTGATTGTGACAAGAAAGCTTCCACTCAGCATGATGCTGTCAATGCAGTGTTATGGGGACCCACAGCACAGCGCTGATGTTCAGTGGACGGTTTTTTAGTGAAGAGTCATCCAAATAAATAAATCAATCCATCACTAAACAAACAAATTAATTTCCTCGTTCCTTAATCCACAATAATTTATCAACACCTCGGTCACAATTAATTTATCAACAAAAGATTTACGGGATTAGGAGTCAAGATAAAATCATTCACAAATCTTTACATAATATCCGTGGCCAACCACTATCGAAAATAACTCATCCAATTTACATAAGTACAAGGACTGTCCGATAAGTTACACCAGAAAATATGACTAGTCAAAACATACCTTCTCTTTTTCGAAGACATTTAATACCAGGTACCCCGCTGTGAGAGGTCCTTATGACCTCGAGTCGTATTGACCCCCAGTCTCAAGTCCCATCGTTTCTGCTACGTCAACTTTTGTTTGTTTTACACTTAAAAAATATACTTTTTTTGAAAAATAAATATTGTTTCTTGTATCCTGTAACTGGTTTGCCAATTTAGGCGTGTGCCCTTTACGTGAACGGATTAAGAGGATGAGTTTTGGTATGCAAATATGAAAAAAACGTTTAAAGAATTTATGGTAAGATTAATAGTAACAGACTTAAAATAATGTACTCATGTATATAAAAAATGAGGGGAAGAATCAATGGGCATCAAAAAATTGTCCGCATCGCTGTCAGCTGGAAAAGTGTCCAAAAGGCTGGCAGCATTACCACGTTGTATGGCGATGCAGAGTCTTTGCCAAAAAAAAAATAGGCCAGCCTTCTGGTCACTTGAAGACTCGACCAACCGCTTGGCGATGTCTTGAAAAGCCAAGCGGGCACTCGCAATAGATAAAAAGTTGTGTTTATAGTCTGTGTGAGGAGTTACTCTGGGTCTGTAGCCTGAGCTAAAGTATCTACCTCTAAAGGTACCTATATAAAGAAAGAAAGAAAGAAAGAAAGAAAATTCAATTATTATATTTTTAAATCTGACTCGGTCTAGGCAATCCTGATTTAGCTTCTAGTTTAACCAGATCTGTCGTAAAGAAATTCCAACACATAGTTGGAGCAGATAAATGATTTTATTTCGATAAGTAGGTTTGTATACAAATACTTTTTACATGTCAATTGAATTTTAAAAACTAGATGACGTCGCCGTTTCCTATCAAACTACTTTGAGAAGAAAGGCTGAAACAAACTCTAAACAAAGGTCAAATTAGTCGAAATTGTCATCATCATTATTTTGAACTAAAAATATCCACTGCTGGACTGCCTCAAGAATCATAAGAACGCAACACACATCTCAAATATTTAGTATTCCTCTCTTCACCTCACGAACTGCAACATCACGAAAATCAGTTAATCAGTTTCTGATATTTGCACAACACAAATAGATACACTTCCTATTATTCCAGGCGTACGATCGGGCCCTATTCCAACTAGATTACTGGCATTTATCTAGACTCAGTAACCGACGCAATAAATATCTGAAATTGTCTACACCGCACGCCTTTATAATCTATGGAATTTTGAAGATAGGGCTGCTGACTTCTAACAAAGTAGACGTTATTATCTCTCTATTTACTTGAAGGAAAGTGCTGAGATAATATTATAATGTTATTGTATTTTCTTTCTTTCTTTCTTTATTTTCTTTCTTTATTCGAAGCATAAAAGAACTAAAGTTAAAATTAATTTAATTTACCTAGTGTTAGGTATATTCTTTTTGGTAACAAAATTATTCCACGACAATTTTTTTTAGAAAAAATAGCAATTACAATATCAACAATTATTATGTAATTTAAGTTTTGAAAGCGTTTTCTTTGTACTGCGTTGATCGGAATCCATCTTATCAATAAGTTGAGGAATTGTTGTGTTTTGAGAACCCTAGAACGAAGTATATAAATTCATAGGATCTTAGCAAAATGATTGAAGCGGTTCTATTAAAGTAATTCAATACTACACTCTACATAGATATAAGTACTAAATTGCTTTACTTCACGACTTCATTTTCCGAACAAGTTGATTGAGTCGTAGAGACTGCATCCTATCAATACCTGCCATATTTTGAATTTAAAAAGTTCATGTCGTTTGTCGCACTAGGTAAGTAACAGTCGAAATCTTGTAGTAGGTAGTATAAACAATATTAGGTAGTATTAAAAGTCAATTATTGTTATTGTTGAGAATCTGAAAACTTACTAAATAAAGCATTCAGTAGGAAAGAACCTAATAAACTTTGTTTCACTTCCATTGATCTTGCCACCCATGTAGATCTCAATTAATTTATCGGCAAACTTAGCCCCGTTTTACATTTATGTTTTGGTGGGGCTTAAATCTAACCTTTTATTAACCTAACCTATTAGTAATTCAAATAACCTTCGAACTTCGATCTTGACAGCCGACTACTGTCAATTCAACAGTATTGCCATTAATAAAAACAATTTATTGTTGCCAGCAACGATAGCAAAACTCACGAAACCTCGAACAGGTACAGTTTCGTGACATTAACTTCCATATACCTATCCTGTATCCTATAGGTAAACTTTTCTAGCTTCGAAGTTAATTTAGGTCACAAATAAGTACGCAAGGTGCGCCGGCGCACGGCTGCCAGTCTTCATACTACGATTCGATACAGATTGCACTAAATCACAACTGGCGAGGAGTTGCGAATAGCTTAGGTCCTAGGATATGCCTAGTGGGAAACCCTATGCCTATGCATATTTACTTTGGTTCTTTGGTTCTATCAGCGCTGCGACACTTATTTTTAAATGTCGCAATAATGTGTTTTTAATGTCGCTGAGATAGGAGTCTTTTAGTCTTGGGACGTTTTTAAATTTTACTTTGTTTTTTTTATTTTTTAATGTTTCTATGAGTGTGTTTAGTTTAATTTGTGATGCGAGTCCCAATAAATACTGTGTCTTTCTTTGTTTTCTCCAGATTTGGTTTGTAAAACACTTGTTAGTTTTATATTGAAAAAGTAAGTAAGTTAAAATCCAACACAATTACCGCCTTATTGCTATTATATTACGAAACAACTTACATATAAAAATCAGACACGCTTTGTTGGTTAACTTCATGTTAGGTGTTGCTAGACTCAAGTCTGATAAGTATTTTAATATATTTTTTCTGATAATTTTCTTAGGTATATTACGGGTAATGATTCAGAATTCATGGTTCACACTGCTATCCGCTGTGGCACGAGAGGAAAATGGTGTTTGAAGAATAATCACCTATCCATATATAGAACGCGGCAAGCGGAAGCTCCTGCTATTACGCTTAGCTCCTAGTCCCTTGTTTATACTGTTAGTTACAAAACAATATTTATTTATAATTGTTAAAGAGTTAGATTAAGTTTCTTTAATCACTTCTCCTTCACTAATTTTCATCTTACCACTTCCAAGCCCCGATATATTGCAGCTATACGCAAATTAACGCGATTAGTCGCAGTCGCAACATGCGCCGGAGTGGAACAGGATTAGTTGAACGTATCCCGTCACCTATGATCACCGTAACCCGTGTTGGGAGTTAGCTTTCATAATAAACCTGATGTGATAAATAGGGATTGAGGTTAACGTATGAAAGTGGAAAAGTAATATTAAAGTCTAGGTGAAAATTTAATATAGAAGAGTGCAATTTTGAATGTCAACACCGTATGTATATACACGAGTGTTGAAAACAAAAAAATCTGTCTACATTCAATTTTCGGCTTTATTTGTGTTAAGAGTTTTAGGCCGATTATAACATCATAATTTTCAGTAGAAATTCTCCTGTGAGACCTTCAAAAGAAACTAAGGAAGGACGTGTAAGTGCAGTAAGGACCTTCCCAACTTATTTTTACAACTCAGTGGGGAAAACTTCTTTACTTGTCCCCTGAGTTTACAGGAAAGCATCTTTCTTGTGTAAAATATTGTAATGCATGTCAACCTGTAGATTTTGCTAAAGCTTTAGATCAAATAACAAAAAAAAAAACGAACGATATATCGAAGTGTTACAAAATTAAATCTTATCAAGAATACTGTAGGTGAAACACAACATAATCATGTTATCCAAGTAAACCCCATTTCCCAAGAACTCCCAAGAAATTGGCAGTAAAAAAGGAAAATCTAATACAACTCGTGACGGCCTAATAACGGCGGAGTGATTCAAGTTAGCACAAACTAACGCTAATTACACGCCTTTGTGAAGAAACTTTCTCTTTTACTACTAAATTCTAATTTATTCTGTGCGCTTCGTGATCGTGAAGTATGCTCGTTGAATGAAAAATGAGATAGTAATGAAGATATCTGCATTAGAAGCTCCTTTGTTTTTATATAACCCGTTAGGTTGGTACCCAAAAATAATCTTTATTAAGACAGCTTTAGATATACAGCCATGGACGGACTAAAAGCCATAGTTGTTAGGAGACGGGAGGTGAAGACGGAGTAAGGAACGAAGAATGTCTGCTTTAGAAGTAGAAGAGGGTAGTACTGAAGTATGTGGAAGAGGTGACTAGAAGAAAAGACAAGTATTATAGGTGGAGCTAATAGCATCGAAGCTACAAATCAGAGTGTTAAATCTTTTACGAATTGCACAGAAAAGGCAACTATGCTTTCAACGGGAGATCTCAAAGTCCTCTTTGTGTTCTAGGGACAGGCCGGCCGTGACATTCACACGAAAAGAAGAAGAAGAAAAGAATTATAAGGTCAGATTACACAGCAGTAAATTATGAAACCAACGACGACAGGAAATAATTTACATATTAGACCAATTTTTTGTTAAAGAAACTGGTCTATGAAACATACTTTATACAAACTTCTATATACACGATGACGACAATAATTCGAATAGACATACTGACTGCGTAACTCAAGATATTTATTGTAATGGGTGCTCTAAGTGCTCTGTGAGTCACAGAGGGATGTCCCTCCGTCGACGCACACAATGGAAACCATAAAAACTCGTCAACCACAGCTACCCACTACCCGCATGGCTTCTGTGGTTTACTTTACAGTGAGTTACTGACACATACTTATGTAATAGTGTATCTACGTTGCATTAGTGTCTAGAAATCGGAAACATTATGATGAAAAGTATTCTCGCAAAAAAATCGTTTTCTTTTATCTCATTCTAAAAGTGAAGAAATAATATAATTTGATCAACGATGATAGTCATTTGAGGATATGATTTAAAAATTGACCACAGATCAGACCATATACCTATATTTAGGATATTGGTTACTTACACTCTTCCCTAAGCAATCAATTACAGCGATATTTGATTGCGTGGTTGTTTGATGTCTGTACGTTTACACCGAAAGATTGTACATTTTCGAACAACAAATTTTAAAGAAGTCGAGAGGAGCTCGTAGCTAAGTAATAAAAGCCGCACGGGTCGATCCATCAGGTTAAGCTACACTTGCCGGGGTTGGTCCGTGGATAGATGACCATCTTTACACATCGAAACTCCTCAGTGCATCGGAAAGCACGTTAAGCCGTTGGTCACGGCTGTCATTCGTGGATCTTTGACAGTCTTTACGAGTCGTCAGAAGCCCGGAAATCTGACAACCAGTCTTACTAAGGGGTATCGTATTAGCTAGTTAGGTACTGGGTTGTGGAGGTCAAAATTCAAAAGTCATTTATTTAAACTGGGCTGAGAATTAGCACTTCGAACGTCAAAATTACATAAGACAGTCCCCCAAAAACGCCCACACTTCACCAGGTCAAATAGGCAGTCACTCCTTGTAAAATACTGGTATTTAGCTGCATCCGGTTAGACTGGAAGCCGACCCCAAAATAGTTGGGATAAAGCTAGGCAGATTGTCATTTTAAAGAAGTCATTCCAATTAGAACGAAAAACTCCAGAACGAATAAAAGCAAGTAGAACATCCCAAATCAGCGGTATCTTCATCCATTGTTGTCTTACAAAGACACAAAACCATTAAGACAGACAGCTCAACCTCTGTCGTGATGCAAAATGATCTTGAAAATACACAAAGAGACAGATCAAGATCCACCAATCAGAACGGTTGTGTACAATCAAAATCAAGTGCGATGCAATTAGGACAGCGATCTATTCCGACAATAAATTGTTCGGCGCGCGCGCACGATTCTAAGATCGTGCCGGACGACGATCTATCTGAGAAAGAAGTGACTTGTACTTTGTTGGTAACCGAGACTTGGGATTTGCGTGGAATTTATTTTATAGATATGATACTTTTTATCATAATACTAACTGGGTTGTGGAGGTCAGATAGGCAATCGTTTCGTTTAAAAAAATTATGGTATTCAGCTGTGTCTGGTTAGACTACAAGCCTACCTACCTCAATATAAGAAAAGGATAGGAGGACGATAAAACTACAATGTCCGGGAAGCCTATTGAAATATTTGGTAGTTTTGAATATTTAATTTCAAATAAAATATTAAATATTTTAACCAAACAACATTTAAGACCTTAATTTGTTTTTTGAGTGGGAAATTATCAAATAACTTCTCCCGCTCTGGGCGGAGCGGGAGGGCGTGTCAGACTCTTACTGACTAAAACCCACCTATGTTCCTTCAGTTTCCATGTTGCCGGGGGCCACGGTAACCCTTTCGGACAAAACCGCAACCCCGGCAGGATTTAGGTCAACCTGATCTCTAAATTTGTCGAGATATTATACACGTCTGGTTCACCTGTAAATTATCTCGACGAATTTCAGCATCTTTAAAATTAAAACCACGCGTAAATTTTCACTTTTCCCTCAAAAAATACTTCTACTTCCAATCCCTATTTCAAATATCCTGAACGTTTTTCCACCACCAAACCGGAATCCTCGATCCATGATCTATCTCGCTTTCCCAGAGGCGCGCAGGCGCATTCCCACGGTCGTTAATCATCCGCTAACGATCTATGGATCTGATTTAGCACTATGGTGCACTTGTTTGTTCGTCTTCCAGTGATAAACTAATGAACACAGTATGATACGAATTCGTTGGGCACGATCTCGTGAGATTTTGTAACTGTTAATTATGTGTTAGTGTGAATGTGCGGTACTGTGTTCTGATGTTGTGAAGCGTATTTTGATGTTAGCTGTGTTCGTAGAGCCGCCCAAGTAGGTAATATAAATGAAATCTGAGATGAAATTATCTATGGCTTACTACAACATGTAAAAAAAAAACAGCCAAGTGCGAGTCGGACTCGCACATGAAGGGTTCTGTAGCAGCAAGTAACATTGAATGAAAGGTAAATTGCGGTTTACAATTTATGACGTATTAAAAAAATACTTAGTTAGTATTTTTAAAATACTTAGTTAGATTTCGTTCAAACCAATTTTCGGTGGAAGTTTACATGGTAATGTATATTTTATATATTTTTTAGTTTTATCATTCTCTTATTTTAGAAGTTACAGGGGACACACATTTACCACTTTGGAAGTGTCTCTCGCGCAAACTATTCAGTTTAGAAAAAAATGATATTAGAAACCTCAATATCATTTTTGAAGACCTATTCATAGATACCCCACACGTATGGTTTAATGTTTTTTTTTTCTGTTTTTGTGTGAAAATCTTAATGCGGTTTACAGAATGCATCTACTTACCAAGTTTCAACAGCATAGTTCTTATAGTTTTGGAAAAAAGTGGCTGTGACATACGGACGGACAGACAGACACGGACAGACAGACAGACATGATGAATCCATAAGGGTTCTGTTTTTTGCCATTTGGCTACGGAACCCTAAAAAACCCCTGTCCGATCCGTGAGGGTGTTGTTAGGTATCGTACTGCGAGTCTATTTCTGCGATAATTTTCAGGAAAAATAAATTGTGACCCCTGTTGAAAATTTTCAATTTTTTTACGGATTTGGGGTAACTTTGGTACTCAAAATGTGAATGCTGGGCCAATTCAGTGAGTGTAACGTAGTCAGAAGATATAAGAGTTACGCGATAGAAAGAGAGGCAACTTCTAGGTGAATATAACTAGGCAATTAGCGCTGTGCGACCTGAATTGTACTTTATTGTGTCGTAGCAAGAGTTGCTTTTTATTTAAATGATTTGCGGAATGTCCCATCTGAATTAATCTGTGCTACTGGTCTGACTATGTCACTTTTTCATAGTGAGACAGAAAATACTGCATTAAAAAATAGATATTGTTGACAGAAATCTCAATTAAATCCACAGTAGCCAATATTGCTAATTACCACAATACAAACCTGTTTTAAAGCGCAGATCACATCAGCGTTTTTTACCGCCTCTGTATTATCTAAGCCTGACCTACACCGTTTGTGTAGTCTGCCCTATATGGAATACGGCAGTGCTTACAAGATGGCTTGAAGGTGTGTGACTGGCGCCATATTAGTGCGTAAATATTTCAAAGTATAAATACTTTATTATATAAGGCATGTAAATAACTTACTTTATTATTATGTTTACTTTCAAACTATAAACGTATTGATTAATTACGTAAATAGTAATAATTATCTAGTGTTCCTAGTGTTCGAGGCTAAACGATAACAGTTGCAAGGGTCGATTGAAGGTAAAGCTATTCTTGCCGCGGTCGGTTCATGGATGGGTGACCATCCACGAACATATCGAGACCTCTCCGTGCTTCGGAAAGCATGTTAAGCCGTTGTTCCCGGCTGTCATTCGTAGATATTTGACAGTCGTTACGGGTCGTCAGAAGTAGGGATGTAAAACGGTACAATTACCCTGGTAAAATACGGTAAAAAATGTTATTTTACGTAATTTACGGTATTTTACGGTAAAATATGGTAATTTTCGGAAAAAAAACGTACCTATTAAACGTACTCATACAGTCATACCCACTAGAACACTACAAATGCGGAAGTGAGTATGTTTGTGTGTATCATGTGTATGTCACTACATCACTATTAACAGATAAATAATGAATTTGAATGAAATTTGCCAGAGATATAAGCAGTATTGGAACTTGATATGAATCACACCAAGTCATGGACTAAAATAATATCATCTATGTGCAGAGGCAGAGCAAAGGACAGCACAAATTTAAATTTAAATCTTCATAAGTCGCCGGTAATTTTACCGTAATTTATATAAATGACCGTAAAATATCCGTATTTTACCAGCGTTTTCCGTAAAATTACGTAATTTTGCAACCCTAGTCAGGAGCCCAAAAGTCTGGTAAGGTGGTATCGTGTTACCCAGTAACTGTGTTGTGGAGATCAGATAGGCAGTCACTCCATGTAACATACTGGTATTCAGCTGCATCCGGTTAGACTGGAAGCCGACCCCAGCATTGTTGAGAATAGGCTAAGCCAGTGGTCGGCAAACTCATTAGTCAATAGAGCTAAATATCAATACCATAATGACGTTGATCTTTTATGAGAGCCAATCCTTTCTGTGTGTCCAAACTCCCATGCTCTTTCACTCCACAACGCTTCCAAATGACCTTGTTAAGAAGTAGGATGCCTTCATCATCATCTTCATAATCGGCTGATGAAGGCATCTTACTTATTAAAACAAGTTAACCTTGGAAAAATTTCAAAGGTACCTACATAAATGATTAATATTTGAAGGCTTGTTAATTTTTTTTGAAAATACTTCGGAAATAAATCTTTGAAATATTATTTGTTTACAATAATAGTAATTAAATTAAATTTATTTTACAGTTTTTAACACCGCTAACTATTTACATGAGGTACTAAATTAAAAGACTAACTAACTATCTGTATAAATAAAAATAATAAAAACAAAACGACACTAAGTCAAAGTATTCGTCCGCATCGCTGTCATCCGGAAACGTGCCCAGAAGACTGGCAGCATTGCCACGTTGAATGGCAATGCTAATTCTTTGGCCAAAGAACGAGCCAGCCCTCCTGGTCTCGATGAGTCGACGAGAAATTTCCTTAAAAGGAGACATGCACTCGGGCTCCATGATCCGAACGTTTCGACCCCAAACGGCTCAAAACTGTAGTTACCGTATTTACAGTAGTAAGGTTACAGTATTTGCGCCGCTTGAGGGTCTCAGCAGCCGCAGCAGCGGCGCCAGCACAGCCCGCCGTACTAGGAACATCTTTGAAATATAGTTTGTATTTTGAATAAAACTTGGTATCTTGCTTAATGACCGAAACCCTGACCCCCGCGCGTATCTACGCTCGCCCTCATCGACATATGTACAGAGCCGCATTCTATTGGCCAAAGAGCCGCATGCGGCTCGCGAGCTGCGGTTTGCTAGACAGATTGATGTTTACTTTCAATGTCTTGTCACTATAGACGTAATTGATAATAATTATTTTCTGTAAGTACCTGATACCAATATTCCATTTGAAATAAGATTAGACATTTAAACAAACCTTTTTTACAGTCCGTTCAACCGATTTTGACTTCTATACCGTAGGCATAAGGATGGCATTAAAAGCAAAAAAGCGGCCAAGTGCGAGTCGTACTCGCCCATGAAGGGTTCCGTAGCAGCAAGTAACATTGAATGAAAGGTAAATTGCGGTTTACGATTTATGACGTATTAAAAAAAAACTACTTGCTAGATCTCGTTCAAACCAATTTTCGGTGGAAGTTTACATAATAATGTACATCATATATTTTTTTTAGTTTTATCATTCTCTTATTTTAGAAGTTACAGGGGGGGACACACATTTTACCACTTTGGAAGTGTCTCTCGTGCAAACTATTCAGTTTAGAAAAAAATGATATTAGAAACCTCAATATCATTTTTGAAGACCTATCCATAAATACCCCACACGTATGGGATGGATGAAACAAATTTTTTTGAGTTTCAGTTCTAAGTATGGGGAACTCCAAAATTATTTGTTTTTTTTCTATTTTTGTGTAAAAATCTTAATGCGGTTCACAGAATACATCTACTTACCAAGTTTCAACAGCATAGCTCTTATAGTTTCGGAAAAAAAGTGGCTGTGACATACGGACGGACAGACAGACAGACAGACAGACATGACGAATCTATAAGGGTTCCGTTTTTTGCCATTTGGCAACAGAACCCTGAAAAAGGTTGTTACAATACCAATGTTTACTGCAGCTGCCATTTCTCATGCCCCCAACGCAATAGAAGTCAAAATCGGTTGAACGAACTGTAAAAAAGGTTTAGTTAAATGTCTAATCTTATTTCAAACGGAGTATAGTATTACTTTTCATTACTACAATTTGCTCGAGTCATGGAATACGGTAGTTGTCTAGCTAAAAAACAAGAAATTCTATTTAATAAAATAAATATTAGACAAGTAGGTATTTTTTGCTTTATCATATTAATCAAAAATAACTTAGAAAACACGCATTAAAGTTGGGGAGTGGGGGCTCGCTACGTCACAACGCAGTATTAAATCTAGCAAGGCGTGACGTCATGCCACATTTTAACTCAATGTATCGCCGTATTCTTTTGATTACGTCAAAAAAGAAAAAATACGTGTCCAATATTTTTTATTAATATACAAGACGGACAAAAAAATTTTTTGGACACATGCCTATTGTCACATTATAAAACTGTTTTGAAAATTTTGTGGCATTCGGCTGGCCACGTTTGTCGAGGGACAGACGAGTCCTGGAGTGGACACCGCGTATCGGCAAGTGTGGTGTGGGACGCACCCCAGCTAGATGGACCGATGACCTTGAAAAGGTGGCTGGGACAGACTGGATGCGGAAGGTGGAGGACAGGGTGTTGTGGGAGAGGCCTATATCCAGCAGTGGACTGCCAAGACTGAGTTGGCAGTTTGAGTAATTTATGCGGCCTACCTAAATGTCCTTTCTTTGGTATTGTTCGTCGAGTTGAGCTCCTTTTGTTCTGAGTTGAGCTCCACGATTACTGGCAAATGCTTGCACTGACTTGACAGGTCCACTCAAATCTGTGTGATTCTTTCCTCAAAAGACCTTTTCAGACACTAATCTACATGAACCTCATATGGCCTGACCAAGATTATGTCAGGACTTTAAAAGAGACTGCGACCTCTGAGTTTGTTTCGGCCTTTCTTCTTAGAGTAGTCAAAGATAAAAAACGCCGAACTCATCTAGCTTATTTTTAATATATTTTTTTTATGACGTGTAAATGTGATTCCGATATCCTATTTATAGAATAAACAATTTTATTTCATTTCAATTTCATTTCGTTGATTGTTTCGATTGACTTACAAATTTTTATTTGAAAAGCATTAGTGTACTTTTCCTGCTACTCAACACAATAATTACTGATTTATCTTCCAAACAATAACAAAAGCAATATAGCTAATCGTTTAGTGGTCAATGTCAACTAAAGTTAACTGGCTGATAAGTAATTAATGAACATTGTCGTTAGAATCTACGCGACTAAACCAACATTTTGTTTACAAACAAAACAACCAGTGTAAACAACTGCCGATCATCTGTGTGTCCACTGTGTCCAGTCATTATAGGGCAGTGACCTCTAGTGTTGGCAGACTAACAAATCAGCAACCTGCCAACACTTGGCTTAATTATGATGTTTAGACAAAGGCTGTTAGGCCTTGAAGTCTAACTCAACGAAGTAGTTATAGCAGATTTCTAAGCACTATTATAATGTCTTTGTATATATGTAACGATGTAGCGGTTACACCGCCACATACGAACTACGCATCAAAGACATGACGTCACACAAATCCTGCATCGCGCAGTTAGAGTTTACCGAGCGATCGACATACATACAAGATTTCAACTTCAAACAGATGGGCAGTTGCCCGCCAGACACAACACCCGTCTGGTCGGAGGATCCTCCCTTTTCTATGGTGGATGAGTGAACTTTACACCCTGTTCCTCATACCCCTAAACCGACAAATCAAAGACGCCTTTATTATTTGGGTAAAAATAAAGTCAAAAAATCAATCTGCCTAGCCTTTTCCCAACTATATTGGGGTCGGCTTCCAGTCTAACCAGATGCAGCTGAATACCAGTATTTTACATAGAGCGACTGCCTATCTGACCTCCACAACCCAGTAACTGGGTAATACGATACCCCTTGGTAAGACTGGTTGTCAGACTTTCGGGCTTCTGACGACCCGTAACGACTGCCAAAGATCCACGAATGACAGCCGGGACCAACGGCTTAACGTGCTTTCCGAGGCACGGAGGAGTCTCGGTATGTAGAAATGGTCACCCATCCACGGACCAACCCCGGCAAGCGTAGCTTAACCTGACAGATCGACCCGAGCGGCTGTTAGTGCTTAGCCACAAGCTCCTAAATAAAAATAAAGTGATCAGTAAATTAAATATCTTGTACTTTAAAAAAACTGGCTAAGTAATAACAGCCGCACGGGTCGATTCATCCGTTTAAGCTACGCTTGCTGGGATTGGTCTGTGGATGGGTGACCATGTTTACATACCGAGACTTCTCCGTGCCTCGAAAAGCACGTTAAGCCGTTGGTCCCAGCTGTCATTCGTGGATCTTTGACAGTCGTTACGGGTCGTCAGAAGCCGGAGAGTCTGACAACCAGTCTTACCAAGGGGTATCGTATTACCCAGTTACTGGGTTGTGGAGGTCAGATAGGCAGTCGCTCCATGTAAAATACTAGTATTCAGCTCGACCCCAATATAGTTGGGAAAAGGCTAGGCAGCTTTTGTACTTTATAAAAATTAAGTGGTGAATTAATACCTACATATTTTTTCGCACTCTAAATAAAGTTCTGATTGTGTTTAATTTAATTATAAACTCATACATGGAGCCTTCAAGGAAGCGATCTCTTAATTAAGATACCTACATACAGATCCGGAAGGTAAGTGCGAACTCAAATTATTTCGACCTCCAAGACTTCAACCAGTGTCCAGTATATCCAGTGTGTCCAGTATATCCACTATTCAATATGGATGCAAATTTTATGAGATATAAGCGCCAGTAATAAGAGTAATAACAAATTAGCCTCAAGATTGGTGACTCATGGGTGCAGGCGCCATGATTTTGGAAAAAGGATGGATTTTCCTCCTACCGGCTGTTTAGGACAACTGTCTGTGCTAGCTCCTTTCTAAATAAATGGCTCACTTTGTTGTTATTGTTGTTTATTTAAATAAAACTAAACAAACAAGTATTTATATACCAAATAATTGGATTTATAAGAAAACTAGCGGACGTCACGCGGTTTCACCCGCGAAGTTCCCGTTCCCGTGGGAGTACAGGGATAAAATATAGCCTATGTTACTTGCTGATAATGTAGCTATCCATTGCTGAAAGAAATTCAAATCGGTCCAGTAGTTTTTAAGTTTATTCGTTACATACAAAAATACAAATCTTTCCTCTTTATAATATTATTAAATACACGCTGCGCCCCGCGGTTTCACCCGCATAAGTCTCGATCCCGTGGGAAAAAAAGTATCCTTTGTTCGTTTCCAGGGCATCATCTATATATTTGCCAAATTTCATCCAAATCCGTTCAGCCGTTTTAGCGTGAAAGCGTAACAAACAAACTTACTTTCGCATTTATAATATTAAGGATAGACAGGTATAGATAAGACACCAACCATCTACTGTTTGGTTGATGATTTTTTACCTATCTGTAATTATTTCTGATTGTTACGAAAATACGAAAAACTATGCTGGATTTTTATTATTTGTTTGTTTCCATTTGGTTTAAATTTCATCCTATTTACCACATCTTATACCTTTTTTTTTGGGTGGGAAATTATCAAATAACTTCTCCCGCTCTGGGCGAATCGGGAGGGCGTGTCAGACTCTTACTGACTAAAATCCACCCGTGTTCCTTCGGTTGCTTTGTTGCCGTGGGGCCACGATGTCCCTGTCGGCCTTATTCGCAACCCCGGCAGGCATCGGCCCTAACGGACCCCGTCAAACCACATCTTATGCCTGATAAATCAATCACAAATGTCAAAATTATGCCATTTAACAAAAAGAGACGAGTATATTTAGACCCCTCTAATCACAAGACTCTATCTACGCACTCCTTGCATGTAATCTCAGAATATCCTCTTTACGCTTGACGTGTGGTCACAACACGAACTCATGCGCAGGATATTAAAGTGTCCACCTTATAATTCCGGTTTCAATAGGGTTGTACCAAGATTTATTTGCATAGAAAAGTAAAAGGTGTACTATGCCAGGAGAATCTAGAAATACAGTATTTAGTTCCAGTTAGTAAGTAATCAGAAGTATAAATTACTTAAAGTCTTCAATTAATTTATTCTACCGACGTTTGTATATTTTATGACAGGTATTAGTCAGTCTGTCTATGTATAAATATGTTAATTAGTAAGTAGTGACAGTATAATATGACATGAAAATATATTATTTATTTGTATGTATGTGGAATATATATAGGGTGATTGGTTCGATACATTTTTACGAGTATTGCGAACATAAATGTAGGGAACAGCAGAAGTTTTTTTTTTTGAGATTTCAGGTTTTGTCCGATAGTAAAAGTTGTTCATTATGAGTTGTTCATAGTGATGTGTTTAAGTCATCATCATCTGCCTAGCCTTTTCCCAACTATGTTGGGGTCGGCTTCCAGTCTAACCGGATGCAGCTGAATACCAGTATTTTATATGGAGCGACTGCCTATCTGACCTCCACAACCTAGTGACTAGGTAACACGATACCCCTTGGTAAGATTGGTTGTCAGACTTTTTGGGCTTCTAACTACCCGTAACGACTGTCAAAGATCTACAAATGACAGCCGGGACCAACGGCTTAACGTGCTTTCCGAGGCGAGTGATGTGTTTAAGTATCGGTCACTAATTACCAGTCACCCTATACTTATGGTCCCATTAAAATAGATGGACAAATTTTAAAACAGCGTACAGTACGTCTAACCAAAGATACTCAAGCAAAAAAAAAAAAACACAAATTAAAGTAATTTTATTTTGAGCTAAAATAATAAACCAACGTTTTTAGTGTATTTTCGTAAGCTGATTTTTTTATGTAAGTATCTAATGCGTTTTTCTTATCAAAATCAAAATATTTTATTTCACATAAACCTACATGGGCACTTATGAAACGTCAGAGGTTAGGTGCACGGTCCCAATTGGTCGTTTCCTATGGAGAAGAGCCGGCAAGAAACTCCACGGTTACTCTTTTTAAAAATAATTGGCTTTTACAATACTTTCATATAACAGTGTTTCTAGGTATAGGAGGACAGTGTAGGTCTTTCAATAAGTACCAAGTACTTAACAAAATAGAAAATGGTCAACAGGTCTACAATCCACTAAGCCTACAGCGTTCTATATTTTTTTAACTATTGTCCTTATTTTGGTGGTCTGAATGATTTCTAAAAGTTTGTCCATCTATTTTAATGGGACCTTGTATATTGGTATTTCTTATAAATTGGCAACAGGCAGCGGAAGATAGGGAAAAGTGGGAGGGAAGGAAAAACAAAATAATGTGGCCGCTTTTCGTTAGATCGAGTTTTGTTGCTTCGTGTCCCAATATGAAAACTTATAAAAGGTATTAGAAAATTCTAGACACACTTATCGAGGATCCTTATTAGCCGTTATTCATAATTCCTTCTCACTCACGAGATAATATTTTTTAAAGGAGTGGCGCTAGTGTACCGTTGGGCGCCCCCTTAAGGCGTCAGGGTAACCCGCGAATTTCAAATTTTCTTACGTTTTTTGCAATTTGCAGATCAGTACCAGGTTATATGTTAATCTAAATATGATTCGCAGCCGTATCAAATATTTATTTATATCCTTTATTTCATTAAAATACTTATAAATTACATTTTTAAATATTAGAATATAAAAATATAGAAACATTTAAAAATATAAAAAATAGTGGCCCACCGGTATCGGGAACAGGGTCCAAGCTACCGGCGGTCAGGGCTCCAGAGAGAGGAACGTCCTGACAATGCGAGCCGTGTCCAGGAGTACCGCTTTCTGAATCAAGCCCTTGATCCAGCTGCCCAACGAGAGCCTCTTTAGGTGTTGGTCGAGGCTCTTGGCAATTAAGCCATTGGCTGTCACGACTATCGGCACAATGATCGCTGAGTCCACATCCCACATGTCGATAACCTCGCAAGCCAAGTCAAATTATTTATATTATTATTAAAAATAATCCATATAACTCTCTAAGTTCATATTACCCTATTGAATGACTGTTTTATGAAATCATTACATTTTTGCAATTGCAAAAACGTAAGAAAATTTGAATTTCTCGGGCTACCTTAGTGCATCCCCCCTATTCATTATCCCCTATTCACTATTCATTTCAATTTCCAAGATAATATTGAAATAATTTAAAAGCTGTAACTGTATTCGAGCTACCTAAATAAACCTTGATTCAAGTTTAATGGAGACTTTGAATTCTTTTTTGTCTTATTTTATCCGTTGGAATTTCAAGGCGGTCCAATTCTTCATCAAAATAAATAATTAAGTAAGTATAAAAGAACAAGGTAATTTTAGTTTCGCGTGTTCGCCTTGCAACCCTATTTATTTCATCTTAAATTGGAATCTCTGAACTGAATTGAGTAATTTTCTTGATTATTTTAACCCTGAAAGAGGTAATTTATAAGTTATATTACTCGAAAAATGTACTAAGTCATTGTTAACATTAAATATTTTCAGACATATTGATATAATATAATATCGACCTTCACACACGGAACGAAAATGAAAAATGGATGCATAAAAATCCTTTGTTTATACATAACTAGCTTCTGCAAGCGACTTCGTCCACGCCAAACTTCTTGTTTTAACATAAAATGTATCCTATGATACTCAGCAACATTGTAGCTTCCCATTAATGAAAGAATTTTCGGAAGAGAATCAGTAGTTTCGAATATTACCCCCTACATACAAACTCACAAATTTTACCTGTTTATAATATTAAATAAAGTTAATCAGTACCCTAATCGCGTAATGCACGATCAATCACAATTTGTTTCGATTTGAAACAGATTGCTAATCCATTGCTTCATAAGTTGGAAAAAAAATCTGCTCATCAACGTAAATAACGCAATGAATGTTGTTGAACTGTCAAAATGAAACAAATTAGTCATCATCGTTTACGAAAATAAGTTACGCAATTAGGGTACAGGGGGCCTACCACAAGCTCATAAAGCAGTATTATTTTAATATTACTTCAGCGTGAGAAAGAGATGAAGCTCTACAGAACGTATAGCTCCATCTCTTTCTCCCACTGAAGTAATATTAAAATAATACTGCTTTTGAGCTGGTGGTAGGCCCCCAGGACTAATTAGGTACGTCGTAACTCACGTGCATTTTATCTGGTTTTTCTGACTAGTTCGACTTAATCAGAGTTCTTCATCAGCTCATGAGTTGGTTGCGTAAGAAGTCGGTACCTTACTCATTAAACTCCCTTAGAAAAATCATGAAAATCATTACACCTTGTTCCGTCGCAGTCGGTTACAGTTATGTTTTCTTTTCTCTGGGAGGTGCAGCCCTACTTTCAGTGGCACATCTCAGGATTAATAATCACATTATATTTTTTATATTTAAACTTTTTTCTTTGCTACGTCGGTGGCGCCAGCCTGGCAAGCCTTTGCTTTGGTTTTTTTATACAGTTTTTATATACGTGTTTAATTTAAAAAGAGATGCTGCGCGTACGCATGTTTACTGGTAAAATTTTGATGGATCGCTTGTTTGTATTTTTTAGAGATGTTAATTTGTTTTATGGCTTCTGTGGCAGGTTTTAAGTGGTAGAGCATGGTAAGAACAGTTGTTCCTTCGAAATCTTGAAACTTTTGTCAGCATGCAGTGATGATAGATCGATCCCAATGCAACGTGATATTGCCATTTTCTTGAACTCTCACTCTCATACTCATTCAAAGGACTGGCCAATTTTAAGTCAAGGAATCAGCATTGCCTTCCAACGTGGCAACACTGCCAGCCTTTTGGGTACTTTTCCCACTGACAGCGATGCGAATGATTTTTTTGTTCCCAATGAGCTCTTCCCTTTATTTTTATTTATATACTTGTACATAATACATATATTTTAGTGTTAGATTGTATATTATAATTAATTGTCAAATATAAAAAAAAAAACATTGGTGCAATCAACAAATTGGCCACCCTTTTTTTTTGGGTGAGAAATTATCAAATAACTTCTCCCGCTCTGGGCGGAGCGGGAGGACGTGTCAGACTCTTACTGACTAAAACCCACCCGTGTTCCTTCGGTTGCCCTGTTGCCAGGGGCCACGATTTCCCTTTCGCCACCCTGAACACGATAAGTCTTAAATTCGCTACCAAATTCGTTAATTACATACATAGGTGTCATTGACAAACCCAGTAAGTAAAAAAATCAAGCAACTATTAACAAATTAATATCCTTTCCTTTATTTCTATTAAACCGTTTCTTCAAACGAACTGACGACTTCAAATAAAACTCTTTTCTTTCTTTGGAAAAACGCTAAAGAAAACAGCATTGCGTACAAACATTTTGATACCCAAAGCACGTATTGACGGCAATAATCAAACACGTCATAAAAATGTTTGATGTCTTCAAATAGAAAGCATTGCATGCCGCACCATTTTCTTTGAACATTCATAGTCGATAATCAATTTACAGTCTTCATTATTTACAATTACTACCATTTTATAAGACCTCTCGTAAACCAAGCTATTCTAGAAATAGTAGGTCTGTGATTTCTGGACGCTAGTCCCATTGTAACTTGACCTATCAAGAGGAGTAGTTATGGTTAAGTTATAGGTCTTGGTTCCCTAGATGTGTTAACTAGGTCGTGCTTAGGTAAACATGTAGTTTTACTCCGTGTACGTGCATATAAGCCCAGTTTTAGTATGGAAAAGTTGATAGAGAGTGGACAAACAGATAACATATTTGATATGCAGATACAGCTGGGTTAAGCATACTTGTGTCTACAATTTTGGTGTATTGACGGTTTTGTTTTACGATCAAAGTGATTGCATAGTTGATGTAAACGAAAAACAAGTGAAGGAAGAAATTAACCATTGTAAATGAATTCAGCAAATAAAAACGTTTGATTATCATACAGAGATATACGATGAAGATATGACATGGTTGTCAAAAATCAGAATAATAATGAAGTTCATGATACTCAAAATCTATTCTATATAGTATATAGGTCCGATAAAGATACATAAAACTATGAAGACCTGAACAATATAAGCGCAAAATAGGAACCATGGGGAAAAATTGCTTTGGCCTTGCAGTAGGAAGAGAAGGCTACTGACGATAAAGATGAAGAAAATGACATTAAAAACGTCATACTTCATTCACATCGAAACCCTACTCATCTTAGCACAGAAGACAAACTCAGACATGTAGTTCCACATATATACAAAATTATTAAACCTAACACATCTCCTGTACAAAAGTACATTGTTCCGCGTCAAACGTCCAATGATTTTATTACACACGGACGGACACACGTGTTTATGTATGTACAGTCGCATTATCTCACGCGTCATGTTTCTGTCATACAATACGAAGATGGTGCAAGGTGAGAGAGACGGCGATATGTTTTTTCTCAGACGTGTCGTGAGAAAACTTTTGCATGCGAAACTCGAGTTGGCATCTTGGTTCAGTAAACACTCGCTGAAATTGGTGTTGTTACCACGAATAATAACAAAAGGTGAAGGTACTGAATGCTTCTCTTAATCTCTAACTCTAAGCCTTGTAGCCTGTAGATTATATGCCGAAATTCATCATCATCATCTGCCTAGCCTTTTCCCAACTATGGGGTCAGCTTCCAGTCTAACCGGATGCAGCTGAATACCAGTATTTTACATGAAGCGACTGCCTATCTAACCTCCACAACCTAGTTACTAGGTAACACGATACCCCTTGGTAAGACTGGTTGTCAGACTTTTTGGGCTTCTAACTACCCGTAAACTCCTGTCAAAGATCTACAAATAACAGCCGAGACCAACGGCTTAACGTGCTATCCGAAGCACAGTGGGGTCTTGGTATGTAAAGATGGTCACCCATCCACAGACCAACCACGGCAAGTGTAGCTTAACCTGATGGATTTCGTCATAATATGAATTAACTACCCTGCTCCTAACTGGTCAAGTGTACCAGAGGACACGTGTCCTCTGGTACACTTGCCTTTACTCCCTTTACCCCTTACTTACTTAGGGGCTAAAAGATCACCTAAATCTATTCAGCTTTAAAAAAATATATCTATGCTGCACATATCAGGAACACAACATTTCGTATATGTTCTAAAACAGACAAAAAGCCGTTGAAGGTGCAAATAAAAAATTAAAATAACAGTTGTTCAAAGTTTTCACAAGTGTCAAAGTTTGTTATGAAACCCCTACAAATAGCACTAATCGCATTTAGACCAAGTAAAAGAACATTAGCAATAAAATTTACTTTCTAGAAATAACAATTAATTAAATTCTTTACAGCACTTTCACTAACAGTTTTATTACCTACGACTTGTCCATCTTAAAACAAAACCGCTTCATCTTCTAACTCACGAGTCTTTATAATCTCAGCGTGATTTCCAAGAAGGCTTTCTTATAAAACGTCGTGTAGTGTCAAATTCAGCATTTCTTTGCGTACATCTCACTTGCCACCGTTTGACGTACCTTTTTAGTATTACTGTTATTTTGATATCTTGATTAAGCTCGATAAAAGTTACAAACTTACTGATGTAATAATATCTGGCAGGCGTAAACGTTCGCGCCCGCGCATGTAGTCAATCGTTTTAAAACGGCTAATTAAAACAGAGATGTGCCTCTCCTTCAATCGTCTTCTACAGATGATTGGAAAATAACGTATCTATTAAGTATTTGCTATTTTAACCTCTTCTAATAGGTACAACTGAGCTACTATCGTAGCGGTTTCCAAGAAGACTTTCCCGTAAACATAGCGTTTCTTTTGACCGCTCACATTGTCAAGTTGCAACTGTCCTACACACCTGCTTCCGTATGTAGGTAAAGGAAATAAGAAAAACTGGTCTAGTTCCATTGCTAATTGAGTCTATCTTAAGTTGGTAACGTACAGTAGAACTTTAAATGACAATGTTAAAATACATAACATAACATAACATCACGCCTTGTTTCCCCGAAGGGTTGGGCAGAGGTGTCCCTGTAGCAGGTACACCCACATTTCGCCAGTTATGTTCAAGTCCCATGTAATAGGGGGCGAGCCTATTGCCATCAACCGGGCACAAATCCAGACTCCGAGCTGCTACTGAGAAATTTCAGATAGAAAAACCCAATAACACTTTGCCCGACCCGGGAATCGAATCCAGGACCTCATGCTCAGCAGTAGCACTTGCGATCACTAGACTAACGAGGCAGTCAATGTGTCAATGTTGTGTGGGGTGTCAATGTTAAAATATATAATAATATACTAGCTGTGCCCCGTGCTTTTACCCGCATAAGTCTCGATCCCGTGGGAATATCAGGATAAAACTTATCCTATGTCCTTCTCCAGGTCATGGTCTATCCCTGTGCCAAATTTCATCCAAATTCGTTGAGCCATTTTAGCGTGAAAGCGTAACAAACAAATAAAAAAACAAACTTACTTTCGCATTTATAATATTGGTTATGATTATAATAAAAAGATAACATTTGTGAGTTTGTATGTAGGGGGTAATCTTCGGAACTACTGATCCGATTATAGAAAAGTTGTTTGTATAGTTTGTATAGTTGTATAGTTATATAAGTTTGAGTATAGAAAGTTTTTTTTTTTTGTTAAAAATGTTGTCTGTAGGTATAATTTGTAATTAGTGGTTACCAAGACAGACATTAAATTGGATGGTAAACTTACAAGAAGGTCAAAAGTCAGTAGTAGGGCCTTAAAGGTAAATCAAGGTGAAGTTGGAATTATGTAAGGAACATACAGGGTCTTACACTGCGTCTAACCAGAATGTAAATTAATATTCCTAAAGGAAGTTCTCGATGGATGGCGATAAGGCTCGATATCTGATTGGAATCTAAAACTGTCATCAGTAAATTATCAGAGAACCTCGACCGTCGACCTTTACTTGCCACTTCAGGGAATAAAGACTGGGATTTATGTTTTTTATATAAAAGAGAGAGCTTAATTGTCTTAGATGACGTAACAAAAGCAATTGAAAAGGTCGCTATGTCACGAAAATACTGAAATAACAATAAATCGTTGTTAAAAACCGACGCATAATTATTCCGCTCTACTTTATTAAAACGCCAACTATTTTTAAAAAACAAACATTCTATAAATATCTTCACAGGCCGGCTACTCACGCAAACATATCACGTTCTCCAAGGTACTATCCTAGGCCCTATCCGTTCGATCTACGAAGAACTTACTCGGAACCACGTATTTTCATAACGGGATTGAAGATGTTGAAACCGGTGCTTCATTGAATAGATAAGGGGAGATAGTCTAATTGACTCTAGAATCCCTCCATGTTAATTAAGTATTAAAAAACATGTTTTTATCCAAGTCTGACTCATAGGACACTATTTGTTTGAATTTATTTGCGAGTAATAAAACTGTAGTTAATTCTGAGGCTAGTTTTGCCTTATAAGCTGATGCTTAAAAGGTATCGACAGTAATATAAATGCAAGCAGTTCACGATATGGCGTTAGATATTTATAGTTGAATATTTGCTACAGTCCTTACAGACGTCTTTAGCTTCATCCATATTCATAGCTTCTCAAACATGCATTTCCAAGTGTAATAACTTATTTGGTTATGTTGATTATATCGTTGGTGAACATCGGTCTGTAGCGACTTCAATAATCAGTCGTACTGCCTTATTAACCATGTTTGGGAAACAAGTTGGTGATTTGAATATGCCACATCCTCTTTGCACTTATCCATTCCTGCGTTTGTCACCTGCTCAATTGATTTTCTATTCACCTAAAGTTATGTGAATAAATAACATGCAAACAGCTGACTAGTCACTCCCATCTTTTTCCGTCGATAGACTCAAACTACTAGTAATTACACACAGCTGCTCTTATTATTATCCTGTTTACCCTCATTGTAATTAAGCAGCACAGCATTTTTCTAATTTTACATTCCCTACAGCTAATGCACTCGTATCTATGTTTTACGATGCACAAATTACCCGTTTTAACGCATGCACCATGCAACAGGCGTCTATAAAAGCTAAGAACCCCACAAGTTATAGAGCTCAGTCATTTCTTTAAAATGCAACAGTCCTCGATCCAAATCTATACCAAGATACTATAAAACTTTTTATTACCTCCCCTCACCCCACTTTTTTGGTACCAAAAGATCATTACTTTTCTGGAATCGATTTTGTGATTAACGTTACTTTGGATTTATTGGCTAAGGCCACAGGCTATAATTTCACGAACTGCTGAACTGTTGATTTGGGAATGAAAGAAAATGCGTCAGCTTGTAATAAATCAATGTCAGACAGAAACCTGACCAAAGGGATTCTACTTTATTGAGAAGTCATTACTTTACAATTTGAAATCTATTCAGAGAAAAGAAAATTATACTAAATCAAATTCTATTAAATATATAGAAGAGCATTTTCAGGCTTCAAAGCCTACTAAATAGTTCATAATTTCTATTTCTTGTTGAATTTATTATAAACTCAAAAAACTTTTGCTTTCTAACTATTAAAGATTCAAAAAAACATTTTCAAACTTACTGAACTCCCATCTAAACTTTGTCGCACCATTTAAAACGAAAACTTCTTAACTACGTAAACCAGAGTTACTCAAGCGAAATGAAAAATTTTCTTCGGAGCCTTTTCAAAACTAGGTCGTTCATAGCGGGTTGCATAATTTACAGGCACAGCTGACTTGCACTTGTTTGCAATTCACAAGAGCCCCTCTACTCTTGGCTGAGTATATCCCCTTTGATCTCGCCAGATTTTGCTTCGAATCTTGATCAAAGAACTTGGCTTAGTGGCTGCAGAGATGAATTTCGAGAACGCTTTTGAGAGCTCCGAATTTGGGTGTTAATTTTTGGATTGGATTACGATTTGTGGCGGATCTTGTTTATACCGTTAGGTTTAGGGTTCCTTTTATTGATTTAGTAATACTTGAAGGAGTTTAAGGTATCGCTACACGAACCAATAGCATCGACATCTACTCTAACCCTTTACGATAATTCCAATCGATACTTCTAACCAGCTCGGAATCTTGAGTCGTCTGTGCAACACGAGCCGCCTATTAATTATTGTATTTACTGCCATTCCCTTCTTTGTCAGCCATTTTTTTTTTAATGTTTATTTTTTGTATTTCCGAGTGTATTTGGGACCACAGCTCATCTTTGATTCTACTTTATTTTATAACTCATATTTAATTTAAGACGCAGATATATGACAGTGACCTTGAATGGTTAGCTTGCGTGTTCTGTACTGAGCTCATGCAACGCGTCGTACGTCAAGCCAGTAATAAGACTCAACCATCAAGGAGCGCTGTTCCACATTAGACGCATTATTAATTTATTACACGTAAAACAAAAGGTATTATAATATAACACGTATACTAAAAGATCAATAATTTAATTATCTTTAAATTGAAAAGTTTTCAGAAGAATACGCTTGATAGATTTTGCGGCATTCTCTGTTTTTTATCCGCGTTAGATATAACTTTACAAATTAATTTCACTATGTAATATAAATATAATCAAAAATATGCCTATATTAAAATATTAAGAAAATGCTCTAATTTAACATATATTTTTTCCAAATCACTAACACTGTTCGTTTAGACGTCATCTTCAGTATAAAATCATTAAAACTCGGTTATCGTCCCCTTAACTAACTATATCTTGCACGTACTTACTATTAATTTCTCTGTTAGTGCTGTGCCTAAAACTGTGTGTGATTTTTGTTTGTGTATGTCTTAGTGAATAAGTCGTTGCAGTGCCGTTTCAATAAATAAATATTCGTTATAGTGGCAATGAGTAATTAATAATCATTAATGACTAAAGGGTTTTTCTAGGGACAACTTCGCAGTAGTAGATAAAGATAGTAACGATATCAGTAGGCAATCATATTAGTATCTATCAGTATTTACCTGGATTTGTAGAATTCTGATTTATCTAATGGTTGATTCAAATAACTCCTAACAAAGTATGGGT
This sequence comes from Agrochola lychnidis, assembly GCA_963680765.1. Taxonomy (NCBI): domain Eukaryota; kingdom Metazoa; phylum Arthropoda; class Insecta; order Lepidoptera; family Noctuidae; genus Agrochola; species Agrochola lychnidis. The sequence continues at coordinate 3,725,175 of OY796863.1, read as the reverse complement.
GCTTTAACTAAAACGTTTTTTATTCTCATATATGAAAACTCAAACCGACCGCAAATTGAATGTCAACCCTACTCATAAAATAATTCTAATCTAAAGCAAAATAAAACAATTACAATTTCCCAGAAATTAAAGCAACACACGAGAGAAGAATAAAAACGGAAATAAAGTCTGCACTGAATCCAATCAGTACAATTCCCAACCTAATTGTAACAGCAATAATAGAAATCCAACTCTAGAATCAAAGTTAAATCTTGTTACAAACAATAAGGTCCAATGTTGAACGACGAGTCGTAAATTTTATTGTTAATTGGACTCCGTGTATAGAAGTTACGACTGCTGATGGTAGACAAACGAAATTCATCCTTATTGATGTAGTTGAGGCTGTAGAATCAAATGTTGGGACCAAGGATGGTCATTGAGATCAGCTAAGCATAAACATATTACGGATCGGAGGTCTAGGACCTAAAGCCTGTTAGCATAAATGTTAATTTAGTGTGGGTTTTAATTTCAAATTTATAACTGGCGTCAAGTAAATTGGATATGACGAGGCTACTGGACTCGCGTCGTGTTTCGTCGGCTGGTTCTATATTACATGGACTGCAGTCAAAGGTGTTCGTTTTTAGGGTTCCGTAGTAAACAAGGAACCCTTATAGTTTCGTCATGTCCGTCTGTCTGTCTGTCTGTCCGCGGTCTAGCTCCGAGACCCTTAGTACTAGAAAGCTGTAATTTGACATAGATATACATATTAATTACGCCGACAAAGTGGTAAAACAAAATTATGAAAAATATTTTTTTTTAGGGTACCTCCCATACACGTAAAGTGATGATGTTTTATTTTGTATTTTTTTATCCCATAGTGTGGGGTATCATTGGAAAGGTCTTACAAAAACATTATGAGTTTGTGAAAACCATTTTTGGATTCAGGGATTCGTTTGCAAAATATTAAGCTTTAAAGTGCTAATTTTTGTTAGAGTCAAGTGTCCCCCCCCCTGCCAGCTAAATGGTTGGTTTTGGGTATATGAAAAAAATCACAGCAGTAGTTTATATAAGGAAATTAAAAGGAAAACTATTACAGCTAAGTAGGCTTTACAAGTTATCGAGTAATAATCGACCAACTTAACTTTGCAGTTGCAAAAACATGTTTTCCCATACATTCCGTATGGGAGAACATGTTTATCAACTACAAAGTTAAGTTTGTTGTTGGGATAAATTCATCCCAACTACGGAACTCTTCATTGTGCGTGGTCCGACACGCACTTGGCCGGTTTTTTTTAATGTGTCTGTCTATGGTATGGTCATCTTTTTCTACTTTATTTTTCGAAGCGAAAACTCATAGCTTTTTATAATGATTTGCGAGTAGAATTACTTTGACAGTAAAGGTTTTCAATTATTGTTAATATTTTTAACTCCATTTTCTTTCACAATGAATACTATTCTTAAATCCTCTAGAACTCTAGAACTAGTTTTAATTAATAAACTCCAGAATTGAAAACCCGAAATTATGCTCAGACAATTTCGGGTTCTCAATTCTGGAGTTTATTCATTAAAACTAGAAATATCCTAACATAGTCTAGTAAATAGTTAAATCACTCATTGCAAGTATTTTGGAAGGCAATCAAAATATCAAAATCTAAAGTAAGTTTATTCAATCAAAAGTAATTTATTCAAAATAGGCTGAGAATCAGCACTTTTCGAACGTCAAAATTACATAAGACAGTCCCCCAAAACGCACCCTTCACCACTTCCTAGTGCCTTTAGCTGGGAAGAAGAAGTGGCGCAACAAACTCCCCAGCAGCACAGCTGTCTGTCATCCTTTACAAATGTAGCGATCACTGCAGATTTTGCAATTTAATTGCGTAATATACTAACAATGAAATGTTTTATTTTGACAATTCAACAACATTCATTTCTTATTGAAGCTGTCAAGCAGACCAATTTTTCAAACACATGAAGCAATAGATTATGATTTTCCTTCAAAATAAAACGGATTGTGATTGTAAGTAGGTACCTAGTTACTTTTAGTACTTGAACTGCACTTCAATTGCATAAATCAGAAAGCTTTATTTGTGAACATAGGTCAAGTTACACATAGTGTGAGGTGTTATAAATAGGTAGATCCTCCATGTTTTGCCCAGAGGCGTACAAATATAATTGTTTAAGTTTTAAAAATAACAAATTGGTGAAATTATGTCAACTTTCACGTGAGTTATAAAAAGTATAAATAGGCATAGCATATCAAAAGAAAAAAAATATATTTACAATCAATTTCCAAATAGATGACAAATGGTTAAGTTACATGTCATAATTAAGTTAATGATAATGTCGAACAAAATTCAAGGTCATTATAACATACCTTACATATGTTATGCAATTGAAGTGCAGTTTCAAGTACTTTCACAAAAGCCGAAGCAGGCAACGAAACTGACACAAAAATGTACTGAAACGCAAACCAACTCATCAGCTTTTTAGAACTACATCCTCATCTCTTATTAACAAAAACAGTATGTCGTTACATTTGCAACAAAATATCCAGAAGCTAATCCAGGAAGCTAAAGCGCTGTACCGTGAATGTAACACAACACACGGCGTCAAATTACACCGTTAGAAATGGAGGACCGTGTGTACACCGCTTTCGAGAACGGTATACTTTTGTTAGGATAGTACTGAAGTGTAAAGCGGGAGCACACTGCATGAAATGCTCTTGTGAATGGGAGTTTTGTTGCTATGCCAGTGTCTGTTAGCGATGTGACGAGTCGGATTTTTTTGGACTCGAGTTACTCGAGTTGATATCGCTACTGACTCGAGTCGCAACTCGAGTTGACTCGACTCGGTACCTGTAGAGAGTGTATACACATTTGCGAGTCGACTCGTATGACGTAATGTATTGTATTGTAGTGTAGAGCTCGAGTCAGACGATTCGCAACTCGAGTTGACTTGCTGTTTTTCTTTCTTACAAAATGTTAAAATACTAGTCAAAATAAACATTTACCGCGGTTTTTTACTCGCAATTCCGATCCTGACCGAGCCCCCCGAACGAGTAATGCAACTTACGGCGCAACGCACATGCTATTGCTATTTCACTCAACTCACATCGAGTAGAGCGAGATGTGAATCATGCAATGCAATAGGCATCATCATGGCGCGCAGCGGGCGAGTGCTCGGGTTGCGCGGGCTTAGATCGATCGATCGAGTTGACTCGAGTTACTCGAGTTAAATAACTCGACTCGCCCATCACTAGTGTCTGTTTACTGAAATATAACACAAGCACAAAATCATGCTATTTCACGAAGTGGTTGGAAGAAGTGGATAGAACAGACATGTCATAATGATTTTTGTAGGAAACTGGTAGGTTAGGTAGCTGTGGATGGAGGGCTGACCACATGCACTATGTAATCAGGCATTGAAACCTATCCGATAATATTGAAAGCCGATACCAAATTACCAACATACAACAAATGCATCGCATCGCATCGTTCATTCACACACTTGTGACATGGACTAAATAATTTTTATATATTATTTTTATTATTGCATATTTTTTTTTATCGTGATATAGACTAGGAAACTTGCAGGTATACGAGTCACGACCAATCGAAGCTCATGATTTAATTATAAACATACATATTAAGCACTCTAGAACAAAGTTAGTGTCAATGTTAATTTCGCCCTCCACTTTCGCTGGCAATCCAATATGCATACAAATAGTCTGAATTATCGTATGTCATGTGATATCGACAGCATTACTATGCACTATACTGTGCTGTGTTGACAGAATTGATGCCACCAGATTGGGTGGTCCTTTGATTTTATAGAGCGAATTGACACAGAAAACATACATTAAGTGCATGCATAGCCATATGCTCCATAGTGTAAAAGTGAGTTCAAAATTAAATGTGAGTCTATGACACTGCAATCATGTACGTTCTTTTACAAGTGTTCTTCTTTTTAGCTTTTAGTAGGTACCTAGGCGATCGAGCTCTGCTCTGGTGAAAATAGAGAAGTCTCATTTAATAGTACGTATAGTAAACTTCATACTAATTCCATGTATAGTACTTACTAATTCCATGCTGCCATGATAGTAAGTACTTAATTATACCATGCTTTTTTTTTGGGTAGGAAATTGTCGAATAACTTCTCCCGCTCTGGGCGGAGCGGGAGGGTGTGTCAGACTCTTACTGACTAAAACCCATCCGTGTTCCTTCAGTTGATCTCCCTTTCGGTTTTCTTCGCAACCTCGGCATGCATCAGCCCTAGCGGACCCCGTCAATTCTGCTGACATCTCTTTGAGGCGCGCGTGGAACACAACGCGCCGTCGACCCGGGCCTGGTCCTTATCGGACGGCGAGCTACGCATTACTCGCCGTCCGCAAGCCCGCGTACTTATTCCATGCTGCCATGTCATTATTCTAAGGTAGCCATATTGTTCTAAGGTTTGGGCGACCGAGCTCTGCTCGGGAGAAAATACGGAGAAAACTAATTTTCCCAGATATGAGACCTAACTAGATCAATTTTTCGCCCCCGTAAACCGCTATATTGCAACTTTCATCGAAATCGTTAGAGCCGTTTTCGAGAACGTGATTACAAATATTTATAATTATGTATATAAAAATATTGCTCGTTTAATATTATAGGATAACCATTACTTTGAGGGCAGTGCAGACAGGCGCTTTCCTTTGTGTAAATAATTTCATCACCACTTCTCTCAAAACGGTGAAGGAAAACATTGTGAGGAAACCGGCATGTCCTAGAACCGAAAATCCAAAGACATGTAACATATACCAACTCGCACTGAGCCCGCGTGGTAGATTATAGCCTACTCCCTCTCACAGAGAGGAGGCCTGTGTCCCAGCAGTGGGAATTTTATAGGCTGATGATGACGATTACTTTAACGAACACATTTAACTCCACATATACGAGCAAAAACTAAGTACCTACTTTTAATTATGAATATGTCACTAAAACGGCATTTAAAAAGTTACAACAGTTATTAAAAACAATTCTCTAGCTAATTTTGTTCTAATTACAATTCAAAAATTTGATGAACCAACTCACACGGTATAACTCACAACAGTCACAGGAAGCACGCGATAAGGGTGGTCCTCTTTCCCAATGAAAGGACCACACATTGCCAATCGGATTCTTTTAAAACAAAACATCCATGTTGTGTTGCGCTGAATGGTCGTTTCGCTAAACTAACTCCTGTATTACCTGGAACAAACAAAATAATTGGAATTAACATAAGTGTTGTATCAACATTTCTTGTGGTTACAGAAAACATAGGATAGCTTCCGTTCTAGAAATGAGAAGGTTTGCAGATTGATAAAACTCAAACTCAAAACATTTATATTCTACCTACAACAGCGCTGCATACGAACTACGCATCACACCGACGTCACGCGAAATCCTGCATCGCGCAAGCAGAGCTCTGAGATCACGAAAAAAAAAATCTGCTGTTTCATACATTTTGGTCAAGTAGGTATTGAACTTTTGTATAAACAGCAGATTTTTTTTCGTGTTTTCAAAGTTGCTCCCATAATGAAAGTTGTTTATATTCATGGGTAGAACACCCTGTAAAAATTTCGAGACGGTAAAAAAAATCATCCGGTATATACAACGTTCCGACATCAATCGTCGGGCAGTAGCCCACCATACCCCTCTGATCGGGGGTCCGTTTTTTATGGAGGATGAGTGAACTTTACACCCTGTTCCATAGACCTAATAATTTTAATTAAACAGTCAGTAAAATGAAGTTAGTTGCACATTGCAAAGCGTAGTGGATTCCTATGGAGAAGAACGGGCAAGACACTGGACACTCTTTTAAATAAAATATTTGATATTTTATTAGACATACCAATTTGTACTGTGATTGGACTTTAAAAAAATAATCACAGTATATTCAAAAAGTATAGTATTCAAGACAAGAATTCCATACATTTCAGTGTCAAACTCTGCACGATTGTGTCCTTCCCTATACATTTTCTGGCTACAGGGCCAACGGTTTACAAATTTCAATTTCGTGTCCTAATTGCTTAACAAAGTCACAATACACAGAAACAGCACGAATATTGAATAAACAAACAGCTCAGAACATTTACTACAATATTAAATGTCGTAATAACCACGGAAATGATATTTTGCAAGCGATTTATAGTTTACATTATGATAGAGCGGTTGAAATGTATTTATTGCAGAGATAGCATCGAGAATCGAGTAATCTTATTATTTATGATGGACTAGCTGTGCTCCGCGGTTTTACCCGCCGTTTAATTTAAAATCGGCCCCTGGGGCCCAACCGCATCGCATCGCATCGCCCGTCCGCGCTATTACTTCGGTTTCGCTTATAGCGTTTTTTCAGTTTTTTTTTTTTGCTTGCCTTCTAAGGCCTCGCGAGTAATCTTATTATTTATGATGGACTAGCATTGCTCTGCGATTTTACCCGCCGTTTAATTGAAAATCGGCCCGCGGGCCCACCGCATCGCATCGCATCGCCCGTCCCGTAACTGGGTCGTAGAATAGTGTTACTAACTACCCTATGAACCTTCTTCAACAATTGAGCTACTTATCAAAAAATTTCAAATCCGACGGGTAGTTTCAGAGATTAGCGCATTCAAACAAACTCTCTAGCTTTATTATGTTACTAGCTGCGCCCCGCGGTTTCATCCGTATAAGTCTCGATCCCGTGGGAATATTGGAATAAAAAGTATCCTATGTGTTAATTCAGGTTATAAACTATATGTGTGCCAAATTTCATCCAAATCCGTTCAGCCGTTTAGCGTGAAGAAGAGACAAACATACACACACACTCACTTTCGCCTTTATAATATTATATAAGTATATAAGTGTGATATTAGTTTAGATAGTATCGAGAAAATCGAATAATGTTATTATATATGATGGATAATCGCGCGGTTATCGATTTACGTCAAACGACATTCGATTACTGAAGCGATTTAGAGATATGGATTGTTGTGATTCGTAATATTATTATTATGACGGTGTTGACATCTGTCTATCAAAACAAAGAAGAAAGGAAAGTTTATTAATTGGTTCTCACCACGTTTTATTTATAGAAAAACAAATGAAAATCTACTATTAAATCTTTGGTCCTGACAAGGCACCTTTTTTTTTTTTTTCGGGTGGGAAATCATCAAATAACTTCTCCCGCTCTGGGCGGAGCGGGAGGGCGTGTCAGACTCTTACTGACTAAAACCCACCCGTGTTCCTTCAGTTGCCGTGTTGCCAGGGGGCCACGATTTCCCTATCGGTTTTCTTCGAACCCCCGGCAGGCATTGGCCCTAAGGCACCTGGGGGCCTACCACTAACTCATAAAGCAGTATTATTTTAATATTACTTCAGTGTGGGAAAGATATGAAGCTCTACAGGACGTATAGCACCATCTCTTTCTTCCTCTGAAGTAATATTAAATTATGAGCTGGTGGTAGGCTCCCTAAGCCTCTGAGCTATCAATAATCCAGTAAGGTAGAGAATTCAATCTTCCGTTTTGACAATCAGACAAAATTCATTGCGTTATTTACAGTGTCGAGCAGACGAGTTTTTCTAACATTTGAAGCAATGGATTAAGAATTTCTTTCAAAATCCTTCGAACTGTAAAAGAAAATGTTTGCTGTTATTGAATCTGTCATCAATCTCTGATAGTACCTATGCGATCGAGCTCTGCTCTGGCGAAAATAGAGAATGCTCATTTAAGACGCAGATATATGACAGTGACCTTGAATGGTTAGCTTGCATGTTGATGCAAGCTAACCATTCAATGATGATGTACATTGAATGGTTAGCTGTGTGATTCCATGATGTACTGAGCTCACGCGACGCGTCGTACTTCCAGCCAGTAATAGGACTCGCCCATTAAGGAGCGCTGTCTCAAATTAGACGCATTATTAATTTATTACACGTAAAACAAAAGGTGTTTTAATAAAACGCGTATACTAAAAGATCAGTAATTTAATTATCTTTAATATGGTGAAGTTTTCAGAAAAATACGCTTGATGGATTTTGCGTCATTCTCAGTTTTTTATCCGCGTTAGATATAACTTTACAAATTAATTTCACTATGTAATATAAACATAATCAAAAATGTGCCTATATTAAAATATTAATAAAATGCTCTAATTTAACATATATTTTTTCCAAATCACTAACACTACTCGTTCAGACGTCATCTTCAGTATAAAATAATTAAAAGTCAGCTATCATCCCCTTAACAGTATAGGAAAGTTCATACCTACTAATCCATGTATAGTACTTACTAATTCCATGCTGCCATTTCATTAATCTAATGTCATTATTTTCATGTCATTATTCAATATCTTGTTCTAAATTTTAGGCGACCGAGCTCTGCTCGGGTGAAAATACGGAGAAAACGACTTTTCCCAGATATGAGACCTAGCTAGATCGATTTACCGCCCCCATAAACCCCATGTTGCAACTTTCATCGAAATCGTTAGAGCCGATTTCGAGAACATGAGGTATAAATATATAGTATAGGTACTTATTATATATATATGTACATAATAGTGTTGGACACAGGGTTATTGGTTACGTCAGGAGAGGTAATTTACAACCAAATTACCCCTTTTGACTCCTACGCAAATGTCAAAAAAAATCGAGTCATTTGACATTTTACATTTTTATTTCAAAAAATTTCAAACATGAAATGTCAAATTACCCGAAAATGGTTGACATTGGCATAGGGGTCATAAGGGGTAATTTGGTTGTAAATGAAATGAAATTGTTTATTCTGTAAATAGGATTTCGAAATCACTTTTACACGTCATATTAAAAAAAAAAAATAAGCTAGATGAGTTCGGCGTTTCCTATCTGACTACTCTGAGAAGAAAGGCCGAAACAAACTCAGAGGTCGCAGTCTCTTTTAAAGTCCAGACATAATCTTGGTCAGGCCATATGAGGACCATATAGATTAGTGTCTGAAATGGTCTTTTGAGGAAAGAACCACACAGATTTGAGTGGACCTGTCCAGTCAGTGCAAGCAATTGTCAGTAATCGTGGAGCTCTACTCAGAACTTAAGGAGCAAATGGAGGAGGAAATGACATCTCCTTTATCCCCTTGAAGGATTGCCGAAATCTAACCAACAACCCTGTATATGTCTTAAGAGCATTTCCTCTGAGCTACATCAAATCGAATCAGGTTTAACATCAGCACTTTTATGCCCGTATTTGGTAACACTAGGGAACACCTAAATGTAATGCGTAAATGTTATTGCACTATTGGATTTAAATTTTCAACTCTCAGGGCTGTGCCGAGCGTTGAAAATCCAACAGTGTGTTTTTCTATCTGCGCCCCGCAGTTCCACTCGCATAATTCTCAATCCCGTAGGAATATCGGGATAAAAAGTATCCTATGTCTTAATCTAGGTCATGGTCTACCCATTTGCTAAATTTCATCCAAATCTGTACAGCCGGTTTAGCGTGAAAGCGTTGCAAACAAACTCACTTTCGCATTAATTATAATATTACTAGCTGCGCCCCGCGGTTTCACCCGCATAAGCCTCATCCCGTGGAAAAAAAAAAGTATCCTATGTTTTTTTCCAGGGCATCATCTATATATGTGCCAAATTTCATCCAAATCCGTTCAGCCGTTTTAGCGTGAAGGCGTAACAAACAAACTTACTTTCGCATTTATAATATTAAGGATTAAGGATACTAGCTGACCCGGCAAACGTTGTTTTGCCACATAAACGTTTGGGGTGGACCACCCTTATCACTTAGTGGTATGAAAAATAGATTACGACCGATTCTCAGACCTAGCGAATATACGTATAAAATTTCATAAAAATCGATCAAGCCGTTTCGGAGAAGTGGCAACTAACATTGTGACGAGAATTTTATAAATATAGATAGATTAGTTAGGATTATATTTAGGTGTCGTGAAAACAAGACGGTGTTATCGTCAAAAACTACAATATACTTCAACACGAGCATATTTACGTGCAGTTCTAATTATTATTAATCATTTATTTCAGAATAAAACATTCCATACATTGTTAGTAAATAGTACTTATAACTATGTTAGTAAATTGTTAATTATTATTTACAATTCCGCTATATTATATTATATAAGGCACCTCCAGATCCGTGAACGGTGTTCCAGTGCCTCACAACCGAACAATCAACCCTTCCCAAAATTGTATTCAGAAGGCTGTTGGTGCTGCCCCGCACGCGGCGCATCAGGGAGGCAACTCTTTTTCTTACTATTGTCCTGAAGCAGTCCGTGCTGGCCTTCGCAAACATACCTGATGCACTGCAAAAGCGAGGCAATCGCAACAGCATCCTAAAACCATACAGGACCCGTAGGATAATGAAGATTGAGGAAGTTTTATCTATGGTACCTACTGGTACTTAGAGTCATGAGGATGGTAGCGTCCTTCTGTTTGCTAAGTACTAATAACAACAAACAGTTATCTCCAATTTCTCCGCCAAATGTATTGATAATGGCAATGGCCCTGGCTTTTGACCGTTCACTGTAACGGTTATTGGGAGGCACATGTGCGGCAATGGACATTTACAGGCTGATAAAATGAAAGTTATTTCTGTAAGCTTTTCTACAGTAGAAATTGATAACGAAGGGGTGCATTAAAATGGAATGCTTATCATTGTTCCAATACGAGAAAAAATTGAGAATGATAGAAAACAAATTCGGAGCTTTACAAAACGATTGCAGATATTACAAAACAGCTATTACGGATCATCCCCATCAGAGCAGAATTGTACAACACCCATAAGGGCCTATTACCATCAACCGGGCACAAATCCCAAAAAAAAAAAATACAGAAACAAAGTCGACTACTGATGAAACATGATTCAAGAAATATTGTGCAATCAATCTGCCTAGCCTTTTCCCAACTATGTTGGGGTTGGCTTCTAGTCTAACTGGATGCAGCTGAATACCAGTATTTAACATGGAGCGACTGCCTACCTGACCTCCACAACCCAGTACCTGGATAATACGATACCCCTTGGTAAGACTGGTAGTCAGACTCTCGGGCTTCTGACGACCCGTAACCACTGTCAAAGATCCACAAATGACAGCCGAGACCAACGGCTTAACGTGCTCTCCGAGGCACGGAGGAATCTCGGTATGTAAAGATGATCACCCATTCACGGACCAACCGCGGCAAGCGTAGCTTAAGCTGATGGATTGAACTGTGTGGCTGTTATTACCAGTGATCGGATAATCGGATGCATATTTACCTAAAGTGTAGGTGTTGGCTATTATGGAATGCACTTTTGTATCGAAAAAAATCCCGGGATTCCCGGATCGACTTTAAGAGTTGTGATTATAGAATCGAATGTTATTATATTTACTAACGTTCAGGTGTTGGCTAATATGGAATGCACTTTTGTATCGATCGTAAAAATCTCGCGACTCTGGAATGATAAATTTAGGACTTTTTGTCTATAGAAATGCTAGCTAATGTTGTAAAGTAGGTTGCCAAATTGGCATAGTACATAGCGACAAACAAATCGGTGTCTTGAGTTTCGTAAAAAAATGTTTAGTGGGTATATCAATTTTTATGTTAACATCGCAAAAGTAACCCTTCATAAGAGGGCTGATAAGTCATTTCCATACCATGTATCTGATTAGTTGTGCATTCCCGGATGTTATGGAATTCCGGGATTTATGTAAAAATTTTATTTATTAAGAAGCCACTTCCATAATTTCTTAGCCAAATATTAACTTTAGGTAAATATGCATCCGAATATCCGATCTCTAGTTATTACTTAGCCACTAGCTCCTAAGTCGCACAAGAAATATTGTGCAAAAAAATCTAATAAAACTAACGCGTTTTCATTATAGAAGTTGCGACAATCATGGTCTGTGAAGACGGAATGTCATTATCATTACCAATTCGACGCACTTGAGAACGAGTAGTGCTGTGGACAGAATTGCGGACGCAGTCTTGAGCAGTTTGATTTGTACAAGCTAGGCTAGAGACACAGAAATAAAGACACACAACAGTATTTCTATTTTCCTCGGCAAACTTCGTGTTTCATCAGTCGTCGGATTTCTATCAGTTGCCCTTTGCACTTGGTGCAGACCGGACGCTCTCAATCGACTTGGAAGTAAATAGAGTTGTTAATACTCTTTAAACTTTATGTAATTAATTTAAAAAATGGGAGGAAAGCTTCTAAAGTCACAGGCACGACAGATAGGAAAATAGTTCTACAGCTCTATATAGTTCACACGGAAATCAAAACAAAACAACAATAAAGTAGTTAGTTCTGAATTCAAATTATTATACACGATAAATCTAATAATTGATGGACATGTAAATTAGCTTATCTGTAATTGTCTTTTACACGATTGAATAAGAGTAGTACGGCTAATTAATTTAATTAATCTTAAAGCCTGTGTTACAATTTAAATAAATAAATAAAAGTGAGGAGTGAGTAGCCCACAAGCACTGCCCACTTAGTGCATTGTAGCCCATAAGCAGTAGGTAGATATATTAGTCCCAAAGATAAATTTATTTATTAGACCGATTCTGTGTTGTTAGCGACTTCAACAAACAGAAATTGGGTAAACCGCACCCAACTCCTAATATAAAGTTATTCATAATTTCAAAATTGTTGTGGCAAAAGGTCCTAGCCATTAATGCAAAGCCTTAGAGATAGAAATCGTCAAATCCTTCAAATATTAACATAAATTAATCATTTCTTTATCGCTAACAGCCAAATCAGTTATGACACACTTTATTATAATTCAGCTGTCTATTATTGAAATAATTGGTCTTCTAATCCGGCTGAGCTGCAAGGCTGCAAGCCTGTCCGTTGAGTAACTAGCTTTATTCAAAACATGTCACAGCCTGATTGATTTCGATATAAACGTCGACGTGAAATGGTCAGTATGACAAGCTGTCACAACAAGTTTTATCTAGTGTTTAATTGGTAATCTGTGGTGAGGATCTAGACTTTGAGGTTATGCAAAAAGTCGTGAGGTTTAAATGTATTAAGGTTAATTTGGTTTTTTTTTTATAGATCTCGGGAAATTGAATGAATATAGGTATATAGTTTACGTTAAAAGAATATCAATTTGCAAATATTTTAATTAACATACTTTGAAATCAATCAATCTACCTAGCGTTTTCCCAATTATGTTGGGGTTGCTTCCAGTCTAACCTGAGGCAGCTGAATACCAGTATTTTAGATGGAGCGCTTGCCTATCTGACTTCCACAACCCAGTAACTGGGTAATACGAAACCCCTTGGTAAGACTGGTTGTCAGACTTTCAGGCTTCTGACGACCCGTAACGACTGTCAAAGATTCACGAATGACAGCCGAGACAAACGGCTTAACGTGCTTTCCGAGGCGCTGAGGAGTCTCAGTATATAAAGATGGTCACCCATCCACGGACCAACCCCGGCAAGCGTAGCTTAACCTGTTGGGTCGACTCGTGCGGCTATTATTACTTAGCCACGAGCTCCTCCACGAATTAACATACTTTGAAATACAATAGTTTTTTTTGCAGTACCTAGTTAATTTCTTTGTAGCTATCTGAGAGTAGCCAACCAAATACCATTCAGAATTAAGAAAACTGATACTTCCCTGACAGATATGTACAGCATTGCGTAAAGAAATAAAGAAAGAAAAAGCAGTGGCACTCCGGGAGTGCCGACAGAAGTAAAAACTTGAACAATAAAAAAAAAATACTTCCAAAACCTTTAAAGTAAAAATACTTGCATAAAACATTGATCCGTAACGTAATATAAATAAAGAGCACAACCGCGTTTGCTACAAAAATGAGGTGTCGGTAACGGTGTCGCGAGTTCAATTGTTTTTTCCCATCTCAAAAATGCCCAACGCGCCGAAAGAAGTTTTCACTTCAAAAATGTTTTATTAGTGACACTCACTTAAAGCTAACAAAATTAACATTATTTTTCGAATTGACAAAAATAAAAAAGACCAGGGGCATAAAGCAGTATTATTTTAGTTTTATTTCAGTGTGGGAAAGAGATGAAGCTCTACAGGTCGTATAGCTCCAGCTCTTTCTTCCACTGAAGTAATATCAAAATAATTCTGTTTATGAGCTGGTGGTAGGCTCCCTGTGCGGGGCTAAAAGGGCTCCTATCTCAGCATAATTCTGCGATATTTAAAAAATAAATACCGCAGCGCTCAAATATTCTGATAGGGCCCGCTGTGTTGCCACTATATGTGACGTAACTAACCTCATTACACTAAACACAAATTCAAATTGTGCAAAAGATCTGTTGTTAACAAAAATGTGCACAAAATTGCATTTAAGGGTTGTTACAAATATCGATTTATTTGAGTGGGGTGGTCTATTATGTAGAGAGGATTATAGAGGGGTGTCTCCTATTGTTGTATAGGAACAGGCCCAAAGCACGTGCATCCGAGTGGGCTATAGAATATTGGTAATTTTAGGTCTTTTGTCATCCTGTATAGGGTATTTTGGATCTAGTGTGGAGCAAAAATTGTGTGGCTGTTTGGCAGGATGAAATGAATGTTATCGTTTGGAGACTCAGGCGCACAGATCCTTCCATTGTTGGGTTATTCCCTGTGTGTTGTTTAAAGATCTTATACGTGGGAATAAAATGTCAATGTAGGTTATCCTTATAAGATATTTTATAAAAATATTGGCCATCATTTAAAAGTTTGGAATTAAGTAAGTTTGGTTATGGTTTTACTTAATTTCAAAGTTTTAAAGTTATGAAAACGAAGATCATGTGTCTAAATGACATCGATGCAGTTTCAAATAATGTAATAGAACACAGTGTTGTACCGAAAGGGATGATAAAAGAACCTATCTAGTAGTACAGCAAATTATGTTACGTGTGTGTGGGGGGGGGGTGTTCGTGTGTGTGTGTTAGTTGTGTTAGTCAGTTGCATTACGTGTGAATGTGAGTGAGTGTGTCAAATAATTGAGTCCAATATTGAAAACATTGAGGATAAAGAAGTACCTATTACTTACTCAGCGTGTATCAGACAGGTGTGGTAATATTTAAGGGTGTAGTACGCACCATCAAACTGAACAACTTTTTCCATGGGACCAACATTTTATTAATAAGTAAATAAATAATTAGCCATCCTATATTTAGAGGAACAAAGTGTAAAGTTCACTCATTCTCTATAAAATACCGGCCAAGTGCGTGTCGGACCAAGCACAATGAAGGGTTTCGTAATTGGGATGAATTTGTCCCAAAAACAAACTTAACTTTGTAGTTGAAAAATATGTTCTCCCATACGGAATGTACGGGAAAAAATGTTTTTGCAACTGCAAAGTTAAGTTGGTCAATTATAACTCGTTAACTTGTAGAGCCTACTTAGCTGTGATAGTATTTCTTTTAATTTCGTTATATAAACTACTGCTGTGATTTTTTTCACACATCCAAAACCAACCATTTGTCTGGCAGGGGGGTGGGCACATCTCTCGCGTCCGGCCCTGGTTCAGGCCATGGTACGGAGCGAGAGGAAATGGCAGGCCGTCACCTCCTTCTGCGAAGCGGTAATGCTCGCGAAGGAGGAGGCGGAACGCGTGAGGGAGAGGCAAATTTCGCGCCCTCACGCCCCTAACCGCCGCAGGAGGAGACGCCCGGGGCGGGAATCGCGAGCCGATTTCCGGCCACCGTAGGCGCGGGCTTGCGGACGGTGAGCAATGGGTAGCTCGCCGTCCGATAAGGACCAAGCCCGGGTCGACGGCGCGTTGTGTTCCACGCGCGCCTTAAAGAGATGTCAGCAGAATTGACGGGGTCCGCTAGGGCCAATGCCTGCCGGGGGTTCGAAGAAAACCGATCGGGAAATCGTGGCCCCCGGCAACAGGGCAACCGAAGGAACACGGGTGGGTTTTAGTCAGTAAGAGTCTGACACGCCCTCCCGCTCCGCCCAGAGCGGGAGAAGTTATTTGATAATTTCCCACCCAAAAAAAAAAAAAAAACGCATAAAAAGAAAACGGATCCCTGAATCCAGAAATGGTGTTCACAAACTCACAATGTTTTTGAAGGGCCTTTTCAATGATACCCCATAACAGGGGTTAAAAAAAGAAAACATCACCACTTTACGTGTAGGAGAGGTACCCTAAAAAAGGTTTTCATAATTTTATTTTACCATTTTGTCGGCGTAATTAATATGTATACCTATGCCAAATTACAGCTTTCTAGTACTAAGGGTCTCGGAGCTAGACCGCGGACAGACAGACGGACATTACGAAACTATAAGGGTTCCTTGTTTATTACGGAACCCTAAAAAGGGAGGATCCTCCGACCAGGCGGGTGTCGTATCTGGCGGCCAACTGCCCAACGATTGATGTCGGATAGAATTAATTATATATGTCGTTCGCGCGGCAAACTCTAATTGCGCGATGCAGGATTTGTGACGTCAGATCATTGATGCGTAGTTCGGATGTGGTGATGTAGATGACGCCACACATACATTTAAGTCCTGTTAGTAGGTTAGGGATTGATGTTTTGTATGGACATAACATGAATATGGACATGCAAGACATCAATACTACACGCCATTTGAAATAAGATAAGACATTTAAATAAACCTTTTGTACAGTCCGTTCAACCGATTTTGACTTCTATACCGTAGGCATAATGGATGGCATAAAAAGAAAAAAACTGGTTGCAATGCCAACTGTTTATTGCAGCTGTCATTTGTCATGCCACCAAAGTAATAGAAGTCAAAATCGATTGATCGGACTGTAAAAAAAGTTTATTTAAATGTCTTATCTTATTTCAAATGGAGTATAGGTAGGTTGTGGCGACATCTGCATCGCCACACGCAAACTACGTCATGCAAAATCCTACATCGCGCAAGCAAAGTTTACCGCGCGACTGGCGTAAATACAACGTCCTGAAAACACCCGTCTGGTCGGAGGATCCTCCCTTTTCTATGGAGGATGAGTGAACTATACACCCTGTTCCTCATACCTCTATTAAGTAGCTAGATCGACGCCATATTGAAGAGTTGAAAGGTGTAAATGAACTAGGAAGAGGAACCAGTCTTGGTCATGTAACTACATATGTGTACATATGTAGTTAAACTCAACACATCAGGTATGGCTTGTAGTTCTCCATAAAGGTAAAGAGCGTGACGACACATAAGCAATACCAAAGGTTTCTAATTATTTACATAGTGAAAGCTGGTAATTTTAGTGTTTACCTTGTCAGATGTAAATATACTAGGTGTTTTTATTTTTTGAACTTTCAACTCACGAAAAGATCCAATAATGATACCGGAGAGAGTGTTTGTGTTTTTAGACGCACCCACGATTCTGAAGGCATAATTCTTAGTGCAAAGCGTCGTTACACAAAGAAGTGCTATAGCGACCTACGTGCTCTCTATAATAATGCGTTTATGATTGTGATGGGGCTGCCTCGGTTCTGCAGCGCTTCGGGTATGTTCGCGGAGGAGCGTACCGCCTGTTTTTACGCGACTATGCGCAGGCGGAGCATCTCTCTGGTGCGCAGAGTACGGGCCAGCTGCAACACAGTCCTGGCGATGATTGCTGACAGGCTGGACTGCCCCTACATGCTGCATTGCTGCAGCAGGCATGTTCCAGCAAGGCCATTTGTCAGGAATTATTAATCCTTGTGTGTGTCTGTGTATGTATTATTTTAATTGTAAAATTTTAATTGTAATTGTATTTTATTTCATTTTGAATTTTTGACATAATTATTATAAATTTTGTTACTATTATTTTATTCTATTATATTATACTTTTAGTGTGATATGTTTTATAATATTGACTTCTATGGGCCCAGTTACCCGAAATAAATGAATTTTATTTATTTATTTTAAAGCGGGGAAAGAACCGGCCAAGTGCGAGGTGGATTCACATACGAAGGATTCCTTACCACCGTAGAATATTTAACACTAGCTGTCTACATTTTTTTTTCAAATACTTTAGTAAAGAAAAACACGTTTTTTGTATGGGAACCCCCTTAATTTTTTTACTTTATTTTGTTTTTATTATTTGTTGTTATAGCGGCAATAAAAATACGCAATCTGTGAAAATTTCAATTGTCTACCTATTAGGGTTCATGAGATACAGCCCACTAACACACAGACGGACGGAAGGGCGAACGGAAAGCGGAGGCTTACTAATAGGGTTCCGTCTAGTATCCTTCGGGAACGAAACCCTTAAAACTAACTGTTCTTTCTATTCGATCAGAGGTCATCTTTCCCACAGCCTACAGAACTGACTGACTGACCAAACAATTTTGAAATTGTGGCGAATCTCTCGCAAAAGCCTGAGAGTTTGGTATCAACTTCAAATTCAATGGACTTCAAGTCTATACCAAACTGTACAACTGCGTGCAAAAATCTTTCATGGTGGTCTCCATTCAACTCAGACCACACCACTTGACATTATGAATAGCAATATCCTTTCTTCCCTTTCCCTACCACAAATAAGAAATAAGAAATAAGTTGGCTGTTTAAAATCCACCTTTATGCGATGACGTGCGACCACATAATGATGTCGTTTCGAAAGTCATTAAAACGCTTATCAATGACGATTCTGTGTCACTCACGGGTCATTGGCTGCTTGCATGCGGGTGAGATAAAAAACGGCCGAGCACTTGTTTTGGTGAGATGATTCCGTATAACACTAAATAATTTTAAGGAGTGTTTTAGCAAAAAAATAAAACTTACAAGTATGCAATTGCAGCATTCGAGGTTGTCGCAGTCGAAATATAACTTAAAAAAGCGCTTAATGACTTCAGGGAATCTTAGGAGGAGACTTTATATGCTTAGCATAAATACTGGAAAAAAAAAAATTGCCGTGGATATAAACTTAGTAACCTGTTCCGCTTAGCTATTTCTAAAGAGCCATAAAAAACTGAAAGAAATCGACACGTGCTTCACCTCTCAACAAGGCATCCTCAGGATGATGATGGCTGAGCACCGAGCGCTGAGCGCAGACACGGTGGGCTCGGTGTGGCAACACGCCGTGTTCGGGCAAGGTCACGCCTGAATCAATTAACTATCATAAATTCTGGCTATATTAATAGACTTAAGCAATACACGAACAGGAACATCCATCTCAACAAGAGATTCCCAAAGCCTTTTTAGGATATTCTAGACATTTAACAGACAAAGAATCAAGAAAACTATAAGAAGAAATGTATCATTCCAAACACACTGAATAGGCCTGTGTCCAAATTTTTATTTTTTAGTCCGTCTTTCAGAATTTAAAAAAATATTGGACACGTATTTTTTATTTTTTGACGTAATCAAAAGATTACGGCGATACAATGAGTTAAAATGTGGCATGACGTCACGCTATGCTAGATTTTATACGACGTTGTGACGTAGCGAGCCCCCACTGCCCAACTTTAATGCGTGTTTTCTAAGTTATTTTTGATTAATATGATAAAGCAAAAAATACGTGTCTAATATTTTTTTATTATCTGAAAGACGGACTAAATAGAATTTTATTTTTTTTACCTAGGAAACTACCCTATTGTACTCCCTCGCCAAAGCCAATTTTGCCCCCAGCCCCCACCACTCGACAAACAGACTGACAATTGAACAGATGCGCAAATACAAACACGCCTCACTTTAATCAATTATGAAGCTCATCTCTTTCCGACACGGAACCCTAAAAATAAATCGAATAAATATTCAATAATGCTATTGAAAATAGAAATAAAAAAGTTGCGTCATTTAGATATGGAGGTGTCAATTAAAATGATAACAGTAATGTGGGTTGTAGGTAGATACTAGTCTGTTTTTGGATCATTAAGTTAGATATTTAAGTTGGTAAAGATTACATAACTTTGGTAAAAGAGAAAGATGTTGCGCCTACACCTTTATAAGATGATTGTTCCTGATTATCTCAGGATATAAATCTGTTATCATAGCCGAGGTTATGAAACTGGTCTAAAACCATAGAGTAAAGAGAGTAAAACTATTTTTCGCTTTACCTCT
The DNA here is from genome assembly GCA_963680765.1 of Agrochola lychnidis. Classification (NCBI taxonomy): domain Eukaryota; kingdom Metazoa; phylum Arthropoda; class Insecta; order Lepidoptera; family Noctuidae; genus Agrochola; species Agrochola lychnidis. The sequence goes on along the minus strand of OY796863.1, from coordinate 3,705,244 downwards.
AATTTTATATTTAGAGAAGCATTGTTGTAACAACAGACTAAAAACGTCTATAGTTTTTAAGCTATAGCATAGCTTTTATCGCGGGCTTTGAGCGCGGCGACCGAATCAAGAAATTCCGTACCGAAAATAACCTAACACCCCTCACTCCGCTTACCATGTAATGACGGTTCCCATGACAAAGTGACGTTGTCATGGGAACGTAATTTTTGTTTTATGTCATCACGTCATCATCCCAAGTGTAGCGTTGACAAATAGGAAGTATGGAGGTTACAAATGCTATGCAATAGCTTTACCGCGGCAGTCCCCGAGTGCCACACGTTTTTTTTTTAATTCAGAGACAACTTAGAGTGACAGTGACATAAGAGTGTTTTCCATTTCAAAGTGGTTTACTACTTCTGAAATATTTTTCATTTCTAAATAGCATTCGCATCTGTACGGGACCCGATAACATTGTCTAATAACGATACTATATCGGACTAACTAAACGTTTACATAGAAATAATAATAAAACAGTTCAGTTTAATTCCCATTTCCACATGTGAACTGAAAATTACGAAAGAAAATGGCCGAAATTTCCACTGAAACATCATTTAGACCCTAATACATTGTATAGACAATGATAAAAGGCAATGCCTATTACTTAAGAGTCTTTATAATATGCACATATAGAAATGAAGGAATCTATGCTTAATTTTATAGACGGTTTAAAAAAATAATAACTTTGTTACTACTGTACTTAGTTCTGAATTCAAATGATTAAACACGATACTTAAACCTAATAATTGATAGACATGGAAATTAGCATTCGTTTGTATTCGGAAATGCGATGATTCCCGAAGCACATTAAGAAAATAGTCAGATTGTACATTAATGCCCTTTTAATGTTTATAAAATAAACTAACACATAAAAAACACACTGTAAAAGTTTTTCGCAGACTACGCTTTACTTAAGAGCTGTGATGGCATCAAAAGTACTTATGTACGAACATAGGTACATCCTTTTTGCTGACAACATAGGTGCCACTTCCCCAAGAAATAATTACAAGCTTACAACCGGAAACAGACTCTGTTTTTAAAGCTATGAGGTTGGTTTTTCAGTGCAGTGTGGGTCTATTTTCTAGACTGTCTAGTGGGTACTTACATTGTGGATGTACATAGGCTTAGGTAGGTCTAAAGTGCTTGTGTTGAGTAGAGTGAGGTGAAGAACACGAAGATGACAGGAACATCATAATAATAAATATACCTTGTTTTTCTACGTTGTTTGGTTTAGTTTGTCGTTAAGAGCGTTTATTCTTAAAGTGCCCCAATGTCGCAAATAGATGTCAAATATTTCGCTGTTTGGATTAATTTGGAATTTCACTGTATGGAAATAAGAAATGTGGCTAACTAGTTCCCTAGAATATTAATAATGAATTGCAATTATAACACTGAATTTGATGTTGTAACAATTTTAGGTGTAAAAAAGGCATTTCGCAAGTTTCCAAATACTATTTTTACATCTAAAACTAAATATTCGGTATTCTAGGGAACTAGTTAGCTACATTCCTTATTTCCATTCAGTAATATTGGTAAATTAATCACAACAGGTAAATATTTGACAGCTATTTACGACGTTGCCAATTTTTTGGATAAACCCTCACTAATGGGTGTGTGTGTAAAAGAGTTGGGTGACATTTTTGATGTATAATCCTATTTTTTTTTATAAAAGTGAGTTTGTTACGCTTTCACGCTAAAACGGCTGAACGGATTTGGATGAAATTTGGTACTTGGGTAGACCAAGACATGAGTCAGGATATAGGATACTTTTTATCTCGATATTCCCACGGGATCGAGACTTATGCGGGTAAAACCGCAGGGCGCAGCTAGTTTTCTGTTTTTATTCTAATGGACCTGACAAACTATTTAATTTACTTAAGTGAAATTTTCAATTTAGCATTGAATCAAAATTTGTCCCAAATATTCAAAATAACAGCTGTTTTTTTCGCCTTTGGCATGTTGTGGTCGAAAGGTTCTGGAGTGGCGACCACGTACCGGAAGACGTAGTGACGATGACCTTGTGAAGGCTGCTGGAATCCGCTGGATGCGGAAAGCACAGAATCGGTCGAAGTCGCGGTGCTTGGGAGAGGCCTATATCTAGCAGTGGACGTCTTTCGGCTGAAATGATGATGATGATGATGATGTTGAGGTCTGGACTGCAATGGACAGATTTGATTGATATATATATCCATTTGCAAGAATTCATCAATATAGTTCGATATACAAATAAAAGTATTCAATTACCTAATACTATAACCTGATACTGCATCGGTCCACTATTGATTAATTGAAATTAAACTGCTTGACCGCCACCGAAAAACTGTTTATAGTCGAACGTTATCTTGTAGACTTTGTCAAGCGGAGCTAGCGATGGCGCCCCGATTGGTCAAATCAGTGACGTATTTCCGAAATGCATAAATACATTTATAAAACTTACAAATAATAAAGAAATCTCGAATCTGTCAAGTTGCAAACCTTGCAAAGCAGGGGCGTACAGTGGATCGAAACTGCTACATGAGGGACATAAGTAGGTTTTTTTTTTGCAAATTCCGTTTATAAAAAATACCTATCGAAAGATCTCGTCATTGTTTTCAAACGTTTTTCTCTAAAACTATCAGTTTGCCCGGTTTTTTTTTTTCTATTTTTGTTATATGGAATGCAACAGAAACTGCTAAAATTTGGCCAAGTCTTGACAGATCTTGCTTTAAAACTACTTTATTCTTATTATTTGGCTTGTTGGCTGCAATTCTACGCTATCAGCGCGCACCCATAGTTGCCCGTTCAAGAGTTATGAGGTTCAGGAAAATGATTCAAGAGGTATGAGGGATCATATGGCAGTTTCGACCCACTGTGGGGCGGGTCGCTAGTTTTACATTATGTTAGCAATAGTATTGACAGAACAGTCTGATAGCTATGAACTACTAACAAACTAAGTATTGCAGTCTTCAAAATATATGGTCGCGAATACGGTAGTTGCCTAGGTAAAAAACAAATATATATATTTGGTCTGTCTTTCAGATAATATAAAATATTAGACACGTATTTTTTGCTTTATCATATTAATCAAAAATAACTTAGAAAACACGCATTAAAGTTGGGGAGTTGGGGCTCGCTACGTCACAACTTAGTATAAAATCTAGCAAGGCGTAACGTCGTGCCACATTTTTACTCAATGTATCGCCGTAATCTTTTGATTACGTCACAAATGAAAAAATACGTGTCCAATATTTTTTTGTAATCTACAAGACGGACAAAAAAAATATTTGGACACAGGCCTATTCAGTATGTACCTAAAGACTAAACGAATCTTCCTTATCTTTTACAAAGTTGATTAAAAAATTAGAACTAAAGATCTGTAGACACAGTTACCAAATACTGAAGACTAGTTTCATTAAGTTTTAGGAGTAAAATTAGACGCCAGAAGTCGTTGTGGTCGGAACTCATTAGCCTGAGCTCATTACGGCGAGCTACGTTTTTCTTCCAGATAATTTGTCAGCGGTGAAAAAGGAAAGAAATTTGAGGAAGGCGTCTTATTTAAATGATTTTTGTGAGCTTTTTAGATTTGGCATCGATTCTACAGTTCAGTTTCAGATATAATACAGATGTGTATGTTCCTGTTGTACTGTGCCATTTACCTACTCAGATTTATTATTACAATCATGATTCTTGAACGATTGAAAACGCTCACGATAACTCCAAAAACCATGCGAAATTTTCACATTAAAAAAAAGAGCAATCTGAAAATAAATCACACACAATGCTTGGAAATCATGCGTGAGATATTTATTATTAAATAGACACAGGGCTTTTCCAAATATATTAATTCTAAAAAACATTCCATATAGATTATTTGAATACCTGAGCGTTCCTACCTCTCTAATCCCCGCTACTAAGCAACTGTGTTAAATAAAAAAGAAAGAAAAACATACAAAACAAAAACAAAAGAAAAAAAAACTGGCACTCAGGGAACACCGACAGAAGTGAAAACTTGAACAAGATCGCCTTGGTGGAAGAAAAATACTTGTATAGAACATTGGTCCGTAACCTTATCTAAATACAGAGCACAATCGCGTTTACAAAACCTTTAAAGTAAAAATACTTGCATAGAACATTGAGCCGTAACGTAATATAAATGAGGAGCACAATCACGTTTACAAAACCTTTAAAGTAAAAATACTTGCATAGAACATTGAACCATAATTTGACATAAATAATAAGCACAATCGCGTTTATAAAAATGAGGTGTCGTTACAGTGTCGCGAAATCAATGGTTTAATCCCATCTCAAAAATGCCCAACGCGCCTAAAGAAGATTTTCACTTCAACAAAGTAATTCAAAGAACCCCATCAATTTAGAACCAAACCCTAAATCAATAATTCTAGACACTTCTCGATACAGGATGAAAGCGTACATGAAAATACCGGTATGGCCATCATTACAGTCTCATCAGGTTCTAAATGATGGACAGATCAATCAGCCTCATCCAGCCATACTTAGTGATTCTCAGGACGCACCGGATTGAACGCGATTTGAATAGAAATGTGCCTTAAGTTAATAATGGTTAATAAACTATTTAGTAACTTTGTAAGTTAAGACTAGATTGATTCTAGAGGCGGATGACGTAATCTACTTAAATTAGGCATGAAGTTAAGGTGGATTGGTTATTAGCATTCCATGTCTATTCAGACATGGAATGCTAATAACCAATCCACCTTAACTTCTAAATTGAACTTAAAACCTTGTATTTCTCCAGATAATCATTCGATTATCTGGAGAAATACAAGGTTTTAAGTTCAATTTAGAACGTTCAATTTTTCTTATTACTCCAGATAGTACTTATTTCTCCAGATAATCATTCGATTATCTGGAGAAATACAAGGTTTTAAGTTCAATTTAGAACGTTCAATTTTTCTTATTACTCCAGATAGTACTTATTTCTCCAGATAATCATTCGATTATCTGGAGAAATACAAGGTTTTAAGTTCAATTTAGAACGTTCAATTTAGAAGATAATCGAATGATTATCTGGAGAAATACAAGGTTTTAAGTTCAATTTAAAACGTTGTAGGCTGTAGACTTGTGGACCATTTTCTATTTTACTAAGTACCTGGTACTTGTTGATAGGCCTACACTGCCCTCCCATACCTATTAACACTGTAATTTGAAAACATTGTAGAAACAATTTATTTTGAAAAGAGTAACCGTGGAGTTTCTTGCCGGCTCTTCTCCATAGGAAGCGACCAATTGGAACCGTGCACCTAGCTTCTGACGTTTCATAAGTGCTCTTGTAGGTTTATGTGAAATAAAATATTTTGATTTTGATTTTGAATTTCAAAGCAATTTCGATACTACATATTATCACGTCTGTTTCTCCCGAAGGTTTTGGAAGGGGTGTACCTTTGGTATAGTTTAGATGTATATAGACATAACAAGTCATGTAAAAACATCGACAGACGAAGTACAGACATGTTCATACAATCAACCAACTTAGTTTATAGCAGTTAACAGTTTCCAATATTGATTTTTCTCTCCTAATTTAGAAGCAAAACTCGGTTCTTCGCCTTGTTACTAATGCCCCTGCCACACTATGTTCGTGGGAAGTTCCTCGCGCTGCTCATCGCTCTGCTCCTCGCGCTGCCGCGATGTTGCTCTCTCTGCCCACACACTGCTCTACTCGCACAATTAATCGCGACGCTTCGCACTACGTTCTTTGACTCGCACCCAAAAACCGACAAAAGAGGGAGCAGTGGGCATGACGAGGAGCATGACGTGCGGCATGACGAGTAACGTTGCCGTTGCCACTACGTCTCTACCTACTATCCTCGCTACTTCTCATGCCACTCGACGAGTGTATGGCAGGAGCATAAGATGGAACAAAGTACGTATGCTAATTCTTCTGAAGTCTTCATTAAACGTAATCAGCCTATAATGTTCCCACTGCTGGGACACAGGCCTGCTCTCTTTGAGAGGTAATGGGCCGTAATCCAGCACGCGGGCCCAGTGCAGGTTGGTGGATGTCACATGTCTTCGAATTTTCGGTTCTAGGACATGCCGGTTTCCTCGCGATGTTTTCCTTCACCATTGTGAGAGTAGTAACTGATGAAATAATTTACACAAAGTAATGCGTCTGTCAGGGTTCGAGCCTACTACCTACGTCCTCGTCATTAAGAAGGGATCCTTAGATGAAAGCATCATCATCACAAGAGAGTAGGTAACCGGGTGAGCTGCTGAATGGGTCGCAAACACCTTGGATGTTAGCTTGAATGATAAGTCACGGATAGCCAAAGATGATGGTTTATTGAATATATTTAAATACTACGTAACTTATGCTATATGAATGTTGTGTGAATGAGTACAGCTGACTATGACCACTGATTATGTACTGTTACGTTACACTATAATTTGTGCAAGGCGAGGGAAATGTGTTGACTGCTGATCTATGCAATGCGCGCGGGCTATGTATACAGGGTAAGTTTTTATCCAGTGCGCAAACTTTAAGACGCAGATATATGACAGTGACCTTGAGTGGTTAGCTTGCGTGTTCTGTACTGAGCTTACGCAACGCGTCGTGCGACCAGCCAGTAATAGGACTCGCCCATCAAGGAGCGCTGTCGCAAATTAGACGCATTATTTATTTATTACACGTAAAACAAAAAGTATTTTAATAAAACACGTATACTAAATGATCAGTAATTTAATTATATTTAAAATGATGAAGTTTTCGGAAAAATACGCTTAATGAATTTTGCGTCATTCTTAGTTTTTTATCCGCGTTAGACATAACTTTACAAATTAATTTCACTATGCAATATAAACATAATCAAAAATATGCCTATATTAAAATATTAAGAAAACGCTTTAATTTAACATATATTTTTTTTCAAATCACTAACACTGCTCGTTTAGACGTCATCTTCTGTATAAAATCGTTAAAAGTCAGCTATCGTCCCCTTAACACGTGACTTTACTGGGTATCTGACGAGATATGCGAACATAAATGTAGGGAACAGCTGATTTTTTTTTCGCGATTTCAGTACCCTAATTGCGTAACTCATTTTCGTAAACAATTTCGCGAAATTTGTTTCATTTTGACATTTCAACAACATTCATTGCGTTATTTACGTTGTTGAACAGATTTTTTTTCCAACTTATGAAGCAATGGATTAGAAATCTGTTTTAAATCGAAACAAATTGTGATTGTGTTGTATTACGCAATTAGGGTGCAGGTTTGCTCCCATAGTAAAAGTTGTTCATAATGATGAGTAAATTCACGTGTTAAAGTTTGCGCACTGGATAAAAACTTATCCTGTATACGATATATGACTCGTACACTGGGTATCTTTAAATCTACAAATCCTCACCCACCTTGTCATGTGAACCTAGCTGTGTCTTAACAAAGTACTCGTAGTTACATAGAACAGTTTTATTGTTCTCACTAGTCAGGAAGCAGTCAGTTTTACGAGGACGTCCGGGTGGGGCAGTTACTAGGTAAATATGTATGTAGAGACTGTAGGAAATTTTCTTTTTAACCGACTTCCAAAAAGGAGGAGGTTATATGTTCGTCGCGTAAGCTTGTTTTTTTTTTTTTTTTTGTATGTCCACCGATTTCTCCGTCAATTGTGGACCGATTTTGAAAATTCTTTTTTTGTTTGAAAGGGTGTGCTCTCGAATTGGTTCCATATAAATTTTATTAACTTTGCTTGGATAGTTTTTGAGTTAGCTACAAAATACGTATTTTTTTCCCACTTAGTATGTAGATGATAAGTTTCTGTCACTGGTAGCTGCTAGTGGTATTCGAATGTGTGTGGGGTAGGTACCACAACTAAAAAGTGAAAAATAAAAACTTTTTACAAAAAGAAAAACAACCGACCTCCAAAAAAAAAACACTACAAAGTGAAAAATAACTTTAATTTCGGAGGTCGGTGTCTTGGGTTTTGTATTTTCGTTTTTTGCCACCGACTTCCAAAATTAAAGTTATTTTTCACTTTGTAGTGTTTTTTTTTTTGGAGGTCGGTTGTTTTTCTTTTTGTATACGTGACTATTTGCGTGCTACGCGAAATGGTTGTAAAGTATGTAAGGTAACCAATGAGTTCGTATAATTTGACCGAGACCGCTCTATCGTTAGGAATGCGCGGCGATGCGGAGGGCAGCGTTGACGAATAAGCGGCGAGACGCCGTGAGCGTTGACGAATGAGCAGCGAGAACAATAATCATGCATCTTTCGGCGGGGCGGGGTTGACCAAAAGCCTAACAAAAGCCGGACAGGCCGGACTTGTATATATTTGGCCGGACACGATTGTAAAAGGCCGGACACCTGGCAACCCTAAGTGTAATACAGCTATAGTCTCTTGACTTGGACTAAGCAAAGTCTTATAATTAAATCAACGTTTACGGTGTGTAGAAGGGAAATTGTTCACTCCTGATCGTTTCCACAATCAATTTGATGATGATTGCCTACATTGTTCCTGATTTCCCTTCATGTACTGTTTATTTGATAAGGGAAAAACTTTATTAGAGAATACATTGCGCATACGCCGATAATGGTCCTATTAACTTGACGCAATTTTATAACTCGCGCGATAAGCTATTGATAAAATCGTGTTTGGTTTCTTTCTATGGAAAATACTAGTGTAGTAAGGACGTTCCTTAACGACTCATATTATTTATTAATTTTATTTATTATAAATATTTTTACGTGACTTTTTTTATTATAGGTATAGGCAGACCAAACCATCTTGATACTTTTCTTTAATTACTGGAATTGCTCTATAAACTCCGAGTCTAGTCTTTTATTTTTAACCGACTTCCAAAAGGAGGAGGTTCTGAATTCAACAGTGTTTTTTATATTTGTTACGCGATTACTCCGCCAATTATGAATTGATTTTAATTATTCTTTTTTTGTTTGGTAGGTCATACGTCAGAGGTAGTAGGTAGTTTTGATATGTTAAGTTCCTGTCACTGTTATTTACATAGCAGGTGGTGGTATTCGAATTTGTGTGAGGTAAATACCACAACTAAAAAGTGAAAAATAAAAACTTTTTACAAAAAAAATCAACCGACTTCCAAAAAAAACACTACAAAGTAAAAAATAATTTGGTAAATTGTGCTCATTATTCTAATATTCAAGTGTCCGACAGACAGAGATAATCGTAACTGTAAAGTCAAATAATTTATTTCGATTAGGCATAAAAGGCAAAATAAAATAAAAAAGTAGAATTGGTTCTAGTCCTCCCCTTCTAAAAGGTAGCGGTATAATTTTAATCGTGTCCAAGTTATGATATACTTTTTTTTAAACTTAATTAGCTGTGTAGCAAATATATTTTAGCCGCACTAATTTGAGATGTTTAATTATGGGAAATCGGCTATCTACAACTCAACGGGTTTCTATGAAAATTTTACTTGTTTAAAATAAGCTATCTCCGACAGTCCGATTCAGATGGTTTATTTCTAAATGTAGGCGTTAAGATTAATCACCAATAAATATGTCGAGAACAACACAGGGAAGTGTATTTCATCGATATTTTATAGCTATCATCACGACAGAGCTGGGCCGCAGCTATATCGACTTTTTACCGATACGCGGAATCTTAATGGGCACCTCTAGTTATTGAGTTATCTATGTTAATTTATTAGTGTTATCAATAAAGAATGTCGAGTATGTGTTCTTATTAATAATCCTGATAAGAGTTTTCCTAGTAATCTCAATGCTAATGATCTAGAATTCACAGAATATTTGGCTTTATCTAATTAAGGGGGAAGCGTCAGGGTAGCCCGCGAAATTCAAATTTTCTTACGTTTTTTGCATTTTGCATTTTGTAATGATTATAATTGAGTAAAGCCATATTTGTTACGACCGCGAATCATATTTTAATCAACATAAAACCTAATACTGACCTGTAAAATGCAAAAAACGTAAGAAAATTTGAATTTCTCGGGCTACCCTGACGTTACGAGAGCAAAATCGTATGCAACAGCCTTATAATTTCATTATTTATCACCAATTCACCTGCTGATTTTGGAATTGTATTTTTAATTTCCGTGCTTCGGAAAGCACGTTAAGCCGTTGGTCCGGACTGTTATTCGTAAATCTTTGACAGTCGTTACGGGTCGTCAGAAGCCCAAAAGTTTGACAACCAGTCTTACTAAAGGGTATCGTTTTATACCCAGTAAAAGGGCTGTAGAGGTCAGATAGGTACTCCATGTAAAAAGCTGATATCAGCTGCATTCGGTAAGACTGCAAACCGACCCCAACATAATCGGGAAAAGGCTAGGCAGATTGAGACTTATAAAGCTTTGTAAAACGGACTAAGTCCAGCAACAAACGTTTATAGGTTACTGATATCTATCAGTAACCTATAAACGTTTGTTGCTCTTCTATCTATCTAGATAGAAAATAGAATATTCTTTATTATGTACACCATAAAAATTACAGACATTAATATAGAAATTTTACATTGGGTGACACAATGGGCGGTCTTATCGCTAAAAGCGATCTTTTACAAACAACCTTTGGATGGATTTAAATGGAAAAGGAGAGACAATACTGCAGGTAGTCAGTGGTGTACCATTTACATATACAACAGAATACACTGATACATAAAGCATATAATTACCTATATAAATAAATATATATAATAATCTTTGTTAATACTCCTTTTTGAAATAAAAACTCAGTTGGGTTTCTGCAATAAAAACAGTTTTATTTATTTCTTTCTGTTTACAAGATAAACTGAAGATTACACAAATCAATTAGAAATAGCCTTACCTGCAATAAAAACAGAAAACAACATTAAAAGTTTTTACTTCAGGTGGTTTACAACTTATTGTTTATTTCTAGCACAAATTATAATCTTCAATGCTGAATATTCAGACAGACCACAGAGCAAAATTACCACAGAGTATGTTTCTATAATGGAGTCTATAACGCTGTCGGGAACGCGGCAGATTCAAAAAGGAAGTGACGTCTCGTGTAAATGAGAATCGTCGTTTTCTTTATATCTCCCCCCCTAGGAGGAGAACAATCACATAACATCTGTGTGATTGTTCGTCGTGTGGTCAGCTATCGGAGTTAATTTTGTTATATGAAAAAGATTTGATTCTGATTTCTTGTGTCCGGTATCAACCTCATAGATTGAATTGGAGATCTTCTGTAGGATTTTATATGGTCCGATTCTTATTTCATCCAGCTTTTTCCTGTTGAGGCGGTTCCCATTTTCCACATACACTAAGTCTCCGGCATCCAATGTAATTTCTTTCCTGTGTTTGTTGTAACGTTCTGCATTTTGAGTATGGGACTTCTTGGTGTTTTCATACGCTAATTTCCGATCTTTTTCTAGGTCTTCATTTGTACAATTTGTCTTCAATTCGTGGGGCAAAATATTGACACTTTCACCTTCCATTAAGTATTTCGGAGCGAATCCAGTAACCGTGTGCTCCGTTTCGTTGTATCTTCTAACACATTCCTGAGCTATTGCCGTCCATGCTTTGTTATTTTTGTTCTCGTTTATTTTGCATCTTATTTTATTCACCAGGGTTTGGTTCAATCTTTCATTAAGCCCATTTGAGAATGGGGCGTCTACGGCCGTAAAAATCATCTTAATTTGCTTCATCTTCAAAAAATTTTTTAACTCTTTTGAATTAATGCCAGGGTATTGGTCCGTTAGTATTGTTCCTATATCGTTACTTTCTGTCACTTTCGTTGTTAGTTTTATAAAGTCATTAGCAGTTTGGTTTTTCGATGTTAAAATATAAGCATATCTGGTAAAATGATCAACTAAAAGGTGTAAGTATTTTTTTGTTGATCTTGATCCCCCAAATCCACCAATGGTATCAATGGACATAATATCAAATGGGTTTTCAGCTGGGCCTAAATGTGATAAGAACCCAAATTTAGATTTTTTTCTTGATTTGTTTTTTATACATACAGAACAATTATCGCAAACTTTCTTGATATTCATTATCATATTTGTTGCTGAGTAAAATGGAGTTATCTTGCTGATCATTTGCGATCTTCCCAAGTGACAGTAAGTATCGTGTACTTCTTTTATTAATATTTTACTGAGGTTTTCAGACAATAGAATTTTGTCTTTTGTTTTTGACTTTTTATAATAAATGCCATTTTTTGATATAATGTTTCTTTTCTTTTGCTGTAAGTCCATGTTCTCATTCTGGTCCTTTTTTATGTCTTCGAGACTTATTAGATTTACAACTTCCAGGATGTCGTCTGTGTTATCATTCGGTTCTAAAACTGGATTTCTGCTTAGGCAGTCTGCTTCTTGATTCGATTTTCCAGGATTGTATTTTATTGTGAAATCATATTGAGATAGGTAATATGTTAAGTCTCCTAGCTCTTCATCCGTCCTAGACTTTATGTTCAAGTTTTCCAGAGGTTTGTGATCCGTGTATACTGTGAATTGTTTCCCAAATAGCCAGTGTTGCCAATATTTCACTGCTTCTTTAATGGCTAAACATTCAAGGTATATTGCTTTTTTTTTCTTTTGTGCTTCATTCAATTTTCTGGAAAAATATGCTACAGGTCTATAACTTTTATTTTCATCTTCTTGCTTCAACACAGCTCCAACTCCTTTGATACTAGCATCAGTATAAATTTTAATTGGAGAATTTGGGTTAAAAATTTTGAGGACTGGTTCCGAACAAAGCAATGTTTTAATTTTCTCAAATGAATCTTGACATTCCTCTGACCAAACAAATTTCACATTTTTCCTCAGAAGATTATGTAATGGGTCTGAGATTTGTGCCATGCGTGGGATGAATTTATGGTGATAGTTGATTTTTCCAAGGAATTGTCTTACATTTGTTCTTGTTTCTGGAACTGGAAAGTTTCTCACTGCAATTAAGTAATCTTTCTGTGGTTTTACTGAGTTCTTTTCAATAATATGTCCTAAGTATTTTGCATGATTCTTCGCAAATGAGCATTTTGAGAATTTTAGTCTGAATCCCTCTTTGTGAATTGCTTCCAATAGTCTTGAAAGATGCTGTATATGTTGTGTAAAATTTTGTGAAAATATTAATATATCATCGATGAAAGACACTGCAAAATCAGAAAGTTTGTATTTTCTTATTATATTATTTAATATTCTTTGGAAAATTGCAGGTGCTGTTTTTAATCCAAAAGGGAGGCATGTCCACTGAAAGTGTCCTTCTTGTGTTACAAATGCGGTTTTAGGTCTGTCTTGAATCCTTAGAGGAATTGACCAGAACGCAGAATTTATATCTAAAGTTGTAAAATATTCGCAGTTCACACTTTTTATTATCAAATCCTCAATCAGTGGGAAAGGCTGTGCTTGAGGAGTTATAATTTTATTTAGATCTCTGAAATCTATACACATTCTTGTTTTTTTATTTTCATCTTTCTTAAAAGCCAGAGTAACTGGAGCAGCAAAAGGGCTGTATGACTCCTCAATAAGGCCTTTTTCCAATAATTTTGCAACTTGGCTTTCTATCTCTTTCCTATCTTCGAATGTGCACCTGTAAGGCCGTTTATAACAGTATTTTTCTTCCATTAGATCAATATGAGCCTCATAGTCTTTAACAGTACCAATGTCGTATTTATCTTTGGCAAATACGGATTTATATTTGTCTATCAATTTGTCGATTTCAGACTGTTCATACATATCTAAATGATTCACAATCATCTCAAATTCATCAGTATTCAGATGGCTGTTGAAGTTTACTTCATATTTTCTCACATTGTTTGTTTTTTCTTTTATGTCACCCAACAAAACAGGAATATTGACATTTGTGTGATTCTCAGTCACTTTATTTAAATCAGTTTCATTTTCGTGTTTTTGAAAGTCTTTGTTCTGAGTAATCCTTAGATCTTCAGTCTGGGTCAGTTTAAAATTTTCAATACAGTCTAAACCAACCAAAAAATCATAACTGAAATTCTCACTGTCTACAATAAACACTTTGATCATTTTCTCAATATTGTAAATTTTCACTTTTAAGGTTATCATTCCTTTTGTTTTTCCTGCACCATTAATAGTTTTCAAGCTTACATTTTGTAAATTTTCCATGTTTTCTTCTTTAATTTTTAACAATTTTGCATTTATCAATGACACATTTGAACCCGAGTCATAAATACCAGAGATTTCTAATATGTCATTTATTAATAACTTGATTTTTATTAATGGTGGTACTTTAAGTTTTTTGGATCCTCTGTATTCAATTCCACCTCCAATTCCGAATTGTTAACAGATTTAAATGATCCAATTTTTTTGTTTTTGTCTTCTTTCTCTCTAAACCAGCATATTGATTCAGGATGAAAACGCTTCCCTTTGTTTGCCTTTTCACATATTTCACATGGAGCTTTGTCTTCATTTTTGTTTTGTTTATTATCCAAGAAAGGTTTTCCTTTTTTTTCATTTATATTTTTCTTGACAAGATGCTCTAGTCTACTTATTTCGTTGTAAAGATCTTGAGTTTCTTGAACAGTTTCTCGGTCAATCTTGTCGGATACATAATTTGGTAAACCAATGGCAATGAGATCAATCAATGTTTCAGTATCTATGGATTTTCTGATTTGAAGTAGTAACTTTTCTTTTTTTAGGGCATATTCAAGCAAGGAACCTGATTGATATTTGAAGTGAAAGGCATATCGAATAGGTGACCAACCTTTGTTCCCAAAAGTTCCAATGAAGATTTTTTTCCAGTCATTCCATTCTGATTCTATAGAGTATTTCAAAATCATGCTAGTGTACCAGTCAGCACTACACTTTTCAAGGAAAAACTTCAAGATCTCTATTTTTTTCCTATCTTCTGCCACTACACAGCGAACACATTCTTTTTCAAATTGATTAATCCATTGGCTGGCATTGGTGGTTTTTTCATCAAATTTTTCAATCATGAAATCTTTAGCAATTTTATTTAAGTTCTTAACTTCAGAAGTTTGTTCTTTGGATTCTAGAACTTTTTCAAGCAGCTTCTTTATTGTGTCTTCTGAGGTGACTGTGGTAGATGTTTCAGTTGTTTCTTCTGGGATCTCTTCTAAATAAAAATTTTCAAATAATAAGTTACCTTCTTCATCTAAATAAGCCTTTTTCATATTTTCTGTTAAGGTTATCCAAACTTTCCTGAATTGGTTTCTTTTTCCCAATGTGTTTTTCACTCTGCCGTACACTTGTGATGTTATCAATTCTTTGTGTAAACTTGTTGGTTGGTATTCATCAGGTATTGCAAAAGAACGACCATCTTGTGTGCCGATTGAGGTTAGGCACAATATTGTTGTTTTTCCATCTGACGCTCCTCGCATTTTAAAATCAAACCTTAGTTTTTCCATTTTTCTCGAGGTATTCACAATAATGTTGTTTTATAATAATCTTTGTTAATACTCCTTTTTGAAATAAAAACTCAGTTGGGTTTCTGCAATAAAAACAGTTTTATTTATTTCTTTCTGTTTACAAGATAAACTGAAGATTACACAAATCAATTAGAAATAGCCTTACCTGCAATAAAAACAGAAAACAACATTAAAAGTTTTTACTTCAGGTGGTTTACAACTTATTGTTTATTTCTAGCACAAATTATAATCTTCAATGCTGAATATTCAGACAGACCACAGAGCAAAATTACCACAGAGTATGTTTCTATAATGGAGTCTATAACGCTGTCGGGAACGCGGCAGATTCAAAAAGGAAGTGACGTCTCGTGTAAATGAGAATCGTCGTTTTCTTTATATATATATATTAGATAGATATACATAAAATTATAAACATGAAACAAGAGCAAGGAACTATATGTAATGACGATGTTTAAGGAGAGAGAAAGTGTTTTTTTACCAGAATTTTAAAAGTGGACAAAGATTGAGCACGCGGCACCTTATGATTGATCATTGTTACCAACCAAACAAAAGGAAGGTCAGTAACTTATACTCCGTTTGAAATAAGATTAGACATTTAAACAAACCTTTTTTACAGTCCGTTCAACCGATTTTGACTTCTATTGCGTAGGCATAAGGATGGCACTAAAAGCAAAAAAAGTGGTTACAAACCAACTGTTTACTGCAGCTGTCATTTATCATGCCACCAACGCAATAGAAGTCAAAATCGGTTGAACGGACTGTAAAAAAGGTTTAGTTAAACGTCTAATCTTATTGCAAATGGAGCATAGATGTAATTTAGTTTTCCAATTAGTCTCAATCATGAGCAATTGCATTTTATGTCTTAAATATAACCAGCGAGTCCATAAGTGGAGTCATTTTCTAATGATATAATTTCATATAATCAGGAAATATATCAATACAATTATATAAATTTTAGCGTCGTCAGTTACTTAGATGATGTGATTTCCGGCTAGCGGCGTATTTCAAACTAACCTGACTCTTTTCGTGGGTTTCTTTCTACAGTTTCGGACGCCAGATAATCATTTTAGAAGTTATAATGAAAAAAATGTTTGATCACCAATCTGTTTGCCTCGAGCAGTGATTTAGCAATCATTTATGGTGCATAAGATCGTTCTCATGTTCATTACTAGCAAATGATCATGAATTAAAGTAACTTATTAATTGAATAGATACTTAAGAAGCTTTCGTTTCTACGTGACAGCTCCTTTTTTAAATTGAAAGTGATAAAATCAAAAGTAATTTATTCAAAATAAGCTAAAAATCAGTATTATCCTTTAAAGTTCGCGAGCACATTCGTAAAAAGCTGATAGTATCACCACAACGGTAATGTTTTCCCATTGTTTGTCTTATTTACTTTAGTATATTCGTGTATTTATTTGTTCTTATGTTTAGGTAGGTATATTATATACATTTAATAGGTATATGTATATCCTTACTTTTTATTTTCGATATTGCACCTGCCCTGTTCGTCTCTGCATCACCCAAAGGTTGACTGGTAGAAAAGGCCTATAGCATTAAGTCCGCCTCTATACATTTGTATGCTTAAAGTTTCAAATAAATCAGTACTTTTTAATCATCAAAATTTAATTACCATTTCCTAGCTGGGAAGAAGAAATGGCGCAACAAACTCAACCCCAGCTCAAGATCAGTAACTTATAAGTAACAGTGATATCATTATTTATTTGCTATGTTTGAACAGCCGTTTTACTGGTATTGTTTTATAAATAAATGATACCTATTTACATGATAAATAACAATGTATTGTAAAACGCACTTACCTATAATGTTAATAAGGTACAAAACATCATTATATCCGAAGATTTACTTCTCGATTTTCTACGGATATTACTGTAAACGTTGTTTATTCCTGAGATTAAATTGTCTGTGGTGTAATCCAGCTGTAAATAATGAATATCCCACAATGCAAAATTCCATTGGCTTTACTGGCCTGTTGGCCTCTGGCAAAGCTTCAAAAAATGTGATTTAAGTTTTCTTGAAAAGTCAGTTATTTTGTATGTTCATTTTAGACATTTAATTGGATTTTTATCTAAAGGATAATTTCCACCAAATGGCTCGCATTGTGGCGGATCGGAACAGATTTTACAATCTTTAAATGATACACAGTGACAGTCTCTATTACCAAGCCGCGCACAGCAGCTTGACCACGGGCGTCTTTCGCGACATACGATCGTAGCCGAAAGCATCCTTCGACGCGTGATCGGCTCCATTCGCCTGTCGTCGTATCCGATCGGATCTTTTCAGCTATTTTATGATTATTTTCTTCTTCTTCTAATGCAATAGCCAACAATACTTCGTTAACTTCAACCATTTTCAAAAATTAGAACACGTCAACACGGTAGGAATGAAACTATTTGACTAGCCGCAGAAACGGATACGTTCGCAAGCGACGGTACGGAGCCGATCGTATGCGTCGACATCCTGCCGGACGCGATCGGCTCTCGCCGCATCCGTTCGTATCCTTTCCGATCCGATGCGATGCGAGCCGCTTGGTGGAAATCATCCTACGGCTGTCACCCTAATAAAACGTCACAACAAGAAAAACTGTTTCGTTGGTCTAGTGGTCGGAAGCGCTACTGCTGAGCATGAGTGTTCGATTCCTGGGTCGGGTAAAGTGTTATTAGGTTTTCCATCTTAAATTTTTCAGTAGCAGCCCGGAGTCTAGATTTGTGCTCGGTTGATGGCTGACCCAACGGGATATACCAAAGGCGTGTTGTCAACAAGAAAAACTGCCATAAAACTCTAAATAAAAACAAGCTGTTGTTTATTCTTCGACCTACTCCTGACCCAGAAAAACTCAAATCGTAAAACACTGTTGACATTTCTTACATTAGTGACACATATTCTCGCACCAATATAAATTATATAAACTTTATTTACTTCCGAGCTCGTTAACCCACACAAGTCGCCTACGCGAAATTACATCAGATGCCGATAAAAATCTAAAACATTAGAAATCACAGACCACGCCTCTAGGCGATCTGCCGATGCCGTGAGGTCTTGCACGGGTTACAAAATAAGGATGTCAAAAATAAGCAATCTGTAGTACCTAATATTAAATATTACTACAGATTATTATTAATATTAGATTAGACAACGAAATGAACTACGATTAGTAGGTTATATCGTTTAAAAAAAAAATCTTCATTAAAAACGTTGCCGTGTCTATTTGTTAATAGGTCAAGCCATCACATGCGCAAACCCGCCAAAATAGGTAAACAAACACAAATTGTTGTCGACCAATTTAAATTTTCTCATACGCGGGATAATAATAGCTTTTATTTCAATGCAAATACTTTAATTTTTTTTTAATGTTTTATTTTATTTCTGAAATAGGTCAATTGAATTAAAAATCAGTTGGGGTGTCTGAGGTCTTGCGCATTTAACATAACACGTTGCATAATAATTAGTTGTATATACGTAGTTTAGATAATTAAAAAAAAACTGGTTGGTATAGTTTGCACAAAAGGTCTTTGAAAATGGTAGAGATCTAACATTGAGAAAATCGTGTTTTTTAAAGTAATAACAATAGTCTAACATCTGTCTTCTGAAAGACACGTGATTGGCTGACCAAAAAAAACAACAGCCAATTAAAATCATTTGATAACTGAATTCAAATGCCTTCTAGAAATTAGGGATAAGGAACTAGAGGCTGAGTTTGGGTAGCCCTATACAAATTAAAATCACTACTTATGCCTCGCTTTTGATCGATCGTCAAAACAATATTATTTTAAACCTTCCTCGTCTTACCACAATAACATTTTATCAAAATCAGTTATATTTTGCTTTCCCTCACAAACACAATAGAGCTATATTCCAAAGATTTGGTAACCCTGTATAATATTTAGTATCACAACAGCGGTCGTCGACGGGGCCGCCCACGCCCGTTCTCAATGGGCCCGAGCCGCCTGTCGCAATCCCTGATGCGTGTGCGCATATGCGAGGAATTTTAGTCTTGATACTTTTAGCAATACCTAGTACAAAATGTTTCGATCAAGAAACCTAGAATAGGTATTTCAAAACACTTTAAGAGTTTAAAAAAGACGTTTTGATGAGATGTTTTACTTTATCACACCTGGCATTGACTGGAGAAATTTCAAAGTTAGATAATAAGTAGATGACTAAAATGCTATAGTATGTATAATAATTATCCTAATATGCGGCACCCATATACATGACATAAAATAATAATTTAAAATCAGTCTGTAACATTAATCGTTGATAACAAACTGCAGGTAAAAGTGCAGCAGACGTTGTCAAAGTAATAATAAGTCTAAAATATAGATAATATAGAAATAAGAGTAAAAGTATTAGATTTCTAATTAGATTTTTTTCTCATGTCGAAAATGCTGTGCCTCAGATTTTATCAATCTAATAGAAACAATGCCATGACCTAACCGACACAAATACCTTCAAATTTCGATACCATAACAATAGCCCTTTCAAAGTATCAAGACGATTAGTCGCGCTACACCATCCGCGCCATCCAGTCTAGGGAAGTGATTGTTGTTTTAATGGGAACCATAATATTATAAACGGCGATAGTAGATGTAACCCGCCGTTGTGGCTGGATTTATTAACGCTTTGTGCTAATAATTTCCTTTGATTTTGATTTATTTTATGGTTATTTAAGATTTTCCGGCTTGTGTCGTAAAAGAGGTTATGTCTACATAACCGTGACCAACATTAGTTGTTCGTGAAAGCTGAACTTCCTTCTTTGCCTTGTGTTAATAAAATAAAAGAACTTATGATAAGCCAGTCACTGTAGACACAATAATCTCGTTAGTTCGAAAAAATTGCACTGTACTGATTTTTTCGAAGTAGGCCACTTAGAGCATCCGTCCGAATAGCACCTGCGACTCAGCAGCCTACTGCTGGGATGTATTTGTTTTACAGGACGTTATTAGAGCAAGACCTAAGGAAACAACGGATGGACTGTGTGAAAGGTGATAATTATGTCGAGAAAGGGGGTGAAATGAGATAAGGGACTTAGCAATAGCCACTAAATATAAAATAAATAATAACTATAAACCTTACTTTAGGTAATCTAAATTACGAGCGTTCTTCCAAAAAGTTGGCAACGTCGCAAATAGCTTCAAATATTTACCTGTTTTGATTAATCTAGCGATAGTACTGTATCGAAATAAAAAATATGGCTAACTAGTGAACTAAAATAAATAATGAATTGCAATTATAACACTGAATTTGATGTTGTAACCGTTTTAAATGTAAAAAAGGATTTGGGAAGTTTCCGAATACGTTTTTTACATCTAAAACTAAATATTCGATGTTACGATATTAATTATTGCATTTCATAATCAATATTTTAGTTCACTAGTTAGCCATATATCTTGTTTCCATACAGTAATATAACCAAATTAATCAAAACAGCGAAATATTTGACAGCTATTTGCGACATTGCCAACTTTCTTTATAGACGCTCTTAATTACTTGCCACAGTATACACACTTAATTGACCTGTAATCATTAAAACGTGATTCTGCTGCAGCGGTGACGCACTGATTCATAGGTACTTATTTATTTTGTAAACCACATACTAGGTTTACTTTATAAACACTTGTACTAATAAATTTATAATGCTATCGGCCGGATTTCCTACGCTATGAGTGTGCATGATAATCCCTACTTCAACCGAACGGATTTTCAAGTATTGTGTGCGACGGTTTAAGTAATATTCTAGACTATTAAATCACAACTCTAAACAAATTGATTTGTGAATAAAACAAGAAATATTAACTAACAAAATAAATTAAATTCCGGAATTCCCAAACGACAGGAAACTCGCTACAAATGCTACAATACATCGAGCCTGTTATGGAAGAACATCGTAAGCGACTTTTATGAAATTTTACAGGAGAGGTATTTTATTGATTATTTTTAATTTGTTATTTATAGATCTCCGGTTTTTGTATATATTGCAAAACACATTAGGCTCTATGTAAAATCAATTAAATGATTGCAGAAAGAGTTAAATAATGAGTACTTTTGTCGCTTAAGATAAAAATAACGGTCATGATTTCTGTTTGTTTTCAAAAATCGTCATTTACGCTATTACTTTTCTTTAAAATAATTAAGGCTAACTAATGTATGCACTGTGTTTTTTCTCCTAATATCACGCGTTTCAAGGCCCTCGTAAGGCCCAAAAATGCTTGCTCGCTACCCCACATCTTAAAAATCACATGACATAGGGCCTAATTTATTTATTAACAAGAACAAATTGCTTGCTACCCAGATCTTAAAAATCACATGACCATAGGGTCTAATTTATTATTAACAAGAACAAAATTAGTAGTCTTTTAAGTTTGAACTAGAACAGTTCTAAAAATCTGCGTTTAGTTGTTACTCAGAAACAAGAATTACAATGGTAAAATTTAAATAAATTTTTAGTGTTTAAAGTTTTTAACATTTCAAAATTATAAAAATTCTAAATTGAATATTACTTCATTCAAATAAATAGGCAATCAAATAATCAGAATACAGTATTTTCTACAAATAAACAATATACTTCTATGTTCTATGTTATGGGGTTTTGGTTTCCGCACTTAGTCCGTCAGGTGGACCATTGTGCGTGGGCCATGGCGGCCGTTTGGTGGTTATTCCAACCAGCCCACCTCCCTCCGGAAGTTAATTAAAACTCCTGGTCTGTTCAGAACATCTGTGAAAGATCTGGATGACCCGAGGGTTTCTGATCTAATTTGGGTGACGCCTGTGCATTCAAAGGGCACGTGCGTGACGGTTTCCTTAACCTCCATGTGCGCCCTGCACAGAGAACTGTCCGTTATGTCTATTGTGTGGAAGTGTTTGTTTAGCGAGCAGTGTCCCGTGATGGTCCCCGTTACCAGGCGCAGGTCATTACTGTCCAGGCGTAATAAACGCCTGGTTAGCCTGCTATCCAAGTACGGCATAGCTTCCTTGGACTGCCTGCAGCCCGGTATCGAGGTCCACCAGTACTCCGCTTGTGTGTGGGTGTACTCCTGTATCCACCTGCGTATTTGGTTGTAGGGGACTGGTACGATAGGCTCGGGTTCACAGACTGCCGTGCTAGATCCTCTTCTAGCAAGTTCGTCAGTTGCGTCGTTACCTAGCGATCCACTGTGTCCTTTTATCTATTGCAGTGTTACCGTGTTGCGGCTAGATACCGTTACCTATTCTAGTGTATTGTGACATTCTAGTATTAACTTTGAGGTAATATATTTTTTCCGTAAAGATTGGAGAACTGAAGCACTGTCAGAAAGTATACGAATGTGGGTGTCCGTAACTCTCCTGGCTTCTATGGCGTGAACCGCTTGTATGATGCGTGGGCATCATACAAGCGTCTATCAGGCGGAGTGTGTGGACACTCCGCCTGATAGACGGTGTTGAACATTCCCAGCAGGCGGGATATATTTATGTTTAGGTCGTGTGAGAAGATTCCGACTCAGGTACCGGAGTCTGTCTTCGATCCAATAAACAAAATAAATTAAGCATATACAATATACGCAACACAGATTTTGGGTAGTTCATAAAACTATGTTTTATAGTACCTAAGTGACAAACATTACTTACGAGATGTTGGTTACGATAATTCTAATTGTTCATAAATATCAAACTTTTACTTTTGTCGTTTGCGATACTTTCTAATGCCAGTTATAATTTTGACGTTTATCCAAATATTGGTTTAAGTGTTTTTGTATCAGGATCTAAATTATTTTAGCTGTACGTCACAATAGTAAAGTGAAATACCTACATTCTGTCGGTTACGATGTTTTTCCATAACAGGCTCGACATCTTAAAGTGATAATCAGCATGAGACTTAATGACGGCCCGAAATTAAATAGAGTTTGACATCTCAGACATGAAATGAAACCAACCCAGTAATTGTACCCACAAACACAGAAGTTTACAAGCGCAACTCTTCAAAATAAACTTGTAAACATACTTAGGCCACGCCGACAACGACATAGACAAGTGAACGTGCACTTTTGACACAAACAATATGAAATCCATAAAGAAAAGAAGCATGATAGTCTTAAGGGGGAAGCGTGAGGGTAGCCCGCGAAATTCAAATTTTCTTACGTTTTTTGCATTTGGAGTCCGCTAGGGCCAATGCCTGCCGGAGGTTCGAAGAAAACCGATAGGGACATCGTGGCCCCCCGGCAACATGGCAACTGAAGGAACACGGGTGGGTTTTAGTCAGTAATAGTCTGACACGCCCTCCCGCTCTGCCCAGAGCGGGAGAAGTTATTTGATAATTTCCCACCCAAAAAAAAAAGGTCAGTGTCAGGCTTTATGTTGATTAAAATATGATTCGCGGTCGTAAGAAATATGGCTTTACTTAATTATAATCATTAAAACTAGCAATACAACTCCATAAGTTAGCAAAGGTGTCAAATGAAATAATTAAATGAATTTTAAATATTATATTTGTATAAACTTTTAGGACTAGTATTTTATTTATCTTATTTTTGATTTGTTATTTCACTATATGCTGCACCGGTTGACGTCATCACGTCAGCGCCGGCTATCGCTGAAAACCAGCGCTGGGGCTCTGTCTTGCATGGGGTCGCAGCTTTATGCTGAGCGATGGCCGTTTTGCGTGGATGTGACGCATATTATCCCCCAATTTGTTATTTACGTGTTTTTTATCTTTCTTTGCGTCATGTTTACCGCAAATAAACGAATTTTCTTTCTTTTCTTTTCTTTCTTTCAAATGTCATGATTTCATGAAATCATGACATCATGACATTTGACACTTTTATCTTCTTCTTAATCACTATTGCTGATTGTAATGATTATAATTGAGTAAAGCCATATTTGTTACGACCGCAAATCATATTTTAATCAACATAAAACCTGACACTGACCTGCAAAAAGAAAAACGTAAGAAAATTTGAATTTCGCGGCTACCCTGACGCTTCCCCCTTAAGCAACTATAGTAGTATAGACAATCGACGAACATAAGCATAGACAATTATAATAGAAGTATAGACGATTGAACATACCAAGTGCCACACATGTTGTTTGGACACTCGATTAACTTTTGCTTATGTCTGCTGTCAGCAGAAATAGCTTTGTTATTGTTATCCAAGTCATACATAAGTTTAGTTCGGTTATATATTCAAAATAGCTAAAATCTTCCTTTTGTTCATGAATTTGTCATGTGAAAACCTCAGACCATTGATCAGTAGTGCTATTCTGTAAAAATCCCACCGGGATATCTTAGGTGAAGTGAGCTGCCAATAGTGTCAATCCTTAGCAACTGACAGCTCACTCCACGCTCACTTCACCTAAGATAACACGGTGAGATGGTTACAGAATAGCACTACTGAGGTAAAAACCCTTTAGAAGCGTGAGGAACAGAGTGTAAAGTTCACTCATAGTCTATAGAAAAGGGCGGATCCAGGGTGTCGTGTCTGGCAGGCAACTGCCTAACTATTGATGTCGGAAAGTTATATATACATATATTGGCATATAATTATATTATTAATTAATGTATACAAAATATTGTAAAACATTTTAAAAGAGTAACGGTGGAGTTTCTTGCCCATTCTTCTCCATCCGAAAACTACTTTTTGGAAGGGGCGACTAGAATCAATTCAATTTTTTGTAAATTTTGACGTTAAAAGTGCCTTTTATGTGCCTCATTGAAATAAATTATTTGACTTTGACAGCGCGGTAAACTTTGATAGCGCGGTAAACTACGCTTGCGCGATGCAGGATTTGTGTGACGTCAGGATTTTGTGTGACGTCAGATCTTTGGCGCGTAGTTCGCATGTGGCGATATAGATCGCGCCGCCACAACCTTTGTCTTGTTTTTTTTTTGGGTGTGAAATTATAACACTGTGACTGTGAAATTATGACAAAATCCTGGAGAAAGATGAGGATGTTAGTAGGTTTGTATACATGTATGTTATGGTTTGTTCATGGGGTAGCCTAAAAATTACAAATCAGTCAAATGGAAAACCTTTAAAGTCGGTTAAAAACTTGGCGTACACCAAGAAAAAACAGTGGCACTCCGGGAGTGCCGACAGAAGTGAAAACTTGAACAAGATCGCCTTAGTGGAAGAAAAATGCTTGTATAGAACATTGGTCCGTAATCTTATCTAAATAAAGAGCACAGTCGCGTTTACAAAAAAAACCTCCAAAATCTTTAAAGTAAAAATACTTGCATAGAACATTGATCCGTAACGTAATATAAATAAAGAGCACAATCGCGTTTACAAAAATGAGGTGTCGGTAATGGTGTCGCGAGTTCAATTGTTTTTTCCCATCTCAAAAATTCCCAAGTGCCTAAAGAAGTTTTCACTTAAAAAATAAAAAAAACGTGTGGCACTCGGGGACTGCCGTGGTAAAGCTATTGCATAGCATTTGTAACCTCCATACTTCCTATGTGTCAACGCTACACTTGGGATGGTGACGTGATGACATAAAACAAAAATTACGTTCCCATGACAACGTGATGTTATCATGGGAACGTCATTACCTACATGGTAGGTGGAGTGTTCGGGTGTTAGGTTTTTTTCGTTACGGAATTTCTTGATTCGGTCGCCGCGCTCAAAGCCCGCGATAAAAGCTATGCAATAGCTTAAAAACAATTCTGTAATAGTTAAAAAACTTGATCGAAACAATGAACGCCATTGCTATCGCATAAAAATTCCAGACAAATATAAAACTATTCTTGTACTCAACTACCAAGCACCGATAAACAAAATCCATCCAATAAACGCCAGTCGTAAATAAAACATCAAAAGCATACTCTTTGTAACATGTAACAAACTAATAAAACTGTTGTATCCACCATTTTCCGCAATGCCAAGAACGTTCAGAAAGATACGTCTGAAAACGTTTTTCATCTGCGAAAACCAATCTGAATTCTAACCACGAAAATCAATCGGGATTCGTGGGTTTATGGCCGACGGAAAAAATGGGCTTAGAGAGAACAAAAATATAATAAAAAGGGGTTTTTGTGAGACTATGGATAAGGAGAATTGTTTTTGTGTTGTCTGGATTGTTCTGGTCAGATGTAACCTTTTATAAAGAAATATTTTAAAGTACAAAATAATGAAAAACAGATATTTCTTTGAGAAGCAAATATATTGAAGAAAGGCTTTTTGATTTTAATTTAATTTTTTGGTTTTATTGTAATATTGTTTTCGGCTTTAGTTTTACTAACATATTTTGTAAGTTGTTATTAGACACAATTTGGATATTTTTTCCTTTTTTTCTTGTGGCTAAGTAATAACAGCTGCACGGGTCGATCGATCAGGTTAAGCTACGCTTGCCGCGGTTAGTCCGTGGATGGGTGACCATCTTTACATACCAAGTCCCCTCCGTGCCTCGGAAAGCACGTTAAGCCGTTGGTCCCGGCTGTCATTTGTAGATCTTTGACAGTCGTTACGGGTAGTTAGAAGCCCAAAATGTCTGACAACCAGTCTTACCAAGGGGTATCGTGTTACCTAGTCACTAGGTTGTGGAGGTCAGATAGGCAGTCGCTCCATGTAAAATACTGGTATTCAGCTGCATCCGGTTAGACTGGAAGCCGACCCCAACATAGTTGGGAAAAGGCTAGGCAGATGATGATGGATATTTTTTCCAAAATAAATTATTTGAATTTGTTGTGTCATGTCGTGAAAAATATAGCCTCGTTATTGTGCATCACAATTTCAATCAAAATCCCAAAGATTTTGAAAAAAAAAAGTCAAAATTAAAGAGATTGCCATTGTAAGCGTATCTCGCACAAAGGCGCGACGCGACATACACTGGTAGAACAATTTATATGAAAACTTCACGGGAATTGTTCAACTGGTGTCGCGTCGCGTCTATCTGCGGGACCCTTCACGCAATTACCCCGCTGGTTTTCTTGGTAGTCCATCACATGCCAACTTTAACGGGTTAAGAAGGATATGTAGGAGTGGTAGGACCATAACAATAACAAAAACTTTTTACAAAAAAAAACAACCGACTTCAAAAAAAACACTACAAAGTGAAAAATAACTTTAATTTCGGAAGTCGGTGTCTTTGGTTTTTAATTTTCGTTCTTTGTCACCGACTTCCGAAATTAAAGTTATTTTTCACTTTGTAGTGTTTTTTTTTTAATCGGTTGTTTTTTTTTGTAAAAAGTTTTTATTTTTCACTTTTTAGTTGTGATACCTACCCCACACAAATTCGAATACCACTACCTGCTATGTAAATAACAGTGACAGGAAGTTATCATAATATCATCCACATACTAAGTGAGGAAAAAATACGTATTATTGAAGCTAACTCAAAAACTACCCAAGCAAAGTTAATAAAATTTATATGGAACCACCTCTGAAGTATGATCTACTTAACAAAAAAAGAACCATCAAAATCAATTCATAATTGACGGAGTAATCGCGTAACAAACATACAAAAAAAAACAACATACAGGCGAATTGAGAACCTCCTCCTTTTGGAAGTCGGTTAAAAATTTCACAAAAACAACAATTTATTTACATCCTTCAATAAATTGCCAGTGAAAAGGTGATGGCATCTACGCATTAACTATAACATAATAAATATGTGGGTAAAACATTATTCACATTACATTAAAACACAATGATAATTTTAAAAGAAGTCAATTGAATAGATACATAATTTAAAATATATACATATAGGTACAAAAACTTCTTGATAAGGCAGTAACGATTCAATATGTACAGTAGTTTTAATCAAATATCACCTACCTACTATTTAAACAGGAAAAATATTGTTTAAACTGCTCCAATGCATAATCAAACAATTTTGTAGAATAATAGTAACATAATGTTGTATGACTACGAAAACGTTTTCCATGTGGTTTTATAATAAAACAACTAGGAAACGTAAGTGTTTATAAGTCACCTATGTCGTGATTTCTTTGTTTTTTTTTTTAATAGTATTGATTTACAATATTCACTGTGGCAACACTGTCAAAGTACAAACTACTAATATAATAAGAAACTTCTATACTCCATAGGTTTAGGTAGTTAAAAAAAGGTAAACAAATCGTAAAAAGGGTTTTTATAGATGACACTTTCTTGTTAAAAAAACAATAAAACCAAATTAAATTTATTTTAGTGTTTATCTATAGTTTCCTCTTTTATTCATGTATGTTAAACTTTATCGTTTATTCTTCACTACTTTTCGTAGATGTAACTGCTTGAGCACAATTTTTTTTGTCTGATTTATAATATTTTGTAATCTGTCTATTGTAAAGAGCCCAATTTCTAAACGTCAACGAAATATAACGTTGCTAAATTGAAGAGTTCAACTGTGACGTAGCATAACAACTGAAGTGACAGTTATTACGTTTAGTCGGTTATTTGACAGCTGTCTCGTCACGTGGTATTTTTTGTTTACCTTTTTTTAACTACCTAAACCTATGGAGTATAAATGTATTTTCATTATGGTAACTGAATGTATTGTTTTACTTTGGCAACACTTAGAAATGACGGTTATGATATTATCGTTATTTCTGGGTGGGGCAAGTCGTTTTAAATCATCATCATCATCATCATTTCAGCCGAAAGACGTCCACTGCTGAACATAGGCCTCCCCCAAGCACCTCCACTTCGACCGATTCTGTGCTTTCCGCATCCAGCAGATTCCTGCGGCCTTCACAAGGTCATCGGGCTATGCTTGGAGTTTCCCTACGTGATCGAATCAGAAATGAGGAGATCCGCAGGAGAACCAAGGTAACCGACACAGCCCGAAGAATTGCCAAACTTAAGTGGCAATGGGCAGGGCACATTGCTCGCAGAACGGATGGCCGATGGGGCCGAAAGGTTCTGGAGTGGCGACCGCGTACCGGAAGACGTAGCGTTGGGAGGCCTCCCACAAGATGGACCGTTTTAAATGGTACAATGAAATGCATAGTTAGTCGTCGTATGATTGTGAAATAGTACAGTGGTGTGAATTAAAAGTGAGAGACTGTTTACTTTATACCTAAAAGGGCATAATTCCTAACTATTGAGTTCTAGAAAAGCGTACGAACATCATCGCATAATTTTAGCAAGAGTATATCTTCTAATTCCCAATTCATACTAGCAAAACAAAAACAACAAACATTAAAGACATAGAAAGTAAACATCAAAATTCGTCTGCCATTAAAAATTGCCATAACATAAAACCATAAATACAAATTATGGCCAAATCCCACGTGGCTATAACCATCGCCCACTATTTGCTTGCCCCACTGACGATATCACAGATGTTGGTAAATATTTGAGTAAACCATCTAAAAGAGTGGTTTTGTCTCTTCATAAATATGACTGACAATGTTATCTAGTTTGCATTTTTTTTTTTTTTTTTTTTGGGTGGGAAATTATCAAATAACTTCTCCTGCTCTGGGCGGAGCGGGAGGGCGTGTCAGACTCTTACTGACTAAAACCCACCCGTGTTCCTTCGGTTGCCCTGTTGCCGGGGGCCACGATTTCCCGATCGGTTTTCTTCGAACCCCTGGCAGGCATTGGCCCTAGCGGACCCCGTCAATTCTGCTGACATCTCTTTGAGGCGCGCGTGGAACACAACGCGCCGTCGACCCGGGCTTGGTCCTTATCGGACGGCGAGCTACCCATTGCTCACCGTCCGCAAGCCCGCACCTACTATGACTACTTTGTTAAAATGTTTGCTGAAGATTTCCACATATATTTGTTTTAAATTTAGGTGAAAAACTACAGCAAAACTTAATATTTATATGTCCGACAGTACATCGGTGTATTTAGTTGCATCTAAATTATTTTTCTTTAAGTACGCTGTACTGGTACAGCGTCTTAATTGTTTGCTGCACCGGTCGACGTCATTACCTACGTCGTCGCCGGCTGTCGCTGAAAACCAGAGCTGAGGCTCTGTCTTGCACAGGGTCGTAGCATAATGCTGACCGATAGCCGATTTGCGTAGATGTGACGTATGCTTCCCCCAACTTTTTCTCATTTTGTGTAATGTAATATTTTTTTCTTTCGTCATGTTTACCGCAAATAAACGGTTTTTCTTTCTTTCTTTTCTTTCTTTCTTACAAATATAAATTACTAGTTTCTGCCAGCTAGTTCGTCCGTTTTTGGGTCACATAAATTCATATGTGTACCTTTCGGTTCATTAGATTCGGAGCAAACTGGCTGTGACAGACGGACAGACAGACAGTCAGACAGCTACACGAGTGATCCTATAAGGGTTCTGTTTTTTCATTCGGACGTACGGAACCCTATTAAGCGAGGTGTGTAAATTGCCTCGTAATAAAATGCAGCCCGGAAAGTGAAAAACAAATTGCAATTTGGAAGACGCCTTTGAGTGACTTGAATTTAAATGCAATGCAGTTTTCTCTCTTAGAGTTTTCATTGAACAATGTAGTACTTAGTAAGAACCTCGAAACTCTGACAACAGGTTATTCACTAACCACACAGTGCTTGGAAACATAGTGCTTGGAAACATGCTGGTCCTGCTCCATAGGACAATTTAGAATCAAGACAAAATCAAACTGGTTGCTAATTTAATTGTAAAATTTATTACTTTGTGTTTTATGACATTGATTTTACATTCTGTGATTACTTCCTCACACACTGACTTATTAATTGTAAAATTTTAGGAAAATCGTCTACTTTTACAATGTTTGTAAATATGTGAGCACCATGTATCTATCACATATTAAATTATCTGTTGTTGCTTCATTTTTAATTCTTTTTACCTATTGTGGTATAGTAATTTTATTCTAGGTGCATCGTCTTCACATATAATAATTATTTAACAAATGTACGTACATTTACAAACAATTGTAAAACATTTTAAAAGAGTAACGGTGGAGTTTCTTGCCCATTCTTCTCCATACGAAAACTACTTTTTGGAAGGGGCGACTAGAATCAATTTTATTATTTTGTAATTTTTGACGTTCAAAAGTGCCATACATGGGCCTATTTGAAATAAATGATTTGACTTTGACTTTGTCTTTGACCCAAATCTAAAACAAGAAGGAGTTCGTATACATACGGTTTCGGTACAAACTTGTGAGCTGCCAGGTATAAAAGCAAAACAAAATAATAATCCCATAACTCATAGTACATGAACGGTTTAAGTATAACCGGAGACCATGACGATTACGGCAGTAATCATATCATTTAATGTGTTAGGTCCCCTGAGCTAGGGAGCTAATGTAGTGTCAGTGTAGCTATAATGCCATGATTCATGCCAGCCAGGGTTAGCTTATAATTTGCTACTGCCAGAAGACACTTTCACTGCCTCCTGATAAGTCAAAGATTGAAGAAAGTTTTCTTCTGTGTGTTGCATGTCGCGTGACGGTCGGCCGCGGAGTAGGGATAAAGTGAAAGGCGCTCGTCAGAGCAGCCAAGGCCAATATGGCGGCGCCTATAGAAGTTTTCTTTAACCGTGGTTTCATAAAACCACACAATCCTTTTTCTTTGGTGGGAAATTATCAAATAACTTCTCCCGCTCTGGGTGGAGCGGGAGAGCGTGTCAGACTCTTACTGACTAAAGCCCACCCGTGTTCCTTCGGTTGCCCTGTTGCCGGGGGCCACGATGTCCCTTTCGGCCCTTATTTGCAGCCACGGCAGGCATTGGCCCTAGCGGACCCCGTCAATTCTGCTGACATCTCTTTGAGGCGCGCGTGGAACACAACGCGCCGTCGACTCGGGCCTGGTCCTTATCGGACGGCGAGCTACCCAACCCATTGCTCACTGTCCGCAAGCCCACGCCTACGGTGGCCGGAAATCGGCTCGCGATTTCCGCCCAGGGCGTCTCCTCCTGCGACAGTTAGGGGCGCGAGGGCGCGAAATTTGCCTCTCCCTCACGCGTTCAGCCTCCTCCTTCGCGAGCATTACCGCTTCGCAGAAGGAGGTGACGGACGGCCTACCATTTCCTCTCGCTCCGTACCATGGCCTGAACCAGGGCCGGACGCGAGAGATCACCGCCACCGATCGCCTCCACGAGGACACGGCGATGCTCCGCCCAAGCCGGACAGACCTCCACCGTATGCTCCACCGTGTCCTCCGGACGATCCACACAATGGTGACACCCGGGCATTCTCCCGAAACAGCCGTGTCCGGTGACGACTTGCGTCAGGCGGAAGGTGAGGACGCCGTGGCGCCTCTCATGCCACTCCTCAAAGAGGGGTCTTATCGCCACAATTGTGGCGTGCCCAGCGCTGGGTTGCGACAATCTCACTCTCCATGGCGCCATGAGATCCCGGATAAGTACCCCCTGAACTTATCTTCTAAAAGATTAATTCATACAAATTCTGTTCCATTTTTGAATAATAGTTATCTGCTTGATAATGTCCATCTGGATTCTGGACTACGGATAACGAAAATGTCCCTGACAGGCACAATTACACTTCCCGAACTTCTTATTATTTAAGAATATTGTTTACACAGCCAGAACTTTATATTTTTGGCTACCATAAACTCAAAACATTACACTACGCAACTCAAATAACCTCCACAATATGTAAAATACGACCTATCCCACTTTTATCTCAACAACATCGTAAATTATAATGTCATACGATGTTATAAGGAACGCCTACTTTATCGTACGTACCTACGTTAGTATTCCAGTCAGTGATAAACAAAGAAGCAACGTGACCTTGCCGATTAGCGAATTCATTAACACAGACTTGACTTACTGAACTTTGACATTATCGCGACTATAAAAACAACAATCGCTTTCAGACAATATTTGAACAGTACTAAATATTTGTGGTTTTTTAACATATTTTTAATATCCATTGTCCACATTGACAAATTGTTACGAAAAAACTAGTCGGAAATCGCTAGGCAAGATGAGCCGATCCTTTGGACGAGATTTCTGTAAAATCTCAACTGAAAACTTAGGTTAAGTGACCTTGACGTTACCAGACGGAATGACAGCTCACTTCACCTAAGTTTTCAAGGTCAGATTTCTACAGAATAGACGGACAGAAGCAGTTCCGTGATTATTGGCTTTCTTTTGTTTTAGATTGACTAGCAGGTTCATGTGATGTGCCACCTGATGGAAAAATACTTTCCCTTCTATTGTGTATTTTTTTTTGGGTGGGAAGTTTTCAAATAACTTCTCCCGCTCTGGATGGAGCGGGAGCCTGTGTCGGACTCTTACTGACTAAAACCCACCCGTGTTCCTTCAGTTGCCTATATTGCCAGGGGCCACGGTAACCCTTTCGGACAATAACCGCAACCCCGGCAGGGCTTATGAACACCTGCAGCCACGAAAGGAATTGCCGATGCCTCTTCAAGAAAAAGGAAATTTCACCAGCCAACCAATATATTGATCTGAATAACTTTTTCCCAAATATTTTGGGGTCGGCTTCTAGTCCTACTGGACTCAGCTGTATACCATTTACATGGATCTGACGTCCACAACCTAGTTACTGGGTAACCCTATACCCTAAGGTAAGACTGATTGTCAAGTTTTAGGCTTCTAACTACCCGTAACGACTGTCAAAGATCTACGTATTGAGAGCCGGGACCAACGGCTTGACGTTCTTTCCGAGGCACTATATACCAACCGTAGGTACCCTTAAAATTAAAACAGAAAGGGTTCTATAGCATAGTATGTACAGTAATAGGAACCTAACACAATTACTGCTAAACACAAAATTTAACTATGTTTTTCTTCGTGGACAGAAAGCAATCAAACATGTAATTTACCTCCACGAGGTGAAGGAAGATATCGTGAGAGAAATCGACACGTTCCAAGTTGTAATGAAGACTAAACTGTGTAATAACACAGGAAAGGTGACAGGTGAAACAGGCTTTTATGTTGAGTAGAATCGAGACACGGAAACGTGCTGGAAAACATGATTGACAGCACAAACTTTGAACTGAAGGAAGTAGTAAATATACACCTTTGAGACTTTGAGTAATTTGGTCATTAGCGCTTAGTTGTGCTGTTTGTGTTTTGAATCGTTGCGAATGTACTTCATCTTTGTTACCATGGATTTTAGAGGAACCAAAAAGTTTATTAATATTTCAGCAGACTGCAATAAAAAAGCGCAACGTATGATGGGGCCGCAAGATTCTGGAGTGGCGACCGCGTCATGACGTAGCGTTGGAACGAAAGAAAGAAGCACAGAACTGGTCGAACTGACGGTGCTTGGGGGAAGCCTATGTCCAGCAGTGGACGTCTTTCGGTTAAAATAATGATCCGATCCTACTAATATTATAAACGTGAAAGTTTGGGAGGATGGATGGATGTTGTTTATTGCTACTCTTTCACGCAAAAACTACTGAACGGATTCGGATGAAATTTATTTATATTACGTTACGGATCAATGTTCTATGCAAGTATTTTTACTTTAAAGGTTTTGGAAGTTTTTTTTTTGTAAACGCGATTGTACTCTTTATTTAGATAAGGTTACGGACCAATCTACACTACAATATTATAAAGAGGAAAATATTGTATTTTTGTGTATGTTTATAATGAATAAACTCAAAAACTACTGGCCCGATTTCAAAAATTCTTTCAGCAATGGATAGCTACATTATCAGCGAGTAACATAGGCTATATTTTATCCCAGTACTCCCACGGGAACGGGAACTACGCGGGTGAAACCGCGTGACGTCCGCTAGTGTTCTATACAAGTATTTTTCTTCCACCAAGGCGATCTTGTTCAAGTTTTCACTTCTGTCGGTACTGCCGGAGTGACATTGTTTTTTTTTTATACATGCGTAGTACATTGGATACATGAAGTGGGCTGCTTTTGTAAGACGACTAAAATGTCACGATGTATACTTGGATCATATTTACGGGGATTGGCAACGGATGTGCCCAATTCGGGCTTAGGTTTAGTTTTGGGCAGATTTCCAAACTACAAGCTGCGCTTCTGAAAACCAATAACGCTTTGCCAGGCATAACTTTCAAGAGAATGTTTCCAATATACGTAGATTCTAGTCTCAAGTGCTTCTTTGGCACGCAGAACAATTCCATTTTACCCATTGGCCATTAGCTATATGTGATGCTGCTTCGAACACTGCCAAAAGTGGTTTCTGTTACTTAGCCATTTCACACTGTACCATTTGTTTTGTTCCTCTAAATTAGATATACATTATGATAATTAGTCATTATTTTGTAGTAAATTAGGCTAACAATGGTAAACAAAGACATCACACCTGCGTATAATGGCTCCGTTTAGAGAGAGATCACGGAGTAGATAGTAAATGGAGTACTTACAGAGAGAATTTATATTATTGCTTCGCACGATGCTCTTGACGGTCATTCGCAAAGTTCCTGAGAGTAAACAAGCCGTGTATTGAAAGTTAAGCTTAAGTAGGGCGTTGCTGAAGAAAAATAGTTTGTTTAGAGCATGAATGGAGTTTATTTTGAAACTGCAGCGAATAGAAAAGAGGAAACGAATTAACCACGTTCCTTTTAAAGCCAACGTAATAAATATATGCATAAGATATAAACACTTCATTAGTTATTCTCTCCATGATACAGATACACGCGTCTAGGCATTCGAAAACATACAATAAATTAGTGTCATGCACACTATGACGCGACAAGAGGAATGAACGTGTATTTATAGAGAATTTGTCATGTCATTGATTCATATGCGAGGTAGTAGTAGTATGGTATATAAATAGGTTTACAATCTTTATGACTGTTATCATTGTGCTCACGTGTGGGTGCGATTTTGAAGTATTGCCTACGGGCCATTTCCCCAAGTGCAGGATAAGTACTACAGGATTACTCATGAAACTTAAGCAGCGCATTCGCGCTCAAACTTGAATGACGTAAATCCATTAGTAAGTCATTGCAATATAACTCTTATCTCATTGTCATAAAGTATAAATCAGAATAATTACCGTGACTTTGATAAAACTCTCGGCAATCATTCTAATTTATACCTTACGTTACTGAGATAAAAGTTACATTGCAATGACTTACTAATGGTTTTATGTCGATCGTAAATGTTCTACCTTAGCAGTTGCTCTGCTAATTTTATAATGAAGTGTACGATGTGAAAAAAGTATGTCAATAGTCTACATTAGTGCTCTCATAAGGGATGGTTTCAAAGAAAGGTGATTTTGCTCATTTCCGAAAAAAAGTCTATTCATTTTGTAGTCATCATATTTCTGCAGCATTTATCAATGACAAAACCGACTTGCCAAAGCCCAAACGCAACAAAAAGGGAATTCGGAGCAGGTGTCGTCAACCCCTTTATTTTTCTTTGTTATTGAGGTAGGCAACTAAGCACCTCAATGCCACATGGGACTTCATTTAATAATGTGACAACTGTCGTGCGCTATACAAATGGGTGCGCCTCTATGCTACCACAGAGTAAGAAATCAACAGAAAATAGAAAAGTATATAACCGAAACTCTTGCACAGTCAGAGAAATGGCAAATATTGATTAACAATTAAAATTATCGGTATATTCAAATCACAAATGTTCAAATTATTTATCGTATGAAATGACAATGACTGCCTCGTTGGTCTAGTAGTCACAAGCGCTACTGTGCTGAGCATGAGGTCCTGGGTTCGATTCCCGGATCGAGTAAAGTGTTATTGGGTTTTTCAATCTGAAATTTCTCAGTAGCAGCTCGAAGTCTGGATTTGTGCCCGGTTGATGGCAATAGGCTTGCCCCCTATTACATGGGACTTAAACATAACTGGCGAAATGTGGGTGTACCTGCTACAGGGACACCTCTGCCCAACCCTTCGGGGCAACAAGGCGTGATGTTATGAAATGACAATAACACGGAAAAATTTCGTAATGTAACAACCTGCTAAACAATACACTTCGGTGACTATGAAACACTCATTCGTCATTGATATTATTGATTTATGTCGAACGACTTTTTCATCTAATAGATTCGTTCGAATACCTTTGGATGGAGCTCATCGAAGTGACGTTGATCGTGTTAGTGTAATATCACCATAACTACATACAATCTTGATAACGTTGAACGTATAAAACACTCTGAAACTATAAACATTTATAAAGCTTGCTTGTGGTTTGCGGAGCGGGACTGTCCCTTCTGTAAATTCTTATTCCATGACAACTACTAGGAAATAGGTCAGTGACACACTTCCAACGACACAATGGTAAATTGCTTCCCTTGATGATATGTGGATGTGAAGCAACTAGTTAATGCAATTAATCTATTAACAATGGATGTTACTGACAGAATTGAGAACGTGTTACAAGTAATAGACAATGGTGCCGATTCTCTTGTACACCGAACTAAACTATCACTAAAATTCCTTACTTTTGACTATGAGAATCTCAAAGCTATTCTGCAAAATAAATTCTCTAAATTTAAAAATAATTTTGACACATGTAAATCGAATTTGACAATCGCGACTCCACACGTGATACCTAACCACGTGAATCTTTTTAGATCCGGAGGCGCGCAGGGGGGGCAGCCTCGACGTGTTTTATATGGATTTTTCACTTTTTGTATGTAAAATAAGAAAAAATATTACCCACATGTAGAGTGTTAGGGGTTTAAGCGTTTTATAAAGGGTGTCGAAATTTTCATTATTTTTGCGATTGGACACACCGTTTTCGAGATATAAGCAAAAGAAAAAAAATATTTAGTACTTTTTTTTCATCTGAAGTCGAGGTGTTGGTGTGAATTTTAGTTCGTGACAACCAATTTTAATCCACATGGTTTTAGTCGCGATTAAAAATAGTCATATTTAGTTAGGAAATCTAAATTTTAGGTTAAAAACGTCAAATTCAGAATAGCAAAATTGCCATTTTCACTAAACTAATATCTCAGTGCCATCTTAGTGCTGTCAAACTAAAATTTAGTTAAGTTGTGTCGCTTTAGTCTATTTCAGAATGGGAAATCGTCGTTTGACAGGAATAAACTAAATTTTGGTGATTTTTAGTTTAGTTTAGAGGCATTTGTGACAAGAGAATCGGCACCAGTAGCTTCTTTAAGACAAGGGCTGAAAGGCCTGTTTCAAAGACTTACTTTGAATAAGCACTCTGAAGAGATCCGCAGGAGAACCAAGGTAACTGACATAGCCCGAAGAATTGCCAAACTTAAGTGGCAATGGGCAGGGCACATTGCTCGCAGAACGGATGGCCGATGGGGTCGAAAAGTTCTGGAGTGGCGACCACGTACCGGAAGACGTAGCGTTGGAAGGCCTCTCACAAGATGAACCGATGATCTTGTGAAGGCCGCAGGAATCCGTTGGATGCGGAAAACACAGAATCGGTCGAAGTGGCGGTGCTTGGAGGAGGCCTATGTCCAGCAGTGGACGTCTTTCGGCTGAAATGATGACGATGAGGTGTCACTCTGTGTCAGAATAATTCTTAATGGAATTCACGAGCGTCGTCGCCGAGGGAGACCTGGGAAATGCTAGCATGATAACTTAGAGGCTTGAACATACAGGGACAAGTGGAAAGCTATGGATGAAATAGCTCTTTGGTTCTAAAAATAAATCAATACTTGAGAATAAATATGCACTTCCATTGCCAGCTATACATTTCTAATTTTAAATATCTTCTAGATGAATAAGTACGAATTCCACAGAATTCAACGGTGTTTTGCTTTAAAATCTAGAAGTAAGTTTGTTTAAATATGTACGAATGTAATTGCGTAACTGTGATGTTCTGTGAAGTCTGTTTAGCGTCTGTAAATCAGCTTGTGAAATGCTCACGGTATTTTAAGATGGGTGGGGTACGTTTCCATTGGAACTAACGTTACGAGAAAATTAAGAATACAACTTAGGTACGTCACGAGAAAATTAAGACTTTCACTGGGTCTAGTGGTCGAACGCAAGAGTGACGGCTAAGTTTGGACTTGCTGAGTTTGATATTGGGAACTTGATCTAGAGTCTGGATTTGTCCCCAGTTATCGGGAAAAGCCTCGCCCCTATTATATATAAAACCTCTGTCTTAACTTTCGAAGAATTCTGGTATGATGGATGAATTATTGCAAAGACAAACCGAATATTCTGCAAATATTCAACGATGAAGTATTATCTGTTTAGATGTCACATTATCATGTATAATGCTAGGTTTTAGATAACTAGATAAGATAAATGCTATGATAGGAATGACTGACATTGCTGATTATACTGTTTGATCTATTTGAGTATTTCTAGATAAACTAGAAACCTTATCACATACAGTCATCAAATAGAAAATAAGATAGGGTGTTTCAACTGTAATA
Organism: Agrochola lychnidis; assembly: GCA_963680765.1. Taxonomy (NCBI): domain Eukaryota; kingdom Metazoa; phylum Arthropoda; class Insecta; order Lepidoptera; family Noctuidae; genus Agrochola; species Agrochola lychnidis. Next base: position 3,665,692 of record OY796863.1, on the reverse strand, counting down.
TCTATGTATGTGGTAGTAAAAGTAAAAAGCCTAAATGACTGTACATAACTTTCAATACAACAATATACTAGCCAATCCTTCTAGCTGAACCGAAAGCAAGAAAAAATAACAGCATTAAATCTACAATTTTCAATCCAGAGCAGCCGCTAAATTGGTCACATATCGATCCAATGTTACTGGATTCAAACGCTGTATTGAAATACTGGATCAATGTAAATCAGCCCACCGACGTTTTTCCCGCGGCGATTTTATTTCGCATTCTGGTTTTTCAACGGTCTGCTTAGGGCCGAAAGTTGAAAATCCAACAGTGTGTCTTTTCGATGTGCTAGGATGCCCTCTGTTGGATTCTCAACGCTCGGCTTAACACCGAGAGTTGAAAATCCAGTGCGCGATAAAATCCCGCCGTCCGCCATCTTTTCTTTTCCCGTAAGACAATGGTCACAAACCACGGGTCGCTTCCACGTGCTGTTTGGTTTTACAACTTTTTAATTTACGTCACAAGAGGTGCTTACTCGCTTAAATTTATGATTCGCTCAAAGAACCACTTAAAAACTTTACGGTGGGTACAACTAACACGTAGTTTTAGGGAATTAACTGTAATTATAGGTTTAAGTAGGCGTTCAGGCGTTTAGAGAAGGTGTTAAAATGTTGGTATATTTTTTTTTATGTTGATTCCTTTTACTTTACTCTTTGATCATGTGTTGACCTTTTTGACCTTTGATGTGAGTTGACCTTTGAGATTTTTTAAATTTACATACATACATAAACTGACGCCTTTTTTCTATGGGGGTAAGCAGAAACTACAGAACGCCACCTACTACGATCCTTAGGTACTACACGTAAATGATCGCAAGTATGTACCAAAGTAAGTATTTTTTTGGATTTATGAGTTTTTTGGAGTTGAAATTTTTCGTCGGTTTTTTTTTATAAATCTGCTATTCCATACATTTTGACCGCGTAGGGCAGGCAGGTTCAAAATCATGTACTGAATCCATGGTAAAAGTTTTCGCGTCGATCTATGCCACCCTGTATTATACAAATATTATCTTGTGTAAAATAAACAGAATAATATTATAGTGAAGAAATCGCCATTTCCACCATACCTAGTCGTGACCTGCCTATCTTTATTGAACATTGTTAATTTACAAGCCTATCATAATAACGTTATGTCAGTAAATCGTAAAACATCGTTGCAAAACTAGTAGGTAATCTTTACACATAAGTACATATAACTTACGTAAAGACGATTTGGCATTACGTAGGCTAATAATATGTGTTTTTAACTGAATTGCAAAAAGGAGGGGTTCTATGTTAGTCTGTTTTTTTTTTACCTGCAGCGCCCCTCGGTTTTACCCGCATAAGTCTCGATCCCGTGGGAATATCAGGATAAAAGTATTTTATGTGTTAGTCCAGATTATAAACTATCTGTATTCCAAATTTCATACAAATCTGTTCAATAGTTTTTGCATGAAAGAGTAACAAACATCCATCCAACCATCCTCACAAACTTTTGCATGTATAATATTACTAGCTGCGCCCCGCGGTTTCACCCGCATAAGTCTCGATCCCGTGGGAAAAAAAGAAAAAGTATCCTATGTTCTTTTCCAGGGCATCATCTATATATGTGCCAAATTTCATCCAAATCCGTTCAGCCGTTTTAGCGTAAAAGCGTAACAAACAAACTTACTTTCGCATTTATAATATTAAGGATATTACATATTCTTATTTAAATTAAATTAAAATTATTTTTTTTATAAATATTAAAATAAATAGTAGGATAGTAGGATTTGGTAGAGAAAGCTTGCTTGGGCAGTTTTTGACTTAATACGTATTTACATAGACTAAGTGGGAAATACGTATTATTGATTATAATAACTTCCTGTCACTTTTATTTAGGTATATAGCAAGTAGTGGTATTCGAATTTGTTTGGAGTAGGTACCATAACTAAGAAGTCGGTGCTTAAAAACGAAAATTCAAAACCAAAGACATCGTTTCCGAAATTAAACGAATTTTTGTATTTTTTTTTTTTATAATAAATGTTTTGTTAAATAATTACTAACGTAACCAACATAACATAACATCACGCCAGTATTTCCCGAATGGTTAGGCAGAGGTGTACCTATAGTACACCCACATTTCGCCAATTATATTAAGTCCTATGTAATAGGAGACGAGCCTATTGCTATCAACCGGGCAGAAATTCAGACTCCGGGCTGCTACTGAGGAATTCCAGGTAGGAAAACCCAATAACACTGCCCGACCCAGAAATGGAACCCAGGAGCTCATGCTCATCAGTAGCGCTTGCGACCACTAGATTTATGAGGCAGTCAACAAAATAATATTATGAAAACAATTAGTAACTTGTGTAGCGGTAACACCGCCACATACGAACTACGCATCAAAGACATGACGTCACACAAATCCTGCATCGCGCAATTATAGTTTACCGAGCGATCGACATATATACAAGATTTCAACTTCAAACCGATGGGCAGTTGTCCGCCAGACACAACACCCGTCTGGTCGGAGGATCCTCCCTTTTCTGTGGTGGATGAGTGAACTTTACATCCTTTCCTCATACCACTAAACTTGTACTCCTGAAAACTGCTCAGAATTTTTTGTTACTATGGCTCGCAAATCCTGCTATATCCTAAATTCCTAAGGGCACGTCGTCAGGAGTACTCCCTGATATGCAATGGCCTCTGTAGACCCACGAAACAGGAGGCTCCAAGGACTAGTGCAAATCTTGGAGTTCATTCGATTTATCGAGTCTGGTTAAACCACGCTGGGATCGGTGCATTTCATTCAATCGTTCATAACGTGGGTAAGCTATTGGCAAATGTTATTGAAAGTCTAAATGCCTATAATAAGGATATTACATAAGCATTATCTAAAGCTAACATTAAAATATTATGTTGTAGGCTATCATCGATTATTAGAAAGTTATCTAATAATAATATGCGAAATAACGCTAGGTAGCAATTTGCGAAATTAATAGTCGACCTTCAATAGTAATTGGTAGGCTGGGCACAATATTTGACAATTATTACTATACAATAATCTACTAGACAAAATGTTCTACTTTATGACTTTATTCCCAAGTGACACGATAGAGAAGACGAGTCTTTTTCTGGATCATAATAAATGAACACACCACGACAAAAAAATTGCTATAGGTATTCGTTTTATTTAAAAAAAAAGTTTTTTTTATTCAACTTACAGAAACCTGTACCCTAATTGCGTAATACAACACAATCACAATCTGTTTTGATTTGAAACAGATTGCTAATCCATTGCTTCATAAGTTGGAAAAAAATATATCTGCTCAACAACATAAATAACGCAATTAATGTTGTTGAACTGTCAAAATTAAACAAATTAGGCAAAATTGTTTACGAAAATAACATACGCAATTAGGGTACCGAACATGAGCACCTAAAGGTACACATATCAATGAAAGGGATGGACACTGTATCGCCGCGGTTCGTGAGCTTGTCCCGAGGCGAGGCGATTACGTTACGATTCCGATTAGTGTGCGTTGCAGTAGGGAGTTTCATACAAAGAATGCTGAATGGCTCGAGTTGATACGGTGACGATCCCTTTCCGAGTTGTTATGTGTGCTATGACCTTTAACCTGTAAGGTTTAAGTGCTCATGTTCAGGTTTCTTTAAAAAGAAAAATAAAGAAAACGTGTGGCACTCGGGGACTGCCGCGGTAAAGCTATTGCATAGCATTTGTAACCTCCATACTTCCTATTTGTCAACGCTACACTTAGGATGATGACGTGATGACATAAAACAAAAATTACGTTCCCATGACAACATCACGTTGTCATGGGAACCGTCATTACATGGTAGGCGTAGTGGGGGGTGTTAGTTATTTTCGTTACGGAATTTCTTGATTCGGTCGCCGCGCTCAAAGCCCGCGATAAAAGCTATGCAATAGCTTAAAACTTTTAAAAAAAGTATAGTAGGGAAATAGCAAATAAGATAATGGACCAAAGACAAGACAGATGGGTTGTGTGAAAGATGGCAAGGAAGACAGTAAATACTGAAATTACGGCTAATAGAGCATAAAAGACACCCAAATATAAAATTAATAACGGCAAGAGGACAACGAAGACAATGGGCCAAAAAGCTAACAAAAAAAAGACTACAGCCTAATAAACACGTGTAACGTTAAATGCGCAAAACCTGAAAATAGTTTGATCAGAATAACGAGCAGAATCAATTGAACCACTTTTTAATATAGGTCACTTTTTCAAAAAATCTTCATTAAAAACGTTGCCGTGTCTATTTATTAATAGGTCAAGCCATCACATGCGCAAACCCGCCAAAATAGTTAAACAAACACAAATTGTTGTCGATCAATTTAAATTTTCTCATACGTGGGATAATAATAGCTTTTATTTCAATGCAAATACGAATCTTACGAACTAAAACAGCACATAAAACATTTACAATTTTTTTAATGATTTAATTTCTCTCTGAAATTGGTCAATTGAATTAAAAATCAGTGGGGCGTCTGAGGTTTTAAGCATTTAACGTTACACGTTGTATAATATTATAAATCGCGAAAGTTTGTGAGAATGGATGGATGTTTGTTAGTCTTTCAAGCAAAAACTACTGAACGGATTTGGATGAAATTTGGCACACGGATAGTTTATAACCTGGATTAACACATAGGATATATTTATCCCGATATTCCCACGGGATCGAGACTTATGCGAATGAATTCGCGGGGCGCTGCTATTATAATGATAATATCGTCTAGGTATGTACAAAGAAAACAACTTACTTTCAAAAATAATTTCACTCCGATCACTATTAACCCAACAATGGACTAAACAATTGCTGAACTAGAGCGAACGCCTGAACAAATTGATTGTTACAAAGTATAACAAGGTACCTAACTGTACAACTGACCTGTTCCGATTCGCAACTAATGTACAGTTTTGGCAGCGTCTCTAGTTCAAGTACAATCAGTGGCAATGCCAAGGTTGGCACGCAAATGGTACGCGTGAGCGAATTGTAAATCATTGGCAGATACGGTGTTATATTTTATTGCAACGGGATTTGTTTGTTTATTATGTGCGTCAGTTCGTCTGTTTGTTGTAATAGGCAACAGTGAATAATTGCTTTCTGTTATAATACAGTCAAACCTGAGTAAGTGAGAACTGGGTAAGCGAGAAAACTCTATAAACGAGAGGAATAGCCAGATCACGTTTTTTTTTAACCCTTTAAGCCCCTCTATAACTAAGAAACGGAAACCTCTATGAGAAAAAGTCGTTTTTCACACGTGGACCTCTATAACTGAAACTGCTACTTGCCTGTACCTATATTAGCGACAGTCGAGCGTAATTTAACATCTCCTATTTATGACTCATTATTAAATTTCGTGGAACTAACTTGCCTGTAATCTTATTTATTCAAGTCCGAAAATTAGAGAGAGGCGGTTTTGAAATTCATCAGTGGATAGAGGCGCTTCAGTCTCTCAGTGTCCTTGATAGAAGCGCTTTTGCAGTTGATTGGAACTCCATGCAATACTGAGCAAAAGGGAGCCATGCAAAGTATTTTATATGCATTGCCGTTGCGACTTGTTCCGGATTCTCTTTCTTGCCGTATTGCCTTCCACTGGGGCAATATAGATTTTCATTTTCACACTTTTTTCCACACACAATTCAATTAAAACTAACACGGAGTTCACGAAAACAATGCACAGACGCCATTAGGTTTCTCAACAACATGCTAAGCTTTCATTGGTCGAGCTTCGGTAATGTCGCTTTTGCATCCAATGTTTTGAATAGACTCGGTTTTGCACAAGCAATTGTTTCAAGCGACTTTTTGTATAGTATAGAGGCGATTTTGCTCATTTTTGTTTTGGTACATTGCAAAATGAAATAACAAAGAAAGTAGCCACATAAAAACATCGCATGACGATAATTTGCGACAGAGGTGGTTTTGCATCCATCTAACAAGCTGAAGTGGCAATTGTCCGGCCATATTAGCCGTAGAACCGATGACCGTTGGAGTAGACGTGTTGTTGAGTGGAGACCGCGAATCGGAAAATGTAAGGTAGGACGCCCTCAGGCTAGGTGGAGCGACGATCTTCTCAGGGTGGCTGGTGGTAGCAGCTGGATGAGAGTTGCCGAGAATCGAGCTGAATGGCGTGCAATAGGAGAGGCCTATGGCCAGCAGTGGACTGCTGTAGATGATGATGATATCTTCAATCTTTGTCTTACTCTGTTTAAAAAAGAAAGAAAATAGAAAAAAAGACAAATATGTTTAATTGTCACAGAAACACGTGCATACATAAAAGACAAGAGTAATTGAAAACAACAAAAAGTACATAACAAATCACGAGCATAAAACAGAAATTAGTCGGCAGCTGCACGACATGACTGTGACAAGAAGGCTTCCACTCAGCATGATGCAGTGCTATGGCATGGGGGACCGCACAGCACAGCTCTGATTTTCAGTGGTCACCCGAAACAAAGCACCTAATCAAAGGAACAGTAAATACGAGTTTGAAGTTTTGATTGAAATAAGAAATCACCCAGAGAAAACCCTCACTGTATTCACCCTGTAGTAGATATTCACGATTACTATAAGAAGACTGATGTAGCCAATGATATTCAGTAATGTCATTCAATTTTATTCAGTGGTCACCAGAAAAATAATAATTAAGGATTCGTTTTGTCTGCTTCAGTGGATTAACACCATAAATTAAGAAATCTTACGTCACAATGTTTATTAGCCGACCATGTCATTTAGCGGGCACAATTCCAGGCACGATCCAAATCCTGTTTACATTTAAATATTTATCAAATGGGTGATTGTTTCTTCGTCCGGTCGACCTTGAAATATAAGCCAAAAGATCAGTTCGAAAAAAAAATTATGTACATAAATTTACGCCTTCTTCCCATGGGGGTAGGCAGAAACTCTCTTCTTTTCGTCCCACATACCACAGTGTCTCAAGACGAAAGGGTTTGACCAGTGCGTGTTGCCAGTGATGACCTATGGTACTGAAACGTGGTCGCTCACAATGTACCTTATCAGAAGGCTAAAAGTCACCCAAAGGGCAATGGAGAGGGCTACACTTAGAGTGTCCCTACGTGATCGAATCAGAAATGAAGAGATCCGCAGAAGAACCAAGGTAACCGACATAGCCCAAAGAATTGCCAAACTTAAGTGGCAATGGGCAGGGCACGTTACTCGCAGAACGGATGGCCGATAGGGTCGAAAGATTCTGGAGTGGCGACCACGTACCGGAAGACGTAGCGTTGGAAGGCCTCCCACAAGATGGACCGATGACCTTGTGAAGGCCGCAGGAATCCGCTGGATGCGGAAAGCACATAATCGGTCGAAGTGGCGGTGCTTGAGGGAGGCCTATGTCCAGCCGTGGACGTCTTTCGGCTGAAATGATGAGGCAGAAACTACAAAACGCCACCTGCTACGATCCTTACATACTCCTTTTGATTCGTTTACGTTCATTCATATATATCTGGTAAGCTTGCCTTAGTAGGTACCATCACGGAAACCCATAACTAACCACTTTGAAAACAAAATCCCGTGCACACGATGACCACATCTGTTACCGCCCCGGTCCTATAGCGACCGAGCGCTGCAAGCAAGAATAGTCTTTACGGTGGTTAGTTATGGCTTTCCGCGATGTTTACCAGCTATCTAATTGTCTAACACATTTTCATATGATCAAGACTAATCTGTTTCATTTTGACAGTTCAACAACATTCATTGCGTTATATACATTGTTGAGCAGATTTTTTTTTCCAACTTATGAAGCAATGGATTAGCAATCTGTTTCAAATCGAAACAGATTGTGTTGTATTACGCAATTAGGGTAAGTACTGGTCTGGTCTGGTAAACTTACCTTAGTACCATTTACCAGCTATCTAATTACGTTACTCATTTTCGTAAGTGATGAGGACTAATCTGTTTCATTTTGACAGTTCAACAACATTCATTGCGTTATTTACGTTGTTGAGCAGAACATTTTTTCGAACTTATGAAGCAATGAATTAGCAATCTGCTTCAAAACGATTCAGATTGTGATTGATCATGTATTACGCAATTAGGGTATACAACAGACCGTATCGTTTACCAGATTTTAATAGCTAAACAAGACAGTTCTTGTTTACCTACTAAAATTTGGACAACGATAACCACTCTTACTATCTAAATACCATTACTAAACATATCATTAACATCATAAAAATAATCGATCATACGCTCACACAATCGATTGAGAATCGATACAAATTAATCGAGACTTACGTAATACCAAAAGTGAATGTACGATTAGGTCGTATGGCGATAGTTAATGAGTTCTGTATGCAAATAGGTGAATATCTAGGCTAGATTGTGTTAACATTGCCCTGTTCGTTAGGTAACGAGTTTCGATCGATAACCAATCGAGTTGTCCTGCTAACGGGTTGGTTGACTGATAAAAAAGTGGCCAGGTTCAAGTCGGACTCGCACACGAAGGGTTCCTTACCACCGGATAATATTTAACACTATACATCTTTCTTTTACTGACTGCCTCGTTGGTCCAGTGGTCGCAAGCGCTACTGCTGAGCATGAGGTCCTGGGTTCGATTCCCGGGTCGGGCAAAGTGTTATTGGGTTTTTCTATCTGAAATTTCTCAGTAGCAGCTCGGAGTCTGGATTTGTGCCCGGTTGATGGCAATAGGCTCGCCCCCTATTACATGGGACTTGAACATAACTGGCGAAATGTGGGTGTACCTGCTACAGGGACACCTCTGCCCAACCCTTCGGGGAAACAAGGCGTGATGTTATGTTATGTATCTTTCTTTTAAACGCAGAAAAATCACGTTTCTTATTTGAGGACCCAAGTGTCTACCAATTATGGTTCAAAAGATTGACAGAAGGATGGATAACGGAGCCTTAGTATGGTCCAGTTGGCATCCTTTTTTTTTTTGGGTGGGAAATTATCAAATAACTTCTCCCGCTCTGGGCGCGGGAGGGCGTGTCAGACTCTTACTGACTAAAACCCACCCGTTTGCCGGGGGCCACGATTTCCCGATCGGTTTTCTTCGAACCCCCGGCAGGCATTGGCCCTAGCGGACCCCGTCAATTCTGCTGACATCTCTTTGAGGCACGCGTGGAACACAACGCGCCGTCGACCCGGGCTTGGTCCTTATCGGACGGCGAGCTACCCATTGCTCACCGTCCGCAAGCCCGCACCTACGGTGGCCGGAAATCGGCTCGCGATTCTCGCCCCGGGCGTCTCCTCCTGCAGTTGGCATCCTTTGGGTACGGAATCCTAAAAAGGTGAGGTACATTTTGATGCAAAATTTTTCGTGCTAGGTTTAGTGAAAACGAGTCTGAAGCAAAGCCTTGGAAATATTGAAAATACTTTTTTCTAGGTTTTGAAGAGAGTCCAAGTTTTGAAGATGGAGCTAACAATAGTGACGATATATTAAATTCTTCCACTTCCAAATCAGTGGAAAACTATATAAAACCGTTTAGAGAATATAAAAACGAGTTAGATAATCCCAGGGACGGTGATAAATCGGGCACAGCTAAAACCATAAAGCCTATATTTTGTAATACTAAAGGTCACATTATAGACACGACTCTTCGTTTACAAATATTACATCATTCTCATACCATATCAGCTTTCATTTTTGAAGATATATTCAATTTTATTCAGAAACAATAAAAGCATTGGCTATGGAAGACCATTGTATCGTAAAACTATTATAGATTGTAGACAATAGTAATGGTAACATCGTTATTATGATTGGAAACTATGGGTTTCTCTTTTTTATAGCATTGTGTTGCGAAATCGAATCAAATCATTTTATTACGGACAACTAAGAGATCCATAAATTTTTAGAATACTATTATTAGTAACTTATGGCCGAACCCAATAAACTATTTTTATTATATTGATGGTTGACAGAATAATTCTATCTGTCGTTGAATGTCGTCCCACAATTCCGTAAGATTCCTTATTCTATGACAGATTATTGTGACGTTAAAACCATAGATAGATAGGTTTTTCTATCTCCAATATGCCAAAACTGGTGATAGATAGGTTATTGGGTTTGGCCGGTAAACGAAAGACGAATCAATGGAAGACCAACTAAAACATAAAACAGCAATATACGGTGTTAGCTTTCGCACAAATTGCCTAATTTATAGCGGAGGATCTGCAGAAATTGGTGAGGATTTTTATGGTTTTAAAAAGTACTTGGTAAGGCTGATTGTCAGACTTCTGGACTTCTGACTCCCCGTAACGACTGTCAATGATCTAACTATGACAGCCGGGACCACCGACATAACGTGCCTTCCGAGGGACGTAGGGGTCTCGATATGTAATGGATGGATGGTATAATGGATCCATCTGCCGGGGTTGCAAAGAAATCCGAAAGGAAGATCGTGGCCCCCGACAACATGGCAACTGAAGGAACACGGGTGGGTTTTAGTCAATAAGAGTCTGACACGCCCTCCCGCTCCGCCCAGAGCGTGAGAAGTTATTTGATAATTTCCCAACCAAAAAAAAAAACCCATCCATGAACCGACAGCGGCAAGCATAGCTTACCCTTAGATTGACCCCGATAATATTATTTCCATTTAATATTCATCTTGCTAGCCATTGTACATTGAACCTTACTCATTATAAAATATTATCTACAATATTCACTCCACTATTTAATAAAAAACCAAAAAATAAACATTGGCTTCCAAATATTTCGTCAATATGTCTCGTCACCAAGGCACAGCTGAAAACATCGTCAAAAACAAGCGTGATTTATAGAAATTCTCCAGTAAATACAAAGTTGCAACATTTTATAAATGAATTCGCCAACAGAAAACGTACCTACCTACCATTCGGATTTAGAGCAATTAACCACCAGCTTATCTTGACCTTTCTCACCCTTCTCTATTGACGAAAAATGGTTGATTTGGCGGAAACGTGAAGAAAAGAAAAGGTCATCATTAATTGGATCTCAAGTGCATTGAAGTCTTCGCTTGGCGGGTTTCCAAGATGTGACTTACGCCATTTTATAGCGATGTTATTAAAATGTTATGTTTAAGGTGACTAAATGTTATGTGAGTGTAATTGTTAGTGAATTAGCGTACGCTTGCACTGGGACGATAAAGATTGGTGAATGAAATGTAAATGCAAGTGTTTGTTTTAGTTTTCCGTGTGACGTCGGGGCTAAACGTTTCTACTTTAACGTAGTCATTGTGACTTCTACCTAAGCTAAATTATGATGACGACTAGATTCAGGAAATTGATACAGCCCGAAAACTGTAAAACTATTCTGTAAAAACTTATCGTTGAACTTGCCTACATTGGAAGTGACGACTTGGTTTTTCCTCGATTCAAGTTTGGTAATGAGTTTTTACAGAATAGTCAGGGTGGCAGAGGAAGGTCAAAGATATGATGTATTCATTATGTAAGGAATGATACTGAAAGATAAGGGAGTGAATGATAGAGTAGAGATAGTTGATAGGGGAAGAGAGTGCAAGAAGAAAACTAGTTCTGTCAACCCCAAGTGACATGGAAAAAGGGCAGGAAGGTGGTAAGTCACGTAGGGATGTAAGATCTTCTATTGGTGTGGATTCAGAAGTAAATGTCTAATGAAGGTTTTCTGAAATTGCGTTCATTAGCTGTCAACACTGAGACGTCAAGTCCGACCTGTCAAAAGTGTCAAAGCGCCTATATTTGCTTTAGCCGTGATTGATGAACGAATGAATGAAACGAATGATGAACGTCATCATTCAGTGTTGAAACGGAAGACCTCTTGTCAAAGTGGCGCCAACTGGTTGCGTGAATTTTCACGAAACCCCTTCGATCTTCATTACTGTAGCCCTTTGGTGTTCCGTAACAATTGCAACTCTCGTTATCGTACCATCCAACCTCAAGAATGCTGTTTGTTAGCAGAAATAGGCAGGTACTTAAAACAGAAGTAGGTCTCCCATTCACAATCAGTACCACTCTAAGATTTAATTGCGATACTACAAAAATCCCATCTGACAGTATAATTACCATCTAAACCACTGTAGGTCCGTATCGCGAATTGTACAAATAACTGTTCTTACGTTACGAGTAACGGTTATTCTCAACGAGTTATTAGCCTGCGATTTTTCGCACGACGCGCTGATAAAAAACCATTTTGTATAGAAACCCAATTCTATAGAGTTCCTATTGAAAGCGAGAGCTCTTTGTACTGGTTTTGTATGACTCATACTTCAGATAAATCGATTTATTTAAGTACAGGTTGTCGGTAGAGTTTCGTAGTGAAATTATGATTGATGTATGTCGGTTAGTTTTCTGGTTTTGTATTAAGTAATGTCACTAATACTAGGCGATGTTTCCGCACAGGATTTCGTCAAATTGTAGTGTCCAACCAAGGCGCCAGCCCTGCTGGCTGGCGCTTTGGCAAAAGAGTTAGCATTGCCATTCAACGTGGCAATGCTGCCAGTCTTCTGGACACGTTTCCGAATGACAGCGATACGGACAAGTACTTTTTTTAATTTCCTGTGGTTAGCGACTAACCTGGTGTCAGAGTTTTAAAGCCGCCCATGGGCCTTTTGACTTGTCTTCACATGCCCTCGAGAAATATCTCTCAGGTATTTTTGCATGCATTGTATTGTATTTATTTATACAGTTATTCATTTAATTTAGCACTTAGTGTAAATAGAAAGCAGTACTTTTCCGTAATCTCTATGTAGACCGTATGTGAAATTGCGACTTTTATTAAGGTTTTAATATATTTTTTACGTCTGCATTGAATAGATTCTTTCTTCCGGTTTTTTTACGAAAATTAATTGTCTTACAACTGTCTTACAATTGTCTTACTTGTGCTCATGCTAAGCGTGCTGACAGCACGCTTAGCATGAGCACAATAGAAACGGGTTTTGTCGACGGAAGAATAGATAAAATGACAGATAAACAATCACAATCTGTCATTTTGTCTATTCTTCCGTCGACAAAACCCGTTTCTATGGTTGTCTTGTCATGCTACGCGTGTTGAAATTCAGACAACACTTGATTGATTTAGACTCTGAATGGCAAAATTGGTCTTGGTTGTTGTTGTATAAGGAAGGGCTAAAAGGTGGTCACTAGATCTTTTTTTTTTTGGGTGGGAAATTATCCCGCTCTGGGCGGAGCGAGAGGGCGTGTCAGACTCTTACTGACTAAAACCCACACGTGTTCCTTCAGCTGCCCTGTTGCCGGGGGCCACGATTTCCATATCGGTTTTCTTCGCACCCCCGGCGGGCATTGGCCCTAGCGGACCCCGTCAATTCTGCTGACATCTCTTTGAGGCGCGCGTGGAACACAACGCGCCGTCGACCCGGGCTTGGTCCTTATCGGACGACAAGCTTCACTGGGAGACCCTTGTGTAGCATTTATGTTTGTTTATTGGGTACCTATAGACTCAGGTACACACCACTCCACAGTCAGACACATAAGCTGACTTATAGAAGAATCGACCTCTTTAGCAGGCGTCAATTAGCGACTCACTTCGCTCAACTAGGCGATAAGCCGCTTACTCTGTAAGTTTTCCTTCCATAACATTAATATGGACTTGAGTGCCTTTTAAAACTTAAGCTGTAAGGTGTCGAGAAAATAGATGTGAAGAAAAAAGAGATAATTCAGCATGAAGTAAGTATTTAAACACGCTGGCTCTTTGGTTTTGAAAATAAGTTTTAAACTAAAAGCCACCCAAAGAACGAAGAATATAAAAACAAAATTAAAAAAACAGTACATTATACAAAACTAGCTGAACCGGCCATATAAATGTTTGGGGTGGACCACCCTTATCACTTAGGGGTATGAAAAATAGATTACGACCGATTCTCAGACCTACCGAATATGCATATAAAATTTCATAAAAATCGATCAAGCCGTTTCGGAGGAGTATGGCAATTAACATTGTGACACGTGAATTTTAAATGTATAGATTTAACTGCCATTATTAAGATCGAGAAAAACAGGCCGAAAAGAACACGTTTCTTGTATGGTAAAAAATAAAGTAAAAAATTTAAGGGGTCCCCCTTAAATTATTTACTTTATTTTATTTGTTATAGCGGCCACAGTAGAGAGTGAAATTTCATGTCTCCTATTTCGGTTCATAAGATACAGACGGACGGACGGACAGCGGAACCTTAGTAATGGGTCACGTTGGCACCCCTAGGTCTATAATGTAAAGAATAACTGATAGAACACACCATGGCATAGGTATCTAAGGCACGTTTTACTGTCCATTGACTATAATTACAATATCTAAAACAAGGCCTTGTTGTAACAAGTGCTAGTTGAAACAATAAAGCTAGTAAAATACTATGTCTGCCATATGAATAGTCATACGGAACCTTATTTTAAACTAAAATAAATCCAAGACAAAGTGGTCAATTCTTTTTTTTACAAGCAATACTGTATCAAGACATTCATAGGTCGCCCCAGATTCGAGTAGGGAGACCAAATAATTAGGAATGGGCTGTCCCAATGTTAATGCTCGAATCCAAGTATTCCAGGTTAAATATTAGAATGAACGGGGACGATAGCTGACTTTTAACGATTTTATACTGAAGATGACGTCTAAACGAGTAGTGTTAATGATTTGGAAAAAATATATGTTAAATTAGAGCATTTTTTAAATATTTTAATATAGGCATATTTTTGATTATGTTTATATTACATAGTGAAATTAAATTGCAAAGTTATGTCTAACGCGGATAAAAAACTGAGAATGACGCAAAATCCATCAAGCGTATTTTTCTGAAAACATCACCATTTTAAAGATAATTAAATTACTGATCTTTTAGTATACGTGTTTTATTAAAATACCCTTTGTTTTACGTGTAATAAATTAATAATGCGTCTAATTAGGGACAGCGCTCCTTGATGGGCGAGTCCTATTACTGGCTAGACGTACGACGCGTTGCTTGAGCTCAGTACAGAACACGCAAGCTAACCATTCAAGGTCACTGTCATATATCTGCGTCTTAATAGCAAAAACAAACAAAAAATAATTAAAAAAGATCGCCATGGTGAAGTATTTTAGTGATATGTATTTTAGAAGTATGTATTAAAGTATATTCTTATGTTGTATCTTTATATTTAAATTAGTGTATAGTTAAGTTTTATTTTATGTATTCTGTTTTCTCTTTTACTCTTACACACGTTGTCTACATCTCTTTAACTACTTTCCTATCGCAGGTATGCTGGAAGAGATTTCTATAGAAATAAGCATCACCTTTGTACGTATTTTTCTGTTCCTTTCTTCTTGTCTGTTTATATGTGTGTACATAAACGGTTAAATAAATAAATAAGAAAAATACTTGTACAAAACATTGGTCCGTAACCTTATCTAAATAAAGAGCACAATCCCGTTTACAAAACATACTTCCAAAACCTTTAAAGTAAAAATATTTGCACAGAATATTGATCCGTAACGAAATATAAATAAAAAGCACAATTGCGTTTACAAAAATATGATGTCAGTAACGGTGTCGCGAGTTCAATTGTTTTTTTCCCATCTCAAAAATGCCCAACGCGCCAAAAGAAGTTTTCACTTCAAAAATATAGTAGGTATAATAGTAAACCTCCTTCTTTTTCAAGTTTACTTAAAATGCTAAGAATAGATGTCTTTGGCCACTGATTAATTAATTAAATTAAATGTCATTGGCCCATATCAGTAACTTAATCACTGATCATGGCGGTGAGCTAACTGTTACGTATTCCGCACTAATTACCGCCTTAAGGTCAATGCTCCGTAATGAGCATGACGATTAACTCGTTATCTACTAAAACAATACGATTATGACATGATAATCTACGTCAATTAACAATTAGGCAGACATCATTATTATGTTGAACTTGGCAGCAAAAAATTATAAATAATCTGCGTATTTTTTTTTTTACTGTTTTAAAAAACGGACCAGCTATAATTACTTACTTAATTACAGTGATTTAAAACCGGTTTTAATTCATAAAAAATAGTTATAGACAATCTCACAACAAAAAAGTTGTCCTAAAATAACTGCCAAGATGGTGTCCCCGTTTCCGAGCTATTCGACACCAGATGAATGAACACAATTAAAGATGATAGCCACAATACGTTTTTTGTATACTTTACTAATGTTTCAAATAAAAAAACTGCACAATAGCGGCCGCTCGTAAAAGATTTATGAGGTATTCCATGAAGCACACCCAAACGAAGCACACCCAGACGAAGCACACCTAAAGTATTCCACTTAGCACACCCGTAGGTGGGCTTCAAATAAAAATTTAAAATAATTAATTTCCTATTCCACGAAGCACACCTACGAATATCACTCGCATAGTGCGGGGACTAAGAAATAAAAATGTCGATAGGAGTAATATTCGTAGGTGTGCTTCGTGGAATAAGAAATTAATTATATTAAATTTTTATTTGAAGCCCACCTACGGGTGTGCTAAGTGGAATACTTTAGGTGTGCTTCGTCTGGGTGTGCTTCGTTTGGGTGTGCTTCATGGAATACCTCAGATTTATTAGTATCACTTGAAATAGTAAGCTTTTGTGGTTTCGACATTAATTATACTGAACGGTATATGTGGGTCATGCTATTTTTTGGTGAGGTTCACATCACTATTCTGTCAGAAAACTCAACAGTAAAATTCTGTGTATTTTTAACCGACTTCCAAAAGGAGGAGGTTCTCAATTTTTGTATGTTTGTTACGCGATTACTCCGTCAATTATGAATTGATTTTGATGATTCTTTTTTTGTTTGGTAGATCATACTTCAGAGGTGGTCCCATATAAATTTTATTAACTTTACTTGGGTAGTTTTTGAGTTAGCTTCAATAATACGCATTTTTACCTCAGTATGTGGATGATATTATGATAACTTCCTGTCACTGTTATTTACATAGCAGGTAGTGGTATTCGAATTTGTGTGGGGTAGATATCACAACTAAAAAGTGAAAAATAAAAACTTTTTACAAAAAAAAAAACAACCGACTTCAAAAAAAACACTACAAAGTGAAAAATAACTTTAATTTCGGAAGTCGGTGACAAAGAACGAAAATTCAGAACCAAAGACACCGACTTCCGAAATTAAAGTTATTTTTCACTTTGTAGTGTTTTTTTTGAAGTCGGTTGTTCTTTTTTTGTAAAAAGTTTTTTATTAGTAAGTTTATTGGGATTAATTTATCGTAGGTACTGACACTGAACTGGGACTAGGCCGGACATGTCTGCCGCATGACAGATGCCAAATGGGCTAAAAGAACCACCGATTGGGTTCCACTAAACGCACAACGAAATTCTAAAGTCATTTATTCAAACTAGGCTGAGAATCAGCACTTTTCGAACGTCAAAATAACATATGACAGTCCCCCAAAAACGCCCACCCTTCACCACTTCCTAGTGCCTTTAGCTGGGAAGGAGAAGTGGCACAACAAACTCCCCAGCAGCACAGCTGTCTGTTCAAGTTTGAAAAAAAATATTCTATACAACAGTATGCAAAATAATTTACATTACGCAACACAAAACATAATTTAAATGATAAATGATTGGCCATATGTCAGCTAGCACACGCCAATATACCAACCTATAACATCGAGAACTACTCAAGCAGAAATAAAAAAATAAAAAATAAATGTAAACAGAACTAAATACCTAAATAAAAGCCTCCAGGCGTGCCCGCTTACGTAAAGCTAAAGTTATAAATGATAAACTAGGATCATCGAGGTAAAATAAATAAACACTTAATTACTAGTAACAATAACAAAACCATGATCAGCAAGACGTCCAGTCACCACAAGCAGCACCCGTTCACGAGCATAACGCAAAGATCAGCCATTACCCCCCTCGCCATATTTGAAGGACGATACGACACCGCGGCAGGCCGAGACGAAGATGGCGGGACGAACTAGACTCCTACAGAAAGAACTGGCCGAAACTAGCAATAGACAGAATTATGTGGAAAAGAGAGTAAGAAGCAAAGCCCGGAACCGGTTAAAAAAATAACGGTTATTACCATTTTATTTCGGTTTTGCTCCGAACTTTTCTTAACAACGTAAACGTTTTGAGAACTTTATCGTGACCTATATTAACCGGTTTATTCGACGAATTATCGGTAAATGCTTTGCAACTTGTGACTACTTGTGACGATGCTGCGCTGAATAAAAATTAAAGAAAAAACCGGTTTTTATTGCTCTAAACAGTTTAACCCGAAAAAACCTTTGTGTAAAGACACCTCAAAAAACCTGTTTAAAAACCGGTTTATTCGAATGAAACCGAATGTAAAGGTTTTTGCGTCAAATATATAATAAAGTAAATGCTCACGTGCCTTCACTTTAAAAAAGACAACCGACGAATTATTATCAATGTGATCTCTTCATTACTGAAACTAAATACTAAATAATTTATGCTAGGTGCAACGATATTTTAGTTCAGTGCATTACGTATGAGCCTAGAGTCTAGAATTTGTAACTAGATAGTGTAGTATTGAACATATCATGGCTAAATACGGCATCAAGTTAAGCGTATCTTGTAACGCCTCAGGGATCATACACGTACACACGGCTACACATCAAGCTATAAATTTCCAGTATAAGCTGACCTCGCATTGTACGAAAATCCTTTACAATGCGAGATCAGATCAACATAAACTGGAAATGTATAGCTTTATGTGTAGCCGTGTGTATACTATCGAAGAAACGCATATTCTGTACACTGTAAGGACTATTCTTGCTTGCAGCGCTTGACCGCTATAGTATCGCTTACCTACGAAAAAAAAGGGTCGTGTGCACGGGATTTTGGACCTACCAATCAAAGGCGTCGGTTTCTTACAACTCCATTACTACTGGCATCCTCTCAGAACGACCATCATCATCTGTCTATCCTTTTCCCATAATGTTGGGGTCGGCTTCCAGTCTAACCGGATGCAGCTGAATACCAGTATTTTACATGGAGCGACTGCCTATCTGACCTACACAACCTAGTTACTAGGTAACACGATACCCCGTGGTAAGACTGGTTGACAGACTTTTGGGCTTCTGACTACCCGTAACGACTGTCAAAGATCTACAAATGACAGCAGGGACCAACGGCTTAACGTGCTTTCCGAGGCACGGAGGGGTCTTGGTATGTAAAGATGGTCACCCATCCGCGTACCAATCGCGGCAAGCGTAGCTTAACCTGATCGATCGACCCGTGCGGCTGCTATTACTTATCCAGGATGGTTGCGGCGTTTTAATAATAGTATAATAAGTGTTTTAATAATATAATACCAGAGGAATTCAGTTAGGACGTCCTCGCCCCGGTGGTTTTTCCAAACACTACAGTAAATATTAAGTCATAAGTCATTAATGAAATAAAATAAAAACCGGTTTTTATTTTATTTAACGGTTTACCTGTTACAAACATTTTTGACTCGCCACTGCTACATATTAATTCACGCATTTTTAAGCACTATTAAAAACTTTCTATCATTTATTTTACAACGAAATAACACACCGATAACAACTTTTTGCTCGACATTTTTATCTACAACAATAGAAATAAACAATAATAACAACTCTTAATAATAGAGCACGGATAATAGATGATTTAGCGGTCCGCAATCTCGACTCGATGTATCGATACTTAATAAATTTTATCGATATTCGATCGACATAACGTGCCGCGTACCGACCGCACCGTCGACATCGGACCAAAATTAATGACCCTTCAATTCGACTGGATTAAATGCTAAAAAGAACAAAACAGTTAAAACGCTTTTACATTGCATCGTGATTTGTTTAAAAGTGCAGAAACGTATTTTACAAGACGGTGTTTTGTTAAAGTTAAGAATATTGTGGATTAAATTCTTTAAATTAAATCGATTGGATGTAAAGTGAGTCGACTTACAAACAAGAACCGAAAAGGAATTAAGTGGAACATAAATTGTATTACAAAATAAAGCAACTAAAACAAAAATGGTAAAAGTAACTACTGATGAAGATACAAGACTACTCTTTTCCAACTAAGATAAATAGTTATAACTAGCTTTCGCCCGCGTGGAGGTCTAAAATTATCCCACAGGAACGAACTACCGGGATAAAAAGTATATGTAAATTCAGGTTATAAACTATCTGTGAGCCAAATTTCATACAAATCCGTTCAGCCATTTTTGCGTGATTAAGCAACAAACACAAACATACATTCTTACATATTTTAATTATAACGTCACGCCTTGTTTCCCCGAAGGGTTGAGCAGAGGTGTCCCTGTAGTAGGTACACCCACATTTCGCCAGTTATGTTTAAGTCCCATGTAATAGGGGGCGAGCCTATTGCCATCAACCTGGCACAAATCCAGACTCCGGGTTGCTCCAGGTTGTTTATAATATAGCGTACATACGCTACGAA
Organism: Agrochola lychnidis; assembly: GCA_963680765.1. NCBI lineage: Eukaryota > Metazoa > Arthropoda > Insecta > Lepidoptera > Noctuidae > Agrochola > Agrochola lychnidis. The sequence continues at coordinate 3,645,300 of OY796863.1, read as the reverse complement.
CATAGAACCTCCTCCTTTTTGGAAGTCGGTCAAAAATCATAAAGAAGTCATTACCCAATTAATTGTAACTACCTACCTATCTTTTTCCACAAAAATAATGTCCCATCTTTCCCCATAATTTTTAAGTATAATATTACAAAGTCGAATGAGTCAGTAATACTCGGTGGTCTTACATTGGTACTGCCGATGTTATGGAGGGCCACACAAGGCGGTAACACGATCATAGGGGCCCATGGGCCATGGGGCATGCCCCATCTCTTTATCCGATAACTTAGTGAAATCTAAGTAGGTCCGATCTTTCTTCATTAACGATACTAAAATATTTAATGGCACTTTATGAATATAGTAACATGCTATAGCTGTAAAATGTTGAAGAATTTGCAAGACAAGAGTAAAATTGTCTTTTGAGTACGTCGTATACTATCTTCAGGGCGCTGATAAATAATAACAGCCGCATGGGTCGATCCATCAGGTTAAGCTATGCTTCCCGCTGTCGGTTCATGGATGGGTGACCAGTCATTACATATCGAGACCTTCCATGCCTCGAAAAGCACAATTAAGCCGTTGGTCCCAGCTGTCATTTGTAGATCTTTGACAATCATTACGGGTAGTTAGAAGCTATTATAGTTTGACAACCAGTCTTACCAAAGGGTATTGTGTTACCTAGTTACTGGGTTGTGGAGGTCAGATAGGCAGTCGCTCCATATAAAATACTGGTATTCGGTTATACTGGAGGCCAACCCCAACATAGTTGGGAAAAGGCTTGGAAAATAATGAAAATAATAAGAGTTATTTTAGAAAATACCATTTTTTTTTTAATTATAGGCAATTACGTATCTATACATATAATAAAATCGTAGCGAAGTCAAAACTGTACATTGAATATTTTTGAAAAAAAGTAATTGCTACGAGGTCTAGGATCGATTCTAATGCCGAAAATATTTTTTTAGAATTTTTGTCTGTTTGTCTGTTTGTCTGTATGTATGTTCCAGCATGGCGCAAATTCTACCCGACAGATTCTGTTAAAAATTTGCATAGATATTCCCTGTGTGTCTGGTCAAACTATAGGGTATAAACTATCACGCTATTTACTATGGGGGACGAGCAATATTACATTATGTTGTATTTTTATGTTCTAGCATGACGCAAATTCTACCGGATAGATTCTGTTAAAACTTTGCATAGGTGTTCCCTATAAGTCTGGTCAAACTATGGGGTATAAACTATCACGCTATTTACTATGGGGGACGAGCAATATTATATTATGTTCGTATTTTTGGAAAAAAACGCGCCAAAATTTTAGGATATTGTAGATGGTTATCGATTAAACTTTTTAAATGATTATCATCACGCTATACCTTTATGGAACTAAGCAGTCAATCATGAAATATATAGGAACGGCTATTTTAGACAAGTTTCAACAAAGCAATTAGCTCAACGATTGGGCGGTTGCTTTGCAAACTTGGGGTTGTAAGTTCGATTCCCACCTACGGATTTTTTTTCTTTTTTTTCACATTTTGTTATACGATTATTATTTTTTTTGACTATGTACCTATAATCTATAGATATAATAAAATCGTAGCGAAGTTAATTTTTTTTAAAGAAAATTATTGCTACGAGGTATGGGATCGATTCTTATGCGGAAAATAAAGTTTTTAGAATGTTTGTCTGTACCAACTGTAGGGCATAAACTATCACGCTATTTGCTATGGGGGATGAGCAATATTACATCATGTTCGTATTTTTCTCTGCAAATTGTAAAAGGACTCGCCAAAAGGTTGGGATATTGTAGATAGGTAGTTACCGATTTAACTTTTTAAATGATTATCATCACGCTACCTTTTATATAAGAACGGCTATTTTAGCTAACTTTCAACAAAGCGAATAAGTAAGCGGTTGGACGAATGATTTGAAGTCCTGAGGGCCTACCACCAGCTCAAAAGCAGTATTATTTTAATATTACTTTAGTTTACTTCAGTGTGGGAAAGAGATGAAGCTCTACAGGATGTATAGCTCCATCTCTTTCTCCCACTGAAGTAACATTAAAATAATACTGCTTTATGAGCTGGTGGTAGGCCGCCCGGGGTAGTAAGTTCGATTTACATCTGTTTTTTTTAAACTCTTTTTGTAAAACGATTTTTTTTTTTTGGATTGTGTATGTAATAGTTCATAGAATGTATTAATTCACAAAAAATGAAAAACTTCGTAAGCTATGGGAAACTATTAAGTTACAAGTACTTTACAGTCACAAAACATTCAAGGTTGTATTCTGATCATTTTAGAGCAAAAGACTGTAGGAATAAAATGTTTTTTTTACAGATTTTGACAGCAGATTTGTCCAAGCGATTTTAAATATGTATGTGTGTGGATCTTCTGGAATCGCTGCCACACTGCTTCCTGGTGGCAAAACAGCGCACGTCATGTTTAAGATTCCCATCAATTTAGAGAGCAACGAAACGCCTGTTTGTGGGGTGTCACGCAACAGTAACAAGGGATGTGTGCTTAGGGGATTGCGCTTCGTCGTATGGGATGAATGCATTATGGCAAAAAGGAAAGCAGTGGAAACTGTAAACAGAACCCTGCAGGACATCCGCAGAAACCAAGATATGATGGGTGGTGTCACAGTTTTGACAAAAAAAGTGAATACTTCGTTGAAAAGGTCGACTCTATGGTCGAGAGTTCATAAACTGCGCTTGACCATCATCATACGAGCTCGGCTTGGCGGTAATTCAAATGCTCAAGTATTCTCAGATGTTCTTCTAAAAGTTGGTGAAAGCACTCTACCAGAGACTCTTGGTAGAGTAGATCCCACTTTAGAAGATCTTATTCGTCTGATATACGAGGATATCAGTCAAATACCGTACCAAGAGAATTCGTAGGCGTGTTTCCGTTTTAACTCCGAAGATGATCAAGCTGCAGCGATCAACCACGGTATTCTCTCACAAATTGAAGGGAGTGAAGTATATACAACTCCATTAATACTGATGATGAAGATGATGCCAAATATCACCCCGTAGAATTTCTCAATTCACAAATGGCAAGTGGACTTCCGGTTGTATATCTGTGTAACGGAAACCAGCTCAAAGTCATGTCTTTGCAGAGAAACGTCATCGAGGTGGAAATTCTAACAGGTTGTGGCGATGGTGAGACAGTGTTTATAGCGCGTATAAAGTACAAATTCCCCATAATTACCAGTTAAAGCGCGTGCAGTTCTCTGGGAGTGTATGCTTTGCGATCAACAAGTCACAGGGGCCGACACTGAAGGCTGAAGGCTGCGGGTATCGACCTCAGGATAAGCTGCTTCTCACACGGACAACTGTTATGTCGCTTGCTCCCGAGTCACCATTCCTGACTCTCTGTATATTTTGGCTGCTGAGAATAAAACTACAAACGTAGTATACAGGGAAGTTTTATAAAAATATGGCTATTATTGTAGTATATTGTGATGTCTTACGATTTCCATGCGAACGAAGTCGCGGGCAGAAGCTAGTTTTAAAATAATAAATAGTGTTTAGTTGCTTCTAGGAAATGTATCATAGTATCACAGTGGGTACCATGATTTATGAGTATTGGCACTTTTTAAACTATCTTTTAAGTCTCACGAAAAATTATTTGAAAAAAAAAAAAAAAATTTTCTTTTTTTTTGCTGCAAATATGCAGTATAAATAAAAATTATTTGCAGTAAAAAATATGAATAAAAAATATAAATATTTAAAAATTAAAATACCCCAACTATCGACCTGTTTCGTTTAATCCACGATTTTTTACCCAGCCTGTATAAGATATGAAGAATTTGCAAGAGAAGAGTAAAATTGTCTTTTGAGTATGTACGTCGGATATCCTTAGTCTTTGGGATGTTTCTCACGGTCTCTTCCGTACTATAAAATTGCTATAAATAAAGTTTTCATGCCAATGACTGATAAAAAGTAAGAGATAGATGATAACATACAGATAAGCTCTTAATCAGCTCATGAATAGAAATACTCGGTTTAAGTTTTTTTTTATCATTAGCAATGTAATCAAGATTTTACCTAAAGGGTTATTTAAGAGTTATTTATTTATCCTTATTTTAAGACCTTATTATTTAAAATGCATGTATTTAATTGAACCTCAAATAATTCCCATTTTTCGCTCCTTAAAATATTATTGAACACTCTAATACAATGATTGCGCTTTTTTTTGTGAACCTAAAATAATTCTTACTTTGATGTCCTAAAAATATTAAATAGCCAAGTAACTGCGACCAAATTAGATGTAGTGGTCGCCGGCCAGTGCCGCGGCACCGCTCGCTTCGCTCGCTCGGCTCGCGCACGGTTTGTCACAGTTCTAACCAAAAAGTTTTTAGAGGATCAGTTAAAAGTGGGAGAAACCTCCAGACACGATTTAATCGAAGAAAGTTTATAATCACAATGTCTTGTTTACTTCTTTTAATTTTTTGTATATTGGCACCTTGTAGCTATATTCATGTATTTAGTTATTATTTAATTGTGTTTTTATATGTTGTGCTATGTCTTTTGTGTGCACCAAATAAACTATATATCTATCTATAATCTAATCTAGTTTATTTTATTTGTAAAATGTTGAATAAAAACGACCATTACCTACATCTCTAAAAATAGAAAACACATACACAGTCCAACATTGTTCTAGCATGTCATATCGATTCGACATTGCCACAATCGAGAATGTCGTAAAAATAAGACCGCCTACGGCCAGCTCCGTAATAAACTATAATTACTTTCTAAACGGTCATCGGATATTGTATTGGTACAGTAATGAATCTATTAATAGTAATTATTAATAAGATATTTTATTAGCAGTCGAATCATTAGAGATGGTTACTATGTATGAAGAGTTTGACAGTTGACAGTCGGCGCGGTTTGATCTTTATTTTCGTTTCACTTGCTTATTGGAATACTGTTATTTTTATTCTGTGATTAGGGTCAGAATTTCGATTTTTGCAGTGAGCAAAGTAAAATATTAAAAATCTTCGGTTTAATTAAAGATTATATTTTGAATAATTATTAGAACACCTTTTATTTTATTTTCTCTTTAATTCAAATTAGTGATGTGCCGGATATCCGTATCCGCGGATATCCGAGGGAGAAAAAGATCTGTATCCGTTATTGTTTGGCGGATCTTGAACGGATCTTTTATATTAATACAAATACAGGATACAGATCTTTTTTCTCCCTCGGAGATCCGCGGAAATCCGCGAATATCCGCGAATCACGGATATCCGGCACATCACTAATTCAAATTGCGAACTGAACGAAATGAACGATCATTATGCTGTGCATGAATCTCGATTCAACACATTTTTAGATTTGAGTAGGTACTTTTACAATTAAATTAATGGGAAATCTGACAGTTCAATAAATTAACCATTCTGCTAAAATACGGGCCCTGTCTCATAAATATATGTTGTAACAAGTCTTACTAATACAAAACAAATAATAATAAATTGTTTATTATAATTATTATGCGGTTTTAGATAAATCTATTGTCTGGCATTTACATGTGCGGTCGTAATTTTCCGACCAGTATATTCCGCTTCCTAATGTACGTAATGAAATTCAGAACGTAATCATAATAAATAATTACAACTAACTTCTGTCGTACAGAACGTTCCAGGGATGTTACGGAAGTCGTTTTATCGGATTCGGAACCGGAATCAGAGGTTTTAAATTTGATTGATCGGATTTGGAACCGGAATCGGAGGCGGATGTAGGAGAAAGATGTGTTAGGGGAAGGCTTAATGAAACAATAGAAATAAAATTCAGTATCTTTAATTAGTCTCATTAATCAGTCAAATATTAGCGATAACATTCACAAACAAAACAATTTGAGACTTCGAGCGCGAGCGTGTATAAAATAAACAAACTTTACCCTGGCGACGAGTTCAAAGTTGTTTGCACGCGCTCTAGTCACGTGCATTGCTGCGTTTCGAACTTCGGTGTAACTCCGATTAAAAATGATCGGAACCGAAGTCGGAATCGGAGGTGTAAAATTAATCGAAAGTTCCGACGTTTCGGAATCAAAACCAAAGCTCCGTAACATCCCTGGCAAGGCTCGGAACCGGTTAGTACCGGTTTATTTAGGTTTTACTTCGAACTTTTCTTAAGAACGTGAACGTTTTAAGAACTTTATTTTAACCTAAATTAACCGGTTTAGTCGACGAGCGGCATGTTGGTAAACGCGTTCCAACTTTTGATTACTTGTGAGGATGCCACGCTGAATAAAATCTGAACAAAAAACCGGTTAATATTGCTCTATACCGTTTAATCCGGAAAAACCTTTATGTAAAGACTCCTTTAAAACCGGTCTTTAAAAAAAGGTTTTTACGAACGAAACCGAATGTAAAGGTTTTTGCGTCAAGTATACGTACATAACAACGGTTTGAAAATTTAACCGGTATCCGAGCCTTGATCCCTTGTACGTACGACAGAAGTTAGAAGTGTCATCGGCAAAATTCGAGAACTTTAGACTAACTCAGGCAGGAAATGACAGGGTCAAGAACGTACGTTTAATGACATACGTGATTCGAAAATACTTACTAGTTTTGTACATTCCATTAGGTACACATGCACAGTCAAGGAATAAATAGTATGTTGTACCTAGCGTAAAAGAAGTCTTGAGTGAAAAAGATTTGAAACTTGACTGTTTATAATGTTTTTTTTTTTTTTTTTAAGTTTTTTATTGTTCTGTTTGTTAGAGATTAGTTTTAGTTTAGTGCCTTAATTTTAAAACTTTATATATTTTGGCCTACCGATACAATATGGCCCTTTACCATATTTACAAAATAAAATATATAAATATATTTTTCTTTTGATTAATTTTTACTTGCATCTTATAATTTTTCCGACTAAGTATGTATTACAACTTTTTTTAAATGTAATTGATAGTTCGAACAGGTGACATAGTGGGTTTCCGGGAAAGGATTTTTTTTTAAACTTGCTTAACATTTTCGCAGGCGTACATCGATGGAATCTTTAAGTTGTGTCGTACTCGTACAGCATAAATTGCATCTTACACTTCCATGGTATAACGAATCATTGTTCATAGCTTGAGATGGATTTATTATTGTAGCGTATTCATTGTTTCCAAAAGTCGTAATTTTGCGATGTTATTCTAATTAATTGCATTTGTCTTATTATGTTTTCGTTCTTGGGATTCATATGTTTTGTAAATAGTCATGACCATAGACTTCAACAGTCATAATCATGAGCTACAAATGACTTCCTATTTATACAAATAAATAAAATTGAAGTGTTTGTTCGAATGTCAAAATAACAGCTGTTTATTAAATGTATCAAAATACCAATTAGACGCATATTCAGTACTTATAAACGAAAAATCTTTTATTTTTTATTTTGTCTGCCTGTCTGTTTGTTCCGGCTAATCTCCGAAACGGCTGGACCGATTTTGACGGGACTTTCACTGGCAGGTACATGATAAATATATTTTCATTATTTCTTTCTTTTCTTTCTTTCTTTTCCTTCCTTTCTTTCTTTCTTTCTTTTCCTTCCTTTCTTTCTTTCTTTCCATCGATCGATTCGCGTCGAATCGCTGATGTTATAAGAAGTAACTTAGGCTACTTTTAATATATTTATTATAGAAAAAGCAGCTAGTATCAAATAAGAATCATCATCAAATCATCTGCGTCGAACGTTATTTATAAAAAAAAGTCCTTTCTAAAGTTAGATATAGTGGATAAAGGAATCCCACAAGTCGACATAACAGTTAATCTTTTCTCTGAGCTCCTAATATGGGACTAGATCTGTCTATCGGGTCACCAAGATACAGGCTGTGCCTAGTTTGCGACTCGGTGCTGCCTAAGTTTTCTGTTGGTTAAAATTTCATGCCATGTTACTTGGATGATTGTGAACTATGTGCAAGTTTAAGGCGACTATAACCGAAATATATGTTAAATTAGAGCATTTTCTTAATAACTTAATGTAGGAATATTTTAAATTATGTTTATATTACATAGTGAAATTAATTTGTAAAGTTATGTCTAACGCGGATAAAAAACTGAGAATCACCTAGAATCTATCAAGCGTATGTTTCTGAAAACTTCACCATTTTAAAGATAATTTAACTATAGATCTTTTAGTTTCTCTCTCCTTGTTTTATACTTAATAAATTAATAATGCGTCTAATTTGGGACAGCGCTCCTTGATGGGCGAGTCCTTGGACGTACGACGCGTTGCTTGAGCTCAGTACAGAACACGCAAGCTAACCACTCAAAGTCACTGGCATATATCTGCGTCTTAATAAATGAATTTGAATATCGAAGGTTTCGAACTACGGACCGAGCGAGGAACTGGTAATTTCCCTCCAAAAATATTTACTCAGACTTTTCGCTTTCCAGTCTATTATACCAGTAAAACTTACAGCAATTCCTATATATTTTTTATTCACAATTCACTGAGGGCAGTATTTCTCGTTCATTTTTCTTTGTCTTGCCGGAATGGAGCCCCGAGCTAGTCCACTCCCGGATATTACGAAGCCACATTTTTCTCCTTTTTACATTTATCAAATTGCGATGCTCCGCAGAACTCTTGTTACAGTGTCTACTAGCTTGATTTCCTTGTAGCAGCTGTTTGGCATAATAATCCGTAAAATACGCAAGAAGTTTTGGAGAAGTAAATTAGACAAAGCCACTGTGTTGTGTATTTTTCTGTAGCCAAGCAAATAGATAGATCGTCAACTTGATTATGGAGAATCGTGTAAAAGACCATACCTGTACAGGATGATTGGATCTGGACCCGCCATTGCAAATTCGCATATAGAGGAGCTCATTTGCTTATTATTAGACCTTACTTCCCCTTGATCGTAAAGAATTCAATTTAGTCTTTTTTTTAAAGCGTACTATCTTATTTTTAACCCTAGTTTGAGGGAAGTTCCAAGGTATTTTAATCACCAATGTTTATGACTACCAACAAATAATAAAAAAGTAATAAAATAATGCAAAAAAAAATTGGAAATATCTCAATAAAGTATAAAAATTGACATATCTCCCAAACTATAAAACTTTAGCTAGGGAAAGTATGGTTCAATAATATAATTAGCAAATGACCTCCTCCATATGCGAATTTGTTATGGCGGGTCCAGATCCAGTTAACCTGTATAACTGTAAGAGTAGGAGAAGACCAAAGAAACGACTGCAATGTGTGAAAGATGATATGGCTAGAAAGGGGGGTGACTAGTGAGAGATAATGGAGCAGTATGGAATAAAAAGACATGATACGCTCACCCCAAATAATGGGGATAAGGGCAGGTGATTGCTGATGATGGTAAGGAAGAGGTGTAGGTGGTGACCTATATTTCGCCAGTTATGTTTTAAAGTTCCATGTAATATGGGGCCCATGGAGCTTACCACTCATAATACTACTACTCAACCCATACTACTACTACTAGGCTGCTGAGGTTACCAAAAAACTATTTTCAGACATTTTAAATGTCACATAAAATTCCAAAAACCAAAAGGACGTTCGGGAGTCGCCCGGCAAACGGGCGGTGCTTGTTACGCTCCTATTCTTCACGACAACGATGATGAGTCCGACAATGAACAGAATAATTTAGGAAATGAAATTCAATTTTAAATACCTTTCAGATGTGTCAGCTGTGTATGTTGTACAACCTGAAATTATAGTTTCTTCTAATAGATCCGAATCTAAGGAGCCATGAAATAGACGCTTAAAAGAGATAAGGACTGTTTATTAAAGAGGATAAAAAAATATACAACCTAACCTAACTAAAACTATTATCAACTAAAATATGGCGTCGAAAAATTCCTTCGCATCGGTGTCGACTGGTAATGTACCCAAGAGACTGGCGGCATTGCCACGTTGTATGGCAATACTAAGCCTCTGGTCAAGGTAAAAAGATAGTTCTTAAATGACAACACTTTATAAATAGACTAGCTTCTGCCCGCGACTTCGTCCGCGTGGAGTAGCTACTTTGGGCTAACGCTATCTTTAATCCGCGACTTCGTTTAAATAAAGGTGTTTTTTTTTTTAATAATGCGTACCTATGTTAGCTATTTTAGGTACCTACATCACGCTTTAATCAGTAAGCCGACGTTCGCACGGACGTAATAAAATCGCAGCGGGATTTTATCGCGCACTGTATTTTCAACTCTCGGTGTTAAGCCGAGCGTTGAGAATCCAACGCGCTGGAACGCACTCTCGTCCCAGCTCGTTGAAAAAACACACTATTGGATTTTCAACTCTCGGCGCTAAACAGAGCGTTGAAAATCAAGAGCACGAAAAAAAGAACCAGATCTCGATAGGGCAACATATAGTTTCCCGTGCGAAAAACACTCTAGGCGTAAATCTATTCCTACGTGCTTAAATGTTTGCCCCTGGGCCTTATTAATTGTTACCCCAAACGATACCTTCACTGGAAATCGCGCGCAGTACTTGATCATTATTTTGCTGCGATGTTATTTTAAAACTGCGATATCTCCTAAGATATTTATTGAAATCGAATGATGTAAACGGCAATTTTGTTTTAAATTAAATACTTGTGATGAATAACGTATTTATTTGGATAAGGATTAATGTCATGTTTATAAAAACACCTTCGTAAATAACGCATTACTTTTGAACAAATTTGGTTAGCATAAAAAAGGTTAGAGTGAGCCAACCTTAAAAGATAGACATATGCTGTCGCGGACTTTTTTTTAGAACTTTTAAAGGGGAACAATTCTGTCATACATGATTTTTGCGAAACTTTAACTGTTTACGCAGCGCACGCAGCGGAAGCTCTCAAAAGGAAAAAAATAATCCCGATTTTGAAACATTCTTCATTGGTGCTCCGCTCCTATTGGTCTTAGCGTGATGATATATAGCCTATAGCCTTCCTCGATAAATGGGCTATCTAACACTGAAAGAATTTTTCAAATCGGATCTGTAGTTTCTGAGATTAGCGCGTTCAAGCAAACAAACAAACAGACAAACAAACAAACTCTTCAGCTTTATATATTAGTATAAAAGTATAGATACTAAAAGTAAATCAATATCTCCGAATCAAACCCACGCAAAAATGCCAGCTATAATCGCTTCAAAGAAAAAAATCAGTCTTATTATTAAGACACTACGGATACGGAAATGACACGTCACAGAGACACTCTCGGTACCTATATATTTGTCGAACAATACCACCGGCGAGCGGCAAAGCCGAACATTTGGGCTTGTGTCAAGAATTAATTACCCACGAAATGGAATGCTTGGGTTATAGCCAAATGTGGTGGACACTGTGTAAGGTTTTTAAATAAATTGAATATTGTTACAAGGTGTTGGATGTGAGATGTGAGAGATATGTTTTCTTTTAGGAGTGAATTTTGTTTTGGTAATGTAATGCGCAATTCTGCGGTTGCTTTAATGGCGGCTTTTTGAGTGACGCGAATGGATAGAATAAGAAATTAGTATATGCGTGTAACTCGAACAACGTGTAACGTTCCTAACTAAACTCTTTTATTAGTTATGACATTATCAATTACCGTTTACAATAATATTTATTTAGTCTTAATCTGAGATTATACTTGATCTCTTGAACTGACATAGCTATAGCTTTGACCTCATTAACTAATTACCATTTTTACCATGAAAGTCCTGGTGCATGCATCTTGTTTGTTGTTGCTGTAGTTTTTATTTAATTAGCATTGTGTAGAACAAAATTAAATATTTGCACACCATAAGTAATTGTAGAATGTGAAGGGGCCATTATAATTTTAAGATCATACATTGTAAACCTACATTCTCGCAAATAAATGAATTTGATTTTGATTTAATTTAATGGCTTTTGTCGATGAGACTCCACAATTTTGCCAAAAAAAAGTAGACTCCAATATTGTAACAGCCAACTTTTCTGAACGAGATATCATTCATAATGCGAAGTCAGAATAGGAACAGAAAGACAGAAAAGATTCTTCTTAGCGTATGATATCGATTTCCAAAAAAACCAAATAGGTTTGGCCCAGAATTCAGCTACACGAACTCCGTTCACTAACGCTGTCATAAAGGTCATCAAGTGCACAGCACGGCCAAAATAGAAACGGGTTTTGTCGACGGAAGAATAGACAAAATGACAGATAAACAATCACAATCTGTCATTTTGTCTATTCTTCCGTCGACAAAACCCGTTTCTATGGTTATGCGTGCTGGTGATAGGACAGAGAAAAGCTGAGAAACCGATGTAAATAGATATAGGTGATGCAATTTCGAAACATTTTGACAGAAGATGGGAAAAGATGTAGGTATACTTACAAATCCAAGAAGAGCTCTGTTCAATACACCATGTCCTACCATGAAGGCTAAGAATAATCCGTTATATCCCATTAAAACTCAAATCCCTTCACTCACGATTTGTAATCCTACAAACAAACACGAGAGAGATTCCAACAGGCATTTCATGTGACACAGTGTGACACAATTCCATTCAGACTTAATTCATTTAGTTCCCGAGTCACGCGACAAAACTAACACGCTTGAACACACAACATGCAAATTCTTTATTGAATTAATTCACACGCTCGACAACGGTACAGTTCGTTTAGTAATAAATAATAAAAACAATGTTAATAAGGGTTTACACAATGTTGGTATGTGAGCAGGGATTAGTTCATAGTTTGACCTAGGAGTATAAGGTGGAATATTTAAAGCAGTTCAATGGAAATTAGAATATTTTTTAATGAAATGTAATCAGGAACTTACCTATGAATAAGTTTTAGAAGTATTGACCACCAATAATCGTAAAAATTATTGTCATATCAGGAGCTGGCAATGTTATGTATAGGAAAATAACTTGTCTGATTATTCTGTTTTTTGCGAAGCTATTGCTTATTCAGCCTTTGACTGAGAATCATTTGCTCAAGAAAAATGGCTTCATTATTTCGACAACTGAGAATCCGGACCAGTAGGTATGAAAATAACGCAGCTTGAAATGAAAAAATAAGAAGTTTCGTTAACCCGAATTCTAGAAACACGTTCAAAGAATGAATCTTAGATGACATATAGGATACTTTGATCTAGTTTTAAACTTAGAACACATTTAATTTTAAAAACAGAACGACCTAACCTATTTCTTTACACTCGCACAAGTGACAAAGAAAACGCTTCTTTCAGCCGACTTGGAACTGGTTCTAAAAAGCAAAAAAAGTAAATTAACACAATAATGCTGCGGTCGACTCGTGCTGTAAAAAGTGCGAATAACTTCGGAATACTTCGTAATAGCTCGAGGAAACGCGAGTGCGTGCGCGCTATTATTTTTTAAATATTTTCTACACAGCATTATGAATTTCTTTTGAAATCATGAATGAATTTATGTGTGGTAATGAGTGTCCTTTGTGTTTTATCATTGTTGAAGTTTTTGACTGCGGAGTACTAATTTTTGCATAACTTTAATGCTGTTTTGCATTTTGACTTTGAACTGGTCTGTAGGACAGTTGAGAAATATGTAGGAGGTAGTAAGTATGTCAACTTTTGATGGTTTTTTGCTAAAATAGACTATCTGTAGTTACTAAAGCACAAAACTAGTTAGGTACTAATCAGTAAATTAGTACTTACTTTTTTTTTACTGTCTGTCACACAAAAAATAGATCACAATAAAAATATGTCACACCTTACATGTTCAACTTTTTAATAGAGCTGCACTATTACGAAGTAGCTAGGAGTTCAGGTGCGCTTGCAATTCCTTTGTCCGGGGTTTTACGACACGGAAAATGATGGATGCTGTCTATTTGTAGACGACCAAGTGACTTGACAGATGCTAGACATACTAGGCGTTAAAATAAACCGTCGTTAACACATTGCTAACAAAAAACAAAACAATAAGTAGCCTCGCTGAGTTAACTCACATGACTCTTGTTCTAAATTCGAAATGACAGAGATTAGAGCTGCTTCTCAAATTCTTTTTTTTAAATTTGACAGTTGTCTGGTTGACTTTTCTTTTTTTTTTTTCTTTTATCTACTTATGGAATACCTGATGAAGTGATGACGCATAAGTTGATCTGAGAGGTAAATTAATGCATATCTGTCAATTATTTCATGAAGAAATGTTACTATACTGTATAATTAACATTAAACTTATTTATCTACCTACATTACATGCAAACTGTATTTATAAATATTTTCTTTTTGTATCCAGTATGAAAAAAATCTAGCTACTTTCAATGCAAAATGATAAACAATATGTTCTCATTAAATATCATTAACACCACCATACCATTGTTATAATAATATGAATGATTTCATATTTATTTCTGTTCTTCAATAAATGAAGATAGGTAGGTAATAAGTACTTACCAACTTCATGGTAATGAAAACATAAATAAAGCATAAAGTAGGTACTCTTGGTAATTTTCCCCATAAGGTTAATTGGTATGTACTTATTGATGAATAAAACAATTATTACACTGTACCTTCAAAAAAGCAATAAAAACACGAAAAATGTACCGTACGAAATGCTCAAAATATAAGCTTCGTAAACTTCATTACCCAATTTAAAATTCAAATCAAATTCAGAATGTAAACAAACTAAAATGATGCCAATTAAAACAGTATTCCACCCACCTTTTAGGTTTCCACCTTCTAATGAATACTCCAAACATATTGGTGTCAGATTCAAACTTCATTCACATCACTAGTACACTTCACCCTTCACACTCCGGTTCACAACACTACGCGAATCTTACACACACATTTTGTACCAACAATTTTTAGTTTATTTTCACTCAAACGAAAGTAGAAACTACATAATCAACGTTAAAAATAAGCGTTCCTAATTTAAAATTTAATGTTAACTAACAAACTAGCACTAATATCGGAAACACAATACACTAATATTAAAATTCGAACATTGAATCGATTAGAGATGAGAGTACTTATTCGATTTTTGAATGTTACTAAATATTGTTATTCGATAAAGCGAGGTTCGCACGTATGGCCCGCGCAAGCGATGCACGGCGACTGGCTGGCTCAGGGCTCCCGTTGCATTGCAATATGCAGCTGGTGTATATCCCGGCTTTGTATTAATAAATTTTAGATGTCAACCGCTTTGCGTGGTAGCTGGTTAAACTTGCTAGTTGTTAGGCTGAATGGGATAGTGTCATTGCCTTTAAGTTTGCTAGATGTAGGAAGGAAGTTATGGCAAATATAATAGGTATATCTTTTGTATTACGCATTTGTTGTAAGAACTGGTAACTATGTAAATTAAAGTGGGTAATTTATTCGAATCGCAGCAGCTAGCTATAAATGTAACTAATAGAACATTTTGCTTTGATATTTTTGCAATAACCATGAAATATGATTGCAGAAATACTTCTAAAATATTCTCCATTATTTTCTAGAGAAAAATCTATAAAATAAATTACTATAAAACAAAAAAAAATATATAAATCGAAATAATTCCAGCGGACATCAAAAACATCACGTACAGTCAATCCTTTTTTCTCTAAACTAAATAAATCAGAGATAGCAAAAGGTCTCCACGGACAAGGAAATATAAGATAACGCCAGTGGCCCACTTTCAAAGTACTCGTGAACTGGATCTATCAGCATGGTCCCAGGGGCACTCGTCAAATGATGAGTAGGGTTGCCTGGCCCAATTTTTTACGCCATTTCCCATTTTGGAGAGGATGAAATTCGTTTAGACGTGTGATTTTGTTTGATCTGTGTAATTTTGTCGGATATTTGTAGGCCAACCCTCCGAGATTGCAAGTAGAGTAGATTGATATTATTATATTCGATTACCAGATAGACAGCACTCAGCAGATATCAGACAACGGGAATTTTATTATTTTAGTTGGCAACTTTCGTAAAAATCTTTTGTAAGTTTATCCTAAATAAGTTCGAATTGTATTGATAAATCCACTAAGTAATGCACCGATTTAAATAAAATACACGAAATAATACGACAAAAAAAAACGTTTTATCGAATATTCCCGATATTCGTCTATCTAATGGCAACACTACAGGTGACCTACTTCCGTTCTCAGGATCGTCTTGAACATATTAAGCCCGTCTCTTGTGGTTACGTGATTCTCATAGATCATGGGTTCATTCGGTTGACACCAGTATCTTTGTGTGAGATGAAATCACGCTTATTGTAATCTCTTACGGCGCGGTTAGTATCAATTACGGCCTAAACTCTTTATTATTTGATAGCCATTAGTGTCCCACCGTAGGGCTTTTTAAACTACCGTGAAATCGGCCATCATTGCTCATAGCGGATATTTTTGCCTGAACACGAAAACTAACTAAAAGATTGAAGAGTAAATAATATTTAAAATTTATTCAAGATTTTATTTATACTGTATAAAAAAAAAACGAATAAAAAATATTGCTAATAAACAAAAAACGATAATAGGTAATAGCTTGAATTTTATTGTAAATAAAATCTACAATTCAAGCTTTTTGTTATTTTTCTATTATATTTTCTATGGGCAATAATGGCCGGTTTTACTCAGGCCACACTTTGTACACACGTTTTTCTTGCCGTGAAAAACTACGGTTTATTCGCCGTGTGTAGGCACGGTCGTCAGTGTGGTCGGTCACTAAGGAAGCTTGTTGACAGACACGTTTTTTCTACGGCGCGGTTTATACGCTGTACCGTAAAGAAACCGTGCCGTGTAGCCGTGTACAAAGGGCCACAAACGACCAACGGTAAAATTTCAGGCAACCACTACATACCATATTTTAATTCAGCTGCAATTTCATTCGCCAATTATATTATTTTTTGCTCTGCCTTTCAAGGTATCCAGGTTTTCAATTTGAAGTTTGACATTTGCACCTGTCAAATTAGTTTACGAGATAAAAAAACAGATTTTAGGTACTAATGCATTATGGAAGATGAGATGTCGGAAAACGTGAAATCTTTTTGATGCCAAAAACGTTTGAGTTGATTAATTCTATGATTCACAAGTTAATTAGGTACCTACCTAAGTAGGTATTTCACTTTTTTGCTTCTATACCTAACTGTTAATTTATTCTCGGTCCTAAAAAATATGATAAACATACATTCGTCGATAGAGGTTAGAGGAATCAATATAAGATTTTTTCATTCTATTCGATTATCGCAACGCATTACGATATCGATTGCAAGATTAGTCGATTGAAAAGATTTGTAAACTTTGATGAGTCAATGACTATGTTTAAGTTAAGTATATAATTATTATGTAATCATTGACTAACGTTAATATAATAATATTAGCTGCTTATCGAACCATTAGTCGACTCTCTTACTACTTGTAATAATGTACACACGGCTACTTATCAAGCTATACATTCCAGTTTAAGATGATCCCGCATTGTATAGGATTTCCGTACAATGAAAGGTCAGCTTATACTGGACATGTATAGCTTGATAATGTACAGTTCGATTCAAACTTAATGGCAGCTCGGAAGTGCGCTGCTCGCTGCGCTACGTACCCCACCCTTCACCCCCGCTGATACATGAATTCGTTAGTGGATTTATCCTAAAAGTTGGCAACGTCGTAAATAGCTGTCAAATATTTACCTGTTTTGATTAATTTAGCAATATTACTGTATGGAATTAAGAAATGTGGCTAACTAGGGAACTAAAATATTGATTATGAAATGCAATAATTAATATCGTAACACCGAAAATTTAGTTTTAGAATGTAAAAAAAAGTATTTGTAATCTTTCCAAATGCCTTTTTAGGGTTCCGTTGCCTAATGGCAAAAAACGGAACCCTTATAGATTCGTCATGTCTGTCTGTCTGTCTGTCTGTCTGTCTATCTGTCTGTCTGTCTGTCTGTCTGTCTGTCTGTCCGTCCGTATGTCACAGCCACTTTTTTCCGAAACTATAAGAGCTATACTATTGAAACTTGGTAAGTAGATGTATTCTGTGAACCGCATTAAGATTTTCACACAAAAATAGAAAAAAAACAAATAATTTTGGAGTTCCCCATACTTAGAACTGAAACTCAAAAAATTTTTTTTCATCAATCCCATACGTGTGGGGTATCTATGGATAGGTCTTCAAAAATGATATTGAGGTTTCTAAAATCATTTTTTTCTAAACTGAATAGTTTGCGCGAGAGACTCTTCCAAAGTGGTAAAATGTGTGTCCCCCCCCCTGTAACTTCTAAAATAATAGAATGATAAAACTAAAAAAAATGTATAATGTACATTACCATGTAAACTTCCACCGAAAATTGGTTTGAACAAGATCTAGCAAGTAGTTTTTTTTTAATACGTCATAAATCGTAAACCGCAATTTACCTTTCATTCAATGTTACTTGCTGCTACGGAACCCTTCATGGGCGAGTACGACTCGCACTTGGCCGCTTTTTTTTTACACTTAAAACGGTTACAACATCAAATTCAGTCTTATAATTGCAATTTATCAATATTCTAGTTCGCTAGTTAGCCACATTTTTTATTTCCATACAGTAAATATTGCCAAATTAATCAAAACAGCGAAATATTTGACATCTATTTGCGACGTTGCCCACTTTCAGAATACTCATGTTCCGACCCGCCATTCGTTTGAATCGGGCTGTAGCCGTGTGTACCATTCCTAAGATTTACTAACGAACCAATCTAGCTTTCACTTTTAAATATATTGCCAATAACGCGAAGCTTATTGACAAACTAATAATATACATAACATTACTTAACATCACACCTTGTTTTCCCGAAGGGTTGGGCAGAGGTGTCCTATAGTACACCCACATTTCGCCAGTTATGTTCAAGTCCCATGTAATAGGGGGCGAGCCTATTGCTATCAACCGGGCACAAATCCAGACTCCGTTCTACTGAGAATCATCCCAATAACACTTTGGTCGACCTGGGCATCGACCAGGGCCTCAAGTCTGCTATTACAATAATGTCAGAATGGTCTATCATTGATTTCATAATTGTTGATTTTGACAAGTTTGGTAAGATCTACTAATATAATGGCGTCATTATGACTTTCCAATGGTCAGCCACTGACACTCCATTGAAAGAAATGGCACTTATTGGTAATCTCGTACATAATGACAAATGAATGACTGACTTTAGGCGGTATCATTGGTCGTATTGTACGACAATGCCATTATAACACAATCTATTACGAGACCAATGACCGACCAATGATCGACCATTATGAATTTAGTAGATTACGAACTTATAGCAAAATGACAATGGGATCGTGTTGGAATGACGAATTTATAAAAATAGCAGACTTGGGCCCCAGGACCTCAAGCTCAGCAGTAGCGCGACTAACGAGGCAGTTAATCTCGTTTAAAAATTCAAATAATACAATCTTAAAATCCAAAGAGTTGCTAGAATCGACCGTGAGAAAACAAATTAAACGATCAATGAAAAAAATCTGGAAGTAAAGAAAGATTGAACTGACAAAAAAACAATATTGCGTGATTGACATGACCTTGTGTACGCCATGTTGTGTCCCTGAACTGAACTTAATTTACATTGTATTCAAGTTTATCTTTCTATATCAAATAATGACAGGCGTTTTTTGGCTCTTGCGGCAATTACATATCAAGATTAGATGGTAGAGTAGACATTTTAGTTTAGACAGTACATATAGCAGTGTCCTCTATGAGGAGCTCGTAGCTAAGTAATAACAGCTGCACGGTTTGATCCATCAGGTTAAGCTACGCTTGCCGGATTTGGTCCGTGGATGGGTGACTATCTTAACATACCGAGATTCCTCCATGCCTCGGAGCGCACGTTAAGCCGTTGGTCTCGGCTGTCATTCGTGGATCTTTGACAGTCATTACGGATCGTCAGAAGCCCGAAAGTCTGACTACCAGTTTTACCAAGGGGTTTCTCTGCTCCGAATCCGTTTCTCTATTTTTTCTCGTATCGGAACTAAATAAGCACTCCATTTTAATGCATGAATTTCTACTGCAGAAAAGCTTACAGAAATAACTTTCATTTTATCAGCCTGTAAATGTCCATTACCGCACATGTGCCTCCCAATAACCGTTACAGTGAACGGTCAAAAGCCAGAGGGCCATTGCCATTATCAATACATTTGCTTTTAAGCTACGCTTGCCGAGGTTGGTCTGTGGATGGGTGCCTCGGAAAGCACGTTAAGCCATTGGCCCCGGCTGTCATTCATGGATCTTTAATAACAGTCGTTACGGGCCGTCTGAAGCCCGAAAGTCTGACAACCAGAATTTCCAGGGGGTATCGTATTACCTAGTTACTGGGTTGTGGAGGTTGGAGAGGCAGTCGCTCCATGTAAAATACGGTATTCAGCTGCATCTGTTTTGACTGGAAGCCGACCCCAAAAGAGTTGGAAAAAGGCTAGGCAGATGTAGCAGTGTCCTCTATATGAAGGAAGCAGGAGTTTGACTGGTAGAAGTTCTACCACGGTGCCTCAATCAACTCAGCCTATTGCAGTCCTCTACTGAACTTCGGCCTCTTCATGACTGCGCCACAACACTCTATCCTCCGCCTTCCGCACCCAGTCACCTATCTAAGGTCGTCGGTCCATCTAGCTGGGGGCGTCCCACACTACGCTTGCCAATTCACGGTCACCCTCAGTACTACCAATTTCTAACAAATTTGTGTATTCGAGTTAGTGTGTGTTAGTCAGTGTAGCAGCTTGATAGTGGGAAGCGTAAGGTCGTTGAACTTCTCCGCTAGTCCTCTATTACGAAGAGCGCTTTTTTTGTGAAGAAGCTCGTCCAGAGTAATACTGAGTACCACGCTTATCGCCATACCTCTTTTTGTCGCCAAGCAGCGTTGCTATCAACGTAGAAACTGCAATTTTCATAAATTTAATACAGAAGTATGTAATTGATAATAAAATGAACAGTATAATTTGCTTTCCCATAATCTCTTTGTTCCTAATCCTTCCCTCTTGAAATAAGGGTGGTTGCACATCTAACGAAAGATGCGTCTGGCGTAACTTTATTAACTTCTAGTTAGTACGCTCGACGCATTAACGCATCATCGGTTGAATGTTTTATTATCTACATTGTCCATTCTGGCGTTACGCGACCGACGATAAGCGACGCATCTTTCTTCAGATGTACGACCACCATAACACTTATAATAATATGAACTTACAGTACAACGGGCATGGTACAAGAACAAAACACCATAAACACAGGCTATAAGTATGTGCACGGTATCTTTATTGTCTACCCATGCATTTGTTTACACCGCTTCAAATATTTGAGCGTTTACACCAAAAGCTATGTAACATCACGTCTGGTTTGACTGTTTTGATGTTCAGTTGAATGGATTTTTGGAGAGTTATTTTAACAGTTTTGTGCCTCGGTTTTTGTAGTTCGTAAATATGGACAGTTTTTTTAATGTTAAGAGGTAGGAAAATATACAGGCTGCCTACCTTTTGGTTAGTGGTCACGATTGCGATGCCGAAACGTCTAATATGCTTTTTTTGCTTTTACCTTTCAAGCCAAAACACAAAAACGCTGCTTGGTGCCAAAACTAGGTTTGATGGTATACAGGGTGAAATGATATGAAATGTTTTTTTTTTATTCTATAAATAGGATATCAGAATCACTTTTACACATCACATTAAAAAATATTAAAATCTACATGAGTTCGGCGTTTCCTATCTTACTACTCTGAGAAGAAAGGCCGAAACAAACTCAGAGGTCACAGTCTCTTTTAAAGTCCAGATATAATCTTGATCAGGCCATATGAGGACCATGCAGATTAGTGTCTGAAATGGTCTTTTGAGGAAAGAACCACACAGATTTGAGAGGATCTGAATCTACTAGCTCGGTGTTTAAAACATTGACATGTTATGTAGAAGATAGTACACCAAAGATTACATAAAGATGCTGATAAACTTGAGCATTCACTTGTAATGAGCATTCTACATGTTATATTACAGAAAAATAAACAGGTGTATTTTAGCGAGCATTCTAGCGAGTATTCTAGCGGGCGTTCTAGCGAGTATTCTACAGTAAGACAGACAGTAAATTTGCTTCGAGCTTTTTGCCGAGCCGAGCCATTCTGACATCTTCGTAAAGAATATTTTTTTAACAAGCATTGACTAGAGCATTCGCTAGGATGATCGTGAAAACGTTCGTACCGATGTTTGGCTCTATGCTTTGCTCTGTTCGTTAATCAGTTCGACAAATTTAAAAATGGTCGATGTTCTGTTACAAGTGAATGTTCAAATTTATCAGCACCTTAACAAGGACATAGCAGAATCTAAATCCCATATAAGCTCAATATTATCCACGGTAATAGGCTATAAGCAAGTATCTCCTCGAGAGGTGCATGTATTTTCCTCTTAGCGTTCTCAAAGACGATCTCAGAGCTTAATAGGTCTGAATATTCAGATATCACTTAACTATTAATCTTGGAGCTATCTCCCTCAAAGTGGAAACCAATCAGGCGGCCGCAATCGAGAAATTGTCAATTAATCAATGGCATGCATTTAATCGAACCTCTAATAATTCCCATTTTGCGCTCATAAAAATATTATTGAACGCACCTCTTAAAGTGAACCTCAAATTAATAAAATTTTCTTAAAAATACCAACAAGCCAAGTAATTGCGACCGACTTGGATGTAGCGATCACCGGTTGCTGGCGTAGAGTACGGTAAAAAAACGCCCGAAAACGTACGAACGTGGCTAAATAATTTTAACAATCCATTATTTAATTCGTTTGCATTAAAATCACCCAATTTTTTTTAGAAAAAACTTGACAATACGGCTCTTAAGAACGTGTGAATTTCTCAAAAATATTTAACGCTGCAAAATACTTTATGGTGACTTTCTGAGAATTAACTTGAAAAATTGTAAACAAAAGTTCAGCTTCAAAGTGCCCTGACATTCCAGGAAACGGGTAAGTGCTGGCAACACAGCTAACACCTGATATTTTCGTAATAGCAACCCGAAAGCGCCGGCGGCAGCGCGTGCGCATATCCAAGTTCAAAGTTATATGAAAGTAGGCAATTTTATGGACTCTCCGTTATGTTTTCAGATTGTAGGGTATGCGTAATTTTGTTTTGATTTTCAAACGGACACTGTTCATGCCTTGTAAGACCTGACCATGTTTATTGTAAGAGCAAGAAAAGGTTACCAAATACTGGGTTGAGTTTGTTCAACTGGCATGGTTCTAACAGAGTATAGAGGTGAAATTAACGGAGCAGTCTGTGGTTACTAATATTTGAATATTGCTATTTTTCGCCAGTTAATAAGTCTTTCTGGTCTTAGTTTGGGGATCACCGACCAAGCAGTTATGTACACTGTACTTGTACTTGATCTTCTTCTATAGTATACAACGTGTAACGTTAAATGCGCAAAACCTCAGACACCCCAACTGATTTATAATTCAATTGACCTATTTCAGAGAGAAAAAAAATCATTAAAGAAATTGTAAAGGATTTATGTGCTGTTTTAGTTCGTAAGATTCGTATTTGCATTGAAATAAAAGCTATTATTATCCCGCGTATGAGAAAATTTAAATTGGTCGACAACAATTTGTGTTTGTTTACCTATTTTGGCGGGTTTGCGCATGTGATGGCTTGACACGGCAATGTTTTTAATTATGATTTTTTGAAAAATGTGACCTTTATTAAAAAGTGGTTCAATTGATTCTGCTCCTTATTCTGATCAAACTATTTTCAGGTTTTAACGTTACACGTTGTATAAATAAAAATTAAATTATGTTCATCACTCGAGAAGGGCAGGACGGATTTGGTTAATTTAATTTTTTTAATGATCGTTATAGACCGAATAAGGTTTTTAGGGAAAGAAAATTTGGATAAGTTGCCCGAAAAATAAGAGAATTCGGAAAAAACTGAAAATAGTTTTCTTATTTTTATTTTTATACGCTTTTGAAATTTGGACAGGACAAAATCTGTCGGGTCAGCTAGTTATTAATAAATAAAATAGAGAAGTCTAATTGACCTTAGTGACAGCAGCATCAAAGGTTCACAGGACTAGAACTCTGCAGCTCGCAATAGGTATAAGTACTTCACCTGCTTGAAGGTGCCCACAGAAGGAGGTTACTGAGGTTGCATATTCAGAGTGGCCTATTTAAACAATTTTCTGGGAACCATTACAACAGGGATGACTAAAAATTTATTTTTTGTCCGTCAGGTAGATTATAAAAAAATATTGGACACGTATTTTTTCTTTTTTTACGTTATCAAAAGATTACGGCGACACACTGAGTTAAAATTAGCCATGACGTTACGAATAGCTATGTAGATTTTATACTTACTTGTGACGTAGCGACCCCCACTCCCCAACTTTAATGCGTTTTATCCAAGTCATTTTTATTAATATGATAAAGCAAAAAATACGTGTCTAATATTTTTTTATTATCGAACTGAAGGACTACATAGAATTTCTTCTATTTTTTTTGGCATTTTCCCTTTTATAAATGTTAGTTTGGAAGTTTAGGAAACGGTGAGAAAAAATTGTTAAGTCTTCTTTTAAGCTATTGCATAGCTTTTATCGCGGGCTTTGAGCGCGGCGACAGAATCAAGAAATTCCGTAACGTAACGAAAATAAAACCTAACACCCCCCACTCCGCCTACCATGTAATGACGGTTCCCATGACAATGTGATGTTGTCATGGGAACGTAATTTTTGTTTTATGTCATCACGTCATCATCCCAAGTGTAGCGTTGACAAATAGGAAGTATGGAGGTTACAAATGCTATGCAATAGCTTTACCGCGGTAGTCCCCGAGTGAAAAGATACGATGACCTAAGCTCAAGTTGTATTTTGAAGTACCTATATTTCATTGTATGAATACAATAGCTTCCATTATTCTGTTGTATTGGAAGTTTCCACACAGCAAACATTTTTTTGCTTAGAAACGCCATCGCCAGGTCGTAATCGCTTATGTTAGATCTTATTATGACAGGAAAAACAGGAATCGTAATTCAATTACTTTTTATGAAAAATATTTCTATAGCTAAAGGACGGCCATACCGAACACAAAATAGACACATAGGTTTTATTTAAAACCCTTTTTTTTTTGGTTGGGAAATTATCAAATAACTTCTCCCGCTCTGGGTGGAGCGGGAGGACGTGTCAGACTTTTACTGACTAAAACCCACCCGTGTTCCTTTAGTTGCCTATATTGCCAGGGGCCACGGTAACCCTTTCGGTTTTTTATTATTTTTATTTATTTAAAACCCTTAGAAGTCTAACATGCATTAATGTTAGGGCAATTATTTTTCTAATAACAACTTAAATTGTCCATATCGTCGCCCTCCCCGCTAACTGTCGTATCTCACAAACTGACGTATCTGTACTGACATTACCTACGTGTTCAGGGGGCCTACCACCAGCTCAAAAATAATATTATTTTAATATTACTTCAGTGGGAGAAAGAGATGGAGCTATACGTCCTGTAGACTTTCATCTTTTTTCCACACTGAAGTAATATTAAAATAATATTGCTTTCTGAGCTGGTGGTAGGCCCCCAGAACTATGTTTCGAAAAGTTTTCTCTAATCGTCGTGTCTGTGTCGTTTACCGTTTAGAACTTTAGAAGATAATCACGTATTTTGTTTTGCGTGAGTTTTGTTTGAGGGAAAAAATATTCTCACCACCTGTCGTATATGCACACATCTACAGTTAGTGAGTTAAAGATTAAGTCAAGAGCTATTTATAAAAAGTTATCAATTCATTAATAAAGCCACAGCCAACGCAACTATATTAACATGATTGTAGCCCCCGACCGAAAAACTGTTGCCGTGGAAAAATATTAATTGCTAGTTACGACAGTTAGCGGGGAGGGCGACAATATATTCAAACCTATAATTACATCTAAAAAAAAAATAGAAGTGTCTCTTATAACGTCAAAATAACAGCTTTATACTAAATGCTTAAGAAAGTAGAGATGGTACTTATACTTAACAAATAAACGATTTTTAAATTGTATGTCTGTTTGTCCCGATTAATCTCCGAAACGGCTGGACCGATTTTGACGGGGCTTTCGCTGGCAAGACTGCTTTCTCGATGGGAGGATGAAATAAAGCTGACAGCACGTTCAAACTGGATGAGAATACCATATTCATATTCATATTCATTTATTTGCGTTCCACAAGGTAAAAACAAGATGTTAACAAAAGGCTTAAAGCTAAGAGCCATTGTAGACCCTGTCAGGGCACAACAAAATTCATTATTAGATTTAGATAGGTACATAGCTAATACTTAAGTTAAAAATACAAGTAACAGAAAACTAAAAATTAAAACAAAACTATATACCTCGCGACTGACAACAATGAAAGTTGTTAGAGGAGGCCTATGCCATGAAGCACACCGAAATTCGAGACATTTTCTGATTTTTTTGTTGTAACCATTATTATAGTTTCGGAATAAAAGGCTTTATTATATTATTAATTTCCCTAAGGAAGAATGAAATGATGAGTATAAAAACTTAACTATGACCAGATATACTTTATCTAAGTATATTCTTTTCCTTCATAACCGAAGCCCCAAGTACATCCTCACATCAAACTCCACACTTTGTCCTTTTTTATCTCCCATAAAATATTTCGCAAGGCAATCTAAAGGTGAATAGAAGGGGGTCCGATAAAAAACGAGCCGTGAGAAGAATGCCTCGTCGTTGTCCTACGCCAACCTGCCAGACTGTTGACGAAGCTACGGAGCTAGGCAAAAAACAAACGAGCGTCTACCTTTGAGAAAAGCTGCGTAAGCTTAGACGAATGTGAAGTGTTAGCATTCTGAGGAAGTAGGTTACATACTTATCTTGGGTCTAGGTATTTTTTTCTAGCTGTGTTGGTGGTCGGGTTCTAGTCTAGATTGATGTGGCTGTTAGTTTTTTTCAAGAAACGAGAATTGTCTGAATTTTCTGAGGAGTAAAGACTGAATTTCTAAAGAGTATAAGAGCAATCTTTCATCATCATCATCATCAACCTATAAATGTTCCCACTGCTGGGACACAGGCCTCCTCTCTGTGAGAGGGAGTGGGCCGTAATCCACCACGCGAGTGCGGGTTGGTAGATGTCACATGTCTTCGAATTTTCGGTTCTAAGACATGCCGGTTTCCGTTTTGAGAGCAGTGGTGATGAAATAATTTACACAAAGTAAAGCGCCTGTGTGGGTTCGAACCTACGACCTACAACTCGTAAGTCGCGGCCGTTACCACTGGGCCACCACTGCTCTCTATATGTATAGTTACTACAAATCCTAGTTCTTTGAACACATACAAGCACAGTACTAGTAAGAGTATATCTTCCAAAAAATCCCACACACAGACTTCCCTTAAAAAATTCTCAAGACGGAAAAAAGCAAACGGCATGCAAAACTGAATTGGCAGGCTGTATATTACATTACCGCTGCCACGCAACAAATAACCAATCAAAGCACCGGATTCCGGGCACGTTCGAGCACAATAACACAATTTTCGTGCCGCCGGGTAAAGCAAGCAACTTTAGCTGGAAAAAGGAAGGTGAATAGGGACGATGACTAAAAACATATTTTGTCCGTCTTGTAGAGAGTATTAAAAAATATTGGACACATAATTTTTCTTTTTTACGTTATCAAAAGATTTCGACGATATATTAAGTTACAATGTGCCATGACGTCACGAGTATTTGGATTTTATTATACTTGTGACGTAGCGACCCCAACTTCCTAACTTTAATGCGTTTTATCCAAGTATTTTTTTTTCATCATCATCTGCCTAGCCTTTTCCCAACTATGTTGGGGTCGGCTTCCAGTCTAACCGGATGCAGCTGAAAACCAGTATTTTACATGGAGCGACTGCAAGTATTTTTTTTTATTAATATAATAAAACAAAAAATACTTGTCTAATATTTTTTTTTTATTATCTGATTGACGGACGAAATAGTTTTTTTTTTGCATCATCCCTATTGTAAATGTTAGTTTGGAAGTTTCGGAAACGGTGAGAAAAAATTGTTGACACTTTCGATAATACTAACTACAATTCATATTTCCTTAACCAGAATAGGTCCTCCATTTTAAACTTTGGGTGTTAAACAACGAACTTTGAGATGTTCCGAAGACGTAATTTCAACAGCATCCCGGTACTGTTGGTACCACTGGGATTCAATCACAGTCTCCTTTACGACATCTAAGGGTACAGTGACAGACCTCCGCATCGTAAAACGCGACTAACTGCCGAATAATTCTCAAACGCAACTAATTTGATTGAAGCCGCAAATCTGATATAAGCCATCTCTGTCACATTACAGTGAATTGTAGCGACAGAAAGTCTTTAAAGAACTCATTTAAAAATTCTGAAATCCTTGAATCAAGAAGATTCTCGTAGAAAAACCGATGGTAACTCAGAAGGGCTAGACTAAGTGATATTTTAACAGCGATGACGATAAAAATGGTGATGGCGGCAACGGCAGGCGACGTGTCGCCGCGACACGACTGGTTTCTATGAATTTCTATGAAATACCTTCCGTAGCTAGCGACACGTCGGTTTCATTGAAATACATAGAAACCAGTCGTGTCACGACGTCACGTCGCCTGGTGGTGCCTGCTGTCGAAAAAAGTATTAGGTTTGACATATGCTACTGAAAAGCATACCGGAATACGTATCGTTGGAAGGCCTCCCACAGGATGGACCGATGAGCTTGTAAAGGCCGCAGGAAGCCGCTGGATGCGGGAAGCACAGAACAGGTCGAAGTGGCGGTGCTCGGGGATGTCTATATCCAGAAGTGGACGTCTTTCGGTTGAATGATGAAGCTACAGAAAATAGCTTTATGCCTATCCTATTAGTTGTAGAAATACAAAACAATTTGGAAGCTGAAATCGATTGCCACTTGCCTAGGCAGGCTAGGCTTGGAACGAATCAGGAAAGATAGAAGAAAATACTGACTATGACTGGGACGAGAGTGGCTGAAAATGATGACGATGAAGAGAATGAGCAGAAAATGCATAAAATTTTCAACTAGGTACCAAATACTGTGCATCAGGTTGATACAATCAATACCCATGGGAAAAGTTACGTCCCGATTCTTACCGAGACACATGCAATTGGCAATACAACAGATTCTCATAATAATTAATAATAACATTATGTCATAAAGCACGGATATCTGCAATATTCTCACACAGTGTGTCAACTGTGGGAATTAGGTCAGCACGAGCTTGCAATCTCTCAGAATATATCCTTTATGACTATATTTCAAGCCAATATATACTAGGTTACTATACGATTCATGTTGGTGGTTATAAATAAGTGCTGACTACCATGCTGCCCCCGATAGAAAAAAAGACGCATCTAACATTTTTTCCAGATTCGAATTATACAGGGTGATTGGAAGATGGGTGCAAAGCTTTAAAGTGAAGATATTATAGACAATTTAGAACCATTTAAGCCATGGTTGTCTTAGACGAAGTCTTACCAAATTTTTTTAACCAAATTTTTAAGTTTTTTTTCGGAAATTCTCAAAATTTAATGTAAACTGCGTAATTATGGCCAAATTGAATGATAAATGAATTATTTTTTTATTTATTTAATTAAAGTAATGTGTAAGCAATCAAGCAAAACATGTTTTAGGCTTCTGTGTCATTAGACATTTTTTTTACAGATATTTAAAGCTCAGAAAAAATAAAAAATTTGTACAATACGTCTTTTAAACCTTATTTAAAAAAAAAACGGAGGGTGCGTTTTTTGTTCAAACCTTTTTGAAGACATGCTTGATAATCGCTCTTTCTTTTGAGATATCATTTATGCGGATATCTTACAAATTATTGAAATTAGGGCCTACAAACTATTTGAGGGAGAATTTTTTTATTTTAGGCAGACTAATTAAAACAACATTTGAATTAAAATTATTTATTTTTCATGTTCAAAATGACGGCCGTGATTCCTAATACAAGCACGGCCCCGTCTTCTAACTTCTGTAGTCGTTATTTTCAACATCATCTCCTGCTTCATTGTCTCAAACGCTGAATTTATTCTTTGTATCAATTCTTCTCTAGTGTTTATTTCTATGTTGTTATACACCAGTTCCTTGGCCCGGCCCCACACGAAAAAGTCCAACGGGGTCAGATCTGGGGAGCGACCGGGCCAAGGGATGGGTCCATCCCTGCCGATCCAGCTATCAGGAAAGCAATTGTTGAGGTGTTCCCTTACATTTAAAGTCCAATGCGCTGGACAGCCGTCTTGCTGAAAGATGACTGTTCGGTCTCTTTCGAAGATCGGGACACCTGATTCCTCTACCAGCAGTGGTAAATCAATTTGCAGAAATTGCAAATAATTTTCGCCATTCAATGGATCAGGCAAAAAGTGGGGCCCAATCAATGTTCTGCCAATTATTCCAGCCCATACATTCACAGAGAATTTCATCTGAAATGACACCTGCTTCTTAAAATGTGGATTGTTGTCTGCACCCATCTTCCAATCACCCTGTATATTACATTGCTGAAATCAGAAAACAAAGCGCATCTGTCTGATATACCTATAACTCAAATCTGGAAAAAAAATTGATGCGTCTTTTTTCTATCGGGGGCAGCGTGCTTCTGCTGAGCTGATTTTGGGGATCAAACTACGGCTTGGGCAAAGATGTTTTTAGGTTTTAAGATGCCGATATATGCCAGCGACCTTGAGCTTGCGTGTTCTGTGCTGAGCTCACGCAACGCGTCATACGTCCAGCCAATAATGGGACTTGCCCATCAAGGAGCGCTGTCCCAAATTAGACGCATTATTAATTTATTATACGTAAAACAAAAAGTATTCTAATAAAACACATATACTAAAAGATACATAATTAAATTATCTTTAAAATGGTGAAGGTTTCAGAAAAATACGCTTGATAGTTTTTGCGTAATTCTCAGGTTTTTAGCCGCATTAGACATTACTTTACACATTAATTACACTATGTAATTTAAACATAATCGAAAATATTCACAGATTAAGTTATTAGAAAAATGCTCTAATTTAACATATATTTTTTCCAAATCATTAATACTACTCGTTTAGACGTGATCTTCAGTATAAAATTAGTCGCTTAGTGTAGCCTTAATATTAGAAATTTGAAGTATCAGTATGGAGTTTGGATTTGTACCCAGTTAGCGGCAATAGTAATTAATCCCTTAGAGGATTTTATATGTGTACGTAGGTATGTCCGTGGCATCACAGCGGGCCCTATCAGAATACCAGCGCCGCGGTATTTATTAAAATATCGCAGCGTTATGCTGAGATATGGGCCTTTTTGGCCTCGCACAGGTCGTTACTATTTTTTGTTAGTTTAAAATGCTCTTTTCAAATTTCAAATGTTTTTTTCTATTTACGTGTGTACATACAAAAGACTTAATACAAAAAAATACATAAAGATAGAAGAGCACAAAGGTAATGCTTATATCATTAGAAATTTCTTCCAGCTGTCACAAATACATGTCATGATATTTTGTATTAAAGTATTTGCCTACTCAGCAAGTTGGTAACGGAGTTGACTGGCACTATAGCACCCTAGTCAGTCAGGTGGACATACATTTAAATACTTGTAGAGGTTATTTTAATCCTCTCCAATATGATATCAAGATCTTCATATAAGGTAAGTATATTAGTCGTTCAGAATCCGGTATAAACCTACATTGTAAGACATTTATTTCTTCACATTTTTACAATCCTTGGAATCTATTACTCTTGCGGAGGCAATTGAGAATTGCCTCCACACATCTAAATTTGCATCTTATTCTTTGGAACTAGAGTCTAAATTCCATCCTAAATGGTATTTGCCATAAAAGTCGTAACGATTGGCAACGTATCCTCTATGGTGGTTGCCATTTACCACCACTTACCATAACATCGCTATTTGCGACGTAGGAATATTGAAATATACTATAATAATGGGTTGGTTTGGTACATTTCATAACTTTATAACCTTTGTTAAGATATGTTACTACAGCACGCGTAGAATGACAACGATAGAAATGGGTTTTTTACGGGTTTTGTCGACGGAAGAATAGACAAAATGACAGATAAAAAATCACAATCTGTCATTTTGTCTATTCTTCCGTCGACAAAACCCGTTTCTATTGTGGTCATGAGGTAGGTAATCGATAAAGAACTAATTGTAAATATGGTAAAAATGTGGGATCAATCTGCTATTGTATTGTTTACATAAGATTTTATTTTAAAGCCATGCTCTAAGAGTCTACATAATACCTACACTAGTGTTAAAGACGACGACGAAAATAAGTGACGCAATTAGGGTACAGGTTAATTGCGTAACTTATTTTCGTAAACAATTTTGCCTAATTTGTTTCATTTTGACAGTTCAACAACATTCATTGCGTTATTTACGTTGTTGAGCAGATTTTTTTTTCCAACTTATGAAGCATTGGATTAGCAATATTTTTCAAATTGACACAAATTGTGATTGATCGTGTATTACGCAATTACCAGTAGTGGGAACGTTATAGGCTGATTATGGTTATTAAGTATAAGACAACGTTCAAAAGTGATCTACGTTTTCGTAAAATGACTGTCATTGTATAAACAATATGCTTCTAGCAAGTTGCACAATATTTCGATAATTTTTCGCACATAACTGTCAATTTATGTTGTTACACGTTGTTGTTAAACGTTGCATTGTTGACTCAGAACAAAAGGGTTTATAGTTTATTAGTAACGTCCCATTTCTTTGTTGATACGGGAGTGAAAACAGTAGAATTGCAACTTATGTAAGAAATAGAGCGATGTTATTGTTTGTAAGTTACGATTAATAAGGGTCTTGTCATACAGGTGAAAGGGCCTTTGGAACATGAGTAGACTTTACGCAGTGTATACGCGGCATTTACCTCTTGCAAAAATCTCAATGCTTTATGCATTGAGATTTTTGGAGGACAAATAAATTAAGTCAAAAAACGCTACACTGGAAAATCCTAAGTAAAAATATGAAAGAAGAAAATATACCGTTACGTAGGGCCCAAACTCTGCTTAAAAATAGGGACATCTTGAATAAACTGGACGATGAAACAATACCTACACTTGCTCTATGCGGACTAGAGAGGGTACACTTTTCGTACTTACAGGTTGTTCGGGCATTTTCTTTCATTATTTTAGTACCTACTTAATAAAGTCGTGCAACAATGAACAAAATTATCAAATTTTTATTGATTGAATACGAGGCTTTTGGCTACTTTTGTATATGTGTATTTATGTCTCTTTATGAAGTGAAAACTTCTTTAGGCGCATGGGCATTTTTGAGATGGGACTATGGGACTAAATAATTGATTTCGCGACTGTTAAAAAAAACACCAACGCGCGAAACATTATTTTTTGCACAATAAAATTGTTCAAGTTTTCACTTCTGTCGGCACTCCCGGAGCACCAGTTTTTTTTTTAAATGTGCCTTTGGTTTGTGCAGAATAAACAAGTTTTCTTTCTTTTCGTGTTTGCGCGGTGCGTCGGTAGGTATACAGTATGTACACACAGCCAAACACCAGTATGATAGAACCCTTATTCCGTTGTTAGTAACTGAAGCTATTGCGATTGTACGAGTAATAGTTTCTAATCTATGTAGGTTTATCGTTACTTGCAGAATGTCTTCACAATACCTGATGCATAAGCAGAGCTTACGATTACGTCGAGTTATTTACACCCACCAAACTGCTTAGGATACCTACCTACTACTATGTACTGTTTCAAAGACACAGATATGCTATTTTAGTTTATCTGTGAAATTATACAGGTGGTCCAAATAGTGAGGACATAAAAAGAAATCCTCATGCCCAGGGGTAACTATCAAGAATATTATTATAACATACATGGGGTATTTTCGGATACCCCTGGGCATGAGGAATACATTTTTTTGAAGTGAAATCTATTTTAGGCGCATTGGGCATTTTTGAGATGGGACTAAACCATTGATTTCGCGACACTGTAACGACACCTCATTTTTGTAAACGCGATTGTGCTCTTTATTTATATTAGGTTACGGATCAATATTCCATACAAGTATTTTTACTTTAAAGGTTTTGTAAACGCGATTGTGTTCTTTATTTATATTAGGTTACGGATCAATATTCCATACAAGTATTTTACTTTAAAGGTTTTGTAAACGCGATTGTGCTCTTTATTTATATTGCGTTACGGACCAATGTTCTAGTATTTTTCTTCCACCAAGGCGATCTTGTTCAAGTTTTCACTTCTCCCGGAATGCCACTTTTTTTTTATGACGTCACTATTTATTCTTTAATATTCTTGAAAACTCTAGGGATATTGAGGGCTACTTTTATAAAATAGTGTTGGTCTGGTTAACAATCTATACCACGAAAGTTGCAGAGACAAAAAATACATACCTAAATGCCTATAATGTTTCTACTGCTGGGACACAGGCCTTTTTTTTTTGGGTGGGAAATTATCAAATATCTTCTCCCGCTCTGGGCGGAGCGGGAGGGCGCGACAGACTCTTACTGACTAAAACCCACCCGTGTTCCTTCAGTTGCCATGTTGCCAGGGGACCACGATGTCGGTTTTCTTCGAACCCCCGGCAGGCATTGGCCCTAGCGGACCCCGTCAATTCTGCTGACATCTCTTTGAGGCGCGCGTGGAACACAACGCGCCGTCGACCCGGGCTTGGTCCTTATCGGACGGCGAGCTGCCCATTGCTCACCGTCCGCAAGCCCGCGCCTACGGTGGCCGGAAATCTGCCTTTGATTCCCGACGCCCAGGGCATCTCCTCCTGCGGCGGTTAGGGGCGCGAGGTCGCGAAATTTGCCTCTACCTCACACGCTCCGTCTCCTCCTTCGCGAGCATTACTGCTTCGCAGAAGGAGGTGACGGCCTCCCATTTCCTCTCGCTCCGTAGCATGGCCCGAATTAGGGCCGGAAGCGAGAGATCACCGCCGCCGATCGCTTCCACGAGAACACGGCGATGCCCTGCCCAAGCCGGGCAGACCTCCACCGTATGCTCCACCGTGTGGGACACAGGCCTGGGAGTGAGCGGATCGTAATCCAGCACGCGGGCCTAGTGGCTTGGTCGATGACATATGTCTTCGAATTTTTAATTTTAGGACATGCCGGTTTCCTCACGATTTTACACAGAGATGAAGCCTGAGTTAAAGTGGACCTCCTTAACAACACTGGGTTTATACCTCAGTTTGTTTTTTCCGATTCTTACTCATGGTGACATGGATGTTTTTTGTTGGTACCTGTAACAATAAGATAAAAACATTCAATAACAATACAACAATGATAATAATTACAAAGAAACAACCTCTTTAAAGATGATTCATCGATCGATGGGAAAATCAATTGCATCACACACTCATGAAAATGTATGACTTAATGTGACACAATTGACAAAGGTATAATCTTTGTTGATATTGCAATACGTTCTATGTCAACATTTTATGTCTTTTTTTTTTATTTTTCTGCAAAATGACTTAATATTTTAATTGTGAACGTATCCGTAAAACGTTTTAAGTCAAAAGTCAATTAGTACCCGAATTGCGTAACTTATTTTCGTAAACGAACGACACTATTTTGACAGTCCAACAACATTCATTGCGTTATTTACGTTGTTGAGCAGATTTTTTTTCCAACTTATGAAGCAATGGATTAGCAATCTGTTTCAAATCGAAACAAATTGTGATTGATCGTGTTTTACGCAATTAGGGTAGTCATTAGGGTGTCATTTTGACAATTCAACAACATTCATTGCATTATTTACGTTTTAATCATAATCATTTATTTGCTTTGAAAGTAGGTACACAAAAAAAGGTATTCACAAAATGTTGAGATCACACATGTACAATCTACCAATTAGGCATGCAAACATTGAAAGTAAATTTAAATACGAAAAAAAATCAAATGAAAATCAAAAAGTCAAATTAAAAATGGCAAAAAAAAAATTTGCAATTTTTTTTTTCCAACTTATGAAGCAATGGATTAGTAATCTGTTACAATTACAAATAAAAACAGATTGTGATTGTGTTGTATTACGCAATTAGGGCACAGGTTATTCACAAACCACACGAAAAGAAGAAGTCAACTGCTATTTTCATTTCTTCCATTCCCAAAAATCTCCCAAACGTACCTAGTAAAGGTACGTTTGGGAGATTTAAATGGTTAGTAATGCGTTATAAAATTCAAGAATCGAAACTCCCGAGCGCACCTCCTCCACCTATTTTTATTAAGGAAGTAAAAATATAAAATGGAAGCTGAAATAACGGTAATATTTTCCAAGGGAAACTGGGTCGCGAAGTGGAAACCCTCAGAACGAGAGGGATTAAAAGGCTCAGGGCTGCTACCGCGCGTATCTGCATTCTTTGAAGATTTTCAGGGTTAAAAATACATTAGGGTAAGCGCTTCTCCGCACATGAATTGATAGCCTTATGGTCGCAGCGTTATCATTTGCAAATACTTATACTCCATTTGAAATAAGATTAGACATTTATCTAAACCTTTTTTACGGTCCGTTCAACCGATTTTGACTTCTATTGCGTAGGTGGCATGACAAATGGCAGCTGCAGTAAACAGTTGGTATTGTAACCACTTTTTTGCTTTTAATGCCATACTTATGCCTACGGTATAGAAGTCAGAATCGATTGAACGGACTGTAAAAAAGGTTTGTTTGAATGTCTAATCTTTATTTCAAATGGAGTATAAGTACCCTTTGAAAAGATGCTAGAAAATAGATAACTTACTAACATTTTTTTTTTGCTAAGTCTTCATCTGCCTAGCTTTGTCCCAACTATGTTAGGGTCAGCTCCCAGTCTTACCAGATGCAGCTGAGTACCAGTATTTTACATGGAGTGACTGCCTATCTGACCTCCACAACTCAGTTACTGAATAACCCTTGGTAACTAATACTGGTTGTCAGACTTTTTCTGACTATACCCATAACGACTGTCAAAGATCTACGAATGACAGCCGTGACCAAAGGCTTAACGTACTTTCTGGTGCACGGAAGGGTCTCGATATGTTATAAATAGTGTCACCCATCCACAAACCGATCGCTGCAAGGGTAGCTTAACCTTCGATTGACCCGTGTGGTGTGACTGTTATTATTTAGTCAAGTCATAAGAAAGAATTAGGAAGAGTGAAGAAACTGGCCAAATAATGGCGACATTTGCTCATACTCGACAGTTCTGGTCCAATTGGAAACCATTTTGAAAAATTTGGCTTCGTTGCAAAATAACCTAAGTAACCAAAAGAACCTACTTTAATTATTATGTTTTGAGTAATTAAACACTGATCATCTATGTAGTTGTTATGCTGCATCCGGTTAGACTGGAAGCTGACCCCAACATAGTTGGGAAAAGCCGTTGGGCATTTTTGAGATGGGACTAAACCATTGATTTCGCTACACTGTGACGACACCAGCTTTTGACCATTAAAAAGACATCAACGCGTTGATTACCGTGGTGCCGATTTTTTTTCAAGTTTTCACTTCTGTCGGCACTCCAGGAGTGCCACTGTTTTTTTTACTAGGTTGTTGAGGTCAGATAGGCAGTCGCTCCATATAAAATACTGGTATTCAGCTGCATCCGGTTAGACTGGAAGCCGACCCCAACATAGTTGGGAAAAGGCTAGGCAGATTGATTGAAGACACTATGGATTGATAATAAATTCCGAAGCGTTCAGAAAAAGGGTCAACCCTATAGTTGAGAATATTCCAGTGGCGTATCATCTGTAAGTTTAGTGCAGCCCACCTCAACGGGGCGCGGTCGCATAACATGCTTCCTACCTAATTTGACGCTATTTGGTCAAGGAAATAGAATAAATAAAGGGATGTGTTTACTTATTTATTTTATTATTTATGTATACACAGTAAAATACATAGAGAAACGACATACTTCTAATTTAGAGTAGGTACAAAGGTACTGCATATTTCTTAAGAAATGAGCAGAAGTAGATGATGATGATGATGATGTTGATGTGATGTGTGTGTGTGCAGATGTGTGTGTGTGTGGTGTGAGTGTGATGTGTATATGTTTTATATCTTAGCATAGCATCTCGGTTGCTTTCCCCAAAGGAGATAGGCAGAGGTTTTATACTTGGATAGAACCACAATTCTGAAGTTTTAATCAGTAAAAATTCCCAAGTAAGAAGACTGTCCGTGGAGTTTAGACTGACTAGTACTATTGAAAAAGTCAGAAAAATATGAAGTTGTAGCGCAAACAGAACCTTATATGTAGGCGTTACAGTTCTTTTTCCTAAAACTCGTGTTTGTTTACATGTTTGGCATATTAATTGCGAACGTAGATTATGTAAATGCTTTTATTTTGAGTGTGAGTTTGAAACTGCACTACACTTTGACTGATGCGACAGAGGAGGGACCCTCAACATCAGAGCAAAGACGGATCAACATGCAGTATTTCTATTTTCTTATTGTTCCTCGGGAATCATCGCTTTTCCGAATACAAACGAATGCTAATTTCTATGTCCATCAATTATTAGATTTATCTTGTATAATAATTTGAATTCAGAACTAAGCACTTTATTGTTATTTTGTTTTGATTTCCGTGTGAACTATATAGAGCTGTAAAACTATTTTCCTATCTGTCGTGCCTGCGACTTTAGCAGCTTTCCTCCCATTTTAAAATAAATTACATAAAGTTAAAAGAGTATCAACAGCTCTATATACTTCCAAGTCGATTGAGACCGTTCGGTCTGCACCAAGTGCAAAGGGCAACTGAAAGAAATCCGACGACTAACGAAACACGAAGTTTACCGAGGGACAGAAATACTGTACAAGAGGTCAGCAAAACTTGGTAAACAATATTTTCGTAAATTGGATAGGTTGGCGTTTGACCTCTATCTCAAATGTTGGTTATCTTTACCTTATTGCGTTAGTCCAATAGGTGCTCATCAGCGCACACTTCAACGCATTTCTTCGCTGACCTTCTCCATAAAACTAAAAGTATATATAAAAAGAAAGTTCCTATTAAAGGGAGGCTTTCGGGAAGGTCATAACTTCGTAAGTCAAGTGAAGTGTTTTATTAAGAACCCTTTCTAGCAAAGCGGTATAGATAGAAAGGAACGATACAAAGTATGTAGATAAGTTTCCGTGCGTTTTAGAAGCTTTTACTTTTAAAAGAGTGCTGTATATACATGGTTATTGGTTATACGTCGGCAATCCGTTAAGGGGATGAAAGAGAGGTCATTTGCAACCAAATTACCCCTGATGACCCCTATGCCAATGTCAATCATTTTCGAGTAAGTAATTTGACATTAAATTTTATACTGCCTCGTTGGTCGCAAGCGCCACTGCTGAGTATGAAGTCATGGGTTCGATTCCCGGGTCGGGCAAAGTGTAATTGTGTTTTTCCATCTGGAATTTCTCAGTAGCAGCCCGGAGTCTGGATTTGTGCCCGGTTGATGGCAACAGGCTTGCCCCCTATAACATGGGACTTAAACATAACTGGCGAAATGTGGGCGTACCATAGGTACACCTCTGCCTAACCCTTCGGGGATTACAGGCGTGATGTTATGTTATGTTATCTAAAAATATAAAATGTAACCAATAACCCTGATATACAGGGTTAGTGGTTATACGTCGGCAATTCACTAGGAGGATGTGGGAGAGATCATTTACATTTATTATACCTATACTTTATTATATTTTTTTGACATTTTATATTATTATTTCATACATTTTATAATATAAAATGTCATATTACTCGAAAATGGTTGACATTGGCATAGGAGTCATCAGGGATAATTTGGTTGCAAATGACCTCTCCTACATCCCCTTAACAGATTGCCGACGTATAACCAATAAACCCTATAAAGGACGAAAAAAGGGTCAAGCAAACAGAGTCTACATAAAGGTTTGGCATAGAATAATTTTTTTAATAGGCATCAGCCTAAGAAAAAAAAACTTATAACTATCAATAAAACATTGTAATGCAATCATTACGATTTGAACTCGTTAAGGCTGATGATCTAATAATAACTCTAGTAGACAATTTGCTTGAACTTCGAAAATTCCAGGGGCTCTGGGACCAAGGCATCTTGGCGTCTGATAAGGACCAGTACCCTAACTACATAATAGAACACAATCACAATTTGTTTCGATTTGAAACAGATTGCTAAACCATTGCCTCAAAACATGGAAAAAAATCTGCTCAACAACGTAAATAATATAATGAATGTTGTTAAACTGTCAAAATTAAACAAATTATGCAAAATTGTTTACGAAAATAAGTTACACAATTAGAGTACAGGTTCGGGTCGACGGCGCGTTGTGTTCCACGCGCTCCTCAAAGAGATGTCAGCACAACTGACGGGGTCTGCTAGGGCCGATGCCTGCCGAGGTCGCGGGAAAATCCGAAAAGGTTACCGTGGCCCCTGGCAACACACAGGCAACTGAAGGAAAACGGGTGGGTTTTAGTCAGTAAGAGTCTGACACGCCCTCCCGCTCTGCCCTGAGCAGGAGAAGTTACCTATTTATGACATTTTTCCACCAAAAAAATAAAGGAGCTCTGGGTAGTGTCTGGTGGGCAACTGCTCTGCGATTGACATCGAGATGTTGTATATATGCTAATCGCGCGGTAAACTCTGCTTGCGCGATGCAGGATTTTGCGTGGCGTCAGTGTGATGCGTATAGTTCGCATGTGGCAATCTAAATGCCACCACGAGGGCATACAATTATCCGCCCCATTTCACTACGTCGCACTTTCTAAGTCATACTTAGGGTACACACGGCTACAAATAAAGCTATACATTTCCAGTATAAGCTGACCTCGCATTGTACGGAAATTCTATACAATACGAATTCAGCTTATACTGGAACGGAGATGTTTCATTTTCGGCCATAAAGTGTACGTTAATGTAAGAAGAGGAAAAAATTCCAGGAATTGAGGAAAAATATTCTTTCCTGTTTATTCCCCCGATTACTGCGGCACAAAAAAATAATAGTTTAACAAATTATTGCCATATTCTATTCATCATGGCATCGTTTTACTTGCATACTGCTTTCGTCCAGAAATCATGTTACATTTTAACATAATAATATCACGTAGACGTCATTTAAATAAATATGAAAGGCATGTATTTCTGTACTATATTAAGATAGCTATCTTATACAACTTTTTTGATTAATTAGAAAGTGTGATTCATCATAAAAAAAAAAATTGCTTTTGTGGATTGTATATTTGTAGGTACTTCTGGACGAAAATGGCTAGCTATCGATGGTCGTATTTCTCCTGACAAACGTCAAACATTTTCGATTTTTATTTTGTGCCCAAAAAGTATTAGATATTATGGAAAAAAACAGTCTTTATTGTATTTATGGGTTCGTTTCCCAGGTTTTCTAAAGTGTACATGTTATGGCCGGAGTCCCATACAAAAATGAAACGTCTCCTTTATAGCTTGATGTGTACAACCAATAGACCACAAATTTTCTGCTTTTTACCAAATAAAGGACGCGCAGACTGGCTCGACTTGTCGCGCGACACCGTTAATTTTTCTACCGTGAAGTTTTCTTAGAAATTGTTTTATTAGAGTGGCATTGCGCTGTCGCGTCACGCCTGTTTGTGGGAGCCTTAAATCAACAAGTCTACGTCATCATAACAGAATTATCCAATCAAAATCCAACTTGTTTTGACACAGAACATTTTCCCGTCAAAACAAACGACCATCATGATGTCACAACCACCATAATAACACTATAGAAAACAAACAACACATAAATACCATAATCTGCAACAATTTAACTGTTATTAGTGACGTGACAGCCAGCCCAGTGGACCCAGGTTCGACGCTCGGCCGGTCACGAGAGCTCGTTACAGCCAATTGCGAATGATCACGACCGGAGCTAGTGAAAAAAAAAAATTTTTAGAAAAGTTGATTGCACTTTACATAGGTAGGTAGATAAGTATGTGTTTAGCTTAGATAACTCTAATGTTTAGTTGTTTGTTTATCTTAATTAGAACCGATTTTAAAGCGATTTTACTATGCCGCTACTGCTGAGCATTCTGTACCACCTTCTACACGTGCAGCTTGTGGGAGAAGTATTCGCGAGCATCGTATGGAGCCCTTTG
This sequence comes from Agrochola lychnidis, assembly GCA_963680765.1. Taxonomy (NCBI): domain Eukaryota; kingdom Metazoa; phylum Arthropoda; class Insecta; order Lepidoptera; family Noctuidae; genus Agrochola; species Agrochola lychnidis. Next base: position 3,603,365 of record OY796863.1, on the reverse strand, counting down.
TGTCCACTTTAATAATGCATTCAGAAAACTGATGGGGCTGCCATGGCGTTGCAGTGCGTCAGGGATGTTTGCGGCGGCGCGTGTAGATTGTTTTTATACTTTAAGGGGATGATAGCTGACTTTTAATGATTTTATACTGAAGATGACGTCTAAACGAGTAGTGTTAGTGATTTGGAAAAAATATATGTTAAATTAGAGCATTTTCTTAATATTTTAATATAGGCATATTTTTTATTATGTTTATATTACATAGTGAAATTAATTTGTAAATTTATGTCTAACGCGGATAAAAAAACTGAGAATGACGCAAAATCCATCAAGCGTATTTTCTGAAAACTTCACCATTTTAAAGATAATTAAATTACTAATCTTTTAGTATACGTGTTTTATTAAAATACCTTTTGTTTTACTTGTAATAAATTAATAATGCGTCTAATTTGGGACAGCGCTCCTTGATGGGCGAGTCCTATTACTGGCTGGCCGTACGACGCGTTGCGTGAGCTCAGTACAGAACACGCAAGCTAACCATTCAAGGTCACTGTCATATATCTGCGTCTTAATGCGCAAGCGCGCTGCATCAATGGTGGCACGAGTCATGGCTAGCCCCAACAGGGTTCTGAAAATGATAGCTGACAGAGTGGACTGTCCTTATATAATTCACTGTTGTCAGTTATATGTGTCACCGTATTGTGTTGTTTACTAACACGTAGTTTTTAAGGATATTGTTACTAACCCTCTATGAGTCTTGGCTCGAAATAAAGTTTTTTAATTTAATTTATAACAACGGTTGAAAGGCTAATTGATCTAAGCGACATTTTGTAAAACTTGCAGGAGGACGGATTAGTTATTTTTTTTTTAACCATCATCATCATCATCACCCTATAAATGTACCCACTGATGGGACACACGCCTCCTCTCGGTGAGAGGGAGCGGGCCGTAATCCACCGCGCGGGCCCAGTGCGGGTTGGTAGATGTCACATGTCTTCGAATTTTCGGTTCTAGGACATGCCGGTTTCTTCACGATGTTTCTCACCGTTTTGAGAGCAGTGGTGATGAAATAATTAAGCGCCTGTCTGGGTTCGAACCTACGACCTACAACTCGTAAGTCGCGGCCGTTACCACCGGGCCACCACAGCTCTGTAATCATAATAAGATCTTATTATGATTGATTCAAATAAATAAAAGTCTATCAAATAGTTGTTTTTTTCCAGATTTTTTTTTTTTTTCAAAAAAAAAATAACTATGATCCATCCTCCTGCAAGTTTTACAAAATGTCGCTTAGATCAACTAGCCTTTCAACCGTCGATAAGGTCCTGAGTTCGATTCCCGGGTCGGGTAAAGTGTTATTATGATTTTCCATTTGTAATTTCTCAGTAGCAGCTCGGAGTCTGGATTTGTGCCCGGTTGATGGCAATAGGCTCGCCCCCAATTACATGGTACTTAGTCGGAAACATAACTGCCGAAAATAAGAAATGTGGGGTTCAATCAGTGCTCTGCATTTCCCGACCCCTCTGCCCTCTACCCCTCTTCTTTGTAGAGAAGTCAGATAACGCAGAGCACTGACCGTACAACTCTGCTTAAGACGCAGATATATGACAGTGACCTTGAATGGTTAGCTTGCGTGTTCTGTACTGAGCTCACGCAACGCGTCGTACGTCCAGCCAGTAATAGGACTCGCCCATCAAGGAGCGCTGTCCCAAATTAGACGCATTATTAATTTATTACACGTAAAACAAAAAGTATTTTAATAAAAACAAGTATACTAAAAGATCAATAATTTAATTATCTTTAAAATGGTGAAGTTTTTAGTAAAATATGCTCGATAGATTTTGCGTCATTCTCAGTTTTTTATCCGCGTTAGACATAAATTTACAAATTAATTTCACTATGTAATATAAACATAATCAAAAATATGCCTATATTAAAATATTAGGAAAATGCTTTAATTTAACATTATACTTTTTCCAAATCACTAACACTACTCGTTTAGACGTCATCTTCAGTATAATATCATTAAATGTCGGTTATCGTACTGTGATATGCCAGAAGCCTTTCATTTCTTGCAAATATTCTATTTCATAATCACACTAAAGTTCACAGTAATTTCAGTACAAACGCAATTCAAATGAGATAACAAATAGAATGTACCTATTATTAGATAAGATTACCTTTTTTTTGCCTACAACGTTTCATTAATCTCTTGGTACGTACGGTACGCACCATGAAAGAAGGCCCGCGGAAAATTGTGGAACTAATTTTTTTTAATGCAATGGCATAGACACTAGCGCCACGTGAAAGGGCCATCTTTCGTGGCGCGCACTATACGTACTAAAGATTGCTGTTCTCAATTTTACGGTAAACGGTATGAGCATCGATGGTTCAGTGGTAGAATGCTCGCCTGCCACGCGGGCGGCCCGGGTTCGATTCCCGGTCGATGCAATATCTTTTTCCTTTTTTTTCTTTTTAATATTAATTTTAAAAGTAAATTTGAATTTTATGAATAATTATTTTACATAAATTAAAAGTCAAAAAAGTCAAATCATTTATTTCAAATAGGCCCATGTATGGCACTTTCGAACGTCATAAATTACAAAATAATAAAATTGATTCTAGTCGCCCCTTCCAAAAGGTAGTTTTCGTATGGAGAAGAATGGGCAAGAAACTCCACCGTTACTCTTTTAAAAATGTTTTACAATTGTTTGTATATGTACATACATTTGTTAAATAATTATTATATGTGAAGACGATGCACCTAGAATAAAATTACTATACCACAATCGGTAAAAAGAATTAAAAATGAAGCAACGATAGATAATTTAATATGTGATAGATACATTGTGCTCACATATTTACAAACATTGTAAAAGTAGACTATTTTCCTAAAATTTTACAATTAATAAGTGTGTGAGAAAGTCACAGAATGTAAAATCAATGTCATAAAACACAAAGTAATAAATTTTACAATTAAATTAGCAACCAGTTTGATTTTGTCTTGATTCTAAATTGTCCTATGGAGCAGGACCAGCATGTTTCCAAGCACTCTTATCTTGGATATAATCCTCTAATTTGTAATATGCTTGTTTACAAAGTGTACTTTTTATATGAGTTTTAAATTTTCTTTCATTTAATTGCAATATGTCACAAGGTATTTTGTTGTAACATTTAACACAGTACCCCATAAAAGATGTATGTACTTTAGATAACCTGAAAAATGGTTGATCTAGTTTATCTTTATTTCTAGTATTAAAATTATGTCTATCACTTATTTTATTAAAGAGATGTGGATTTTTCCTTACATACATAATATTTTCACAAATGAATTGGCAAGGTACCGTCATAATATTAATCCTTTTAAAAAGTTCCCTGAGAGATTCGCGGCGACGTAGATTATAAATGGCTCTGACAGCTCTCTTTTGCAAAATAAAGATGGATTCAATGTCAGCAGCCCGACCCCACAGTAAAATGCCATATGACATAATGCTGTGGAAGTAGCTAAAATAGACCAAACGCGCGGTTTCTACATCTGTTAACTGTCTTATCTTTCTAACAGCATAAGCGGCCGAGCTTAACCGCCCCGCAAGAGATGTTATATGAGGTCCCCATTGTAATTTCTCGTCTAGCGTGATTCCCAGGAAAACCGTTTGATTAATAAATTCCAGTTTTTCTCCATTCAATATGATGTCACATTCGCTACTTTTAACATTAGGTAATTTAAATCTAATGCATTTGGTTTTTTTTTTATTAAGTACCAGATTATTTACCGTAAACCAATCTTGGACTTGCAGAATAGAGCTATTCACGTCGTCAAGATTTTGTGACCGTCGGTTTATTTTAAAGATTAATGATGTGTCATCTGCAAATAACACCATCTTCGGTTGATTATGAAGTAATTGGGGTAAATCATTAATGTAAACTAAAAAGAGGAATGGACCCAATATCGAACCTTGAGGAACGCCCATAAACAACCACGCCAATTAAACATTTTATATACTAATAAAACTTAATTAATATTCATTTTACTAATGAGATTATAAAATTTGTAACACAAACATCAAAGAATTCCATAAAATCTTATAACGCTTTTACACGACCTTTTCTAAGTCGTAAAAATTATAACACCACAAACTATAATGAACCTTATAGAACTTGAATAAAGTTCAAAATCGATGTTGTAAAATTAATTGGGCCAGTAAGATATGGCCCAATTCAATTCTCAAAGCTAATAGACAGTTTAACGATTGTACTACTGTGTTATTTAAAATTTAAATAAACTGTAATGATACGGCTATTACTTCGAAACTATCAAATATTTGGCACCTTCTGAGAAGCTCTTCGTGAGAACTTGTTTGTTGAGCATTCTAATAAAATCGATACGGTTTATGAATTCTCTACTAACTTATACTCCGTTTGAAATAAGATTAGACATTTAACTAAACTTTTTTACAGTCCGTTCAACCGATTTTGACTTCTATTGCGTTGGTGGCATGACAAATGACAGCTGCAGTACACAGTTGGTTTGTAACCACTTTTTTTGCTTTTAATGCCATCCTTATATCTACGGTATAGAAGTCAAAATCGGTTGAACGGACTGTAAAAAAGGTTTGTTTAAATATCTAATCTTATTTCAAACGGAGTATAAATAATTATAAATGACTAGCTGCGCCCCGCGGTTTCACCCGCATAAGTCTCGATTCCATGGGAATATCGGGATAAAAGTATTCTCTATCTATGTGCCAAATTTCATCCAAATCTGTTCAGTAGTTTTTTCGTAAAAGAGTAACAAACATCCATCCATCCAACCTCACAAACTTTCACATTTTTATAATATGAGTAGGATTTATAAAATACCTAATACTTAAAAATATCTTTGGAAGAAAAGACTTGTATGTCGGAATAATTTAATCAGCTACAAGCGTTTTTTTTTTTTTTCAAGTATTTAAATTTTTTAAGTGAAAACTTCTTGGGCATTTTTGAGATGAGAAAAAACAAATGAACTCGCGACATCGTTACCGATACCTCATTTTTGTAAACGCGATTGTGCTCTTTATTTATATTACGTTACGGATCAATATTCTATGCAAGTATTTTTACTTTACCTAAAGGTTTTCGAAGTATTTTTATTTTTTTTTTGTAATCCTGTTGTGCTCTTTATTTAGCTAAGGTTACGGACCAATGTTCTACACAAGTATTTTTCTTCCACCAAGGCGATCTTTTTCAAGTTTTTACTTCTGTCGGCACTCCCAGAGTGCCACTGTTTTTTTTTTGCGTTTGACATTTAACCCCTATGTATCCTAATCGACCATCACCCTAAATAAATTGGGATAATGGCAGAATGGTTATAGTAAAAATAAACCGATAAAATCACAAATAATTAACACAAATAAACAGCCATTCGTAAACACGTTTACCGTTAGTCCTGAGATCCTAACTGTCATTCGTGTGGACCTTTGACAGTCGTAACGGGTAATCAGAAGCCCAAAAGTCTGACAACCAGTCTTACCAAGGGGTATCGTGTTACCCAGTTACTGGGTTGTGGAGGTCAGATAGGCAGTCGCTCCATGTAAAGTACTGGTATTCAGCTACATCCCGTTGCACTGGAAGCCGACCCCAACATAGTTGGGAAAAAGCTAGGTAGATTGATTGAAGTAGCCATATTTTTAGGTCAGTATTTTATTTAAACGCCTTGTAATATTTTTGTAACGCAATGTTTATAATAAAATAAGCTGACATTATTTACGCAGCAGTACATAAATTGCTAAATACAGACTTATATTAAGTGAAGCGGTAAGCGATCACTTGATACGCTGGTAGGCTTGAATAGGCATATTATATTTGTTAGGGTGCTCACTCATTCGATACAAATTAATATTTAATATTTTGTAAGAAAATTTCTTGGTATGCAGATAGATCTCTGTACTATAAATGTAATGTTTTCTGTATTATTTTTGACAATTTCTAAACTCTCTAGTACTGACATTCTGAAACCTTTATCACAAGTATGTAAAATTTCGAAAGTGTTACTATTATTTAACAAAGAATTCGAAATTTTACATACTTGTGATAAAGGTTTCAGAATGTCAGTACTAGAGAGTTTAGAAATTGTCAAAAATAATACAGAAAACATTACACTGTTGAACGAATTAAACACGAGTATGCCAAGGTCACCTTTGCTGCGATTGTTAGCCCCTTATCGCACTGATAACGGTCGCACTAATAACGGTCGCACTGATAACGGTCACACTGATAACGGTGACACTATATAAGTGGGTTCAACGGGAGATAAGGCTCAGTCTGCACTCAGCGCTCGGTGTGGCAACACGCCGTGTTCGAGTTCGCAACAAGTCCATCGTCATCCTGAGGATGCCTCGTTGAGAGGTGAAACACGTGTCGATTTATTTCAGGAGTTTTTTATGGCTCTTTAGAAATAGATAAGCGGAACCGGTTACTAAATATATCCACGTCTATTGTATTTTATAATGGATTTCCGCAAGGTCACGCCTGAATCAATTAACTAAATTTTACCTCTTTTTTTTTTGTAAAAAAAGTAGATTTCCAACACTATCCACATCCATAAAGCTTTCACTGTTAAAAAGTTATCATAGGTACTAATGTACATCTTAGTCAAAATGTACGGCTTGGGCGTTTCGCGGCCGTTTCACAGACACTCCTATGGGCTTATGGTAAGAAATTAAAGGTCTTTTATTGTGCAATAGTTCAATGGAACGGCCAAGCCATACATTTTGACCAAAATGTAAGGTTTTGTAGAATTTAACCTTGTAAAGTTAGAGGCTTGGCTTGTTTTTATATAATTTACATTTGACATTCGATTCACCAATAGGTGCATAACACCTAATATCGCATGAGATCGATCCGAAATATAATCAGCAATATTGTCAAGCAACCTTAAACTTTAAAGCCACAACGCTAAAGTCTTAACTCCGACAAACAGGTCCAAGATTGATATTTCCAAATTTCAAGCAAAATCGACCGAGAATCCGAAGCCACTCAATTCGATTACATTCTCTGGCATCACGGAATGCAATTTAGTTTTATAAGTTCACGCAATACATTGGTGTTATAAGGTTAATTTGAAATGAACGCTACGTAAATTGACTTGCCATATAAATGTTGAACGTCAAAATGACAGCTAACGTCAAATGTTTGGTATTGATAGCTACCTACGTGGGAAATCAGTGGATCGATTTGTGCGTGAGACTGAGTGGGCAGAGAGAATGATGTTATTTTTTAGGTGTTTGAGGTATCCAATTGCTTTATTATAAGTAATTTTGTTGTGAATGTCGACTGTACCTAATCATTATTGAAGGGTTAGCGATATTGATACAGCCTATGAGAATTCTAAATTGTGAGTGAATTTGAATTTATTGATTGTTTAGCGGTAGGTATTCCTTCTTATATTATAATTCTAATGTAAGCGTTTGTATAATAGAGAAATAAATAAAAAGAAAATTGAGTAAACTTCAGAGGGCCTCTTAAAAATTGCTGTATACAGGTGAATGACCTACTAAACTGATTTTTTTAAAATTATTAATCTTTTAAATTCATGTCTACTTAATTAATAATAGGCACACGGGTCTATCAAAGGTTAAGCTTCGTTTGTAGCGGTCGGTTCGTGGATGGGTCGCCTCGGAAAGCACGTTCCCCGCTATCATTCGTAGATCTTTGACAGTCATTACGGGTAGTTAGAAGCCCAAAAGTCTAACAATCTGTCTTACCAAGGGGTATTGTGTTACCCAGTAACTGGGTTGTGGAGGTTAGATAGGCAGTCGCTCCATGTAAAATACTGGTATTCAGCTGTATTGGTTAGATTGGAAGCCGAGCTTAACACAGTTGAGAAAAGGTTAGGCAGATTTTTATTTTTATTAAACTTTTAAATTATAACTTTGAAGTAGGAAGTGCACACCCTAATGCAAAGCGACAGTATCGTTGACTCTGTGATTGAATTGCAACAACGCATGTTTGTATCAAATAGACCATACATGATGAAATATTGTAAATAAATATACTTATGTGCGTATTTGCTTTTTATTTAACCTAGTTTTTGCCAATTTTCCTAACCTTGTTTTTAGCTAAAATACATGCAATCTTGTCTGATTTCCAGACACCATTTTCTTAATTAAATGGTCTTTGACAAGAAAAGGATCAAATTCAATATCATCCTGTAGCATAGCCTATGCGAATAGTTGAGCCTCTAGTAATTTTTTTGAAGTGAAAACTTCTTAAAGCACGTTAGGTATTTTTGAGATAGGACTAAACCATTAATTTCGCGACACCAGCTTTTGACCATTAAAAAGACATCAATGCGTTGATTACCGAGGTGCCGATTTTTTTTCAAGTTTTCACGTCTGTCGGCACTCCCGGAGTACCACTGTTTTTTTTTAAAATTAGTCTAGAAACTGCCTCATAGCAATGGTCGCAAGCGCTACTGCTGAACATGTGAGGTCCTGGGTTCGCTTCCCAAGTCAAGCAAAGTGTTATTAGGTTTTTCCTTTATAAATTAACAGCCTGTCTGAATGCCCGGTTGATTGGAATAGGGTCGCCCTTAGGCTCACCCCCTATAACATGTGACTTAAACATATAAACCAGCGTTACGTGGGTTTACCTAAGGACATCTCTACCTAACCGTTCGGGGAAACAAGCGTGGTGTTGTTATGTTAATATGTTAGTCCAGGAAGTATATACAATTATGTAAAAAAACGCTGTCTGATCCGAAAGGAGCACATATTTACTGCACATTACCTAAAATAATAAAACATCGAATAATTATTGAAAATAAAAAGTTATTGCTGTTTAAAAATAGGTACATTTTTAGTACCAAAAATACCCCAAATTAAAAAATGAGCAAATTTTCAACAGGGGTCATAAGTTGACTTGTGGACATCCGCTAAAGGACGGCCGCCTACACTCCATGTAAATAACCCGGTAAAATACGCCATTGAAAAAAATCTGACGATTTTTTTTTTTTCTATTTTCTTAAAAAATTCCCGTATATAAGACTCTCAGTACAATACCTACACAGATCGGAGAGGGTTTTTTTTACATGTTGTATACTAGCCAAGCTAAACCCAAAATCCCCTAACATCAGTAAGTACGTAAAAGGAGAGAGCGGTCCACTTAGGTCAATATTCTGCGCTGTGCACCGTTTAGGCACGTGGGCGAACCAATTCACTAAATTGGAGACAATAATAAGGTCGACGCGTGATGAGCCGATGATTTGCATGTAATGGACCCACTTGAGAACAACTTGAGAATTTAAAATGGTGACGTTGTATCACGTCATAATTTTGGAATATTGTATATCAACGGATATACAAATACGAATGAGTGACATTTTTAACCGACTTCCAAAAAGGAGGAGGTTATATGTTCGTCGCGTATGTTTGTTTTTTTTTTTATGTATGTCCACCGATTTCTCCGTCAATTGTAGACCGATTTTAAAAATTATTTTTTTGTTTGAAAGGGTATGCTCTCGAGGTGGTCCCATATAAATTTTATTACCTTTGCTTGGATAGTGTTTGAGTTAGCTACAAAATACGTATTTTTTTCCCCACTTAGTATGTAGATGATATGATAAGTTTCTGGCACTGGTAGCAGGTAGTGGTATTCGAATGTGTGTGGGGTAGGTACCACAACTAAAAAGTGAAAAATAAAAACTTTTTACAAAAAAAAAACAACCGACCTCCGAAATAAAAGTTATTTTTCACTGTGTAGTGTTTTTTTTTTGGAGGTCGGTTGTTTTTTTTTGTAAAAAGTTGTTTTAAAAGAATAAAGTTTACATCTTATCATCACCGTGTATTCCCCCAACAAACGGATAGGCAGGAATGCAGGATGAATTTGTACAATCTGACTATTTTCCTATGTCCCTCGGGAATCATCGCATTTCCGAATACAAACGAATGCTAATTTCCATGTCCATCAATTATTAGATTTATCGTGTATAATAATTTGAATTCAGAACTAAGTACTTTATTGTTGTTTTGTTTTGATTTCCGTGTGAACTATACAGGGTGGCAGGGATATGACGCGAAAACTGTTACCATGGATTTAGTAGGTACATGATTCTGAAACTACGTTGAAATTTTTCGTCGGTTATTTAAAAAAAAACAGCTCTTTTTTTTAAATAACCTACGGAATATTTCAACGCAGGGGTCTCAGAATCGCCATGGGATCTGGAGGCAAAGGTCCTCGCGCACATTTGGGAGTGGCGCGAGGAGGCGAAACGCCGGGGCTTAACTCCGATGCCGCAAGAAGTTGCGGCACAGCGGACAGAGCTCCGGCGGGATCTCATGGCGGAATGGAGAGTGCGATTGTCGCAACCCAGCGCTGGGCACGCCGCAATTGCGGCGATAAGACCCCTCTTTGAGGAGTGGCTAGAGAGGCGCCACGGCGTCCTCACCTTCCGCCTGACACAGGTGCTCACCGGACATGGCTGTTTCGGGAGGTACCTGTTCAGGATAAAGCGGGAGGAAACGCCCGGGTGTCATCACTGTGTGGATCGCCCGGAGGACACGGTGGAGCATACGGTGGAGGTCTGCCCGGCTTGGGCAGAGCATCGCCGTGTCCTTGTGGAAGCGATCGGCGGCGGTGATCTCTCGCGTCCGGCCCTGATTCGGGCCATGCTACGGAGCGAGAGGAAATGGCAGGCCGTCACCTCGTTCTGCGAAGCAGTAATGCTCGCGAAGGAGGAGACGGAACGCGTGAGGGAAAGGCAAATTTCGCGCCCTCGCGCCCCTAACCGCCGCAGCAGGAGACGCCCTGGGCGTCGGGAGTCACGAGAGGATTTCCGGCCACCGTAGGCGCGGGCTTGCGGACGGTGAGCAATGGGTAGCTCGCCGTCCGATAAGGACCAAGCCCGGGTCGACGGCGCGTTGTGTTCCACGCGCGCCTCAAAGAGATGTCAGCAGAATTGACGGGGTCCGCTAGGGCCAATGCCTGCCGGGGGTTCGAAGAAAACCGATAGGGAAATCGTGGCCCCCTGGCAACACGGCAACTGAAGGAACACGGGTGGGTTTTAGTCAGTAAGAGTCTGACACGCCCTCCCGCTCCGCCCAGAGCGGGAGAAGTTATTTGATAATTTCCCACCCAAAAAAAAAAAAAAAAAAAAAAAAAAAGGGGTCTCAGAATCATGTACTGAATCCATGGTAACTCGTCGATGTCCCTGACGCTGTAAAACTATTTTCGTGTCTTCAACTTCTGCTTTCAGCTAAAATTTTGAAAAAAATACAGAGGATAGTTCTTCACTCATAGATTCCAGAAAAACCTGTAAGAAGTCTATGGTTTTAAAATAACATGGTAAATCTATCAATATTGTGCGTACAACAAACTTATATTTGCAGTTGGAATGTATGGGAGAACATGTATGTCAACTACTTACAATGTTAAGTTTGTATTTGAGACAAATTCATCCCAACTACGGTACCTTTCATTGTGCGTAGTCCGACACGCACTTGGCCGGTTTTTTTTTTCAAACAGCAATAGATTAGTAATGTCCTTCGGATTGCGATAGAAAGTGTGTGTATGCGGTGCACTGGACATTTATTTTAGGATAGGATAAGAATTGTCACTCTTGGAAGCTATTTAAACATGCTCCAAATTAAGGCTCCCGCAGACAAGCACGACGAGAGCGACGCGCGACGGCGCGACGCGACATCGGTAGAACAATTTCCGTGTATTTTTTAACCGACTTCCAAAAGGAGGAGGTTCTTAATTCAACTGTATGTTTTTTTTTTTTTTGTATGTTTGTTACGCGATTGCTCCGCCAATATTATGAATTGATTTTAATGATTCTTTTTTGTTGTGGAGGTCATACTTCAGAGGTGGTCCCATATATTTTTTTACTACTTTGCTTGGGTAGTTTTTGAGTTAGCTTCAATAATACGTAATTTTTCCCACTTAGTATGTGGATGATATGTTAAGTTCTTATCACTGTTATTTACATAGCAGGTAGTGGTATTCGAATTTGTGTGGGGTAAATACCACAACTAAAAAATTAAAAATAAAAACTTTTTACAAAAAAATAAAAAACAACCGACTTCCAAAAACAACACTACAAAGTGAAAAATAACTTTAATTTCGGGAATCGGTGGCAAAAAACGAAAATTCAAAACCAAAACACTTGTAGTTGAAGAACGTTGTTTATTTTTTTGTAAAAAGTTTTTTCATCGAAATTGTTCCACCAGATTCGCGTCGCGCCTATCTGCGGGAGCCTTAACGCAATGAGAATGCTGCTCATACACGTCTGACAAATGACATTCAAATATTTCACAAAAGTATTCCAAGAACATAGAAATAAATTATGTTCTGTGCATAAAATTAAATGCGTAGAAAACTAGAAACCAAAATAGTGCACGTGTAATAGGGCAATAGGTTGGTAGCACATCCCACGCACTGGTCTAGGTGAATAATAACTCTTAGATCATGGCTGAGGTGACCATAATTTTCGGCGGTGTTGGGACTGTCCAAGACTGTCATTTTCCGAAAAAAATTAAAAAGTGACACTTAAATGAATCCCTAAATAAAAGTGTACTGTTGGATTTTCAACGCTGAGAGTTGAAAATTCAACAATGCACTTTTATTTAGGGACTCATTGTCACTTAGTTGTCGGTGAAAACGGGCATCTGGCAAAGTCAAATCATTTTTTTTCAAATAGGCTCATGTATGGCACTTTGAACGTTAAAAATTACAAAATAATAAAATTGATTCTAGTCGCCCCTTCCAGAAGGTAGTTTTCGTATGGAGAAGAATGGGCAAGAAACTCCACCGTTACTCTTTTAAAATGTTTTACAATTGTTTGTATATGTACGTACATTTGTTAAATAATTATTATATGTGAAGACGATGCACCTAGAATAAAATTACTATACCACAATAGGTAAAAAGAATTAAAAATGAAGCAACGGTAGATAATTTAATATGTGATAGATGACATGGTGCTCACATAAATATGTCAAATCGTCTAATTTTACAATGTTTGTAAATACAAACATTGTAAAATTAGACGATTTTCCTAAAATTTTACAATTAATAAGTCAGTGTGTGAGGAAGTAATCACAGAATGTAAAATCAATGTCATAAAACACAAAGTAATAAATTGTACAATTAAATTAACAACCAGTTTGATTTTCTCTTGATTCTAAATTGTCCTATGGAGCAGGACCAGCATGTTTCCAAGCACTCTTATCTTGGATATAATCCTCTAATTTGTAATATGCTTGTTTACAAAGTGTACTTTTTATATGAGTTTTAAATTTTCTTTCATTTAATTGCAATATGTCACAAGGTATTTTGTTGTAACATTTAACACAGTACCCCATAAAAGATGTATGTACTTTAGATAACCTGAAAAATGGTTGATCTAGTTTATCTTTATTTCTAGTATTAAAATTATGTCTATCACTTATTTTATTAAAGAGATGTGGATTTTTCCTTACATACATAATATTTTCATAAATGAATTGGCAAGGTACCGTCATAATATTAATCCTTTTAAAAAGTTCCCTGAGAGATTCGCGGCGACGTAGATTATAAATGGCTCTGACAGCTCTCTTTTGCAAAATAAAGATGGATTCAATGTCAGCAACCCGACCCCACAGTAAAATGCCATATGATGTAATGCTGTGGAAGTAGCTAAAATAGACCAAACGCGCGGTTTCTACATCTGTTAACTGTCTTATCTTTCTAACAGCATAAGCGGCCGAGCTTAGCCGCCCCGCAAGAGATGTTATAGGAGGTCCCCATTGTAATTTCTCGTCTAGCGTGATTCCCAGGAAAACCGTTTGATTAATAAATTCCAGTTTTTCTCCATTCAATATGATGTCACATTCGTTACTTTTAACATTAGGTAATTTAAATCTAATGCATTTGGTTTTTTTTTATTAAATACCAGATTATTTACCGTAAACCAATCTTGGACTGGCATAATCAGCGAAGAATTTTGGTGGTTAATTTAGAATTTTAGCTAGATGTTTCTTCGATGTATAATAATAGCTGACATAAGACTTGCTTGTTCAATAATAATCAGCCTGTAAGAATTCGGTAATTAAATAAAAAAAAATAAAATTAAATAAAATTCCTGTAAAAATCGGTAAGCATGTTTGAGGGGCAAACAAGCACAGACCAGCATCTGTGATTAAAAATATCCTATTTTAAAATCAAACCATGGTCTCCGTACCTCTGCACGCTGCACACGGTCAAACAGTCTAAATCGGTTAATAGTGACAACTCATTTGGGTCACTAGGAAACGTTACAGGACAGTTAAAATTAACTGGAACACATTTAACTAACTATAAATCATCGTAATATAAACAAACATGTCAAATTAACTGATGGAGTTAGAAATATGTTGCAATTGCTAACTCATTCAAGAGATATAAAACTTAAATAGCTAGTATTCTGCTGTCACCTAAATATGCTACGTTTGAAAGTATTTTATATAAATATTATATTATATAAAAAAAAAGAATATCCTATTTTTAAATACTTAATATAAATATTTAAATAAATCCATATTTTATTTGTCAACATATTACATAATTTTGAAATTAAGTATCTATTTTATTGATAATTATTTATGTGTATTTCTGTATCTCCCCGTAACATCACAGCGGGCATTTTTAAATCGCAGCGTTATGCTGTGTGATAGGAGACTTTTAGCCTCGTAAAGGACCTTCTGTTTTTATTTACTTACTTTTTTATTTTGTTTTTTATACTTTTATCATTGTGTGTTTAGTTTGTGATCTTTCTGTGCGAGTCACAATAAATACTTTAATTTTCTTTCTTTCTTTCATATTGGAATAATACGAATTTAAGAAACACCTTGCTATGCGAATCAAGATATCGGTTCGAAAAAAAAAATGCAATAATGAGAGATAACGGATTCTGATTTTGGAGCTTTACTCCAATTTCGTATGTAGTCTCAATATCCGATATGGTCTAGTGGCTAGGATACCTGGCTCTCACCCAGGAGGCTCGGGTTCGATTCCCGGTATCGGAAAATCTTTTTGGAATTTTTTCATTGCTTTTCAGTTCAGTTTACTAGGTTTTTTTTAAATAGGTTTTTATAAAATTTTATTATCTGACATAGATAATAAAATCCTATCACGCGTTTTTGTATCTTTATAAGTATAATAAAATAACAAATCAAACACGGTTTTACATATTCTCAGTTCATTTTGAAATCATATTGTTCTGAATTTTGCATAAATTATTCAAATCTTTACTAAGACCATGCGAATAACCTTTAAAACATAATTCAAGATTTAAATCACAATAGTTTCAACAATATTATTAAAATTCTTGTCATTCTTGTTTTATATATAGCTTTTTAATGTGAATAATTTAAATAATTAAGATGGTAAGCATTGTTTTTGTATAAAAAATATGCTTCAAATTTATTCTTTTGAAAATCTACAAGTTTATCTATCTAGGTATTCTAATTTATTATTTATATTAATAATATCCTAAAACTGTATTTTTGTACAATCTTATAAAAGTACTAGCAACCCGCCCAGCTTCGCATGATTTTGACGACTTGACAAAACATCGGGATTTGTATAATATTATTATGTAAGTTTAATATTAATATAAATATTATACAAAACCACATCAAAATCCGTTTTAGAACTTTAGAAGAACAACGTGGGAACACAGACAGACACGAAAATCGACTTTAATTTATCTTTACTAATAATAATATAAAGTGTTTTTTTTTATGTTTGTTTCCGCAGAACATTCGACTGGATGAACCAATTTTGATGATTCTTTTTTATTTGAAAGCTGGTGCTTCCCGTGTGGTTCTATATAAATTTTATTAACTTTGCTTGGATAGTTTTAGAGTTAGGTTCAATAATACATATTTTTTTCCCACTTAGTATACCTATGGATGATATCTTAAGTTCCTATCACTGTTATTTACATAGCGTGTTCGAATTTGTGTGGGGTAGGTACCACAACTAAAAACTGAAAAATAAAACATTTTACAAAAAAAAAAAAACAACCGACTTCCAAAAAAAACACTACAAAGCGAAAAATAACTTTAATTTCAGAAGTCGGTGGCAAAAACGAAAAGTCTAAACCAAACAAAATACAGTCGAATTGAGAACCTCTTCCTTTTTTTGAAGTCGGTGAAAAAGATTCGTACTTTTGTAAAAAAAAAATGTGTATATTTGTAGTAGAATGCTATTTTATGATTGAGTAACATAGGCTAATTTATAATAACGCGGATGAAGCCGCTGACGGAAGCTAGACCTAATGTATAAATAAGACCATTATGCCAAGTCTCCATGACGAAATTCGCAGACATCGCAGCAAAAAACAATCGTGTATTGGTAATTAGCGACAGAAAACTGTTTTAATAGTCTTTGAACGAAGGTCTACCTTCAAAGTCATTTCATATTAGCTTTAATTTGCTCACTTGTCGACGAAGCGGCAACAAATTAGCAGATACAGTATATTATCTTCAATGATAAACAAACATCTATTCAGATAATTATTTTGCTGACTATCAGTCTATACAATTGTTCTTTGAAACGCATTGGGGATTATAATTAAGTACCTCGAAGTATAGGTGTATATAAAATTTAATGTAGATGATGATCTGCTAATAAAGTATGGATCAAAATACAAAATGCTCTCTCTACAAGGGATGACTCCATCGAGTACTTCTTTGAGGAGTGGCTAGAGAGGCGCTACGGCGTCCTCACCTTCCGCTTGTCGCAGGTCCTCACCGGACACGGTTGTTTGGGGAAGTTCCTGTTCAGGATAAGGCGGGAGGAAACGCCCGGGTGTCACCATTGTGTGGATCGCCCGGAGAACACGGTGGAGCATACGGTGGAGGTCTGCCGGCTTGGGCGGGGCATCGCCGTGTCCTCGTGGAGGCGATCAGCGGTGGTGATCACTCGCGTCCGGCCCTGGTCCAGGCCATGGTACGGAGTGAGAGGGCATGGGAGGCCGTCACCTCCTTCTGCGAAGCTGTAATGGTCGCGAAGGAGGAAGCGGAACGCGTGAGGGAGAGGCAAATTTCGCGCCCTCACGCCCCTAACTGCTGCACGACGGGAATCGTAGGCCAATTCCCGGCCAACGTAGCACTTTATTGTGTCGTAGCAAGAGTCGGTTTTTATTTAAATGATTTTGCAGAGTGAACCATCTTGTATTCATCTGTGGTAAGAGCTAATACTTATGTCTCTATAGCTCGTGCTTTAGCTCGTGCCGACATCAGAGAAGAACAACAAAAGCCTACCCCAGAAGCCACTGCTGTCAAATATGAAAAGCATGACATTAGCATTTTGATTTAAACGAACCATGGACATTGTATAAAAACTAATCGATTCGTTTGTTAACTTTGTAGCTGTGAATTGTGTGATATTCGGGAAACGAAATTGAAATAAAGATTATAATGGAGAATGGACAGATGAGTCACACTTGCCAAAAAAGATAGCCTCGGGTACCTCCTCCGAATCGGTCGTCGCCCAAAGCCTTGAGAATACGATAGTAAAAGTACATTACAGTTACCACAAAAAATATCGTTTAGAAACTTTAAAACAATCAACAGTTGTTCCAAGTAGATCTCGGTTCCACTTGAGTTGCTGCCACGGTCGGTTGCTCATCAGTAACCAGTGACCAGGAAGTAGCCATGGTTAGCGGGGTAACATACCCCACTGCTGACTATAAATATACAAATTAAATGTTGTTAACTGGTGAACGAGAGATTTATTACAATTTCGTTTCCGATTGTGTGGAGTGGAGATATTTGAGTATGGGAAAGTTTGGGTTTTAACCGTAAATTAGGGTTTTTAAAATGATATGGCTGGTGAATTCAGTGGGTTTCACAAAGTTAAAAATTATATTAAAGCATGGGAATGGAACAAAGTAGTAAGTAGCAGCTATGAAAAACCCAAGAGAAAATTGATTAACAACCTAGGAATATGAAATGGTTTTGAGATTCGCAACAAGTAGGTACCCGATAATTTTGTTGCGAATTTCTTCACTTCTAATTCAAAAATATTTTGGACAAACATGACTGGCAAGACTGGCAAACATTTGTAACTGGACTTGGCCCGGAAGATAAAAACGTAAGACAGTGAAAAATTGCAGAAAAACGATAACTCAGATGAAACTCGAACACATCATCACAACACGACTAATTAGTATCTACCACAGACGTACATACGAGTATACATGCTTTTTTTAGAGAAAATTTCTCGCTCCGTTTCACTGTGACAAACTATGCGAGCGTTAATTCCATTGTTTGAAAAGAGAACGCCGCAAGCGCATGACGTATTGTGCAAAGAGTTTTTAAGGATTTAGACCTTGTTTAACAAAATGGCAGCTCAATATTTAAAACAAAGAATCCATCATCTGAACAACGGCTTTGTGCCAGTTACCCAGTTACTGAGATACCCCTTGGTAATGCTAGTTGTCAGACTTTGAGGCTTCTGACGACCCGTAACGACTGTCAAAGATCTACGAATGACAGCCGAGACCAACGGCTTTACGTGCTTTCCGAGGCACGGCGGAGTTCCGGTTTGTAAAGATGGTCACCCGTCCACGGACTATCTCCGATGGATCGACCCGTGCGGCTGTTATTACTTAGCCACAAGCTCCTCTAGCTTGGCTAATATAAAAAGCTTTTTTATCTCCATGATTGATTCTACTAGTGCGAGCATTGGATGTATCTTTTTCAATCTACCTAATCAATTGTAAGTTTTACAATAGGTATTATAATGGTGTTCACGATTCAAGTTCTTGCATATTTATTATTGTCTCTGTGCACGTAATATAATAAATTATCGTGACAGCTGGATTAGAGCAACCTGTTTTCTATATATTATTTTATATATTGTTGAATCATAGACATTATGTGCCATACAATTTTATTTAAGATAAGAGCGTTTATTCTGAAAGTGGGCAACGTCGCAAATATATGTCAAATATTTCGCTGTTTTGATTAATTTGGCAATATTACTGTATGGAAATAAGAAATGTGGCTAACTAGTTCCCAAGAATATGAATAATGAATTGCATATATAACACTGAATTTGATGTTGTAACAGTTTTAGGTGTAAAAAAGGCATTTGGAAAGTTAACAAATATATTTTTTACATCGAAAACTAAATATTCGGTGTTACGATATTAATTTTTGCATTTCATAATCAATATTTTAGTTCCCTAGTTAGCCATATTTCTAAATTCCATACAGTAATATTGCTAAATTAATCAAAACAGGTAAATATTTAACAGCTGTTTACGACGTTGCCAACTTTTAGGATAAACCCTCTTCATCATCTGCCTAGCCTTTTCCCAACTATGTTGGGGTCGGCATCCAGTCTAACCAGATGTAGCTGAATACCAGTATTTTACATGGAGCGACTGCCTATCTGACCTCCACAACCTAGTGACTAGGTAACACGATACCCCTTGGTAAGACTGGTTGTCAGACTTTTTGGGCTTCTAACTACCCGTAACGACTGCCAAAGATCTACAAATGACAGCCGGGACCAACGGCTTAACGTGCTTTCCGAGGCACGGAGGGGACTTGGTATGTAAAGATGGTCACCCATCCACGGACCAACCGCGGCAAGCGTAGCTTAACCTGATCGATCGACCCGTGCAGCTGTTATTACTTAGCCACAAACCCTCTTAATAGTTAAATTAATGTAATCACGTGCATTTGGGTCACCTTATGGGTAGGTAAGTATCTTCAGTATTGTACTATCGTTTGTTGCAAAATATAACGTCTCAGTCGGGTACAGACAAAAGGCCAAAAAATCTGACAACCAGTCTTACCATATGGGATTGTCTTACCCAGTAACTTGGCTGTGCAGGTCAGATAGTCAGTCACTCCATGTAAAAGACAGTTGATAAGATAGTTGGGAAAAGGCTAAGTAGACTGATTGTAGTTTAACACGTTCAGTGCCCTCCGGGAACCCTCCTGTAGGGTTCACCTAGTCGCATATGGGATGCCGGGAGCCCTCACGGAGGGCTCATTTTAAATGTAGGTTTTTCTTAATATACAAACCATTAAGAGCCTATACAACCTCAGCTCAAATTCACTTTTTATCTCGCTCGCACCATACTGCTCGCGGACTGAGTGAGAACGAGACGGAGTGGGGTGCTAGCGGCTCCGAGGCGCCAATAATTTAGGTAATTGCTTTTTACGGCGAAAATAAAGGTAATTTAAAAAAAATAAAAAACATAGTCGCTGCTTTATAGTTAGTTCAGTTATTATGCAAAGTTTCATGATCTAATTTGAAGTATTTTTTGAATACCAGCGGTTTATTGTTCGGTTTGGAGGTAACTTTGGAATTTTTTTCTATCGAGAAAATTTTATGGAATCGTGTTTTCGTCTAACATAGTACTTAACATTAATCCTTAACTTTAACATATATTTATTTCAAAATTAATGCTGCAGTATTTTCGATATAACGGAGGATCATGTTAAGCCATTTGAGGTAGTATAGGCCCTTAAAGGAATACATCATTATAAACCGTGAAAATAAAATAATGTATATTTAACAAGATTTATTAGTACATTTATATGCGTTGGTTTAAAATCCAAGCATTTTTTTTTCACTGTTTTACATATTCACAAAAATTTTAAAAGGTTGGACACTACTTATAGCGACATGACCCCCTGAAAACCCAATTTTCACGTTTTATAGTATTTTATAACACGGTTTTAAACCTAATGCCGTTGACCGTCCGCAATGGTCTACTTTAGCGCAAACGCAATGCCGGTAACCCTCTCGGAGGGTTCACTTCCAATATATATGGCCGCATGGCGTATGAGTTCTATGACAAGTGGGTGGAGTCGAAAGTATTAATTGGAGAGTAAAAGTATTAATTATTTCCTGATTACGATAATAGACACAGATTCTTTTTTTTTTTTCTATAGTGCATCTCATAGTTGACCTCTGAGATCATGACTACTTAACCGAGCTTTCCTGTGGGTGCCTTAAGCTTCTAAACTTAAAACCTCCAGCCAGGGGTTAATATGCTGACTATGCTAATTAAAACTAGGTGAACGCTCGCTAAGGGCACCCCCTATGGGGTACGAACCTCAGCTTAGGGCGTTAACCGGAGGGAGGACATCAAAGATGGGACGGGCTGGATCAAAGTTTTGATCATGATTATTAGTCGGGGAATTTAAAGCTACGTGCTCAGCTGCAACAAATGCCGGCACCTCGTTATCGAGCAAGAGACACAGATTCTTGGTTCCAATTATATTTTATAACTTTACAACATAATCATGTAGGCACCGTTTACCAACTTTTTTAATACGATGAACTCAAAGATAAGTTAGTGAGGAAATAAATGACAGGTTTCTAAGCAATTCGTCTCACTCTGCTGATCATTACGACTTGCGTGCTATGATAAGAGTCTCTGATATCATCAGCTTCCTACAATATATAACATGATACTATGTATGAACTGCCTCGCTGGTCTAGTCGTCGCGAGGGCTACTGCTGAGCATGAGGTTCCGGGTTCTATTCGCAGGTCAGGCAACATGTTATTTAACGTTAACCCCGCGCTATTTGATTTAAACAATGGCCGTCAGAAACGACCTTGACGAGGCCCCGCCCCTTTAATGTTGCTTATAACCTTATTGTTGTTTATTACCAAGGTGAGAGGTCAGATGTTACACATCATAATATGCGACTACTTACTGTAAAGCTCACTCATTTTTTTTTTACTTCCAGACTAACTTAGATGTATTGAGGAGTGGCTAGAGAGGCGCCACGGCGTCCTCACTTTCCGCTTGACGCAGGTCCTCACCGGTTGCTTCAGGAGGTTCCTGTTCAGGATAAGGCGGGAGGAAACGCCCGGGCGTCACCATTGTGTGTATCGGCCTGAGGACACGGTGGAGCATACGGTGGAGGTCTGCCCGGTGATGGTGATCTCTCGCGTCCGGCTCTAGTTCAGGCCATGGTACAGAGCGAGAGGAAATGGCAGGCCGTGACCTCCTTCTGCGAAGCGGTAATGCTCGCGAAGGAGGAGGTGGAGCGCATGAGGGAGAGGCAAAGTTCGCGCCCTCACGCCCCTAACCGCCGCAAGAGGAGACGCCCGGGGCGGGAATCGCGAGCCGATTTCCGGCCACCGTAGGCGTGGGCTTGCGGACGGTGAGCAATGGGTAGCTCGCCGTCCGATAAGGACCAAGCCAGGGTCGACGGCGCGTTGTGTTCCACGCGCGCCTCAAAGAGATGTCAGCAGAATTGACGGGGTCCGCTAGGGCCAATGCCTGCCGGGGGTTCGAAGAAAACCGATAGGGAAATCGTGGCCCCCCTGGCAACACGGCAACTGAAGGAACACGTGTGGGTTTTAGTCAGTAAGAGTCTGACACGCCCTCCCGCTCCGCCCAGAGCGGGAGAAGTTATTTGATAATTTCCAAACCAAAAAAAAAAAAGTCTAGCGTAGATCATCGTCGACCATATCATCGCTTACCAGGTGAGTTAGCGGTACAGCGCAACCCTAAAAAAAACTAAGTGATCTCCATTTAAGTAATGTTGTTTCAAATAATGCTATTCTTTATATCTCACTTACTATCAAGTCATTAACAAGTTATTCCGTAAGTTGCGTTAAGTTTTAACGTTGACCATCAAAGCCCACAAACGGCATCGTCTTAACATCTAATGAATGTAAATGTTATTCCAAATCCACGCAGTTGCCTCAAACATGTGTGACTAAATCTCATTACAATAAAAATACATTAATTAGAATATGAAAAACACCTTTTTACAGTACATTGATCTCTTTATGTAACCCTGTTCCTTTAAACGCACGAGTAAGATACGTCAGTGTCTTTCTTACTTAAAAGATTCTCTTGCCAGAGTAATGTGAACCTTATCTCTTAGCACCAAAGTTTAAATATAAGGTCTTCTTCAGTAAACTAATGCTGTATTTTCGTACTTCAGTGAGTTCAAATATTTGCTCAAACTACTTACAATTCCAAGGTTTTGTCTCGTTAGAGCTCTGTAGTCTTGTTATGAGTACAGTCAACATAAAAGTTAGGTTTCATCTAATTTCAAACTTCATACTTACTCAAAAGAGCAATTTCGAAGACAAGGCTGCTTGCTTAGCACATGCACAACATAGTATAGTAAAAATATTTGTAAGTATTGACATCATCTTACTCTTGTCTTTATTCTAATGGGTTAGTGCAGCATGTGTCTTCTTTTTTCATTCATCTCAGTAATATTCACCTGATTTCTAGCCATATCATCTATCACATTTAATCCATTAATTATATTATCATTGTTTTGATCTTCGTCTATTCTCTGCATGTATGGGTACTTATATCTATTGTTGACTGTACGTATCACAGATTTACTCTAAATCTGTGGTACGTATTCTATAAGATAAAAGTGTTCCGAATTTCAAGTTATATCATTAGCTAATTAACTCATCAAACAATCGAACTTACTATAGACCCCACTGAAGTTTCACAAATCAAAACATAAAACTACGTACCGAGTTTCACATTGAGCAGCTAAATTCGCAAAAAAAAAAAAAAAAATTGAGACACCTTTCATGTACTTAATATATTTCAGAACCCATTACAGTTAAAACTCAGGTTTGTTATTTAAATTGTGCAATATATTGCTATAACAATCGGCCAGTTTAATGTTGAGTAGAAAAAGATATTGGTGCCGATTCCCTTGTTCACAAACTAAACTAAATTTAAGTTCAGTGCATCTTTTTCTTTCTATTTCATTAAGAAAAGGACAAAGGATAAATTTTAGTTTAGTCCTGTCAAATTAATCAGCGCCTGTCACTCTCCATACAAGTTTAGACGTGATTAAAAACTTGCCGACTAAAATTACGTCAAGCGCTGATTAATTTGACAGGACTAAACTAAAATTTATCTTCTGTCCTTTTCTTAATGAAATAGAAAGAAAAAGATGCACTGAACTTAAATTTAGTTTAGTTTGTGAACAAGGGAATTGGCACCATTGATGGTTTTAGATAATTTGACGACTTCTGAGTCACTGTCGACTTCACCCGCGTTTACCTTATTCACCCGATTTCTAGCCATATCAACTTTCACATATATAATTATTTAATCCATTCATATAATTGTTTTGATCTTCGCCTGTTCTCAGCAAGTATGGGTACTTATGTCTATTGTTGACTGTACGTATGCAATATTAGCAAAACATTGACAAAGGTGGACGAACTTGAAGTGTTTTGCGAATTATCGTGTAAATGCTAACTTGTGATAAATGTGTTATAGTTAAGTTACTTGACAGGTGTATATTGTGTACCTATTCTTGCTTTTGGCCCGTGACAGGAGGATGACAATTCATCTAGTGGCATGAGGCGACCTCCATAGACGAAATGTCTGAATCTGTTGAAGCTCTTCTTCAAGCTCACGTTGTGTTATCCACTTACCAAGATCAACATCGAGTTCAGTATTGATCTCACTCAATCGATCGATAGCAGCTATCATGAAGTTAGTTTCACCGGTGACTGTACGTTTTACCAGAATCACATCCTCATTCTATACCCCTTATCCCAATTTATTCTTCCGTACTTCTCTACTTTTACCAGTATCACATCACAATGTGGCACTCCGGGAGTGCCGACAGTAGTGAAAACTTGAAAAAAAATCGGCACCGCGGTAATCAACGCGTTGATGTCTTTTACTCCACGGTGTCGGTAAATTCCGTCACAGTGTCGCGAAATCAATGGTTTAGTCCCATCTCAAAAATGCCCAACGCACCTAAAGAAGTTTTCACTTCAACAATTGTTTGAAGAAGATTGTCGATCTAAAAGCCATGAATTTTTATACACTCGATTCATAAATTAAATACTGTGATCACGCAAAACTTCGTGACATCAAGAAAACTTAACTTGTGAGTTCATGTAAGAAGATTGTAGAGGAAATTGTGTATGGTAAACGAACGAGTCCCAAGGAGCAAGAAGGGTAGGTTAAGATAGAACAAAAATATAATTTGTACCATCCCTCAGGGCATGCCAGCGAAGGCTCTGCAGTAAAAGTTGTTGGTAATTTTGTAAAAAAAACAACTTATAATAGATTATAGACCAGAATATGAGAAGTAAATGATCCTAGTTTGGATTAAATCAGTTTAGGGATTAGGGATTTATCTTAGTATCAGTGGTACTAGAAGCTTTTAAAATTAATATACCTACATTACTTAAGTAAGAACTAACGTCTTTTTTCATTGGGTTCAGTAGAAACTGCAGAATACAGAACTCTACGTGCTATGAATGACCCCTACACATTATTTTATTGATTTGTTTACTTATTAAAACTCGATGCACAAGTAAAAAAAAAAAGCTGTACAGTTTTTTTTTTACTGGTCCAAAATGTTCTACCAGTCCACCTTAAGGTTATGCAGAGACAAAAATTTACTCTTTTTGCTTTGTCCAAGCAGCATGGATGTTATACTTATCTATCAGTTTAATAATCTTACTTATCAGTTTAATAAAATAATAATATTGTAATTCATTGCTAAATGTAGCTGGACACAGCCTGAATCAACATCAACAACAATGAGCGTTTTCTGAAATGACGTTGACTAGGCAGCACTGAGACGTCAGATCCGGGCACCTGTCAAAACTGTCAAAGCACCTATATTTTCTTTAGTCGTAACTGAATGATGAACGAATGAATGAAACGAATAATAAACTTCATCATATGTTTTATATTCATTGTCCAAATGGAAGACCTCTTGCCAAAGTGTCGCCAACTGGTGGCGTAAATTTTCAAGAAAACTCTCATTTTAACTCTGTAAATCTTGGACCCACGTCCCTGTCTTCGTTAACAAGCTACCCAGGTATCTATTAGCATACAGCAGGTGCCTCAGTTTTATACAGGAAACTCTAATTAAGCACCGCAATTATACTAGAGCAGATTAACCAAGATTTAAACTACGGTTAACAGCTGATGATTTTATCTGTAAAATAGTTATTTTGCTCCACTTTTAGAGTTGAATGGTGTTGTTTGTTTTATTATTATTATACTCGTTTTCATGATTGGTTTTATTTAGCTTCTGATTCATAAAACACCTAGGGAGAAATATTAAGTTTTATGTTCTTGGTGCTGTAAAAGGTGTGCATGATATTATACAGGGTGGCAGAAACATCGACGTGAAAACTGTTACCATGGATTCAGTACATGATTCTGAACCCGCCTGCGTTAAATATATGTGTAGGTTATTAAAAAAAAAAAACAGTGGCACTCCGGGAGTGCCGACAGAAGTGAAAACTTGAACAAGATCGCCTTGGTGGAAGAAAAATACTTGTCCGTAATCTTATCTAAATAAAGAGCACAATCGCGTTTATAAAAAAAACATTTCCAAAACCTTTAAAGTAAAAATACTTGCATCATTGATCCGTAACGTAATATAAATAAAGAGCACAATCGCGTTTACAAAAATGAGGTGTTGGTAACGGTGTCACGAGTTCAATATTGTTTTCCTCATCTCAAAAATGCCCAACGCACCTAAAGAAGATTTCACTTTAAAAAAAAATCTGCTGTTTCATAGAAAAATGCAATACCTACGCGGTCAAAATATATGGAACAGCAGATTCTTATTTTAATAACCCTGTAAGACAGATTGTTACTAATGCTAGTGGACATTGTGAGGAAACCTGAACGTCATAGAACAAAAAATACGAAGACTCATGACATCCACTAACTGCACTGCGCCAAAGTGGTGGGTTATAGCCCAGTCCCTCTCTCAGAGAGAAGACCTGTATCCCAAGCAATGAGAACATTATAGGCTGATTATGCTGTGCTTGCTGATCCGTACAGGCTGGCGAATATGATGTTTTCATTAAAAATTTACTTAGCGTGTACCCAAGATTATTTTACTTTTGCCATCCTTAGATAGTTAATTGATTCAGGCGTGATCTTGCGGAAATCCGTTATAAAATACAATAGACGTGGATATATTTAGTAACCTGTACGGCTTAGCTATTCCTAAAGAGCCATAAAAAACCCTGAAAGAAATCGACACGTGTTTCACCTCTCAACGGGGCATCCTCAGGATAACGATTGACTTGTCGCGAACCTGAACACGGCGTGTTGCCACGACAAGCGCTGGAAGCTGAGAGGACTCTACGTCCAGCGCTTGGTTGAGGCTCGTTGAGAGGTGAAACACGTGTCGATTTCTTTCAGGGTTTTTTATGGCTCTTTAGGAATCTAAACGGAACAGGTTACTAAATATATCCACGACAATTTTTTTTTGCCATCATTGTTTAAAAGTTCACATTATAAGCAATAAGCATACCACAGCTAATCAAGTGCGAATTAGACACGCATACGAAGGGTTCTGTACCACAGTACAATATTTAACAACGAACGCCGAAAAAAAACCCGTTTCTTGTATGGGGACCCCCTTTAATTTTTTACTTTATTTTATTTTTATTATTTCTTGTTATAGCAGCAATTCAAATACACAACCTGTGACAATTTCAACTGTTTACCTATTACGGTTCATGAGATACAGCCCGCTGATAGACAGCCGGAACAACAGCGGAGGATTAAGACGCAGATATATGACAGTGACCTTGAATGGTTAGCTTGTGTGTTCTGTACTGAGCTCACGCAACGCGTCGTACGTCCAGCCAGTAATAGGACTCGCCCACCAAGGAGCGCTATCCCAAATTAGACGCATTATTAATTTATTACACGTAAAACAAAAGGTATTTTAATAAAACACGTAAACTAAAAGATCAGTAACTTAATTATCTTTAATATGGTGAAGTTTTCAGAAAAATACGCCTGATGGATTTTGCGTCATTCTCAGTTTTTTATCCGCGTAAGACATAACTTTATAAATTAATTTCACTATGTAATATAAACATAATCAAAAATATGCCTATATTAAAATATTAAAAAAATGCTCTAATTTAACATATATTTTTTCCAAATCACTAACACTACTCGTTCAGACGTCATCTTCAGTATAAAATCATTAAAATTCAGCTATCGTTCCCTTAATAATAGGATTCAGTTTGGTACCTTTCGGATATGGAACCCTAAAAAAGGAAGGAAACTCAAGCTGGTCGGCCTCAAACACCAGCACCACGTGCATACAGTAGTACTATTCTAGTACATGCTCGTATCAGTAGATAACGCCTTATCAGTCAACTCCTGATAGACAATGACTCGGCGGCTTTATGAATATTTATGCAGCATACGAACGTAAAACGTGGTTTAAGTTCCTAATGTTTATGAGGATAGCTTTATTTTCTAGTAAATTCTCAATTTGGTTTATTATTTAGTCATTTATTAGGTAGTGGTGCCGATTCCCTTGTTCACAAACTAAACTAAATTTAAGTTCAGTGCATCTTTTTCTTTCTATTTCATTAAGAAAAGGACAGAAGATAAATTTTAGTTTAGCCCTGTCAAATTAATCAGCGCCTGTCACTCTCCATACAAGTTTAGACGTGATTAAAAACTTGCCGACTAAAATTACGTCAATTTACGTCAAGCGCTGATTAATTTGACAGGACTAAACTAAAATTTATCTTCTGTCCTTTTCTTAATGAAATAGAAAGAAAAAGATGCACTGAACTTAAATTTAGTTTAGTTTGTGCACAAGAGAATCGGCACCATTGTATGTGTTAATAATGTTTGTTACCTTTTTACCGAACCAAATTCCACCGAGGTTTTTGAGGATCAGCAATTTTTTAACGTTCTTTATCTCTCTCCTCTGACATGATTTGTAGATCTTTGTCAGTAGTTACGGGTCGTCAGAAGCCCGAAAGTCTGACAACCAGTCTTACCAAGGGGTATCGTATTACCCAGTAACTGGGTTGTGGAGGTCCGATAGGCAGTCGCTCCATGTAAAATACTGGTATTTAGCTGCATCCGGTTAGACTGGAAGCCGACCCCAACATAGTTGAGAAAAGGCTAGGCAGATTATGATGATGATCTCTCTCCTCTCCTGTATAGTTATTATTACTTACTTCCCTGCCAGTCACTGTTCGGCACACTTGCGTATCACCTTCTCATAGTAGGTATATCGAAAATATACCAACCGATATAATAAATAAAAAAAAAAAACATACAGTCGAATTGAGAACCTCCTGCTTTAGGAAGTCGGTTAAAAATAAAATAAAAAGCCTTTTATTTCATTACCGATTACAAAAAAAGTTAAGTTCTATGTTAGTAGGTATTGTAGATTTTTGATAGTAATTATGTTCAGTTCTTAAATGCAGTTCTAGTTTAGATTTTACATAAATTTAATTAATCGTAAGTATGTTAAGTACATATACTGTATTAATTACACATAACATAACACACATAACATCACGCCTTGTTTCCCCGAAGGGTTGGGCAGAGGTGTACCTGTAGTAGGTATACCCACATTTCGCCAGTTATGTTTAAGTCCCATGTAATAGGGGGCGAGCCTATTGCCATCAACCGGGCACAAATCCAGACTCCGGGTTGCTACTGAGAAATTCCAGATAGAAAAACCCAATAACACTTTGCCCGACCCGGGAATCGAACCCAGGACCTCATGCTCAGCAGTAGCGCTTGCGACCACTAGACCAACGAGGCAGTTAGTTATCTGCAAAAACCCCCTATGCAGGTAAAGGCCTCCTCCAAAGGATAGCCAGTCCTGTCTAGATTGGGCTACTTGAATCCAGTTGTGGCCGGCTGTTTCTTTGAGTTCATCTTCCCAACTAGCTACAGGTCTACCACTCCTTCTTTTGCCTTGTGGACCTGCCCATGTGGTCACCCTTTTGGTCCATCTTTGGTCTCGTAAACGCGCCACGTGTCCAGCCCACTTCCATTTTAATGATACTACTAACCCATATACAATGTCGCCCATCGACATGTGCTCGCCCGCACTTTTCTGAATTTTCATAAAAATTATCGAAAAATTACTTTAAATGGGGATTTCTATCTTGACTTTTCTGTTTTTTTTTTCTTTTTTTTAACACGATTTTTTTTTTTTTTAAATGTTTTCAACTCCGTTTTTTTTTTTGCATAGTTGACAAATTTTAATAAAAATCTTAGTTAATCCGATAAAATAACTCATAAGCTTTTAGAAATAATTAACAGAATCCAAATCGAGCCAATAACATCGGAGATATGGCAAACGCTAATCAAAATATAAAAAATTTAATAACATGAAAAATATTAAAGATAGATCCCCCTTTTCAAAGTTATTTTTCGATAATTTTTCACTAATAATTCAGAAAAATTCGAGCGGGCACATGCCGATGGGCGACATTGTATTCAGTAAAAATCTCACCATGACTGTGAAGTGAGCTGTCATTCCACTGACGCTAGAGACTTAACACTATTAACAGCAAACTTCATTTAATTTGTCACAGTAAGATTTTCATAGAATAAGCACTATATACTTGTTTTTCTGCTGTTGCCATGGTAACTTCGATAACCACTTGAACCGGAATAGCATACTTTTTATCCGAATTTAGTCATCCATCCGTCACAGCTCACTGAACACAGTAGAATGGCTAATCATTATCCATTTTATCGTCTAACAGATTAAAATTAAGAGTTACGTCATTTAGTTATATTTGAACGGTATGTACAAGTATGAGCTATCGATAGTAAGTTATGTTAAAGGTAACCTTGAATGGTCCAGCCTTGATTGAGTTCACACCTTCGCTTTTCTGTCACACGAAGGTACATAACAGGATTTGTTTGTTAACGACATCATTATCAATATCATTGGCTACATCAGTCTTCTTATAGCAATCGTGAATATCTACTACAGGGTGAATTCAGTAAGGGTTTTCTCTGGGTGATTTCTTATTTTAATCAAAACTTCAATCTCGTATTTACTGTTCCTTTGATAAGGTGCTTTGCATCCTTCCTTCCACTTGACACCACCAAAACGACACCACCGGTGGTGTCGTATGGAATCTCTAGTCCATATGACACCACCAACTATTAGTGAGGTTACATACAAAGTTGTTGATATGAAAACTCCAATTAAGTTCAAGCAGTTTCATTAATGAGGCACGTCATTTGACAAAGTTTGAGCTGTTTGTCAAAAACACGCGTTTCTGGACATCACTAGGGTGGTGTCATATGGACTAGAGATTCCATACGACACCACCGGTGGTGTCGTTTTGGTGGTGTCAAGTGGAAGGAAGGCTTTGCTTCGGGTGACCACTGAAAATCAGAGCTGTGCTGTGGGTCCCCCATAGCACTGCATCATGCTGAGTGGAAGCCTTCTTGTCACAGTCATGTCGTGCAGCTACCGACTAATTTCTGTTCTATGCTCGTGATTTATTATGTACTTTGTGTTGTTCTCTGATTACTCTTGTCTTTTATGTATGCACGTGTTTCTGTGACAAATAAACCTGTTTTTCTTTCTTTGTATCTAATAGTTTCGTCCCATCTCAAAAGTTCACTAAGTAATCTATGAATTAGCAAATGCATTATTTTTTTAAGAGAAGTGATTCGGGACTAGGAATGTAGGAAGTGTAGGAACTTATTCGGTACTTGCGGTTCCTTGTATCGTGAAATATCTATTTGATTTGACAGACGAGGTGATCGTGTGTCTATAATACAAGCACACTATTTCAGAACAATTGTTACAGTATGTCAGAGAGCTGCTACTAAACTCCTTTGAAAATAAACTTAAGAAATAGCTCTATAATAATGCATTCCATACAATAAGTGAGTTCTTAAATCGTAAGCAAAGTTGTTTTTTTTTTCTGTAGGGCATCTTATAGCTGGCCTCTGAGGCCATGACTATTTAACCGAGCAAACCTGTGGGTGCCTTAAGCTGCTACACTCAAAGCCTCCAGCCAGGGACTTACAAACTAAACTTATAAACTAGGTGAACGCTCGCTAAGGGCACCCCCTGTGGGGTACGAGCCTCGGCTTAGGGCGTTTACCGGAGGGACGGGCTAGAAGTTCGAATTCGAAATATGATCCACTAGTAATATTTATAGTCCGTGCAATCCACGAAGACGCGCCCCTCTCCACGATTACTGTACTGTAAGCTGAACTTTAGTACGGCGCGGAGCGGAGTGGGGCGCGTCTTCGTGGATTGCACAGACTATAATTAAATACCGTAATTTTAAGGATCTTTATTTTTTACGTCATGTTCTAAATTACAATTACAATACAATAAACAATTATATATACAACAACAATAACAACAATTTACAATAAACAATTATATATACAACAACAATAACAACAATTTTACGTCATGTTCTAAATTACAATTACAATACAATAAACAATTATATATACAACAACAATAACAACAATTGTTATTAACAATTATATTACAATTGAAGTGTTTTTGTATATCATTTTATTTTGTTATTTTTTGCATGCTGAATTAGGTAAGTAAGAAAAATATGTGGAACTTCTTATTTTAAGACCTTTTATGTAGATACCATATTTTATGCAAAATAAAGAAATTCTAATTCTAAATTCTATAAGAAACCAATGCCCTTTTTTAGAGGCCATGAACCTATTTTAAACGTATTTTTTTTTTACTGTTGTTCACACCATACAACCAAACATAAGCTACTTAACATTTTTTTCTTCATCGACAAGATTTTCTAAAGAATCGTCAGTCTGACGTAAACGCGTTGCTACGGGGGTTTGTCGGTTGCCCGCCAACCTGTCATTATGAACCTATTCAGTACAGGTCTTTAACCCGCTGTACTGTAGTTACCTGCATGGGAATCGAAGCGGTTTCTTTGTACCTAGGTACTTTATGACTGACGGTCGAAAGAGGTCGAATGGTTTTTGATATCGTCAATTTATAGACGTTAGAAATCCTAGTGTTTGAGTTTTTTTGTTGAGCCTACGCAGTTTGATCGATAAGTGCTTAAATCTAAAAAAAAAAACTTTTTTTTCCGTTGTGAATTTCTAAAGCCCCGAACTTAGAATTTTGTCTGGTTAATGGTTTGGCTTACAGCTTAATACATCTCTGCTTACCGCATTGAAGAATACTGACGCAATGGTGTGTGGATAAATATGTAAACAAGTAAGTACAGAAAATCAATAAAAAAAGAGATTCTACTGATAAGACGCTTTATCTATCTACTAGCTGCGCGCCGCGGTTTCACCCGCGTAAGTCTCGATCCTGTAGGAATATCGGGATAAAAAGTATCCTATGTGTTAATCCAGGTTATAAACTATATGTGTGCTAAATTTCATCAAAATGCGTTCAGCCGTTTGAGCGTGAAGAAGAGACAAACTTGCGCCCTTATAATATTAGTGTAATTACCCAAATTCCACGGTTTACTTACTTATCACACTTTCAAAGCGAAGCGGTAAGCACAAGTGGTAATCTTTATTTGTTCAACGTAACATTCAAAACTTTTCCTCATAGAAATCTACTTTTAGCACTTATTGTCACTAAGGCTTAGTGGGATGTGAGAAAATTTCCTATAGCGTCGACTATGCCATTAAAATATGAATAGGAAATTTTTTCCGCAATTGTCCTGCTTTCGAATCATCATTATTATTTCAGCCGAAAGACTGCTGGACAAAGGCCTCCCCCAAGCACCGTCACTTCGACCGATTCTGTGCTTCACACATCCAACGGATTCCTGCGGCCTTCACAAGGTCATCGGTCCACCTTGTGGTAGCCTTCCAACGCTACGTCTTCCGGTACACGATCGCCACTCCAGAACCTTTCGGCTTCAACGGCCATCAGTTCTGCGAGCAATATGCCCTGCCCACTGCCACTTAAGTTTGGCAATTCTTTGGGCTATGTCGGTTACCTTAGTTCTCCTACGGATCTCTTCATTTCTGATTCGATTACGTAGGGAATCTCCAAGCATAGCCGTCTCCATTGCCCTTTGTGTGAATTTCAGCCTTCTAATAAGGCCCATTGTGCTTTAGAATATCTTCGATAAAAAACAATCATAGTAAACTCCCAGCTGACAGTATCGGAAAGCACAGAATCGGTCGAAGTGGCGGTGCTTGGGGGAGGCCTATGTCCAGCAGTGGACGTCTTTCGGCTGAAATGATGATGATGATGATAGTGTCGTTGGCCTAATAGAAAGAAAGAAAGAAAGAAAGAAATCATTTATTTGCTGATAATGTAGGTATACATATAAGTTGGAATATTTATTAAGTGTCCCGATACATTTTACCTTACGGCATGCAAAATATTAAATAGTAATATAGATACAGCTATTACGATCATTATTAGCCATAATCGAATTTAATAGATTGTTACAGATCAGACAACAATAAAAAAAACAAAATAATTGATGAATTACATATAAATCTCTCACAAATTATACAAGATTATTATTATTATTTAGATTTTATATTATTATTATAATGGACGCAAGGTGACTGAAAGAAGGGTAGGTACAATTCCATTTACAAATGACAAATGACTGAAAGAAGGGTAGGTACAATTCCATTTACAAATAGGTACAATTCAATTTACAAATGACTGAAAGAAGGGTAGGTACAATTCCATTTACAAATAGGTACAATTCAATTTACAAATGACTGAAAGAAGGGTAGGTACAATTCCATTTACAAATAGGTACAATTCAATTTACAAATGACTGAAAGAAGGGTAGGTACAATTCCATTTACAAATAGGTACAATTCAATTTACAAATGACTGAAAGAAGGGTAGGTACAATTCCTCGGGGTTTTTTTTTCAGTAGCTTATTTGACTCTGGATTTCTTTACAGGTGTAATGCAATGTTATGTCTGTTACTCAAAATTACGATTATCATACACCGTCTAAACAAATGCCACGCAAATGACATCATCTTTTCCATAAATAGTAAACAAATGACCGTTTTATAAGAGGCTTTAAATCCAAAAATGACAATGACATAATGTTTGAAAGGTTAACACTTGATTCGCGGAGGCCCTCCACGAATTTAGTAATCATTGACGTATTAGTAAGAACTTGGATGAACATCTTTTGAACTTAAGGAGCAATGGACGAAGTGCATGATAAATCGTAGAGGTGGCTGTTAATGGCCACTTGAATCAGGAATTAATTAATTGAAATATGTACATAAATTAAATAATACTGTTTTCTATGAAACTTTGGTGTGAACGTGTTGAACTGTGATATGAGCATCATAGCTACAGTTTAAAGTTTTATTAGAAAACAGGTCATGAAGCTCCATCAGTATCAAGTTACTGTAAGCTACTTTCTTAACCTCAGTTTGGGTAAAAAAATTGATATTAAAAGGCTTATTGATCGATTCGCACGAAACGGGCTCGTTAATAATAATAATTAATAAGCTTGGACCTTATTCCTGATGCCGACGGGCCACTGTTTTTTATATTTTTAAATGTTTTTTTAATGATTTTTATAAAAATATTTAAAAATGTATTTAATGTGTAAAAAAAAAAAAAATGTAAATTAATGCATAATATTAATAACAGTTGTGCAGATAAAGTCGCAAATCAAAACAACTACAATCTCAAATCTCACACTTAACCCGTATTCTCTCGGGATATTTTTGCCCCATAAAACATTTATTGCTCAATCACTAAACGAAGGGTTGTATACGAACCATTTATTAAATTGCAAGAGCAATTGCAATTTGTGTAAAGAGAATATCCATGCCTATAACCCTTAGGGCATGAGCAGTAAACACGTTAGTCAGCACACAACTAAAAAAGGAACGAAACTACTTGGCCTAAGGACAAAAGATACAATAATATAGATAAAGATTATTTTCAAACAGAGATTTTTCATTAAAGTAAGGGATTTTTAAATAAATAAGACTCTCAGAATAATATGCAAATTACTTTAATATTAACTTGTTCTTTTAATAAAGTGAGAATATACAGGTTTTACGGCCTCGGCGCTTTTATAGAGACTAAAAAAGTAATTTCTTTCAAAAAGGTTTCATTATGTATGAAAAAGTCAGTTTATTAAAAAAAAGTCACAGCATTTTTCGCTGCTTTAAAACATAATAACACAGCATTAAACACATTACCCGCGTCCAACGTAAAATTTATCGTACCTTTACATTTTATCCCTTGAAATATTCTCAGATGCGGCACGAAGGAAAACCATAATTATTCCGGCGTATCCCACAAACAAATGAGGAACGATTTACATAACACATGACGGTACGTGAACACAGAATCGGTCCTCAGTGCTCACATATTAAAAGGAAAATAAGAAACAGAGGGTGACCACCCACCGTGGCGCTATGAGGCTGTGAGCATTACAAATAGAGAGGGCCAATTTCCAATTAAAATCTCAGCAGGTGGTCTAGCTAGAGGGCAGCACTAGAAAAATAGATTGCTCCGGTCTCCCCGACCGCGGGCCACAGTGACGGGTTGAGAAATAAGAGAAAAACTTAATAACGTTGTCAAATTAAAAATATTCTTATAATTAGTTAGGGTAATGGTCGTTTTGGGATACGGAATGGGTGTCTTAATAGACATGGATACAAAAAAGTGTAAAAGAAACGAAAGATTGGAGTCTTCTGGTATAATTTAAATTGGTTTTCATGAAGTTATCTACTCAGAGTGATGTTGTTACTGTTTCAGAGACCAATGGAAAATGGATTGATTTAGAAATACTCTGCAATCAACAACGAGCAACAGATGGAAAGACGATATGGCCGTCTATGGACACCTGCAGCCTTAAAGCGATGATATACCTATAACCCCCAGGTCCACACTCTCGGGAGTGCGTTTCGTGGAGGCCATTGCACGAGCCGCGGCAAGCGGAGGCTACACGAGTGCTACCCGTCCACACTCTCGTTTTGTTGAGTTGCTCGCCACGCCTCGCAGCTCGCGTCCTTTGACTCCGGTCAAAAAACCGACACCAAGCGGACGCGCGCGAGGCGAGGCGAGAGACGACAAGAGGAGGCGAGGGCGCCATCCACACTATCGCGCTGCCTTCACCTCGTCGTGCCTCCTGGAGGGTGTGGACCCGGGGTCATACAAAATGGAACGTCTTATATTCCTGTCATTTCAACGAAACCTTTAAAATATTTACGAAGCATTTTACCATTTGGCGGCAAATGTATATATCTGTAGTCAGCGTATCTGTCGTGGCCAGATCTTAGCTTTGATCATTTCATGAAGTGTTCGACCATTTCATGAAATGGTTGCATTGCAGAACATCGACCGCTGGTCACATCATGATGTGGTCTGACTAGATCATTGAATAGTTAACGTTTGATGATATGAACAGTTAAACGCACGATTACTTCATGATGTGGCCAAAAATTAGTGATCATATCGTAAAGTATTTAAATTATCTACCGCTGGAGGCGTTGATGTCGCTCTGTTTTTGTTGTTCATCATGGCGGCGGCATAAAACAAATCAAACACGCAGAAAAGTCGATGGACTTTTATTGGATTTCCAAATATGATATTATGGAAAGCGATCAACTTGGAAGTAGTGATTGGTCCCAGTTCTAACCTAACCCATTTGGTAGGGATGCCACAAATTAAAAATTCACGCCGCTTGTGGTACCCAGACGAGATGGCGCGCACTACTTCCAAGTTGGTCGCAGTTACTTGGCATTTTTTACCCTACATTAATGATATGGCCAAACGTTGACTGACATAATCATTAAACGTTGACGTTAAACGATACGGTCAATTTTAACTGGCCATTTCATGAAACACAACCATTTCATGAAATGGTCTAACACTTTATGAAATTTGCAATTCTAAGATCTGGCCACGACATATCGAACGAATTCAAGGAGCTGTACTTAACACTAAATGCTTTGTAAACATGTCATGTACAAGTTATGCTGACAACTTGACATGAAGAGCTGTGGCGCCAGACCGATAGTGCTTCTAGTGGCTGTACTATGATAACAGCTGATAACAGTCTACAATATGAATATGACCCAAATACCTATTTGAAAAATAATTACCTACTATTGTTACTGAGCACAAATAAATATAGCCTCGAGTGAATAGATTAGATCTAGGCAAGCGAACATCATTCGTCGACGTCATTAGATAAGATGAAGAAGAGAGAGGTAGGTAACTAATTACTGATTTGTCAAGAAGCTGCCAAAAAAATATTGAAAAAGTGATACTGAAGAACTACTAGCTAAACTAAATATTACAAAAAAATTTGAACATAAACTTAAGTACCCGCTACCTAATTGCGCAACGTATTTTGATTACCATTCAAGTAGAATTTATTTCAATTTGAATCGAATTGCTTTTATTTTACGACTTTGGAATTGCAAAACTCCAATATTTTTTAAACAAACTGCGGTCTGTTTGATACTCCATTGAGTGAACGAAATGCGTCTAAAAAGGCTATTAATCGAATTGCGTAACCATTTTGACAGTTGTAATTTTGTTTCAAACCTTATAGTAATTTGTTTTGTCTGTCAAATCAAACAGAAGCCACTGTAGTGGTCGCAATAGATTTTACTTAGCAATCTTTTTGGGATTAACTCATGAAATCTCCATAATTATTAAGAAAAAAATTAAGTAATAGTCTTCCTGATAAATTGTGAATGTGTTTTTATGTAAAACCTCAATGATAAATCAATTTTATTGGTATGTTAAATATCAAAGCAGCGAGGTCGATTTTTAATAATAATTGTGAAAGTTTTCTTGTGAGTTTAGTGCCTACAACCTAAACTAAAAACAAATATTATGATATTCCAGAAACGAGGTATTTTGGTGGCATTTTAACGAAAGACAAATTCGTACCTCATACCGTAACAAACTTGAGCCACAAGCTTAGCAACTCAGTCGAGCTTGTAATACATTGGAAAAGCAAAAACTTATAATTGAGGAAGAACAAAAAAAAGCAGTTTGAAACATTTTATATTAATGGATTATGTAAGGACATTGATGAACATACCACTATTGCCACATCATTGTCTGTTTAAGGTATGTACTTACTTATTATTTTCTTTCTAAGTGTTGAACATTGAATGTGTGTTAAGTACAGCAACAATGTTACACACATAGGGATGTATTTATAAACATTGCTTATAGTTAAGTGACGTTAAAACCTCAAAAATGTATGATTAAACAGTTGCTAATCATTACATAACTTTATGCAACGTTTATAAATAAACCCCATATTGTTTATTGGTGAATACGAAATGCACCATCAAACGTAAACTTACCATACATTTAAATACCATACATATATTTTCAGTTGCCTAACCTACTACTTATATGAATATTTACTTAGCAATTATAACAACAAAGTAAAGAAAGTAGGTAGGCAACTGAAAATATATCTAAGTACCTATCTTAAATGTTTTTCACTTATTGTTAATATAATTAAAAAAATCGATCTGCCCAGCCTTTACCCAACTATGTTGGGGTCGGCTTTCAGTCTAACTGGATGCAGCTGAATACAAGTATTTTACATGGAGTGACTGCCTATCTAACCTCCACAACCCAATAACTAGGTAATACGATACCCCTTGGTAAGACTAATTGTCACTTTCGGGCTTCTGATGACCCATAACGACTGTCAAAGATCCACAAATGACATCTGGGACCAACGGTTTAACATGCTTTCCGAGGCATGAAGGAGTTTCGGTATGTAGAAATGGTCACCCATCCACGGACCAACCCCGGCAAGCGTAGCTTAACCTGATGGATTGCCCCGTGCGGCTGTTAGTACTTAGCCTATTAATATTATTATTAGGTAAGAATATTTAAGTCAATTGTTGCTTATAATTGACCCAATTGTTGTTTATAGCAGAATATTGCTATTCTATAAAGTGACTGTGGATGGATGTAATGGATGGTGGAATATATTGAAGATTTACTATTCTTTTTTTTTCAGGTGTCAGGCTCAACTACATTATTCAAGATTTTTTTAACTGTCTCTCATTCACTTACAACAAGCAGTACATACATAATCCATGATGATTTCCACAGGAAGACATTAGATTCCAAATTCCACTAATCCTTACAGTATGTTTGTTCCAATTCCTTTTTGCTCTATGTCCAAATATTTCATATTAATGTGAATAGATGGTAATGGTGCCGATTCTCTTGTCCAGTGTTGAGTTAAGGTTGTAACAATTTAATAAAACAGTTTTATTTGTTTACCATAATTTATTTCTCTCTATTTCCTTTAAATCTAATGAATGACAGTTAATTTAGGTAAACACCTTTAAATAGTATCATTATAATTATAAAATTGTCTGTGTTTGTATAAAACAAATAGTATGCCATTCTTAATTATTTCATTTAAAGTTATTTTTATTTGTCCCTCTATAGTTCATAATTAAAACACTTTATTAAAGTTTACACTGTTATCAATTAACACAATAGTTTATATCACTGTCGTACAAGACTATAATCAAGTTTTCTAAAAAAAATATTTCATGAAGGATCTTCAGTTTCTACTTTTGTACTTAAGAAGCTTGAAATCTGAAGTAGCAGAGCAGCAGTGCAGCACAGCAGGGGCAGTATCATTCATGCTGCCTTCATGTCTTCGTAGGTGAAATTCCCCAGGAACTCTACATTTTAAAACAAAGTCATATTATTTTCTGCTCAAATAAAGTACTCATGTGGCAAAGTAGGCATATCAACTAGGCCCATGGCTAGATGAAAGCCATCTGTGATCATCATCGTCATGCTGGTTGTATAATTTCTTCTTTATTTAGGGCTGATTTTTCAGTCTCCAGATATTTTATAATACTGAATTATAATGGTAATTGGATAAACATAAAATATATATTATGATGTGTCTGTCAAAAGTTCAGCCAAGGAAATATATTCCTAATTGAGTTGCTATGCTTAATTCTTAATGATGTGTCAAAAAGCTTACCTTCAATGATTAATACATATGATTCTTAATTCAATCCATGTTTGCCACCTTGCCACCAACTGCTTTGTTAGGAAGTCAACAATATTGATATTTGGTAGTGTTCCATTCTTGTATTTTCAGCACGTCTGTGAAAATATTATGAATATGTTTTGTAGTTATCTGTTATTTGGTTAGGTAGTGGATATTATAGTTTATTTCAGCATCTACTTATGTACAAAAATATCAATTAACAATTTTAGTTAGAATGTGAGACATAGTACTTAACTATTATTTTAACCACAATAAATAGTTAACCTCGCGTAAGATGCCTGTGTCTACGCAACAAAAGAATGATTGTCCGTATACGTAGACTCACCAATAATGTACCTACAGCTACAATAATCTAATGAGATACGAAGGTACTCTCACACACGTTATTCCTATTTATATTGGTTTACTTACTTGTAGTGATAATATCGACTTAGATACTTTTCGCTATGGAGCAAAACAGCCTAAGTCTTAGTCCATGTACTTAATTGTAGTCTGTGATCTTGGTGAAGCTAGTACAAAACGAAGGCGGTGACTCGAACGAGAGAATTTTCCAAAGTTCTTCCGACTTCCACAAGCCACAAGAATAATGTTCCAAAACTGCTTATTACAGGCCCATGTTTCTGTACGTGAATAGTAAATATAATTTTGTATGTTGAAAAATATAAAACAACAAACAAAAACTTTACCGAAATCAACAAAAATAAAATGTAAACAGATACGTCGCCATGATTGATATCGTATTCTCCACAGACTTCAAAGAATATTCATTCCAGCCCAAATTATCGTCAAAGGTTTAACATGTGATGTCATATGCCTTTCCTTTTCTTTTCCCTACACTCTGATAAAGTTAGAGCAGCAAAGGTATACTTTAGACAGGCAGTAGTTTGCATTAAATCGTCAACGCATAACGCAATGAGGGCAGATCATTCAACTTTTACCCTCAGTGTTGCAATTTTTTTCCCCTAAGTCCACTATAGACTTGCGTCTAGATACATCGAAACGAATCAAAAATCCGATTTCAATCAGAAACGGAATCGTATCGATAATCCGAACTAGACAAACCGATTTCACAAAACCACGGAAGTGTGGTTTTGCCTAAGCAAGTTTTTGTTTATATTTGAATAGTTTTGATCGATGCACTTACAACCGAATAATATTACTAGAGACGATCGAAACTGCGAGCCGGAGCCTCTCCTGAAATCGGTTTTCTGTTACCGACATTCGGTCGCTGTTTTGGGAGTCCATTTGAAGATTTGAGTATGAAAATAAAACATAACTTATGTAATCATAGTATTTTTAGGGTTCCGTACCTCAAAAGGAAAAACGGAACCCTTACAGGATCACTTCGTTATCAGTCTGTCAAGACCCTTTTTCTCAGGAACGTACGGAGGTATCAAGTTGAAATTAATATCAAATACGTCTGTGGTCCCTTAGAGCTCTAAAAAATCAAGCTTCTAAGTCAACACAATAAAAAATTACGGCCATTTAAGCGACATATTTTGGTACTCGCAAATAAATCAAAAACTACAGGGTACTTCCCGTTGACCTAGACTCATAAAATTTGGCACAAAGCCCGTCTCATTGCACAAGTAAAGGAAAATGACAGAAAATTGTAAATTTTCAGTTTTATCACATACAAAAAGAAAAAACCATTACAAACTTACATTTGCAGTTGGAGAATTGACCGTGACATATATCAATATAGGGGAGATGTTTTTCAACTACAAAGTTGTTTGTTTTTGGGATAAAAACTCCCAGGTTTAGTGGAAATCCCTCTAAGTTGACAACACTGCTTTTCCACGATTTTGTCATAGGCCACAGATAGCAAAGACGTGAAAAGAAAAACGTTTTATTACGTAGTTCAATTGTGGTAGAAAGTATTTTAAAAATTGGTTTTTCATTTTTCGGCAATCATTGTACATTTTTATTTATAAGCACTAGTAGATCATCAGTTGTAATTAAAACAAAATTACATTATAGCACAATAATTTGAATATTAACCATTCATAGATGCTGTAACTAAACATATAAATTTAACAATTATAGACAATTGTATTGAACATCCCTATACAATTTCAGTCGTATGGTAAAAAATGTACATCGCAATTCCAATTATGGCATGCGATTAAGATTGGACTTGCTTTCGATTCAGAATTGCAATCAAAAATAAAATATGTTACGCAATTAGGCTGCCGGTCGACCGAGCTGTGCTCTGGTTAAAATAGAGAAAAC
Organism: Agrochola lychnidis; assembly: GCA_963680765.1. Classification (NCBI taxonomy): domain Eukaryota; kingdom Metazoa; phylum Arthropoda; class Insecta; order Lepidoptera; family Noctuidae; genus Agrochola; species Agrochola lychnidis. The sequence continues at coordinate 3,560,369 of OY796863.1, read as the reverse complement.
GAATTTTCTCAGAAATGAGACCTAACTAGCCAAAGCCTAACTGGCTTAACTATTTTTCGGCCCCGTAAACCCCTATATTGCAACTTTCATCGAAATCTTTAGAGTCGTTTTCGAGAACGTGATTACAAATATAAATATTGCCCATTTAATATAGCATAGGATAACAACAAGTGACAAGAACATAGTGATATTTTTTTATTCTAAGATGTGTGGCTTAAGATGCAGCTTTTACTGACACCAGAGAGTATTTTGACACACCTGTAATTCCCAATAGGTTTAACAGAGGTGTCCATAAAGTACACCCACATTTCGCCAGAGCATTTTGAATAGTCCATATAACGCAAAGGATGAGATGAGCATTACAGGAATACAATTGAAGGACCATCATAACTAAAATATCGTGTCATTAACACAACTTACAAGTAACTAGTAACATAAGCTTATTAACCAAGCTAATACCGACACAATACGTGTCACAAGACCATAACACAAAAGAATCTAATAATAAGTAGATAAGCCACTCTTAAATCTTACCCGAATTTCTAAAGATATAAATCAGCTTTCTCAGTCACCAATAGACTACAAATCAATACAATAAATAGGAATAACTTTGTCGTTAGGTGAACTATCGGAACAAGCCATAGATACTCGATATGCGGGTACAACAGATTTATTACCAAGCGTTAAGACTGCTCACATCGCGTGATGCGCTGTGATATTTTACGCTTTTGTTGTAGTTGACTTGTTTATTACAGTGGCGTGTATGTAGATACCCTATATACTGTTGTAGTAAATCTTCTTTAGTGCACCGAGTATTGTGCCCTGCGGAACACCTATGATTTCCACACCTTTTGTTTGAAATACTGCTTTGAAAGAATTATTTTTAGACGTAAGACATAGTGGTATTTAATAAGTGAAGTAATTATTTCTTCTATAGTGGTAAATTGCTCTGCGCTAATCGAATGCGCGCTCGGTTTATAGAAAGATAGAAGAAGGAGATAGAATTCATCATCATCATCATTTCAGCCGTAAGACGTCCACTTCTGGACATAGGCTTCCCCAAGCGCCGCCACTTCAACCGGTTCTCGGCTTCTCCCATCCAGCGGATTCCTGAGGCCTTCACAAGGCCGTGGAGGAAGAGAGCAATAATTACTGGTAACCAATTACCAAACCTCAATAGGTTTGGTAATTGGTTACCAGTAATTATTGCTCTCTTCCTCCTCAAGAATAAAGTAAGATGCATAGAGCTCAATAGCTCTATGCATCTTACTTTGTTCTTATAATGGCTTGACAGGGTTAAATGTCAATCATGCCTAGCCTTTTCCCAACTATTTTAGGATCAGCTTTCAGACTAACCAGTTGCAGTTGAATATCAGTATTTAACATGGAGCGACTGCCTATCTGACCTCCACAACCCAGTTACTGGAAAACACGTACCCCTTGAAAGTAAGTAAGACTGGTGGTCAGACTTTTGGGCTTCTGACTACTCGTAACGACTGTCAAAGATCTACGAATGACAGCCGGGATCAATGGCTTAACGTGTTTTCTGAGGCACGGAGGGGTCCAAATCGACCAAATGCATAACATTCAATTTCCAACCAACTTTTCTACTGACAAGGTCTACCCATCGTCTCTATTAACAAAAACTTTAATGAGTAACATATCTAGATTGTAATACATCGCTTAGCTTTCACTGGTGAACACAAAGATTCGATGATTTACGATGCCCTCCACAGTTTATGATAAAACATACAAGATGATATCGCATCGCTAAACTTTCTCTGAGATGTGCCTATAAATGTCAGTATTATTAGTAAATGTAATGATAATATTTGTATGAGAAGTGATGAGCCGAATGGCGCTTTTGATGTTAAAGGGGTAAGCAGAACAGACTATCTACTATTGAACAAAGATAACGTTTATGATTAAAATATTTGTAAGAGAAACAAAAGGACTCTAAAAACAAAAGTTGGTAAATAAAAACGAATCATAAATCGACCACAAAAGCAATAATAGTGCCGAAAACAATTCAAATAAAATTAAAAAAACAATGACCGACCAAATTGTCTTTGACTCATTCAATTTTAATGTATGCCTTCATTAAACTCTGCTCTAAAAGCATACGTTAATTGAAAAACAATGTATTAAGGGAGCGGCCTTAAATGAAACACATGAAAGTCACTGTAGAGACATTCATTGTATGTAGGTACATGGAAATTAATGAAATTATAATATAGTGAGTCGTGTGACCGATTCATGTAATTTACATAATTACTTCATCAGGCATAGCAACTATGTAGAATAAGTTTATAATGGGTGTAAAAAGACGCTTAACGAAACCTAGGTTCACTATTATTACAATTATCATATTTTTTGGGTTGGAATTTATCAAATAACTTCTCCCGCTCTTGGCGGAGTGGGAGGGCGTGTCAGACTCTTACTGACTAAAACCCACCAGGGGCCACGGTATCCCTTTCGGACTTTCCCGCAATCCCAGCAGGTATCGGCCCTATCGGACCCTGTCAGTTCTGCTGACATCTCTTTGAGGCGCGCGTGGAACACAACAGGTTCACTACTCAATTGTATTACTCTTTATCAGTGGCGGATCCAGGATTGTCGTTTGGGAAGGGCTTGACCCCGCTGAGGGTAGGTTTTAGCAAAGTAAATACTAAAAAGCTCACATTTTACAAGCCTCCTCGGATTCCTTTTCGTAAATTCCGCAATGGCTTCGTTAGGTTGTAGACTACCAGAGATATCTCGGTGAATATGACATGACTGCCAAATCGTGCAGCGTGAGGGCAAAATTCGTCACGTAAACAAAAATCTAATGGAAAAAAACTTGAAAATGTACTTATTAAGTTAAGGATAATTGATGACAATATTGTACAATAGGTACCTAGTGTAATACTTGCTAAAAAGTTTAATTAGAATAATATCATGTTCGGAAGAACTTGAGCCCAGCCTTGGATCCAGTACTGCTCTTTGTCATTGTGATTTTTTTATGAGCTAAAGCATATCTGGGAACTGTCTGGTTACGGAGATATTGAAGGTCAAAGTTCAAACTTTTTTTATAATTTTTTTTCACTAAAACAAGTTTCAAATGTTACAACTTAACTTTAGATACTCCCAGAACTCCTGTACCGTTCCAGTTTATGCTGATCTCGCATTGCATGGGACTTCCGTATAATGTGAGGTCCGCTTATAGGTACTGGAAATGTATAGCTTGATGTATAGACGTGTGTACTGTAAAAGACTATCCTGAAACTATAGCAGTGCAATAGAAAACATCGAGTACCTACACTATTTTAATATCTTGTAACAATATACTGCAATATTCCAGATATGTAATTTAAGTAATAAGCAGCTAAATGTTTGTAGTAGCATTTATGACAGACGCAGGTGCCTATCATCTACAGGCCATTATGGTGTAAACCCACTCTAAGAATAACTAAAATATCATCTTCCAATCTTTTCACAGCTATATTATTAACAGCTTCTTTCATCCATTTCGCAACAATCTTGGAAACCAATAAGTGGACCAATGATTGAACCCTACAAAACTCCATTTCTCTCCCATATATTTCAATAGACTTTGTTTGAATGTTAGAATAATTTTCACACGTTTTTAGGTCTTATTATTTAGCTAAATTAAGACTTCAATGGTGAATACCTTCAGCTTTCTCTCAGCTCTTTGTTCGTTTGTCCATCCAACTCAAAAGGAACAGACGATTCTGCGGATAAAAATATCTAAGATCTAAGTTTCCAAAGCCGCTTGATTTCTTTTCAACATCTCTATTCGTTAAAATACAACTCTCTGCGTCCAATAAATCCGCAGCATCATGTATTTGTCATTCATTACCAATATATACTCTTCGTTTCATGCAGAACAAAAAACATTTTTCTCAACACCTTGACGGTTGCATATGTAATTCGATACGTACCTAATTTGCCTGTATGACTTGCATTAACGTTTTTTGCTGGGAGTCAAACCCGATCCTCGTACATTAGCTGACTCAGGCGTCAGCAAAAACTGCACTTGGTAACGGTATGAGCGTGTATGTTATTGTAATGTTTAATTTGCTGTAGGAACCTGGGTTTGCTTATGTTAATCTCATGTTTAAACACATCATCTTTTATTCTCATCATCTTTTTTACTATAACGGTTGTTTTACAAATTGTACTGTTACTGCGTTTCTTACACTTACTGCTAGCGTTGTTATTTCTTCGCGAAACTCCATCGTTGAATTTATAGGCGTTATTCTATTAGGAATTTCGCAGTAGCAGTCCGGAGTCTGGATTTATGCCCGGTTGATGGAAATTACAGGACTGATTTTGGTCCGTTATATTATATTATTTCAATTGTATCTAAAGATTCTCTACAAGTATATTAGTTACACACTATCTTTATTAAATAGGCATTATGTTTACCTATTATCCAACTGTTCCCTTTATCAAGACCGCATTGGTTTAACAACAAATACTCAAGTATGTACTTTTTTCTCCAGTCAATCTGCCTAGCCTTTTCCCAACTATGTTGGAGTCAGCTTCCAGTCTAACCGGATGCAGTTTAATACTAGTATTTTACATGGAGCGACTACCTATCTGACCTCCACAATCCAGTAACTGGGTAATATGATACCTCTTGGTAAGACTGGTTGTCAGACTTTCGGGCTTCTGACGACCCGTTACGACTGTCAAAGATCCACGAATGACAGCCGGGACCAACGGCATAACGTGTTTTCCGAGGCACGGAGGAATTTCTGTATGTTGGATAAATGCTTAATCTGATGGATTGACCCGTGCGGCTGTTATTATTTAACCACGAGCTCCTCTGTTATCTGTTTCTCTTCTCTCTCTCTCTGTTTCTTCTCCAGTATTAGGAGCTTATTCTTCAAATTTATTTATTGTGACTAAATTTTCTAATGATTTGCAAGAAAATTCACTATAGGTCTAGGTAATTAAATCAGAATTATTTGAAATTGTATTTTTAGAAGAAGCTCCTTCAGTAGTGCAATTCTATTATCGTATATATATAAGACGTCCTCGTAACGGTTACATCATATGGATTCACTTAGACTGACTAATGTATCGACAGGTAACTAATCTTCTTTATGTAACACGATAATTAAAGTTTCCAGTTTTTGCTCACTTACCTGGCTTCATCTGGTGTGTGTAATGAAGATAAGTATTCTAAGTTAATTTAGAGGTTATTTCGTGACAGATTGTAGATGGTTCCAGTCTGCCAGGTAATTATGAGTCATTGGTCTAGTGGTCACAAGCGTTACTGCTGAGGATGAGGTTCTGGGTTCAATTCCCAGGTCGGGCAAAATGTTATTGTGTTTTTCTAACAGGAATTTCTGAATAGCAGCCCTGGATATATTTCTTCGATGGATTTCTTCTGGATTTGTGTCCGGTTGATGGCATTAGGCTCGCCTCCTAGTACATGGGACTTAAACATAACTGGCGAAATGTGCCTAACCCTTCGGGGATTACATTTTCAGGTGTGATGTTATGGTATAACATAACGTCACGCCTTGTTTCCCCGAAGGGTTGGGCAGAGGTGTCCCTGTAGCAGGTACACCCACATTTCGCCAGTTATGTTTAAGTCCCATGTAATAGGGGGTGAGCCTATTGCCATCAACCGGGCACAAATCCAGACTTCGGGCTGCTACTGAGAAATTTCAGATAAAAAAACCCAATAACACTTTTCCCGACCCTCACTTTTTCACTTTTTCCGATGGTATGTAAGTAATAATTAATTATTATATTGGTTAATTCAAGAGGAGTCTATTCTCTGCAGTGGGTTTTTGGGAGACTGTGGTTGATGGTAATGACTATCGCATTGCTTTGTTGTCTTAATCTGTCTAAATATATAATTTTAATTACCTGTACCTAGGTAGTACTTGTGCATCCAGCTTTATGTACCTATACCTACTGTCCCGTGTTTGGGTTCAAATTCTTGTTTAAATTTTAAAATGAATTTAGAGCGAGAGCAAATTGGCATCAAATGATTTAGGCAATAAATTCTAAATTTGAGTCTTATTGATGTCTCCTTTCTATTAAAATATTGACGACCTATTTATCAATCCCGGAAATATAAAACTTTTTATGCTCTTGAGTCTTGAAATATTTGCTAAAAAGAATTCGATAGAATCCAAAGATGTAAGAAATCTTTAGATTATCTAATAGAGTAAGTAAATCTATTTCCTACTATTTCATCCATTGAGTCTGTCAACATCCCGCGTTTGTCTGCAGCCGTGCCAAAATTAGTCCGAATTTAGATGCAAAAAAATCTAAGGAATTTCCGACGTCCAGCTAAGACTAGCCACAGAGTTCAATACTTTCTAATGTCATCACACCAGCCCATCCCATTTTCAAAATTATCAAAACTAATATCCTTCAAAAAGGAAGCGCCTTCACCAAAAGCGACCTCAATGGTGTTTTCCTTATCATCATTATCTCTAGTAACTAAACAAGCTTACCTTTTAGGCTTCCACCGCTTCATAAATACTCCAAACATTGTTTTATCCTCGGCACAATTCACAACAACAACAACAATCACTTCACACAGAAACTACTGATAACAAGTCAACGACTTCCGTTCAATCAATAACACAACAACCGCACGTAAATAATTGCACCAACGATAAGATAAACAACGAACTCAGTACCGAAAACATCTGACCTAGACACACTGACTGAGAAGCCTGTGAACACTGTCCTACTTCGCGAGCATCTCTAAAATCGATATAATCCCATAACTATAATGCATATAGCAAAGTTACGCAATCGTCCTTAGGATCTCACGTCATAATTTGTATATTTGGTGAATGAAACATTGGCATCGTAATCTTTCGGTTATAATATACAATACACGCGACGCTTCCGTCACTCGGTCTTGGCGCAACTGAGTCATTCGTTTTGACTAGAGCAACGAACGAGTGAGACAAGCGAGCGAATGTTGAGTATGCCGGTGCGCGTCAGGTGCGGTCGATCAGCTGCTCGCTTGTCGCCATCTTGTTTTGCATTTTGGCGCCATCTCGCGGTGACCTTTCAACTTTGGAACATGGTTTGTGTTGTTTATTGGTAAACATTGCACACCCTTTTAAATGAAGTAGCGGTAACAAGTGTTTACATGTCGTGCTCATGTCCAATTAGTATGTGATGTGTGGTTTTGCAGTACCGAATAACTTTGTGCTTTACTTTTCTGTATTAATTTCATTGTTAAATCGGTGAATTATTCATAATATTTGTTCTTACTAAATTCCCTATTGCTTAATCCGTGAAATTATAGCCAAACACATAGAATAGTTCAAATAGACTGTTTCCTTTCATTCGTTTTTGAAAGTAAGTATCTTCCATTTTGACCGTGTACATAGTGTATCAATGTCAATATGGTAGGTATTATAAGGTACCTAATCTACTGCAGAGACACTTGTACAAACGTTGCAGAAGGAATGTTGTGGATTTTATCGGGCACTGGATTTTCAACGCTCTGTTTAGCGCCGAGAGTTGAAAATCCAACAGTGTTTTTTCAACGCGCTGGGACGAGAGTGCTTTCTAGCGCGTTGGATTCTCAACGCTCTGCTTAACACCGAGAGTTGAAAACCCAGTGCGCGATAAAATCCCGCCGCGATTTTATTACGTCCGTGTGAACGTTGGCTAATACTACGTGAGGGAATATTCTTCTTTTTTTTCACTTTGCTTTATTAAAACACTTGTGTAAATATTTTAGAAATCATTTAAATAGAACAATATATTAGGTGCCTCTTAGTTGCTGGACTTATTTTACAATTTCAACAATGAATATATGAGCATCGATGGTTCAGTGGTAGAATGCTCGCCTGCCACGCGGGCGGCCCGGGTTCGATTCCCGGTCGATGCAATATTTTTAGCATTTTTTTTTTAATTTAATTTTTTAATTTATTAGTTTTGTAAAATTTACCGTAGCAGAATATAATATCATAAATCGATGAAAGAAAACGAAACACAATATTGAAGTTTTATATTGTTATGTGTCTAGGGGCGTTTAGTGTCCCACAAAGTGAAGAATACTTTCTAAAATAGTAAAAAGGGTCCAAACTATACACGACTAAGTACACACGGCTACACATCAAGCTATACATTTCCAGTATAAGTTGACCTCGCATTTTACGGAAATCCTATACAATGCGAGATCAGCATAAACTGGAAATGTATGGCTTGATTGTAGCCGTGTGTGCCTATAGTGAAATTAATCAAAACTTTCTATTTGCAATATGGATTCTTCAGCCCCTACAACCTTTTAAGACGCAGATATATGACAGTGACCTTGAATGGTTAGCTTGCGTGTTCTGTACTGAGCTCACGCAACGCGTCGTACGTCCAGCCAGTAATAGGACTCGCCCATCAAGGAGCGCTGACCCAAATTAGACACATTATTAATTTATTACACGTAAAACAAAAGGTATTTTAATAAAACACGTATACTAAACGATCAATAATTTAATTATCTTTAAAATGGTGAAGTTTTCACATAAATACGCTTGATAGATTTTTCGTCATTCTCAGTTTTTTATCCGCGTTAAACATAACTTTACAAATTAATTTCACTATGTAATATAAACATAATCAAAAATATGCCTATATTAAAATATTAAGAAAATGCTCTAATATTACATATATTTTTTTCAAATCACTAACACTACTCCTTTAGACGTCATCTTCAGTATAAAATCATTAAAAGTCAGTTATCGTAACCTTAATTGGCTTTCCGAAGGAGGGGTTGACCTTGAGCTTTGTTTCGTCCCACTGCTAGGGGTCACCTGACCTTTTGGCTTCGAGGGACATAGCCATCTGCTTATTAGTCATCCATTTTAGTAAAAATTGGCACGTGTCGCCGTCGCAGACAGAAAGCCATTTCTCAGACTTTTTTATTGTTTTACTAGCTTTGCCCGCGACTTCGTTCGCGTGGAAGTCGTACGACACCACAATATACTAAAAAAACATAAATCTCATGTACAACATGACCTTCAAATAACATTGGAATTGAACTATGGTAATAAAAAGAAAACACGAATTGGAATATTTATTTTTATTTTTTAAAACATTTTATTTTAATCGTTATAATTATGTAGTAAATACAGCTTTCTTCTACGAACATGTAGTTATATTTTATTTTATTTTTCAATACTAAACAGACAGTTCTCAATACTACTTCTTTACTACATACTATACTACAGCTTTGTTGTAGCTACGAACATGCATATTTATTTCTATGCTAATTTAAAAAAAATAAATGTTAAATAATTTATTTTAATAATTTACATAGGTAAGAGGAGCAGTGGTGGCCCAGTGGTAACGGCCGCGACTTACGAGTTGTAGGTCGTGGGTTCGAACCCAGACAGGCGCTTTACTTTGTGTAAATTATTTCATCATCACTGCTCTCAAAAACGGTGAAGGAAAACATCGTGAGGAAACCGGCATGTCCTAGAACCGAAAATTCGATGACATGTGACATCTACCAACCCGCACTGGGCCCGCGTGGTGGATTACGGCCCACTCCCTCTCACAGAGAGAAGGCCTGTGTCCCAGCAGTGGGAACATTATAGGCCGATGATGACATAGGTAAGTGTTTTTTTATATGTTATTGTAAACCTTAAATAATTTTCTTAAAAAACTGGTTTCACAGGTAAACATTCTTTGTTATTTAAAAATATTTGTGAACATTAACAAAAAACAACAGAATTACAAAAACATTATGAATAATAAATTTAATAAAGCTGTTTATCGACCCAAACCCCGAATATCAAACGTAGTGATCCAAAGGCAAATGGGGTAAAGCGAAGGTGACCACCCATCTTTTAAAAACTTTAGCGAAACTGTCTATTACCCAGATAAAAAAAGAAAATACCACCGAGTATGTTTCCCGGGGACTCCCAAACCTGGATCAAATCGTCACAAACTTACAAAAAAGTTTTTTTTTTAATTTAGAAAAACTGCCCGACGTTTATCCTTTCGGAACATGTACATTTTTTTTTTTTATATTCATAAATAAGATTAGATAGATGTAGGGTACTCAAGGTACCCCAAATAAATTACCATTTTAGAGCCAATTTAAAAAAAAATTACTAAGTATCATCATCAATCAATCTGGCTAAATCAATTTTACTTTTTTGTACATTGTAGACCCTATTACATAACTTATTTTTTTAAACAATAATGTATGACTAATGTGTTTAATTTTGACAGTTCAACAACATTCATTGCATTGTTTACGTTGTTGAGCAGATTATTTTTTCCAACTTATGGCTAAACAAAAAAAGAAAAATAAGTTTATTTATTACAGAAACACGTGCATAAAAAAGATTACTAGAGTAGAAAAATAGATGTGCCTACATTTTTGTGAAAAATAGTATTTAATTGTTGTTATTCGTTTATGTGTTATGTTTGTACTTAATATATATACTTTGATTTATGTAATTGGTGTCGTAAGCCGTGTAAATCAAATAAATATACAAACAAAATCAAAATCAAAATCAAAATATTTTATTTCACATAAACCTACATGGGCACTTATGAAACGTCAGAAGCTAGGTGCACGGTTCCAATTGGTCGTTTCCTATGGAGAAGAGCCGGCAAGAAACTCCACGGTTACTCTTTTAAAAATAATTGGCTTTTACAATACTTTCATATAACAGTGTTTCTAGGTATGGGAGGACAGTGTAGGTCTTTCAATAAGTACCAAGTACTTAACAAAATAGAAAATAGTCAACAGGTCTACAATCCACTAAGCCTACAGCGTTCTCACATTCACAAAATATGTAGAAAAGAATCTATACAAAAAATAAATAGATTAATAAAAGTAAAAAACCTATTTTAATAAAACGCAATTATTTGATTGCTGTTACAACTGTAATCAATCTGAGTAATTATCATGTCCACAAGTCACAAAAAAAAAAAAGTTCAAATTAAATCGTAGGTATATAATGTCAAATAATAGAATAATAAATATGTCAAGGACGAATGTAAAACAAAAAAAAAAAAAAAATTAAGATTTAAATAAACATGGTAATTTGGGAGCAGTTAATAGACTCTTACTTATTTATGCCATTTAATGAGGTACCAGGGAAGCCACATGTGCAGAAGGAATTATTGCCAAACTTCCTTATCTTCAACATAGTCTTTAATTTTATAATATGCTTTCTTGATAAGGACACGTTTGATGTGGGTTTTGAACTTCCCAAACAAAATAAAACAATAGATTTAAATATAATCACGAACACAAAACAGAAATAGTCGGCAGCTGCATGTCATGACTGTGACAAGAAGGCTTCCACTGAGCATGATGCTCAGCGTGATGCTCAGCATGATGCAATCTGTTTCAAATCGAAACTGATTGTGATTGATCGCTTATTACGTAATTAGGGTACTGGTCAATACAAACATTTTGACTCGTCAATTACCTATATTGACTTGAAATAACGAAAATATCGTCATGTCGCACTTTTGTTGAAAACTTACCAAAGCGACCGAAAAAACATTTCGAATATTAATAACAGCCACATTTTATAAAATTTCCCTGTATACTGTTTGTAGTTTTGATCCCAGCAGCCAAAATATGATATGTCAGGGACTCAGGGGACTGGTGAAGCGGGAGCAAGCGACGTACAGTTGTCCGTGTGAGAAGCAGCTGGTCCTGAGGTCGACACCCGCCTTCAGAAGCACTGGTCCCATTAATCATCATCATCATTTCAGCCGAAAGACGTCCACTGCTGGACATAGGCCTCCCCCAAGCACCTCCACTTCGACCGAATCTGTGCTTTCCGCATCCAGCGGATTCCTGCGGCCTTCACGAGGTCATCGGTCCATCTTGTGGGAGGCCTTCCACTGTCCCATTATTTGCGAAGTTTTTTTTTTTTTGAAGAAGCCTGATGTGTTCCTGCATATTAAACTATTACTATCTAATAGCACAACACTGATACATTGTCTGATGCATTATTAAGGTACCATTCCGTACCCGAACGCAGGAGGCAACTGTAGGCGACGTGTCGCGGCGTCATGTCGCTGCAGTCATGATTCCGAACCCGACTGCAGGTGGCAACTACCCCTTCCAGTCGGAAGATAGAAGATAGAAAAACGTGACTATCGCTCGAGCGTTGGCGGCACTACGGTCTGCGGTCGGGCACGTGTCGCCTGACACTCGCCCGTAGCTGCCAACGACGTGTCGCTAGTAACGGTTACGGATAGTATTTCATAGAAACCAGTCGTGTCGCAGCGACACGTCACCGTCGCCTGCAGTTACCGCCTGTGGTCGGCTACGGAATGGTATCTTAAGAGGCCGGCGACACGGATCGCAACTACAAATCGAGATGTTTGCAAAATTCAATTCCAAGCACGTTGCGCTAGTGTGAGTGCCTGTCGGAGCGATATACACATACAGTGAGCAATACTACTACACACACATTGATAATTATTGCTTGACGCGATGGTACTACTAGCTTTCGAAAATTTATGATGAATTTGGATGTGTTCCGTAATACAAAAAATTATGAATGAAAACTTAATATATTTCCATTTTTTTTTTCGATAATTTGTAACTTGATAATATAAACTATACTTCTGCGGAAACAATATTACAAATATTGTTGTTTATAATACAGAAAAAACAATATGAAAACGTCATTTACGCTGTAAAAATGTACGAAATGCAATTCGCTCATACTTCATTTAAAGGTAAGTTTTTGGAAATAAAAAGACAGAGGAGCCTAGATAAATACTGTCTCAATCCGAATATCAACATAATATGGTGGAAATATGCTCAAATTGCAAAGATTATGTACTACCTTTGTATGGACAATTCATGCGTCGCCGCATTCTTAACAGATTTTTGCTGACTGACGTGTGTGTTTTTAATGTCAAAATAACAGCTTTTTTTAACTAAATAAATGCATAAGAAAGTATATACTTATGGCATTTTTATTTTGTTATTTTGTCTGTCTGTTTGTTTTGGCTGATCTCCGAAACGGCTGAACTGATTTTAACAGGACTTTCACTGGCAGATAGCTGTTAGAAGGGATAATTTAGGCTGCTTTTATTTTAGAAAAAGAAATAGGATCCGCGTGGGCAAAGCCGCAGGCATCAACAAGTCTACAATAAACAGGTAAATTCCTTATAAAATACTTGTGAAACCCACCAAGCAGACCATCGCCAGTGCTGCCCCCATTTAAATCAACTAGCAATGAGATAATCGAAAGATATAAACATGTCTGGAACACCACCATTATCACGTCAATTACCGAGTTGAATCGATTGAAATCTCGATGATATCGGTATTCGATCATTTATCGGTATCGGTCGGTGCTATTGGAAGTTAATGGACTTGACTGACTGGTCAGGGGTTATATCACGAGGATACGTCATTATTATCTTCATACTAGAAGATCCAAAAAATAATAATTGGTACCTAGCTTCTAGGCTGGAGAATGAGATGATTTAATTTGCTTGAGACATAAACACAACATTTCAATTTCAATTTTATTTCAATTTGATATTATTAAGTTTAATTGACAATATATAATTTGTATGTATTTTAAATTTATTTGAAAATGAGATGTGTATGTATTTTAATTTTATTATAATTGAATGTTTGAGGATTATTTTATTGTGTGTGATTTTTATATCAATTTTATGTTTTTTTTTTTTATGTTTTTAATTTAATGTAGGTATGTAATGTTTTTTATGGACTTTGAAAAATGAAATAAAATGAATTAATTAAATAATAATAAAGCGTCGTGCTGAATGGCGTGACGCGACTCAACACGAGGCTTTTTAAACATGTACAATATTTTCTATTTTCATAATGTCCCTCGGCAAACTTCGTGTTTCGTCAGTCGTCGGACTTCTATCAGTTGCCCTTTACATTTAGTGCAGACCGGACACTCTCAATTGACTTGGAAATATATAGAGTTGTTAATACTCTTATACCTTAATGTAATTTATTTTAATAAAACTGGGAGGAAAGCTGCAAAAGTCACAGACACGATAGAAAATAAGTTTACAGCTCTATGTAGTTCACACGGAAATCAAAACAAAACAACAATAAAGTAATTAGTTCTAGTCTGGTTTAGTTCTTAATTCAAATTATTATTCACGATCAATCTAGAATAATTTATGAACATGGAAATTAGCATTCGTTTGTAATCAAAATAGAAATACTGTACAACCAACCGAGATCAGTAGCGTACAGTCAAATGTACGTCCATGGTAGCTAATAATTTGACATGGACTTATTATTTATAGCAGTAAGGGCCTTATCACACTAGCGGTTTGCGAGCGGCTGCGGGGTGGGGCGGGCGAGCAGCGAATGCATCGCGAACACGCCGCAGCTGCACAGCGAAGACGTCATGGACGCGTGGCTAATTCGCAACGTTTTCGTCGCATGTTTGTAGCAAGTTAACGACATACAATACACTCAGTAATAAAGTGGATTCCGACGAGGAGACACTGCTGTTGGCTTTGTTACTTCAAAGACGCCGGAGACGAAAACGAAAGCATCAACGAATTTGGAAAGATCCATTTTCACGCTGTTATTCGCGGCGATCTCGTTGCGCGTCCGCAACGAATTCGCTGCGCATGCGCCGCGTGTTCGTTGCGCGCCCTCTCCGGACGCTCGCAATCCGCTAGTATGATAAGGCCCTAAGGACTAAGGACGGTTCTAGTGTTACAGATAGTGCCATCTACGAAAACGCGCCCCTCTCCGCGATCGGTGGTATGTACTAGTGGGAACAAAGGGATAACTATACTGTAAAGGGCTTGCTACACGGCTGCCAACCGCGTCCCCGACAGAGATAACCTTGGTTGACGACAGGCAGAGCTATTTAAAATTTGATCGTGAACCACCAACTACCTACGCGGATGTAAACCACCAAGGTCACCTCTGTTGGGACGCGGTTGGCTTTCCATTCTGTACAAAGCCAGAACATCTGTACAGGCTGTCATTCGTGGATCTTTGACAGTCGTTACGGGTCATCAGAAGCCCGAAAGTCTGACAACCAGTCTTACCAAGGGGTATCGTATTACCTAGTTCCTACTAGGTTGTGGAGGTCAGATAGGCACTCTCTCCATGTAAAATACCGGTATTCAGCTGCATCCGGTTAGACTGGAAGCCAACCCCAACACAGTTGGGAAAAGGCTAGGGAGATGATGATGACAAACCCAGAACGCAAAATGAAACTTATCGCGTATAGATTGGAAATCACTGTTTTACTAACCGCTAAACTGATTTCTGGATAATATAGTGTCCAACGGGTACATGTTGAATATTATGTCTATCCGTTCTAATCTTTACATTTACTCGCTTCAACGCATTTTCTATCCTTTTCTTGATTTCTGGATAAACAGCCGCCATACTTCGTAGTGGCCTAATTAACTACCTTATTCCATAATAGGTACAGGGTGTTTGGCAAAACGTTGAACATACGAAAATGGTGGATACTCAGGTCATCTGCTACTTACTCAGCCCTAATTTATTTGGTTTATTTTTTAATGCAGGGTGAAATTAAGATTTCTGTATTTTTTTTACATCTTTCTGTAACTTTGAGGACTCATAACTTTTTTCTAGCTACGATCTGAATAAAGCGATAATTTTATAAGAATCTGCCAACATTAAAGATTTAAAAAAATATATATCTTGCCTGTTTTACCCATTTTTAATATAAATTACCCCAGGGCCAAATTAGGGCTGAGTAAGTAGCAGATGTCCCCCCACCTATCCACCATTTTCGTATGTTCAACGTTCTGCCAAACATCCTGTATACAGTGCTAGTACGCATACGGACTAATCGTGTATAGATTGCGACAAATTGTGAACTGGTATCCAACTTGTTTACGACGTAATGCAACTTGCGCGAATACTAAATAGCCACAGCGGAAAACCGCTGTAGTATAATAATATTATAGACTGCTGGAAATAGCCTTTTAGCTTCATGTCCACGAAATCGGCGTCCGAGACAACAAAACATTCGTGGGAGAAAAATACAACTGCAATTTGTTCCTTAACAATTTATTTCCAGTCGAGCGCCCGAGTAGCGCTTGTTTATTTTTTTGGTTGGATGGTTTGGAATCGAAATTGGTGCCGATTCTCTTGTCACAAATGCCTCTAAACTAGACAAAAAAATCACCAACATTTTGTTATATTTTTAATCGCGATTAAAAACGTGTGGAATAAAATTGGTTGTCATGAACTTTAAATTCACACCCAACACCTCGACTTTAAGTGCAAAAACAGTACGCTATTCTTTTTTTTCATTTGCTTTTATCTCGAAAATGGTGTGTCCAATCACAAAACTAATGAAAATTTCATCCCCCATTATTAAACTCTTAAACCCTTACCTAACACTCAACATGTAGGTGATATATATATTTTTTTCCATACAAAAAGTAAAAATTCCATAAAAAACACGTGTGGAGTCTGTGGAGTCGCGATTGTCAAATTCGATTTAAATGTGTCAAAATTATTTTTGAATTTAGAGAACTTAATTTGCAGAATAGCGTTGAGATTCTCATAGTCACAAGTAAGGAATTTTAGTTATAGTTTAGTTAGTTTAGTTCGGTGTACAAGAGAATCGGCACAAATAGTTAACTTATGGTCGCACGTATGACGGAAGATGCTTCGCGCATCGTCGCACGTCGGTCGCGTAAAGCCAGAACGGACAAGTAGATAATAAAAAATCAACAGATGATGCATTAGTGCGTCGAGCGTAGGTACTTACTGTAAGTTGACGAAGTGACGCGCCCGACGCGTCTTCCGTCAGATGTGCGACCACCCTTAGTATTAGGATACGCTGTCTCTAGTAAGACCTTAGATGTCGTAACACCATGTCCAGTTGTCCTAAAATTATCTTACTTTGTTGTAGCATTATTTACTACATTAAAGTAAAATAATTTTAGAACAACCGGAAATGGTCTTAGGAGATTTAACCAGAGACGATGACAGAACCTTCACCATCAGTGTCTTCTCCACTGTCATTATCATCCTCAGTTGTAGACTCAATTACAGCCTCAGTTGTAGACTCAATTACAGCCTCAGTTGTAGACTCAGTTACAGCCTCAGTTGTAGACTCAGTTGTAGACTCGGTTGTAGACGCTTGTTCAGTTGTAGTTGTCATCTCTTGTTCAATAATATGGTGCAATATCTCGTCGATTTCTTTTAAAGGTGGTTCGTCCCATTCAGATTCAATATGGTCCACCGCTAAAATGAAAAAATATGTAATTTTTTTTCTTTTTTTTTTTCGACTGTTGTTTGTTGTAGTCACTTGTTTTTCTTTTCCGTTTTTTTGTGTTTTCTTCACAGACTTGTGGATATCTAAAGTCGATATAACTAAAAAAAAATATTTTCGCAATTTTTTTTTAATTTTGACGTTTTAACGATATCCATCCCATCACGTCGCAGAGTTTCGCTAACTATTTTCTAATTTGATTCTGTTTATTGTACTGTGAGATTTTTTTCGTGCATTTCATTTTCAACGCTCTGCTTAGCGCCGAGAGTTGGATATTTGGATATCCAACTCTCGGCGCTAAGCAGTGTGTTTTTTCAACGCACTGGGACGAGAGTGCGTCCCAGCTTTTTTTTTAAGCTATTACATAGCTTTTATCGCGGACTTTGAGCGCGGCGACCGCATCAAGAAATTCCGTAACGTAACGAAAATCAAACCTAACACCCTCCACTCCGCCTACCATGTAATGACGGTTCCCATGACAACGCGATGTTGTCATGGGAAACGTGATGTTGTCATGGGTACGAAGTTACAAATGCTATGCAATAGCTTTACCGCGGCAGTCCCCGAGTGCCACACGTTTTTTTTTTAGGTTGGGCTTCTCGTAGTTGACCTCTGAGATCATAACTACTTAACCGGACTTAAAACCTCCAGCCAGGAGTTATTCAACTATGCTAATTAAAACTAGGTGAACGCTCGCTAAGGGCACCCTGTGGGTTACGAACCTTGGCTTAGGGCGTCAATTGGAGGGAGGACATCAAGGATGGGACGGGCTGGAGTGCGTTCCAGTGCGTTGGATTCTCATCGCCCCGCTCAACACCGAGAGTTGAAAATCCAGTACGCGATAAAATCCCGCCGCGATTTTATTACGTCTGTGCGAACGTCGGCTTACTGCGTGCTTTGACGCAAATATTGTTATGCGGTCACCTAATGAAATAATGAATACTTACGTTCAACGACCTCTGTTCTCTTTCTGAAGATACAGTTGAGGGAGCATAGGTATTCGTTATCAAACTTGTTGGCCGTGGGACACCCTCGCCATGTTTCTATTACGCACTGGGACCTTGGCTTGTAGTAGGAGTATACAGTTTTCGGTGCCATGTTACAGTTGCTCCGGTTCAGAGGAAAAAGGCAGTAGTCTGGTGGTACTGTGAAAATTCGTGTACTTAAGACGCAGATATATGAAAGTGACCTTGAATGGTTAGCTTGCGTGTTCTTTACTGAGCTCACGCAACGCGTCGTACGTCCAGCCAGTAATAGGACTCGCCCATCAAGGAGCGCTGTCCCAAATTAGACGCATTATTAATTTATTACTCGTAAAACAAAAAGTATTTTAATAAAACACGTATACTAAAAGATCAGTAATTTAATTATCTTTAAAATGGTGAAGTTTTCAAAAAAATACGCTTGATGGATTTTGCGTTATTCTCAGTTTTTATCCGCATTAGACATAAGTTTACAAATTAATTTCACTATGTAATATAATCATAATCAAAACAATACCTATATTAAAATATTTAGAAAATGCTCTTATTTAACATATATTTTTTCCAAATCACTAACACTACTCGTTCAGACGTCATCTTCAGTATAAAATCATTAAAAGTCAGCTATCGTCCCCTTAAACTACAGTTCGACATCAATCTTAAAGAACGTGGACAAATGTAGAACTAGATAGATGGATGGATTGTGTGAGGAATGATAATAATATATTATGAAAGATATGGTGTTTTCAATAGTAAATTATATCGTATTTTATTCGCTAATTGAATATGTTAAATTAATCTGTTTTAATATTAAAAGTATTGTTTTGACTAATGTAGTACCGACTGTGTTCGTAGATGGCACGACTAAACAATCACAGCGCATTGCCAGTCAATGGCGGGAAATCGGGAATCATAATGGTGGGAGAACGCCACTATGGTTGTCGTGCCAGTGCTGCGAGCTCAGTACGAGTACTAAAGCTCGAGCTGTGATTTTAAAAGGATACCTAGTGTTAACTGTGAGGTATAATTGATTTTGTGTTGGAGAAATAGAATAAGTAAGAACATGAACAAATGGTGCCGATTCTCTTGTCACAAATGCCTCTAAACTAAACTAAAAATCACCAAAATTTAGTTTATTCCTGTCAAACGACGATTTCCCATTCTGAAATAGACTAAAGTGACACAACTTAACTATATTTTAGTTTGACAGCACTAAGATGGCACTGGGATATTAGTTTAGTGAAAATGGCAATTTTGCTATTCTGAATTTGACGTTTTTAACCTAAAATTTAGATTTTCTAACTAAATATGACTATTTTTAATCGCGACTAAAAACATGTGGAATAAAATTGGTTGTCAGAACTAAAATTCACACCAACACCTCGACTTCAGATGAAAAAACAGTACTGAATATTTTTTTTCTTTTGCTTATATCTCGAAAACGGTGTATCCAATCGCAAAAATAATGAAAATTTCGACACCCTTTATAAAACCCTTAAACCCCTAACACTCTACATGTAGGTAATATTTTTTCTTATTTTCCACACAAACAGTGAAAAATCCATATAAAATACGTCGAGGCTGCCTCCCTGCGCGCCTCCGGCTCTAAAAAGATTCACGTGGTTAGATATCACGTGTGGAGTCGTGGTTGTCAAATTCGATTTAGATGTGTCAAAATTATTTTTAAATTTAGAGAATTTATTTTGCAGAATAGCTTTGAGATTCTCATAGTCAAAAGTTAGGAATTTATAGTGATAGTTTAGTTAGTTTAGTTCGGTGTACAAGAGAATCGGCACCAGTGCCTATTATTTTTAACCGACTTCCAAAAAGGAGGAGGTTATATGTTCGTTGCGTATGTTTGTTTTTTTTTTTTTTTTTTTTTTGTATGTCCACCGATTTCTCCGTCAATTGTGGACCGATTTTGAAAATTCTTTTTTTGTTTGAAAGGGTGTGCTCTCGAATTGGTCCCATATAAATTTTATTAACTTTGGTTGGATAGTTTTTGAGTTAGCTACAAAATACGTATTTTTTTCCCACTTAGTATGTAGATGATATGATAAGTTTCTGTCACTGGTAGCAGGTAGTGGTATTCGAATGTGTGTGGGGTAGGTATCACAACTAAAAAGTGAAAAATAAAAACTTTTTACAAAAAAAAACAACCGACCTCCAAAAAAAAACACTACAATGTGAAAAATAACTTTAATTTCGGAAGTCGGTGGCAAAAAACGAAAATACAAAACCCAAGACACCGACTTCCGAAATTAAAGTTATTTTTCACATTGTAGTGTTTTTTTTTGGAGGTCGGTTGTTTTTTTTTTTAAACCTTATTTTCAAAACCCATGAACCTGAATAACAGTTAATTTTCATATCTGTAAGAGTACAGAGTCTACAATGGTGTCTTTGGTTTTGAATTGTCGTTTTTTTGCCACAGACTTCCGAAATTAAAATAATTTTTCACTTTGCAGTGTTTTAATTGGAAGTCGTTTTTTTTTGTAATAGGTGGTACGTTTTTAACCGACTTCAAAAAAAATATTGCATAGTTTCTACTTATCATGGTGGAAAAATTATCTGTAAGTACTTAACACTGTTTTTGGAACAATCAAAATTATTATTCAAAAGAATGACAATTCAAAATTGTCTGTAAATGGTTAAATTGAAATACCTAAACGCTTTGAGTTTATGTTTATTCACAAAAATAGTAAATAACACAAAAAATATATATATATATATCGACGGTTGAAAGGCTAATTGATCTAAGCGACATTTTGTAAACTTGCAGTAAATAGTTTATTTATGTTATTTTTTTTTTATTATAGTTTTTTTTTTTTTAATCATAAAAAATACAACTATTTGATAGACTTTTATTTATTTAAATCAATCAATCATAATATGATCTTATTATGATAAAAAAAATAACTAATCCGTCCTCCTGCAAGTTTTACAAAATGTCGCTTAGATCAATTAGCCTTTCAACCGTCGATATGGTCGAATTGAGAAACTTCCTTTTTTTGGAGTCGATTAAAAACTTACCCGTTTGCACAATGTTTAAGGAACTTAATGTAAAAATTAAGTAACGTAGGCACAAACTGATACTCATGTTGTTGGTAAAGTAATCTGTGCCACAAAAACTCAAATGATTCCATTATTAAGTACCAAATTAACTTTTACGGTTTTATAGTTGATTAGCGTAATTATGGCTAATGAGTTTAAAACTCAACAATTAGCAATAATAACGCCAATTTGTTTGCGTTTTTAATTGAGAAGATAAAAAAATGACATTACGCAAAAACTATTGCATCGACCGGGAATCGAACCCGGGCCGCCCGCGTGGCAGGCGAGCATTCTACCACTGAACCATCGATGCTGATGACAGTGTAGTTGAAATTGTATTTAAGTTAAAAAAATACTACATAAGTAAGTTACTTGTATCTATTGCAAAATATTATTTTACTTAGCTCATAATAAAATAAAATTCCTAAAAGTAACTTTCCACAGTACCCATAAACTAAATACATATTTTGAAAAAATTAAACAAGACTCCCAACTTATATTCAATTCAAGATAACAATGTATTATAAAAAAACAAGTTGAAACCATTACTGCTGGTAAAAGCAATTTAGTTTGTGCTGCCATCTAGTAGATATTTTGTACACCAGCTTCACCTCTACCTTAGTGTTAGTTTCAGTAAAACATTGATAGATGGCGTAAACTACACCATAATTTCCATTGGTAATTTATTGGAAGAACATTATTATTTTACCAGACAAACGAAGAAATATCAACAATTTGCGACTCCCGCATTCCCCTTAAACTATGAAGATATATAAAACAATGGTTAGACCTGCTGTCTTGTATGGATCAGAATTTTGGGCCACAAAAAGAATGAATACGAAAGGCAATTATTGCACGCAGCTGAGATGAGAATGCTAAGAGGGATGTGTGGTGTTATAAGAATGGATTGAATAAGAAATGATTACTTAAGAGGAAGTCTGAAAATGGAAATCGGTTATCATGGCTTTTTGAAGTATGGTGGAGGAATCGGGACAATGTCGTGAGGACAGTTTTGAGTATGAATGTTGATGGTTGCCTATAAGAGTAGGGGACGACCAAAGAAAGGATGGATGGACTGTCCGAAAGATGACATTATTATGGCTGGAAAGGTGACTACCGCTATGACGAATAATACATAAGTACCTGGGCGACCGGGTTCTACTCTGGTAAAAATAGAGAATGCTCATTTAATATAGTACAGGATAGTACTTACTAATTCCATACTGCCGTGGTAATGAAATGAAATGAAATTGTTTATTCTGTAAATAGGATATCGGAATCACTTTTACACGTCATATAAAAAAATAAATAAAAATAAGCTAGATGAGTTCGGCGTTTCCTATCTGACTACTCTGAGAAGAAAGGCCGAAACAAACTCAGAGGTCGCAGTCTCTTTTAAAGCCCAGACATTATCTTGGTCAGGTCATATGAGGACCATGTAGATTAGTGTCTGAAAAGGTCTTTTGAGAAAAAAAACACACAGATTTGAGTGGACCTGTCCGGTCAGTGCAAGCATTTGTCAATAATTGTGGAGCTCAACTTAGAACTTAAGGAGCTCAACTCCATACTGATAGTAGGTACTTACTGATTCCATGCTGCCATGTCATTATTCTATGTAATGATATGGCAGCATGTCATTAGTTTAGAACAAGATTAATGAATCTTGTTCTAAACTTTAGGCGACCGAGCTCTGCTCGGGTGAAAATACGGAGAAAACGTGAGTATTTGTAATTGGCCCTCTGGTGACTATGGTCTCCTTTTTTGTCTGTT
This sequence comes from Agrochola lychnidis, assembly GCA_963680765.1. Classification (NCBI taxonomy): domain Eukaryota; kingdom Metazoa; phylum Arthropoda; class Insecta; order Lepidoptera; family Noctuidae; genus Agrochola; species Agrochola lychnidis. The sequence goes on along the minus strand of OY796863.1, from coordinate 3,537,307 downwards.
TTTATTAGCTGTGTAAGTCCTCCATGTACTAAATAAATAAAAACGTATTAAATCGTTAGAGCAGAACGTGAGTACAAATATATATTTATGCATACAAATATTGCTCGTTTAATAGTATAGGATAGGATTATGGAAGAAAAATGTTGCACCGCAAAATTTCTAGTAAGTATTAGTTTACCGAAATATCGACTTTCATATCCTCGGTCCACGGCATTGAGAAATTAATCAGGAAAATCCTAGCCTCCACACTGATTAATATTGATGTGCCGGCTACACCGAGGCTACGGATCCCTCAAGACTCGCTTGCCCGAACTCAAATTTATTTACAAATAAACCATCTTCCCAGAAATGGTGGGATGAGCCGTTCTGCAGAGAAGTATAGAATAATTTACTTGCTTAACACGTCTGTGGAACTAGCGCGCCTGCTGGCTGTGGGTAAGTGGTAGTCGAGTCTTCATGCACTACCGTTGTCAAACATAGGCACTTTGTTCGACAACACTACTTTCCAACTCGCTGCTCCTCTAAGACTAGGAGCTCCATGTTTTTCTCCTTATTGCTGTAGCTGTGGCGAGGTTGTCAACAGCTTCAGACACCACGGCCTGTTTTACAGCTGAAGTGCGGGTCGCTTAGTGCGGCACGTGAACATTAATGACATCATCCGACGAGCTCATAGCAGCCAGCTGTATTAGAACCCAATGGCTTGGCACGCGACGAACTCAAACTCAAACTCAAAGCATTTATTTCAAATAAACCAATCACAGGAACTTTTGAATTGTCAAGGGGTCGGTGAGTCAGAAAGATGAAGCTAGTTGCCCATTTCAAAGCGTAGTAGGTACCTTGGAGAAGAACGGGCAAGAAACTCCACAGACACTCTTTTAAATCCAAATATGGTTACAAAATATTGGTTACATCATTCATGTTGAAGTTGTACATGTAAGAACGATGCAGAAGGTTAAAAGCGTCCGTAATAGAAAATAAAACAAATAATACAATTCAAAAATTGAATTAAAATAAGTCGTGGCAGCTAAGAGATGACCAGTCCTACTGACAGCACCCGTTCACGAACATGATGACAAGAGACCGGACGGCATTTCTTTATTTCCATGGAAGATGGGTAGGCCTTTACCCTTTAGTGTGGGATGCTCTGCATCGTTCCCAATGCGGTGAAGGTGTCGACTGCCTCAGAGACCATGGCCTATCCTGCAGTAGGAGCGCAAGCCGGATAGCACGGCATGCCAGCAAAAATGATATCATCCGTCGTGCTCTGTTATCGCCACCGCCGTCACTGGTGCCAGCTGTTTTAGAACCCAATGGCTTGGTACGCGACAGTGAGAAGATACCAGACGGAATGACCATAATGCCTTGGAAGTTAGTTCGGCGTAATGTGTCAACATCCTCGCGCCATCCCATCTTCCTAACACGGCGGGCTGTGCTGGGGCAGCTGCTGCAGGTACGGAAAACCTCAAACGGCGCAAATATTCAAATCTTATTGTATGTGCATTCCGTTTGGGGTTGAAACACTAGGGCCATGGGGTCCGAGTGCGTGATGTTAAATAGCCAATAATCTTCCTCAAGAATTGAGCTATCAAATCCAAAATTATTTTTTCAAATCCGACAGATAGGTAGTTCCAGAGATTAGGGCGTTAAGACTAGGGATGAAAATTGCCGAATGTTTCCGAAACTTACCAGGAAAATTTCCAGTATTGCCGGCAATATTCGTCAATATTGCCGGAAAGTTGCCAAAATTGCCAGATTACATAGGTTTTTTCAAATGCCATTTTTAATGTTTACCTATGCACTCATGAGGTATAATGTAATGATGTAATTATACGTATTAATAGTAAGCCTGTATGATATATTGTTCATTTTACTTAATTTATAATTATCAATGCAAATATGTGAAGATAAAGTTAAACTAGGACACTGGTAACTACATGATAGCTGAAGTTTTAGACAGACAGACAGAGGCGGCGGGCGGGGGGACTTTGTTTTATAATTCGTAGTATTGGGATATCTATGGTACCTATACTCCATTTGAAATAAGATTAGACATTTAAACAAACCTTTTTACAGTCCGTTCAACCGATTTTGACTTCTATACCGTAGGTGGAAGGATGGCATTAAAAGCAAAAAAGTGGTTACAATACCAACTGTTTACTGCTGCAGCTGCCATTTGTCATGCCACCAAAGCAATAAAAGTCAAAATCGGTTGAACGGTCTGTAAAAAGGGTTTAGATGTCTAATCTTATTTCAAACGGAGTATAGTGTTAGTGATAGCGATAGTGTAGTCACTATCACACACACATAAGTTTTACTCTCTGAAACAAATATGAATAAAACATAATTATCATTTTTGTTTCGTCGTCGTTTATTTTTAATATAATTTCCTTAAAATAAATGCGATATTCACTACCTATTTTAAAAAGTATTTTTTTCAACTATAGCTATAATTGAAAACAAGGCACTAGCATAACATTTACGCAAGAAGTAATATAATGTGAGTATAAAAAATTACCCGAAAATATAGTATTTTATGTCAACAAGATTATTTACAAAACATTAAATTTGATCGATAAAAAAAACCTGTTCAATAACTTACTTCAAAAGTTTTCGAGTAGTTTATTTAATCTACTTCAAAAAAATAAAAGCTTATTAAATGAACTACCTAAATATTATGTTTTTTGTTGTAATGAAAGGTGAAACAGGCCTTAAAAAGATAAGATTGCCTACAACGCCATCTAGTGTGTGCTCTAAAAAACTTTAATTCTAAGGTGAGATCTCAACGGCCGATGGACAATTGCTTGTTTTCGATGATTCATTTTAGATTTAGGGTTACATTACTGCAGTTAGTGAACACAGGATTACTTTGATGGCTCGTCTTCGTTCTGTTTTTTTCTTCGGCTTAACACCGCGCCAATGATCATAAGAAGTACCTGAAAAACAGAATATTATGACTGAGAATGGGGCATGTCATTTGTGTACACACGGCTACACATCAAGCTATAAAGTTCCAGTATAAGCTGACCTCGCATTGTGCGGAAATCTTATAAAATGTGAGATCAGGATAAACTGGAAATGTATAGGTTGACGTGTAGCCGCGTGTACACATAAATAAATGATAAATATCGTAGCCCTATGACCCTTTGTATATAAACGTTTTTCTTTCCGTGAAAAACTGCGGTTTAAATTCGCCGTGTGTATAAATGGATTACTATGGAAGCTTGATGACAGACACGTTTTTATACGGCACGGTTTATACGCCGTAGCAGTACCGTAAAGAAACCGTGACGTGTACCAAGGGCCTAAAAAGAACATTGTGCTATCGAATGCATTGTGCTAGTCATGCTTAGGTCAGGCGCAGTCGCAGCCGAAGATTTTGGGGGGGTCACCATGGGTGCCGAGGAATATTTTGTGCATACGAGTATATCTCCAGCTCCACATTACTTATACCATTCAGGGACGCGGTTTTTATATGCGGAGGAGGGGGTAGTCACGGGCAAATTAGTCGCAGTCGCAGTACTTTTTGATAGATTTTTGAACAGTAGATTATGAGAAGAGCAAGCAAAGCTAGCTTGACAATTTAAACAACCAGCCTTGGATAGGTTAGGTTGTGCTAGATATTTTCAATTCCAAGAACTTTTGAACTGAATCGCGAGCCGATTTCCGGCCACCGTAGGCGCGGGCTTGCGGACGGTGAGTAATGGGTAGCTCGCCGTCCGATAAGGACCAAGCCCGGGTCGACGGCGCGTTGTGTTCCACGCGCGCCTCAAAGAGATGTCAGCAGAATTGACGGGGTCCGCTAGGGCCAATGCCTGCCGGGGGTTCGAAGAAAACCGATAGGGATATCGTGGCCCCCGGCAACAGGGCAACCCAAGGAACATGGGTGGGTTTTAGTCAGTAAGAGTCTGACACGCCCTCCCGCTTCGTCCAGAGCGGGAGAAGTTATTTGATAATTTCCTACCCAAAAAAAAAACAGGTATAGCCCGATTCAAAATTAATGGCGGCTCGGAACATGAGGCGAGTCGCTGCGCATTAACAAATTCATGTGTCAGCGGGGGTGAGGGGTAGGGTACATAGCACAGCGAACAGCGCACTTCAGAGTCAGCCATTAAGTTTGACGCGTACTATACTGTCTCAATAATTACCTCAATAACAATCAGCAGAACAGCCACAGTGAACACCATAGAAGACGTCTCCTTGAACACCATGAGCACCAAGTCCTTGCACCCTCCCGTATAATATGTCTTCTTCACCTTACATAGCTCTCTGTCTCTTTCTTGCACCAAGTCGGACCTTGAGGAGTCGTAGGTCGAGCAGCAAGAGATGGGCACGTTCGGGGGGAAGTAGTACGGAAGCTTCGAGCTTCGGTAGTCTTCGGGGCTGTAGACACCGCAGCAGTTTAACTGAAATTAACGGTTTTTGTTAATAAAATAACAAAACTTACTTAACATCACACAGTGTTAAAAAAGTTACTTTAGAAACTTTAAGGTTGAACTAGTCGCGGGCTCGAACTCATTGGTGGGCTTGGTCAAAAAGCACGCTGTCTCACCTGGCATCGTGTCCGACAGAGATAGTATCAGTGATGAGCAGTTAGACGCTGGTCTACATGCACAAACTCTAGTTCGCACGCACACAAACACCGTTCAGAACGATTTTAGTAAAACGAGCGCGTAAAAAATTACGAAAAGTCCTTTGGAAGGTGGAGTTTTATGAAAAAACTAGGTACTGCATAAATCAATTACGAATAAAGTTTATTATAATCTTCGACAATTGAGCTTTGTCGGAACGAGCTTTGTTTTGGAGATTTTATACATATTTTATTACTTACTTACTCCCAAAGTTGCGTTAAAATTTGCAGGAAAAACGAATCTTTGTTGGCTCATAACTTTTTAATTGCTTTTTTTTTACTATTCTGCTTCTGTACAGACAAAATTAATAATATGACTAAAACGATTTCATGTTTTACTTTGGATGTACAATGTGTAACAGTGGAGTAAAACCCCCCCGAAATTTGTATGGAAAAAGTATCGGCTAGTTGCGCCTTAAGAGGTTCTTTAGACCATCGAACTGAATAACTTTTACTATGGGACCAACTAGTAAATTGATTCAGGCGTGACCTTGCGGAAATCCATTATAAAAATACAATAGACGTGGATATATTTAGTAACCTGTTCCGCTTAGCTATTTCTAAAGAGCTATAAAAAACCCTGAAAGAAATCGACACGTGTTTCCCCTCTCAACGAGGCATCCTCAGGATGACGATTGACACGAACTCGAACACGGCGTGTTGCCACAACGCTAGTTATTTTTTTTTTTTTTTTTTAATGGCTGTTTCATAGAAAACTGCAATACATAAGCGGTCAAAATGTATGGAACAGATTATTTTTTTTAAAATAACAGTTGAAAAATTTCAACGCGGGGCGTTCGAAATCCATGGTAACAGTTTTCGCGTCGATGTCCCTGCCACCCTGTATATTCCCCGAATGCGTAGGCAGAGGTACAGAGGAGTATAGTAGTTACATCCCTATCTATTCTACTATTTATGTTTAGGTTCCATAAACGGGGCAAGCCTATTTGCTTTTTACCGAGCACAAAAAAATCCAAGAAATCTTTAACTCACTTTCGGGCCAAATTTTCAATTAATATGTATTGAGTTTTTAATCTTGCAGAATATCTAATCCAAGTAGGTAATTATTGACGGTGTCCACTAGGGCCAATGCCTGCCGAGGCTGCGAATAAGGGCCGAAAGAGACATCGTGGCCCCCGGCAACAGGGCAACCGAAGGAACACGGGTGGGTTTTAGTCAGTAAGAGTCTGACACGCCCTCCCGCTCCACCCAGAGCGGGAGAATTTATTTGATAAATTCCCACCCAAAAAAAAAGTAGGTAATTGTCATTTTCATAACCAGTACCCTAATTGCATACTGCACAATCAATCACAATCAGTACCCTAATTGCGTAATGCACGATCAATCACAATCTGTTTCGATTTGAAACAGATTGCTAATCCATTGCTTCATAAGTTGGAAAAAAATCTGCTCAACAACGTAAATAACGCAATGAATGTGGTTGAACTGTCAAAATGAAACAAATTTGTCATAATCGTTTACGAAAATAAGTTAGGTACGCAATTAGGGTACAGGTGACGATATGAAGTTTCTGTCAAGCCCTATGGAAAAATGTATGAGTTTTACACAAAACTTACATCGGATTGTGTCATGGCCCAAATCTTGAGATGCCTTGGGTTTTCCTCCCTGGCCTGCCTGAAGGACTCTGCCAGCGACTTGAGGAGTTTGGCCTCATCAGCCGGCTCCACGTTTACTGATATACCAGCGATCAGCGCCTGGACGATAGCCAGGAGTAAAAGAACCACTGCAGCCTGGAATTCGGATTAGTCAAGTTCAAAAATAATGTCAGCAGTTGCAGTAAATTTTCGATCAAACCGACGCTTTTTGTATTGATTACCGCTGTCCGATACGCGAGTGCAAGAAGAGCGCATTTTACTGCTACGCGTAGTTAAAGAAAAGAAAGAAAGAAAATACATTTATTTGAGGTAAAAATGACGCAAAGATTAAAAAAAAACACGTAAATAACAAACTGGGGGAAAGTATGCGTCACATCCAGCTCAATAAAGATTACAAGAAAATGGTTTAGCGCTCAAACTTTAACTGAACAGCAACTGCGTTGCAACTCGAACGTGATGTTGAGACAGATAAACAAACAAACAGTAGATCGGCTGTGGATGATTAAAAATCATGATGGCGATGATGTGACACATGCGAAAGTTGTTAATTCGATAATTGAAGTGAAGGGTGGGCGTTTTTGGGGGACTGTCTTATGTAATTTTGACGTTCGAAAAGTGCTGATTCTCAGCCTAGTTTGAATAAATGACTTTTGAATTTTAAACTGACTTTTGAATTTTGAATTGATTATTTTAAGGCCTCGGTCTCGGAAGTCAGCGGGCAGCGGGGCGGCGGCGGCGGCGCAGCGGCGCGGCAACTCATACTTTTATATGGAATCGCTCGCTCCCCGCGCCGCTGCCTTCGAGGCTAGTTACATAAGAACTCAACTGTCATTAATGAGACACAATAGAATTTTAATTGTTATCTATCTCCAAGAGAACTCGTGACAGTCAAGGGGATTTAATCCATGCATTTGAACGCGCCGCTGCCGCCGCCACCCCGCTGCCCGCTGACTTCGTGTCTGCGGCCTAAGGAAGTTATTACTGTCAATCTCTGTATCTTCATCTTCGGCGCCATTTGTATCTTTTTGTCATAGCGTCAGGAAAATTGTGTATGCAAAAGTATACACATCTTTCTACTTAGTAGAAACACTGTGTATCTTTTAGGCACACATTTTCAATTAATTTATTATGCAAAAATTAAAGCTTGTTCCATTTTTTCGGTAATGGTCGGGGAATGCAAATTTGTCAAAATTTTTAAAAACGGCCACTTAAGTTCCTGGCGCTGAGGATGATAAGTAAGATGAAAATAACAAATCAAGCCAATGGTCAAGACCGAGAAGTCGTAACAATTAGCCTGTCAAGTTTGCGTGATATGCCAACGAGTTTCTATTGAACTTGAATTTAAATGGACTCCAAGGGCATGGCTAAGTTACCTTGGATCCCTTTTCTTGTGTTTGTAACTTGTGGCACGCTATTTCCTTGCGAGGCTTTGTTAAATCCTTCTTGTTAGCATTTTAATTAGTACTTTGTGGCTACGGTTTGTTCTGCTTAAGATGGCTTAACTAAACTGGCGAGCAGTGGGTTTTTTCTTCCAATTAAAAAAAAAATGGTAGGTATATTAGGCTTTCTGTCCATATCGCTTAATTTTGTTATTTATGATTTTCACTTTTAAGCATGGCATGTGATTCGAATTAGAAGGTAAAACAGTCGTGGTCTGAAGACAACGGTTCTATGAATCTTATTGACAAATCTTCCTTGCTTTCATGGAAACATTTGTCACTCACCACCCTTTCACCGCCTTGTCTAACATTGTTTTTTTTTTCGAAGTCTGTCGTAAGACGATTTTTTTTTTCAAGTCTGTCTTTTAACGTCGACGTCTGTCAATATTAACAAGGTACTATTAATACAATTTTTATACGATAAAATGCCTTCCACGAGTAAAGATAGATTAATAAACTTAGTTGTAAAATATTTACGACTTATTGTACAAAATCACATAGGTATTGTTCTAATGCCGATACTCTATCAGAGTGAAGTTATAAAAAATACATAAAATATATTTTTTATTACCTACGTTTCCATAGAGAACACGTAATGTAATAACAACTTTAATTGATTTTGAGATTATTGAAAAAATGTTGGTTTTGTAAGATGACGCATATCTAAGAATTTCTGGTTGTATTTGTGTACTTTAAGTAGTCCCATAAAGTATATTGTCATGACTACTAATGCAGCTATGACGCTATACAGCATTGATTTAAAAATCATTAGCTATGCAAGGTTTAACTACGTACATATCTAATTTATTAGTAAGTCTTAGCAGCTCAAGAATGAGTTTAAAATCAAACAAGATCGGGATCGATTTCTCATGCACTTCGATCACCGTTTCCATCTACATACTGTTAATAACTAACTTAAAAGCAATTCGATGCTAAATTCTCCTCATTTTCACACTCTCCGAAGACCACTACAGTTCATACATTCTGAACTGTTTTCTCCAAGATTGAGTAGTTGCTTGCTAAATTCATAACGCCTCCTATCTATCTATATAATGCATTTCCAAAAATCTGCAGAGCTGGCTACCATTAATCTTTACCATAGTTTGACCGGTACCCTAATTGCGTAATACAACACAATCTGTTTCGATTTGAAACAGATTGCTAATCCATTGCTTCATGCGTTGAAAAAAAAATCTGCTCAACAACGTAAATAACGCAATGAATGTTGTTGAACTGTCAAAATGAAACAAATTAGGCATAATTGTTTACTAAAATAAGTTACGCAATTAGGGTACAGGACCGCTGTACCGCGCCTTGAACGTGGTGTGGCGGGGGCAGCGTTGACAAATGAGCGGCGGGACGCCATGAGCGCTGATGAATGAATGGTCTGCGTCTTGCCGCGCACATACCTAAAGCGTGGTACAGTGATCTCGTCAAACTATAGTTGGAGAGACACATAGAAAAGTAAGTAGGTATAACTATTGTCAAGAAGTTACAGCGGGACACAAATATATGCAATGCAACCTCTCTTCCTCTTTCTCTCAACCATCTTGAAGAAGTTATTGATTGAAAAGAAACTTACAACATGAACAGATCTCGATTGCTTCTTGAAGACAGCCACCTCGCCATAGATGATGACACATATGGTGACGGCTGCCGACACAGCTAGCAGTACCATGGCCACCATCCTGCTAGACTGCTCCGAGTCATAAGCTTTCGTGGCTATTGATGTCAGCACTGCCAGGATTATTAGGGATATTGCAGATATCTGTAAAATTTTACAAAGTAATGAGTGTGTTTTTCAACATTGTCGTCGTTGATTTTGTTATCATCAAGAATATATATAACCATATTTCTATAAGTATACCCATGCTTTATAGGTATATGACTCTTCTGAAATTCTAAGAACGTTCTCAAAAAGTAAAAAAAATATAGGAAGCGGTGGTTGGAGTGAGTTTGAATTTTTTTGCAGGAAATTCTAATACCAGTTCAATAAAATAGAAAAAGCTAAAATAGACTAGCTGGTGCCTGCGACTTCGTCTGCGATCTAGGATGAAAAGTATCCTATATCCTACCTAACCCAGTACCCTAATTGCGTAATACGACACAATCACAATCTGTTTCGATTTGAAACAGATTGCTAATCCATTGCTACACAAGTTGGAAAAAAAAATCTGCTCAACAACGTTGAACGGTCAAAATGAAACAAATTAGCCATAATTGTTTAGGAAACATAATTTTGATATCATATTAAAATAATAATATTAAAATTGACACAATCTAGTGGTTAGGATTATCCACCAGCAACTTGCCTTGCAGTACAACCTTGTGGAGTCCGAAGTACCATACTACAGGTATGTGCCCGACACAGTTCTCGAGAATGGTCACGCCACATTGTACTGGGATCGATCTATCATCACTGACGACAGGACTATTGTAGCCAATAAGCCTGATATTGTGGTGATAGATCGACGAGAACGCCGTGCAATGATTTTTGGTATAGCTGTCCCTCATGACGAGTATCTCATAAAAGCTGAGAAAGATAAAAAAATAAAGTATCTTGACTTAGCACATGAGGTTCTCGACATGTGGGATGTGGACTCTGCAATCATTGTACCGACAATCATTACGGTTAATGGCCTAATAGCGAAGAGCCTTGACCAACACCTCAAGGAGCTCTCATTGCGCGGCTGGGTCAAGGGCTTGATTCAGAAAGCAGTACTCCTAGACACGGCATGCATAGTGAGGAGGTTTCTCTCCCTAGAGCCCTGACCACTGGCATCTTGGACCCTGTTCTTGATGCCAATGGGCCACAATTTTTTATATTTTTTAATGTTTTTTTAATGACTTTTTAAAAATATTTAAAAATGTAAACGGTATGTACTTAAAAGAAATGAAAGAATAAAGGATAATATTAAAATAAATAATATTATTATAACATTCTTAATAATATTATATAATATTAGTATTATCATATTATATTATTATTTTTAAGCTAGTTGAAGAAAGTAATTTCAAAGCTGATGCAATAGATAAGCATTTGCATCGCTACTTTCAGGCAGACGCCTGAGTGCATCCATATAATGAGACAGTCATTTTGTAAAATAACCTTGTGCAGCCATGCAACCAGGCGTCCACGAAATGCGCGAACGCACCGATGCAAAAATACTGTAGGAGTATGTGAGCTTTCATAGTGTAATGTTATGCGAATGGCTAGAATAAGAAATGAATATGTAAGAGTACTGGTGGCCCAGTGGTAACGGACATAAGTGTGTAAATAATTTCACCACCACTGCTCTCAAAACGGTGAAGAAAAATATCGTGAGGAAACGCATATCCTAGAAGTAAAAATTCGAAGACATGTGACATCTACCAACCCGCACTGGGCCCGCGTGGTGGATTACAGCCCATTCCCTTTCGAATAGAGGAGGCCTGTGTCCCAGCAGTGGAAACATGTAGCAGCATGAAAGAGGAAGTCTGAAAATCATTCGGTGACCAAGAGGTTGTTTGGAAATTGATTGTCATAGTATAGGCGCGAGATCCGGAGAAATGATGATCAAGTCGAGAGGAAAGTTTAGAGTATATATAAATGGTCATAAGATTAGGGGAAGACCAAAGAAATGATGGATGAATTGTGTGAAAAATGATATGGATAGAAAAGAGGTTACTACTGAGATCATAGTTAATAGAGATGAAAGACAAAGTCCTGCTGAGCGAACCCAAATAAACTGGGATAAGGGTAGGACGATCCGAGGATGATGAAAGAAAGAAAATGACAGTCTAACTATTTTCTTAATGTCCCTCGGGTATCATCGGATTTCCGAATACAATCGAATGCTAATTTCTATATCCATCAATTATTAGATTTATCGTGTATAATAATTTGAATTCAGAACTAAGTACTTTATTGTTGTTTTGTTTTGATTTCTGTGTGAACTATATAGAGCTGTAAAATTATTTTCCTATCTGTCGTGCCTGCGACTTTAGCAGCTTTCCTCCCATTTTTTAAATAAATTACATTAAGTTAAAAGAGTATTAACAACTCTATATACTTCCAAGTCGATTGAGAGCGTCCGGTCTGCACCAAGTGCAAAGGGTAACTGATAGAAATCCAACGACTGACGAAACATGAAGTTTGCCGATTGACATAAAAAAAAATAATTATACTGTACGTTATTTCATGACAAGCTTTCTATAATTGAAGAGAATATCCCAAAGAAGTTACTTCCAGCACTATGGCTTACCACACCGTCACAGGTAATTTAAAAAATTCTATTTTATTTTTAATAGCTAATCTATTGTAATAAAAGATATTGCCTACTCAGGAAAGGCCAACAGGCCAAAACATGACGTTTCTTCTCAAATACTTATAGCTTAGGAAAATACAATGTTGATGATCTATAAATTATTAAACATTGTAGGGAGACCGGGGCTATAATTAACATGGGTAAGTATCAACAAGTGAGTTTCTCTAAAACTATACACACTATACCCACAGCGCGTGATTTAATACGCTGACTAGATCATGCCGCATGGCTCGGGGTTGGTCAACGGCGGTCTGCGCGTCATGCGAAATTCGCATTGCGAATGTGTTGTGTCCCGGACGACATTTTCACACACGAACATTTTTAACTTTTTTATTTATGCCTGAAATATGCTGTGTTATGATTATATTTTTTGTTTTCCTAGAAGCATATTTCATACTTGAAAATGCTATATTACTGTATTGATGTAACTATTAACCAACATATTGTTATGTTATTAAATGCAAAATGCTGAGATGGTTTGGGCATGTTGAGAGGATGAATGAAAGGCGACTAACAAAATGTATTTACAAGGGAAAGGCCGATCGGGGACGCCCTAGGAGGACATATACTGACCTTATTGGTGATGTTCTTCAGAAAGGCCAGGTGCGTAGTACTCGCAACCGGCGTGCGTGTATGACCAGATGTATGAACGTAAACGAGGCAAAAAGGAGTATGTAAGGATCGTAGCAGGTGACGTTCTGTAGTTTCTGCCTACCCCCATGGGAAAAAGGTGTGAGTTTATGTATGTATGTATGTAAATGCAAAAAATGTACCTTTGGGGCTATAATTAACAAATCGGAGGGGTTAGTATTAACGTGTTAATACCTATCCCGGATCTGGTGATAGCGCAAATATCTTATTAATCGGTAGCTGGACCATCAGACATGCAGAACGATGCTAGTGATTTCTTGGTCGACACCATAAGACCTCTGCCAAAAACTCCTCCACGAGCTCAGTATGAACGTATATATCTAATTCATTCTGACCAATACTCCAGTAAAGAATGCTTTAGAAGTAAAGAATGCTTTAGAAGAAGAATATCATTAAGAGAACTGAAAAGAGGAAAATAACAGCAAAAGACTATAACACAGGGAATAAAATCATAAAGAAAAGAGTAGGAGATAGAAAAATAAATAAAGATGAGAAAGCAGAAAAGGTGAAAAAAAAGATAATAAATGAAAGCAGTGAAGAAGATGAATATTATTGTATTGTTCGCGGCGTCTCCTATAATGAAGATATAGGAGTGACTGGATTCAGTATAACTATCTCTTGCAATGACTGGGACCAAGCTGGGTGTATCAAAGGCATTTGATTTGTATCGTCAATTTATAAGAAAATGTGTTCCATACAATTCTGTATTAATTTCACTTTTATTAATATATGTCAAACATATTACATTTGTTTTCTTATAGATCAGTTGGCATAACATAATGTTAATTGTTGCCCCTTCTGTTAATACTTACCTCAAAGCTGTTAATTCTAGCCCCGAACGTGAGGTAAGAATTAACAACTGACTATTATAAGAATTGTTTTTTACCTATACATATTGAATTCATTATCTATCATTTGAATTTTTGGAACTAATTGGAAACAAATTATTTTTATAATTTATTTATTCAAGTAATAGACAATGTCACTAACCACTCCGATTACTCCTAAGATCACGAACAGCGTCTTAAGGCATCTCGTGCATCCGGGACGCGTCTTCTTATCCTGATCTTCAGCATTTCGGGACTTGATTTCTGGCTTCTCTTCCACACTGGCTTCGATGATGACGTCATGTCTGAGGTCTGATTCCTTAGCTGTGGAAAGAATGAAAATTACCACTACAGAAATACGTCATGCTTGGTTTCGGTATTCTATGCGATTGGTTTTCCCTCTCACTGAGAGGAGGACTGTGTCCCAGCAGTGGAAAAATTATAGATTGATTATGATAAGGTGTGATTATGTAATGCATTTGAAACTGTACTGGCATGGGACTTTTAATATTATTAGATATCTGAAAATTACTGCTCTTGTTTCCCGTTTCAACTCTTCAAAACTAAATAATTATAAATGTTTGGTAAAGATCTGCGCTTTTACAACATTTCTATTAATATTTTTTACTGCACTAACTAAAAACTAATTCTAGTATTTGAATTTACAACATTGCTATTTTACGTACTTTTATTTACTGCTTCACAACTTACACCATGAACTGCTTTGGGTATTTTTTTAAATATTTTATTCTACTCTCTAATCTCATCTTCTATATCAATTTCTCCGTAATCCTAATCAAACATAGAAAGCAGGACTTACCCCCCTTCTCAGAAGTGGCCATGTCGTCCCAATGTATGGGAGTCTCGTCCAAAATGAAGAGCGCATCGGACGCACCTGAATATATAGACCTAAGTTAACAATACAGTGTGCTCCAATGCTCGAACGCACGGTTTCCACCACATAATGGAGCTGAATTCATTCACCATACTTTATGTCGCATTATGGAAAATCGTTTATGTGTGCCAGAATGCGGGAGTTGTTGAGATTAACTATTTTTGGGAGGCTTTTGGATAAATGAAGAAAAGATCATGATACATACATAAACTTAAGCCTTCTTCCCATAGGGGTAGGCAGAAACTACAGAACGCCACCTGCTACGATCCTTACATATTCTTTTTGCCTCGTTTACGTTCATACATCTGGTCATACACGCACGCCAGTTGCGAGTACTACGCATCTGGCCTTTCTGAAGAACATCACCAATAAGGTAAGTATATGTCCTCCTAGGGCGTCCCCGACCGGCCTTTCTCTTTACATCAGCCTTGTAAATACATTTTGTTAGTCGCCTTTCATTCATCCTCTCAACATGCCCAAACCATCTCAGCATACCCTTTTCAATTTTTGTCACTACATCTTCTTTTAAATCACACCGCTGTCTTATCACATCATTCCTCAGCCTATCATTCATGGTCAGGCCACACATGCTTCGCAAGGAAGATCATGATATTCTTGTTTTATTCCATATAGCAGTAGAGATTTAAGGACCGTATTTGCTTACAGCGAGGATTCCATTAACCCGAATAGTTGGTGTAAACGCCCACATCTATTCAGGACATGGTTTTGACATGGATGCCGCACCTGATTTAAATTTTAGAATGAGACTTAATTATTTACTTGGAATAATGATGTCCTGGGTTCGATTCCCAGGTCGGGCAAAGTGTTTTTGGGTTTTTCTATCTGAAATTTCTCAGTAGCAGCTCGAAGTCTGGATTTGTGCCCGGTTGATGGCAATAGGCTCGCCCCCTATTACATGGGACTTAAACATAACTGGCGAAATGTGGGTGTACCTGCTACAGGGACACCTCTGCCCAACCCTTCGGGGAAACAAGGCGTGATGTTATGTAATGATGTACCTACTTAAGTACTTACAGCATATTTCACATTTCTTATTGTAAAATGCAGTCATGTTCATAATATTGATTTTAATTAATTTATTATTTTCTGTTAATGTTAATAATTCGATAGACGTTCTAACTTCGATGATGGGTGAGGGACGAGGTTGCTTGTATTATAATTGCTTATGTTGTTTCTTTTGTGTACCTACTGCGCAGATATTTCGACACAAATGTATTTTTGTTATGAAATAAATAACTTGAACTTGTATAAGTCAAAGTCTTATAAACGTCAAAATTTACAAAAAAATAGAATTGATTCTAATCACCCCTTCCAAAAGGTAGTTTTCGTATGGAAAAGAATGGGCAAGAAACTCCACCGTTACTCTTATAAAATGTTTTACAATATTTTGTACAGATACATTAGTTATAATTATATGTGAAGACGATGCACCTAGAATAAAATTACTATACTAGAATAGGTAAAACGAATTAAAAATAAAGCAACGATAGATAAATTAATTATGTGATAGATACTCACATGGTGCTCACATATTTACAAACATTATTTAAAAAAACGTTTTTCCAAAAAAAAAACACAATTAATAAGTCAGTGTGTGAGGAAATAATCACATCAATGTAATCAAAATAATGTCATTTAATAAATTGTAAAATTAAATTAGCAACCGGTTTGATTTTGTCTAGGTTCTAGATTATCCTATGGAGCAGGACCAGCATGTTTCCAAGCATTCTTATCTTGGATATAATCCTCTAATTTGTAATATGCTTGTTTACAAAGTGTACTTTAAACATGAGTTTTAAATTTTATTTCATTTAATTGCAATATATCCAAGGTATTTTGTTGTAACATTTAACACAGTACCCCATAACAGATGTATGTACTTTAGATAATCTGAACAATAGTCGATCTATTTTATCTTTATCTCTAGTATTCAAATTATGTCTATCACTTATTTTATTAAAAAGATACGGTTCCCAAATTTTTTTATGAAACATATGGTCACATTATCAGAATAAGTGACGTCATTTTATAGGTCTGATAACATGGCAATATTATTATCGTTATTATTTAGATACCTAATACTTCTCATTGTCAAGTATGAAGACGTCCGTACGATGACGGTCATCACTACATCAGACAACGTCCCTACCTAATATTACCTACTTATCTAGAACATGCGAATTCTTTGATGTCATTCTTTTTAGGGTTCCGTAGTAAACAAGGAACCCTTATAGTTTCGTCATGCCCGTCTGTCTGTCTGTCTGTCTGTCTGTCCGCGGTCTAGCTCCGAGACCCTTAGTACTAGAAAGCTGTAATTTGACATAGGTATACATATTAATTACGCCGACAAAGTGGTAAAACAAAATTATGAAAAACATTTTTTTTTAGGGTACCTCCCATACACGTAAAGTGGTGATGTTTTATTTTTTTATCCCATAGTGTGGGGTATCATTGGAAAGGTCTTACAAAAACATTATGATTTTTTAGGGTACCTCCCATACACGTGAAGTAGTAATGTTTATTTTTTTATCCCATGGTGTGTAGTATCATTGGAAAGGTCTTTCAAAAACATTATGAGTTTGTGAAAACTATTTTTGGATTCAGGGATCCGTTTGCAAAATGTTAAGCTTTAAAGTGCTAATTTTTGTTAGAGTCAAGTGTCCCCCCCCCCTGCCAGCTAAATGGTTGGTTTTGTATGTATGAAAAAAATCACAGCAGTAGTTTATATAATGAAATTAAAAGGAAAACTATCACGGCTAAGTAGGCTTTACTAGTTATCGAGTAATAATCGACCAACTTAACTTTGCAGTTGCAAAAACATGTTTTCCCATACATTCCGTATGGGAGAACATGTTTATCAACTACAAAGTTAAGTTTGTTTTTGGGATAAATTCATCCCAACTACGGAACCCTTCATTGTGCGTGGTCCGACACGCACTTGGCCGGTTTTTTTTCTTCTTTTCGTGTAGTTAGTGTCTAACCTGATGTCGGAGTTTTTTAAAGCCGCCCACGGGCCTCTGACTTGGTTTCACATGCTGTCGAGAAATATCTCTCAGGCAAGCCGGTTTCCTCACGATGTTTTCCTTCACCGTTTTTGAAGCAAATGATAATTAAGTAAACAATACGCACATGAATCCGAAAAGTCGTGCATGCCTTGGATTCGAACTCAAGACCTATGACTTGGCAGTCCGATGGTCACGTCACTAGGCTATCACAGCTTCATCATGCTGTCATTCTACCCTAATACTATAAAGAGAAAAGATTTGTACCTATTTTTGTTTGTAATGAATAAACTCAAAAACTATTATCTCTTATCGTCACCTCTACCATTTCCACATCAACAGACCAGGCACTCCAAAGACAATTTCCACGCAAACTCCGCCCCCATGCACCCCACCACTCCACTCTGTGCTAAACGCTAACACATCAGTAATAAAGTTGAATATCGCGTGCGCTCTTTGGTCGTGTTCGAGCACGGAACTAAATGTCGTAAGTCTCAATTCTTATTTCATTTATAACTAAAGTAATAATTGATCTAAAGAAAATATATCTTATATCTGGATAATAAACTATATTTTCTTACTGTCAATAATTATTTTAGACATAAAAGCCGAGTAATCTTGTTTTTGTTTCAAATAATCTTTAAAAAGACATGATTTTCGAAGAAAAAATTAATCAAGCGAATATGTTCCAATTACGTAACTGTCTTAAATATGAAAAGAAAAAGATCCAATAAATCATATACTAAAGTTCCATTTTGATTGTATGCGTGACTTTTTCAGAATATTAATGCAAATTAACATACAATTTAGGGAGCCTCCTCTTAACAAAATATTTTTAAACGCATCTTCATTCCATCTGACCATTAGTGCGCCTACATTTAACTTGATTCTAAACCACGTCTCTGGTTTATGTCTTTTTAATAATCTTGTTCTTTTGTTTGGCTACATTTTTGGTATAATAAGCTAGTGTCAAGATGCAACATTTCCGTTCCCGCTCAAACAGATCATAACTACGTAGACAGTAACCATAGCCTTGCATCGTTGTTCCCAAAAACAAGATGGCTACCTTAGAATAATGACATGGCAGCATGGAATTAGTAAGTACCTTCTATCACGCCAGCATGGAATTAGTATGTACTATACATGGAATCATTATGAACTATCCTGTACCTACTATTAAATGAGCATTCTCTATTTTCACCCTAGTTGAACTCGGTCGACCAGGTACTGACAATAAACAGTACAATATGTTTTGTAACACGGATCTAATTTACATTTGAAGGGTGGCCGTTTTTGGGGGACTGTCTTATGTAATTTTGACGTTCGAAAAGTGCTGATTCTCAGCCTAGTTTGAATAAATGACTTTTGAATCTTACAATTCTGCCATATTTTCCTCCTGACTACGAATAGGAAATAAGGAATTTTACTAACCTGAACAGTAGTGCCTATACCAAACACTAACGTTAATCAAATATTGGTAATAGGCATACGCCACCGGCATTTCACTTTGAGAACATTTTTCCAAGTTCCACTCACTCGAAGTATAGGATAATCCATCCAAAATGGGATCAATTTTGATATTTTAAAGTAATTTTTCCTGTACGCGCGTCTTCTAATATGGTCAGAGCTGTATACTGATATTGACATGAATGTTACCGATTTCCGCCAAGACTTAATTAACACTTGCGGTGTCATAAAGTGCTAATTATTATTATAAGTAATCGTGATATTAAATATTGTTATTGTGGTTTTTCGGATATTTTTACCGACTTACAAAAAACCAGAAGGAGGACTTTTATCCAAAACGTATGTTGTTATTTTGTGTATTGACATACCGCCGCGCTTTTCAATGCATACAAAGAAAGAAAAGGTTGCACCAAGCAGGATTAAACCTAATTTGAAGATGCCTCAACCTCAGACCAAATAAAAAACCAAGACATAGAGCTGCGAAGCATGCCAAAACTACACCTCCACTCTGTGCATACACGCTCCCACGCACACATTTACAACCATTTACAATCAAACTACACCTCACAAAATGCACACATGTTTACGAAACCGTCCTCACGTCACTGTTGACAGCGTTATTTCTTGATTTTTAGAGTTCCGTACCCAAAGGGTAAAACGGGATCCTATTACTAAGATTCCGATGTCCGTCCGTCTGTCTGTCTATCACCAGGCTGTATCTCATGAACCGTGATAGTTAGACAGTTGAATTTTTTACAGATGATTTATTTCTGTTGCCGCTACAACAAAAAATACAAAGTTATTAGAGTAAAGTATTTAAGGGGCCTCCCATACAACAGTCATGATTTTTTTTGCCGTTTTATGAATAATGGTACGGAACCCGAACGGAACCGATAAGGTCCTTACCTTATCCCAATGTGGACTTGTGGACATTATCATTTTCCTTAAAATGATATTGTCCAGAAGTCCACATCATCAAAAGTTGCTAAAATCTAAAAATAAAACACAGCAAAAATACCAAAATGGCGTCTTGGTTGACAGGGTATTATCCGATTATCCCACGCAAGTGATAACTGTCAACTGTAGGAATTGGATCATCTTGGTGTTAAGAGATGTTAACAAGCCGTGCGTCGCATAATTATGATTTATTGACTGAACATTTTGCACTAACGGCTTTTTGTAATGTTAATAGAATTAGACAGTTTGGACACCGCTCTGTTTGGTAGGTATCTAAATATAGTCTTCACAATGAGAAATCTAAATATAACGTTAAACGTTAACGTTTTATATGATATAAGTACATCACTCTTAATTATATCAAACTCAAAGCATTTATTTCAATTAAACCATTTACAGGCACTTTTGAATTATCAAAGAGTCGATCAATTGTCAGGAAGGCTAAGTTCGGCCGACCATGCTGTTAAAAAAATAAAACAGATAACTGACGTAGATACAGCCAGAATTGTTTATTTTAGTTATTTTCATAGTCTTATGTCATATGGGATTCTTCTCTGGGGAACCTGTGCGGACATTTTAATCTTATATATAAAATTCTCGTGTCACAATATTAGTTACCTTACTCCTCCGAAACGGCTTTACTGATTTTTACCAAATTTTATATGCATATTCAGTAGGTCTGAGAATCGGCTACTATCTATTTTTCATACCCCTAAGTGATAAGGATTGTCCACCCCAAACAAATAATTGGCAAAACAACGTTTGCCGGGGTCAGCTAGTTATTATGTAAAATCAACATACCTATACCATTTTTATAAACACATTGACATTGTTGAAAATTGTATTCAAAATGACATGATTACTTTTTAAAGCTTTATATTATTTTAACTATTGTGAATGTGAGAACTATGTAGATATTATTTTTATTTCTCTGCTAGTTTTAGTGATGGTCTGGCAGTTTGAGTAGTTTATGCGGCCTACCCAAATGTCCTTTCTTTGGTATTGTTTGTCGAGTTGAGCTTCTTAAGTTCTGGGTTGAGCTACACGATACAGATATTACAAATGCTTGCACTGACAGGACAGGTCCACTTAAATCTAAGTGGTCCTTTCCTCAAAAGACCATTTCAGACACTAATCTACATGGTCCTCATATGGCCCGACCAAGGTTATGTTTGGACTTTAAAAGAGACTGCGACCTCTGATTTTGTTTCAGCCTTTCTTCTCAGAGTAGTCAGATAGGAAACGCCGAACTCATCTAGCTTATTTTTAATTTAAAAAAATATATATTACGTGTAAAGGTGATTCCGATATCCTATTTACAGAATAAAAAAATTCATTTCATTTCATCAGTTAGTCAGAAAGTTGAAGCTAGTTGCCCATTCCAAAACGTAGATCTCCATGGAGAAAAACGGGCAAGAAACTCCAAAGACACTCTTTTAAATATAGATATTACAATATCCTGGGTACATTAGTCTTGTTGCTTCTAAATGTGAGAACAATGTACTAAAAATAATCGAAAGCAATTCAAAATAAGCCCTGGCAGATAAGAGATGACCAGTCTCAACTGACGGCGCCCGTTCACGAACATGACGCATGGATCAGCACCATCCAGCTCAACCATTTTGTAGAGAACCGAATGATCCAACACACTCGCCACCATCAGATTTGTTCTCAACTGTCATAATTTTATGAAAAAGTCATTCAATGGAACAAATGTAACTTAGAGAGATCATGTATTAATTAATTAATGATTCTAATGATTGTAAATACATATTTTTATGGGTGCAAATCATATATCTATCCTGTTAATTGTAAAACTCGTAAGGAAAATTTAATTTCGCGAGCTACCACTACGGATTCACCTTAAATGAGGATTTAGCCATTTCCCGTAACCTAATTGCGTAACTTATTTTCGTAAATAATTTTGCCTAATTTGTTTCATTTCGACAGTTCAATAACATTCATTGCGTTATTTACGTTGTTGAGCAGATTTGTTTTCCAACTTATGAAGCAATGGATTAGCGATCTGTTTCAAATCGAAACAAATTGTGATTGTGTTGTATTACGCAATTAGAGTACAGGATATTAGTAGAACCGTGATTGTTTTCCGGTTCACCAAGATCGGTATAAAATTAGAGAACTAAGAAGTTCTTTATGCCTAAAAATAATTTTACCAAAAGTAATTGGTATGGATGAACATGGCAGTTTTAACGTTCATTGCCGAAGTAATTTATGATTTCGATGGTGTGGGGAGCCATAGGGAAAGTACCTATTGTTCTTTTTTGAGGGTACAGTCGCGATGGCCATTGTTTTAGAATTTTTATTTTAACCATGCTTGAAAAATTACTAGTACTTACTTTATTAATGTTATTCTTTGTTTTTCATGTATTTAGTGACTATAACCTGTACCTTAATTGCGTAATACAACACAATCACAATTTATTTCGATTTGAAACAGATTGCTAATCCATTGCTGTAGCAATGGATTAGCAATCTGTTAGCAATTTTTATTTTCAAACGATGTATCGTTTGAAAAAAAAAAATCTGCTCAACAACGTAAATAACGCAATGAATGTTGTTGAACAGTCAAAATGAAACAAATTAGGCAAAATTGTTTACGAAAATAAGTTACGCAATTAGGGTACTGGTGTCAGAGTTTTTGTGCCGCTCATGGGACTCTGACTTGGCTTCACATGCCGTCGAGAAATATCTCTCAGGCATGCCGTTTTCCTCACGATGTTTTACTTCACCGTTTTTGAAGCAAGTGATAATTATACAATATGCACGTGAATCCGAAAAGTCAGAGGTTCGTGCCTTGGGTTCGAATTCCAGACCTTATAAATTTGGCAGTCCGACGGTCACACCACTAGGCTACCTGCTTCATTATGTAGTTTAATAAGTATCCGATTTTTCCTTTTTAATTGAAAACTTCTTTAGCATCGTTGTGATTTGAAAGTCGATGAAACGAAAAAGCGACAGTAAAAAGAGACAGTCACATAAATTCATAAGATTTAACGTGGGAGAAAATGAGATAGGAAGCATTATACAGTGTTTCTTATGTTCGTGGTTCTCTTTGTGCTCTGCTTCGTACCCCCTCCACTCGTGTTTACCAAGGCATAGTGGGAGTTTGCTTGGGCCTCAGCGTTGTACGTGTGTTAATACGTGTTTGTGAGCATACAATTTTTTTTTTTTAATTTTTGATGATTTTACTTTTACCACGTGTGAATTGCATACATGATTTTTTTAATTACAATTGTCTCGCTTACAACGAATCGTAACGAAATCAAATAAGGTTATAGACAACACAAACTATCAAACAAACGGTGGAAATTATCGATATTTAAAATTTATATTATTTACGTAAGGTAAAGATTTATTACTGAACCCTTCCTAACAAAAACACTTTCGACTCCACCCGTTTTTCATAGAGCTCATACGCCATGCCGCTATGGCTATCACACTAATATTATGAAGGCGAAAGTTTGTGAGTGTGTGTGTGTATGTTTGTCTCTTCTGCACGCTCAAACGGCTAGACCAATTTGGATGAAATTTGGCACACAGATAGTTTATAACCTGGATTAACACATAGGATACTTTTTATCCCGATATTCCCACAAGATCGATACTTACGCGGGTGAAACCGCGGGGCGCAGCTAGTTCATAATATTGCAACTTGCAAATTGACTCTAGAAGGGTCACCGGCATTACGTTTACGCTAAAGTAAACCTTCGAGGAGTGTGGCATTAGGTTTGAAATCTTGTTAAAAACATACAACTAATTTTATTTTCACAGTTTATAATGCCGAATTCGCTAAGAAAAACCTACATTTAAAATGAGCCCTCCGCGAGGGCTCCCGACATCCCATATATGACTTGAGTGAACTCTCCAGGAGGGCTCCCAGCACTGAACGCGTTAAAGAATACCACAAATCTAGTCGCAGAATCATGCACCATACTGAAATTTAGGTACCAATAGATAGTAAGAAAAATTACAGTTCCACAAGTACTTTTGACGGCGTCAGTCCGGCCATAGGTCATAGCTATCAGGCATGGCACAGGTTGCCACTCATTGCGCCGTTGCCATGGCAACCAGGCCACAACACGACGCACAAAGCCATTGACCACCCCTTCTCACCACTTCGCGCCAAGGACGCAGGAATTCGCGATTGTTCCATAAAGAATTTATTCAATTCAAAATAAAAATAATTAGGCTGTTCGGGCTGTTCGCAGTTTTTGACCTTTGCCTGTCAGTCTTGTTTTTTTTTTCATTTTCATTCTTCGAATCAATTTGTTTTGATTGCAAATTGTTACTAGGTCTGTATTTTAGGTTACTTTGGCACATTGCAAAACAAATTGTCTCAAGGTCATTTTGGAAATAATTATTGCGTGCGTGTGCGGCCAAAAGGAGTATGTAAGGATCGTAGCAGGTAGCGTTCTGTGGTTTCTGCATAACCCCATGGGAAGAAGGCGTGAGTTTATATATGTTGTTGTTAGTAGGTAATTCTAATTATTCAATGTAAGTTAGAAATAGCGTTATTAAGGGTCGTTAAGGATTGCATTTCAAGGGTGGCAGGGACATCACCGCGAAAACTGTTACCATGGATTCAGTACATGAAATTTTTCTCTGGTTATTTTTATTTTTAATCAGCTTTTCTATACAAAAAAAAAATGGGAAGGCCTATGGCGTAAGTACATATAGGTAGGTATATACGTATTGGCCATTTTCTGAATAACCAATAAAACCTACGATACGGTCTACACATAAATAATAACTTATGATGATTATCATAGCTTAGTGATCATAAGAATTATCGAAATGAAATTTTAAAAAGACTACCTTCTTAAGTGATTACAAGAGAAAATAAAAACAAAAAATTACACGATCAATAACGACTAGAACAAACGAAAAGTTATTAGATTAACACCTTCGACGACCTTTAAATAAATAGAGTAAAACAACAAACAAATACACCCCAGGTACATCCACACTACACTACCTTCATACAACACACTATAAATTTGACAGTTACTAATGACATTACCGAGCCACGGAAGTAAGTAGGGCTGGTCCGCGCCACCATGAAGCCCTCTTGATGTGGCGCTAGTGTCTATTGTCCTTGCTTCACATTGCAATACAAAGTAATTTTTCACTTTGTAGTGTTTTTTTTGAAGAAGGTTGTTTTTTTTTAAGTGAAACCTTCTTTAGGTGCGTTGGGCATTTGTGAGATGCGACTAAATCATTGATTTCGCGACACTGTGACGACACCAGCTTTTGACTATTAAAAACATCAACGCGTTGATTACGCGTGTCGATTTCTTTCAAGTTTTCACTTCTGTCGGCACTCCCGGAGTGCCACTGTTTTAAAGTGAAACTTTTATTACATCGTCTCAAACTTTTTCGTCTGTGTGTTGCATGTCGCATGACGGTCGGCCGCGGAGTAGGGATAAAGTGAAAGGCGCTCGTTAGAGCAGCCAAGGCCAATATGGCGGCGCCTATAGAAGTTTCACTTTTACCGTGGTTTCATAAAACCACACAATCCTTTTTTTTTGTAATTTTTTTTTATTTTTCACTTTTTAGTTGTGGTACACACGGCTACATACACATGAAACTATACATTTCCAGTTTATGCTGATCTCACATCGTATAGGATTTCCGTACAATGCGAGGTCAGCTTATACTGGAAATGTACAGCTTGATGTGTAGCCGTGTGTACCTACCCCACACATTTTCGAATACCACTACCTGCTATGTAAATAACAGCGACAGGAACTTATTTTAACATCATTACATCATCTCTAAAGACTAAGTGGGAAAAATACGTATTATTGAAGCTAACTCAAAAAGTACCTCTGAAGTACGAGCTACCAAACAAAAAAAGAATAATCAAAATTCATTCATAATTGGCGGAGTAATCGCATAAAAAAATTAAAAAAAAAACGCACATTCGAATTGAGAACCCCCTCCTTTTTGAAAAATGAAGTTCCACAATTTTCCGCCGGCCTCCTTTCGTGGCGCGCACTCTACATAGGTAAATTTAAGTAAACAAAGAAAAAACCACTGAGGTAAATGACTTGACCATTAGGTACTGCTGTATTGATGACGGAAACTATGGTAGATACGGGTAAAAATATGTGGCACCAATGGAGGTTAACTGCCCCGTTGTGCCGTGGGTTCAATCTTAGGGCCCCGTCTCACTAGGAGGGTCTACCTTTTATGGTAGAACTTTTTATTATGTCTTAATATTATTTTGCATAACAACGGATAGCATAATCTTCATTTCGCAGAAAATTGTTTGGCATAATCTTCATTTCGCAGAAAATTGTTTGGCATACATTCATTTAGCATACATTCAAAACTCATAATTTTGTAAGTCAGAATCATATTTTAGCATAAATTTCATATCCATAATAATTATAAAAAAATAAAGTTTAATAAAAAACTGTAACCCGACTACGGGAAAATAAAAATGATCTAAAAAATACGAAACAAGCAAATATTTCAGACAGAAATCAAGACATAGGTACAAAAATGGTCAAGGTAAAGCCGTGGTCGCATGCCTGTATCATGTTGGTGCCAGGAACACCTACAAAATTATAATGGCATGCGACGACGGCTTTACTTTGACCATTTTTGTACCTATGTCTTGATTTCTGTCTGAAATATTTGCTTGTTTCGTACTTTTTAGATCATTTTTATTTTCCCGTAGTCGGGTTACAGTTTTTTATTAAACTTAATTTTTTTATTTTATACTTTTCCGTTTTTACACTTGATAAACGTAAATAAGAGTAGAGTAATACAATAGTTCAGTAATTAACCTATTTTAAATTCCAATAGCAGTGTACAGTGCTTTGGACGAAACCATAGAGCGATTTATTTCGACGCCAACACCATATATCGATATCGAGCTTCGAAGAAATCCAAAATATAAATATTTCGTTGTACTTGTTTTTCTTCATAAGACTGGAATTACAAATCGGTACTACTTATTAAGATTTGATTAACTGCACGTTGGTAACATCTTGCGATACTACGTAGCGCAGTCTCACTTTTGCTTGTTTTTAACGATTTAAACATATTTGTTTACTTTGAAAATATAATATTATATACATATTTGTAATGTGCTCGTCAAGACCTTTCTTTTGATACCAAACATGTCATGATCATCCCATTTAAATTTTTTTCGAGGTTAGAAATTTACGTGTAAAGTCCACCAAATTAAATTTAGGGAAAAATTATATAGCCTATGTCAACCGGACCATTATTACGAATCTATTGATACCTCATTCATCAAAATCGGTTTAATAGTTTAGGCGCTACGGTGGAACACACGTAAAAACAAACATACATACATACATACACACATTAAACATACATACATAGACTGCTAAAATCATAACCCTTCCTTTTGGCTTTGCCGTAGTCGGGTAAAAAAGTAGAATTATCATATTGCAGCAAGTTCATACACATCTTGGTAAGTAAAATTGTTCGGTCCTTCGGTACATAAATAAACATGGGTACCTACTTACTATCTACCATCAAAAGTAATTTTCAGAGTTTAATAATAATGCATTGAACTCAAATAAAATGACTTCTAATTTTTAACTGCATTTGCATGTTTTGCGTGGCTAAGTAATAACAGCCGCCCGGGTCGATCCATCAAGTTAAGCTACGATTGCCGGGGTTGGACCGTCGATGGGTGACCATTTCAACATATCGAGACTCCTTCGTGCCTCGGAAAGCACGTTAAGCCGTTGGTCCCGACTGTCATTCGTGGATCTTTGACAGTCGTTACGGGTCGTCAGAAGCCCGAAAGTCTGACAACCAGTCTTACCAAGGGGTATGGTAATACCTAGTTGAAGTGAAAACTTCTTTAGGCGCGTTGGGTTTTTTGAGATGGGACTAAACCATTGATTTCATGAAACTGTGACGACACCAGCTTTTGACCATTAAAAGACATCAACGCGTTGACTACCGCGGTGCCGATTTTTTTTACCCGATTACGGCAAAGCCAAAAGGAAGGGTTATGATTTTAGCAGTCTATGTATGTATGTTTGTATGTATGTATGTTTGTATGTATGTATGTTTTTACGTGTGTTCCACCGTAGCGCCTAAACTAGTAAACCGATTTTGATGAATGAGGTATCAATAGATTTGTAATAATAGTCCGGGTGACATAGGCTATATAATTTTTCCCTAAATTTAATTTGGTGGACTTTACACGTAAATTTCTAACCTCGAAAAAAATTAAAATGAGATGATCATGACATGTTTGGTATCAAAAGAAAGGTCTTGACGAGCACATTACAAATATGTATATAATATTATATTTTCAAAGTAAATAAATATGTTTAAATCGTTAAAAACAAGCAAAAGTGAGACTGCGCTACGTAGTATTGCAAGATGTTACCAACGTGCGGTTAATCAAATCTTAATAAATAGTAACGATTTGTAATTCCACTCTTATGAAGAAAAATAAGTACAACGAAATATTTATATTTTGGATTTCTTCGAAGCTCAATATCGATATATGGTGTTAGCGTCGAAATAAATCGCTCTATGGTTTCGTCCAAAGCACTATTAATGCACTGCTATTGGAATTTAAAATAGGTTAATTACTGAACTATTGTATTACTCTTATTTACGTTTATCAAGTGTAAAAACGGAAAAGTATAAAATAAAAAATAAAGTTTAATAAAAAACTGTAACCCGACTACCTACAGGAAAATGAAAATGATCTAAAAAGTACGAAACAAGCAAATATTTCAGACAGAAATCAAGACATAGGTACAAAAATGGTCAAGGTAAAGCCGTCGTCGCATGCCATTATAATTTTGTAGGTGTTCCTGGCACCAACATGGTTTACAGGCATGCGACCACGGCTTTACCTGGACCATTTTTGTACCTGTCTTGTTTTCTGTCTGAAATATTTGCTTGTTTCGTACTTTTTAGATCATTTTCATTTTCCTGTAGGTAGTCGGGTTACAGTTTTTTATTAAACTTTATTTTTTCAAGTTTTCACTTCTGTCGGCACTCCCGGAGTGCCACTGTTTTTTTTACTAGGTTGTGGATGTCAGATAGGCAATCGCTCCATGTAAAAATACTGGTTTCAGCTGCATCCGGTTAGACTGGAAGCCGACCGCAACATAGTTGGGAAAAGGCTAGGCAGATTGATTTGCATGTTTTTGTGGCGGTCTTCTTTTGAGCACTAGTCTTTATTACCCGAATCTTTCACAATTTAATATTTTTTATCATTTAACCTACCACTCTAATTTTGGGAAATAATAAAGCTTCCGAAAAACTAATTAACTTCCAGTTATCTGTGGTTGACTGTAATACTAACTGAGCTGTGTTAAAATTAATTATTTACCGAAAAATTGATACAAAATTAACAAAAAAAAAAAAATGTTGAATTTAACAAACAAACATGAGCTTATTCAAATTACAATTCTACGAAAAATAGTCTGTATTTTCAAATAATGAACCAAATTTCCAAAAAAAATACCAAGCTTCCGAAAAAAATAGGTTAGGTTAGAACTGTGATCAAACAACGCACGAGCCGAGCGAGCGAAGCGAGCGGTGCCCCGGCAGCGGCTGGTGAGTGCCGTTTCGGCACAAGAGAATGTAAAACACCACATTCCCAAAACACTACATTCTCTTGTACCTAAACGGACCCGGTCTTTGTTTGCGCCACAGTTTATAAAATGTGTAAAGTTAATTATTGTTTTATAATAGGCGAGTTACGATGAAAATGACTAACTGTTTTCGGTAAACCGCAATTTAAGTTGGTGGAAAAATATTACGTCAGCAAAAATGCTGTATTGATTTTTCGGAATTTTCAGTATTTTATTCGGTCGTTCTTTTTTTTATTCGCTTAAAAGTTGTCGTAAATATAAAGCAGTTATTTTGAGTATCCCCATATTTTAATATTTTTTCGGAGCTTTTATTACTACTCTATGATTTTTATCAGCTTGTAGGTAAGTACTTTAGTTTACTTTCATTTCATCAGCCACAGTATCATCCGATATGGTCTAGTGGCTAGGATACCTGGCTCTCACCCAGGAGGCTCGGGTTCGATTCCCGGTATCGGAAAATCTTTTTGCATTTCGTTCGGTAAAATAGAAAGAAGACGCTGAAATCTTTTTATTATAACTATATACTTTCATTTTCCGATAAATATAACGAATGCGCGTTCATTTTGCCAATTACTCTTGTATCGTCCATGCATAGTAAGTTTTACTGGGGAGTTTGTTGCGCCACATCTTCCCAGCTAAAGGCACTAGGAAGTGGTGAAGGGTGGGCGTTTTGGGAGACTGTCTTATGTAATTTTGACGTTCGAAAAGTGCTGATTCTCAGCCTAGTTTGAATAAATGACTTGAATTTTGTTTTTTTTTTTTTAATATTGTTCAGAAACCTAGCTTTGAAAAATTTCCTCGGAAGATTT
Organism: Agrochola lychnidis; assembly: GCA_963680765.1. Taxonomy (NCBI): domain Eukaryota; kingdom Metazoa; phylum Arthropoda; class Insecta; order Lepidoptera; family Noctuidae; genus Agrochola; species Agrochola lychnidis. Next base: position 3,507,057 of record OY796863.1, on the reverse strand, counting down.
TATTCACGAGTAAGTCAATTTTTTTCAGAAACCTAGCTTTGAAAAATTTTCCTCGGAAAATGATATTCACGAGTACCTACATAAGTCTAAGTACCTACCTAATTAATAACGTACTAGAAGTCTAGATTACCTAAGTTATAAATCCTATTCGTGTCAGGTTCAAAGCCATCGAACTTAGATAACTTAAGCACTAAGCTAGAACCTAGGACCGATAAACTTGACATTATTACATGTAGCCTAGGACCAGTTAATTTATCACCGGAAACTGAATGCTGAAGGAAAAGTGTTTTATTTTTACTTCGTTAGAAATTTATGGTTTTTAGTTAGTGGTTCCGTAGGATTTGATATTTTGTTTTAAATGAACCTGAGCTATGAATAAAATTAACTCTTCTGCATTGAATTAAATTGAGATCCAACCGTATCTTTTGGGAAATGGATCAATCTGGTTTTGGGTTAAAAATAAAAACCCAACTACGACAAAAACGCCAACTGAAAAGGTATACACAACAAAATAAAATCGGTTTCGGTTTTCATATACCCGGATCGTATAGCCTATTAAAATCATAACCCTTCTTTAGCTTAGCCGTAGTCAGGTAAAAAAGCAGCAGGAAAAAGCCGATAAAACCCTATATTGTATATATTTATGAAAGTCGTCATGTTTGAGCGCACCCTAAGGAATTAACATGAAGAAACTTCAAATTATCTTCACAGTCTTCACCAAACGAAGACTTGTGACGTCGGGATATCACAGAAAAAGCCCAGCAGAACCTCAGCCCATTATTAGGTTAATTAATTATTAACTTATACGTGTTCAAAGTCTAATTTTAATGCCGGAAACCATTATCAAAAATAACTAAAGATCCCTGATAGAACACGGCAGTTACAAATACATTGACCCTACCGCGCCAAGTGTTAACTAGGTATACTTCGGCAAAAGATTTTTAACCCAAGGGGTTAAAGTCCCCAGTGGTTCAACATTGGTCGCCATGGTGATTCGTCGTATTCATATTACTTACTTACGGAAAGTTTCATAATTTCTATGAAAACAATTTTAATAGCTGAAATATGTTTGCTTTCATACTGTTTCAGAATAGCTGTCTAATTGATTGAAAACTTGTATTTTCTCGTTCTAGCTGTACCTCATCATTTGCCTAGACTGTTCTCAACTATATATGTTGGGGTCAGCTTTCAGTCTAACTGGGCAGTTGACTTCCTGTATTTTACATGAAGCGACGTAATTGGGTTGTGGAGGTCAAGTAGGCTGACCTCCACAACCCAATTACTGATTAGTATATAAATCCTTGGTAAGACAGGTTATACTTTCGGCTTCTGACAACCTGTAACGACTGTCAAAGATCTACAAATGACAGCCGGGACCAAATCAGATTATTACTTAGCCACGAGCTCCTCGGCTATACCTACTATGTACTATGAAAAAAATTATTGCATAATTTTGTCAGTGATCAATTGATCATCTATGTGGTTATGTCCATTTGTTTCTTTCTTGTACTGCCAGTATTTAATGGTTTAAAGTTTTTTCTAATTGCGTAACTTATTTTCGTAAATAATTATGCCTAATTTGTTTCATTTTGACAGTTCAACAACATTCATTGCGTTGTTTACGTTGTAGAGCAGATTTTTTTTTCCAACTTATGAAGCAATGGATTAGCAATCTGTTTCAAATCGAAACAGATTGTGATTGTCTTGTTTTACGCATTTAGGGTACTGGGCAACCGAGCTCTGCTCTGGTGAAAATAGAAAATACTCATTTAATAAAACGAAAGAAAATGCGTTTATTTAATAATGTAGGAAAGTTACTACTTATTCCATGCTGACATGATTGTAGGTACTTACTAATTCCATGCTGCCATGTCATTATTCTCATGTCATTATTATTCAATATCTTGCTCTAAACCTTCGACGACAATACTTATGTGAAAATACGGAGAAAACGAATTTTCCCAGATATGAAACCTAGCTAGATCGATTTTTCGCCTAGGTAAATCCCCCCCCCCCAATATTGTATACTTATATAGGTAAGAATGCATTATTCTGGTCACTCAACAGTTATTAAACGACCCATTTTCATTTTAGAGTTTTTTTTAAGGAATAGCCATAATTAACACATAAGGGTTTTTCAAAGGGTTAAAGTAGAGGTGTACCTAGAAGTAGTAAGTACAGCCACATTTCACTTAGTCCGTGAGCCAGATAGTATATTTTGTCAGTCATTTCTTCTCAAGCGATAACTCGTGAAATGCTTCAAAGTCAGCTGCCGCTCCGTGGGTGGGTGGGGCAGCGGCAGCCTCTCAATCACGTAAAAAAAAATTGTTTTCAATCATTTCCTCCCGACTGATTTGTTAAACGATAATTAACGCAATTATTGGAAAATAAAAAAAGTCAGCTGGCCGCACCGTGGTGGATTATACGTCAGCTGGTCACACGAACATGCAAAAATAAATTTTCGTTCAGTGATGTCCTTTCACTTGAAAATGTGTCAGATGATAGTTTACATGCTATTTTGAATAAATAAAAACGTCAGCTGGCTCTATGTTGGTGGAAAGGTCGTCAGCTGATGCAGTGAAAGGTGGAGCATGGGAGCCATCACTTATTTAAATACGTCAGCTGACGGGTTTTCCACCAACATAGACCCAGCTGACGTTTTTATTTATTCAAAATAGCATGTAAACTATCATCTGACACATTTTCAAGTGAAAGGATATCACTGAACGAAAAATTTTTTATTCCATGTTCGTGTGACCAGCTGACATATAATTCACTACGGTACGGCCAGCTGACTTTTTTTATCTTCGAATAATTGCGTTAACTATCATTTAACAAATTTTCAGTCGATAGGAAATTATTGAAAACAATTTTTTTTTTACGTGATTGAGAGGCTGCCGCTGCCCCACCCACCCACGGAGCGGCAGCTGACGTTCACCATGCTGTTTAATACAACTCTCTAAAGCATTTCACAAGTTATCGCTTGAGAGGAAATTGGTCCGAAAAACCTGTTGCTGGCTCACGGACTAACTTGTTACATTTAAGTTTCGTGTAACAGGGGGAGAGCCATCTGTCATAATTAAACTATCTGAAAAAGAATCGTAGTCATTGAAACATCTTGCAGAACACAATTTGATGTGGCAGGAGACTGCTGATGTCGGTCAAACGACTGAAAGAACAGAAAAATGACCGGCCAAACCCAATAACCTATTTTCAGTAAAAGACAGATCGCTTTTGATGGTAGACAATACAATTCTATCTGTCATTGAATTTCGTCCAACAATTCCATAAGGTTCTCTGACAGATTATTGGGACGTCAAAACCATAGATAGATAGTATTTTCTATCTCCAGTATGCCAAAACTGGTGATAGATATGATATTGGGTTTGGCCGTTAGTAGGTACAGACGCCAGCACATCAAGCTACTACAATCTGTCAAATTTATTTAATAGATTTTCAACTTTATCGCTGATGTCTAAGGTACAAAGTTGATTGGGAAAATTTGACAGTTTCGGGTAGCTTGATGTGCTGGCGTCTGTACCTATGTATTTGTCCTTATGTTACTTGGTAAGTCTTGCAATGGACTACGATATTTATCTATAATCTGCGGTAGCAAAATGTTGTTGATTGAAATTTAAAATGGAAAAACCCAATAATATTTCGCCCGACCCGGGAATTAAACCACTTGACCAATGAGGCCGGGCTCTCCTTCAAATTCAAATTATTTTATTTCACATAAACCTACATGGGCACTTATAAAACGTCAGAAGCTAGGTGCACGGTTCCAATTGGTCGCTTCCTATGGAGAAGAGCCGGGAAGAAACAGCACGGTTACTCTTTTAAAAATACAAGTTTTTACAATTTTTTCAAATTACAGTGTTAATTAATAGGTATAAGAGGACAGTGTAGGCCTATTAACAAGTACCAGGTACTTAGCAAAATAGAAAATGGTTCACATGTCTACAGCTTACAACGTTCTTACATTCACTAAATCTAAAAGAAAATAATCTATATAAAAGATAAATAAAATAATAAAAATAAGGACCTATTTAGAACAAATGACATAATTGCCACTACAGCTGTATGCTGTCTGGATTTGTTGTCCGGTTGATGGCGATAGGCTCGCCCCCTATTACGTGGGACTTAAACATAACTGGCGAAATGTGGGTGTACTATAAGGTACACCTCTGCCCAACCCTTCGGGGACTACAGGCGTGATGTTATGTTATATAGCAGATAGCCATCATAACGTTTCCTACCTACAAAATAAACGTCACAACTGACAGTAACGATGTAACTGTCAACATTGTTATAAGTAATTATTATCGTCATGCAATAATTATAAGTAACAATAATAGTTATATGAGCATTTTTATATTGATCAGCAGTTTATTTTATATTACAGGAATAAGGTATCTGTCCCATAAATGCTTATCCTGGAATGTGTAGAAATATAGGCACTAAAGGCACTAAAGGGGATTAAAAGAGCTGCTTTCTTCGTTGAATGAATGAATGAATAATAAAGTGTGATTCTTCATAATGTGCGCATATCGAAATGAGGGAATCTATGCTTAGTTTTAACGACAGAAAAAATATTATAAAAAATCTAAATATTTTTTATGGAATAAAAAAAAATTGTAACAAAGCTGTGTAACTTTTAAACTAAATCATCTATCGCGATGAAACAAACTCCATAATGATTGAAAGTAATTAGGAGCCCACATAAAATATAAAATTGAGAAAAAGACTACCCTTAATTGAAAATAAACATGTTTTTTTCAGCAAAAATCTGTTCTTTTTTCATAAATTTTTACAATAATTGTAAAATTTATAAATAAGATCCCAAAGAGAAAAAAAAAATATAAAAAGATGATTAAAAAAAATCCGTCGATAAAATAAAGTATAGATTCCCTCATTTCGATATGTGCACATTATGAAGAATCACACTGTATCATTAATGATTTGTAAGAATATAGGTAGCAAACATAAAGGTTTCGTTTATTGATACATATTAGGTGCTCATCAAAGTAAAAAAACAGTGGCACTCCGGGAGTGCCGACAGAAGTGAAAACTTGAAAAACTTGAACAAGATCGATTTGGTGGAAGAAAAATACTTGCATAGAACATTGATCCGTAACGTAATATAAATAAAGAGCACAATTGCGTTTAAAAAAATGTGTCGGTAACGGTGTCGCGAGTTCAATTGTTTTTTCCCATCTCAAAAATGCCCAAAGAAAAATGTGCAAAGAAGTTTTCACTTAAAAAAAAATATGATCATCTGTATTGACACAATATTGTGGTAGGTACCTATATGTTATAAAAAAATCCTTACGAACTTAAAACTATACCTAATAAGTACCTATATTAAAAGCTTTCAAAAAAGATACGACCAGGACTTCCGAATACAAAAAAAAAAAAAAAACAAATATCGTTTTGTCGACGGAATCGAATCGATTCGAGCGTTGGATTCACTGGAATCCGATAGGTCCCATTTCTCCAAATCGATTTGACCATTAATGTTAGTAAAAACTTTTAACACGTTCGGGGAAGCTTGCTTGGTAAAAACATATATCTATTGTCATCCATCACGTACAACGATTACAAATTAAACGTATTTTTTTTGCTTGTTTTGTAACCTTACAGTGTTGTCAAATCTGTAGTGTAGAGACAAGAGTGAGTTGTAAAACTACAAGATATTATTCTATTACGTCATTGGTCCTTGATGATTCTTATTGCTTGTTATTATTTTGCATTAACTTATAATTGTGAATAAAGAGGTTCTAACACCTCAATGCGTATATTCTTATATCAAAAGCAATCTATCCAGTCTACCATAAAAACGAAGGTTCTTAGGTAACTAACCGCTTAACAATCTTAGACTTGAGACCAATAACCGATCGCTAGTTCCAACCGATTAACAGTGATCTCTATCAGTACTTTACGACGTCAAATTTAAGGGTCGAAGTAATTTGGGGGTGGTGCCAGTGCGTGACTACATCCCTCACGCGACTTCACACCACCCAACTCTTGGGCTACTAAAATACAAAACGGGTCGAGCCTCGTCGCATTCAGCCAGAGAGGCCGGACGCGAGCGAACGACCGTGTCGCTATAAAAAAAAAAAGTTGAATTTCAAATTCGGAACTCCCGCTCTTTTGTTTGTCATTGCATTCAGTTCGATTCGAATTGTAGATTCTGATTTATTTTGTGGTTTTCTGTGTTTATTTTTAAATAAATCGATTCAAGATGGAGGGATGCGGGATGAGCTGTATAAAATACCTTCTGGTGGTCTTCAATGGAATATTTCTGGTGAGTTTAGTTCTTTTGTCTCTAATAATGGACGTGGGTTGAAAGTTTGTAACCAAACGGAACGTAGAATCAGTTTTTGCGAACACAAAACATATGTGTCTCGCTTCTATTTCAATGAATGGCTATTTTTGTCACCGGTCGCTTGTTGTTTTCGGCCGGTGCACCTATCAACAAATTAATTTACGAAAGAAAAATGTCGGACGCAAACTTTTGAATCGAAGTTCACAACATGCGGAATAAATGACTAATATTTTAGCGAAGCTGTAAATTGATTACAAAATTGATCATCGTGTGAGATTCAAATCTCGGTCACGTTATTTTTAAACGTCAACAAATGATATTTTCGTCTTCAAAATGTAAAGCGGCGAGTTTCAAGGGTAATTCGGAAAGCGTGCGCTTCGCTAAAAACGTCAACTATGTGAATCAGAGTTGGTGTTATTTCAGTTGTTATTAAAATTTTGTGAAGAACATGAAAATTGCCGTAAATTCCTAGTTATTAATTAGCTTGACTAGGCTTAGCTAGGAACCTAAGTATGTAAATTATTTATTAGCCTTATATATTTAAAATACTGATTAAACTACAAAAGCAATAAAATTGAAAGTATCATTTAAAAAAAACGTTGATTTATTATACTATTATAGACACCTAAACAAGGTTTATAATTGAATAAATTTTGCAAATATCATTCGTTACATTTTTATAAATTACTGCTCCATTAACATTTTCTCAATTAAGGTTCTTACATAAAGAAACAACACAGATACGATCTCTTAAGGACAATCAAGGTCCCACATATCAACTTAAATGGCTAGGCTCTGCCAAACAAGTACTGTAAGAGGTCTGTACAGTTTTCATTTGTATAATGATGAATTTAAAAGTATTGCTGAATAAGTAGGTATAATTTACATTGGCAGGTAAATGCTCTACTTAGTTTTTGTTTGTTAGAATTTATAGAAGACTGTATTTACTTTAACAATTTACATTTTAAAAATCCTAATAAAGATAAAACATTAATGACTCAAAGAAAAATCAGCTCAAATGTTTAACTAATACTTTTACTGATGTGTTTAATTAAATTTAATTATTGATCAAAAGTCGTATTAAAAAATGTCTAAGAGAGGCGGCCAGCAGAGCATACCAAAACATAATATCTATAACAACTATAAATTCCAGCAGATGACTCACACTTAACCGGTTTTTTTAATAAATTTTATATCCGAGAATTGGACAACACTAATATTTTTAATTGATCACACAATATTATAAAATAGTAACCCAGAGTCTGGATTTGTGCCCGGTTGATGGCAATAGGCTCGAACTAGGAAAATGTGGATGTACTATGGGCACACCTTTACCTAACCCCTCTGGGTATACGGTGTGATGTTATGTTAATATCATAAAATAGAACTTACCCATTTGATCAAATTTATTCACTAAACATCAACTATTCAACCAATTACTATTAAAAACCTTTTTATTAACACAGACACACATTTTTAACATTATTAGTTTTGTTATTTATTTAGTTCCTTATTATGTCACAGCACTATATTTCTCAGGTATAGTTGACTTCTAACTGAGCGTTAATTTAAAAACAATTACCTTTTATGACAAGTTTACAATTTATTTCCCTTTTGGTGACGGGAAACTGATGTCAAATGAAGGATTTTCCATGTATGTTCAATAATTAATTAAGTACTTAAATATCTGGTGGTTAAGGGTTTACGTGCCTAAACGTCAGACTGACGTCTGGTAACATAATTACGTCACTAGGGGGTAAAACCCGACTGCTGAAAAATCACGCTCTAAAAAGTATGAAACAAGAAAATATTTCATGTCATTATAATTTTGTAGCTGTACAGGCATGCGACCACGGATTTACCTTGACCATTTTTGTACCTAAGTCTTGATTTCTGTCTGAAATATTTTTTTTGTTTCATACTTTTTAAAGCGTGACTTTTCAGTAGTCGGGTCTTAGATTTTGAACTTACTTTTTTTTTATTATTTTATTTATCTTTTATATAGATTTGACTTCTAAGTGAGCGTTAATTTAAAAACAATTACTTTTTATGACAAGTTTACAATTTATTTCCCTTTTGATGACGGAATTGTCAAATGAAGGATTTTCCATGTCTGTTCAACAATAACCAGTACCTAAGTATCTGGTATTCTGGTGGTTAAGGGTTTACGTGCCTAAACGTCAGACTGACGTCTAGTAACATGATTACGTCACAAGGGGGTAAAAGGGTAAATTATAGCTTTCCATGAATGTTCATTTTTTACATACCCAATATTAGTTATCTACCATCTAAAATTTTCCTTTAAAGAATCTGCTGTAACATTCTGAGTGAAAATAGTGTCTTTCCTGTAAAAAATACTTGGAATCCTGAACCAAAACCCCTGAGACTTTATGCCAGGCATTCTCTACCAGTCAACCAAGGGTGTTAAAGAGATTAGATGGCAAGTTTGAGAGCTACAATGATAAAAAATATATTAAAAATATAAATATATATCACAATTTAAATACCTACAGGGTAGTGAGTTGGTTATCTATGGTTGATACGAAACTCCTTAGAAACACCTACATTGTTCTTTATGGTCCTAGGATATGGACGATATCAGAGCAAAGTTGCTCACATGCCCGAAATCAAACTGAATTTATGAATAATAATTGAAAAATTCAAGAAAAATATCTTATTCGGATCCGGATGCAGGTAACAAGTAGCAGGTAGGAAGGTATATGGCCGGGTTTTAACTGATACTTCCTTATACCGTCATAACTACTCGGGGATTTATTTATAAACGCCTTCAGTGCCGGGAGCTCTCCTGGAGGGTTCATCTAGTCACATATGGGATACCAGGAGTCGTCGTGGAGGGCTCATTTTAAATGTAGGTTTTTGTTAGCGAATTCGGCATTATAAACCGTGAAAATAAAATTAGTTGTATTTTTTTCAAACCTAATGCCAGTGACATTTCTCTAGGGTTAACTTTGACGCAAACGCAATGCCGGTGACCCTCTTGGAGTCAACTTGCAATATGTATGGCGGCATGGCATATGAGGTCTATGAAAGTCGAAAGTGTTTAATAATGATTAGCGACTGTTTAACCATACGTTTTTAACGTTTAAACATCACTTAACTTTAAGTAACGTTTATAAATAAACTCCTATATTATATAATATGTTAATATTTACTTATTATACCTAAGTTTTGTATTAGTCACCCTATCATTACTTCGTGAAGGTAAGTGATGATCATTCTGAGTCACCATCTCGTCACTGATGACCACCATGTAATATCATTTTTCTATTTAAAATGGTGACGGCTTCCTTTACATCATAAAGTAACTATTTCCTTTGTTACCTTCCTCTCTTATATTACCAAATAGAGCTATAATGACTATTTTTAAAGCAGAATAGTATTCAAAGGATTCTTCGATTTTCCGGTGTGAACGTGCCCTTACTAGCAAGTCATCATCAGCCTATAAATGTTCCCACTGCTGGGACACAGGCCTCCTCTCTGTGAGAGGGAGTGGGCCGTAATCCACCACGCGGGCCCAGTGCGGGTTGGTAGATGTCACGTCTTCGAATTTTCGGTTCTAGGACATGCCGGTTTCCTCACGATGTTTTCCTTCACCGTTTTGAGAACAGTGGTGATGAAATAATTTACACAAAGTAAAGCGCCTGTCTGGGTTCGAATTACTAGCAAGTAATAAAATGAAATGAAATTAAATTATTTATTCTATAAATAGGATCACGGAATCACTTTTACACGTCATATAATTTTTTTTATTAAAAATAAGCTAGATGAGTTCGGCGTTTCCTATCTGACTACTCTGAGAAGAAAGGCCGAAACAAACTCAGAGGTCACAGTCTCTTTTAAAGTCTAGACATAATTTTGGTCAGGCCATATAAGGGCCATGTAGATTAGTGTCTGATATGGTCTTTTGAGGAAAGAACCACATAGATTTGAGTGGACCGGTCCAGTCAGTGCAAGCAATTGCCAGTAATCGTAGAACTCAACTCAGAACTTAAGGAGCTCAACTCGACGAACAATACCAAAGAAAGGACATTTGGGTAGACATGTAGTTTACAATATTAATCAAACGGTCACATGTATCCATATTAATTTCTGGTTTTAAATAGAGCAAAACCATTTTCAATGCCTTGTCTAGAATCTGCGGCACCACCCAAGTCCGACTGACGCCGCGCTAGTGTCTATGTCAATCAATCAATCTGCCTAGCCTTTTCCCAACTATGTTGGGGTCGGCTTCCAGTCTAACCGGATGCAGCAGAATACCAGTATTTTACCTCCACAACCCAGCAACTAGGTAATACGATACTCCTTGGTAAGACTGGTTGTCAGACTTTCGGGCTTCTGACGACCCGTAACGACTGTCAAAGTTCCACAAATGACAGCCGGGACCAATGGCTTAACGTGCTTTCCGAGGAACGGAGGAGTCTTAAATGGTCACCCATTGACGGACCAACCCTGGCAAGCGTAGCTTAACCTGATGGATCGACCCGTGCGGCTGTTATTACTTAGCCACGAGCTCCTCTCACTAGTATCTATATCATTGCATCAAACTGCATTAAAAAAAAATTCGTTCCACAATTTTCTGCCGGACTTCAGTTATGGCGCGGACTCTAATTTCGTACTTTTTTCAGTAGAACCCTTTGCTTTGTTTACTAACGACTCGCCCCTGCTTTTCACAGTTTTTACGACTTTGCATAACATCAAGATTTCTTTATTATATTTAAGATTAATAATAATAATTTCGGGTGACCACTGAAAATCAGCGCTGTGCTGTGGGTCCCCCATAGCACTGCATCATGCTGAGTGGAAGCCTTCTTGTTACAGTCATGTTGTGCAGCTGCCGCCTAAGTAATTTCTGTTCTATGCTCGTGATTTATTATGTACTTTGTGTTGTTCTCTGATTACTCTTGTCTTTTATGTATGCACTTTCTTTCTTTAATAACAATTAAACCTTCCGGAACAAAATCTTTAAATGATGATGAAAACCGTATCGAAATCCGTTGCGTAATTTAGGAGAACAACGCGATCACACAGACAGACACGAATAGCGACTTTAATTTATAAATTACTAGCTTTTGCCCGCGACTTCATCCGCCTATAACCTTCCTCAAGAATTGGGCTATCCAATGCAAAAAGATTTTTCAAATCCGACTGATAGTTCCGGAGATTAACCCCCCTACATACAAACTTACTAACAAACAACCAAATTTTACCACTTTACAATATTAAATAGTATAGATGTACCTATCGATAAAATACTCTTTATGTACTTAACGCCAACTTAGATGTCCAGCCAGTCCACTCAAATATTACTGCTTCTAAATTATATTTCGGTAGCACTGCTTACAAACAATTTTGTGTCTTTAAGACTTACGCCGGAATCACTCGACCGTACAGACATTTGAATCAGTCATGCATTCACAAGCCGGTTGAAGTTACCCAGAGGATATATAAATTACCTTTACACTATCTTAAAACGTGGCGGGAACGTTACACGAAAGCTCTGTAACTATACACTAAAAGGGAACTTTTGAGCAAATGTAGGTGATTACAAAAAAAAGGTGGGTTAGAAAATTAAATATGGCTTATGCTGCAGCCGCATCTGCGTATATCGTGACGAAGCGTGCCACATTAGCGTTGGCGCGCTAAAACCCTTTTACGTACCCACTCACTCACTAACACACACTCGTCACTTGTCCCTAAAGGTTCATCAGAAAACCAGCGTCAGACAGCATCTGACTGGCATTAATACTGAAATTAACCTTTTTGGTGCAGTCGTGAGGCACACACTATTGTTGTTAAAACATTATTTGCACCTTTTATTTTGTTATCTGTATTTTGTGTTTCACGTGTCCAAATAAACTTTATTCTTTCTTTCTTTCTTTACCCGGGCGATAAGTGCTACGCAGCCCGAACTATCGCGACGATAGCCGATAATGGTTGGTCACATCTGCGTGTATCGTATCACTGTGCGAAGCTTCGTCACGATAGACGCAAATGCGGCCGCAGCATTATAATAATGGAAGGGAAGACTAAAGCTGTGGCGAACCATTGCTTACCTACTTAACCCATTAATTCCACCTGCTGAACATTTCCAACATTTCCCATCTAGACATGAGTTGGCTTGGCTAACCTGGAAATCTTTAAACATACCCAGGTTGTCCGAAGCAAGGAAAACCTGTTCAGGTGGTGATTTATAAATTTATTTATTTATTACATACATCAGCAGTATCAGTGCAGTAGCAGTGGTGGCTCAGTGGTAACGGCCGCGACTTACGAGTTGTAGGTCGTAGGTTCGAACCCAGACAAGCGCTTTACTTTGTGTAAATTATTTCATCACCACTGCTCTCAAAACGATGAAGGAAAACATCGTGAGGAAACCGGCATGTTCTAGAACCGAAAATTCGAAGACATGTGACATCTACCAACCCGCACTGGGCCCGCGTGGTGGATTACGACCCACTCCCTCTCACAGAGAGGAGGCCTGGGTCCCAGCAGTGGGAACATTATAGGCTGATGATGATGATTACATACATAAGCTACCATTACAGTCTTCCAATTCGGTAGTGTGTAGCTAATTATCAATTTATGAAATAATACAACGCAATAAATTAAAAACATAACACATATAACGTTACCCTTGCGAACTCGCTCAGTGAACATGAGAAAAGATCTATTCTGTCGGCAACTAAATTTAGTTAACTAAAGTTAGTTAAGATGACTCCGTTCTAGAGTGTTAATAGGGTGTAGTTCCATTAACTATAGGATACTATGTTCTGCGTGACCTGTTGTCTGCCCGTTCAAGGAACTGATAGAAGCCACTGAAGCGCTTTGAACTGAAGGTGCCAAACTCGTAGCCGAATTATGTGCCGACTCAATTTAGATTGTGATGTGACACCATTTTTTTTGGTTGGGAAATTATCAAATAACTTCTCCCGTTCTGGGCGGAGCGGGAGGGCGCGTCAGACTTACTGACTAAAACCCACCCGTGTTCCTTCAGTTGCCATGTTGCCGTGAGCCACGATCTCCGTTTCGGACTTCTTCGCAACCCCGGCAGGCATCGGCCCTATCGGACCCCATCAGTTCTGTTGACATCTCTTTGACGCGCGCGTGGAAGACAACGCGCCATCGACCCGGGCCTGATCCTTATCGGATGGCGAGCCATTGCTCACCGTCCGCAAGCCCGTGCCTACGGTGGCCGGAAATCGGCCTGCGATTCCCAACGCCTAAGGCGTCTCCTGCGACGATTAGGAGCACGGCGATGTGACACCAGACGGTGCATAGTTTTAAAAAGCTCAGTAGCTCTACTTCTTCTCGTAACTCCTTGCCAAAAGTACCCATTTAAGGAAACATTCAGTGTGAATTAGGATTCATGATCATAATTTGGACGTAAATGATTTCTATCATTGCTAGCTTGGAAGCGAGCGCATCAATGACTCGTTCGTGCAAATAGCTCCAAATTACAAACACAGTCGCCACTTTAGTATTCGTACTCCTAAAATGATCATAAATTAAAATATTGCTGTGTTGACTGTCAAATAACTGAGTGAATCTTGTCCATTAGTTCTTCAATGGATTTCACCTACAATTTCATACTCTGTTTAATTTGTTAATTAATCTGGCCGGAGACTGAAAAACAACTCACGCATAAAGGACCCATTATTAGTTAGGTAACTTGTTGTTTTTACTATCGTAGGTAAGTTGTCAGTGTGCAATCTGCCTAGCCTTTTCCCAACTCTGTTGGAGTCGGCTTCCAGTCTAACCGGATGCAGCTGAAATACCAGTATTTTATTTGGAGCGATTGTCTCTCTTATCTCCACAACCCAGTTACTGGGTAACACGATACCGCTTGGTAAGACTGGTTGTCTCACTTATGGGCTTCTGACGACCCGTAACGACTGTCAAAAATCTACGAATGACAGCAGGGACCAACGGCTTTACGTGTTTTCCGAGACACGGAGGGGTCTTGATATGTAATGGATGTGGACCCATCCAGGAATCGGCAAACTTAGTTTAACATTCAATCGACTTACTTTTCCACGAGCCATTTTCAACCTCAGAAATCCCAATGGACCATCTTTTCATATCCAAAATTCAGTATTCGAAGTCACTCATAGGGTAAGCAACTCACTCGTGGTTCCTCTGGTCTTCGATTAACTCTAAAAGCCTCAACAAAGGAAATATAAAATCGATGTGATAAGAACAGGTAGTTAATGACAGATCGATATTGTAAATGCAATGTGATGTCACGCGAGGACTTAATTACTGTGGTATATAGGCCAAATAGGTTCGATTTCCCTGGTTCTGTTTTTCCATATATTTACGTTTTGCGGTTGTTTTTCCAAAGTGTTCTACTGACGAATTAAAGAAATCGGTCTTGATTATAATCAGCCCAAGAATGTTCATTCGTAAGGAGCTCGTGGCTAAGTTATAACAGCCGCACGGTTCGATCCATCAGATTAAGCTACGCTTGCCGGGGTTGGTCCGTGAATGGGTGACCATTTCTACATACCGAGACTCCTCCGTGCCTCGGAAAGCACGCTAAGCCGTTGGTCCCGGCTGTCATTCGTGGATCTTTGACAGTCGTTACGGGTCGTCAGAAGCCCGAAAGTCTGACACTTACCAAGAGGTATCGTATTACCCAGTTACTGGGTTGTGGAGGTCAGATAGGTAGTCACTCCATATAAAATACGGTATTCAATTGCATCCGATTAGACTGGAAGCCGACCCCAACATAGTTGGGAAAAGGCTAGGCAGATTGAATGAATGTTCGTTCGTATCGAAAAAAAAAATATATATTTTATTCGTTGCCGAAGAAAATAATTATATGCTGTAATCAATATAAAATAACTAGCATTGTTTATAAACATGACAACATTTATGTACCTATGTAGTTCGATTCCCATCTAAAACCATCGCGTGAAGGACGATCTCGTTTTTGTTATACAGCTAAACGGACAAAATCCACGCGTTAGGGTTGGCACGACCCAATAAGATTTCTTTTTTCTTTCATTGCAATTCACTACTTCACTGAATGATTATTATATATCTAATAATTAGTTACTTATTAAATACTCCATAGGTTTAGGTAGTTAAATAAAGGTAAACAAATCGTAAAAAGGATTTTTATAGATGACACTTTCTTGTTTAAAAATATGATAAAACCAATATAAATTTATTTTAGATTTTTACAATAGTTTCTTCTTTTAATAATGTATGTTAAACTTTATTATTTATTCTTAAACTGCTTTTCGTAAATGTAACTGCTTGAGCACAAATTTTTTGTTAGAGTTATATTATAAGCCTATTAAAAAAAGTAAAGAGCCCAATCTCTAAACGTCAACAAATTATAACGTTGCTAAATTGAAGAGTACAACTGTATCGTAACATGACAACTGAAGTGACAGGTATTACGTTTAGTCGGTTACTTGACAGCTGTTCGTCACGTGTTTTTTTTTTGTTTAATTAAATACCTAAACCTATAGAGTATAGGTACGTATATAGACTGAAAGACGTTTATTCTAAAGAAACCACTGGACACAGCAAGCTAAAAACACCTTTTTGGAATATATCTAAGTATCGTTCTTTAGAGAGTGAAGAGTCTACTTCTCTCACAGCCAGTCTTCAATCATCAGAGATATGGGTACGAATATTGGTAGACACCAGAGCCTTTTCATTATTATTGATAATACAAACAAGGCTAATTCTACCTGTTATCCCACGCAAATCTGTAAATGGTTTGTGGATACTTTTGTAGAAACTTTCTATTGATTTTGAGAGCTTTATTTGTTGACTGTTAGTTGTGTTCGGGGCGCTTTGAATTCAGTTTCTTATCTAACGTGGAGCTGAACATCATAAGGTACTGCTTCAATCTTCGGGCTTTTTACTTTCAAAATTGATACACATTTAAGGTACAATTCCGTAGCCGACTGCAGGCGACTGCAGCAGGCGTCGTGTCACTGTGACACTACTGGTTTCTATGTATTTCTATGAAATACCTTCTGTATTTCATAGAAATACTTCACTATCAGACATTATTGATTAATTACCATACTGCAAAATATCTATTATATTTCAACTTTACGCCCCCCGGTCTAGTCTTTAATAAGCAATGGCCTCTGTAGCCCTTTGAAGCAAGGCTCCAAGGGCTAATGCAAATCTTAGGGTTCATTCGATTTATCGAGTCTGGTTAAACCACACTGGCGTCGGTGCATTTCATTCATACATTCATACATATAAACATACAGCAAAATACCTATTACATTTCGACTTTACGAACTATCTAAAGGTTAATTATAATAAAAGCTCATAACATCAATTCGCTACATTTCAAAGTTAGGAAGTAATTGAAATTGATTTACTAACCTGTACCTATAAAACTTTCCCATTTTGTAGTTCAATTTTACTAATTGATAAAACATTTTGTTAATTTGAATCAATTTAATTTAATTTGTTATCGTTATGAACTGGCACTATTATTGATATATTTATATTATTTTATCAATTCGTTTTCCAGAGTTTTCCACTTTGTGGCACGCAATATTACTTTACAGTTTATTTTTGGTAGTATATTTTTAAAATTTTATTGGGTAGGTATTTATTATTCTTAGCAGTGTCAATTTAATGAATTATTTAAACTGTCGATGTACGCTTTTCATTATTAAATCAAATCAAGTCTTCTGGTTGACATATAACTCTTCCAAGCTGCGCCACAACACTTTTTACTTCTTCCTCTAGTTTATTAATTTCATCGTCCATTACACATTTATCTTTACAATCCTTTATAATTTAATAATTACCATCACTTACCGTTACTTAATTACTTTAAATACTATTCTTAGCCAGCCGATTATCTAAGTGCTCTGCAAGTAAATGATGTCTACGTGACGTAAACGATACATCTACTGACATGGTATAAACGCTGCAATTACATTTCAAGAACAAACGTGACGAGTCTTAGGTTTTCTCATGTTATTGCTATGTTGGAGATGTGAGGAAAATAATGTTGCATTTTAATAGACACTAGTGACCCGCCCCTGCTTCTCATGGCGCACGGTGCAAGGGTGACATGACAAAAAACGGACCAAGTGCGAGTTAGACTCGCACTTGGTTCCATACCACCTTTCTATAATTAGCAAAAAACGCTGAAAAAACAACGTTTCTTGTATGGGAGACCCCCTTTAATTTATAACTTTTTTATTTTTATTGTTATAGAGGCAATAAAAATACACAATCTGTGAAAATTTTAACTGTTTACCTACTACGGTTAATGAGATAGCCCGCTGATAGACAGGCGGACAGCGGAGGCTTAGTAATTGGGTTCCGTTTAGCACTCTTCGGGTATGGAACCCTAAAAATTTAGATTTATGATCTATATCTAAGTTAACGTATTATACACAAACCTTGGAGCAGTGGTGGCCCAGTGGTAACGGCCGCGACTTACGAGTTGTAGGTCGTGGGTTCGAACCCAGACAGGCGCTTTACTTTGTGTAAATTATTTCATCACCACTGCTCTCAAAACGGTGAAGGAAAACATCGTGAGGAAACCGGCATGTCCTAGAACCAAAAATTCGATGACATGTGACATCTACCAACCCGCACTGGGCCCGCGTGGTGGATTACGGCCCACTCCCTCTCACAGAGAGGAGGCCTGTGTCCCAGCAGTGGGAACATTATAGGCTGATGATGATGACACAAACCTTCCGGATAATGAAAACCCCATCAAAATCCATTGTGCAGTTTAGAAGATCTTAGCAGCCAAACAGATAGACACAAAAAGCGACTTTGATCTTTTGTAGTGAGACTTGTTTTAATTTTTTTTGTATGAAAGTATTGTTCAAGTTTTAGGTAGGTCTATGGTACTTCTGCATTAATGTAATAAATAAATAAATAATGTTATACTGCAAGATTTCATCTCACAACCTTATCAAAACAATCCAATAACCAATACAACCTTGAACCAAAAACAAAACATTTGTAAAATTATTAAAATTAGAAAAATATTGTGTCAGCCCTGACCTGTTAGATCACCATTGCGTAGTCTACGAGACTAATGTCATAATGGTTTATTTATTCATCCGCTTACTCGAAGCGCCTCCACGCATCGATGTGACTCATTAAGAGTACACACGACAACATCACGCTATACATATACGACCGGAGAGAAATCAGGCGCAGGACAAACAGTTTAAAGTGCTTTCCGAGGCACGGGGAATCACACGGCCAACTTCACTTCGGAAAAATCCAACCCTGGATTACCGTACCATCGGACTATGAGAGTGAGGGTGGATTGAGTGCACCTATCTGCGCATACTCTTGAGCACTATATCTCACGCGTCGATGGCTAGTCTCCGCTGAGATAGATCGCCGTGGCCGAAATTCGATCTGGAGAACATTTATAATTAAATCGTTATACATTATATCAGGCACATTTCTAATATAAGCTGACTGACGGCTTTGTGTAGGCTTTCCGTACAATGAGAAGTCAGTTTATACTAGAAATCTATAGCCTAAGACGTCGTGCTTACAACAAATACAACACCGCTAAAACAAGATGGACATGCGTCCATTTAATTGAAAGGAAAACAAAACTTTTAAGTCGGACAACCTTGCTCGCGGTTGGGATGGCCAAAAGTTTCGCTTCAAATTGACGATGGCGACGAGATTGTTTTTATTGCTTTATGTGTTGGTTAATATTGGTAATATAAAACCGTAATATGGATAGAAGGCGTGTTTGTATGATGAATTGGATTTGATTTTAAAACGAATCTAGACTTGATCGTCTCACACACAGAAGGCAAAAATATTTCACAGGGCACAAACTTTCAGATAATCCTCAAACTAGCATTTTCTTATAAACGTCCAGTCTAACAAAATAAGTAGCCAAAGAAAATTGAAGTAAATGTCAGTATTATTAAAAAAACTATTTGCTTATAACACCATAGCGAAGAATTAGTTAAATCAAAACAAAGTTACCTTCGTGATTTGTAGTTGTTTACACGGTTCAGTCCACACACATTGGGGATTTTGGTCATGTTAACCAACAGGGGGGCATTGTTTAGAATATTAATGTAACACGTGGTTCAACAGTAGTCAACCACGGCCATGGAATTAACACGATAGCTTAGTTGATACACGACGAATCAAAACTATTAGCAAAGTCACTCCGAAGATTACAATATTCTTTGTTCTATTCAATTTTACTAGCTTCATTTTCATCTTCCAGTCCTTATCTCAACTTAGATTTAATCGACCCAGCATCTTCTTTACCTACGTCTCAATCAGTCACCATTTTATTATTCACCCCCATTTTAGTCATATCGTCAGTTATTACAATTCGCCCATCGTTTATTTGATGTTCTCCTAAAGCCATTAAGAATCATACTTAAAACATGGGCCACAAGCTTCATCTTTCTGACTGACCGAGTCCTTGAAAAAACAAAAGGAATTAAATGCTTTGAACTTAAGTTTCAGTTTGAAACTTTTCTTCCACACAACTTAGTCACCAGCAGTACGATCAAACTTTCTCCTACATACTCATTTACTCTCTTCTTACTTGTCTACATGGAAAATGTGTAGTAATTTATGAGTATTATCACAACTTTCGACAAATCGATTTGTTTCAGTCGGAAAATTTTCATTTATTCACCTGATGTCCAAATGTCATTATAATTATTTCCGTGACCGGGTCAATGGATTCTTACCATTATTATTGTATGGAGGTATATGTTGTTTATCATTCAGGGTGGTACGACCTGTGGTGTTGTCATTAATTATGTAGGCTCCATCAATCAATACTCATTAATGCATTTCGACTTATGGAGAATGATTTCTTATTCATTTGATGCTTCACTGATAGAAACGTTAGCTGGAACTTTTGGATGAGAAAAGTTGTTCTTGTTTTTCTCTAGCTCAGTTTTAAAGTTAGCAGTTAATAATTACTTTGTGATCTTTCCGATACTGCGCTACAACATTTGACCCTCAACTTGACTACCTACGTAACGAAATCTTCCTAAGGTTATCTAAACATCATCTATACATATAAATAAATAAATTGAAGTGTCTGTTTGTAATGTCAAAATAACAGCTTTTTACTAAATGCATATGAAAGTATATACTTGCGGTACCTATAACAAAAAATCACTTTTATTTTTTTTTGTCTTTCTGTCTGTTTGTTCGGGCTAATCTCCGAAACGGTTGGACTGATTTTGACGGGACTCACTAGCAGATAGCTGATGTTATAAGGAGTAATATAGGCTTTTATTTTAGAAAAACAAATTGGGTCCATGCGGGCGAAGCCGCGGGCATCAGCTAATCTCAACTATAATTTCATCCTAATTCTCCTACCATAATCCCAATTAATTTGGGGTAAATGCAGCTTGTCTTCTTCTTTCACTACCTCCTCTTTTCATGGTTTCCTCAATGCTGGGGGTCGGGACCTCGACATAGTTTAAACACTTTCTTGTTTGTTATTTTCCTTCATCTACTCCTTCTTTCAACAACATACACGGCTTCAGAGGCTTCCTCCACTGAAACACAATGATTAGCTTTTTCTCTATAATATGTCAATAAAGAATATATAAGTGAGCCACATGAAAACATGAATGCGGCTACAATTAAGCTAGAAGGTGTATTTTTAAATCGACACTATAACCGGGTCGTGAATTTAGGTCGCGACCGAGAAGTATGACATTTGGTCGATATCGTTTTACTACACTATGGTGGAAAATGGTGGAGCATTCTATAGATGATGTTCTTGTCTATTGTGGTCTATGGTATGTCTGACTACAGTTAAAAATATGATACTCTAACTCTTAAAGATATAGTAGTGGTTAGGGATGAGTCCGGTTTAATAGAATAGTGTAACTAGTATAGTTTTCGTAGTGGAACCATGAAGCATAGTCCTAGTTGCAAAGTAAGGGAATAAATATTTTTTTTAAAGATTTTTGTTAGCTCATAGATCTTTGAATAGGTAGGTACCAATTCTCCATCAGAAGAATTGAAGTTCATTGCCAACTGGTCAGTACATAAAGAAAATTAACGTGGTCACGCTTTATCGATTCACGATTAGTCCCATGTATTAGAACCAATAAAATTACTTACTTTCAAGTTCATTACATTAAGAGGTGGTACTCATAAAACTGAAGGAATAATGATTAATGATGATGATGATGATGATTCTAATCAGGACATTGGTCATTAGTTGGTCAGATCCCGAACAGCGTGTCATTCTAAGGATTTAGCTCCTGTCTGTAAAATTAAATTGTAAATTTTACCCAAGTGGTCGCAAGGATTCGAAGGCAAAATGATTTTAAAATAAATCATCGCAGATGACTGCATTCGAAATTTGCAGTGGAAAAACACCACAGTTTTACAATCGAGTTCGCAGAGTGGACATCAAAATAGAATAATGATCCTGATGTCATGCGATGTTATCACGCTCCTGCAACAATTAGACCAATTTACTCAAATACATATACGACAGATGTTCAACAGATTTTCAAGAGCACTTTTAATTTCAAGGTTTATTTTGTTATAGTTTAGGGACACATGCTTGTAATTGTTAACAGTTACATCTTGAAGTACATACATCTGTTACGCACATCTTATTGTTATAGTCAAAGTAATTCCTTATTCCTTGTTAGTTGTTCAGTAACTAGCATCTATGTTTAAAATTGTTTTTTAAATTTATGAATTTGATATAGAGAGTTTTTAGTTCCTTTAGTGCAATGGCAGAGGACTGCTGCTGCAGTTGTCTCTGTCGTTGACGTGTGCCACTCGTATATATGAGCAGTTGCACTCAAACTGGACGAAGAACTATGTCTTTAGTTTTTAACTGGACGTTAATATCTTGCTCTTGATGTGCAATTTTAAACTGTTGTTATATCATCGAGATATCAACGGCACAAATTATTATTGGCAATTGTTTTGATGCTAACTAATAAATATTTATTAACTTTCCCCTCCTTATTTACGACCACATTGTCAATCAAGACTCATGTTTTTGGCCTGTTCTCATTACCATTGTATGTATGAACGATAATTTGCAACATGTTCCGTCTGGCTTGGATTGACGACAAGTATGTTTTTATATCGATTTCACTGCCTCATTTGCCTTGTTCCACTGCTTTAATTAATTAATTATTCGTCAGTATAGACATAATAGTATTAAAAAAACAGCTGAGAACTTTATCTAATTTGACTGAAAGCTGATATCGAGACCCAAGGACTTGTAATGATGAATATTGTTGGAACACAGGCTCACAGTGTAACTAAACATGTCATTTTATATATATCTACAGCTATAATTATGGCATAACCTACTAGCTACATGACGCAGTACAGTACACATCATTTAAGATTTATTGTTGTTGTCCAATTACAAAAACATAACACACGTCAAATGTTTCAACGGAGAGATACTGAGTTTCTTACTCTTAAAATTACCATTTAGCAAAATGATGTAACAGCTACATACGGCGGTAGATATTACGGAATTGATGACGACATCCCTCGGAAGCCAGTTTTAGCATCTGTCATAAAGAAATAAAGTCTGCCGTAAAAGAAGCTATCATGTCACCGAGCTGTTAGATCTTTATGGTCGTCGCACCTGATAATGGTAACTATTCTCTTGTTCATGCAACACTTGCTTTATCGATTTTTCTATAAAATGTTTTTAACTTTTTCCCATCAGTTATCTATTCATTTTTCGTTTTCGAGCTCGTGGCTAAGTAATAACAGCCCCACGGGTCGATCCATCAGGTTAAGCTTGGTTGGTCCGTGGAAGGGTGACCATCTTTACATACCGACAATCCTCCTTGCCTCAGAAAGCACGTTAAGCCGTTGGTCCCGGCTGTCATTCGTGGCTCTTTGAGAGTCAGTACGGGTCGTCAGAAGCCCGAAAGTCTGACAACCAGTCTTACCAAGGGGTATCGTATTACCCAGTTACTGGATTGTGGAGGTCAGATAGGCAGTCGCTCCATGTAAAATACTGATATTCAGCTGCATCCGGTTAGAGTGGAAACCGATCCCAACATATTTGGGAAAATGCTAAGCAGATTTTTATCTATAAATTTTTAGGTAGTCACGTAATGTTTTGATTTCTTATAATCTGCACTTCTATTTTGTATTCTTTTAAGTTTTTTAAATATTTCCTTATTGATATCATGGATTATTTATATCTAAAATATCTAAATTTTATTTTCCTCACCTGCATTCTAAGTGATTTAATTCCAATCATACAAAACCAACAACTAAATATAAATAGAATTACTATGTAGGACGCGCCCGTTGACATTGAACGAATTAACCATAGCAGTACAATACCTTGACGCGATGGAGATGTAGTGACGTCATGGCTGCACCATACCTTATTGACAAGGCATCCATTCATTCACACACGCTCGTTGAAACAAGGAGATGTTACGAAAATTTTAGAGTTACGATATTTTGCGGCAGTTGTGTCATCTGACCCTATACCTTATTTCGAAATACAACTGCTAATCATGAAGCGTAATTTGTAGGTAATGTTATTTTGACATCTATCAAGTTCTTTTTTTGGTACTGACATTAAAGTTTAAATCCCATTTCACATTATACACACTACACTATTTGGGGACCTACATCAACCGGGGTCTAAAATTAAGCAACGTAAAAAAACGGTTTTTTCTAATATATAAATTACTGGACAAATAGAGAACACGAATCAATCAACATGCAGGTGTTTTATAAAATCCACAATAAGTTTATAGAGAGGTAGACTAATAAAATGCATAATAAACAAACGTGACGTGACGGACAGGAAATGTGCTGATCAGCGCCGAGATTTGCGGCTGAATAATTTTCACAAGGTCGTCATCAAAGTGGACAATAACATCCATGCAGTGGTGATTTCCATAAACTAAATCTAGCTGCAAATTGCACAATGTTATATTTTAGAATTTGTAGGTTTGAATAGGTTTTGAATTTGTAGGTTTTAAAGTGTATGCGTAATTTGTAATTTTCACATCAATCAAGTTTTTATTGGAACTAACGTTAAGGATTGAATCCCATTTCACTTGAGTTAATACACCAATACAGGACCTTCAACAGCCGGGGTCTAAAATCAATATATAATCAGTACTTCAGCAATCAGATAAAACACAGTTCAGGAGGGGCTTGTGGCTAAGTAATAACAGCTGCACGGGTCGATCGATTAGGTTAAGCTACGCTTGCTGCGGTTGGTCCGTGGATGGGTAACCATCTTTACATACCAAGACTCCTCCGTGCCTCGGAAAGCACGTTAAGCCGTTAGTCCCGGCTGTCATTTGTAGATCTTTGACAGTCGTTACGGGTAGTTAGAAGCCCAAAAAGTCTGACAACCAGTCTTACCAAGGGGTATCGTGTTACCTAGTCACTAGGTTGTGGAGGTCAGATAGGCAGTCACTCCATGTAAAATACTGGTATTCAGCTGCATCCGGTTAGACTGGAAGCCGACCCCAACATAGTTGGGAAAAGGCTAGGCAGATGATGACTTCAGCAGTCAGATACACTACAAACAAATATAAACAAACAGACGACAAAAATAAATCGATCGATATACATACCAACATTTAACCTGTCTCTTAGAATGCAGGCTATCCTAGTCTAAGAGAAAGGGTTATATATATTTTGTACAGATTTTGCACTTGTAATGAATTGTAATGTTGTAATGTAATAATACCTTTATGTAGATCCATCATTCATCCATCCATTGATAAAACTGACCGACAACAGTCCATTGCCGTTTTTGCCCTTAAAGAACCAAACTCAATGAACCCAAGAACTGACAAACCCAAGAGCTATTGTAGAAAGTAGTGTGTGTGCAATGGACTTCCTACCATATATTATTTTTTATTCTTTTTGGTTCAATCATATTCTTTAATAATGGCATTAGATAATGATTTAGATACATCAGGATTTTGTATCTGGCAAAAACATCCTAACTTCTAATTACTACACTATTTAAAAAATAATTTCCCAAGAAATAACCGTGACCAGCAAAGTTTCAACACTTTTGACACGCAATCGTCTATTTTATGTACAGTTTATGGCCCATTTCCTTGGCCGCTCACACAACAGTCTATAGGGCAGCATGACCCATTTTTATAGCTTGTATATCAAACTGACACGGCAAACATTCAAGCTTGCGATGTTTCAGATTTATGTGAAGATTGTAATCGTAGTAGTGTTCCATGTTGACTGTCTTTAGATATAAAATTTTAGGCTTTTTTGTTACTTCGTTCATTCCTATCCTATACTATTAAATGAGCATTCTCTATTTTCACAAGAACAGAGCTCGGTCGCCCAGGTATTGAATTATACAACGATGTTCCAATGGCCTCTATCTGTCAAGAAATAAATCTTAGAAAGAATATTGTGGTTAACTATACCATTTTCTTCTTTATTAATTTATATTCCATCTGGCGCATCATTTTCTCTTATGGCATTTCTTTTATGACTTTTTCAAGTTTAAATTAACTGCAATTACATTTCATCGTCATTCTCTTGCATTTATCCCAATTTATTTGGGGTTGACGCAATATGTCTTCTACCAAGCTTTTCCATTCCTCGTCACCCCCCACCCCCTTTCTAGCAATAAATCATCTTTCAGTACCTGGGCGACCGAGCTCTGCTCTGGTGAAAATAGAGAATGCTCATTTAATACTATAGAATAGTTCATACTAATTCCATGTATAGTACATACAAATTCCAAGCTACCATGTCATTATTCTAAGGTAACCATCTTGTTCTAAACTTTGGGCGACTGAGCTCTGCTCGGGTGAAAATACGGAGAAAGCGAATTTTCCCAGATAAGAGACCTAGCTAGATCGACTATTCGCCCCCGTAAACCCCTTTGCAACTTTCATTGAAATCGTTAGAGCCGTTTTCGAGAACGTGATTACAAATATATATACAAATATTGCTCGTATAATAGTATAGGATAGGATAACGACAATTACACCTACATAGTTGAATCTTTTGATCAAACTAGATGGTCTTAGAGATCACTTTAAACTCAAATACGGTGAAGTTGCATTCGACATTCTCGGAGCCTCGTCTTCAATAGTACAAACAATATTATCGTTTAATCAAGTACCTACACAAGATATTACATTACTACTATAATAAGAAGAATCAACATCAACCCATTGACACTATAAATCACGGTGTGAAAACGACGTGTGAACGTGGGCGTTGCCAAATAGTAATCGGATATAGCTACTAATTGACAACTCCCACCTAGTTAAATGCATGGCCGTCAGATTTTAAAATGTAAGGCCTTAAATTAAACTGTTCATTTAATTTACGCAAATATGGGCATAAATGATAAGCACATACCTAACATAGAAGCATCAATATATCCTAATTAAATTAATTTAATATAGTCTACCCGGCTTTTGTGGTTAAGTTCTCTATATATTTACAATGCCTTTCGAGGATTTGAGGATAATTAGTGTAAAATTATAATTTCGAAGAAGTGAAACACCTAACACTCGTAAGCTAGTACCCAATGAAAATGAATTTGGAAGAAATCCCAATGAAAACGATCAATTATTATAAACGAATACTAAAACAACCGTTCTGCTGTAAAAAAATCTTCAGTAATAGAAGTACATATATTTTATCGCGCTTTAGAAAGACACGGGACACAAGCTTTTTGAAGCCAATCTTTATCTAAAATAGTACTTGTTATTCAACTATCCAATGAATTCAATTCTTTCATATTTCTTCAATATGAAACTACTAAAATAAATACAAATTGCTATCCACCATATTTGGGAACCATTACGAAAGGGATATACTTATATTCGCGGATAAAAAAAAAAATCGAAATCACGTATACTCGTTAAAACAATTGTATCACCATACATACATAGATAGTACCAGTCATTACAAAATGAAGTCTTGTTTAAAATATCTTGTGTTACTATTCTGCCTGACTTTTATTGGTAGGTAAGATGTTTTCAATTTATAAAGTGGTTTCGACATTACTTTTAACCTTACCTTTCTTTATTCCTCAGATCTTCGGCATCGTGATAATAGCAGCAGCATGTGTGGACATGGGAATGATCAAGGGGTTTGCTGGCATGGAACCGACTGGCCATGAGACAGATGCACTCTTGATAGCCATTGGAGTCCTGATCATCATCATCGCTGCTTTCGGCTGCTTCGGCGCTTGGAAGGAGAGTCCTAAACTGTTGTATATCGTGAGTAGATCTTCATCGCTTACTTTAGTACGGGGGTTCCCAACCTTGTAACATACACGCCCCCCTAACTTTCTTTAAAATCTCTACGCCCCTGAGTTACTTTGTCGATATAAGCAGAAAAGCATAAGAAAGTAAAGCGAGCGAAAGTGAGGGCGAATGTGAAAGAGTAGTTTTTTTTTTAAGTACAATTACTGTGTAACGGATACACAGTAATTGTACTTAAAAAAAAAAAAAACGAAACAAAAATAGAAGTTACTTTGCCAACTTATGCAGAAAAGTTGAAGAATCGAGTGAATATAGTATAGAAGAGCGAAAATTTTCGAGCGAAACGAGCTCGGAAATTGTGGCTAGCCGCCTCGGATAGGTTCGGCATTCTTTAGTCCATTCATACAGAAATAGAAAATCTTAATTTGTCGACTTATGCAGAAAAGTTGAACCTCATTTTACACCACCTAAGTAAGTATTATGAAACGTTTGGGTTTTAGAAACTAGTCTTAACCTTTTCTAATACCAAGAACATTAAATTTAATAAATCTATACTTTATTATTGGAGCCGCCTTGCCCCCCAATTGGTCCCTCTACGCCCCCCGAGGGGGGTTCGGCCCATCAGTTCCCCTGCTTTAATCGATTTGTTAAATTCTTCACGTAATGAAGGACCCAAGTAAAAGTACCTGTGTGAAAGATGAAATAGCTAGAAAGAGCCCGACTACGGAAATGACGACTAAAAGAGAAGTAGGTATGGAAGAAAAAGCCATTTTCCGCCGACTCTAAATGAATTGGAATAAGAGCGAGAATGATGTTGATGACGAATGAAGTACCCAAGTAGGGTAATTTTATCAAAACCTCTTCCTAAAATATATTTTTTAAATCGTCTGTTTTCCATAGCCAGTTTAACCCTAAGCAATTAATTATGACGTGTTCGAATCAGAAATGAAGAGATCCGCAGGAGAACCAAGGTAACCGACATAGCCTGAAGAATTGCCAAACTTAAGTGGCAATGGGCAGGGCACATTGCTCGCAGAACGGATAGCCAATAGGGCCGAAAGATTCTGGAGTGGCGACCGCGTACCGAAAGACATAGCGTTGGAAGGCCTCCCACAAGATGGACCGATAACTTGTGAAGGCCGCAGGAATCCGCTGGATGGGGAAAGCACAGAATCGGTCGAAGTGGCGGTGCTTGGGGGAGGCCTATGTCCAGCAGTGAACGTCTTTTGGCTGAAATGATGATGATTATGATGAATTAATTATGTGATGCATGCAAAAGATCGATCGATTAAGTTTAATAAACGCAGATTTCCATAACTTTTGCGCTAATTAAAAAGCATCTGCAGAATGAAAAACACATCATTACTCAAGGATAATAAAATAGCTGTCACCAAGTCTCCGAAGATTGGACTACAAAGACCATAACAAGAGTCAAAATAGATGACGATATTTAGTTTAACCTTGAAACAAATAATATGAGCTGCGAATCACCAATAGACGCGTTAATTGACCAATAGAGTGTGACGAAAAATTGGTCACCATAGCGTGTCCACTTTGTGTACAGTCCAAAGTTTTTATTTTATTATATACTAGCTACGCCCTGCGGTTTAACCCGCATAAGTCTCGATGCCGTGGGAATTTCGGGATAAAAAGTATCCTATGTCCTAACCCAGGTCATGTTCTACTTATGTGCCAAATTTCATACAAATCCGTTCAGCCGTTTTAGCGTGAAAGCGTAACAAACAAACTGACTTTCGCATCTGTGTTAAGTAGGATTGTTACAATGACATGTACCCAACAAAAATACTTCGGTACTATTGTGAACAAAGAGTAAATTCTATTCTGTTACAAAATTGGTTTCTAAGACTCTTCCATAATTGTAGTGCGCGACAATATACTCTTGCTCCATACATCCAAATTTGGAAACATCACAACTTATAATATAACCAGTCACTACATTAGGGTAATTAAATTAAACTTTATCGTTACTAGGTCAAAGCTTAACTCTTGTACTTCTGACCCACCTACTCAACTCGACTTTCACCTATATTTCAACCATAAATTATGACCCAAAAACATAATTGGTCATGGGCAGGGCCTCACCATGCAAATGACGTAGGCAGCCCGATGAACTGTGCTCTCGGTAAATGTCCTATTGTTTTGTTGGCAGCATATTATTTTGATAATGAGGTTGATAAAGATTACGACACAAATGAAGCTAGTCTAATGCCAGTGGCTTAAAATGGTTTGTTGTGGAAGTTTATTGGATACGCAAACAATAGATGGCAGCTTAAATTATCAAATGATTATAAAGACAAGAATGATATTATAGGGCCGTACACGAAATCGACTGATTTTGGTCAATTTTGTTCATTGATTGTGAGAAAGGGAAAACGAAATTATGATTTGAAAATTCGAGTTCGTTGTTTTGCATGTGGCTGAAAGGAATTTATCAAATAAAATTCATGAAATATCACTAAGATTCGCAACAAGTTTTCTGAAATATGGCATCATTTTGTTACAAGAAACTATTTATGATTTTGAATATTAAAAAAGATCATCAACATCATTATATGGTTTACTTGCATGTGGCTGACCCACTTTTTTCAAATTCCATACAAAATATAGCAGAAAAATTATGTAAAAAAACCATTTTTTTTTTTTAAAACCCACTAATTTATTTTTTCCTAGTACAAACCATATCAAGAAATTTAAAAATCACATATTGGTCTTCAGCCATCTTTGAGATATTTTTTTTTAAGATCATACAATATCTTCATTAAGTAAATCAAAGGCGAAATATACCATATTTTCGAGAGCGCAAAAGTGATGCAACTATTAACAGGTGCTGTGACTGACACGAACTTTTTTGCACCACAAAAACTGTATTTTTAGTGTCAAACCTAGTCAGACAGACTTTCAATTATTTCAAGCTTTGTCACAATTAGATAACGTAATTGGCAAAAAAGATTTTTTTCATGCACGGAGCCTTAATTCAGGCTTTAAAGACTGTGAAATGTTTAAATTACTGTTATGAACAGTCTAATAGCAATTACTCTAAACTATAACGAGTTTAAAAATAGATCCATTTTTTGGTAGGTTGCATTCTTGTCTTCAAGATCATATTAATTTAGATCCCTTGGTTTTAATGAGTATAAACGAAATTCTCCTCCAATCTCCAATCCATCCATATCATTTACTTTCCCCAGTTCGTCGGTTGCCTGATCATCATCATTCTCCTAGAGCTGTCTGTTGGCATCGCTGCGGCCGCCTTACGTCCTCAGATTGAGGGTCAGCTAAAGTCCCAATTGCGAGCCTCCTTCATCAAGAACAAGTCTACCAAGGAAGAGGATTCCACCTACAGGGAGTTCTGGGACCGCATTCAGACCAGCGTAAGTAAACAGTGACAGTACTGCTATAATATTATTATCTAACGTTTTGTAATATTCTGTTGCATCAATATTAAATTAGTGTTCATCAAGAGAAATAATTTGCTTTTATGACATTTAACAATGTAAAAATTTGTTGATACCTATTATAGTTTTGAGGCCTTTATTAACTAGACTTTCGTGCCACATTTTACTAAGCCACAATTGCTCCCTAGAGTAAAAGAGCGACAGCTAATCAACACTATATTGTGACAATTAGTAACAACGGCCTGTTTATATTTACATATTGTTTATTTGTCCAAAGCCTGATCGAAACTCTTGCATTGTCATATGTCATATGATACAACATCTAACCACAGTTATCGGAATGAACTAGACTGCTGGCTAGAATACTACTATGACACCAGATTTTCAGTACAGTGCTCTCCAAGCATTATAACTTACTTTTTCTACTCATTCTTTACCCTTTATTTTTCCTTTGACAGCTGGAATGCTGCGGTATCACCGGCCCCGACAATTCCAACATATTCTTTACCCTTCATTCTTTCTTTGACAGCTGAAATGCTGCGGTATCACCGGCCTCGACAATTCCAACTCATTCTTTACCCGTTATTCTTGCTTTGACGGCTGGAATGCTGCGGTATCACCGGCCACGACAATTCCAACTCATTCTTTACCCGTTATTCTTGCTTTGACAGCTGAAATGCTGCGATATCACCGGCCCCGACAATTCCAACTCATTCTTTACCCGTTATTCTTCCTTTGACAGCTGAAATACTGCGATATCACCGGCCCCGACACTTCCAACTCATCCTTTACCTTTCACTCTTCCTTTGACAGCTGTAATGCTGCGGCATCACCGGCCCCGACAATTCCAACTCATTCTTTACCCTTCATTCTTTCTCTTCCAGTTGGAATGCTGTGGCATCACCGGCCCCGACAACTACGTAGCCTCAGAGCCCCGCATCAACCCTTCCTTCAGCTGTTGCCCCAACGATGGCACCGACCGCTCCGCCGAGATCAAACGCTCTGACTGCCTCTCGTCTGAGAAGTACTTCAAGGAGGGATGTGAAGACAAGGTCCTTGGAACTGTTCATAGTGCTGGCTTGACTGTCATCGTGTGTGGAATTCTCTTCTGCTTTTTGGAGGTTAGTGTTCCTTAAGTGTTTCTTTGAGAGACAGGGAATTAAATAAGACGTTGGAAAATGTAGCAGTTCGTAAGACTTAAATGAGCAATGTGTGATCTCTATAGATTTTAAATTACGATCTTTCTCTTCTCAAATAAGTAAGTACTGCTTCTAAACGATCAGAGATATACATCGATTAAAGGAGACAAATCATCGACTCCTAGATTTTATCGAATTACGTTTTACTCATCTGTAATTATTAAACGACCACCATTCAATAGCAACGTAGTAACATACAAAATGACATGATTACTTTGTAAAGTATTATATTTCCTTTATATCGTTTCTAAACATATTATTTACATTTTTAAATATTCATATTAAAACAAAAAAAAAAAAACATTTAAAAATATAAAAAGGCGTATTATATTTATTATTTTAATTATTGCGATTGTGAGGAGACTTTATTTCTCAGTATTTTTTTTTTCTCAACCATTATTGTCCCATTGCTGGGCAAAGGCCTCGCTACCCTCTTTCCACCTCTCTCTGTCCAGAGCTTCCAAGGACCAATCTTTCTTCCGATTTCTAAAGGAGTCCAGCTCATCCCGCCATCTCCTTCTGGGCCTGCCGCGATGTCGTTTGCCATTAAACGGGACCCACTGGGTCGTAAGTTTGACCCATTGATCGTTTGACATGCGGCAGATGTGTCCAGCCCAATTCCATTTAAGCGTGGCAGCTTATTTCTCAGTTAAGAAGTTTTAATGATGGTTTGGTAGTTTGAGTACTTTATGCAGCCTACCCAAATGTCCTTTCTTTGGTAGGTACTATTCGTCGAGTCGTTGAGCTCCTAAGTTCTGAGTTGAGCTCCACGATTACTGACAAAATGCTTGCACTGACTGGACAGGTCCACTCAAATCTGTATGGTTCTTTCCTCAAAATACCATTTCAAACACTAATCTACATGGTCCTCATATGGCCTGATCAAGATTATGTCTGGACTTTAAAAGAGACTGCGACCTCTGAGTTTGTTTCGGCCTTTCTTCTCAGAGTAGTCAGATAGGAAACGCCGACGTAAAAATGATTCCGATATCCTATTTACAGAATAAACAATTTCATTTCATTTTATAGAAGTAGGTAATGAACTAATCAAGCAAAAAGTCCAATTAAATAATGGCTTGTACACAATTAACCCACTTTTTTACCCCAGAACTTGATAATTAATAACACATTCAACTTATTATTGTATGAACGCCCACCAATTTTTTCCTGAAGATATCATGAAAATATGCGTAACCTGACATGAAATAAATATGTTCAGAGCCTTGAAATAGGACTTTATACACGCCTTACAAACTAACTTTGCATGTTCAAAAAACATTCGCGTGGCGCTGATTTATATTAATTGCACGGCCGATCTAAGTCACTAGGTTATTACGCGTTAACTCACTAGATTATCACGCCTAAAACTTTACATGATAATGGGTTAATTTAGAAGCTTTTTATTGAACGTCGTTTCATTTGGACTTGAAAAGTATTTTTTGTAAAAACAGTCAAAGTAGTTTATTTGCAAGACGGTACAACAAAGACGGACAACTAATAAAGTTTATGAATTTAATGGAAAATTCAATGTTTCAGTGTGATTTTCTGATAAAAGCTAAAGAAATTTTACAAATTGCAAAAAAGTACAAAAAAATATATTTGTAAAAAAAATATTAAACAATGTTTAATTGAAATAATGCACTTTTGAAAATACAGAATCGATTTCTGTCATTTTTAATACATCATCGATTTTTTTTTTTTTCGAAAAATAACTAAAACTACGTAAATTACAGTAACACTGCCACTGTACAGTCAAAACAAACCAAAATGGATGAAGTACCTATCGCTAGACCCTTATACGTGTGCGACTGTGTGCGTGTGTAGATTTGTAATGTGACCACAATTTTCTCCTACAATCAGTATAACTAATTTAATAAAATAACAATGTTTTATTAATAATAATCAAAATTCAGTGTATGTATTATGATTATAAGACTCACCCAACGCTGGGGATAGACGTCCCTATTCTTCTGCCATTCTTCCGTGCGTGGCTATTCAAACAAGATGGCGATGGAGTTGACTACTCAGGAGTATACTTGTCAACCTTTCTTATGCTCGGTTTCTACAAAAACGAATCATTTTGCTCACCAATGGTAGCTTTTATTATTGTCAAACTGCGAGCATATAAGTATACTAGCGGACCCGACAGACGTTGTCCTGTCTACACGTCTTTAATTTGAAACTCAAAAATTTCAAACTTTTTTTAATAAGCTAAAACATTCTGGACCATTTTGATGAAAATAAATCAACAACTACTAATAAATTAAAAATTAATTAAAAAAACATTGTCCAGCGGACAAAATTGTGAATCTAAACCATTCCCAGATCCCCTTGAACACACACAAAAAATTTCATCAAAATCGGTCCAGTCGTTTGAGAGAAGTTCAGTGACATACACACTCACAGAAGAATTATATATATAAAGATTCTTAAGCAAATTTTACCTGTGATAGCTACTTCCTTAAGGAACAGTTTACTATCTGTGTATCTGTCTTTGCTTCATTATTGGTAAAGATACAAGAGTCTTAATTTTAACCTTATCGGTCCGTACATTATAGGAATCGGCTATTAGTGCACCTCTACTTGCATCATCTTTGAAATTCAAGTTTCTATTATATACAACGTGTAACGTTAAATGCGCAAAACCTCAGACACCCCAAATGATTTTTAATTAAATTGACCTATATCAGAGATAAAAAAACGTGTGGCACTCGGGGACTGCCGCGATAAAGCTATTGCATAGCATTTGTAACCTTCATACTTTCTATTTGTCAACGCTACACTTGGGATGATGACGTGATGACATAAAACAAAAATTACGTTCCCATGATAACATCACGTTGTCATGGGTACCGTCATTACATGGTAGGCGGAGTGGGGGGTGTTAGGTTTTTTTCGTGACGGAATTTCTTGATTCGGTCGCCGCGCTCAAAGCCCGCGATAAAAGCTATGCAATAGCTTAAAAAATCATTAAAAAAATTGTAAAGGTTTTATGTGCTGTTTTAGTTCGTAAGATTCGTATTTGCATTGAAACAAAAGCTATTATTATCCCGCGTTTGAGAAATTTTAAATTGGTCGACAACAATTTGTGTTTGATTACCTATTTTGGCGGGTTTGCGCATGTGATGGCTTGACCTATTAATAAAAAGACACGGTAACGTTTTTAATGAAGATTTTTTGAAAAATGTGACCTATATTAAAAACTGGTTCAATTGATTCTGCTCATTATTCTGATCAAATTATTTTCAGGTATTGCGCATTTTACGTTAAACGTTGTAGAATAGAATTTGCCTGATAACAACTCGTACATATAAACGAGTTCTCAACCCTTAGTACCTCTCCTGACGTCACAGGGGTCACGCTATACTAGAATTTAATGCCACAATCTTAGATCTCTAACCTAGGCCGAGGGTTTTAACGGCCTCATTTTATTGAACGGTACGCTAATCTAGATGACCTCCTTACATGCCTAGGTATCGTAAAAGAATATATTAAAGGGTCGTAAGATCTAGTTCGCTGATTTCAAGCTATTTTCTGGGTTTACGTGGAAAATAGTTTAGGTAATGTAGGAAAAGGAATTATGTTGCTAAAGTAATAAAGTAAAACTCTCATTACGGCCTAAGTTTTTTAATTTAGGTACCTAATTTAGGTATAAAATGGGTCAGGTAATGTAGGAAAAGAATTATGTTACTTAAGTAATAAAGTAAAATTCTCATTACGGCTTAAGTTTTTTTAATTTAGGTAATGTAGGTATAAAATAGTTTAGGTTATGTTACTTAAGTAATAAAGTAAAACTCTCATTGCGACCTAAGTTTTTTTTTTTTAATTTAAATAATGTAGGTATAAAATAGTTTAGGTAATGTAGGAAAAGAATTATGCTACTTAAGTAATAAAGTAAAATTCTCATTATGACCTAAGTTTTTTTTAACTTAAGTAAATACTTTATGAATTAAAAAATTGTGACAATTTTTTTTTTTACAAAAAAATATCCAACTGTCTTCCAAAAAAAAAAGTCTTTGGATCTTTATTTTAGTTTTTTGCCGACGACTTCCGAAATTAAAGTTATTTTTCACTTTATAGTGTTCTTCTTGGAAGTCGGTGGCAAAAAACTAAAAGAAAGATTTTATATTTACAGCAGAACTTAATGGGCACTTGAACTTAACTTAATTCAATCCATGAAAATTATTGTGAAGGTACTTAAAAATGTATTAAAACTGAAACTAACATGGCGTTTTCTGTGTATTCCAGGTTGTAGGCATCGTGCTAGCTCTATGGTTAGCACACTCCATAAAAACCCAGGGGAAAAGCAGGGAGACCGCTTAATTCTACACCATAGACACACAGCTACAGAGTATAATTTCATATGCAATGCACAATAACTGTAAGATAATATAAGTTACCTTATTTATTTAAGTATAGAATCTATTAGATTTTAAAGAAGTCAATTCTTGTGATGACGTCAATTATACAGTGTGACGTCTAATTTACGAGTTGACGTCGGAAAGGTGATGTTTGAATAAAATTTAATAAAAAAAAATAATGTAATGGCGGGATTTCGGGCAACCATTTATGGTGTTCATAAAAATAATATTAATATCCAGAACTTTGAACATATATGAAATACTACCCAACTATGTTTTTTTTAAAGGTCTTTATCTGTATCCAACTTATTATTTTATATGAGGAAAATG
This sequence comes from Agrochola lychnidis, assembly GCA_963680765.1. Lineage (NCBI taxonomy): Eukaryota > Metazoa > Arthropoda > Insecta > Lepidoptera > Noctuidae > Agrochola > Agrochola lychnidis. Next base: position 3,470,196 of record OY796863.1, on the reverse strand, counting down.
GGAATGACGGATATGCTATGTTAAGCACTTTAAATGCTCATTAATGATAATATTTTGAAAACTAAGTATTGTTAATAACTTGAAGTTATTATCTTACCTTAGCAAAGCTCTCTGTAAAGTACCTACATATCTTTAATTTTATGGTTTTTTTTTAGGAAAAAATGTTTGAACCGCCATTATTTTTAGTGTAGATGTTAGTTTTCTCATTGAAACCAAAGCTGTAATAATAATTAACATATTGTACGGATATTATTATTGAATTCTAACAAAAATTACAACATTCAAATGATATTGTGTGGGTTTTGCGACAACACCGTTGTTTATACAATTGTACTGTGAATTAATTTTAAAACAACTGATTGAAAAATATAATAACAATGAAACCATTGAACACAGACTTTAAATAGTCCTGTATAGTAATTCGGATAAATAACGCATTTATTAAAAAAAAATTTTGGTAAAAATGCAGAGCCAGAAGCGGTACAAAACACAAGAAAAATATACGTATTTTCACATACTTTATCATATTTAAAAATTAAGCATTTTTATGAATAAGTTTAACACCAGTTTGTAAGTATTGAGAATGCTTTACTAGTCATTAATTTATTAACAGTATTTTATAAGTGCTATTGTGAATATTTATCCCACCATACTTTTAAATTCATTAGAAAACTCATTCCTTAAAAGTAAAAAAAAAAAATTGATGTTAAGTTTTTTACTTTCTTGTAAACGTTCCTTAGAGATCGAATTTAATTATTGAACTTGTGTAAATATAATTTATACTGATTTCTTGTTTTAATATAAAATATATATCAGATATTCCATGACACTTGGCAATACTTTAGCTTTCCATTAGTGATTTTTTTCTGATCAGTAGTTCCAAAGATTACCCCCCACATACAAACTCACAAATTTTACCTCTTTTTGATTATTAGTATAGATTAAATTTATTTTGAATAATATTTCAAATGTTGCGCTGTCGGGAAACGACTGATCTAAACATGAATTTCAACTACGCATAAAAACCGAACACGAACAAGATATTAAAAAATTTAATAAAACAACACACTGTATCTTCATTTAATATGAAAACGCAAGTTCAGTAGTTAATTCAACAAAATGGCAATATTATTACTTATTATAAAAGTCTATTAGTGTTAAACATGTTGTAATAGATTTTCTTAAAATAAAGTATCTGTGTTCCATATTTCTAAGTTTTATTTTGTAAATAATCTGCGTCGTTTTTAACCCCCCTCACTTTTTTAGGGTCCCGTACCTCAAAAGGAAAAAACGGAGCCCTTATAGGATCACTTCGTTATCCGTCCGTCTGTCTGTCTGTCAGTCTGTTAAGACCTTTTTTCTCAAGAACACGTGGAAGTATCAAGTTGAAGTTAATATCAAATACGTAGGCCTGCCGTCCCTAGAAGCTCTAAAAAAATCAAGCTTCTAAATCGACGCAATAAAAATATATGGCCATTTATGCGGTATATTTTGAAACTCGCAAATAAATCAAAACCTACAGGGTACTTCCCAATGATCTAGAATTATAACATTTAGTAAGAAGCAAGGTATCATAGCACAAGTAAAGGAAAAGGTCTGAGAATGGTCAATGTGTTGTCTTATCAAACACACTTTTTTGAAGTGAAAACTTCTTTAGGCGCGTTGGGTATTTTTGAGATGGGAAAAAACAATTGAACTCGCGACACCGTTACCGATACTTCATTTTTGTAAACGCGATTGTGCTCTTTATTTATATTACGTTACGGACCAATGTTCTGTACAAGTATTTTCATTTTAAAGGTTTTGGAAGTATTTTTTTTTTAGTTTTCTCTTCTGTCGGCACTCCCGGAGTGCCGAAAAATACCCAACGCGCCTGAAGAAGTTTTCACTTCAAAAAGACATGTTGCGCAGACCCGAAATAAATTAGGATAGGGCAGGAGAATGGTGACTTGGCAAGGCTTTTTTACATAATTTAGACTAGGTAAAGCCAGCAGTGGTGGCCCAGTGGTAACGGCCGCGAATTACGAGTTGTAGGTCGTAGGTTCGAACCCAGACAGGCGCTTTACTTTGTGTAAATTATTTCATCACCACTGCTCTCAAAACGGTGAAGGAAAACATCGTGAGGAAACCGGCATGTCCTAGAACCGAAAATTCGAAGACATGTGACATCTACCAACCCGCACTGGGCCCGCGTGGTGTATTACGGCCCACTCCCTCTCACAGAGAGGAGGCCTGTGTCCCAGCAGTGGCAACAATTTGTAGGCTGATGATGATGATGATGATGAAAGCCAGCAGGCGCGCCCGTCTTCTGGCTGTAGGAGAATGGGAATCAGGCTTGTGGCTTCAGGCGCTCCCGTCATCCACTATAGGCACTGTGATGGATGACTCATCGTTTCGGCTCGCTACGTGACTCCGTTTGGGTGCACCTTATGTTGCTCCGCATCGGTGTCACTGCGGTGAAGCTGTCGACAGTCTCAGGCACCATGGCCCGTCCTGCTGCAGGAGCGCAGGTCGCATAGCACGGCACGCCAGCATCACCGACATTATTCGTCGAGCCTTTGTCACCGCCGGCGTACCAGCGGTATTAGAACCAAACGGTTTGGCACGTGACGATGGGAAGGGAAGAGACCAGACGGGATGACGTTGTTGCCTTGGAAGGTGGGTAGGCCTCTGGTGTGGGACGTAGCCTGTGTCGACACCCTTGCACCATCTCATGTTCCTAGCACGGTGGGCTGTGCTGGCGCCGCTGCTGCGGCTGCAGAGTCAAGCGGCGCAAATACTATAACCTTATGGGTAACTACAGCTTTGAGCCGTTTGGGGTCGAAACGCTCGGATCACGGGGCCCGAGTACGCGTCTCCTTTTTAAGGAAATTTCTCGTCGACTGATCGACACTTCACGTGACGTGAGAGGGCTGGCTCGTTCTTCGGCCAAAGAATTAGCATTGCCATTCAACGAGGCAATGCTGCCAGTCTTCTGGGCACGTTTCCGGATGACAGCGATGCGGACGAATACTTCGACGCCTAAGTTTTGTTTTTTATTTTATTGATGCAGATAGTTAGTTGGTCTTTTAATTAACAGTCTGAATAAAATTGTCTGCAATATTCTGTCGGTAGTCAGAACGTTTTAAAACAGCAGCAGAATGTGTTAAGACATTAACAATTGGATAGTAGGTTGTTCCTCTCGAAGTATACATAGTTATACAGCGATTACTACTTGTGCCCGTTTGATGGCAATAGGCTTGCCCCATAATGAATACACATGGTTCACTCCGCATTTTATGTATGAAGCTATAAATACGCGACGGGCCCGTCTTGTCGGGCCAATTCATTGAGCGTAACGTAGTCAGAAGATATAAGAGTTACGCGATAGAAAGAGAGGCCACTTCTAGGTGAATATAACTGTAGATAATTGGCGCTGTGCGACGTGAATTGTACTTTATTGTGTCGTAGCAAGAGTCGCTTTTTATTTAAATGATTTTGCGGAGTGAACCACATCTGTACTTAAACATAACTGGCGAAATGTGGGTGTACTATATAGGTATACGTCTACCCAACCTTTTGGGGAAAGAAGGCGTGATGTTATGCTCCCATGAACTTGGACGAGGTTTACAAAAAGACCTAGCTAAGAAAGTATAAATAAAAATGCTCATCGCAGTGGAAAACATTTTATTAACAACACATTTGACGAACACTGTAAACACATCCATTTTCAAAGTTTCCAATAATTATACAACATGTAAAATTCCGCACACACAATGCCAAAATACAAAAAGATTACAAGATCACATGACGGTCACACTGAGTGTCTTAGAATTAGTGTCTTAGAAACTACATTTTAGCATAATTAAGTATTAAAGTGTGTTTGTTCTTAGATATCTTATTTGATAAACAAACATGGCAGGAAAATCACGGGTTTTTACATCAATCATACCTTGTGTTTGATCTTTCAGACACACATGCAGTAGGTGGTATTAAATTAGGTTCATACATCAAAAACTGCGTCGATGAAATCAAAATCAACTCAGCCTATCGTCCACTGCTGGACCTCCTAACTAGGCCTCTCCCAGGCTGCGCCACAACACCCAATCCTCCGCCTTCCGGTTCCAGTTCTTATCATGCTATTGCATAGCTTTTATCGCGGGCTTTGAGCGCGGCGACCGAATCAAGAAATTCCGTAACGAAAATAAAACCTAACACCCCCCACTCCGCCTACCATGTAATGACGGTACCCGGAACGTAATTTTTGTTTTATGTCATCACGTCATCATTCCAAGTGTAGCGTTGACAAATAGGAAGTATGGAGGTTACAAATGCTATGCAATAGCTTTACCGCGGCAGTCCCCGAGTGCCACACGTTTTTTTTTTATATATGGCATCCCGCAGGTCAACCTACCCGATTGTCGGCTACTTTACTGAACTTTCCTGTGGTTGCGTCAATAAATTAAGACCTCCAGCCAGGGCATAAAAACAACTAACCAACTACACGCTAAGCGCGCCACCTGTGAGGTACGGACCTCGGTTTAGGGCATCGCTGGACCTGCTGGGAAAATCCGAAAGGGAGATCTTGGCCCCGGCAACATGGCAACTGAAGGAACACGGGTGGGTTTTAGTCAGTAAGAGTCTGACGCCCTGCCGCTCCGCCCAGAGCGGGAGAAGTTATTTGATAATTTCCAACCCAAAAAAAAAAGTCCGTCGCTAGAGAAGGACAGCAAGGGTCAAGCTGGATCGGATTCAGATTAAAGCTACAGGCTCCGTGGCGCGGGCTGGCTCGAACAAGGATCGGGGTGGGTTCCGGATCCAATCTGTCCCAGCCATCCTTTTAAGTTCGTCGGTCCATCTAGCTGGGGGGTGTCCCCCACTACGCTTGCCGATACGCAGTCCATTCCAGGACTCGTCTGCTCCACGGCCCATGAGTCCTTCAACAAACAGACCAGCCCACTGCCACTTCAGCTTGCTTGCTCTGCAAGCTATTGCTACCTACTCCGGTTCAGTCAGCAGGGACTGGTCACCTCTTAGCTGCCACGGTTTATTTAAAATTTTTGAATTGTTTTTGTTTTTATATTTTTTTTTACGTATGCTTTTAACGTGCGAGTCTTTCTACATTATTCTCACATGTATAATTTCAACACGAATGACGTAACCAATATTTTGTAACAAAATATTTTGATTTAAAAGAGTGTCCGTGAAGTTTCTTGACCGTTCTTCTCCATAGTACCTACTACGCTTTGGAATGGGCATCTAGCTTCATTTTTTTGACTCACCGACCCCTTGACGATTCAAAAGTACCTGTAATTGGTTTATTTGAAATAAATGCTTTGAGTTAGACTTTGAGTTCTTGGCTCTTGGTAGGTACGCCATTTTTGTTTACCAAATTAGACGCAGTAAAGAAAACATACTTTAGAACTATTAAATTAAATCTTAAATCTACTTTCGATTATTTTTCAAAGCATTCACATTCCTTGTTCCTATGTGTTTTGTTTGGGATCTAAATGGGTACCTACTATGTTAATAATTGGCCCTGATTTTCAGTCCCGGATAAGGCACAATAAATTTTTCAATCACTATGTTCGTTTTCTGTTGTTCGTAGATTCTAATTTAACAAATAAGCTCTAAATCCAGTGCTTCTGTTATTTGATTGAACTAGTAATATATTTTGAAGGATATTAACAGAAATTGATAAATCTAACTCTGAAGATGGTGTCAAAATAGAACAGAGCTAAGATCTGCTCCAACTTATCGCCCTACAAATGTTTTTGCAAGCTTGCACACGACCGGGCAAAAAGGATAAAACTATTTAAAATCCTAATAATTAAATGCATGAAGACTAAAAGGATGAACTATAGGGAATGGTGCGAAAAAATTTTTGATGAGATGTTAAGAAATTTCAAAAATTACCTTAACACTAAATACTGTGATAATTTTAGAATATATACGTTCATAATATTAAAAGATATTACATAATACTGTAATTATATCTAGATAATTCTAAAATACTTAGGTCCCTATAGTGCGCACACGCTTAATACTAAGGACGTTTTCATTGGTCCATAAACAATAAAACACTACTTCTTAAATATAGTCGCTATCTTAGAACTACCACGCCCTTCCCCTCCGAGGGCAAATATTACTCTTCGCTAGGCAAAAACAAGTTGAAATCGACAAGCAATAAAATATAGAGCTATATTTAAATATTACACAGGTGCATTTTACAACCAAGGCAAGGATTGTATGTGAAATTCATAAGTTTAAACTTTAGAAAAGACATATTACACTAGACAACTCTACTGATCATACTTTTGGGAACCTCAAGATACAAGTGTGTAAAGTTCGTTTTAAAATCCCTGAGACTAATTTGACATTTCAAGTGTATGTTGTTTGTTTTTGCAATTTGGAGTTTGACATTTGCACCTGTCAAATTAGTCTCTAGAATTAAAAAACGAACTGTAGGTACAGACGCCAGCACATCGGGCCACTACAATCTGTCAAATTTATTTAATCGATTTTCAACTTGATTGCTGAGTTTTAAGGTTCAAAGTTGATTGGAAAAATTTGACAGTTTCGGGTAGCTTGATGTGCTGGCGAGTGTACGTAAAAGCCCATGAAGGAAACTAAGTTTGCGCGAAATGACGCGAACATATTATATCATCAGCATTTCAGCATACACAATTTATGGTTGCCTTAAATTATTTTAGAGATAGAAACGACCATTGTATTGTTCAATATTTGTTGAAATTTTATTTCTGTGTTTTCCTTTTGGTGTGGAATAAAGAATAATCTGTTTAATTACCTCATTATCTATTAATAATCAGGGAAGTCATTGGAACTATGAGAATCAGGAAAATAATATGTGTACACGTGCAGCAATTTTTTTTAATTTTTTTTTTTTATTTAGGTAGCATGATAACCATAGAAACGGGTTTTCTACGGGTTTTGTCGACGGAAGAATAGACAAAATTACAGTTTGTGATTGTTTACCTGTCATTTTGTCTGTTATTCCGTCGATAAAACCCGTTGCTATTGTGGTCATATACACAGCCTTTACCGACTAAAAATAAAGACTCGTTGTCAATGTACAAAATGGTGGTCGTTGTCAGTTGTTGTAGTGGTTGTTTTATTTCCTTCTTACTATGCGTTCGCACTGGCGAAACATCACAACAAAACATGTTGAAATCTCTAGTGCCTGTCAAACTTTGTATGGAAAATTGACAGAAAATAGAGATTCCAACATGTTTCGTTGTAAATGTTTCGCCAGTGCGAACGCACAGTTACGCAGCAGATAAGCAGCTAACATATTTTTATAATATCTAAGTAATATACTTAACTTAATACCATAGATTACCTGAATTCTGTACAAGGTACTTAATTACTTATGTTGTCAAGGACAAACTTACAAAAATAATAAATACAGGTTGTTTCCAAAAAATATACTTACCTAATAGTTGTAGGCGTATTTCGAAACAGCCTGGAAATTATATTCAAATTTCTTACATGTAATCTTAAGTTATTAAGGCAAATTAATTCAGATAAGGCGTGAAAACACGCGAAGCAACTACGGTGTAATTGACATAATAGCCACTTAGCCCTAGAATCTTACTTATGATAATCTTATATTAAGTTAAAATCTATTCTTACTTAAGTATGTGAGTTTTGAACTCTTACACATAGAAACCATACACGACTACAAAGCAATAACGCTGCAAAAAACGTTTTACAAACTGAAATAAATACAATTTTTTTTTTTTATTAAATTGGGATTTAAGAGAAGGAGAATGATGAATTGATGAGTAAATTACAAAAATATAAATGTTGAAAAATTCATTTGCCTGATTACTTAATTTTTTTTTTACAAAAAGTGTCATATTTTTCATCCTAATTTCGAAATTATATACACCACACAGTAAAAAACATATTGCGCTTAATAAGTATATTTTTTATTATTTAATATATTTTAACAAATCTCGGGACCATGGATCCCGGTCCTTTGGAAGGCATACGAGGGGCCGAAACCAACTCGCAGAGGCCCCTTAGACATTTTTAAGTGTTGAGGCACCAACCGACAATTATCCCTGTTCGCACTAAGCAAGGGCACCACATTTTTATTATTAAGCTATTGCATAGCTTTTATCGCGGGCTTTGAGCGCGGCGACCGAATCAAGAAATTCCGTAACGTAACGAAAATAAAACCTAACACCCCCCACTCCGCCTACCATGTAATGATGGTTCCCATGGCATGACAACGTGATGTTGTCATGGAGGTTACAAATGCTATGCAATAGCTTTACCGCGGCAGTCCCCGAGTGCCACAGGTTTTTTTTTTTACTTTAAACTTTAAGATTTTAAGTAATTTATTTTCTCTTTCTTTAAAATGGGAACGGATTTTCACAGAATCTTGACTGGTGCTCTGCATATAAACAAGCAATAACATGGCAAAACTTAAAATGTCTACATTTTAAGCATAGTAAAGTTCTTCCTCATAAAGGGAATAAGACACTAAGACGCTATAAAGTTTATTGTACCCTTACATCATTTGCCTTCAATATAATTTACATTAAAATAATTATACACGATATAACCCTAAAGTGGCAATACAGAAAGTTGTGCATAAATACAACATGCCATTTTTATCGTCTTACAACGGTGAACCAGTTTAATAAATAAAATATATAAATATTAATATTCAAAAACAAAAAAATTAAATCAAATATAAAAAATATTTTAGAGAGGGTGGTGGTAGTAAACCCCCGCCGGACATGCATAGATTTTTTTTAAACGATTTTTTATCTAATCTAATAATACAGCGTGGCGCTTTAATGGTGACATTAATTTAACACATGTATACGGATTACAGTTATTATTCATTGATTTATTTTCAATTTTCTAAAATAGTATCTTGTTGCAACCTGTACTTAACAACTGTAGCGCAGAGGTCATTTACCGGGATAATTGATCATAACATCGCATCAATGAAAATAAAACGAACAACGTGCAAAGAGAACGCGAATTGAAGGAAAGAGAGAGCCCTGTCGGCGAGCGTTTGAAAATTTTAATTTTTCAATTAACTAATTATTTTTTCTTATTATATTTTATGATTACTGGCCACTAGCCCTACCCGTGTGTTAAATTAATGTCGCCATTGTAGCGGCACGTTGTATAATAAAGAGAAAAGATTTGATTTTTTGTATGTTTGTTCGTTACGTTTTCACGCTAAAACGGCAGATTTGGATGAAATTTGGCATATAAGTAGACCATAATCTAGGTTTGGATATAGGATACTTTTATCCCGTTATACCCACAGGATCGAGACTTATGCAGGTGAAACCACGGGACGCAACTAGTATGAAATAAATCTACAAGGTTGATAAATTAAATGTTGAGGTGAAAGGGAGGAGAGAGGAAGAACGCTAGTACCCACCACTCACCCACCAGTTCACAGAAAACATATTTTCAAGGTCAATGTTAATCGTCTCGAAGGTCAAGGTCAAATAATAAAAACAATTATATATGGTAAATATAAAATTTTGAAGTAAGGCGGAGTCGATTGAGCTCCACTTGGTGGGGCTTCTATTTCCGTCTGCAGGGTTTAAAGGAAGACGATAAAAGGGCACGCTGTATATTAAAATTAAGGCAGGTTTTAAAATTGTTAATCAATTAATTTCACTCATTGTCATCTCCAGTGGACATAATAATATATGTATACGTCGTCTTAGGAGAAAAAAAAGATAATTTAAATAATAAACTAATATTTTATTCTATTATTACGTAAGTCGTTTTGGCTTTTCAAGTTTTAACGATTTTTTAGAATATTCCCGTAGTTATTTTTATTAAGTTATTTAATATTAAATATTTTAAAGTACCTAGTTATGTGTGCTTAGTACGTCGTTCGTCGTCAGTACGTCGATTTACGATGAATTTTTGAACTTACCTAATAATTAATTGCCTTAAGAAAATTGAATGTTCGTATTTTATTATTATTTTATCCCAAATTTTTTATCTAATAATAGTTTTTTTTTTTTGTATTTTACGCACTCAGTTCGCTAATTTACATACTGTAGTTTTACTTTTTTATTATCTTAATTAAGGCACAGTTATATACAAGCAAATACTCTTAGCTCACATGCACCACAAATCGTTAAAGACATTTACAGTCCGGCCGTTGAGAGAATGCATTCTTGACGCCTGTCAGTTTCATATACTAACGAATATGTGTTATGCGAATTTGATCCTTATTACTACTCGAAATTGTCCAAGTGTGTGTCATAGGTGTTGTGATCTCGACGGCCGAAATGCAACGCTAAACGAATTTAAAACATCATTGTGTTTCTGACAATTTTATCAAGATGACAGAGACAGAATGATATTTTAAATTTAGCGTTAAATGTATTTAGTGATTGGTGCTGCAATCAGGCCTTAAAATCCATTCGTGATTATTAAAATAATGCGTGCATTTAACACATTAAAAAAGGCAAAAGTTAATAACTTTTTAACTGATATTCATAAACTACAAATCATTGGACCCGATTGGCTTCTATTATTGATAGCCACAGCTGATTTTTCACTACTATTATTATCACAGATTATAGCTAAATCGACTCGAAAATCCCAGAGACAAAAATACTAGATTATTGCACCACTCATGAAGATGTAGGTTCAGTCCTTTCAAAGTTATTGTACCTCTGATTTTGCATATCTGCCAAAATGATATTGCTCTTTATTGTCGTAACAAATAGGTTGCTGTTGAGTTGCTGCCACTAAGATGTCTTTTAAAACCACAGTTGTCTTTATTGTCAGTACAATTAGGTTGCTGTTATACCACTGACAAGTCTGTCAAAATTACAATGATCTTTATTGTCATTACAATTAGGTTACTGTTGCGTTGCTGCCACTAACAAGTCTGTCAAAATCAGTGATCTTTATAGTCATTACTATTAGGTTAGTTTTGGGTTGCTGGTGTCAGAGGTAAAATAACTGTGAAAGAATTGTAGCGAGAATGATACAAATTTTCAAAATTGTGTAAAAGGATTTACAGGAAAAAGTTGAAAAATATAAAGTTGCATTGAAAACGATGAATAATTATAATTATTCTAAAATGTGACTTATATTTTACATAAAGAAATTACAGGTTTGAAGATTTGACATAAATTTTTTAGATATTCAAAATAGTTATAGTGAATTTAGCTTGCAACAACATTCAATCCAAAAGTTATTTTAGTTAAGTTTCCCTTCAAAACTATTATTTCAAATGACTACAGTCCGGCCGTTGAGAGAATGCGTTCTTGACACCTGTCAGTTTCATATATACTAACGAATGTGTGATATGCGAATTGGATCCTTATTAGGCGCGTTTATTCTGAATGTGGGCAACGTCGCAAATAGATGTCAAATATTTCGCTATATTGATTAATTTGGCAATATTACTGTATGGAAATAAGAAATGTGGCTAACTAGTTCCCTAGAATATTTATAATTAATTGCAATTATAACACTGAATTTGATGTTGTAACAATTTTAGATGTAAAAAAGGCATTTGAAAAGGTTCCAAATTCTTTTTTATATGTAAAACTAAATATTCGGTATTTCGGTATTAATTCTTGCATTTCATTATTAATATTCTAGGAAACTAGTTAGCCACATTTCTTATTTTCATACAGTAATATTGCTAAATTAATCAAAACAGGTTAATATTTGACAGCTATTTACGACGTTGCCCATTTTTAAGATAAACCCTCTTACTACTAGAAATTGTCCAACTGACAGGTGTCAGGAACGCATTCTATCAACGGTCGGACTGTAGCTTACATACCTTACCTATTTTAATTACCTGACTAAATCTTAAACAACTTATTATGTAATTAAATGAAGTTGTCTTGTGGGAAGGGCTTTTTAACTTAATTCGATTATTAAAGTGATTGTTACTACTTATATTATGATTACAAATACAGTTTTAAAGATTTTCATGAAACTAGCAAGCAAAGAGCTCACCTTCCATATTTGCGTTTAAGTTCTATTATTTATTTGTCATACTTTCCAAATAATACTGGAACCTAATACCGTATACATTATAATACTGATTTAAGAATAAAGGTTATACTTAATTTAATATGACTAATTACTATGGTTACTTAAATGCTGTGGCGATGATCCGCGCGCCTGAGTGTGCAATGCCTCTAGCTGCAGGGTGCTACTACTTTCATATTAAGATTCAAAATGCGCCTGTAAGTTCGCCTGTAGCTTCCGACGATCCGACCACACCGTCCGAGCCATCCACAGAGCCAACACGGTGCAAAGTATCTGAAAAGGTAAGATGTATTTATTATTTAAGTCGTATATAACAAAAAAAAATTACAAAAAATTACAAATTACCTCTACTAAAGCAAAAATGATTCCAGTTGATATGAAAATGTTTCCTTTGAAAGCTTTTTTGATGCGTAAAGCTTCCTCGCAACCGCGCATGTAATACGTTCGTTCGGAGAGGCAGCTTGAGTGCAATTGACGTCGAGCGCCGCCCTCGCGGAGGGGGTGTGCGCGTGCGCAGCAGGAAGCGGGTATGTCGCGGTGGATGATGGAGTAGTCTTGAGGGCCGTCGACGCCGCAACATTGATTCTGGGTGGAAGGAACTTAAGATTTAATGGAATTCTCCGGTTAAGTTTTCCTTGTAGATTTTTTAACAGAACTCTGAACAAACTATACTCCGTTTGAAATAAGATTAGACATTTAACTAAACCTTTTTTACAGTCCATTCAACCGATTTTGACTTCTATTGCGATGGCGGCATGACAAATGACAGCTGCAGTAAACAGTTGGTTTGTAACCACTTTTTTTGCTTTTAATACCATCCTTATGCCTACGGTATAGAAGTCAAAATCGGTTGAACGGACTGTAAAAAAGGTTTGTTTAAATGTCTAATCTTATTTCAAACGGAGTATAGAGACTTTATCACCGATGCCGACGACCCCGTTAAAACTCTAATCAAGGTACAATTCCGAAGGAGACCGCAGATCGCAAACCGCAGCAGAAACGCTGCCTAATCGCAATAACAGACCGCAGCGACACTACTAACCGGTTTCAAAGTAACTCTATGAAAACACTCCCGTAGATAGCGACAGTGCAGCTGGCGGAAATGTCTGTTGTCGGTTTTTTTTTTAGGTATCGTTTCTCGTAGTCAAGCTCTGAGATCATGACTACTTAACCGGGCTTTCCTGGGGGTGCCTTAAGCTACTACACTTAAAACCTCCAACCGGGGGTTATTCAACTATGCTAATTAAAACTAGGTGAACGCTCGCTAAGGGCACCCCCTGTGGGGTACCAACCTCAGCTTAGGGCGTCAACCGGAGGGAGGATATCAAAGATGGGACGGGTTGGATCAAAGTTTTGATCATGATTATTAGTCGGGGAATTTAAAGGTACGTGCTCAGCTGCAACAACTGCTGGCACCTCGTTATCGAGCAAGGGTCGTGGGAGAGTATCATTTACTCGGGGATGCGGTCGCGATCGCAAAGGACTTCGGCGGCGAGGTCGGAATGACGGGAAGTCGGTTGTCGGTAGCCTTTAAAATTGTAAAGGAACTAAGGGAACAATGAGTCCGCACACTTAAGTACACGAAGATTAAGGTCATCAAATTCACATCATTCCAAAAGGCGAGGTATCCGGCAGTCTCTTCCTCAATTAAGGGCATTTAAACTAAAGAATATCTAAGAGAGCAATGGGTCAAACTCTTATCATGTTGTCAAACTCACTTCATACTGCAGATTATCCCAAAAGGTGTGATATCTGACAGTCTCGTCCTCGATGGTGGTGTTCTTGTAGAACTGTACTCGCAGCTCACTACCGGGCCCAATCCATGAACTGAGCACTGCCCCACCCACACCTACCACCAGTTCCAGAGCCACCAAGAATATGAAGAAACCTGCGTGCTGAAAAGAAAGTATTTTTCAGAAAAAAAATTGGATACTGTCTGCACGAAGGCTGCGCTGACGCATAATTTTATGTCAAAGAATCAACTGGCACAAGTATTTTTGTTTTTTTTTTTGTTTTTAAACAATATATATATAATTCGTCAAAGTCACTATTATTTCTGTAAAACTATTAGGTATTTCTGTGTTACGTGAAATATAAAAATTAAAAAAACATTTAATTCAGACTATTTTTGTCCATAAAAAATATGACAACGTCGAATTTTAACACGCTTTTATTCGACCTGTATGTAACTATGTAATGGAATCTAAGGTAACTAATTTAACCATCTTACAAGGGTCGTAGCGTAATGAAAATTGGCAGCTGTATGTAGTTTTGATGACAATACAATAATATGGTACTGTCAAACTGATCTGATGATGGAGCCGGAAGATATGAACTGGAACTTCATGATGGAAAATCGTATCATAGCTGTTTTGGATTTCTTAGAAAAGTCTTGTCAAAGTCAAAGTCAAATCATTTATTTCAAATAGGCCCATGTATGGCACTTTTGAACGTTAAAAATTACAAAATAATAAAATTGATTCTAGTCGCCCCTTCCAAAAGGTAGTTTTCGTATGGAGAAGAATGGGCAAGAAACTCCACCGTTACTCTTTTAAAATGTTTTACAATATTGTTTGTATATGTACGTACATTTGTTAAATAATTATTATATGTGAAGACGATGCACCTAGAATAAAATTACTATACCACAATAGGTAAAAAAATTAAAAATGAAGCAACGATAGATAATTTAATTTGTGACAGATACATGGTTCTCACATATTTACAAACATTGTAAAAGTAGACGATTTTCCTAAAATGTTACAATTAATAAGTCAGTGTGTAAGGAAGTAATCACAGAATGTAAAATCAATGTCATACTTAAAACACAAAGTAATAAATTTTACAATTAAATTAGCAACCAGTTTGATTTTGTCTTGATTCTAAATTGTCCTATGGAGCAGGACCAGCATGTTTCCAAGCACTCTTATCTTGGATATAATCCTCTAATTTGTAATATGCTTGTTTATAAAGTGTACTTTTTATATGAGTTTTAAATTTTCTTTCATTTAATTGCAATATGTCACAAGGTATTTTGTTGTAACATTTAACACAGTACCCCATAAAAGATGTATGTACTTTAGATAACCTGAAAAATGGTTGATCTAGTTTATCTTTATTTCGAGTATTAAAATTATGTCTATCACTTATTTTATTAAAGAGATGTGGATTTTTCCTTACATACATAATATTTTCATAAATGAATTGGCAAGGTACCGTCATAATATTAATCCTTTTAAAAAATTTTGTAATGAACTTTGACCACGATTAGGATTCAAGGTCTGATGATGAAGCCGGAAGATAGGCACTAGGACTGGCATTCCATGATGGAATATCGTATCATAGTCGTGTTTGCACTTGTGAGAAAGGCCAAGTAATGGACTTTGAACACGATCAGGTTTCAAGCGTATTTTTCTAGTGTTTTTTAAACTATTAATTTATTCTTAGTTTTAAATATGAATGATTAGTTTGAATGAAAATGATTTACTCGTACTTATCAATGAAACTTAGATACGTACATCGAGAGTCTAGTGTCATGTTATTAAACTTAAAGCATTTATATCAATTAAACCATTTACAGGCACTTTTGAATTGTCAAGGAGTCGGTCAGTCAGAAATATGAAGCTAGTTGCCCATTCCAAAGTGAAGAAGAATGGGCAAGAAACTCCACAGACAACTCTTTTAAATTAAAAATTGTTACGAAATATTGATTACTCATTCATGTTGAAATTATACAGGTGAGAACAATATAGAAAGACGTGCACGTTAGAAGCGTCTGTAATAAAAAATAAAACAAAGAACAATTCAAAAACAAAAATGAATTAAAAATAATCCATGGCAGCTAAGAGATGACCAGTCCCAACTGACGGCGCCCGTTCACAAACATAACGCATGGATTAGCACCATTCAGCTCAACCATTTTGAAGGGAGCTATCTTTGAAACTATGTATTTTTGGAACACTTGTTCTAGGACTTTTTGTATTATTTTCACTTAATATATAACCTTAGAGTTATGGAACATCAAACGCTTTGGAATGGGCAATGTCTTTCTGACTGACCGACCCTTTGATAATTAAAAACCGGCCAAGTGCGTCTCGGACCACGCACAATGAAGGGTTTCGTAGTTGGGATGAATTTATCCCAAAAACAAACTTAACTTCGTAGTTGAAAATTATGTTCTCCGATACGGAATGTATGGGAAAACATGTTTTTGCTTTGAAGTAAGTCGTCTTGAAGACTTAGAAAGCTCACGAAAGGAAAAAAGAAAATTAGTCTGGGTCGCTGTCGCCGGATACGGTGAAGAGGACTATATATAGTTTTCCTTTTAATTTCATTATATAAACTACTGCTGTGATTTTTTTCGCACATCCAAAACCAACCATTTAGCTGGCAGGGGGGGGACACTTGACTCTAACAAAAATTAACACTTAAATAAAGCTTAATATTTCGCAAACGGATCCCTGAATCCAAAACTAGTTTTCACAAACTCATAATGTTTTTGAAGGACCTTTCTAATGATACCGCTCACCATGGGTTGAAAAAAAATATCATCACTTTACGTGTACGAGAGGTAAGTACCCTACAAAAAATGTTTTTCATAATTTTGTTTTACTACTTTGTCGACGTAATTAATATGTATACCTATGCCAAATTACAGCTTTCTAGTACTAAGGATCTTGGAGCTAGACCGCGGATAGACAGACAGACGGACATGACGAAACTATAAGGGTTCCTTGTTTACTACGGAACCCTAAAAAGTGCCTGAATTGATTTATTTAAAATAAATGCTTTGAATTTGACTTTGAGTAAAATTTGAGTTTGAAATTTCTAACCTTTGCTTTCTAAATTCGCGAACACTTCAATCATCATTTTGCTAATCAGTAAATCCAGTATTTATTAGGAATTCGCAAGTGCAAGTTAATTAATAGTTTTAAATTCTTGATGAATCACAAAGTTCTATTTCAATCAATCTAACTACAATATTATTTCGGGTACCATTCCAAACTCCGCAACACCCTGATCCTTCCGTCAATTCATACTTAAGGGAACAATAACCGACTTTTAATGATTTTATACTGAGAATGACGTCTAAACGAGTAGTGTTAGTGATTTGGAAAAAATATGTGTTAAATTAGAGCATTTTTTTAATATTTTAATATAAGCATATTTTTGATTATGTTAATATTACATAGTGAAATTAATTTGTAAAGTTATGTCTAACGCGGATAAAAACTGAGAATGACGCAAAATTCATCAAGCGTATTTTTCTGGTAACTTCACCATTTTAAAGGTAATTAAATTATTGATCTTTTAGTATACGTATTTTATTAAAATACCTTTTGTTTTATGTATAATAAATTAATAATGCGTCTAATTTTGACAGCGCTCCTTGATGGGCGAGTCCTGGGTGGACATACGACGCGTTGCGTGAGTTCAGTACAAAACATGCAAGCTAACCATTCAAGGTCACTGTCATATATCTGTGTCTTTATATATTTTAAATGCGAAAATAACTGTCTATCTGTGTGTCTGTCTATCGTTTATCTTTTCATGCCTAAATCAATGAACCGATCGTTTTGAAATTTGAGATATAGGACCTGGAGAAGGATTAAGGCTTCTTTTCATCCTGGACCGTAGACAAAGTCGCGAGCAACAACTAGTATAGAAAACAAAAATGACGCACTTACCACATAGAGGACCTTGACATTCTCCCTCAAGGCCCCAATGCAGCCTAGGATATCTGTTACCACCAGGGCTATGCTCAAGGTGAGGAGGAACGACAGCACCCCCCGGGACAAGGCTGTCTGCTGCTCTGGCTCTGACTTCTTCTCCCTCATGTTCATGATGCATATTCCCATGAGGATCAGGCCGAACAACTGGTTGACAAGAAAAATTTGTAAATTTAAACGTTGCTATTATATATACAGGATTTTTTTAACTGACTGCTAATAACAGTTACTTTATTTTATTTATCCTGTATTATTAAATGAGCAGTATTTGTATAAACATATATTATATATTTGTAATCACGTTCTCGAAAACGGCTCTAACGATTTCGATGAAAGTTGCAATAGAGGGGTTTAGACGAGGGCGAAACATAGATCTAGTTAGGTCTCATATCTGGGAAAATTCGTTTTCTCTATTTTCATTCGAGCAGAGCTCAGTCGTCCAGGTACTAATTATTTATTTGACAATCCTGTATAACAAGCCAAATATTTCAAAACCGTTATGAAATTTTGAAAGATCCATCACGATACGACACTCTTTCTCAAAATACGAATATTGAGTACCTTCAAATCATTGATTTTAATAGCAAGAATATCTAATATAAATAAGATCTTTTTAAATAATCCAACACTTGAATAGATAAGAAATAATCACTGCCATAAAACACTATTTTTTTACGACTCCGTCACTGAAGAAAGTTGCGACTCCATTAATGGAAACACAGCAAAAGAAAAAACCGGTAAACGACCGGAAACAATATGAACGCACAATAAAAATAAATAATGATAGAAAAACTTACAATGCAAATGATATTAAAGAAAGTAATGAAGAACTTCATACAACGGACGCGTCTTGACTTCATGGTGTTGAAACCGATTTCAATATGTATGTCCTGTATGGTCGGGGTGGACATGGGAAATGAAGGCTTAGTAGGGCTATAATATCGATCAATGCATTTGACGACCTATACCGGTGATTACTTGGAACTTAGTGACGAGCGGAGCGGGTAGAAAGCTCATTAAACTTGCATGGACAAGGTTTTCCACCTAGTGTTATACAGTGCGAGTCTTTATAATGTGTACATAGTGAAATGAGGGAATCTATGCTTAATTTTATCGAGGGAAAAATATTTAAAAAAATCTACATATTTTTATACATGTATATATTTTTTTTTTAATGTTCGTGATGGTGGCGTCTTATTGAGAAATTATACGATTATTGTAAAAATGTATGAAAAAAAAAACACATTTTTCCCGACCCGGGAATCGAACGAAGGACCTCGTGCTCAGTTTTTTTCAAAGCTTGACTTATACAGTGTGAGTCTTCATAATGTGCACATATCGAAATGAGGAAATCTATGCTTAATTTTAACGACAGAAAAAATATTTAAAAAATCTAAATATTGTTTTTTATACTTTTTATGAAATTAAAAAAAAATTGTAACAAAACTGTGTAACTTTTAAACTGAATCAGCTATCGCGATGAAACAAACTCCATAATGATTGAAAGTAAGTAGCCGTCCACATAAAATTAAAATTGAGAAAAAAACTACCCTCAATTGAAAATAAACATGTTTTTTTAGTAAAAATCTGTATTTTTTTCTTCAATTTTTAATTGTAAAATTTATAAATAAGATAATAATAAAAAGAGAGCAAAAAAAAATTAAAAAAAAAAAATTTTTTTTGTAAAATTTTTTTTTTTTTTTTTAAACTAAAAAAAAAAATTACCATTTTTTCCGTCGATAAAATTAAGCATAGACTCCCTCATTTCGATATGTGCACATTATGAAGACTCACACTGTATATCATCCTCCTGCCTCTATCTCAAATTATTTGAAGTTAGCGAAGTATATCTTCTCCTATACATATATATCAAGACAGCAGCAGCAGCAGCAGCTTCTCTTGCTAAGTCAATTTCCATTAGTAAACCTTCCTTTTTCTTATAGATTTACGGTTTCAAGTATTTATTTTAAAATGTTCTTGTGTTTCTCTCTCTCTTTTACTTCTCTACAATACCCGCTCCGCTGCCCTCTTCGCTTATATTAACGTCGCAATATTTAGAATGTGGGAACCCATGTGTCCACTTACCCACACTTCAGGGCCCATCTTCAGCACCAACCATTGTTTCTTTACCATGTCATACATTTATTTTGATTCCTATTAGATTGACCTACAGACTATATTCCTTTATTTCAACTATCGGTCTAAGTTTGCTAGTTGATTCTTTGTTATGTTTATCAATGCTACTTTGAGCTTTTTCAGTTTGATGTTTAGGTTCAAATTCATTTGTTTCAAAGATTTTATTTATAGTTTTGCGATGTATTCGTCCTATAGTTATTAATTGACATGACATATCGACCGGCCCCTGCGAATATACCTGAATGCACTTTTTCAAATAGGTCAGTTTATTACTTCTTGAAGTCTCGGACGTTCGTGATTGGCTGTTTATTTCTGGTTCGATCAATAGTATCATCACAAGGTATTGCTGTCGACTGTCTTTAGCTAATTCAAGTTCCTTGACAAAGTGCTTTATATATTCAAAAGCTTGGCAAATGCAGCTTTAAGCTTTCCTTGTGTGTGTATGTTTCTATTTCCAATAAAATCGATGAACGGACATTTCCTTTGTTCTTGCTTATAAATATTTAAGTATCCTGCAGCAAAGTATTTTTATAAGGTGAAATAGCATTTAAAGTATTCCTAGAAATTATTTGGGCAGAGAAGCAATAACCAGCACCCTATTTACGTAAAACACGATTATTCATAATGAAGGGTGTTGTTAATCCATTGCTTTACATGTTCGACAAATGTGTCTGCTCAACAACGTAAATGACGCAATGAATGTTGTTGAACTGTCAAAATTAAACAGATAGTGATTGATCGTGTGTTACGCAATTAGGGTGCTAATTCATCATCATCATCATCATTTCAGCCGAAAGACGTCCACTGCTGAACATAGGCCTTCACCAAGCACCGCCACTTCGACCGATTCTGTGCTTTCCACATCCAGCGGATTCCTGCGGCCTTCACAAGGTCATCGGTCCATCTTGTGGGAGGCCTTCCAACGCTACGTCCGGTACGTGGTCGCCACTCCAGAACCTTTCGATGCCATCGGCCATCCGTTCTGCGAGCAATGTGCCCTGCCCATTGCCACTTAAGTTTGGCAATTCTTCGGGCTATATCGGTTACCTTGGTTTTCCTGCGGATCTCTTCATTTCTGATTCGATCACGTAGGGAAACTCCAAGCATAGCCCTCTCACAATGGGCCTTATCAGAAGGCTAAAAGTCACCCAAAGGGATTGCCCTTTGGGTGACTTTTAGCCTTCTGATAAGGCCCATTGTGAGCGACGTTGGGTGCTGATTAATTGCAACATAATTGCTTAATTTTCATAGAATGGGGATGACACTGACCAAAGAGCAGTTATGTAGAAATCATGATCTGATTTACATTTTAGGGAAAAAAAAAAGACCAAAATTGTCTCGTGCAGAGTAGGTAATAGCGTAAGACACTTGCATTGATAATGTTTTTTTATTTGACAATTTAAAAACATTCATTACGCTTTTGCGTTGTCGAGCAGACGAATTTTTCAAACATTATGAAGATTTGCAATAATTAAGATGCGCAACTTTGCAATTAATAAAATATAAACATTTACTTTTTTATCATTATCAATAGTACCTTCTCGATCACAAACAGTAGTAAACCGTTAACAAAGTAAGTAAAATAGCAAAAATAAATAAAACAAGCTTCGGTGCATATTCAATTTAGTAATTGCATATAATTGTGAGCAACCGTGTAGCCACACAGCTGCACGCAATTCTTCAGGTGGCCTGGTACCCACACCGAGGACGGTACTAACCGCTAATCAATAGAACTATTAATTTTTAACGACCCTATCCCCCGCACTCACAGACGACAATTAACGTTAATTAACTAACTTACGCGACTAACTTGGAAAATGGCCTACGATGTATTTGTTCAGCACTAATTTTGTAGATCTTTGAAAGTCGTTACGGGTCAGAAGCCCGAAAGTCTGAAAACCAGTCTTACCAAGGGGTGTCGTATTACACAGTAACTGGAGGTCACATAGACAGTCGCTCCATGTAAAATACTGGTATTCAGCTGCATCCGGTTAGACTGGAAGCTGACCTCAACATAGTTGGGAAAAGGTGATAAAGACTAAATAAAAGAATGAAAGAATGTCACAATAATAATACGCAGCGATGACGCTGGGTAATATTTACCCGTTTTGAGTTGACGCACATGTCTCTCGCTGTGTAGGCGTCGGTGCACTTAGCACACCCGCGGTCCGGGTAGAAGGAAGTGGTACAAATCTGGCACACGTACAATTTGTGACACATTTAAGTCGCCCAGGGTCAATATGACCCAGTTTTTTTTTTTTAATGTCAATTATCCTACCTTATTAACCAATATATAGGTAGAATAAAAAATTGTGTTGGAAATTATCAAATAACTTCTCCCGCTCTGGGTGGAACGGAAAGGGCGTGTCAGACTCTTACTGACTAAAACCCACCCGTGTTCCTTCAGTTACCATGTTGCCGGGGGCCACGGTATCCCTTTCGGATTTCCCCGCAACCCCGGCAGGCATCGGCCTTAGCAGATCCCGTCAGTTCTGCTGACATCTCTTTGAGGCGCGCGTGGAACACAACGCGCCGTCGACCCGGGCCTGGTCCTTAACGGACAGCGAGCTACCTATTGCTCAACGTCGGCAAGGCCGCGCCTACGGTGGCCGGAAATCGGCCTGCAACGGTCAGTAGTATGGCTGATTTTGATTTGCACAAAGCGGGCCCTAAACGATCAATTATATTGCAGAATATCACGAATTGTGCAATGTTTTTGACCGAGATTGCGCAATGATTGAACAAAAGTTTGAGCAAGTTTAATTTTGATTGCACCATATTATTTTCATTGCACCGCGTAGGAACAAGTATTACGCAATATTTTTAGTCTGCTTTTAAGTTAAAGGACCGTGCACGAAATCGACTGATTTGTGATCAATTTTGTTCATTAGTTGTGAGAAAGGGAAACAGAATTTCAACAAAATTATTTGTGATTTGAAAAGTCGAATTCTTTGTCTTGTACACAACGGAAAGGGATTTTTAAAATAAATTAAGGATTCGTAGTTTTCCAAAAATTGACGCGAGACTGACGTTTGATTGTTTCGTTAGAAGAAACTATTTTTGATTTTGAAAATTAAAAAATATCATCAACACCATTATATGGTCGACTTGTACATAGGGAACCACTTTTTTCAACTTCCATACAAAATATAGCAGTATTTTTATGTTATTTTGTGATTATACTATATCTTCATTAAGTAAATCAAAGGCGAAATAAACCATACTTTCGAGAGCGCGATAGTGATGCAACTATTAATAGGTGCTGTGACTGACACGAGTGGTTTAGCACCACGAAAACTGTACTTTTATACTTACACAGACTTAATGTTTCAATTATTTCAAGCTTTTTTACAATTAGATTTTCTTTTCTTTCTGATTGACAAAAACCGGCCAAGTGCGTGTCGGACCACGCACAATGAAGGGTTCCGTAGTTTTGATGAATTTATCCCAAAAACAAACTTAACTTTGTAGTTGAAAAATATGTTTTCCCATACGGAATGTATGGGAAAACATGTTTTTGCAACTGCAAAGTTAAGTTGGTCGATTATAACTCGTTAACTTGTAGAGCCTACTTAGCTGTGATAGTTTTCCTTTTAATTTCGTTATATAAACTACTGTTGTGATTTTTTTCACTTACCCTTAACCAACCATTTAGCCGGCAGGGGGGGGGACACTTGACACTTGACTCTAACAAAAATTAGCACTTTAAAGCTTAATATTTCGCAAACGGATCCCTGGATCCAAAAATGGTTTTCACAAACTCACAATATGTTTGAAAAACCTTTCCAATGATATCCCTCACCACGGGTTAAAAAAAGAAAAAAAAAACATCACCACTTTACGTGTATGAGAGGTACCCAAAAAAAAAATTTTTTTCATAATTTTGTTTTACCACTTTGTCGGCGTAATTAATATGTATACCTATGCCAAATTACAGCTTTCTAGTACAAAGGGTCTCGGAGCTAGACCGCGGACAAACAGACAGACAGACGGACATGACGAAACTATTATAAGGGTTCCTTGTTTACTACGGAACCCTAAAAAGGGTTTTTTTCATGCACAGAGCCTTAAGTTAACAAACTTCCTCGTTGGTTTGGAATGCAAATGTGAATCAGTCAAAACTGCAATTTCCGTGACGCATTAAGAATAATAATAAATAATATAAATTGACGTAATGACTGCGATTTAGTACCTATAAAAAGAACGCTGGGATTCATTAAATAATATAATATTAATTAATATTAATTATAATGATTACTATAATATTATAACAGCCGCACGGGGCGATCCACCAGGTTAAGCTACGCTTGCCGGGGTTGGTCCTTGGATGGGTGACCATCTTTACATATCGAGACTCCTCCGTGCCTCGGAAAGCACGTTAAGCCGTTGGTCCCGGCTATCATTCGTGGATCTTTGACAGTCGTTACGGGTCGTCAGAAGCCCGAAAGTCTGACAACCAGTCTTACCAAGGGGTATCGTATTACCCAGTTACTGGGTTGTGGAGGTCAGACAGGCAGTCGCTCCATGTAAAATACTGGTATTCGTCTGCATCCGGTTAGACTGGAAGCCGACCCCAACATAGTTGGGCAAAGGCTAGGCAGATTGATTGATTAATATAATATAAATCAGATTGAGTTTAAAAGCTAAATTATTCAAATAGTTCAGGTCGGGTCGTCCGGAATTAGGAATGGTTTATGTTCGTCTTCAGTAGACATGCATGTTACAAGGTGCATCCATAATGCAGACGACTGAACAGCATTTCAAAGTAGCACCTTAATATAATATGCTGTCCCTACGTCTGTCTGTCAAGTTAAATGGCCTTAAACTTATCAGTTTGTGTAATTTATTTTGAACTTTTATTTATAAACCATTTATTGTTCAATATTAAGTTTTACAACCCTCCTTTATTTAAGAAAGTAAGGACAGTCCTTTATAACTGATGATGTATGCTGAGTTTGTACTATACCTCATAAGCGCCTATTGAAGTGAAAACTTCTTTAGGCGCGTTGTGCATTTTTGAGATGGGACTAAACCATTGATTTCGCGACACTGTTACCGAGTTTACCGACACCGTGGAGTAAAAGACATCAACGCGTTGATTACCGTGGTGCCAATTTTTTTTTCAAGTTTTAACTTCTGACGGCACTCCCGGAGTGCCAGTTTTTTTTTTTTGGTTGATAATTATCAAATTGCTTCTCCCACTCTAGGCGGAGCGAGAGGGCGTGTCAGACTCTTACTGGCTACAACCCACTCGTGTTCCTTCAGTTGCCATGTTGCCGGGACCACAGTATGGTGACCCTGCTTCGGGACCCTGCCAAAGGGATTCTTAGTAGTTTGATTAGAGTTTCAGTTTTCCAGTATAACTTATCTTAATAGTGTATTGTAATGTGTCGGTCAACTGTGGAAAAGGACAAGGTTTTCCTCAGCCAAAACGCGGCTGGAGGCAACAATGATGCCACGTTGAAAGAAATCGGAGAAACAAAGAAATTTGGAGTGAAATTAGAACAAGATATCTACATAAATCTTTATATATAAAATTCTCGTGTCACAATGTTAGTTACCTTACTCCTCCGAAACGGCTTTACTGATTTTTACCAAATTTTATATGCATATTCAGTAGGTCTGAGAATCGGCTATTATCTATTTTTATACCCCTAAGTGATAAGGGTTGTCCACCCCAAACAAATAATTGGCAAAACAACGTTTGCCGGGGTCAGCTAGTAATTTATAAAAAAAAAATTAATTCTTAAATTGTATTCTGTATTAATGAAACAATATAACTAACCAACTACTTAACTCCGCAATCCGCAATTTATCACATTAAACGACCAGTGCTCTTCCTCATCTTTCCTACTTGATCTATGCTGTGCCCGACAGGGTCCATAATTGTGACAAATATAATTATTTCCTTACCAACTATATACATTATGGCACGCAATAAAGAATTTGAGAAGACATGATCACTGATCACCACGGTTGCTCAAGACGGGTTGGCGATTTCAGACTTATATTAAAATACTATAAATCTAAGTTTCAAAACTTCAAGTTTTTAAACTTTTTACTTAATCTGAGTAGCACCAGAGTCGGATGTTATATTGATGGCATATGTGTGAACAACATTAGCTATGCAGATGACATGGTGCTGCTCAGTGCCTCAGTCTGTGGCCTGAGGAGACTGGTGAGTGTGTGTGAGAGGTACGCCAGTGCTCATGGCCTGCTGTATAATGTGAAAAAGAGTGTCGTGATGGTGTTTGGGGCTGGTGGAAAATGTCCAGAAACGGTACCTCCAGTAATGATGAATGGTATACCGTTATCGAGAGTACACTCATTCAAGTACCTTGGGCATGTTTTGTCTCGATATTGAGAGAGAGCGGTGGGCGCTGTCGGTCAGAGCGAATATGATTGCTCGCAGGTTTAAGCGTGCTTCTACGGAGGTTAAAAAAACACTTTTTAGAGCCTTCTGTTCCTCGTCGTACACCTGTGGCCTGTGGGTGCATTATACGCAGAGATCGTACAGCGCCCTTCACATGCAGTACAATAATGCTTTCAGGGTGTTGATGGGGCTGCCTCGCTTCTGTAGCGCATCAGGGATGTTTGCGGAATTGCGTGTTGATTGCTTTAATGCATTAATGCGTAAAAGATGTGCGTCCTTGGTGCGCAGGGTGCGAGGCAGTTCTAACAGCATCCTGAGAGTTATTGCTGACAGGCTAGACCGCTGTATTGTAAGTCGTTGCTCCAGTATCTCAGCTGGAATACTGAAGCAGTGACTACTTTGTTGAGTGTGTTTGTGTAGATAAATAACATAGTTGTAAGTTTACTTTATTGTTACTAACATTGTATGAGTCTCATAGTTACTCGTAATAAAGAATTTTAATAACACACCATTTAAACAAAGATATGATACATATAACAGCAGTGTCATTATACTACATAGAGTACGGTACACCCTCGGTCTGAATGCAATACGCTATAAATTTATTAGCATACGGGATCGATATTTCTTTGTCACAACTTGCAACTCACAAAACTAGGGCGGTCCTATAAATAAGTAAAAGGTAGAAAATGTAATTGCTTCTAAATACTTACCTACTTACGTTATATTAATTGATGTAATGTTATGTGATGTTTGTTATGTGATGTGTTGTCTGTTTTGGTTGTTGTGTAATCGGTATTACCGTTTTATTAAACAATAAATTATGTTAAAACTATTGTAGCTACAAAAAATATTTTTTAATCATCAAATCAAACGAAAAATAATATTTTGAATGAATTCATTCTATTTCAATACTAATATTATAAAATGGAAAGATTTGTATGTTTGTATTTTTGTATGTAATAAATAAGATAAGATAGATAGATAAGATAATTCTTTATTGACAAGATAATTTACAACAATTTGTTTGAAGCCTCTGACTCCTGAACTAGGTGTACCTGTATGTCAGGAATCAGCGCCCTCTCCCATTTTATTTGGCTTAGATACTAATGTCAACATAAATAGACTAACATAAGTGCTACAAAATACAATTTTAAAGCGGTAAAAACAAAATAAAATATACAAAAACAAAATAGTATGAAAAAATATAAAAATTATTCTAAAGTTAATTACGTCGTGCTCTGTGTGTATGGGCGGTGTGTACGTATGTGAGTGGGTTCTCGTGCGTGTTTGTGTATGTGTATGTGTATGAAAGAGAGGTATGTTCTATGTACGTGTTCCTGTGTAGAATGAGATTAATTATTTATTATTTTCTCTACATTCTCATAATCAAGAGTAAGGAGCCAGTTCTTTACTTTAAGTTTACATTCGTTTAGTGTTAGCGGATAAAAATTCAAGATTCTATTAATTTTGTTGTATAAATATATAGAAAGAAAAACGTTTTGTCGTCTTGCAAAAGCTGTGCGACATTGAACAGATTCAATTACGTTTGGCGTTGTTCGCTTATTTTGAAGTTTACCTGAGTCATATGGGGTAGATACGTGTTTTTTTTTTTGTAATTATCTGGAAAATAAAAAGTTGTCTCACTGTAAAAACACGCGACAACTCGTATAAAGTCTTTGTGGGAAATCTGTATGGTTTGAAGGACATTGTTTTTAACAAGGACCGTTGCGATCTTTCCAGACGTAAGAGATGCGTTTTACATGCACCTCCCCAAACCCCAATACAGTAACCAATAACAGATTGTGCCAATGCATAATAAACTGAACGGAGGAGATCGCTGTCAGCTACATGCCTCAGATTTTTGAACACCCATGTAAGTTTCCTGACTCGGGACGAAACCATCTCGATAAGTGGTTGCCAGGATATTTTCTCGTCCAGGAGAACCCCAAGGTATCTGACTGTCCTACATTTGCTCAGAGTTGTACACGAGCACTGTTGAGTGAAAGGTAATTTGCATGTGTGAATCCGGACAGCCACATTGGGCTGTTTTATGCGAGCGTTAGTGAACTGTACAAATGAGGTTTTCGATATGTTAAGTGTTAACAGGTTATGCCTCAGCCACAAGCAGACTTTATGGAGCCCTAACTCCGCATTTTGTTGGACTACATCCCAAGTCTCTCCCTGAAACACCAAGGCTGTATCATCGGCATAGGTAAATATTTTGCCTTTATTCAGTGTCATTTGACATAAGTCGTTGATATAAATAAACTTAAAAACTACTGGACCTATTTGAAAAATTATTTCAGCAATGGATAGCTACATCCCCGTACTCCCACGGGAACGGGAACTACGCAGGTGAAACCGCGTGACGTCCGCTAGTCTTTAATAAATAGAATGACTTGGCAATCACACACGACAATTAAATCTATATGCAACAAAATCTACCTAATATTAGCGCTCTGAGCGCTTTATTTATGTTTGTGTGTGCATAAATTTGGTCCGCTAGCGTTATGTTCAATTTGGCCTGCTAGCGTTATGTTCAATTTGGCCCCGCTACCGCTATGTTCAATTTGGCCCACTAGCGTTATGTTCAATTTGGCCTCGCTACTGCTATGTTCAATTTGGCCTGCTAGCGTTATGTTCAATTTGGCCCGCTGGCGTTATGTTCAATATGGCCCGCTAGCGTTATGTTCAATTTGGCCCGCTACCGCTATATTCAATTTGGCCCGCTAGCGTTATGTTCAATTTGGCAAAATGTGGAATGGAGAAGAACGGGCAAGAAACTCCATGGACACCCTTTTAAATTATATTGTTACTAAATATCAGTTGCATTTTTATAATTATGTAGCCTTTTTAATTTATACTTACTCATTCATTTATTTTAATTGCATTGACATTTTATTTTATTCTGATGACAAATTTAAAATTCCTTGTTGACTACGGAACCCTAAAAATCAGGCAAAACGCATACCTATTAAATAAAATTTCACAATATTGCACCAGAATAATGCAGTATTGTGAAATTATATAATACAATGTAATCATTGGGTTTGGCCAGACTTTTTTATTTTTTATTAATTAACCAATTCAACATAGTTAACCATTCTTTGTTTCCACTAAAATCTAAGCTAGAGATTTGACAAATATGTAATGAGATTAAATCCATACGTATGCTAGTAGGTATCCTATCAGCTGTGGGAACATGCAGGTGGAGTATTAACATTTAATAGTTAGTTAGCGAAGTCTTCTTTTATCGATCACAAGTGTTTCACCATATTCTAGCTATGTTAAAGTATGTATGACTTTCCTTAAGGAAAGTTTTATTTGCAACGCATAGGCGTGCATAGGCGCAAATGACCATTTCTTTGAATTCTATTTTAGTCTTTTGATAATTCAAAAGAATTTGTACCAAGAATAAGCTAAATAAATTAAACGAGTTGAGGAGGAATTACAGGAATATCGTTAAGGAAATTTATGTAAAGGGAAAATCCTTTAACAATATGTAAATCACCTTGTTTGTCCGCAGTATAAATAGCGGCTTAGCGGCTTTTCTGGCTCCAGTCATCCACAACCTCTCGTCGTGTTACAGTCAAATACAAATCATTTATTTCAACAAGTCACTTTTGAACGTCAAAATGTCCAACACGTGTGTCTTCGTAATTCTTCTAATCGGCTTCATCACACCGTCCCTACAAGTATCATGCAACGGCTATGATTTCGAATCCAGTCATCATTGTAGTGGGCAATGCTACGACGCCTGCGTAAAGGGGTATGCAAATGGTTGCTCAATGACTGTTTGTTACCCACGTTTGGGAGGATCATGCCAATATTCACAAGGCTTGCTGAAGGGAGCCTCTGTGTGTTATTGTGAAGGACCATCGAAACCATGTAGGGCGCAAGACGACGGCTGGGATTAGTCTACTAGAATCATCTGGAGCTGCAGATCCTTGTTTGAAAATCGACATTCGTGATAATACTAGGACGAACTCTATTTTTTGTGACAAATCTGTGAACTCTTTTGTGTATTTTGTTGTGACGCTTACTACAAGGGCGGATCCGGGGGCACATGCCCCCCCCAAACGCTAAAATAAAATCGAATCATGAGGACTGGCCTAAATGCATATCTATCAAGACATTGCTTTAAAACGATGAACGCTGAAGAGGCTATGATATCTTCATTGAAAAAGGATTACTAATATTATAAAGAGGAAAGATTTGTATTTTTGTATGTAACGAATAAACTTAAAAACGATTGGACCGATTTGAAAAATTCTTTCAGCAATGGATAGCTACATTATGAGCGAGTAACATAGGCTATATTTTATCCCCGTACTCCCGCGGGAACGGGAACTACGCGAATGAAACCGCTTGCCGTCCGCTAGTACAAGATATGGGAGACACTCCTTGTCTGTCTGTCTCCCAGAAATAAATCCTGGATCCACCCTTGGCTAACTAAATTAATATTTTTCTATAAATATTATTCGTACTTTAAATAAATGTGAGTTCGTATGTAGCCTGTGTAATCCTTGTTTTTAAGAAATAAACTTAATTAGGTACTTTTGTATTTTAGTAGTTCTTTTAATTTTTTTTTGCCTTCATCTCACCTAAGGTAAGTTAAGTGATGATCAGGCCGAAGGTGGAAACGAGCTTCACCCGGAATCCTCTACCACAGAGGAACTGGTTATCTTACCTCTAACTGCCGAAA
Source organism: Agrochola lychnidis (assembly GCA_963680765.1). Lineage (NCBI taxonomy): Eukaryota > Metazoa > Arthropoda > Insecta > Lepidoptera > Noctuidae > Agrochola > Agrochola lychnidis. The sequence continues at coordinate 3,439,235 of OY796863.1, read as the reverse complement.
CACAACAATGCTGTTGACATTATTGTTATGGCGACAGACTTAGATAAGATGGTGGTAGCTAGCCAGGGGGACTAAGAAAAAGCCCTACCACCAACCAAACTGAGCAGACAATTTTGACATGTATAATTTCTTGTCGATTCATTATAAAATGTTTCTGTAAAATACAAATCTCTCTATCTTCTATATCAAAATTCAACTTTGGGCTTTTATATTTCTTTTTTGCACTGTGCGTGGCACGAATTTTATTCACGTGTTGCGCGGCCATAGCCGCTGCCTTTAAAGACAATGAGTTCCAAACAACTCATAGTCAATGAATTGCTGGCTTTCCTGGTCCATTCTATCGACCGATAACCGGATAGCCGGTCCAATTATAAGGAGGACGAGATCTGCAGCGGAAAACGGTTACTGTTCCACTCGCTTGGAGAACTAGACCAGATCTCGCCGCAGAGATGAAACCGAGTAGTCTTCAAGATATAATCGATATGTTGAAGAAGACTGACCCGGACGACGTGACAGATTTCGTGGCGAAGGAGCTAAGTAAAGTGCCCCCAGTCACATTCGATCACGTCGACGTTACGCGGCTGTTAAAGGACATCACTACCTTAAAAGTGGAGATGACCAAGATGCAGCCCAGATTGCGCAACGTTGGTTCGGTAATGGGGTCGCCTGAGGCCTCATAGGTGAACACTCGTCGAGGGGCGCAAAATGCATCCGTCGGCAGTTTCGAATCCGCGAACACAAGTTCATCACTAGCTGCCGATGACGCTGAGCAAGCGCCGCCCACCGTCGCCATCTCCAGCGCCGCAACACCGGCTGCGAAAACATCACGCGTAGGTACGTCGACCCCTAGACGTGCCTACGCTGCTATTTTCACCAGTGGCAAAGCAGAAGCGTCGCAGCCAGAGCGACAAACCAGAAAAGGGGAAAAACTGAATAAGGGTACTCAACCTGCCAAATACCAGCAGCCAAATTGATGAGGAGGGTTTCACGAAAGTAGAAAGGAAGAAGATGTTCTCGTAACCTGTGCGGCACCGCACCGAGTGGACCCAATATGTTGCTGCGCCCTGCTGTGCCTACGACGCAGCTGTACCTTTCGCGTCTGCATCGCTCCACTACAACTGAGGAAGTTGTGCAGTATTTAAAAGTGAAGACCAACTGGACTCTGAGGGTTGAAAAGTTGGAATCGCGCCACAATATCAACTTAAAGTCATTCGAGTACGAGTTCCAACCCACCATCTACAGAGTTGCCTGAAAGAAGACTTTTGGCCGAAAGGTGTCGTATATCGACGTTTCTGAGGATGGTTACGCGACACCACGCAGCGATACACGACGCCGTCAATATTACGTGTATAGTCATAGTATATGTAATATGTATTAGTTTATTATTGTATAAGATTATTTTGTGTATGCTATTTATGGGCCAGTTGCCAAATAATAAAATGATCATTATTATTATTTTATATACTTCATGAAGCTATTTGTACAATAACAAGAAAAAATGGTAATCATCAAGGACAAGAATAAATAATATTATTATATGTATAAATAGGCAGTTTTATTACTCAACTTATAAGGAAACGATAAAAATATATATTTTCGTAACAACAATACTAGTCTGTTTGTACGGGCCACATCTAAATACCTACATAATTATTTAAACATGTAGTTGATAGCTTGTATAAATACATATTAAGCACATTTTTCAAATGGCGATGACCATTTATGTCCTAATCATGTCCAGCCAATTCATATTTTTAAGTATCCTTCATTTATTCAAACTAGATTTAAGATAATAATCTAGAGTCAATCAAACCATTTTTTTTTTTTATTTTTGTATATCTTTATATTTAAATAAATATTTATTCCTCAATTCTCGCCATTGTAGGTACCACTGTTTGGCTCTGCATCACCCAAAGGTTGACTGGTAGAAAATGCCTTTGGCATTAAGTCCGCCTCTGTACAGACGCCAGCACATCAAGCTACTACAATCTGTCAAATTTATTTCATAGATTTTCAACTTTATCCCTGAAGGAGGATAAGGTTCAAAGTTGATTGGGAAAATTTGACAGTTTCGGGTAGCTTGATGTGCTGGCGTCTGTACATTTGTGTGCTTGAAGTATTAAATAAATAAATAAATATTATTTGTAGTTCCGGTTACATTTTCGGTTCAATAGCGAGGATAAGTTCATTCCTTTCATTCGGTCAATGTGATCAGATAAATGGCAGGAGTATACCTTATTTTTGAGTTCATATTATTTATTTATTGATAACTGATAAGCGACTATACTCCATTTGAAATAAGATTAGACATATAACTAAACCTTTTTACAGTCCGTTCAACCGATTTTGACTTCTATTGCGTTGGTATTGACAAATGGCAGCTGCAGTAAACAGTTGGTATTGCAACCACTTTTTTGCTTTTAATGCCATCCTTATGCATACGGTATAGAAGTCAAAATCGGTTGAACGAACTGTAAAATAGGTTTGTTTAAATGTCTAATCTTATTTCAAATGGAATATAACTCACTAAAACATACACAAACAAAAATCATAATACAGTTTTAGGTATTGTGAATTTCGTCACTTACTAAAGTACACAGTACTATAACAAAGAACATAAACATAGCATCACGCCTTGTTTCCCCGAAGGGTTAGGCAGAGGTGTACCTGTAGCAGGTACACCCACATTTCGCCAGTTATGTTTAAGTCCCATGTAATAGGGGGCAAGCCTATTGCCATCAACCGAGCACAAATCCAGACTCCGAGCTGCTACTGAGAAATTTCAGATAGAAAAACCCAATAACACTGTGCCCGACCCGGGAATCGAACCCAGGACCTCATGCTCAGCAGTAGCGCTTGTGACCACTAGACCAACGAGGCAGTCAGGATGACAAAGAACTTAATAATTAAAGGATGTGTTATAAGATAACGTTAATTGAATTAGTTACAATTTTCAAAATAGTGCAAAAATGAGCTATGTTAACAAATACGATGGGAAGTACAGAAATATTATATTATTACAAAATAACAAAAAAGACTGAAATGTAACTGAAAAGTTAAATGGACAAAATAGAAAATACTTTTGAATTAAATTGAATGAATAAATATTGAATTATACTCTCGAATGCCTTTTGTAGTGTAAACAGGACACATATACAACATAGTTAGGACAGGGGGCTTACCACCAGCTCATAAAGCAGTATTATTTTAAAATAATACTGCTTTTGAGCTGGTGGTAGGCCCCCTGGTCACCTCTTTACTGCAATATTCAATTTTTATTTTTTGATTGTTTTAATTGTTTATATTCTAGACATTTTAGTTAACATGCGGTCTCTCATGTCACATAAGTATAGTTTCAATATGAATGATGTTACCAAGATGTTAGAATATATTTTGCTTAATAAGTTATTTTGTAGGTAATGTATAGTATTTGGGTGTACCTTTTACAGGTACTACACCTCTGCCCAACCCTTCGGGGAAACAAGGCGTGATGTTAAGTTATGTCTATAGTATTTTTTCCGAAGCAGATTTTTGAAAAGGTTTTGGGTAAAAAAACAACTATCTGGAAACACTGATTGTAGTTGTCACTCACTCATTCACTCACTTTTTTTTTTGGGTGGGAAATTATCAATTAACTTCTCCCGCTCTGGGCGGAGCGGGGGGGCGTGTCACTCTTACTGACTAAAACCCACCCGTGTTCCTTCAGTTGCCATGTTGCCGGAGGACACGATGTCCCTTTCGGCCTTATTCGCAACCCCAGCAGGCATCGGCCCTAGCGGACCCCGTCAATTCTGCTGACATCTTTTTGAGGCGCGCGTGGAACACAACGCGCCGTCAACCAGGGCTTGGTCCTTATCGGACGGCGAGCTACCCATTGCTCACCGTCCGCAAGCCCGCGCCTACGATGGCCGGAAATCTGCCTGTGATTCCCGACGCCCAGGGCGTCTCCTCCTGCGGCGGCTAACTAGTGGCGAGTTGTGACACATCATTTAGTTATTAATGCTGCTAAATCTAGTCGAGCCGTACTAGGTTACACCAATTGTTATTTAAATCGAAATTCGATACTGAACTAATAATTGTGTGTAACTAAACGCCTGACAGAAAATAATTAGCAATCAATCGTTTTTTGAAGTGTAACGAATGAGCTGTTTGGCAGGAAAAGTATTTTTCAAGTTACGAAATATAAAAAAAAAAACTACTTACACATTAAATTAAAATAGAGGAATTGTTTCAAAATCTAGGTCGAATGTGCTTTTTTAAATGCACCATGTAAAGCTTTTGGACATGATTGTTTTTGTTAGAGTATGCATTTATAGGACTTTGGTCATGGTCCTTTACATATTACATACGTTAAACTCACTGATTCTATTCATCATCAACATTTCAGCCGAAAGACGTCCACTGCTGAACATAGGCCTCCCCCAAGCACCGCCACTTCGACCGGTTCTGTCCTTTCCGCATCCAGCGGATTCCTGGGCCTTCACAAGGTCATCGGTCCATCTTGTGGAATGCCTTCCAACGCTACGTCTTCCAGTACGAGGTCGCCACACCATAAACTTTCGGCCCTATCGGCCATCCGTTCTGCGAGCGTTTGATTTTGTTCAATATACTTAATTTCATAATAATTAGGTTTTAATACATAATAAACTTAGCCTAACTGATAACGTTGTAGGCGTAATAGACTGATGATTTGAAGACCATTTTCTATTTTGTTAAGTACAGGGTACTTATCGCAAGGCCACACTGTCCTCCCATACCTATTAACACTGTAATCTGAAACATCGTAAAAGCCATTTGTTTTTAAAAGAGTAACCGTGTAGTTTCTTGCCTGCTCTTCTCCATAGGAAACCACCAATTGGAACCGTGCACCTAGCTTCTGACGTTTCATAAGTGCCCTTGTAGGTTCATGTGAAATGAAATATTTTGATTTTGAGGCCATCTACACGCTCAAGCGATACGCGTCTTGTATCAGCGAATGCGGAGTCAAAACAAATAAGAGTTAATAAAGCTTTGGTTTCCTAGAAAAGCGATTCCGTTATAAAACACTTTATTATAAAAACACCTATGTACTATAACCATTTATGCAAAGAAATAAATGATTTGATTTGATTTATACACCAGTATTTGATTTTCAGGTGACAAAAAAACAACCGACTTCCAAAAAAAACACTACAAAGTGAAAAATAACTTTAATTTCGGAAATCAGTGTCTTTGGTTTCGAATTTTCGTTTTTTGCTACCGACTTCCGAAATTAAAGTTATTTTTCACTTTTTAGTGTTTTTTTTTTTTGGAAGTCGGATGTTTTTGTTTTTGTATTTTCGAATTGAGTACCTCCTCCTTTTTAAAGTCAGTAAAACACGATCGTTGTGCGATCGTTCACCGCTTTCTAGGGAAACCGTAGCTTTGTAAGAGCATGCCACGAGTCACCGCGACGCAACTTGCGGATCGACGGACGGAAACAAGTGAAGCACACGCATGTCGCTTGACGGCAGTCACATCGCGCGAGACCGTGAGCTAGTTCCTTAACCACCAGGAAAACTGTCAGAGGATTGGATATAGGAAAGTTGTAATGGGATTTCCATAGTCAATAAAGAAAACGTAAAACAACGTAAAAAACCGCTGACTAGCTAGACAGAACATGACCCATGTACAGTAAACCGTAAATTCTTTATAACAAATCGACATTCATTCATTTTTTATTTCGTAAATTGTATATAAGCTCAGTTTGAACCACAAACTTGGCGTCCTTTATAGTTCAAAATAATCAGGCTGTATGTCAGCAATTTTGAACATCAAAACTGCCAAGTCGCTCTTTCTAGCAAGTTTGCTGGAACTGAAGGAACAACCTCCACAGCAACAACCCTTCCATCCCATCTAACTCTTACTTATCATCATCATCATTTCAGTCGAAAGACGTCCACTGCTGGACATAGGCCTCCCCCAAGCACCTCCACTTCGACCGATTCTGTGCTTTCCGCATCCAGAAAGAAAGAAAAGAAAGAAAATACATTTATTTTATTTACCAGCGGATTCCTGCGGCCTTCACAAGTCATCGATCCATCTTGTGGGAGGCCTTCCGACGCTACGTCTTCCGGTACGCGGTCGCCACTCCAGAACTCTTACTTATACACGGTCTAAAAGTTATTGTAGGTGGATACTACGTAATACTGTGTAGCCATTTGCAAATACTATTAATTAGTTACTTATAATAAATTGCATTCATGCCAGATAGAGTCGCAACCGTACATATAATGATTCAATCAGTATGACCATAACATTAAATAATGTCTGGATAGCTCATCGTTCAGTATGCACAATCATTCTATAATGTATGCACTGCTGGGACACAGGCCTGCTCTCGGTGAGAAGGAATGAGCCGTAATCCTCCACGCGGACCCAGTGCGGTTTGGTAGATGTCGCATGGCTTCGATTTTTTAGTTCTTGGACATTGGACACCGGTTTCATCACGATGTTTTCCTTCACCGTTTTGAGAGCAATGGTGAAGACCGTTACCACTGCGCCACCAAGTAATCTCGCTGCATTCATCTCATATACCACACAATAATTTGCCATTATCATCGTTATCACCATCTATCTACTCTGCCTATAGTAGCTACTGCTGATAAGAGGTCTGTCCAAAGTTATACTGAGGCACTCCATCACTATCCTCGTTCCCTATCCCAATTTACTTCAGGTCGGTGCAGCATCTTCGTCTTCCATTCCTCTATCAGTCGTCATGTCAGTATTCACCCCTTCTAACCATATCATCTTAATCAATAAGGCGTAAGCACTTCCTGCTTATCACTGCCTGCTGTATTATGCGGGGCGAGTCTGATTGTCAGGAACTGGTGGAGCATTGGTAAGACTTTTTGTCCCTGTTGTGCCCAAACAACAACTCAGGCTGCGAAGTCACCGGCTACTAGCCATACCATCAGCACGCACACTGTCGCGAGCTAACTCGCCCTTCGTTCTGGCCCTTACTATGCTCAATGCTCTTCTGACATGAACACCGGAATATGACTTATTTGCTGGGAGATCGATATGGTTAATGTTTGGTGAGAAGATGCGTATTTTTTTTTTTGTCTCTTGTTTGCAGTTTGTTTATTAAACAAGTGTTATTTTTAATTTTGGTAGTTTTTTTTTTTTTGTAATCAACCCAACCAGGTATGTGTGTCACCTTTTAGTTGGTACCTATAATATTGTTCTGTACAACGCCTTGGGATTATATTCTGTAACGTTGAGTATGAAAACTTAAATAAATAATACATCTTACACATAATACAAACATCGTTTCATTAGTATTTCCTTACTCTAGCCATCTTTATGCATATTTAGAACTTTCCTTACGAAATGTCCTATATTCGTCCTCCTCATTTTAAATTGATAAATTTATGACAAGCCACAACATTCCAATAAAAGGAATTGCCAAATTAAATGCAAAATATTTCTTTGTGATTGAAATATTTTATGATTCACAAATTCTTAACACACATTGTTATCTACCGACATCGTTGTCATGTTTTCCTGAGATAAATATATTCTCACGATTGATGATATCTAATAAGATTGTAAAATGAAAATACCTTTGGATATTTTACGTGCAAATGTATCAAATTATCGACAATAAGTCACGATTTAGCAATAGAAAATTAATATGTGACCTGTGTAATTATTATTATGTACAGGGGAATTCCCTTTTCCAAGAAACAAAAAACCAACATGATAATCATCTAAGCGTCATATTTTTTATAGCTTTTTTTTTCTATTTTCGTCAAATTGACTCATCCTGCATTATGAAGTTTATCAATACCTACAATAAAAACAACATTTATAAAGATAATTTATTTAATTTGGTAGAACAGAAGAAAACATGGCAGATACTATCGTCAGTGCCACAACAAAGGAACATATAAAAGTAGAAAACGAAGGCCGTCTTATCCTAATTAACAATGTCTACTAAGATTCTTAACAAGTTCGAATTAAAGTCCTTCCAAAGAAATACTTTGTAGCTAATAATACAGTATTAGTTGTCATAATAGTACGGAGAAGAACACAGATGTTAGCTTGTTATGTTATTGCATTATTTCATGTTGATTCAATAGAAAATATCGAAATCTCAAAGCTTGTTAGTAACAAGGAATGTGATAAGATTAGTCCACAGAAAGATATATACAGTCTAACACATGTAGCACGAGGAGTAATGACGTAAGATCAAACTGAAGAACAGCTTTTAGATGACAAAACCCATGAAAGCAGCGCTATTTAATGCCAAGAAGTTGCTTCAGTAATAAGATCGTTTGACTAAAATTTCTCCAGTCATTATTTCTCGAGAACATGTAAGATATACATTGATAGAAAACTCCCTAAGCGATTCCAATGACTCCGCAAGCCACAGGTACTCCGGCGTTTCCTGTTATCTTGGAGTCGGGGTGTTCAGTCTTGCCATGGTCATCTTTGCCTGAGTATAGGACCAAAGCCCTGCCGAGGATGTTGTGATGGCCGTTCAGCTTGATCTTATGGTCATGGAAGTCAACTTTAGCTGTTTTGCTCTCGTCAAACTTGATGTTGCCGAGGTCACCGACGTGGCCGTCGTCGTCATGGGGATGGCCGTGGGGATTCTGGAGATTGAAGATTTAATATTAGTCTTTACATTATCTTAATGCATGGCAGTGGTTTATTTCAGTATGGACTTCTTTTTGGCAATTCATCCAAATAATACATTCAAAGCTCGCTTGAACAAGAGCCGCAGTATGCGGCCGTTGATAAGGCACATTTAGTATATACCACAGACGATGTTCTAGTAACCAAAACGTTTTCTAAAACTTCATGTGCCATATTAACAGCTTCTTCTGTATTTCTTTGGTAAACAATTTGAGTAGTGACAATAATAATAAAAAAAAGAAAAGTAACACTTACTCCATGAGGGTTGAAGTGACCGCCGGTGGAACCGCAGCCCTTGCTGAGGTCTCCGGTCTCGTGGATGTTAAAACCGTATTCACCGGCCGGCATTCCGGTCACGGTGCCGGTGATGTGCAGGTTGCCGTCGTCTTGCCGGGTGAAGGTCACGATGCCGGTCACGCCGTCACCGACCATCCGGACGACCGCGCGCTTCACCTCCTGTACGGAAAAATTATGGTCAGTAAGAGGAATGATGATGAAATGATATTTCTACATGAAGTTGAACGGCAGATCAATATTTTGGGGGAAAGTATTTAAATAAATAAAATGGATGACCCGTGTTTAAAAAATTATGAATGTTATCATAGACAGTTTTGATATAGCAGCGATACAGAGATGGTAAGCCAAGCTGAACTGAATTTAATATGGATTTGAAAATTATCCAAAGCGTAAGAACAGAAGGCTTTTATTTTATCTACCTATCTATTTTAAAGAAATGCTTACTTGTTCCTCATTAGCAGGCGCGGCTGACGCCAACGCAACGGCCGCAGCCACAAACAGGAAAGTCTTGAACATCTTCAATTAATCTGAAAAAATAGAGCAAAAATTCTTTTAAGCAAATCTTATTCCTCAAATCCAAAAAAATACAAATAATATGTTGAACATGATTCGGTTATCTTATGGTAATTTTTGTTTCGTTTTTCAAATCTTAAAAGACCAATTTAGAATTTTACGACTTTTGTAACTTAGAAGTAAATTATAATTTGCAAGTTTTTTTGCATATTGCTCAACAATATTTTGTTGAGTTATCCTGTTCACCTGCATGTAAAATGACTAACGAAAAAACTATGTTTATGTTTTTATTTTCCTTAACGGTCATACACCTTTTAACTTTTTCAATATGGTGTCTACCTAACTAATTTATTTTATAACTTATGTTCCATGCTTATTATGTTTGAATAAAGAATAATGGCACGTTCTGGAACTTTGCCTTTGGGTCTTGTGGTTCTAATTTTTTTAATAAAAAACTGTATCTTTTGAAATTCTTGGAAAAGGGATAATTTACAATTCAAATGTTCTCGAACATATTCTTATACAGCATGTATCAGGAAGGTGTGGTCATATTTAAGGGCGTGGTACAGACCATCACACTGGACAAACTTCTCCATGGAACCAACATACTATAATTACAGAATATTTAGTACCTCGTTTCCTTAATAAACTGCCAAAAGACTTGACTAGAAATTATAACAAAACACAAACAAAACATGAAAACATTCCCAAAAACAAAACATTTCCTTACACAAAATTTTTCCTAATGATGTATGTATTAATGTACCCACAAATGATTATCATCATTTTAAAATTATTGTATCATTGTAGTATGTAAGTAACATTTTTGTAAAATTTATTTGATCGGCTCGCCGCACACAGATAAACCCTGAGAGGGTAGGTTGTGGAGGTCAGATAGGCAGTCGCTCCATGTAAAATACTAGTATTCAACTACATCCGGTTAGACTGGAAGCCGACCCCAACATAGTTGGGAAAAGGCTAGGCAGATGATGAATTATGCCTAATGCATTTTAAACGAAGGCAAATGACAAACTATTTATCTCTTAATTTTCAAACTTTTATTTTTTCGTCCCCCATTACATGGGACTTAAACGTTTCTGGCGAAATGTGGGGCGTGATGAAATGTGGCGAAATATGGGTACCTACTACAGGTACACCTCTGCCCAACCCTTCGGGGAAACAAGGCGTGATGTTATGTACGTTTTTTTAAATCTTCAAACTTTTACTTTCTTTAAAATTTAAACTTAACTAAGTAATATGCTTAAAATTGCACCTTTCAAATTTATATATTTCTAAATAGTCCGTTCGCATCTTTAATAATTATCCTAGTAATACAGGGAAACCTATTATTAGCCATACAATACTGTAACTCACATACTCTGTAACAATATGTATAGCTGTTGGTCGAATAAATAAAGAAAATAAAATAATAAAGGTTCTGCGCACATAGTGGGAGTTTATGAAACTGTTGCATAATGAAGAGTATTAAAACATGAGTGTGTTTAAAAACCGAGCCGTAGGCGAGGTTTTTAATAGTATCACACGAATGTTATGAAGATAAAGTAGTGTATGAAACTGCATATAACTAGGTATATGTGCAGTTTCATACACTATCTACTCTCATTCATTGGGATTGAACCTAATACTAAATAAAATATCAAAGTTAAAAGATCAAGAATAAATTAAAAAATACGAAATTCAGTACTACAAAACATATGAATGGCGTCTGCACCAGCACATCACCGCACATGCGCTACAGCGGGTGCTGCTGTCTCCCACTTAATTAAACGTTCCATTACAAAAGTCGATGGAAACTCCTTGGTGATATTAACTTCTTGGATTAGCTCTGTATCGTAATAGATTTTTTTTTTTGTTTTATAGCATTATTTTATTAGAGAAAAAGTGTTATAATAATGATTCTATTTTTAAATTTCGGTATTGTGTTTAAAAAGTATGTCAATATAAACTCGTTTTGAAGTTTATACTCGTAATTCGAATATTACGCTATGAGAGTAGATAAAATTTAATAACGAATAGCATAAAATAAACTAGCTTTTCGTGTCTGTATGACCGCGTTGTTCTTCTAAACCGCGAAAAGGATTTTGATGCTGTTTCCAACATCATTTGCCGGAAGGTCATTCGTTACATTATTATTAATATTAAAGTTATTAATAAATCTTGAGGTTTTGCCATGTATCCTAGCATTTTATAAAAATCTACACATAAACATAACATCACGCCTGTAATCCCCGAAGGGTTAGGCAGAGGTGTACCTATAGTACACCCACATTTCGCCAGTTATTAATTTCACTGTGTAATATAAACATAATCAAAAATATGCCTATATTAAAATATTAAGAAAATGCTCTAATTTAACATATATTTTTTCCAAATCACTAACACTACTCGTTTAGACGTCATCTTTAGTATAAAATCATTAAAAGTCAGCTATCGTCCCCTTAACACGAAAGATGCTACACGTCAAAAATCTAGAATAGCCCTCGCGCCCCTAATCACAACAGGAGACACCCTGGGCGTCGGGAATCGCAGGCCGATTCCCAGCCACTGTAGGCACGGGCTTGCGGACGGTGAGCAATGGGTAGCTCGCCGTCCGATAAGGACTAGGCCCGGGTCGACGGCGCGTTGTGTTCCACGCGCGCTTCAAAGAGATGTCAGCAGAACTGACGGGGTCCGCTAGGGCCGATGCCTGCCGGGGTTGCGGGGAAGTCCGAAAGGGATACCGTGGCCTCCGGTAACATGGCAACTGAAGGAACACGGGTAGGTTTTAGTCGGTAAGAGTCTGACACGCCCCTCCGCTCCGCCCAGAGCGCGAGAAGTTAGTGGGTCTAGAATGATGTGCTAAATTATTCATAGTAACAATTTGCACGTCGATGTCTTTTACACCCTGTATAAAGTAGGGCTAGCAGCCTAAGATGCACCAGACATACGGTGGAGGCTATTTTAATTAAGCGTACAGGGTTTTAAAAAAAATGGAATTTCGAAACCGAGAAATAGACAATATTACGAAACTATTTTCCTTTTTATTAGCTACTAAAGAGAGAAGGAGGCCATTGCCCTGCTGTGGGACAGTACAGGCTGGTTAGATACATAGATAGTTACTAAATCTACAAATAAATAAAATTCAAGTGTGTTTGTAGTGTCAAAATAACAGCTTTTTACTAAATGCTTATGAAAGATTATGCGGTATATTATTATTTAAAAAAAAAATTTTTGTCTGTCTGAAAGAAAGAAAAAGAAAGAAAGAAAGAAAACTGCGTTTATTGGCATTACAGCAGAGAAAATACACCTTATAACTATAAAAAACAGAAAACAATGATTATAATGCCAAAAGGGCCTCAGCTCAGCATATTGTCAGATGACAACACAAAGTGTACCTGACGCTGATTTTCACGCTGCTGCTGTTTTTTTTTTTTTTGTCTGGCTGTTTGTTGTCACTAATCTCTGAAACGGCTGGACTGATTTTGACAGGACTTTCACTAGCAGATAGCTGATGTTATAAGGAGTAACCAATGCTTTTATTTTAGAAAAATAATTAGAGGCAAATAATTTAGCTTATACATAACATTTTGTTACAGCTATTGTTATCATTTCGTTTGCTACTTTTTTGATCATCATCAGCGTCATTTTCGATGGATTTTCGACGACTGGTTTAATATGGCCGTACCACTTTTTTTTAAAGCGTCTTTATTTCAATTAAAACAGCTGATAATATGAGGTAAGTACTCAAATACTTTTAGTGTTGAAAACAAAAGAAATTACTATACAATTTACGTATCAATATAAACTTCGTTCTAGAACATTCTTATTTTTCAAAGCAGAATCACAACAACTTAAGAAATTCTACCATCACCACCACCATTTCACCATTTTTTTCGCTTTCCATCTTTTAAGATTTAAGATTCTCATTATTGTTTATTACTAAAGATGTGCAATAAGTGGAAATTAAGTGTCAGCACCAGTAAATCATATTTGTAATTATATATGTTCTGTTCCCACAGAAAAACCGTGAAAACGGTTTTGCGGGGCATTGTTTTAAGTTAAGATTTTTTGTAAACGTTGTTTGATAAATAATAATTCGACGGTTGAAAGGCTAATTGATCTAAGCGACATTTTGTAAAACTTGCAGGAGGACGGATCATAGTTATTTTTAAAAAATAACTATGATCCGTCCTCCTGCAAAAAAAAAACATAAAAAAACAACTATTTGATAGACTTTTATTTATTTAAATCAATCAATCATAATAACATCTTATTATAATTTTAAAAAAAATAACTAATCCATCCTCCTGCAAGTTTTACAAAATGTCACTTAGATCAATTAGCCTTTCAACCGTCGATATTTAAAATTGTCCAAGGGGCCTCTGCGAGTTGGCTTCGGCCCCTCGTACGCCTTCCAAAGGACCGGGACCCCATAGTCCCGAGATATGTAAACACATAAAAACAAATAATAATAATTGAGAAGTCACCAGAAGATCTTCACAACAATCAAAACAGCTCATAATTTTCTACACAATAAGAGGATATTATAAGTTAAGTTTATTAAAATTTTACAAACTAACGACTTACCTGGGTAGAGAGAAGCTGTGAATGGATCAGCTCGCTCTGTGCAGTGAACTATAGTGCTGAGATGCATTCATCCTCGATATATATATTCTACCTGCTCAGCCAGTAGAGCAGGAAAATCAGCAGAAGTTTCACTTTTAACCAGCTTCGTGGTCGATCAAATAAATCGGAGAAGAATAGGTCAGAATAACGTAATGTTTGGTTAGTGGTATATTGACTTAAAATAAATAATTTATTCTGTTAAAATAATTTACCACCAATATTGTATTAATATTCATATGTTTACAGGGTGGCAGGGACATCGACGCGAAAACTGTTACCATGGATTTAGTACATGATTCTGAACCCCGGGCGTTCAAATTTTTCGTCAGTTATTTAAAAAAAATGTCCTGTTTCATACATTTTGACCGCGTAGGTATTGCACTTTTCTCGGGACCCTGGGGTCCCGGACCTTTGGGCCAACTCGCAGAGGCCCCTTAGACATTTATAAGTGTTGAGGCACTAACCGACGATTATCCCTGTTCGCACTATGCAAGGGCACCCAAGTACAACCCCCGGTTGGTATAGGACTATTGCAGGATGTGGAACAAAGATATTGGATTATGGGTTTGGGTGGCTAAATTAACTGGTTATCTAGAGCTGTATTGTAGCTTGTATTGTAATTGTTTATGTTGTTTCTTTTGTGTACCTACTGTGCAGATATTTCGAAACAAATATATTTTTGTTATGAAATAAATAACTAGTACTTGAACTTGTGGAAAAAACTATGACCCCTGTCTGACCAATATTTAATATAAAATACACAGGTAATATGGCAGGGGGTGACTTGCACACTCAATAATGAAAACTGTCCCCGAAAACTATCGCGAGCACATAGTGACGTAGCGACAAGGGGGCAACATGTCCTGAGGTGCTTGAGAAGTGAAGAGGTATTCCACGGCTTTCAGAACAATTCCAGAGCCCGGAAGATGGTCAAGATCCTTACGAGTACTTACTGGAATACTTCCTTCCTCCGAGCACGTTTGCTCTTGCGAATCTCCACTCAAGCCAGCCAATTAAGGCAAGAATGAGGTGGGAGCTCCGTTCCTCGTCAGTGTTCACTCCAGCAGGCAGACTTCTCCCGGGAGATAGAGTCCGTGGGATTGCTACTGCCCAACAGCTCACCATATACTGCCCTGTGGGTTTCTGTATCTCTCTTGGTCTGGCTCCTCATCCCAGACCTGTTCCGGCAAAGTAAACTCTACCGGCACAGACCTAGAGTTCGGAGCGCGCAAGCCCCACCACGACGTCCACGTAGAGATACAGCGGTGGGATATTATTATTATTTCATTAATTTCAGGCATTAACCCATGGCAATATTAAAATGAAATTACAATAAATTACATTAAATTTAATTAAAATTAAGTGTTAAATCTCAGCATAATTATAGCGTCTTAAGTACACACAGTGAAATATTACAGACACTATTTGATCAGTACATGCACATAATCGAGACAGGAAAGATGCCTTGAGTCTCCTCAAGAGCCCGTAAAAATCAGTAACTCTGTTCTCAGCGAACATGCCACTCGCACTACACCGCCAGGGCAGCTTTAATATAGCTCTAAAGGCGTTATTATACTGTACACGAAGAGTGTTATAAGCACTCCTCGTGTACCTGTACCAGAGTAGACTGGTGTAGAACGACTGACAGTAAGCTTTGAACAGAGTTATTTTAACTTGGTTGGAGCAGTGAGAAAAGCGTTTGGCCAACATGTTGCTTAGACATGCCTCTGTCGTTCCAGATCAGCATCATCTGCTAAATCATACTTAATTATGTGACCAAGATATTTAAACTTACTAACAATATTTAAGGCACATCCAAACAAATTGATCGGTAACATATTATTATGATTAGGACCTTTACTGTATTTAAAAATCATAACCTGCGATTTCTTAACATTATAGGTGAGATAATGTTCAGCTGCATATTTCTCGCAGATCGCAACAAGTCTCCTTAAACCGTTGGCTGGGGGACTGAACATTATAGAAGGCTGAGGTACTAAGCAAACATATATATAGGAGGTTTTTAGAAGTCGGTTAAAAGAACCGCATATACAATTTGAAATAAGTCATTTGTATATGAGCTAAAATTTTAGAGTACCTACTCGTAACAGGCCGATGGCCGAGGCTAAAATAATCTTAACAGGCCAATATACACTTAACACATTTGACTCCATCCACCTTTCATAGAGCCATATACAGGATGGCAGGAACGCGAAAACAGTTACCTCTCTGCTGTTTCATAGAAATATTTCAACGCAGGGCGAATCAGAATCATGTACATACTGATTCCATGGTAAAAGTTTTCGCGTCGATGACCCTACCAACCTGTATAGTGGACCGCAGGGGGGTCACCGGCATTACATTTGCGCTAAAGTGAACCCTCCAGGAGGGCTCCCGGCACTGAACGTATATGTTTGAAGTCATTGTTTTATTTGTTTCTCCTTTGCATTTTTTTGCATAGTAGTAGGTTAGGTAATTAAAGGAAAAAAAACATAAAGGTATGTACTGAGTTATCGGACTTCCCCTCATACCAACGAACGGTACCTAAACTTCTGCTAAATAAGGAAAAATAAATAGGTACTTGTACGACACCTACTTATTTTTCCTTATTTTCCTGGTATAAATTTATCATTATTACCATTTTCTCTATAGATAACATCATTTGTGTAGATAAAGTTGGAAATGAAAAAATCAACCGACTTCCAAAAACAAACACTACAAAGTGAACAAATTAACTTTAATTTCGGAAGTCGGTGGCAAAAAACGAAAATTCAAAACCAAAGACACCGACATCTGAATTTTTTTTTGTAAAAAGTTTTTATTTTTCACTTTTTTGCTGTAGTATTTACCCCACACAAATTCGAATACCACTACCTGTTATGTAAATAACAGTGACAGGAACTTAACATATCATCCACATACTAAGTGGGGAAAAATACGTATTATTGAAGCTAACTCAAAAACTACCCAAGCAAAGTTATAAAAAATTATATGGGACCACCTCTGAAGTATGACCTACCAAACAAAAAAGAATCATTAAAATCAATTCATAATTGGCGGAGTATTCGCGTAACAAACACACAAAAAAAAAGTGTGGCACTCGGGGACTGCCGCGGTAAAGCTATTGCATAGCATTTGTAACCTCCATGACAACATCACGTTGTCATGGGAACCGTCATTACATGGTAGGCGGAGTGGGGGTGTTAGGTTTTATTTTCGTTACGGAATTTCTTGATTCGGTCGCCGCGCTCAAAGCCCGCGATAAAAGCTATGCAATAACTTAAAAACATACACTTGAATATTGAGAACCTCCTCCTTTTAGAAGTCGGCTAAAAATCTGTTGGACATTGGTGCCGATTCCCTTGTTCACAAACTAAACTAAATTTAAGTTCAGTGCATCTTTTTCTTTCTATTTCATTAAGAAAAGGACAGAGGATAAATTTTAGTTTAGTCCTGTCAAATTAATCAGCGCCTGTCACTCTCCATACAAGTTTAGACGTGATTAAAAACTTGCCGACTAAAATTACGTCAATTTACGTCAAGCGCTGATTAATTTGACAGGACTAAACTAAAATTTATCTTCTGTCCTTTTCTTAATGAAATAGAAAGAAAAAGATGCACTGAACTTAAATTTAGTTTAGTTTGTGAACAAGGGAATCGGCACCAATGTTTGAACTGGAATTCTCCAACAATTCACAAAAGTTGGCTAGGAGGTCATTCGAATCTTCATATCACTCCCGAGTATAGGTACAAATACCTAGTTCCTCAAAGGTAACAAAGGTCATAAAATAAGTTTGAGTCTGTTTTGGTATTTCTTCTCAGAAACACTACCGAACACCGAACTCATCTAGTTTTTATGGTTCCGTAGTCACCAAGAACCCTTGATTGATTGATTGAAACTCGCACTGGAAATCACAAATTAAACTAAAACACACTCAATCAATCTGCCTAACCTTTTCCCAACTATATTGGGGTCGGCTTCCAGTCTAACCGGATGCAGCTGAATACCAGTATTTTACATGAAGCGACTGCCTATCTGACCTCCACAACCCAGTAACTGGGTAATACGATAGCCCTTGGTAAGACTGGTTGTCAGACTTTCGGGCTTCTGACGACCCGTAGCGAATTTGTGTGGGGTAGGTATCACAACTAAAAAGTGAAAAATAAAAACTTTTTACAAAAAAAAAACAACCGACTTCAAAGAAAACACTACAAAGTGAAAAATTACTTTAATTTCGGAAGTCGGTGACAAAGAACGAACATTCAAAACACACCGACACCGACTTCCGAAATTAAAGTTATTTTTCACTTTGTAGTGTTTTCTTTGAAGTCGGTAGTTTTTTTTTTGTAAAAAGTTTTATTAGAGTCAAGTGTCCTGCCAGGTAAATGGTTGTTTTTGGATATGTGAAAAAATGACGGCAGTGGTTTAAATTACAAAGTTAAAAGGATAACTATCACAGTTAAGTAGGCTTTACAAGCTCATTCATTCATTTTTAGCTCATAGCACATTTTGATAACAGTGATATTCAAATTCCAGTTAAATATGACGTGAATACACGGAAGTCGGCAAGCCAAATCTACATCATTTCAAGTGCAACGCAAAAATAACTTTTATGGCAGGCGTACAGCTTCTTTTACAATACCCAATTTACTAAACAAAATACCTGTAGACATCAGAGACTCAATGAATAGTAAAAACATAAAGCGTAAGTTGAAGGAACATTACATCAACTCGATTATAATTAACTAGCTAAGACAGACCCCAGGGGGCCTACCACCAGCTCATAAGCAGTATTACTTTAATAATACTTCAGTGGGAGAAAGAGATGGAGCTATACGTACTGTAGAGCTTCATCTCTTTCCCACATTGAAGTAATATTAAAATAATACTGCTTTATGAAATTATGAGGTGGTGGTAGGCCCCCAGAGGTCTAATTGTGTGCTTTTTATTAAGTGTAAGGAACATGTAATTTATAAAAAAATAATACTTACTTACATTTGCAGTTGGAATGTATGAGAGAACATGTTTTTCAACTACAATGTTAAGTTTGTTCTTGGAATAAATTCATCCCAACCACGAAACCATTTTTTTTTCCAATTGTGTTATTTTTATTTACCACATCGGAACATAACATGACATAATATAACATAACGGAACCCTTCATTGTGAGTTGTCCGACATCCACTTGGCAGGTTATTTTTTTAGAATATTATTGACGTCTAAAACTATTTGTACTTGTTGTTTGTACCAAGATACTTCAAAAATAAACAGAAAAGCTAAGATAGAAAAAAAAGTCTGCGAGTAAATGAGTGACCTTTCGCTCTGTAGATACAGATTAACTAATACAACTTTGTTTTTTACCTTTTAGTTCGTTTTTTGGCAGGGCAGTTGTGTTTTTTAAGTTTCACGGTGGGACCGCAAAATCTAACGCAGGCTCAGAAGGAGGTTCGGGTAGAATGGTGCCGAGACATGATAGCAAAATTTGAAACAGGCTCGTCTCGACGCGTTTAAGATATCATTACGGAAGGATTTATAATTTTTGTTCCCCAAAAAAAAATAAACTCAAGAGAAATCAGTTTTCATTACCGGAAGATGCACTGGTTGCATTTGAGAAGGGGATTAAAATGGGGTCTGATGCGGAGTGGAAAATGTGTTATGAAAATTGGTTTAGACTTATGAAACTGTGTATAGACGTCAATGGAGAGTTCTTTGAAAAGTAATAATAAAAAAATTATAACCTGTAGTATATTTTTTTTTAGTACTTTCTGAGTGCCCCATGTACATACATACATACATACATGAACCCTGAAAATACTCCTTTTTGGGCAGACGTGTAATAATAAAAACAAACTTACTCATTATCAGTAAACTGTACTTAAAGTTAATCTGACATAATCTCAGCGATAATCTGCACGACTAACAGGTGAGTCTTACCGTCTTACTGACAACTTATATTCAGCAAACAAAATTTTGCAATCTGTAGTTCTATTCCCTACTCTTTTACGAAACCCCAGAGTGGAAAGAATACTGCTGTTTGTTTCGCTTACGTCATATCTACTCAACTGATGATCATCATGAAATTTTGCATAACGTTGTCAAGGATACAGAAAAATACATTGGGTGCCTTTCATCCAGAAAAAAATACTGTTCCTTAGGGACAGACAAATAACTTTTAGACGCGAGCAAAGAAGCGGGCAAAAGCAAAAAATCTGCCTAGCCTTTTCCCAACTATGTTGGGGTCGGCTTCCAGTTTAACCGTATGCAGCTGAATACCAGTATTTTACATGGAGCGAATGCCTATCTGACCTCCACAATCCTGGGTAATACGATACCCCTTGGTAAGACTGGTTGTCAGATTTTCGGGCTTCTGACGACCCGTAACGACTGTCAAAGCAGGTAAAAGCTCTTATAAATGGTGCATAACGAATTTGCCACATTTTAACTAAATAGCTTAATATTTATTTTTAGCTAAATATCATACGACCGTTTGACCGATTTGACGTCAAATCAAAATGATGGCCAAAAAAAGTTATATCATTCGAGTTGGCCACTATATATTTTCCAATAGAAATTTCTTAGCTTGTCGATATACTAATAAAAAGTTTTTGTAAAAATACAAAAGCTACGTCGAATTCGAACTTGCATGTATTTTGCTGGAGTACCTAAGTAGTTGATGAAACTGTGTGTACATTTACAAACAGTAATGGTTATTATCAAGGAAGAAATAAAATAGCGCTTTTTAAATGCATAAATATGTAGTTTTATTACTCATCTTAATAAAGAAATGACAAAAATATAAATTTTCGTAACTATAATAGGTACTTGTCTGTTTTGTTCAGGATACAGGTAAAGAGAGGTAAACAACACCTAAATACGTATCTGATAGCTTTAAAATTATAAATATTAAGTACACACATTATCCATATTTACATATTACGTTAAGCTCACTGATTCTATACAATACATTTTGCTTAGTTTCATAATAATTAACTTAGCCTAACATAGCACTTGAGCAAAACTAAGTAATACTTAAATGCCAAATGACAAAACTATTTATAAATCAAAATAAGAAATTACTGACAAAAAAAAACAATCTTGGGATGTAATTTAATTTAAAAGGACAGCGATTAGAGAATACATTGAAATTGCTATTAAAATATTGCTAGTAGAGGCTGAAGCGGAATTGGTCTTTGAAGGGCCTTCTTCCCTGCAATAGAAATAAATTGATAATTAAAAACAAATAAATTATCCTGTTTATTATTTAAGCGATGTCCACTAGTCATACCTTTATACAACTAACCCGTGGCCACGAGAAACACGCTCAAGCGACACGCCGAAGTAACACGCCTAAGCGACACGCCCAAGCGACACGCGTCTTGCGACAGCAAATGCGGAGAAGTCAAAAGAAAGAAGTTGTTTAGAGCGTAGCACGAGTCACTGCGATGACACTTGCGGAGCGACCCACAGCTCACAGAAGACAGAAGACAGAAAGGAAACAGAAGACGCGCGTGCGTATCGCTTGATGCAAGTCGCATTGCTCGAGATAGTGAACAGTACCCTAATTACGTAATATACAATCAATCACAATCTATTTCGATTTGAAACAGATTGCTAATCCATTGTTTCATAAGTTGTAAAAAAAATTTGCTCAACAACGTAAATAACGCAATATATGTTGTTAATTAGGGTACCTACTGGTTTCCAGCTAATCACAACCATTCGACAGGCTTCTGAATCGAAAATTACACATTTTCGGTTACCTAATTTTCCTAGACCCCGACAGCAGCTAGCCGTCGGAAGAATAGCGGAAGAGTAGCTATTTGGTTTGAACTGACAAACTTTTCGGGTTTTGGATTTGTGAACAGCGTTAGAGTACTCTTTCGATTCGGTACGGAAGCGAATCAAATGGTGTGTGTGAATAGCTATACAGGAAAACTAAACAACTGTCAGAAGGTCAGTTGCAGGAAAGGTGTTATGGAATTTCCATAGTCAATAGAGAAAACGAAAAACGATGTCAACAACGGAAAAAAACTGGGTCTAGCTAAAGAGAGAGTACATGACCCATGTAGTCACGAGCACTAATATGTGTACCTACATGTAGTAAAATTCGGAAGCGATTTTCTCGAGGAATAACGAAAATAAGACCTATTTCATAATAGTATGTTCGTAACAACATAAAATAAGTATATTGATACTTATTTTATGTGGTTTTTGTGTTATTGATAGTAGAAGATAGTGTCATCGACGAAGACGCGCCCTGCTCCGCTCCGCTCCATACTAAAGTACAGCTTACAGTACAGTAATAGCGGAGTGGGGCGCGTCTTCGTGGATGACACTATCAGTACCGCAATGTCTAAAGACGAAAGTATTTGACTAGTGCGTATTTCCAGTAATGACCGACCTATGGCATTGAAACGTGGTCGAAACAGATTGCTAATCTATTGCATCATAAGTTGGAAAAAAGAAATCGCACACAGTGGACTTTATTAGAAGGCTAAAAGTCACCCAAAGGGCAATGGAGAGGGCTAAGCTTGGAGTACAGAAATAAAGAGATCCGCAGGAGAACCGAGGTAACCGACACAGCCCGAAGACTTTAGTGGCAGTGGTCAGGGCACATTGCTCGCAGAACAGATGGCCAATGGGGCCGAAAAGTTCTGGAGTGGCGACCGCTTTCCGGAAGACATAACGTTGGAAGGCCTCCAACAAGGTGGACTAATGACCTTAGGAAGCACAGCACTGGTTGAAGTGGCGGTGCTTAAAGGAGGCTTATGTCCAGCTGTGGATTTCTTTCGGCTGAAATGATGGTTACGATGACAGTAGGAGAAAATCACATTTTAAAGTTACTAACTGTATACATATTAGTGCTCGTGGCTGTACTTTGTACAGTCAACCGTACGCTCATAGTAACAAATTGACATTGACAGCGCCTTTATTTTGCTGGAGGTTTTCGTGGTTCACTGATGTGTGATTGACCGTAAAAGTATCGTTAACCTCAACCTGAAAAAAAGTAGAGTGTAAGAGCAGTTTCGCACGACATCCGAACTGAATCCGATCCGAATCTGAGAAATGTCGGTCCGAAGTACCCATAGTACTATTTTTATGAGGGGTTGTGCACTATAGTTTGACCAATACCGCTGTACCACGCCTTAGGAAGGCGCGCGGCGAGACGGGGGAGCAGTGCAGGCCGCTAATTCGTTAAAGCTCTCGGCGCACGGCATCCCGCCCGCCGCTCATTGGTCAACACTGCCCCCCGCCTCGCCGCGTATTCCTAAGGCGCGGTACAGCGGTATTGGTCAAACTATAGATCTAATCTTTGTCCGTCCGAACTTAGAACATTCCCAATTCGTATTGAATTCGGATTCAGATTGGATGCAGTGCGAAAACGCTCTTACCGTGTGTGACGAAAAGCATTAGTATTATCCTCCACCGTTTTAATAGACAACGGAAAAATAATGCTAAAGAGTCAAAAGTACAGTAGGAGTATCAACAGTCTCATTTATTTCTATCTGAAGCGGACATTACATTATCCAATTTGCAGAGAGTTAAACTGGTGCACTAGCTAGTGCACTAGATGCGCAAGCGTGGCAGAGCCCATACGATCGCACTATATTGATCACTAACTGCCTACACTATGCAATTTTAGCACGCTAGCTCACTTAGCGCTCTGCAAATTGGATAATGTAATGCTTGCTTTAATTCTAACCGTGGTCGGATACTATGTAAACAATAAAGTAGAGGTAGAGGATAAAAAAAAAACACTTAAAAAAAACCTTTATAATTCAAAATAATCAGACTGTGAGTTAGCAATTTTGAACATCAAGACGTCCAAAAAGTCAGCCCTTTCTACCGATTTAGCTGGTACTGACGGAACAACTTCCCCAGCATTAACACTTCCATTTCATCTGACCCTTACTAAACACGCTCTAAAAATTATTGAAGGTTACTACGTAATACTGTGTTGCCATTTGCGTATACGATTAAGTAGGTGCCTATAATAATTGCATCTATGCCCGACAGAGTCGCAACCGTACGTACAATGATTCAATCAGCATGACCTCGCTAACATTAAATAATGTCTGGATAGCTCATCGTCCGGTTTGCATCAAGTAAACTCGCTGCATTCATCTCCACCACTCAACAATTTTTCATCGTCATCGTTATCACCATCTACTCTGCCTATAGTACCTCCTGCTGATAAGAGGTCTGTCCACAGTTATGCCGTGACACTTCGACATTATCCTCTTTCGTTTACCCCAATTTGATTTTCACTACATTTTTTAATAATCAACAACTTTTTTAATGGAGGAACACTGACTCCCAAGTCACAGGTATAAACCTATTTTGGGAGTCACCCCCGACTCCACCTATGTTTAAGACACTTCTTCTGTATGTTGTAAATGTAATGTATGTAACAATGTAGTCATTTTTTGAAATAAAGAAATTAATTTTTAATTATTTTGTGTCGACGCTGCATCTTCTTCTTCCACACTTCTGTCAACCGTTATGCCAGTATTCACCCCTTTCTAGCCATATCATCTCATACATAAAACACACATCATTTCCTTACTCTAGCCATCTTTAATCATATTCAGAACTTTCCTTACGAAATGTCCTATATTCCTCCTCCTTGTCATTATACAATAGGTATCATGAATTCTTGACAAGCCACGACACTCCAACGAAAACAATTACCAAATGCAAAATATTTCTTTGTGATTGAAAATTTTTATGATCCACTAATTAACAGTGTTATCTACCGATATTGTTGTCAGTTTTTTCCTGAGATCTCACGATATTTCTTTGTGATTGAAATTTTTATGATCTACAAATTCACAAATTGACATGTTTGTCTACCGATATTGTTATCAGGTTTTCATAACATCTCACGATAACTAATAAGATTGTAAGAAGTAGGACTTTTAGGTATTTTACGTTCAAATGTAACAAATTATCCACAATAAGTCACGATTTAGGAATATAAAATAAATATGTATCCTTTGTTACTATTATTATGTAAAGGAGAATTCCCTATCATAATTATATCGGTTTATATATTTTGTAGCGTTTGATCATATTTTCGTCAAATTGACTCATTCTGTTTTAAGACGTTTATCAATTAAATTATTAATTAATTTAATATTTTTTTTTATCCTCCAATAAAAAACAACATATATAAAGATAATTTATTTAATTTGGTAGAACAGAAGAAAATATGGCAGATACTATCGTCAGTGCCACAACACAAGAACATATAAAAGTAGAAAACGAAGGCCATCTTATCCTAATTAACAATGTCTACTGAGATTCTTAACAAGTACTAATTAAAGTACAATAATATTTGTACCTTTATACCAAATAATACCATACGGTATAATAATAGTTGCCATAATAGTACGGAGAAGAACACAGATGTTAGCTTGTTATTTTATTGCATTACTTCATGTTGATTCAATCGAAAGTATCGAAATCTCAAAGCTTGTTAGTAACAAGGAATGTGATAAGATTAGTCCACAAAAAGATATATACAGTCTAACACATGTAGCACGAGGAGTAATGACGTAAGATCAAACTGAAGAACAGCTTTTAGGTGATGAAACCTATGAAAGCAGCGCTATTTAATGCCAAGAAGTTGCTTCAGTAGTAAGATCGTTTGACTAAAATTTACATTTCTTCAGTCATTATTTCTCGAGAACATGTTAGACATACATTGATAAAAAGCTCCCTACGCGATTCCAATGACTCCGCAAGCCACACGTCCTCCGGCGTTTCCTGTTTTCTTGGAGTCGGGGTGATCAGTCCTGCCAAAGTCATCCATGCCTGCATGGAGAACTAGACCCCTGCCGAGGATGTTGTGCTTGCCGTTCAGCTTGATCTCGTGGTCAAGGAAGTCAATGTTGGCCGTTTTGTTCTCGTCAAACTTGACATTGCCGAGGTCACCGACGTGACGGTCCTCGTCTTGGGGATGACCGTGGTGTTTCTGGAGATTGAAGGTTTAATATTAGTCTTGTAATTTTAAAATCTCATGGCAGTGGTTTTTTCTTTTACTCCTTTTGGCAATTCATCCAAATAATACATTCGAAGCCCGCTTGAACAAGAGGTGCAGTATGCGGCCGTTGATAAGGCACATGTAGTATATAACACAGAGATGCTCTAGTAACCAATCGTTTTCTAAAACTTCGAGTGTTTGTGTGTAGCTGTGTTCAGTGTGTTCTGTATGTTTTTGGTAGACAATAGGGTAGTTCTAGGTAACTACCCTATAAAAAAATGAAATTCTATTTAGTCCGTCTTTCAGATAATAAAAAAATATTAGACACGTATTTTTTGCTTTATCATATTAATCAAAAATAACTTAGAAAACACGCATTAAAGTTGGGGAGTGGGGGCTCGCTACGTCACAACGCACTATTAAATCTAGCAAAGCGTGACGTCATGCCACATTTTAACTCAATGTATCGCCGTAATCTTTTGATTACGTCAAAAAAGAAGAAATACGTGTTCAATATTTTTTTATAACCTACAAGACGGACAAAAAAAAATTTGGATACAGACCTATTTGACTAATGACAATAATAATAAAAAAGAAAAAGAACACTTACTCCATTAGGGTTGAAGTGACCGCCGGTAGAAAGGCAGCCATTAGAGAGGTTTCCAGTCTCGTGGACGTGGAAACCGTATTCACCGGCCGGCATGCCGGTCACGGTGCCGGTGATGCGCAGCTGGCCGTCGTCTTGCCGGGTGAAGGTCACGAAGCCGGTCACACCGTCACCGACCAAGCGGACGATCGCGCTTTTCACCACCTGAAATACGGAAAAATATTATGGTCAGTCAGAGGACAGAGAAAGACAGAAAAAGAAAGAAAGAGAAGAAGAGAGAGGAAGACAGATCAATATTTTGAAGGATCGGTATTTAAAATAGTTAATTTTATAAACACTACGACCTGGACGGATTTTTAATATGGAATGGAAACGATTAATGCAGAATTATCCAGAGCGTGAGGACTGAAGGATTTTTAAAATAAGAAACCGAAGACCCGCGTGGTGGATTACGGCCCGCTCCCCGCTCCCTCTCACCGAGAGGAGGCCTGTGTCCCAGCAGTGGGAACATTAAAAATTATGTCAAATCTAGTAAAGCCAAAATTGTAAAGAAATGCTTACTTGTTCTTCATCAGCAGGCGCGGCTGACGCCAATGCAACGGCCGCAGCCACAAACAAGAAAGTCTTGAACATCTTCAATTTATCTGAAAAAATACAGCAAAAACTCTTTTAAGCAAACCGTTTTTCCTCAAAATACAAAAAAATACAAATTTCTTTGTTGAACATGGTTTATTATTATATTATTATTTATTTTTTTAGAATTCCGTTCCAAATGAATGCCAACGGGGCCCTATTACTAAAATCGGTTTCGTACTACGTCCGATCCGAATCCAAGAAATGTCGGTTCGAAGTAGCCATAGTACTATTTGTATGAGGGTTTTTGCACTAGATCCGATCTTTGTCCATCCGAATTTAGAACATTCCCAATTCGGATTTAATTCGGATGTTGAATTTGGATTTGGATCGGACGTAGTGCGAAACCGCACTAAGAGTTCTCTGTCCGTTCGCGTTTACATGCGTCCGTCTGTCACAGGATGTCCTTTGAATTGTAATAGGTAGACACTTGAAATTTTCACAGTGTGTGAAACTAATATGATCGCTGTAATAACAAATAATATAATTGTACGGTGGTATGGAACCCTTCGTGTGCGAGTCCGATTCGCAGTTTTTTTTTTTTTCATATCTAAGACTGTTAATTTAGAATTTTACGACGTTTGTAACTTAGGAATCAACTATAAACTAGTTAATTGATTCAGGCGTGACCTTGCGAAAATCCATTATAAAATATAATAGATATTGTTACATTTAATAACCTGTTCCGCTTAACTATTCCTAAAGAGCCATAAAAAACTCTTTAGAAATCGACACGTGTTTCACCTCTCAACGAGGCATCCTCAGGATGACGATTGACTTGTCGCGAACTCGAACACGGCGTGTTGCCACACCAAGCGCTAAACGCAGTGATATTGCAAGGCAGTAATATTTTGACAATTTCACTGTATGTGCAAGCCCGTTAAATTGTGAGACGGTCAATGATTGATCCGTTTCCAATGTCATGCCTTACTTATATCATAAAATGAATAAACTTCTACACGTTATTATGCAGATCTTAAAGGCGGATGAAGAAGAGTTGACCAATCAAAACGCACGAAGACCCCACTACAAACTTGACTCATAATATACCTAGGGTTATTATAAAATCACTGCAGCGTTCCCGTGGAATTATAATGTCACTGAAATGAGCCCGTTAAATTGTGAGAAATGGAGGCGGTTGACAAAGTTTCGTGCAATTATAATTTCACTAGTGAATAGAGTAGTAATTTCCCTAGAATATTAATAATGAAATGCAATAATTAACATCGTAATACCGAATATTTAATTTTAGATGTAAAAAAAGGATTTGAAAACTTTCCAATTGCCTTTTCAGAGTTCCGTAGTAAACAAGGAACCCTTATAGTTTCGTCATGTCCGTCTGTCTGTCTATCTGTCTGTCCACGGCTTAGCTCAGAGACGCTTAGTACTAGAAAGCTGTAATTTGGCATGGGTATATATATTAATCACGCCGACAGTGACAAAATAAAATTATGAAAAAAAAATTTTTTTCAGGCACCTCCCCTAGACGTAGTGAGGATGTTTTTTTTTTTTTTTTTTCTCAATAATCCCATAATGTGGGGTGTCATTGAAAAGGTCGTTCAAAAATATTATGAGTTTGCTAAGACCATTTTTTGATTTAGGAATCCGTTTTTGAAATATTAAGCTTTAAAGTGCTAATTTTTGTTAGAGTCAAGTGTCCCCCCTGCAAGCTTAATGGTTGGTTTTGGGTATGTGAAAAAATTCACGGCAGTAGCAAATATAACGAAATTAAAAGGAAAACTATCACAGCTAAGTAGGCTTTACAAGTTAACGAGTAATAATCGACCAACTTACATTTACGGTTGCAAAAACTTGTTCATAACATACATTCTGTATGGGAGAACATGTTTTTAACTACAAAGTTAAGTTTGTTCTTGGGATCAATTCATCCCAACTACGGAACCCTTCATTGTGCGTGGTCCGACACGCACTTGGCCGGTTTTTTACACCTAAAATTGTTACAACATCAAATTCAGTGTTATAATTGCAATTCATTATTAATATTCTAGTTCACTAGTTAGCCACATTTCTTATTTCCATACTAATAATTAATATGAGCTCGGCTATCATTGTGCCGATTGTCGTAACGGCTAATGGCCTGATGGCCGAAAGCCTCGACCAACATTTCTCGAGGCTCTCGTTAGGCGGTTGGATCAAGCGCCTGATTCAGAAGGCAGTACTCCTCGATACGGCTCGCATTGTGAGGAGGTTCCTGTCTCTGCAGCCCTAACCACCGGTAGCTTGGACCCTGCTCCCGACACCGGCGGACCTCTATTTTTTTATATATATATTTTTTTTTTTTAATTATTTTATTTTAAGAAATATTTGAAAATGTAATTTAATAAGAACAAAAATGAATAAACGAATATTAATAATAAATAATGCTTAATATTGCCAAATTAATCAAAACAGCGAAATATTTGATATCTGTTTGCGACGTTGCCCACTTTCAGAAGCCGGACTATTGGACGAGCCGGATTCGTGAGCGCCGGATTACCGAGCGCCTACTGAATATACCTACAAACAATCATGTTTGACCAGCTACCAAATAGTAAATAATATTATGCGTAGTAGGTGCGCATGCGCAATGGTCTATGAACCCAAACTTATTACAACATATTTCGTAACTATTGAGCTCGTAATAAACAAGAACTATGCTTAGACATCTATCTCCATTTAATAATGACAGATTTTGATATTAATCTCCAAGTAGGTACCGGTAAGTAGATAGATAGGTAGGTACTTATTTTTGAAGTGAACACTTCTTTAGGGGCGTTGGGCATTTTTGAGATGGAAAAAAACAATTGAACTCGCGACACCGTTACCGACACCTCATTTCACGGATCACTTAAGTTTTCACTTCTGTGGGCACTCCCGGAGTGCCACTGTTTTTTTTCTTTTTTTATATTCTTGTTTCAGTAATTGGAAAAACTACCTTTTGGAATCAATTCTATTTTCTTGTAAATTTTGACAGTCAAAAGTGCCTTTTAATGACTTTCTCGAAATAAATGATTTGACTTTGACTTTGGCATCGTTCTCAGTCGTAATTTTTGGACTAAGTAGGTTGGTACTTTGAAATCAGTGGGATAATGGCGTAACACACTAACAATCGCAATGGCTTTCATTTTGACAGTTCTAACAATATTCATTGCGTTATTTACGTTGTTGAGCAGACAAATTTTGCGTTTTTTGAAGTGAAAACTTCTTTAGGCACGTTGGGCATTTTTGAGATGGGACTAAACAATTGATTTCGCGACACTGTGACGACACCAGCTTTTGACCATTAAAAAGACATCAACGCGCGATACATTATTTCCTGCACAACAAAATTGTTTATTTTAAAGTAACGATTATCTAATTATAATAATACAAATTCTTAATGGACCTATTGTAAATCACAAATCTTAAAATTAATATTGTACTTAGTTTAAGATTAACAATTGAATATTCGTACACCATATACTTTGTGGTAGAATGTATAGAACTAACAAAAATATTAACACCATACTATGTAAAACTACATTCTTACAAATAAATAAATTCTGATTCAAGTTTTCACTTCTGTCGGCACTCCCGGAGAGCCATTAAAAGAAAAAATATTTATTGTTTTTTTTAAACATGACAAAAACCGTAATAAGTTAAGACGCAGATATATGACAGTGACCTTGAATGGTTAGCTTGCGTGTTCTGTACTGAGCTCTCGCAACGCGTCGTACGTCCAGCCAGTAATAGGACTCGCCCATCAAGGAGCGCTGTCCCAAATTAGACGCATTATTAATTTATTACACGTAAAACAAAAGGTATTTTAATAAAACACGTATACTAAAAGATCAATAATTTAATTATCTTTAAAATGGTGAAGTTTTCAGAAAAATACGCTTGATAGATTTTGCGTCATTCTCAGTTTTTTATCCGCGTTAGACAAAACTTTACAAATTAATTTCACTATGTAATATAAACATAATCAAAAATATGCCTATATTAAAATTTTAATAAAATGCTTTAATTGAACATATATTTTTTTCCAAATCACTGACACTACTCGTTTAGACATTATCTTCAGTATAAAATCATTAAAAATCAGTTATCGTCCCCTTAACTTACCTTAATTTGTCCGGATCTTGAAACAGTTTTAAGCAATCTTAATACTAACGAAATATTTACAATTTATGGTTAAAACATCTATATTTATGTAAATAAAATTCTCATGTCACAATGTTAGTTGCCATACTCCTCCGAAACGGCGTGATCGATTTTTATGAAATACATATGTGTATATTTGCTAAGTCTGAGAATCGGTCGCAATCTATTTTTCTTACCCCTAAGTGATAAGGGTGGTCCACCCTAAACATTTATATGGCAAAACAATTTTTGCCAAGTCAGCTAGTAGTTTATAAAAAATTTAGAGGTAGTTTGTAGTAATAAATAAAAAAATACAAAAGCGACGACGGCGCGGGTCAGGCAGTCCGTCGATGCTAATTACTAATTGAATGAAATTTAAACAGGATAATGCATTTTCAAAGAGAATCAAAGAATTTTTTGTATTTTAAGCTATTTAGCTTTTATCGCGGGCTTTGAGCGCGACGACCGAATCAAGAAATTCCGTAACGAAAAAACCTGACACCCCCCACTCCGCCTACCATGTAATGACGGTTCCCATGACAACATCACGTTGTCATGGGAACGTAATTTTTGTTTTATGTCATCACGTCATCATCCCAAGTGTAGCGTTGACAAATATGAAGTATGGAGGTTACAAATGCTATGCAATAGCTTTACCGCGGCAGTCCCCGAGTGCCACACGTTTTTTTTTTAATTTGTTTTTTCCGATTGAATTTTTGTTGCAACATCATTAATTAAAGTAGGTATTAAATAAGTTGTTCGTTCGTTTCCCGTAATAGTTTTTGTATCTCGGTACACACGGCTACACATCAAGCTATACATTTCCAGTATAAGCTGACCTCGCATTGTACGGAAATTCTATACAATGCGAGATCAACATAAACTGGAAATGTGTAGCTTGATGTGTAGCCGTATGTACTACCAGTTTTGATTGGGCTGCCATTCTTGTTGCTATGCTATGATGGAATTTAATTTGCAGTTCTTTGTTGGTGAACTGTTCTATCAATAACCACTGTATTTTTAGTATGTATTGGCAAGATTTTACAATATTTAAAGAAACCCGTTACGTCATATCACCCATCATAGTTTTTTTTTATTATGTATTATTTTTACGTCTTTGACATTTCTCGGGACCCAGGGGTCCCGGACCTTTGGAAGGCGTACGAGGGGCCGAAGCCAACTCGCAGAGGCCCCTTAGACGTTTTTAATGAAATGAGGTACCAACCGACGATTATCTCTGTTCGCACTATGCAAGTGCAGCCAAGGACAACCCCCGGTTGGTGTAGGACTATTGTAAGATATGGAAACAAAGAACTATGGAAGGACTATGGCCCCTGCCTGATCTATGTTTTATATGCACACGGATATTTTTTTTTTTTAATTTTTATTAAACTAAGAAGGTAAGTTTTAAATGTTCTGCCATAGCTAATAACTCCATATGAAGCAATAGATTAGCAATATCCTACAAAATGATTCAGATTGTGATTGAAAGTGTGTTACGGTTGCTAATCAATATAGTTATTGGCTTATTTTAATTATTTATCGTTCACGTCTTTCTACATTGTTCTCACATCTATAATTTCAACACGAATGATGTAACCAATATTTTGTAACAATATTATGATTTAAAAGAGTGTCCATGGAGTTTCTTGCCTGTTTTTCTCTATAAATACCTGTACTACGCTTTGGAATGGGCAACTAGCTTCATCTTTCTCACTGACCGAACCCTTTTTTTTTTGGTTGGGAAATTATTAAATAACTTCTCCCGCTCTGGGTGGAGCGGGAGGGCGTGTCAGACTTTTACTGACTAAAACCCACCCGTGTTCCTTCGGTTGCCGTGTTGCCGGGGGCCACAATTTCCCTATCGGTTTTATTCGCAACCCCGGCAGGCATTGGCCCTAGCAGACCCCGTCAATTCTGCTGACATCTCTTTGAGGCGCGCGTGGAACACAACGACCCCCCCTTGACAATTCAAAAGTGCCTGTAAATGTTTTAATTGAAATAAATGCTTTGTTTTTTTTTTGGTGAGTTCGTTACTTATATTTCATTGCAGTTTCGTAAGATAAACAGTTGAAGTTAGTTTATCATCGTCACGTATCTAATAATCATGATCGAATGTCTCGATAACAGATTAGATTAAGAAGAATTCTAATACAATCATATTTCTAACAGTTTCATTTTCACGATTATTTTAAACTATATTTACAAGTTCTATGACACCAATACCTTAATAGGGTAGTCTCCTAGGTAAAAAAAAAAAAATTCTATTTAGTCCTTCTTTCAGATAATAAAAAAATATTAGACACGTATTTTTTGCTTTATCATATTAATCAAAACAAACTTAGAAAACACGCATTAAAGTTGGGGAGTGGGGGCTCGCTACGTCACAACGTCGTATAAAATCTAGCACGGCGTGACGTCATGCCACATTTTAACTCAATGTATCGCCGTAATCTGTTGATTACGTCAAAAAATAATGTCCAATATTTTTTTATTTTCTGAAAGACGGACTAAAAAATAAAAATTTGGACACAGGCCTATTGTGTAACTTATTTTCATAAACAATTTTGCCTAATTTGTTTCATTTTGACAGTTCAACAACATTCATTGCGTTATTTACGTTGTTGAGCAGATTTTTTTTTCCAACTTATGAAGCAATGGATTAGCAATCTGTTTCAAATGGAAACAGATTGTGATTGTGTTGTATTACGCAATTAGGGTACAGGTTAGTCACTAACCACACAAAAAGAAGTTCTATGATGCGTTTTTGAATAATAACAAATAATTGCAAATAATAACAGTAACCGCCTGTATAATGAACTAGCTGTGCCCCGCGGTTTCACCCGCATAAGTATCGATCCCGTGAGAATATCGGGATAAAAAGTATCCTATATCCTAATCTAGGTCATAGTCTACGCATGCGCCAAATTTCATCCAAATCTGTTCAAGATAATAATTCAATTCAATTCAAAATATTTCACTTCACATAAACCTACAAGGGCATTTATGAAACGTCAGAAGCTAGGTGCACGGTTCCAATTGGTCGCTTCCTATGGAGAAGCCGGCAAGAAACTCCACGGTTACTCTTTTCAAAATAATTGGCTTTTACAATTTTTTATTCAAATAACAGTGTTATTAGGTATGGGAGGACAGTGTATGTCTTTCAACAAGTACCAGGTAGTTTTAACAAAATAGAAAATGGTCAACAGGTCTACAGTCCACTAAGCCTACAGCGTTCTCACATTCACAATTTTTTTTTTCTATTTTCTATTTTTTTTTAATAGTCAATTTAATAAAAATAAAAACCTATTTTAATACCAGCCTATTTTTGTCCCACTGCTGGACAAAGGCCTCTTCTCATATAGAGAAGGCACGAGCACTGATCACCACATTTGCTCAAGACTCCCTACTTGTGTTGTTGACAAACAATGTCAAAAACAACACTAACTTAACCCCACTCAAGCCAAATCAGTACAAATGCGCCTACGCAGAAACCGGTTTTATAACTTTATTACATAAAACCCAAAACACTTTTTTTAAACGCTTCTGTTTTGATTAAAACAGCTGATAAGAGTTACCTTCTCTATTTAGAGTTGAAATCACAAGAAATAACTATACAATTTACGTATCAATCTGCACTTGATTCTAGAACATTCTTATTTTTCAACGCAGAATCACAACAATTATAGATATTGAGAGGTCACGTATTAAAAGATCTTCGCAACAGTCAAAACAGCTGATAATGTTCGACACAATAAGAGGATATTATCAATATTGTAGAAAGCAAGCTAAAAGTTTACAAACAAACGACTTACCTGGGCAGAGACAAGCGGTGAATGGATCAGCTCGCTCTGTGCAGGGGATTATAGTGTTGAGACACATCCGTACTTGATATATACTCTACTTGCTCGGCCACTGAGTAGGGAAATCAACAGAAGTTCCATTTTGAACCAGCTTTGTGTTTGGTCAAATAAATTGCCGAGGAAAAGGTCGAAACAATAAAACGTTTGTACCTACATTATTCAAACTGCTTCGCACGTTTTTGACGATTTGAGAAAACATCGAGATTTCTTTATTATATGTTAGTTTAATCACGCCTTGTTTCCCCGAAGGGTTGGGCAGAGGTGTCCCTGTAGCAGGTACACCCACATTTCGCCGGTTAAGTTTAAGTCCCATGTAATAGGAGGCGAGCCTATTGCCATCAACCGGGCACAAATCCAGATTCCGAGCTGCTACCGAGAAATTTCAGACAGAAAAACCCAATAACACTTTGCCCGACCCTGGAATCGAACCCAGGACCTAGATTAGTTTAATATTGAGATATTATATCTACATAAAAACCTTCCGGGATAAATTCTCTGAATGATTGTAAAAACCGCATGAAAATCCGTTGCATGGCTTAGAGCAACAACACGGTCCACACAAACTGGACAGACACGAAAAACGACTTTATTTTATAATATCTATACACCGTGACATTTTAGCCGTCTTACAAAAGCAGCCCACTTCATGTATCCAATGACTACTAAACATTCATTAAAAAAAATGATATACACCGTGACATTTTAGTTGTCAAAGGGCCACTCAATGTACCCGATATAAAATACCTCTAGGATCAATGAAAAAATTGTTAAAATATCTCATTTGTTTTTATGATTATTTATTTGGATACATGAAGTGGGCTGCTTTTGTAAGACGACTAAAATGTCACGGTGTATACAGATTTGTTAATAGATATTTAAAATTTGAACATGACTTGTTAACTAAGCAAGCATAAACAACTAACTTACGATGCTAAGTCAACATATCCTGCACGTAGAAATAACAGAATATGCTAGGCAACTAAACACAACACGGCATTCTTCACGAGACACTCATGCTTCCTTGCTCCTTATCTATATAATAAACTCAACTCTTTTTAAAATATATTTCCAAAACTCACGCATGAAAGTAAATCTATTATACAAAAATATCTTCTGAATTTAAATTACAATGATACGGAATCCTTACTTATAATTTCTAAATAACATCTCTGTTCTATCTGCAGTAAATCAAGAGCAATTATAGCTCAGTTATCCATTACCACGCATACGTTTATATACATACTCCTACAAACACAGATGAGCGCAACCGTACTCTCATTCATCGCACACACAACACACACACACACACAAAACATACACGCACGAACACACTCACAACACACACACCCACTCACCCAAACACAAACAATATAATTATTAATTAATTACACCTCTAGTTGTAATTTGTAATTGGTACCAACTTACTCGCCGCGGGAGGAAGACCTGGAGTCCTGAAATACAGGGCTGCCCTAGTTTAGGCTCCAGTCCACTCCATTTATTTTATGTACCTATACTGTGTTTAAATTAGTGTGGAAAATAAATGAATTTTTACTTTACTTTTACTTTACTAAGCAAAGGTTTTAATATTGGATGAGGCGCTGGTAGCCATAAAATACTTTCAAGGTGTATTTTTTTATTGAATCTAAAAATAATTAAATGCAACCTACATTATTATTACGCTATAATTATTATGATCACCAGCTTTAAAAGCAGTAGTTGATTTCTGAAACAATTTTTGGGTTCCGTACTTCAAAAAGAAAAACCGGAACCCTTATAGGTCTATCAAGACCAACAACGCGGTCACACAGACAGACACGAGAAATAATTTTATTTTAATTAATGTATAAATATAGTACTTATAATAAAATAAAATAATATAACATAATAATTATTCGAACGAAGTTGTTTAATGCGGCTTGTAAACTTTTAGAAATCGTCACGCTAAAGTGTTAATTTTTTTTTTTTTTTTAAACTATGGGATGGGTATGGCTATTACAATGAGTAAGACCCCTGCCCTTCAAACTAGGAAAATCCTGTATCTTGAAGGACAGTGTTCTTTAGTGGGATTGACACGTTTTACAAAATATTTATAATTGCGCAATAATTCTGATGTTAACAAATTAATTGAATGGATTTACTGGTTAATTGTGTGTGAGTGTGTTGCTATGGGGTTAAACTGATTTGTTGGTGTGTGGTTGTGTATATGTGTGTGGGTGGGGGTGTGTGTGTGTGTATGAGTGTGAGTGAGTGAGAGAAAGTATGGTATACTAAGTAAAAAAATTTGTATTTTAGACGTTAATTCGTAGAATAAATGAGTTCCTCTGTATCGGAATAGCTTATATTTAATAGGAAATTTAACAATTTTCTTTTTAATTCAAAATGGTTAAGATTATTTATAATTATTTTTTTTTGAAGTTTATTGTATATTCTAGAACTTAGGATGAAACATTGGTGGGTAGCAAATGTGGTCCTGTAACGGTCGACTTGACATACTCGAACAGACCTACGTCGAGTAAGGAGTACTTGTCTTGGTGGGACGGAGGCATGTTTGCGAAGAGTCGAGCGGAAAACAAAGAGTTGTCTGACAGTGAGCAACTTGCAGTCTTGATATAATTGTTGTGTCGGGTACCTAAACGGTTTGCGTAGCATCACCTTCAAAACAGCTCTTTGTGTCCTCTCCAGTGATAGAAGTGATGTTTTTGTTGCTCCTCCCCAGGCAGTCACACAGTATGACAGTAGTGACTGGCACAAGGAGTAGTAGACAGTTTTGAGCGTGTCGACGTCCGCTGAGTTTCTAAGTAGCTTAAAAATATAGATTACTTTGCGAACTCTAGATGTAAGTGATGTAATGTGTTTGTGCCAATTTAAACGCTCGTCTATTACTACTCCGAGATATTTAATGTGTGATCCTTTGCTCAAGTGTGGACAGGCACAATCAGGTTTTAAGTGGCAACTGTGGAATTGGATATTAAATTCCTGTGGAGGCTGGCTCTTCTTGCTTATAGAAAATGGTATAAATTTAGTTTTTTCGAGATTAAGAGTAAGAAGATTAGTAGCGAGCCAGTTTGATACCATGATAAGACAGTTCTCCGCGTGTCGTTTTGTTTCATTCCAATCTGAGCCATGCACAATAAGCGCTGTATCATCTGCATAAGTAAATACATTACAATTTGTAAGTGTTAGTGTGCATAACTGGTTTATATAGACTAGAAAGAGTGTTGGTCCCAGGATACTTCCCTGTGGCACTCCGTAATTACTTAGAGGGTGCTCATTGCTTTTATAATTATTTATAATCACGCATTGCATTCTGTCTGTGAGATAGCTTCTAAATAGATTTAGTGGAGTTCCTCTTACACCGATAACTTCAAGTTTATGTAGAAGTTTAGGGACAGAGACTGTGTCGAATGCCTTAGATAGGTCCAGAAAGATGCCAAGGCATTTCTTACCCTGATCCAGATTGCGGGCTAAGAGATCGCTTAAGCCAGTCACGGCATCTTCTGTAGACCTACCCGATACGAAGCCGAATTGATTGGGTGCTATGATGTTATAAGCATCTAAATATTTCATAAGCTTATTATTTAAGATTCTCTCTAATATCTTAGACATCGCAGAGAGCACAGAAATAGGTCTATAATTGTTGACACAGTCTCTGTCGCCTGCCTTGTAAATTGGGTGAATAAGCGCTTTTTTGAAGGCGTTGGGAAAAATACCGGTAGTAATCGAGAGGTTACAAATATGAGTTATTACTGGAAGTAGGAACTTACGTGAGGCTTTAACCATCCGAGTAGAAATATTGTCCCAGCCAACAGCAGTGTCAGTGCGAAGGGTCAGGATGACTTCCTCTACCTCAGTCTCGTCCACCTCTTGGAGGACGAATGAATTACACTGGGAACCAGGACAATACGGAGCCTCTGGAATTTGGGGTTGTTCCGATAGTATTTTTTCTGCTAATTTGGACCCAACTTCTGCAAAGTAACGGTTTACTAAGTTGACCGAGTCTTCTGGGCTGGCACAATTTTTGAGAAGATCGGTACACGGTGTTTTAGTGGTATTTGTATGGGTTATGGTTTTAATGACATTCCACGTCGCCTTTGGATTATTCTTCGCATTTTCGAATTCATCTTTCTCGTATGCAATTCTCAGTTTACGCAACAAGTCATTACAGAAATTACGGTATCGGTTATAAGTAACTTGTAAAATAATATTATTCGGGGATTTTTTTAGGTTATAGTGCATCCTGTCCCGATTATTAATACAACGCATAAGGCCAGGCGTTTTCCATGGTTTTATGTTTCTTCTTTTACGGGGAATTTTTACGATGGACGTGTGCTCTCTAACTATAGATGCAATCATTTCAATGAACCGGTCAGCAGCCTCGTTTGCGTCAAGAGTGGTCATAATTTCAGAAAAATCCGTTGTTTCGATAACTTTCTCAATAGATGAGTAATCAATGTGAGTTTTTGTACGGTTTGTTTTACATTTCTGAGGTTTCCATTGTAAAGATAACAGAAGCGCAGCATAGTCAGTGACGGTACTTTCTACAATTAAAGTCGTAGCTATTTGGTTAGATTTCAGGATTACGTGATCTAAGCAGTTATTAAATCTTGTAGGTAATAGGTGAGCTGGAAGTAGACCATGAGAGGATGTGAGAGCAAGATATGAATCAGAAAAACGATCCACATTGTTTTGTTTTATATCAATATTGATATCACCAATCAAAGCTATTTTTTTGAAGGAGGAAAGGTGTGATAAGGTGCTGTCCAAACTATTCATAAACTTGTCTATAGTCGTAAATGACGGGGATCTATAAACAGCAAGAATTGCAATAAAATTATCAATAGAGCAGAGTAGACCACTTGCTTCATCAAGACAGGGCTCAGTAACGGAGCAGTTGACGCCGTCCTTTACGAAGATAACTACACCGTCATTTTGATTGTAGGGATTTGACGACTTAAAAGACGAATAACCCTGTAGATTGGGAATGGCTGATATAGTTCTGAGCCAACATTCCGACAGTATTATGACGTCACATTTTAGTTTTATCACTGCTAAGAATGTCTGTAGTTCGTCAAAGTTCTTATTAAGGCTTCTGATATTCATGTGCAAAATATTTAAAGTATTTCCAGTATCACTGACTATTTTCGAACATTGGTCGGGTAGGCAGGCGTATGACTTAGATACTTGAAAAGAATCAAGTTCCGTAATTATGCTATCTATGTTAGCCATAAGTAACAAAAACAAACATTGACAAGTATTTCACTGAAAAGAGATACCAAAACACTTTTTAAGGTTGTATAAAGGAACGATAGCGAAGCAGTTGACAGATGACCCCAATCTTTCACTCTGTTGATTTGTTGTTGACGGTAAGTATTTAGTTGTTTGTGCATGTAATGTGTGATTTGTATGTTGAGCGTAATGATTATAGTTTGAGTTAGTAAAATATTTAAAATACTTTTACTTAAATAGTGAACATTTAAAGTACCATGCAAGCATTTAATAGTTGTAACATTAATC
Source organism: Agrochola lychnidis (assembly GCA_963680765.1). Lineage (NCBI taxonomy): Eukaryota > Metazoa > Arthropoda > Insecta > Lepidoptera > Noctuidae > Agrochola > Agrochola lychnidis. The sequence continues at coordinate 3,398,412 of OY796863.1, read as the reverse complement.
AGTTTAGCACCTATTGCTCGGTGACATAATAATACTTGCGACTGTCTTCTTCTAATTCAAAGAGAAAGAAAGAGAGAGAGAGAGAACGCCGGCAGACGTTAGTTTTCGAGGGTGTTAAAGCTATCGGCTTTGTGAAGTCAAAATGGCAGCTACGAAAATTTTCAAATTTTTCGTTTACAAAAAAATAAATTTTTCGTCGTAAAAATCTACAACGACTAACTACATCAACCCTCCCAAACTGAAAATAGACAGAAATTGAATCATATTTAGAAATAGTCCAAAGTCGACTTATAAACAGTGCGTAGTGCCCGAGTAGACTTAAAATTTTCTAGAAATCTTTCTTTCTGTTTTTCCTTTGTATATTTTTGCACAGTGAAAAAAAAATCTTAGTTTGCCTTAAGTGCAACGGAATTCCGATCATACCTACGGACGGCACGACCTGAACTTCTGCTCGTCACCTGTCTCGCGTGTCTCCAGCTCAATTAATGACAGAAAACAAAAAAAAAATTACCAGTAAAAAAAATGCAGTTTTCTGCTATTAACCCTTTTGAGGAAAATAGTTGTCCTATATCCGCGGGTGTTGAAGGGAAATGTTAGTATTCTAATCATCCAATAAGTATTCTTACAACACGGTTAATAAAGCGCAAAACTGACTGACCATCGCCGCTGTCAATACAAATAATTAAATCTTATCATGATTATACGCTAAAAATGCCTCAAAATGTTAGGAAGTATTATTATGTAACTACTTACCTACTTATTTTTCTATAATAGTGCAATGGTTTTCCTGGTAATATTGTGATCTATTCTAATATACTAAAAGACTATTAATAGCAAATAGACTGGTTAAACTGGTTTACTTGCGAGTGTCAAAATATGCGGCATAAATGGCCGTATTTTTTATTGCATTGACTTGGAAGTTTGATTTTCGTTACAGATCCAAGAGACCGTAGATCTAAGTTTTTTATATCTATTTCAACTTGATTCCTCCTCCACGCGTTCCTGAGAAAAAGGGTCTTGACAACGAAGTCATCCTTTAAGGGTTAAAATTTTCCATTTTGAGGTACGGAACCCTAAAACAGATTTATTATCTGCCTGTTACCTTTTCATGCCGTAATGGCTGAACGAATTTCTAGATGAAAGACATAGGATAGGCCATAACCTGGGTTAGGACATAGGATACTCTGAATCTCGGTAGCACGTTCCTGTGGGATATTTTCCGACATACACGGGCGAAGCCGCGGGCAAAAGCTAGTAATATTATAAAGAGGTAAAATTTGTTTGTTTGTACCTATGTAAGTAATCTCCGAAACTACTAATCCGGTTTAAAAAAATATTTTACTGATAGAAAGATATCGCTATTGCCGAGTGCCATACCGATAAATATACCATTATATGGTATACAGGCTGGCAGGGACATCGATGCAAAAACTTTTACCATGGATTCAGTACATGATTCTGAAAATCTATGCAATCTATGGGAGATTGCATAGATTTTTTTTATAACATAATCTTGTACTGAATCCATGGTAAAAGTTTTCGCGTCGATGTCCCTGCCACCTTGTATTTAGATTCCAAGCGGACGGAGTCGCAGGCAGAAGCTGCTAATATACAGTGTGATTCTTCATAATGTGCACATATCGAAATGAGGGAATCTATGCTTAATTTTAACGACAGAAAAAATATTTAAAAAATCTAAATATATATTTTATTTTTATTTTTTATGGAATTAAAAAAAATTGTAACAAAACTGTGTAACTTTTAAACTGAATCAGCTATCGCGATGAAACAAACTCCATAATGATTGGAAGTAAGTAGGCGTCCACATAAAATTAAAATTGAGAAAAAAAACTACAATTGAAAATAAACATGTTTTTTAACAAAAATCTGTATTTTTTTCATAAATTTTTACAATAATTGTAAAATTTATAAATAAGATGCCCAAGAGAATATATATATATTTTTTTATACAAAAAAATTAAATTGAAAAAAAAATTGACCATTTTTCCGTCGATAAAATTAAGCATAGATTCCCTCATGTCGATATGTGCACATTATGAAGACTCACACTGTATAACCAGAAATAAAAACTTACAAAATAAAAAAGGTTATTGGTCTACCTGACGTACCTATATAGCTGAACTGGAAGTGTTAGGGAAGTTGGCTAGGAGTAGCAGTAGGTAGATACAAATAGTTCCTCAAAAGTAATAAAGTTCATATAATAAGTCTGAGTCTGTTTCGGTATTTCTTCTCAGAGTAGTCAGATATGAAACAACGAACTCATCTAGTTTTTGGAGTGAAAACTTCTTTAGGCGCGTCGGGCATTTTTGAGATGGGGAAAAAACAATTGAACTCGCGACACCGTTACCGACGCCTCATTTTTGTAAACGCGATTGTGATCTTTATTTATGTTACGTTACGGGTCAATGTTCCATGCAAGTATTTTTACTTTAAAGGTTTTGGAAGTCTTTTTTTTTTTTTGTAAACGCGATTGTGCTCTTTATTTAGATAAGGTTACGGATCAATGTTCTATACAAGTATTTTTCTTCCACCAAGGCGATCTTTTTAATAAATATTATTGACGTCTAAAAGTGTAAAAGAAAAAGAAGAAACACAAAGACAGAAAGATAAATAATCATTATCAGATCATTACTCACTTAAAGTTATCGGGCATAATCTTAGCGATAATCTGTACGACTGACAGGTGGGTCTTACCGTCTTACTGGCAACTTATTTTCAGCAAACAAAGTTCTGCAATTTGTGGTTCTGCTCCCTACTCTTTTACGAAACCCCAGAGAGTGGAAAGAATACTGACGCAGAAAGACGAAATAGATCATGGACCAATCTTTAAGAACGTTTATTCTGAAAGTGGGTAACGTCGCAAATACCTGACAAATATTTCGCTGTTTTGATTAATTTGGCAATATTACTGTTTGAAAATAAGTAATATGGCTAACTAGTGAACTACACACATCAAAAGAGTCTAGGGATCAAGTTGCACGTTTTAGAGTAGCGCTGCAATGAGGTTAAACCCGACTAATAATCATGATCAAAACTTTGATCCAGCCCGTCCCATCCTTGATGTCCTCCCTCCGGTTGACGCCCTAAGCCGAGGTTCGTACCCCACAGGGGGTGCCCTTAGCGAGCGTTCACCTAGTTTTAATTAGCATAGTTGAATAACCCCCGGCTGGAGGTTTTAAGTGTAGTAGCTTAAGGCATCCACAGGAAAGCCCGGTTAAATAGTCATGATCTCAGAGGTCAACTAAGAGATGCACTAACTAAAAAATAAAAAATAAATAGGTTAAAAACTGAAAGCTCATAACAGGTGGCAGCACAGTTGTACGTCTTCATAAACCGTCATTGTTGTGTTTATGTTTACTTTTGTGTCGATCACAAATTATACGAAAACTAGATAAATATGTCTGAAACTTGGAGTCTAGAACTATTAAAAGATGAAGTAAGGATAGGAGAAGTGTCTACCACTGCAAAAGCAGCTTTAGTGGAAAAGTCAATAAATTATGAATGTTTTATAATTTATAGGTTATTTTGTGTTTGTTGAAGTTCGTTTTTTGTTAAAGACTGGAAGCGTACGATAGAAGTAACCTGATCAGAACTGAAAAAAAACTCAGGCATGATCTTGACTGAAAAACCTCAGAGATAGCACTTCTAGCATTGATATATGATAATATGAACACACACATACTTTACTATAATTTACATAATGTCACATCACAAGTGCCTGTATGTAATGAAAACAGACTTAGTTCTCTTAGGAGCATCACCTATAAACCACTTTCTCCCATAAAAGGCTTAAAGGATAGCACATTGTCTCGACGAAATATCGGAATCCAATTTTTTTCGGAGAGCTTTCTCCCACAGTTTTCTTCTTATAACATCTTTGGCAAATATATTGGTCCCCCTATTTTTGCAGTAAACAGCTGCGCAACTGGGCTCAATAATTAATTATGCGTAAAAGAAGTCGCTTGTTTACAAAAAATGTATGGCTAGCTGTCAAATTATCAGACACTGGAGATCAGCACCATCTGAAGTGAGCAAGAGGCAGTTTTTATCCCCATTGAGGATTACTATTTTAACTTTTTTGAATCACTAATGAATTTTTTTAGTGCATTTTACTTTTTAAATAAAGAATTTTCTCCAAATTTTGATTAAAAATAGAAAATCAACTGTCAATCAGGATTCCTATAGTGTGTAACAGCATTTTTACATAACCATTACAATTTCTGCAACGGAACTGAAAAAAATTGCATCGATATGGGGCGATGACATCATTTGACACGAGAAGAGATGATGAGAGCCGTCGGAATGTTGCAAGCTGGTTCCAGGCAACGTACTGTGGCTGTCACTCTTGGCACTACACAGAGCGTCATAAGCCGCCTCTGGACATGCTATCGTATCACGGGCAGGGTGGCCGAGCGACATGGAGGACGATCTCGAATCACCACTTATCCTTTCAACTGTCATTAACGAGACATAATAGAATTTTAATTGTTATCCACCTTAATGAGGCGTCGTAACAGATGATGGGTTATAGACAGAACCGGTACATCCAAAATACTGGTCGACGGAATCGTACCATGACCGCCATGATGTTGGCTACGAGGCTCCACAGACATTAGGCTTGCTGATAAGCGACCAAACCAATCGAAATCGTTTACGTGAAGTGGGTCTGCGTTCCCGAAGGCCACTGAGAGTTCCACCTATAGCAGCCCGCAATCGTAGAACCTGTTTACAATGGACTCGCGAACACAGAAATTGGGAGGAAGAAAGAAATTGGGACGTCTGTCATGATAATGATATCAGCGGGTTTTGACGTTCTTCTTCTTTGTCGTTCCGTCAGTGATGACGCGTCGTATCACGACTACATACGACGCGTCTCCAAGCTATGCAGTTTTCTGCAGTGTGGACCGCTCTGTAAATGCTGCCTCCAACAGCCTTCTTGATCGCATCTGACCATCTTGTCGGTGCTCTGCCTTGAACGCGTTGTTCTTCCACCCAGCCCAGTATCATAAACCTTTCCAAACAATACTTGGTTTGACAAAAAAAAAAAAAGTGGCACTTCGGGAGTGTCGACAGAATTAAAAACTTGAAAAAAAATCGACACCTCTGGAATCAACACGTTGATGTCTTTTACTCCACAGTGTCGGTAAATTGCGTAACAGTGTCGCGAAATCAATAGTTTAGTCAAGTCCCAGCTCAAAAATGCCCAACGCGCCTAAAGAAGTTTTCACTTCAAAAACGCTCTCTAGGAAAAAACACCAAATTACTTTCATAACGTTTTAATGACGTCATTCGACGGTAAATTGCGGACGCTATATGAAGGCCACCGCTGTTATGTTAATCGTAGCTTAACCAACTGTCGTAATGTGGACGATATTGATACAGTTCTTCAACATTCGTTTCTCCGATGAACGGTTTGTCGACAGAACGATTTACTTTTCAGTGTTTTGCCGACAGAACGAATTCACTTTTGAGAATTTCGTCGAAACAATCTTTCATCGGCGATCGATTCGCCAACACAACAGAGACTATCCTTGCGTTTACACCAAGGTATAAAAAATTATTGTACATGTAATTTTGTTTTATTTAATTTATTGTTTACACCTTAAAAAAGTTGTGAAGACTGCTATTGTATACAAAACTGTACAAAACTGCACTCCAATTGCGTAATACATTTTTTCGATCACAATTCAAAGGATTTTGAAAGAAATTCCTACTCCATTGCTTCATAGGTATGTTTGAAAACTTTGTCTACTAGTGCGAGTCGGACTCGCACGCGAAGGGTTCCGTACCACCGTACAATATGTGGCAAAAAATATATTTCTGGTATCCCCATATAGGAAATGTGTTTTTTTTTTCGGCGTTTAATTTTTAGCTTATTAAACTTTTTGGCTAATAAAAATGCAGAATCTGTGAAAATTTCAACCGTTACGGTTCATGAGATACAGCCCGCTGACAAACAGACGGACGAATAGCAGAGGCTTATTAATAAGGTTCTGTTTGGTACCCTTAGAAAGAAAAAGAAAGAAGAACCGTATCTAGCCGCAATACGGTGACACTGTAATGGATAAAGGGACACAGCGGATCGCTAGATTACGACGCAGCTGACGAACTTGCTAGAAGAGGATCTAGCACAGCAGTTTGTGGACCCGAGCCTATCGTGCCAATTCCCTTCAACTAAATACGCAGGTGGTTACAGGAGTTCACCCAAACCCAAACGGAGAATTGGTGGACCTCGACACCGGGCTGCAGGCAGTCTAAGGAAGCAATGCCATCCTTGGATAGCAGGCTAACCAGGCGTTTATTAAGCCTTGACAGGAATGGCCTACGCCTGATGACGGGGACCATCACAGGTTACTGCTCGCTAAACAAACACTTCCACACAATAGGTATAACGGACAGTCCTCTGTGCAGGGCGTGCATGGAGGCTGAGGAAACCGTCGCGCACGTGCTCTTCGAATACACAAGTGTTACTCAGATTAGAACAGAAACCCTCGGGTCACCCAGATCTTTTACTGATGTCCTGAACAGACCAGGAGTTTTAATTAATTTCTTGAGGGAGGTGGACTGGTTGGAATAACCACCAAACGGCCGCCATGGCCCACGCACAATGGTCCACCTGACGGACTAAGTGTGGAAACCAAACCCCATAACATAGAACACAGAATATGGGTACCCTTAGAAAGAAAAAGAAAGAAGATATGTTTATTTACGGTAAACATGACGCAAAGGCAGAACACAAAACAATAAAGAACAAGTTGGGGGAAAATATGCGTCGTATCCACGCAAAACGGTCATCGCTCTGCATAATGCTGCAACCCTATGCGAGACAGAGCTCCAGCACCGGGTTTCAGCGACAGCCGGCGTTGACATCGACTTCGGGTATGGAACCCTAAAAAGGCTAGTTTGCAGATTAAAAATGCATCGCTGCAACAATTTCTTAGGGTTTAACACCTCAACAAAGCCTTGTGTAGGTAATATCGCGGGGAATTCTGCATACTGATTATAAATGCTTATTTGCAAGCTTTACATAACTGCTGTATATAGGCATTAGGTAACTGCATTTTTTGCCAATACGGGATCGCAAGTCGTGTGCGCATGTGACATATCGAGTAACAATTCGGCGTAGTAACTAGGTTGACATTGCTCAAATTGTTTTGTGATGTCTGTTTTTACATTATCATTATATCCCCTTTAAATAGTTGCAATTATGTGTATGTAAATTAGTCTTATCTCTCCTAATCAGACTGACTTGTTGCTCTGGTGGACCAAACATGTACGTGTAACGTGAATAAAGGAATTAATATTTATGGAGACAAATTGGAAAATTAAAAATAGTTTTGCTAACTGTACCTTGTGACATATCAAATGAAAGGGCTTGTTGTGAGAGTCACAATTTATTTTTCATGTATGTAATCTAAACCTTCATCCAGTTCACAATTTTTCGAAAGTCTAATGGAAAAATCCACAGAACTCATGGTCCATGACCTTCCGGCGCATTGAAAATGACTTTATTTCATTAAGGCACTGAATAAAATTTGAGGAGTTAAAGGGGTAAACAGTAACTACCCTTAATTATAATCTTATCGAAACCAGGATGGTTATTTTGAAGCCCCTTAAAGTCTCCAGGATATTTTTTTAAGCTATTGCATAGCTTTTATCGCGGGCTTTGAGCGCGGCGACCGAATCAAGAAATTCCGTAACGTAACGAAAATAAAACCTAACACCCCCCACTCCGCCTACCATGTAATGACGGTTCCCATGACAACGTGATGTTGTCATGGGAACGTAATTTTTGTTTTATGTCATCACGTCATCATCCCAAGTGTAGCGTTGACAAATAGGAAGTATGGAGGTTACAAATGCTATGCAATAGCTTTACCGCGGCAGTCCCCGAGTGCCACACGTTTTTATTTTATTTTAATCGATATAGAAAGAAAGATTTTTTTTTTTTATTTGGGACACGCTCAAGAAATACAACACATCATACAACATATCTCTTTTCGTTTTTGAGAAGTTTAAGATTCTTTAAACTTCTCAAAAACGAAAAGAGATAGGTATGTTCCCAAAAGAAACGGTCAAAAATTTTAGTCTTTTTTTAGTTTAAATAAATACATACAAAACATTTTTTTTAAATGTAGTTGAAAATTCGGGTACTGAAGCGATCGAAAAAGCATTTTCAATGCTTTAATAATACCGATAGATTATAATTTATAAACTAACGGTTCTCACAATCTTACGGTGACATATTTACAGATACTAGTGGTCGTCCATTGGTCGAAATTCGACCATAATTCATTAAAATTTTAAGTTCGACAGGATAGTTCCATACTAATTCCATGTATAATAATAGTACCTACTAATTCCATGCTGCCATGATAGTACATACTAATTCCATGCCATGCCATTATTCTTTAACCATTGTATGTCAAACGCATGGTAGTGTGTGTAATGTTTTTTTATTAATTTATTTTAATTCTAATGCACACAAATATTATAAAGGCGAAAGTTTGTGAGTGTGTGTGTATGTTTTTCTCTTCTTCACGCTCAAACGGCTGAACGGATTTGGATGAAATTTGGTACACAGATAGTTTATAACCTGTATTAACACATAGGATACTTTTTATCCCGATATTCCCACGGGATCGAGACTTCTGCGGGTGAAACCGCGGGGTGCAGCTAGTATAAAAATATTAGCTTTCTGCACTTCTTCTCCATTTAAACTTTTACTGTGCCGAACACAATACTCCGTCCGCGTAATTTTCGTGGAAAGGGGTAGGTACAAAATTTTTGCTTCACGTACTATTAAACATACTTCACGTACCTATTAATATTTAAGATATAGTATAGAATTCTAGATAGTGTCGATAATGCCTGCTGTCATAATGTATTGTAGATTGCCATAAAGTTAACAATGTTAACGTTGTTTTCGTTGTCGATAAGAAAAATTGAATCACCTATACTCTATTTGAAATAAGATTACACATTTAAACAAACCTTTTTTACAGTCCGTTCAACCGATTCTGACTTCTATACCGTAGGCATAAGGTAGGCATTAAAAGCAAAAAATGGTTACAATACCGTTTACTGCAGCTGCCATTTGTCTTGCCACCAACGCAATAGAAGTCAAAATCGGTTGAACAGACTGTAAAAACGGATTAGTTAAATGTCTAATCTTATTTCAAATGGAGTATAGAACTCTAGACTGAAGGCAAGATTCACAAACCGGATTTTACTTTAGTTTGATAAGCAAAATAGGTACCTACTTTAAAAGAATTTCATATCTAAACACCATAAGGACTATTTCTGCTTGCAGCGCTCGGTCGCTATATAACCGGGGCGATAACAGATGTGGTCATCGTGTTCACGGGATTTTTTTTTTTTTCAAACTAAAAATCTTATACGAATGTTAATTGAACTTTATTCGTATATATATACGAAATACGAATATGAACATTGCGGAGCTCGTGGCTTTACTTAGTCGGACGGTTCGATCCATCAGGTTAAGCCACGCTTGCCGGGATGGGTCCGTGGATGGGTGACCATCTTTACATACCGAGACTCCTCCGTGCCTCGGAAAGCACGTTAAACCGTTGGTCCCGGCTGTCATTCGTGGATCTTCGAAAGTCGTTACAGGTTGTCAGAAGCCCGAAAATCTGACAACCAGTCTTATCAACGTATTACGCAGTTACAGGGTTGTGGAGGTTGGATAAGCAGTCGCTTCTTATAAAATACTGGTATTCTGCTGCATCCGGTTAGACTGAAAGCCAACCCCAACATAGTTGAGGTTATATAGGCAGATAGGTATATTGACGAATGTGAACATTTTACGCACATTATATACTCCCCAATAATATGGTTCAGATTCATATGGAACGCTTACTTTACCTACTTAGCAAAGTACCTAAACTCTTAGTTGTCTTCTCTTGCCTTGAGACGAGAGTGAAAGAAATTAAATCACCAAGATTGCTTAATTTCCTCTTTTTTTTCACCTTTTTTTTTTAGGTAGTGCATCTCGTAGTTGACCTCTGAGATCATGACTACTTAACCGGGCTTTCCTGTGGGTGCCTTAAGCTACTACACTTATTCAACTATGCTACTGGAAATTCAACATGTATTTTTTTTCACCTTACTTGGGTTTCTCGTACAAACATTAATGCTGCTCATCCTAAGTTTGTCACAAATTGCCGGCTCTTCTACATAGAAAACGAACAATTGAAACCGACTGTACTACTGAACTTCGAAGTTTAAAATTACGATTTACCGTGAGTTAGAAGAATGTACGCTATGACGAATTACTTTATGGAGAATGTTCATAATCGCGATGTTAGGAACTTCGAAAGTTTGCTATGACGAATTACTTAACTGAGAATGTTCATAGTCGAGATGTACGGAACTTCCAAGTTTACTATGCCAAATTACTGAATTGAGAATGACACTTCCCGTGACCCAAGGGCTGGTTTTTACCTTGGCCAGAGGCTAAACATTGCCATACAACGTGGCAATGCGGCCAGTCTCTTGGGTACATTACCAGTCGACAGCGATGCGGATGAATTTTTCGACGCTATATTTTAATTTGTAAATAGTTCTAGTTAAGTTAGTATATAATATCTATTTTTATTTTGTAAATAATTAATAATTAATTAACTTTAAAAAATTATATGTCTTATATTACAAAATTAAAATTGAGAATGTTCATCAGCGCGATTTACGGAACTTCGAAATCTTGCTATGATGAATTACTAAATTCCGAATGTTTACCATCGAGATTCTGATTCGCTTTTATGTGTATACATGTAAGGATAACTTAATTGGCAATGGAGAGGGCTATGCTTGGGGTTTCCCTACGTGATCGAATCAGAAATGAAGAGAACCAAGGCAACCGACATTGCCCGAAGAATCGCCAAACTTAAGTGGCAATGGTCACGGCACATTGCTCGCAGAACAGATGCCGATGGAGCCGAAAGGTTTTGTAGTGGCGTCCGCGTACCGGAAGACGTAGCGTTAGAAGGCCTCCCACAAGGTGGACCGATGACCTTGTGAAGGCCGCAGGAATCAGAATCGGTCGAAGTTGCGGTATTTAGGGGAGGCCTATGTCCAACAGTGGACGTCTTTCGGCTGAATGAATGAATATAGTAAAATGCGAAGGCAGGGGCGGGCTGCTAGCGTGAAAGACAGTACTAATATACGTTGAATTTGGATTAAAATCGCTGATGGTGATTATACCGCTCTTGCATCACAATTATTACCTATTTTTTACTTGTTTTTATATTATTTCCTAGGTGTGCAATAAAGTATCAAACTCAAAGTATTTATTTCATAACATAACATCACGCCTTATTTCCCTGAAGGGTTGGGCAGAGGTGTAGTTACACCTCTGCCCAACCCTTATTATTACACCTTATTATTACAACCGATATTACACCCACATTTCGCCAGTTATGTTTAAGTCCCATGTAATAGGGGGCGAGCCTATTGCCATCAACCGGGCACAAATTCATACTCCGGACTACTACTGAGAAATTCTAAATAGAAAAACCCAATAATTTGGTGGTATGAGGAATAGGAAAGTTCACTCATCCACCATAGAAAAGGAAGGATCCTCCGACCAGACGGGTGTTGTGTCTGGCGGGCAACTGCCCCTCGGTTTGAAGTTGAAATCTTGTATCTATGTCGATCGCTCGGTAAACTCTAACTGCGCGATGCAGGATTTGTGTGACGTCATGTCTTTGATGCGTAGTTCATATGTGGCGGTGTAACCACTACAATAACACCGTTCCCGATCTGGGAATCGAATACAGGACCTCATGCTCAGAAGTAGCGCTTGCGACCACTAGACCAATGAGGCAAGGAGCCGTATAGGACGTATTAATGCCACAATTTTTCCAGTGTGAGTGAGAGACGGAGCTATACAAGGACGATAGCACCATCCTTTTTTTGCAATGAAATAATGATGGCATTAATGCTTCATAATACAGCCACAGGCACTTTTGAATTGTCAATAGATCGGTCAGTCAGAAACATGAAGCTAGTTGACCACTCCAAAGCAAAGTAACCCTATGGAGAAGAACGGGCAAGAAACTTCATGGACACTTATATTAATCATAATCTTATTGTTACACAAGCTCAAGCTCTTGTTTCATGTTTATAATTTTATATCTATCTAATATATACATATTTATATAGGTAATTATATGCTTTATGTATCTGTGTATTCTGTTGTATATGTAAATGGTACACCACTGACTACCTGCAGTATTGTCTCTCCTTTTCCATTTAAATCCATCCAAAGGTTGTCTGTAAAAGATCGCTTTTAGCGATAAGATCGCCCATTGTGTCACCCAATGTAAAATTTCTATATCAATGTCTGTAATTTTTATGGTGTACATAATAAAGAATATTCTATCTATCTACAATTTTAACAGTTTAAATTTGAAAAAACCATTGACACAAATATTTCCTCATTTCTCTTTCCTATTCATTGAGACCATTCCAATGAGCCCAAACACGATACCTGTGCTGTAAGTTGGTAAGGGAGTTAGGTATCCTGCAAATTCGAGGTGATGCTGCAGCATCAGTTTAAGGTTACTATGTTCTTCTAATATCATTGAAGTAACAGAATACCAAATTTCAAATCGATCAGACCTGTGGAAGATACTCACATCTATTCATCAACTAGAAAAGAGCTGATAATCTTTGATAAAACTTGTCTAAGAACCATCGCTAGATAACTTGCTTTCAAATAAAAAGAACCGCATTCAAATCGGTTTACATATTTAAGAGCTACGGTGCCACAGACAGACACACACATATCGGTCATACTTATAACACCCCTCTTTTTGCGTCGGAGATTAAAAATATTGATTATTTTAATAAATATCCACTTACATATCTACTTTTGCATAACACAATGTTATTGAGTCGCCCATACTTCCCTACGTACCGGACACCAGTTTCCTCACGTGCTCTATAAATAAGTTCTCGTTGTTGGAGCTCGTTGCTCCGTCTCCAAGGTCATCAGGACATTGTCACTAGTCATTCTGGTACGCAAGACCTTGACGCAATTCTCTCAAACATAAAGTTGACTTCATATAAATATCTTTTTTCTTCGTTACGGTTGCGAATCATATTTTAATCAAGATACAATTTGACACTGGCCTGCAAAATGCAAAAAAAAATTAAGAAAATTTAAATTTCGCGGGCTTACTTAGCACATCCTTATGTATATTATATCTATATATATAAAAAAGGAATCCCTATTTCCCTTGGTCACGGCATCACGCTAAAACGGCTGAACAGATTTGGATGAGATTTGGCATATGGCTAAACCATGACCCGGAGAAGGACATAGGATACTTTTTATCCCTATATTCCCACGACATGGAAACTTATGCGGATGAAACCGCGGGGTGCAGCTAGTTTTCTATATTTAAACTGTTGGGGATTTGTGAACTGTTTTTCCACAAATCCCCATTATCACCTCTATGAGATGTCAATGGGGATTTATAGAAGGAAAGTTCACAAATCCCCATTGATGGGGAATGTCAATGGGGATTCGTGGAATTATCCTCGCAACCGGCGGACGTGCGTGTGAACGAAGGAAGCAAAAGGAGTATACAACGTGAGTTTTTATAATGTGCACATATCGAAATGAGGAAATCTATACTTAATTTTATCGACGGAAAAAATATTTTAAAAATCTATTTTTTTTAATCTTTTTATGGAATTTTTAAACAAAACGGTGTTGTAACTTTTAATCTAAATGATCTATCCTGATGAAACAAACTTCACAGTGATTGGAAGTAATTAGGCGTCCTCATTAAATGAAAATTATGGAAAAAAATACCCTCAATTGAAAATAAATATGTTTATTCAACAAAAATTTTTTAACATTTTTTTTTCATAAATTTTCACAATAATCTTAAAATATCTTGTTAAAGATATTTTAAAATTAAAGATATTTATTCTCAAAATAAAATCGTTGTGATGACCCAGTGGTTAATGCCTCGCCTCTCATGCACGAGGTTGTGAGTCCAAATCTGGGTAACTACCTTTTTTTTTTGGTTAGGGCATCTCGTAGTTGACCTCTGAGATCATGAGGTTAAGTAGCTAGCTACTACACTTAAAACCTCCAGCCAGGGGTTATTCAACTTAAAACTAGATGATCGCTCGCTAAGGGCACCCCCTGTTTGGGTACGAACCTTGGCTTAGGGCGTCAACTGGAGGGAGGACATCAAGGATGGGACGGGCTGGATCAAAGTTTTGATCATGATTATTATTGGGGGAATTTAAAGCTACGTGCTCATCTGCAACAACTGCTGGCACCTCGTTATCGAGCAAGGGTCGAGGGGAGGTATCATTTACTCGGGGACACGGTCGCAATCGCAAAGGACCTTGGCGGCGAGATCGGAATAACGGGAGGCGTCTGTTTTTCTACACTGTGCTGGTTTCCCTACTGCTCTCCTGGAGAAAGCTAATGGGGTCGTCAGAGTCGGTTAGGATTCGCTTAGGGCGGCGAGTTCGATTGATACTAGAAGGAGTGTAACTAGCGGCCTCGAAAACCAGAGGGTTGCGATGTTTGGCGGCAGTATCGAAATAACCGGGCAAGTACCAATGTGTACTTTTTCATATCTACTTTCTGAGTTTATCTTGGACATCACTAACATCGGTGCAGGAAAAACATCGTGAGGAAACCTGGACTTATAGTTAACATAAGTCTGAAATCGCCAACCCGTCTTGAGCGCGCGTGGTGATCAATGCTCGTGCCTTCTCTGTGTGAGAAGAGGCCTTTGTCATGCAGTGGGACAATAATAGGCTGGTATTATTTATTCTCAAAAGACACCCCGACCCAGACCAAACCAGCGTGCGGCTGTCTCGCATAGGGTCGCAACATTATGCTGAGCGATGGCCGTTTCGTTTCCCCAACTTGTTCTTTTAGTGTGTGTTCTTTCTTTGCATCATGTTTACCGCAAGTAAACGTATTTTCTTTTACTTTTCTTTATTTCTAAGTCAAATGTAATGAGTATGAAGTTCGTCACTGCATTCATATATAATATTGCACTCATCAATAAAAATAAAATAAAATTCATTTATTTCAGGTTCTTGACCCATATTAAGTACAAAAACAATACACAATTTTATCAACTACACAAATGTCACTATTTGTGCAATTAAATAAGTGATAAATAGTTTAGCGAATAATAAATAAATAAAGTTAAGAAAGTTAATTAAATGACGTAAAAATATCAGTAACAGATAAATGTCAGATTAAACCAATTAATGTCAAAAACACACAACAGAATAAAAATTAATTAAATAGGACAATGAATTGAATTAGTAAATGAAGTTATGTCAGAAGCAATAATTTGAATTATAATATCCATAATACTACAAGTGACAAATTAAGCACCAGCAATATGCCTGCTACATCAATGCCCAACGTAGGGGCAATCCTGTCGCTGAGCAATCATCGCCAGGACAGTGTTGGAGCCAGCCCGCACCCTGCGCACCAAGGACGCGCACCGCTTACGCATGGTAACGCTTTATCAATGCATTTAGTTTTTTGGGATGAAAAATTATCTAAGTATATTAAAACTCTACGCTACGCTGATGACACAACCTTGTTTGCGACTAGTGCTGAACACATGGAAGAACTA
Organism: Agrochola lychnidis; assembly: GCA_963680765.1. Classification (NCBI taxonomy): domain Eukaryota; kingdom Metazoa; phylum Arthropoda; class Insecta; order Lepidoptera; family Noctuidae; genus Agrochola; species Agrochola lychnidis. The sequence goes on along the minus strand of OY796863.1, from coordinate 3,382,738 downwards.
CTTCTTAAGATGGAGCGGGTGAGTCTTACGTTTGGATTGAGGATTAATCGCAGTAAGACCAAGATGATGATTGTAGACCGTAGCAACAACAACTCGCCAGACATGGCACAGATTGCGAACTGCGACGTAGTACAGTCCTAGATATATCTTGGTGCTATGATCAAGAACAATGACAGCTGCGTGGATGAGGTGAAACGGCGTACGGCTATGGCTAGAGGGGCAATGGACAAACTAAAAAAAAATGGAGGAATCGTAACATAACTAAGGCCACTAAGATCAGGCTGGTCCGTACACTTGTATTCCCCATATTTCTGTACGCAGCTGAGACGTGGACATTACGAGAACTGGAAAAGAAAATATTAGATGCTCTAGAAATGTGGTGCTGGAGAAGAATGCTTGGGGTATCATGGACAGAATTCCGCACAAACGTCTCCATACTCCAAGAACTCGGTATCAAACAGCATCTATTAGCACTAGTACAGGCTCGAATACTAAAGTTTTTTGGTCATGTCTCCAGGCGGAATAATGACTCCATAGAGCGTCTAGTGGTGCAGGGCAGAGTGGAAGGTAATAGGTCACGCGGGAGGTCACCGATCAAATAAAATCCGCGGTTGGAGGCCCTGTTAATGAATGCGCCAGACTGTCATGTAACAGAACCAGATGGAGGTCGTGAGGCGGGCAACGACTACATCTGCGATTGGACATAGTTCATTGTGACCACGACCGCTCTGTCAAGAGCGATACGAAGAAGAAGTATATTAAAAATGACAGAAAATTATCGATTCAGTAAACGATTCTGAACAAGCTATACTTTTATAATGTACATTAGTTTACATTGTACATAGGGGATTTTTGTTGTGTACCTGTGCTCTTTCATCACCATAATCATTTATTTGTCAGCATATGGTGTACTATTTGGTCTTAAGTTTAGTCAATAGTGGTAGTTGTTTGGGCAATGTTTTTTTTTTCCAAACTTGCTTTTTTATCTTCTTCTGTTGAATACCAGTCCATGTTTGTTGCATTAGCCCGCGGCGTACATTGCCCTCTCTATGTACAAACAGATCTAGCAATGCTACAGTTGATAAACTTGACCCAGTAAAAGGCACAACTTACACTCTTGCGCAACCTCAACGCAATGTTTAGATATAGATTAATTTCTTGTTAGAAACTCGAAACTTCTTAATTTTTTTGAAATGCTGCTAAAGAATGAGACAAATGATGAAATTAAGTTCCTGAATGGATATCTTAAACTGTTGAAAATAATTAAGTGTTTTCGAAATTGCCTTTTAAAATCTCATGATCAACTGTAAAAATAGGTTTTGGAAACTTTCCAATTGCCTTTTTTACACGTAAAACGGTTAGAATATCAAATTCAGTGTTATAATTGCAATCCATTATTAATATTCTAATTCGCTAGTTAGCCACATTTCTTATATTTGAGTTAGCCACATTTCTTATTTCCATACAGTAATATATTACTGTATGGAAATAAGAAATGTGGCTAACTCAAATATTTAGCTGCTAAATATTTGACATCTATTTGCGACGTTGTACACTTTTAGAATAAACACTCTTAAACGTGCATTGAATTATTTTTAAATTAAATTTAAAAAATACAACTTATTTGTATTTTATGGCTACCAGCGCCTCATATAATTTTAAAACCTTTGATTAGTATACAAGTCATGTTAAGATTGTAATGTGTTACAATTGTATACAGCTTGCAAATAAAAATAATAAACCGGTCTAACATCATTGTCCTTGACAATTGTTTCATTTAGTTTATTAAAAGACTAGCTGTGCCCCGCGGTTTTACCCACCTTGCTCGGCTCCTAAGGGTCGTAGCGTGATGTTAAATAATCTATAACCATCCTCAAGAATTGGGCTATAGAATGCAAAAAAATAATTTTGAAATCCAACTTTTTGTGGAAGAGAAATATGTTTATTGTATTGATTGGTAGTTCCAGGGATTAGCGCGTTTAAACAAACAAACTCTTCAGCTTTATTATTAGTATACAATGTGTACCTAACTGAATTAATGCACTTTATGGAAATAGTTTGTTGAGAATCATTTACTGGATACGTAAATTAGTCAGTCAAAACAAACCGAAATGGACGAAGTACTATTACGCTAGCTAGACCCTTATACGTGTGCGACTGTGTGCGTGCCTAGATTTGTAATGTGACCACAATAATTATGTTTGCCTACAATCAGTATAACTAATTTAATAAATAAACAATGTTTAATCATAAAGTGCACAAAAACAAACTAAAAAGTCAAAAAAATATCTACTTAATAAAATCTGATTAACCTAAAAAAAATCTTAAAAGAAATTTATTGAAAAAGTCAGTCAAAAACAAAATTTCTTCAAAGAAACGTGTTTATTTACTTGATGAATGTTTTTAATAAAGGGTTTCTTTGTGTTTGCCATACCTAGTCCTACAACATCAATTATTTAATGTTGCATGATAATTATCTGCCACCATTGTTGTTTTTATTTTAACGAAATTGACTCAATTAATAAAAAGTTATTATGTTTTCAATACAGGGGAATTTAATAGGCAGTAAAAAAATCTATAACATTTATTACGATGAATAATGTTCCAGTTTCACCCATTTTCGTTTGTGCACTTTATCCAGGAACACACTGTTTAATAATAGAAAATCAGTGTATGTAATTTATATTATGATTTTACCATAATATTCTAATTCGGATGTTTGGAGGTGTGCGTTAATTCCGGGACATGTTGTAAATAGATTCATTTAGGCAAGGATCTACTGTCCTTATCAAGACCTCTCTTAACTCTAGCCATAATTTAGGATATCTAGCAATCAGCCCCAGATCTAGGAATATAGGGGATCAAGCCGGGGCCCGGGCCCCGGGCGCCAACTTCAGGGGGCGACAAATTCAAGCGTAGCAGACAAGTGCACCACCCAGCACCAGCACACAGCAACTTTGCAATACTTAAATGAGACAATCAATCAATCAATCACAATCAATCAATCAATCAATCTTGATTTATAATCCTTTTTGTTTTTCTTTTTCACAACAATTTTGGCGCCCCTGTTGAATTGGCGCATTATCGATCGATACAATTTGATTAATATGTTGCTGCCAAAATTTTAATTTTGATAAAATTTTAATTTCGCGGGGGCTAACTTAGCGCATCCCCATAAATGATTGGCGGGGGATGACAGACGGCAGTTTTTGCCCCGCCTCAAAAAAATTCTAGATCCGGGGCTGCTAGTAATGGACCTTTTCACATTTTTATCCTGACCAGATAAGTTTGAACTAGATAAGATCAACAATACTTAAAATTTTCCATCTGATAAGATATCGTTTCTGATGTGATTATTCACGACGTAAGATGATCAATCTCATCCGTTTCTCCACCTGATGACATCATCTCAACCTGTATGGATTATCCACCAGATGTGACTATCCATAAAATAAGATCAGACACCTTACACTAGTTAAACTATTTACCAGCTAAGATCATCATCTGGTTTGACCCACCAGAAAGTTTCTCCAATCATAACACTCTACCATATCTTTGAAGATTAATTTTAGTTCATCGTCTACCTAGCCTTTTCCCAACTATGTTGTGGTCGGATTCTAGTCTAACTAAATGCAACTGAATACCAGTATTTTATATGGAGCATCTGCCTATCAGTTACTGGGTAACACGATTCCCCTTGGTGCTGTATTTTTTTTTAAAATCCTCTTTTAGTCCTCACATTCGTTAAAGTATAAGTAAGGTATTCTAGTGCAAAATTTCATGCTTCTAGAAGCGTCTTTTTAGGGTTCCGTAGCCAAATGGCAAAAAACGGAACCCTTATGGATTCGTCATGTCTGTCTGTCTGTCCGTCCGTATGTCACAGCCACTTTTTTCCGAAACTATAAGAGCTATGCTGTTGAAACTTGGTAAGTAGATGTATTCTGTGAACCGCATTAAGATTTTCACACGAAAATAGAAAAAAAAAAACAAAAAAATTAGGGGTTCCCCACAGAACTGAAACTCAAATTTTTTTTTCATCAAACCCATTGTGGGATATCTATGGATAGGTCTTTAAAAATGATATTGAGGTTTCTAATTTCTTTTTTTTCTAAACTGAATAGTTTGCGCGAGAGACACTTCCAAAGTGGTAAAATGTGTCCACCTGTAATTTCTAAAATAAGAGAATGATAAAACTAAAAAAAATATATGATGTACACCATGTAAACTTCCACCGAAAGTTGGTTTGAACGAGATCTAGCAAGCAGTTTTTTTTTAATACGTCATAAATCCTAAACCGCAATTTACCTTTCATTCAATGTTACTTGCTGCTACGGAACCCTTCATGGGCGAGTCCGACTCGCACTTGGCCGCTTTTTTCTTTTTAGGTTGCGTGTTGTCTGTCAGTCAATTAGAAGTGATGGCCCAGTGAGAGAAGTGATCGTCCAGTGGTAACGGCCGCGACTTACGAGTTGTAGGTCGTAGGTTTGAATCCTAACAGGCGCTTTACTTTATGTAAATTATTTCATCACCACTGTTCTCAAAACGGTGAAAGAAAACATCGTGAGGAAATCGGCATATCCTAGAGCCAAAAATTCGAAGACATGTGACAGCAACCAACCCGCACTGGGCCCGCGTGGTGGATTACGGCCCATTCCCTCTCACAGAGAGGAGGCCTGTGTCCCAGCAGTGGGAACATTAAAAAGGTAGCTTGTATTGCTGAAGTAAATACACGACGGTGACTATAACTATATGATGTGGGCTACCAGCGTTTTTGCCACTTAATGATAAACATCATTTCCTTAATTAAAAGTGCTGCTAAGTATATGATGCCAAGATATACTGGCCTCAAATCTGTAACCGACGAGTAACCGCAAAATTACTTTTTATAAACCTCATAGATTTCCTTAAGCGATTTTTCTTCCGCATAATATCTATCCATCTGATCAACTTATTTATTATGCTAATTTAAACGACTTGATTATATTAATAATGACTCACCTTAATCCAAGGAATCACCTCATAAACAACAATATTTAACGAAAACAAAATAAAAAAATCATCTCACCTTTGTAACTTTATCAAATTATCACACACAAAATAAATCACACACTGATAAAAGTGACAACAGCTGATCTCAAGAAACTAACTCACTGTACTAAATAAACTAAAATGGTGTACCTATCTATTTAGACGTGACAAAACTGACAACGACCTATAATCACGTTCAGACCTTGAAGATACGGAGGCAGAACTCGTTAATGCCAAGAGTATTGATAGCAATTACTTTCAAATACTACGGATGACCTACTTTAGAGATGGAATGGATATCTCCATGACAAAGATGGCGCGAGACTGAAAATCACAAGACATGATAACAAAATTAAAACGAGAAAATCTCATTATGGTAATTAAATTAGCGACAATGACCGCATTTGTTTTGCTTGAAGATGACTTTGTTTATTTGAAATGCATTTGATGCAATGTTGCAAAAGATGAAGTAATCTTTAATTTTCAAGTTGTTTTATGTATGGATAAGAGCATAAATACCTTATTAAAGTGAAACTTTTATTACATCGTCTCAAACTTTTTCGTCTGTGTGTTGCATGTCGCGTGACGGTCGGCCGCGGAGTAGGGATAAAGTGAAAGGCGCTCGTCAGAGCAGCCAAGGCCAATATGGCGACGCCTATAGAAGTTTCACTTTTACCGTGGTTTCATAAAACCACACAATCCTTTTTTATTATTTACTAGCGACCCGCCCCGGCTTCGCACGGGTATAAACCGGGTTATTATACATATAAACCTTCCTCTTCAACACTCTATCTATTTAAAAAAACCGCATCAAAATCCGTTGCGTAGTTTTAAAGATTTAAGCATACATAGGGATATAGGGACAGAGAAAGCGACTTTGTTTTATAGGTACTATGTAGTGATAATTTAAGCCTTTTATTTCCCAAAAATCACATTTAAGGATTCATTACATAGTATCATAAAATATTCATTTGTTCTAATTAAAATCCAGTTAATTCATTCAATATAATTTAAGGGTGAAGGGCTCCTCCATCTTTCGCCATTCCTCTGTCTTGGGCTATTCTAGCGGAAATATTATAGTGAAAATACTATGATTGTATCACTATAAAATTTCTATCAATAGATACTTTAGGAATAAATCGCATTTTAATTTTAAACGTATAAATCATATTCGTGACTGTACCTACTTTCTTCTTCGTTGGCCTTTTTTTTCTTCAATAATCTCAAAAGGGGCAGCCCTAATTTACAAATAGCATACACACTTCAATTTTATTTATATGTTTAGAAAATGAAATTATCTTTCATTTTCAAGTTGCGTTACTGTTTTCTTTAAATGTTTTTCTTTTTTCAATAACCTTCTAATTTTAAAACGTCCTCAAATCAAAACACTATAATTTACATTAACACCATCTATCCACATTGTGTAGAACTATAACGTGCCTGCAAATTACAAAATGCTCACATTCATCAACATGATCAGTGTGGTAAAAACTTTAGCTTACTAGTAGTTACTGAGATTACTGATAGATGTCAGCAGTATGTAATATCTTCTCCGAACTAATGATAATTAAGGTTTCGTTTAAAATGAACTTTATTTATACAATAATACAAAATATTTATAAAACACTGTACAATGATTAACGTATAAAAACAAATAACTTTATTGCTCAAATCATTTTCTTTTTCAAGCAAAGCCAAAGATCTATTCACACATTTCTGGATCAGGGCGCACCGGCCTCAGACAACAGGGCAACCGAAGGAACACGGGTGGGTTTTAGTCAGTAAGAGTCTGACACGCCCTCCCGCTCCGCCCAGAGCTGAAGAAGTTATTTGATAATTTCCCACCCAAAAAAAAAGGCGCACCGGCCTCACAAAATCAAAAACCAAAATATTTTATTTCACATAAACCTACAAGGGCACTTATGAAACGTCAGAAGCTAGGTGCACGGTTCCAATTGATCGTTTCCTATGGAGAAGATCCGGCAAGAATCTCCACGACGGTTACTCTTTTAAAAATAATTAGCTTTTAAAATATTTTCAAATAACAATGTTAATGGGTATGGGAGGACAGTGTAGGCTTTTAAACAAGTCATCATCTGCCTAGCCTTTTCTCAACTATGTTGGGTTCAGCTTCCAGTCTAACCGGATGCAGCTGGATACCAGTATTTTACATGGAGCGACTGCCTATCTGACCTCCACAACCTAGTTACTAGGTAACACGATACCCCTTGGTAAGACTGGTTGTCAGACTTTTTCTTTTTTTACTACTACGACTACGACTTTTTCCCTTATGAGGGTGGCATGGTTATACTGATCAAACCCTCTTGTTTATAGAGGGTTTGATCAGTATGACCATGCCACCCTCATAGGAGCATTCTGTCAGACTTTTTGGGCTTCTATCTGCCAGGGCTTATTTTTAATCTTATATTTTCAATTGCTTTAATTATTTTTTGTACATTGTTCTCACATATAGAAGCAACAAGAATAATGTACCCAAAATGTTGTAATATCTATATTTAAAAGAGTGGCCTTGGAGTTTGTTGCCCGTTCTTCTCCATAGAGATCTACGTTTTGGAATGGGCAACTAGCTTCAACTTTCTGACTAACTGACCGATTCTTTAACAATTCAAAAGTGCCTGTAAATGGTTTAATTGAAATAAATGCTTTGAGTTTGAGTTCTAACTACCCGTAACGACTTTCAAAGATCTACAAATGACAGCCGGGACCAAGTACTTAACAAAATAGTAAAAGGTCAACAAAACTAAGTATCCCACCTCCCATCCTCATCATTATCATCATCATTGGCAGCCTTGTTCCCCCACTACTGGGGTATAGGCGTCTTCCCTTTTGTGCCATGCTTCCCTGGTCTGTGCGAATCTCATCCAGGTGTCTTCAGTGTCCCATTAGCGATGGGAAAAAGATTTCTTTCACACATTCTGAACGTTCCCGAGCGTACTCCTTCGTAATGCAGACACTGAGCCCTGACAGCCGTGGCCCGGAAAACCCTGACCTGGAACTGTATGATTAGAGCTTCATACAAATACTAAATACCAATCCTTAATTATTAAAATCGTAAACTACAGACAAAGTGTACACACGGCTACACATCAAGCTATCCATTTCCAGTATAAGCTGACCTCGCATTGTACGGAAATCCTATACAATGCGAGATCTGCATAAACTGGAACTGTATGTTGTATGCTTGATGTGTAGCCGTGTGTACTATCCAGTCTGCATTCACCTGCATCGCAATTGCGTAACACACTTTATTTCACAATCCATGGCTTCATTTATGTTTGAAAAAACAATGAATCTTGTGAAATTGTCAAAACGTATTTTAGTATTTCAAGCAATTGCCCCGCTGTTTTAACGTTTTCGAAAAAACTAAAATATCACCTCACGATAGATGTCATGAAATTATTTAAAAATGAATGTAAGTATTTACAATTAACTCAATAAACTTATATAAATAACATTAACGTTTAGGAATTGAATTTGCTACTTCTATACAATGATCTAATGAAGCAAGAATAACACGCATCATGGCAGACTGACAGGTCACAGGAAAAGCTCGATAATATTATCCGTCATTTAGAACTATCAAGTGCAAAAATTACGTTACCTAAAACAATAATAATCCTGAATCTTCCCATAGTAAAAGACGCAATAAGACGTCAATGACTTTCAGCGTATTGCCATCATAGGCATATTTGCATAGCAGAGAAACATGAGCAGTTTTTGGACCTTATCCAAAGGCAAAAGTTCGACAATGGGCTAGATTGCCTCACTTATGCCTAAGGACAAGGATAGGCAACAGTCTAATGGACACCTGGACCAACCAAACGAAGTGTTTTATTCTCATCCAGGGGAATTGCAAGAGTCAACTGATGAAGATGTCAGTACGGCGCAACCTTTACAGTTGGAAGATCCAGAAATGAAAAGATCTAACAGATCTCAGAGATCGATAGCTCAACAATAGGTAAGTATATTTTTACAGACTGCTCTGTAAATCCTGACAAAAGCCAGGATTAAGACCTAATTTTCGCACAGTTTAGACCTGCGTATGATTAAACGCTTGACTCTGATCACTCAGCCGGGTTCGGGGGAGTTTGACTGGTATTCTGGCAGGACTGGCAGCACCGCTGGCTCCCCCTGAAGCTGCGACAGCGCACATCGCACGGCTGACAGTGTTTCTGGCGTATGCTTACGCCCGCGCAGGGCGTGGGGACGGTGCGGACGCGCCGTTCGCTCGATTGTCGCTGTAGATTCTGTTAAAATATAAAAAAGCTGTAGTATGTTTATTTATTTTATTCAGTAAAGCAAGCCAGCAGGCATAGCATGATATTTTAGCAACTGTAGATTTAAATTTCTAGAACCTAATTTCACTGAAAAAATAATTGGTACCTTGCCAGGATTTCTGGATTATATAAAAACAGGAAAGGAAGATTTTTAAACACTGGTACTTTGAAACCAGTACAGTAATTACAAAGAATGACTTAAAATTCATATAAACGTCAGGAAATCATTAAGTAAAACGTGAAACCAGTCAGGTTCCTTTGTTAGCAATTTATCAATGTTATAGTTCAATGATGCACAGCTCACGATAACATCTGAGTCATTGGTTATACTCTCCATAAACGTTACTATTAGGTACGCTAGTAATTTTAGAATTGCTATACATTTTCAGGCACCTACGGACAGAACACAAACAAGTAATGCTGACAAAAAAAACTACTACTTGGTTTGCACCTTTTACTGGAGGTACATTTAGATTTCCATTCGAAATTAACTCCAAATTTCATGTTTGTTTTTTAGTTTTTTGAACTCTGCGTTGTGTGACAACCCCTGAAGGACATACCTTCCAATTTTCATCTTCTACGTTAGCTAGCAGTCACTAAACTACGTAATAGGAACTCACGATTAACTCTAGGCCTCTCTCTCTCGGAGCTGCTATCATCAAGTCTCTCGCAGCACCTGCAGAATTTGCACGGCATACCAGGCAAACCGCAGCACAGCGCCCCCCACAGCCACTTGTTCAGGGTGCTTGCAGTCCTTGTCCATGTACTCTGCCTATCCTGAGGGGTTGGCATACTCTTATAGCAGATCAGTATTTAGATAAAAACTCGAGTGATAGCTGTGCTACACACTTTCAGGTTACACGACGTTAGAGCCGGGCGACCAAATGGAAAATCGTGGATAATAAAATCCGGAAAAAGTCGCGCCGATCGCCACTCTCCGTTCTCTCACTGTGTAAGTAATTGTTTCGGGTCGGTTTTGTAATTCAACAAAACAGTGTCCGAATCAAATTTTCAGACCCGAACATGTGTGTAGAAACCCTCTTGCGAGCTGTTGTACAGACGCCAGCACTTCAAACAACTACAATCTGTCAAATTTATTTAATAGATTTTCAACTTTATCGCTGAAGTGTAAGGTTCAAAGTGGATTGGGAAAATTTGACAGTTTCGGGTAGCTTGATGTGCTGGCGTCTGTACTATGAACACATGCTGTTTAAAACCGTCACTTTGGTCTGCCCTACAGATTGAAAAATATACAATAGGCGCTTTTTGGCCCTTGTATGTTAGCAAGGGGTCTTCCCATAATAATCATACTAGATCTAGTGCCAACCACGAAAACGCGCCCCACATTTCTTCCTAATCACTCATAGTACAAGTGTGCAACACACCGCTATTTTAGTCGTATTTACTAATCACCCACTCATAGGTAATTAGTGTGTATCGACAATATTAAAACACTAGCGAAATGTTGCACTCTTGTACTGTAAGCGTCTGGGAAAAAGCGTGGGGCGCGTCTTCGCGTGGTTGGCACTATCTAGAGATAGAGCCAACCACGTATGATTATTATGGCAAAAAAATACAATAGGCGCTTCTTGGCCCTTGTATGTTAGCAAGGGGCCTTCCTTGCTAACATACAAGGGCCAAGAAGCGCCTATTGTATTTTTTCAAGATTTAAAGTTATTTCTTAGGTTTTTTATTAAAATGTGCTGGATTTTAGAAACCTCGAAGCCCAATTTTGTAGCAGTGATCATCACGCGAACTTGCTTATAAAATAAAAAACATACCTACAAAAAAAGGACAAGGTAATCAATCCTGTTCACAGATTTAACCATTTCATTACATAATCTCAAGCGGTGGCTAGCCTAAAGCTGTGTTGGTATAGTCCAGCAGCTTCGAATTTGACAAAATCGTAAGCAATAATAGTAATAAAGCTTGTAAAAATCAATCATTGTGGGTCAAACTACTCACCTTGAACAAATGAGGATTGGTTCTCATATTAAGCTTGAACTCTCAAAAACTGACCATTCAAACACTGTAGAAAAAAAACTGATCAAAAAAGGTATTGCAGGCTATGCAAATAGGAAAATATAACAAGAATAAATAAAATACACATAAAAACGGATAATTAAGGCTTTTTTCTGTGCTCTCCATTTTAGAACAAATCACAAATTCACAAAGTGCAAAACATTTTTTGATCAGTATAGTTCTATCCCAAAAGCAAACAGTTTCTACATGCCCAATTCTAGCAATTTAAAATATAAATCTTTAGGCATTTTGCGCCACATAGCTAATAATAACAAACAACGGATTATTTTATACACTTATATTTGTCAAAAATACTTTTTATAGTGATAAAATTAGCTAGACAAAAGGTCCATCCCACTCCCGAACAACAGAAAACGACGTGGCGTAGCAGGCCCAGAAGGAGGAGGAAGGACGAGTTGGAGTTCTACTTAATGGATTGGCTTGATTACAATTGACCGAAATTAATAGAGATGGTAAGAGGGCTTTGCCCTGAAGAGGGCCACAACAAGCTCATAATAATAAAGACAATAGGAAATTACCTGTTGGTGGTCGAACACAAAATTCCGGTTCATCACCACTTCATCGTAGCTGGGCTCTCTCCGTCATACGACTCCAACTCTTGGTGGCCTTTGTGGATGAGTCACCACTATTTTTGAACTGCGATACACCATACGAAAAGATAATTATTTCGAGAGGAGTGACGCTGCCACGATGACTGATGACAACTATAGGATTTTAACTTTTTCGTCATCGCGTGTCATATGGTATCGTCATACGGACAGTTCAGTGGGACAGCTATACAATTCATTTATTACTTTTTATAGTCTGTTTATGGTTGTGAAAATTAAGGAATCGAAACTTTTTTTTGCATCTATTGAATTTTGTATTGTATGTGCAGACTTGGAGAGGAACTTGATGCCCATTAATCCTAATTAACCAGTTTTGCGATTAGCAAAGCATTATCATCATTAGTCCAGCTCACTGCTAAGTATTCTTCAATTTGGGTTGACGTTGGAACTAACGTACTATTGGTGAAAGAACAGCGGCCAGGAAAAACTGGCAAATGGATCCGGATTTAAAAGCGAATCATCACACGCATTCTACTACCCTTTTTTTGGGTGGTAAATTATCAAATAACTTCTCCCGCTCTGGGCGGAGCGGGAAGGCGTATCAGACTCTTACTGACTAAAACCCACCCATGTTCCTTCAGTTGCCATGTTGTCGGGGGCCACGATTTCCCTTTCGGTTTTATTCGCAACCTCGGCAGGCAATTCTGCTGACATCTCTTTGAGGCGCGCGTGGAACACAACGCGCCGTCAACCCGGGCCTGGTCCTTATCGGACGTCGAGCTACCCATTGCTCACCGTCCGCAAGCTGTAAGCCAAAGTAAAGTAAAGTAAAGTAAAGTAAAAATTTATTTGCATAGATTGCAGGTACAGTAAATAAGATGTAACAGTTAAAATATGGATGATCCTTGTACAATCTACCTTATATTAGGCATGCAACATTATATAACACAAGTGAATTAATATAAAATGTATAACAATTATGATATAGATAAACTGTTTTAAGGTAGCATTACACATGAACAATAGTCGGCACCAGGTACCTACATTTATTTAATAAAACTTTAATTTACATAATTATTTGTAATACAATAAACACAATAGGAATTTTAAATAAACACAATAAGAATAAACTTAAATAAATTGAAACAATGTCATAATTAGGTAGGTATGTCAAAAAAAAAAAAAAAATTATTAAAAAACCCCCATTATTTAAAAAACTTAAAATTCTACCACTGCCAAGTTTATATATTTTTGAAATATGTATTTTTGTTAAAAGTAACTACAATTTATTTGAAACAAGCACTGACAGACGAAATAGCCGAACACGGCATAAAGATAGACTTCGGCTGCCTCCAATAAAACTAAAATTATTTAAGAAAAATTTATACTGCATGTCGATTATTGTTTACAATCATTTACCAAATAGTCTTCAAGACTTACCGCTGACAGTGTTTAAAAAAATACTTTTCAAACTACTACTTTTTAAAAGATATTATACCATTAATGACTATTTAGAAGACAAATTAATAGAGTCTGTAATTTGTAAGTTAGGTTAATTGACATTGCTGACTGTAAAGACATTTGCACGCCATGTTATGGCAGGATATGCTGAAACAAATTTACTGTAACACCTTATGTACCATATTCTAGCAAATAAATATTTTTGATTTGATTTGATTTGATTTGCCCGTGCCTACGGTAACCGAAAATCGGCTCGCGATTCCCGACGCCCAGGGCGTCTCCTCCAGCAGCGGTTAGAGGCGTGAGGGCGCGAATTTACGCATTCTACTACCCTCAAGATAGGATATAAGCAATCAATTATAATGTTCTCACTACTGGGACACAGGCCTTCACCGTTTTGAGAGCAGTGCTGATGAAATAATTTGTTCAAAGTAAAGTATCTGCCTGAGTTCGAACTTACGAAGTACAACTCGTGAATCGCGACGTTGTCCACTGAGCCACCACTGGCTAGATCGAACTCAATGGCCAGATTTGGAGCCGTCCGCAGTGAATTTCTATAATCTGTTATCTGATTCTTTACGAAGAGACTTGGGGCTGTTTGACTTAGGGCCTGTGCAGACTGGTGGACGGGACGGCAGAGGACTTTGAATTTATCAATTGAATTTAGTGCTTATCCAATCGAAATAAGGTATATATTTCAATGCTCGGTGATCGACCTTGGAGCATCGCAGCGCTGTTTTCTCTGAAGCATCGAAGTGCACGCTGGAGGATACCGCGGCCGGAGGCGGCGGTATGCGCCGGTATGCGCTGGAGTCAAAAGCAACTTTTCAACTGTGTAGTCGCTAGTGGAATAATCAAATCCCGACGAGCGGTGACTACTCGGTGGATGCCGCGGCATACCGGCGGATACTCCGGTAAGCTGGCGGACGCTCGCGGTAACGCAGAGGATTTTTCTTATCAGTATGCGCTAGCGCATAGAGGAACCCCATTCAAAGCAGAAACTATATTCAAACAAGTGACGACAATGTAACAAAACCTCAAGAATCCAGTTAAAGCTAATTAATGAGAAGAGAACAACATTAGCAGTAACTTCCTTATCATACATCATTCATGTCTCAAATACCGTTTTTTGTTACAAAAATAACTTCAAAATCACATGACAATCAAATCCACGTACAATTCCAACAATTCAAGAACAACGTAAAATTACATCGAAACAATTTTAATTAACGATCTTAACATTAAAACAAGTTAATAATTTAATATGCCATTCATCAGCAACCTTCGGAATTAATGAGCGTTCACCATACGAGACACGAACCTGCTTCCAGGCGGAACAATGCCGTAGCTAACCTGCCATTACCACACGGTTATATCATGAAGGCTCTAAAGTCTTGGTTAACACCACTAACTACGATTTGCCATAACTTCGTCTAAAGCTATTATTAGGAAAATTTTCTGGTAGACGCTTTTTGGTGGTGTGGTTCCGTATATATTTTCTTACACTAACTAATAGTAGCGTAGGTATTTTTTTTTAATTATATTTTATTTAATAATATCATAGTGATATTTATTTTAAAGTATGTATTTTTATGTATGTAAGTATTTTCTCATTATTATTTGTTTTATTTTATTAAGTGAATTGTTTTGATTTTATGTTTTTACTTTCTCTCTACTCTTACACACGGTGTCTACTTTTTATCCTCTGTCCTATCGCAGGTATGCTGGAAGAGATTTCTTTAGAAATAAGCTTTGTACGTATTTTTCTGTTCTTTTCTTCTTGTCTGTTTATATGTGTTTACATAAATGGTTAAATAAATAAATAATATTATAAAGAGAAAAGATTTGTATTTTTGTTTGTAATGAATAAACTCAAAAACTACTGGACCGATTAAAAAAAATCTTTCACCGATAGAATGCTATATTATCATTGAGTAACATACCTAAGCTATAATTTATAAAGATATCACGCGGGTAAAGCCGTAGCCGGAAGCTTTTTTAAGCTATTGCATAGCTTTTATCGCGAGTTTTGAGCGCGGCGACCGAATCAAGAAATTCCGTAACGAAAATAAAACCTAACACCCCCCACTCCGCCTACCATGTAATGACGGATGATGACATAAAACAAAAATTACGTTCCACGTTTTATATCATCATCCGTCATCATCTCAAGTGTAGCGTTGACAAATAGGAAGTATGGAGGTTATAAATGCTATGCAATAGCTTTACCGCGGCAGTCCCCGAGTGCCACACGTTTTTTTATTTTTTATTATTTGCCTTCGATGTCCCTCTCCTGGGCAAAGGCGTACCTCCACTCCTTCCATTTTTCGCGAGCCCGCGCGTCCTCCTTCCAGTTTTGACGGAACCTATCCAGCTCGTCCCGCCATCTCCCACGTGCCGCGACCCCGCCTCACTGTCTGAGGACACCAGTTCTGTGCTATTCGGGCCCACAGTATGTCCGGCATGCGGCAGACATGTCCTGCCCAGTCCCAAAGTTAGTTTTTTTATATTGGAGAATACCTTTTTTAAGTTCCAGCATTGGTGATAGAACATCGGAAACAATTTAGATTCGTTCTGTCGAGTTACGTATTTTATAGCAAGGACCACGTCTATTTCTCTGGAACGGAGAGCATCCCTTCATATTGATGGGTCCAATTTTTTTGACACTTTGTTTTCTAAGTTGTTAACTTTGTTGTGCAAACTGTTGTCTCCTTTATGTGAAGGGGACCCAATTAATACCTGATATTGGTAATTACTTATATGCCCCATATATTGTGCATAATGGTATATCTCTTGTTGGAGATCTTTAAATCCTAATCCTAACTAATATTATAAATACGAAAGTGAGTTTGTTTGTTACGCTTAAACGCTAAAACGGCTGAACGTATTTGGATGAAATTTGGCACATGGATATGACCTGCGAAGGACATCCTAGATCGCAGACGTAGTCGTGGGCAAAAGCTAGTAAATAAAGTAGTCAGTTGACCATGGGGAAGGTGCAGGATATTTGTTGTAGTCAAAGTATTAAAAAAATGAACCGTTTCGGGATGCCTGGCAGATGTGAAACATCGAAATTATTATGTGCAGGTAATAAATGCATAAAAGGATAGTTTACGACAGGAAATAAATATGGCTACCAAGTCGCCACGCGTCGCCACGCCAACAGTCGGTCTGATCCGCCGCTATAGATGTTTCACATAAAAAAACTAAAACAATGAGGTTTAAATAATTTTAATTTAGTGACAAACTTGATAATTTGGGAATTTGTCCACAAATTAAGATTTCCGACTCACGGATCCCTAAAAAAAAGCATCATTTGCAGCCTAACACTAAGAAGTCAAATCATTGATACGTAGCCTCTTGCGAAGTCCACACGCGTAATCTAAGAAAACAAACATTTTTACATACATTATTTCGAAAGAGTTTAAAACAAAATGAATTTGCGACTCCATGTGTTTTTCGGCCAGTTTCTGTGGCTGCTGGCGGCTTTGAACGGGAAAAACATCCAAGGTATTCCTGGGTATGGAAGGAACCTGCTCATCAAGACTTTACCAGCGATTGAAGATTATCAGAGCAACATTTATGAAGTGTTCATGGAACCATATTTGTATGTGAGTACCAATTTTGAAAATTAAAATTCTATTTTTCAAGGGCGACTTTTTTGTGTTTTTTTGTGTTTGTCTAGGAAGGCATTATGTATAAGTTATGTCATGTGTTAGTGCTACCCATTCAGGGTCAGGGTTAATTGTAACTTTTAACTTGATGATAAATCGTGACAAAAATTTCTGCGGTGTCATTATAGGAAGCTAGGCTTATTGATGGGTGCTCAGTGAATCGTGAAAAACACCATTACAATTTTCCTACTTTTTGGACTTAGGCCTGCTTTCAGACTCAGGCCTCCTACAGAGCCATCATACCATGTTGGCCAATAAGGGTTGGTGATGAAATTGACCCGACCAACACCGATGACTACAAACATTCGTTACCTACTTAATAGTTGGTCATGTGTGTCTGTCATAATACCTATATAAAACAAGAGAAACAATAGCTTCGTTTAGTTCTTCTTTGATAACAATTTTAACCCTCCCTAACCCTGCAGGGTCTACAGGTGTGATGTTATGTTATATTATATTATAATATAATCACTCACTGGGTGTACTTTGTATACTACGCGTGAAAATTGTTGCGCAGAAAATCATGAAAATCAACCATCGATGGCGCTTCTCAACTTTAATTTTATTGACTTATAAATATTACCTAAAATAAAAATCTGTTGTTTGTGACTGGCATGCTATTAACTATTTTAATTAATAGGATCATAAGTCGATAGTAAAAACGTAAAACAAACTAAAAAAGTACAACCTTCATGAATTAATAAGTACTTACTACATACATATTCGTAGAATGTTCTATGATCAATCAAAGCTATCTTTCTGACACCGGAAATACATAAACATGATTGATGACGAGACAAAAAACATTTGATGACAAAAACCTGCTGGTAGTCCATGCAGGGTTATTACATTTATAGAAATTATCATGCTCGACGACTCTATTCGCTCTTGAATTTATTTTTTATCAGAAGCAATTCTTCATGAGGTGACAATTTTAGTTTTTGTACTGCATCTATTTTGATTGTAATATTATATAAAAAGAATTTAGATGTATCGAGGTGTGGACTTCAATATAACTCTATCAAAAATTTTGGTAATATTGATATATAGTTTTTTACTAAGCCTTAATATGAGTTTATTGAACTGTTATATATTTCTTGTCAGCGAATTTTTTCTGTAATTTGGTTGGTAGGCACCTCTAGGTGGAATTACCTACTTAGTTATTTAAGCGAATGTTAATTCATGAGAAATAATCAGGATATAATGATTATAAATACACACAAATAACATGACATCACGCCTTGTTTTCCCGAAGGGTTGGGCAGAGATGTCTATGTAATAGGTACACCCACATTTCGCCAGTTATGTTTAAGTCCCATGTAATAGGGGGCGAGCCTATTGCCATCAACCGGGCACAAATCCAGACTCAGAAAAACAGAAATCAGAAATTTCAGATAGAAAAACCCAATTACACTGCCCGACCCGGGAATCGAACTCAGGACCTCATGCTCAGCAGTAGCGCTTGCGACCACTAGACCAACGAGGATTATAAATTCTTTATTCACAAAAAACATAAACTTTGACAATAGATAGGTATACAGAAAGGTAAGCAAACTTAAGTATAATTATACAAAAGTGAGGTCGAAAGTCCAAGAAGAAATGTACCCTGCCCCAAACTAGGAAAACCCTGAAAATTGAAAGTACCTGCTAAGCTTGGTCGAAAAGTAACAAATAACACCATCTGATATTGACATGTCAAAGAATACTGAGCAAATGTGTAAACAGCACTACAAAGACTGTTTAGCTATTGTCAACATTGTCGAGTATAACAATATGAAGCAATTTGTGTAACTTCAACAATCAGTGTTGTTATGTAAATGTTGTACAGTATTTCTATATTCTTAATGTCCGTCGGAAATCATCACATTTCCGAATACAAACGAATGCTAATTTCCATGTCTATCAATTATTAGATTTATCGTGTATAATATTTTGAATTCAGAACTAAGTACTTTTTTGTTGTTTTGTTTTGATTTCGATGTGAACTACATAGAGCTGTAAAACTATTTTCCTATCTGTCGTGCCTGCGACTTTAGCAGCTTTCCTCCCATTTTTAAAATAAATTACATTAAGTTAAAAGAGTATTAACAACTCTATATATCTCCAAGTCGATTGAGAGCGTCCAGTCTGCATCAAGTGCAAAGGGCAACTGATAGAAATCCGACGACTGACGAAACACGAAAATTGCCGAGGGACATTAAGAAAATAGAAATACTGTACTTTTATCGAAGGAAAATATGTACCTATTAAAATATTGTTTTCTTCTTATTTCAGGAATTCGGACACCAAGTTTATCCACCGGGAAATCGCGCAGAAAAGCAAATAGAATACATTGTCGTAAGTATTTATACCAATTTATAACAGAAAATGTGTCTGCCTTTTCCCAACTATATTGGGGCTGCTTCCAGTCTAACCGGATGCAGCTGAATACCAGTATTTTACATGGAGCAACTGCCTATCCGACCTCCACAACCCAGTTTCTGGGTATTACGATGCCGATCTTCGGGCTTGTGATGAGCTCCTCAGCCCAATTTATAGTATACAACAGGCAAAATATTGCTACGTACAAATGAGCTGAGAAACCGCAGACAATGGTGCCGATTCTCTTGTCATAAATGCCTCTAAACTAAACACAAAAATCACCAAAATTTAGTTTATTCCTGTCAAACGACGATTTTCCATTCTGAAATAGACTAAAGTGACACAATATAACTATATTTTAGTTTGACAGCACTAAGATGGCACTAAGATATTAGTTTAGTGAAAATGGCAATTTTGCTATTCTGAATTTGACATTTTTCACCTAAAATTTAGATTTTCTAACTAAATCTGACTATTTTTAATCGCAACTAAAAACGTGTCATGAACTATAAATTCACACCAACACCTCGACTTCAAATGCAAAAACAGTAGGTACACTGAATCTTTTTTTTTTTCTTTTGCATATATCTCGAAAACGGTGTGTCCAATCGCAAAAATAATGAAAAATTCGACCCCTACACTCTACATGTAGGTAATAGTTTTTCTTATTTTCCATACAAAAAGTGAAAAATTCCACATAAAACACGACGAGGCTGCCCCCCCTGCGCGCCTCCGGCTCTAAAAAGATTCACGTGGTTAGGTATCACGTGAGGAGTCGCGATTGTCAAATTCGATTTAGAAGTGTCAAAATTATTTTTAAATTTAGAGAATTTATTTTGCAGAATAGCTTTAAGATTCTCATAGTCAAAAGTAAGGAATTTTAGTGATAGTTTAGTTCGGTGTACAAGAGAATCGGCACCATTAATATCAAAGCTAGAATTATATTTCGCACTAACAAAATTAAACTTTGTATTTACGAAACGTTTTTCTACGATATGAGCCACAGTTCACGGCCCTTCTGACTTCCCACTTTGAATTACAGAGATATGCATATTAAAACATTACTAGTACCTACACGAACAGCGTGACTTGTTGGGTGTAAACAAGCCCGAATTTGTCTGTCTACGTGTTCTTCACGATGTTGTACGTGACGTCACAAAACTAATTGTTTCTCAATTAACAAGTTTGTTTAAATGTTTGATAAAATATCGTGATTCCGTTAAGATTGTACTTCCTTGCTCTTGAGAATTAGGATTTTGACCGTTGTCCTTGAGGATAGTGGGCAAAAAATATTCACAATATGACTTCCTGAGATCACAAGAAAATTGCATTTTGCAAATCATACAGACATTGATGAAACATTTCTTTTTACAAGTCAAGTTTAGCTCATTTGAATCCCATAGACACCAAAAGAAGTATAGCTAGAGGGAACTATGTATATCAAGGAAATTTACATATACTAAGTACCAAGGGTGTCGCCAAGGGGGGGCAAAGGGGGTGGCTGATCTTTGACAGACGTTACGGATCGTCAGAAGCCCGAAAGTCTGACAACCAGTCTTACCAAGGAGTATCGTAATACCCAGTTACTGGGTTGTGGAGGATAGATAGGCAGTCACTCCATGTAAAATACTCATCATCTGCCTAGCCTTCTCCCAACTATGTTGGGGTCGGCTTCCAGTCTAACCGGATGCAGCTGAATACCAGTATTTTACATGGAGCGACTGCCTATCTGACCTCCACAACCTAGTGACTAGGTAACACGATACCCCTTGGTAAGACTGGTTGTCAGACTTTTTGGGCTTCTAACTACCCGTAACGACTGTCAAAGATCTACAAATGACAGCCGGGACCAACGGCTTAACGTGCTTTCCGAGGCACGGAGTGATTGTGTAAAATACTGTATTATATAAAATACAAGATATTCAGCTGTATCCGGTTAGACTGGAAACCGACCCCAACATAGCTGAGAAAAGGCTAGGCAGATTGGTTGACCCGTCTCAGACCCAGAGGTGAGGTTCGATTCCCAGCCGAGGCTAAATTGTCTGCTCGGTTTTGTTGGTGGTAGGGCTTGTTCTAAGCCCGCCTAACTAGCTACCACCACCTCATCTAAGTCTGTCGCCATAACAACAATGTTAACAGAACTGTTATTTCGGCAGTTAGAGGTAAGATAGCCAGTTCCTCTGTGGTAGAGGATTCCGGGTGAAGCTCGCTTCCACCTTCGGCCTGATCATCACTTACCATCAGGTAAGATGAGGGCCAAAAGCTTCACCGTAGTGGCTTAAAAAAAAACATTTTCAAGTTCAATTAGCGAATTGATAATGTAAGTAAGTACTTAGTAGGAACCTATTTACCTCACAAAAACTGAAGTAGGTATAAGTAGACAGCATAAGTAAATGATTGATAGGTATATCATAAAACATTAAAACAAAAGTAATTAATAAAAAAACCGGCCAAGTGCGTGTCGGACCACGCACAATGAAGGGTTCCGTAGTTGGATGAATTTATCCCAAAAACAAACTTAACTTTGTAGTTGAAAAACATGTTGTCCCACACGGAATATATGGGAAAACATGTTTTTGCAACTGCAAATATAAGTTAGTCGATTATTACTCGTAGAGCCTACTTGGCTGTGATAGTTTTCCTTTTAATTTCGTTATGTAAACTACCGCTGTGATTTTTTTCACACATCCAAAACCAACTATTTAGCTGACAGGGGGACACTTGACTCTAACAAAAATTAGCACTTTAAAGCTTAATATTTCGCAAACGGATCCCTGAATCCAAAAATGATTTTTCATACTCACAATTTGAAGGACCTTTCCAATGGTACCCCACATCATGGGAAAGAAAAAAAAACATCACCGCTTTACGTGTAGAGGAGGTATCGTAAAAATTTTTTTTAAATTATTTTTTTTACTACTTTGTCGGCGTAATTAATAAATATCGCCCCCCGGCAAAAAAAGTGTCATAACATGTAATAACAGTTATTACACGTTATGACACTTTTTTTGCCGAGGGGCGATATATCCATGCCAAATTACAGCTTTCTAATACTTAAGAGTCTCGGTGCTATACCGCGGACAGACAGACAGACGGACGTGACGAAACTATAAGGGTTCCTTGTTTACTACGGAACCCTAAAAACCATAGGCTCTCGTATTTGTACTAAGTAGGTATGATAGTAGGAATAGCGAGTTTAACACATCAAGCACAAAAAGGTTATATTTATCAACAAATTACTCGATAATTAATTATATTCATACATCGTTCATTGAGCATTAATAGTAAATATTTAACAACATTAATATCGGATCGTTAACAAACAAAAACATCGTATAATAATTCGTGATAATTGCAGACAATAATCGTCAGATATCACGGAAGTGAACATGACATAAATGGAGCTTGCAAAAAGTAACAAAAAGTTCAGAATAACGCGCGTGTTATTATGATCTGATCACCGACGGATTACTAGAATGGAGTGATTATGATTATGGTATTGGTTATAAGTTTATAACATATTATTTAATTTGTAAAGGCACTAGGAAGTGGTGAAGGGTGGGCGTTTTGGGGGACTGTCTTATGTAATTTTGTCGTTCGAAAAGTGCTGATTCTCAGCCTAGTTTGAATAAATGAATTTTGAATTTTGAATTTTGTTAATAATATCTATAGTTAGGCATGCACTTGACGTTTTGATAAATTAGTGTTTGATTTGTTGTATAGCTACGCCCCGGGGTTTCACCCGCATGACTCTCGATCCCGTGGGAATAACGGGATAAAAAGTATTCTATGTACTAATCCAGGTCATGGTCCAAATCTCAAACAAACTCACTTTCGCATTTATAATTTTAGTTAGGATTAGGATTCTATGCTGCCTTGGGTGAGCACAAAATTCATATTTTCTGGCAGGTTCAATTCCTGCACGGGTAACACTTTTGTATGATCTACATCTATAAATATTTCGACATTTGTACTTATGTAACATTTGTGTTATTAAACGCATCCATGAGAGGGGAAAATTTTTGTATTTTTAATTGTTTTGTATTTCAAACAATTTTTTTCTGCGTCATGTTTACCGTAAATAAAAGTTTTTTCTTTCTTTTTTTCTTTTCTTAAATTTCTAAAGCAGAACAGCAGTAGGTACTTTTTACTATAACCGGTAATTACTTTAATAATTAGTCTATTTATGGGCAGATTTTAAGACTACACAACACAGTCGAGTAGGATAATCCCCAGCTCAATGGTAGATACTACATCATCATCTGGAAACAGTGGCAACGTCGCTCAAAGTTTTAGAGTGTCAATAATTGTTTCTAGTAAAATTATATACGAGTCTCTCGTGAAATGCTATCGACTGCAACGATCAAAGCAGCTGAGCAGTCACCATGAAACGTCGTAACCATAGTATTAAGTAATCATTGCCACGCAGCCTGGCAATCAATTATGTGCGATTATATCTATGTACCCAGCCTATCATACACGCAGACATGACCATCTTTGAAATACAATAGACGTGTATATATTTAGTAACCTGTTCCGCTTAGCTATTTCTAAAGAGCCATAAAAAGCCCTGAAAGAAATCGTCACGAAGGCTTCCTTGTCTGGCTGCCCTTTCTTAGGGGCTGGGGACAAGATACCGGGAGTCGGTACATTGCGGCTCTTTGATGCCCTCTCGGTTGATATTGCACTTTTTATTTTGCTAAAACTTTCTGCTTTTGCTGCTCCTTTTGGATGGGAGGTTGAGCAGCCGCTGCTGGGTAAGTAACGACGTGCTAACTTGTGACTTCGCCTCTACTGCGGTAGAGGCGGGATAGGCGGGGCACGGTATTACATCGCTTGCAGTGACAGCGTCCGGTGACGAGTCCAATTTCGCTGACTCGAAGCTGTACAGCAACGCGTTGTTTGCTTCACGACGAGAGTTCACCTTTGATGCGAACTCAGGTGACCTGCATACCACTACAGCATTGCGTAAGTCAACCTTATCGGCACGTAACTCACTGATGGTGTTTTGAGACCAGCTTGAACTTCATCTTGGCCAGGCTTACTTTCAGAGTTACAATATCCTTCAGCAACCTGGTGACGTCGACGTGGTCAAATGTAACGGGGGGCAGCTTCCGCAGCTCCTTTGCCCCAAAGGACGGCAAGTCATCAGAGTCAGTCTCCTTAAACACCCGAAACATGTCTTAGAGACTCCTCTCTCCCTTCTCGACCCTCCTGCGGGACGGCATTCGGTCGGCTAAGTCGAGCGACGTGTACAGTGTTGTCTTTGCACTGCATAGCTCATCTTTGGTGTAGCTCAAGGTGCAGATCTGCATCAGGCTAACCATGATGCATGAGTTAAATGGTACCCAGTAAGTATAACTGGCTACTGTCGATAATATTGATTGGCATCATCAAGAATAAAAAATGAAAATGAAATGATAACGTTTTCAAAAGAGATTATGTAGATGCTCATTAGGCTCTACAAACATTACTTATTAGTGCTAAGTGGTTGGTAAATACGGCAAAAAATAATACAAGTACTTTACTTTTTGTCTCGATATATACAGGTCTCCAAGTTTAAGAGACAGAGTTCATTATTTTTTGTATGCATAGACTTTTGTTTTTTTGTTTGGTAGATCTAAATCTTCTGTGCACAAGCTACATTTTTATGCTATTGTATTCTACCACTTTGTTTTGTTTTGAACTGTGTCTGTGTGTATTATTTGGATAAATAAACATTTTTTTTTATTATTACTACTTAATTAAAAAAATATCGTAACTAAAAATAGGTAAAAACTCGAATATTGTAGGTAAACCGTACCCATTGACATTAGTGAGTAATTAAATAAGTCCTTGATGTTCGTCGCCGGATTCGACACGGCATCCATTACGGACACGCAATGTGAAGACGTGCTTATTAAAAAAAAACTTATATCTTTGATCTTCGAATTTAGATTTTGTGAGTTAACTAGGAATGCAAAACGCTCTAAACTTTTGGATACCTGACTATAGAGGTGTGGTGGAGCCCTTTTGACCCTTCCCACTTCATTGTTTTTTCCGCGGTGGAAGCGTTCATCCATTGCATTCCTGCCTCTCTCTACCTGTTGAAGTAAGAATACTTATTACCCAATAAGTAAACCGTACTATAAAGAAAACACTATTTTCTAGCTAATACTTTTAATCCGCACCACTGTACTATTTCACAATTACCTAAACGACGACTCACTATGCATTACATTTTACCATTTAAAACGACTTTTGCCCCACCCAGAAATTTCTAAGTGTTGCCAAAGTAAAACAATACATTCAGTTGCCATAATGAAAATACATTTAGAAGTTTCTTATAATATTAAAATTTGTATTTTGACAGTGTTGCCACAGTGGATATTATAATCGAAATGAACATAATACATTTTTAAAATTAAATCAAAGAAATCACGACAGTACCTACTAGCTTACCTAGGTATTCGGCGATCAGCGCTAAAATTAACTTTAACAAATCAAGTTAGTTCACAATGTTCACAAGTGATAATGATGAGTTATCATGCTAGCCTTTTCCCAACTATATTGGGATCGATTACCAGTATTTTTCAGTCTAACCGGATGCAGCTGAATACCGATATTTTACATAGACCGACTGCCGATCTGACCTCCACAAACCAGTAACTGGGTAATATGATAGCCCTTGGTAAGACTGGTTGTCAAACTTTCGGGCTTCTCACGACCCGTACCTGAAAGATCCTCGAATGACAGCCGGGACCAACGGCTTAACGTGCTTTCCGAGGCACGAGGGGTCTTGGTATGTAAAGATGGACCCGTGCGGCTGTTATTTTCTTAGCTACCGTAGGTAACTACCGCATCTAACATTAGCAACGTTAGGCAAGTTTACATCACCATTAAAAGATTTCAAAGGTTCCTTATGCTTAAATAAATCCGTAGTTAAGTTCTATTAATTCTAGTAATTTTAACGCCATTACTTTTTTATCCTCAGCCACAAAGATCACCAGGTCTCCAAGCGATAGTCCACCTGCAAGCCGACGAGGAGTCAGGAGTGGAAGGCGACCTGATCTTCACACAGCTGGTACCGAACGGGCCCGTCTCCATCGAAGGCAACATCACCGGCCTGGCTGCTGGGCTGCACGGAATCCATGTGCACCAGACTGGAGCCGTGAAGGATAACTGCAAGGAGATTGGGCCGCATTTCCTTGCATTTTATGTAAGTATTGTTTTATCAAGGGTTCTCCATGCCAAATTTTTGCCTACCTAATAATGAATGCCCTAAAATTTCACTCTTTTGATTGGGCACACCTTGTTACTTGCTTTAGTAAATGATCGTAGGAGATATAACCAATAACCATCATGCTTAGCGAGCAGATAAGTGATTGCAGTATAGAGTCTGGAGGTCGTGAATGCTCCCTCCTCCAGAATCTACACAGATAATCCCTCAGTCGCCGAGAAAGACAGAAGTTCAGAAAACACAAGCTTCCTAAATCCATTGCAGGATCGCATGATCGACTCGAAAGATGACATTGAAAAAAATTTTGTAAAATTGGCATGGCAATATTATTTTGCCTGTCAATTCAATCCAGCATTCCTGATATCGTTCTAAGACACTTGGCTACCCCATTTTCTGCAATTTACTTTTTTATTTTTTTTATTTAGCCTGTACTATCCCACTGCTGAGTAAAGTCCTCCCCGAAATCCTTCCATGCATCCTTTTCCAGGGCCATCTCCATCCAACCCTTGCGGTACGCGTCTAGGTCGTCTCGCCACCTCTTCCTGGGCCGACCTTGGCGCCGCCGTCCATCCTCAGACAACAGACTTAAATATTCATTTTTATCCCCAGGGTCGTCACGGCGGTCCTCGCGACAACGTCCGCCACGTCGGAGACCTCGGTAACATAAAAGCAGAAGAAGGACCACTGACAGTCCGTCTCATTGACCACCTCATCTCCCTAGCAGGCCCGCGGTCCATTGTCGGTCGCTCTTTAGCAATCTCTAAAGGCGAAGACGACTACGGACGCGCCAGCACGGAGGATAGTGCCCTCACTGGCACATCGGGACCAGCTATTGCTTGTGGAATCATCGGTTACTTACATTAAAGTTATATATCTAGTTTTGTACCTTTCTACTTCTATAAATTGTGATATTTAGTTTTGTACTTGTGTTAATATATCTGTATGTATGTAGTGGTGTTTTATATTCTAACTGTGTATTTTGTTGGTATATTCCCAGCTTTTCCAAATAATTAGGCTAAAGCTGAGGCTTTAGCCTCAAGGTGCAAGTTTCTGAAACGTTCAAGAGCAACAATCGCATGCCTAACACGTTCAGTCACACTTTTAGTATGGCGCCTACTGAACATTTTAATGCAATACGCTAGTTTTAAATTCGCTAACTACTCGACGAATACGGACAATCCGGGTGATTAATAAATCAAGAGTGCTCTTAAAAGCTACATTTATTTCGAAGCTACAGTTCTAAAGTCACTGTAAAACAAGAAAACAAAATAACGCCTATTCGATTCTCAACAGGCGCTTGGAATAAATAGCTAACAATACTAAACAACTTCGATCATTTTCAAAAATTAGAACACGTCAACACGGTAGGAATGAAACTACTTGACTAGGCGCAAAAACGGATACGTTCGCAAGCGCCTGTACGGAGCCGATCGTATGCGTCGTAATCCTGCCGGACGCGATCGACTGTCACCGCATCCGTTCGTATCCATCCCGATCCGATGCGATGCGAGCCGTTTGGTGGAAATCATTATTTAATCTCACTTTAGGGCAAAGGTCTCTTCTCTATATAAAAAAATAACATCACGCCTATAATCCCCGAAGGGTTAGGCAGAGGTGTACCTATAGCAGGTACCTACACCCACATTCAAGTCCCATGTAATAGGGGCGAGAAATTTCCCAGAAAACCCAATATCACTTTCTCCAACCTGGTAATCAAACCCTAGACCTCATGCTCAGCAGTAGCCCTTTCGACCACTAGACCTCTACTCTATTCCCTTTATTATCTCTAGTTAGTTAATTATCCACAAACAGGTTTATTAGTAGAATACTACATTTTAGTATATTATAAAGATCATGGTTGATGATAGACCTATGTAAAGATATCTAAAGCGGATTAAGATAAGTTATCATTCGTTTTCCATTGCCATCGACCACGGCCGAATCAGATTTAATGGATATTAAAAATCAAATCCTACGGTAAATGATAGCAAACGTTATATCACGCATTACCAGAATGACACAATTTTTTATATGATAGCGGGCGTGCGAACATTGTAAATTCATATGTAGGTACAGTCACGAGCATATACAGGGTTATTTGTAATATGTCAGCAATCCATTATGATTTAGGAGAGGTGATTTCCAACTATCCAACTCCACATTCCAACAATTTGACATTTTATATTTTAAAATGAATGAAATAAAAACATGAAATGTCCAATTACTCGAAAAATTTTGACATTTGCATAGTAGTCTTATGGGGTTTGGTTGCAAATGACCTCTCCTACATAGGGAATGTTTATGAGAGTTTATACTAAAAGTTGGCAACGTCGTAAATTGCTGTCAAATATTTTCCTTTTTTTATTAATTTTACAATATTACTGTATGGAATTAAGAAATGTGGCTAACTTGGGAACTGAAAGTTTGATTATGAAATGCAGTAATTAATATCGTAACACCAAATATTTAGTTTTAGATGTAAAAAAGTTTTTGGAAACTTTCCAAATGCCTTTTTACATGTGACTCCGACTGGCTGGACAATCTTCAAAATAGCTCACATTTAACTAGGTCAATAGGGTACTTTATGTGACGGCTAAACACCCTTATTTCAGAATTTACTCCTAAAACGGTTACAACATCAAATTCAGTGTTATAATTGCAATTCATTCTAGTTCGATAGTTAGCCACATTTCTTATTTCCATACAGTAATATTGCCAAATTAATTAAAACAGCGAAATATTTGACATCTATTTGCGACGTTGCGCACTTTCAGAATAAACGCTCATATTACCAATAACCCTATGTATGCTTGTGACTGTACCTACATAATTATGAATTTACAATGTTCGCACACACATTTGTAATGTATGTTCTCTCTTCTCTACCATTCACTACCACAGGAAAAATGCATTAGGAATAGGTCCTGACGACAAAAGATGTCAAAATTCATAAAGAATTTTTACACAGCGAAAAGTATTTTAATAAATAATGCGTTCCTGCCACTTCTTAGTTGGACACGATTAGGAACAAATAAAGTATAAATTCGTAAAACACGTAGGTATTCTTTTGTACTCAACTGACAGGTGTCAGCAATGAGAAGTATACATAATTAGGAATAAATTAAAATACAAAATTCAGTAACCAACGGATATATTTCATGTATAAAAAAATCTTTTTTCAACAAAAAATGCAAAATACAAGACAACAAGAATCAGAAACAGCACCGCATACCAAAAAGTACGGAAGAATCGAATGATGAACAGAGGTATATTTTGTATCCTTACATTATGTGATGAATACGCCTAATTACTAGCTAGTTGTGCCTAAACCGAAGTAATAAATAATGATTTCATGAGACGGACGGCCTTAAGATGACATAAGGAATACTTTATAAATATTGTGCTGTATATTAATTAAGTTCATTACGACAGCGGTATTTGATTCCCTGAAATTACAGCATTTTATACTGTTGCATTACAGGCCGGAAAAAAGAATAGTTTTACGAATAAGATGATGATAATTTCATGTAGATTAAATAAATGCAAGAACATTTTATTCGTGAGAGAGCTAACTAAACTTTGACCGAAGCAAAAACGCGTCTAAACAAAATTAACCCTGCTCGTTCCGCTCCATTTCCAGACTAATTTGTAACCAATCTGGCACAAATTTTCCATGATTTTAATACAAAAAAATAATATAGTTGTTTTTTTTTCATATATAAAAATTTCACACTGATTTTAAATTACATATATGCTAATGTCAGTCACACTAAAGTTCTTTACTGGAGGCCGAGGGCGGCAACGAGTTTCTCGACCTTTGCGATGTAGGCCTTCTGTGCGTCTTCCTTTGACACACCACGCTGCTTGCTCCAGGCCTCGAACTTGGCCTTGCCCTTCAGGTCCAGGAAACCGGGGGCCTCTGTAAATAAAAAAAAATATTTTTAGTGCATTGTTTGAAGAAAAGGAACAGCCGATCTTTACTGTCAAAGTCAAATCATTTATTTCAAATAGGTCCATATAAGGCACTTTTGAACATCAAAAATCTGTAAAAATCTCACCGTGCAAGATTTAAGAAGTGAGCTGTCATTCCACTGATTCTAGAGATTGACACTATTGACATCTCACTTCACTAACGGCCGAACCCAATAACCTATCTATCAACAGTTTTGGCATACGGAAGATGGAAAAACCTACCTATCTATGGTTTAACGTCCCAATAATCTGTCAGAATAGGAATTTTACGAAATTGTGGGACGAAATTCATTGACAGATTTTATTTTTGGTTATTTTTTTTTTTGGTAGTTGGTTATTGGGTTCGGCCGTAAGTGTTCACGGTGAGATTTTTACAGATGGCACTGCTGATACTAAGGATGCTAAGGACTTCACTTAATTTTTCGCGTTTATACTGTAAGACAAAAACGCCACCACATTTGAGTCAGACCAACTAAAATCTGGTTCATTGAATCACAGTATTCTTGCTTACTGGGGTTTTTAATCAACTCTTGCTTAATTTAACTTGCTTAATTTAACTTAGTACTTTCAAGATACTGGGATTTGTTTTACGTAATAGTAAGGAATTTAAAAGGCCCGCTACTAAGATAAAGCTTTTCAACACTTTAGTCCGTCCAATCCTAGAGTATAGTTCCGTAGTATGGAATCCGCATTACGAAGTTTACTCCAAACGATTGGAGAGCGTCCAAAAGCGGTTCCTTTACCATCTGTGCTATGGAGATCACTTGGCTAAACAACTCACTAGCTACACCGACCGGTTGAAACACTATAACATGGATACACTAGCCAGTCGTAGGAAGAAACTGGACTGCATCATTCTCCACAAGATCTTGAGTGGAATGATAGATTGCAGTGAACTGTTGAGCTCATTAGAGATTAAAATTCCGACTCGAATTCCCAGGCATAACACATACAATTTATTTCACATTCCTGGCTCAAAAACTAACCTCGGTCATTACGCCGCTGTACCAAGACTTTGTAGGCAATACAACACGTTGGCTAAATCATCGAACTTAGACATCTGCGAGTCTCTGTCTAAATATAATAAGTGTTTATTAGACTTAATTTAATAATTTCTCCAAGTGTTATATTTTCTTTTTTAAGTCCTTCAAAAATTCATTTTATTTTATTTTATTTTCACAATTTTACCTTTTATTAATTTATTTATTTATTTATCTTTAAATCAGGCACATTACCCATAATTTGTTAGTATTACTTACAACTATGTTAGTATAATTAATTAATTAAGACAAACTGTCGGTAAATGGTTAAGGTAAATGTCTTACCTTGTTAGCTTAGTTTTTAACTTTATTGTGCATGCTATGGTCTCCTATAAGTGAAGGAGTACACCTATTTAATACCCGATGTTGCCCTTTAATTATGTGTCATGTATTGTGTACATCTTTTGTTGGAGATCCTAAATAAATAAATAAAATAAATAAATAAATTTTCGGCAAGCAGATTCAATATATATTTTGTTGTTTTCAATAAAAGATCTCTGTCTTTTCTGTTAAAATCTCACCGGGAAAACTTTAGTAGATGAAGTGAGATTGAAGAAACCTGTGAATGAAAAAAACACTTAATGCTTAGAGATTGACACTATAACAGCTCACTTCACCAAATGTTTCACGACGAGATTATTGCAGAATTAATCCAGAACTCAGGTGATTGGAAAATAACTCGCGGAGTGGTTAAGGGTTAATAACGTTTTGTGAGTAGGTGTTTTATTTTTCCTTCTGGTAAAGATTTGAGTGGGTCAAAGGTTTTCAAAATGGACGCTGTATTGACGTGCTATATTCACACTTTCGTGGTCTTCATGTAAATACTATTCTAACGTTGTTTCGTGAAATTCTTTAGTTGACATTGTACTATGTACAAATGTGAAATCTTGTACATATTCGGTCATGCCGTATTCTTTAGTTGACATTGTACTGTGTACAATGTAAATTCTTGTACATATTCGGACATACCGTAAGTACAAGACATACTGCTACATACAATTAGGGAGTGCTTTATAAGTCATCATCATCTGCCTAACCTGTTTCCCAACTATGTTGGGTTCAGCTTCCAGTCTAACCGGATGCAGCTGAATACTAGTATTTTCCATGGATCGAATGCCTATCTGACCTCCACAACTCAGTTACTGGGTAATACGATACCCCTTGGTAAAACTGGTATTTGTCAGACTAAGTACTTTTTTCTTTGTTCTTTTTTTAAAGTATGTACTTACTTTTTGTGTACAGAGGCCAGCACATTAAGCTACTACAATCTGTCAAATTTATTTAATAGATTTTCAACTTTATCGCTGAAGTCTAAGGTTCAAAGTTGATTGGGAAAATTTGAGTTTCGGGTAGCTTGATGTGCTGGCGTCTGTACAAGACTAATCAAAATCGTGCATCAAATAATTGTCATTTGAACGGCGGTATAATAACATTCCCCAGTTACGCTTCGTTGAATTAGTAATTAAGGAATCCGGCTTACATCACGTAGCATTTTGTTAAGAAATAAAAGAATCACAATTTATAAAGAACAATAGTACATTATTAACCTGTGATAAAAATACATCTTGGCGCGGCTGTATCAACTAGTGAATCCTAAGATGTTAGAATTTATACCCTAGTTTCTTGTAGCTATAACTTAAAATCGATTGCAGTTGTGTATCTTAAACATTTGTGCGACTACATTCAACTAGTGAATCATAAGATGACTTTAATAGAATTTTTATCACATCTTTTTTTTTAATCTAGTTTATTTTTCGTAAACAGGGACTAAAATAGCTCTTTAATCCCTAGGGACTAAAAGTGATTTGAATTTGGAATGTGGATATTGTTAGTAAAAGTTACAATCAGCAAAGAGATCCATTACGAACAATTTATGAACACGCTGTCACGAGACAAATGAAAAAATGTTTACTTATTTTCTCATAGAGGGTGATAAAAAGTAGTGTCCACCTCGGGAACAACAGTATTTTAAGCTCGAGTGACGTACTTTGAATCAAAGAAACACTCGCCTTTAAAATAGTTGTTTCTCCCTAGGCAAACAATCTACAATTATAGGGTTATTTTCATGTATCTAGAACTTAAATCGATTGCAGTTCTGTTTCCTATTTATTTGTAACTAGCCGTGGTAGGAAGTGTAGATAAAGCATCTGATACAATTTAATGCAATTTATATCAATAAAATTCATCCGCATCGCTGTCGACTGGTAATATACTGTACAGTGGGCTGCATCAATTGGGTACCCCAGTTGTATTAAAATTTTAATACAACTAGGATAGGTACCCAATTGATGCAGCCCACCGTACAACCGCGTATATTTGCGGTGAACCCTTATGCCGTTAGTAATAAGGTTGAAGTGGTTCACCGCCAGTGTCCGCGATGGAGACTGGCGGCATTACCACGTTGGTGTTGTATGGTAATGATTAGCCTCTGGCCAAGGTTTAGGCCAGCCCTTGGGACACGGAAAGTGTCAAACAGCCGTTTGGAGATTTAATTTTTATTCTTCCTAAATATTTGCGTGAGCCAGCTCATGTTCTTTCTTATCAAGGATTGAGTCATTTAAGGGACTTATTATTTAAATCGTGATTTATATCTACTTTAAATGATTACGTTAAGTGATTAGTAGCCAAATGATAAACGGATTTAGACAATGATTGATTGACTGGCTTGACTTCCAAGATAGAAGTATTTTAGGAATCGAAAACGAATTTGAAAATCGATTGGAATTTTAAATGATAAAACCTACACGAGTCACGACGTATACTTTCCTAATTATTCATGACCATTATCATGTACCTAGCCTTTTCCCGACTATGTTAGGGTCAGCTTCCAGTCTTACCAGATACAGCTGAATACCAGTATTTTACATGGAGCGAATGCCTATCTGACCTCGACAACCCAGTTACTGGGTAACACGATACCCCTTGGTAAGACTGGTAATTATTGATGACCGTAAAAAAATATATATAAATAATTCCATAATTATTATTGTTCGGTGTTACATTGTGATACACAAATCGAATCGAAATCTTCGTCACGTTCGTCTATTGGTTGTCCAGTTTCGCTTTACCATAATATAACAGGACTTAAATAAGCCATATAAAATCAAACAGGGTACGAAAACGTAGTCATAAAACCAGGTCGCTTTAATTTTTACCGAGAATGCAACGGGTTAGGTCATTCCACCGTGAGTCGCTTACGGTGTCTAAAAACTGTTACATATCCGGTATTTTTTTAGTCTAGTTTTGTGATCTCAGATTTTTATGAGAACTAAGAGTCGTTTAATTAGAATATAAATTAAATTCATTTAATCCAGGTATGGGTAAAACTCAGAGATAAAATAATATTTCACAATATTCAGAAACGATGAGAATAAAATGCAATGCAATAAAAAAATAAAGTAAGTAAGCACAAATTATTTAATAAACGTCATAGGATCTGGCATTGTCCTTTTATATAAAAGCATCATCAGATGCCTGGCCTTTTCCTATGTTTGGGTCAGCTTCCAGTCTCTGGATGCAGCTAAATACCAGTACTACACGACTCACGACGTGTACTTGCTTAATTATTGATGACCATCATCATCTGACTAGCCTTTTCCCAACTATGTTAGGGTCAGCTTCCAGTCTTACCAGATACAGCTGAATACCAGTATTTTACATGCAGCGACTGCCTATCTAACCTCCACAACCCAGTCACTGGATAACACGATACCGCTTAGTAAGACTGGTTGTCAGACTTTCGGGCTTCTGACAACCCGTTACAACTGTCAAAGATCCACAAATAACAGCTGGGACAAACGGTTTTACGTGCTTTCCGAGGCACGGAGATCTTGGTATGTAAAGATGGTCACCCATCCACGGACCAATCGCGGCAAGCGTAGCTTAACCTGATCGATCGACCCGTACGGCTGTTATTACTTAGCCACAAGTCCCTCAACTTCCCCTTTCATATAAAAGCAATACAGTGTGAGTCTTCATAATGTGCACATATCGAAATGAGGGAATCTATGCTTAATTTTAACGACAGAAAAAATATTCAAAAAAATCTAATTTTTTTTTTAAATACTTTTTATGGAATTAAAAAAATTTGTAACAAAACTGTGTAACTTTTAAACTGAATCAGCTATCGCGATGAAACAAACTCCATAATGATTGGAAGTAAGTAAGCGTCCACATAAAATTAAAATTGAGAAAAAAACTACCCTCAATTTAAAATAGACATGTTTTTTTAGCAAAAATCTGTATCTTTTTTTTTCATCAATTTTTACAATAATTGTAAAATTTATAAATAAGATGCCCAAGAAAAAAAAAATTTTTGACCATTTTTTCCGTCGATAAAATTAAGCATAGATTCCCTCATTTCGATATGTGCACATTATGAAGACTCACACTGTATAATATTACTTATTACTATGAGGGTTTCTTTGCTTTAACTTTCGATTTTTTCGTGAAAGTCTACCAAACACATTGTTTAAATTGACCACAAATATTAGGAATGTTCAAGGTGCAAAACAACTCAATATAATAAACCTGCAGTCACTACATCTGACGTGTTCATTCCCAGTCAAGGACCACACCACAATCAGCTCTGTAAACACGTATAGTCATCTAACGCGATTATCATACAAAGGATTGTTTTGATTTTCGCACAATTATTCAAGAGGTTATTGTTGTTATGTAATTGCATGAAACAATAGCTGACGCTAACTATTGCATAACAGAAGTCCTCTAGCTAAAGCCATATACAACGTCATATTTTTATAGACTTCTCGAAAAAGCATCATCATTTTTTCTTATAAACGGTATCCGCTTTTATAACAAGTAGCCAAAGTCTGTTACAGAACTAAGCGATGGAAAGTTCAAAACCCACATCAAACGTGTCCTTATCAAAAAAGCATATTATAAGATTAAAGACTACGTTGAAGACAAGGAATTCTGGCAATAATTCCTTCTGCACATGTGGCTTCCCTGGTACCTCATTAACGGCATAACAATGTAAATGTCTATTAACTGCTCCCAAATTACGATGATTATTTTATTTTACTTGTTTTACATACTTCATTGACATAATCTTTTCAGTATTTGACATTATACGAATACCTAAAAAAATTTTTTTTTTTTTTTAATCATATTAGATTTGTTACAGCTGTAGTGGCAATCATGTTATTTGGTTTAAATAGGTCCTTATTTTTATTATTTTGTTTATCTTTTATATAGATTCTTTTCTTTTAGATTTTGTGAATATAAAAACGTCGTAGGCTGTAGACTTGTGGACCATTTTCTATTTTACTAAGTACCTGGTACTTGTTGATAGGCCTACACTGTCCTCCCATACCTATTAACACTGTAATTTGAAAACATTGTAGAAACAATTTATTTTGAAAAGAGTAACCGTGGAGTTTCTTGCCGGCTCTTCTCCATAGGAAGTGACCAATTGGAACCGTGCTAGGTGCTTCTGACGTTTCATAAGTGCCCTTGTAGGATTATGTGAAATAAAATATTTTGATTTTGATTGATTGATCGTTTCAGCCGAAAAACGTCCACAGTTGGATATAGGCCTCCCCCAAGCACCGCCACTTCGACCGGTTCTGAGCTTCTCGCATCCAGCGGATTCCTGCGACATTCACCAGATCATCGGTTCATCTTCTGGGAGGCCTTCCAACGCTACGTCTTCCGGTACGCGGTCGCCACTCCAGCACCTTTCAGCTCCATCAGCCATCTGTTCTGCGAGCAATGTGCCCTGCCCCCTGCCACTTAGTTTGGCAATTCTGCGGGCTATGTCGGTTACCTTAGTTTTCCTGCGGATCTCTTCATTTCTGATTCTATCACGTAGGGAAACTCCAAGCATAGCCCTCTCTCGCCCTATGGGTGAATTTCAGGCTTCTAATTTTTAGATTCGATTTTAGTGAGTCTGACTCAAATGTGGTGGCGTTTTTGTGTTACAGTAAAAATGCGGCCACATTTGAACCAAATTCATCCATACTAATACCACTAATACTATAAGTAATAATATTTTAAATGCGAAAATAAGTCTATTTGTATGTCTGTTACCTTTTAACACCTAAACCACTGATCAGATTGTTGCGAAATTTGACAGATCGATGCCCCCGCAGAATAAACGCGTAAGTGTAAAAATTGAGGTAGTGTATTTTGACCTATAATTCATAACGAATATGGATTAATATCAAAACCGCCGCAATAGCACTTACGCCTTTATTCTGCGGGGGCAGCGAGATAGGTCCCACCTGGAGAATGGCATATAAGTACTACTTTTCATCCTCGATCGCAGACGAAATCACGCACGAGCAACAGCTAGTATTCAATAACATAAAAAAAAAACATAAAATATATGGGATTTTTTAATGGCATATATCGTAGGGGTTGAATCAGGTTAATGGATTCAACATTCATATGCATATGTATGTTTGTTCAGCGACGGATCACGAAATGCTACCATTAGACTCACGAAACATCCATTATGTCAGTATGATACTAATATGACGGCACGGTTGGCGCAGTGGTTAAGCGGCTGACTGCTGCGCTGCGTGTCGCGGGTTCGATTCCCGAACGGATCAAATATTTGTATGACCTACCAGTAGTTGTTCCGGGTCTGGCTGTTTGTGTATGTGAGTTTAAATGTTTGTAATCGCACCCACGATACAGGAGAAATTCCTAGTGTGGGGCAACGTTTTAAAAAAAAAAATATATATATATATTCATGATAATTACTACGTAGTCGAGATTTTTAGACGGATATGGATGGCCTCACATTTATAATAATTTAGGAAAAGTTGATGCAAGATAAAAATAATAGCGCTTCTGGTCTATTCCACCGTATATACAGGGTCAATTTAAATTAGCTAGCAAAATTCTGCAGACTTATCGATATCTTAATACAACATAAAAAAAATTAAAGATTTGATGATTTTTTTTTTTTTCTCGAGTCAACGACCGCTTGTAGTGTACTTAGTTACTTAAAGTATGAGTTGAGAAAACCTGTTGTTTTTGTTTTATCGTGTTTAGATAATATTACCCATTACATTTGTGCAGTTTACACAAAAAAATAATAATATTCCAAGTAACTACACATTTACAGTCGTTGACCAAAAAAATAATAGTTTTCATCGAATATTTTTTGTTTTTAACCGACTTCTAAAAGGAGGAGGTTCTCAATTTGAATGTTTTTTTTTTTTTACGCGATTACTCCGCCAGTTATGAATTGATTTTGATGATTCTTTTTTGTTTGATAGGTCCATATAAATTTTATTAACTTTGATTGGGTAGTTTTTGAGTTAGCTTCAATACAATTTTTCTCACTCAGTCTATATGGATGATATTATAGTCACTATTATTTACATATTAGGGATAGGTATCACAACTAAAAAGTGAAAAATAAAAAAACAGTGATACTCCGGAAGTGCCGACAGAAATTAAAACTTGAAAAAATCGACACCGCAGTAATCAAAGCGTTAGTGTCTTTTACTCCACGGTGTAGGTAACAGGTCGCGAAATCAATGGTTTAGTCCCATCTCAAAAATGCCCAACGCGCCTAAAGAAGTTTTCACTTCAAAATAATTTTATAAAAAAAAAACGACTTCAAAAAAGAGTACACAAAAGAGTGAAAAATGATTTAAATTAAAAGTCGGTGGCAAAAAACGAAAATACAAAACCAAAGGCACCGACTTTTTGACTTGACAATTTTTTTTTTTTTGTATTTTTGTTTGTCGTTTTTTTTTTTTTGTGCTTGTTTTGTCATGTTTAGGTATCGATACCCATTACGTCTGTGGAGTTTTGCTATTTTAATTTGACCCTGTAGACTTGGCTGTCATAAAATTCTTATTAGCGTCATAAGTCTTATAAAAAAGTCAGGATTTTCCATCCACCGGTGTTGATTATTCATAATTTTTAGATTGAATCGCCAAAAAAACTAGTACAGACGCACATCAAGCTACCCGAAACAGTCAAATTTTCCCAATCAACTTTAAACCTTATACTTTAGCGATAAAGTTGAAAATCTATTAAAGAAATTTGACAGATTGTAGAAGCTTGTAGTGTTGGCGTCTGTACCTACTATGATTTAAAGCGAAGTATTTTGAACCACAACTCACTGATGTTAAAAGTAATTTTTCTGGTAGCGTAATCATCAAAATGATTCATCCTATTGGAATTTCTAGCCATTTCAATTTTATGGACTGTACCGTGTAATGT
Organism: Agrochola lychnidis; assembly: GCA_963680765.1. Classification (NCBI taxonomy): domain Eukaryota; kingdom Metazoa; phylum Arthropoda; class Insecta; order Lepidoptera; family Noctuidae; genus Agrochola; species Agrochola lychnidis. The sequence goes on along the minus strand of OY796863.1, from coordinate 3,342,886 downwards.
GAAATTTTAAACCCAATTACGTGGTCACATAATAAGTGAATTATTAAAAAAACACATTAGCCATTGACTTATTTCATTGTTTGATAAGCTGAACACGGTTTAATCAATGCACGTTATCGCATTTTCAACTTTTCTGTCATTACGATTGTAAGTGAATCCTAGGTTATTTACTATGTTGGAGTTACGTTTGCACATACAACACCCTCCTTGTATACTTAATTGGGTAATTATACCTAACAATGTAAATTAATGTCTGATTCCTCAGCATACACGTTAGTCATAATTTATTTAGTACCTACGTCGTCGTAAAGTAGCAGGTTAGGTACCTACTCGTTTAAAGTCCAAGGATTTTATTTTTTGCGCTATTAAAAAAGTCATAAAGGCTCAATCAGACAAGCGCAACGCGACTCTTGTAGAACAATTTCTAAGAAAACTTCACGGAAATGGTTCTACCGGTGTCGCGTCGCGCCTGCCTGCAGGCGCCCTTAAACCATTACGATCTGACATTTTAGCACGTTTCATAATACAACATAAAATAGTAAATGTAAAACGTTTGTGGAACCATAAAAACATACTTAAGTAGTTCTTTGAACAGTTCGATAAACGAATGGATTTAATAATACAATAAAAATATGTAAACTGGATAAACTTCTTATAGGTACCATCGCAGAAAGCCATAACTAATCACCGTAAGGACTATTCTTGCTTGCAGCACTCGGCCGCTACAGAACCGGGGCGGTAACAGATGTGGTCATCGTGAGCACGGTATTTTGTTTTCTAAGTGGTTAGTTATAGGCTTCCGCAATAGTACCTACTAGTTCCTCTGTAATAACATGGGCAATAAGAAAAATACTAAACATTTGTAAAGAAAATCTGCGCAACTCGCTGTGCTATGATTTGTCCTTTACAATGCCTGACTCTAGTACAAAATCTAAACTAATATATGAAAGAGAACGGATTGTTTGTTACGCTTTCGCGCTAAAACGGCTGAACGGACTTGGATGAAATTTGACACAGGGGTAGACTGGGTTGGAACATAGGATACTTTTTATCCCGATATTCCCACGAGATCGAAACTTGTGCGGGTGAAACCGCGGGGCGAAGCTAGTAGAAAAAATATATATAATTAAATTACGCGTTACTTATTAAGATGTCCATGGATGTCGAATCCTGATAGCAGCAGGAAAACTAACCCTTTTCGTGCTGCTGTCTGTCTGTCTGAATTATTATAATTACTTAATAATAATTAAGAGTTTAAAATAGTTTTCCCCTGCTCTAAGATAATAATTTAATCATGATTTGAATTATTATTAGCAGATAGTATTTAAACGATTATAAAATTAACGTGGAAATAAAATGCTTCATAACGAATTGTGTATAAGGTACGCTGCACACTTATCAGAGCAAAACGAAGCGCATAAATACCGTTTAAAAATTTTCATACAAGCATAATCCATATAATTTTCTGATTAATAAAGTTACTAAACGGTTCATAACTTGCTTGTGTGTTACCCACTGTCAGAACAGTTGATAGGGGCTAAAAAAAGAAGTTCTATTTAGTCCATCAGTCAACGAATTAAAAAAAAATTACACGTATTTTTTGCTATCATATTAATACAAAATGACTTCGATAAAAACGCATTAAATTTGCGGAGTGGAGGTCGCTACGTTAGAAGTATAAAATCTACATACTCGTGACGTCATGGCACATTTTTACTCAATGTGTCGCCGTAATCTTTTGATAACGTAAAAAAAGAAAAATACGTGTCCAATATTTTTTAATAATCTACCTGACGGACAAAAAATAAACGCTGGGAATTCTATTATTAAATTTGCTGATACTATCAGTACAGCCAAAAGTTAACAGTACCACAAACTATTTGACATTGGCTCATGCCGACGCAAAATGAATATCCAGAGAGCAGGATGCTGGGTTGCCTGCCCTGGGCCGAGAAGGGTATTTTGATTCACACCAAACCACAGTACAAATAAGTAACAGTATTCTTTATTTATAGAAAACAGCAGAAACGACGCGCTTCGAAATCTCAGTGTATACTAGTACGCAAGTCTCAAGTGCGCGGTAGTTACGCGCGGACGCGGAAGGTATATTGACACATGTGTAACTTTATTATACTGTGACCAAACCAAAGTGAAGTGGACTGTCACTGTCAATCCCTTGCATGGAATGACAGTTCTCTTCACCTAGGTGTTGACGGAGATATTTACAGAATAGACCGGCAGGTATTGACTACGATAGCCTACTTGAAATAGGCGTGAACAGCCTTCCAAAGTTATTTTACCTCTGATAGCTGGGTGGCTCCAACAGCAACTTTATTTTAACGAGAATAAAGATCACTATGATTCTGACAATGATACAAAATCTGAGGTAAAATTGCTGTGACAGAACTGTACACACCCCGCTAACAATGGAATGACATCAAGTGCTACTCACTTGAGGGGTCAGAGTCTCCGACGGTAGCCTGCTTGAAGTAGGCGTACAGCTCCAGGAGGTCGGAGTCGCTGGGGAGGGACTTCAGCTTCTTAACTTCTCCGGCGGCCTTGTCGAATTGCTGGAAACAAACATACACTTAATATAATACTAGGTTACGTAACACTAACGCCTAAGTATTGAACCTGGACCGTGGACGTCAGTTTTTTGTTGTTTCACGTCTTTTTATTACGTCTATATGCTTACATTATTCTGGACGTGTTATAGATAGACGTCATAAGTTTTTTTTTTTTGTTTTTGATGCTGTGTAGTCCCCATGAGCAAAGATGAGATGTCTCAGGGCAAATTTTAACAATGAAACTGAACTCGATTAGCACATCTAAACCGCGTTCAAGAGCTGTCAGTCATCATCATTATTGTGGAATATTGACACTAACAGCAGATATTTACTTCATTACATTTTACATTTATGTATCTATTGTAGGGTGTCAATTTCGCAGTAATAATAACGTGCTTGCTAAGACCGCGGTGTGGAATATTGTGGTTTCCCGTGGACTCGCCACAATAGAGAAATCGCTGTCGACATAGGAAATTTCCATATTTGATGCTTAAAAATATACGACCATCCTAACTAATATTATAAATGCGAATGTCGGTTTGTTTGTTTGTTAAGCTTTCACGGCTAAAGGGCTCAAAATCAAAATCATTTTTTTAGTGACGCTTGGGCTCTTATGAAACGTCAGAAGCTAGGTGCACGGTTCCAATTGGTCGTTTCCTATGGAGAAAAGCCGGCAAGAAACTCCACAGTTATTCTTTTAAAAATGAATGTCTTTTACAATGTTTTTAAATTACAAGAGTTAATACGTATGTATGGGGGACAGTGCAGGCCTGTCAACAACTACCAGGTAGGTACCTACTTAACAAAATAGAAAATGGTCTACAAATCTACCCTGCTTAACCGATTTTGATGAAATTTGGTATGGGGATACTTTGAACCCTGGGACATAGCCTACTTTATATCGACATACCAAGCGGGCGAAACCGCGGGCGGAAGCTATTCCTAATCCTAACTAATATTATAAATGCGAAAATGAGTTTGTTTGTTTGTTACGCTTTCGCGCTAAAACGGCTAAACAGATTTGAATGAAATTTGACACATGGGTAGAATATGACCTGGAGAAGAATACAGACTACCTTTCATCCTAGATCGCTGACGAAGTCGCGGGCAACAGCTAATTTACTATAAATGTAACATACAAATGGCCACGAGGTCATGGCCAAAGCTATTATGGGCAATCCCACTGTAGACGATGAACTTTGTACAGTAATTAAGTAGGCTGGTGGTAACACTTCTGACCTTGAGCTGGTCTAGCGTAGTACGGAGTTTCAAAAGATTATGAGGCCAGCTTATACTAGTTTTGACACCTGTCAGTTTCATACCAACGAATAAGTGTTTTGCGAATTTGAACCTTAATACTACTAGAAATTGTCCAAATGACAGGTGTCAGGAACGCATTCTTTCGACAGCCGGACTGTAGTTTTTTTACCACTAAAAAGCGGCCTACCGTACTGACCTTTGTGATCTATCAATGACGTGTCGAAAACTTTGTCTAGCTAAATAATACGCATATTTATAGGTTTATCGAGCTATGTCAACAAGGTAGAATGTTTAATGAAGATGATGATTTTTGAAGTGAAAACTTATTTACTTAGGCGCGTTGGGCATTTTTGAGATGTAAAAAAACAATTGACTTCGCGACACCGTTACCGACACCTCATTTTTGTAAACGCAATTGTGCTCATTATTTATATTAATTACGTTACGGATCAATGTTCTGTGCAAGTATTTTACATTTAAGGTTTTGGAAGATTTTTTTTAAATTGTTTAAGTATTCACTTCTGTCGGCACTCCCGGAGTGCCACTATTTTTTTATTTATTTAATGACTACCTACGTAGGGCAGAAACTACAAAACGCCACCTTGCTACAACCCTCACATATTCTTTTCTTTTGCTTCGTTTACGTTCATACATCTACCAAACCCTATGGAAAAAAGGCGTGGGCTTATGTATTGTATATAGCATGGCGGAAAGCCAGAACTAACCAACTAACTAAGGACTATTCTTGCTTACAGCGCTCGGCCGCTATAGAACCGGGGCGGTAACAGAAAGATGTGACCATCGTGTGCACAGGATTTTGTTTTCAAAGTGGTAAGTTATGGATTTCCGCGATAGTACTACCTACGTCTACGTCGTCTACGTATCTATTACCTACAACGACAGGTCAGAAAGGCCTAAGTTCGGAAAAGGTAACAAATTATATGTAATTATGTTACCCTTAGACGGTTTTTAATAATAGGTATGCGGCCTACTCCTTCAAATAAATAAGCTTTCTTGTATTGGCGACCAGCCCTGAGCCCTAAGCCCGGCTAATAAAATACTTTATCTAAGAAATATAATGAAAAAATCATAATTTTTGTAACTTCATTACACAAGATTTAAAAAAGAATGACTTGCCAAATTTTTGCGTTTCAAATATTTCCATAAAAAAATTAAGGCGACTTACTGTCATGTTTAAAAAATATAATAAATAGAGTTCAAATACCACTTAAGAGCATTCGTGTTTGCCAATGAATACGTGTGCTTAGCAGTTGAGTTAGTCAGTTGTCTTAGTAAACATAGGATTATTCTGCAAAATACTAAGTACAGACGTCAGCACATCAAGCTACCCGAAACTGTAAAATTTTCCCAATCAACTTTGAACCTTACACTTCAGCGATAAAGTTGAAAATCTATTAAATAAATTTGACAGATTGTAGTAGTTTGATGTGCTCCAGTCTGTACTTAGACTTATTCTTTTGAAAGCATTGACGAAGTGACTACTACTAGCCAATAAATACTCAGTCAGTCAGGACTGTTCCGATTTTAAGATGGTTCAAATTATTCAAACATTTAAATTTTTACATTTATATCTGTATTTTTTTATGGTTAACATATAATTCAAATTAAAAAAATATATACCTAGTAAGTAGGTATAATCTTTTTAAAATACTGATGATGCTGAAGGTATATTATTATTTGAGAAGACACAAAACAAAATAATAATTAAGTTTTTTTTCTTTGAAGAACTTGGTAATTAAATATTTTCGACCTCTGTTATTTTATTATCATATTACACTCCGGGACAAAATTACATTTTTAATAGTGATGCAATAATGCATAAAAGTGTGTTTTTAAGAAACATGGAATCTCAGGGCTTGCCTGAGATGGCTTATCATTCTATAATTATCTAACCAACCATGTTTAAGTATTATTAAACCCCAGTTCCTCAGGTCAATGTAAATTGGTGAATAGTTTGTAAATCTAACACAGTACCAGCAAGTTATGTTTACAAATAATTTCCACATGCAGTTGCTTTGAAATGTGACAATGACTAACTAATACTTAGTAGGGAAGTTTATGTTTTTTGTTGTCAATAATAGTTCATAAGAATTTACCACTAAGTACTCCGGCACTAAGTGAATACGTTGACCTGGGTTTTAATTTATTTTACAATCATGATCTATGCACTGCTGCCTCCATTTTTTATTAAGATTCTTACGAGAATCTTCTTGTAAGATTTTTTATGGAAGTGCTATTTGCAAGACAGATGCAAGTGGAAACGCCGGGAATGCACGCTCTAGAAGGACATATTATAGTGACCTTAATGATGATATTCTTCACAAAGGTCAGGTGCGTAGTACTCGCAACCGGCGTGAGTGTACGACCAGATGTGTGAACGTAAACGAAGCAAAAGGGGTATCTGAGAATCGTAGCGGGTGGCGTTCAGTAGTTTCTGCCTACCCCCATGGGAAAAAGGTGTGAACTTACGTATGTTACATACAAATTCTTGAAAATACTTAGAAATTCAATGTAAACTTGAAAGGAAGTGTAAAAATAGTTCTGTTTAATTATGTCATTCACTCGACAGGTCACCACTAAGGTTAATATTATGTAAATAATATGTAGTTATATACAGAACACTGATAACATCCTTATGAATCTGAATGGCAACAAAATAATGGTTGCGTTTGCAGTTATTACATAAGAAAATAACTTTATTATTTATGCAAATTACAATGTGTCTGTACAGGATCTAATGACTACCCTCTGTGACTTTTAAGAACACATAATTAACTTTGTTATAACTAAAAATTTATGTATGCAAAAATAGTAATTTATTTTGGCTTAGCTGACATTGTGCTAGGGTATGTAAAAGTCAAGTGGATTCTATGTGAAGTGTGAACAGGCTGCATATGATTTTACTTTTTTTTACAAGCAACTTTGGAATATTTTATAAAGTCAAACCAAAGTCAATACTAAGTTATTCAGGCAAAAATAGACATCAACCAATCTCAGACATATTGTATTCTTCTAGTGCTAATGATTTATTATTTTAAATTAAGAAAAAAATAATACAAAGAGCTTCCAAGTAAGTGGCTGGCTGACCGGTTTCTAAAGCCATATTTTAGTTCACAAACAAGGACAGAAACATTGTTAATTTTTTCTCAAGCAAATGTGTCATGTCATCGCAAGCAGTGTCAATCTTCAAAATTAATCAAAGTTAAATAGTTGTACATCTTGCTTAATACCAAGCAAATCAAACTAAATATTTCATCTTTATTTACCTTATTCAATTATGAAATAGGTCGGATATAAATCAGAATAAGTGGGTATCTTAATAAAAATGTTAAAGTAGGTAGACAGTAATGTTGTGAGGTCTAGCGAATTGCCAGTCATCCTCTAAATGATTTCACATTATGAATGTAGGTAAATGGCCTTTACACTTTCTGAAATAGTTGCTAACTAATGCATGAAGCACATAGCCAATAGGTTTGCAAACTATTTATAGTTCCTACAAAATATTTAATTATAATTTATTGTTCGCAATGACAAACTGACCGCTGGCAAGAAAAATAACAAGAAAAAATTGCATGATCTTGATGATTTCACTATTTACAATAAATAAATTTAAGAAAGTACTCACTTCTTGGAGAGACATGGTGATTGTTGATTGTTGATACAGCTAACTAACCTAAAAACACAAATAATATTGTTAAAACACCACAGTTGCAAATCAAGCGTAGGTATTGGGGGTACAACGAGATAGCCGGCCGAATAAAACGACACTTTAACCTCATCAAAAAGTTTAAATTCAGAAAAGGAATACCATCCATAAACAAAATTCTAATTGTTCTAATGAAAACAAATGAAGTCTCAAATTATTATTGAACAAATTGATGTACTTTCAAGATATTTTACAACTGTGATCAGAAATACGTCACTAACTTACAGTTAAACAGAAGCGTGTGCTCGGCACGAAAACTCGTTAGGAACTGGTCGGTCGTGCTAACAGACTTTAGCAAGCACAACTCAAACGAGCATAAAACTAATAAAAAAATGTGGTGACGAATCGGCTATCATTAACCACGTAATGCGACTGTTATCCTTATCGTATCGTATCTTTGATCGTATCTCAGTAAAAAATATAAGAAATAATTCACCTCAAAAAAGTTTGTCACCTGAAATCGCTCCTGAAATTTTTGATTTGACATTTATTATTGAGTTTGACATTGACAGAAAGAAATTACTTGTATCTGTGAAAATTGGGAACAGTGTTGGGAACACATTCCTTGGCTTTATGAGTATGGTAACACGGGTGGGAAAATAGGGAATGGGAATTTTTGGGGATATTGACAGATGGGCTGGCTGGAATGTAATTTTTTATCACATCTATTCAAAAAGAGCTAGTTTATTCTTTGTAAACAGGAACTAAAATAGCTTTTTTGTCCCTAAGGATTAAACGTGATTTGAATTTGGAATGTGGATGTTGTTAGTAAAAGTTCCAATTACCCAAGAGATCAAACACGAACATTGTATAAACAAGTAACAGGCCAGCCTGTTACTTGTTTATACCAAATTCACACTTTCTCTCTCTCTTATTATAAAAACACCTATGTACTATACCCATTTTTGCAAAGAAATAAATGATTCGATTTGATTTGATCTTGCTGGCAAAGTGGAAAGTGTGAATAAGGTCAAAATGAAAATCCAAGATGGCGGCTTAGAACATTTTCAAATTTTTCGTCATTGGTATCGTTTTCATAGTTTTCGAGGGTGCTAAAGCCGATAGTGAGGTCAAAATGTAAATCCAAGATGGCGGCTCTGATTTTTTATTTTATTTTTCATCATGGGTATCGTTTTCATGGTTGTTAAGGGTGCTATAGCTGATGGTAAGGTCAAAATGAAAATCCAAGATGGCGGGAACGAAAATTTTCAAATTTTTCGTCACGGGTATCGTTTTCATGGTTTTTAAGTGTACTAAAGCCGATAGTGAGGTCAAAATGAAAATCCAAGATGGCGGCTGCGAAAATTTTCAAATTTTTCGTCATGGGTGTCGTTTTCATAGTTTTCGAAGGTGCTAAAACCGATAGTGCGGTCAAAAAGTAAATCCAAGAGCTGCGAAAATTTTTCGTCATGGGTATCGTTTTCAAAAAAAAATCTTGAGAAGGAACTTCGTTCCTGACAGGGGGTGATAAAAAGTAGAGTGTTCACCTCGGGAGCAACACTATTTTAAGCTCGAGTGAATCTTTGAATCCCTCGCTGCGCTCTGGATTCAAAGAAACACTCTCGCCTTAAAAAGTTGTTTGCTCCCTTGGCAAACAATCTACTATTTACGTTTTATAATATTTATACTTCAGTAAGTCTGAATTTTGCAAGCGACTTTCCAAAGATAAATGAATGCAGTTTTATTTAGGTACATTCGAAGAAAAATCTAATGTTTCCTTTGCCGTGTTTTAGAGTACTTTCACTCTGGGGCCCATTAAAAATTTTCATGCCATTTATTTGCAACTGTTTAGAAAATAATTAAAATATTCAGTCGGTGGAGCTGGCAATTGTTCAAACTTTATCTCAAGCAGGTACAGTCAACCGCATCTCGGAGGGAATTTAGGCCATTTAGGATTTTTTGGGTTCTATGTGTATTACCTATAGAAAAGACTCTTGTCTTTAAAACAGAACCAGTTCTAGCATTTGCGTGACCACCTAAATGAATTTCACACATTTACTTCACTTTCCTAATTCTTTCATGCAACTGCGCAAAAGCAACACAACAACAACAGCAACAAAAAAACTGACATAGCGATTAGCTCATTAGTCATGCAGAGTATTATATTTTTACAATCTTTTACGTCTGGCAGCTAATGAACTAACATAAATGAAAAGTATCTAGATCAAACATCAATATGCCTTTAAAAGTATAAAAAATTGTCCGCCAGACCGAATTTCGGCCATGATGACCTATCTCAGCGGAGACTAGGCATCGACGCGGGAGATAGTGCACAATATTAGTGTGTACGCAGACACAGGTGCGCTCTCTCTGCGACGACAATCCGACACGACCGGAGAGAGATCAGGCGCAGAACCTTTCCGAGGCACTGCGGTAACACGATACACACTGCCAAGTTCCAAACTCCGGGTTTTGAGCTGGTCCTGCGTGCGATTCCCAGATCGGACAGTGTTATTGGGTTTTTCCATTAGGAATTTCTATAAAGTATACGAAGTTCCCAGATGGTAATATAATAATCAATGTATGAGCTACATATTGACTATTGTATTGAAAGCTACTAGCTAGTTAGCTACGATAGAAGACTTGTTTATAAGTCCCTACCTAAACATTATTTTCATTGTAAAACAATTAGGCATTTAAATAAAAATCAATTGTTATAAAGTATGAAGCGTTTATTGATAATAATTTATATAAAATTAAGAAGTGTCCTTAAACATAATTATGCGTATTTGGGTGCCAGTTTTGCGGCTAAGTCGATGTACTGCTTCTTAGCGTCATCCTTGGAGATTCCCTTGCGGCCGGTCCATGCCTTGAACTTGGCTTTCTCTACTAAACCGCTGGGCTCAGCTGGAAAAATACATTCGATTATAAATTAAATTATAAATATAACATAACATCACGCCTTGTTTCCCCGAAGGGTTGGGCAGAGGTGTCCCTGTGGCAGGTACACCCATATTTCGCCAGTGTTTAAGTCCCATGTAATAGGGGGCGAGCCTATTGCCATCAACCGGCTACAAATCCAGACTCCAAGCTGCTACTGAGAAATTTCAGAAAGAAAAACCCCATAACACTTTGCCCGACCAGGGAATCGAACCTAGGACCTCATGCTCAACAATTAAATTAAATAAGTAGTAAACTCTAACGTAATATAAGGGATCTGCGCAGGGTGGCCGCTAGCAGCTGGATGAGAGTAGCCGAGAATCGAGCTGAATGGCGTGCAATTGGAGAGGCCTATGTATGTGTGCATAGGTGGACTGCTCGCTGATGATGATACTCTAGAACTCTGTCAACTCTCCGAAGCACTCTGTCAATTCGTGATTCTAATGATGGAGATATTATCATCATACTCATTTTCAAGTCATTTTAAAACAGGTCTGGTTTTTTACAGTTGATATGTAGGTACGTCATGTAGGCTCCTAGTTTGATCCCCGTTTCGAAAAAAGTAGGTAAAGTAGGTTTTTTCCACAAGAAAATACTTAGTGGCAGCCCTGATTTTTGGATGTGTAACCGCTGTGCCCAGTTAATGATAACAGGCTCAACATTTAGGCCCACTGGCTCCACATATCAGTAAGTGCATTTGGGGGGCGTTCATTAATTACGTGAGGCGATTTTACCGGTTTTTCGACCTCCTCTTTCCATTGGTGAGATGTCGTGAGATTTGGTTCGACCCCCTCCCCCACATCCTAATCTCACGTGAGATTTTTCAAAATGCGTAATTTTAGTGTAAATACGTTAATCTGTGCTCGATTGCATTGATTTATTAAAAAAAAAAAAAAATTGATTAATTATTTTTAAGAATAGTTAACCTCTCGTTTTTGTGTAGGATTTAGCCATATTTTAGTGGAGAAACATGTTTTATTTAATTTAACCCAGTTTTCTATATTTGTTTTGTTCTTGAGGAAAAAAAACGTGATATTTGCCGAGACCCCCTCTCCCCACGTGAGGTTGGATGAGATTCGCTCCCCCCTAAACACCTCACGTAATTAATGAACGACCCCTTAGCGCTTAACATAATTATTTTAAGCTTAGTTTAAAATATAAAACATTATTCTGTCTCTAGTAATCATCTTCAAACAATTGGCAGAAACAGAACTATGTTTTAAATTCGTTTAACGATATAAGTATTTACATAACATAACATCACGCCTTGTTTCCCCGAAGGGTTGGGCAGAGGTGTCCCTGTAGCAGGTACACCCACATTTCGCCAGTTATGTTCAAGTCCCATGTAACATTGACTTTTCGCCAGGCAAGTCAAATGAGTGATGTTAGAAATCAAACGCTTCTATCGTTCCCTGCCCTTCGCTTCGGAGACGTATTGACTTAAAGTTCTTATAAAGTAAATGTTAAATAATTACCAATGTTGACGTCACCGAAGGTAGCCTGCTTGTACAGGGAGTACAGCGCGAGGTTCTCATCGTTGCTCGGGGTGGTCTTCCAGTTCCTGACGGTACCGGCAACGCTGGTGAATTGCTAAAAAAACAAAAATAAATCCTTTGTTTATAGATTTATTGACAAATATTACCTACATCAGCTTATACGACTATATGGGTGATATTTGAAGACTTAATAGTCTCAATATTATTAAATTAAAAAAAAATAACGAAGATTAATATGATGGTGAATTTGGGTAGAACGCTGTCTATATTATGTGAACGGACATGGGTAAAAAAGCCGTTTAAAGAAAAGTCTAAGGAATTTTAGGGTTTCCAATACAACCTTCTGTATGTAGTCTAGTTTAGGTGTCCTACAGGACTGCAGATGTAAAAATTTAAAAATCAAAAGTATATAAAACACCAAATATTTTATCTAGATAAGCGATCATAATTTTCTAGTTAGTAACATTAGATATACCTATCTCGGATTTATTTAAAATTCAAGCTCTTTATAAAATCAATCGAGCTAGGTGAAAAGAAGTCAGTGACGCCGAGCAATTCATAATCAATTGATCCGTCGGTAATTGGATCTGAGTAATGGTATACCCTAGCAATTACAACTTCATTTCTAACTGTCCGATGTCTATTCAAAGAGCCGTAATTTTCACGACGGTTTAATATTTCCATTATTAAGTACATAATCAGCCTAATAACTGTCCCATTGATGGGAACCTTGGTGAAAGGGTGTGATAAAGGTACAATTCCGTTGCCGACCGCAGGCGGCAACTGCAGGCGACGACGCGTCGCAGCGACATGCCTGGTTTCTATGAATTTTATGAAATACCTTCCGTAGCTAGCGACACGTCGCCTTCATAGAAATACATAAGAATACATAGAAACCAGTCGTGTCGCGGCAACACGTCGTCGCCTGCAGTTACCGCCTGCGGTCGGCTACGGAATTGTACCTCTATGATCCACCACTCTAGCTAGTCATGCAGTCTATTATAGGCATTTTAAATTATATTCAGCTACAAAGATTAGATCTTTAAACTTGACAAATTACATTGATCGGTTGATAATTGTAACGTGATTAACATGTAGCTACCAAAAGTGATTTAGAGAGATAATAATTTTAAGTATATCATTTAGGTTTAAATCACTAAGTCGTATTGAAACTAGGTATCTACTGTAGGTACCTAAGTACTTATCTAGTTCCAATACGACGTAGGTACAGTGATTTAAAAATAATACAGAATTATCACGAGTTAAATCGTGTGGTATCGTTAGTTAATTTGTATCGTAGCCATTTGTGATCTGCCGGGGTTGCGAAGAAGTCCGAAAGGGAGATCGTGGCCCCCGGCAACATGGCAACCGAAGGAACACGGGTGGGTTTTAGTCAGTGGTGCCGATTCCCTTGTTCACAAACTAAACTAAATTTAAGTTCAGTGCATCTTTTTCTTTCTATTTAATTAAGAAAAGGACAGAAGATAAATTTTAGTTTAGTCCTGTCAAATAATCAGCGCCTGTCAGTCTCCATACAAGTTTAGACGTGATTAAAAACTTGCCAACTAAAATTACGTCAATTTACGTAAAGCGCTAATTAATTTGACAGGACTAAACTAAAAATTATCTTCTGTCCTTTTCTTAATGAAATAGAAAGAAAAAGATGCACTGAACTTAAATTTAGTTTAGTTTGTGAACAAGGGAATCGGCACCATTAAGAGTTTGACACGCCCTCCCGCTCCGCCCAGAGCGAGAGAAGTAATTTGAAAATTTCCCACCCAAAAAAAAAGAAAAAAAAGGCATTTGTGATAACAGCAGGTTACCTAGGTTACTGATCTTAACAGGTAAGTAGGTATACCTTCCAGTACTATAACTACCTCCTACCAAAAGTAGTGTCATTAGAAACAACATGGATTAACTAAAGTATTAAGAACTTGTCGGTAGACTTTTTCCGAGGTCAATCTGATTTGAGGGTAGGTATTCGTAAAAAATAGGAACTTACCTCATCGAGAGACATGGTTTTTGATTTTATTTGAGATCTGTAACAAAATAAAATCTATTTTAATTACATAACAATCGTGCACAGAGATTTTCTGTCTCCGTGATCATTTTCACGCCATAGATAGGTATGATCTACAGTCAACCGCATGACAGTGGTAACAAAACCAGTAGATAAAAGCTGGCTTCCAGTTTCTGCTGATCTCGCATTGTATAGGATTTCCGTACAATGCGAGGTCATCTTATACTGGAAATGTATAGCTTGATGTGTAGCCGTGTATACCTATTCTATTGAAAGTGAAACTCCGTAAGCTAGACTGGCTTAAGCTTATATCTCACTACACCTTCGCCATGGCCAAATAGTTATGGACGCGTCTTTATAATGGGCACGTATCGAAATGAGGGAATCTATGCATAACTTTATCGACAGAAAAAATATTTTAAAAATTCTATTTTTTTTTACATATTATATATTTTAAAAAAAAACCGGCCAAGTGCGTGTCGGACCACGCACAATGAAGGGTTCCGTAGTTGGGATGAATTTATCCCAAAAACAAACTTAACTTTGTAGTTGAAAAATATGTTCCTCCATACGGAATGTATGGTAAAACATGTTTTTGCAACTGCAAAGTTAAGTTGGTCGATTATTACTCGTTAACTTGTAGAGCCTACTTAGCTGTGATAGTTTTCCTTTTAATTTCGTTATATAAACTACTGTTGTGATTTTTTTCACATACCCAAAACCAACCATTAGGCCGGTAGGGGGGGGGACACTTGACTCTAACAAAAATGAGCACTTTAAAGCTTAATATTTCGCAAACGGATCCCTGAATCCAAAAATGGTTTTCACAAACTCTCAATGTTTTTGAAGGACCTTTCCAATGATACCACTCACCATGGGTAAAAAAAACATTACCACTTCACGTGTATGAGAGGTACCTTAAAAAAACGAAGGGTCTCGGAGCTAGACCGCGGACAGACAGACAGACGGACATGACGAAACTATAAGGGTTCCTTGTTTACTACGGAACCCTAAAAACTTATTTTTGCTAAAAAAAAACATGAATACTTTCGATTGAGTATAATTTATTTTTCACAATTTTCATTTAATGGGGACGCATAATTACTTCCAATCATTATGGAGTTTGTTTCATCGTGATAGATTATTTAGTTTAAAAGTTACACCGTTTTGTTTACACTGGGGTCAAAGTAGCGAGCAAAGCTTTAAATGTCCATACAAAATATTTAGTTTATTTTTCGTCGATAAAATTAAGTATAGATTCCCTCATTTTGATATGTGGACATTATAAAGACTCACACTGTATGCACAGCTTCATGGTGGGTATCTCACCAGGCGTCGCTCGGTTGCGCGACCAACTATACATTTTTGGCAGTGACCATGTTTGCACCGCCACTGCGTCTGCAGGTGCCCTACTGAAATATGGCTCTCAAGATCAAATTATTGACGTGGGGTCGACTATATCTACGTAGGTAGCGAGATAGGGGGCCTAAAACATCTAGACCCAAATCCAGTGAAGAGATTAAGAGATATCTATGTTTATACCTATCTTAATTCTAGACTTAGTAAAATAAATCTTTTTCTTGATAGAAATTCCTACCTACGGTATGTTAATACAATATAAACAAGCTTTTTTTACTAATAATTGTTGTCCAATATCAGGTTGTATGGTTAATTGATTCAGGCGTGACCTTGCGTGGACTCTGCGTTCAGCGCTCGGTGTGGCAACACGCCGTGTTCGGGTTCGCGACAAGTCAATCGTCATCCCGAGGATGCCTCGTTGAGAAGTGAAACACGTGTCGATTTCTTTCAGGATTTTTTTAGAAATAGCTAAGCGGAACAGGTTACTAATTATATTCACGTCTATTGTATTTTATTAGGTTGTATGTTAATCAAAATATGATTAAAAACCGTTCCAAATATTTATTTACTTAGTTATAATAATTAAAATCATCAATACAACTCTCCTGACCGATAAAACTCACAAAACTGACCAAAAGCACAAGTAAGTAAATCAACCAAGGTCCAATATTTGCGGTGTGCAGACATTGCACGCGTGGCGTGCGCTCACACATTCCTTGGGTTCATCGACCGGTATCAGCGGAACTGCAGCTGGTGAGTGCACTTTCCAGCGTTCATTGACAGTGGATCGCGGTGATGTGAACTATGTGGCGGAAATCCGGCTAGATTAGCTATTACGAGGAGCTGCGAGGGAGTGAAATGCAGATCACTAGGAAGAATTTATTAGAGGAATGATTTTGAAATGTCTCTCATCTGCTTTGCTCAGTACATTTTTGCTATGATCTATTTATGTGACCATTTCATAGATTTTCCATTGCAAGCGGAAGTGTCAAACCGTTGACGGTTTGGAAGTAAGCCGTTTGTTTGTTGTAACAAACTGCATGCTGCAGGGAAGAGGTCAGTTATGTAGTTAGGAAAACAAAAATTCCCTTACAACCATTTTCAAACAACGTGATTTACTTGCGCACTCCCGAATATCAGTACCCTAATTGCGTAACTTATTTTCGTAAACAATTATGCCTAATTTGTTTCATTTTGACAGTTCAACAACATTCATGGCGTTATTTACGTTGTTGAGAAGACCTTTTTTTCCAAATTAAGAAGCAATGGATTAGCAATCTGTTTCAAATCGAAACAGATTGTGTTGTATTACGCAATTAGGGTACTGGTCTGCCAGTCAAACTAACCTAGCATTGTGGGGTCTACTACCGATACTTGGAAACACGAGTCTACATAATTAAATTACGATTATAACAAACAAAACATTCATTAAAAAATATACATTTACGCAACTATATAGATATATAACTATGGGCACTATAGTTCACAATTTAGTACATGAAGAACTTACCACAAGGTAGAGAAGCTAGGTCGATATTGCAGAGGACACTGAACAGCTTGATGTGAAATCTTTACGTTAAATTTCGTCAAATATATGGTATGTGTAGCCAGGGTTGTCAATGTTTTGATTACGATAGCGTTGACGATAAGATCTATATTTATTTATATCATTGACTAGTGAAAACTAATGAATGATTGATATTATCAAATCAGGGCTATTGTGAATGATCATCGATGTTTTGATTCAAATAATTAACTGTGACTCACACTGTCTAGGTAATTAAGAAGTGGAATTTGAACCAAACCTTGCCTAGATAAGGCGGAGTTTATAAGGGCTTTAAAAGTCTCAAGAACTTCAAACAGCAAAACGACTAATTATGGCAGACATTTTTTATAATGATGTTACTTGTACTTTAGTAAAAAGTATCCCAACATCGTGGATAAACAGTGTATTTTTTTCAGCAAGGTGCTAACCACTGCTGAAAAAATACACTATTCTGACTAAACTGAAATTGGACCGGTTGCCACAAATAAACCACATATTTGCTTTAATATATTTTGGTAATTTAAAAGGTAGAACAGTTTTTAAATGGGGACAATTTACTTAATAAAAACCTTTTACTCTTATAGTCTTTCGTTGACAGATAACACACAGCCTAAACCGCTGGATCCTAGCTAGAGAAAAATTTCTGAAAATTCACCCCCTAAAGGGGGCAAATAGGGGATGAAACATTGTATGGAGGTTTGTCATTTTTTCCGAACAGAAACCCCGTTGTGCACACGACTTGTTTTTATTCATACAACGTGTAAGAAAGTCACGATGACTTCAAATGCCTGACTTGCAATTAATATACTTAATTCAAATAACCAGGATAAGATAATAAAAAATCAGAACTAAAATCCTCATTATAATAAAATGAGGGTTGTTCATGACATTGGAAATATTATTTTCCATGTTATTACCAAGATCCCCTCAATTTCCCAACACCTGGTGAATCACCCCTTGGGAAATTCAGGGGGTCGAAAAAGTAAAAGATTTTTTTTGTTAAATCCTATTATAATTGTAAAGGTGAAAACCCTAAGCAAGGTGCAATATAAATAAACGCTATCATTCAATAAAATGTTGAATTTTATCGCAGAGCCATAATCCATCCGAAGATTATCCAATATGGTCCAAATAAAACTCTAGGGTGGGGTATAAACATTTTCAACACACATTAGGTACAAATGGTACAATCCATTTCGATACAGACGAGAGAACCAGTGCTTATTGAAATGAACATCATGGACTTGGGCAGGTACAAAATAGTAGTTTATGAAACTGTTGCATAATGAGGGGTATTAAAACATGAGTGCGTGTTTAAAAACCGAGCCGTAGGAGAGGTTTTTAATAGTATCACATGAATGTTTTAATACCTAGTTATGTGCAGTTTCATACACTACTTTATCTACTCTCATACATTGGGATTGAACCTAATACCAAATAAAAGATCAAAGTTAAAGATCAAGAATAAATTTGAAAAATCCCACGAAATTCAGTACAACAAAACAAATGAATGTCGTCTGCAGCAGCACATCAATGCGCTACAGCGGGTGCTGCTGTCCCCCGTTTAAACGTTCCAATGCAAAATTGATGGAGACTCCTTGGTGATATTAGCTTCTTGGAATAGCCCTGTATCGTAACAGAAAAAAAATTGGTTTACAGTATTATTTTGTTAAAGAAAAAATGTTAATATAATATGATTCTATTTTTAAATTTCGGTATTCTGTTTATAAAGTATGTCAATATAAACTCGTTTTGAATTTTATAATTCGAATATTACGCTATGAGAGTAGATAATAGTTATTTATGCAACTGTTGTTTAATAAGGGGTATTAAAACACGAATGTGGGTTTATCATATGAGTGTTAATACCTAATTATAACAGTTGCATACAAGACTTTATCTACACCCATGATATGAATCCTGTATAAAAGTTTCTGAAACCATTGGGTGTTTGTAATTCAAGATCAAGAATAAAAAAAATCCTACAAAATTCAGTACAAGTCCACGTATGTATGTCGCCTGCAGCAGCACATCACACACACATGCGTGCAGCGGGTGCTGCTGTCCCCCGTTTGAACATTGAAACGAGTTGCATGATGAAATTTAGTACAACATTATAACACTCGTTTGTATGACGTAATGGTTACTATGACACTGGTTGTTATAATGTTGCCAATAAGCTAACTGTTTCAGAAACTTGTATAGAGGTTTTATAGCATGGGTGTAGATAAACATACCAAATCATCATCTGCCTAGCTTTTTCCCAACTATGTTGGGGTCTGCTTCCAATCTAAACGCATGTAGCTGAATATCAGTATTTTACATGAGGCGATTGCTTAGATGACCTCCACAATCCAGTTACTGGATAATACGATACCCCTTGGTAAAAAAAAAAAAAACAGTGGCATTCCGTGAGTGCCGACAGAAATGAAAACTTGAAAAAAAATCGGTACTACGGTGATTAACGCGTTGATGTCTTTAACTCCATGTACCGCGGTAATCAATTGATGTCTTTTCAATAGTTTTGACCATTAAAAAGACATCGACGCTGGTGTCGTCACAGTGTCGCGAAATCAATGGTTTAGTCCCTGCTCAAAAATGCCCAACACGCCTAAAGAAGTTTTCACTTCAAAAACTGTCAAGCAGCTATGAAATAAGTTATGTACCTAGTTGATCAAGTCATTAGTCAAGGCGCCTTGTGGCTAAATAACAGCGGCTGCCTTGTTGAGGTTGGTCTGTGGAAGGATTACCATTCAGTATATAACGTCGTCCGTGCCTCGGTAACACCAGTGGCGTATTTTAAGATTCAGCGCCCTGGACCTATTAGGTTAGCCGCCCCATAAATTAACGGAAAAAAGCAAAAACTTTTGAATGATGATAAAGGGCCCATTGCTCGACGAACTCAAACTCAACTCAAACTCAAATCATTTATTTCAATTAAACCATTTACAGGCACTTTTGAATTGTCAATGAATCGGTCAGTCAGAAATAGGTATGAAGCTAGATGCCCATTCCAAAGCGTAGTAGGTACCTATGGAGAAGAACGGGCAAGAAACTCCACGGACACTCTTTTAAATAAAAAATTGTTACAAAATATTGGTTACAACATTCATGTTGAAATTATACATGTGAGAACAATGTAGAAAGATGTGCACATGAGAAGCGTCCGTAATAAAAAGATAAAAAAGAACATTTCAAAAAAATTAAAAATAAGCCCTGGCAGCCAAGAGATGACCAGTCCCAACTGACGGCGCCCGTTCACGAACATGACGCATGTATTAGCACCATTCAGCTCAACCATTTTGAAGGGAGCTAAATGATCCAACACACGCGCCACCATCAGCGAAACATTTGAGTGAGCATGACATACTCACAGCCGCCAGGGCACATTCAAGTCAATGCAAGACATATTACCCGGTAAATGGTAACTCTTTAGTACATAGTGCTCACATAATGTACTATGCAATTATATAATACAAAAGAGATTGAGTTTATACAATGCAAAGATGGTATTACAATCTTCAGCAGCTCCAACAGTATTTGCAAATGTTAATCAATTAGTTGTGGTTGTGGAGCAGGACCAGCATTGAGCCAAGCATTTTTATCAGTGATGTAATCCCCCAACGTATAATAAGCCTGCCTGCATAGTGTGCGTTTTATACAAGATTTGAATTTCGTCTCATTCAGTTGAAGTATGTGGGGAGGAATTTTATTGTAACATTTTAAACAGTATCCCATGAAAGATGAATCTACTTTAGCTAGTCTGAAACCTGGTTGAACTAATAGGTCCCTATTTCTAGTACTATAATTATGTCTATCACCTCTTTTGCTAAAAAGATGTAAATTCTTTCTTACGTACATGATGTTTTCATAGATATATTGACAAGGTACCGTCATGATGTTAATATCCTTAAACAGTTTCCTTAGAGAATCGCGCCTGCGGAGACAATATATGGCTCTGATCGCTCTTTTCTGGAGAATAAAAATAGACTCGATGTCTGCAGCCCGTCCCCACAGTAAAATACCGTAGGACATGATACTATGAAAGTAGCTGAAATATACTAGCCTCGCGGTATCTACATCAGTAAACTGACGGATTTTTCTAACAGCATATGCTGCTGAACTTAGCCGTCCTGCAAGAGATGTTAAATGAGGACCCCATTGCAGCCTTGAGTCGAGCGTGATCCCTAGGAAAATAGTTTTATCAACGAATTCTAGTTTCTCTTGATTCAATACTATCTCACAATCACTACTTTTGACATTTGGTAAAGAAAATTTTATGCACTTAGTTTTTTTTCCATTTAATACTAAATTATTAGCAGTGAACCAATTTTGGACCTGCTGTAGGGCGTTATTTACGTCGTTAAAATTTGTGGCACGTCTATCTACCTTAAAAATTAAAGAAGTATCGTCAGCAAATAACACCATTTGTGGTTGATTTTTTAATAAATGGAGTAGATCATTAATGTATACTAAGAAGAGGAATGGACCCAATATCGAGCCTTGTGGCACACCTAATTTTACTTTTAAACCTAGTGAATTGATACCGTTTATTTGAACTTGCTGTTGTCTATCATTTAAATAAGATTTTACTAAATTGAGTGCAAGTTTTCCAAGTCCGTAATGCTCTAGTTTCAAGAGTAAGGTTTCGTGATCGACGCAATCAAATGCTTTGGAGAGGTCACAAAAGATCCCTATGGCATCTTGGGTCTCTTCCCACGCGTTAAAAATGTGTCTTAATAGGGTTACACCAGCGTCGGTTGTACAACGTCCTTTGGTGAACAGATGGCCGATGGCGCCGAAAGGTTCTGGAGTGGCGACCGCGTACCGGAAGACGTAGCGTTGAAAGGCACCCCATAAGGTGAACCGATGACCTGGCGAAGGCCGCAGGAATCTGCTGGATGAGAGTAGCATAGAACCAGTCTAAGTGGCGGTGCTTGGGGGAGGCCTATGTCCAGGAGTGGACATCTTTCGGCTGAAATGATGATTCTTCTTGTAGATCATCCGCCAGATTAATCGTGTAATATTTTTAGAATTTTTGGCATTCACTCTAACTTTAGCTTCAGACATTGTAGCGAGGTGCAGCTTCCACCGCCCCTCGCAGCCTACCGCCCAGGGCCATGGCCCTTTTGGCCCTAGGGTAAATACGCCATTGGTAACACTAGGAAAGCACATCCCGTCATTGTAGATCTTTGACTGTCGTTAGGGTAGTCAGAAGCCCGAAATTCTGATAACCAGTCTTACGGAGGGTATCGTGTTACCCAGTAGCTGGGTTGTCTAGTTTAGATATACAGTCCTTCCATGTAAAATATCTGCTGGTATTCAACTGCATCTGATTAGACTGGAAGAGAAAAAAAGGTGCCTAGCCTATATCCGCTCGAAGACAGGCATCGCCAATGTTGGCGATAAGACCGCATGGCTGAAATGGGACTGAGCGGGCCACACGTACAAGAAGCATCAAGACATATGGGCCAGGGTCGTAACCCTGGTCCAGAGTGGTCCAGGCCATGGTACGGAGTGAGAGGGCATGGGAGGCCGTCACCTCCTTCAGCGATGCAGTAATGCTCGCGAAGAAGGAGGCGGAACGCGTGAGGGAGAGGCAAATTTCGCGCCCTCACGCCCCTAACCGCCGCAGGAGACGCCCTAGGCGTCGGGATCGCAGGCCGATTCCCGGCCACCGTAGGCGCGGGCTTGCGGACGGTGAGTAATGGGTAGCTCGCCGTCCGAAAAAGACCAGGCCCGGGTCGACAGCGCGTTGTGTTCCACGCGCGCCTCGTTTTAGTCAGTAAGAGTCTGACACGCCCTCCCGCTCCACCCAGTGGGAGAAGTTATTTGATAATTTCCCACCCAAAAAAAAAAGTGTCGTCACGCAGTGGGTGCCTGAAGACGCGTGGCCGGAATAGGCAGCAGATAAAGACGAATGGTGAAGTATGTTGGTTACCTTTGCCCAGCAGTGGGACAGTATAGGTTAAAAAAAGCCTATATCCAACTATGTATGTTGGGGTCGGCTGATGAAGAAATTGATCAAGTCATTCAGATTACGTTGATATATTGTGTCATCTTTATCCATAATCATTATTTTCTTAGTCAACTGCTGGTTTTCCGCCGGCGGTTTTGTTTGGCGTTAGAGCTGATCTTGAAGAAAGTAACAGACATGCCATTATTTAGTTATTTTGATAGTATCTATCGAAAGTATCTACTAGAGTCTTGGTAGAATTTTGTCCTCTATACTTAAGGTATAAAATTCTACAATAAGACTATTCCAAATTTTTGGAATTGTAACTTTTCAAAAAGTTACTATTCAAAAAATTTGGAAAAGTGGACACGTTCCCCCAGGCCACCCTTTCCGATTTGTCGTTTATACAATATATTATGTAAAAAAAACCCCGTCTGATCCGAAAGGCATAGGTACTGCAATATCATTACCAAAAAGCTTTTTATTTTTATTGTTACTAAAAATAAAAAGTTAGTGCTATTCAAAATTCACATTTTCAGTACCAAAATTACCACAAATCCATTAAAAAAAATTGAAAATTTTCAACAGGGGTCATATGTTATAAATAAAATTAAATAAATTTCATTTAATTTAGACTAATTGATATGTCCATAAATTGTTAATTACAAAGGTCTTAAAACTATGTTAGTGATCATTGATAATTAAATTCAAAATACATAAAAATTCCAAATACAAATAATTGAATCACTCATGTCAAAAAAAAAAAATACCATCATCTCGTCACGTGAAGTTGAATGAGCCTACCCAGCAATGCAGACTCTGGCCTTTTAGAGATCATCCTTAGGATTCTGTTGGCGCTCCCCCGAATCCGGCGCATCAGAGAAGCTGTTTTCTTACGCATAATGGCGTAAAAGTCATCGACTCTTGCGTCAGCAAACATGCCCGACGCGCTGCAGAATCGAGGGAGCCTCACCAGAATCCTAAAGGCGTTATTGTATTGTATTCGAAGAGCGTTGTAGGCCCGCTGGGTGTAGTTGAACCATAAAGTGCTGGCGTAAAAGTTTTGGCAGTAGGCCCTAAACAGTGTTACTTTAACCTCTACTGTACACCTTGCGAATCTATGAACCAACATGTTAGTACGCACCGACAACGCTCTTCGTTCCCGCTCGATATCCGCATCGTCATTCAGGGTCTATGTCACAATGTACTACTGAGCTACACAACTAAAGGCACTCCGTTTAGATGGACAGGTGGTATGTGCTCTGGTTGCTTATTCCTACCTCTAATGACCATACACACACTCTTCTTCTCGTTGTACCTCAGCCCGTGAGCACAGATATCACACACATACACACACACACACCCACACAGATATCGAGCAGTTTTCTTAAACCACTGAGCGATGGGCTCAGTAACACCATGTCGTCAGCGTAACTAATGTTATTAACACAGACGTTATCTATATGACAACCGACTATGACACAGACGTTATGACTTGTAGACATCCGTTAAAAGACGGCCGCCCGCGCTCCATGTAAAAACCGGGTAAAATTCCCCATTGAAAAAAATATTGCCGATTTTTTTTGTTTACCACATAAATAGATTCTCAGTACGATACCTAACAACATCCTTACGGATCGGATCGGACAGGTTTTTTAGGGTTCCGTAGTAAACAAGGAACCCTTATAGTTTCGTCATGTCCGTCTGTCTGTCTGCCTGTCTGTCTGTCTGTCTGTCTGTCCGCAGTCTAGCTCCGAGACCCTTAGTACTAGAAAGCTGTAATTTGGCATAGGTATACATATTAATTACGCCGACAAAGTAGTAAAACAAAATCATGAAAAACATTTTTTAGGGTACCTCTCCTACACGTAAAGTGGTGATGTTTTTTTTTTTTATCGTATGGTGTGGGGTATCATTGGAAAAGTCTTTTATTGTGAGTTTGCGAAAACCATTTTTGGATTCAAGGATTCGTTTGCGAAATATTAAGCTTTAAAGTGCTAATTTTTGTTAGAGTCAAGTGTCCCCCCCCCCCTGCCAGCTAAATGGTTGATTTTGGATTTGTGAAAAAAATCACAGCAGTAGGTTATATAACGAAATTAAAAGGAAAACTATCACAGTTAAGTAGGCTCTACAAGTTAACGAGTAATAATCGACCAACTTAACTTTGCAGTTGTAAAAACATGTTTTCCCATACATTCCGTATGGGAGAACATATTTTTCAACTACAAAGTTAAGTTTGTTTTTGGGATAAATTCATCCCAACTACGGAACCCTTCATTGTGCGTGGTCCGACACGCACTTGGCCGGTTTTTTTTACATGTTTTATAGGTGGACTGTATGTAAATGAGTTTAGTGTGGATTTCCGTGACCATTTACTTTAAAAACAAGTTTTTGCTTCCTTCAGTTACCTATAAATATAAATTGTTACTTTATTGGAGTTCGAAGTGCTAAGTGAACTTTGCTGAATAGCACTCGGTACAAAAGAGGCACAACCGCGGACATTTGCGGTGAACCACTTTTCACTCTTAGGCTCTTAGTAATAAGGTTGAAAAGTGGTTCACCTATAGTTTACGCGATGGTACCTACCATAATACCATACCCAAGCTGTAAATGCTACGCATAACTACTTTGTAATTCACTTTTGATTTTTTTTTATTTATTATTATTATAACCCAAATAGGTATCTGAAGTTCGGGAGGCTTGTGGCTAAGTAATAACAGCTGCACGGGTCGATCGATCAGGTTAAGCTACGCTTGCCGCGGTTGGTCCGTGGATGGGTGACCATCTTTACATACCAAGTCCCCTCCGTGCCTCGGAAAGCACGTTAAGCCGTTGGTCCCGGCTGTCATTTGTAGATCTTTGACAGTCGTTACGGGTAGTTAGAAGCTCAAAAAGTCTGACAACCAGTCTTACCAAGGGGTATCGTGTTACCTAGTCACTAGGTTCTGGAGGTCAGATAGGCAGTCGCTCCATGTAAAATACTGGTATTCAGCTGCATCCGGTTAGACTGGAAGCCGACCCCAACATAGTTGGGAAAAGGCTAGGCAGATGATGAGGTATCTGAAGTTCGGAACTGACCTGTCAGTTATCTCGCTGAGTAAAACTCTTATCTATCAATGATTAAATAACGCAAAACCTTCGCTAGGTACTAAAATAACATTCATCTTCCAAAATGAATGTTATTTTACGACTCTTCACGTGACCAGAGGGCTAGCCAATTCTTAGCCCAAAGAATCAGCTATCCAACGTGGCAACGCTGTCAGCCTTTTGTACACTTTTCCCGCTGACAGCGATGCGGACAATTTTTTTGACGCCTAATGAGCTTTCTCTTTATTTTTACTTTTTCTTTTCATACTTGTACATAAATATACAAGGTGGCAGGGACATCGATGCGATAACTGTTATCATGGATTCAGTACATGATACTGCACCCCTGTATTAAAAATTTTCATCGGTTATTTAAAAAAAATCAACTGTTCCATACATTTTGACCGTGTAGGTATTGACCTTTTCTATGAAGAAGCAGTTTTTTTAAATAACCGACAAAAAATGTCAACTTTCAGTCAAATGTCAAATGTCAGTTTTCGCGTCGATGTCCCTGCCACTCTATATGTAGGTAATAGATAGTTGTTTAAACATAGTTCAGATAATTTATTAATTTAGAATGAGAAACACTGGTTGAATACAAATGAACGGTTTTAAACTTTTCCAGAATAATAACAATTCCAAGGTTTGCATATGAATGTGGATGGCTATAAGAGTAGGAGCAGACGTAATGCGAAGTGTCCACTGGCAATAAAATTTGCGTAAGTTGACTTGCGCAAGCGACTTCCAACGTGTAAACGCTCGCGCAAGTGGACTTCTGCAAGTTTTAGTCACTTGCCGAATTTGCTGCAAGTCCCACGTGTACACGGTTGTTTTGACCTTGCAGCAAACGCTTGCATCTTTATTTTGTTCACACAAAAAAGTTGGAAGTTTTTTGGGCAATTTCAAATTTTTTAAGCGGGAAATTATTGAAGTAATTGCGGGATACACTGACTTGATACATTGATTGTATGACGTATGTGTCAAATTTTAAATTCAAAGAAATAATTTCAAGCTGAGCAAAATATTTAAATAGGTATTTTATTTTTTAACAACAACACAATAGACGCAACTCGTATTTTTCTGCAGCTAGGCATCTTGTTTGACCGCTCTTGCTCAAGTAATTTGTATGCAATTTCTGTCGAAACGGTTCTACAAGATCTTACAGGAAGTTAACTTCTACACGCTTTTAAAGGCGACTTGCTAATAGAAAACTCACAGTCCGTGGAAACAGTCGTCAATTGACTGCAAGAAATTGCGGAAGTCACTTGCCAGTGGACACTTTGCTTTACGATTCCGATTAATGTGCGTTGCAGTAGGGAGTTTCATACAAAGAATACCGAATAGCTCGTGTTGATACGGTGACGATCCCTTTCCGAGTTGATATTTGCGCTATTTCCTTAAGGGTAAGAGAATGATGATTCAGAATAACAAATCCAGTTCTATTTTTCAAAAAATGTCTACGAAAAAACAAAGTATTATATTTATATCACAGTTGGTCTAACTCATTGCAATTTCGAAGAACGTTATTATTATTTTAGAATTTCCTGGCAAAAAGCCGGTTCTTTAAATCTAATCACAATGGTATAATAATTTAGATAAATAAAAATGATAGCAATTGTTTTATTTGTTCCAATCATAGGTTTTAAACATTAATTAGGTACGTGTTTCCAAATACTAGTAAATAATTTTCTAGTGAACTAAGGACCGGTCATTTTGACCCTTCAAATCCAAGAGTCTAATAATGTCAATGTAATAATGTCTATTGTATAGAATCATTTTTTCTCTAACTCGAACAGACAGCTGTGCTGCTGGGAAGTTTGTTGCGCCACTTCTTCTTCCCAACTAAAGGCACTAGGAAATGGTGAAGGGTGGGCGTTTTGGGGACTGTCTTATGTAATTTTGACGTTTAAATAGTGCTAATTCACTTTCTGTCTTTGAAAGCCTTGTTTTGTGTCCATCATTCAACGTGTTGAACCTAAGTTTTGATAGATTAGGTACTTACAGTTACCTGCACAGTGGCCAGTGATAACACTTGTACTACGAAAATCGCCCTTAGCGCTACGACAGAAAGGTACTGTCAATGTTAAATGATTAAATTACCACTGATGTGCGTTTGACTGTACCTACCTAATTATATGTATAGGTAATTTCGCATGAAAGAAACAAATGTAAATTACTTGAGCACTGACCCAAAGAGTACCTCGTGGTCTGCCTTGGCCAAGGCAGGTACTTTGGTATGCGAGCGTATTTCCAGCGAGGCGATTGTCGCTGCGTATACGTAGCGAGCACGCCACGTGTGATCAACGTGTTCGCCGCGTTCGCGGAACGAAAGCAATTGACGTTAGTGTTCAAGAGAAATTGAAACAAATGAGAGTACAATAATTGTGAAAACGCGGAAAACACGTCGCGTAGTCGTGGCTTGCTCGCTTGGCACTCACGGGAAGCGCGGTCTCAAATCGCATCGCTGGAAACACGGTGGCAAATCGTCAGTGTGATAACGCTGCTAATTTTAGCCGCATGTCGTACCTTCTACCTAGGTAGTTAACTCATTCAGTTCAATCATTATCTATAAACAATATTTGCTAAGTTCGATGGCATACTCCAACAGTGACGAAATTTTTGCGCATGTTATCAGATTTCGAAATAGGTCGCGATTACAAGTGTTTGCAAATAATATAACACGTTTCAGTCGAAGGGATACGGTGTTATCTAGAACCTACAAGAAATTTTCCATTGGAAACACCTTCCGCGCCTCAATAACCGCACACTTGAAAAAAACAGTACGTATAGTTTAGGTACTCATAGTTGGGTCAAACCTGTTTGCAAAGAGATAGGGAAGCGAGTATTTAATAATTTTGAATGGAATTTCACGGCCCCCGACTCTAGCTCGAAAACGAGGTGCCAGCAGTTGTTGCAGCTGAGCACGTAGCTTTAAATACCCCGCATAATAATCATGATGAAAATCTAACTTTGATCCAGCCTGTCCCTTCTTGCTGTCCTCCCCCCAGCGACGCCCTAAGCCGAGGTTCGTACCCCACAGTGGGTGCCCTTAGCGAGCGTTCGCTTAATTTTAATTTAGAATATTTTTTGCCCCTGGCTGGAAGCTTTAAGTGTAGCAGCTTAAAGGCACTCACAGGAAAGTTCTGTTAAGCAGCCAAGACCTTAGTGGTCAAAACAAAGAGATAACTTAGTTAAAAAAAAATATGACAATTAAATAACGTCTGTTTGAGGTGTCTGCCGCTGTACAGACGCCAGCACATCAAGCTTCTACAATCTGTCAAATTTATTTAATAGATTTTCAACTTTATCGCTTCGGAATAAGGTTCAAAGTTGATTGGGGAAATTTGACAGTTTCGGGTAGCTTGATGTGCTGGCGTCTGTACATTCACGAGCAACAACATACAAATGCCCTTAAAAATCAAATTCATTTAGCAACATTAAATCGCAAAAATAAGTATGCTAACTGTGTCCAATAAATGTAAACGTTAAATTGTATCAAAATTAACTACACATTTGTATAAAATTTTCATTAACAATAGATTACCAAAAAATAATATAACTTTTAGTTACATAATTATGAACCCAAAGAAATTTCTAAAACATCTATACAGTACAGTTTCGAAAGTATGTAAACAATTACAAAGAAGCAGTTTCAAGCAGCTTAAGCTCGGAAAACCGTATTTGTGGCTCAAGTGGTGGGAAGATGAAAGTGACGTTGTTAGTTGTAAAAGTAGTGGTCGTCCACGAAAAACTTCCGCGGCGCAGGACAGGTAGATCGTGAACAGTGTGGTTAGTAATGGATTTGTGCTAATTCAGGACATATTATCTTCATATAGCGTATCATCTTCAACGAGCTGGCATACGTCACAGAGCTCCGGCGCGAAAACCACTTTTCACTGCATGCCATAAATAATAGCGACTACAATTTGCTCAATTATGTACGCTAAAATGCAATACATCATTAATGAAAAAGAGCTTCTTTGGTGTTACTCCTAAAATTTATAATAAAATAACCGATGTTATAAGAAGTATGCCATTAAAAAAATTCAAAAAGTGTTTTCATAAATTATTAGTTGAGAAATATTATGCCCTAGATGATTACCTAAATCAGTACCTTAATTGCGTAACTCATTTTCGTAAACAGTTTCGCGAAATTTGTTTCATTTTGACATTTCAACAACATTCATTGCGTTATTTACGTTGTTGAACAGATTTTTTTTTTCCAACTTATGAAGCAATGGATTAGAAATCTGTTTCAAATCGAAACAAATTGTGATTGTGTTGTATTACGCAATTAGGGTAGGTACAGGACTTCCCAACCGGAGGGGCGTGCCCCCGTAGTGGGGCATAGAGAGATCTTAAGGGGGGCATGAAGTGATCGGATATTTTAATTTAATTTGCCTATCATTGTTTATAATTTAAACACTCGCACACAGATTTAGTCACGCCACCTAGTTGCCTTAGGATTTTCAGCATTAGCAGCGAAATCGTCTTGCAATCGATAATGATTTGATGACAGCTCTTTCAAAAGCTGAACCAGACATCGACTATCCAGTGAGCCAGCATGGGGCTGTCCCACTTATCACACAATATACTCAGAATGCTGTGGGAGCTAGCACGTATTCTACCGAGAATAGAGAAGCGCACCGTTTCCGTATAATGGCATGAAAACCATCAACCCTGGCCTCGGTGAACATCCCGGAAGCGCTACAAAAGCGTGGTAGACCCAACAGCATCCTGAATTCATTTTTATACTGGACACGCAGGGCGTTGTGTGCCCTCAGCGTATACCTGACCCACGGACTGCACACAAAATGCCACAGTAAAAGAGATAACTGGTGTCAAAGTTCATGTACAATACTTACGTAGACGATTTTTTAAATGGTTTATTAATTATTCCTTTAGAAAGTAGCCCTCCTTCCTTTCCTCGTTTCCCTCGTTCCTTCTTTTGATATTTTAGAAAATTTGGTTGCATCAAAAGGTTTGTTAAAGTATAAATTAAAGTAAATGGAAATTTTCAAAAATACATTTGGATTTTCTCGAATCCCATGAATTTTTGACTAAGCTGAATGGGCTGCTTACTGTTTCAAATTACCATACTACCACGTCCTGAAAAGAATACGTCAAATTACAAATCACCCAGGTATGATTAAGCAAGAAGACCCCATAATCCAAAGGATAAGTGGAATTTTGAGGAAAATGGCTCATTGTGCCGATGGTCGTAACGGCCAATTATGACCTGATGCATACCTATAGACCTTTGAGTCTCCACCAACATTTCAGTCATGAGATGTTGGTCTAGCCGCCTATTGAGAGCCTCAGCTCCATTACACGGCTGGATCAAGGGCCGCATTAAGAAAATTAGGTCTTCTTGATTTCGCACGCATTTTGAGGAAGTTCCTATCGCTGAATTGTGATGTAGGTAGCTTGGACCCTGTACTTGACACAGACGGATCCCTGATATTTTGTTCAATTGGAGAGACCTACCCAAATCTAAAGTGGACTCACGAAGGCTGATGATGATGAAAGCTGATAAGTCATAAATTTGCCAGCTCAGGTGATAATGGCCCGGTGGCCAAATTACCCAATGAATAGATACATAGTACCTATATCAGTCATCACTTTCCATGCAGAAATCTGAACCTTATAGGCAATGACAATCGTCAAATTCCTCTTGGTCATTTGCGCTCTACTTCATCTACACATAACTCAACATACCTACGCTAAACGATTGACATAATAAATCTTGAATGCATACGTTCAATGAGTTCCGTACACAAGCATTAACATACATAGCTTGCATTCTTTATACAGAGGTTAACGCCTTTACGGCTGTGGGTCAACTGTGGCACTTCACTTGAAGTAACAACTTTAACTTACGGTAAATTACAACCTTTCCTTTTACCAGTGGTATGTTACTAACTAGTTAAGTACCTACTTTTTAGGGTTCCGTTGCCAAATGGCAAAAAACGGAACCCTTATAGATTCGTCATGTCTGTCTGTCTATCTGTCTGTCTGTCTGTCTATCTGTCTGTCTGTCTGTCTGTCTGTCTGTCCGTCCGTATGTCACAGCCACTTTATTCCGAAACTATAAGAGCTATGCTATTGAAACTTGGTAAGTAGATGTATTCTGTGAACCGCATTAAGATTTTCACACAAACATAGAAAAACAACAAATAATTTTGGAGTTCCCCATACTTAGAACTGAAACTCAAAAATTTTTTTTTCATCAATCCCATACGTATGGGGTATCTATGGATAGGTCTTCAAAAATGATATTGAGGTTTGTAATATCATTTTTTTCTAAACTGAATAGTTTGCGCGAGAGACACTTCCAAAGTGGTAAAATGTGTGTCCCCCCCCCTGTAACTTCTAAAATAAGAGAATGATAAAACTAAAAAAAATATATGATGTACATTACCATGTAAACTTCCACCGAAAATTGGTTTGAACGAGATCTAGCCAGTAGTTTTTTTTTTAATACGTCATCAATCGTAAACCACAATTTACCTTTCATTCAATGTTACTTGCTGCTACGGAACCCTTCATGGGCGAGTACGACTCGCACTTGGCCGCTTTTTTTATTTATGTATAGGTATATCAGAAGTTGTTTTCAGCAGAGGGTCATGG
The DNA here is from genome assembly GCA_963680765.1 of Agrochola lychnidis. Lineage (NCBI taxonomy): Eukaryota > Metazoa > Arthropoda > Insecta > Lepidoptera > Noctuidae > Agrochola > Agrochola lychnidis. The sequence goes on along the minus strand of OY796863.1, from coordinate 3,310,358 downwards.
GTGTACCCAATATTTTTTTAGGCATGGGGCAGAAGTAAATAAACTCGATGAATAGCAGGGATGTAACGGATATCCGTATCCGCATCCGCAACTGCGGAGCATCCGCATAAATTTTGATATCCGCAAAACATCCGCATCCTCAAATTTTAATTTTAAAAGTTCCGCATACTCATAATTTCTATGGGGATTCATAATATTCGTCTACGTTGTTCGCACAAATAGTGTTTTTTTTTTAAACTCGCGCCGAGCTAAATGGACGAGCCGATATGTGAGTTACGCGATCCTATTGGCTGAACTTAAGCTGCACGAGGCAGTGGTGGCACGACTGTGATGTAACATGTCAAGTTTTTTGCAGGCGAATTACGCTACGGTAACCTACCAAATGATTACCTATAATACAAATATAAATAGGTACTATTTAAACAAGGGCTATTTTTTGTACTACATCCAGGTAGGAGTTTTCCAATATCCGTATCATCATCCGCATCCTCAAACCCGATTATCTCGATATCCTCATCCGCATCCTCATCCGTTACAACCCTGATGAGTAGTAGGAATTTCTCTCGATAAAACTCGTTATCTATGCATGCGTGCTCGATTCAATGATCTCACTGCATAGTTTCGCGCAGTAATTTTGAATTTTAACTAATTAATAATTAATTTTGTTACTTAATAAACCCCCCCCCCCCCCCCGTTATAACGTTCATAAGCAACGTATTGAGCGAGTCCAGAGGAGGTTCTTGTATCATCTATCCTTACAAAATGAAACCGCGAAACAATTGAAATCTTATAAAGACCGTGTTCATCACTTTAAATTTCAAAGCCTCACCAATCGTAGAAAAGTACTTGATCTTTGTTTCCTACACAAATTACTGACATCTAAACTAAATACTGACATACTATCTAAAATATGTATTAATGTTCCTAGCAGGTTACCACGGTCACATACCTACAATCTTTTCAGACAATCTTTTCACAAAACCAATTTAGGTGACAACTCTCCCCTTACGAGAGCTACCAAATTGTATAATGCTTTATGCCGCAAAGCTGAAATCGATATCAATCATGACAGTCTCAACACTTTTAAAAACAAATTATATAAGCACTTTCGGTTAGAGGACATTTGACTTATTTATAATTTTTAAAATAATATTATATTTTTTTAATTTTAATTCATTATGACATAATATTGATAATCAAGTTAATGCTTGGTTTTACTGTATTGTATTCGTGTAAGTTTAAACTTTTAGAATGGCATGTATATTGTTTCTTTTTTTTATTCTTAATTTAATTTAAATTATGTATTCAGAGCACTAAGTACTCGATAATGTGTAAGCTGTGGTTACCTGTAATTGAGTGTGCGTTCAGGATAATGTAATTAAACTAACTTTTACTATTGTGAAAAGATAATTTGTAATGTAACTCGTTGGTAATCCTTAAATAAATAAATAAAATTTTTAGCTTAGAGTCAGAGACCAGGGTGGGGCAGATGACCTTGCCCCACTGTGGGTACGCCCTTAGGGAGGGTAATGGGTGTCGTCAGCACGGTAAAATGTAGTTCGGCAATAAGCAGTTTGGTTTCTTGGTTGAGACAAAACCATCTTAATTCTTAATTGTGATTCTTTTGTTTTATTTATTTATTTTTATTTAAACTTTTCACACACAAAAAAGGTACAAAGGCGGACTTAATGCCTTAGGCATTCTCTACCAGTCAACCAAGCGTGGTGAAGAGATAGGGTGGCAGGTGCTCTGTTTGAGAGGAACAAAGAAAAAAATGTATTAAAAATATATCATTAGAAATAAAATAACAGTACATAAATAGGTTATAACTTATAATACTTTTTTTTTTTTTTAAATAAGAGAATTTATTTTCAATCTTTTCAAATATAATATTAAAGTTAATTAATTATTAATTATTTACAAAATAAAAATAGATATTATATACTAACTTAACTAGAACTATTTACAAACTAAAAACATACAACGTGGCAATGCGGCCAGTCTCTTGGGTAGGTACATTACCAGTCGACAGCGATGCGGATGAATTTTTCGACGCTATATTTTAACTTATAATACACATACATATTTTTATTTTTTCATTCGATTTTTTTTTTTTTTTAATTTGGAATAAGTAGGTAAGATTACTTATTCCTTAAAAACTCTTCTTTTAGGTACTTTTCTTGAGACTGGGCCGCAAGTCACAAGAAATGTAGACAAGTACTAACATTGGTATACTTACGCAGAACCTAGCAGGATTACGAAACTGTGCATGACTGCATCCTGAGAATCTATGAGCGAGCAAAGAATTCTTTAGCATCTTCGCTTCGCTAAAATCTTGCAATGCAATTAAATTCGTTATATTAGAGTTACTAGGAGCTCATAATTATAGAGCACATACCACTGTTCGTTTGTTCTGTGAGTACGTGCTATGATATCACCTTTCCAATGACGGCAATATTTTCCACGAAATAGTATACTTACCTAAATAAATGATTCCATCTACAACGTAGGTAAACTACGTGTTTATACAGATAATTTATATTTACATTTCCTTATTAATTTACAGTTTAGATATTCGATAATTTTATGATTCATATTGGTGACTCGTTGTTAGATGATACAGATTATAATGCCGATATTCTTGTCTTCCTTAGATACGACGCAGAAAGGACGCGACGCAGAACCCCGGAGAGTGGGTACCTACACTTACCCATCAACTTTTGGACCTCTGGAAATGAACTGAAGATGGTCGAGGGAAATATTAGGTTCTTGAAACCAATCTGTGTATGCGACACAATCATAAATAGATATACAGGTTATACGTCGGCAATCCGTTATGGGGATGTAGAAGAGGTCATTTGCAACCAAATTACCCCTGATGACCCCTACGCCAATGTCAACCATTTTCGAGTATCCCTAACCCTAATGCATTGCCGACGTATAACCATTAACCCTTTATATCAGGGTTATTGGTTACATTTTACATACATGTTTATTTCATATTTTAAAATATAAAATGTTAAATTACTTACTTGAAAATGGTTACGTATAACCATTAACCCTGGATATCAGGCTTATTGGGTATATTTTATACTTTTACTTCATACTTTTTAAAAAGTCAAATTACTCGAAAATGGTTGACATTGACATAGGGGTCTTCTGGGGTAATTTGGTTGTAAATGACCTCCCCTACATTCCCTTAACGGATTGCCGATGTATAAACCAATAACCCTATAGATTATGAATATTATGATCTAGGACATATTGAACCTTTTTTGGGTAGCCTGCATGTAACACACTCAGCTTTTAAACGGTTAGGAAAAGCCTACGAGCCGAGCCGAGCTGATAAAGCAAAGTTTGAACCTGAAACCCCATGGTTCTAATAACTTCAGTATGTAACGAAGATTGTGCCTTTGTGACAGGTACAGACGATGCAGTAATCTATGCCCGTCTATGGCCAGCAGTCTAATTTAAGCTAAGTAAATAAAAAGACATTTGTTTGAAATGTGTTACAAAAACAGAAAAAAAATTGTTATAACTAATAATAACTAGGCTTTTTTGTTTGTGTGTCTTCGCCTGGGTCAAATCAATTTTATTAACCGACTTCAAAAAAAAGGAGGAGGTTCTCAATTCGTCGGGATATTTTATTTTATTTTTTTATTTATGTTCCCCGATTACTCGAAGACGGCTGGACCGATTTGAAAAATTATTTTTTTGTTTGAAAGGGTATACTTTCAAGTTGGTCCCATTGCCATTTGGTCACGATCTGATGATGGGATCTTGGAGAAATCGAGGGAACTCTTCAAATATTAAAGGCACATCTATAGCGATTTCGGTATTTTTGATGAACAGTTGACATAAGGCTATTGTAACTTAGATAAATTACAAACCAACCCACTAAAAAGTGAAAAAAAAACTTTTTTACAAAAAACACAACCGACTTCCAAACTACAAAGTGAAAAATAACTTAATTTCGGAAGTCGGTGTCAAAAAACTAAAATAATGATCTGATCCAAAGACACCGACTTCCGAAATTAAGTTATTTTTCACTTTGTAGTTTGGAAGTCGGTTGTGTTTATTGTAAAAAAGTTTTTTTTCTTTCTAAAGAACACGAGGATCCCTTTTCCACAATATGCTGTCTTTTATTAATACGCTTTATCCTCTATGTACATATGTAGGTACCTACTGTATAATTTCTTATCAGCCGGCCGGCGTCCGTCGCCAAGATAACAAACAATGGCGCACTAAGTATTTATTTATCGCCGATTATTATTTATATCTATCTCTGACTTAATCGATAAATTATTACAATACACTTGATTAGAAGTCGGAGCCTCGATTATCTTCAAGTTGAAGCTCGATTACAAGTTAAAACCACGATTATTACGTTGTACCGGATTGACCAAATAAGGTCGTTGTCAAGTGGGTAGGTACTTACAGGGTAAACTTCAAGGTGGATAGCAAGTAAATCCCAAGAATCGTTAATCCTGAATACCAACTCAATATTGATCCAATGGTCGGACGCGACTTACGAGTTGTAGGTCGTAGGTTTGAACCCTGACAGGCACTTTGTGTAAATTATTTCATCACTACTGCTCTCAAAACGGTAAAATAAAAGATCGTGAGGAAACCGTATGTAACCGTAACCGTATGTAACCGTATGTACTAGAACCAAAAATTCGAAGAAATGTGACATCTGCCAACCCGCACTGGGTCCGCGTGGTGGATTACGGCCCACTCCCTCTCACAGAGAGGAGGCCCGTGTCCCAGCAGTGGCAACATTATAGGCTGATTATTTTGGTGCCATAAAATCAAACAGTCAGTACAGCCACAATCATAAATATGTTACTATGGACAACTCGGCAATAATATCTGATATTGTGATTCATCCATTAATATTTTATCTGACGAAAAATATTTTAATCATTTGTGGAAGGCATAACCTACAAGTGGCACCACAAATACATGACAACGAAGGAACTCCAAAACTATCTGGCGACACAAGCGACGCCAAAATATAGAATGCTGCATCGGTTTAAAAAAATGTCATCATAATCATCATCATTTCAACCGAAAGACGTCTACTGGACATAGGCCTCCCCCAAGCACAGCCACTTCGACCGGTTCTGTGCTTGTCTTATCCAGCGGATTGTTTATTTATTAATATATATTTTATTGTACACGAGAAACTAGATATAATTTTTTTTTTACGTTTGTCAGTCCACCTGGTGCCGCCATCCTACGCTACGTCTTCCGATACGCGGTTGCCACTCCAGAACCTTTCGGCCCCATCGGCCATCTGTTCTGCACGCAATGTGCTGCCCTTTGCCACTTAAGTTTGGCAATTCTTCGGGCTATGTTGGTTGCTTTGATTCTCCTACGGATCTCTTCATTTCTGATTCGCTCACTTAGAGAAACTCCAAGCATAGCCCTCTATATTGACTTTCAGACTTCGAATGAGGCCCATCAATATATGTCAATGCAGTGTTAACGAACATGTCCTGCGTCGTAAATGCCTACTCAGTTAAATTCAGAAGAATGTGATATTTCGTTGTGATCGAAAATATCTGACATCACATTGGCAGCATTCGATATCACATATTAGTGCTGCCACTTGTATATGCCTTCCACAAATGATCACATATCTGCTGTCATATAATAATGGATGCATCATGAAATCAGATATTATTGCCAAGCTGTCCATAGTAGGTAAAATATTTATGTACCTAGCTAATCATGTTTTAGCTATATCTATTGTTATTGGCATCCTTTCTCTATTTCTCACCTCATTGACAATTGAAATTTCATCATATTAGCCCGTATTGTGCCACTGCTGGACAAACGTCTCTATCTTACATAATAATTTAACGTAATTATTATTTATTTCATTCAAAAGAGCACGTACGCACTTTATAGTAAACTAAGTACACTTATCTATTACATCATGTCACATAATGTGCTAATCAAGTTATGTACCTAAAACAGTAGGTAATTCCCAAAAAAAAATCTTAAGTGATGATTTGAATAAATTAGCGTCCATATGGCAACTTCAACGTCATCGTTAAGTACAATCAACCGCACATCAGTGGTAACCTATGGTGGTCACACTTGCACTACGAAATTCATTCTTACTACTACGACATAAAAGCTCTTTCAAAGTCGAATAGTTACCACTGATCTGCGGTTGACTGAAAGGTATTTGGTAGGAAAATAGGTTTATTTGTCACAGAAACACGTGCATACATAAAAGACAAGAGTAATCAAAAAACAAAAAAAGTACATAACAAATCACGAGCATAAAACAGAAATTAGTCGGCAGCTGCACGACATGACTGTGACAAGAAGGCTTCCACTCAGCATGATGCTGTGCTATGGGGAACCCACAGCACCGAGCTTATTTTCAGTGGTTACCCGAAAAAAGATGTACGGAAATCAAGTCAGGTTTAGTGATTTGTCTATTAAATGGTTAGGTAACAAAATAAAATAAACAATACTTAGAATAAAAGACAACTACAACGAATTATAAGAATAAATATTATTAAATAACATAAAAATTAATCCGCAGGCATCACCGTACGTGCATAAATAATGTAGATACCTAACTATAAAAGCGTGGTGTGTTGTGTTTTGATCATTTAGGGAGATTCCATAAGTTATTAAAACTGGTTTGAAAACTTAGAAGACTGCCGGTTACAGTTGAACTTATATCGTTTTTTTGGCAATAAACAGAATAGAGTTTAATTATCACAGCAAGAATGCCAATAATGCCACAGTTTTTCTTGACCTAGCAAAGACGTTCGATACAGCTTCGGTGGATTTACTTCTTAAGTTCTTACAAAGCTGAACACGCTAGGAATCCGAGAAGTACCTCACGACTGGTTCCAAGCTATCACACAAAATGCATGCAAATTGATAGCCTAATCAGCTATCTCAACTTCGTGTGAATTATGGGGTCCCGCAGGGCAGTTTAATGAGTACCACGCTTTTTATACTACAGGTAGGTAACGACATTTCCAACCTGCACCCCAATTGCGCAATATAACGTCAACTGCCCTAACTTCGCCTTGCATAATGAAAAAGCTATAATATCTTTTTCATTTTACTTGTATGACAGTTGAAACTTTGAGTTTTCATAGAGAGCTTTAAGTTTCGATTGCCAAACAAGTAAAATGAAAAAGATATTACATCTTTATCATTATAGGCAAACATAGGACGCCTGGTGAAGTTAGGGCAGTTTACCGGTACTTTCTTTCATAATCTGAGGAATTTTGGTAAAGGATTTCCTAGTCGCCCCCTATTTAGGGTTGCCAACCGTACTATAATATATAGTATTGTACTATATATCGAGTCTGCGTACTATATTCTGTTGAAGAAATACTATACGCAAAAATACTATATTTTTACTGAAATCTAACAAACAAATACTTCATAAAAAAAGTGAACGCTACTACTCTGAAATAACAATATTAAATTAAATCTTTGCAAAAATAAAAGAATGTAGTGAGTTCACTGACAAAACTACAGGCTAAAAATGGCCGCTATGGGATCTGAAGGCAAAGGTCCTCGCGCACATCTGGGAGTGGCGCGAGGAGGCGAAACGCCGGGGCTTAACTCCGATGCCGCAAGAAATCATGGCACAGCGGACAGAGCTCTGGCGGGATCTCATGGCGTCATGGAGAGTGCGATTGTCGCAACCCAGCGCTGGGCACGCCACAATTGCGGCGATAAGACCCCTCTTTGAGGAGTGGCTTGAGAGGCGCCACGGCGTCCTCACCTTCCGCCTGACGCAGGTCCTCACCGGACACGGCTGCTTCAGGAGGTTCCTGTTCAGGATAAAGCGGGAGGAAACACCCGGGTGTCACCATTGTGTGGATCGGCCTGAGGACACGGTGGAGCATACGGTGTAGGTCTACCCGGCTTGGGCGGAGCAACGCCGTGTCTTCGTAGAGGCGATCGGCGGCGGTGATCTCTCGCGTCCAGCCCTGGTTCAGGCCATGGTACGGAGCAAGAAGAAATGGCAGGCCGTCACCTCCTTCTGCGAAGCAGTAATGCTCGCGAAGGAGGAGGCGGAACGCGTGAGGGAGAGGCAAATTTCGCGCCCTCACGCCCCTAACCGCCGCAGAAGGAGACGCCCGAAGCGGGAATCGCGAGCCGATTTCCGGCCACCGTAGGCGCGGGCTTGCGGACGGTGAGCAATGGGTAGCTCGCCGTCCGATAAGGACCAAGCCCGGGTCGACGGCGCGTTGTGTTCCACGCGCACCTCAAAGAGATGTCAGCAGAATTGACGGGGTCCGCTAGGGCCAAAAAAAAAAAAATAGGCAGCATATTTAAAAAAATACTGAAAATAAGTTATTATGCATTTCGGCATTCACAAAAAGGATATTTTCGGTTATGAATTCGAAATGACGAAAAGAAAGAAACAGAAGCGTATCTCATTAATAAAAAATGAGCTTTTGATTTACATTAATTTAAACATTTAATGTAATAAAGCATTATGACACTTGAATTTTATTTTTGTAACTAGCGTCCAGTCGGGAAATGGTTAAAGCTCAATTAGGCCTCCTTTTAACCTTATCCTCCTTACATATTATAAAACAAAGTCCCCCGCCACGTCTGTCTGTCTGTCTGAACGCGATAAACACAAAATCTTCCGAACGGATTTTCAAACGGTTTCCACCAATGCACGGAGTGATTTATGCGGAAGGTTTTATTGTATAATTCGTTAAGGTTTTGTGTAAATTGGCTGAAATATGACGATTATTGTCAAAGATGTCGGAAACAATCATGCCGACTGGGAGCTTTACTGGCGTGCGCCGCGTAAGCCGTAAAAGATACATCAAATTGATATTGTACAGGATTGAAGATCCTAAAAAGTTCAACAAAAAAGTCCGCAATCCAATACGTCTATCTTCTAAGGATAACCCACAGTAACCATTTTTATCTTTCAGAATGTCAGTTAAATTTCATTATTATTTCCGAAGCTATTTGGACCGATATTATATTAATCCATATCCAATTAAATATGTTATTTCAATTGGGCATTTAATTTAGATTAAAATATGCCTGGACATCATATCATTTAAATTAATAGCTTAAAAGATATCACAGATTCAATATTACGCGTAACAAAGTAATTATGGTTGACGGCAACACGGGCGCAGCGCTGGGAATCAATGTCCTTTTCCTCGGCTATTAGATATGAAATCTCGGCAGTACGTTCCTGTGGGATATTTTCCGACATCCACGCGGGCGAAGCCGCGGATAAAAGCTAGTAAAATATAATTAATCACTCACCTACTTAGATTACGTAGGTACTTACCTCTTATCATGGCGATTAGTACACGACACATACGACTGCGATATCTCTGTATTAGTAATGCACGTACGTATTACTTTCTTGGAAAGGTGCCTGATGTATTTAATAAAATACCTACTGTATTTATACAATGTCGCCCATGAGCAATGTGACCGCCCGTATTTTTCTGAATATTCATGAAAAATTATCGAAAATTAACTTTAAAATATTAAAGATAGACTATCTTTAACATTTTTCTTTTTTTTAAACAGTTGTTTCATAGAAAAATGCAATACCTACGCGGTCACAATGTATAGAACAGCTGATTTATTTTTTAATAACCGACGAAAAATTTCAACGCAGGGGTGTTCAGAATCATGTACAGACGCCAGCACATCAAGCTACCCGAAACTGTCAAATTTTCCCAATCAACTTTGAACCTTAAACTTCAGCGATAAAGTTGAAAATCTATTAAATAAATTTGACAGATTGTAGTAGCCTGATGTGCTGGCGTCTGTACTTACTGAGTCCGCGGTAACAGTTTTCGCGTCGATGTCCCGTCAGCCTTAGCGATCCGAGGTGAGACAAGTCAGACGCTGTTCGAAACAATTTAGCTTTATTAATAATTTCTTCGGATTTTAATAGAAAATTTTAATAGAAGGTCCGACTATCTATGGCCACTGTGGCTGCGGCATAGACAATGGGCTGCGGGTATCTATGCAATTTATTCTAGCCATCAATAAACTATCAGCATTTTTTTTTTGTAGGTATGGCATCTCGTAGTTCACCTCTGAGATCATGACTACTTAACCGGGCTTTCCTGTGGGTGCCTTAAGCTACTACACTTAAAACCTCCATCCAGGGGTTATTCAATTAAGCTAATTAAAACTAGGTGAACGCTCGCTAAGGGCACCCTCTGTGGGGTACAAACCTCGGCTTAGGGCGTTAACCGGAGGGAGGACATCAATGATAGGACGGACTGGTAAACCATCAGCACTTACAGAGGCTACCTACTGGCATTATGATTTACGGCTCTCTTGTCCGCTACATAGTTATAGCTACCTATTATAAGTAGGTTCCTCTAACACCAATTACTACCGATTGCCTGCTTACACAAATGGTAGGCATTTAGTCAAATCAAGTTAACTACCTACAGTAATTTTTACTACACGGAGGGCTAAGTACCTCATTTTCCTCAATTAGTTTAGATGCAGCTATTAGGTAGGGTAGGTATGTAGGTAATTAATGTTAATTTTCTTGGATTCTTTGAAAAACGGTTGCATGGTAAGGCGATTCGCACAATGCACCGCATCACGCAGCGTGGTGCGGGGCGGCCATAGAAAACAATTTTGTTTTCCATACAAACTGGTACTATGATAAATCTGCTGCCCCGCGCTTCGCTGCGTGATGCGGTGCACCGTGCAGTGTGCCAATCGCCTTAGTTTGATTTATTTATCTTGGACCTTTGGACGCTAAAAAATACGTGCGCCATTCTCAAGTGATGCACTAGCCCAGTGGTCGGCAAACCGCGCCTCGCGAGCTGCATGTGGTTCGACATCAAAAATTAATCATTTACTGTATGTAGGTAACTTTAAAAGTTTTCCAAGGTTAACTTGTTAATAAGTAATAGTAATAATAGTAATAGTTCATCATATTAATATCAGCCGATATGATGATGATGACGAAGGCATCCTACTTCTTAGCAAGTTAATTTTAGGAAGCGTTGTGGGGTGAAAGAGGATGGGAGTTTTAAGGTTTAAGAGAAGTGTATTGAGACAGTTTGGACCAGGCGCGGTTGCAGCCCAAGATTTTGGGGGGGGGGTCACCATGGGTACCGAGGAATATTTTTAGGGAAATATTTAATTGATACTCTAAAAACTTTTTGTTACTTCTAATGATGCATACTTTTTTAAATAACTAATCCTCTTTTTAACTTTCTGATCTTTTCTCACAGTTGGTCGCAGTAACTAAGCTAGGGTACCCCGACCAGACGGGTTAGATCAGTAACAAACCGCGCGCGAGCTGAGCGAGCGAAACGAGCGGTACCGCGGTACGGTAGTACGCGAGCGCTATAGCTTACCTATTAGGTACTCCAAAATGACACGTCACGCGCCCCACTACCGCATACTGCATTACCGTGTGCGTAAAATGAGGAAGTGGGGGTGCGTCTTTCAGAGCGGACAAGCTTTGCATCCAAGTTGGTCGCAATTAGTTGGCTATCTAGTAGGTATTTTAAGGACCCCAAAATAGGAATTATTTGGGGTTGCATTCAATATATGTCATGTTTTTAGAGAGGTAAATCTCCAGTTTGTCATTACTTATGCTATACAAGGACGCGGCTATAGTTTTTACATGGGGGGGGTACTTTATGATGCTACCAAATTGGTCGCCAGCTTTTTAACAAATACTTAATAGGTATTAGGACAGTAGATTATGTAGGGTAAGAAGAGCGACCGAAGCTAACTGGATAATTTTTAATACCCCGTCTCGGATAGGTTAGGTTTTGATTTACATTTTCAAACAGAAATAGGAGTTCATTGTTGACTTATGCAGGAAAGGCCACTATGAAAATGTAGAATACAAGAGCGAGCGAAACGAGTTCAAAAATTTTGCACACTCGGATACGTTCGATTTTCTTTTGATCATTCCAAAAAAACTAAGAATTCTACTTGCTTTGTCGACTTATGAAGAAAAGCTCAAGAATCAAGACAAGCAAGCGAAGCGAGCCTTAAATAGCCTTGAATAGGTTCTGTTTTCTTTTGACCTACAGAAAGAGAACTTACTTTGTCGAGAAGAAAAGCTTAAACTTCTTTTACAGCAGTTTAGGTTTTTGAAATCTGGCCTTAACCCGAGCGTAGTGGTGTCCAAATTCCCAAGTTTACTTCGCTCACTCTTCATCCCTTATCCTCTATTTTCATAACAGGCTTTTTTCTTAATGTTTTTGTATATGGGGCCACTGTGGCTCAAGTACCTACAGTTTTAGTTAGTAAGACGCGTAAATTATTCAAGGCTCTCGACAGTTTGAATGATTTTGGGGGGGTCATGACCCCAGGACCCCCCCCCCCCCTCGGACCGCTCCTGGTTTGGACACACAGAAAGGATTGGTCTCATAACAAATCTTAGTCGTCATAGTATTGATATTTGGCTCTATTGACTAGTGAGTTTGCCGACCACTGCGCTAGCCTACAACGAACAGCATTTAATTTTTAGGTATTTATAAGTACCTACCTTTCATTTCTTATAAGTAAGTAGGCAAGATAAGTAGTTCTATATTCTATCACTTTATCGAACATTTTGAAACCTCGGCTTTAGATTAGTTTTGAACTGATTATGCAAAATTGATGATGTCCTTCAGAAAGGTCACTATATCACTAAAGTACCTACTTACTGACATCAATGTATTCTAGTCCTATGGACCTGAGTGTTTCAAGATGTCAAAGCCTGTATGATTTCCTTCTTGTTTTTATCAGTCCTTATGAAAGAGTTTAATAATGGCCGAATGGCCGTGGTAGATATAGCTTCAGTGGCGTAGCGTGTCTTGGCGGGGCCCCGTATAAAAATTTGTTTGGGGGCCTTTATGAAGGGTAAAGATTTCTCACAAAAGAAAAAAAAAATGTTTGCATAAAATTAAAAGAAATATTTATTCATCATATTATCGATCTGTCACTTTTTCCAAAATTTTTACAAACAATTCAAATTAAACACACTCTCCTTGCCTTTTTTTCGGCAAACTGATTTATTAAATCATTTATAGCTGATGATGAATTTAGGAAGTTTTTATTCATTTTTGCTTAAGCACGTCGGACGCCCCCGTGGCCCGGGGGCCCCATATAATTGATACGGCAGATACGGCGGTAGCTACGCCCCTGTATAGCTTGTACCTAGATATCGTAAAAAAATATTTGCTCTAGTGTCATTACATTACCCAGGGAGAAAACAGGAATAGATACATTTGTAATGAACACTAATTACCACATCACCACGTTTTCTCTTATTAAGCTTTTCTGTGTAAGTCCAAGAAGTAAGTTCTCCTATTTCTGTATGAATGGTCAGAAGAAAACCGAATCTGTCCGATTCGAGGCCGGTAGTGCTTTCTGCACGTTTTTAGTGTTATTCAATTTTTTTAACAATTATTTACAAGGTTTTTCCTCAATCCGTTTTTTTCACAATCCGATCCGATATTTTTATTCGTTTATTTTTTCTCTTCAGCTAGCCAAACGTTTTTTTCGTTGCTACTACTTTACGTTTTCTATAAAAACTTTTCCAAAACCCATATTACGATTTCCTGGTGAAGAAGAAAAAACTGCGGCTGTGCGAACAGAATTATGTAAGTACTGCTTTCTATTTGTTCCATTCCAAGCGCGGCACGCGATTTTATCAAGCCAGCCAGGCAAGAGGATCTAGGTTGAACTCAGAAAGCTTGCTGCCAGCGACATACGACAAAACCTACCTACAGTAGGTACGTTCTGATATTATGTTGAACTCAAATACCGAAAACGCGTATTGAGCGAAAAATTAGGCCACAACGTGTTCTAGCATTTTCAAAACAGCCACAAATTGAAATTCGTGTCGTGGCTCTTTTGATATTCTGGCAATGAAGAAAAGCTACGAGGGATTCTCAGCCTTTTTTGATGCAACCACAACTCGACGGTATAGGGACACGAAAAAAGTATCAATACTTTGTGGTATCGAGTACATTTCTATTCGATACCGATACTTTTGTACTCGATACTTTGCATTCGATACTTTTACTCAATGAGTACTTTTTGGCAGGTATCGTATCGAATAAGAAATTAATTTTTAAATGGGTAATCTTAGAAATTACCTATTTAAAACTTGCGACCTTACGGCTTATGTTTATGGTTATGGCAACGCCGTCTAGTTCACTCGTTCTGAACCTTTTAAAACATTACATCGATCTTTGCTCGAAATCGTTCCTTCCATTCACAATTAAATTCCTAACCTTCCCTTCATTCATTTACTACACTAATCAATCACTCATTCACTCACTCGTTCACCGTTGTCATTTGTTTTTCATGTCCTGCCCTACTGAAGTTAATCTGACGTTATTTACTGACTGATAATTGACCTATGCTCTATGCGCATTAGGCCCTAAGAAAAATACTCGATAACTTGAAGTATCGATACTTTTGTTTCGATACTTTTATGAATACGATATTTTTTTTTCGATACTACTCATGAGTACAGTATCGATATTTTCTATTCGATACCGTGTCCCTACGCGACGGACAGGTTTATTAGAATTTGTCGACGCTCATACTGCATTGATGTGACGTTTGACCGGATCTAGCCGAGGCGAAGATGAACTGAAAATCCGATTTTTTTCGGCATTAATGTCATTTGAATTTATGGTTTTCGAGGGTGCTGATGCCGATAGAGAGGTAAAATAAAATTCCAAGATGGCGTTATGCCTTCTAGCTCAATACTCAATAACTACTTTTTCTTAACACATGTGAAGGACATTTTGTAAAGATATTATATCATAATATTGTAATGACTAAATATAAATGTAGTCGGCTATCGGGTCAGTCCGTAACGTTAGCCCTGATAACACATAGATAACACTATCCCCCTCAAATCGTTTAATTACTTTATCCTAATGGACGTCATACAATGTTATTAATAATATTTTACTATAACCGGCCCAGTGGTAACGGCCGCGACTTACGAGTTGTAGGTCGTAGGTTCGAACCCAGACAGGCGCTTTACTTTGTGTAAATTATTTCATCACCACTGCTCTCAAAACGGTGAAGGAAAACATCGTGAGGAAACCGGCATGTTCTAGAACCAAACATTGGAAGACATGTGACATCTACCAACCCGCACTGGGCCCGCGTGGTGGATTACGGCCCACTCCCTCTCACAGAGAGGAGGCCTGTGTCCCAGCAGTGGGAACATTTATAGGCTGATGATGATGATGATGATGATAACAATAACTTATTATAGAAAAATATAAAAATATTATTACTATGATTGCCTCGTCGGTCTAGTGATCGCCAGAGCGACTTCGGAACTTGGGGTGTTGTGTTTGACCCTAGTTCGGTCAATCAATGGGTTTTTCTATTTGGAAATTTTAATTCGCAGACCAGATTCTGCAAAGAAAGGTGTATCAGGTACCTACCAAAATAAAAAGAAATTAAGTAAAACTAGGCGAATATTTAATTGAATCTTTATTTACAAATTAATATCAATTTAATTTTAGTGTCATTGAGTATTTGAATACATTCCAGAACAAATTTTACTGTTAAAACCCGGCTAACACATTATTTGTCTTGCATACGCATTTCACACATAAACGGATAATTATAAAAATCTTGAGATTAAAACATCCTTTTAAAAGACGCCATCTATTATACATAACTAGCACTGCAACTACCATCACCGGCCAATAGATGGCGTTAATACTAACTTCAGTCACAACCTATGTCTTGATCGTCCAATTAGGATCTTCTTTCTCATCAATTCCAGCTATAGCCTGCATTTTATCGAAAGGTAACATCATAGGGTCTGTGGGAGGCATCTGTACCGTCGCAGCAAGTACCGGGGTCTTTCTACCGTCCTTTAATAACAGAACTTTGATCAGTGATCGTTCCCCGCCTTGTCCTGTTACTGGACGGAACAAAACATCCGGACTTATATTGTCGTCGAATACTTCTTCGATTTTCGTCGGGAATTTCAGCTTTCCGCCCGGTGAAAGGAGAGGTACCTGTAATTTTATTATATTTAGGTAGAGCCACAGATGAATATAGATGGATGACTCCGCAAAATCGTTTAATTAAAAAACAACCGACTTCTAAAAACACTACAAAGTGAAAAATAACTTTAATTTCGGAAGTCGGTGTCTGGTTTTGAATTTTCGTTTTTGGCCACCGACTTCCGAAATTAAAGTTATTCTTCACTTTGTAGTGTTTTTTGGAAGTCTGTTGTTTTTTTTTATGTTTAAAGTTTTTACTTTTCTTTTCTGGCTTAACAGCCGCACTGGTCGATCCATCAGGTTAAGCTACGCTTGCCGGGGTTGGTTAGTAGATGGGATCTTTACATACCGAGACTCCTCCGTACCTCGGAAAGCACGTTAAGCCGTTGGTCCCGGCTGTCATTCGTGGATCTTTGACAGTCGTTACAGGTCGTCAGAAGACCGAAAGTCTAACAACCAGTCTTACCAAGGGGTATCGTATTACCCAGTTACTAGGTTGTGGGGGTCAGATAGGTAGTCGCTCCATGTAAAATACTGGTATTCAGCTGCATCCGGTTAAGCTGGACACCGACCCCAACATAGTTGGGAAAAGGCTAGGCAGTTGATGATGACTTTTCTCTTTTTAGTTTTTGTACCTACCCCACACAAATTCGAATACCACTACCTAAGTAAATAACAGTGACAGGAACTTATCATATCATCCACATACTAAGCTGGAAAAAAAACGTATTATTGAAGCTAACTCAAAAACTACCCAAGCAAAGTTAATAAAATTTATATGGGACCACCTCTGAAGTATGACCTACCAAACAAAAAAGAATCATCAAATTCAATTAATAATTGGCGGAGTAAAAAAAAACAGACTAATTGAGAACCTCCTCCTTTTGGAAGTCGGTTAAAAAGTGACTCTTGTTGCGACAAAATAAAGTGCAATTCGGGTCGCACAGCGCTAATTATCTACAGTTATATTCAGCTAACTTTATGTCCTTGTCCTCGATGACATTGATATATCCGATATCAAGCAGTCCACGTGCCAACTACAATTCTTTAAAATATACTGTGTGTCAATCAGCTTAAGGTCCATTTTTGAATATTGTATGTATTGTGGAGTAAGGTGGTGACGGTCTGGTGCTAAGGCATTGGCGTGGGTGGCGACTGGAAAGGGGCTACTAATAATATATGTATATCAGCCTATAATGTTCCCACTGCTGGGACACAGTCCTCCTCTCTGTGAGAGGGAGTGGACCGTAATCGGGCCCAGTGTGGATTGATGGATGTCACAAGTCTTCGAATTTTTTTGACGTTAAAAACGAAATTAAATATATACAAAGTAAAGTGCCTGCCTGGGTTCGAATTCACGACCTACAACTCGTAAGTCGTGGCCGATACCACTTGGCCACCACTGCTCTTAATAATTATTATTTGATAAATATTACCTTAATATAAGGATTGGACACTTTATAGTTGACGGTGTGCACGTGGAACAGTATGGAAAGTCCTATGACCGCCTTGTCTTTAGAATTGTTCTCTATTATCAGCGTTACACGGAACACCGGGCCGAGACCTTCTACCTGAAAAATAGTACAAAGAACAGTTAGCAGTCATTCCTTGCAGTCACCAATACCTTCAAACAACGAACAAAAAATTGGATAAACAAGGTTATGTTCTGATTTTCAATTTCATTTGGTCGTATAGGATTGCTGGCACGCTAGACTTAATTTTACGGAGTGTAAGCATTTCAAACGAATATGAGCATTAATATTCGTATATAAATAAGGTTCATATTCGTATCAATTACTAGTTCACATTCGCTGATATAGTATTTTTATTTATCACGAAGCGACGCGCACTTTACTTGTGGTTACTAAGTGTACAAACATGCTGTGAATGTGTGTGTAAACGCATGAGCTCTCGGTTCCATCCGAGACAATGGCGAAGTCGGACGAGTGTGTGTCATGTGCTGACGCTACTCGTCTTCAAGCACACATTCACAGCGTGTTTGTACACTCGGTTACTACAAGCAAGCGCGCGTCACTTCGTGAGATAAAAGAACTGTACGAATAAGAACTCTATCACCACAAAATAAGGTTCATATTCGTATGAAACGCTTACTTTATTTGACAAATAAAAGTGTAAGTAAAAGGTAAGCAAAGGTAGACACATAACCACACAGTTTGGGAAATGGTGGTGTTGCTTACTTGTTTTAAAGTTGCCATATCACAATTATTTTTATGATGGAACAGGGTTCATTTTGTTTTTTTTATATTATTGTGACATTTAGTTTTTTGTTATGTAACAAAATACTATCTTTACCTCGGCAGTAAGTCTCATAGACTCCATACGTCCAGTGCCCACTGAGTTGTCAGACTTTTCATGCGCCTCCAGCAAAGTCTTCGCGGCCAGAAGACGAAGTCTGTTCAACTCATGTTGGAATGTCTCGTGCATTACTGTAATGTAATTAAAAATATTTTTAAAGTGAAAACTTCTTTAGGCGCGTTGGGCATTTTTGAGATGGGTAGTCCCATCTCAAAAATGCCATTGATTTCGCGACACCATGACGACACCTCATTTTTGTAAACGCGATTGTACTCTTTATTTATATTAAGTTACCGATCAATGTTCTATGCAAGTATTTTTAATTTCAAGGTTTTGTAAACGCGATTATGCTCTTTATTTGTATTAAGTTACGGATCAATGTTCTATGCAAGTAGTTTTACTTTAAAGGTTTCAGAAGTATTATGTTTTGTAAACGCGATTGTGCTCTTTATTTAGATAAGGTTACGGACTAATGTTCTATACAAGTATTTTTCTTCCACCAAGGCGATCTTGTTCAAGTTTTCACTTCTGTCGGCACTACCGGAGTGCCACCACTTTTTAGAAAAGAAGTATCATTATGGTTTATTTACGTGCTTGTTCGGTATCAAACTGACGTCTTCACTCGTGACCATATAATTAGCAGAGGCTTTATTCGATGTTTTTCGAGGGACCTCGAATATCTGCAATATTATACCAGAGGCGGTTAGAAAGAGAAGGAGTATACTCACACGTAGCATTCTCCTTTTCTCACGTCGACTGTTCGAGGAACAGCTTGGACTTCTTGGGTATGAGCAAGGACTTGTCTGGTCAGCGTACCGGATGACATCTGTACATGTAAGAAAGAGAAGGAGTGTACTCACAAGAAGCGTTCTCTCGCTCTCTCATCGACTGTTCGAGGAACAGCTTGGATTTCTTGGGTATGAGCCAGGGCTTCTGTCCGGTCAGTGCGCTGGGTGACATCTCTACCCCAGCCGCGTGCGCGCTAAAGTCTGCTGTGCGCTTTAGTATCTTTAGCATTAGGTTACCACCTGTGGATTGATGAAACCGTTTTGTTCAATATTTGGGTAACAAAGTCTCATTTGTGAATTTCAGCCATAACTAACTACTAAAATACAATAGACGTGGATATATTTAGTAACCTATTCCACTTAGCTATTTCTAAAGAGCCATAAAAAGCTGAACACAGGGCTCGGTGTGGTAACCGTGTTCAGGTTCGCGACAAGTCAATCGTCATCCTGAGGAAGCCTCGTTGAGAGGTGAAACGCGTGTCTATTTCTTTCAGGGCTTTTTTATGGCTTTTTAGAAAGAGCTAAGCGGAATAGGTTACTAAATATATCCACGTCTACAGTATTTTATTTACAATGGATTTCCGCAAGGTCACGCCTGAATCAATTAACTAACTACTACTAACTACTATACTTAGAATATTTGAATTGAACATCTAAATTGTCTGTGTAACATACACAGACAATTTAGACTTAACATTAGAATTTAGCATTTAAAAAAAACATAAGTATTGGCTTACCACCAGTTACTATAATGAAAACATGTTCCTCTTGTCCCAACTGACCAAACTTCATCACGGACACCACATCTGAAAATTAAGCAAAATATCATAAAATCGTATTACAGTGTAACACCGGCACTATGTACTGTAACTGACTGGACTACATGAACATTGTATGTGACACGCACCTCTCACAAACACGGTGTCTCTCTTCGATCAACAATAGCACTAGATTAAGGCTGCGTTTCCACCAGAGATTTGCGCGGATGCGTAGCGAGGGATGTGTTTGTTAAGTACCAATAGAATCGCTTCGTTTACCTAGCATCGCTCAGCGCAGCTCCTGTGGAAACGGCTTAGCGGGGCGAGGTTTTGTACGTGCAAGTGAGGGATGGGTGCGAAGGATATGTGCGAGAGATGTGTGCGAGGGATGTGTGCGAGAGATGTGTGCGATGTGTGTGTATAATGTCTAAAGTTCCACTTTTGGATGCTGTCGAACCGAGCTAATGACTTTATAAATTGCGGGCACTTGCACGGTTGTAAAATAGGTAATCACACGCTTTATTTTAACGTAACCACTTCACTTTTTTTATTTTCCTTCACTTCGCTGCTTGAAGGATGGTATCTGCATGCTATTGTCTTCTTACATCAAGCTCATACTCATGAATATATCGCCAAATATGTCGTCCAATATGTATTTTTATGTTACGTGTCGTTGTCCATGCCTTATCAAATAGTTTGATCCTTCTGAAATTTTCTGCTATACGTTCTCCGTTCCCATAGCAACTTTTGGGTCTCGCCGAAAGTATGAAATTGATCTTCGCAAAGCGTGTCGATTTATTTCATTGGTCATCCACTTGGTGTGACAGTTCTTGTAAATCCTGACTATAAGGTACAGGAATCCCAGCAACAGCAACAACAAAATCACCGACAAAACCACATTCGTTGTACTGATATGGTACTTTAGCTGCTCCAAATCTGCGTTGTTATTACCGCCAGAAGCTGTTTGAGCTATAATAACTTCTTCCTTACTCTGACTTTTCCCCATGATAATTATTGATACCACAAAAAGCACTGTTTTTCACAAGACTTAGTTTACGACTATACTTGCGGTTCATCGTGGACCGGTATCCTTATACGGAGAAGGAATTCTAAACATAGTCCAGGGGACTCTTACGTCACGGTCGCCATGTGATGTTGGGAACTGGAGCGAAATGATACCAAGGCGAATGATGAGTAAATACTGTCTTTATTAAAATAATGTTACATGTCTTATACTAATTAATAATATAAATGTGTGTCTACACACGACAGATATGTGAGAGGGATGGACGAGAAATTGCATCTGAAAAGAACCCGCTACACATCCTAGCACTGCTCATCTGCGCACCGTTTCATAGCGTAGCTACGCATCCTCGCACCGCTCAGAGGCCTAGCACATTTCTGGTGGAAACGCTCACATCGTTTTGCAGCTTCGTTACGCACCCTCGCACCGCTCAGCTACCTCGCATATCTTTGGTGAATACGGAACCTAAGGATTAGGAATAAAAACACATCGCTCATGTGGCCGCGATTGCATATAATTTGATTATAAACCTTACACATAAAGCACTCATACATAAAGTTTATTATTGTTCGCAATATATTTACTAATTCAATTGAAAAGTAAACGTATTTTGAAAATAAGAACTAAAATATTCATGGAAAAATAAAACATAATTTCTAAACAATAAGGTTGAAAACTATGTTGCAAAATAAGACCACAACATTATTAATTTTTGGTTTTATTTTTCCAGCCGTTTTTGAAGCGCTTGTCGGAAATCTAGTACTATTGTTGATCGAAGGTATCTCTTCGCGCCTTGCCGTCATACAGATTCACGTGACCCGACGCCAACACAACGCTAGTCAGCGTGACGCCCAGTTGCAGTACCGTGTCATGTAATGTCACTGACTGAACTATGAGAACATTGTATGTGACACGCACCTCTCACAAACACGGTGTCTCGCCGCGCCTTGCCGTCATACAGATGCACGTGACCCGACGCCAGTGCAACGCCCGTCAGCGTGACGCCGAGGTGCAATACTGGCATTAAGGTCATGGCAACAGGACGGTGTTCTAGCGTTAAACACCACTGCTTTTTGCCCTGGAATTAAGGTTATAGAACTGTTAGCTGAATACAAAATAATAAAAAAAAAACAGTCTCCGGAATGCCGACAGAAGTGAAAACTTGAACAAAAAGTCGGCACCGCGGTTATCAACGCGTTGATGTCTTTTACTCCACGGTGTCGATAAATTGCGTTACAGTGCCAAAAATATCCAACGCGCCTAAAGAAGTTTTCACTGCAAAAAACATTTTGGAAGCTGAGAAACAAGAACAAGGTATGACGTGAAATACCTCCATTGAAAAAGGAGGATCTCCCAACCAGACGGAGTGGCTCCTGCCTAATAATTGTTGGATTGGTCAAACAAACGGGGAAGGTGGAAACTACTTTTCCTGAAACGCCCTGAAATGCGATAATAGGAAAGAAGCAGCACTATGGGAGTTATTTCAATACATTACAAAATATAAACGTGTTCCGCCATGGGATAAGGGGAGGAAGAATAGGAGATGATAATATGAAACCTAAGAACTATTTTTAGAATAAGGCCATATTAAAGGCCTCAATAAAAATATAGAAAAATCCAAGACAAATGGATTGGGTTATTAATTACGGTAATTGGCGTTCTGATCTAAAAATAAAACTATATTTTTAGCATAATCAACCTATAATGCTCCCACTGCTGGGACACAGGCCTCTTCTCGGTGAGAGGGAGCGGGCCGTAATCCACCACGCGGGCCCACTGCGGTTTGGTAGATGTCACATGTCTTTCTCTTTAAATTTTTGGTTCTAGAACATGCCGGTTTCCTCACGATATTTCGAACTTTCCGACTGTTAAAGTTCTCGAAAGCGTCAGGATAACCCGCGAAATTCAAATTTTCTTACGTTTTCTGTAATTTGCAGGTCA
This sequence comes from Agrochola lychnidis, assembly GCA_963680765.1. Lineage (NCBI taxonomy): Eukaryota > Metazoa > Arthropoda > Insecta > Lepidoptera > Noctuidae > Agrochola > Agrochola lychnidis. Next base: position 3,287,521 of record OY796863.1, on the reverse strand, counting down.
GTACCCTAATTGCGTAACTTATTTTCGAAAACAATTTTGCCTAATTTGTTTCATTTTGACAGTTCAACAACATTCATTGAGTTATTTACGTTGTTGAGCAGATTTTTTTTCCAACTTATGAAGCAATGGATTAGCAATCTGTTTCAAATCGAAACAGATTGTGTCGTATTACGCAATTAGGGTACAGGGGGCCTACCACCAGCTCATAAAGCAGTATTATTTTAATATTACTTCAATGTGAGAAAGAGATGAAGCTCTACAGGACGTATAGCTCCATCTCTTTCTCCCACTGAAGTAATATTAAAATAATACTGCTTTTGAACTGGTGGTAGGCCCCCATGTTGTATATTGATTAAAATATGATTCGCGACCGTAACAAATATGGCTTTACAGAATTATAATCATTAGAATCATCAATACAACAGCTCGAAGGTTTAAAGCTTGGATCAAAGTTAGAACTCGTTTTGTACTAAGATGGATAATATTTCTGAACCCACCTTCTTACTGTAGCACGCCATGGTATGATCAGCACAAATGACCATAACACTACTGTCAGCAGTGACCACTTCTATGGCGATGATGTGATCATCAGTGTTGAACAGCAACCGACCCTCGGGCCAATCTCTTTTTAACACGCATACTGACTTTTCTCTGAAAAGAAGAGTGAAAAAAATCAATCAAAATTTGCATCTTTGCCATTCTTCTTCTCTAATATAAAACAAAACAGTGGCAATCCGGAAGTGCCCACAGAAGTGAAACCATAAAAAAATCAGCACCGCGGTTATCGACGCGTTGACGTCTTTTACTCCACGCACCGCGGTAATCAACGCGTTGATGTCTTTTTAATGGTCAAAAGCTGGTGTCGTAACAGTGTCGCGAAATCAATGGTTTAGTCCCATCTTAAAAATGCCCAACGCGCCTAAAGAAGTGTTCACTTCAAAAATAGTGTTTTATTTCAGGTAGTAAAAACAGTATTGCCAGGAAAATAACCAACGATTTGATAAAAATATTATTTTGCCAGTCAACAAGTTGATAGCGGGATGCGGGATCAGTCCCGCTCAGAGCTTGTCCACATCACCACGTCACGACGTCGTTAACGTGAAACGGTGCGTCTTATTATATGTCTACACTATACACAACACCGCACCGATTCACGTTAACGACGTCGTGACGTGGTGATGTGGACAAGCCCTCAGACCTGAGTCCCGATCAGTCAGCTGCCTAAGATAGGATGCGCCGAACATTTACGAAATCGCCTTTAGTGGAGGCTATGTTAACGACAGCAAAAGTAATATGAAAACCAACAAAAAAGTTTTTAAAAAATCTGTTGTTATGATCCATTATTTCTGATGTTCTATGACTAAACCATTTCCTGCAATGCACTACATGATCTGGAAGTGCCATTAACATTGTGCAAAGGTGTGAAATAGAAGCAGTGTTTGTAAAAGTGCCTTCAAAACTCGAATAGCAATAAGTCACACCTTGTAGCTATAGTTATTCTGTAGTCAACAGTATACAGTCCAGTGGCTACCATTTGGTATGGCGTTTTCTTTACCCCACATATTTTGGCCTGGACAAATCAAACATAATAATTATCCAAAAACCATTTGTTCTACAAAATTTTCGTATTATCGCCTTACAATGCGGGAGAGGGCATAGAGCATAGAGCAGTGGTGGCCCAGTGGTAACGGCCGCGACTTACGAGTTGTAGGTCGTAGGTTCGAACCCAGACAGGCGCTTTAACTTTGTGTAAATTATTTCATCACCACTGCTCTCAAAACGGTGAAGGAAAACATCGTGAGGAAACCGGTATGTCCTAGAACCGAAAAATTTAAAGACATGTGACATCTACCAACCCGCACTGGGCCCGCGTGGTGGATTACGGCCCACTCCCTCTCACAGAGAGGAGGCCTGTGTCCCAGCAGTGGGAACATTATAGGCTGATGATGATGAATGCGGGAGAGGGAAGGGAGGAGGTCTATACTGAGCAGTGGGAGGAACAAGACTGCCAATGAATGAGTGAATGCAGGAAAGTTGGAGAGATGTTTTGTTAATTGAATTTTAAGGTGAAGGTCCCAATAAATCTATTGGACTATTTACTATAGGTGTATAATGGTGACGATTCCCTTATTCACAAACTAAACTAAATTTAAGTTGAGTGCATCTTTTTCTTTCTATTTCATTAAGAAAAGGACAGAAGATAAATTTTAGTTTAGTCCTGTCAAATTAATCAGCGCTTGACGTAAATTGACGTAATTTTAGTTGGCAAGTTTTTAATCACGTCTAAACTTGTATGGAGACTGACAGGCGCTGATTAATTTGACAGGACTAAACTAAAATTTATCTTCTGTCCTTTTCTTAATGAAATAGAAAGAAAAAGATGCACTGAACTTAAATTTAGTTTAGTTTGTGAACAAGGGAATCGGCACCATTGTCTTGTTGGACTGTTTACTTTAACTGTCCTTCTAGGTATATTGTCTTGGGTTTGTAATTTGTGCAACTAATGCCAATATTCATCATCGTCATCATCAGTCTATAATGTTCCCACTGCTGGGACACAGCCCTCCTCTCTATGAGTGGGCCGCAATCCACTACGCGGGCCCAGTGCAGGTTGGTAGATGTCACATGTCTTCGAATTTTTAGTTCTAGGACATGCCGGTTTCCTCACGATGTTTTCCTTCACCGTTTTGAGAGGAGTGGTGATGAAATAATTTACACAAAATAAAGCGCCTGTGTCTGGGTTTGAACCTACCACCTACATACAACTCGTAAGTCGCGGCCGTTACCACTGGGCCACCACTGCTCTTATGCCAATATTAGGTCACATGATTTATAAGCACTTTAGCATCAACTTTTCTTTTAATTAATTCTTCCACCCATTAAATAATTAAGTACCTAAGTAAAAAGTCACATTAATACTGACCTGGGACAACTGACTAAAAGTCTGTGGATCCAATAAGATCACATCTCCATCCTCTGTAGCAATTACAACACAGCTCACAGAGCACTTATCAATGGAGTGCATCTTCAGAGTGCCAATGCATACAATCTCCGCATTGTTCTTACTCGGCAACTCTGTGTTAATCTCCAAATATTCTAATTGCTGTTCCGATGTTAGCGTTAAGATATACTGTGACTGTGGTGTTAGAGTTTCATGAGGTATTGCTTTGAGGCTGTCTATGAGAGGTTTTATGGCATCTGTGTTGTGGTTGATTGGGTTTGTCAACTGGAAATATTAAAATAAACTTTCAAATTCCGTAGCTCTAACAGCGAATCAGTTGCCAGTAGGAGAAAAAGTTTTTTCAATTGAAGAACTGTATTTTGTACCTACATTCTTTACAAATTAATATAATTATCAATTCTATTCTATTCTAAAAGTACAAATCAAAGTGAAAATCATTTAGTGCCAGACTGGCTGTGACCTGCAGACAAGTTTATTATTCTCTGGCTTATAGCCTAAAAAAGTTTGTGCTATGTCAGCTACCGCCGTTGAGTTTCCCAAAAAAGGATAATTATTAAAATAACAAAAGCAAAGCGCCAACCTGTTTCCATACTTCCATCTCACACATGCTAAGCTCAGTAGACGGCAGATAGTACTTATAGAATAACTTTAAGTTTCGGTACATAAACACACAGGAGCTGTATGCTACGGCCACTATGGGAACAGACCGCGGTACTGTCTCATTAATGTAGAAATGAGACAGTACCGCGGTCTGTTCCCATAGTGGCCGTAGCATACAGCTCCTGTGTGCCCAGAGGTAGGTCGGGTAGTACAGTGTCTGATATCTGCATGGCTCCTTTGAACACCTGCAAATGGAATAAAGATGCTGCTTTAGGATATTTCATGAAGTCACTGGCTGAAACTAAACAAATAAATAAAATTGCCTTTATTGTCTGCTGTCACCTAAGAAAGTAGTAGAACATCATGCAGAAGGGAAGACTGTGGAAGGACGTGCGAAGCGGATGAATTTTTTTTCAGCAGGGTTTGGCTGAAGAACCATGTATTTATAAATGGCTCCACACTGACATTGATCGTTTGTTTGAGTAACTGTAACTGACTTACTTTCAACTTAGGCCCATCCTCTCCTCGTCCGAAGTCCCCGACTAGGAGTTTAACCTCGTTATCATTGTGTAAGTCCAGTAATGCCAAGTTTTGAGGCAAAGTATTCAGATCTATGTCATCTGTTCCTACTTCTACGTCTAACCAACGAGTCATACTTCCCATGTTTCGCATTAAATATAATAACTGATTTGGTTCTTGAATCTTTCAGATTTTGTTGCGCTGTTTATTTACGTTTATTGTTGTCATAGCAACTATTTGAAAGTAAATTATACTTTTGACAGTGACACTAATGACATATCTAGACAAACAAAGTTTTGTTTTAGAACGTACTTCTAGCTCTGAATGATAACATTGCACTCAAACTTGACAATTTACGAATAGAAAAACATCTTTTCTGTACATCTTAACTATATTTACAATTTATTTGTATGAAAACTTGAATACATTACAAGTAATCAGGTTATCTACGTTTTAATTGTTTGCAATTGCATGCATTTACTTTCCTGTATGATGTATAGCTTCTTTCGCAAACACACGTTATGTGGTGCGTTCAGAAAATAAATAAATTAAAACATGGTTATTTAAAAAAATACAGAAAATATACAGATTAACGAAAGAGAAAATTAACCAAAACAAAATTTTGGCAAGAAAGTCAACGATTTTGCAGCAAATAGAATAATCGATAAAAAGAAGGATATAAGTACCTAATCATTTTGCATTTTACGACAAAAATTGTGTAAGTGTAAAATGTTCCAGGATTTGAATTTCTGTCCTTGTTGACGTTTATTGCATGTTATTTTTTGTTTGTGATTGTATTTTTTTTTTGTACTATCGCGTAAGTGTTGATGTGTGCATATTTTTCAAGTTTTTAAAACTCACGAAAGATCTAAAAACTTTATTTAGTTCTATGTTTAAGCATGTCTAATAACTTTCCTATTTAGTTTTTGTGATGCTTCTCGTTTTGGCGTCCAAGGTAAGTTTGCGTTGTTTAAACTTTTTGATAGGTACTTTATTTTGTTCATGTTTTCATAATAACTAAGTTTTGCAATGGTTTTATTAACTGAACACTGAATTAGTTCGTAGCAGTTATGCAGTTGGCAACAACTTTGTTTCTGTTTTAACTACTGTATACTTACTTAAATTATTATGATTATTTTATTCCTAATGAAGCTAAACACGAAGTCAAGTATTACAGAATCAAATTAAAGTCAAACCATTTATTTCAAATAGGCCCAGCGACCCTTAGAAGCCACTTTTGAACGTCAAATAAGCCTTTCCAATAAGAAAAGTTGGGAAGAGATCAACTTCAAGCTACTTTTTTTAAAATATTTTAATATGAATAATAAAGATTGCATGAAAAATTAAAGAAAACGACCCACCAATTAGTCTTTATGAAACACTAGCTTCCGCCAACGGCTTCCCCCGTGTGATATCTTTATACAATATAGCCTATGTTACTCAGTGATATAGCATTCATCTGGTGATTTTTTTTTAATTGTTCCAGTTGTTTTTGAGTTTATTCATTACAAACAAAAATACAAAAATTTTAAATATAATATAATTATTTTTAAAGTGAAAACTTCTTAGGCGCGTTGGGCATTTTTGAGATGGGAAAAACAATTGAACTCGCGACACCGTTACCGACACCTCATTTTTGTAAACGCGATTGTGCTCTTTATTTATATTATATTACGGATCAATTTTCTATGCAAGTATTTTTACTTAAGGTTTTAGAAGTATTTTTTTTTTTTGTAAACGCGATTGTGCTCTTTATTTAGATAAGATTACAGACCAATGTTCTATACAAGTATTTTTCTTCCACCAAGGCGATCTTGTTCAAGTTTTCACTTCTGTCGGCACTCCCGGAGTGCCTCTGTTTTTTTTGTGTAGAAAATTAGTATTTAAACATTGAATTAAAGTACAATAGTAAGTGTACTGTGTAAGTAAATAAAGCGCTTAAAAGATCAGGTATGAAACTGATGATGTTTATCAAACCTAAATGATCAAAACCTTGATATATTTCCTGTACACAATTAAATATTAATTTAAGTACCTGCAACCTTCTATTCAAATAAGTACCGACATAAAATATTAAAACAAACATAATGTAATTTATTCTAATAAGGGGTTTATTTGTAAACGTTAAGAGTACTGTTGGATTTTCAACGCTAGGCTCAGAGTTGAGAGTTGAAAATCCAATAATGCACTTTTATTTTGGGATTCATTTAAGTGTCACTTAGTTGGTGAAAACGGGCATTAGCCTCCTGTTACATGGGACTTAAACATAACTGGCGAAATGTGGGTGGGGTACTACTATAGGTACACCTCTGACTAACCCTTCCAGGATTACAAGCGTGATGTTATATGATGTTAAAGGAGACGTTTCATTTTTGTATGGGACTCCGGCCATAACATGTACACTTCAGAAAACCTGGGAAACGAACTCCTAAATACAATGAAGACTGTTTTTTTCCATAATATCTAATACTTTTTGGGCACAAAAAAATACCGAAAATGTTTGACGTTTGTCAGGAGAAATACGAATATCGACAGCTAGCCATTTTCGTCCAGAAGTACCTACAAATCTACAATCCACAAAAGCAGTTTTTTATTTTTATGATGAATCATACTTTCTAATTAATCAAAAAAGTTGTATAAGATAGCTATCTTATTGTAGTACAGAAATACACGCCTTTCATATTTATTTGAATAACGTCTACATGATATTATTTTGTTAAAATGTAACATGATTTCTGGACGAAAGCAGTATGCAAGTAAAACGACGCCATGATGAATAAAATATGGCAATAATTTGTTAAACTATTATTTTTTGTGCCGAAGTAATCAGAGGAATAAACGGGAAAGAATATTTTTCCTCAATTCGTGGAATTTTTTCCTTTTTTTTCATTAACGTACACTTTATGGCCGAAAATGAAACATCTCCTTTAATAGGCTGTTTACTTAAATACTTTTTTCAAACCCAGGTTCAGATTCATGTGGGTATTGTATAATTATCACCTGCTTCAAAAACGGTGAAGGCAAACATCGTGAGGAAACGGCATACCTGAGAAATGTTTCTCGACAGCATGTGAAGCCAAGTCAAAGGCCCATAGGCGGCATAAAAACTCTGACACCAGGTTATTCACTAACCACACGAAAAAGAAAAAGAACCCAGATTTACAAACACCCATGGTTGAAAAAAAAATCCCCAAAATAGTTGCGGGGAATTACTTCATTTCGACTAAGTGTATGAAACTATCTAACTTTTTAATTTAATTTCTTTTCGAACTATTTCAAGTCCTAAAAATTTACAACTTTTCACTAAAATTTATTTCCATTCAATCGCGATTTAAAATCATGTTTTTTGTCTTAATCTTTAAAACATTATTTTAAACTTGTTTTATACTGTGATTTTAAACACTTAATAAAAAACATTGTTTTATATGAAACTGTTTAAAATACGTGTTTTAAAACAACTTGTTTCTTTTATGCCAGGGTTGGCATAAAAGAAACAAGTAAACTCCACAAACAAATTTTCCATTCATGCTATATATTTGTTCTATTGTGTGGATAGATCATTATGTAACATTGATTGTCCATGGTAAATGTAGGTACCATACTTAATTCTATGTGTGCTATTTAAAACACTTATTTATTCTATTCCTTGGGTTTTCCATGTGCTATTTATTTCCTCTAGTTTGATGTTAAGGAAATTTCTGCAATTTTCATAAATGCCTATTTCCATTGTTTGGTTGTGCGAGAGGCATGTTTACGTGAATGTCCTAAGTCCGGACCGCTATAATTATTATACTGTTGCAAAACAACAAGTGCGCAAACTCAACTTCACCCACAGGTGCAAAATCTCGCGGCGATCTCTGCTGCGGCCGGCAACTGTACTAAAACATAATATATCAAACTTATATCAAGACAGTGTTTCAATTTGTAGACATCCAAGAAAAGCTCTTAGTTCTTATAGACACACTACTTCTTAGTTTTAGTTCTAATAGAACGGAAAGCAGAGCGCGCCTCCGTTAAATGGCACATGGAGCTTTAGATACGAGTTGTTTACATTTTTTTTTTTAGTTAAGTAGTTCGTCTCGTAGTTGACCTCTGAGATCATGACTACTTAATTTCCTGTGGGTGCCTTAAGCTACTACACTTAAAACCTCCAGCCAGGGGTTATTCAGCTATTGACGGGGTCCGCTAGGGCCAGTGCCTGCCGGGGGTTCGAAGAGAACCGATAGGGAAATCGTGGCCCCCGGCAAAATGGCAACTGAAGGAACACGGGTGGGTTTTAGTCAGTAAGAGTCTGACACGCCCTCCCGCTCCACCCAGAGCGGGAGTAGTTATTTGATAATTTCCCATCCAAAAAAAAAAAAAGAAAAAAAAAGAGGATTATTGAACTATGCTAATTAAAACTAGGTGAACCTCGGCTTAGGGCGTCAACCGGAGGGAGGACATCAAGGATGGGACGGGCCGGATCAAAGTTTTGATCATGATTATTAGTCGGGGAATTTAAAGCTACGTGCTCAGCTGCAACAACTGCTGGCACCGAGCAAGGGTCGGGGGGAGTATCATTTACTCGGGGACGCGGTCGCGATGGCAAAGGACGTCGGCGGCGAGGTCGGAATGACGAGTTTTTTTACACAGTAATTGTTATTGTACATCAGTTTTGGCCCTAAGGGCGGCAAACGGAATGCTATTACTAAGCCTCCGCCGCCTCCTTTGTCCGTCTGTCTATCAGCGGACTGTATCTCATGAACCGTAATAAGACATTTGGAATTTCTACAGATTGTGTATTTTTATTGCCGCTATAACAACAAATAATAAAAATTAAATAAATCAAAATAAATTAAAGGGGGTCCCCCCATACAAGAAACGTGATTTTGCTAAATGTACAGTGGTACGGAACCCTTCGTGTGCGAGTCCGAGGCGGTTTTGAGACATATTTAGATCTTTAGTATCCAGGAAACTTCACAAAAAAAGTACATCTACCCACATGCAACACAGGTGTGTATTAACAGGCTCTGCAACAATATTATTCTCGGTAGCAATCAGAGAAATTCCTCGATGACTCATCGTGGTGCGGAAAATGGTCGCCACTCGCTACTCGCTAGGCGAGCGAGTGGTTCAGCAAGTTTACTCTTAGTTTATTTGGTCTTTCTGTCTGGACGCTGCGGAAGGCTGACTCACCAACCTGTTTTGCCATCAAGGTGTCGCGCCTATTTTTGATTTTAGTTTATAAAACTTGTAAGTTGAGTAAGTTGTTGCGTAAATGATTCGTCGCTACTCTCGTTAATATTTCGATGAAAGAGACGCTAATTTCGAAACGCAACTGCCATTGGATGCATGTGGAAAAAACTGCATACCTGTCGTCGTTTCGAGCGGATGAGTTGTCCTAAAGTTTAATGAAACCCAGACGTCTTAAAACTCAGATGATAGCTGTATTTTTAGGTTCTTACACTTTAACGCCTACGCTTTAACGGTCTTAGGCCCTAAATCGGTGTTAATCACACCATGAATCTCGAAAGATCCGTTACAATTCGATCCGTCAAAATTCGATGAGAACAAAAATGAACTCTCCCAAAAATCATCTTCACAAAATTGCGTCATTAAAAACCTGTAATTAGGAGTTAGGTATTCTTGACAGTTCCTTAAATATCAATTAGGGTCCTTTATTGAAGTTTTGTCAACACAATGACGCTGGTCGACGACCTCGAAGACCTTGCTATTACATATTTGGATGAACAGTCTTTTACTTCCTACGCACGTGGCTTGATACCATCTATGGTAGAGGTTTATACTTGATAGACAAGCAAGCAGACCAACAAGAGTCGCGGGAATTCGCTATCGTTAGATACGTGTTGCTTTTACAAAACACGAAGATGAAATTGCACTTGAAAATGTTGCATTGAAATGAGCAAGATTGTATGATTTTAAAAACGGAGTGTTTAGACATCCATGCAGGTAAGTTCAGATGCAATATTTTATTCTAAGACCTATGGAAAAAAATAGTTCAACTTCAAATTATCGTACCTATGTGATAGCTGAATATACGGTGTATCGACCTCGTAACATCGGACCAGTATTCACGCATAAATTCAAAAACAGATAATTCAATCTACAGTTTTACATTATCAAGACCGTTGATGGTCTCCTTCCACTAAGATCCTTTGCTACTATCCATTACCGAAGATCTTTACTCTACATTCGAGATATACTTGACTATAAAAAAATCTTGGCATCAAACACACGAACACGTACATCTAAATTGTAGGAAGGCCTCTTATTTTTGGTTGGGAATTTATCAAATAACTTGTCAGACTCTTACTGACTAAAACCCACCCGTGTTCCTTCAGTTGCCATATTGCCGGGGCCACGATCTCCCTTTCGGACTTGTTCGCAACCCCGGCAGGGTAGGTAGGCCTCTACCCGCCTTTGCCTCTACCATAACAATCTTCACATTTACCACGCCCATCCAAACAGAGATACACAATCAGTTGTAGATCTAACATAAGATTACAATGACTATAATTAGAGCACATGTGGGCATCGGGTATTATCAGCGTTAGCCTGCGGGGGCTTACCAAGGAGACAATGAGAAAGCGGCCTCGATAACACTTGTGTAATAGACCCGCCGACGACCTTACCCTTGTTAAGCTATTTGTTAAAACATTACAATACCTACGTAATTGTTACAAGACTTGGTGTTTGAATGATAACGGTAGCCTGCTTAATAAAACGTCGATTTTCAATTTCATTTGTCATCTTAGGTCCTCCTAACAAAAGCTTGTTCTGAGAAATTTTACTTTTACGTGCCTAATTTTCGGTTTTTTTAAAAGGTAAGAAAATAATTTGGAATTTTCTTGTTGCCGTTCTGAGTTCCACGAAACTTCGTTGCCTTAGGGACTATGGTTTGTAGTTTATTCGAGCACAGTTCACGAGCTAAATAGTATTCTTAGAAGGTACAAAAAAATACGAACTTCCACGACCTGGAATTTTCCAGCAATGATCCGTGTGAATTTTTTCCGTTAATTAGCTTCGGCTGACCCTTGCTTGCTTGACTGATCCGTGAAATATTAATTTCACAGATTTTAATTTGTTTAAGTTTTTACGCATAGAGCCAGGGTGTAAATCAAAGGCTTTTGACAAGCACCCTAAATAAATTACTGCACCTTTGTCCAAGAAAATTTAAAAAAATTGAGTTAGGCGCAGTTCGAGCCCGCGCGCAATTTCGTGAAAATACCTATGTTATGGTGAAATAATGATAAATTTATTTAATGATATTATTGAATATTTACAATGAATTACAAAAAATAATTTTCCTTGCAATCCTAATGATACAAGCTTTCGTCAAATGTGATATATTTTACAGTTCTGAGCAGATTTATGGCCGATAAGAGACATCTTAAAGCAACAGACTTTCGTACGGTTTCTGATACTGCCGTTGCTATTGTATTTGCTCGGCATTCGATTTTTTAGGCTCATTGTAATCCTTATGATGCAAGCTTTCTTCAATTGGGATTTTTTAAATTTCTGAGTAGATTTACGACCGAAATGAGTCTATATATGAAATTATTTTGCTATTGTCAACTTCATATTATGCATTTTTACTCCTATTTTACGAATTATTTTTATTATATCTAGTCTGGTAGGCCTTTGTCAACTCTTGAGAACGACATCAGAATCACCGTTTTATCTGAACACGTTATTGCACTACTAATTGGAATTTCGAAATATAGTGAAACATAGAGAGACGCGCGCATGTACCTGCCCTCGCGATGTGACGTCATAGGCAATTATATCCTGCTTCAAAATTGTTATAAATATGACCTATCTTTTGCGTGCTCAACCATGACTCTAGTATTAAGTCTTTTAGTTATTAGCGATTCAAATCTTACATGTTTTTGACAGTCAGAAATATTGAACTTACTACCAGATAACCAGTAAGACGTAAGACGTTTTCATGTCAAAAGTTTTCATAACTGCTTTGAAATATTATGATTGTATGCTAGAAAATGAATCGAAGCCTACTATTATCGCGCGTATATACCTAGTGCACTTGTCGAGTGGAGCATTTAGGTCAGTCATGATCACAATGGATACCTAATACATAAAATATTTTAACAATTACTCATGTTCTGTAATTACCTAACTAATGAATGACTAATAAGAATAACCGACGTTTATTGTACTTAACAATCTATTGGGTATGTATGATAAACATGAAATCCTAATAACAGTACGTAACTTTAACTCCTTAGATAAGTGTTGCTAAAAAGTAAAAAACAATTGATTTCTGCCTTTCCGCCAAGGCTGACTACTATTTACTTGGATGCTGATATCTACGTGCCTACGTTATAATGTCTCAAGACGCAGTCACGGTGCATTCCTGATTAGCAACGGTTGCCGGCACAATCATGATGTTACTCTATTCAACGTATTGGGAACAATGGCGTCGATCTAAAGTAGTGTAATTCACATTGTAATCGGCACGATGGTGTAGAAACGATCATCAGGAAGTTGTGGATTTCTTCTTTCATGTCGATGGTACGTTTTGTCAAATACTTGGGCCCAGTAGGTGGCCACGTTATTCCCGGCATCAATGGCGGTTTTATGCCCTCTAAAGTGCTGCGGGTTTAAAACAGCCACACTAAGCAATTCCTTTAAAAGCAATTTATTTTCTAAATTCCCAGCAATTCCTCTATGGTGACACATATTTTAGCTGAATCATATTCAATTCATATCAGAAACATATTTGGTGTAAATATTGCCGCATGAAAAAATGAAGACCGTAATTTTACCGGATAATTTTTCTTTACAGTTTTTATTTATCAAATGAGATTTTTATTTTTTATTTCTACAGTTTAAATGTTGCTGTCAAACAGATGAATTGCGTTATATGAATTGAACGCAGATGATTATGAATTGTCAGTTGGTGACAGTTTGTGATTCTGCCAAAGCGGCCGTTTTAGGCCTCCTGGTGTAGGGACACTGCACACTCCAGCAAGTGGGCCATGGTATGGTCAGGAGCACCGCATTCGATACAAGTTACGGATCTTACAAAAGTTAAAGCAAAGTTTAATGTTACGCAGCACCTTATTATTTTGCAAGGAAAGTAGACCAAAACTTGTAGACAGTTCTTCGAGCATGTATAGATAGCTGAATTGCATTGCAAATCTCATCATCGTAGGACAATCTGGAGATGAACACACGAAACCAATCTTGTTATATCGGTAATCTAAATTGCCTAACTTCAATCCGTTATTTGTAGCTGTAATGTAGCATTAACAATATTTGAAACGCATCACGCTTGCTAATATCAAGAAAGTGAACTGCTACAAATAATTAAACTAACTGTACAAACATTCTGTGGGTAGTCAATCAACGAAAAAGATGAATGAACTTCGGAAAGAAAATGGCGCCTCAACGGACGGAAGCTTTGTCATTTTTGCTTATTGCAAAGGAAAAGCTAAGGAAATTACAACGTTCATCCTATGTAGTCTCCTGATGTATTGGGATGTGAGATTATCCGTAGTCCATTACCTGTATTCTACCTTTTATAAATACGTACCTACTACCTTCCTATTTGTAAAAACATTATCCTCCTTCTGAGGCAATCGGGTAAAAATAATGTTATTGGGAAGTCCTAATAGAAAAATTACATTTCTGTAGTAGGTACTCGTTTACTGATTAGTGTACTTTTGTGTCACCAACTTAGTAGGTATGAGGAACAGGGTGTAAAATTCACTCATCTATGTAAATAAAAATCAATTGCTGTTCGTTAGTCTCGCTAAAACTCGAGAACGGCTGGGCCGATTTAGCTGATTTTCGTTTTGAAATGTTTGTCGTAGTCCAGGGAAGGTTTAAACGGTGAGAAAATATGGAAAAACGAACGAAAAAAAAATGTGAAGAAAATTCACGTCCTCATACATTTTGTGTGGATCGGCTTTTTTTATATCTCGGTAGGTAGGTAGGGTTATGCACATTTATTGACTGTTAGGCGGAACGAAATTTGCCGGGTCAGCCAGTCTACCATAGAAAAGGGAGGATCCTCCGACCAGACGGGTGTTGTGTCTGGCGGGCAACTGCCCGACGGTTGAAATCGGAATCTTGTACATGTCGATCGTACGGTAAACTCTAACTGCGCGATTCAGGATTTGTGTGACGTCATGTCTTTGATGTGTAGTTTGTATGTGGCGGTGTAACCGCTACGTAAAACGTAAATAGAGCTGCCTATATTAAAATGTTTCCTAAGAATAGCGTTCTGAAATTTCAAAAATGATTGTGTTTGATATTTCAATGCTACAAGGGGCTCGTGGCAAAAAAATAAAACGTGTGGCACTCGGGGACTGCCGCGGTAAAGCTATTGCATAGCATTTGTAACCTCCATACTTCCTATTTGTCAAAGCTACACTTGGGATGATGACGTAATTTTTGTTTTGTAACCGTCATTACATGGTTGGCGGAGTGGGGGGTGTTAGGTTTTTTTCGTTACGGAATTTCTTGATTCGGTCGCCGCGCTCAAAGCCCGCGATAAAAGCTATGCAATAGCTTAAAAATACAGCCGCACAGGTCGATCAAAGGCTCTAAGCTACGCTTGCTGCGGTCGGTTCGTGGATGGGTGACCATCCATACATCGAGACCCCTCTGTGCCTCGGAAAGCACGTTGTGCCGTTTGTCCCGGCTGTCATTCGTAGACCTTTGTCTGTCGTTACGGGTAGTCAGAAGCCCAAAAGTCTGACAACCAGGCTCACATAGGGGTATTCCCAGTAACTGGGTTGTGGAGGTAAGATAGGCAGTCGCTCTTACATCCGAAAGCCGACCCCAACATTGTTAGAAAAAGCCTGGTAGAGAGATTTAAATGCTATCCTAATCCTATCACAATTGACGACAATAATGAATAACAAAGTGCGATGACCCAGAAAGCGGAAACAGATTAATCGCTGAGATTTAGCACATGACTGAATGACTATATCCGTGCTAGTTAGAAACGAGATAAACAGCTGTGAGCTTGGGCGATATCTGTACAAAACATAATTATAGCGCCATTTTAAAGGCAGTAAAATGAATGAATGCCTCGTTGGTCTAGTACTGCCTCGTTTGTCTAGTGGTCGCAAGCGCTACTGCTGAGCATGAGGTCCTGGGTTCGATTCCCGGGTCGGGCAAAGTGTTATTGGGTTTTTCTATCTGGAATTTCTCAGTAGCAGCCCGGAGTCTGGATTTATGTCCGGATGAAGGCAATAGGCTCGCCCCCTATTACATGGGACTTAAACATAACTGGCGAAATGTGGGTGTACCTACTACAGGTTACACCTCTGCCCAACCCTTCGGGGAAACAAGGCGTGATGTTATGTTATGTTATGTGTGTAAAATGAATGTCGAAAGCGCTTTGAAGAAGTACGAAGTTTGCTGATAGAGACTGTCTTGTAGCTTTACATCCGCTTATGGAGATACGTGTACCAGTTTTGTAGATGAAGTACCTATAAACAAATAAAAATTACAAAGGACCTAAATTTTTTGGTTTGGAAGTTATCAAATAACTTCTCCCGCTCTGGGTGGAGCGGGAGGGCGTGTCAGACTCTTACTGACTAAAACCCACCCGTGTTCCTTCAGTTGCCTGTTGCCAGAGGCCGCGGTATCCCTTTCGGACTTTCCCGCGACCCCGGCAGGACCTTAGCAGCCCTTACATCTACTGACACCCTTGCTTCTGTCAACCTTGCCTAGGAGTACCTACCTATCATTCACGCATGGCTACCAGTGACAATGAACTTTGGAAATTCTGCAATTCTATCTGTGTCGCCTTTGTTTCACGTCATTACCGATAGTTTTTTGCTAATTTGAGAAGATGGAGAAGCCTTCGAGGCAATGCCCTCAAAAATCAGAATCTTTTGCGGTTGAATTGGTAGAAATTACCTAGTTTTTAAAAGAGTAAAACCACTTGTTTTGGAAATGTGTAATAGTTATATCATGCAAAAGCTTGAGACAAAGATCTGAGAAAAGTGCAGGTACAGGTACTGCCAGTTTTGCTGTTAAAGTAGACTTTCCAACCCGTTTAGGGCGAACAACCTAAAACTGAAAGTTGCTTGAAATGCAGTAGCATGTTACGCTTGCAAAAAATTACGCATGCTTCATATTTTTTATTAGGTGCTTATCTTGCACTTGAACAGAAAGAGGTTGCATTTACAAGTACAGTAGTGTTACATTTTTAATATTACCAGGTTTTAAAAGGAGGTAAACTCAAAGCATTTGTTTCAAATAAACCAATTACAGGTACTTTTGAATTGTCAAGGGGTCGGTCAGTCAGAAAGATGAAGCTAGTTGCCCATTCCAAAGCGTAGTAGGCACCTATGGAGAAGAACGGGCAAGAAACTCCACGGACACTCTCTTAAATCAAAATATTGTTACAAAATATTGGTAACATTATTCATGTTGAAATTATACATGTGAGAACAATGTAGAAAGACGTGCACGTTAAAAGCGTCCGTAATAAAAACAAAAACAATTCAAAAATTAAAATAAAGTAAAAGGTAGGTAGGCTAACCACACAAAACACTGAAAATAGAAAAAATACATAAAGATAGAAGAGCACAAACTTAGGTACTGCTTATTTCATGAGAAATTTCCAGCAGACCTGCGACAGGAGATTTGGATGAAAGACTTTAAGACATACTGGTGCCGATTCCATTGTTCACAAACTAAACTAAATTTAAGTTCAGCGCATCTTTTTCTATTTCATTAAGAAAAGCACAGAAGATAAATTTAAGTTTAGTCCTGTCAAATTAATCAGTGCCTGTCACTACTCCATACAAGTTTAGATGTGATTAAAAACTTGCCTACTAAAATTACGCCAATTTACGTCAAATTACGTTTATAATATATCAATTTACGTTTTTCTTAATGAAATAGAAAGAAAAAGATGCACAGAACTTAAATTTAGTTTAGTTTGTGAACAAGGGAATCGGCACCATTGTGTGCTTAGTGTGTAAAAAAACAAGACTACTTTTTAGTACAGGAGTTCCACATTCCAGTCCAAAGCTAATCAGCCAGGACCAATTTTCACTCCATTAAATGTAAAGCTGCGCTTTTCCTCCAGCATTTAGCTAGTTCCAATCATGTTCCAAGACTCTGAAGTTGTTAATCATTCTCAATAAGATTGTAATTAGCACAACATAATCAGATTGCTGGTGCTAATTACAATAATCTATTTGCGTGTCCGTCAATGCATGGTGAACAGGTATGAATTCAAACTATCCTTGGCCTAGTAATTATTTGATTGTTCTACGCGATCCGTTATCACGGTTCTTCCGCTGTTGGCCAGGAAGTAAAACGTACAAAAAAAAGATGCTATTTACAGGGTAATTTTGAAGAGTTATGTAAACAATCTTTAATTGTTTGAAGGCATAATTATTAAGAGGGTTTATCCTAAAAGTTGGCAACGTCGTAAATAGCTGTTAAATATTTACCTGTTTTAATTAATTTAGCAATATTACTGTATGGAAATAAGAAATGTGACTAACTAGTTCCCTAGAATATTAATAACTAGCGGACGTCACGCGGTTTCACCCGCGTAGTTCCCGTTCCCGTGGGAGTACGGTGATAAAATATAGCCTATGTTACTCGCTGATAATGTCGCTATCCATTGCTGAAAGAATTTTTCAAATCGGTCCAGTAGTTTTTAAGTTTATTCGTTACAAGTACAAAAATACAAATCTTTCCTCTTTATAATATTAGATAGAAGATAGATGAAATGCAATAATTAATATGGTAATACCGAATATTTAGTTTTAGATGTAAAAAAAGTATTTGGAAACTTTCCAAATGCCTTTTTACACCTAAACTTGTTACAACATCAAATTCACATTTCTTATTTCCATACAGTCATCATCGTCATCATTTCAGCCGAAAGACGTCCACTGCTGGACATAAGCCTCCCCCAAGCACCGCCACTTCGACTAATTCTGTGCTTTCCGCATCCAGCGGATTCCTGCGGCCTTCACAAGGTCATCGGTCCATCTTGTGGGAGGCCTTCCAACGCTACGTCTTCCGGTACGTGGTCGCCACTCCAGAACCTTTCGACCCCATCGGCCATCCATACAGTAATATTGCCAAATTAATCAAAACAGCTAAATATTTGGCATCTATTTGCGACGTTGCCCACTTTCAGAATAAACGCTCTTAAGTAGGTAAGGGACGTTTAACATGTTATTGTCGCAAATGTAATTTCTTCGTTTAGGTTCTCTCGAACTCGTTTATCTAAATTTATTTGGGGTCGACGCATCATATGTTTCTTTCATACTTCTCTATTATTGTTAACAACTCGTTTATTAGAAAAAAATCTCAACTAGGGCAGTATGCAAATAATGTCATTTGTGTAGGTAGGTAGACCACGCGCGGGCTTGCGGACGGTGAGCAATGGGTAGCTGGCCGTCCGATAAGGACCAAGCCCGGTACCCTAATTGCGTAACTCATTTTCGTAAACAATTTCGCGAAATTTGTTTCATTTTGACATTTCAACAACATTAATTGCGTTATTTACGTTGTTGAACAGATTTTTTTTCCAACTTATGAAGCAATGGATTAGAAATCTGTTTCAAATCGAAACAAATTGTGATTGTGTTGTATTACGCAATTAGGGTGCTGGTCGACGCCGCGTTGTGTTCCACGCGCGCCTCATAGAGATGTCAGCAGAATTGACACGGTCAGCTAGGGCCGATGCCTGCCGGAGTTGCGAATAAGGCCGAAAGAGACATCGTGGCCCCCCGGCAACACGGCAACTGAAGGAACACGGGTGGGTTTTAGTCAGTAAGAGTCTGACACGCCCTCCCGCTCTACCCAGAGCGGGAGAAGTTATTTGATAATTTCCCACCCAAAAAAAAGGTAGAGCCCGCGCCACCACTGAAGTGCTTTTGTCGCGGCGCTATCGCTAGTGCCTATGTCATTATATTTAAAAAAAATGTAGTTCCATAATTTTCCGCCGGCCTTCTTTCGTGACGCGCACTCTACCTATTTTACTTCTTTATCTGCGTCACCATCACATATCATTACTTATTTGATCGTTTTGAATGAATGAAAGTTAAGAAGCCTACACTGTCCACTACACTGTCCTCCCATACCTATTAACACTGTAATTTGAAAACATTGTAGAAACAATTTATTTTGAAAAGAGTTACCGTGGAGTTTCTTGCCGGCTCTTCTCCATAGGAAGCGACCAATTGGAACCGTGCACCTAGCTTCTGACGTTTCATAAGTAGGTACCCTTGTAGGTTTATGTGAAATAAAATCTTTTGATTTTGAAGCAACGAAAAATCGCCATTGTTGTCTTACCCTCAACCTGAGTGTGTACGATTCTGTCGAAAAATATAAGTAAGTAATCTTGAATTCTTGAACGGTACCAGTCTGTGTGGGTCGCTTCAAGGACAGCTCTTAACCTCACTTAACATAACAGTACCTAATAATAATACTTTGTGCGTTAACAGTAAACTGAAAAAAACTAGCTCCTACAAAACATCACGCCTTGTTTTCCCGAAGGATTGGGCAGAGGTGTGCATATAGTACACCCACATTTCGCTAGGCGAGCATACTGCCATCAACCGGGTGCAAATCCAGACTCCGGGCTGCTTCTGAGAAATTCCAGATATAAAATCCGAATAACTCTTTGCCCGATCTGGGAATTGAACCCAAGACATCATGCTCAGCTGTAGCGGTTGCGACTACTAGAGCAATGAGGCAGTTTCTAATAATATTTTAATACATTGTTATTTGTTAAGTAAAGAGTTACTATCTAAAACTCATAACATTGAAATTATAAAAGTAGTTGGTCCTAAAGAATGGACTAGCCATAGAGATGTAAAAAATCAATCTGCCTAGCCTTTTCCCAACTATGTTGGGGTCGGCTTCTAGTATAACCAGATGCAGCTGAATACCGTATTTTACATTGAGCGACTGACCTCCACAACCCAGTAACTGGGTAATACGACACTTCTTAGTAAAACTGGTTGTCACTTTCGGGCTTCTGACGACCCGTAACTACTATCAAAGAGCCACGAATGACAGCCGGGACCAACGGCTTAACATGCTTTTTGAAGCACGGAGGAGTCTCGGTATGTTAAGATGGTCACCCATCCACAGACCAACCTCGGCAAGCGTAGCTTAACCTGATGGGTTGAACCGTGCAGCTGTTATTACTTAGCCACGAACTCCTCCGCCGTAGCCGTAGAGCTGTAAGCCATATATTATTACATTTATTACTATACCTGACAGTATTTTTCATGATCACGATGTCGCAACGGGGACTGTATAGGTACTTTTTTTTACCCGACTACGGCAAAGCCAAAAGGAAGGGTTATGATTTTAGCAGTCTATGTATGTATGTTTGTATATGAGGAGCTCGTGGCTAAGTAATAACAGCCGCACGGGGTGATCCACCAGGTTAAGCTACGCTTGCCGGGGTTGGTCCGTGGATGGGTGACCATCTTTACATATCGAGAATCCTCCGTGCCTCGGAAAGCACGTTAAGCCGTTGGTCCCGGCTGTCATTCTGTGGATCTTTGACAGTCGTCACGGGTCGTCAGAAGCCCGAAAGTCTGACAACCAGTCTTACCAAGGGGTATCGTATTACCCAGTTACTGGGTTGTGGTCAGATAGGCAGTCGCTCCATGTAAAATACTGGTATTCAGCTGCATCCGGTTAGACTAGAAGCCGACCCCAACATAGTTGGGAAAAGGCTAGGCAGATTGATTTTTTTGTATGTATGTTTGTATGTATGTATGTTTGCTTTTACGTGTGTTCCACCGTAGCGCCTAAACTACTAAACGATTTTGATGAATGAGGTATCAATAGATTCGTAATAATGGTCCGGGTGACATAGGCTATATAATTTTTCCCTAAATTTAATTTGGTGGACTTTACACGTAAACTTCTAACCTCGAAAAAAATTAAAATGAGATGATCATGACATGTTTGGTATCAAAAGAAAGGTCTTGACGAGCACATTACAAATATGTATATAATATTATATTTTCAAATTAAATAAATATGTTTAAATCGTTAAAAACAAGCAAAAGTGAGACTGCGCTACGTGGTGGTAACGCAAGATTTTACCAACGTGCAGTTAATCAAATCTTAATAAATAGTAACGATTTGTAATTTCACTCTTATGAAGAAAAACAAGTACAACGAAATATATTTTGGATTTTTTCGAAGCTCTATATCGATAGGTATATGGTGTTGGCGTCGAAATAAATCGCTTTATTGTTTCATCCAAAGCACTATGCACTGCTATTGGAATTTAAAATAGGTTAATTACTGACCTATTGTTAATACAATCAACTATTGTTAAGAGTAATCTCTTATTTACGTTCATCAAGTGTAAAAACGGAAAAGTATAAAATAAAAAAATAAAATTTAATGGTGTTCCTGGCACGAACATGGTATACAGGCATGCGATCACGGCTTTACCTGGACCATTTTTGTACCTGTCTTGATTTCTGTCTGAAATATTTGCTTGTTTCGTACTTTTTAGATCATTTTTATTTTCCCGTAGTCCCGACTACAGTTTTTTATTAAACTTTATTTTTTTATTACAAAGTTAATTAGAGGCCATATAAGCCAATCATCAAGTAATTTATCATTTAAGAAAGTTTATCAAGTCAAATCAAGATGATGCGCACGCACGAATTCATTATGTAATTGCAAATTCAATTAATTCGGAATATAAATCAATTCTCCAAACTTAATTTTCGAATCAATCGCTTTGAAATTGGAACTCCGTACTGAGATATAATTTATTATTGATACTAAATTAATTACGTGCGGAGCTGTTGCAGACAAATTTGATTAGATAGTTAGAATGACATTGACTGACATGGTATGCATCGATTTGCATATTATCTGGTAGTTCTCATGACGTCATAATATTAGACATTCATATCATCGTTATTGTATCGTTCAGCATAAAATAATCGACGATCTATTTAATTTATTTTGCAAAACGAAAAGTCAAGCAAAATGTGTCCTTAGGAACGAACAAAAATTTTAGCAACGCATATCCCAAAAAGTTATTTTAAGCCAGTTTATGGTTTTCCAAAAATATACTGATGGGTGGACCTTAATTTAGAAAAAAAAGCGCTGATGGCAAAGCTGTCACAGCTTCACAGGGCAACTTAAAGCTCTCAAATTCAATAAAAACGGATGTCCATAACAAACCGTACCAAAAGACCAAAAGCTTTTAAGTAGACAGTTGCCCTCACTAACTACACCTACGTAACAAGGGATCAAAAACCTCTGCTTATCTGTAAATGAACTGCAGTTATATTATGAAATATGAACATCAAAGGACCAGTCTATCAGCGAAGTGAGCAGCGCAATCGAGCATCAAATTGCCTCTCGCCGGATGTCTGCGCAGACGCACCACAATAAAACTTAGCGCAGACTTGTGCAGACAACAAAATAAAACATTTGTGTAATGAATAATGTAACAGCAGTAATGCTTCTAATAAATATGTATTGTATGATATAAACAATGCTGAAAGTAAGTGTGGCTTGCAAAAAGATAAAAATGACTAAGCGTCATAATTTGGAGATTATGTATGTTTTTTCAGGTTAATGAACATGTTTTGTCAGTTGCATCAATGTAAAACAAAATGTACTGAAGTTTTCAACTCCTCAGCTCCTTTTGATGTACTTAATTTACCGTTCTCCAACCCAAAAATCCTCTACCTCTACGCACTCTGAATATTCTTTTCATTTTATTTCTGGCGTGTTAGTATTCTTTGTAATTACATCTGCTTTTGTCAATAAACGCCAGTATCCTTTTTCCTTTTTCTTTAGCTTGTCTTCCTAATTTGCTGAATTAGCATTGTGTATTTACGGCCAGTGGCCCGGGTTAATGACCACGTTGTACCGATGTGCTTGCGCGTACGCAATGCTGCTACAAAGAAGAAAATTCGCAAGCAAAAATATATTTTAAGCCACCAGTATTAAAGAATATAATTCTGTGAAAGACAACTTTATAGGCCTCAATTATTTCATCAATTGTTTAGATGCATGCTGATTCTAGATTCTTTAACTTATTCGTCGTTTAACTTTGGTCTGGTTTAAATTATTTGGACTTGTGTATGCATACTTGTTTATTCAGCATTTATTCATGTTCGGCCAACTCTAGTGGTCTTTTTCCCAGCTTTAACATGGTCTTCAATCAGCCACAGTCTGTGTTTAGCTTGTGGCTCTTGGGAGTTAAGGCCCTTCTGGTTAAGGACAAAGCCCGGGTCGACGGCGCGTTGTGTTCCACGCGCGCCTCAAAGAGATGTCAGCAGAATTGACGGGTTCCGCTAAGGCCAATGCCTGCCGGGGGTTCGAAGAAAACCGATAGGGACATCGTGGCCCCCGGCAACAGGGCAACCGAAGGAACACGGGTGGGTTTTAGTCAGTAAGAGTCTGACACGCCCTCCTGCTCCGCCCAGAGCGGGAGAAGTTATTTGATAATTTCCCACCCGAAAAAAAAAAAAAAGGCCCTTCTGGTTCTCTTTTATAGTAAAGTAAAACATTTGCACAGATTGCAGGTACAGTAAATAAGATGTGACAGTTAAAATATGGGTGATCTTTGTCAGCAAATTGCACGAGGGTGCACCTAAACCAAAAATTTCAACCACCAGATAGTGATTTTTAACCGCCACGAGGCACGTTGTTCAGTCCAATTTTTACCCACGACGGAACGGAGACGGTATATGCGTTTGGGGTGAGAGGATGTTTGTGCAAATCAATATTGCCATTTTTCTCCAAAAGTACTAGTCCGATTTTGATGCAGTTTTCAGTTATGGGTTCAAGTTTGATTGGTGCATGTTTTTAGTTAGGTGTTACGGTGACAATTCACCAGGGGGCGCTGCAGCAAACATTTTTTGTGCAAATCCATGTTGCCATTTTTCTCCAAGACTACTAGTTCGATTTTGATGCAGTTTTCAGTGATGGGTTTGGGTTTGATTGGTGCATGTTCTTAGATAAGTGTTACGGTGACAACTCACCAGGGAGCGCTGCAGTAAACATTTATTTGTGCAAAACTTTTATCCTTTTTCAATTACTTTTTAAACGTCGTGGGTTTTTTCAAAATATTTAATTTTGCTTTTTATTATAACTAAACACATATTGATACTGAGTTTCACAAAGTTTCAAGGAACGACAGTAAGTTGTCAAGTATGATCTAACTAGAATATTAATATTCTGTTGTCTTACCACCGTATCTCGGAATGCTAGCGGTAAGCGACATTTATATTGTTCAAGAATAAAATTATTTTGCTAAAATATTCTGCCTACTAAACATGGAAACTAAAGAGCTATTCTCAAGTTACCGAATGTTATAAAACAAGTGGACGTAACTGTTGACTATTTGTCATTTTGTTTCGCAAATCGTGACATTGGCACAAGGCGAGATATTTCGGAATTTGGCATCTACTAATTTTACCTTGACCTCTTGTGTAGCTTTAAATCCAATATCCAATTATCTGAAGTTGAAACGAAGCATGTTTACCCAGTCAGATTGGTTCTTGAAGCAAAAGAGGCTCCTGGCAGACACAGTGGTAGTTCAGTGCAGTTCTTAACTTGTAGAGCTACGAGTATAAGTAAAATAATAGGGCCCGTCTATAAACATGTTTTGCTGCGACGTGATCGCGAAAATCATTATAAGGTTAAACACCCGCTCGTTGACTCGTGTAACATATTGTTTTTTTTATGCTAGCAGTAGTTGTACAGATTGAACTTTTCCCAATCGACGGAGGAGCTCGTGGCTAAGTACTAACAGCCGCTCGGGTCGATCTGTCAGGTTAAGCTACGCTTGCCGGGGTTGGTCCGTGGATGGGTGACCATTTCTACATACCGAGACTCCTCCGTGCCTCGGAAAGCACGTTAAGCCGTTGGTCCCGGCTGTCATTCGTGGATCTTTGACAGTCGTTACGGGTCGCCAGAAGCCCGAAAGTCTGACAACCAGTCTTACCAAGGGGTATCGTATTACCCAGTTACTGGGTTGTGGAGGTCAGATAGGCAGTCGCTCCATGTAAAATACTGGTATTCAGCTGCATCCGGTTAGACTGGAAGCCGACCCCAATAAAGTTGGGAAAAGGCTAGGCGTTATTATATTTAAATGTATTGTTTTATTTTATTGTATTGTTCTCTTTTTTTATGCACGTGTGTCTGTGACAATTAAACTTATTTTTCTTTCTTTCTTTCTTTTCTTTTACAGACGCCAGCACATCAAGCTACTACAATCTGTCAAATTTATTTAATAGATTTTCAATTTTATCGCTGAAGTGTAAGGTTCAAAGTTGATTGGGAAAATTTGACAGTTTCGGGTAGCCTGATGTGCTGGCGTCTGTACATGAGGACCACGGATTATAAATTAGAACCAAGTCGTACCACATAAAATGACATCTTGGCAGAGAAAAAAATTGGTCCTTTGTCACTGCCCTTAGAATGTGCCCTGCCATAAACTTAAGGTACTGAAGTTGAGTGCAATTCTGGTTCCACATGTAAACTAGTGCCTTAAATGGCAATAATTGTCTGCAATCGGTTTCATAATTTGATCGCTCAGCGACTAGCTTGGATTCTTAACGGTATTTTATTTTAATTAAGAAAGTCGAAGATCAAATGCCACATCTAAATAATTGCCAAATAGTAAATGGTAAAAGTAACACTTACTTACCTGTACCTACTATATATTATGTATTCATTCAAATGAAGATATCAGGAGAGTTGTACGCAGAACTTTAAAACTTTGCTATTACTTGTTTTTTCGAATCTGACAGGTGTCAAACAATAACTGATAAAGACCAAATAACTTTTTTTATGGGGAGGAGTAACATGATTTATGTAGCATTGCCTTTTTATCTAACCATTCGCAAACATTTATCATACATTTTTATTTAAAATAACCTCGAATTTTTGTTGCGCAACCGGTAGAAAGTAAGCTAATTTTTGCGTACGATTACATAAAATATTTTAAAAAAATATAACGCTATTTATGTGTAAACTACTACAAAGAGTCCTTCTATTATATATAAAAAAAAACGTGTGGCACTCGGGGACTGCCGCGGTAAAGCTATTACATAGCATTTGTAACCTCCATACTTCATATTTGTCAACGCTACACTTGGGATGATGACGTGATGACATAAAACAAAAATTACGTTCCCATGACAACATTACGTTGTCATGGGAACTGTCATTACATGGTAGGCGGAGTGGGGGTATTAGGTTTTATTTTCGTTACGTTACGGAATTTGTTGATTCGGTCGCCGCGCTCAAAGCCCGCGATAAAAGCTATGCAATAGCTTAAAAAGTAAAAGAAAGTCTTCGATTTTTAATTGTTCAATCACGTGGAAGCAGCGAGCAGCGTGGTTTCGATAAAGCTTAGCAAAGTGATTCACAGCCTGATTTTATTACGTATGAATCCAGTATCTTTCCGGATTACTAATCCACTTCTAGCAATTTAAAAAATCCAAGCACGACTCAAGAATGCATATTCAGTGATGGCAAGTTCTTTTTAACCGACTTCCAAAAAGGAGGAGGTTATATGTTCGTCGCGTATGTTTGTTTTTTTTTTTATGTTTATCCACCGATTTCTCCGTCTATTGTGAACCGATTTTGAAAATTCTTTTTTGTTTGAAAGGGTGTGCTCTTGAATTGGTCCCATATAAATTTTATTAACTTTGCTTGGATAATTTTTGAGTTAGCTACAAAATACGTATTTTTTTCCCACTTAGTATGTAGATGATATGATAAGTTTCTGTCACTGGTAGCAGGTAGTGGTATTCGAATGTGTGTGGAGTAGGTACCACAACTAAAAAGTGAAAAATAAAAACTTTTTACAAAAAAAACAACCGACCTCCAAAAAAAAAACCTAGTGAAAAATAACTTTAATTTCGTAATTCGGTGGCAAAAATCGAAAATACAAAACCCAAGACACCGACTTCCGAAATTAAAAGTTATTTTTCACTTTTTAGTGTTTTTTTTTGGAGGTCGGATGTTTTTTTTTTTTTTTGTAAAATGTTTTTTTATTGTCCTTTTCCATGATGGCAATCTTTTTGCCAGACTGATTTTGATTTCGTCCAGTAATATTTTACAAATCACACGCTTTGATAGTAATCAGACCAATTTGACTAGATTTACCTACAAAAACGTTTTGTGGCTTCAAGCTCAGTGACTTGTTCTCTTTCTGCTTTTCACAGTACCTAATCGATTTTCTTCAGTTACCATCATTGACTAAAATGAATTTTAGCGTAAAATTGGTAACTGTACCGGTGGATTCCAGTTAGTTCGATTGGGTAATGATTTTAGCTTTAGAAATTTATAAAGAGGTTTTAACTAAATAAATAAAACTTCCAGATTTCTAAAACCCGATTGGTCCTTTGGTACTCCATATAGGCCACACTACAAATTAATCTAGCTTTTCAGCAACACAAGCTCCAGTTATGGTTATGTAACCGAACATTGAAACAACCCGGTGCTTGAACATGTAACTTTTATAACTTGCAATGGACATTGGTATTAAGATGGACACTATTGTTAGGTTTCAATTTATAAATACGTAATTGTTGGATATTGTACTGGCAACACCCAAAGATTCGATCTGTCAGAACGTAGCGCGGGAACGGCCTTCTGGGTTGGGCGCTCGTGACGGTAAGATGTGCTTGGTGGCTGTGTCGGTAAAAAGATAGATTGACATAGTATTGGTTGGAAATCTACTGTAAGTTAAGGTAATCTATTAGTTTCATGGTAAATATTAGAATACGGATTGAATTGTGATATTATGTGGGGAATAGGAGATGTAATGGTATGGTGTAGAATATTGAATTTGATGTTGGCAAAGAAATATAAATGACTGACAAAATATATTGGTGTTTCATATTATTTTCCTTATCCCTGAAATATTGTGAATATGTAGTTTTATAAAACAGTTTTAGATTATGATATTGGGGTAACGACTTTAAGATTCATTTGGGGATTAGTATCTATTTTGAGGCTTAATAATTATATTCGAAATTAAATTAGTAATTTTAGAGTAAGGATGGTTCATATTATACTATAGACGCTGTGAGCGTAAGTAGGTGAATGTCTGTAGTTCTGTGCTCATCACGGTGCCATGTCGCGACTGTCCTTACTGTGCGTTTGCACTGGCGAAACGTTCACAGCAAAACATGTTGGAATCTCTATTTTCTGTCAATTTTCCATACAAAGTTTGACAGGTACTAGAGATTTCAACATGTTTTATTGTGATGTTTCGCCAGTGCGAAAGCATAGTTAGGCACAGACACATGCAAGTTGTACACGAAAGCAAAGCAACTTGGTATAAATATGTTGATAGGTCTGCAAATGGGTAGAGTAGAGACGAAACGATTGATTTGATTGTGCAAGAAAGACTTGTTACGATGATACAAATTGTAACGTAGGATTTTTTTTTAAGAATATTTTTTAAAGATTTTGGTTCAAAATTGAGCGCTCGTTTGTGATCCTCGCTTGCATCTTAGGACCTCCAAAGAGACACCATTCTATTTTTACCCGACTGCCAAGGAAGGGTTATGTTTTTCGCGCGTATCGCGTATGTATGTAATTATGTTTGTAAATTTCTTTATTACTTACCTCGTATCTTCCAAACGGCTGGATGGATTTCGACAGTTAAGGTATCGTTAAATTCGTCTTAAAAACCCAAGTGTCCTTAAATAGGTGTTTTAAAAAAAAAATAAAGGCGGATTTTTGGCGTGAAATTGTAATACGTTAATAAAAGTAGGATATCAAAATAAAGGAAATTAAAAGGGAATCACAAAAATATATATAAGTTATATGTTTAAATTTAATTAGGAATAATAAATAGGTTTAAAAAGTTTGTGATAGCGTAAAAATGGGCCTAGTGGGACACAAAAAAAAATCTAAAATAAAATACCTAAATAATGTGTAATGTAATTTAAGACGCAGATATATGACAGTGACCTTGAGTGGTTAGCTTGCGTGTTCTGTACTGAGCTCACGCAACGCGTCGTACGTCCAGCCAGTAATAGGACTCGCCGATCAAGGAGCGCTGTCCCAAATTAGACGCATTAATAATTTATTATACATAAAACAAAAGGTATTTTAATAAAACACGTATACTAAAAGATAAATAAGTAACTTATCTTTTAAATGGTGAAGGTTTCAGAAAAATACGCTTGATAGATTTTGCGTGATTCTCAGTTTTTTATCCGCGTTAGACATAACTTTACAAATTAATTTCACTGTGTAATATAAACATAATCTTAAATATTTCTATATTAAGTTATTATGAAAACGCTCTAATTTAACATATATTTTTTCCAAATTATTAACACTACTCGTTTAGACGTCATCTTCAGTATAAAATCATTAAAAGTCGGTTATCGTCGCCTTAAGAAGGTTGCTTTGTTTTATGAGAATGTCGTGTACACTTGTAATTGGTATATATGTCACCGTATAATTATAAACTTGGTTAGTTTATAATCCATCGGTATTAAAGAGCCCATACCTGTTAACTTTAATATTTAATGTACAATATATATGCTGTTGGCCTTACCTATTTTAAATAAATAGTAAAAAATATCAAAATCCCGACTGCCTAATCACATAACTGGATAGCAAAAAAACAAGCATTATAATATATTATAATGCTTGTTTTTTTTCTATCCAGTTATATCTTTAGAATTTTATAGTATTGCAGGCGTCCGACAACCCTTTTTTTTACCAAACCTTGTTTTTCTCTTTTCAGTCATGTGATTAGGCAGTCGGGTTTTTGTTTTTTTTATTATTATTTATTTTATTAGTAATTCTTTTTTCCTCGTGTATTTTTATTGAGTTCGTTAACCACCACTTAAGTATGTCCGTGTCATGTTGAGTGCAAAGTTCGCAGTAAGATATATTTATTAATAAATTAACTGTATCCACCAGTCACGTACAATAAACTCGCCGTACATAATGAAATGTAACTCGACACACAAAACGAATTCAAGTGACAAAAAGACAGTAACCACGTAACAGTTGGCACAATAATACCATAAAACTAAACACATCAAAGAACAAATACAAATAAGGTATGCGCAGAACATCGTCCGTTACGATCATTGTCTTGCAAAATGTACTCGAACATTAGCTTTCGACTCCTGCGCAAGGACATTCTTATTTCAAACGATTGATTGTGATTCGTCGCCCGTCGTCCGAACAGCGAATGACGTGCGCGTACGTGATCTAACTTAGCATGAATTACTAGTATTAATTATCGCCTTTCCAGCATAACATTGCTATCAAGTGAGCACTTTCGTTTTTGTCTCAGACGGTTTTGACAAGTAAAAGGCGTAGAGAGGTTTGTACAAGGGTGGTTAGTGAAAGTGCTTGCATAATCTTTGTTTGCTCCTTAAAACCTGTAAAATACCAGTTGTTTGACTGCGATTTACAATTTCGCACTTTTGGAAGACCCGTTATCTTTGTCTTATCTATATTCAGTGTCCGTTTGTCCACAATGAAGTCACCGAGTAAATCCAATTTGCTATGTTTTGTGTTATTAGCTCAGCCGTATTTTTGACTTGATAAAATCAGTATTCAAGGACATGTCTGTCACGTCTTCTTGATGGCTGTGAGCTTCAGCTTGTTTCATCCAATTATGTAGTGCGAAGGCTAAAGAATTAATATTTATACCCTGATTATACGCTTGTTTGCATGTGAGTGTGTCAGGATATTGATTTATTACACGTAATTACCCAGTAAACGACTGAATCCATTACGATACACGAAGTATGTGGCTTGACGACGAATGGAGGTCCTTGTTTATATGTTATCCTTTTTGTTTCTTACTGTTGTATTAATTTAAGCGCTTTCAAAGAGCTCTTTGTGGCTGCCTCGTTTAGAAAAACTAAAAATAGATCATAACGTCTCGTAAAAGTGCTGATTGTAGTCAAGTGTTTACTTGTCTGCCATGTTGTCATGGAGAGTCAAGTTAGTCATTTCAATGTTTGTTATCATGTCCACAGGACATGTTTGTATTGCTAGCGAGTTATGTTCAAAGTGTACTACTTGCATTACTCCAACTCCGTCTCCACCAAATGGTATTTTTTATTAAGATAATAACCAAACCTTACCAAAACTTTAACGCGTTCAATATAATAATGGGTTCAAGATGTTGAAGGGGCTTCCACGCTTCTGCAGCGCTTCGCAGATGTTCGCGGAAGCCCGTGTTGATGATTTTCATGCCTTAATGAGAAAGCGGGCGGCGTCAATAATGGGTAGGTTACGCGGAAGCTCCAACAGCATCCTAAAAACATTGGTCGACAAGGTGGACAACCCCTTTATTAGGCACTGGATGCGGAGGCACGTGCCAACATGTGTTGAGCCACGTAGTTATTAGTTGTTGTTTGGTTAGTTTGTAAGTTTTACTAACTTAGTTTCTAAGTCTTTGTTACTAATACCACAGATAATATAATACTACGTACAGATACCCAATCCCATACAAAGAAATGAACCTCCCTAAGTCTGGCTATTGAACTGGCTGTTTTTTTTTTCCTCCATTTTATTAACAGATGGCAGCATAAGCGACTTTTACAACGCCATCTAGGAGTCGACTTAGATACTTAAGATTATCTACATCGCACATCGCACAGTGCGTTCAAGGACAAGCGTAATAACAATACAACAAAAAAAAAATCTCGAGTTGGCGGAATAGTTTCATTTGTGTGAGTGAACTAGCAATTTTCACGCTGCAGCGAATGTCTCTTTAAGTGTTTTTTAGCATTTCAATGCTTTCTTAAATCTAGATTTTCTTCTCCTCGTTACCAAATCTACTATTGCTAAAACTGAAATCACGCCTTCGTCCGAACTCATTTTGACAGTAAGCCGACGTACGCACGGACGTAATAAAATAGCGGCGACATTTATCGCACACTGGAATTTCAACGCTATGCTTAGCACCGAGAGTTGAAAATCCAACAGAGTGTTTTTTCAACGCGCTGGGACGGGAGTGCGTCTCAACGCGTTAGATTCTCAACGCTCGGCTTAACACCGAGAGTTGAAAATCCAGTGCGTAATAAAATCCCGCCGCGATTTTATTACGTCCGTGTGAACGTCGGCTAAATGTTTTTAGAAACATTAAATAAAAACCGGCCAAGTGCATGTCGAACCACGCACAATGAAGGGTTCCGTAGTTGGGATGAATTTATCCCAAGAACAAACTTAACTTTGTAGTTGAAAAACATGTTCTCTCATACGGAATGTATGGGAGAACATATTTTTGCAACCGCAAAAAGTTGATTGATTATTACTCGTTAATTTATAGAGCCTACTTAGCTGTGATAGATAGTTTTCCTTTTAATTTCGTTATAAATACTACTGCTAGGATTTTTGGAACGAAGTTTTGGAATGAAGTTCCGTATCGCGCGTTGTGAAAGGAGGCTAGACGGAAAAAATTAAGACCAAAAGTTGTAACGACACTTTTTTATTTTGGGGGGGGTGTGTCTGAGGGTGTGTGTGGGGGTGTGTCTGGGGGTGTGTGTGAGGGTCTGTCTGAGGGTGTGTGTGGGGTTGTGTCTGGGGTTGTGTGGGGGTGTGTCTGAGGGTGTGTGTGGGGTGTCTGAGGGTGTGTGTCTGAGGGTGTGTGTGGCGGTGTGTCTGGGGGTGTGTGTGGGGGTATGTCTGGGTGTGGGTGGGGGTGTGTGTCTGGGTGTGTGTGGTGGTGTGTGTTGGGGTGTCTGGGGGTGTGTGGGAGTGTGTCTGAGTGTGTGTGTGGGGGTATGTCAAAGGGTGTCTGGGGGTGTGTCTGAGGGTGTGTGTGGGGTTGTGTCTGAGGGTGTGTGTGGAGGTGTGTCTGGGGCTGTGTGTGGGGGTGTGTGTGTGGGGGTGTGTGTTGGGGTGTGTCTGAGGTTGTGTGGGGGTGTGTCTGAGGGTGTGTGTGGGGGTGTGTCAAAGGGTGTATGGGGGTGCGTGTGGGGGTGTGTCTGAGGGTGTGTGTGGGGTGTGTCTGAGGGTGTGTGTGGGGTGTGTCTGAGGGCGTGTGTGGGGGTGTCTGAGGGTGCGTGTGGGGGTGTGTGTGGGTGTATCTGTGTGTATGTGGGGGTGTGTCTGTGTGTTTGTGGGGGTGTCTGTGTGTGTGGGGGGTGTGGGGGTGTGTCTGTGTGTGTTCTTATGTTCATGGTTCTCTTTATGCTCTGCTTCGTACCCCCTCCACTCGTGTTTACCAAGGCATAGTGGCAGTTTGCTTGGGCCTCAGCGTTGTACACACGGCTACACATCAAACTATACATTTCCAGTTTATGCTGATCTCGCATTGTGTAGGATTTCCGTACAATGCGAGGTCCGCTAATACTAGAAATGTATAGCTTGATGTGTAGCCGTGTGTACGTGTGTTAATACGTGTTCGTGCGCGTACAAAAACATTTTTTTTTAATTTTTGAAGTTTTCACTTCTACCACGTGTGAATTGCACACATGTTTTTTTTTTCTACGCATAGTGAAAAATTTCATATAAAACACATCAAGGTTGCCCCCCTGCGCGCCTCCGGCTCTAAAAAGATTCACGATTCACGTGGTTAGGTATCACGTGTGGAGTTGCGATTGTCAAATTCGATTTAGATATGTCAAAATTAATTTAAAAAAGAGAATTTATTTTGCAGAATAGCTTTGAGATTCTCATAGTAAAAAGTACTTAAGGAATTTTAGTGATAGTTTAGTTAGTTCAGTTCGGTGTACAAGAGAATCGGCACCATTAGCTACCTATCTACTTTTAAAACGTTTCGTGCAATCCTTTTTAGGGTTCCGTATCTAAAGGGTAAATCGGGACTCTATTACTAAGACTCCGCTGTCCGTCTGTCTGTCACCAGGCTGTGTCTCTATTAAGACAGTTGTTTTCACAGATGATGTATTTCTGTTGCCGCTATAAACTCAAACTCAAAGCATTTATTTCAAATAAACCAATTACAGGTACTTTTGAATTGTCAACGGGTCGGTCAGTCAGAAAGATGAAGCTAGTTGCCCATTCCTAATCATAGTAGGTACCTATGGAGAAGAACGGGCAAGAAACTCCACGGACACTCTTTTAAATCAAAATATTGTTACAAAATATTGGTTACATCATTCATGTTGAAATTATACATGTGAGAACAATGCAGAAAGACGTGCACGTTAAAAGCGTTCATAATAAAAATATAAAACAAAAACAATTCAAAAATTAAAATAAACCGTGGCAGCTAAGAGATGACCAGTCCCTACTGACAGCGCCCGTTCACGAACATGACGCATGGATCAGCACCATTTAGCTCAACCATTTTGAAGGGAACTTAAGACGCAGATATATGACAGTGACCTTGAATGGTTAGCTTGCGTGTTTTGTACTGAGCTCACGCAACGCGTCGTACGTCCAGCCAGTAATAGGACTCGCCCATCAAGGAGCGCTGTCCCAAATTAGACGCATTATTAATTTATTACACGTAAATTTAAAGGTATTTTAATAAAACGCGTATACTAAACGATTAACAATTTAATTATCTTTAAAATGGTGAAGTTTTCAGAAAAATACGCTTGATAAATTTTGCTTCATTCTCGGTTTTTTATACGCGTTAGACATAACTTTACAAATTAATTTCACTATGTAATATAAATATAATCAAAAATATGCCTATATTAAAATATTAAAAAAATGCTCTAATTCAACATATATTTTTCCCAAATCACTAACACTACTCGTTTAGACGTCATCTTCAGTATAAAATCATGAAAAGTCAGTTATCGTCCCCTTAATGATGCAACACACACGCCATCATCAGCGAGACATTTGAGTGAGCATGACATACTCTCAGCCGCTGTCAAGCTTGTTCAAGTCGATGAAAGACGTACCCAGTATTTGGTAGCGTTATAGAATGTACATGTTCACAGTGCACACGTGATATGCAATTACATACAATAAAAAGAGATTGAATTTAAACAAAGTAAAGATAGTTTTTACAATCTTTTCAACAAATACTAAAAAACAGAATAAAATAAATATTTAAGGGGGCTCCCCTACAACAAACTTGATTTTTTTGCCGTTTTTATAGATAATGGTGCGGAACCCTTCGTGCGCGAGTCCGACTCGCACTTGGCCGGTTTTTTATAGAAAGGTATCAGTAAAATGATAAAAATATATGTAGGTAGGTACTTGCCAAAAACACGTATAGATTTCTTTCAGATATTATATTTCTACGTAAAGTAGGTAATAGATTATAAAAAAAAAAACAGTGGCGCTCCGGAAGTGCCGACAGAAGCGAAAACTTGAACAAAATCTTGGTGGAAGAAAAATACTTGTATTGAATATTGGTCCGTAACGTTATCTAAATAAAGATCGCAATCGCGTTTACAAAAAAAAATACTTCCAAAACCTTTGTACAAATACTTGCATAGAACATTAATCCCTAACTTAATATTAATAAAGAGCACAATCGCGGTTACTAAAATGACATATCGGGAACGGTGTCGCGAGTTCAAGTGTTTTTCCCATCTCAAAAATACCCAACGCACCTAAAGATATTTTCACTTCAAAAATTGTTTGATTTACTACTAAACGTAAAATAACAGCGACAGATGTGATGACAAATTGAATAATACGCCATCTATTGATTGCAAAGAGCTCTGAACAAAATGTTTCATTTATCATTTTTGTTGAAAATAGATGATTTATGAGTTTATATAGATAAACCAGCATTAAACAAGAAGTTTTGATTTTTACTAATCAGACTTACGCCAAAATCAGCCGTTTATCGCTTTTTAGTGATTGTTAATTTCATATTTGTTACCTATGCTGCCATCTATGATTCTTTTTTCAGAACTAATTATAATTTGTTCGAGTTGAGACCCCATGCTAATACTATATGGATTGTATGTACCCTTATGTGTGATCCGCTATAAATTAAATATATATATAGCATAATCAGCCTGTAATGTTCCCACTGCTAGGACACAGCCCTCCTCTTTCTGCGAGAGGGAGTGGGCCGTAATCCACCACGCGGGCCCAGTGCAGGTTGGTGGCTGTCACATCTCTTTGTTTTTTTTTAGTTCTAGGACATGCCGGTTTCCTCACGATTTTTTCGTTCACCGTTTTGGGAGCAGTAGTGATTAAATAATTGGGTTCTACCACCACTAAGCCACCACTGCTCGAGCAATATTAAAGCTTTTTGATACTGTGATTTTTTTGGTACTGTTACTTTACCTAAGTCTTTTACTTCCTACTAATAGGAATGATGGTTCTACTGGGGAGTTTGTTGCGCCACTTCTTCTTCCCAGCTAAAGGCACTAGGAAGTGGTGAAGGGTGGGCGTTTTTGGGGGACTGTCTTATGTAATTTTGACGTTCGAAAAGTGCTGATTCTCAGCCTAATTTGAATAAATGACTTTTGAATTTTGAATTTTTGAATTTTGATGACTAAAATAATTTTTTGTCCGTCTTGTAGATTATAAAAAGTATTGGACACGTATTTTTTCTTGTTTTACGTTATCTAAAGATTATGGCGATACATAGTTAAAATGTACAGACGCCAGCACATCAGGCTACTACAATCTGTCAAATTTATTTAATAGATTTTCAACTTTATCGCTGAAGTATAAGGTTCAAAGTTGATTGGGAAAATTTGACAGTTTCGGGTAGCTTGATGTGCTGGCGGTCTGTACCATGACGTCACGAGTATGTAGATTTTATACTTGTGACGTAGCGACCCCTACTCCCCAACTTTAATGCGTTTTATCCAAGTAATTTTTTATTAATATGATAAAGCAAAAATCTGTCAAATTTATTTAATAGATTTTCAACTTTATCGCTGAAGTATAAGGTTCAAAGTTGATTGGGAAAATTTGACAGTTTCGGGTAGCTTGATGTGCTGGCGGTCTGTACCATGACGTCACGAGTATGTAGATTTTATACTTGTGACGTAGCGACCCCTACTCCCCAACTTTAATGCGTTTTATCCAAGTAATTTTTTATTAATATGATAAAGCAAAATATACTTGTCTAATATTTTTTTTATCATCTGACTGACGGGCTAAATAGAATTTCTTTTTTTGACCCAGGCATCATCCTTATTGGTAAGCCTCCCCCAATGATAAATACCCACCACTTTAGCCGAGTCTTTCCAAATGTGTCATTAGTCTTGTTGATCTGTAGCAAACCCCCCTGTAACCCTGATTAAATAAATCAAAGTTTACGCACCACGGAAGTGGCTTTACACATCTTCGAATGGGCATATAAACCCCTTACGCATCTTCCAATTGATTAACAGAGTAATAAAAGAAAGACAGTCCTTAATAAAAACAGACATTGTACGTTATGACGTAGGCTTCGTGCCAACTGGTGCCATGCTACACGCAAAAATAAAGCATCTCGACCATAGTAGCGTTCCCGTTACTGAGTGAATCATAATATTCATAATATTGATCTTAAACATGTTCTGCGGGTTGAAGGAATAGGTAATACCTACTATGATTTGTCATAGAGCTTGACATTTGAACTTATAGTGCATTTACATCTAGTGCACAAACAATACAATAAAAAACCGGCCAAGTGCGTGTCGGACCACGCACAATGAAGAGTTCCGTAGTTGGGATAAAATTAATTAAAAAAAGTTGCTTCTGTAACTCTCTGAAATGACACCCAACCCAACTGTCATTTGACAACAAAATCAAAAAATAGTATTTACATTTACAACATTTTTCCATAAGTTGAATGCATTTTGGCGTATGACGAACAAGTTCAGTCCGGATCGATGACATTTTAGGCAACTGGTCAGACTGCATTGTTGGGTGACCACCTTTAATTAACGCCTTATTGAATGCTTGTATAAGCACATTTATTTTATTCGCGGAATGGTCGTTTGGTCGTCGAAGAAGGAAAAATTTACTTTATGGAGTTGATGTGTCCCGAACTCCCGATGATATTCATTGATGCTGTCATCGGTTTCGGGTATAAGATTCTTTCTGAGTGGAGTCTTTGTAAAACCTATTTTTAGGGTTCCACACCTCAAAAGGGAAAAAGGGAACCCTTATAGGATCACTCGTGTGTCTGTCTGTCTGTCTGTCACAGCCAATTTGCTCCGAATCTAATGGACCGGTTAAGTTGAAATTTGGTACACATACAGGGTAAGTTATTAACGCAAACTTGAACACGTGACTTTACTCATCATTATGAACAACTTTTACTATGGGAACAAACCTGAAAAAGCGAAAAAAAATCGGCTGTTCCATACATTTGTTCATCATGTTCGCATAACTCGTCAAAATTTAGGGAACAGCAGATATTTTTTTCGCGATTTCGGGTTTGGTCCCATAACTCCCGTAGTAAAAGTTGTTTATAATGATGAGTAAAATCACGTGTTAAAGTTTGCGCACTGGTTAAAAACTTACCCTGTATGTATTTCAGTGACCCAAACACGGACGTGTAACATCAATATCTAAATAAATTTTGAATATTAAAAAAAAGTTTTTCAAATTGACATATCGTGGGCTTGTTAAGAGGATTTCAAACATACTTTTTTTATATTTTTAAAATAAATACATTTAAGAAAATAGATGAAAATTGACCGTTCTCCGAAACCACTGAGTATAATTTTTTTTTAAAAATACAGAGAATGGTTCTTCACTCATAGATTACAGAAAAACCTATAAGAAGTCTATGGTCTTAAAATAACATGGTAAATCTATCAATATTGTGCGTACAAACTTATATTTGCAGTTGGGATGTATCGGAGAACATGTATTTCAACTACAATGTTAAGTTTGTATTTGGGATAAATTCATCCCAATTACGAAACCCTTCATTGTGCGTAACACTTGGCCGGTTTTTTCCTATTTATCTTTATAGTCATCTGATTTGAATCATTGTCCCAAATCTTTAATTCATTATTATTACATAATTAGTTAGCTTCCTTTATTCGCCAAAATTCCGGAAGGGATCACCTCGTGTTTGTTTAACGCAAGTAACTTGGTTCACTCAAGATCCTACAGATAACACATGACTGACAGCTCAGCTCTGGTTCCCAAGTACTAGGAACCAATTGTGACGCAATTGTTTGACTTTTTATTAACTCAATGGAATCTGATATTATTGCTTTCACAACATTGATTGACATTAACGTTTTTATTGTAGATCTCATTCCCAAAGTCTTGTCTTTCAATTTCACTACTTTCGTTTGCCGTTGAAATTATCATTTTATATCAGACATCTTCATAATTTAAGTAATGATTGGTACCTAATGTAATTGACTTAAAGTATGGAAATATTGGTTATATAATCCAATGTCATATCTAAGTATAACTTTTAAAATAATTAGCTTTTATAATTCAGCGTATTGAAAGAACGTTTAAATTCTTTTACTTTGGACAGTCACACAACATAACATCACGCCTGTAATCTCCGAAGGGTTAGGCAGAGGTGTACCTATAGTACACCCACATTTCGCCAGTTATGTTTTTAAGTCCCATGTAATATGGGGCGAGCCTATTGCCATCAATCGAGCACAAATCCAGACTCCGGGCTGCTACTAAGAATTTCCAGATGGAAAAATCCAATAACACTTTGTCCGACTCAGGAATCGAACTTAGGACCTCATACTCAGCAGTAGCGCTTGCGACCACTAGACCAATGAGGCAGTCCATTTGGAGAGTCATCTGAGTTTAATAACAAATTCCACGCAGATGAAGCTAAGCAAGAGCCAGTGGATTTATCTTGTATTTTCTCAATCTACCCTATTTGTTTTACTTCCATTGGCTCGTAATCTGATGCAGAGGTCTTTAGCTCTTACAGTCTATTGATGATGACTTTATCTGAACTCCTCAATCACAGACCACTTTCAGAGCAAGTCCGCTTTCATTGCTTTCCAATACACCTGGTATGTTGTTCTATTATCATTTGCTATTTCTTGCTATGTCTACAACTCCAATCAATCATATATTGATGGGATCAGCACCTTTTTTGTATCTGATTCAAAGATTAATCTTTTTCCGTATTTGATTTGCCACTTGATCTCGTTGTGTAAGGGTCAGAGCTTTAATGTTAATGTGTAATGAATTTCGAGTTCATATTCTACTGCTTGCGATGGAGTAAAAGTATATCTTACATTCGAATCTCTAGCGATATCGTGAGATGGTAATGTGTAATTATGATTCATAATCATTATGATTATGAAACGTTTAATGATAGGAAGTCAAGAGATAATTAATACCCTTCCTCGTATGAATGTTATTGGTACCTCGCTTAGGTTCCTCGTCTTCAGATACTGTTACTATCTCAACAGTCTTGCTTGACAGAGCGTGGGATAAAACAAATGACGGGGTTATATCTCAATTTCTAAAAATAGTTTTAATTTTAAAATCATTTATTTAATTAGAAACTTAGAAAGTACAATCGTCATATCATCGACTGTCTTTACGAAGACGGATATATTTTGTGAGAAAACTACATGACTTCACAATTTTTACTACATAACTATTACTGTATTAGCAGTTAATCAGTCCGTACATCTTTGTCCTCAGTTCTCAGATATTATGAGCACATTGCATAAGTCTCGTATGTTCATTGTTTTGGCTATATTATCCAGAATGAGATAACATTTAATTCTAACGAGTCTGGGAACACTTCTTTGCCACTTTCGATGTTATTAACAAAGTATGCGTAACGTCCGTTTTGTAGAGATTTCGTGGAATGTTGACCATTTCTGTTTTGTTAGTTGTTAGCGTGGCTATGATAAACTGTCTATCGTTGTAACAAATTATTCTGCATCCGCGTTTAAGTGATAGCTTATGAATAAATTGCCTGTGTTATACGCTTTATCTTCGACAAACTAAATTAGCACTTACACAGAATAGAAATCAGTCACCACAATATCACTTTGCAATGATAACAACGCCAACGACATTGCCTTCAAACGTTTGAATACGTCTTGATAATTTGTTGGAACAGGTTAGTTCTAAATTCCAAACCCACATCTCTTCGTTCCAAATCGACGCATTCACAAAATAGAACCTATCTCACAATTATCCAAATGCTGTTGACCTCAGCTGTTGGTTAGCGCTCTGCAGTGTCTACGTCATTGATACATGCATGCAACACTTCTGTAATAAAACCTTCATGTTTATCTTTAGATCTCTGTTGTTTTTCAATTTTAATTGACTCTTTAGGATGCATGTAGAGTTCTTCTACAAAATCAAAGCCGATGTAGGTACAATGTGCAATAAATTTTATTATTTTGTCATAGTATTTTTGTTAGCTAGAGTTCATGGAAACCAAAATTAACGCAATTCTGCCTGAACTTAGAACATCTCCTAAACATGCACCGCTAGAGTTTGATTCGGCTGCTGCATGAAAGATTCTTCACCATTCTTCATCTTAAATAAATTAGCGAGTCTATCATCGTAAATTTTATTACATCCGTGTAATATTTATTGTATTTGTTCACGCCTGCTAATGCTAGTAATTCCGACTTATTACGTCTGTCAGCTATCGTTTGTCTTGCGAGGCTTTCTACGTCGCTGTGCGAGACGTGACTTTAATTCGTTTGATTACACTACTGAATGTCTTTGTACCACTCACTGGTTCGTTGCTAAATTATGGTTTTACTGTAAATATTGTGTCATGTTGCTACATACTGTGCGCGATAATTGATTTTGAACGTATTGCAGCACCCCTTGGTAAATTACTTGCAGACGTTCTTGTTTAGAGAAGAGCATTCCAAGTTGAAGTTTAGTTAAGTGATGGATCGAGGACCATGTTTCATAATCTAATGTGATCATTTTTTCTTTAGCCTTGGTCTGGTTGTAAACTGCCTTTTCACCTTATTTCTACCTGAATTACACAAATCCAAGAGGAGCAGTGGTGGCCCAGTGGTATCGGCCGCGACTTACGAGTTGTAGGTCGTAGGTTCGAACCCAGACAGGCGCTTTACTTTGTGTAAATTATTTCATCACCACTGCTCTCAAAACGGTGAAGGAAAAACATCGTGAGGAAACCGGCATGTCACAGAACCGAAAATTCGAAGACATGTGACATCTACCAACCCGCACTGGGCCCGCGTGGTGGATTATGGCCCACTCCCTCTCACAGAGAGGAGGCCTGTGTCCCAACAGTGGGAACATTTATAGGCTGATGATGATGATTATGAAGAGGAATCCTTCAGGAACGTTCGCATATTGCGAACCAAGAAGACTAATTTTCAATTATAACAAAAACTTCTCACGTCTACTTCTCTACCATTGTAAAATTTACAATGTTTTTATTATAGACATATGCCAAAGTTTGCGTAATCATTAAAATTCTTTTAGTTTTTTTTTAATATATCATTAACATTCTTCCGTAACAACAAGAAGTGGTCAGCATTATCTTGAAGGACTTCAACTTGTCGTTAAGAGCCCACTTGTCATTACCTACTTAATTCAAATCCACGTTTTAGACAATGAGATGAACACAATCGAATTTTTTATTGAACAATACCTGATATTATTATTGTTTATTGTACGGCGTTTGCATATGACATGATTTGGTAATAGACTGTAAGTACCCCCAATTTTTGTTGAGTGACACTAAGACATTGTTATCTTCAGTTCCTCCTTAGTGAGTATTTAGCTCATGTGTGGTGCCAAGGAGTGTTTGCACTCAATGTGTACTGATAACATTCGTGTGCAGGTGTTGCAGATGTCGTGAGGATGCCGGTGATAACGTAAGCCGCTATTTCTAGAGCTTAGTGAGGCGCCATTTTTATACGATTCGAAATTGGAACGATCGATCATGCAAACTTTTTGCTAACACTTTGAACTTTGGAAAGTAACGGAAATGTCGAATAGGCAGGCTCATGGCTCAGCTCTGTGAAAAAATAGCTACACAATGAAGACATTTTTCAGTTTTTGTTACCTACTCAAGTATTATTATGATATCCCGTTTTATGACTTAAAAATATACGGCTTTTTTGTTGTTGGATGCTATATTAAGATAAAATAGGCCTTCCATGAAATTGTAACCGAAAAGTTGGCCAATTCCATTCATAGTGCATTCTTGACCCCAACGCACTTTCAATAAAATAACTAACTGGTTATTTAAAACGTTTTAACTTCTTTCGTCGAATAGAAATGGTTTTCTTGCGTTCTGTCAACTTTGTTAGTTACTTTTGACTTTGTTTTCTACAACCAGTTCTGGATTATGGAAAAATAAATGGGGACAAATAAAGTTAGAATTACCGGTTAATTATTTGAACCGATTAGCAGGTAATTATAAATTTCACTGAGAAACTTCTTTAAGACTCCTAAAATTAATAGCTACATGTCCGCAACAAAAGTCATTCGCTACCCGTTAACAATCAAATGTATTCGAGTTTATCGAGTTATAAATTAAATCGATCGCATCGAGCCAATCGGCATCGGTTACGCAAACGTCTCGCGTCCTCATCTCTAGAGCTACAGCCTTCGATTGAAGCCTGTTTGCCAGTCCGTTGTAGTCGGTGCGCCCGCGCACAAGCGCGACAAAAGTTGACGTTCGATATTCAAATTCATCCAGTCGATATTAGTGAAGTGCTCCTGGTTTTGTGTTTGTGCTATAATCTTCTCTTTATTTAAGCGATAGAGGGATAGATGCCGTTATAAACAGTTTGGTTTTGTGCAAACTTTGTGAAGGATTTATATTATTGCTTCGCGCGGTAAGTTCTATTTACAAAATGATGTCAGAGAGGACCGTTAATTTTTTTGGTGGTTATTAAAAACTTGCTAAGATATAATAGGTAGATGGCATATTTAAGGAATTTATTCGGCCTGTTGTCTAACGTCGTCAGTACTTTTGTTTGTTCAGGTGTCAGTTTTCAGAATTCAGACCTACAAAACAAAATGTGACTCATTCTGTAAAACCGTAAACTATCCATTAAACCATAAAGGTATCCGATCATGTCATTACAGGAAATCGTGATTCGGATCACGGTTAGTAGCCTACATTATTGACTTACAATTTCGAACACAGCTATTCACCAAAGTAGGTCCATGTGTCCAAAACAGTTTTTTGTCCGAAATAAATTTTACACATGTAGGTACTTACTTTGTATCGATATTTGAATGTACCTTACGTGAA
Source organism: Agrochola lychnidis (assembly GCA_963680765.1). Taxonomy (NCBI): domain Eukaryota; kingdom Metazoa; phylum Arthropoda; class Insecta; order Lepidoptera; family Noctuidae; genus Agrochola; species Agrochola lychnidis. The sequence continues at coordinate 3,243,365 of OY796863.1, read as the reverse complement.
AGTAGACTTTACACTTGTTTGTCTTAATAAACCTACTTATGAGATGTTGACCCGAAACTTAACGGTTTGACGGTATAAAGGGCCAGAATTATCAACACCTTTTTGATTTTATAAATGTATGTGAATCCTAATGATTGGGTATTTTGTAGTCACGAATATTTTTCTGTTGAAAAAGTAAAATTCTTAAAAGATTTTCATAGCAGTTGCCAAGTAAGCACTCATATATACTATTACATCAATCTAAACATGCATGAAACCCGTGGAAATTCATATTTTTCGCTGAAGAAATCCTTCGTTCTTAATGTCCTTGATATTGATAACCATGAAAAGAAAATCTACACACACTACATTAAACGCTTTATCGCTGATAAGTTTGAAGTCAAAACCGTAACAAAGAAATGCTGTTAATTAAAGAAGTTGAATAAACCAAACCAAAATTTGTTGTTGTTCTTCCTCGCCTTCTTGATTCTGGCTTTGACCAAACTTTACCAAGAAGATTTCGAGAAGTAATGAGGAACGTGCAACGCGCCCTAGTATATTATAAACAGCGACCTCCACCAGGACCTCAAGATGGATGTCGTAAACATAGTAATACAACAATATGCAGAAGCTCATGAACACAGACTTCATCATCGTGTGAATGTCGAGTCTATCCAACTTCTAAAAATCTCTGAATTAGTGCGAAACCTAAAAGGGTAACCTTTTGAATTAGTGGAGTGCAAGTGCTGATTATTATAAAGAACACGTGGAGCAAGTATCTTCCCCTGAAAATAAAGTGAATAAGGAAGACGTTAAAGGATGATTTCTTAATTTTATAGTTACTTAGCAGAGTTATATTTAAATTACAAGCTAATAGACTAGATTGTAATGTGAATGAAGTACCTCCAACTGTGATACATTACAAAGGCAGAGATATAAATGAATGAGCATCAGCTCTAAAAGCCGTAATCTCACACAATCCAGGATCTTTAGTTTGTCTGTGTATTTTCTTATAGCCATTGAAGCATTGAATAACAACATAATGAAATCAGTCCTGCAGACACAATAGTAACAAAATGTATTCGTGCCTCAACGGATCTTATTTACGGAAATCAGATGAATCCTTCCGCGTTATCTAATCAGAGGAAACCTGCTCAATCTATGCATGTTTCTAGTTTAGAATATTATTATCATTTTCTCTTTTTAGATTAATAATTAAATAATGTAAAACTATTGATTGCTACTTTTGCTAAATAATATCAAAGTGATGTTTTAAAAGAAGCAATAAATTGAAGGGTTTCTTCTAGGTACCCAAAACAGAAGACGCCTTAAAAATGGTAGAAAGCATAGATTTATTCTGTTTAACCGAGATTTGGCTGACTCTAGCTACCTGCCTGCTACGTGAGCTTTGCCATAGTAAGCCTAGAGTCTAAAGGATTAAATTCATCTGAAAATGGATGTTTGAGAGACTCAACGAATGACGCCTTTTCGGAAATCTATCCAATCAAATTCGTAAAGTATTTAATACCAAACACCCTCCCTCTCAATTACCATACCTACCACTTCTTCTTAGCGTAGCTTATTTCCAAGAGACCAACATGAGTCTTAAATTGCACGCAATAAATAACATTACCAAGTGACCGACCTACTGAACATTCCAAAGATTAACATCTGGCTTATAGGCACGTGTAACATTACGTTATTACGGTTTCCACATGAAAAATAACCGTGCCGAATTCGACAGCAAGAACCACGTGATTACAATAGTTCTTGTCAAATTCTCAGCACTTCAACTATTTTGAAGTATATTTCTTGTTTTTATGCAGAGATTTCCTCTAAATTTGTCTTTGTTGTGAGAAAGTGTTATTTGTTACCTTTTATCTTAGTTCTGATATCAAATGTTTCAATTTTTGTTTCTTGGATTTCGTTTCAATGACCCAAAACTCTGGTAGTACCTATTGGCACTGCGGTTGTAACTGATAATTTTATAGCCACTTTTGTTTTAAATAAATGAAATCCACCAATGTTCAATTTCTTTTAGAAACGTGGGTACAGAACTGCTTCATTAAATAATGAGTCAGTAATTTTACCGCGAACTTCGTCATGTGACTTGAAGAACGGTATGCAAGTAGAAAGGTGCTATGTCACAAACTCACAATGTGTTATTAAAACAAACATATGCATAGTATTTGAAATCTCATGCAATCTTGAAAAACAAATTGACAAAGTATGCGATGATCTCGATGCTACTAACAGAGGTTATCAGAGAACTTGAAAAGCTTCCTAAAGTGAAAATATTTAATAGTCTCAATGCATTTGCTCTTTATCTAATCATAGGTTCTGCAGATTCTTGTCTTCTTTATTATTCTAGTCTATTCTTGTCTGAGAAAAATACTTTCGACGGGAGCCCAATTAATTTCTTCACCTCCTGGAACTAGTCGAGGACCTATTTTGTGATTACTTTCGCCTATAACTACTAATGCTGTAGTAGATATGACTTTCCTATTATAGTCAGGATTATTTATAACTTCCCAAGATTATTTAACTCTTCAATATTTTTCATGTCTAATTAGATATCACTTCTTAATAGAAGAGAGATTTAAGTTTCTGGTTTCTGGTGATTGATGATGCTTCTTAATGTTTGTCGTACATATTTTATACACTATTGTGTCATATGACAATGATTTATCATTTTCAAAGCTTTTCTGTCTGAAAACTTGATATTGAATCAGGCTTCATAGAAGATACAGACCTATATATTTGGTGCCGACCTAATAGATTCTTCAATTTATTCGTCTTTGTAGCTGAATGATTGCGTATTGCGATTGAAAATCCATTTTTTTTTTAGTTAGCCTACACAGTCCCACTGCTGAGCAAAGGCCTCCCCCAAATCCTTCCATGCATTCTTTTCCAAGGCCACCTCCATCCAACCCTTGCGGTACGCGTCTAGGTCGTCTCGCCACCTCTTCCTGGGCCTCAGGCACCCACCGTGTGGAGACTGTTGCCCAACGGTCACGATGCATGCGGCTGACATGACCCGCCCAATCCCATTTTAGCTTGGCAGCCTTTTTGCCTACGTCTAAGATCCCCGTTTTGGAGCGTAGCGTGGTGTTGCGTATTCGGTCAGTTCGTTTTACACCTAGAATGCTGCGCTCCATTGCTCTTTGGCAAACCCCAAGGCGGAACTTTTGCGACTCGGTGAGCGACCAAGTCTGAGCACCGTAGGTTAGGACGGGCAGAATACACATATCGATGAGTTTTCGCTTTCGAGATCGGTAGATCGCCCTTCATTAGCGTCTTCATGGACCAGTAGCTTTTCCAGGCATTTTCGATGCGGCGATCAATTTCCTTTTCTTGCCTGTTTTCGAAAGAAACTAACTGGCCCAAGTAGATATACTCATCGACTTGTACTTCCTGCCCGTCTACCTCGACCCTGCGCTTAGTGCTGTTGGTCATGGCTTTTGTTTTAGACCGATTCATTGCGAGTCCAACCTTGAGGCTTGCCGTGCTTAGGTCTTGAAGCATAGTCTGTAGTTCCAGAGCTGTGGGAGCAAAAAGGACTATGTCGTCGGCAAATTGAAGGTTTGTCAACCTCCTGCTGCCGACTTCAATGCCTTTGGTCATCCATGAGGCTGCCAGTGTTCTAAATATCTCCTCGAGAGTGCTTGTGAATAATTTCGGAGAGAGCGGGTCACCCTGCTTGACACCCTTTTATATCCTAAACGAAGGTCCTGTAGTACTCAGTTTGATGTTTGCGGTGCTGTTTTGGTATATATTTCTTAAGAGGTCTATATATTGCTGTTCCAGTTCTTGGTTTTCTAAAGATTTGAATGAAAATTCATTAAATGTCACTATTTTAACTGTCCCCACAAACGCCATTGTTATCTTTAGTGCAGGGATTTCCACGAATAACGCTAATGTTTTTATTGCACGCACGCACACTGTTACGCTGCATTTAAGATAATTATGCCCAGAAGGTGCACTCCTAATAAAAATTCTTAATTTTGTATGCTACGGGGTGGCTTAAAAAAATATTAGGGAAAATACTATTCTCTTGAACTTCAATGTCATAATTTGCTACAGTGTTGTTAGTTGTAAAGGGCGTCACTATTTGTTTTGAGTTTTCTACAACGTTCTGGTCTGGACCTTCTTTACTAACTTATCTTGTATCTTTAGTCTACACTACGCTGTATTAACATTCTTCAAGCATTCTGAGGAAGGCTTCGTCCTTTGATTTGTTCCTACTTTTCCGAGTATTGCCAGTCGACTTTCCTCTACTTTGACAATAATATGTGTTACCGCAGACCTTGAGGGACTTTGTTTAATGAATCTTGATTTTGTTTGCAATCAAAATATTTGCATTTCAAAGTGATGAAACGAGTGGCCTCTATTTGTTTCACACTTTGGATGCTTCGTATTTGTTTGGCCCTTGAATGAAGACATAAAACCTTTCGTAGGTTTTTATACATTCTTATATTTCTAAGCTACGATTATAAACTTTAGCATTTAGTTCTAGCGCTACTAATAGCAGAAAATGTCAAGGCTTTTAATTTCTAATAGATTACTAACCTCGTTTCTGTAACTATTAGGACCAGAAGGGTTATTCTAAAGTCGTAGCCTCGTCAAGTCTGAAAATTTAAATAAATTAAGTGATCATTATAAAAAAAAATATTATGTAAATCAAAAATGGTGCAATTTGTGAGGATGTCATATGATCAAACGAATTTTCCTTGATGAATAATTTAAGAAAAGGAAACTACGTCAATATACGTGTACTACTACAGATGACTCTAATGAGAGAGATGTTATGTTTGCAACATTTCTAAGCAAAATTTATAACTGCTCTTTTGTTATCACAAGTAATGTGATGGTCTGTGTGATAAGAAGAAAAGCCTTTAGACATTCAAGTGACTGTGAAAATAGTGAATACTACTATATCGAATTCAATAGTACTCGTTTTCACACATTCTTCAGCAGTCACTGGCAGTGTTGCCACAAAAGCTGGTCTGATTTCCCTCAGACAAAACTGTCAGATACCGCCGTATTTCCATACAAGGTTTGCTGGTAAAACTAAGGTATAAAGTATGAAGAATGTGGTTTTCGCTCCGTCATTCGAGTCACGATCGTGAAACTGCAGGTTGGTTGAACTTGGGCATTCCGCGCGGCTGTTGACGTTCCACATCTAAGCTATGCCGTCCACTTGCGGTTGCATAATAAGATGCATCGCCCTGCTTCTATCTAATAGAATGCGGAATTTTGTTTTAGATGACCAGCGAACTGTAGCCATATTTACTTTAGTCGGTATCTGTTTTAGAATGGGAAATAGCTGCGATCGTCTATCTTTATGGACAAGTGGTTCTCTGTTGTGTTGAAATATCTTTCAGTACTCTATTTAATTTTGCTTTGGTTTCCTCAACAATTTTACATTTTCTCTTTTCTAAGGACGCTTGTTCCTGACAGTGGTTCCTGCTCTGATTTTAAAGTCACAGGATTCTGGATATGCAGAAGGTTATGAGTGGTAGCATGACCCTTACTATAGTTATGATGAGTATGAATTATCCGCATTCGATACAGTAGGTACCTACAAGTTATAGTTGTAGTAGGTACGTCGTAATTGTAATTGCAAACACTCCAACGTTTCAAAATATTTTGTAAGCTTTGCCTTCAAACAACTGTCGGTGTTATTGTATCGTCAAAGTGTCTGCCCTCGGGTGTGGCAATGACAACGCTTGATATAAAACCTAACTAGAAAGTTGCATCAGTCAGAAAGTTTTTCTGTAATGGATTCATATTTATCACTCCGGCTTTTCGTTTAACTCGGAAAATATATACAATCCTAGGTAGGTATATTGTTTTGCGGTTTTAACGAACATTATTAAAGCGTACCTATAAATACATTTATTTGTCTTTAGATAAGTTGAGATGACTTTAAATATACTAAATGTGTATTATTTTATAAACAAAACAACAACGTTGACGTAAAGTGGAATCTACGTTTACGTTTTTGGTCTTCATTTAACCACATTAGGTACCTACTCATTAAATATAAATATAAAACTAGTAGTTCTGCGAACAGTAGACCTTGCGTGTACAAACTTTCCGCAACAACTAATATGAAACGGGATAATTACCAAGTTTTTAAAAACAAAGAACATGGTAAAAACCCCGTTTTAAATAACTTTAGTAATAAATAAACCGTGTCAGTTTAAAATCGTTATTAATATAAGTACCTATCCAACTTAAAAAAAAACCGACTGCGACTGTAGGTTACTAAAAACATAAGTATGGTGACAAGACGATATTTAAACAGAAATAAACTATCCCACAATTAACAAACTATCTGTTAGACACGAGACTGAAACTACTTAACACCTAACAAAACTCAGTCACACAAAATGTTTAGACCTAACCATTTGACAAACGACAACGACAGCGCGATCTAGCGGTGCGCAGTAGCGCCATCTAGTGACCTAATTGTAAAACGTTTTAGAGATTTCTGAAAATTATTTTCCGAATTCTCTAGTTTTGTGATGAGAAGGTGGTCCCAGATGCTCCACCAATCCCTATCCCTAATTAAAGGGCCGATTCCACTGATAGAAATCTAAAAGTGAGCAATTTACTGCATTTTGAGGAGCTATTCTGCTCATTACACTGAAGATCCTCATCAGATCTTCACCAATTTTTTATGAGACCAACTTAAAGTTACTACCTTTCAAATAAAAAAGAAGAACCATCGAAATCGGATCTCATAAGGCGGAGATATCCGGTAGCCCGCTTTTTGCCCTTTTTTGGAGGATCAAAAATCCCCGATGACAAAAAATTACATTAACTCGTATAACCTGACACATCAAAGCAAATTTTGCCAGACTTGAAGCAGAGACGCTTTGCTCGCTCGATTAATAAGAGGCATTTATAACATCACGTATAACATCACGGTTAGTCAGGCCATTTATGTGATGAAATAAGGCTCTAGGCAACAAACTGCTTAGCATTATTTGCTTGTACACATTCTGACAGGTATCAATCAATAGTTTATTTTTTGCTTGCAGAACATAACGTTTCATTCAACAAGAATACGTTTGAATATGATTGAGACCACGCCCGGCATTCCTATAATAATTAGAAGTTTGGGACTGTTATGTCATGAATTCATGATTCGTGCTTGTTCAATCTTAAATTAGTTTTCTTTTTAGGCCTACTGGTCTGGATATTACCTAACCTAATGGACTTTTTATGCTATTTTAAACCGCTTCTTTCTATTGCTCTTTCATCTAACTCCTCGTGTAAGGAATAATAATAATGTGTGTGTGGGGGTGTGTGTGTGTGTGTGGGGGGGGTGTGTGTGGGGGTGTGTGTGTGTGTGTGGGGGGGTGTGTGTGTGTGTATGTTGGTGTATGTATAGTAATGTCTGGTCTTGACCGTTTGAAAACCGTGGTTTACTTTGATAACAAACTTTCATATTATGATGATGGGTTCAGAGCCGAGAAGATATTACTTACTTATATTCAGAAAACAATGTCACGATCAGTCTGATCAAGTAAAAAATCTGCTGTCTATATTTAATTGCATGTGCTCTTGTTATTGATAGCAAAATAATCACAAACATTCAAGTTATAAGTTCATTATGGTTTATACACGATATTCGAAAGCACACTAAAATCGAACTGCTTATTGTTTTTTTCGAAGTTACCTATATTCGCAAACTCCACAAACCATTTTCGATTTAACCAATAAAGGTAATCAAGAAAAGAAATTCCTAAAATATATCGTGGCGCGGAAGCCTTTACTTTCGAAGTTTCAACGGCAGTATTACGAAATTCATGATGAATGATAAGGTGCGCCCGCGCAGATAACATCGCACACCTACATGATTTATTGTCCGTTCAATTATCGGCCATTATTATATTATTAATTTACTTACCTATACATTTTTGACACTCTTATCTAGATTATGCACATATTTCTTTAGAAAGTATATAGTTTACTATGTATAGGTTAGTAATCAATCAACAAAAAAAATTATTACAACACATTCATGTTTTGATTGGTAACTCACTGCAAGTGCAGGAATTGTTTGTTTGCGTCTTTAACCAAGTGTAAGGAAGATCATCATCTGCCTAGCCTTTTCCCAACTATGTTAGGGTAGGCTTCCAGTCTAACCGGATGCAGCTGAATATCTGTATTTTACATGGAGCGACTGACTATCGGATATGCACAACCTAGTTACTAGTTAACACGATAGCCCTTGGTAAGACTGGTTAAGTGTAAAGCAGATAAGTTTTCTTAATAATGAGAAAGGACGATACCATGACATCTTTATGAAAATTAGTTCAGCGAAAAAGAAAGAAAAATATGTTTATTTTGTCACAGTAACGCATGCATATAAAGAAGTTAGCTAAGGAAGGAACATTTACTTATAGCCGAATGATATCCAAGATTGCAATGCTTTCTTTAAACTTACACATAATTATCTTCGAGGTAAAAAAAATGAAACCGGACTAATTACAACGTTCAATGGTATCTACATCGATCTAGTGATTAGTAATTAAATTACGGAAGATAAAACACTTCTCACGCAAGTACAGTTGAGAGATATGGATTAATTGGTTATAGAGAGCGGTGGCCGGAGCTGTCTATTCAAGTTCAATATAATAATGTTAAAGCTACAATTAACTTCAGTAGATCTTCACGTAGATAAGACAGAGTTAACATCATATACAAAAACTGAAAATCATACGAAAGCTTGTTTGTATTTCGATAGCACAATGCACGGCACAGCGTTTTGTTTCATAACTTCTTCATCTCATCATTATCTGAGCTCAGAATAGCCCACTGCAAACCACCACACCAGTAGAAATGTAAGATGGATTTAACCATACACTATCTTGTATTTCTCCCAGTCTTCAAGGTTTTGTGCTTCCCTCAAAACAATTATGGACGCATTTGTTGAATCACCCACCATACATATATCCTTCATCTATAATGTTTTGATGAAATAAATCATATCACTTTCCTCTAACTTGTTTGTCCATTGCCTAAACAAAACCCACTTAGTAGTTAATGATTGCAATAATAACGGTAATACTAAAAACGACATTATGCAGATGTTTACATACAAAAACATTAGTACAACGTTTAGGAAACTTAAAGACTTGCACAAGCTCACTACTAACTTAGTTTGCAGTATAACGATATGAAAATTTCACAGTAATCGTGGTGATAAAACGGTTTCACTGTGTGATCGTTTATTAAGACACCATTGTGATATTTGCATGACGCTTAATAAATAAATTAAAAAAACGTATGGCACTCGGGGACTGCCGCGGTAAAGCTATTGCATAGCATTTGTAACCTCCATACTTCCTATTTGTCAACGCTACACTTGGGATGATGACGTGATGACATAAAACAAAAATTACGTTCCCATGACAACATCACGTTGTCATGGGAACCGCCATTACATGGTAGGCGGAGTGGGGGTGTTAGGTTTTTTTCGTTACGGAATTTCTTGATTCGGTCGCCGCGCTCAAAGCCCGCGATAAAATTGCTTAGCTTAAATATTTTATGTAAATCACCATGTCCCATTGGTATCCTTGTGTCCTTGGATCCTCTTAACTTCTAGAGCAGCAAGTAGGGTTCAATTAATTAAAGCACTACATCATTTTGTCACGCTGTTGAACAAAATATGCTATGCACTTGGTTATGCACTTGGGCCAGTGCAAAATGCAACATTGCTGAAGCTATCAGTTGACATCCGCTTCACTATCTTTAATCATTTTCGTCGGTATTCGTCACAATCTCGCTGCAATTATTAGTTATATAATAACATATTATTATATTTACGTCAGCTATGGCGGATCCAATAGCTACGTCATAGTTACAATCGACCTAGAAAATTACAAGTTTGGCAATCTCTCTGTGATTCATATTTTTTGAGCGCAAATCGACAGAAAGTCTTACTACGTCTTCACTGAGAATTTAAACCTCTCACGATTGATATAAGGTTTATTTTTCTGTGTTACTAGTTGTCCATTCATGCGTAAAGGAGAAATGAATGAATCATTTGTTAGTGAATATTTTGTTAACTCAGCAACTAGGTTCGTTGTTTCGGTGACAAGGTCGTCCTCAAGATATCAGCTGGGTAGTGCTCGAATTACGTTTAATGTAGTCTTTGTCATCACTAACGTATATATAGTGCCACTACAAATATTGTTTTGCAAGTTAAAGAGTCGGGTACGATGACTTTCAGTGTTTCAATTTTCCTCGCGTCAGCTTGAGGAAGTTCTGTTACGGGCATTTTGATTTTTAACAGAGTCTTATCATTGTAGTAGATATCTAATGATTTCATAATTATCTTATTCTGATTTATCTGCTTATCTGGGAATTTCCAACCAATCGCTACTCTTGCCATTCTTATTTTAAAATATATTTCGTCAGCACAGACATAGTATAAAGAGAGGTAGTAAGCTATCTTCATACAAACGCACCGCGCGCGGCTTGTATGTCTGGGGCCATAGTATCACTTAACAAAATCTCGACCCGTTTCTCGTGAGAAACCGGCCGAGATTTTGTTAAGTGTGCGTGCGGCGACGCATAGATACTATGGCCCACATACATAGGTCATCAGATAACTTGAAGCTTAAAATGCCTATGCATTCCACAACTTTCCTCGACAAGTCCTTTACTGTCCAGGCCACTCGTTTGTGGAATGCATTGTCAGTTGAAATAAAACGCGCGCAATCGTTAGCTGTATTTAAGAGACTCGTAAAGGAACATTACTTGTCGTTGTAATCTTGTACTCGTAACTGTAATTATCTATAGTCTTCATTTATTTTTGTTGCTTATTATAGTTAGTAAGTATGTATATATTATTTAGGATTATGTATATATGTGTGTATCTATTCTAATATATTATATACTTATGATTGCACCAACGACAGCCCCATTTTATGTCCAGGCAAATCACTGTCCATTCCAAGGTTGCCGTGAAGAGATCGCGGAAAGCGATAAGGCCGCCCATTGTATATTTTGTAGTGTTTGATTTATTTTTTGTTATGTATTTTTGTGGTGTACAATAAAGTATATATAAATAAATAAATAAATACAAGCTGCGCGCGGTGCGTTTGTATGAAGATAGCTTACTACCTCTCTTTATACTATGGCAAAAGGTCTCTCCTTTTACGTGTAAGACGTTAAGCAGACGATGAACAATTAGTCCGCGAGGATAGAACGTATAGAAATCTATACAATAACTTACACGGAGGACAAAACGATCGCGCCGCCATGTTGGCTGGATAATGTCTCGCAGTCATTCCCGACAAAATGACCACCATCTGCGGAACGGCTTAAATAACTTTTAGTTATTTCTATATTTTCTTTTCAATACATTTTAGGGAGAAGATGAGAGGAAGAGGGGCTCGTGGCTAAATGATAACAGCCGCACGGGTCAATCGCGGTCGGTTCGTGGATGAATGACCATCCATTACATATCGAGACCCTTCCGTGCCTCGGAAAACACGTTAAACCGTTGGTCCCGACCCGGCTGTGATTCGTACATCTTTGACAGTCGTTACGGGTAGTCAGCCAAAATGTCTGACAACCAGTCTTACCGAGGGGTATCGCGTTACCCAGTAACTGGGTTATGGAAGTCAAATAGGCAGTTGCTCCAAGTAAAATACTGATATTTATCTGCATCTGGTTAGATTAGAAGCCGACCCTAAAATAGTTTGGGAAAAGGCTAGGCAGATAAAGCAATTTTTTAAAATTGTAATCTCTTTACCATACTTAACAACAAAAGCTTTATACTTATTCTCCACCGATCGAAGTTAAGAACCAATTGACGTCATGCATGAATAAGTTATATCTAAGCTGAACAACACACGCGTGGGATAGGTATCGACGGACACAAACCGCGAACACTGTACTGTCGGCCATATGTGGCGCTGGAAATACAACTGTGTATTATTGTTGTTATTAATTAAGTGTGGTCCGATGCTCTGCAAGAATTGCAAGGAAATTCTTGTCTTTTGTAGAACTTGAATTTACTTAACCCTAAAAGATCGCTTTGGATCCGCTGGACATAGATTGCTTATATGCGAATCGCTATCTTGAATTCAGACTATTGAAGTTTTGTTGTTTGTGTCGACTACTTTTCTGGTATAGAGTAGAAGTATTTTCCAGCTTAAGAGGCGGCGACACGGCTCGCAACTACAAATCGAGATGTTTGCAAAATTCAATTCCAAGCACGTTGCGCTAGTGTGAGTGCCTGTCGGAGCGATATACACCTACAGTGAGCAATACTACCACGCACACATAGCAGTGGTGGCCCAGTGGTAACGGCCGCGACTTACGAGTTGTAGGTCGTAGGTTCGAACCCAGACAGGCGCTTTACTTTGTGTAAATTATTTCATCACCACTGCTCTCAAAACGGTGAAGGAAAACATCGTGAGGAAACCGGCATGTCCTAGAACCTAAAATTCGAAGACATGTGACATCTACCAACCCGCACTGGGCCCGCGTGGTAGATTACGGCCCACTCCCTCTCACAGAGAGGAGGCCTGTGTCCCAGCAGTGGGAACATTTATAGGCTGATGATGATGATGACACATTGACAATTATTGCTTGACGCGATAGTACTACTAGCTTTCGAAAATTTATGATAAATTTGCATGTGTTCCGTAATACAAAAAATTATGAATGAAAACATAATGTATTTCCATTTTTTTTTTTTCGATAATTTGTAACTTGATAACATAAACTATGCTTCTGCGGAAACAATATTACAAATATTGTTATTTATAATACAGAAAAAACAATATGAAAACATGTCATTGACGCTGTAAAAATGTACGAAATGCAATTCGCTTACACTTCATTTAAAGGTAAGTTTTTGGAAATAAAAAAACGTAGGAGCCTAGATAAATACTGTCTCAATCCGAATATCAACATAATATGGTGGAAATATGCTCAAATTGCAAATGATTTATTTACTACGTTTGTATAGACAATTCATGCGTCGCCGCATTCTTAACCGCCTGCCCTTATCTCGATACATCGACGCAGTACGTCTTTTTCTTCCAAACAATTATATTAGCCATCATGTTATTGTCCACTTTTTTCTTAACCATATATCATCTTTCCCACGTCCACAATCCTTCCATCTTTTCCTTGGTCTGCCACTTTTCTTTAGCCTTTTTTGTCACATGCACATGCTCCTTATTTCTCCAAATCGCATGCCCATACCCCAGCGGACTCTTTGATACAAAATATACTTAGTCTATAATTGTCTCAATTTTATTTGAATCTGTTGTTTCTTCGAATTGTAGGCATGTATCTTATGACACAATGGTATTCAATTGGGTCAATCATTTTATGCAGTTATATTTATGGTCCATATCAGAAGGGACGTTTCCTGCAGTATAAAGAGCAAAATAACTACCAAGTTACCACACAATCCTTCATATGCGATAGTTTGTGTAAATAAATAGTATAATTGCAATAATTTGCAAATAGCCGCAGTTTGCGCAAGGCGTAACGAACGGTTTACATAGTAATGGTAACATCGCATCAAAATCGGTCAAGTACGTAAACTTACACATAGTGAGTTCTATGTTTTATGAGCTGTTGAGTCTTTACTGCTTTATGGTTCATCATATACAATTTTAAGGTTTTAGCTGACACGACTTTGGAACTTATGCGGATCTACAGATCATACTTTGGCATGTTTCAAGGCAGTTGTTACTGATTTGAAAATCTTATTGTGTCCTCTCATAAAGTTAAACTCGCCACCTCCTTCTCGTAAAAAATTTAGGATAACCACTCTGGTAAACGATACCAATGGTCGTCACTAGCAAAATCTTGATGCACAATATCTCTTGCTTGTATCACAACCATACCTTCATGCATTTACACACCATGTTGCAAATGCAGTTCTCTACAAAAAACAACGTTCTCTTCAACATTACGACAGTAGTAATCAGAATAGATGCGTTAATTACTTTTCATTTCACGCAAGCCGTAACACTCAATTAAGGGTAACGAGCGATTGTTGGCAAACTGTCACTACTTATATACTAGTGCGATATAACACCAGGTGATAATACTGTCGAGGTAAATAGGTGTTAGGTAAGCTTTGGTAATGCAATAGACTCCGAGGCTGCAGAAGCAGATTTAAGCTTACATAACCGTATCGTGGAAACGGGAGACGTAATTGAATCTAATGTTCCCTAGACTAGAAAAGCTCGCTAATGACTAAATATAAATTCTGTTACATTTATCTGGTAAATAATAAACATTTTATACAGGGCTTGATGTCCAAATCGACGTGATTAAAACAGTCCTTGAATTGTAGATGATATCGATAACTCTGTAAGGTAAAGCGTTTTTCGTACGGAGTTACAGGCCCTAGTGCATCGATTATAGAACTTAACTGAACATAATTATTGTTTTGAACATGAATACTCAAATCAAATGCTGCTAGCTTTCCTTCATCTTCCATTCATGTTGCAATAATGTTAATAATTTTATTTAATCTCTTCGTTACTTTTACCTGACTACAACTTTTTTAATTCACAGTCTTGTGTATATATGGGAAACCACCGTATCCCACACTTTACTATTGTTGCGTTATCTAAATACCTTAAATAATGTCACAATAAGCTTTCTCGCCTTTGTGACATGTTATGCAGGCTTTGTTGTGCTGATGGGCTTATTGATATTAATGAGATAATAAACGTGGGGTTAGATCACAATTATTGTTGTTTGGTAGTACCTACAAACCTAAGACAGGACGTTGTAGGAGTTGCAAGGTACATAACCAGCGCGGTTTTCAAAAAAAATAATTCTCAATTACTTAAATCTGTGGTTCCCAAAGTTGACTGGACTGCGACCCATCTAACAAAAACTTCCAAATTCGGGACTCACTTCTTGGCTGTCATGGAGAAAGAAGAGGCATAACTATATGAATAAAGGACTGTGCAAATAAAAAAACATTCAGTTACAATCGAAAAATGTATTTCTTAATTAAATACAAGAAGTACTATTTCAATGAGAAGATGTATTTGTTTCCCATTTTTTGTCATTATAGCTTGAGCATCAACTTCAAATTTAGTTACTTTTAATCGCCATGAGTTTGATACGTCCAATTTATTTCGATGTTTAGTTTTTATATTTAATCATAGCTGAAAATCATTTTTTCAAGGCCCACCCAATATTCGCTCGTTTCAATATTCATAGTTTGGGAACCACAGACTTAGATGATGAATCAAAGAGCGAAATGAAATACAATATTTTGAATAATTTCATTACTCAGTACATCCTTTACCTAATTAAAATAATTAACTAGTGATTTTTGTGGTTATTGGAAATCAAGGGGAATTTATGTGTGAATTAGTGTTTCACAATTTAGGTTTAAATATCGTATTACATACGTCGGAGGATCACTGACAAATACAAATTTTGATGGTGATTTTCCTCAAGTTTAATGTGAATCATTTACTTTCGACACGTGAATCTAATTAAAAAACTAGGTTGCACAAAGACACTGAAACTAAACACTGTGTCATAACTCTAACCCTAATCAATCAAAGATCAATCAGCACAAAGAGGTGACAGTCCTTACGGAAACGTCAACAACTAATAAAACAATTATATACTCATAGTTGTTATGTGCTGCAGTTACAATACAATGTTCTGGTAACAATGGAGGAGCTTCATTCACTTCCTCACTGAGTAAAACATGAATTCCACGTAAATTACGCGTGTCGTTTGCTAAAACGAGTGCAGTTTTTGTTTTGATTAGACGAGTCTTGTTATGGTTTTTCTTCCGTCGCTGTATTGACTTCCTTTATCTCTTGTCTGTGATTTGTATCATGTTTAATTGACGTTTATAGTCCTCTGTAATTACCACTATATTCTCTTCTTTGGTAATTATCATTTTACCTACTGATACTGGTATTAGTAGGAAACTTATTCATTTATTTATATATAAGCCTCTTTATTCTGAATTGGTTCTACTCTGTTTTTTGTTGTTAAAGTATATCTCTCAATTCAGCATGCCTCTTGGCAAAGGCCTCCTCTAGCTGTTTCCATTGAATTCTATCACGAGCCACTCTCCTCCAGTTAGGGCCCGCTGTAAGTTTTATCTCGTCCTCCCATATCTTTTGTTGTTTTCCTTCTTTCCGTTTACGTTTTTTGGGATACCAACCAGTTATTAATTTACACAATTTTTCCTTTTTTGCTCTCATCATATGCCCGGCCCACCTCCATTTTTGCTGGTCAATTCTGGTCAGGATGTCTGTTACTTTTGTTTTATCTCTTAGATGTTCATTTCTTATTCGATCCATTTTACTTGTGCCTGTCATACTACGTTCTATAGCTCTTTGGCAGTATTGTAGTAGATAACTACTGGTAGTCAAATTAATGTTAATCTATAACATACTTATTTTCTTTGTTTCAGAATCTGGAGTCAGTGCACAAATAATCTGATCAGGTAAGCTTTAAAGACATTGTACTCCTTCTTATTTAACTCATTAGAACTCCTCATTTTATATATTTTCATAACATAACATCACGCCTGTAATCCCCGAAGGGTTAGGCAGAGGTGTAAGTACCTATAGTAAGACCCACAATTCACCAGTTATCATTCAGTCCCATGTAATAGGAGGCGAGCCTATTGCCATCAACCGGGCACAAATCCAAACTCCGGCTGCTACTGAGAAATTCCTGATGGAAAACTCCAATAATACTACCCAACTTGGGCATCGAACTCAGGACCTCATGCTCAGCAGTAGCGCTTGCAAACACTAGACTAACCCCCTAACAAAACTTTTGTTGATCTCTGTATTAACTGCCATGATCAAAGTTTAATCATTATCACTTTAAAACCTTTAGGTTAATTAGGAATACATATATCTATTTTGTATAATTATGAATTTCTACATATTTCTCTTACCTCTAGTTACAACTTACGCGGGAAAGTTAGGTTTACGTTACGACTATGTCATTGTTTTCACTTATCCTAGATTATAAAGTAAATAATATACACGAGGTTTCTATTTAACTTGACATATTATGAATATATTTTACTTCTCAGCCACTATGGCCTTACATTTATTACGATGGACTTCTCACCAATGTGATTCAAATAATTCTTCCACTTCTTCTCCACTCGTGTACTGATTTGGCATTTTATGGTTACCAATTCGATTTTCAAGATCATCTTTTTCAAAATTATCATTCCTAAGACCGTTGTAGTAATCTTCATAGGGGAAGAATGCATTAATTAAACCATCTGAGCAGGGGATTTGAAGCATAGTTAACAACTATTATAAACATGCGTCAAACGCGCCTACATCTTATTATCAAATCAATTACATATTCATTACCATTTTGGTCATCAGTTTTATCCGATGCCAGATTAAATGACCAAACACAGACGAAACTGGTACGACCGGTTCGGTTTGGTTGGCGATAAATTCACCGCCAAATGCGGCAGGTGACCAATTTATTGACCATCGGAAAAAGGACCGATATTAACCAAATAACATCATTCTTTGGTCGACCAATATGGTTCCAATATTTGATCCATTTGGATTTGTTTTATTTGTTTATGTGCATTAAGTATATAGAATAGATTTTTTCTGTATTAGAGTAACGAAAACTCAACACGATTGTTAGTAAAACTTACGACTATGTTAGTAAGCACAGACACTAAACAAAAACAAGGAAAACAATACAAGAAATAAAAACATTTTACAAAAAAAAAAACCCTGCAAAGTGAAAAATAAGTTTAATTTCGGAAGTCGGTGTCTTTGGTTTTGAATTTTCGTTTTTTGCCATCGACTTCCGAAATTAAAGTTATTTTTCACTTTGTAGTGTTTTTTTTTGAAGCCGGTTATTTTTTATTTGTAAAAGTTTTTATTATTCCCTTTTTAGTTGTGATACCTACCCCAATCAAATTCGAGTACCACTACCTGCTATATAAATAACAGTCACAGAAACTTATCATGTCATCCAAATACTAAGTCTGAAAGAATACGTATTATTGAAGCTAACTCAAAAACTATCCAAGCAAAGTTAATAAAATTTATATGGGACCACCTCGAAAGCATACCTTTTCAAACAAAAAAGAATTTTCAAAATCGGTACACAATTGTTGGAGAAATCGGTGGACATACATAATAAAAAAAAACATGCTACGAACATGTAATCTCCTCCTTTTTGGAAGTCGGTTAATAACGGTTGGTCACCGTTGCGACATCACATGAGGGACGGCACAACAGTGACCCACGTATACACAGTCCAGGCGACTCACAACCATGCTTAAGACACTGTTGGAGCCGCCCCACACCCTGCGCACCAGGGAAGCGCACCTTTTACGCATTGTTGCGTAAAAGCAATCTACATGCGCATCTGCGAAGAACCCTGAGGAACTACAGAAACGGGGCAGCCCCACCAGTATCCTAAACGCTAACGCCTAACGCGCCTAACGCTACATGGAAGGAAGTATTTGATATGGCTTCTATATAGCGTGTGAATTGACCAACAGGAAGTATGGAATAAAAATACTCAAATAAATTGGGATAAGAGCAGGAGAATGATGAGAATGATATGGAAGGAAGTATTATTGAATGGTTTTTGACCTCGTAATGATGCTTCTATTAATAATAATGATCCTATTGGTTGTAATACAAATTCATTAAAAGCGTTTGCGACACGAGAAAGCTTTGACACAACAGTTTTTGTCTTACGCTTCCCTTTCGAATCATGATTACATAAACTTGTCACCACTATTATTTCTTTCCGCAAAGTTGAATAAATGTCAAAAATAATTTGATGATACTTAAATGTTTAAAGAAAACTCGTATGCAATTTATGGACTCATACAACTTGCTTGAATAGCCCAACTTGAAGCAGAAAAACCTGCTTTACAAGGTGTAATAAAAACATTTTGGGAGAAAATAAAAAATAATTTTCTCATTTTAATGATCCATCGGAAGTCGTCATTACACACCAATAATATAAATTTATAATTAATTAATTAAGGGTCTACCCAGCTTATAAAACAGTTCTTTACGTAATTTTATATCATTATTCATTGATGCATTAATGTTTTTCGTTGATTTTCTCGTGTAGTGAAAGTTTTGCTCATAAAAAGTTAAGATTAGCTTTCTGTTCTGTAATTATCTAACTACGTCACTAGCCAGACGACAAAGGCGTTATTAATTGAACAATTAATTATAATTATTTTCGACTAAAGAAGCACATCTAATGACGTTAAATTGAGATTTACTCTGCAAACGCTTTTTCTTTTGTCTTGCACTAGTTTATAAGCTATTGGATCTTCTGCCTATTCTTGTCGAAGTTTTCCTCTTAAATTTTTCTCTTATCTGCTACCTAAGTTTTTTTATCATACACTCCCTTTTAATTTATATAATCACTAATTTTTCTTTGGTCTCCCTCTTCCTCTATATCCATCCATCTCTTGTCTTGTCCTATGTATTTTACCTCTTTTCATCCCATGCTCATATCAAGACAAACGATTTCATTTCATCTTTTCGCCGTTTCAGCGAATTTTTAATTCTCAGAAACTTAGTTACTTAGCCAACTTAACTCTAGCATCTTCTATTATGAATGTCCCTTTTGGCATCTACTATTATGAAGCATCTACTTATCATCTTTACTTGTCTTTATCTTTACTTTTCTTTTTTTCTTTTTTTACTTTTCTTTTTTATCTTTTCTTTACTAAGCATCTACTATTATGAATGTCCCTTGGAAAATATGTAATACTTTATCTTCAGTCGTTACATACTATTTCATCAACACTGTTAATTGCCAGTAATGTTTGAGTACTTACACTGTTAACTGCCAAAGGTCTCTTATTGCAATTCCAGTCTCTTTTATTTTACTGTTAAAATAACTGCCTATTAACTTTCTCCGGAATATTGCACACGCGAATACAATTTAACCAATTCAACCACATATGATTCGATATCACCATTCGATTAATGTTTATGATTTGAATCGATATTACTTTCGAGTTGGCAGAATTTCACACACGTTCTCAATGTTTAATCTCCATTTTGATAAAAATAGTCTTCCATCAATAGTTTTCTTAATTTAGTTTTGTGAATCAAAGAGTTTTTTACACCACCTGACATAACTTTGTCAGATCGTTTAATTTAATCTGTTCAATTTTGAATATACTCAATCTGGTTCTTAGTGGCTGGTTAACGGGATACTGTGCACGCCCATAATATTATTCGTTTAGAAATAGTTAACTTTCCCATATATTACAAAATCTAGTTCGATCTAACTTGAACTATTCCCACTGCAATGCGACCGGTATTAAATAATGAAAATGTATTTACCTTCAGATAGCCATTCCTATAATATCTATCAGCAGCAACTAGTTGCATCGATTCGATCTCCAGAGTATCAATTTTCAAATTTTAGTACACATTATTAATTATTATTATTACCTACAGTTTCTAAAATATTAAATTCCATGTAGTTACATACCAGATTTTCAGATTTGCCTCACAAAGTTGAAACATTTGTGTGTCTTTTTAAGTCGGCAAAAAGTTACCGTTGCTCTACGAGTATCTTCAATGTCGAGGTCACAACCAACGTCAATCAATATAACATTATTTACTGATTGGAAAATAATAAGTTATAATGACAGACACCAGCACAGCAGTATATTCATAATTAAGTATGTATCAATTATAATAACAATGACAATTGTATACCCACCTATTTATAACTGCAAATCATGATTCAACCATAAATCCTAAATTAATTTGAATGCAATACAAATCAATTTAATTCTATTTATGTCCCCAATAGGGGAAAAGTATGCGCTACCTACTTGTGTTCAAATGGTCACATAGGTAAGAATTTTGAAAACACGGGTTTTCTTTTTAAAATAGAACCTAGTCATAGGACATCTGTCATAGGTGTTACTAACATTGATAATTACATATTATACATTAGTACCTGGTCGACAAAGCTCTGCTCGTGTAAAAATAGAGAATAATAGTATAGGATACTTCATTCAATTCCATGTATAGTACATACTAATTATCTATTATCATCATCATATATACTATATATCTATTGTCATCAACCGGGCACAAATTCAGACTCCGTGCTGCTACTGAGAAATTTCAGATGAAAAACCCAATTTCACATTTCCCAACCCGGCAGTCGAACCCAGGACCTCATGCTCAACTATTGCGCTAATGACCACCAGACCAAAGAGGCAGTTTATAAACAACTCATCCTCATATAAATTAACTGCTGATGCAGAGGAAGCTTCACCCATGTTGTGTCTGTCATGTAATAATTGAACGGCCTCATTATTCACTTAAATTACGTCCAGAGAAACAGCTTTTACACACTTTCATATAATTCGTCACTCATAATCGCGTAATAATCATTAGTCACTTTTCTAACTCAAATTTTCTACCTTTCCGACGACCAGAAGTTTTCTGATGCCTCGAACATCCAAGTCGCTTTCAATTATATTGCAGTCATAGCTTTAACGGCTGCTGATTTAAGTAATATTGCGTTTAAGATGGAACATTAAGATTAATAGCTCCATTCAAAACTAAATTTCCAAATGACTCCTTATGTGGGTCTTGGTTTAAAAATAACTTTACATGTGCCATTGGCTTCGCTAAAGTATTATTTTTGTGACTTCTAATCTTAGTCCTCATTCTAGAAAGTGAAATAAAAATAAATCACAAAATGTTTCTCTTCATCAAAAGTTGAATGAAATAAATCCTTAATGTCAAGTCAAGTGGAAGAATGGAACCGGTACCACATTTAGGAGCGTACCCTTTGATTTGTGAAATCGCGGACCCATTCGTTAAAATGTCAGATACAACAGGTGCAGGTCCATTGACCCTTCCAGTCACTTTCTCTTGTTCCTGGGTGCAACCTGAACGGCAGACGACATAATACAACCTTTTAAAGTTAATTGGCGGCAGGGCCGGACCGCGACCGGTATAGGCAAGCTCGCTTACATTAGCCGTACCCATTGCCTCTAGTTTATTGACTTTTCAGCAACGATGGCACATCCTGGACTGGTTGTTTTCACTTTTCTTAGAGCATTAATTTGTATTTAAATAGAAATAGCTATAAGTAAAAGTGTATCCGGGAAATTGCTTGTGTTGACTATTGAGAAAATCTCTCATCATCTTTAAAGCCATCTAAATTGAAATTGGCTAAAATCTTCTTTGCCTTGGTATTAGTTTCGTTTTGAAGTCTTGTTAAAACTGTCATATAAGTTGTTATTTCATTTCTCCCTCTTCGGGAGCTGCATCATCTGCTTCAATAACACATCTTCTTTCAAGTTCCAATTTACTCTTTCCTTTCCCATTCGCAAGTAAATCGTTCCACAATTGTCCCGTCGAAGAATCTGATTTATGCAGTTTTTACGTGTTTTACTACAGTTTCACAATTCGCGGTATTGCGTGCACGCCGCTTAGTATTAGTATTGACGCCCCATTGTGCGCCTGCGCTAAGTAAATGTATCATATTTAATAGTGTGTGTGTTTTACGTTTTGTAATGTTACGAGTATATTTCTTAAGTAAATCATGTTGCCTAACAACCTCGCAAGGTTTGTTGCCGAACTGACAGTTTAATTCTCATTGGTCTCTGCTTTACATTTTTTGCTTCCTATTAATTTGCTGTTGGTTTACTGCAACGTCTAACTGTCTAGTCTATTACAGTAGTAATTACTAAACTGCCTTCTGTATTAGCCGACGTTAAAGTTAGTTTTTTTTTTTTTTTTTTTTTTTTTTTTTTTTTTTTTTTTTTTTTTTTTTTTTTTTTTTTTTTTTTTTTTTTTTTTTAAGAAAACGTTGCCCCACACTAGGAATTTCTCCTGTATGTCACATACACAAACAGCCAGACCCGGAACAACTACTTGTAGATCATACAAATATTTGTTCCGTGCGGGAATCGAACCCGCGACACGCAGCGCAGCAGTCAATCACTTAACCACTGCGCCAACAACACAAACATTTTCATTCGAATAATCTTCAGATGGTATATTATCAAGAGGGAAATGGAACACATTTCCTACAGCTGTTGACCCGCCATCATTGTTCTACACATGTGCAATATGCACGCCCGAATGCATATTACTCAGTTGAATTACCCATCTAAAATGTGGTTATAAATAATCCTTCCTAGACTTAATTGTTATCTTTAGCTTGCTCTACAACTTGTAGTCTACATCCAATATCAAACTGGGTCATCTATGATTTGTAGGAATACAACAGTAGGCTGAGAAACATGCAATTGAATATGATTGAAACAGAATAATGTTCTCAGCTGATAATTTTCAGGGTTTTTGGAGAATTAAAAATGCCAACAGGTGTAATTTATCTTCACTGTCTTTCAAGCTAGCTTGCTTCTTTATCAAAGACCGTTACACTTTTTATAGACTTATAAATGAAAATACTTGGTTTAGTCTTTCAATGAACTTATAATGAAACTGATGACAGTTGTAGTATCCGTTTCAAAAGAACATTCTCTTGCATCATTAAAAGAAATAAGAAACCTGCCTCAACATCGAACGTATCGATTTAAATAAATGTAAATCGAGATTCGGAAACCGTACTTGTTGTGCAAGAATCGATTCCTAGTCACAAGGAAGGAAACCCTATAGCGGTAGCTTCCGTAGACGCTCCTCACTATTTGGGATTCTCGTCCGTAATATGACACCGCTCGATAACACGGCTTTACGTAGGTATTACATAGCTGTCTGGACTCTAAAGATACGTCATGACTCAAGTTTCAAGCTAAGTCTGAACTCTGAACAAACTGTCAACCAGATGTTGGTAATTCTGAATTAATTTTGGTGTTAATGTAACTTGTGAACATATTTTTGCAAATAATCGTCTGGATATTTCTTTAATTTCTGTTTGCCTGCTCGTTTCCATGCATTTCATTCTATATGCAACGAGTGAATTTTAAAATTATGCAAAATGTTACATATTTCACAGGCTGTTTGGTAACATTTATGATTATCTTTGCTTATTGCTCTGTATGTGTCATGATTCTCTCGAATGCAGGCTTTTAAAAGTAGTTTTACAGATTTAAGCACAAGGCTATGTGCGTTCCACACCTGTAGAAGACTTTCTGTTATCTTATCATTAAATTCAAGGATTGTATATGTGTTATTAAATTCGTTTGCAGTAACTGCATGCAAACGAATCCAATTTGTATCTTCTCAAAGGTCAAATTCTTCAACCACTTGCAATATGCGCTGGCCATCGAATTTCAATTTAGTTCTGACTTTAATAGCTTTGTCCAACGAGCATCCACTTATCTCTGACATTGAGTGTACAATTACACGGCACAGGTCATCACGCATTCTGCTTCTAGTCTATGGCGTTCACAAAAAGTTGTCAGTCTCCCATAGATACCGGTTGTCTTTGCTCAGGAATGTTGTTGTGTGTGTAAGCATGTAATTATTGTGTACGCCGATAGCCTTGCTGCTGATTGATTCTATATGTATACGCCGTAACAATGTTTTGCCCTATGGATTGATGCATCATGCTAGTACGTTTGTTAGCTAAAAATAATGACTATTTTACTGATATGCTTCACCTTTATATTCGTTTTCCTGTTTGCGGAATAGTGAACATATTATTCAGTGTTTGATCACTGCGTTTACTTTCTGACGAACTAGATCCCATCCCAGTGTTTCTGAAGATTTTGTAGCCTGCATGATTATTTTGCATCATTCTGTGGAGAACTTATTTATTGTATCAGTTCCAATATCATAGATGATTTAAAAAATACCTAGTCAACTATCGGTTAGTTATAGGTAAGCCCATAACAGACTATGTTTGTTATATTTTAGGAGAGGATAAACTACATATATTAACATTTTATAATTATATTAACGTTTTTGTCAAACTACTTCGGTTTGAGTGATGTGGTTTTTAGATTAGCGATCTATGTATTCTTTTTTTTAAATAATTTTAAATAAGATGAATCGGATTAAGTATTATTAGTATTTGATGTCTCAGAAGGCATAGTAAATTAACCATTTGCATTTAAACAAGAAAATAAGAGTAATATTTTCAACTAATTCTAATTCTGCAATTAACTCACACGCTTCAAATCCAAAAAAACCTTCTGATTGACGTTCCCGAGCAATAGCTATTTGTCAAAGAAAGAATGAAGTCGTCGAAATAACAAATAACGTAGTTTTTAACGTATGAGGCAAAGGCAAGTGACCCAAATTCCTTCATAATTGGATGTATAGGAGCGTGCGCGGGCAGGCACGAACCGATAGCATTATTATTGTCATTATTTCTGCATAGAATAATGATTTCTTTATCTATGCTCATGCTGCCAGTAACATTAGCGACGTGACCAAGGTCGCGGTAAAAAGGTTTTCTGGTAGGTAATCCTTTTGAGATTGCGCCGGTTATGGCAACAGGAATTACCTATTGTCTGATGACCTGTCGATGTCCTTTCATTTCCTGACGCGATTGTTCTTTCAATATAGGAACTTCTTACATCATAAAATTAACTTTGGAACCTACCTAAAAAAACAAACTATATGTATAGTATAGGTACTGTGTTTTTTATAGGCGGTTAATATAATAAAATCCGATTACCCATAAAGGTTTTTGAAAACAATTTTAAAAATTGTACTGCTAAAATCATTCAATAATATTCTAACAGACTTAAATGAATGGAACTTTAAAGGAACGAAACTCATCGAATGGAGTGGTTTAATAAACATTGCACAGCTGTTCTACATAATATTATGAACTTTATTATTATACACAAGTTAGTTACCAGAAAACTTAATGGTCCTTTCTCACACCCGTTGCCGTATAGGTACCACGGGAATTAAACGTTACTAACGTACTCTGCCAAGAATATACAGCCACAAAAATATTAAGACAGGTAAGCCCACGTCCGTCCGCTTCACCCAATTCCACCAGGTCATGTCGTCACAACACCATACCATCTTACCATCAGACGTCAGTGACAGCCGGTGCGCCCGCAGTGGCAGACGTATAGCGTGCGCTCCGACGCCATTTTGGATCGCTTCGATACCACCCGCAGAGAAAACGTTTATAAACTGCTAATAATAACGACATTCATCATGGAATTACTTGATGACTCGCGAGTTGTGACGTAAATAATTACTATTATAGTGTTTAGTGGTGTTCTGTGGTTAGTGATGTGCCCGCTCGGATTTGCCAAACATTGAATGACGGTAATATAAACAAATAAAATAATAATTTAAATGTCTAGACTTCTAGAGAAAGTAATATTCAGTTAGAGCTGTGCGAATAACTGTCTGCTATCGATATCCGGTTTTCGACTATTAAAACAATAATAATAGCTTTTTAATTATTGATTCTGCACAAAATCGTTTTGTGTGCAGCTTTCGATTGATAGGTTCCTATTAATGGGCAGTGTTATGGCATTTATGTAACTTGCAAACACTTTAAATAGGACTAGTTTCTAAATTGTATTGAACCGTTACATCAATAACATCAAATAAATTACATTCAACACTTATAATAAAATTGCATAATAATAGACTCAATTTTCCACTTCATTGTTCTGTATTATTGAATTTAATGTAATAAAATCACTTCAACATAAAGTAACAACGAGTTGTGCAGTTACTCGTGCGTAGTCAGTTATGGCAATTGAAAATATTCAACAAGCAGGCAATCATTTCCATCATGATGGCATAGCGAGAGAAAATTTTAGTAATAACATTCTTACAAACGATAGTACATATAATGCAGGTTTACCTGAAGATATCCCATGCTAATTCAAAGATCTCAAGGCCGCTTAATTTGAAGAAGATGAAACCAAATCATCCACCCTGAACAAAGGAACAATAGCCTATCAAATGACTGGACATGAGATTTTTCAATTTAAAAGGCTTTTAAAAACCGGGGGTTGACGTCATATATGACCATCAACCTAATGGGTAGTCTAATGGATTGGGGTGATTTAAAACTTAAAAGTCGAAACAAAAATCGAACCAATTGTAATGTAATATACATTGCAGCTCAATTATTGCCAATTGCGGACATAATAAACGTAATACCACAGATCAAAAGCAATCAAGACGGTAATAACTACACATCGACTGCAGCCATAGACAGTTCATACCGAGATATTTTAAATAGACTTTACGTGAGTTGATTCATAGTCAATCAATCGAGTAGGGACTCGATTACAACAAATCAGTTACCTAACCATGGAAAGCGATCAAATTCTCTTGTAATGTATTATTCGTTTGTCTATACAACAGTGAAAGTAATACTATCATAGCAGCTAAGTCGGTCGAGTTCAGTTAAATTGCCTGTTAACGTTCATGTAATTTGGACGTTTAAGTTTTATGTGTAACGGAACGTGAGATAACTATCATAACGAGATTGTTATGATGTAGTTGCTGGTCTTTTTCCACTACTTAGATGTTGTCGAGTTTTTATTTACTTATGGGTTAATTTATCTAGGTAGTTTGTGGTGAAGCAATTTGTAAATGGACACATTTAAAGATAGACGCTGAGATCAATTCAAGTTTTAAGTAAAGCACCTAGAACTATCTGAATAAAGTTCAGAAGTCAAACTATTGCAGTCTTAGTAACCGCAATGGCATTGCCAATAACATCTAATTAGTAGAAATTGACAAAATTATTGTTGATATCGATTCTGCAATTTTTTTGTTTCAAAACGGTGTTTTCGCCAAACGATTAACGAAATGTGAAATGGAACCGATATGTTATGGTTATTGGAATAGGTTGCATGCAGTCGTTGCAGGTATGCATGGATGGTTAAGATGTTCACCAACTCGATTGGCCTCGATCGGTAAATTCCAAGCAAAAATTGATTTGTCAAAGCCGATTGCACAGGCCAATCGACATTCGAATTGATGGAGAAGCACCTTTACAGGACTTACAGATCTTGGCTCTTGGTGCTTTGGGCGGTGTGAATGAGATCATTAATCTTTCCGCAACACTGCACAATGTTCGCGTGACTTGTTTTTGCATATGCTTTTACATTCCGCTGATCGTAATCATCTTGTTCTTATATTGGCAGTTCGTTTTCCTCTTACGCTTGTTCAATACTCATTAATCAAGTATAATTAACATTTATTAAAGAGAAATGGATTATTTAGGCGGCCGCCATGGCCCACGCACAATGGTCCACCTTACGGACTAAGTGCGGAAACCAAACCCTTTAACATAGAATATAGAAGAGAAATGGTAACGAAAAATTGTAAACATTGTTTAGTCTTGTTAGATCATTAGATACATCAGATTTTTCTTTAATTCCTCCACCATTCGCATTTTAATATTAGGTAGGACGTTTCGTTTCATTTCAATCATCTGTCACATTATTCCAATGAGAAAAATATAAAACGTATTGTATACTCGGCTCGTTCGATAGTGCCAAAAAGTAAATAGAGCTCTGTTTTTTTTAATAACAATGCTCAAAGAGAATTAAAAATGTAACATAATTTGGATATCGGTATTTTATTTCGCTTGCTATAAACATCGATGAACTGAAACAGCCTGCTCAAGAAAACCAATATTCTATTACGGATTTTATTACCTTATGCATCATATATTACCATACAGACGCGTGTATGAATACTAAGTTAACGACTGATGAAAAAGTAGAAAAATATGCACCAGCCATCGAACATATAAAAACTCATAGCTACCTTGAAATAAAAGAAACAGAAAGCGGTTTTGCATACAACGTAAATAAACATACTTGAATCGATACTCTTATAAAATATCCAATTTGTTTTCAATCGATGGCAAAAGACACAATCGCTACGTCCGAATAAAACTCATAAATAAAAGTGTAATTGAGAATAATAGCAATTATTTTCAGTTTAAAAATAATAGAATTAAAGTTGGCCGCACATGTGTATGCTACGTCAAATATTAAGGTCGGTAAGTCACGCGCGAGCGGTCGGCTGCAATTATTACTTTATTACTAACTTCACATGATGCTGGTGAAGTAATGTGGTTGTAACAAACGCAACGATGATTGCCGTCTACTACTAACTACTATATTCATCCTATATACCTACTACTAGTTTTCTTTAAAATCTTAGAAGTAATAACTGGCAATTTGTAGAACAATACAGACGTAAATTACGCTAAGGACCAAGGCATTTGCAAAAATCCAAAACTACAAGTTGGGTTTTAATGCTTTTGCAGAAAAGATAATAGATGACGCTAACTATTGAAATAAAATATATAAACCACCTCTAATACACACTGAAGCCATAGAAATAACCATTAATTCAATGTTGCTAACGACATCACGAAGTTTTAATAGATATTAGCTTCGCCTTTGTTCAAATTTCCCCACAACTTTACCAACATCTACACAAATGCTGTATATTTCGTCTGACACGGTATCCATTGCATTGTTTCATTTAACAATACATTCATTGTAAAAATACACGTCCGGCTATGTATGCAACCTTGGGCATGGGAACCATTCCTCAATTCATATTAGCTATAGTTGGACTATCGCCCTTTCCTTTGAACTCATTAAGAAATTGCTTATGGAATTCGGTAATTCCTTTACCTGTGGTATTAGGTAACCGGTTTATTTTACCTATTTTGTAATCTCAGCAAGCGTTTATTTCGTAAATTCCTTTTGTATAGATTATATGGATGATATTCTCGGTAATTACTTCATCGTTTATTCATTGTCCCTTTAAATCGCTTTTGTTGTAAATGACTAATACCGTAGTCTCTCCAACATTAATAAGGTTTTCGTCCGAACAGGTCTAATGAATGATACTAATTTCACTATCATTATTAGTCACATCGTATTCGTGCCGTCGAGTATAGTCAGGTGTGTGATACAAATTGAATACAATGATCGGTACGCTTCATAAATAGTAACGTAGTAGGCATTTTTTGCATAATATCATTATCATTGATTGTTTACGTCTTTGATTTGATAAGCGTTTAATTAATTCTATGATGAATATCTAAGAATTATAGAAGTTAGAATAGACTTCAGTCATTGTTCACACTAACGACTTTCCTTCTTTCTATTAACTTGTCTATTTCCGGCGGGTCCAGAGAGCCTATACAAATGGCAATCGCTAACAAAGCGTTTCTTATTTCTACAATGACTTTCAACAGTATTGACATAAGCTTAATAATATATCAATCCGTTACATTTTTGACTTATCCATCATTGTTATCGCAAATAGAATGTCACTTTATTTACGTCCTCACCTCTGCTTCTTTAACTCCGCATTTTCGTTAAATCTTGATTCGACTTGACTGCTTCTCATTTTGACATAATCATACAAGCTGTTTCTATAATAATTCAAAAGTCCTTTATTCAAACTAGGCTGAGAATCAGCACTTTTCGAGCGTCAAAATTACATAAGACAGTCCCCCAAAACACCCACCCTTCACGACTTCCTAGTGCCTTTAGCTGGGAAGAAGTGGCACAACAAACTCCCCATTAGCACAACTGTCTGTTCAAGTTAGAAAAAAATGATTCTATACAATAGTATGTAAAATAATTTACATTACGCAACACAAAACATAATTTAAAAGATAAATTATTGGCCATAATTATGTCAGCTAGCACACGCCAATATACCAACCAAAAACATCAAGAACTATACTCAAGCAGAAGTAAAAAATAAAAACTAAACGTAAACAGAACTAAATACTTATCTAAATAAAAGCCTTCAGGCATAAAGGGCTTGCCCGTTTACATAAAGCTATATAACGCTGTAATTGGAAGTTATAAATGATAAACTAGGACCATCGAGGTAAAATAAATAAACAGTTAATTACTAGTAACAATAACAAAACCATGATCAGCAAGATGACCAGTCACCACAAGCAGTGATTCCTTTCAAAATCATCGACTCTAAAGATAAGATTTTGAAAATGACTGACGTAGAAGTTTTCTAGGAAAGGACCAAGATCAAGTTAGAGAGTACTCGCTCTTACAACACCATAGAAAGAGATGGTAACAAAACCACAGAGTACTAACTACCCATATGATTTTGTTATACCATCGATCGTGCAAAGGAAAGTGATATAGTTTCATTAAACACTCTGTGAGAACTTGTAAGTTCCCACGTCCACATCGCACTTTTACTGTAAAATCAATTAAAAGATAATGAATTAACGATTACTGATGTAGTTATTATATGGTTAACAATTATACAGTTATGGCCAAAGTTGCTGTGTCGAAATAATTGTTTATAACAATTTGGTTAATGTCAATTTTCAAGCAATAATGTAAATCCTAAACGTTAGTCTACGTTTTTACCCGACTACGGCAAAGCCAAAAGGTATATATGTTTGTATTTACGTGTGTTCCACCGTAGCTCCTAAACTACTGAATCGATTTGATGAGATATCAATAGATTCGTAATAATAGTTCGGGTGACATAGGCTATATAAATTGTCCCTAAATTTAAAATGGTAGACTTTACACGTCATAAACACAAAAACACAAAAAAAAGATAATCATGTCA
The DNA here is from genome assembly GCA_963680765.1 of Agrochola lychnidis. NCBI lineage: Eukaryota > Metazoa > Arthropoda > Insecta > Lepidoptera > Noctuidae > Agrochola > Agrochola lychnidis. The sequence goes on along the minus strand of OY796863.1, from coordinate 3,211,836 downwards.
TGTTTAGTATGAAAAGAAAGTTCTTGACGGGCACATTATATCATATTACCTAAGTAAATAAATAATACCTATGTTTAAATTGTTAATCAAAACAAGAAAAAGTGAGACTGTGTACGACTGAGACTACGTACGGCGCAGCTGTAAAATTAATACCTATTTATTATGCAATAAAAAGCATGATTAAAATGGCGCGCAGTTAATCACATATTATTAATATCAAGCGTTAAAACGGAAAAGTATAAAATAAAAAATTTGTTTAAATAAAACTGTAACCCGACTACGGAAAAATAAAAATTATTTTAAAAGTACGAAACAAGAAAATAAGTCGGATAGCAATCAAGACATAGGTACAAAAATGGTCAAGGTAAAGCCGTCGTCGTATGCCATTATAATTTTGTAGGTGTTCCTGGCACCCACATGGTATACAGGCATGCGACCACGGCTTTACTTTTCATCCTAGAAAACTTTTCACGAGTTTTCCTCCCACGAGCATAGCACATCTAGCTTCAATTTGAAAATAAAACAATATCTTCGTGCGTAAACTTCCTGTCATTGTGTCAAGTTGTTTAACCGCCGTGTCCGACTCTATAGGAACACCGTAGACAGAACAATAGGTGTTATTTTATTTAAATATGGTGGCTTTATTTAGAAAGAAAACTATATCTATTCATTTCATTATGATATAAGAGTCAGGGCAGCATAAGCATAGCATAATCAACACATAGGGTTCCTACTGCTTGGACACAGGTCTTCTCCACGGGTGAGAGGGATTGGGCCGCAATCCACCACGCGGGCCCAGTGCGGGTTGGTGGATATCACAACCATATCTTCGACTTTTTGGAACGAAGTTCTTTAACGCGTTTTGTAAACTTTCACAAATCGTCACGCTAAAAAGTGTTAATACTTGCGACTGTCTTCTTCTAATTCAAAGAGAAAGAAAGAGAGTTCTCTTTCTCTCTTTGGTTGGCAGAAAAAAAATTATACACATCGGCCCGAGTACACTGCATGGCCGGAGAGAGAGAAAGTGTAAATAGGCCTGTGTCCAAATTTTTTTTTTTTTGTCCGTCTTGTATATTATTAAAAAATATTGAACACGTATTTTATCTTTTTTGACGTAATCAAAAGATTACGGCATACATTGAGTTAAAATGTGGCATGACATGACGTCACGCCTTGCTAGATTTAATACGACGTTGTGACGTAGCGCTCCCCAACTGTTATGCGTGTTTTCTAAGTTATTTTTGAGTAATATGATAATGCAAAAAATACGTGTCTAATATTTTTTTATTCTCTGTAAGACGGATTAAATAGAATTTCTTTTTTTTTACTTAGGCAACTACGTCAAAATGTAAATCCTGGCAATAAAAAATTTCAAATTCGTCTTCATGGGTATTGTTTTCATAGGCTGGCTCCTAACCCAGGAGCCAGGCTATGCTCCTAGTTGGCAGTCAGCCTTGTTCCCATCTTGGTGATTGTCTGTTATTTTTACCACGCTAGCAAGCTATTTCTCTTCCTATGTATTATTAGTTCGTGATGATGTGAGTGAAGAAAACCGACTTAGGTACGGACGGTTAAGTTTCCACCTCTCCACTTAGCACAATTTGCAGCTATCTATTTATTTGTAATCTTCTGTCGCACTAGAGTAAATGATCGTCTAATAATTTAAGCAAGACATTTGTCTCAACATCAAAAAATCAAAATCAAAATATTTTATTTCACATAAACCTACTAGGGCACTTATGAAACGTCAGAAGCTAGGTGCACGGTTCCAATTGGTCGCTTCCTATGGAGAAGAGCCGGCAAGAAACTCCACGGTTACTCTTTTCAAAATAAATTGTTTCTTCAATGTTTTCAAATTACAGTGTTAATAGGTATGGGAGGACAGTGTAGGCCTATCAACAAGTACCAGGTACTTAGTAAAATAGAAAATGGTCCACAAGTCTACAGCCTACAACGTTCTCACATTCACAAAATCTAAAAGAAAAGAATCTATATAAAAGATAAACAAAATAATAAAAATAAGGACCTATTTAAACCAAATGACATGAATGTCACATGACATGTCATGTATAGTTTTCTTCAAACATCACTGGAACGAGTGTGTGTATTATGTTATGATAATTCACAATAACTGACCTACATTAACGAGTTTTATTATTACAAACTGGATTGTTTATTATAAATAACATCGGATCACCATTGCTAACACGAGCACTCATATCAAAGTAGAAATTGAATTAATTGACAAATTTTTAAGCTATTGCATAGCTTTTATCGCGGGCTTTGAGCGCGGCGACCGAATCAAGAAACTCCGTAACGAAAATAAAACCTAACACCCCCCACTCCGCCTACCATGGATGTAATTTTTGTTTTATGTCATCATCCCAAGTGTAGCGTTGACAAATAGGAAGTATGGAGGTTACAAATGCTATGCAATAGCTTTACCGCGGCAGTCCCCGAGTGCCACACGTTTTTTTTTTAATTATATCAGTCATGTCAAGAAAACCATATTAAAAAAAAAACTTCTTTTGCCTCCAGTCTGCCTATGATACGAGAATTCACGTATTTTAGGTCTGCTCAAGTGGTAAATTACAGTAGTACATTCTAAAGTTCAAAGGAAACGTGTTATTACAGTGTTTGTGTGCTAACTACCTGACTAGTAACCGACATAATCATGTTCATTCCACGTGTCCATTCCTTATTTCAACCAACATTTGGTATAGAAATTGGCTGGAATTGAATTGACAATCGTCTTCTTTTCGTTTCGACGATACGTCTATGTTGTGGCTTATTGCGGCGTCAGAGGCGTTGTTCAGATTGTCAAATCGTTCAGATTGTCTAGAGTGACCCAAATGTCACATTTACCAAGTGGGACGTAGTCTGTTGACTGAAAGTCTAAATGTAAATAGTACTTGGGAAACTTAAACAATTCTGTATACAGGATGAAATTGAAAACATGCGACAAATTGAAATAGGAGATTCAGTAACTGTTACCTAATCATTATAAATTGTTATTTCCGAAATATAAATTGTGAAAAAAAAATCGCGAGCCTTAAATTGATACTTGAATTTTTTTGTTTGTTTTAAATTTATTTAATTTTACTGGAACGCCATAAAATCGTGTCTACGTGAAGACAATAATTTAATTTGCACTATCTAAGACGATAATTACACGATTTTTTTTCTTAATTTATATTTCGGAAATAATAATTTATAATGATTAGGTAACAGTTACTGAATCTCCCATTTCAATTTGTCGCATGTTTTCAATTTCATCCTGTAGAAAAAAATAATAATAAGAAGAGTAACACAGTTCTCTTATGAATATATACACCTATCTCTACTTTTATCTGCACATGAATTTTATTTGTTTTATCATCTGAGAAAATCTGCAAACACAGTCATAAAACATAACGGTTTACTATTATGAGTCTATAAAGTATAAACCTATTATGAGTCCTTAGATTATTTAGTCTCCAAAATACGAGATAATTGGCTTAACGGAGTTGATAGAATCTTCATTGTATTATAGAAAACTAGCTTCTACCCGCGACATCCTGCGCGTCAAATTTCTTGTTTTAACATAAAATATAGCCTATGACACTTGGCAATACTGTACTGTACATACAAACTTACTTTACCTCTTTATAATATTAATATCTGGATGTTTATTTATTTTTTTGAACGCCGTTTTCTAAAAATAAAACCGAACGGATCGATTTATCGCCCCCGAAATCCCCTGCATATAAAATTTCATGAAAATCGTTGTAGCCGTTTCCGAGATTCAGATTATATATATACAAGAATTTCTCGTTTAAAGGTATTAGATTATTTTTATGTTTATATAGAATATATATAAATAGAAATATAAATAATAATATGTGAAGCATTAAGAAACCAAATAGCCGTATTTGAATATTATAGCCATGTAGTAAACAAAATGTCATGTCTGATTTTAAAGTGAAAGTCAAATACATAAATATTATTCGACTTGAATATTTACATATTCGTCGGTCGCCATCGTTTTACAGCCCTTTGTCTCATACAATGCTAGAGAAACTCGGAATTATGGAAACTCGGCATTATGACAAACTCGGAAACTCCGAAAGATTGGATAACTCAGACTGTATGACGAAAATTACACGCTTTGTTATGTACCATTGTATTTAAAGACGTATTTACTGCTATTTGATGACTTCCCGCCATTTCAGGTTAGAGTTCATTGGTCAGAAGTCTTATATCACGATACCTAATCTTAGTTTTACAACGTGATCAGTTTTCCGCTTGCAACACTTTGAGCTAAGTAAATAACCGTCGTATGTAGCACGGGGAAAAACACTTGCTGGAAAGTTAAATTCAGAGAAAACATACTTAAACTACATGACTACATTAAAATTTAAAAGGGCGCTAAACGAATTTTTAATTATGAAAACTTATTACACGATTGACGATTTTCTTAATGATGATTCACTAACTAATTGACATAATTATTGACTCTGATTGACATAATTATTGGTTCGCTTACTTAGTCTTATTTTATATTTTTTATTGCTATGACCACACTGACATTTTTATTTAATTTTTTGTAAATCCAATGATCTGCATATTCCTATTTTTTTTTATTTAGAATTTTAAACCTTTGCATGCCCACGTAACGGTAAAATATGGAGAACTTTATTATAAAAACACCTATGTACTATACCCATTTTTGCAAAGAAATAAATGATTTGATTTGATTTTAAATCAATCAATATATTCAATACGCTTTGTCTTTGTATCGATGAAATGCAATAATGTGAGGTTATTTATCCTTACACTAAAACATCCATCGAGAATTTCTATAAACGATTGTAAAAAGCGCGTCAAAACCAGCAATCGATTTAGAAACATCACACGAATATGGAGACAACGTCTATGTCTCATAAATACCTTAGATATGCATGCACATTTCGTTCTACATCTCTTAGCATTCTCTCATCGATAGCATCGTGTTTGCGATGCAGCGTGCGCGCATGCCGTTACTGACAGTTATTCAAACTGGGCAATGGGCGCATCGCTCACACCTCGCTGCCAACATACGACCTTCGATCGACACCGCGCATTGCCAATAGTTGTACAATGGTCACTTAGGGATTCCCATCCATCAAAGGCAACAAATATTAGTCTTCCTTTTCCCATTAGGTGATGATGTCAAGATATCTACATGTTTCAAATATAAATGACACAATTTGTGGTCACGATTTAAAAAAAAACAAGTATTGGATGGCACAACTGGTGACGTTAAACATTTCGAGGACGTTGGCGTCATAAAATGAATACAATTATTTCTTCCGATGACCACGGTTACCTATCTCAAAATACAACTTAGCTACTAGGCCACCTCATTAAAGCGGATTTACTAATTGCTAAAACCCTCATTAGGTAATCAGTTAAGGGAAATACCATTAGCCCAAAGTCCGAAAAGACTTGCAACAAACTGTATTTCCCAAATCCGGGAAGGACCCACTTCCAGAATCTTCTCGTACAAATAGCGTTATTTTTTAAATGGCATCTTGCAGGTCAACCTCGGAGTTTGTCAGCTGATTAACCGGACTTTTCTGTGGCTGCCTCAATAAATTAAGGCCTCCAGCCAGGGCATACAACTTAGAAACTAGGCGATTACACGCTAAGGGGGGTACGGTCCTCGGCTTAGGGCATCGCTGGTGGAGGACAGCAAGGGACAGGCTGGATCGGATTAAGTTCAAATAGCTAAAAACACCCCGTCTTTTGTTGAACAGATAAATATGATTCCGTGTTATTCATATTTATCTATAAACAAAGCTATTAGAAAGACTTTCTTTTCTTTACAAATTGGTCCACTTACCGAGTAATGGCACATGAATGGCACAAAATACCAAATTAGCTAGTTTGCGCTGAATAGCCGTCAAAGAATTCAATGTTACTTGTTGTGAATAATTTTGACGGAGCTTAAAACTTTCCCATCGTTTAATGTATTTTGCTGAAAGATAACGAGAAATAAAATAGCTGACAGGTTTGCGAGTATTTTGCATAGCTAATGGCTTGGTAAGTAGGTCAGCGCATCTATAAGTTGCAAGCCGGCTAGAGGGTCATAGTTCTCATAGTTAATACATAATATTTGACGCAAGTTAAAGAAGAGGGAAGAATGTAGGGTGTTCTAATCCCTTCGGCCATGGAAGTGAAAACAAAAGACTAACTAGTTAAGAAATAAAAAAGCTTTGACACTCCGGGAGTGCCGACAGAAGTGAAAACTTAAAAAAAATCGGCACCGCGGTCATCAACGCATTGATGTCTTTTACTCCACGGTGTCGGTAAATTCAGTCACAGTTTTGCGAAATCAATGGTTTAGTCCCATCTCAAAAATGCCCAACATGCCAGAAGTTTTCACTTGAATAATTGTAATGTAGGATGTTATGATGCCTGCTGGTGTTAGTAGTCAGCTAACAGCGGAGACCTCATTCGCAAAAGATCATCAGAAAACAATGCAAGTTTGACCTTATTCCTTACATAATGCTTCACGAGAAAAGTGACCACTTTTTTCCACAACTTGTTTCGCGAAATCACCGCATTCATTAAACTCTATCCGCTCCTATGTATATTCAAACACGCGATGCGGACAATTAGCCTGGATCCGAAAACTGTTTTCTAAATAAACATAGCCATTAGATAACCATAGTGTTGCACTATGGTGTCAGACGTGTTCTGTTTGCTATGATTTCCATCACGTATTGTCGGACTTTCTAAGAGGTTTGCGCAGGCGCAGGTAAATTGTAAATGGAGTATCTGAACGCGTCGCACGCGCCATTGTGTAACTGTTACAGAAGATTTATCGCTTTATGGATTTGTTAAACACTTCCCGATCGTTATGTATATCTCATTTATAACCCAAGCAGATTGAATGGAACATCATTAACTGTCAGGTTACCGTAAGTTAGTCATGCGACGTATTTTCCAGGCTAATCGATTTTGCTTGACATGGAACTGGTTGAGTGTATTAGCAAATCGTCGGGATATGTAGTTATTAGAATAAAAGGAATGTTCCAAAAAAATGTGGAAAGGAGGTCATATTGGGTCTTGGTGATCGGGTACGCTCAATTGATGTCAGGTCATCAAGCTAATTAAGATTAGTAATGATCATTATAGAATTGGCGTGCAGGTTCTCAAGCCGTTATTATTACTATGGTGATCAATACTCTATAACCAGCGGTTTCCGCACATCAGGTTCTATTTCCGCACTGTTCAAATATTTGCATTGTCTGTTTGTAGATAGTTTTGTTTTGGCACCGGAAGTTTGTGCATGAGAGATTTGTGTTTATAAACGCACCCACAAACCATGACAGGTCATAGTGGCTACGGCTACACTGTTCCTGAGATATGAACCATTCTGGATTATTTGCAAGACTATTATTTCCTGTACTTCCACTAGTAACTGTCTTTTTGGGCCAGTTAAAGAAAAAGAAGGAACAGAAAAGGCAAGCATGCGCAAGCGCTACTGCTGGGCGTGGGTTCAATTCACGGGTTGGGCAAAGTGTTATTCGGTTTTTCCATCTTGAATTTCTCATGACCAGCCCGGAGTCTGGATTTGCGCCCTGTTGGTGGTAATCGGCTTGCCCTCTATTACATGGGACTTAGACATAACTGGAAATGTGGGTGAACTTACTATAGGTTTACTTCTGCAGAACCCTTTGGGGAATACACGTGATGTAATGTTTGTTACGTAGTTCCTGTAGCAATCTAAAGTCCTTTCGAATACCAATTAATTTCAAAGTTTTACGATCCACAATTACGGCAATCATACAATATTACTGCTTGCAATATTGCTCCACTAAAGCCTAAATTACGCAACTACGTTCATCTCACTTTTACCTAGATCATAAACTAGTTCTCCAGTATTTTGCGATTCTGCATGCACGTTATAGAATTGTTGCTAAACTTAATTGCTTGAAAATTAAACCATTCTAAATTCTCGCCTGAATTTGCAACTCAAAATTAACATCCTATTAAAACGTTTAAGTTTAACAAACCTGTTATTATTGTTCCAAAATTTGCTTTCTATTTCGTAACAGCATCTTCTTAGATGTCTGCACATTTGACTGCTATAGGTATCGCCAATAATGGCCTTACCGCTACATTGCCAAAATTTCCTGATCGCTGTTTTTACTCCTTTCATAATTGAGAGCTAATTAATCGAGTACGCAACATAATTCAACCTATATAAACCTATAAACTCACCCACCCTATGTCATATACCCCAAAAATAATCTAACAACAAATGTCATCATTACATTTCATTTTATTTATAATAATTTTGCATGCTTATTATAAGGTAGATTGTACAAGGATCACCCATATTTTAACTGTCCAACCCTATTTACTGTACTGCAATCTATGCAAATAAATGAATACTTTACTTTACTTTAAATGATCATGATCAAAGCAAAGAATAAACCATCCCCAAGTCCCATTTTTTCTATATTTCAATTTCTAAGCCAGCTACTCTAAAGCTAGCCATGCTTTTAAGTAAGTAAACAAAGGAATTGGTAAATCAGGTGTGTTCTGCGACGCGTGCGCTGTTCCCACGCGGTGAAAGCACTGCCTCGCACGCCATGACCCCATGCCTTGTTAGATGCTCCTAGAATAGGCCCAAACTGAGGCTGGAGTGTATGATTCAACTACACAATGCGAAAGTACTGATAATGTCGGGAACTTTGGAAAGTATAAGGAACTGAGGACCTCTGTTATTGTGTGTGTCAACACACAATAAGTCCTCAGTTCCTGAACCAACAGCAACTCATAGATTAGCACTTCAAAAACATACTAAGCCTGATCCTTGATGCATGACATCTAAATAATTTATCCTTCAAACTTCTTTCTTTTCATTTCTCCTTGAAGAGACAGACAGCGTGACGCAACGTGACTCTAGTAGAACAATTTCTATGAAAACTTTATGGAAATTGTTCAGAATCGCGTAGCACCGTCACGACGCGCCTGCATCTTGAAACAGCCACAGACACTTAAAACTTTTCTTTCACTTGAAAAACGATGCCAACTGATTCGTTAATTGCGCACATGCCTCGAACTATACCCACTTACATGTTTAGCAAAGAATGTCTTTGTCGCCTAAATACATACTTATTGCCAACCGCCGTCCTTTATTGTACAGCACGACTCGCCATTGTCATTCAAACAGCCGTGAAATTACTGCCAGTAATAATATTAGCGTGTTGCATGCGTAAGGAGGACTTGTAACTTTTTAAGATGCCAAGAACCTCCGCCAGTATTGAATAGATCTCTTAGAAGCTGTGCTAAAAAGATTTGAATATATTTCAAGGTAAATTTTTGTTCAAAGAAGTAGTTTTTGGTTGGTGCTAGGCTATGTCCTTTATCTGTATTTCTACATGCAACATATCTCACGGTATGACATTTTCTATGTCCGCAACCAATTGGTTTGAATTACAAATACATTTCATTCTATATCAGTAACACAATCTCGTGGGACACTTATGGCAGTAATGAGCCATTCAACTTACACGCGCGTAAAACTGTACAAACAACGCGTAATGACAATAGAAACTCGAACAGTCGCCTTGCAACAGTTGCGACCGACCATTGTGGTCTACATCAATAAACTAAACCAGGTTTATAATCCAGTAATTAATTTTTAAACTACAAAATTCGTGACATAATCTGTGTGAATTTTCTGACAGTTATAGCTTTCGGGTAAACTTAACCTCCATCACGCCCATTTGTAATTACTTCCTACACTTTAATTTGCTATAATTTAATGTGTTTCTTCTTGGTTACAGATGGCGTAGTAAAGCAGCGACAGATATCCCTCACAGATGTTAATAAACCTGATGGAAGGCGACACGATAACCACGAACACTCTAATATCGTCGATAAAGAAGTTCAACAGCGACGGCAAACAACACGGCACTATAAAGGCACTACTAAAAAATTTCATTTTACCAGAAACAGAGATGGCTATAAAAGAAAACCAAAATAACAGCAACAAATATATTTACACAATACCTGTCAAACCACCTCTACCAACTATGACAGAACGAATGAAGTCCATAAATGACGCGAAACAGGCGTTCTTGAACTCGACGGTCAGTTCCACTGTTTCACCTACGAGTTATGAAACAAAAACGGAAAAACACACAGTCCACTACGCACAGATAGCAATAACAACAGAAAGTGAAGACCCTAGGAGTACAGGTGGAGGTAGGGGTGGAAAACATTCATCTGCTTTAAATAACAAAGAATACAGCATTCCAGTTAATATATCTCCGAGTATAAAAAAAACAATGGAACAGCATCAGAGAAAAGTTAGCTTTAAAATCAAAACCGCCGCGTCATCCCACAAACGACCGCCGCTAGCCAAAACGATGACTATTACGAGCAGTAATGTTGCAGAACTGACCAAGAAATTCAACAACTTACAAACCGAGACACATAATGGATCACCCAAACAATCAAAACTTGCAAAAACCTTAGAAGAATTACAATCTGCATCACGATGTTCAGCCAGTAACAGTTCCACGCCCTCTTCCACTCTTAGTTCGAGTCCAAACATAAAAATAGTTTTACGACAAAGACGGGGTTCAAAAAAGCGCAACAGCAGGAAAAGGTGTTCAAGTATGGATTCAATGGATGATTTACTTATCGCTGACAGTTCAAATAAAATTCGCGTAATCCGCTCAAAATCAGACGGTACTAAAATGCCAAGAACATCAAAGAAACGCTTAAAATATCATGATTCAAGTGAACAACCGAGTGGATCAGATTCTGTTGATGGTAGTCCAGTTAAGGTAAAAGAAGTGGAATCAAAGAAAGATACAAAACCGATAGAAAGCACTGTAGTTAAAAATGTTATTAAAAAGTTTGAATGTGAAATAACGGCTCAAACGAATTCGAGCAATACATTAAAAAGACAACCTGATAAAACTAAGAGTACAACACCTGTTAAGGAAAAACCAAAAGTACCTGAAAAGAAATCATCACTAGTATTAACCAAAAATCTTGTTGTAAAAGATGGCATTCCAAAAATTAAAACGATCAAACCTGCACCAAGTGAATTAGCAAAGCTAGATAAAACAACGAACCAAAGCCCAGAGATCATGAAAAGAAAAGAGCCTCTATACGACCGGAAAAGATATAAAACAAATTATATACACTCGGAAAAGTTACCTCTTAAGGTCGTCGAAATAATTCCCGAAGATATACACGAAAGTAATACAGTAACAGTTACAGTCAACAATGAACAAAAAGAAGAAGTTCCAATTATAAGCATTGTAACACCTAATGAGGGTGAAAAAGTATATCAAGAGATTAATTCACCGATAACACCTAATGAATCATTTTTATGGCGCCGAAAAAGTAGTACTCAAATATATTCCGATTCTGAAAAATCTGATAATTCATACAGTTTTGTTAGTGTTACAACGAATGGCACAACCATTAGTTGTTCCGACGAGCCACGAGAAACTGCTCAAGAGGAATCTCAAGTAAAAACAAACGAATCTCAAGTAAATATTTCAACATGTGAACAGCAATCTGATCCCAATTTGGATTTCGAAAGTAATCTTGTTGAAGCCTGCAACAAAGAAATTATAGTTGGTTTCACATCAAAACCAAAACAAGAAGAAGTTGAAGACTATTATGAACCTTTAGAACCTAGAGACGATGAAAACATTATTATAATTCCTATAAAAGGTGTTGACAGATCTTCAAAAATAAATTGTCCTTTACCGGAAATTCCTAAAGTTGAAAATAATAAGAACAAAGATGAGTGTAAAGACAAAGACAATATTTACCAATGTCTACTAGAAATGAGATCACATCCCGAAGGTGATGAGAGTAGTCTTCACAACTATGAACTTTGCGACAACGATCTTCAAGAAAGAACGCGAGGCGATGGCGATAGCGATGACGGATATGAATACTGCAAGTCACCGCCTATTAAACCGTACTGTTTAACATCCAGCTCTGGTATACAAATAGCTGAAGATTACCAACCCTTTGCTAAAAATAACAACAAGAACTACGCAATATCAAAGTCAGTAAGTGGTGCATCCACTGTTAGCTACGAAAAGATAGGACCAGTATCAGAGAGAATTTATGAGAAAATCCCGGCTCGGCCGCCAAAGTCCAAGGACAGCAGTCCCACCTATAGTAGTAGACATTCCTTTATATCCGACTACACGGTGTATAACGAGACCGAAAATATATATGACACGATAAAACATGGCGACGCGACGTCACTGTCGCACTGCTACGAAAGCATACCTAACAGCCCGAGTATGGTGAAGCTGCGGAACGATATGAGGAAGCAGGTAGCGTCGAATGTGCAGAAGCGTCTCTCGTTCGACACGGTGTCGAACATCAGCCAGTCGACGATGTCCAGTGAGCAGAAGACGAACAGCCTGTACGGACAGAGGTCGGTGATCAGCTACAATGGGCAGGAGATCGCGTTCCAAGTGCCGAGCAGTGAGACCAGTGTCAGCGACAGGAGCGATCGCAGCGACGACTGGGTCGATGTGTCTGATGAAGAAAAAAATGAGCAGAAAATTATCATGTAAGTCAAAATTATTTTTTCGTTTTATCATAATTATATTTGATCTAAGCATTAGTAAGATTTGAGATAATCCAGAATTCTGTTAAATCTTCGTAAATAGCCATGAATTTCACAGATTGTTTACTAAAGCTCTTACGGCAACAATCAAATACAAATAGATGTCGAATTACAAATAAAAATATTGACAATATACCAGATGCCCGATAAATTGTGCGATAAAGCATATTACCACTTTTTCCATGAAAGTCAAACATCAAATTATCATTCGCTTGACCTAATAAAATAGCTATACCAGTTTCCAAAGAGTAGTACAAACATTGTTATCGGCACTTGATATGAAATTGTGTTTGGCGGTAGCTCAGTGAGAAAACGCAATGAAAAGGGGAACACGTTTAGATAGTTACATAATTTTGATTTCGGTAAAAAAATGGAAATTCTGAATTACAGTGTACGAGAGAGAAGTCGCGGCAGGAAAAGTCCGATCAGCTGGTCGCAGAAAGTTCGACATCAGTGGCAGAAGTCACCGAAACCGAATAGCAATGATAAAGGTTAGTTGAATCAGTATTCTTTTTTATAATCAATCGTTTTTACTAGGGAAACAGCAAATGCACTTAAGCAAAAATTCAAACTTAACAACGAACGAACACCGTTTACAATCATTGTTAACAGCGCCATCTATAATTACACAAGCGAGTTACGTGCTACCGATTGTAATTATAAGTTCTTATAGATCACGGTAGATGGCGTTATAAACCTACAAGTAACAAACAAAACCTTTGCAACAATTGTATAGCTGAAACATTATTTCTAAATCTGATTTATAGTTAGAATTTTTCAGCGAAATATGAAATAGGACCTGCCGTTTGTAGTTTTTGATTGAGTTTGCGCAAGCGCGCGCTTTAGCCACTGGTTGTGCAAGCTATGGCGACAGGCGTCCTACGCGCGCATTCCGGCGCCTAAACAATGCTCGGCTCGTTGTTTGTCATTTCGTTTTTTTGACAGTTCGCTTGGAACTTGGAACACTGCGCAAATATTGGTCAATGTCTAGAGCCTTTTACAGAAATCATACGAGACATATTTTTAAAACTACAAGGCAAGCTCATTGACATATGCGGTAAATGGTGTATTTTGCGACATTTTAAATTCAACGTGAAAATGAATCCTATCAAAATAATATGAACACAATTTTTTGAATTATTCTAACAATTAACTAAACTTTGAATTCTAAATGCTGACACCACGAGTGATCTGTCTGCACCTATTTTTGTACGTATCTCATACAAATAGATTAGATAAACCCGTTTCTAAATTAGCAACATCATAGTAGGTTTTAAGTCTACTTTGTAGTACTTTCTAAAACCTTAAAGTCGTCTATCAATATAATGGAATAACACGTATAAATCGTTTGCATTATTCGCTTAATTTAAACAATGAGAATAAAACCGCAATTTATGTAAAAAAATTATGATGTTTCTAGGATTTCGTTAGCTATAAACTACTTAGTCCTAATTGTACTTATCATAAGTCATAAGTCATTTATTCATTTGTTTAACATAGGTGTACAATAGTAATGGTATTTAAAGATAAAGTGTTCGCTATGTTATACCAGAGGGCGTACAAATGTTTGTAATTGAGTAATTATTGAATTAAATAAGTCTGAACAATAAAAAAACAATTATAAAAACCTCACATTTCATAATACAAATTAATTAATAATAAATAGCAATAGAAATCAATGTCAAAATAAAAAATAAAAATACAAATGTCAATACAGTGCATGACAACACACAGACTGAAAACAAATAATAAGGATATGTCATTAAACAATACTAAAGTTAACATACAAAAACTAATGTCAATAAATAAAATTTATGTCAAGGATTACAATACATTTTATTTTCTTAGCATGTCATCATTCTGTCATTAAATTTTTGTCTGTTATAAATTCCGAAATACTGTAATATGCTTTGTTCACAAGTAAGGACTTTAGGCGTTTCTTAAATAAGCTCACGTTCAATTCTTTGATTGATCGTGGGATGTGGTTAAATATGACTGGCGCCATGCAGAATACACTTTTATACATTAATGCTGTGTGGGACCTTCTTACGCATAAGCTATTGATATCCCGTCGACTTCGGTTATTAATATCTGACATTTTTTTAAATAACTTTGGATTGGTCTTAACAAATACTGCAACCTCAAAAATATATAAGGCTGGAAGAGTCAATATTTTAAATTTAATAAACAATGGTTTACATGTATCTATGACCTGTAATCCAAAAATTGTCCTGATACACTTTTTCTGAGCTTTGAAGACTATTTCCCTATTGGTTGAGTTCCCCCAAAAAATTACACCATATCTTAGAACTGAACCCAGCAAGCCATGATATGCTGAGACTAAGGCGTCCACACTCATAACTGAGGTAAGTTTATTTAGGGCATAGGTAGACTTACTAATTCGTTTGGTTAGCTCCTCTGTGTGTGTTTTCCAATCTAATTTATGGTCAATGATTAAACCTAGGAATTTAGATGTGTTTACTTGTGTTATGCATTGGTTGTCATAGTATATATTCATATTTGTGTTTGAACGTTGGCTAAACATCGTTAACTTCGTCTTGTCAATATTTATTTTTAGATTATTATTATCTAACCATTGTACTATGGAGGTTATTGTCTTCGTAATTTCATCGTTATAGTTTTGAGCGTTCGTGCTATTAATGGTCACAGTGCTGTCATCGGCAAATAGAGACATAGGGTGACTTGTAACTTTTGGCATATCATTTATATAGATTATAAATAGAGGAGGACCCAAAACACTGCCCTGGGGTACGCCAAATGTAATTGTACGACGATCAGACTTGTAGGTTCGTTGACATTTAGTTTTAAAATCTATTTCTGATACTTCAACGTACTGTTTCCTGTTCTTTAAATAAGATTCTATTAAATTCAAGACATTACCTCTAATGCCGTAGGCGTCAAGTTTACTTAGCAAAATATCATGGTCCACATAGTCAAAGGCTTGAGTCATGTCACAATATATTGAGCAAACAGGTATTCTATTGTCAACATTCGTATATACATTATTTAAAAAGTCGTAGATAGCCATATTGATAGTTTTACTTTTTCGAAAGCCTTTTTGTTCCTCTGTCAAAATGTTTTGTTTATCCAGGTATTTGTAAATTTGTGCATAAATGTATTTTTCAAATACCTTGGATATTATTGGAACAAGCGCAATGGGCCTATAAGACTCCATGCATTCTTTGTTATTTTTTTTAAATAATGGTTTAACCACAGTTGTTTTTAGGTTAGTTGGATATGTACCGTGTGTTATGCACAGATTGAGAATATAGCTCAAATGTCCGCTAATGCAGTCTGAGACGTACTTAATTACTTTGGTAGAAATTCCGTCATTACCCACACTACCAGTATTTTTTAAAGATCTAATTATAGCTTTAATGTCATTTTCATTACTTGGTACCATAAACATCGAATTTCTCGACTTTGAGATATTTGATACCACCTGTACGCCTCTATTACTAATTGGTTTTATCTTGTCGACAAAAAAGTTGTTAAAGGCTTTCGCTATCTCATACGGGTGTGTTACATTTTTATTTCCAATTTTAATGTTTCCAATTGAGTTTTTGTTAGGCATATTCATCTTTGTTCTATTAATAATTTCCCATGTCGCTTTTGACTTGTTAGATGCTGATTTGATTTTATAGCTGTTCTGAGCACGTTGTGTTAATTTAATTATTTTTTTATATATTGCTGTATATTTTTTAAATTTTTGTTTGTTTTGTTCATTGCGTTCCAGTCGGTAACGCCACAGAAGTGTTCTTTTATTTTTACTGCACGTTTTAATTCCTCGCGACATCCATTGTGGTTTCTTGTGTATGCTTAATTTGATACGTTTTAATGGAAAACATAAATTATACATTAGGGTAAATGTCTCCAGAAAGAGATCATAGGCTGTATTCGGATCGTCAAGTTTATATATTTCCGATAAAGAAACATTTTGTAAACATTCCCTGAACTTATTCATATTTTCTTGATTGTAGTCGCGGTGTTTAATAAACCAATGCTTTACAACACAAATCCTTTTCACCGGACACTTAAGGATTTGACAGGTGTGGTCAGATAAAGCAAAATCGAATACGTCATATTTACATTTTTTACCTAGATTATGCGCAAAATTGTCTATGCATGTTTTACTGGATAGTCTGGTTGGCTGATTAATTACTAATTTAAAATTGAAGTTGAGCAAGAGACATTCTAGATCTAGTGTAGTATTATTACGCTTCAAAGTATCAATGTTAAAGTCACCGCATATTACAATATTTCGTTTATTTTTCTTTGTTATAAGCTGGCATAGTTTATACAGTCGCTCAAAAAAAGTTGTTAAATTGTTTGCATTTGGAACTCTGTAAATGCAAATTACAATGGTGTCAGTATGGATTATTTCAATAGCACAACATTCAAATGTGCTACTTATTGCTAAGTTCCTAACTTCAGGAATTTCCTTCCAGTGGTGTCCTTTTTTTATCAAGATACATGCTCCACCTCTTTTAATGTCTCTTCTACTGAAACATGTAGCTAGATCGTAGTTAGAGATTGACAGATACTGTTCATAACCAGCCATCATGAAATGCTCAGTTATGCAAATCACGTCAATGTTAATATTCTTCACCATGAGTTCTTCTAGGCATACAGAAAGTGCGTCAGATTTATTTAGCAATCCTGCAATGTTTTGATGTAGTATATTTATATATATATCATAGAAAAAACTGGGTGTCCAATTTTTCGTCATTAGGTGTTGTATCGATGTCTATTGTCAATAAGTCGTATTTTTTTACACCACCGATAAAATCGTCAATATCTTTAAAAATTGTCTGCATGCCAAAATTGTTTAGTAGTCCTGTTTGTTTGTTAAACATTGTATAATCATTTGCCAGATTCTTGTTCGAGTCCAATAGATACGCGTGTTCATGAGACATTATATCAAGATACAGTAAATTATTGAAGTGTTCTATTCTCCAATTATACATATTTTTGTGATAATTATACTTATATATCGGCGTGCAGACTATTATGTTTGTATGGTTTACTTTTTGTAAGGTTGTTCTGATGTGGAGTGTCAGTTGAAGGTAGTCGTTCGTAGTTTTAAATTATATATTATCGTTTATTTTATTGCAATATTGCGCTAATGCAATCTCCGAACAGCCAGTACCACGAACAATCATTGGTCAATGCTTTCGACGGCAGTCAGTACACAGTACATATACACACAGTCACAGTAGTGTGGGATTTTTAAACTGTGGTTTATTTACTACCTGCGTTCGTCGCTCATCGTTCACAACACGAAAATGTCGACAATTCTGACATTTTTAAATTGCTATACTGTAGTTTGTGTTGTTCTGTGAAAACGCTCGCCTTCACAGACTGTTGGCTTAGGAGAAAATCTAAGTAAATTGTGGTAGTAGATACTTTCTATCAGACAGTTTATTCTGAAAAAATCTCACAGTTAAAACTAAGACACAATGACACTTAGGTTATAAGATCTCACCTGTACCAAAACAATGTATTTCTGGCAAATAAACATTTGATTTGATTTGATTTGATTTGTCAATAGTGTCATTCCCAAGCTTCAGGTGGAATGACAGGTCATTTCAAACTAACTCGTCCTAAGTTTTCACGGTTAGGTTTATATAGAATCGGCCGGAGATGACTGGTCTCTATATCCAGTTTCAATTAGACCTTTTCTAAGTCAATTCAAATTCAAAATATTTACTTATGAAACGTCAGAAGCTAGGTGCACGGTTCCAATTGGTCGCTTCCTATGGAGAAGAGCCGGCAAGAAACTCCACGGTTACTCTTTTAAAAATAAATGGCTTCTACAATGTTTTCAAACAACAGTGTTAATAGGTATGAGAGGACAGTGTAGGCCTATCAACAAGTACCAGGTACTTAGTAAAATAGGAAATGGTCCACAAGTCTACAGCCTACAACGTTATCATATTCACAAAATCTAAAAAAAAAGAATCTATATACAAAATAATAAAAATAAGGACCTATTTAAACCAAATGACATGATTGCCACTACAGCTGTAACAAATCTAATTTGATAAAAAAAAAAATATAGAAAATTTTAGGTATAAAATGTCTAATAACCACGTGTATATGTACTACTGTCTAAATCCAACTATACAATGGCAAATGTGGGCCTATATGAGCTGCAAGTTCATGAACCGCGCGCGCCGGTGGGCGGCCGCTATTTGTTACCGGATTCCTGCGCGCACGCCGCCCGCCTTGTTGCCTCATATCGTGTACTCATGTGTCATTTAGGTACCTTGAAATCGCAAATATTGAGATATTTTTACATTTAACTTATTATGTCAAAACTATTTGATCTTTTTTAACACGTATATGCACCATTAACCTTCATTATGTTGTATCCTTAACATTCTACGACATTAAAGGCAAGCAAAAACTGTCAGCCTTTGAGTTTTACTACATTCTATTTTCAGAAAAACTGCTTTCTATGAACAGGCAGACGACAAAAAGTTGATTGACTAAAATGTCAACTCAATCCAACCGACACAGAGGACCTTCGTTAGACAAAACTCTCACGAAGATAGAATTAACTTTTCGTCTTCCACTCCACCATATAAATGTGTGTATAATATTAATGTTAGGTACAGAAACTTTAGGTCGGTGACCCAGTAAAACCTATTGATTTTTCACATGGGGTGGTTGAAGCGGTCGATATGATAGCAAGCGACCTACTTCGATAACTATGCATAACATATTGCTAAGCTGCGGCTATAAGTTAGCTAATTTATTTGCTGGGGCTTAACTTTTTATGGAGCTGCTTAGTTGTAGCTAAGTAGGTTTCCAACGATCGGTTTTTCTTTTTCCAGCTGTTAAGAAAGCTGTTAAGAAAAAAGCTAAAACACTTCCTAGAGATAATTAAATTAAATCAAATGAGTAAAAGTTAATAAAGTTATGAATAGTTGAAAAAGTGTCCATTACATTCTATACACAACCATTTAGTTTTATGAAAACAATTAAAACAAATTGCTTTGCGACAATGACTTCACAAGTAACAATCGTAGATACTAAATGCTTTTAATTTTTACCTTCACTTTTTAATGTCTTCCGTCTTACCATTATTAGGATTTATGCACGATAAATAACTTTTACTAAAACTAGACATCCATTAAATATACCGTATTATGTATAAGCATGAAACTTCCTGCCGGATCATTTACTCTTTTTGAAGGGGCTGACTCACACAAAGGCTTTGTTGTGGTTTTAAGAACAGATGCTTACAAAACATCAACTGTGTACAATAAAGACAGAAATATTAAAAATAATCTAAAGACAATATTAAACTTGTCTGAAAGAGTTAGAGATGACAACATGATTGAGGATAAAAACGAAAACGAAATGTCGCAAAATCGGCATCGGGATCGGTTGAGGAATATCAAAGAGGTCTGAAACAAATAACAACTTTGAACAGAGTCAAAGTCTCTAATAAACTCAAAGAGAGTAATTTTTATATGTCAAATTCTTATATTATGGACAAGCCACTAATATCTACATCGCGACTCAATAATCCCTCACACAAAACACTGTGATAGATAGTAAAACCGTGGCTGTCTAAAATAAATCAATCTTATTCGTATGCAAGCTAGTCAAGTGTGAATTAAAATAGAAAGTTACGTACCTGTCAAGGTCTAATGGCCTGTGTATAAAACATAATACCACAGGTTTGTTAAGTAGGTACGTATAATGTTCTGAGATCAATTAATAAATATTTTGTAGCTAAGATTACTTGTATCATGTTCTGTCATCATCGTTTCTTTTGTTGCATTTTCCTTGTCAGTTTTTATACCATTATGAAATGCTTTCAAGCCAATAGTCGTCTTGAAAGTACTTTGATGATATAAAAGCTTCAAACTTATAAAAACTCGGGGAAGTCCGGGATAACGGATGACTTAATACTCTAATCTACATTGTAGAAATATAAAGGTTGTAAATACGACCTGAAGAGGAGTAAACCGACCCTAAATCCAAACAAAACTACAGAAGTTTATAATTAAATAGATATAGATATACAATAGATACATTTAACACCCAAAATAGGTAATTCAATCTGTCAACAATAGCAGTAATTACAGCGCGAACACAATGTTTTCAACAATGCAGTGATAATATATCTTTTACGCAGTCATTGTGCAAAGCGACTGAAGTAGACTTCCTTATTGGGCGCAGCCGCCCTTCGACCCGTACGCATAAGCCGTGACCATAAGGCCATAAGCCATTGTTACGAACTGCGAGACAGTTGGCTACTTTATGACCTGATCAGGGCTACCAAATATTTACCATTCTTCAACCACTGCACAAACTGACGGAAGATTTCTTGCGCCTGCAACCATTCTCCTTTCCCAATCCTTTCTTTATTTGAAGGTGACGCAGTCAGATTTGCCATCCATTTTCTTCTAGGTATTGCTAAAATACAAATCAATTTCCTCGTCAACTCAGGACTAATATTTTTTTTTAGAATCAGCAGTAGAACATTATATGATATCATTTTTCATTGCAAATCTGGAAAATTGTCAGCCCTGTCCAAGATTGTCTTCTGTTGACAACTTTATGTCGGTTCCTTTAAAATTATATTGTTAAGCTCATTCGTATCAGATTCGTCCATTTTATGAGTACTTTCACCACAAACAGATGTCGCAAACAGCTCTGAATCATTGTTGCCGGTACAAATTGTCACCTGAATTGTGCTGGTTTATTATTCGAGGCTGTATGTTAACTGCGAAGAGCTGTACAGTCAAATTGATTCATTTAGTGGTCTTTGTTACCAGTTACTTGTTTAAATTATTCTTATTTACAGCTTCTGATGAACACCATAATATTACGTAGTTATTGTTAAAGCCTGCTCATCGATGAATATTTTAGTGTCAACAACACCATTGTATGCTATCTTTAAACATCTCCGAACAATAACATTCTGTACACTAATTCGCATCCGAAGAGCATAAATAAGATCACCTTATGTTCCAATTACCATACCACTAGCTTCACTACTTGAACGTTCCTCTCTATCTCTGTCTTCTTTTAAAAGCTTTGCTTTTATCCACTCTTTAGCATTACATGCATAAAAAAAGCATTTGCTTGCAAGCCCATATTTTGCAAATACTTCATCAGGCCATATATCTCTCTCGTATACTAAAACGTACTCTTTAATATTGCGCGCGGTGTCCGAAACGATGCAATAAACTCAGCCCACGGCTGGCTACATTATTAAATGATGATACGCATCAGCGCACGCTTGCGTTTAAACCATAAATAGACACCGCCTGCTCCAAAGCCTTATGTCTCAACTGGGCTCCGAATGAACCTGTTTACTGATCCTACACAACTTGGTATCAAAATACAGTTTCCTGAAACGTTAACCTCACTTGTCTCTTTGAACTCTACCGCTGACCTAGCGTTGCTTCCAGAAATAGAGGAACGTCTTGGTAGGCCACACACCAAGAGCTAACTTGTATCAAAGTGACTGGTGTAAGGGTTGCTCTGTTTTTAACATGCTCCTCAAAGTGAGCCAACTATCTATTTTTAAAACCTCATTTTAACAGTAGGATGTTAACTACTACACCCTTCTGTAGTCACAACAAAACATGTCTTTGTATACCAAAGCGTGTGGAGCGAAGTATTGCATACTTACAATGTAAAAGATTGTCATTTTCGTCATAAGAACACGAACATGATTCGGCATTCTGTTATATAGCAATAGTGTCATCTGCAAACATTTCAAAATGTATGTCTAGGTCATATTCATCTTGCATTGCGCTTATGTATAACAAGTTGATTCTGGCAAGTTTTTGACCTTAGCAAACCAAAGCATATCGAGTGCCTTTATTGCTATAACTTTTGCCACTTTCATCTAGGAAGGAGGATAACCAAGATGATATATGTATACACATTCAATCAAGCTTGAAGTTCCACTTTATTACTTTATGGAGCCGAACAGTGGTCATGTGCTTAGCTTCTTCCTGCTCAACAAGTTCGTGTGTAAGCCAGGAACAAGTATTAGCATCAGCAGCCACGCTCTATTTGCACTGCGATGTACTTTTACTCTGCGGAACAAACTGGATTCACGTTCTTCACAACTACTATTTCCTTATGACTTCCGCTTTTATAACTCCAGTTAAAAACAGCAGGTGCACTTAATGTAAATTAATTAAAATTAACGAGTTCCAATACTGCACTGCACTTTTTCAACCACGACGAGGACAGATGACGTAAGTTGTGTAGCAGAAAAATGGCGTCTTGTTTACGTATGAGGTAAAGTAATGCCCATGAACATAAGCGAATGAGATAAGATCAAACATGTTATCAAACAAATCCGCACGACAAAAGAATTCCTCGTCAAGTATTGTCATTCAACGCATAATAAACGTACCTTCTCACGTTGCGCCGTGCAGTACTTATTACTCATCCTTGACCGTAAAAATGTATGAGCTTAAAACTTACTTACGTGCAGCCATTTTGAAGAGACCTGCTGAGTACAAGTTTGGTATTGAAGTTGTTAAAGAAACCAACGCCAGAGGAGATCTCAATGTGGACGCTTTAGATGACTTGCATCATAACAGTGATGATACGTATATTTAGCACGCATTGAAGGCTCAGCTGGCCAAATCAAATCAAATTGAACAAGCAAGCATATCAGCTTTACACTCAATTTAATGATTGTAATGTTAAGACAGTTTATGCTTCTAACGCGAATGTAACATCTAATGATGTTTTAATGAAAGGCACTTTCAAAAGTCTTTAACACTGACAACATTTTAAATCCTATTGTAGTTGTGATCTTGTGAACTGTGAGACACTTTGGAACTGGTTACAGAGAAAATACATACAATGTCGCAAAAAAAAAACTGATAAACGATCAACAAATACGCGAGAAATTATGAATATTTGTTTCTTTGAGGAAATCTCCAATAAAATGGTGTTAACGATATACGATGAAACAATATTAGCTGATTGGTAAAGCGAAATCAATGATTCAGAGGTGATGAATGAAGGATTTAGCGACAAGCAACTTTCAGAATTTTAAACGATTTCTTTAAAATTGCAAAAATAATTTGAAGCCATTACGGCTTTCACTGAACAATTCTAACAAATAACAGATAAAGACGTAATTGTGGGAATTATATTTGAATGCAGATAACAATGCATCGGTTACGTTGCATGAGGTTGTAGTTATCATTGTATGGTTCGTGTGTGGTCATCACGACTGTTAGCAAAACCGTGTGATTTCCGAATTTACGACATTTACGCACCTCCCACGTTTACAGCAAGTGTTCAACG
Organism: Agrochola lychnidis; assembly: GCA_963680765.1. Taxonomy (NCBI): domain Eukaryota; kingdom Metazoa; phylum Arthropoda; class Insecta; order Lepidoptera; family Noctuidae; genus Agrochola; species Agrochola lychnidis. Next base: position 3,187,856 of record OY796863.1, on the reverse strand, counting down.
CCCCAAATAGTGAAAAGGTTGATACAACTATCCTTTGAGTTAAAAAACCAAGGTTACAAAAATGCAACGATGAACCAACGGTTACTGAACTAGAAAATGTATCGAAACATTTCACAGTGTTCTGAGTATTATAGCCTAAGAGCGATGCTATCACCAATTGCACTGGCCACCTTCGTTGGCGAACCACACGAAAAGCCAATCACTCGTCACACACACGCCTGAACTCAATTCAAGGAAACTAAGTGCACAGAATCTTCAATTTTGTAATGTAATTGCAAAATATACAATCAAAATCACCGATGAAGTCGAACGTGGGATCAATTATTTACCTGCTCTACTTGTGGCTACTCCAACATTATGTCACTACCCAGTAACGAGTGCAATGGTCTAGATTTCTCGCACAATTAGCGACTATTTACCCAGCATAGCCAAGTTTTTGAGCCGATCTAACCAAGTTGCCGTACCGTATTGTTTATCGATATCTCAGTTTCGTTATTCGCTGGTAACACTTTGATTTATAGCTTCATTGATAGCGTATCGCCCTAAATTCTCATGGACAGACTCACCGGACCAGTTTTCTAAAATATAGCTTTTGCTGAATCAGTTTGCTCCCTATTGTTGCTGACTCTAGTCTAGATAGTATATCAGATATCTGGAGGTGTTGCTTCTAAGCCATGATTATTTATAATTGTGCCTTTGTTCACTGATATCTTTTTAATCAGACAGTTTTTGCGCTCTGTTTTGTCTTATTTCAATCCAAACGACCTTCTTGCCGTTATAAGTGCTTTTAAGGACCGTGATGACGTATGTTCATTTCTGAATTCTGCATCATTTTGCCTCGTTTATTATTAGGGGTGTTACTTAAATGGCGTTTCTGGTACACCTACGCGTTTGCTACAGTTGCCACAAAAGGTTCTCGCGTGGGAGAGGGACGGCGGCGGCGACGGCAGAGCGCGCGCGAGTCAGCCCTGCGCCCGCGCAGCCGAGCGCACGCGTTGCCGTCTCCGGCTCCACACCCCGCGACAGTGAAAGTGCTCCATTCGTGTTTACGGACTGTTAATACTGTGAATGTTCATGAAAACCTATTACTGTAAACTTCAAAATCAACACTCGTGTTAAAATTGTTTTCGTTCATACAGTTGTTTCGTTAACGTACGACATCGTGTACGCTTAGCTCAGCCGGCCGGTCACTTTTTGCCCAACAAAAAGCTTGACAACCGTTGCGAAAATTTACAACTAAAACATTGGGCGTAAAATAATATTAATTAGCTTACATGTTATATAGTTTTTTACTTTCTAGTGTTTCTTTATCGCTAGTTAACGCATTATCTTCGGTCACGCTTCGTGCGGCTCCATCAAAGTCAACAGAGTCAGAGTTACAAGCGGTTGCTTCACACATTTTCACGTATTCTAAACGCTTGTCCACCTTGAAGTGTCGCAACTTACTATTTACATATCCTTTCATTTGACATGTAATTAAAATTAGTCAACGTAAAGTCATCCTTTTAATCTTGTGCTTCATATTGCACTAATAAAATGTCGTATTCCTGCAATCCTATTGATATGCATTCACACTTTTACAGCAGCTTACGTAACATTATCTTTGAGATAAGATTTTTTAACAATGTCCATCAACGTTAAATCTTCTCACACTAATTTGAAATCAACAATCAAATGTTCAGCTTAAAAATTTAATAACACTGTTCTATTATAATTAATACGGAAGGTTACACGAGTAAACCGGTTCCTGTAAATAAAGCATGCACTGATACACGAGAAGAATGATTGAGGAAGAGTCTCCAATGTCTTCTAAATTATATGAGGAGAATGATTTTTAAATAGAGCCCCCAAAGACTGACCTAAAGAGAGCATATATTTCTCAGTGTTTTCTGTATACAATACTAGATGCATATTAAAAAGTTAATTTAAAAAACAATCCTACAAGGCTGCAACAGATCCGTGTGTCGCGAGCGAGTGTAGACCGTCGACCCGTAGTGTCTGCACCCAGCCGGAACTGTGACAACCGCTCTACGGAATTCCACTTACAAATGCAACCTTATTTAGTTAATCCACATTCATGGCATTCCATTGCATTTACCTCTAATATTCGACTGTAATACCCAACTATTATACAGCATTAATCGATCTGCATCTAACTTGAAACAATCGGTTGGAACTGCAAGTCTGCAACTATTTAGATACGGTCGTATTTCCAATCGCTTTAACGATATTAATGGCAGTAGTCTGAATATCATTGTATATCTTTCTGAATTCCATTACACAATCTACTATACAAACATCTAACTTTATTTTATTTCATGGTTTATTTATTTTCGTTTTCACATTAATATTCTTGACGAAACTGTTTCAATTCGCTGTGTTCCGCGGCAAAAACCAAGACAAAGCTAGTATTGTCATTCTATCTGTTGATCTAGATCTAGAAAGTGTCTCCGACTATACGTAATGTCTCGATAATTGAAGCAATTTAACTGCTGTTATGTGCAGTTGCTTATACTCATCTGATAATTCTGCAACGCCTACCGTTACATCTTGTTACACATCTTTATCTATAAGTGCAGTGTCATGGCGATCATCGGCCTTTAGTTTGTCGCGATCATACCACTCAGCTATTACACAGTTTGCATGTTGATTCCCCGATAGCGTCAAGTCATTCAATAACTGCAGTAACTAGCTCGCATTCTTTCCAGCGTGCTCGAACATGCAGCTCTGTAATGCTACAGTTCTCTTTCCGCGGAACAGATTATGCGCCGCGTTAGGCCTTCATTGTTTCGCAAGCCGCAATGCTCTGATTGCAACGCCATACATACAAACACACAACTCGTTTTGCAATTACACCATAACTTATAGTCATAAATATTATCTAATAGCTGTAATAGTTTCTTCGGTTACTCCTAACATCCTTCTTCGTGAAATAGAAAATGAAAATTGTCCTGTGTACACCGTCATACCATACCGCGTCATACGATCTGGACAGTAGAGAACGTTAGCAGTGATTGTTTACAAAACAATAATATTTGAAAACTAAACACTTTTGTGCACTGAGGCGTGGCTAACGATTTTCAAATAGCAATTTAGGTGCATTAACCACGTCCAATGTCAGCCGAACTGTTACAAATGTTATTTGGCACGTTGCGATACCGCGGCGCTTAGCATTGAAACAGTGAAAAAAGCAGCGGTTCTCGATTCTAGTGCCGATGTAAACGTCGATCCGTACAATCGTGGACCAGTCGACCCTGAGACGGCCGGCAACGCAGCTGCCGACGACTTGTTTCGCTTTTTTTATAACTTGATCGTGCGGCTGAGTTAAGGAAGCCTGTTTTAATCTCAAACTTCAATTTGGACATTCAGTGATTCAGCGAAATCAGCCGTGTGAACGAAACGCTACAGTGGGACGTTGTTCGTTGACAGTGCCAGCGGATGTCTGAACGAACGTTCTTTGTTCGAAGTAGTACTCGTAAATCAAAGTGAAGTGATGTGATGCAGTGATACCGGTGATGATGAACAATGATCTCCGAGAGGCCTCAGGTGAACGGTGGCGTCGGGCCGCCCGCGCCTCCGAGGCTAAGGACTTTCCGAAGGAACTGCGGCGATCAAGGTGCACCAGGCTGATTAATAATCCCAATTATTATTCGAAACACGGTCAACAATTTAACCGGTTCTGACGTGACTCAAGATTGAATTTATTCTTAATTGCCAAAAATCCTTGCGTTTGAGTGAGAAAAACGTGTTTGTTTAAAATAACAAACATGTTTCGCGAATTTTGTAAGAAGCTTGAATTACCATAAAACATTATTTGCATTAGTGTTTTAGCATTGAAAAAGCCTTCGAAAATTTTTACCATGACCGCGTCAATTTCACAGTATCTTGAGTCGTGATCGTGAATCCGTTGACCTGGGGTTATTTGGCCTGTTGTGACTCAGATCACCATTTGTTGTAGTGTTCGTAACTTCACCGACGAAGGTGTACATCGACACGAACGCCAAGTGCTCGTACTACAGTGAGAACGATGAACGCACGCGCAGGCCGCGGGAGGAGCTCGGCGATAGGGTGAGGCTGATCGATGTGTTGGAGAGGACCTGCTGGCTCAACATCAGGACCGTGCTTCAAGATGGAGAAATCGAAATACAAGATCTCATCGCATTTTTTGGTATTAACTGTTTTTTTGGTTCTCATTTGATATTAGTGTTAGTTCTAAATCAATACCATATCGATTTCCATGTATATTGCAAACTTCTGCAAAAGTAACTACAATAGGTACTCAGCATGAATGGTACAGGTAGCAGACTCAAAACAAATCCAATCGGAAATCAAAACAAATCCAACCGGAAATCAAAACAACTGGTCAATGGGGAATGCTAAACAGATCACTTTCAATCGGAAAAATATTGCTAAATAATATTGTCTCAATGTTAGTCAACATCCCTTTGATGTCGGGATTGAATGGCATGGTCTTCATGTGCATTTAATAACACCGTGTACCGTGTCATTTGCTATAGAATGGCTGACGGCTCGATCACAGTGTGCACTTTCTAGCTTTCTACTTGATAGACGTGCTCTTCTAGATCATGTCGTGAAAAACTATAATTAATAAGTCCAACAAACACGTTGGTTTTTAACTGTTACTTTGATAAAATCATCCTTAAGAAATAAAAGAATCAGTTCTTGTCCAGCACTGACTTCAACAGTTGTAGAATTTCTAAAGTATCAAGCAAGCAAGCAAGTATCATCTTTCTTTTTCATACCTTTTCTATCTATATTGAATTAAGTTTCACTATTTCCTTCAATATATTATTTTTGAAAAATATTATTGTTACTTTTAAATTCTATAAAAGCGTGCATTCTGACGTCGCAAATAGATGTGATATGCTTGTGTTGAGACTGACTACAAATACTAAATAAAAACAGCTGTGATTAAAAGCTATTTGTCTCACCCTAATTCACGTAGACAGTTTCTAGTTCAATACCTATAATTAAATCCATTGAATAATAGCTCGCGTGTCTCACATAATAGACACAGTTGTCTCTCCAACTACAACTGACAATAAAGTGAAAACACAAAAACGCATACATGACGTATACTTAAGTTATTACTCACAATCACAAGTTGATGTCACTTTTCGCGTTTTTCAACTTAAAATTTTAAACGACGAGACCTATGATAAATTGTTTGGGATGTCTCTCGATTTCTACTTCGGTGACGTCACTTGTTCGTAGTAGTCTTACTTTCAATAACTATATGAAGTCATGTTCAGTACCTGTGGTCTGAACCGGTTGTTAATGTCAAAGGCATAGATCATTATCGTACTCCAATCAAGTAATTCCTTTTCCTCTAGTTCATTCGTAGACGCAAGGGCAGATATAATAAGTGTATTACGTACTCCATGCTGTTCTACAGCATATTTGTGGTTGTTTCCATGGTCACGTAGCATTTCGGGATGAATAAATATCCATGCAGTATCTACTCGTACTGGCAAACATTCTGCGATTTTTAATGCAGATATTAGTATATGTTCATAATAACCAGTGGTTATAATTTAAGCAAGGTCATTCTAAACTGTATTTGTGCACTTGAAAAACCTGATGATGAAGATAGCAAGTTCGAATGGTTCAATACTATATTGCTATGAAAAAGAAATTAGTGAATAGTTTTTTTTTCTTTGATTTATGTTTTTATTTTCTCTTCTACGGTTACACACGTTGTCTACATCTCTTTTTATATACTTTCCTATCGCAGGTATGCTGGAAGAGATTTCTTTAGAAATAAGCATTGCCTTTGTACGATTTTTCTGTTCCTTTCTTGTTGTATGTTTATATGTGTGTGCATAAATGGTTAAATAAATAAATTAAGTACATTGGCCAATAAAACGGCGCAAATTCTGGCAATAACCTGGAAAAACCCTGGCCGCAACATGCAAAGCATACAACATAATTAAGCATAGGTATACATAATATTGTAGGTATAGCAAGCATCATGTATAGCGTATGTCATCCATAAGAATTTTGAGTGTGACTCAAACATATCCAAATATAAAGTAATGCAATGCTTCATTAGATCGATCGTATCTTTTCAATTGGGCAACTATTCGCTAGTCATTCGACAACCATCAAATCGTTTCATAGCGATCACATTGTTTGGGAGCGGCTTTTGATTTGCCTAATGATTGTATCATTATTGTTACTAACATTACAAGTGACATTACCTTCTTAATCTGCATCTTACTTTACAAATATAACTGATATATAGTATAACAACGAATTATTCAAGTTAAAGCCCTCTTCCTCTCTCCGACTTTGCTGTGCCCGACAGGATCCACAATGATCATATCTTTGTAAAACCTACCACCATTTTGGGGTTCACACTGTGGAAATCAATAAATATAATATTGAGTATTGAAATTCTCATTTGATTTTCTGCTTTTACTTTTAATCTTTATCCACCTTCAATTTATATTTGCCTTTACCTCAACTCTGGCAATTAGATTGGATTCGTGAGTCATGTTCATCCATTAAATAATGGGAAACTTGTATTTTATGTCTGTACAGTAATTTGTTATTAAAACTCTTCCGCACTTCATTTTAATAGTTTCCAATTACATGTTAGTGGGCTCGAGTACCTACTACATAAAATTTTAATAGTACTACCATCTTATTTTTTATTAGAATATGTAGAACCTCAGGTATTGATTAGCGAAATGATACGTGAATCTATAATTTCGTCATCAACTTTCATCTCAATGTAGAGCGCAAATTAAGGAGGTTTTAAAAGCTCTTGTTTGTTTATTTTCACACGTGAATATTTTCAACGATACCTTCTGCCCTGAGGTAGCTGAGGGTTATAATGCTAAACCCCTACCAACTAACATCATGGTGTTCACAATTTGCTCATAGCATTAATCGGTTAAGATGGACTTTATGACTGGGACCAACTATCAGTATGTTGAACCAGCATAACGTAACTGCAGTCCACCATCCTTTACACATCGACAGACCTAACATATGATGCAAATCTTTGACTCAATCAGTCATACGCTTGTTAGTCGTAACTTTGTAACAACTAACGACCTCCTGTTCATGTTACCGCAGCTTGCATAAGAATTGCCTCACAAGCTGCCGGCGACGAATTTATATGAATTATCTTTAGTGTCCTTTGATCATCAAATTGGTGTTTGCCATTTTGGTTGGTTTTATTCTTCTATTTTCCTTCATTCAAAGTGGTGGAGATTTCGTTTATCTAATTTAGGCTCCTTGGAATTATGGAACGGAATGGATTGTCCGAATGGAGCCTGTGCGAGAGTTCTGGCTGCACATTATTTAATGATGGGAGAACGGAGTGATTAACTTTGATTAATTTCTACTCCAGTCTTGTAATATCTAATATCTACATTGAATGGTGAAAATAATAAAAAGAGTATTCTATTCCATCTATACCAAGTTTGTTAGTGTTTCTTTCATCCCTATAAAAATTCCTCCCAACATGCTCATCACGCCACACGACGACACGTTAGAATTTTGTATCAATTTGAAAGAATTTCACCTTGACAGTAGACATATTCAGGGTTTCACCCAAATTCTTTCTTTCTTGTCCACCTTCATCAAACGAGTAACTGTCGATCCGGTTTCGGTTGATCGTTTATTTTGCTACCTTATTTCTTAGATTAAAAGTTGATTTCTCAACGTCTCTTCCAATTCCTTTCCAAATATCTATTCAAATAATTGGTAAAACGTCGTCGTCCGATGCAGCAACACCTGACATGAATCTATGAGGCAATGCAATCACTGAAAACTGTTTACTTGCTCTCGTGTTACATCGACCGCAGTTTGCGCAAGAGTTGTTAAACAAACATGACAGATGCGGCTATCGTTTATGTAATGAAGGGACTAGAGACCTTGACATTCACTGCTTCTATTATTGTACTGTTAATTTGTTTTATTTCACTGATATGGAAACTCTTCCGTGTCTCAAACTCTCTGTATCTGCTGTTTAGATACAAATAGAACATAATGGTGCCGATTCCCTTGTTCACAAACTAAACTAAATTTAAGTTCAGTGCATCTTTTTCTTTCTATTTCATTAAGAAAAGAACAGAAGATAAATTTTAGTTTAGTCCTGTCAAATTAATCAGCGCTTGACGTAAATTGACGTAATTTTAGTTGGCAAGTTTTTAATCACGTCTAAACTTGTATGGAGACTGACAGGCGCTGATTAATTTGACAGGACTAAACTAAAATTTATCTTTTGTCCTTTTCTTAATGAAATAGAAAGAAAAAGATGCACTGAACTTAAATTTAGTTTAGTTTGTGAACAAGGGAATCGGCACCACTGTCCTGTAGATCACCCAGTTTCCTAGCAAACTAAACTGTCATCAATTTACCAGCCCACAAAAGCGCGTATTCTACAGTATTATTGTATTGTTTCCCTCTTTACGTCTCTACAAACGTTATCATTGTAACCAATCAAATATTCGTCCGGAATCCGGACTCCGGATGACTGTTTCAACAACCACTGTTGCGCAAAGCTATCGTGCCAACCTGCGTGCCGGATGCGACACCTCAATTATATAACGAGGGTCACCGAAGACCTTGACCATTATACCCGCCTTTTTGCTGTTATTATAATATTAATTATAACAATATTCTCAGTTGAATGATTTGCTTTGCATATTTTTATGATTTATATTATGTTTTCATATTGATTGATTGCCTCGCGATTTAGTGAAATTGAAATCTCTTAATTCGTTGAAAGTGGTTCTTTTTATAATTTGCAATGTTTGGCTGGCTGTGATTAATCGTGTCTGTTTCTGAGATCCACTTTCTTCAGTATATTTTTTTTTAGAGATCCACATATTTTCATCACCATTTAATTTTCTAAAAGCCTCGACTCTATCATTTAAGAGGGCCCTTCCCGATCCGTCTATCGTCAATGCGAGCATGGTCGAAAAGCTTGTTGTTTCATCCAGCGCAAGTGAGAATTGCTAACAAGCAAGTGAGAACGCGATAACATTGTGCGAAAAATAACTTGTTTCAGGAAATACGTGTTTTTGAATACGCCTTACAAGTTTGTGAAATAAATGTTTGTCATTTAGAATCTCCATTACATGTGCAAGGTTTCTATGAAGATGTTTTCTTTAATTTTACAATTTATGAGTACATTATGAACGGTCAGAATTCAGGTAAAATTTGTGCAAAAAAGCAGATATTTGGAGGCTTATATTGAATTTGTTTCGCCAAATTTTTATTTTTTGCTTTCATAGAAACCTAGATATAGTGCACAAGATACCCATTAGTTTAAAAGAATTAAAGAAAGATGTGTTACAACGCCATAATAACGTACGAGCGTTTGTATGAAAAGTATGACGGGTTGGCCGCCCTTAACACATTTATCCAAATAGACCGATTTACACCAAATCATGAAAGCTTGTAAGGCTTGTGAGTTGTGCACTTGTGCTTGAAAGATTACCTACAGTTTCTAATAGGGCGAGTTGCCTATGACGTATTACTCCATACGACGATTACTATAAAAAACTGTACCTAAAATACAACGACGAACGAATTTGGATGAAATTTGGCACACAGTTTAAAGCCTGGATTAACACATGGGATACTTTTTATCCCAATATTCCCACGGAATCGAGATTTAATCGGGTGAAACGGGGCGCTGCTAGTGTATAATAAACGTGAATTCAACTAAACGTAAGTTCAACAAAGGAATTGAGACTATTCCACAAGCGACGAATTAGCAAGTTTAGTAGGAGTAGGACACAACGTAAATATAAAATAAGTTCCCGCTACCTCGATAGATGGCGTTGTACATTCCGTACTGATTTCTGAATCGCGCTATGGTTTCGTTACCGCGCGAATGATTAATAAAGCCGGCAAAAAAAAAAATCGCTGTATCTCTGGTTTCCCTTCAAAACGCATAAATCTTTCGCCTTTTACTAAAGATTTCCGTGGAGGGGAACACTCAAATGAGTCTATAATATTTTTTGAATACTCTGCTTCGGCAGAGTAAGAATTCCTTAAAAAATTATGCTTGAATTTAATTTAATTTTAAGTATACTTGTGGTGTACATTCGTAAGATATTTCCATCTTCATTTTTTTTTTAGTTTCTTTCTATTCTATTCATAGTATTCCATTCACTAAGACAGTATTTGACTTGAACATCGTGAAAGTTTGTTTGTAACATGAAAAATGCAATTGCATTTTGGAGTTTTGTAATGATCCTTAGTTTAGAAAACAATTTTTAATTTACCATTTTCTAAAGAAACTCCCTCGTTGTCTACAGAATGTGACAGCAGCGATTCGGGCCACCTGTACGAGTCGCTGGAGCCGGCGCCTACGCAGCCGCACCCCCCTCACGCACCCCCACCCCTTCCGCTTGAAGAAGACTTCGACTCCTTCGACAGTGACAGCGACACTGATGATCATGATAAGGTATGTTGAGTTTTATTTGTTTGACAGTTATACGCTCAACCTCTCATCATTGATAGATAACACTTGAACTACGAACACTGCCTCTACTGCTATGAGTCGCTATTAAAGTCAAATTGTTACCATGTACGTGCAGTTGACTATACCCAGCACGAAGCATTCATATGAATCACATAATTAAATTAATTTCCGAACATAATTTTTAAATGATTTCTTTTGAATATTTTTAAGCTATTGCATAGCTTTTATCGCGGGCTTTGAGCGCGGCGACCGAATCATGAAATTCCGTAACGTAACGAAAATAAAACTTAACACCCCCCACTCCACCTACCATGTAATGACGGTTCCCATGACAACGTGATGTTGTCATGGGTACTTAATTTTTGTTTTATATCATCACGTCATCATCCCAAGTGTAGCGTTGACAAATAGGAAGTATGGAGGTTACAAATGCTATGCACTAGCTTTACCGCGGCAGTCCCCGAGTGCCATACGATATTTTTTTTATCTCATCATATTTTTGTTGTCAATATAAATGCGTTGACATCCAAAAAACAATTCACTTAGATGTTAAAGTGCATGATCACAAACGGTGGATGTTATTTTACATAAAACTGCCAACAAAATCAAGAAAACAGTTTCTTAGTGTGCAGCGGCATCTGACGGACAATGTATGAACTATTTGCTCAAGATTGAATTACAAGTGTTTGAGGAAAAAACAATGTGACATTTATTTATGCCTCATTTTAGGGAAAACATTACTTAGTTCTGTTTTAAATGTTTGTTATGCCATTGCACTGATTAGTTTGTGTCGTTCTGAATTTCAGGAAACACGCTTTAGAATATTATAATAAATAATTTTTTGATTTATAATGGCTTGCTTTTATTCGGCTAGCACGCAAACTGTAATTTTATATCCTACAAAAAATGGTTACAAAGAAAATAAAAGTGAGTACCCAATAAATAAAGTAGAAAGACTGTAAATTCAACTATAGCAACATTTTCTACAAAGTTTATATCCCTTATATTATCAAAATATCTGTATTAATTTAAATTCTTTTTTCTTCTATTTTCAGTCCACGTACGCCCAAGCAGCGCCAACATTGCCGGCATCGAGGTTGCCGAACCCGCCGACTGGTGGTGGGCAGTACACTCTGACCAAAATAGCCAGCGCCGCTCAACGGAAGATGAGGCAAATCAAGAGAAACCTCACCAAAAGATACTCTGGTAAGCAAAAATTGTTTTTAAAAATACAAAAAGAATTTTCCGATACCGGGAATCGAACCCGAGCCTCCTGGGTGAGAGCCAGGTATCCTAGCCACTAGACCATATCGGATATTGAAGAGTTTGTCGAAATTATTTGTCTGTCTCTCCGACTACTACTAAAACGACCATAGTTTTTTTTTTCTGTAGACAATATTCAGAGCATACTGCCAATCGTTTTATTTGTGCACCCTGTGGATCAGCTGTACTCAACGGACACTCAATGCCCTGCGTGTACAATACAGGGTGGCAGGAACATCGACGCGAAAACTTACCATGGATTCTGAAACCCGCAGCGTCGAAATTTTTCGTCGATTATTAAAAAAAAAACTGCTTTTCCATACATTTTTATACATTTTATTGCACTTTTCTATGAAACAGCAGATTTTTTTTTTAATAACCGACGAAAAATTACGACGCTGCGGGTTTCAGAATCATGTACTGAATCCATGAAAACAGTTTTCGCGTCGATGCCAGTCAGTATAATAACGCTATTAGGATATTGTTGGGGCTACCGAGATGCTGTAGTGCGTCCGGCATGTTTATGGAGGCTCAGATTGATGGCTTTCATGCCATCATGAGAAAGAGAGCGGCCTCCATATTGCACCGTATCCGAGCAAGCTCCAACAGCATTCTGAATGTAATAGCGAACCGGTTAGACGGTCCTTTTCTTAGACACTGGATCGCACTCCATGTGTCAATTTGATGTCTTGTGTTTTACTTTTGTGGTTTACTAACAAAGTTCCGAAGTACTTACTAACACAAATATGGATGATTCTGTAATGGATAGTCTGAAATAAAGTTATTATAAATAAATATTAAAATAATAATAATCACTCTGTTCTAAAAATAAAAAACTTTTGTATGTTTTATTTTCATAAGTTTTCTTTGTTAATAACGTTTTTGCCTTGATGATGAATACCAATATTTTTATCATAATTCATAATTATTATTGCTGAGACATGGTGACGTCACAAGAGCAATGTAAGGAAAAATACTCAATTCATGACTTGTTTTATGTTGAATCGAATGAAAAGTCAAAATGTATTATGAGGTTAAGATTTTGAATTTCAATGAAAACATGACTAAATATTAAAAAAAAAAATACTTACAAATGGAAGGTTATTCCTTCTTTATTTAAGTTTGATGTAATTGAACACTTTTTACAAGTTTTAACAACAGCACAACTTCGAAAACAACGATGTGCATTAGAATCGATTTGAAAGTAGTTTTTATGACAGTGCTAGGACATTAATTTGTTCTCGAAATTTTACAGAGGGAGAAGTGTTCGTAAAGCTTTTCCAGTGATATATATTCTAAGACAGGCCTTAATTAATGCAAAAACGAATTTCAAAACAATTCACTACACTATCTTTGATAACATTGAATCATAACAAAATTCAGTCCACACAATACCACTATCTGTCGATATCTTTAAAGATAAATACTGACCTACTTTGATCATCTCAAACAAAGGCACCGTATTAATCAGTTATTCTCTTTACAGTGGCGATGGACGGCAAACCATTCACGAAGTCAAACAACCAGACCACCATCTACGACATCCCCAAGAAGAAGTCGCCGATCTACGCCAACTGCGAGCAACAAGAGCCAGTGTACACAAACATCAACTTTAACGACACGCGGCCGGTGCTAAATAAGACTGAAATTCCCTTGAACAAAGTGTATGGTTCGTTGAACGAAGAGTTGAAGACTGTTATTTCGGATAAGCGCGCGAGTAATGGGGATGTACCTCCTCCGTTGCCTGAGAAACCTCCTCCTGAGAAGCCTGTGACTCCGACCAGTGAGGCCAGTAAAAAGGACAGTGGGACATTATCAAGAAAGGCTTACTTCTCGTTTAAGTCTCGGTTCAGACGGGCGACCTCACTGGCTGTGGACATCAATTCGGACATTCCTAGTGCTCTGAAGATCACCAACTCGACCTTCTATCTGACTGATTCAATGGATGGTGACTCAGGATTTAGCAATTGGTGAGTTTTTCTAACATTTCTGTTTTAATAATATTAATTCATAGCATGATTTTATTTGAGAATTAGCCAGGCCTGTCTGCTTTTGAATAGGGAAAGGACTTTTATATAAGGATACATATATGTGTATACACCGTGACTTTTTAGTCGACTTACAAAAGGAGCCCATTTCATGTATCCAATGACCACTAAACATTCATTAAAAAAGTTTTGATATATTCTAACAATTTTTACATAGCTCCTAGAGGTATTATATGACAAATACATGGAGTGGTCCTTTGTAAGACGACTAAAATATCACGGTGTATATATTTTTTTTTTTAAATGAATGTTTAGTAGTCATTGGATACATGGAGTGGACTGCTTTCGTAAGACGACTAAAAGAGAGAGCCCTCCAATGTATTCTTGAATACAGCTGTTATAAGTCTAACGTAAACCTTCACAAAACTAAGTTCTCTAACTAAGGAGGTGGTAAAAACAAAACTGATTTATCGATTTCTTTTTTTACTTGTTTTTTTTTACATGGATGTATCATAAATTCATAACATATTAGTGTTAGCGGCGACGCGCCTCGAAGTCCTTTACATCTTATCTGGGTGCACGACAATGCACTGCCAAGTTCTAATTACGATTATTATTTTGATCAAATTAGACCCAACTAGACTGTTAGTACGTAAGCATTAATGTTCAAAGTGTCATGCATTTGTTTTTTGAACAGCAGCGACAACGGCCAGCCGAGCAGCACGGAGACGCTATCTCCCTCTAGCGGAGTGAAGCGGCGCGACGGTAGGCGGCGCCTCGCCGACTCCTCCCCCTGCCTGTGCCCCGCGCGCCCCGCGCTGCCGCCCCCACCGCCCCCGCCCGCGCCCCCCGTGCCTCCCGAGACCCCGCTGGCGCCCTCGCCGCCCGCAACTGACTTTAGCGCTGTCAACGAAGGTAACGCACAGCCGTCAACTGGACCCGGGGTGGTGTAGCGCTAATCGTTTACTATCTTTTGACCCTTGCTGAGTGACAGTTAGAATATCGCTTTACTAATCATATTTAATGCTAGAATTTCGATAAGCTATAGTTATTATAAGCTTGTTTCCTTTTAAAATTAAGTATATTTTAAAAACTTTTAAGACATATTATATTGGAAATCGAACCAACATCATGCACGGGTGCAGTCCTCGGTATGTGTCCTATGAGCCAGAAACTCGGTACGAATTGAAGTGCCAGAACCCTTTTCCGAAGTCATTTGGATGGTTCGTCATACGTATCAGCTATCGGTTGTATTGCCGCCTTCAACCTCTAATGATGTAATTATTTATGTTAGTTCGATTACCATATTTTAAGATAATCTGCATTTTAAAATCTAAGATTATTTAAGTATTATATAAGATGAACTATGATCAAGATGATAATTATTTTCTCTTTCTGAATTATGCTTTTACTATCGAACTTTACCCGGCACACTACCATGTGCCCGACTAAAAATGAACTTTTATTATAAAATTATCTTCATACATGATTTCTTTCAATATCTAATATTTCTCCTATCCAATATCTATAATCTCAATGCCATGTAAATAGATATTTCAGTTGACGTCTGTCCGTATCGCGTAATAAATGGTTTAGCCCATAGACTATAGGTTTATGGTTTGGCCGAATAGTTTTATCGTAGCTATTGGGCTGACGACGAAGACAGCGCTAAACTGAGGTCAGTGCTTACGACATGGTGGGAATAACTATTTGAAAAACGAACTGGTAGACGTTATTATGAACTGACATAAAATTAAGTACCAACGTCACAACTTTTCTTGGGCACACTACCTTATTTGTCCCAACTTCATACTAAAGATTCAAAATTAGATATATGATTAGGCAAAAAAGGACTTTTCATCATCTTTTTGTACAAGGCAAATGATAAGAAAAATTAAATGGCCAAATAATAAAGCTAGGGAGAACAATCCAAAAACATTGGCTATTACTTTCCCGTTTTTCATATTCAAAGCTAATAAAAATAGATGGTCAGTGAAATGAAAATTTACATAATAAATAAATTCTTTATTGCCATAAACAGGTTAGAGTACCTGTTTTTCATGAGTCAGAGACTTCTTCCATTTAGGTTACAATTAAGCAAGTATATGCAGCAAAAGGTGATAAAATTATCTTACTTTGAAATTAAGTTTAAAAAATAGAATAAGATAAATTAAATTAGAATTAAAAGAAACACATACGTACTATCGAAGAAACGCATATCTGTACACTGTAAGGACTATTCTTGCTTGCAGCGCTCGGCCGCTATAGTATCGCTTACTTACGAAAAAAAAGGGTTGTGTGCACGGGATTTTGTTTTGCAAATGCTTAGATATGCGTTACCCCGATGGTACATCATTTGCGCATAATAATCTTATATATCAAATTCTCGTGTCACAATGTTAGTTACCTTACTCCTCCGAAACGGCTTTACTGATTTTTACCAAATTTTATATGCATATTCAGTAGGTCTGAGAATCGGCTACTATCTATTTTTCATACCCCTAAGTGATAAGGGTTGTCCACCCCAAACAAATAATTGCCAAAACAACGTTTGCCGGGGTCAGCTAGTAATTATATAAAAGTCAGGTTGGCCCAATCCAATATGCACTGGAAATATTCCTTCCATATACTAAGTACCTACCAACAAAATCAAGGTGAAGTATTCATGAAAATAATTGATCAATTCCTCCATTTATTGTATTCATTTATTAATAACATGATGTAGTCATTTGGTACTGAACATTATTTAAAAGATATTCCTGTTAGAAGCAACGCCGCGAATTATTGTAATTCTCCGCAAGTCATAACTATTAAATGTTGTAGGCTGGCAACCTCGTAGTAATCGCTTGGTCTTGTAAAGAACTGGCGTTATCCGCAAGAACATTGTTCTTAATGCAGGCATGTACTTGCAAGGATCGTTGCACAAGTTTTCTTTGTTTTTTTCCTCAATTACGACCAGTGGCGTAGCGTGCCTTGGCGGGGCCCCGTATAAACAATTGTTTGGGGGCCCTTATGAAGGGTAAAGATTTCTCACAAAAGAAAAAAAAATATATTTGCATAAAATTAAAAGAAATATTTATTCATCATTATTATCTATCTGTCACTTTTTCCAAAATGATTTTAAATATACACTCTCCTTGTCTTTTTTTCGGCAAACTGATTTATTAAATCATTTATAGGTGATGATGAATTTGGGAAGTTTTTATTAATTTTTGCTTACGCACGTCGGGCCCCGTATAATTGATACGGCAGATACGGCGGTAGCTACGCCCCTGATTACGACCATGCAGTATTTTTAAAGAAACTCTTTGGTACTGGTAGCCTTGTTTTTGTTTTGTCTTTTACCAGTTCAGACTGTAAAAACTGTTTTTTGCCCATACCGTCCCACTGATGGGCCTTTGCCCATCAGTGGGACGGTATGGGCAAAAAACAGCCCAGCAGGAGGCCTTTGCCTCCCCCAAATCCTTCCAGAAACTCTTATCCCACACTACCTCGAACCAGCCCTCGCAGTACGCGTCCAGGTCGCCTCGCCATCTCTTTCTGTGCCGCCCTCGGCGGCGCCGTCCATCTTCAGGCACCCACTGTGTGGAGACTCTTGCCCAGCGGTCATCTTGCATGCGGCTGATGTGACCCGCCTAATCCCATTTGGGCTTGGCAGTCTTCTTTCCTACATCCAGTATGCTCGTTGTAGAACACAGCGTGGTGTTCCAAATTCTGTCGTGTTTTTACACTCAGAATGCTACGTTCTTTGGCAAACTCCAAGGCGGAACTTTCTCGACTCAGTGAGCAACCAGGTCTGAACACCGTAGGTTAGGACAGGCAGGATACAATGTCGATGAGTTTTCGCTTCAGGGAGATCAGTAGATCACCCTTCATTAGCATCTTCATGAACCATTAGCTTTTCCAGGCGTTTCGGCGATCGATTTCCCTTTCCTGTCTGTTTTCGAAAGAAACTAAAGACCCATCTACCTCGACTCTATGCTTAGTGCTGTTGGCCATACCAACCTGAAGCTACCCGTGCTCTTGGAGCATGTTCTGGAGTTCTAGAAGATTATATCGTTGGCAAATCGGAAGTTTGTCAACCTCTTCTTGCCGACGTCAATACCCTTGGTCTTCCATGAGGCTGGCAGTGCCTTAAATATCTCCTCAAGTGTGCTCTCGTAAGCAATTTTCTTATTTTTAGAAAATTATATTAGGTTACCGTTGAGAAAAAGAAATAAGAGTACAAAATCATAAAAATAATTTAATTTTTTGAATTTGTTAAACATTAACAGCTGTACCTACATCTTTTGCTGCCTATTGTTAAATATTATACAGTTCTAAGAAAAACATTTTTTGTTTTATTATTTTAACATTCGTAACCCATGTAGTGGGTCAAGTGAGTCAGTGTGACGTATTCAGTCAGTTTGATAAACATTTATTACTTAAAATGAATAGTTATTCCCACAGCGGGGTGGGTGGGGAACCTGCACTGTATCACGTCTTTATGTTTGCACTGTCTTGCGTTTTTAACTATTATTCTAATACTCTAGAGTTCCTATACAAAATGGCGTAACAGTCGGCTTATTATTGCATAAAAGTTTGCGAAGTCAGGCCATTTTGTACTGGGGCCATTAATGTTTATTATTTCTTGGTCAACACATGGTTAAGGCTTGTAACACATTCAAGTATAATTTTTAGTTTTCCCTTCACAAAATCATAAAAAAGGCTAGATCATTTTAATTTTCGTCAGTAAGTACCTACCTATCTAAAGGTCATTGGCAGTAATAATATAATGCCGTTAGCCATCATAAATCCTGACAAGAAGTAAATTCTAGAGTTATAGTATATAATTGAATAAAAATAAACTTTAAAATTACATTAATTACTTCTACAATAGAACTCTAGCTATCTATTTTACAATTAGGAACAATTTTCATTTTGTCGCTTGTGCTTCCTAAAGCAAAAGGCTATAGTGTTGAACTGTTCAACCCAAATTCTCAGTGCCAGTATTCCAATCATTATATTATTTACCCCACGCGGGTGTCCATTGTAAAATCTAGACCATAATATCCAAATAAACGCTTCCTACCATTAGTGTACCAACTCAAGCAATTTATTTCAATAAAACATGACAAAATCCCGCTAATAATGAGCATGAATTGTCATATTCTCAGTAATCTGGGCCATTTTACATCATATAATAAAATACATTACAGAGGTACATGTATTAAAAAAATTATGTATGGTCGAAACCAGTCTTGAAGTGTCCTACATGGCACAAACTGGTACGGATTTATTATATTGTAATAACTAGTTATTGCCAGTTTTATTTAATTTAAAATCCCAATGAATTACCCAGAAGTTTTATCATCGGTATGTTAACTAGTTCAATAACAAAGGGGTTGTAACAATCCATAGGTGGGTCTCATTTCTATGGCTGTATACCACTATTGTGTATATTGTATAAAGATGTTTATATTATGTACCATGGTGGTGACGCCAGCGACCTCTGCACACAATGTGCACAGGTTTGTGCAATTTACTTTATAGTCTGTTAGTCATCTGTGAGCGCCGGCGCAGTAACTCGTGTTCCACTCCCGCGCAATTCGTAAATTCGTACGTCTCTTGTGATGTGTTGCACTGTGTGATGGGTCGTGAGTTCTATTCTCTACACTTCTCTTCCTCTAATGCATGTTTTGTATTAATGTATGCACGAATGTTTTATTGAACACAAAACGTATCATTACGAATACGATGATCACTTGGCATTACCTGCCTACGCATAATTCTAGTTATAACATCAGTGTTTTGTTCTATGTAAATTATAGTCGCACTTATTATGAGAACATCATGTTACTTATTGTTCCAAGTTCACGTCCCACATTTATAACGTTGACTGTACTTTTAACTGTTTCTTTGTATTCACTGCAGTCACAATGCTCAAAGAAACTCAAAAAAGTAACCATTCAAAATCAGTTAAAAGAGGTGAAACAGAATTAATGAGAAACAGGAAAAAATTAAGTCATCAAACAATTGCTCGTTTATTTTAATCTCATCAACGTCCCTCACATTTCCATTAATCTTTGTAATTGACAGCACATTGAAACAATAAAAAAACACAACGATTGCATGCTACTACTCATTATTGTGGTTACATGGAGGTGACGCAAATAAATTACTGTACAGATGTTTGACTTCTCGCGTAAGATTCATTAGCTTTTGTCCACAAACAAATCAACGGGGAAGTACGGGGGTTCTCTGCGAAGTCTCCTTTGAATTCCAATTTCGAATGTTGCAGAAGAGGGCCATCCTCCACAAAGTCATACAAAAAAATCAATCAGTTTTCTCTATGAACTAAAATTCACCCGAAGACGGTAATGAATTGGTCCTAAATAGTTCAAATCTGAAATGTTTATTTACCAAAGAAGTCAGGCATCTTTACAAACAATTGACTTTAAGATTGGCATTAGGAATGGCTACTCTAATATTCAACTCTTACTCGCAAACATCGATAATGTTAGCACCGTCATTTCTACCGCCATTCTTTAAGTAAATACTAGTGCCGATGTATTCTGCAAAAATCTCATCTTGAAAATTTTGGTGATGTGAGCTTGAAGTTAGCTGTCAATGGAGTCAATTCCTAGTATTAGATTTAATGACACCTCACTTCATTACACTTTACCTAAGTTTTCACGTTGAGAGTTTTGCAGAATAGACCGATACCCTAATTGCGTAACTTATTTTCGTAAACAATTTTGACTAATTTGTTTCATTTTGACAGTTCAACAACATTCATTGCGTTATTTACGTTGTTGAGCAGATTTTTTCTTCCAACTTATGAAGCAATGGATTAGCAATCTGTTTCAAATCGAAACAGATTGTGTTGTATTACGCAATTAGGGTACAGATGATGTGACGATGAGACGATGAGGTGATGACGTAACGCGTTGGTGTGCAGAATTGAAGCGGCTGCTGCCGACGTTGTCGCGCAAGGACAAGAGCCCGCGCGCGCGCACCTCGTGGTACGCCGAGTGTGGTGCGGATACTACGCCCAATACCTCGGCCAACACTACTCCTAACACCTCCAACACTTCTTGGTAAGTAGACTCATTTGTGTACTTCATGGTTTTAGGAAGTCTGCTTGAATTTGAATACCTACTTGTATGAAAAGGTCTCCTTGAATACAGCCTAGCGAGGCTATTCTGCAATTTTTTAAATTAAAGAATTCACTTTGTAACTGCACTGTCAGCTGTCAATGTCATAAGTTAATTTTTTTCTCTATGGATAAAAGTCTGAAACCGAGTATTTACAGAATAACACTGACCATGTTCCTCTGTATGTCCTACGTAGGTATGTACCAGTACCGACTAGCATTGAATTTTTTCAATATCAAATATCAGTCCAAAGTCTGTATTTTTCAATTGCAGCTTAATTACTTTATTATACGTCTTAATACGATTTAAATATTAGCCGTTTCTGAAGTGGACAACCTTAATAGAGGATATCCTGAACCCATTAAATCTAATTAGTCACGCCCTATAGGCTTGGCCTAAGTGATCTAGGTACCTATGTAACCTGAAGTACCTATAGGTAAATAGACACTCCTGCTACATCCTGTTTCATTCTTAACAAACACTGTTTTTCCCGCGTCTACGTAAATAATGTCCTAGAACAAGTTTACTCACACTGACATTTACGTTAATTCATTAATCAGAATTCCAGCAAATTTCCCTTTAAGTGGCCCAACTGTACGTTACTTTAGTCGGCAAAAGACTTACTATAGCTACTTAATTACAGCGAATTTCCCTTTATTTTTAACCGACTACAAAAAAGGAGGAGGTTCTCAATTCGACAGTTTTTAAAAAAAATGTTTTTTACCTCAGAACTTTCTACCGAGTGAACCGATTTTGATATTTTTTTTAATTTGAAAGCTGGTGCTTCCCGTGTGGTCCCATATAAATTTTATCAACTTTTCTTGGATAGTTTTTTAAGTTGGGTTCAATAATACGTATTTTTTTCCCACTTAGTATATGGATGATATCTTAAGTTCCTGTCACTGTTATTTACATAGCAGATAGTGGTATTAGAATTTGTGTGGGGTAGCTATCACGGCTAAAAACTGAAAAATAGTCGGTTGATTTTATTTTGTAAAAAGTTTTTTATTGACCAACTGTAGGTAACTTTTTGACCTCAGGCAAGACGGCGCGGTGCAGAGTGGTCACGTGCTGCCTTGCACAGTTAGGTTTCGGGGACGACACCCCTTTACAGTCTCCCCCGGGATGTGCCCTAACAAGCGTTGCAAAGGAGGTTTTTCAGATCGAGCTTTTGAGAGGTAACGGTGCCCCCTTACATGTGCAGATGGTGACCCGGGGGGTGGGGTTTTCGTGAGGTAAAAATCCCACACTCCCCGGTCTTAAAACCCCAAAGCCCAAAAAAATAAAAAACTACCAACATGAAAGTTGTCGAACTTAAACTTGACAGACAAATTAAACAACAAGAAGTTACCCTTATACATAAAATAACATGTTTATAGTGAAACTTGACATACATAAAAGACACAATTATCCATACTTCCATATTTATTAATATTATAAATGCAAAAGTAAGTAAAGTAACTCTGTCTGTTACCTTTTCGCACTAACGGCTGATCGGATTTAGATGAAAGGACCTAACCTAACCTTCCCTGTTCATCAGCTGACGCCATTTGAACCACTTCACACTTTCACACTTTCTGGATTGTATAACTTTTTCTCCGTGGGCCAATTTTATAGTGTCCATAGTCAAAAAATACCCTACATAACATTCATGAACTATTCAAATCTTTCGTCATCCGACGCCACTGCGATGCCCGATCTCCTTTTTCGAACATATCAAGCAATGGATTAGTAATAACCTTCAAAATCATTCGAATTGTGATTGAAGTGTGTTACGCAATTGGTACGCTAGGTTTGGACATACCTACCTACTACTTACGTTAGGATAATTTCCGACCTCCACACGGGCAAAGCTGCGGGCAAAAGCTATAGTTATTGTGTATACCATTGCAATATGGTTGGTAAAAGCTGCATGGTTGCGTAGCGACACGACATTTACGCTACAGTTACGATTGCGGTCCGTTTGGCATTCGGCTCCGGTTGCGAGTTCAAGACAAAGGTCAACTGCGACACGGTCTTACCCTGTCCCACTTGGAGAGATTCAAGCAAACATAACCCACTTACTGCTACACGGTTTAAATAAGCATTTCATCTTAAAAAACCATAAAGAAAAGAAGCGTGCGAAATTTAAATTTTCTTTAGTTTTTTTAATTTTGTAGATCAGTGTCAGTGATTTCATGAAATCATCACATTTGACAATTATGCTAACTTATGGAGTTGTATTGCTGATTGTAATGATTATAATTGAGTAAAGCCATATTTGTTACGGTCGCGAATCACATTTTAATCAACATAAAACCTGACACTGACCTGCAAAATGGGTTGTACCTGTTAAAAAAATGTATGTGTGAATAGTAAATAAATAAATAAAAAACTAAGGAAAATTTGAATTTCGCGGGCTACCTTCGCACATCCCCCTTAACTAAGTTCAATTAGAGGTGTCATGTGTGGAAAACAAAGTTCAATAAGTCAAACATAACTACATTAAAACTATACAAAAGGAAATAGAAAGAGAAATAAATAAAAGGGGTTTCCCTCATAATTTTCTTCCCACAAGGAAAAAATAATACATGCTAAAATCAATAGGTAAGGAGTAAGTACTGCACAATATTTTCTTGTAATTTAAATAGGACGACGAAAGAGCGAAGTAATAAAAAATTGAAGACTTGAGTCAAACCGAAGTGACCCACAAACGTGTTCCTGGGAGGTAGCTCCGATCTTCGCCCAGACGTTAGTCAGAAGCGGCGCGAACGCATGACGTCGCCCATTATCCACCAAACCGATGACTCACAAGCCAGTTTTCCGTACCACCGTTACCGCGGTGTCCCAATGCATAACAGCAAGCGATTTAACATTAGTTACTGTGCATTAAAGCCTCAAATTGATATGCAGAGAGCGTTCAGTTACCTACGATACTTGTGCAAATTGCAATAAAAAAAAAACTGGCACTCCGGGAGTGCCGACAGAAATGAAAACTTGAAATAAAATAGGCACCGCGGTAATCAACGCGTTGATGACTTTTTAATGGTTAAAAGCTGGTGTCGTCACAGCGTCGCGAAATCAATGGTTTAGTCCCATCTCAAAAATGCCCAAAGCGCCTAAAGAAGTTTTCACTTAAAAAAAAATGCAATTTGTTCTTATTTAAAACATTATTATTAAGTAAATATTTTTTGCATTGATCCCGCGTTCTATTTAAATTTAAAAGCGATCGTCGCGTGCATATGTCACTTTTTGTTCAAAAAACCGGATAACACCCTCTGTTGGCCCGACCACGCGTTCAGATTCACCAAACAATTAATTTATGATATCCTTTTTTTATTTATTTTTATCATACACTTATTTTTCCAATGCACTTTAGACGTTGGCAAAATAGTCGACATCAGCTTTGCTTGCCATTTAATAAAAATAGAATAGAATAGAAAAAAATACATAAAGGCGTGACGATCGCGTATTCGGGTGGCGATCGCGTATTCGGGCGACGATCGCTTTTAAATAAGACGCGGCCTAAAACTCCTGTAAATCGCTTATCAAATAGCAGTTCTGGCATTGTTTATGTGCCTCTCTCTGACTCGCTCCCCGGCTGTATCTTGGGACACCTCATAACTTTAACTCCGCTATTATGCGCACGCTCAGAAGGACGTTGGTGGGATTTGAATCGAATCCGTTGCTTCGCGGCTTTTAGCGCGCAAATATATTTTATTTAAATTATTTCTCGTGTTAACAAATACCTATTGCGCGTTAACATGAAGTGAAATGAGTAATATGGAATAATAATAAATTTGGGGATTTCTGGAAATTGTGTTTTGATAGTGGACAAAAAAGTGGAGTTAAAAACTAGTGCCAAACGTTATCTACTAAATTGATGGAAAGATAAACAAAGGTACCTAATCATTTTAACTTTAATAACATTCCAACATAACTTTTTTGTAGTATTATTGATGCAACCCACATGTGTGTCCAAAACTAACGCCTACCTTCAACGTTTGTTGGTATTATGACATCAATGTCACCTTGCAATCCCTTTTCAGTGTATATCAAGTTCTTACCAAAATAGCAGTCAATTGTTTCTTTTTAACCGACTTCCAAAAAGGAGGAGGTTATAAGTTCGTCGCGTATGTTTGTATTTTTTTTTTATGTATTTCCACCAATTTCTCTGTCAATTGTGGACCGATTTTGAAAATTCTTTTTTTGTTTGAAAGGGTGTGCTCTCGAATTGGTCCCATATAAATTTTATTAACTTTGCTTGGATAGTTTTTGAGTTAGCTACAAAATACGTATTTTTTTCCCACTTAGTATGTAGATGAAATGATAAGTTTCTGTCACTGGTAGCAGGTAGTGGTATTCAAATGTGTAGGTAGTGTGTGTAGGTACCACAACTAAAATGTGAAAAATAAAAACTTTTTACAAAAAAAAAAAATTTTTCACTTTGTAGTGTTTTTTTTTGGAGGTCGGTTGTTTTTTTTTTTGTAAAAAGGTTTTTAATAACGCATTAACAAAGTTACTATACCTATTCAACCTTCTTGGACACACATACTCTTGTAAGAGGGTCACAATAAGGAAATTATTTCGTTGAGCGGTCGGGATATTGCGTACGTCGTCATAGTAATCTTAAGTAGGTACTAACAATAATAAGTCATTACAAAATTCGTCATAGCTGATTAACTGCTCATTATTTATGATTTATACCGCACTTAGAACATTTATTTCTGCTTCATGCCTATTTTTACGTACATTAGCGATAATTTCGACATTTATTTCCGTTTACATTTGTAGATAGAGGCTGTTTGATAAGGCGATATCAATCCTTTTGGGATTCCCAAAACATTTCCTGTCTCTTATCTTGCTTAGTATGTAGTTAACTTGCTGAAAATTTTGAATATAACCAGACTTGAATTAGGGATATTAAACGGTTTTTTTTTTTCGACCCTGTATTTTCCATTTACACTAAATCCAGGGTAGCAGGGACATCGACGCGAAAACTGTTACCATGTATTAAGGACATGATTCTGAACCCCCCTGCGTAGAAATTTTTGGTCGGTTATTTAAAAAAATCTGCTGTTTCATAGAAAAGTGCAATACCTACGCGGTCAAAATGTATGGAACAGCAGAATTTTTTTCATACATCATACATCATGGTAACAGTTTTCGCGTCAATGTCCGAACCACCTTGTATAACATGGCAATCATGCGGTCAACATCTGATTTATTCGCCAATCATGCATTACCAATATATGTACATACAATAATAATTAAATCCTAGGTCATAGAATGACGACACTGCATATACCTAAGGACCTTGCAGCGTTGATTTTTCACACGCTATAGTATGCCTATTTACATACCTACCTTACATATATATACTACCTATATACTTACCTACCTACACTACAATATAGCTGTTAGCTGGACGTAGATAGGCCTCTCCCAAACTTGTACCCCACCACGAAACTGCAGCAAAATATTATTGTTCTACCTCGTTGGTCGTGGATGTGCCTTTTGTGAATATTAGCAAGCAAGCGCAATAAGCGATACTGTTGAGTATGAAGTCCTTGGTTAGATTCCCAGGTCGAGCAAAGTGTTATTGGGTTTTTACTTCTGGAAGTTTTCAGTATTTTTATCTCACGAAGCAACGCGCGCTTTACTTGTGATTACCAAGTGTACTTGACAAATACGCTGTGAATGTGTGTGTAAGCACAGGAGCTCTCGGTACAGTCCAAGACAATGGCGAAGTCGGGATTGTGTGTGTGTGTGAGTGCGTGTGAGTGTTATGTGCTGACGCTACTCATCTTCACATACTTGGTTACCACAAATAAATCGCGCGTCGCTTCGTGAGATAATAAAAATACTATAGCAACCTGGAGTCGGGCTTTGTACCCAGTTGATGACAATAGGCTCGCCCCCTATTACATGGGACATACATAACTGGCAAAATGTGGGTTTCAGTGGGTTGACGAATAAAATAAATTTATTTGACTCAGGTTAAGGCACACAATGGTGCCGATTCCCTTGATCACAAACTAAACTAAATTTAAGTTCAGTGCATCTTTTTCTTTCTTTTTCATTAAGAAAAGGACAGAAGATACATTTTAGTTTAGTCCTGTCAAATTAATCAGCGCTTGACGTAAATTGACGTAATTTTAGTTGGCAAGTTTTTAATCACGTCTAAACTTGTATGGAGACTGACAGGCGCTGATTAATTTGACAGGACTAAACTAAAATTTATCTTCTGTCCTTTTCTTAATGAAATAGAAAGAAAAAGATGCACTGAACTTAAATTTAGTTTAGTTTGTGAACAAGGGAATCGACACCAATATTTACACAAAAACAAAAAAATAAAATGTAAATGGTGCTATGGTTGTTTTCACTATTTCCATTGTCCCCAGGTACGCAGAAGCGGGTCTGTACCAGGCGGGAAACATCTCGTCATCATCTGGAGCATCGTCAGGCTCACACCCTGCCAGCCCTCTACCCCACTCGCTGTTCACGCACGAGCCGCTGTACCAGTTCTACAACGCAGCCAAAGTTGAGGTCAGTGTCATATGGACTTATTTGGAAGAGAAGAAGGAACTCCTTTCAAAAACGTTGAATGATTTTTTTCTGTTCGGTTCGATAATACAACACTTTTTGGACGATTAATTAATCTGTGCCAGAACATTTTGGACTTCGAAACACTCAGGTTTGATTTTGTTACTGAGATCAGTTTAATTAAATTAAGCTTAAAAATTTAAGACCAAAAGTTAGGTTAGACAGAAGACCTAAGAGTCTTGATACATGAGCAGCTTGAAGCAGTCAGGATCGACTGCTTAGCACAGA
The DNA here is from genome assembly GCA_963680765.1 of Agrochola lychnidis. Lineage (NCBI taxonomy): Eukaryota > Metazoa > Arthropoda > Insecta > Lepidoptera > Noctuidae > Agrochola > Agrochola lychnidis. Next base: position 3,160,185 of record OY796863.1, on the reverse strand, counting down.
CTGACTACAGTCTTCTATTTACCTATACATACATGGGAACGACAAAGCATTTGCGAATGCTCCGGGCAGTCAGCAGCTTAAAGCAGTCGGTTCTGACTGCTTTAAGCTGCTCGTGTATGGCCGCTCTTAGTTCTTGCAATGGGAATAATAAGTATCAGCTGATTCTGTTTTATCTTCTTCTTCTTTTCGTGTGGTTGGTAACTAACCTGATGTCAGAGTTTTAAAGCCGCCCATGGGCCTCTAACTTGGCTTTACATGCCGTCGAGAAATATCTCTCAGGTATGCCGGTTTCCTCACGATGTTTTCCTTCACCGTTTTTAAAGCAAGTGATAAATTATACGATACGCATATGAATCCGAAAGTCAGAAACGCGTGCCTTGGGTGCGAACTCGAATACTATGACTTGGCAGTGACGGATCTGACGGATCTGTTTTATCGACTCATAAACACGTAAAGAAAGAAAGAAAGAAATCATTTATTTGCTGATAATGTAGGTATACATATAAGTTGGAATATTTATTAAGTGTCCCGATACATTTTACCTTACGGCATGCAAAATATTAGGTTTGAATTAAATAGTAATATAGATACAGCTATTACGATCATTATTAGCCATAATCGAATTTAATAGATTATTACAGATCAGACAACAATTAAAAAAAAAAATTGATGAATTACATATAAAATTCTCACAAATTATACAATGAAGAATATAAATGTAGAAATGTGTAATGTCAAAAAGCTTAATGTCAAAATATTCCAAAACGTTAACAACAATCACAATTATTAGATAAAGAATTTAGATAATCTAGTAATGTCAAGATCTGTTATGTCAAATTACAATAATAATAACAACAATAAAAAATTATAAAATAAAAATAAAATCGCTATGTCATTATGTCAATGTCATCTAAAACATTCGAAATTGCAAAGGCAACGTACACATTTATCAAAAGCATTTTCCTATAAAGTTTTGTCATTTAAAAAATCTTTAACTGTGTAATAACATTTCTCCAGCAATAGTTTTGTTAATTGTTTTTAAACATTTTTATGGGTAGGTCGTAAACAAGGAACTGCTGAAAGACCAGTATTATGAACCGACGCACGGTGTTATCTCACGGCAGGAGGCACCTCGAGAAATGGGTTACGAGCCCGCAGACGATAAGCCTCGCTAACGTACGCACTGCATAATCTTTACACCTTTTACTACCAATATAAAACGTAATGACGCTGTCATTAGAACGGCGCCGGCGCCGGTTGGGTCTTCCCTAAACTAGGCATTGTCATTAGGTACCTAAGTCTGGAGTTTTATTTGACGCCATAAGTAATTCGTGTTGTAAATGATGACAGTACACAAGCTAGTTGCGAAGACAATGACTACCTTGTACACACGGCTACACATCAAGCCATTCATTTCCAGTTTATGCTGATCTCGCATTGTATAGGATTTCCGTCCATTGCGATGTCAGCTTATATTGGAAATGTATAGCTTGATGTGTAGCCGTGTGTACAGTACGACACAACTTAGATATAACTTAAATTTGAAAATTTGCATTCATTCATGTCAATTTTACGTTATTGCGTTTGCGTAGAGATCATTTTCACCTAAAGCAGTAATAAATATTGGTTATTTTGAAGGCGCCCTCAGTTCAGATGGTGATCGGTTTTAAGAATTTTGCCGATGCTACATCTAAGTTGTGTCGTACTGTAACTACTTGTAGAGGAAGTATTTTGAAGACAGTCCTTTTTAGGGTTTCGTACCCAAAGGATGCCAACAGGACCCTAGGCATCGCTGTCCGTCCGTCCGTCCGTCCGTCTGTCTTGTCACAGGGCTGTATCTTTTGAACCGTGATAGGTAGACACTTGAAACTTTTACAGAGTGTGCACTACTATGGCCGCTATAACAACAAATAATAACAATAAAGTAAACTAAATGGGGGCCCCATGTAAGAACGTGTTTTTTATCGGCGCTTTTTGCTCGATCTTAATAATGGCAAGATTTTTTTTAATGTATTGTTTGTCTGCCTCGTTGGTCTAGTGGTCGCAAACGCTACTGCTGAGCATGAGGTCCTGGGTTCGATTCCCGGGTCGGGCAAAGTGTTATTGGGTTTTTCGAACTAGTATTTCTCAGTAGCAGCTCGGAGTCTGGATTTGTGCCCGGTTGATGGCAAAAGGCTCGCCCCCTATTACATGGGACTAACATAACTGGCGAAATGTGGGTGTATCTACAGGTACACCTCTGCCCAACCCTTCGGGGAAACAAGGCGTGATGTTATGTATGTTATGTGTATTGTTTGATATTGTACGATGGTACGGAACCCTTCGTGTACACTTGCCCGAATTTGCTATCTCTACCAGCCTTCACCTCAGTTTACACATCCGTCCTATACATCTCATCGTCCATCCATCTTTTCTTTGGTCAACCTCTTTTCATACGCAGTCCAGTCATGGGACCATCCCGTGACGTGTAGAATAAGAACAGTCACTAGACTTTATTTTATGACGTTCACAGTAATGTCATCAGCTTTAAACGTCATAAAACTAATGCATGATCATCCTATTTCCATAATTTCCAAAAACCACACTTGTTTTCCCAGGATTCGTGTGCACTCGCACAAATATCCAACACTGACGTAATTATGTTTAAGGAAGTAAACAATTTAATTAAAGTTATCCAGCGCGTGTCCAATTTTAGAGGCGGCGAGTAAACGATCGGCGCTAATTCTGCCGCTAATTGCTCGTAATTGTAGCGACCTTCGAGAACAGACTAGACTCTGACTTGCATGACCTAACACAACAGTGCGAATATCTAGCGGTCATCGGACTTATACGAATTATTTCCGTACTGCCTCGTTGGTCTAATGGTTACAAACGCTACTACTGAGCATGCAGGTTCTGGGCTCGATTCCCAGTACCCTAATTGCGTAACTTAGTAAATGATTATGCCTAATTTGTTTTATTTTGACAGTTCAACAACATTCATTGCGGTTTTTTTTTTTTTTTCAATAGCAGATTTTTTTCCAACTTATGAAGCAAGGGATTAGCAATCTGTTTCAAATCGAAACAAATTGTGATTGATCGTGCATTACGCAATTAGGGTCCAGGTCAGGCAAAGTTATTGGGTTTTTCTATTAGGAATTTCTGCCCGGAGTCAGGATTTGTGCCCGGTTGATGACTATAGGCTCGTCTCTTATACTAAAACATAACTGCCGAAATGTAGCTGTATTTACTATTTATTATTTCTTGGTATTTATTTATTTACTGAATTTCATCTGGACATGGTAAACTTGTATTGATTTGGTTGAATGTGTTAATAATATTATATTGAGGGAGTCTTTATCATTATAGTTTAAACTGTTTGCATGCATAGAGTAGTTAGTATAAGGATAATTTTAAACTTATAGATCTTTAAGTTGTACCTACTTTCTGTGCAAATAAAGAACTATTCTATAGGTTAGGTACACCTCTGCAATTAAACTATTTTCCGTTGAGAAGTTTGATTTTGAGCACAGTGTTTTGTTTTTTAACCGACTTCCAAAAAGGAGGAGGTTATATGTTCGTCGCGTATGTTTGTTTTTTTTTTTTTATGTATGTCCACCGATTTCTCCGTCAATTGTGGACCGATTTTGAAAATTCTTTTTTTGTTTGAAAGGGTGTGCTCTCGAATTGGTCCCATATAAATTTTATTAACTTTGCTTGGATAGTTTTTGAGTTAGCTACAAAATACGTATTTTTTCCCCACTTAGTATGTAGATGATCTGATAAGTTTCTGTCACTGGTAGCAGGTAGTGGTATTCGAATGTGTGTGGCGTAGGTACCACAACTAAAAAGTGAAAAATAAAAACTTTTTACAAAAAAAACACCCGACCTCCAAAAAAAAAAAATTAAAAAGTGAAAAATAACTTTAATTTCGGAAGTCGGTGTCTTGGGTTTTGTATTTTCGTTTTTTGCCACCGACTTCCGAAATTAAAGTTATTTTTCACTTCTTAATGTTTTTTTTTTTGGAGGTCGGTTGTTTTTTTTGTAAAAAGTTTTTATTTTTCACTTTTTAGTTGTAATAGATAACAGAAGGTGTAAATAAAAAGCAAAATTAAATATTTTGAAAAAACCCCACGACGGTTAAAAAGTAATTGAAAAAGGATAAAAGTTTTGCACAAATAAATGTTTACTGCAGCGCCCCCTGGTGAGTTGTCACCGTAACACTTATCTAAGAATATGCACCAATGAAACCCAAACCCATCATGAAAACTGTAACAAAATCGAACAAGTAGTCTTGGAGAAAAATAGCAACATGGATTTGCACAAAAAATGTTTGCAGCAGCGCCCTCTGGTGAATTGTCACCGTAACACCTAACTAAGAACATGCACCAATCAAACTCGAACCCATAACTGAAAACTGCATCAAAATCGGACTAGTAGTTTTGGAGAAAAATGGCAACATGGATTTACACAAACATCCTCTCACCCCAAACGCATATACCGTCTCCGTTCCGTCGTGGGTAAAAATCTTAAATTGCGTCTCACAATATCGCAAAAGGAAAACACACTGATGTAATTCCATGAGAACAATCACATCGCTTTGTCTCTCGTTCTTGAAATGTGTTCTGTAAACATTTTCATCGATCGACAATAGCATGTGCGTACTAAGAAATACCTAACTCTTTCAATTGTCATTGCGCGGATATTTACAAATATCTTGACCGAACCAATAAAATTGTGAGTTTAAATACTAGGTTTTAATAAAACTACATAAAACAATACATTGTTTATTTCATCTAAGAGTTAGGTACGATTAAGGAAGACAAAGCAATTAAACTAAAATATCTGCTGGCCTATTTAGTCTAAAACAGAACACGCATTGAGCTAGCGGCTCGTTTTCTCAGCAGTTCTGCAAGTTACGAGTTTTCCAGCATTTACAGTAGCAGCAGTGTCCAGCATTTAACGTTGATTTATTAATAAAAAAAGAAATAAAGAATATGATAACAATATGTAAAAAAAATCCTGTCCGATCCGTGTTGTTCATCAGTATCGTGCTAAGAGTGTATTTATGAGATAGTAAAAAATACATTTAACTGGTGAATTTTACCTGGTAACACATAGGGCGCGGGTGTCTACTAGTCGAACTTTTTAGCCTCTGATTAAAAGTTTTCTTTTTTTTTATTGGCATAATTTTGGTAATAAAATCGTTAAATAGCAGTAACTTTTTTTTTATCTAGCTGACCCGCTAAACGTTGTCCTGCCCAAATTGCAATAATTCACCTAAAATTCCCATAGAAATTGCACTTTCAGTTTTACAGAATTTTCCGCAACTTTTCAATTTTTTTTTTTCCCGTGACGTGATTTAGACTATTACGAACATTTTAAAACAAAAATTTGCCAAATCGGTCCAGCCGTTCTGAAGTGATGTGCTTACCAACGAACAGCATTTCATTTTAATGTAAAGAAAGATAATAATATCTTTTTGTAACTTTTGACAATGTAATTGAAGTACCTACCTATGTGCCTCTTTCGGATCAGACACCGTTTTTGCATACATTGGATTATTACTATCAGGACCGGCCATATTTGTCGTAGAACCGATGACCGTCGGGGTAGACGTGTTGTTGAGTGGAGACTGCGAATTGGCCAACGTAAGGTAGGCGTCGTCAGGCTAGGTGGAGCGATGATCTTCGCAGGGTGGCTGGTAGCAACTGGATGAGAGTTGCCGAGAATCGAGCTGAATGGCGTGCAATTGAAGAGGCTTATGTCCAGCAGTGGACTGCTGTAGGCTGACGATTATGATGATGATAATAACTATCTAACCTTATTCTTCCTTTGTAGTCGGTGTGTCGCGAGACCGGCGACTCAGACTCGGACGCCTACGACCCGGGGTCGCAGCGTAGCGCCACCACCTCAGTGAGTGAGACATCGACGCCTTCGCGGCCGTCCGCCATGGCGCTAGTGGCGCCGCGCGGCCCTTCTCGCACTCTGTGGTGCGAGGTGCCTGAGGTGCTCAACTCTGCTGTGCTTAGTAAGTGTTAATATAGTTAGCCGCCCTTTATGGAAAAAGACGTTAATAAAATTGTGTGCCACAATAGAAATAGAGCGCTGTAGGCTTAATGGATTGTAGACCTGTTGACCATTTTCTTTTTTTTTAAGTACTTGGTACTTATTGAAAGACCTACACTATCCTCCCATACCTAGAAACACTGTTATATGAAAGTATTGTAAAAGCCAATTATTTTTAAAAGAGTAACCGTGGAGTTTCTTGCCGGCTCTTCTCCATAGGAAACGACCAATTGGAACCGTACACCTAGCTTCTGACGTTTCATAAGTGCCCATGTAGGTTTATGTGAAATAAAATATTTTGATTTTGAGAAATGAATCTAGAACAAAGTATTGAAACGTATGTATTTTTTCGATTCATAACAGTCTTATTCTTTTGTATAAAGCTAATCAGTCCTCAAAGCACTGAATTTATATATAAATTCATCGCTGTTTACATACTGTCTGAAAAAAGTAGACCCTGTATACTCAGCATATTGATATGGTATAGTAAAGACAGGCACAATCAGAACATTTGCGGGTTATTTCGCACCTCCGGATAAATTAAATTTATTTTGTGAATAATGCCTATCTAGAGATTGAAACAGGTCCTTAGTTCAACCTACTTATTGGTTTTTATCATGCCACATTATTACAGGTTCTCTAGCGCCCGCACAGAAGCGCCTTCAAGAAGCGAAGTTCGAGCTGCTGACGTCAGAGGCATCGTACCTGAACTCCCTCAACGTGCTGGAGGCTAACTTCATCGCGCACCCCGCCTTCCGGGACCCGCATGTGATGCCCCGGCATGATTGGGAGACTCTGTTCGCTACTATTCTACCTGGTAATATCTTTTAACCTTCTTATTTTTCTTCATTTGGTGCCTCTCCAATTAATTACAATTAGTAATAGTAATTATTATTATTATTCATTTTATTTCAGGTATTAACCCATAGCAATATTACAAATTAAATTATATTACACTATATTACAATAAATTACATTAAATTGATATTAAAATTAAGTTCTACATTTCAGCATAATTATAAGCGTCTTAGCAGGTACACACAGTGAAATAATACAGATACAATTTGATTAGTACATGCACATAATCGAGACAGGAAAGATGCCTTGAGTCTCCTCAAGAGCCCGTAAAAATCAGTAACTCTGTTCTCAGCGAACATGCCAGTCGCACTACACCGCCAGGGCAGCTTTAATATACCTCTAAAGGCGTTATTTAATTTATTTCCAAAACTTCAGTACACTTTACATCAATGAGGTCTCGACCCCTGAACTAGGACATCCTGTATGACGGGTCGAGGTTTCTCTAGTTACATGGACCAACATGAGAAGACTTGGACTAAATATAATAAAGTGGTTTTTAAAATTAATAAAAGAAAATTGGAATAAAATGAAAAATAGACAAAAAATAATGAACAAGATAAGAAATAATAATAACTCTAAAACATTTTCTGTTTTAGAATAAAACGGGGTTAGCAAGTGCATGGTGATTATGTATGATGGGTGTGTAGATGTAGGTGTGTGAATGAAGGTTTGTGTTTAAATTTGTGTGTGTAAACCGAGTCTATCCACTAGGTGAGAATACTGATAAGGTTTTCAGTATCATCGTAGCTATAGCTTTCAAGCCAAAGTAAGATTTCCTTTTTTATCAGGAAATTGCTCAGGTCTCTAACTACTTTGAACTGGCTAAATTTGCCGTAGAGACGTGGCGCTATACTGTTAAAGTGCTTTCTGGCAAACTTGCTCTTTACCCTTGCTACGCTGGATAAAAAAAAAAAAAAAAAATAATAAAAAAAAAAACAAATAAAAAAAAAATTAATTATTTCTTGTAACGATACCCCCGACGGCCAACGCTCATCAATAAGTTAACATTTTGAAGTGCTTCGGTTGATTCCGCATTAAAATAACTAAAGGAATAGAGTGATGGTTCGAACTAACAAAAGAAAAATACTAGGAACCTACTTTAATTGGGTCTTTTTCGTCTTATTATAACGTCTGTAAGTCCCTTAGGGTCGGCAAAATATGTAGTATAGTACATATAATATATTTAACTAGTTGTGCTAGTTCTATGAATGAGTGAGTCTGTTGCTATTAACCGTGGTACAAATCCAAAATCTAGAAACAAAATAAGTCTTTGTCCATCCCGGGGAGCGAACCAACTAAAACCACAGAAGAATATAGATGGCTCACTCCGCATTTTATGTCTGCCGACAAATTGCTTTGCAGTTTGGCAGATGTTATGTAAAACGAAAACTGTAATATTATGAACTAAATAAAAAATAAAAAATGTATGAAGCTACAAGTAGTTATGCGGCGGCTTGTCGAATTCAGTGAGCGTAACCTAGAAGATATAAGAGTTACGCGATAGAAAGAGTGGCAGGTTGAATTGCACTTTATTGTGTCGTAACAAGAGTCGCTTTTTATTTAAATGATTTTGCGGAATCTAGTGTCCCATTTGTACTAATCTGTGCCTAAATTAGTTAAAGCAAGTTTATTTTTCAACATTATTCAAAGTCAAAGTCAAAAGTCAAATAATTTATTTCAATTGGGCACAAAAAGGCTCTTTAGAACGTCAAAATTTACAAAAAATTGAATTGATTCTAGTCGCCCCTTCCAAAAGGTAGTTTTCGTATGGAGAAGAATGGGCAAGAAACTCCACCGTTACTCTTTTGAAATGTTTTACAATATTTTGAATACATTAATTATATAATTATATGTGAAGACGATGCACCTGGAATAAGATTACTATACCACAATAGGTAAAAATAATTAATCTTCATATTCTTCTCTCACAGTCCGAAAATGCTCTCAACTCCTAATGAACGAGCTGGAGAAGTGCTGGCAGGACAACATCCTGCTGCAAGGCATCTGTGACATTGTGCGACAGCATGCCGAGCAGCACTTCAGCGTTTATGTCAAGTACTGCGAGAATCAAGCGCTCATGGTCAAAGCGCTGCAGCGGCTGCAGGCGCGACCGGCCTTCGCTAATGCGCTGAAGAAGTAAGTTTTTTTCCTTGAGTAGTTTTGAGAGGCATCTGTTTCAGCAGCACCATGAAGGTGGATCGGGAGTGGTAGCCCGCGAAGTTTTTTTTGCAATTTGCAGGTCAGTGTCAGGTTGTATCTTGATCAAAATATGATGGGCAACCATAACAAATATGTATTTAGAAAATAGGCCTGGGCCCAAAATTTGTTTGTCAATCTTGTAGATTATTAAAAAATATTGAACACGATTTTTTTCTTTTTGACGTAATCAAAAGATTACGGCGATATATTGAGTTAAAATGTGGAATGACGTCACGCCTTGCTAGACCTTACACGACGCCTTATACGACGTTGTGACGTAGCGAGCCCCCACTCCCCAACTTTAATGCGTGTTTTCTAAGTTATTTTTGATTAATATGATAAAACAAAAAATACGTGTCTAATATTTTTTTATTATCTGAAAGACGGACTTAATAGAATTTCTTTTTTTTTAACCTAGGCAACTACCATATTATAATCATTAGACTCATTAATACACAAATGATAATGAATTCTAATGTTATTGTAGACTGGAGAGCCACCCGTCCTGCCAGTCGCTGTCGCTGCACTCGTTCCTGATGCTGCCCATGCAGCGCGTGACGCGCCTGCCGCTCCTGCTGGACGCCGTGCTCAAGAACCTCAACAGCGAGGACCTGGAGTACCACGCCTGCGCACGGGCACTCGTCTCGCTCAACAACGTGAGTATGCGCAAGCGTAAACCTTGATCACATTTGCTTAGGGAAACGACACTGTGGAGTACTTACTGATTTAAATGACATGATTTGACCAATATACTTGCTCTATGGTCTCTCGTCCAGATTTTAAAAGACTTCTGAGATTATTTTGGTGTTTCTTCTCAGAGTAGCCGGTAAAAGTGTTCTTCTCAGTAAAAGTGATTTTTGGAACCAATTTACAGAGATAAAAATATAATTTATTTGAAATCACTATCTTTTTGGTATGGCTTACTATGTTAAGAACGCGGCGACGCATGAATTGTCCATACAAACGTAATACCTAAATCATTTGCAATTTGAGCATATTTCCGCCATATTATGTTGTTATTCGGATTTAGACAGCGTTTATCTAGCCTCCTACATCTTTTTATTTTCCAAAAAACTTTTCTAAAATGAAGTTTAAACGAATTTAATTTCGCACATTTTTACAGCGTAAATGACATGTCTTCATATTGTTTTTTCTGTATTATAAACAACAATATTTATAATATTGTTTCTGTAGAAGCATAGCTTATATTATCAAGTTCTAAATTATCGAAAAAAAAAAAAACGGAAAAACATTAAGTTTGCATTCATCATTTTTGGTATTACGGAACACATCCAAATTTATAATAAATTTTCGAAAGCTAGTAGTACTATCGCGTCAAGCAACAATTGTCAATGTGTGAGTGGTAGTATTGCTCACTGTAGGTGTATATCGCTCCGACAGGGTGAGTCCCTGCACTAGCGCAACGTGCTTGGAATTGAATTTTGCAAACATCTCGATTTTAAACGTGATCGGTCGCGTGCATAAATCACTTTTTGTTCGAAAAACCGGAAAGCGCCCTCTATCGACGCGACCACGCGTTCAAGTTCACCGAACAAATAGTTCGAACGTGTATTCGTGCGACGATCGCTTATAAATAGGACGCGGGGTAAGAGGTCAGATTTATTGTCGTTCAATCGTAAATTTTAAGCGGAACCACGTTTTACTAGAATCAAAAAAAAAAACAGTGGCACTCCCGGAGTGCCAACAGGAGTGAAAACTTGAACAATTTAAAAAAATACTTCCACAACCTTTAAAGTAAAAATACTTGCATAGAACATTGATCCGTAACGTAATATAAATAAAGAGCACAATTGCGTTAGCAAAAATTAAGTGTCGATAACGGTGTCGCGAGTTCAATTGTTTTTCCCCATCTCAAAAAAGCCCAACGCGCCTAGAAAAGGTTTCACTTCCATTACTATAACGACCGCAAATAATGTTGGTGACTCAAATGAAATGGCGCTCTTTTTTGCCTGCTCAGGGCAAGTTTACGACCATGTGGGGCTAAGGGCCAATATTTCTTGTGTCACTAATTCTTTTTTATCTCCCACAGTACGTATCACAATGTAACGAAGGCGCTCGGAACACGGAGCGCATAGAAGAGATGTACCGCCTGTGCAAGATCATCGAGTTCCCGCCGCACATTCGCGACGCGCCCTCACTCGGGCCCGCCTGCTCCAAACGAGATCGAAGGTAAATAACTATGTATTTACACCCTTTGAAGGATAAAATCCGTAATGAAATCGTCCTTGAAGACTAAAATTACAGTGGGCTAGCCAGTACCCTATTTGCGTAAACTAATTAGTCATAATGACTAATTTGTTTCATTTTGACAGTTCAACAACATTCAAAAAATTCAAAATCATTTATTTGCCTAAATAAAGGTACAGAAGGTTGGTAAAATGTACAAAATTGTTCTCTTATTCTGCATTTAATTTCGGCGTGCAAATATAAAATAAGTTACATTTTATTTAATATTATTATTGATCATAATCATGCAGTCATTAAACAGATAATTCCATTAAAATTGTATTAAGTATTGAATTAAATAAATGTCAACATAATGAAAAAAAAAAAACAAGTAAAAATAAAATGTTAATTATCCTTTCAACTGTCATTAACGAGACACAATAGAATTTTAATTGTTATCCACCTTAATAGGCATCGTAACAGATAATGAGTTATAAATGTCAATAATAATCGTGTCAATAATGGGAGAGATTCGCCACACAATAATAATAACAATAAGTAACAATTTAGAAAGACCGTGCAATTTACAAAACTTACAATTTATAATCTAAAAACTCATGTACACTATAAAAGCATTTTTCAATTAAAAACCTCGTCAAATTACTTTTAAATCTAGAAAACGGTAGCGTTTTAATGGAATTTGCTATTTTATTATACAATTTTATGCACATAATATAGCTGTTTTTACCTGTAAATGTGAAATTCGTCCTCGGTTGAAATAACTTACTAGTATACATAGATCGTGGGGCATAGTGGCTTGTCGCTTGCTGAAAAAGTCTCTTATGTTTGAAAACAAATATATACAGTGCGTTATTTACGTTGTTGAGCAGATTTTTTTTTTCCAACTTATGAATCAATCAATCTTACAAGCCAATATGTCAAAACGTCAAGCAAATATTTTATGACAGCTACGCGCACAGATTGTAATAAGTCTGCGGCCCGTGAGTCGCCGACGGCATGAAATGTTGCCATTTTAAATATTATATTTGTATTAACATTTAGGACTAGTATTGTATTTATTTTATTTTTGGTTTGTTATTTCACTATATGCTGCACCGGTTGACGTCATCACGTCAGCGCCGGCTATCGCTGAAAACCAGCGCTGGGGCTCTGTCTCGCATGGGGTCGCAGCTTTATGCTGAGCGATGGCCGTTTTGCGTGGATGTGACGCATATTTTCCCCCAAATTGTGATTTACGTGTTTTTTTTATTTCTTTGCGTCATGTTTACCGCAAATAAACGAATTTTCTTTCTTTCTTTTTTCTTTCTAATGGATTAGAAATCTGTTTCAAATCGAAACAAATTGTGATTGATCATGTATTACGCAATTAGGGTACTGGGTCTACGGGAACACCGATGGCCTATTGAGTCAACGAGTTCCTGAAGGCAGGGCAGTTTTAAAACAGTCCCTGCTGGTCAAGTTGACAATAATACTTTCATCTTTTGTCAATCTGCTTTGAAGGAATCCGTACCCAAAGAGTGACAAACGGAACCCTATTACTAGCCTCCGCTGTCCGTCGGTCAGCAGGCTGTATCTCATGAACTGTAATAGGTAGACGGTTTATATTAACACCGCTATAACAACAAATAGTAAAGTTAAAAATTGAATTGACCCCTAGATCCTAGGTTTACGTTCTATGTCAACTATGCTCAGCGATTACGTCCTAATGGCTGAGCTATTTCTGCTCCATAAGCTCAAGATGAGCTCAAGATGATGAAGAGAGATGGCGCTAGTTGCCACGTCAACATTGGCTCCGTATTCAAAATATCATAAAAAATACTAAACATCAGTTTTAAAGTCTAGTTGTAATATCTATCAGTCATTTTATATGTAGTGAATACCGTCCATTGTTGGCAAGAGAGTATCTAATGTGATTTGTGAATAAAAGTGTGATAAAAAGAACAAAGTCTTACTGAGTGTTCATAATCAAAGTTATTCACTAAAATACATAAACAGTGTATAAACCGAGTGATAAACATTAACACCTATAATTCTACAGTATAAAAACAGTTGCATAATAATGTTTAAAGCTAAAAACAAGTGAAACTGTATCGTTAACATAATTCAAAAGTGCGACGCTAAATTCTCGACCAATCAAAACAAAATATAAAAAAACGAACTTTTATTCCATTCAATAAAACTCATGACACATCCACCTATTTCGACAGTTTAAGTGCGTGTCGATATAGCTTATTACAACGTACGTCGAATCGTCGGTACCTGGACTATGCGTCCTAAGTTCAAACCCGACCCAATCCGATAACATTTTGTTTTTTTTGGGTATTTGTTTTTGAAGACTAGAGTTGTTATTTAAATTTTTTGCTACTTTTTATGATTTTACTGCTTTTCTTTTGATGATTTTCTGCAAATTTTGTTAAACATTCTCTGAAAAGATGGAAAACTTCAATAACGTTACTATAAGGAAAAGTCGAATGCGACGTTCTCTTTCTTATTTGCCCAATGAATCCATTGACAGTTTGGCATCAAACTTAAGCGCTAAAAGTATGATGGACCTATCAACACACCTAAAAAGTGATGAAACATTACACTTAAAAAACACAATTGAGAATCTTATGGAGCAGATCATGAGCCTTCATCTTGAAATTGAAACGCTAGGGTTAGCGAATGCCTCATTGAAACAAAAATTAGCTGACGAAAAACTTAAAACTGAGCACTTCAGGAAAATATGCACCAGGAGCACACATACCAATTGTACAACTTCTTCACACAATACAGTAATCTCCAAAAAATATTATCCTAATAAAAGCAAAATATCCGCTAGAAAATTAGACCTAGACATCAACTTCCATACGCCTGAACCATCTTCCAGCAGTACCGTTACAGATATTCTCAGAAAAGAAAATAAAAATGAAACCAAAGAAACTGATGCCAAAGATTCAACAGAAACGGATTTAATTGCAATCACCGAAGAGAACACACAAGAGCTAAGTGAGCCGACCCTACTAAAACCAAAATCACAGGCAGTAAGCAGCAAACCTGGAAATGGAAACTTACTTATTTTGTCGGATGACCAAGGGAAAGGTATAGTTCAAGGGCTACTCAAAAAGGAAAAAGAAAATAAATTTATTATTAATAAATACTCCATAACAGGGATTAGGAAACCAGGTGCGACTACAGAAGAAGTTTTGTTATGTTGTAATAAATTAGCGGAAAACTTTTCAAAAAATGACAGCGTAATTATAATGACCGGTAGAAATGATTCCAACCCTATTAAATTTTTGGCTGAAATGGCTGCAGCAATTAAGCTACTGAAGAACTGTAATATATTTATTGTAAATGTTAAGTACAATGCATTTCTGAATGAGCGTAAACTTAATTATGAATTGAAATTACTTTCACAAAACTATCACAACTGCAACTTCATTGAAGCAAGTACCTACAACAGCGTTATAGAACAACTTTTGTACAAAATAAACAATGTCCAATACTACAATAAATATCTTCTTTATAACAATAATAACGTAGTAATAAAGGAAAAACCAATATGTTCAGAGCATATTAAACAAGAAAATTCTAAAACTATTTCGCGTCCGGTAGACGATATATTGGAACCTATAAATCTACCAGTTAAGGGAACTATTCCATATTATTTTCCTCAGGTTGTTAAACCACAAATGTCGCGTATAAACACTTCTTCAGACAACGTTGTAGTAAGTAAAGAACGTTTTTTTCGTATCTAATAATAACCATAAGAAAAGTAGCAGTTTAAAGTATAGTAGAAGTAGTTTTTCAGTACTACATCAAAATATTGCAGGGGCTTTAAACAAACTACAAGATATTGATTTAACTATTAATGAAATGCGTGATTCTCATATAAATATAGACGTTTTGTGCCTGAGTGAACACTTTGTTATAAGAGGGGAAGAAAAATACCTCAAACTTAATAATTTTTATGTCGGTGCCATTTATTCACGGCCTGATCAGCGGCGAGGGGGAACATGCATACTATGCAAAAATTATCTCCAAAGTACTGAATTAAAAGAAGTAAAAGAATTCTCCATTGATAAACACTTTGAGATTTGTGGATTAGAAATTAAATCAATACATGTGATCATAATTTGTATATACAGGACCCCCTCATCTAATCTAAATATATTTTTTGAAAACTTGAACAAAACTTTACTGAAACTACAAAATAAAAAAAGTAAAATAATAATAGCTGGAGATTTTAATATTAACCTTTTAAATAATGACACTAATTGTACAAAATTTAAAGAACTCATTTCAAACTATGGTATGCGGTGCCACATTCAAGAAGCCACCAGGTTGAACACATGTATTGATAACATCATCAGTAACATTCCAAATATAACAGGTAAAACTTATAATGTTTGTTTATCTGATCATAATACAGCACAGGTTGTTAAATTCGAATATTATCAAAAACCCATATCTGGCTATTACTTCATGACTGTAAATGACCTGAGTAAAGACAATGTCAATAAATTCATTGAACACATGAGTAAATTATCTTTTACCGATGTTTACAACATTTCAGACACTAACAATGCTTTTGATAACTTTCATGACACAATCACCTTATTTTATAAATTATGTTTCCCTCTCATAAAAGTAAAAAAACAGTTCAGTGGTAAATTAAAATGGATAACAAAAGGAGTTAAAAAGAGTAGTAACACTAAACGAACACTCAGATTTAAATATTATCTAAATAAAACCAATGAAAATAAAACTAGGTTTAAGGTATACTCTAATATGTTAAGAAAATGTATTCATAACTTACAATCTTTATGTAATCTAAAGCACATTGCATACTCAAAAAATAAGGGTAAAGCTTCATGGGATATTGTTAAACACAGTACAGGTAACGAAAGGTCTCGAGAATATATTAATAGTATAGTTGACGATGATATTACTGCAACATCAGGCTTGGATATCGCAAACCTATTTAACAATTTCTTTATAGATATTGTTGAAAACAACGCAACCTTTCAAAACAACACTTATGACCTAAATATTAAAAGTAACGATAATAGCATATTTTTAAGACCTACTAATCCTGCTGAAATTTTTAGCATCCTAAAAACATTAAAAAACACTAAGTCGTCTGGCTACGATGGTATATCTACAGATCTTCTAAAACAAATCGCTCAATACATTGCAGAGCCTCTTTCATATATTATAAATTTATCATTAGAACAAGGTTGCTTCCCGGAAAAACTCAAAATATCTATAATAAAACCGATGCACAAAAAAGGATCCAAAACAGACAAAAATAATTATCGACCTGTTGCGCTTATACCAATTCTATCAAAGGTCTTTGAAAGAGTTATGTACAAGAGAGTCCTTTCTTTCTTGGACAAGTATAATATGCTTGCAAAACAGCAATATGGTTTTAGGAAAAACAAATCCACCTCATTAGCAGCATTTAACTTAGTCAAATCCATCCTAAATAACATCAATTCGAAAGTTACAACTTCAGCTCTGTTTTTAGATCTTAGTAAAGCTTTCGATTTCGTAAATCACTCCATTCTCATTGATAAACTGAGTAAAATGGGTATAAGAGGTTCAGCCCTAGAATGGTTCAAATCTTACTTATCAAATAGAACTCAGATCACAAGAATCACAAAATTTGATGACAAATTAAATATTATCACCGACTTTAACTCTCAGCCTCGACCAAATTACTTCGGAGTTCCACAGGGAAGCATCTTAGGGCCACCACTATTCCTTGTATATGTTAACGATCTGCCACAAGCTATAGAACAGGATTGTGTTCTGTTTGCTGATGACACAACGGTTATTCTTGATTGTAAAAATGAGGAATCATATGAGTCTGATATAAATAACACTTTGAATAAAATTATTACTTGGTTAGATAATAACGCTTTAAAAGTTAACGTAGAAAAAACTAAAATAATCAATTTCAAAACACAGAAAAATAAATATACACACTTTAAAATATCGCATAGAGATCAAATAGTAGAACAATTACATAAAACAAAATTTCTTGGTATAACACTTGATGAACATTTCACCTGGAAGCAGCATATCGATGAAATTTGTATGAAAATCAATAGGTTTGTTTTTGCATTAAAGAAAGTTAAAAATGAGACATCCAGACAAACTGCTTTAATGGTGTACCACGCCTATGTTTGCTCCGTCATCCGGTATGGTATAATTGTCTGGGGAAACTCTTCTGAAATTTCTAGAGTTATGTTAGCACAAAAAAAATGCATACGAGCAATTTTCAATATGGACTGGACTGATTCCTGCAGGCCAGTGTATAAATCCCACAACCTTCTCACAGTTCCTTGCATTTATATTTATGAAATCGCTAAGTTTGTTAAAACAAATCATTCACTTTTTGAACTTAATAATAATACAAATAAACGAAAAGCCACACAATATTTATTAAAAATGCCTGTTCCTAGGATTGAACTATTCCGACGCAGTTGCGTGTATATGGCGCCACTTATTTATAATTCAATTCCAAATTTTATAGCTGATCTTCCTTACAGAAAATTCTGCGTAGTACTAAAAAAATGGCTCATTTCACATAGTTATTATTCAATAGGTGAATTTCTAAAAAAAACTTCTTGTCGGTCCTATCATTACAGGAATGCATTGTAGAACAGACTAGAATATATTCAAATCTATGATTGTAGTATTTTTATCCTGTTATTTTGTGTTGTCCCAAACATGGACATAGTCCCAAATGTATCATATGTATTTTTTTTTAACTAGTTGTGTTGTGTAAATTGAGGATTAATTTACTTTAATTCGTGTCTAAACAACATTTTCAACTTTAGTTGAAGATAATTGCTTTTAAGCCTCACCATAATATTTGCATGCCAAAATATGGCGAAATGTGTCATCGCACAAGAATTCTTAAATAACATCTTTGTAACCGCATTTAAAGCAAATAAATGACTTTGACTTTGACTTTGACTTTCAAAATATAACACAAAACAAAATAAAAACAAGCCCTGTGCCTGATGCGATTTCCCATTTGAAAAAATTACGAACTCCCATACAAACTTTTACTTTAAACTTTTTTTTTTAATGCTCTCTTATTGCTCACCTTCGATTATGTATCGAACTCTTGGGCAAAATCTCATGCTTCTAAACTTCTAACATCCTCCTTTTATTCTCCAGACCTGTCCGCTGGCTGGTCCGCTCGGGCGAGATGACGCAGCTGATCTGGAAGTCTGACGAGCTGAAGCTAACGTTTGGCAAGAAGTTCCACAAGCTGCCGCTGCATCTGTTCCTCTTCAACGACCTGCTCGTCATCGCCAAGAAGAAGAGGTATGTTTCAAGAAATTATTGGAAATCAATGAAAAAATTGCCAGGGAGATGCGCTGAGGTAGCCCACGAAAGTATTTTTTGAAGTGAAAACTTCTTTAGGCGCGTTGGGCATTTTTGAGATGGGAAAAAACAATTGAACTCGCGACACCGTTACCGACACATCATTCATTCATTTTTGTAAACGCGATTGTGCTCTTTGTTACGGATCAATGTTCTATGCAAGTATTTTTCTTCCACAAAGGCGATCATGTTTAAGTTTTCACTTTTGTCGGCACTCCCGGAGTGCCACTGTTTTGATATTTTTTTTACATTTTTTCAGTTGCAGGTCAGTGTCAAGATGTATGTTGATCAAAATACGATTCGCCACCATTACGCGATACTGACCTGCAAACTGCAAAAAACTTTAAAAAATAATAATTTCGTGGGCTACCCTGTATCTCACCCAACTCGGGTTTTTCGTTTTTGTAATAAGAACTTTAACTTTTTTTATTTTATTTTATTTTTATTCAAAAGGAACAACAAACAGCTAAAATATACAGTATAGAAAAAGAAATACACAAAACATTTGAACAATATTGTAGCCCACAACGCTGTTCACAGATTAACTGTGGAATATAAATACAATTAAATTAAACCCTAGGGTAATAAATACATAATATTAATAAATACTAAACTTACCTACTTAACTATCATGTTTATCTTTATCTTGACAGCAGCTTAACTTTGTCAGCATAAAGTTTGAAATTCAAAGTTGGCTCAATGGTTTAAACCTGGGTCTGAAAATAAACCTTGTTTTGTAATAAGGTCGTTTGAAAATCCGTTTTCAAAATATTTATCGTCACTAACATTATATTTTCCCTTCAGCGAGGAGTTATACGTGTGCGTTGACCACTGCGCGCGGTCCTTACTGGAGGTGTGCGCGAGCGACGTGAGCACGGCCACGGCCAAGCATGCGCTGCTTATCACACTGCTCGAGAACCACGAGGGGAGAACACTAGAAATGGTATACTATCCTACACTAACTTACAAATAATATTGAAAAGCAGCTTCGAACCACTTGAAATGTGTGACTGTGAATATTTACCAAGAAGCTCGTGGTTAAGTTAAGTTACGCTTGCCGGGGTTTGTCCGTGGATGGGTGACCATCTTTCAGATTTTTGGAAACTTATAACTGATGGATGCTAATCGATGGATTGGCCTTACCTTATGGAATGTTTTCGCTGTCACAAATCGATGTATGTTATTTACTATCTAGGTTTTCATGTTGAAATTCCCTGTACCTACTGGTCAAAGAACTTTCATTTCACTCGCTTTCTTGCTTGATCACTTGCTTCAAAAACGGTGAAGGAAAACATCGTGAGGAAACCGGCATGCCTGAGAGATATTTCTCGACGGCATGTGAAGCTAACTCAGAGGCCCATGGACTTTAAAACTCTGACATCAGGTTAGTTACTAACCACACGAAAAAGAAAGGACTTTTTTTTTGTTTTGATGTTGTTTGGAGACACAAGTTATTCCCATAAGACTCGATTTTGGTCATCATTATTCTATTGCAGTCCACTGCTGGCTCTCCAATCCCTCACAATTTAAATAGATTCTCGGTTGAGTGACCATAAGATGTAATGACTGTGTCCCGCCAGCTGATGTCGTGCCCGAGCGAGACGGAGTGGTCGCGCTGGTCGGAGGCGCTGCTGCCGCCCAGCGCGGGCGCGGAGGGCGAGGCGGTGTACGCGGGCTGGGACTGTCCGCAGGTGTGCGCGCTCTACGCCTACGCGCCCGCGCAGCCCGACGAGCTGGGGCTCGCCGAGGGCGACGTCGTCAATGTTACTAGGAAGACCAGTGAAGGTATGGCATCTTTTTTATTAGATAAGCTTTTTCTAAGTAATATTATTTTGACTTAATTTTTGTAACAAGATTTCTTGACCATCTTACGCAAAATATGTTCTCAGACGTGAAGTTGTGAACATAAGCCCGTTACACCAAGATCATAATCAGATTTAGAGACTGGATGTCCTAAGATACTTGATCATAAAAAATTACAGATTTACTTTTTGTTTTTACTTGCCCTAAAAAGTCCACTATGCCAGGGTTTCCCTAATTGTGCGTCGCGACGCCCTGGGGCGTCACAGCACTATCCCAGGGGCGTCGTGAGGCGATCCACATAGATTAGAAGCCCTTTCCAGTCGACCTTACTACTATCAACAGTTTCGACAGAGAAAGAAGAACAATTACCTAATAGAATTGCCCTGTGACTCCAGCTTTAAGCTCCAATACGACAACGACAAACTGCTTGAATTTTGGAGCTCAGTTTCTCAATGTAGGGAACGAGATGAGAGTGGCGATTTCTAAACTTGAGCTCCGTTTTGAGAAAAACAAGCACATCCTTCTTATTAGTAGCCAGCCAACAAAGTAAAATAAATACCTCTTTTAATTTTTATTCTCATGATTTGTTTTTGCTCTTATTTTCGAATAAAAATTATAATTGTTATTTGGAGTTTTTCTAATGACTTGTTACTAGGCGCTAGAACTACAACTGGTAGGTACTTTTTGGCTAGAGAGGTCGCAAAAAAATGGCTAATTCCCAAGGGCGTCACAGCAACGAAAATCCATCTGAAAACACATTCATGAGCCACACCCTGACTGCACCACAAACTACATCTGTTGCAACCACATCCACTATGCCACAGTGTAAAATCAGCCACGGTGATGAAAGTCACAAACGACCCAAAGACCATACTTTTCGACTTTAAAATATTTATACAAAACGTACAAAGTCTCAAAAATAAAACTCATATTCTTGAGAGTATACTAGATAATGAACCTTATAATGTAGTCTGCCTTACCGAGACGTGGATTAGAAATCATCAAAAAGAATTAATTACAGTCAGTGGATACGAGTTCAGTTCGGCCTTCTGTCGACAAAATCACCGAGGCGGTGGAGCCGCCATTCTGACACAAACCGGATTAAAATGCAAAGAATTACCTGAAATTACCAATCTATCCATCGAATATGTTGTGGAATGTTGTGCCATAGAAATTAAGTCACCAAAACTAATTATTATTCTTGTATACCGGCCCGATCGAAATATAGAAAAGTTCTTTAACTTTTTAAATCAACTTCTGAAGCTCATTACACTAAAGTACAAAAACAAACGCCTTATAATTACCGGAGATTTTAACTTAGATTATTTTAAAAAAGCTAAGGAATACCAGAGATTTAACAATATCATGACAGAACTAAATCTACAGCAAATAATCAAAACTCCTACAAGAACCACAAAATCAACATCGACTTGTATAGATCTTTTATTCACAAATAATAGTAGCACAGAATTTGAAATTACTGTTAACAATAATGGTATCTCGGATCACAATAGCTTAATATACAGCCTTAGGAAAGACAGAGAAGCGCAAAGTCTTAAAAGGACACCCTACGTTACTAAAAGAATCTTTAACAATACTAATTTGACAAATTTCCAATCAGCACTAAATAAAATAAACTGGGATGACATTTTTTATCAAAACTTTGACATAAATAAAACTTATAATAGATTTCATGACATTTTACAATCTCATTTGAATAAATACATACCAAAAAAACGGATAAAAACAATGCAAAATAAAACAAACAATTATCTTACTAGGGGACTAAAAAAATCATGCAAAAATAAAAGATTGACTAGAATTATTTCGAATCAGCTCAATAGCACCATATTTAAAAAACACTGCAAAGAATACTCGAAAATGTTAAAAAGATGCATCAAAACTTCAAAAAAACTTAATTACATAAAAGAGATGAATGCCTCGAAAAATAAAACAAAAACGATGTGGTCAGTAATAAATAAAATTACTAAACCTAATAAAACTAAACAAAATCATAAGAACATTACCTTAAAATTAAATAACGTAAAAATTAAATCACCGCAACAAGTTTGCACCACATTTAATGATTATTTCATATCGGTAGGTGTAGATAACAAAAGTTCGGGAGCAGCGGCGCCAGCGCCGTGTGGGCCATCGTTACATTCGGTGCATAAGCCCGCAATAAACTCCATGTATATCGATCCGGTAACCGAGCGAGAGGTTTTTAAAATTATACGCGGTATGCAAAATAAACGTAGCTTTGGAGTGGACGATATCCCGCCGATACTAGTAAAAAAATGCGTAAAGGAGCTTACATCGCCGCTCACTAAACTGATAAATATTTCTTTCGACGAGGGACGATTCCCAGAAAAACTTAAAATTGCGAAAGTACGCCCAATTGCGAAAAAAGGAGGAAATTCAGAAAACCCTAGTAATTATAGACCTATTGCACTGTTGCCCACTATCTCAAAAATTTTCGAAAAAGCAATGGCGAATCGTGTCAATAAATTTTTAGAAAAATATAATATTTTAGATAAAAACCAATTCGGATTTAGGAAAAAATGCTCAACTACTCTAGCGGTATACAACTACGTACAGGAAATTTACAGTTGCATTAACGAACGAAAGTACGCTATTGGACTATTCCTAGACATGACGAAGGCGTATGACAAGGTGTCACACAAAATTTTATTACAAAAACTTTACGGTTCGGGTATTAGAGGACAAGCTTTTAATTGGTTTAAATCATATTTACAAGACAGAGTACAATTCGTAGAAATAGAATATTTAGATAGCGTTGACCAAGAAATGTACAGCATAGGATCAGACATGGCTACCATTAATACTTCAATACCCCAAGGAAGTGTTTTAGGAAGTACCTTATTTATATTATACATAAATGACTTGCCAAAAAAGATAAGTTCGTCGTGTATTTTGTTCGCTGACGATGTTTCTTTATTATTTAAAACGCCCGTGAATGTTGACCATCTAGCTATTGAAAAAACTTTCATAGAAACTGAGCAATGGTTGAAAAAGCATAATTTAGAAATAAACATAACAAAAACTAAAATATGCCAATTCAGAACTTACCAAAGAACTCCACTAAACCTAAATATATTAACACAACAAATAAAATTAGAAGAAATAAACGAATTTAAACTTTTAGGCCTAACATTAGACTCAAACCTAAATTGGAAGAAACATGTAGAAAGTACAAGAGCAAAATTGTCCCAATTTATTTATGCACTAAGCATATTGAAATGCAACACAGATTATAAAACCGCCTTAACTGCCTATTATGCGTACGCCTACTCCTGGCTGAATTATGGTATTATTCTGTGGAGGGACAGTACTGACTTTTTGGACCTTTTCATTCAGCAAAAGAAATGTATCAGAATATTGATGAACATAGGCCAACGAGAGAGTTGTAGGCCACACTTTATTAAACATCAAATTCTCACACTACCAGCTATATATATACTGCAAAGTTGTATATTCGTTAGGAAAAATAGGCACCTCTTCAAATCTAATATCGAGCTAAATGAAAACTATAACCGACGGAACAAGAATAGACTAATACTACCCATCACAAACATAAAATTTATCGGGAAAAGCCCACATTCAAGACTAGCTAATATATTTAATAAGCTACCGGAAAGTTTAAAATCCCTACCAAATGACTCAATTTTCTTGACGCAGTTGAAATCTCTGTTAATAAAGAAAGGCTACTATACCGTTGAGGAATTTAAAGTTGACAGATTGTGAATCAATTGACCTCGTAATAATAAGCTTCACGTAAATGTGAAAATAATAATAAATTACTTTACTATATTACTATAATGTTATGCTTACTAATAATGACTAAAATAAATGAACAAAGTAATAAAAATGATTTCAATGAAATAAAATGTAATAATGAATGAATTAATGTTTTTTGAAATGTAATGAATTGTTATAATTAGAATCAATATTATATAATTATGTAATCATTTGATATGTAAACATTTGCAGTGCCCTTACAGGGTACATGTCTTAATACTGTGTCATGAAATTTTAATGCATGCCTACTAATCAGTGTTTTACATGTTAGCAAATAAATAAATAAATAAATAAATAAAAATAAGTTAGGGAAGCCTAAGTGCTATACAATGAAATTCAATGATTTTCCAAAGTCTGTGCGAGTATCGCATTATTTGACTTTGTTCATTCATTTGAACAAAGTCAAAATCAAAAAGTCATTCAATTACGACTTTTTTGGTTTTTCTATTCCTTTGTTTTGTAATGAAAATTTTCCCGTCCAGGTTGGTACTACGGCGAGCGCACCCGCGACGCCGAGGCAGGCTGGTTCCCGGGCGCCTACACCGCGGAGATCGCGTCCCCGCACGTGCGCGCGCGCAACCTGCGCCAGCGGTACCGCCTGCTCGCGCTGTCCGGGACCTACCTCGGCCAGAAGAAGAGGACGCATGTGTGAGCGAGCACGCGCTAGAAGGGGACGGAATAAAACCCCCACAGACAGATTAAACGACGAACTATGACGTCGTCTTTGCACTAATCTTGGATTAACAGAGCCCATTTGAGTGTTCCTTCGTATCGCTTTTTCTCTAAATCATTCCGACTTTTACCTCGCACTACGCACTAGTAGTGGGACGAAATACCTGTAACCCCACGGGCCACGAGCTACATGCTCACACGCGATGCAACTCGCGTCACCGCGACGCAACTTGCGGACTGACGGTCGGCAAGAGGGCCTTACAAACAGATTAAACAACTTTCAACGTCATTTCAGTACTAATCTTGTATTCACAAGGTCCGTTTGAGAGTTCTCTCGTATTTTCTGAATCATTCCGACATTTTTTTAAAGAGAATTTTTTTAATTAAATTCTGGTCTTTTGAATTGAACACTCAGATAATAACGGTTTATTAATACGCAACCATGGCCCCTATTCCAGAACGATGCTAAAACGTGAATCTTGCTTTACACCAAAATTTTTGTACAAATTTTAAAAGATTAGAGATCTAGGCAAGCTTCGTTCTAGAATGCGGGCCTAAGTGTGACGTCACAATACCGGTGCTGAAGCTGCCTACATTCCATTGGCAAATGTCTCTTAAGCATTTACTGCGCAGCCGCAATAACATCAAGGTGTGTGTTTGTTGAATATAGTATTGAACAGAAAATACAAAAATGTAGAAGTATAAAGTTGTTCGATATCACCACAGTTGTTGTTCGAATCTCACAATAATGTTAGGAGATTGTCTGAAAACTTCCTCTATGCGTTATTACTGTACAGATAGGTATTGAGTATTAGCAATCATAGACTATCGACTGTCTTATGAAATTTTTTGTAAAAAAGACGTGGTCCGTCCAATCACTGCCTTTATAATTGTATGAAGAAACTTGTGTTTGTTATATGGACTATTTTACGGTTTGTGTGGATCGAAACGATCCTCCACGCTAGAAGGTGCTTACTTGTGATAGTTCCGCTCTGTTCGATGAACAAAATCATTTAGAAATCTACAAGATCGAGTTATGTAACAGCTCTTTTTAAATATACTATAAAATTATTTTAAAATGAAATATTTTCTTGATTTAATAATACTATATTTAAAGACAGATTATTAATAATGAATCAAATATCAATCAGTTATTAATTGTATTTTATTGTAGTGTTTTAATTCGGACGTGGTCCGCTGCAGCCTCCTGTTGCAGACCATAGCTCGCGTGTTATTGAACATAGCTGATAACAATAAAAATAACGCGAGTAAATTCTGCTTACATTAGTTAGTACGTAGTTATAATCGTCAAGTGTACAGTTACGTATGAGATTCGCAGCAGTTTATTGTACAGTATAACATTGTAAGACATTTTACTGATTAGTTTAAGATATTTTATCATCAAGTAACGCTTCACTTGCCCGCTGTATTCGAAAATTGCCTAGTCATAACGAGCGGATGAGTTGATCATGAAATTATCAAGTATTTTAGTCAACATTCCTTGGCTAGCACTAAGTCTGAATTACTTTGCTATAGGAAACGAAGCACGGCCACAGAATAATACAAAAGGCTCCGCATTTTAGGTATGAAGCTATAAAAGTACGCGGTGGGCCCGTCTTGTCGGGCCAATTCAGTGAGCGTAACGTAGTCAGAAGATATATGAGTTTATGCGATAGAAAGAGAATATAACTGTAGGTAATTAGCGCTGTGCGACCTGAATTGCACTTTATTGTGTCGTAGCAAGAGTCGCTTTTTATTTAAATGAGTTTGCGTAGTGAACCATTTGTATTAATCTGTGGCACGGCCATATCTACAAGTGAATGTAATTCCGGCTATAATTTTGCACCATATCATTATTAATTAAATGAAGTTACGATCGTATTGTACTTAAGTAAATTATTGTGTATATAGAATTAGGATCAAATGTAACAAATCATGGATGTTATATATTTATGGTATGATAATAAAATGTAATTATATAATTGTATCGTTTCATTTCCTCTACTGTGCGCGACAGTGAGCATATATGTGCTGACTTTACAGGATAATTTTCAGAGACATCAGTTTTCGTAAAAAACTTTCCTCCTCAAATTTTCCTGCTAATATCCTATTCTACTTCCTACTAATATTATAAATATAAAAGTTTGTGAGGATGGATGGATGTTTGTTACTCTTTCACGCAAAACCTACTGAACGGGTATGGATGAAATTTGGCACACAGATAGTTTACAACCTGGATTAACACATAGGATACTTTTTATCCCGATATTTCCACGGGATCGAGACTTATGCGGGTGAAACCGCGGGCGCAGCTAGTAACAAATAAATGTTTGTTAAAAATGCCACATACCACTACATGTCCTACTCACACAGTTTTAGTCACTACGTCATATTATCGTTTATAAAATTAATCACATACTTGACCCACCTAATCTGCGTTTGCAATTTATTTGTCAAACGTAAACAAACACGAGTTTTAGGAAAATCAACTGTAACGCCTACACATAAGGTTCAAAAGGAATTTTTCAATAGTACAATCTAAAATCTACTTTATCACACTTGCATAAAGTTGATGTTTGTTTAAGTGGAAATAACATCAATTGGAAACAATGATTTAAATTGACCTTAAACAATAATATTATTTAGCTCGTGATATAATATGAACATGAACAATTAAATAGGTTATTCTGATAAACTAAAATGCCTGCCTAGAGCGAGGTCCTAGGTTCGATTTCCAGGTTGGACAGTGTTATTGGGTTTTTCCATCAGGGATTTCTTAATAGCAGCTCGAAGTCTAGATTTATGCCTGGTTGAAGGCAATAGAAAGAAAATACGTTTTTTTGCGATAAACACGACCTAAAAAAAGAACACAAAACTGAAAGAACAATTTGGGAGAAAATATGCGTCACATCCACGCAAAACGGCCATAACCATGGGGCATGTAATAGACTCGCCCCTTATTACATGGGACTTAACAAAACATAACTTGCGAAATGTGGGTGTACTAGAGATACACCTCTACCTTACCCTTAAGAAGTAAAATGCCCCTTAGGAAGCAATACAATGAATGATCTAAGGAAAAATCATCATTTTGGCAGATAGCATGGAATAATATTATTGTAAATTACCCGGGCAGTAAAAAACGCTTATTTCCTTTTCCGTGTTCAATTCGAGACACCGGTTTAGGTATGTCGCGCACTAGACGACAAAATGACAGAATAATAAATAATACAAAAAATTCAGCCATGTGGAATAAGCACTAGATTCTTATGACATTTTGCAAAATTCTGTTGTAAATGCAACTATTTTGACAAAGGTCGCGGTCAAGGTCAATTAACGTCTGCCATTAAAATGTAAACTGTATACTCTGTAGACAAACTGTAAACTCTGTAGACAAACTGTACTGTGAGCACCTCGCTTGGCTGCAGCACTCGGGATCGTGTATAGTGTGAGAAATTAAAGAACTTTTGAAAGAACAGACTATAATTAAACCAATAGTATAAAGCAAAGGGACAATATTACGCGACCGACGCCAGGGGCTAAACTAGTTTTTCTTACATTAACAAATGCACACCATACGAAAATCCTAATTTAAATAAATAACGTTCGAATGTTCGGATACCATAGAGTGTTCTTGCCAGCCTGCATAATGTGTGAGGTTGAATTCCAATAATAAGTCCTCACAGTACTCTGTAGACAAACCGGTTAAACAAAACAAGGTTAATCGATTATTAAACAGAAAACACTGTTTAATAATCGACTAACCTTGTTTTTCTTGACACAACCTGAACGTGGTTTTGATAGGCATTTACCGTGCTACAAAAGCGTGGTGATTTACCGCAACCGGTGTCTCGAATGAACAAGGAAAGGGAAATAGGTGTCTCTGGAATGGCACAAACCGAGATTAGAATTGAACATTCAGTACTTCCATTGGCGGCGGTGCTTACCATCAATATTTGACTGCCCGCCCTGTTGGGCTAGTTAGTAATTACGCAAGAACACATTATCATAGGACTCGCTCAGCAGTCGGCTGAGCGAGTCCTATGATAATGTGAGAAACGTAAGCGATATCAGAGCGTACCGAGACAACCACAGGAGAGGACGTAAGACGTGGAACGAATGTATAAAAAAGACGATCTTTAAGTACTTGTCATTTCAGTTTATTAAAATTACGTTGGTCATTCATTATTTCATGCTTGTATGTCTTTACTTACATAAATATTAAAATTCATTAAAAACTAAAAAAAGTATAATTTTCAAACAGCAAATAAATAAAAAAAATGCAAATCCTATCAAAAATATTTAAAAATGTTATTATTATCAGATCTTTTAATACCTAATTAAATTTAAAAAAAAATAAACTCTGGAAAGTTAAACTTATTAATTCTAAATTGATTATTTGTAAACAATTTAATGTCTTTTTTTTGTATAAAAATGCAAAAAGCGATTGAACTTAAAAAAATATTTGTGCGCATTATCGTTGGACTGGTTCACAGAAACATATATATTAAAAGAAGTATGATTAAATGGTAAAGTAGTCAAAAGAATCCCGAGTACTTAATAATCTCAGAAGAAATGAGTAAAGTGAAAGAATAAGACAGTTGTGCCCAATAACTAACATACTATGACTCCTACAGATAACCGAGCTTGAGCTAAACTATTGTCTAACTTATATTATGCACCAATTCAAGCTATAACACAAAGATGGAACAAGAAGAGAGATCAACATTAATTTGAGTGGATGGAAAATCAGTCAGAGAACAGTAACAGTTAGTAAACAATTCCATCTTCACAGGCCGTAGTGATCTGATCAAATTCTTGTTTTGGAAGAATTCTCCTTGACTTCAAATAGTTTCCTCACGAAGTACACTTGTAGTGTTGCTGTTGCTGCTATGGCCAAGATTTGGATGATAGACCACCTGAAAAAAAAAATATCCTTCATCAATAACAATATATTTCAATGGAAATATTTGCTCATTAAAAAAAAACAATAAAATTGTGTGTTGTTAAAATAATCAACAATCCATAAATGTGAAAGTAACTCTGTCTGTCTGTCTGTTATTTATTTATTCCATGAAATTTGGCACACAGGCACCATAATCTGGGACAAAGGATACTTTTTATCCTGATAGCACATTCCCGTAGGATAATTTACCCTTCACATGGGCGAAACCAACTAATCAGTTTTATAAAAAATCTTTTCATTTACATTTGAGGTCAAAGTTCATTAAACGGTTCATCAAATCATCAGTGACATGATTGTTTTATATCCCATTAAATTTAATTCCTTCCTTGTTGCTACATCATGGCTATATTAACCATTATTATGATTAATAAAAATTGGCACTTAGAATCATGAATTCCATGCCATTACTATTTTGCATCTATGCTATACATTTATTATAACCCGCCTAGTCTTTTCTGAACTATGTTCAGGTCGTCTTCTAGTCTCGCCGAATACAGCTGAATACCAGTATTAAAACCTGACTATACTGTACAGACGCCAGCACATCAAGCTACTACAATCTGTCAAATTTATTTACTTAATAGATTTTCAACTTTATCGCTGAAGTTTAAGGTTCAAAGTTGATTGGGAAAATTTTAGAGTTTCGGGTAGCTTGATGTGCTGGCGTCTGTACATATTATCTTATCAATTTTGCCCTATATTGCAAGTGTTACTCTTCAACATTATGAAACCTCTATCTCCACTTAAATAGATAATAACTAGTTAGAGTAATTAGGGATTCTTCTGTTAAGGAAGTGACTACACTTATTCATAGCACAGATTTAAAGCGGCAGTTGTATATGTCACCGTAAGATTGTGAGCACCGTTAGTTTATAATCTATCGGTATTATTTCCGTTAGATCATAATCTGTCGTAAAATTGTGAACTGGGTGAAATGGGTTAGGTTAGGTTAGAACTGTGACCAACCGCATGAGTCGAGCGAGCGTAGTAAGCGCTGCCGCTACCGCAGCAGCGCTTACTACGCTCGTTTCTCATGGATATAATATAAACTATCGAAAAATAATGCGTTAAATCGTAAATGATTTGTCGCAGTTCACAATTTTTCGACAGTTTGTAATCTAACGGAAATAATACCGATAGATTATAAACTAACGAAGTTTATAATTTTACGGTGACATATATATTAATTTTGGTAAGTTTAAAATTACAAAATGCATTTTTATTGACAAGTTCGGCAGTTAAAACTTAGCAGTAAACAAAAATGAGTCATAAAAAATAATAAAATGGATCCTTTAATAAATACTGAGCAATGAAATAACTATAAGACGAAATAACTGGCCAATTGTTTTTTTATTACTTTCTATGTTTTATTTACCAACCGCCGATAAAACTGCCCATAATTTTTTTCAACATATCACAATAACCTCTTGAATGTTTAAATAACAGTTAAAAAAATTAGTTCCCTTATTCATACAATTGTCGATTAAGTCCGACGCGGTGTCGAGTTGTGCAGTCTGCACCGAAACGAGGAAAATAATGTTACTTTTGCTTTGATTGCATGGACATAAAAAGCTCTTTCTAACCCTAACTCCTTAATAATGATGAGTAGTTACAATACCTGAGCACGTAGATATTATTGTCTTGCAGCAAGTTGTAGTCCCTGGACTCCCGGGCCCTGGAGTGGTACTGGTACTGAAGGATGTCATTGATGTTCCTCTCCACAAACTGGATAGAGGTCTGCAACAACAATGTGAATCAAATTGAGAATGCTGGTTAACCTGTTATGGGCGACTGTAAGTCCGAGGCTTTTGTTACCTATAGTACTTAAGATAATCTATACTAATAATAATGTAATAAAGAGGAAAAATTTGTATTTTTGTATAATAAACTTAAAAACTACTGAACTGATTTGAAAAATTCTTTCAGCAATAGATAGCTACATTATCAGCGAGTAACATGGGCTATATTTTATCCCCATACTCCCACGGGAACGGGAACTATGCGGGTGAAACCGCGTGATGTCCGTATTATATACAGAAGCTTTTGTTAATGTAATAGTGGTCAGTTTCACATAAATTCTTTACCATTTCTAAACTACTGACGTATCTAGTGGATAGCGTTTCTATGATGGCAGAATAGAAGTAATTTATTTGTCATGTAAACACCTATTGTATAATACAATGCAGGTATCATTTACAATAGGTGTTTACATGAATATTACTATGGTCACATTCTATATTTATAGTAATAGTAATTTATTTCCAAAACTTCAGTACACATTACATCAATAATATTATCTGTATAAAGTTCCTTTAGTGGAACTTGTGGCATATATAGTCCATAGTCCACACCAAATCTAAATATTAAACAACATATTATAGCTTTGAATTACATACATTTACATAAATTAAACATTATGGATGTTAAAATGTTTTAAAGATTGTGCAAAATGAGAATTCTGCTCCTGAACATGACCAAATGGAATTCATCATCATCATTTCAGCCGAAAGACGTCCACTGCTGGACATAGGCCTCCCCCAAGCACCGCCACTTCGACCGATTCTGTGCTTTTCGCATCCAGCGGATTCCTGCGGCCTTCACAAGGTCATCGGTCCATCTTGTGGGAGGCCTTCCAAAGCTACGTCTTCCAGTACGTGGTCGCCACTCCAGAACCTTTCGACCCCATCGGCCATCCGTATGGAATTAGCATTATATAATTGATACTGAACTCCAGACGATTGTTTAAATTAATTTTATTGCAAAGTTTTGACAATAACTAATTAATAAATAAATAATAAAAACTTACAGTGAAATTCTTTATATTCATATCAAGTTCCTCCACTTCCTTGGCGTACTTCTCCCACATATCGTATCTTATCACTGAGAGATATAAGTTGACTAGTTTCCCTGCAAATCTTGAGAACTGGTTATCAATGCACACTGCATAATATCCTCCTGAGGAGGTCTGGTCCGCGTACTCGGCACTCTGCCGCCACTCATATGGATGCACTATCTGGCCGTTAGGATGCCGCACGGCGAAACCACACATGCCATCGCCGCCTTTCAACACCTGTTGGCGAAAAAGTTTAAGAACTATTTATGAGTGAAATAAACAAGCAAAAGCTCAAAAATGCTTCATTATAATGGTTCCAACACATTAGCATCGTTATCTGAAATTGCTGCTGAGGTTTCGTTACAGAAATCCTAATTAATTACCTGATAGCTGGCATAAAATGTAGCACCAGACGGGACATATTGATAGTAACAGTCTTCTTTGCCCGCGTCGATGTGAACTTTGTAGTCCATCGTCACCGCAGGCATGTTCTCGTACCAGGGCGCTGGCGACTGCGAGAAAACATCTCCAACTAGTGATAAAACTGTAAATATTAAAGTTAACACCGTAAACATATGCCACGTCCGTTGTGCCATTTTTGACTGAAATAATGGCAAACAAACTGACATTTCGATGACATGGACATAAACAACTGTCAAAAAAGTGAAAGGCTTCCGTTTAGAAATCGTAACGAGTCGTTGCGTTTTCAAGTGGTTTTAGTTCTATTCATTCGATTCGAATAACATTCGATTTTAAAATATTTTTTGACCCAATCAGTTACATAGTAACTTTTTACACAATTATACATGTATGTACAGACGCCAGCACATCAAGCTACCCGAAACTGTCAAATTTTCCCAATCAACTTTAAACATTAGACTTCAGCGATAAAGTTGAAAATCTATTAAATAAATTTGACAGATTGTAGTAGCTTGATGTGCTGGCGTCTGTACAAGTCACGCCTTCTTCCCATGATAGGCAGAAGCTAATCTGCTTCGATCCATAAATACTCCGTATAACTCATAGTAAAAATATGGTTAGTTTTTTGTAACGATTTGAACATAATATGAATGAACTTCAACGGGTGAACAGAAACTACTCTGAGAAAGGCATGGAATTAGTAAGTATTGTTAACCAAAAAATAAACCTGTCTTTGAAGTCGCGCTAAAAATAAACTAGAGATCTGTGTAAAAAAACTGAACTGATAGCAAGGCCGCATTCCGTGTTAAGTTAAAAGTGATAATATCGCGAATCCGACCAAAGTCCAAAGTCACAATTTTTACTCAATAACCCTTATATTTTGTGACTATTAAATTTGGTCGGATACGCGATATAATCACTTTTGGCGTAACTCGGAATGCGGCCCAAGTTCAGCTGATTTTAGTTGACAGGTGTGGCTGACACTGACAGCTAACCTATATCTCTGGCTCATTGAATTATTGAAACTTTCGCAGACGTTTTTTAAATGAAAACATGTTTTAAATCGGTCGTGAGAAAAGTATAATGAAAGCTAGATATTTATCATTCTTCTCTTACATAGGGACGCCATTTAGGTTCGTTAGCTTGCTAGCAGTTATCATTTATTTACATGAACAAAAATATACAAGAATTTCACTAAAGGACTATATTGCAGGTCTTCAGAGAAGATATGGCTTAAAGAAGGACGTAATCTCCCAGATCCAGAAAGCGTGCAGGGTTTGATGGAACTAGCACTTCTACAACTCAGATCGCTGAACTACCCTAACCTTGTACTTTCGAGCCGGTAAGTGATTCCTACTCACAACTGCCTGGCATTGAATAAACGTAGGTTAAACACCCTGAACTGATCTCTTTTGTGGTACCAAACTGTCTACTGTTTCAGCTAAATTACTATAATTAATTATTTAACAACATCACTTTTACAATATGTGCAAAATATAAAACAAATAATTTCTGAAAAAAGTTATTCTGTTAAATATCTTGTTACAGTACAGATGGTGGAGTCCACGCACTGAACACAAGCGCTCACTTTGACTTGGAGAAGTACGGGTCCAACATATATGACCCTGATGGTGTCACCTACCACTTGAACAAATTCTTCTACAAACACAATAATAGTATTTATGTTAAAAGGGTTGTCAGAGTAGCGGACAACTTCAATGCTAGACATAATGCTATTGGTAGGACATACTTGTATAGGTAAGAATCATTATTTAATTTATTGCTTACAGTTTAAGAATTCCTTTGCAATAGCCATTCTATGACATGATCTATGTTACTGGGATTGGACTGGTTTCCAAACTAAGGCGCTTATTTATAAATGTTGCATAAAAGTTAAGTGACATTCAAACATCAAAAATTTATGGTTAAACAGTTGCTAATCACTACTTAACTTTAAGCAATGTTTATAAATAAACCCCTTAGTACCTTCAAGTGGACCATTCTATGTGCATTATATGACTTTGAAGCCAGTATTTTATTGGGTGTGACAGAGAGAGAGCAGTGCAGAAAGGATAGCAACAGCGCTTTTGCCAACAGAACTGCAATGCAGAGATGTAACGGATATCCGTATCCGCAACTGCGGAGCATCCGCATAATTTTGATATCCGTAAAACATCTGCTTCCTCAACTTTTGATTTTAAAAGCTCCGCATCCTCATAATTTCTATGGGGATGTGATCCCACATTGTTCGCTCAAATCGTGAATGTTGTTAAACTAGCTCCGAGCCAAATGTGCAGGCCAAAGTGTGAGTGACGCATTCTTATTGCCTGAATTCTCAGTGTCCCTGTCCAATGACTGACGATCGGCCGCACGTGGCAGTGATGGCATGATTGTGGTGTCTGGTATCAAAAACAAGGGCTATTTTTCAAACGACATCCGCACCCTCATCCGCATCCTCAATAAGGAATTTTCCAATATCCGTATCCTCATCCGCATCCTCAATAAGGAATTTTCCAATATCCGTATTGGGACCGTTCAAGTATTACGTAAGCACTATAGGGGGGCGGGGGGGGTCTATGCTTTGCTTATTTTTGATGATATGGAGGGTGGAGGGGTCCAGATGGTGATTACATCAGCAATTATTTATTTTTTACACAAATGGCAACCCACATATTGTCTATGTCTATGCTTGAAAACGAAACGCATATTCGGGGATTCCCACAAATAATGATTACGTTTAGGTACTCGCTCAGAACCGAGTAGCGGAATCACCGCGTGCTATTCACTTATCTAAATTTACATTTGTTAGAATTATAACTGCTGCTCATGAATCAATAAAAAAAAACCAGAATACTTACATTAAAGAAAAATGCATATACCAATGTTTACGTAAGCATGGGAGGGGGGGGGTAAGAGCTTAGCTTACTTTTGCTGACAAGGGGGAGGGGGGGGGGGGTAAATAATTGTAATAAATCTGCTTACGTAATACTTGAACGGCCCCATTCTCATCTGCATCCTCAAACCTAATTATCTCGATAACCTCACCCGCCATCCTCATCCGTTATACGACATCCGTTACAACCCTGCTGTAATGACTTTGAATTTTAAATGGCCCCAAGTGAAACAGCTGTTGCCTGTATCATAATGACAAAGTGAACACAAACGTAATATTCTCTGTATACATTTCAGATTGGCTGTGAAAAAGGATAACATAGTTTTTCCTGAGAAAACATCAATAGCTTCACACATACCTATAGAAGAGTGGAAGCGGTGTCATTTTGTAAGGTAAGCGAATGGTAGTATTCTTTACTAGACAGTGGTGCCGATTCTCTTGTCACAAATGCCTCTAAACTAAACTAAAAATCACTAAAATTTAGTTTATTCCTGTCAAACGACGATTTCCCATTCTGAAATAGACTAAAGCGACACAACTTAACTAAATTTTAGTTTAACAGCACTAAGATGGCATTGAGATATTAGTTTAGTGAAAATGGCAATTTTGCTATTCTGAATTTGACGTTTTTAACCTGAAATTTAGATTTTCTAACTAAATATGACTATTTTTAATCGCGACTAAAAACATGTGGAATAAAATTGGTTGTCATGAACTAAAATTCACACCAACACCTCGACTTCAGATGAAAAAACAGTACTAAATATTTTTTTTTCTTTTGCTTGTATGTCGAAAACGGTGTGTCCAATCGCAAAAAAAATGAAAATTTCGACACCCTTTATAAAACCCTTAAACCCCTAACACTCTACATGTAGGTAATATTTTTTCTTATTTTCCATACAAAAAGTGTAAAATCCATATAAAACACGTCGAGGCTGCCCCCCCCCTGCGCGCCTCCGGCTCTAAAAAGATCACGTAGTTAGGTATCACGTGTGGAGTCGCGATTGTCAAATTCGATTTAGATGTGTCAAAATTATTTTTAAATTTAGAGAATTTATTTTGCAGAATAGCTTTGAGATTTTCACAGTCAAAAGTAAGGAATTTTAGTGATAGTTTAGTTCGGTGTACAAGAGAATCGGCACCAGTAGAGTTGTTGTCTTTGTAGAGTGTGTTGGTTTGTAGTTCTATTTTAATGCCCAAGTAATCAGCATTTAGTATGTCGCTTGATGGGAACATTTAATACATAATAAATATTGTTATGGGCAGTGGTGGCCCAGTGTTAACGGCTGCGATTTACGAGTTGTAGGTCGTAGGTTCGAATCCAGACAAGCGCTTTACTTTGTGTAAATTATTTCATCACCACTGCTCTCAAAACGGTGAATGAAAACATCATGAGGAACCGAAAATTCGAAGACATGTGACATCTACCAACCCGCACTGGGCCCGCGTGGTGGATTGCGGCCCACTCCCTCTCACAGAGAGGAGGCCCAGCAGTGGGAACATTTATAGGCTGATGATCATGATGATGATTGTTATGGGCAAATTTTAGTTGAGATTTTAAACACTTTTTTAGGATACCAGGCTTCGACATAGAGAAATTCAAAGAAGGCGCCAAATACTTTGTTGGCTACCACGACTTCACGACAT
The DNA here is from genome assembly GCA_963680765.1 of Agrochola lychnidis. NCBI lineage: Eukaryota > Metazoa > Arthropoda > Insecta > Lepidoptera > Noctuidae > Agrochola > Agrochola lychnidis. The sequence goes on along the minus strand of OY796863.1, from coordinate 3,122,433 downwards.
TCAAGCGTTTCGACAAGTTGAAACAGACCAAGCACAACAGACGAGAGGTGCAGTCCATTGAAGTGAAGCCTGGGAGGCCACTCATCACCAGCTACTCTATAGAACAAGAAAGTATATTTGATTACTGGGATATTGTGATCAGAGGAAGAGGATTTGTACACAATCAGGTATTTATCTATCTAAACAAATAAATAAAATTGAAGTGTTTGTAAGGACCAAATAACAGCTTTTTACTAAATGCATATGAAAGTATATGTATATGGAAGTACCGTCTGTCAGTACCTATAAAAAAAAACAATTTTAATCTTTTTGTCTATCTGTCTGTTTGTTCCGGCTAATCTCCGAAACAGCTGAACAGATTTTGACGGGACTTTCACTGTCAGGTAACTGATGTTATAAGGAGTAACTAAAGCTCCTTTTATTTTAGAAACATAATAAGGGTCCACGCAGACGAATCCGTGGGCAGTAGCTAGTATTGATTAACCTTTTGACCGCTTGTGTCGCATTTATGCGACAAATATTTCCGTGCCCCTACCGCGCGTGTCGTATTTCTGCGACAGAAAACAAGTATGATTTTTTCGTTCAATTTTCGTCCTATTAACTGCGTGGTACAACTAAAACCATTACTAAATAGATATATTTTATAAAACAATTAATTAAAATTACGTCTCGTCGCTCTAAGTTTTAAAAAAGCTTAAACAAAAATACGTAAATACAGCTTGGACTTTTCTTCGGTGTGTAACGCGCGTGTCGCATATATACGACCATAGGGATGGGATACAATGCAATGCGCATTTTAAAAACTAAATAACAAATAGTTAAATAATTAGGTATAATGCATCATTTTCAGCATAAAATAAACAGTGTCATACGAAATAAAGTTTATTTAACATATTGCCTTGTGTTATGAATTCTATTCCTTGTTTTTCATAAGAAAAATATCCCTCAGGTTCTTTGTAATATGATAACATTTCACGTTAGTTCTCATCCCTAGACGCTTATGTTTGCAACAAATTTCTCTAGTTAGTCTAGCGCGGCTGTCGCATTTATGCGACCACTGCCTACGTCACAAGCGGATCAAACGAATGGATAATGTTGTTCGTGGGTACACACATTATCGATAAAATAGTCACTTTTCAACAATGACTACCGAGGAGTTTTTTTATGTGTGTTCGCGGATAACTTCGTCGTTTATGAACCGATTTTGATGATTCTTTTTGTCAGGGTCAGGATGACTGGACCAAGAGCGATTTTTGAAGTTTGAGCAATACCAAGTTTTAGTACCTATTTGGTACTATTTGGTACCAGACATCAAATAATTGGTACCTCGTTAAAGAGAGAAAACTATTACGAGGAAAGTGGCCAGCCATTCTGACTTCAGAATGGCTGGACCAAGTCGACTTCACCTAGTTGTAGGTGCTATAACTAGTTCATCTTTTCGTTAAAATTTAGTACCTCATTGGTACCTCAACATATGTTTTTCTTAAATTTTTTCGATAAGCCAAAATTAAGTTACACCTACAAGAAGTTTTGCATATATAATAATGTTTATTTTTGTACTAAGAAAATTACCGAAAATAAATCATAACACATAAATATTACGTATATTTATTCATTGATTGACACATTAATATTTTTTTACATATAAGTAACAGTGTGCATACATTTTGAGCCCATGTCTGACGTCGAAATTTGCATTAATGATTAACCTAAAAATATAACATTAAAAGGAATAGAGTACCACCTTTTGTCTGTTATAGAATTTGTACCACCTCCGACTCCGAAAGGCGTGGGACATTACAAATCACATTGCCGCAGAGGGTCCAAATGGCAATGTTACGACGACATGTCAAGTAGAATCACAATTAGTAAAAACAAAATGTATGCACACTGTTATTTATATGCAAAAAAATATTAATGTGTCAATCAATGAATAAATAATTATGTTATACGTAATATTTATGTGTGTTATGATTTATTTTCAGTAATTTTCTTAGTACAAAAATAAACATTATTATATTTGCAAAACTTCTTGTAGGTGTAACTTATTTTTGGCTTATCGAAAAAATCTAAGAAAAACATATGTGGAGGTTCCAATGAGGTACTAAATTTTAATGAAAAGATGAACTAATTATAACGCCTACAACTAGGTGAAATCAACGTGCTCCAGATTACATGCAAAACTTCTTGTAGGTGTAACTTATTTTTGGCTTATCGAAAAAATTTAAGAAAAACATATGTTGAGGTACCAATGAGGTACTAAATTTTAACGAAAAGATGAACTAGTTATAGCACCTACAACTAGGTGAAGTCGACTTGGTCCAGCCATTCTGAAGTCAGAATGGCTGGCCACTTTCCTCGTAATAGTTTTCCCTCTTTAGCGAGGTACCAATTATTTGATGTCTGGTACCAAATAGGTACTAAAACTTGGTATTGCTCAAACTTTAAAAATCGCTCTTGGTCCAGTCATCCTGACCCTGACTTCTTTTTTTATTGGAAAGGAGATATCCCAAGGGTAGTACCATGATAAGGAAACTAGGATCTGATGATGGCATCCCAGATAAATCGAGGGAACTCTTCAAATATTATAGGCAAACCTATAGCGATTTGGGTATTTTTTTTATAGTAACTCGTGCAGTTGCTCTTGGAAAGCACCATTTGGTTAAGTGGAACTGATGATGAAGACCACAAATAGCCACCGGAACTACTCAATAATAAGTATTTCACGGGTTGCGATTCGATTACTTTAATATGGTTGCAATGCAATTTATGCTCGTCACAATGCATATGGAGAAGTGGAGCTGATTGTGAAGTACCAAGAGAACTCCTCAACGATGAACATCCCTGCATCGGGAAAAGCAATATTTTGTAAAAGGTGATGAGCTGTTGGCATTAGGCTAATGAAACTTAGACAAATTACAAATTGACCCACTAAAAAGCGAGAAATAAAAACGTTTTTACAAAAAAACAAAAACAACCGATTTCCAAAAAAGTACAAAGTAAAAAATAACTTAAATTTCGGAAGTCGGTGGAAAATAACGAAAATACAAAACCAAAGACCGACTTCCGAAATGTAAGTTATTTTTTACTTTGTAGTAGTTTTTTGGAAGTCGGTTGGTTTTTTTTTGTAAAAACGTTTTTATTTAAATATTGTGAAGTAATTCTGTTATTTACTATATTACTTATCTACATATCCTATTGATTGTTCAAATTTGGAACCGTGTTGAATGTTGTCCTTACCATTAAAAAGGTATTGTGACAGTACCTACAAGTCGGACGTAGGCACTCGCACTCGAGTTCCTTATGGTGTTGTCTCTTACTGTGCTCCGGCGATGACACTCAGCGCGGCACGTTTGAGTTATGACGACGCCACGCGCCGGGCACGGTTAGATAAATCGAAGTCTGTCAGAGACTGGCGTAGGCACGTTTTTATAAAACTTATTTAATTGATGGGTGATAAGTTCCGTGTGGTGCCGGACGTAAAAGAATAGCACCATCCCATTTCTTGCCGTGGGTGTCGTAGGCGACTAAGGAACTAACTAGAGAATGGACAGCAGCGTTCTCATACTGCTACCGCCAACCCGCCTACCAAGCTTGGCGATTATGGCAAAACCCCCCTCTTGGGGAGGCTTATGTCCAGCAGTGGACGTCTTTTGGCTGAAATGATGATGATGAATGGGTGATAAGTTCTTTGATGTGCATTTAAAAATATCCCGTTTATATTATACCTACCTGCTTTAAAATCCGTAGGTATGGACTTTAACGACTCTGTCTGTCTGTCTTTCTGTTGATTAGGGTGGTTAAATTAAGGCTGATTTAAAATAAAAACATAAAAAACTTTTTGACTATTTTTTTATCGATACAACGATTGCTCCTCCTTATTTATTGTAGGTATTATTTTGTCGATTTTTAGCCGCGCGCTAGGGGCACGCCACTTGATATTTGGCCAAGCGCTTAAAAGGTTAAAATTACAAATTTTCGAAACCTCAGCCCACAAGAGTTTAGCTGTATTGCATGTCCTGCTAGTTTGCTAGCAGCCTTGGTACTGGTGATAGTATGTAGCGCAAACATTGCCGCGTTATTGATTTAATTAAAAACGGGCGACTAATGACTTGCTCTAGTTGGCTTGTCCCTTAATCTACACTAATATTATGAAGAGAAAAGATTTGTATCTTTGTATGTTTGTTATGAATGAACTTAAAATCAACTGGACCAATTTTAAAAATTCTTTCACCAGTAATATGCTATATTATCAGTTATCACTGAGTAACATAGGCTGTCTAAACTAATATTATAAAGAGAAAAGATTTGATATTTTGTATGTTTGTTACGCTTTCACGCTAAAACAGCTGAACGGATTTGGATGGAATTTGGCACATGGGTAGCCCATGACCTGGGTTAGGACATAGGATGCTTTTCATCCCGATATTTCCACGGGATCGAGACTTATGCGGGTGAAACTGCGGGGCTGAGCTAGTAATTTATAAAGATATCACGCGTTCGAAGCCGCTGGTGGAATCCTCCATAAACTTGATCGTTTCTCGACCGAATGCCGAATAAACAGCATTTGAAGAACATGTTAACAAAAAGAACACTACATACCAGTTAATATTTCCAGATTCGTCGCATGGTAGGAACACTAAACTCCGTAGCCACAGGCAAATTACCTCCGGAAGAAATAAAGTTGATGCTACAAGTGCCTTCGAAGCACACGTGGCACAACAACATCCAATCAGGTCCTCCCGACGGTCTGTACCTGTGTGACGTGCACTACAAACCTGAGGACCTTGTCTACGACCCGGAGAAGACTGGAGAGGAAAGAGAGGAAGATAGTGATAGTGAATGTGACTGAGAGAGATAGAAAATAGGGGAGATAATTGGGGCCAGTTTTCAGTTGAAGGAAATTAGTGCTTAAAGTCAAAGAGGCCCCGTTTAAAAGGTTTTAAAGCAAAATAGACAATATAGATACAATGTAAAACTCATTTTTGCATTTAAAATCACAGCCTTAAAATATTTAACAATGAGTTTCCTCAATGAACTAATGAAACAAAGAAATAAATTGAAAGTAACAGAAACTGTTGTTACAAATATCGATGGACAGCGTTACGTCGAGAAAGAATCTATTATAACCGCTATAAGTCCGAACACTTACGGATTCGTCGTCGACACGAAACCCGATAATATTCCAGTATTAGTAACCGAGTATGTATACATAGGGTCACAAGATTGTACTGCGAGTAATGTATTAGAAGCTTACAACATCAAACATGTCCTAAGTTTAGGTATCAATGTTGAAGTTGCAGTCGACAATAAGTTTATAAACTGCTTAGATTTGCCTGAAACTAATATCAAAGAGATTTTATTGGATAGTTTACCTTTTATTCGAAAAGCTGTGGAGTCCAAAGAGAATTGTCTTATTCATTGCAATGCCGGCGTGTCACGGACGTCTATGGTCGCTATGGCCTATTTAATGCATTATGAGAAGATGCAGTTTCTAGAAGCCTATGATTTATTGAAGGGTAGAAGGCCGGCTATACAACCTAATGATGGGTTTAAGAAACAATTGAAAGTTATGAAGCCTGGAGAAATAATTTAGAAGTGCTGTGCAATTTTAGACTTTACTGCTTAGGTTATAAGTGTTAACTGAATGTTGTGTTATAAGAAATGTAGTATTGATGTAGTGTACTGTAAAATTGTAATATATTTTTGAAACTGATCAAGTAACTTGTTTAAATTTCTATGGCTATATCCTCTTTTCCCTTTCCTTGGAAATAATCTCTACTTTATACTCAAATATTCAGTCTAATCAATATCGAAAAGAAAAACAACCAACTTCCAAAAGTTATTTTTCTCTTTAAAGTATTTTTTTTTTACGTTTATTTTTCAATTTTTTGTTGTGCACCCCACACAAATTCGAATACCACTACCTGCTATGTAAATAATAGTGACAGGAAGTTATAATATCATCCACATAAGTAGTCTTATGTGGATGATATTATAACTTCCTGTGGGAAAAATACATATTATTAAAGTAAAGCTAACTCAAAAACTACCAAAGCCAAGGTAATAAAATAGAAAAGACAAACATAGAACCTACTCCTTTTTGGAAGCAGAGGCGGCGTAAAGCGTGGGGGACGTGGGCCACCGCCTACGGCCTCGCGGTCCGAGGGGTCTCGCACCTCGAAGGTTTATGCATTACCGTCAACATTACGTGTATATAGTCATAGTTGTATAAGGTTTTTAATATGTATTAGTTTAATATTGTATAAGATTATTTTGTTTATTCTGTGTATGGGCCTTAGTTGCCTGATAATAAAATGATTATTATTACACAAAAGCCGTGAACTCGTCGAAAAAATTTGACTCGTCCTAAAACGATAAATATATTGACATGAGCCTTACAGGAGACCTAATAGAAAAATGGTGTTCACAGACCCGCAATATATTTGAATGGCCTATCCTATAACTCGGTACCTAAAAATTTGACAACAGTTCAACTGTATTTTTCATCTTCTTGCGGCACCAGAGGGCCTCGCGATTCGCGAAATGTACCTCGCCTACATCAAATTTTGATCTTACCCCGCCACTGTTTGGAAAATAGTTATTGAATAAATAAAACAACACAACATACAAACAACTAATGTAATAACTAATAAATAGGGCAGTTTTAAGTACATGAGCCAAAACGCGTGTTTAACATACGGCCCTGCGAAGGTAAGCCGCGACACTTAGTTACATGTTATTATTATTACTGTAGCACCAAGTTCATAAATTGTCCGCAGCACTTAAACTTAATCAACACGTTTCATATAAATATTTGTATGTACAATTGTTTATATTGGCTATAGAAGCTATTTTATTTGTTATTATCATTTATTTTGGCAACTGTATGATCTTAAACTATAGGCAGAGTTGTAGCACGTTACAAGCAGCATTTTTATTTATTTGCCGTCAAGATAGATGGATGGGTCAACAAAAAAATATTAGGTACAGTTCAAATATGTTCTTAATGTCCCTCGGCTAACCTCGTGTTTCGTCAGTCGTCGGATTTCTATCAGTTGCCCTTTGCACTTGGTGCAGTCCGGACGCATTTGGAAGTATATAGAGTTGTTAATACTCTTTTAACTTAATGTAATTTATTTTAAAAACGGTAGGAAAACTGCTAAAGTCATAAGCACGGCAGATAGGAAAACAGTTTTACAGCTCTATATAGTTCACACGAAAATCAAAACAAAACAACAAGAAAGTACTTGATTCTGAATTCAAATTATTATACAAGATAAATCTAATAATTGATGGACATGGAAATTAGCATTCGTTTATAATCGGAAATGCGATGATTCCCGAGGGACATTAAGAAAATAGAAATACTGTACTTAATTTGACTGAAATTCTAAGTTATGGTCAAATTACCTTCTTTTTGAGTGAGTCATGGAGCAGTGGTAGTCCAGTGGTAGGTAACGGCCGCAACTTGCGAGTTGTTGGTCATGGGTTCAAAACCAAGCCGGCACTTTGTGTAAATTATTTGATCACCACTGCTCTCAAAACGGTGAAGGAAAACATTGTGAGGAAACCGGCATGTCCTAGAATTAAAACTTCTAAGACATGTGACATTCACCAACTAGCATTGGGCCCGCGTGGTGGATTACGGCTCACTCCCTCTCACAGAAAGAGTAGGCCTGTGTCCCAGCAGTGGGAACATTATAGACTGATTATGCCATGACGTTGAAAGCTTCAAAATGCACTTAAAAATTGCAAAAATAAAAACTAGAAAGCATTTGTCTGTTAGCTGAAATAATGATGAGAAATATCGATATAACTTCGCGTTAATGTGCAAATGTTTCACCATAATACTTCTTATGACAGTAAGAAAGCAGCTGTGACGTCCTACAAATCTGAATAAGAATGGACACTGGCTTAACAATACGTGTACAAACAAACTATGTTCTTAATGTCCCTCGGCAAACCTCGTGTTTCGTCAGTCGTCGGATTTCTATCAGTTGCCGTTTGCACTTGGTGCAGACCGGACGCTCTCAATCGACTTGGAAGTATATAGAGTTGTTAATACTCTTTTAACTTAATGTAATTTATTTAAAAAATGGGAGGAAAGCCGCTAAAGTCGCAGGCACGACAGATAGAAAAATAGTTTTACAGCTCTATATACATAGTTCACACGGAAATCAAAACAAAATAACATTACAGTAATTAGTTCTGAATTCAAATTACTATCCAAGATAAATCTAATAATTGATGGACATGGAAATTAGCATTCGTTTGTATTCGGAAATCCGATGATACCCGAGGGACATTAAGAAAATAAAAATACGTGTACCTATAACATTATGATGGTTACGACTTCTTATAATTAACTGGGCAGTAAACATGAAGATATTAAGTGGAGATATATTAGTACAAACTGTATTAAATATAATCATATATCAAAGATTTCTCCTGTTTGCAGTTCATCATTTAAAATAATACATTAAATATTTCATTTAAATTCGGTGGCGATTTCAGGCGTTTCTTCAATAAAATCTGATTCAATTAGATAACAATACAATATATTTACATCTAAATTATACAGGGTGGCAGGGACATCGACGCGAAAACTGTTACCATGGATTCTGAACCTGAAAAAAAAATCTGCTGTTTCATAGAAAACTGTAATACCTACGCGGTCAAAATGTATGGATTAGCGGATTTTTATTTTAATAACCGACGAAAAATTTCAACACCGGGGAGTTCAGAATCATGTACTGAATCCATGGTAACAGTTTTCGCGTCGATGTCCCTGCCACCCCGTATTATAGTTTATAACTTTCATAATGGACGTTATTGTTTTAGTTTATATAAGTTACTATATAAATCTGAAGCACCTAGAAGCACAAGTGGGGGCCCTATAACGAATAATTAATGTTAGGCATTTTAGAACACAATACTGTTCATGCCATCTGTCCTGGTACGAATATTTCAGGGAAGTTTCCTATCAGGTCGGATTATTCCTCAATATTGGGCCCCAATAGGCCTGAGTCCAATTTTTTTTTCCGTTTTCTAGGTTATTAAAAAATATTGAACACGTATTTTTTTATTTTTTGACGTAATCAAAAGATTACGGCGATACATTGAGTTAAAATGTGGCATGACGTCATGCCTTGCTAGATTTTATACTGAGTTGTGACGTAGGAAGCCCCCACTCTTCAACTTTAATGCGTATTTTCTAAGTTACTTTTGATTAATATGATAAAGCAAAAAATACGTGTCTAATGTTTTTTTGTTATCTGAAGGACGGACTAAATAGTATTTTTTTTTTTTTTTACCTAGGCGTCTACCGTATTCAAGCAAGCTCGTTATGTTACATAGCATTAAACATAGTACCTAACAAAGAAACAATTTGGTTTACCAATGAACACTTGACTTTTTGGTGATAGCAACCTCAGGTTAAGACAATGACAGTTAACTTACGATAATAAAAAGCAGACTTAACTAATAACTATTCCAAATCATGATCAAATTGTGCTTTCGTAAAATGCTAGACGGCAAGTTAAGTACTGGTTTATATTGAGAAACTAAAATTATTGTGGGTAAAGCGATCGATAATTTGAGTTATTCCGTTTATCCATCCCAAAAAATACCATACTGGAAACGCATGTCCGAGAATCCACCCTAAGCCTATAAATTCCGTTTATTCAACTAGGCCTAGGGTGGATTCTCGGATATACGTTTCCGCGTATCCACCTTAGGGTGGATTTTTTGGGATGGATAACACGAAAAACACGATAAATTTTAAAAAAAATCTTATTATTTCATTTCTTTTCTTGTCACTTCCCCATTTGTAAATAGTCAACTTAAAACTACTTAGACTAATGTCATTCGCGTTACAACCATTTATAATGATTTTTGAGACCACAACAGTACATAATAATTTTATTATTATTTCGAAGCACTGAACAGGACGGGAATGTTAATTTTGAATCACAAATTCTTTAACAAAACATAATATTAATTGATTTGTATTCTAAACCCTCCTTATAATACATGGAACTTGCTCCAGAAGTCGAGACAAATCATCTGTTTCTCAAATTGGTTATTAACAAATGTCCAGAATGTATTTTGTTAATTCTGTGGTATGGTATTAGTCTCTCACACATACAACAATAAGTAGCTATGACCATTGACCAGCGTTCAGTCTTCTAGCTTTATTTCTTCATAAAATCTCAATTTGTCAAAAAAAAACTTATAAATTATTCTGTATGTAAAAAAACCTTATCCGATCCGAAAAGGGCTCATAGGTATGTACTGCAATAACATTACATAAAAGATCTTATTATTATTTAAAATAAAAAAGTAATTGCTATTTAAAAATCACATTTTTAGTACCAAAAGTACCCCAAATCCATTGAAAATTTGCAAATTTTGGGTTATATGTTATGACTTGTAGACACCCGCTAAAAGACGGCTGCCCGCGGCCCTTGTCATAACCCGGTAAAATTCCCCATAGAAAAAAAATGTGACGACTTTTTTTTTCTTTTTTCTTGAAAATTCCCACATAAATAGACTCTCAGTACGATACCTAACAACTCCATCACGGATCGGACAGGTTTTTTTTTACATGTTGTATAATAAATGTTAAATAAAATTATTTATTAACATAGATAAGAAAGCGAGTCTCACTCGCATGTCAACATTTTTCAATATGCGTGTACGTGCACGGTAGTGCCATCGTTTTACGCCAAGTTCATTTCCGGAAAAACTTTCAAATGTCGGTTCTGCGTAGGTAATTTTTTTATCTTTGAATTATTTTGTAATAATCGGTGACCTTCTGCACATCTTTTTCGATCCTTCAAACGAAACGGACGGATTCTGTGTCCTGCTTAACTACTACTCAAATAAAAAGTGCCTACATTACTAAATAACTTTGTTTCTTACTTCCGCTTGTTTCCCCTGAAGATCTACTACTAAACAAAATTGTAAATGTCCATTGTACTCTTAGCGCAATAAAACAAACACTTATTATGTATAAGGCACTAAAATATTGTTACTAATAAAATAATAACCGAGTGACACTTGTTTTTCTTAAGTCAACTTAAGAAAAACAAGTGTCACTCGGTTATTTAGTTGACCATAGACTGATAGGGGCAGCTCTAAGATTTACGTACGCTCCGTGTAGTCACCGCGGTAGCCTAGCTGCATAGTGTATCATCTACTTTAACTTCGATTAAGGCGAAAACGTCACGGTAGCCCGCGGAATTCAAATTTTCTTACGTTTTTTGCAATTTGCAGATTTTTGCAGATTGATTTATTGAGTTATGTTCATAAAAACCGGCCAAGTGCGAGTTGGACTCGCGCACGAAGGGTTCCGTACCATTATCTATAAAAACAACAAATAAATCATGTCTGTGTTGTATGGGAGCCCCCTTAAATATTTATTTTATTCTGTTTTTTAGTATTTGTTGTTATAGCGGTAACAGAAATACATCATCTGTGAAAATTTCAACTGTCTAACTGTCACGGTTCATGAAATACAGCCTAGTGACAAGACGGATGGACGGACAGCGGAGTCTTAGTGATAGGGTCCCATTTTACCCTTTGGGTACGTAACCCTAAAAATCATCAATACAATTCTCGAAATTCACATAATCCTATTGAATGAGTATTTCATGAAATCATGACATTTTTGGATTATTCAAACATAAGGAGTTGTATTGCTGAGTCTAATTATTATAATTCCGTAAAGCCATTTTTGTTACGGTCGCGAATCAAATTTTAATCAACATACAACCTGACACTGACCTGCAAATTGCAAAAAACGTAAGAAAATTTTAATTTGAATGCGAAATTCAAATTTTCTTAGATAAGAAATAGTCATCATACCTAACAAACTGCGATCTTTTGATTGTGGTCATAATAAACTTCATTTCAAAGCATAATATTTAAGTATACAAAAATCTATAAATAGGCCATAGAGCTTTACTCCATATGCGACTAAAATCCATTTCACATACCGCAAAAGCGATTGATAAACGCGTAATATAAAAGACTACATCCTATATAAGTACATATCATGCAATAACGTACAGCTAGCAGAACAATGTATTCTTCCGTTCGAAACTGACTGTACAACTTGAAAGAGTTTTGTTACACACTGTACGCATAAGCAAACATTCGATAATTTCATATAAATATGGACGAGTATAAAAAAAAGTCTTAAAACAACCGCGTGTCATTCCTTATTTTGAAAGGAATGTGGTTAAATATTCTAAAACTTAATATATACTTTGTGAGCATTTTCAATTATCTACATGACTGTATCGTCTCAACAACCATAATTACGTGCTTAGTTATATTGACTTAGCCCACGTTCGCACGGACGTAAAAATATCGCGGCGGTATTTTTTCGCGTACTGGATTCTCAACTCTCGGTGTTGAGCCGAGCGTTGAAAATCCAACAGAGTGCCGTCCTAACGCATCGGAAAAGACACACTATTGGATTTTCAACTCTCGGCGTGAAGCAGGTCGTTGAAAATCCAATTCGCGAAAAAAAATAGCTCGTGCGTACCTGGGGTTACCTCGCGTCCTAACCAAAAGCGACAGTCACGGTAATAGACAATCGTCGCCGAACGCGAATCGCCTTTGGTTAGGACGCGGCTTTAGGCAGACCGGATACTGAGCAGACTGTTGCGCGAATACGCGATAACGTGATCGTTTACATAATGACGTACATACGCGATTTAATGTATCGCGCGAGTATGTCATACTCATATAAAAGAGCGCGATTATGAAGCCCGACAGTGTATAATATAACCGGCCTTAATTAGATTTTATTCAATTTCTTACATTACATAAGAACCACTGAATCATTATGCATTTCAAAATACCTTATTTACATAAGCAACATATAATGTTGCTGAGCATATTATATATTGTTATAGAGTAATATAATGTAATATGTATACAAATGCATGTTTCAATACAAGTCTTATTTTCAGTCACATTTTATATGTATTTAGTTCAGTATATGGCTGTTGTTACATTTATTGAACACTTATATAGTCGTGATATAGTTCATCTTATAGGCAGAAAGTAAATGAGCAAGTTAGAATTTACTTTACTTAAAAAAAAAATCAAGCTAACTGTATAGATAGTGCAATCCACGAAGACGCGCCCCACTCCGCTCCGCGCCGTACTAGAGTTCAGCTTACAGTACAGTAACCGAGGAGTGGGGCGCGTCTTCGTGGATTGCACTATCTATACGACCGTTACTCAAATAATTTAAAGCACTAAAGTTATTTTAGAACTAAGTTGGCAAATTTTATAGACCTGTTTCTCAGATTATTATGATTTAGAAGCATTTCATGGTACTTTACAACTTCGGTCAAACTTAGAAATAAAGATGTATTTCGCGGATAGAACAAGTATAACTTAAGCCCCGTATTCAATACAAAAGTTTCATAACATTTGGCGTCGAATGTTGCCAACTTTTCAAAATGTTGTCAACCATTCCAATTTATATCTTATACCAATGACATAAGACTGACATGACGCGCGACCATGAATTGTATTATCTATAACGATGAATACGAGGCTCTATATTACCTAGAAGCTCTTGAGCGTGAGTCCCCTGGCTGGCAAACTATTCGCCTTGGCTGGCGCATCTCTTGCTTGCGAATGTGCCACAGCAATGCTAAGACACTGCACCCATTCTTCAGCATTCTTGCCATCTTTCGGCTTTAGGATGAGAGTCTGGTCTCCTGTGAAGATCTCGAACGCTTTAGGTATGTTGCGGGCGCCTCGGGAAACTTTTACTGAGCGAATCTGATTGATGTCGATGCTTTCGCCTCCGCTCTGAAAAGAAAAGATTTTGGTAGGTTGGTGGTCACGGAGTGGAGAGGTCACAAAAAAGGTCTGTGTCCAAATTTTGTTTTGTCCGTCTTGTACTTTATTTTAAAACTAGCGGACCCGACAGACGTTGTCCTGTCAAAACATTGTCCAGCGGACAAAATTGTGAATCTAAACCATTCCCAGATCCCCTTGAACACACACAAAAAATTTCATCAAAATCGGTCCAGTCGTTTGAGAGAAGTTCAGTGACATACACACTCACAGAAGAATTATATATCAGAGATGTAACGGATATCCGTATCCGCATCCGCAACTGCGGAGCATCCGCATAAATTTTGATATCCGCAAAACATCCGCATCCTCAACTTTTGATTTTAAAAGCTCCGCATCCTCATAATTTATATGAGGATATGACCCTACCTTTTTTTTTGGGTGGGAAATTATCAAATAACTTCTCCCGCTCTGGGTGGAGCGGGAGGGCGTGTCAGACTCTTACTGAATAAAAACCCACCCGTGTTCCTTCAGTTGCCATGTTGCCGGGGGCCACGTTTTCCCTTTCTGATGTGATCAGCCCTACCTTGTTCGCACAAATAGTGGATTTTTGCTAAATGGGCGCGCCGATAAGTGAGTTACGCGTTCCTGTTGGCTGAATTCACAATGTCCTTGTCCTATGATAGACGATCGGCCGCACGTGGCAGTGGTGGCACGACTGTGGTGTCACATGTCACAATTTGAGTTAGCCGACTTCCGCACGGACGTGATAAAATCGCGGCGATATTCTTTCGTGCACTGGATTTTCAACGCTCTGCTTAGCGCCGAGAGTTAAAAATCCAACAGTGTGTTTTTTCAACGCGCTGGGACGAGAGTGCGTCCCTGCGCGTTGGATTCTCAACGTTCGACTTAACACCGAGAGTTGGAAATCCAGTGCGCGATAAAATCCCGCCGCGATTATATTACGTCCGTGTGAACGTCGCCGTCGGCTTACTGGGTATAAAGTCATTCGAATATTTTTATCACCGCCACTGGCAAGTATCCCGAGCGAACAATTATTTTGTGGAGCAGGTCCTTATCTATGATGAACTTCGAAACCGCTTAGAAGGCGAAAAGGCCTGTAAGTTGCTTTTATCAAATATAATTTACCTTTACCTAATTTTGAATATTAAAGTTGTGCATTTGACTCCACAATTTGAAATTTCAGTTCACAACTGTAATATTCAATTTTTTTTACCTACCAGTGATTACTTACAACCTATACAAATACTATAAAAAACAAGGGCTATTTTTTGTACGACATCCGCACCCTCATCCGCATCCTCAATAAGGTTTTTTCCAATATCCGTATCCTCATCCGCATCCTCAAACCCGATTATCTCGATATCCTCATCCGCATCCTCATCCGTTATATGACATCCGTTACAACCCTGTTATATATATAAAGATACTAGCGGACCCGACAGACGTTGTCCTGTCAAAACATTGTCCAGCGGACAAAATTGTGAATCTAAACCATTCCCAGATCCCCTTGAACACACACAAAAAATTTCATCAAAATCGGTCCAGTCGTTTGAGAGAAGTTCAGTGACATACACACTCACAGAAGAATTATATATATAAAGATTGAACACGTATTTTTTCTTTTTTGACGTAATGGCGTAAAATGTGGCATGACGTCACGCCTTGCTAGATTTAATACCGCGTTGTGACGTAGCGAGCCCCCACCTTTAACGCGTGCTTTCTAAGTTATTTTTTATTAATATGATAAAGCAAAACATACGTATCTAATATTTTTTTATTATCTGAAAGACGAGACTAAATAGTTTCTTTTTTTCCTATGCAACTACTCTATTACAATAGTCACAATGAGTTTCTGTCACTAAGTCATGAGTGTCTGACATTCGATCGTGAGTGTGTCACTTGATCGTCAGTATCTGGAAGTGACACTTGATCGCGTCGCGAGTGTGTGAAACTTGAAAGTGAGTGTATGCCAGTTGATAGTAGCAAGTGGACACGTGTAACAGTAAGTTTACCGATCGCGTATTTGTGCGACGATCGCTTTTAAAAAGGACGCGGCCTCAAGGTTTTTCTACAGAAAAGGCATCTTCATCCTGACATAGAGTGCTACAAGGATCTTTAGGCGCCTGAATGAAATTGACAGGAAGGCGTTGTTGGTAAACATTTTTGTAAAATAGTAGCGTAAGTTCCGATTTTGTCCACTGCCAAAATACCCTTGTACAGCTATAGAGGAGTGAGTACTCACAGATCCCTTGCAGGAGAGGTGTGCTCCGGACAGCGTGAAGTATCTCGTCCGCCAGCGTCGGAACAGCCTCCAGCGTCCCTTCTTCTCCTTGAGCTGACCCTCGATGACGGGCACGCCGTCCGCGGCGAGGAAGCCTACTGCGCGTTCAGGGTGAGTGCAGAGGAAGCAGCCCCATGTCGCCTAAATGTATAAATAAATATGTTATTTTGGTTTTAATTAGAAGATTCTGTACGTGTAAAGCTAGCTTCCCACTGCGCGTTGAGTGAGTAAGGCGAGGCGACCAGGCGTCAGGTGGTGTCCGTAAGAACGGCACAGGTTGGAGGCGCGGGCTTGCGCGGCGAAACTTGTGATATTATGCGCGGTGGGGAGCTAGCTTTATTGTGGACTACCTTAAAATCAAATTAAATACAAAAAATATAGTAGATTGTTATACGAGGGGCTAAAATCTCTCAGTTTCTATTTACTCCCTCGCTTTTTTCCCCGCTCTGGTACGCTACAATGACGGACTTTTTGAGCAAGAGGAGTGAAAACTTTTTTTTCGTTTCTTGACCCTGTGTATATATACAAGAACAAAAAATATATAGCTCTATAAAAAAGATACCCACCTGTGTGGGCGGTAGAGCGGCGCCATCGTTCCGTCGCGCGACCACTTCAAACACATCGAAGAAACCGGCCGCACGCAGCTCGTTCAATAACATCTCTTGTTCCTAAGTAGAACATGGATCAAATTAGTGTGAAACATTTCGTTGAGACACCTTGCTTTACATCTACTATTACAAACAAGATTTTTGTTAATTGAAAATAATAATAATAATGAAAATAAGTGATTGTGTCAGCTCCAACGCACGACTGGGCTTTACTCCTTAATACGATTGTCTTTGAATATGCAATAGACAAACAGGCTAAATACAAGCATCTCAAAAAAAAAGTAGCACTCCGGTAGTGCCGACAGAAGTGAAAACTTGAACAAGATCGCCTTGGTGGAAGAAAAATACTTGTATAGAACATTGATCCGTAACGTTACATAAATAAAGAGCACAGTCGCGTTTAGAAAAAAAATACTTCCAAAACCTTTAAAGTACATAATACTTGCATAGAACATTGATCCGTAACGTAACATACATAAAGAGCAGAATCGCGTTTACAAAACCTTTAAAGTAAAAATACTTGCATAGAACATTGATCCGTAACGTATTATAAATAAAGAACACAATCGCGTTTACAAAAATGAGGTGTCGTCATGGTGTCGCGAAATCAATGGTTTAGTCCCTCATCTCAAAAATGCCCAACGCGACTAAAGAAATTTTAACTTTAAAAAAAAATGACACTACTTTGTTGTACCACTTCTTTTCTCTATCTTAAATTAGAGAGAGCAGTAAAAAGGGACACATTTTGGAAACAGTGTTCTATTAGAACGATTTTCGTAAAGTTGCTGCGTTCGTCTAAAAATTATCTGCTCGATAAGTGATGAACTGGAACACATCCGGAGATGGTGAAATACATAAGAGTACTAAAACGTAACTCTTCCTTTTAGCTTTACCGTAGTCGGATAAAAAGGCCTTAAGACCTTGGGAACATACCTTGATCCCAGGGAAGGCGCCGGTCACAAGCGTGAGGAAGGTCTTGTTCTCACACTTGAGGATGTCCCAGCAGTGCTTCAGCGACGCCACGGTCGGGTCGCGCGAGGACAGGGCGGCGTCGTGCCGGGCTTGTAGCGCTATGTGCATAAAACATAAGTTATTGTATCGAAGAAACGTATATCTAAGCAGTTTGTAAACAAAATCCCGTGAAACAAAATCACATTTGTTTAACGGCCGCTTTCTATAGCGGCCGAACGCTGCAAGCAGAAATAGTCCTTACGGTGTATATATATGCGTTTCTTCGATAGTACATCTAAATTGTAATACCAGTCATATATATATCGTGGCCAGATCTTAGAATTGATCATTTCATGAAATGGTTGCATTTCGAACATCGACCGCTGGCCACATCATGATGTGGTCTGGCCAGATCATTGAATACTCAACGTTTGACGATATAAACAGTTAAACGCACGACTACTTCATGATGTGGCCAAACATTAGTGATCATATCGTAAAATAGATTATCCACCGGTAGAGGCGTTGATGTCGCTTTGTTTTTGTTGTGCATCATGGCGGCGGACGATAATTCGATTTAAAAAGCAATTATAAATATGCAAATGGAAGATAAAAGTGCAGTGAAGTATCGTTATTATAATAAGCTACATGACTTTTATGAAATTCACTCGAAAAACGAGCGCAACCTTAAAAAGCATGGAGTTTGGAACGTATTTTACAGGTTCATTTCAGCCGAAAGACGTCCACTGCTGGACATAGGCCTCCCCCAAGCACCGCCATTTCGACCGATTCTGTGCTTTCCGCATCCAGCGGATTCCTGCGGCCTTCACAAGGTCATCGGTCCATCTTGTGGGAGGCCTTCCAACGCTACGTCTTCCGGTACGTGGTCGCCACTCCAGAACCTTTCGACCCCATCGGCCATCCGTTCTGCGAGCAATGTGCCCTGCCCATTGCCACTTAAGTTTGGCAATTCTTCGGGCTATGTCGGTTACCTTGGTTCTCCTGCGGATCTCTTCATTTCTGATTCGATCATGTAGGGAAACTCCAAGCATAGCCCTCTCCATTGCCCTTTGGGTGACTTTTAGCCTTCTCATAAGGCCCATTGTGAGCGACCACATTTCAGTACCATAGGTCATCACTGGCAACACGCACTGGTCAGACTTTCGTCTTGAGACACTGTGGTATGTGGGACGAAAAGATATTGCGTAGCTTCCCGAACGCTGCCCAGCCGAGTCGGATTCGACGATTGACCTCTTTCTCGAAGTTGGACCTACCTAGCTGAACAATTTGTCCTAGGTAAACATACTCGTCCACAACTTCGAGCGTAGCGTCTCCGATCTTCATGGGAGTGGGTGTCACATGGGCATTTGACATGACTTTTGTCTTGTCCATGTTCATTTTAAGACCCACTCTTTCGGAGGCTCTACTGAGGTCATCGAGCATTGTACTGAGTTTCTCCATGGTCTCAGCCATGATAACTACGTCGTCGGCAAACCGAAGGTTAGTGATATACTCGCCATTGATGTTGATGCCTAGCCCTTTCCAATCCAGAACCTTGAAGACATCCTCCAGTGCAGCGGTGAACAGTTTCGGAGAGATAACGTCTCCCTGTCTCACACCTCGCTGCAGAAGGATAGGTTAGGATAGGTTTCGAGGTCTGGTCCTGGAGTCGAACTGACATAGTGGCGTTTTTGTACAAACACTTTAGCACCTCGATGTACCGATAGTCGATCTGGCACCGTTGAAGAGACTGCAGCACAGCCCATGTCTCGATCGAATCGAAGGCTCTCTCGTAGTCCACAAACGCTAAGCAGAGAGGCTGGTTATACTCTTCGGTCTTCTGTATAACCTGCCGCAGCGTATGTATGTGGTCTACGGTGCTAAAGCCTTTACGGAATCCGGCTTGTTCGGGAGGCTGGAAGTCATCAAACCTGCGCGCGAGACGCAGGTTCACAGGTTAGTATTTAACTATTCAAATCTTAGTAATTGTTATTTTTCTTCTGGAATGAAAGCTATTTAAAATGTTTTATTTATCCATTACCCCAGATTACTAAAAAGTTTATGAATGCCAGTAATATTTGCATGGATACCCTGCATAGTGATATGACCAAACGTCGACTGACATCATTAAACGTTGATGTTTGAACGATATGGTCAATTTTAGCTGGCCATTTCATGAAACACACCCATTTCATGAAATAGTCGATCATTTCATGAAATTATCAATTCTAAGATTTGGCCACGACACATATACTACACTACTGGTGGGTACAGTCACAAACAAACATGTTTACACCAAGCAAAATTTAAAAGCGATTTTCTCCTAAAGTATTGATTGAGATTATATGTTGTTAGGAATATAGTATTTTGAACACATACTATTATGAAATTAGGGTCAGCGCAGACTGACGGAGTGATGGCGAAGCGAGTAATTGTGCAGGTGACAATTGAAAGTCGATTTTATTTACTACTAGCTGTGCCCCGCGGTTTCATCCACATAAGTCTCGACTCCGTGGAAATATTGGGATAAAAAGTACCCTATGTTCTAACCCAGGTCATGATTTACCCTTGTGTCAAATTTCATCCAGATCAATTCAGCCGTTTTAGCGTGAAAGAGTAATAAACAAACAAACTCACTTTCGCATTTATAATATTAGTTACAAACACAAAGTACACAAAGCGGTGCAAAACGTCGTCGTGTGGCGCGCGATCAACGTTGTAATCATTATTTCACTAAAACGTCTATTTAGTTTTCTTCATATTGATGCTCGTGATTGAACAATGGCGATCTTATCGCTAATAGCAATGGATACCAGACAAACTTTGGATAATAAAAACGAAAATAATTCTGTGAAATTTAAAATACCTAGAAACATGAGGTGTATCCACACGCGCGGCGCGCGCGTGCGCATGCTGAACAGCGCGCGCGCGTACAGGCAGTGCGCGCCGCGCCGCCCGCACGCGAACTGCAGCCGGGCCAGCTTCTTGGAGCGACGCTCTGGAAGGGAACGATTCATTATAATTGGTGAAATACTAAAAGGGAGCGAATTTATATGAAAATTTTAACTTCAAGCACCTACAACATGTACCCTGCTCTAATAATAAGTTACAGGAATCAAACATCAAAGTCAAATAATTTATTTCAAATAGGCCCTTATAATATGGCACTTTTGAACGTCAAAATTTACAAAAAAATAGAATTGATTCTAGTAGCCCCTTCCAAAAGCTAGTTTTCGTATAGAGAAGAATGGACAAAAAACTACACCGTTACTCTTTTAAAATGTTTTATAATATTTTGTAGTACATTCGTTAAATAATTATATGTGAAGACGATGCACCTAGAATAAAATTACTATACCACGTGTATATTGATTTTTAGACAGAGAGTAACATACAGGAATGAGTGACAGATACTCACCTTTAAACCGAATTTCTAAAACTCTTTTACCAT
The DNA here is from genome assembly GCA_963680765.1 of Agrochola lychnidis. Taxonomy (NCBI): domain Eukaryota; kingdom Metazoa; phylum Arthropoda; class Insecta; order Lepidoptera; family Noctuidae; genus Agrochola; species Agrochola lychnidis. The sequence goes on along the minus strand of OY796863.1, from coordinate 3,101,288 downwards.
ATTTAAAACCGGATAATGCACTTTTTCTTATGTTTAGTCATCCAAAAATATAAGCTAATATTTTTAATACAATAGTTTTCATACCGGACTCCTCAACAGAATATTTCTCAAAAAAATCTCAATTCCAAATATAAAACTCACCCTCAATAGTACACTTGGCAGGCGGCGGCAACCTCAGCGACACGTTATCCATATACGCCTTAATCTTATCCAGATGCTTCTCACAGAAGTGCTGCACGGTGTCACGCATCGGGTACGGCTCGAACACGCTGATCCGGTGGTTGGACGACGTGTTATTATTACCGTTATTCGTATTAATCATCGTAACACTCGTATTATTAGCACGTCTTGATGTAACAGTCACCGGTCCAGATATCGAAATCGGGTTGGTCGGACTGACGGATATCGGTCCGGAGCCTGGCGTGTTGGATGTCACGACCGAAACAGTGCCTAGTGCGGTGTTGGAGTGTTGGATGGATACGGCCGACGTGATCGGAGTGAGTCCGTCCGATGACTTGCCGGAGGTGAGCGGGTTGACGGATATCGATTGCGTTGCTAGAGGCGGGCCGGATATTATCGTTTGGTTGTTCTGGAACAAAAATGAAGTTATTTTATTGTACCTTTTTATTATTGATAGACTCGTGTTTGAGCACTATCTCACAAAATGATAAGCGATCATGTAGTTAAAGTTAAACCTACTAGATTTCGAATATCATTGAAATATAGACTTAAAGTCAGAGGTCGGTTCACTAATCGAGCTCAAAATGAAAACATGAAAAGTTAGAAAAAATTGGTCGACATGGATATAATATTCATAGTTTTCGGGGCGTGCTGGTGCCGAAAATTTGGTCAAAATAAAAATTCAAGAAGGAAGAAAGTCTTCAATGTTTTATGGGGTGGTAACTTACTGTACAAGTGTTAGCTCCAATAAGTATGTTGTGGTGATGGTGGGACCGCGGCGTGGGTCGCAGCACTCGGGGAGGAGATATACTGGTCACGGTGATGGCACCGCTCGACTTGCCTACCACGCCGCTCGATGACGATGATGGCTTGCTGTTTGATACTATGTAAGAAACGTGTACAATCAAAAATAATATCGCGCAAAAATACTTCAATTTTAATCATATTCTCAATGTGTCCTGGATTACTGTGAAAAAAGCAGTGTATTTCATGATAATTACGTGCAAAATTATTTAAAGAATGTTTAAAAAAAGCAAAAATCATTTCTTAAGACCAGGCACTCCAAACACAATTTCTACGCAAACTCCGCCCCCGTGCACCTCACCACTTCACTATGTATTAAACGCTAACACATTAGTGATAAAGTTGAATATCGCGTGCGCTCTTTGATCGTGTTCGAGCACGGAACTAAATGTCGTAAGTCTCAATTCTTATTTCGTTTATAACTGAAATAATAATTGATCTAGAGAAAAAATATCTTATATTTGGATTATAAACTATATTTTCTTAATGTCAATAATTATTTTAGACATAAAAGCCGAGTAATCTTGTTTTTGTTTCAAATAATCTTGAAAAAAGACATGATTTTCGAATAAAAAATGAATCGAACGAAAATGTTCCAATTACGTAATTGTCTTATATTTGGAAAGAAAAAGATCCAATAAATCATATACTAAAGTTCCATTTTGATCGTATGCGTGACTGTTTCAGAATATTAATGTAAATTAACATACAATTTAGGGAGCCTCCTCTTAATTACCTGTATTAGTGGTTCCATTCGGTGGCGTGTTGATTTGCTGGGAAGAAGACAACCGCGTCATACTTTTGTGCAGACCACCGACTGAACCACCTGGGAAAAATAAATAAAAAACATTTGGTACTTATGTACAATTTGTGTAAATAGCAAGCAAGTATTGGTTGCTTTCTAGCTATTCTACGATTTACCTGCAGTAGTTAGAATTCTATAGCTCGTACTCTAGAACTGTTCTCTGGGCTTCAGGGCATTTTAAGTGCTGGGCAGGTCTACAATCGCTTATCATTTTGCATAACCAATTTTTTGTCAAATATGAAGTTCACGGTAGCCCCGCACAGTAGATAACCTCTCACCTGCCACATTGAGTCGCGTCATACTGCGATGCGGCGCGGGCCCGGGGTGCAGCCGGCCCGTACTGCGCGAGTCGCCCAGCTTGGCGCGCCGCGCGTACCCGCCCGGGGCCGCGGTACTGGCAGGTCCTGCCGCGCCACTCGCGGTACTGCCTGTACGGACATACATACATGGCAAAATAGGTAAAGGTCGGCTCCATAGTGCGAGCTAAAAGGCATGCAGACATATTCAAATTCATTATGTACGGTGTACGTACAAGGTTTTGAAATGCAATAAATGAGTAGGCTCGCGTACTTGCACTTTGATTGCGACCTACATTTGGAAGTGCGTTAACATATAGCGAAGCCTACCTAGATGATGCATTTTTGTACATAATTTAATTAGTGTTCAATTAGACGTGATTTGAATCGGACAACTTGCATTTTTATTTAGATTAATTCCCTGCACATTTGTGCACTTTTATTTTTTCATCATGTAAGTACATTTTTGTATTTTTCTACTTAGATATAGTGAAAATTATACAAAACATGATCAATAGACTAAAAAAAAATACTGAAAAAATTGCTCAAATATGCATTTGCATCAAATCTGTACCCTAATTGCGTAATACAACACAATCACAATTTGTTTCGATTTGAAACATATTTCTAATCCATTGCTTCATAAGTTGGAAAAAAAAATGTGTTCAACAACGCATATAACGCAATGAATGTTGTTGAAATGTCAAAATGAAACAAATTTCGCGAAATTGTTTACGAAAATAAGTTACGCAATTAGGGTACTGGTCTCTGTTCATATATATACAAATAACATAAAATGGCATTTTAACAAACAGAAGATATAGTTCGAAAGTAATGAGTACAAACCTGTAGCACTGCCCGCGGCACTGCCGGCCTGGCCCGCGCCCGGCGCCCCGCCCAGCCGCACGATGGTGACGCCCGTGGACGTGCGGTTCACTTCGCTCTGGCTCGAGCCGGATTTTGGGCGGTTGCTGCTGTAGAAGAAAGACAAAAAAAATGGTGTTTATTTTGATGAGCATATTTCAATTTATTAAGAATGCGGCGACGTATGAATTGTCCATACAAACGTAGTACATCAATCATTTGCAATTTGAGCATATTTTCACCATATTATGTTGATATTCGGATTGAGACAGTATTTATCTAGGCTCCTACGTCTTTTGATTTTCAAAAACTTACCTTTAAATGAAATGTAAGCGAATTGCATTTCGTACATTTTTACAGCGTAAATGACATGTTTTCATATGGTTTTTTCTGTATTATAAACAAAAATATTTGTAATATTGTTTCCGTAGAAGCATAGTTTATGTTATCAAGTTACAAATTATCGAAAAAAAAATGGAAATACATTAAGTTTTCATTCATCATTTTTTGTATTACGGAACACATCCAAATTTATCATAATTTTTCGATGCTAGTATTGCCATCGCGTCAAGGAATAATTTGTCAATGTGTGCGTGGTCGTACTGCTCACTGTAGTTGTATATCGCTCCGACAGGCATTCACGTGCTTGGTTGGAATTCGTTCGGGGTATTTTTTGTCAGTATTATAAGATTAGGTATATTATATAGGTACTTTACTGTGCTTATTTGTTTACTAAATTAAAGCAGCTGCCGACTACTTCTGTTTTATGCTCGTGATTATATTTAAATCTATTGTTTGATTGTTTTACTCGAGTTAATTATCTTTTTGTATACACGTGTTTCTGAAAAAAAATATATTTTTCATTCTATCTTTTCTTTCTTTCTATCTTTAGATAACATAAATGTGTTTAAAAACATCCGTATGGACAAACCAGTACTTATGTTTCATCAGTAATATTAATCGGTAGGTACCTATTTATGCGTCTAAAGACCCTCAGCGAGTCGTAGAAACATCTAAATTATACACACGGCCGAAACGCGGTAGTCCAGGTATAGGTGGCTTGTTGAGAATCCAACGTGCTGGGACGTACTCTCGTCCCAGCGCGTTGAAGAAACACTGTTGGATTTTCAACTCTCGGCGCTAAGCAGAGCGTTGAAAATCAAGTGCACGAAAAATTTCGCCGCGATTTTATTACGTCCGTGCGAACGAGGGCTATATTATAGGAGCAGGTTTTTATACTAGGTATTTACTTGCAAGTACGCCGACCAAGTGCCGATCCGAAATACTCGCAAGACTATTTTATTTCTTATTTATATTTAGTTACGGATCAATGTTCTATGTAGGGCTTTCAATACCGGGATCCCGGTATTGGCTAATACCGGGATCCCGGACATTACTTGACATTTTTCAATACCGGTATTGAAATGTCCACTACCGGGATACCGGTATTGGTGATTTTATTTTATCAGTAGACACTACAGTGAAACAATTTCTTTTTATTACCTACACATTATATTTCCAACCAATTTTATAATTATCTGGGTAAGTTTTAAAAACTGCGTATTTTAATTCGACAGTTAGTTACATTTCATTACTACTTGTGCTACTAACTGGAGGCAGAAAAAGAAGCTAAAACTCAAAGGGAAGTTAGGACCCATGCTTCTTCCAGCAGGCCTAACATGAGACACGCGATAATTATCCACCCTCGCGCGACTAATTTTTGTCTATTTCTGTAGTGTTATCGTTTTCTGATAGCTACGCCATACAAAATACTTGACTCGTTCTGTCAAACTTGATGTTTTGTCAACAAACCCTAACATGACACGTTATTTATCTCGATTTTTGACAGTTCAACACGAGATAATCAGTTATTTTGTCGTATTTAGTCGTCCTCGATTTTGACGACGAGAAGAGTAGACAAAAAGACAAAATGATATTTTTTTTTAATTGTGGGTGTACACCGGTGTACTGTAGTAGAGGGGTGCACTACCACGTAGATGACTATTACTTTCCAGTCACTTTGCCAATTATGGTGATTAAATAAATAAATTAACGAAATCTAGGGATTATAGCTGTATGGTAATATCAAATATTCGCAACATAATTACTAAAATCACCAGTTTATTTCGTAAGGGTAGTGATTAACAATTTTTATGGTTATAATAGCGGAATCAACTCTACCTGCCAATTTATTTGAACGTCAGTCTTTTTGGTAGACAATTTTGTTAATCACCAGTCAGTGATTAACAAAATTTGCAACGTCATGGACTTTATGGTGACTGTTACAATAATAAACTTCGATTTGTCAAATTGCGATCGTCGGCCCATTTGTCATTTGTGGTGATTATCTAATGAGTATAGGTGCCACTAATTTTAATTTCCGTCAATTTGTATTTTAATTTCAGCATGCCAAAGAAATAATTTAATTTTAATCAAAAAGTCGGTTACACAAAAAACTAATCATAAATAATTAAGAGAGACATTTATTCAATAAAGTACATAATTCCATGCATAAATTGAATGAATGAAACAGAACTTCATGCCGATGTTGCTATCATAAAAATAATTTGTTTTTAATCACTTGCAACATCGGTATCTCGTCGCGCGATAAAGTAGTGTCAAAGTGCCTTTTTCGAGTTTACTCGCCGTTTGCGGTCATGTAAGGGATTAGAATGACGTCAGAATCGTAGACAAATTCCGATAAAACGAGAAAAAGAGCGTTCTCGCGCTTGTCATGTTAACCCTGCAGCACTGATATAGAGTCCATTGTAAGAGTTGAATTGGGCATTTATGATAGTTCTGAAGGCGGCCGAGAGATGTATATTGACATGGCGTATAATTATTTACTGAGCATTCTACCTGCGAGCGTAGAGGTAGAGAGAACGTTTTCCTCGGTTACATATTTGTGCAACCGTTTAAGGGGACGATAACCGACTTTTAATGATTTTATACTGAAGATGACGTCTAAACGAGTAGTGTTAGTAATTTGAAAAATAAATATGTTAAATAAGAGCATTTTTTTAATATTTTAATATAGGCGTATTTCTGATTATGTTTATATTAAATAGTGAAATTAATTTGTAAAGTTATGTCTAACGCGGATAAAAAACTGAGAATGACGCAAAATCTATCAAGCGTTTTTTTCTGAAAACTTCACCATTTTGAAAACAATTAAATTGTTGATCTTTTAGTATACGTGTTTTATTAAAATACCTTTTGTTTTACGTATAATAAATTAATAATGCGTCTAATTTGGGACAGCGCTCCTTGATGGACGAGTCCTATTACTGGCTGGACGTATGACGCGTTGCATGAGCTCAGTACAAAACACGCAAGCTAACCATTCAAGGTTACTGTCATATATCTGCGTCTTAAGAAGCTCGCTCTCAGATAAAACTTTAGATGCTCTTTCCTTCCTACGAACTCATTTTCAGGAAGAAAGAGCCGAAACAATGTTGATTTTATAGAGATTATATACAGATATTACTTTATAGCAAAAGATGCATGTTCCTCTCAGTAGTAACTGTAATAAGTCATGAAGAAAAACCCATAACGGGAAGCATCAGGGTAACCCGCGAAATTCAAATTTTCTTACGTATTTTGCATTTTGCAGGTCAGTGACAGGTTTTATGTTGATTAAAATATGATTCGCGGTCATAACGAATATGGTTTTACTCAATTATAATCATTACAATCAGCAATACAACTCCATAAGTTAGCAAAGGTGTCAAATGTCATGATTTCATGAAATCATGACATTTGACACCTTTATCTTCTTCTTAATCACTATTGCTGATTGTAATGATTATAATTGAGTAAAGCCATATTTGTTACGACCGCGAATCATATTTTAATCTACATAAAACCTGACACTGACCTGCAAAATGCAAAAAACGTAAGAAAATTTGAATTTTGCGAGCTACCCTGGCGCTTCCCCCTTAAAAGCACGATGAACAATTTTGACTGATTTTTATGTGATTTTATTAAAACATATTGTATGTTGATTTTAAAGAGATTTATTTTATAAAACATAAAGAAAAATAGATCGCTAAATTGTAATTACTTAGATACTGATTATTCAAATTAAAATGTTTAATTTTATCTAGGTACTTTTCTCATACTATGTATCAGATTATTTTGTTATTTTTTTTAGCAGATTCTGTTTGCAATTTAAAGTTGTATAAAAAAGTGACTTTATATTTAAAAAGCAGTTTTTTATTATTTTGTAGTGAAACTTATTAGTTGTTGAATAAAAAAACGATATTAAGTAAAAAAATAGTCTCATACCGGGATCCCGGTGTTGGACATTTTCTATACGGTATTAATACCGGTACTGCAAAAATCCGGTATTCGAAACCCCTAGTAGTTCTATGCAAGCGTTTTTACTTTAAAGGATTTGGAAGTTTTTTTTTTTTGTAAACGCGATTGTGCTCTTTATTTATACTACATTACGGATTAAAGGTTTTGGAAGTTTTTTTTTTTTAATGCGATTGTGCTCTTTATTTAGATAAGGTCCGTACCAATGTTCTATACAAGTATTTTTCTTCAAAGTATTTTTTTCGGCTACTCGCTCCTTCGACGCTCGATGCAATTCTGCTCCTTATTTATATTTAGTTATGGATCAAAGTTCTATGCAAGTATTTTTACTTTAAAGGTTTTGGAAGTTTTCTTGAAGTGAGTACTTCTTTAGGCGCGTTGAGCATTTTTGAGATGGGACTAAACCTTTGATTTCGCGACACTGTAACGCAATTTACCGAAACCGTGGAGTAAAAGGCATCAATGCGTTGATTACCGCGGTACCGATTTTTTTAATCTGACGTGTAAAAGTGATTCCGATACTTATCCTATTTACAGAATAAACAATTTCATTTCATATCTACTAGATTTTCTCTACAAGGCCTAGATCCAGAGATATTCTAAAACATTGAGATATTGGCATTGTAAAGAAATTTCCAAAAAACGCATTACTAGTCTGTACATATACTAACGATTCCCCAAAGTATTCAACAGAAATAAAGCAAGTAATGAACATACCTAATTACTAATAATAAAATATAAATGCCGTCGACTCGTTATGAATGAATGGTAAGTAGCTATCTATCCAGTCACACACACACACGGATGCGCACCGCGTCCGCCGCCCGCCTGCTGTTGTCAAACAGAGATAGCAATATTCCGAACGAATTTTGCAAACGTCTCGATTTGTAGTTGCGAGCCGCGGTCGCAGCGCTCTTAAACTACAAGTCATGTGTATGGCATTCCTATCGGAAAAATTACGAACTTCCGCAAAATATTTCACCACATACGAGACGATATTTTCAAAAATCCTTAGTGGTGCACCTTCGTTATATAAGGAACTTTTGTGCAAAGAAACTCAGCGGTTTAAGCTTTGCGTTGTCTGTCAGTGAATTTAGGATTAAGAAGATTTATATAAACTTTCGCCATTCTGCAGCTCTATTGATCCAATAAAAATCTAAGCTGAGATTTTCCGTATAAATACACAGTCAAGACTGCCATGTGACACCGCATTACCTGGTGTTAGCCCTAACGGCTGTGAGCAGCTTGTCGGTGAAGAGCGCGGGGAAGGCGCTACACAGGGACGTGGCGTCCCGCAGGAGTGCGGCCTGCTGCGCGCGCTCCGCACTCGACAGGCGCTCCAGTACGAAGTTCAACGCTTCTTGGGCACGGTCCTGTTTAATGGAATGTGTTTCACTGTGACGATATTAAAATAAAGGGCATTTTTTTATTAATTGGCTTCATAGACTCACAGCGAGCCGTGCTCTACTACTAGTGTCACGCGGGGCGAGGGTCGCTACACTGTGACATACATACCCTGCCAGTATAGCCCAGCTGCGTGAGTATGTTAGCGACGAGCGTGACGGCGTGCGGCGTGGCGTGCGGCGGCCGGGCGGCGCGCTTCACCAGCGAGCCGTGCTCTACTACTAGCGTCACGCGGCTTCGGCTAAGGCACGCTATCACCTGCACAACATAATACTCACTTTAACTAAGGACTTAAAAGGGATAACCACTTATAAAAATTAACATTGTTTTTTTTTTCTGTTCTTTGACATAATATTTCTTATAATTACAACACAATCAAATTTACAGTCACTAACCTGCAGTATATCCACACACATGCACCCCGGGTCGTTCTGACTGGCAGTATTCGGACACAGGTACGACAGTAACTGCGGCACACAGGTCTTCAGTGCATCAGGCTTGCGAGCCGCGATGTGCTCGAACAGTGCGAATAGGGAGCTCTTCTCTACGGGTTCTGCATGAGGCAGAAGTGATACGAGCGCTGGAGCGTGCCCTTCAAGTGGTTCCGGAGATACCTCGTAGAGGTTGGTCAAGATCCGGCAGAGGGGGTAGTTACCTGGATAGATTACAAATATTTGAAGCTGATAAAATGGAAATCGTTTATACTTTTCTTAACAGTGCTGGGACGCATAGTGTCAATACAATAGAATGTCCAGAACAGTTAGCACAATTGCCCTTCTGAATTTCAATGTGCACTACATATTATTATATTGTCCAAAACGGATGTATAGCATATTTTGTTAATTTCAATATCTCACACACATTTTTAGTAGTACTGTAAAGATTTTTTTAAATTTTCTTTAAACTCACATTATGTGATTCAGTTCAGAATAAAGTATATCTTATTCAATACTAAATCATTTGTTGGATTCTACAATGTGCACTAAGAAGGTGGGTCAGCAAAAACTCAGAGTAGGAGAGAGGAAGCTTTAATAACTATAATTATCTACTGATAATAGGGTTTATTTTTTTCTAGGTATGATGTATTGATATTTCAAATTAGTGCAAGTTTTACATAAAAATAAAACTTGTATTATTAAGCAGAGACGATGCACAGCATCTGTGAGAGGGCGTTGTATACTTCCCGTTAGTTGTCAGCCAATCACAGCTTTCGTGACGTCACATCCTTGACCAAAAAGGACCGAGTTCCGGTAGTCACGTGGTCTCAGGTGGCGTGTTCGCTAATGGCGGACTTTTACCTCATAGAAGTCTCACACCAGGAGACCTTGAATGATGCTGTGCATCGTCTCTGCTTAATAATACAAGTTTTATTTTTATGTAAAACTTGCACTATTATTCGGCATGTGACGATGCACAGCATCTGTGAGAGACGTGTTTATAACTCCTGGTGACCACGATGACGCTATGTGAGGATATGATAATATTTACTGAAAAAATTAAACCATATAAACCAACATGTATTCATTATACAAATTAGGATATAATATGTACCTCTGGCTATACTATCCAATTTACCTACAAATATTAATATTGTATATCATTTAAAATTACGTAACATAATAATCTGGAAAATAAGAGTAATCAGATTAACAACAATCAAGAGACCATCGATTGTATCTTATACCGGTTTTAAATTCTTCGAGAGATTACTACCTATAATAGACACGTTTACAATAATATTTGGCAAAACTATTCACCGCGAGAGAGGATACCTTCGATTGGAAAATTTCGTACCAATTCAAAGATGCTACAGCTGAGAGCGTACTACCAGGAGATGCAGAAATGCCTGCATCTTTCAGTAAACTTTTACCTATCACACAGTCCGTGATGCACTGTGCGTGGGACCTCGAATTGACAATAACAATGAGAACATCATACAGATTACTTTCGACTAGATGTCATGGTCATCCCAATTCAAATACTTTCCTTAATTAATTAACTGGACATATATTTTCGTTAGCATGACACGATAGTGTCCAGCCTGATGGGCTGTGCACAGTACAGGTTTGGTACAGTGATCACCCCGATCGATGTAGTTATTTGCCGAGACCCTGAGTAGAATAAGGTCATGGACTCATGTTCCTGATGCTAGCAACAAAAGAGAAACCATCGACGTGACGCTTTGAACAAAGTAAGTTATTGGGAGGATTCGTCTGCATTCCGGCAATAAGATGACTCGGGTAACCAATAGGAGGCTTGTCTGAGATCTCTAAGAGATTGGAGGGAGATAGTTTTAAGAATATGTTTTACTAAGAAGTCTGAATTCAAATGATCGTTACAGGACGGTCGTCCAAAGGTTATAACGTTAGAATTACAGATTTATGCAACAATATAATATTGTAAGCTAATCTCTTTTCAATGAATAGGAACGCTAAAAATCTTGCCAGACCAATATTATGGGACAACTGAAGTTAAAATTGTTATCTTTACACCATTTGACCCACAGAGACCGACTATGTTCTTGTGTGCCAACTAGATCCGAGCAGGGACCTTTCAGCTTCTGACCAATAACTAGTTATTTCGCCCCACCCGCTATCTTCCAAACGCAGAGCTCCATGTTTTGAACTCGAGTAGGTGGAAGGCCCGTGCTCTGATCTACTAGAACTTGAGCTAGGTTGGCGATTCTCAAGGATCAACAGAGTGTTCGACGTCGAAGATCCGGTGAAGGAAGAATAACTCGAGGGATGAGGCTTGGTGCCGAGAACAGCCACGCCATCTGAAATAGCCAGTGACGAGGCGTTGCAAAAATAGGCCGATGAGTCTGATCAATCTTTGGTAACATACTTCCTCACCACCTTGGGGTCCCAGGTGGCAAGGAGGTCTACTTGTGGAACTCCCAATATAATCTAGTTCAGACACATGTTCAAAATCTGTTCATAGAAACAAGTGTCATATAGTGTATCACCATAATAATTAAACTGATGTATATTTTTGAAAAATAAATTATACTTATACACAATATGCGAAAAACATTCCTTAGAGGTGGTCTTAGTAGGTGCCACACTACCGCCCCTTTTCCGCTGGACAACCTGTCTGCGAGATCGTTGAATCTTCCTGGAATACATTCAACAGTCATGGAAATACGCTCTTTGTCTAGAAGACTCAAGAGTTAGTAAGTCATGTGAAGTAAGATCGCGGCTGACCGTATTCCGCCTTCTTTTCGAACGTAGGAAACAATTGTGCAACTGTTCGATTGCAGGCACACATGGCGACCGCGAAGGCGAGATCGGAAAAGTTGACTGCTGTTATAATGGCAAACATTTCCTTTTGATTGCAGTGCCAGCAACGCTGGTCTGGTTTTCACTTTCCTGACACCGAAAGATCATCTAACTGTGCTCCCCACCCGTAACCTGCCACATCCGTAGTCATGAAATGGTGAATCAACTCCGGGTGCAAACTGCTCCGAATTTGACTTTAAATTCTAAAGTTGTGACCCACCATTTTAAATTCTTTGAGACCGGTTGTGATGTGGCTACCGGTTTGCGAGGAGACCGCTTCAAAGGCCGAGAAAGAATTTGAAGTTGGTGTCAACGAAGACGACCTATTGGATCGACAAAGTTGGAAAGGTTGAGATTGCCTAAAATAATAATCGGCGCCATTTTCAAATAAATATTTCCTTTGCGAATAACTCTCTTCGCGAGAGCGATAGAATTGACTGGGTCTTTTTTGGAGGTAATAAATCAGTTATTAAAACCATTGGTGGTTTTGGAGGTAAATGGCAGACGCATTCCCGTGATCATCAAGAGAAGGGCCTTCGGAGCCCACAGCGTTTGCCACTGTCTCCGATACGCTCGGAAACAGCCTCCGTAGAACTGGTGTGGCTGCAAGTCATCAAGTTTTCTTTGGTGTTCCAAACGCACCCGAGGAATTCTATCACTTGAGAAGGTTCGGTGATCAATTTCTTGTAATTTACTGTCCACCCTAATGTCTCTAGAACGTATAAGGACAAATCCGCCTGAGAGCGTAGAAGACTTCTCGATACGCATGCTATCAAACAATCTTTTAAGTAGACCCCACTCGCATTCCTTTTGATAGTAGATGTTGGGCCACTCAGTTGGTCAACGCTGCGAAATCATTCAGTGCGCGTGATAGACCGAACGGCAGGCAGGTCACCTGCTGTTCTACCTGTATCACCATCTCTGGCGATTGCGCGATCTTAAATCGGCTCAGGGTTTCTACTGATAGATGAATCAGTGGTGGTTTGGAGGTAAATGGCAGACGCATTCTCGTGATTATTCCGAGAAGGGCCTCCGGAGCCCGCAGCGCCTGCCACTGTCTCCGATGCGCTCGGAGACAGCCTCCTGGCTGTTATTTCGACCCACCCTGTCCATTCTGAACTTCCAATCGGGATCCTTTTGACGAAAGCCCGCACATCGTCATAAGATTACTCACAAAATTTAATTTTGAATTGTATATTTTGAAGTAAGTACGCAAATGATTTTCATCAAATATGCAATTAGAACTCGAGAGATCTTACGCAGACCGTCACGAAGGTTCAATTAGCAATTCGCTCAGGATACGCTCCCGGCGATTCACAATGTATCAGCTTTCCGCAAACTAGCTGCATGACTTCCTCACAAATTTTGTGGATTTTTATGAGGGTAGATTATAATTTCCGAAATTTTATCGAACGGCAAATAAGCAATTAGACCTCGCAGGGATCTTACGCAGACCTTCACGAAGGTTCTTATTAGCAGTTTCGCGCAGGATGCACTCCCACCGATTTACAATGTATCCAGCTAGCTTTCCGCAAGCTAGCTCCATGATTTACTAATTTCGTGGAATTTTGATGAGGGTGGAAATGATTCCAAAATTTTATCGAAAAGGCTAGAGCCAGAAAGTATAGCATCAGAAGAAGCTGTCCAATCAATGAATGTTGAGTAAATCTAGTAATTAAGGTATTAACATAAGGCTGCTATCAATTCGGAATTCGCCGCATAATCGTTACCCATATCAAACTGTCGAAGTTAATCGTTATTATCAAGCTCGACAAAGCCAGGTGCAGCGTTATGAATCTTCAATGCGTCCGCGTAGCGATCATCCTTCCAAGACAAATCAACGAACTTTTGTAACGCTTTAAGTCGCTTCAACTGAATTGGATTAGAGCGAGGCACCTTGAGGTCCAATCCCGCTCGATTTATGTCATCATCTGTTACGACGCCTCATTGAGGTGGATAACAATTAAAATTCTATTGTGTCTCGTTAATGACAGTTGAAAGGATATTATTGGTAGCCGCCGGCGGGCGCTTCAAATTAAAGTCTAAAGGTATCGCGGAGGTAGTTCCAGGAACTAATTCAGGCATATGTGCTGCTGTAGGTTATTCGGTGTCGAACCGTATATACCCACATTAAAAAGTTAATGAGCCACATGATTAACAAGATTTAAAAATATCTGGTGACTCACCTGCATTTCCGCCGTTTTACCTTAGTATCCTAAGAAACGGATTGCGAAGAGTTCGAATCGCTTCGTGGTAGCTGACATTTACGGCTCGATGTAAACACCAAGTTGGTGCCTACCTGCACTTCTTGATCCGAATCACAATAATTCACAATTGCACTATTTAATTTATTTTCAACATAATATTAGACATTAATTTAATATCACTTTGAACTATAATAAGATTCAAAATATTAAAAAATAGCTGCAAACTCTAAATTAGATGTTACTTGCTCGGGAAGCAACGACGCTATGAGGTAAAAGTCCGCCATTAGCGAACACGCCACCTGAGACCACGTGACTACCGGAACTCGGTCCTTTTTGGTCAAGGATGTGACGTCACGAAAGCTGTGATTGGCTGACAACTAACGGGAAGTATACAACGCCCTCTCACAGATGCTGTGCATCGTCACATGCCGAATAATAATATAATTTCTGTACTAATAATTATTACTTAACACTTTTACTAAAACACAATTTTCAACTGAAAATTGTGTTTTTCGGACCAAACCGAAACCAAAACACAATAAGTTATTTTAATATTATTTTCTGAGACATTGTTTTTGGTAGGTTTGTAACAAGTAATTTGATATATTAGGGTTTACATTTTTGATATTTTTATAAGCTTCTTTTGCAATTAAATATCAGATGTCTTTCATCAGAAGAAAAAATAGTCTTTTGGCAAATTTTGTGTAAAAAAACTGTCAAAATTTCAAAACGACGATTGAAAATCAGACCTAACTGAAATAGTCTAAGATCCGGTATAAGAAATATATACCCTTATATCTTTTTAATGATAATAAAGAATATATGCTAGATAATGTTTACATTGATACATCGCAAATAAGTTGCCTAGCTAAATCACGTGCCGATGGTGTTAAACAATAAACTGTTTAATTTAATTTTTTTGATCAACTTCCCCGATTTGTTATTTACTTATGAAAGTCGAGCATCAGCTGAGAGGATATACCCCAAGGACTTGAAAAAATAAGAGTTCCCTACTTTCCCTCTGTGCAACTATGGAGTTGCCAGGTACAGGCTTCAAGCACAAAGTACTGCAATGTTTCTCATACAACTTTTAAAATGAAATTCCTACTTGTAGTTTTTAAACGCAATGCAGCATAAAGTTTATCAAATAGCATAAGAAATATGTATAAAATATATTTTAACTTATTTCAATTTCGCAGAGCTTATATCTATTTCAATCCACCAACCTGACATGATAGAATCCATGATAGTCTGCACATGTGGCTTCAGCAGCACTGCGTGATGCACAGCAGCCAGTGAGAGGTACCGCGCCATGTGTCGGGATATCTCGCGGTTGCCTTTGTGCAGGAACTGCACCGCGACAGGTAGGAAGAGCTCCATTACACTCTTGTTGGCGTAGTTCTCCTTGTCGGATTGGAGCGGGAATGATACCTAAAGAACATGTTATGTGGAATGAGAAACAATATGTTTTTACAAAACAATTTTTTTTTTAATCAAATCTATTCCAGTTTTGATTTAAAAAAAATTGTTTTGTAAAAACATGTTGTTTCTCAAAAACAGACATTTAAAAACACATGTTAAGACCAGGCACTCTAAAGACAATTTCCACGCAAGCTCCGCCCCCATGCACCCCGCTACTCCACGCTTATGCTAAATGCTAACACGTCAGTAATAAAGTTGAATATTGCGTGCGCTCTTTGATCGTGTTAGAGCACGAAACTAAATGGCGTAAGTCTCAATTCTTATTTCATTTATAACGAAAGTAATAATAGAATAGCACTTTCTTTATTATGTACACCATGAAAATTACATACATTAATTTAGAAATTTTACATTGGTTGACACAATGGGCAGTCTCATCGCTAAAAGCGATTTTTTACAGACAATCTATAATTGATCCAGAGAAAAAATATCTTGTGGCTGGATAATAAACTATATTTTCTTACTGTGCAGTGTGAATACTTATTTTAGACATAAAAGCCGAGTAATCTTGATTTTATTTAAATAATCTTTAAAAAAAGACATGATTTTCGAATACAAAATTAATGGAGTGAAAATGTTACAATTACGTAACTGTCTTATAAATGGAAAGAAAAAGATCCAATAAATCATATACTAAAGTTCCATTTTGATTTTATCCTTGACTGTACCAGAATATTAATGCAATTTAGGGGGAATAAAAAAACCTACTTTGAAATAGAGTTAAAACTCCTCTTAACTCTATTTCAAAGTAGGTTTTTTTTATTTGAATGAGTACTTTTTTCATATTTAACTCACATTGCATGTAGCAAAAAAACTAACTCAAATCTTAAAGAATAAGTTCATACTCAAATAATACAAATAAGTGATAACAGAATAAAAATACATCCTATGTATTTTAAGTAGGATATCTTACCAAAACAATGCATGCTATAATGTCTGAAGCAATCTTAGCATGAGGTGGATCATCATCCCGGAGGTGACCGGTTGGCATCAGGTTGTGGTGCAAGCAGGACTCCAGCAGGGCTACTAGGGCTCCGCAGTACTTGTCCAGGGTACTCGTCTCCTTCACACATGACGTCACTCTTGCAACACATATTTCTATCAGAGCCTGGTCTCGGTCGTTCCGACAGTAGTCTGGCCGTGAAGAAATCTCTGTTACTTGTTTCAACTGCAACAAGTATATTTATTTATTTTTATTTTTGTAATAACATAAAACAAAGCAAAAGGAGTACCTATGTAAGGATCGTAGCAGTTGGCGTTTTGTAGTTTCTGCCTACGGCCATGGGAAGAAGGTGTAAGTTTATGTATGGCTTTTTATTTATATTTGTACAATATAATCTTATCAATAGTGACGTAAATCTATGATTTACAACAAATGCACTGTCATGATAAGAAGATTATCTTGACAATATTAGCTGTATCTATATCTATAAATACGTTGGTTCTGATTCAATAGTGACCCAGTATTATCACATAGTCAACCGTTTTCAATCTTCCTAAAACATTTATTTAAGATTTATTATTATTATACAACCACAATGAAGTGTATTAATTACTTGTTTACATGGAGGCGATTGACTTGACTACAAATAATATTACTGGATACTTCTAAAAGCAAATGCTTTACAGGAAAATTATTATTGCAAGGAATAAGTTCTACAGTAAACACCAATTATTATTTTATTATTGAATAAATACTCAGAATTTATGATTCATAATTATTATTATTCAAGTAGTACACTACCTTGGCTGATACTTAATTCTACTTGTTTATCCAACTAAGGATTTAATATTGCACTTTGCAGGCGTGACTCAGCTGTAATTTACATACTTTTCTAATTCTTGGTAACGCAGGTGAATAGGCTGTACCAGTTCTAAGTATTAAGCGTAAGGCTCACCACTTCGTTGAGGTCGTTAACTATGTCCGCGTCGGGGATCGCGAAGATGTCGCCGGCGCGGGTGAGGTCCCGCTCCGTCAGCACATGCTTCAGTAGCTCGTGCATCACGCCGCCGGCCTCTGCGCCTCCGTCTCGACGCACCTTCACCGCACCGTAAACAACATTCACCTACAACGACCCATCAATGGACACATCAACAGCCACCGCTACACAACCACCATACCACCATTATTCAACACACGTAACATTTATAACTGGTTTTTAACGTCCCATAACTCACTAGAAAGCTGTAGGATTTAATAAAAAATAAAATAGTTTGAGCGAAACACCGAAATAAGTGGTCTTTTGATGCAATGCAGAATGCAGTGCAGGCGAAGTACGTTCCGTTTCGTTCGGAAATATGATTGTCAATCAGTCAATGAACTTTTATAGGTTATATTTAGGTTCATTGGAATTTCGGTGATGCGAAACATTGGCATTTGAAGCAATAAAATGAACATGCTGACAATAAAACACGGTTTTCAGCTAGGTTGTATCCCTTTCGATAAAGTTTTTAACCGTTGATCAAAAAAACAATGAATGCAGAGTTATGAAAAAAAAAAAATTACTTTGGTTGAAATAATCAATCTATTGGTCAGTGGATCATTAGAGGCGGAACCTATTATTTATGAAAGAGAATAATTTAGGTTTGAAAGTTCACTTTTTTTTCAATCATAACCGTTTGCCATAATTTTATAGTTAGCGTTATTTACCAATCAGTGATGAACAAGGATACCCATAAATACATCACAATATTATATGAACCCATCCACAGCGATCAGCGATAAATATTACAAACTCTGGACAGCCTCTGGGGTGCCTAGCAAGAATAACAACTAAAAAAAAAAAAATATACTTCAAGTCAGTTTGTTATTAAAATGTCGATATTGAGTGCCAAGCCAAGTCCCACACCTTCCACACTAGTCTTGTCAAAAAGACCAGCTCAGCTGTCTGTCGTAATTTGTCATGATGATATCATGTGTCACATTTTTTCTAAATATTTAAATTGAGGTTATTTTGGTGAAAATAAAACAATAATTTATTTTATAAAACGTAACAAAATCAAGATTTTATGTATCAATAAAGTATCTTCAACTTCTAATGATACCGCGCCAATCAGTACGAGTTGTTGTTATCTTTCGTTTATTAATTGTTTAGGAAATCAAGTGAAACTTATTATTTGCGACTATATTGCATTATTATAATGCCGGTTCCATGCAGAAGGGGTTGTGGCAACAATGCAGTTTTGAAGGTACCTGTGTAATGTTCCTACTTAGAAACAGTAATTAGCAGTATGGGTACTCTGAGCTCTTCTAATTGTTTGAATTATTCTAGCGACCAAAAACAGGCGATGCTCTATGCAAAGAATGTTTCTTCTGGGCATTTGAAACAGAGATTCACTACACCATCACAAAAGCGGAATTATTTAATAAAGGAGATTCAGTTGCCATCGGTGCGTCTGGCGGAAAAGACTCAACAGTACTTGCATATGTACTCAAAACTTTAAATCAAAGGTACAACTATGGGTTGCACCTCATGCTGCTGTCAATAGATGAAGGTATCACAGGATACAGAGATGACAGCCTTGAGACTGTCAAGCAGAACCGAGATGACTATGAGATGCCTTTGAAGATACTGTCATACAAAGACTTATATGGGTGGACTATGGATGAGATAGTGGCTCAGATTGGCAGGAAGAACAACTGCACCTTCTGTGGGGTGTTTAGAAGACAGGCCCTAGACAGAGGGGCAGCCATGCTGGGAGTGAAGTGTATAGCCACAGGACATAATGCTGATGATATTGCTGAGACTGCGTTGATGAACGTTCTCAGAGGTGACATTGCAAGGTTGAAGAGGTGCACAGCTGTAGCTACAGTAAGTGATTAAATTCTGAACGCAGTATAGTACATTAATTACTAGAATACTATACTATAGGTCCTGCTATTCTTTCAAGGTTCCATCTGACCCAAAAAAGATACAACTCATTAACCATCAGATATTTTACTGAAGTTTACCTTATTACTTAGCAATTAACTAGGTCTGTGTTTCCTATGCTCAAACATTTATTACAGTATTTTTCTTCGCTTTCAGGGCAGTGAGGGCACATTACCAAGAGTAAAACCCCTGAAGTACACTTATGAGAAAGAAATTGTCATGTATGCACATTACAAGAAGCTGGTGTACTTCTCAACTGAATGTGTGTTTGCTCCCAACGCATACAGAGGTCATGCACGGGCTCTGCTCAAGGATATGGAGAAGATCAGGCCTGCTTGTATCATGGATATTATTTATTCAGGTATGTTCATCATTGCCTTCTTCAAATAGCTTCATCTTTTTGACTGACTGACCCCTTGACAATTCAAAAGGGCCTGTAATTGGTTTATTTGAAATACATGCTTTGAGTTTTATTTTGAGTTCTTCTTTTCGATGGCAAAGGCAAAAATAACAAATAACATCATTGCCTAACTGGCTTAAATGCCATTTCAGCCAGTTCAGTTCAAGCAATATTTTATGTTCTAAAAAATACAAACAAAATTTTTGAAGCAGTAATTCCAATCAGCAATATATAGGAATACATAATGTAAGTATAATATTATGTAGTATAATAGTTAGTTGTAGTAGTGTAATATATTTAAAGTTTCATTATAATTATGAATTCCAGGTGAAACCATGTCAGTAAAGGAACAAGTCTCCCTCCCCACACAGAGGATATGCAGCAGATGCAAGTTTGTGTCCTCACAGGAGGTGTGCAAGGCGTGTGTCCTCCTTGAAGGACTTAACAAAGGCCTACCCAAACTGGGCATTGGAAAGAGTTCCAAAGCAAAGAGGATGCTTGAGGAGTACCATGCTAAGCAGGCACAGAACGAATCTGGGGCACTAGAGGATATTATTAAAGATTTGAATGATACCAGTATAGCAGTAGATAGAAATAAGAGAATCAGTAAGAAGAACAATGCAAACAAAGAGAATGCAAGCAATAATGATACATGTAATAAAAACAACTGTTGTGGAGAAACCTGTAAAAGTAAAACTAATGTGGATCCAGCTACCAGTAATAAGAAACTTGACATGCTATTAGAACAATATGGTTTAGATGAGACTTCAAGTGCAGAGAAACATCCTAGTAAGGAAAATGGAGTGACAGATACAAATGTATCAGATCGTTCAGATGATGAGATTCCTTTCAATGGCCAGGAAGAAGACGACACATGTTCAGCCTCCTGTGGTGGTATTAGTGTGGGTTTTTGACATCAATAAATCAACATAAATATTTTACAAACTTTAATTTTTTACTTCACTAGACTTAACAGTATTATTTCTACTCTCGAGGTTCAAATCTATATTTTGTAAATTTATTTTTAGCCACACTTCAAACAAGGCGAATGCATTAGACTTTTTAGCAATGAGCACCTAGGCACGTTAATAATACCTGTACAATCACTGACAAAATGTCTATACTTTACAACATCACAATTTCCTACTAAAAATACACATCTGATCAATGGTTCTACTATTACTTATTACGTATAAAGAATCTGTCATAAAATAACAGTAAATTATGCTATTACTGAGAATCAAAATAGCACCTACACAAAATACGGTGCAGCCTGTGAAATTGTACTATTAAAATAAAATATAATTATCAATCTGCGCTGTACAAATTGATAGAGTAGTTGATTTTACGAACGATAGCAGTTTAAGGCATGTCACATGACATGCGCTTGTGAATTGCAAGGACTGGAGTTCGCGCCACCACTCAAGTCCGTTAGACGTGGCGCTAGTGTCTATGTTACTGTATCAAATTGCATTTAAAAAAATGTAGTTCCACTATTTTCCGCCGGACTTCAGTGGTGGCGCAGACTCTATAATACGTGTTTACGGTATGTTCACATCTACGTAATGAAGGCTGGTGCTCTAGATTCTATCCTCTCGCGACAGATCGGGCAGTAGTCAGTAATGTTGTCTGAACAGTCCTCACAGAGGCACACGTGGCCGCAGGGAAGCAAGATGATCTGGAAAATTGGATTGATTATGATAACGTTTAATACCTATGTATTTGTTATCTTAGCCCTGCATATAGTGTTACGGTCTGCAACAAAAGTACATTAAAACTGTGAATTTTACATTTGATCTAACTTGACACAAAATCGTTAATTAGACTTTTACATAATAGTCGAGTTTTTGTTGTGTGATTGTTTCATAATTATTACAACTTCTCTGGTATTTTGTAATATTTTTTTTTTTAAACGAACTGCTAATCGTCTGTTGTTTCTAACTGTACCTAATACCTATAGAACTATGTGGTGCCTACCTCTTTAGGGTTTTCCGTGCACACTACACACAGCTGAACATCGGCGAGGTTCTTCTCCCGCGCATGCGCACGACGCTCCCGGCGCCCTGCCGCGAGTTGTTTCTTCATGGAGTCCTCGAGCGCGCGGCGCCGGCGACGCTTCATGTACTTGTAAACCACGCGACACGACGCCACCGCTGCTACTGAGCCGAAAATTACTAGCAGTACTCTGTGAATTTAACATTTGAACCAATTTTATTGCCGAATGTGATACACATCTCTGGAATACCAAAAAGTCGAAAACTTTACGTATCGCACCTTCGGTGCAACAAAGTCACAATAAATTCAGGACACTTCTTTTTTTTGTCTTTTATTAGGATTTTTTTGATAATTCAATATAAGATTTTTAACGTAAAACTATAGCAAACAAAATAAACAATTTTTTTTTTTTATAAAGATTTCAAACCTACTATAAATAGTAATCCAGAAATAAGAAAATGTAAAATAAAAAATGAGCTGTTGTGACTTTGTTGCACCGAAGGTATAGTTAAATGTTGTATAGTTGAATAGTTTAATGTTTGGTTTTATATTTTTTTATTTATATTAGTTTATAAGTATTCTTTATATATTTTGTTTATTGTTTTTCAATGGGCCCTAGTTGCCTTAAATAAATGAATAATACCTTAGAAAGTCCCTTGAACTGGCCAGCCGTTTCAGCAAACTTGATTTAGTAGCTGTCGTCAGATACAAGGGGAGACCATCTTTAGGCGGCTGGATCTTCAACTCGCCAGTGTTACTCCGGCTGAGCTCTCCTATGGCTGTGATGTAGGAGCCGTCCCGAAGCATCTCCTCCATGGTCTGTAGACCTCGCTGACGCACGCCAGAAAAGAATCCCCACACGTGGTCAATGACACCGGGCGACATGGGCTCGAACTTGTCTGAGATGACATCCATGTCTGTGAAAAATGTTACTCGAATATTATATGCCACTCATGTGGTAGATGTTACATTCAAGGCGTCTAGCAACTGGCATGCATGAACCCTGAAAGGGCAGAACAATTACAAAGTATTAAAATTATTTTACATTAAGTTCTATTCAAATAAAAACGGAAAAATTGAGACGATGAGAAAACATTTTTGCATTATGTATTAGAACTCGAATTTCATTATCAAACCAACAAAATATAAATTCTTCTATCTGAAATGTAGGACTAAACTATAAAAAAATTATATATTAAGTAATAGATTTCATTACCAAGTAACTCAGCTGTGAGTGCATCCACCACTTCAATGCTAAACTTTCCATTATTGAGCACAAAGGGTGTGCAGTTGCACACTTCATGTATAGTGCGTGTCTGGTCCGACCAGAAACCTGCGGATGTCCTAGCTATTACATGTTCTTTGATTGTGAGCCTGAAATTAATAAAACATGAAAAATTAAAAACAAACTTATCAGCAAAATATCAGCATTATTAGAACTGAATAATTTTTGAAGTGTTAATCACAGGTAAGTACAACACAGATGATCAATAGTTGTCCTCCCCTCCTCTGAACAAAAGTTGTTATGATTAATTAATCTATTTGGATAACACTTTACAGAAGTCTGTATAGCGCTCATAAGTCTTAACATTAGCGTAATATATTTATTAAGTACAAACTACACAACCTTGTTTCTGTTACAAGATTAACAGACTGGATTTTTTTTTTTTATATTGTTAGCACAGTATGAGTTACTCTCATGTAGTTTATTTAAATACAAGAAAAGGTGCAACAAACATACCAATTCCTACAAGATCCAATATAGCTTATTATAACTGCAAGATAGTGTGAGGCCTACATACTGATTCTTCATATTTTAGAAACAAAAATAAAATAGATAAGACCCAACAGGATAAAACAAAATATTACGAACTTATTGATGATATTGTTAAAAATGTATTAATAATCTAATTAGTGTTTGTAACTGCATAGGTAATAGGTAATACGGGCTGGTATCCGCAACTCCACGTCAAAGCGCGTATTTTGCGTACGGGTGGGAAAATCGATTATTCGATCCACCCCAGCTCCTCAAAGAAGGCCAGCAATGCCTTGGTGTCACTGACAATCTCACGTAGGGTACCTGGGTTACCGAAGTACTTGGCCCTGTATGTGGCGACCACTGGGCAGTTTAACTGCATATATTGTAATGGGAAAAGGATTATTATTAACTCAGAAAGACAATATGATAATTATAATGTATTCCAATTAATTTCAATCCATCTAACTTTATCCTTACTGACTCACTTATAAGAAATCTTGTAACTAATATTTGTATACCAGATAATGGTAAAACAAGTAGACCTTTTATATGAACACCCTATGTATTGTAGACTTTTTTTACAACAATGGTTTTTAATCCTCACCTCTGCACCACACCTGTCACAGAGTTGTTATAGTTGCTGGTGATGGGGTTGCCAAGTGGCTTCACCAGTCCCCTGATCACCACATACGGGATGGTGTTGTTGGAGTACTTGTTGATCTCCTTGTTCAGCGTCGAGTCTATGTCCAGCACAGGAGCTGTCTGCAATGTTTTTATAACTTCAAATTTAAAATCTGTATAACCTGTTCTGTTTTTGTGAAAATAAAAGACAGGCCAAGGGAACTAGTGATTCTACAAATATTGTTTGATGGAAAATATAAAATGCAAATGTAGGATATGTCTAATTTTTCGTATACCTTAACCAAAGTTTACATAGACTATCAGCAATATGATAATTATAACCAATGTTTATAATAGGTAGAATACAATTGTCGATACAGATTTTATCCAATCGTAGTAATCAAAGGTATTGTGTTTACCTGCAAGGCATTCAGGATATGTTTACATTTGCTCAGCTGTTTCACACAAAAGCCCAAAATAAGGGTATCTATTCCAAGGATCACTGTTTCGCCGATTATTTCCGAAAAGAAGTCCATGGTTCTTTAAGTTTTATTGTACAGTTTTACGATAAATTATTAGAAGTATTGCGTAACTAATTACGCTGTTTCAGCTCATTTTATTTCATAAATATTAACTATTTTTATAAAAATCCTCAATCAGAGACAGCAGACATATTGACAGATTCTCACTTTTGAGTAGTAGTGGGCGATATAAATCGATATTTCAAAAAATATCGATACATGTACGCGATATATCGGTTCAATCCGATATTATCGACTCATTTATTATCGAATGTAATATCGATATATTTCATCCGATATACCAAATATCGTCAATCGTGTCACATTCCATTTTTTTTTCTTTATATCTACTTATTCTCTATTATTCCTTTAAATCTGCCACATTGTCAATTTGAGTAAAAATAAAACGAAAATCCCCGGATTATAGAAAACTAGCCTTTGCAACAACGAAACGCAGACATGAGATAGGTACAGACGCCAGCACATCAAGCTACTACAATCTTTCAAATTTATTTAATAGATTTTCAACTTTATCGCTGAAATCTAAGGTTCAAAGTTGATTGGGAAAATTTGACAGTTTCGGGTAGCTTGATGTGCTGGCGTCTGTAGTCTCCGCGAGGGCAGCACTAGTAGCAAAAGTTTTATATTCTGTGGTGCCTATGGTCGGTCACTCGTTTCGTTGGTTTCGTTTTCAGTGCAATGTAACCTATAAAAGTTGTCTGTTTTGTTTATATAGTTTACGAAATATAAGTACCGTTAAGTGTGTATAACGATACATAATTCTTTACGCGCATATGCTAAACATGGCTTTTGGGTCGTATGGCCTTGGATTCTTTTTCGTATAATTTATAAATAAAGTTGATTTGTTTCTTCTCTCTAAAGTGTTTTTACTCATAATCAAGCTAATTCCTATTTAATATTATAGACTAGTTTAATACAAGTAATTACGATATTTTTAAAATATCGATATATCGCAAACTATCGATATAACACAACGATATATTATATCGAAAAAAATATCGATTTTTTTTGACATGAACATCCCTACTTTTGAGTTTGACCACAGAGTATGAGTTTGATATTAACGTTCCGTTACACATCAACTGATCCATCCAACCAAGGACATAAAATTAACAGAGTAAATAATATATTCCTTGGTTTTAACGCATCTTGCAACGAAAAGTTAAAAATATGTCTGTATTGTATATTTTATATGCTTATAGTTTCAAAGTTAATAAATTATTGTTCTCTGATGAAGAGAATGCCCGTTATATGATAAACAAAATGTCCAATAGGGGCTACCCTGCTGGTAGAACATTACGTAATTCCTCCTAGCAAGGCCACAGTTCCCGACTGTAATATCGCGTCCGTTAATTTGCTCTTAGGCTTGTTCGGGGAGGGATTCGATTTTTATATCTGATATGAAGATGTATCTTTCTATCCGATCATAAAAATCGAATGTAGGATAGAGCCAGATGATGAGTAAACTTACGAGTAAAACAACATTTAGCATTCCTTATCAATATAATTTGAAGTAAATTAGATCTAGCATTGGCAATGGACAGTTTAATTCCTTCTCCTGCGTACTCTTGATATTCTCCAGGCGTTCGGTTCCTCGTACTTGTTGTAGAGCGGCTCTAGTCTCTGGTTCTTCTTGAACTTGGAAAGTTTGGTGGGGTCGGAGAACTTGAAGAATGCTGGTGCGAACTCCACCAACCACTTCGGGTCTATGGTGGTCACTTCGCGCATGTACTCCTTCGTAGTTTGGACGAGCTCGTGGTAGATTACCCTGATTATGAAAAAAATATTACATTACAAAAAAAAACTAAAAAATGAAAAAAAAAACGTACTATCGTATTGAGAATCTCCTTCTGTTTGAAGTCGGTTAAAAAGAACACCATGTTCTATCATCATATCTCAGTCCTGGGTTTTTTGGGCTCGCATCAATACCCGAAAAGCCCTAACTTGAACCCATGGGCGCATAAACATTTTATTAGGGTTTCCAATATTTTATTTATTTAATATTTAAATACATAAACTCACGCTTTTTTAACCGATTTCAAAAAAAGGAGGAGGTTCTCAATTCGTCGGGATATTTTTTTTTTTTCATGTATTTTCCCCGATTACTCGAAGACGGCTGGACCGATTTGAAAAATTCTTTTTTTGTTTGAAAGGGTATACTTTCAAGTTGGTCCCATTGTCATTTGGTCACGATCTGATGATGGAATCTTGGAGAAATCGAGGGAACTCTTCAAATATTAAAGGCACATCTATAGTGATTTGGGTATTTTTGATGAGCAGTTGACATAAGGCTATTGTAATTTAGATAAATTACAAACCAACCCACTAAAAAGTGAAAAAAAAAACTTTTTAACAAAAAACACAACCGATTTCCAAACTACAAAGTAAAAAATAACTTTAATTTCGGAAGTCGATGTCAAAAAACTAAAATACTGATCTGATCCAAAAACACCGACTTCCGAAATTAAAGTTATTTTTCACTTTGTAGTTTGGAAGTCGGTTGTGTTTTGTGTAAAAAGGTTTTTTTTTGTTTCTTTATTATGCGATTACTCTACCAATTATGAATAGATTTTGATGATATTTTTTGGTAGGCCATACTTCAAGAGGTGCTCCCATATAAATTTTATTACCTTTGGTTGGGTAGTTTTTGAGTTAGCTTTAATAATACGTATTTTTCCCACTTGTCGTATGTGGATGATATGATGGTAAGTTGCACGTGGTGGTACTCGAATTTGTGTGGGGTAGGTACCACAACAAAAACGTGAAAAATTTGTTTAACTTCGGAAGTCGGTGGCAAAAAACGAAAATACAAAACCAAAGACTTTTTGTTTGTTTTTTTTTTAATAATTTTCTAACTTTTTTTAAGTATTCATCAAGTCCAAACTTAAAATCTTACCACTCCGGCTGCCTATTGAAGAGTGCACTAGAGGGATGTATGTAGACCACCTGGCTGTCCACCAGAGTTCTGTACCCCTCCTGTGGGTCCTTCTTAGCCGCGTTCCTGAAGAAACCGGAACATATCGTCTTCTGTATGCGCACTGTGTTCTTACCCGCGGATACCACGTCCAGCTTGTGCCTGTTGAAATAATAAATAGTAATTTATTATGATTAGTTTTTAATGAGACAATAGAGGGGGTTGGAAAGTCAAAATAAAAAAATTGCAGTGATTGTTTGGGTGCCGAAGGCGAAGAACCTAACACAAATTGGGCCTTATCCAGCAACTATTTTGGTAAGGTTTCTGCTTTTAATACTTTTCCTATGCTATCTGTCCACCCAGTGTCCGATTAAGGAAGTGCGGAGCCCATAGCAAATTTTATCGAGGGGCCTTTGCTCTGATATGGGTTCTTAAGTATTAAGTGGTAAAAAATAATACTCAATACGTTTCTTTGCGATCAACTTTTAGAAATATGTTAAAAATTGTATTTCCGATTGTCTGACGTGGATTGTCTTGTCGCAAAAGGTGTTACGTATCACTTTTTTGTGACATCTAGTAAATTCAATATTCTTTATAAGTCTCACTCAAAATACTACGCTCAGGCGGAGGTGAGTATACAGGGAAAATTTTTAACCAGTGCGCAAACGTAATCACGGGGTTTTTCTCGTTATTATGAACAACTTTTACTATAGGACCAAACCTGAAATCGCGAGAAAAAAAAAATCTGCTGTTCCCTACATTTATGTTCGCATAACTCGTCAAAATGTAGGGAACAGCCGATTTTTATTTCGCGATTTCAGGTTTGGTCCCATAGTAAAAGTTATTCATAATGATGAGTAAAGTCACGCACGTGTTTAAGTTTGCGAGCTGGTTATTTTTTTTTTCCTGTATATAGGATACACGGGGCCCGTAGTAATTGATACTCTTGGTACATGGTTAATCTGGCACTGTCTCCACCACTCTCAGTTGACTGGTAGAGAATGCCTCAGGCTTTTAGTCTGTTATCGCCTTTTGTGTTGCATAAAGTTTAATCAATAAATATAACTAACAACTCACCTATCCATAATACCAAGTAGTTGTTTCCTTACATCCTGCGCCCGTTTCAACGTGCGGATCTGCACGAAGTTCTCATAGCACCATGCATTAGAGAACTTATTGTTCCTCCAGCTATTATAAACAGCTAGTAAGGTCAGGTGGTCGCCTTCCGGCTGGTTGAACTTCGCCTTCTTCTGGTCAGCCAGCGCCTGCTTATCTTTGGGTCGATAGAAAACGTTCTGGACGCTCAACATTGACACTATGGTCAGGATTTCGTCTGAACATTGTAGTGCTACTGACATGATGAGGATTTTTGATAGGTTTGGTTCGAGCGGGAATTCGGCCATCTGTAAAGTAACGAAAGTTTTATTTAGTTGGGTGCTTAACCCTTCGTGTAATTACAGAAACAATTAAAAAGCCACTGTGTCTCGTGTGGATCCACGTTCCGGATACAAAGGGTTAATAGAGTTTTTGAACTTGTCATTGCCATTCACGAGCTCGCCTCATAAGAATTTTGTCAGGTTTTAATTTGCAATGATTGCACATGACAAGGACGTGCGTCTACGGACGTTAGTGAAATGCAAAACCTTTATCTCACATTTTCTACCCTATTTTGTAGAACATAGAGCTTATTTTTTAGCATTCCAATGTGCCAAATCGGCTTCATAAAAAGTTGTTTCTAATATGTTAAGCGTCGATTGTTTTGGTCTACATACCCTGCGACCAAGCCTGGTGAGCAATCCTTCCGAATCTAATGCGGACAAGGAGTGCAGTTGTTCCAGCGCCATGATGAGCGACTCCACCGGCGGCGCGTCCATGAAGTCGAAGTGCAACAGGTCGTTGATACCCATCGTCTTTAGTTGTAGTACCTGTTAAACGAACATATTTGAGATTTTAAACTAATGGTTTTTGAGTCGAGTTTACTATAACAGATATCAGTTTTAAATCGAGATTGATGACTTGAGCATCTTTTCAGGATAGAGGCCAAACAAAAGATTGCTTTCAAAAGAGATATTGGTGCCGATTCTCTTGTACACCGAACTAAACTAACTAAACTATCACTAAAATTCCTTACTTTTGACTATGAGGATCTCAAAGCTATTCTGCAAAATAAATTTTATAAAAAAAAAAAATTTGACACATCTAAATCGAATTTGACAACCGCGACTCCACACGTGATACCTAACCACGTGAATCTTTTTAGAGCCGGAGGCGCGCAGGGGGGGCAGCCTCGACGTGTTTTATATGGATTTTTCACTTTTTGTGTGGAAAATAAGAAAGAATATTACCTACATGTAGAGTGTTAGAGGTTTAAGGGTCTTAAAAAAGGGTGTCGAAATTTTCATTATTTTTGCGATTGGACACACCGTTTTCGAGATATAAGCAAAAGAAAAAAAATTATTCAGTACTGTTTTTTCATCTGAAGTCGAGGTGTTGGTGTGAATTTTAGTTCATGACAACCAATTTTATTCCACATGTTTTTAGTCGCGATTAAAAATAGTCATATTTAGTTAGAAAATCTAAATTTTAGGTTAAAAACGTCAAATTAAGAATAGCAAAATTGCCATTTTCACTAAACTAATATCTCAGTGCCATCTTAGTGCTGTCAAACTAAAATATAGTTAAGTTGTGTCACTTTAGTCTATTTCAGAATGGGAAATCGTCGTTTGACAGGAATAAACTAAATTTTGGTGATTTTTAGTTTAGTTTAGAGGCATTTGTGACAAGAGAATCGGCACCAATGACATTGATGGAAACCAGTTCAGTAAACATCAGGCTTCTCTGATGTCCCTAACATAGTTACTGCAGTAAATACTCACGGTGGTGGCAAGGTTGGTACGCTGAATCTCAGGCACTGGTGTGGGTAGCATCTCGTCTCTGTAGGCGCGCTCCGTGTACAGTCGGTAACACTTGCCGGGGCCCGTCCGACCAGCGCGACCCGCTCGCTGCTTTGCTGCTGCCTGTACCAAACAAATAATAAAAAGTCAATAAGAAAGCACAAAAAAACTGAGAAGGTTTAAAAAGAGAAGGGTTTATTTACCTGTGAAATAGGCGTCACAACCAAAGAGTCCATCCCAGTCTTCGAATTATAAACTTTCTGCTTCACAAATCCAGGATCGACAACATAATAAACTCCGTCTATGGTAAGTGAAGTTTCCGCAATGTTGGTAGCTATGACGACTTTTCTGGAGCCGGGCGGTGCTGGCTCGAAGATACGTGTTTGCATTTCAGAGGGCAATGCAGAATATACCGGAAGAATGATTAATTCTGGCACATCAGGGCCCAAAGACTTCATTCTTTCGTAAAGAATCTCGCACGCTGTATCAATTTCCTCCTGACCAGTCAAGAACAGCAAAATATCTCCTGGAGGTTCTCTCAAATGTATCTGCATCACAGTTATAAGAGACGCATCCAGATAATCAGTTTCTGGTTCTTTAGTATACATGACTTCAACAGGGAAAGTTCTACCAGGGATGGTGAAGATGGGAGCTTCGAAGAAGTACTGCGAGAACTTGACGGCGTCCAGAGTGGCGGAAGTGACGATCAGTTTGAGTTCCGGTCGTTTCTGAACGGCTTGTTTGAGCAAACCGAAGAGTACGTCTGTGTGGATGGTGCGCTCGTGAGCTTCGTCCAACATGATGACGGAGTAGGATTTGAGGTCCAGGTCCATGAGGCACTCGCGGAGTAACATACCGTCTGTCATGTACCTGCGAGAATAATAAAAGTGTTAGCCGATGGCGACGTTCGCACAGACAATAAAATCACGGCGGGATTTTTTTGCGCATCGGATTTTCAACTCTCGGTGTTAAGCCGAGCGTTGAGAATCCAACGCACTGAGACGCAGTCGTCCCAGCGCGTTGAAAAAACACACCGTTAGATTCTCAACTCTCGGCGCTAAGCAGAGCGATGAAAATCCAGTGCACGAAAAAAAATCCCCGCTATTTTATTACGTCCGTGCGAACGTTGACTTAGTGTATTTTGATTTAAAAGAGTGTCCATGGAGTTTCTTGCCCATTCTTCTCCATCTACTCTTTCTTTATTTTCTTTTCGTGTGGTTCGTGACTAACCTGGTGTCAAAGTTTTTATGCCGTCCATAGGCCTCTGACTTGGCTTCACATGCTGTCGATAAATATCTCTCAGGCATGCCGATTTCCTCACGATGTTTTCCTTCACCGTTTTTGAAGCAAGTCATAATTAATTATACAATACGCACATGAATCCGAAAAGTCAGAGGCCTTGGGTACAAACTCGAGACCTATGATTTGGCAGTCCGACGGTCACACCACTAGGCTATCGGCTATCACTGCTACATTCTTCTCCATAGGAACCCAGTAAGTTTCAGAGCAACAATTTTTGGCAACTAGCTTCCTCTTTCTGACTGACAGACTTCTTTAGACATTTCAAAAGTGCCTGTAATTTAAGTTTTGACCATAATATATTTTTTTTAAACTAGTAACCCGAAAAGCGACTTTAATAACGTTACGGAACGGCTGGACCGTTTTTGACGGTACTTACACTGAAAGATAGCCAATTTTATAAGGAGTAACTTAGACTACTTTTATGCGAAAAAAGATGGCGAAAGTAGCATATACTCACTTGATCACAGTTTCCGGACTCGTACAGTCTTCAAACCGGATGGTGTAGCCGACCTCCTGCCCCAGCCGACACCCGAACTCCTCGGCCACTCTCTTGGCCACAGACATGGCGGCCACACGACGAGGCTGCGTGCACGCGATCTTACCGCGAGCGGTCAGACCGCATTCCGCGAGGTACTGAGTGATTTGGGTTGTTTTGCCAGAACCCGTCTCTCCAATTACTATCAGGATTTGGTTGTCAGCTACAGCCTGGGTTGGTGAAAATAATGAAGTTTATAGTTTTTATTTTATTTTGAATATAGTTTACTAGGCAATTACAATAATGGGTATATTCCTATTGATGATAATTTTGACGATTAGACGCCATTTAATCGCCCATCGTACCTTTCGCTGTCGTTAATTGTGATCATTGTAAAAATCAGTTACTAAAAGGTATAAAAATAACGAAGATATTTCTGAATTTCTCAGTAGCAGCTCGGAGTCTGGATTTGTGCCCGGTTGATGGCAATAGGCTCGCCCCCTATTACATGGGACTTAAACATAACTGGCGAAATGTGGGTGTACCTGCTACAGGGACACCTCTGCTCAACCCTTCGGGGAAACAAGGCGTGATGTTATGTATGTATGTATATTTCTGAACATAAAACAAGTTTACGAGTTATTTTGAATAAGTAATGGATTGGGCCAGGCACCTAGTAGATAGATAGTCAGGATTTAAAGTAATTCATACACACCTTAGTCAATTCATCCCTCAACTTATAAATAGGCAGTGACTGCCTCTGCTCCAAAAGAGATAAATTCGTCTTCTTGCCAAAAGAAGACTTCTTCCCTCCAATCACATGCTTCTTCCACTCTGGTAGATCTTGAGGAGTTATTCCCGTCCCTCTCATGTTAGCAGCTAAAGCTCGACCATCGCTCTCTGGTAGAGGATCTATCCAGTTTTTATTCAGTCCCATAGGTACACTCTCCATCTCTTGCTCTCTCTGTATCATCTTCTGTTCTCTTCTCTCCTTGGAGAGCGCTGACTGCATCATAGCAGCTTGTGCCAGGGAACCATCTGGGTTCTTCACAATTCTGACAGGTGACAGGTCGTGCAGCGCGCGGCCGTGACCTTGTAAGAATGGAGGTTCTTCTTCTACGAGTTCTATCTCGATGTCAGCCTCGCCGTCTTCGTCTTTTGGTAACAATCCTGTCTCGTCGTCGAAGTCCGGCAACTCGCTCTTGTCTATTACGCCTGATGATATCATCTGTGAAGTAGAAATGAGTTTATTAATGGCATGTATTTAATTGTACCTCAATAATTCTCATTTTATTTTTCTAAAAATATTGTCTAACACTACAATATAAAAGCCTCTTTTTGTGAACCTCAAATAATTTATATTTTGTGGTTACAGTTTTAATCTAGCTAAGTTATTGCAACCAACTATGAGAAAAGGCCAGAAAGTTCAAAAGAGGCTCATTTATTTAAAAAAGTGTGCATCCTTAGAAGCGCAAATTTTTTTTAGAGGTTCATTAATTTAAAACTGTATATCAAAGTTCAAAAGAGGCTCATTTATTTAAAAAGTGTGCATCATTAGAAGCGCGCAGAGTTTTTAGAGGTTCATTAATTTAAAACTGTACATCATTAAAAGTTCAATAAGTTTTTAGAGAACCTGTAAAATATTTCCCTTTATGACTATCTCTACTGTCTGGCCACAGAATACATAATAGTACAAGTACAGAAGATACACTCCGCAAAATCATTTTAATAAATAGCGACTCTTGCTACGACACAATAAAGTGTAATTCAGGTCGCACAGCGCTAATTACCTACAGTTATATTCACCTAGAAGTTGCCTCTCTTTCTATCACGTAACTCTTATATCTTCTGATAATTACGTTACGCTCACTGAATTGGCCCGACAAGTCCAGCCCACCGCATACTTGTAGTTTCATACCTAAAATGCGGACTGCGCCTGGCCTGGTCTGCTCAAACGTTTCATGAATTTTATAAAAAGAGAGAGAAGGTTCTTTTATTTCACATACCTGTTTGATCTCCCATCGTTCAGGGCTGGAGATCCTAGTGACCCTCTTCCGGCTTGAGTCTTCGTCAGGATCGAGTCCGCCCTGAAGGCCTGCCAACACTGTGGCGTTTGGTGGAGGACGATCTGGATTACGACCCTCGCGTTCAGCCTAATATGTGAAATACATATATAAATCAGTAACACCATAATTAGAGGCTTACAAAGAAATATATTTAAAAAATATATAAAATTAAAACTTAACGCTTTGTTTTTATAATTTACCTCCAAATGTGCATGTGATGCTGGGTTCAGATCTTTGCCAGTTTCCTGACACACATCTCTCATGGTAAGGGATACTTTCTGTCCAGTCATTGACAATACTTTAACCTGAAACAATACAAAACATTAGATGATAACTTTTATCATAATTAACTCTTCAGCACAGATCCTAAAAGAAGCAGAAACAAGTAGTTTATATTTTGACAAATTTACTGTTTTACATATGACCTGAAAGAATGGTTAATTTTGTTTTTATTATTTTTTCTTGGCTTTAATTTTTATGTATGATTGACCAGTATTTTTTCATTTTTATTTTTGTTTTTATATGCTTTAATACTATGACATTGTTTGAATTACCTGTAATTACAGGTAGGTAGGCTAGTTTAATTTATTTAATAATTATTAATAAATAAATTAAACTAGCTTGATGACCTACAAAGTATAACACATTATTATGCAATAGCAAGAAATACACTATTATAAATCATGATGGTATAACAAGTGCAGGTCACCAAGTACTTTCAATATTTATTAACCTGACAAATTTCGTATGAACCAGCATATTTCATAAAATACACTCAAAATCATGAAAACTGTTGAGCGCTCACACGCAAACAAACATTACCTTAACTTTATCCCCTCTGTTGACGACATCAGACACATTCGTGACTCGGCCCTCTGACCTCAGCTGAGAGATGTGCACCAGACCCTCCCACCTCTTCCTCACACCCTCGATTTGTACGAAACAACCAAATGGCACTATGTTCGCTACCCTTCCACTGTAGATCTGAGAAAAAGATAATTGTGTTAACTTAAAAAAAACTATATTATATATATTTGAAATAGAGCTAAGCTATTGTACACCAATGACCAAATAAATATAGAATGTTGAATCTTCATACTATAGCAAAAAATATGAAAGTGATCGTTTTTCAGAATAGGCAAACAATATTTCTTTAGTAAAGTAAATTAACATGATGGTTAAAACTGGTACTTACTTTCCCAGGGTCAGGGTCATCACTCATTTCAACCTCAGGGCTCTTCTTCCTGAACTTCTTGCCATAATCACCATATTTGTGTTCTCTTTCGTGAGATGGTGACCCCCTTCCTCTTGGAGGTGATGACCTTCGTTTAGACGGAGATGACCTGCTTTTACTTGGGGATGCCCTTACTCTAGGTGGGGATGACTTTCCTTTGCTTGGGGATGTCCTACTCCTAGATGGGGATCCCCTTCCCCTAGATCTTGATCTCTTTTGCCTGTCTCTTGACCTATGACGACTAGAGGTGGGGCGACTCCTGGATCGTCTTCTTCTGTCTCTGTCCTTATCTCTACTTCTACTCCTACGGTCTCTACTGCGACTCCTACGGTCTCTACTGCGACTCCTCTTGTCTCTACTCCTGCTACGCCTACTTCTTCTATCCCTTTCTCTCTCTCTGGACCTACTCTTTCTATCCCTATCTCTGTCTCTGGACCTTTCTCTTTTTTTACCTATGTCTTTGCGCTCTGGACTGAGACTCCTTTCTCTCTTTTTCACATCAGCTCTAATTGTTTCTTTCTTTAGAGGTTCTTTTACAGGAGCTGCTTGTGATGGTGCCAGGGCTTCCAACTCAGCCATAGCTTGATCAACCACAGCATCATTTGTTTTGCCCTTTGATTCATCTTTGAATATTTCTTTTGCTGTTAATCTTTTGTTTTTCTTATCATCCTCTTCTTTTTCACTCTCTTCATCTGATGAGAATGTGGGCGGCTCCTCATTGGGTATTGCTAGCCCTGGAAACTTATTAGCCAATGGGTTTGAACTTTCATTGCTAGTTTCACCTTTCTGTGTGGTGTTGTTGGCAGGTTTCATGTGCTGTATGATACGCAATAAGTTAGTCATAAAAGAATCTGAAAACTCAGCTCCATTTTCAATGAGTGCCTTCTTGAAACAGTCAAATGTAGGATTCTTGTCGGCTATATCAATGATAAATTCAGCTGAAAATTTATAATAAAATTTAGTAGAGTTGGAATTATGGTAATTGTAGTTTAACTAGTTGGCAATGGAATTGTTGGGAGGACGTTAGTAGACGAAGCAAAAACAGAACCTTAAACCCAACTTTGGCAAAAAAGTCAGACATACAAATTAAAAATCTGGAGTCACACGTATTAGGGCACAAATCGAACAGATTATGTGTGACTCTGGATTTTTAACTTGTTTATACCTTTTTAGTTGACTTTTTTTGTCATAGTTGGGTTTTAGTATTTTTA
The DNA here is from genome assembly GCA_963680765.1 of Agrochola lychnidis. Lineage (NCBI taxonomy): Eukaryota > Metazoa > Arthropoda > Insecta > Lepidoptera > Noctuidae > Agrochola > Agrochola lychnidis. The sequence goes on along the minus strand of OY796863.1, from coordinate 3,064,366 downwards.
TAACTTTTATTTTTATTATTTTGGGGTTATAATTTTGTGATAAAGTATTTGCAGAGCAGCTTTAATTTTTTTGTTAGATAAGAGTTACACAATGGAAAAAGAGACAACTTTTAGGTAAATATAACTATAGGTAATTAGCACTGTGCAACCTGAATTGCACTTTATTGTGTCATGGCAAGTCTCTTTTTATTTAAATGATTTTGCGGAGTGACCCACCCATTGGTACTAATCTGTGTTTCCAATTCCAGATTGAAGGGCAAACTTCACTTTTCAATTGAAAAAGAACTTTAAATAGAGTGGAGATAACCAATTTGAATGAAATACCAAAATGTTACTTCAAAACAACTTGATACTGCTAGGTCTTATTAAATTATTTGAATTTTTTATCTGCCTGTCACTTTTTACCTTTATGTGACCAATATGCGGGCGAAGCCACAAGCAAAAGTTATGTAATATTATAAACGCAAAAGATTGTGAGGATAGATGGATGAATGGATATTTGTTACTCTTTCACCCAAAAACTACAGAATGAATTTGGATGAAATTTGGCACACAGATAGTTTATAACCAGGATTAAGACATGTATACTTTTTATCCCGATATTCCAACGGAATCGAGACTGGTGCGGGTGAAACCGCGGGGCGTTGCTATTACATATATACATATCGGTCAAAATCATATCCATCCTTTTTGCTTCGCCGTAGTCGGGTAATAAAAAGAGTTGGCATTTCTTAGTTTCCACCTACAGCCATGAAAAAGCATGAGTGTAGTTATTTAGTTTCATTAAAAAGAAATTGTCTCAGCCACCAGAACTAGGCATGCGGTGGCGAATGGCAAACATAAAAAGTGGGACACAACGCATAGTAACTCTTGAATGAACATACACAAGATTGAAACTAAGAAATTCTACGCGAAGTGCAGTGTCTGAATCCACAAACAAAAACCTAGTAAATGTAAAATTGAATTGCATGAGGAAGAAAACCAATAAAGAAAGCAACACCAATGGTTTAAACGTTGAACTTACCTAAATCTTTATCATTCAATCCTAAATGGTTGTCCAGCTCAGTGCAGAGTTTAGACACAAGCGAAAGATGTTCTAGTTTAGCAACCTCATCCATTGTTTGTGAGTTTTAATTAGAAATTCTCATAATAAACACAACGCCACTCCATGAACCATTTTACAACCAAATTGTCAAAAGAAAAGAGAAAAGTCAGACTTTGTCAAAATGACAGCGTTGCCAGATTGCTTTCTTTTTGAAAAATGAACTGGCTACTAAGGCTTTTAAGTCAAGACATGTTTATTTCATTGTCTATGTTAGTACTAAGATATAACTTTACAATTTTTAACATAGCTAACTATTTACACTAGGTACTAAATTAAAATACTAACTAACTATCTATATAAATAAAAATAAAACAAAACGACACTTAGGTGTCGAAGTATTCGTCCGCATCGCTGTCATCCGAAAACGTGCCCAGGAAGACTGGCAGCATTGCCACGTTGAATGGCAATGCTAATTCTTTGGACAAAGAACGAGCTAGCCTAGAAGCGTTGACCAGTCGACGAGAAATTTCTTTAAAAAGGAGACACGCACTTAAACCCCATGATCAGAGCGTTTTGACCTCAAACGGATCAAAACTGTAGTTACCCATAAGGTTACAGTATTTGCGCCACTTGAGGGTCTCAGCAGCCGCAGCAGCAGCACCAGCACAACCCGCCGTGCTAGGAACATGAAATGGCGCAAGGGTGTCAACACAGCACGCGTAGCATGACTGACATGAGCGACGGAAGAATAGACAAAATGACAGATTGTGATTGTTTATCTGTCATTTTGTCTACTCTTCCGTCGACAAAACTCGTTTCTACGGTGGTCATGCTACGCGTGCTGCACTCCTACAGCAGGACAGGCTATAGTGCCCAAGATTGTCGACAGCTTCACCGCAGTGACACCGATGCGGTGCCACACAAGATGCACCCAAGCGGAGTCACGTAGCGAGCCGAAACGATAAGTCATGCATCATAGTGCCTATGGTGCATGACGCGAGCGCCTGAATACTAGAGTTGTTCAATGGAAGCATTGGAAGCCCATCACCATCAATGAAGGACTTTAGACGATCAGTCTTGACGATTGCCAGATTGATCGTTGTGCCAATGGTGTAATGCAAAACGTACATTCAAGCTCATAGCATTTATTTCAATTATATCATTTACAGGCTCTTTTAAATTGTCACGGAGTCCCTCAGTCAGAAAGACGAAGCTGTTACCCATTTCAAAGCATAGTATTCTGGATCCGTCTGAATCAGATTAACGGATTGGTCGTCTGAAGTTCCCCTAGTAGCTCATACAAAAATGCTTAGCGGTTAAACTGTGCATTTGCACTGGCGAAACATTTACAACGAAACATGTTGGAATCTCTATTTTCTGTCAATTTTCCAATTTTCCATACAAAGTTTGACAGGCACTAGAGATTTCCACATGTTTTGTTGTGATGTTTCGTCAGTGTGAACGCATAGTTAGAAAATTAGATTCTATTGACTGACAACATCAGAGACGAAAAATATGACAGTGACATTAGACGACATTAGTAGTCTGCTCGTCTCGTTGGTATTCTTTTATAAAATTAGATTTTATTTTATTGATAGCGTTTAAAATTAGGCAAGTGCGTTTTTTTCATTTGTGTACAGCTCATGCCACCTTCATACGATGGAAAATAACACTGACCATTCTGAACAAAACAACTTTAGTCCTATATCTGTGCAAGACGTAGATGTAGATTTCTTACCGATTGTTTACGAAATAATACGAAGGTACTTTTTAAAGTGCTCATATATTTAGATAAACGTCATCATTTCTAAGACTATATACTTATATTTTGTAAATATTTATATTTTTAGTGTTGAGAGAGACTTCCATGACAACTCTGCCAAAGCCAGGGAATCTCAAGACTGCAGTCAACGGGTGCTCGAATTGCAAAAGAAATTTGATATAGCGCGTACTCAGGTAATATGACTATAATTCCTAAATCATGTTATCATAGCATCTGTTCAATTTCGAATTTATTTGGCATATCAGTATTGTAGGTTAGTTTACATAACAATCTGAGAGATACTAAAAGTTTATGCTCTATGGTTTGTTCCAGATAAAGCGGTTGCCTGGCATAGATTACAACAAGCAGGACCAGTTGAAGCAGTTTGAAATACTGAGAACACAGCTGAGGCTGAAAAGAGAGCTCTTACAGAAGTATCGTAATATGTGCTCATTTGAAACTTCATTCAAGTGACTTATCTCAATACAATGCCTCTCAGAGCTTTACTAAGATACCTTGCCAACAATGAACACCTTGTGCAGAAGATTGCAGAGTCGTACCCTGTGAGGCGCGCTGCTCAGATGGCAGTGTCCGTGTTCTACAGGAGTAAGGAGAAGTTGGGGGACATGGATAAGTTAAATCCTGAACAAGTTAACAGAATCATGTCATTCTTAAAAAAATTAAATGAAAACTTAAAGGATGGGATTCAGGATGCTAAAAAACAATTGAAGAAATAATGTAAATAACTTTGTTTAGTCTAAAATTCTGGTATTTAGCCATTACTTTTTCACTTGTAGGCATTAAATAATACTGCATAGTTAATCCGAGCTAGTTTTATTTCACTCACTCTGAACAAACCATAAAAATATTAACTTAAACTACAAAAATCACATAGTTATGGTACTGTGAAGTAATCAAAATACTGAGTTATATGATATGGAGTAGATCAGCTAGCCTCACTAACTAATATTATTGCATTATTTGTAATAGTTCCAACTATAAGGTACAACAGATTCATCCCTCTGTCTCTCACTACTGCCGCTCAAAGATACTACTGACTGAACAGCACTCATGTTGATTAAACCTAAATTCCACAATGAAAGTATCAATCATATTGAAACCAGTATAATCAAGCAAAATAAAATATAAATTCCAAAACAAAAGTATTCCTCTAGAATCTTGCTTATAATTATTAGAATTTTAGTAACAAAAAATATCATTTCTGATAAAAATATAGAAAATCAAGATGCATAGATTGCATGTTCTGTTCCTGTTGTACTGTTATATGTCAAATCGCTGTCCCCGGCAATTAAAATTGTAATCATAAAAACCAAATTTTACAGGAAAAATAAAAAAAAACAGTTTTTTATGAATATCTTATTAACTAATATACATAGCGGAATTGTTCAAATACCAAAAGAAAAGTGATTTTTTACATTCATTATTATACACCTTAAAATCTCGTAACTTCTGAAATAACCGTAGGAAATGAATGAAAAAAAATTGACAGAGTGTAATCGGGCCTCTAAATATCGAATATGCAATAAAGTTAAAACTATGGTAATAGCACATTACCATTTTATTCGCCGGGGACAGCGACATATGCAATTATATTGTTGAACTATGAAAAGTTTATATTAAACTTGACGAATTTTCAGAAACCTTACAAGATAGATTAGAGACCATCTATTAAGTTATAAGTATAGTATAATCAAAAATATGTAACTGTTGTCCAAGAGTGTGTACTAATCAGTAAACACACACTACGTTAGATAAAGAACTGTACCGCATACGTTACACCTAGTGACGTAGCATCAACATGAGACCTAAGTACCTTGTACTCTGATTTAGTGCTTTTGGACCGAATTAGCTGCGCTAGAGAAGCTAATTAAATATTAAAAATAATTTCTTAGAACTATAAAGAAAAATATTTACAGGAGTACCTTCAAACTTCAAAGTGTCACACGGTTAACATTTGTAATTTTGAATTTTTATTTAAGTCTGGCAATATCGTCATAAATTCGGAGAATATTAAAAATGTCACTCCCTAGCGCCCGTCTCTTGTACTGTTAGAAAATATCTGTAAACCTCCTGTTCAGGCCGCTCGGCGCCTGGCATGCGGCAGGCTCACAGATACTGCCAGGTAGTGGATGCGTGGCGTGGCGCGCTAGTTGGCGGCGGCGAGCGCGGGCGCGTCGGGCGGCTTGTCGTGGCGCTTGCGCGGCCGCCGGCCCGCGCCGCCCGCCCCGCCGCCGCCCGCCGCGCCGCGCTTGTCGGCCTGCACCTCGAACGGAGAGTCTGTCGCCGTTACGTCACTCTCTTGCTGCAAAATAAAATCACACAATGAATTCTAGTAATGATCGCTTCGGCTAGTCACATATTTATATACACCGAGAGGAGGCAAATATTTTCGAATTTGTTTTCATGTCATATACAGGGTTTGATTTTTCAAACGGGGCAATAAGGGCAGGTACCTTAACTGTTGTAGTGACAGGAAAACGGTTTTTAGCTGGCTGTTCTTAACTTTTGGAGACATTTTGATCTGCATTTACAGATTTAAAAAAAAAACTGGCGCTCCGGGTGTGCCGACAGAAGTGAAAACTTGAACAATTTTATTGTGCAAGAAATACTTTTAATGAGCTGTCGGTAACAGTGTCGCGAGTTTAATTGTTTTTTCCCATCTCAAAAATGCCCAACGCGCCTAAAGAAGTTTTGACTTAAAAAAAAAACAATAATTAAGGACAGTCTTTTCGAGTCGATTTCAAGTGACATATTAGTGCCGCTATCTTACCACGTGCGTGGCATGCGTGTCGGGCTTGTCGTGCGACTGCTGCGCGCGTCGGTCGTGCCTCGTGTTGCTAGTGCGCGGCTGCGTCTTGACGGCCGCGGGCTCTGGTCGCAGCACGTTGCCGACTGCCTTCGTACGACCCTCACGGAACACCTGTACGAAATATCAATGCTATGAACTTGTGAAGAACGTCATGTGCGCAATCTTCTGCATCCACTTTCTATGTCGACCTCGTAATTACTTTACCACCCACTTTCTAATGTCACTTTCTCTGGCACGTCACGGCATGTGATCTAAAGATAATTTTAAGAGAGTTATATTTATGATTATAATTCTGTAAAAATATTGGTTACGGTCGTGAATCATATTTTGATCAACAAACCTGCTAATTGCAAAATTTGAATTTCGTGAGTTTCAATCTTAGTGAAGTTTTAATTTACTGGGAGATTTTGTCAAAAGTGGTAATCAATTACGAGGTTGACTATACACCTTTTAACAATGGCAGTAAAATATACTCACCATCCTCTGCCCCCTCTTGAGATATTCGGGATGCTTGATGAAGCGGAAGCGCACGAGCGCCTTGTCGCCGGTGCGCAGGCAGTCGCGAGACATCGTCAGGATCGACGCTGTCTGCCGGATGCTGCCACAGTGCACTAAGGAACACGAACATAAAGCGTATAGCTAGATGCTTAACGAGGCCGAGAGTCACTTGTACTCCCAGTCATTGTGAACATTTTCTTGTACTTGACGCTACCTGCATAGCTATTCACAAGTCAACCATTCGACAGATTATAGTATCGAAAATGACACATTTTCAGCCTTGCACCCGACAGCAAATAGCTGTCTGAAGAATGGTGGTCATCCATTTGATTTAAACTGACATTTTCAGGTTTAGAATTTGTGAACAGCCTTTACAGGACTTCTTTGATGACATTGATTGATGTTCTATTCGGCACGGAAACGTATCGAGCGGTTGTGAATAGCTATGCAGGGAACCTTTTTTTATTTCACCTTTTTTTTTTTTCACTAAAACTAAATACCCCCACCACTCCTGCACCGTTGCATGCACCCATAGACACAATGTATGCGTGCGTTACATTGCACGCTGCCGTAAACAATGGTTTTGCACACCAAAAATAAAAGTGGTTTCCCAACAATAATTTTTCTCAATGGTACTTAGTTGAACGAGGCTAAGTAATAACAGCCTTACGGGTCGATCGATCAGGTTAAGCGACAGCCGCGGTTGGTCCGTGGATGGGTGACCATCTTTACATACTAAGACCCCTCCGTGCCTCGGAAAGCACGTAAAACCGCTGGTCCCGGCTCACATTTGTAGATCTTTGACAGTTGTTACGGGTCGTCAGGAGCCCGAAAGTCTGACAACCAGTCTTACCAAGGGGTATCGTGTTATCCAGTAACTGGGTTGTGGAGGTCAGATAGGCAGTCGCTCCATGTAAAATACTGGTATTCCGCTGCGTCCGGTTAGACTGGAAGCCGACCCCAACATAGTTGGGAGAAGGCTAGGCAGATGATGTTACTTAGATGTGATGGGTCATTTACACACTTTATAAGTATGGGTGCTTGTTTGTACAATGAAGTGGGTTTCCGTCTCTCTGAATAAGCATTTTGAAAGTATAGTGCAAATGATCATAAAATAAACAGGGCCTCTTTGTCAGTATCTATCTCCAAAATAAATAAAACAATGGAACACACAAGTTAACTGGAACTTACGTAGGGTATCGTTGGAACCCATAGTTAAAAAGATAATAATGTTTCTAAGTGTAAGAGTGTTTTTCAACTTGTGCTCTTTATTTATATTAAGTTACGGATCAATGTTCTATGCGAGTATTTTTACTTTAAAGATTTTGTAAACGCGATTGTGCTCTTTATTTATATTTCGTTACGGATCAATGTTCTATGCAAGTATTTTTACTTTAAAGGTTTCGGAAGTATTATTTTTTGTAAACGCGATTGTGCGCTTTATTTAGATAAGGTTACAGGCCAGTGTTCTATACAAGTATTTTTCTTCCACCAAGGCGATCTTGTTCAAGTTTTCACTTCTGTCAGCACTCCCGGAGTGCCACCACTTTTTTTTAAAAATTTAAATCAATAGTTAAATAGTATGAAATACAAACTTATTTTTGCGGTCGATAAAATCAATATTGTGCATGCGTAAATATTTATTCCCAATACGGAATCCTTCAGTGTGCGTGATCCGAGGCGCACTTCGCCGGTTTTGGTTATGTCCCATTATAAACAATTATATTTCTTCTTTTCTTTAATGCTTACCCATGGCCTGGTAGCGTGAGGAGATGGTGGTGGGATGGTGCAGCACGAGGATCTCGCCCTCGAACTGCCAGCACGCTTGAGGGTTGAGTGCGGGAGACACCATCACCATGCCCTTGCGGATTTGTGAGCGCTTTATCTGCAAAACAAGATTTATTTTAGTCACGACTTCGAAGCTCGAAATGAATGGTGAATTTTTGAATTATTGTTTGTATAGTAAAGAACTATTTTTTTTGCAAAAAATAATATTGGTATCAGTTTTCACAATTTTTTTTCATTCATCCTAAAACGAAACAAAATAACATGGTGAGGTTTTCATACTCATTCGACTTCGTTTTTTTGAAGTGAAAACTTCTTTAGGCGCGTTGGGCATTTTTGAGATGGGACTAAACATTGATTTCGCGACACTGTCACGACACCAGCTTTTGACCATATAAAAGATATCAACGCGTTGATTACCGCGGTGCGTGGAGTAAAAGACATCAACGCATTGATTACCGCAGTGCCGATTTTTTTTTTCAAGTTTTCACTTCTGTCGGCACTCCTGGAGTGCAGGCATCTTGTATTTTCTTTTTATTTATGTAATTTATTATCATTTAATTGTACTTTTGTGTATTGTGCTATTTCTTTTTCTGCACTAAATAAATAGTTTTTATCTACCTATTTATAATCTAATCATTCACCTTTCTACAGATTTTTGGTATTGGCTATATATACAGTTTTGTTGACCTATGACAATTGCAACAAGTCGTTGACTAACCTTCTTGAGAGCGAAGCTGGCAGTCTGCCCGCCTCGGACCTCCGGCACAGGCATCCTCTTCCTATGGATGCTCTTGACGGTGATGGGCTGGAAGCGGCCGAGAGGGTCGGGCCCCAGTAGTAGCGTGTCGTTGAGGCGGATCACTCCCGCCAGCGTCGTGCCTGATACCACTGTGCCTACACCCTGGAGGAGGAAGTACTTGTAAATATTTGTATTCAGAATTTAAGATAATTATCAATTCAAATTCCATTGCAACGGATTTTTTTTTACAAAACTTTTTACGAACTATCGAACCGCTTCGAGTGGTTTTTAGAACGTGACAAAACATCGAAATTTCTTTATGATATTTAAGCTAATAGGGGCTTGTGGCTAAGTAATACCAGCTGCACGGGTCGATCGATCAGGTTAAGCTACGCTTGCCGCGGTTGGTCCGTGGATGGGTGACCATCTTTACATACCAAGTCCCCTCCGTGCCTCGGAAAGCACGTTAAGCCGTTGGTCCCGGCTGTCATTTGTAGATCTTTGACAGTCGTTACGGGTAGTTAGAAGCCCAAAAAGTCTGACAACCAGTCTTACCAAGGGGTATCGTATTACCTAGTCACTAGGTTGTGGAGGTCAGATAGGCAGTCGCTCCATGTAAAATACTGGTATTCAGCTGCATCCGGTAAGACTGGAAGCCGACCCCAACATAGTTGGGAAAAGGCTAGGCAGATGATGATGATTTAAGCTAAATAATAATGCACGTAAACCGGGATAAATTCTCTAATTATGGTGAAAACCGCATCAAAATCCCTTTTAATTGTTCTTCCGACTTTTTACCCCAAGTACAGTCATTATCACATTGAATGATATGACCTATCATTTTTAACGATTTTAGTTTCAAAGAAGAAAAATGTATGTATTTTTATAAGTATGTCAATGTCTATTAAGTATCTTGGGCCAGTTTTTCTATCATGTTTCTCAAAATGAGCGTACACAGTCGAGGGCGAAAATCGGAAGAAAAATAATATACGAATTCTCGGACATACGTTTCCGAGTATCCACCTTAGAGTGGTTTTTTTGGGGTGGATAATCGGAATAACCCCATTACACTCCAAGATTATGTTTACAAGTATAGAGGAATCAGTCACTGGCGACAATGTTGGCGTGTTTTTTTTAAATACCGGCCAAATGCGTGTCGGACCACGCACAATTAAGGGTTCCGTAGTTGGGATGAATTTATCCCAAATACAAACTTAACATTGTAGTTGAATAACATGTTCTCCCATACATTCCAGCTGCATTTTATTTACGTTACACGTTTGTGTTTGGGTCACAGAAATACATATGTGTACCAAATTTCAACTTAATCGGTCTATTAGAGATTCGGAGAAAATTGGCTGTGACAGACGGATAGACAGACAGACACACGAGTGATCCCATAAGGGTACCGTTTTTTCCTTTTGAAGTATGGAACCCTAAAAATACTTTAGTTTGTTTTTTATCATGATTTGAAATTGAATTAGTTGGCGATTCTTCACAGATACTTACATCTGTATTGCGAACTAATTCAATGAAACCCTGTATATCGTACCGGCACTGAGTACGTGTCGTCTATCTGGAACTCCGCGGGCTTGTCGTCCTGCGAGGGCATCCTTGTCTTCAGCAGGTTGAGGAACATCGTCAGCAACTCCAGGTTCTCGCCAGATACGTTTGATACTTGGAAGATTGGACATAGCCTGGAATAACACTAATAGGGTAGTTGCCTAGGCAAAAAAAAAAGAAATTCTATTTAGTCCGTCTTTCAGATAATAAAAAAATATTAGACACGTATTTTTTGCTTTATCATATTAATCAAAAACACGCATCAAAGTTGGGGGGTGGGGGCTCGCTACGTCACAACGTGGTATTAAATCTAGCAAGGCGTGACGTCATGCCACATTTTAACTCAATGTATCGCCGTAATCTTTTGATTACGTCAAAAAAGAAAAAATACGTGTTCAATATTTTTTAATAATCCACAAGACGGACAAAAAAATTTTGGACACAGTCCCTATTGGTATAGAAACTGCTGAGAAGTTCTTGAGAAAAAACAAATACATAGATCAAATAAACGAGCGAACCTTACAGTAGTCACATATGACGTGTAACATCTAACATCTCATCTTGGTAATAAGCAACATTATTTATTTATTTAATACTTCAAGCTCACAAATGTACAGAGGCGGACTTAATGCCAAAGGCATTTTCTACCAGTCAACCTTTGGGTGATGCAGAGACAAACAGGTCAAGGTCGTTTCTGCCGGCATAATCTAGCACCGCGCCCGCTCATTAGTCAAATCAAATAACGCGCGCTTCCCCGGCTTCCTGATACAAACTTCCGTCCCTTTTCACGAAATCACTCCCACAGATTTGATTATTTTAGATTTTGATTGCAGGAAAGCGAGAGGAAAGACAAACACATAAAAAAAACGCAAGATTTATGGCGGTTTCATTTTTTAAATAACGGCAGAAACTTTTGGAACATTTGTTTCAGAGTCAGAATTAGACTGTTGTTTCAGATCAGAACATCCAGTTGTTTTAGCAGCCCCCGGATCTAGGGGGGGGGACCGGGGCACGTGCCCCAAGCGCCAACTTCAGGGGGCGACATATTCAATCGTAGCAGACAAGTGCACCATCCAGCACACAGCAACTTTGCAATAAATGAGACGCGCAGCACATAAACTTTCTATTTTGTTTTTTACAACATTTTTGGCGCCCCTGTTGGATTGGCACATTATCGAACGATAAAATTAGATTAATATGTTGCTGCCAAAATTTTAATTTCGCGGGCTAACGGTACGCATCCCCATAAAAGATTTGCGGGGGGCGGCAGACGACAGTTTTTGCCCCGTCTCAAATAAAATCCAGATCCGGGGCTGTGTTTTAGAGGTATTTGAAATTTCATAAGATATCTGTTTTTGACACAATTCACTTTGTTTTTATTTAAGCACTTAATTTAACCAGAAGAGGAAAATACCAACACTATTTTATTCGAGAGTATTTAGCATGCAACATTGCCAACATACCTCTGTGACACGAAATTGGTAGCGCTAACAATGACGTCATCTTTCGTCTTCACCATGACAGGTACTTTACGGCAGCCGGAAGACTTGAGGATCCTGATGAGCAGTTTGAGGTTGTCTTGCAGAACATTTGGGGGACACATGTCGATCTTGGTCACTACTACGAATACTGGCACGGAGAGGGCTAGCGCAAGACCTAGATGTTCTTTTGTCATGCCCACTATACCTGCGTTGGCACCGATCTAAGGAAATTAAAGGTTACGTCACTACTGTATTTCTATTATATTACTGTATTTTTATTATTATTTCTGTTTTTATATTGCTGTGCCCTAGCAGGGTTCATGTATGAAACCAATTTAAACTTGTAATAACTTTTAAACTACATGAATGCAATAAATGATGATTATGATTATTTTCTTAATGTCCTTCGCGAATCATCGCATTTCCGAATACAAACGAATGCTAATTTCCATGTCCACCAATTATTAGATTTATCTTGTATAATAATTTGAATTCAGAACTAAGTACTTTATTGTTGTTTTGTTTTGATTTCCGTGTGAACTATATAGAGCTGTAAAACTATTTTCCTATCTGTCGTACCCTGCAACTTTAGCAACTTTCCTAATTTTTTTAAAATTAATTACATTAAGTTAAAAGAGTATTAACAACTCTATATATTTCCAAGTCGATTGAGAGCGTCCGGTCTGCACCAAGTGCAAAGGGCAACTGATAGAAATCCGACGACTGACGAAACACGAGGTTTGCCGAGGGACATTAAGAACATATTTTTTCTGTACTTTATTATAATATAAAAGGTGTTTAGGAGGGACGAAAATAGGATGAATTTTAGGAATGCAGTCATGTTTGCTGCTTGTACCAGATTAAGAAAACAAGGATGTTTGTTATGATAATCCTTATGTTTAAATCACGAAAGTTCATCTTGTTTGTAAACCAATACTTTCTCAGTTAATGATTGAAAGAAAAAGTTATCAAACATTCAGGAAGACCTTTTCAATAACAGTTTATTTAAACCTTCTACCACAATCTTTATAATGACGATTTTGCAAGCTTTTCCACTTACCATAAGCATGCCGAAGTCGGGAGCGTGTCCGGTCATACCGAACACGGTGGTTTTGAGGTAGCGCTCGTGGCCAGCCAAATCGATGAACGTGATGACCTTGGAAGATTTCTCGCAGATCTTCACCCAGTCCAGGGTGCCGTGGTCTGGCTTGTTTACTACGTTACCTGTATAGAACGCGAGATTGTTATATATTCTACGTCTTATTTTCCGCCTTCCGATGAGAGAATGCATTCCTGACACCTGTCAATTATCCTATCACAATTATTTTACATCTGACAGCAACCTTATAGCCACGATAATAAAGATCACTGTAATGAAAAATCGGAGATAAAAAACGTGTACGGTCCCGTCAGTCCCCGTACGCGATACTCAAGAGAGAGAGAGAGAGGGGGGGGGGAAGGGATAGACAGGGGAGAGAGAGGAGAGAGGGAGGGAGAGGAGGAGAGAGGGAGGGAGAGGGAGAGAGACGTAGGGAGAGAGAGAAAGTCGCATCTAGGGGGCATAACGCTTTTTCTTTACGTGACGATTTCTACCAGTCTACTCCTACCGCAAGTCATTCCAAAACTTCGTTCCAATAACTGTAGAAAGACACAAACGCTAAGTACAGACGCCAGCACATCAAGCTACCCGAAACTGTCAAATTTTCCCAATCAACTTTGAACCTTATACTTACTTATGATAAAGTTGAAAATCTATTAAATAAATTTGACAGATTGTGGTAGCTTGATGTCCTGGCGTCTGTACAAAAGAATACGTGTTTTAAGAATTTTAACTGAACTAATCGTGTCCAATCGTGGCAGGTGGCAAAAACGCGATCTCTCGGTGGCCGGAATTTAATAATTGGAATAATAAATAGATACGTTAGAACAAACAGACCAGTGGAGTCTGTTTGTTCTAACGTATCCTGCTTCATGAACATAGCCGACCCCTAGGGATTTTCCGATGCGATCTGAGAGATGGAATTTATGTTAGAATGTCTTACACGCCTGTAAATTCACCGATATCCCCTCTGAGCTATATAAAACAGCAATGTTGCTTGGTAGTAAAAAATAGGATTGGTAGTAGACTTCTTAGTTAATCAGACTAGCCCTTTGATAAAGAGTCTTAGGCTCGGGAGCAGAAAGACGCGACGGGACGATGGGTGGAACAATTTCTATGAAAACTTCACGGTAATTGTTCTACGGATGTCGCGTCGCGCCTGTCCGCGGGATCTTTTTCTACTTTAATACCTACAAACGTTCAAAAGAACATATCAATTTTTAAATTCACGAATTCTAACGAAAATCTACTAATGTAGAGTGAAAGTAATTTGTATGTATTACATGCCTTTCTCGTTTCTTATTATGAATTTAGAAAGTATTCAGTTACATGTTGTACAAGTGCCTTCGTTGATTTGGATGATGACTCTAGCTGTTTTGCTCATCTCGGACGAGGCTCTAATGAAAGAACACATAACTACACGACGTTTTTCCGAAGGGTTAGGCAGAGGTGTACTTGGTAGTTGGTACAAGGCAATTTTTTTTTTGCAAAAATGAGGGCGCCACTATCGCGTGACCTGACTGGTCACTTTGTATGGGAAATGAGTTAAAGAATAAAAAAATAAAATAAACAGTGGCACTCCAGGAGTGCCGACAGAAGTGAAAACTTGAACAATTTAAAAAAATACTTCCAAAACCTTTGAAGTAAAAATACTTGCATAGAAAATTCATCCGTAACGAAATATAAATAAAGAGCACAATCGCATTTACAAAAATGAGGTATCGGTAACGGTGCGGTGTCGCGAGTTCAATTGTTTTTTCCCATCTCAAAAATGCCCAATGCGACTAAAGAATATTCCCTTCAAAAAATTGTATTTTTTTTTTAAATAAATGTGCAACAAAAGACGCTGCTTGTGGGTGACACTTGTCGGCAAAGTAGTGCCATCATCCTAGGTAGACCTATATCTGCATTAAGTAAAATATTTAGTTTCATTAGTCACCGTGTCATACTCTTTTTTGCCAAGCTGTGCCACATTTCGCCAGTTATGATAAGCCTAATAAAAGAAATATTGCAGAAAACAAAGTAGGTATATTATGTAGTAGTAACTAGGTAGGTACTCATTCATCGCGTACGACAACGGTACCGTTAGGTAACGAATGGTTACACAAGTTAATTGCATAACTAGTTATAACTTATAGTAATAACTACGTCCGCTTATCAGTCATCGTTCAAATTCTATTAATATCACAGTATTTACTACTTAAATTAACTACATAATTATACCAAGTACAGAGTTTTATGAATATGCAAAATATACATCGCATTACAAGCGCGTTTCAACATCGATCCAATTATTGCAATACTAGCTGCGCCCAGCGGATTCATCCGCATAAGTCTCGATCCCGTGGGAATGTCGGGTTAAAAGTACCCTGAGAATATCGGGATAAAAGTACCTATCCTATGTCCTAACCCAGGTCATGGTCTACCTGACCACACTATCACAATACTATGTTTTAGCGTAAAAGCGTTACAAACAAACAAACTTATTTTCGCATTTATAATATTAGTTAGGATAATGCTGTACTAACGCTTTAAACATCTCGATAGAATCGTTTTTATTGTTTTGTTACCAGAGTTGGTATGCCCAAACCAAGAGTGGCAATTACTATGAAACTTATTTCTGATTGGCCAATAATTTAATTTCAGCTTCATGAGGAAAGTTTGCCTAAATACCAAGATTGGAAATCGTATCAGAGATAGCACTATCTTGTTAGTCATAATACTCTAGCGGCCTTTCACAAAACACGAGAGTGTTGGATAGTGCTTTTTATGCCTAGAAAGCATGCAGCTATTCTTGACGGCGAATACGGATGATCAGATATTTTTTTGCGTCCGCTAGGTTATTAAAAAATATTGGACACGTATTTTTCTTTTTTTACATTATCAAAAGGTTACGGCGATACATTGAGTTAAAATGTGCCATGACGTCACTAGTTTGTAGATTTTATACTTACTTGTGACGTAGCGACCCCCAATCCCCAACTTTAATGCGTTTTATCTCAGTCATTTTTTATTAATATGATAAAGCAAAAAATACTTGTCTAATATTTCTTTTATTATCTGACTGACGGACTAAATAGAATTTCTTTTTTTTTACCCAGGCATCATCCCTATTTCACCAATTAAATTGAACGCGTTCAGCCCATCTAATAAACCGCATTCAAGAACTGTCAGTGTCAATACTCCACAGCAATTTTGACACTGACAGCGCTAGAACGCGGGTGCTAGAAGTGCTGATCGCGTTCAGTTTCTTTGGTGTAATCCGCACTCAGTAAAGTTAATTTATTGTGAAGAATGCTAAAACTAAACTGCCACATAAAATTCGCTAAGTGGTTATAAAAATGCAATATAGCATGACTAATTTACTTATTACTTTTCTTTGCTTCGTCGTCGTCGTAGAAGTACGAGGTGCATTCAATAAGTACCTAGCCTCATCGCCAGAGGGCGCTGTACTTTCAAAAGAGTTTTACCACAGTGTAGCACATTCTTTTTTAATTCTTTTTTCAAATTTTCATTCCAATCCCTTCATTTGTTTTAATTTGACAACTTATGGAAGCGAACGTGTCGATCGGTTTTACAAAAATGGAAAAAGAGCAATATCGTTCGGTGATTCGATTCCTATTTTTGGAAGGGAAAACGCGCATCGAAATCAAAGAGCGCTTGGATGCTGTGTACGGTGACTCTTCTTCATCGATGGCCACCGTCAAGAATTGGTTCAACGAGTTTGCACGTGGCCGTACGTCGGTTTTTGATGAACCACGTCCAGGTGCACCGAAAACAGCTGCTACGGAGGAAAACATTAAAAAAATCCATGATCTCGTATTGGCAGATCGCCGATTGAAGGTTCGGGAGCTAGCTGAGACTGTAGGCATTTCAGAAGGAACACTGCATCATATTCTTCACGAGGAACTCGGCATGAGAAAGCTGTCGGCGCGATGGGTGCCGCGTTTACTCACACCAGAAAACAAGCGCAACCGTGAGACCACATCGGAGACGTGTTTGGCGCTGTTTAAGCGGAATCCAGCGGAGTTTTTGCGTCGTTTTGTGACCGTCGATGAAACCTGGATCCACTGATACACACCAGAGACCAAGGAGCAATCAAAACAATGGATCCAGACCGGGGAACGTGCTCCAAAGAAGGCGAAAACTGTAAAATCGGCCGGAAAAGTTATGGCCACCGTTTTCTGGGATTCACAAGGTGTGATCTACATCGATTACCTCGAGAAGGGTAAAACAATTACAGGGCTTTACTATGCCGATTTATTGGGCCGATTCGACGCCGAATTAAAGAAAAAACGACCCCATCTGGCGAAGAAAAAAGTGCTGTTTCACCACGACAACGCACCGGTTCACACGTCTGCCGTTGCCATGGCCAAATTGGTCGAATTACGCTACGAATTGCTGCCCCATCCACCGTATTCTCCAGATTTGGCCCCTTGTGACTTCTTTCTGTTTCCTAATCTGAAAAAATCACTCGCCGGGAATAGATATGGATCGAATGAGGAGGTCATCGCCGCCACGGAGGCCTATTTTGCAGAGTTTGACAAAAACTATTTTTCGGACGGGTTAAAAAAGTTGGAGCATCGCTGGGCTAAGTGTATCGAACTAAAAGGAGACTATGTTGAAAAATAAATTACCACTTTTCCAAAATTTTCGTTTACTTTTTGTAGGCTAAGTATTTATTGAATGACCCTCGTAATCGTCATACTCGCATCGACGTGTGGTTTTCTTATCGTATTCATTGATCCAAAGTTCCCAATCACAATTTTATTTTCTAATCTTTGTGTTTAACTGTAGTACACTCGGTGAAATTTAATTAAAAGTAAAAAAACAATCTGCCTGCTCTGCTCTGTAATAGATGGTCACATCCACGGAGCGACCTCGGCAAGCTTTGCTTAACCTTGTATATCGACCCGTGCGGCTGTTATTGTAATTAAAAGTAACATGATTAAAAAGACAATAAACAAGCGTTTATTTTATTTAAGCGCGAAGTCTTTGGATAAGCACTCCTTTTTCATGGTCCTTGTGCAGACAAAGAGATTGAGTGCGATTCAAGCAATCAACTATAATTTAGCAAGAGTCATCAGTGGGACGAAGATACGCGGAGATAGCCGACCCGGAAACGAATGAAGAATCAGATTTTACAATTTAATTTAAGCTATTTATGCACCTTTCACATCTAGCGTAAGCGTTTGTCGAACGTACTACGTAAACGCCGCGTCAACACCATATTACTTCGATACAATCATGTCTGCACGTTACCCAATGCTGAAAGCGAAGGTTAAGTCCAGTTTTTGAAGTGAAAACTTCTTTAGGCGCGTTAGGCATTTTTGAGATGGGACTAAACCATTGATTTCGCGACACCATGACACCTCATTTTTGTAAACGCGATTGTGCTCTTTATTTATATTACGTTACGGATAAATGTTCTATGCAAGCGTTTTGAAAGTTTTTTTTTGTAACCGCATTTGTGCTCTTTTTAGGGTTCCGTAGTAAACAAGGAACCCTTATAGTTTCGTCATGTCCGTCTGTCTGTCTGTCTGTCCGCGGTCTAGCTCCGAGACCCTTAGTACTAGAAAACTGTAATTTGGCATAGGTATACATATTAATTACGCCGACAAAGTGGTAAAATAAAATTATGAAAAACATTTTTTTTAGGGTACCTCCCATACACGTAAAGTGGTCATGTTTTAATTTTTATTTTTTTATCCCATAGTGTGGGGTATCATTGGAACGGTCTTACAAAAACATTGTGAGTTTGTGAAAACCATTTTTGGATTCAGGGATCCGTTTCAAAATATTAAGCTTTAAAGTGCTAATTTTTGTTAGAGTCAAGTGTGTGTCCCCCTGCCAGCTAAATGGTTAGTTTTGGGTGTGTGAAAAAAATCACAGCAGTAGTTTATATAACGAAATTAAAAGGAAAACTATCACAGCTAAGTAGGCTTTACTAGTTATCGAGTAATAATCGACCAACTTAACTTTGCAGTTGCAAAAACATGTTTTCCCATACATTCCGTATGGGAGAACATGTTTATCAACTACAAAATTAAGTTTGTTTTTGGGATAAATTCATCCCAACTACGGAACCCTTCATTGTGCGTGGTCCGACACGCACTTGGCCGGTTTTTTAGAAAAGATTACGGACCAATGTTCTATACAAGTATTTTTCTTCCACCAAGGCGATCTTGTTCAAGTTTTCACTTCTGTCGGCACTCCCGGAGTGACACCACTTTTTTTTTGTCCACCGTGTTTTGTTCGGTCTCCGGGTAAAACAGGCGTAATTTTATATTGTGTGTTTTGTTTCGGAATCTACATGTACTCACCCATGCTATCGAAGCCCAGTATATCATTGCCCACAGAGCTGGTTCGTCCACTCTCCATCTCATGCTTGTGTCGGAACAGCCGCTGTCGTGCATACCCTCGCCCGTTGTCCAGTTCACCGTGAGTTAGTACACCCAGGAGAGTTGACTTGCCCGCGTCCACGTTGCCTACTACTGCCACTCTGTACGACGGAAAGAGAAAAATTACTACTTAGGAACTGGTTCATGGTTATGCAGTCCAAGAAATGGCAGAAATGGAAAAACGCCAGAACCAAGAAGTAAAAAATTGGTAATTAAAGTCTGCTTATGACATCTTCTTATTTTAAATGTTACTGTTTGACAAACAAAGATGCCCATGGACGTCTGCAATACGAGAGGTACATAGCAGGTGCGATACCATCCTAGTGACAACCCTGAATGTCTAAACAGCTTGTAATTACACAGGCTTTTTGGGGCCAAGGGTGACGGCTCATTCCGGTTTGATGGGCATAGTATCGACCCTTGAAATCAGAACGCTGCTTGGTGGCAGAAACAAGTATGGTGCTGGGGACGAACTCTTTCACAAAGATCTTTATTTTCTCATCTCCATCATTTTCCATCTCTGTCGTACCTGATCTCCATGAAGTCGGTGTGGTCGAGCTCAGCACGCAGCAGGTACTGGCCAGTGAGCCCGCTGCCGCACTCCCAGCGCCGCAGTTCCACGCATGACACGCGCTCGCCGCTGACCAGGGACTGTAGCGTCGCTACTGATGCGCTGTACTCGTCCTCTGTTAAACCGCGCCCGTCTGCACAGATGATGAGGACATTATAACGAGCGCTCAGTCAGGGCACCAGAAAAGACTTGCTAAATCATCAACTAATAGTTACGCCCAGAAATCTAATCTCGTTTTTGACTGTTTCTTCTTTGCATTAACTGCCATAGAAAGCGTCACCATCGCGAACATTCGTTTACGAGCATTCGTTTATGAACATTCGAAAGCTTTTTTTTTTAGGTAGGCCATCTCATAGTTGACCTCTGTGATCATGACTACTTAACCGGGCTTTTCTGTGGGTGCCTTAAGCTACTACGCTTAAAATATATACGGTCGCATTGAGTAACCTCCTTTTTTGAAGTCGGTTAAAAACCTCCAGCCAGGGGTTATTCAACTATGCTAATTAAAACTAGGTGAACGCTCGCTAAGGGCACCCCCTGTGGGGTACGAACCTCGGCTTAAGGCGTCAATCGGAGGGACGACATCAAGGATGGGACGGACTGGACATTCGAAAGCGTGGTTTCACGTTGGTAGGGAAACTCTACTGTGAGCCAATCGTTTGTGAATAAATTCAACTCATTCGTTCGAGCAGTGCCCCTTTAGAATTAAGAACGTGGGGCCACCAAAGTAAATTCGTGTTAGCGAACGAATGCTCGCAATCGACACCTCGCGATCGCTCGTTGTCGACTAGTGTAGCCAAGGCTAAGTAGGTAATCAGTATGACGAGATAAGTGTGTGCTATCAGGAAATAGCTATCATAGGCAAACTTATTAGTTCCTAAAGTAATACAAGCGCTTGGAAAGAGGATTTTGTTTTATTGATTGAATACTAAATAGACATTATCAAAAATGAAATTAAAATTATACGGCTGATCGATCTAGCTTGCTCCACGTAATGTTTGTACAGATTGGATATGTCCTTCACACGAATCGCGTGTTATGTTTAAACTTAACTACAAGACCATGTGGTATAATATAGAAACGGAATAAGTTTACAAGTAGACGATTGCAGACAAGTAATTTAAATTATTTAAATTCTTAAAAATGTATAAATGTGTATTACTAACGACCCGCCCTTACTTCGCAAGGTTTTTAAGACTTGATTCTCTAAATGATGGTAAAAATCGCATCAGAATCCGTTGCGTAGTTTTGAAGAACAACGGACCACACAAACAGACACGAAAAGCGGCTTTAATTTATAGTTTTCCAGTATTTCCTCTTCGGATTTACCAAGTTCAAGGTTTATATTCCCGAAGCTCTTATCGTACGTGAATCATTCAATCAGTCGCCCGCACATCTCATTACATTTGCGGTAAGATTCAATCGACACTACCACATCATGCACGTGCGTCCGACTGATCAGTTAGATAAGATAGCATACTTGCAACATCTGTAATATCTGTTTAAACATGATATTTATGAAATTAAAAATTATCTTATCTTTGATTATCATTAAAATATTTGATGACGTAATTAAGGCCACGATGATGACTCAACCTAAGGGCCAGACCACACTTAGCGATGCGAAATGCAACGCGATTCTTACTGCCATAAACGACACAAACGGGTGCATTGTTAACCGTTTGAAATAAAGGCGCGGTATTTTGGCAGGTGTGCGCCGGCTTTACTAATCGATGGTTCCAAAAATTCCTGAACTCCAGCCAAGGATTTGTGGAATCAAAATATTTTCACATATTTGGTTTCGGAATGCATGATACACGCCTTATTATTGTTGTGTGGCCTGCTGCAGTTGAGTTAAAATGATGAAATGTTGAATAATACATGATTTTCCTCTATGTTTTAAAACAGGTAAGTAGATGTTATAAATTAATGAGCAATACCCATTTTATTTATACATTAATAATTATATGGTGATGAAATATTGACCAGTATTGTAATAGCTTCAGGCAAAAAATAAATACCTACTATAGTACTACCTACTAGTTTTACTAACAATATTGTTGAGTTTTGGTTACTCCAATACAGAAAAATTCTATTCTATTTGCTAAACCACAACATGTTGATTGCATCATATTTGTTTACATACATTTAAAAAGGATTCATTCTATTGCACTGTGAAACAGGAACTATATTATTAGGAGTATTGAAAATAAACTACTCTTTAATGTGGCAAAGTGTAGCGTGATGTCTTTTACGCGGGCCATGGCGCCCCGACATCACGAATATAGCATGGACGGGCATGCCATACCGCGGGTAGTGACGGTGCGAGATCTTGGGGTCACTTTCTCGGAAGATTTGTCGTTTCGCACACATATCGTACAGGTGTGTAAGAAAGCCTTCAAAAATCTTGGATTTGTAATGCGTGAAACTCGGGAGTTTACTAACACAACAGCTGTGAAATCACTTTATAATGCTCTAGTAAGAAGTAACCTGGAAACGAGTGCTATCATCTGGAATCCATTTGAAACAAAATATTGTCTGATGGTAGAAAAAATGCAAAATAAATTTACCCGGTTCCTTTATATGAAGCAATTTGGCGTCTACCCATTCTATCCACTTATGTATCCAACCCTCTTTGTAATAGGGATGGTTGGTTACTATAAGTTGGAGGTAAGGCGCAATTTCGCTCTAGTTAAATATGTTTTTATGGTTTTTCGTGGTATGCTGAATAATCCTCAAATACTAGAATCTTTGGGATTGCTCGTTCCAAACAGTAGGCTGCGGCAAGGGCCGAGAGAGAGGCTGTTTAAAGTCCCGGTGGCCCGTACAAACCTATTAAAGTTTGCACCAGTAGGGCGGGCAATAAAGATACTCAACAGTGTCTCCCTGCAAGTGGATATTTTTACATGCTCATTGGCGGAATTCCAGAGGGTGACACTTAACATATTGTCCTCTGTATGACTTGTGCCACACAGTGGATATTGTGACTACATTTCTGTATTGGGTTGTACCTGTTAAAAAAATGTATGTGTGAATAGTAAATAAATAAATAAAATAAATATTATTAAATTGCTTTGTGGTTGTCAATCAGTGTTGTTATCAGTTATACTGACGATAATTTATTTAACCTAGGTAGGTTTTTAAATTTACAAGTTCTTTTTTATTTTATCTGGACTTCATGTTTTCTCATGAAATTTATTTTTCTTCAATCTCTTTTCGTTTGTTCACATTACCTATTATTAAATGAAATAGTTACCTTCTCCTTGCCCTATGTCGTATATTATCTCTCCATTGCCTGACTCCAGCCTCTCCAGCAGTTGCTTGCGGAGCAGCTCATACTCATCAGCTGTAGGGCTCACAAGAACCATCTAAAGGAATAATGTAAAATTACTTAATGGCAAGCCTGTCTCACATACTGAGAATTTTATAAAAAATTATTATGTACTGCATCTGGTAACATAAAATTGAAATATTGTTTGTGACTTGAGTGTCTTGCAGTGTACATTTTTTTATTCACACTGTATTTAAGGTTGCACTAGTCGATGGCTCGAACTAGTTGGTGCGCGTGGCGAATATGCATGCTATTTAGTATAGTTATTTAGTATTTATTTATCTACTTTTTATTGATTTATTTATTTAGTGACGGAGACGATGATTTATCACATATATAGACATATATATTTAGACGTATTGTTACTGTGTGAGTGTTCGTTTTTGTCTGTGCTTGTTATGTATGTAATATGTATTTATTGTTTTTGATATAATTTGATTTAATTTAATTTAATTTGATTTATTTTGTTTTCATTTATTTAATTGACTTCAATTCAACATAACTTATTCTCATTTTATTTTATTTTAATTGATCTTGGATTTTATTGTATTTTAATTTATTGATGTAATTTATTCATTTGTGTTTGGCTATGGGTGTTATTTTTTACCTGAAATAAATGAATTTATTTTATTTATTTATTTATAATGAAAACAAGCGTGTAAAATTTCATGAACAGACTTTTGGGCATGTAGGTATTATGGAAAACTACTGGATCTATCTACTCAAAATAAAATCATTTGAACTTTTGAATAAATTATCTATCCCTGTATGGTTTTTATTTTGCCATTTTCATACTACATAAGTGATTTATTTTCGCCCAAATATAATAAATAAAAATATAAACATTTATTTGACACATAAAATACAAGTTACAAACAAGTAGGTTATAATAAAATAGCACACAAATGTATAGCCAAGAATCTGATCCTAACCCCCAAACTAGGCCTGGACCTGTATTTTGGGGGAAAGATGAGTTAAAATTAGTGTTGAAATATGGAAGTTTTGCTGCTCATAACTTCCAAATCAATTTTTTTTTTTATTCTTACTGCTTCCATACAGGGCTAGATTATGACAAGACAATATGATATAATTTTTAGTTTTGAACATACACTGTCAAACAGACGAGTAATCAACCATACTATGTTACGTACAAAGAATGCCCGACTAGCATAACCTTAAGAAATAATCACTGAATTGCAAGGAAAGCTTCATTCATGACACAGATTCAAATTATTTATAAGTGATGCAATATTACTCAATGCAAAGCTCTGTAACAGTGTTTTGACTTTGTATTTTATTTATTTATTTTATTATTTATGTACACACAGTTAAATACATAGAGATACAACATAATTATAATTTTGAGTAAAAAGGTACTGCTTATTCATTTATTTATACTAATATTATGAACAGTACCCTAATTGCGTAACTCATTTTCGTAAACAATTTCACGAAATTTGTTTCATTTTGACATTTCAACAACATTCATTGCGTTATTTACGTTGTTGAACAGAATTTTTTCCAACTTATGAAGCAATGGATTAGAAATCTGTTTCAAATCGAAACAAATTGTGATTGTGTTGTATTACGCAATTAGGGTGCAGGATAGTGAGTTTGTGTGATCTGTTCATATATTTAAGTACATAATTTTGAGTTTTTTGTCCTTAAAAATCAACATTTAATTCACATTGACAGTTCTGTAATTAGCCATTTTTATCTATCTTTGTTGTATCAAGTTGTATTGATTAATAATGATAACTAATCCACTGAAGACCTCTTCACTTAATTTGCATACATACTTATGTGTGAGTAGGATGGGACAATTTATAAACAAAGTGATGCAATATTGTTATAGTGCAATAATTTTTTTGGCAATATTTCATTATTCTATGTAATATGATAATGGAAAATGTGTTTTCAGTTACGAAATTGTAGTTTTATCTATTAATAGATACTTTTAACAAGGGTTTTTTTTTTACTTTATTGTAAGTAAATATTTGATTTCATGAAATTCCTATGTGAATTCTAGCTTCAAAATCATGAGATCCACGGTGGATCTCATATCCATCGCATTCATGCAACCATTTACCATATTATGGGGGGGGGAGATGTGAATATGATGTGAGTAGGCGCAATTTTCGCGGGAACAAAAATGTTGGTAAACAAAGACAATGTTAATGTTTACCTTTCCTCTGATGCTCGAATAATCCGTCTCATTCTCCGGGAAGCCCTCGGGCTCCACGAGCGGGCTCATTTTCACTGGTGACTCGGGTATACTATCCATGTTTAGTGACAATCGACAACAACAGCAACAAATTAATACACCATTATGTCATCACGTTACTGTACGTAAGCACTTCCCTTGGGTTACAGTTCCTAAGAAACAAAACAACTCGAGATTATTTAACACAAAGACAAAAAAAGATAAAAATAGTGAAAAATATCTACAAATTCTGATCACAGATGCTGTACGTGTTACCATGGAATTTAATGATCATGAAACAACAAATAACAGCTTTTGTAGGACCGGTTGTAGTAAAATGTATATTTTCATATTAATATTCAATAAATTACAATAAATACCCTAACGTTAACCGAAGAATTAGTTGAAAATAGATTTTCTAAATAAAACAGATGGATTAAATGCCAACTTTTTGACAACTCACATGCTGAGTGTTGCTAGTAAATATAGTATTTTGCTAAATGAGCTCGAGCAAATACAAAAAAACATAATTATTACGGTTTTTATATGAAAATTTTCATTTTTTTGTAAAGAATGCTAAGGTATGAAAATTACATATTTAATTTAATTAGTCTAAACACGAATTTTAAATAATTGTAAATGTAAGTAAACTGGCAACTGCTTTTAGTGTTGCAAGGAACACAAATTGTCTTCCTCCTATAGCTATGGAAGGAACTGTGCGAAGGAAGAAAAATCTATTATAAAAAGTGGTGGCACTCCGGGAGTGCCGACAGAAGTAAAAACTTGAACAAGATCGCCTTGGTGGAAGAAAAATACTGGTATAGAACATTGGTCCGTAACTTTATATAAATAAAGAGCACAATCGCGTTTGCAAAAAATAATACTTCAGAAACCTTTAAAGTAAAAATACTTGCACAGAACATTGATCCGTAATTTATTAATAAAGAACATAATCGCATTTACAAACCCTTTAAAGTAAAAATACTTGAATAAAACAATTAATACCTAGACTTAAAGCCTTGCAGGCTAGGCTCAATTGAAATGTCGCGAGACATGTATCACAACTTATTTCCAGGTACATCTCCGTCACGATGTTTGTTCTGAGACAACCGTCCACATTACAGTCATGATGTCTCAGGAAGTACTGTTAAGTTGACCATGTTGTGCTGGATTATGTTACTATGTCATGGTACACGTCCACCACACGCAAGACAAATCTCGCAACAACGTCTCTGACCTTTGAAAACTCGGTAAAAACCGACAGCCGACAAAGATTATGTGAAACATGTCGCACTGTATCGAGCGACATGGTTCGCTATCGCAACCCAATTTTTGTTTTAAGATATGACTCGAGCGGAGACATTATGAGACTATAGGCGATCGTGTCTCGCTGCACTGTCGCAAGACAAACGCCTCGTGCTTACGACGATGGTACGAGAATTTAGAAACTTAGGCCAGTCACACATCTTACTGAAATACTGATTTTCACGGTAATTATTGATTCAGATCAATCTGACAGCTTGCGATTGACGAGCGTTACTTTATTGGAGCCAAGGTGGTTCTGAATTTCCGGATCATTCACTTGCTGAATTTAGAAAGACATTGAGGTTTCCAGAAGTTTGCGCTCGGCCTCACGTATTATCGTATAAATATAAAATATACGCATTTTAATAGAATAATGATCTAACCATAGCCGAGTAAATTATCGTCATTTACCAATTTTATTTATTACGTGAAGAAAACCAACAGCATATAAATACAACGTTGGTACATACACAAATTATGTTACGTAACATTTACATTGCGACATAACCTGCTAAATTTTACCTACCATTCTACCGTAGGTTTTCTAGTCTCTCGCGCTGTCACTGTCATCCCCTATTACTATACTCTATCTATGGTTATCCCCCCCTCGCTGCCACAGAGCATATAACTTTCTCGCTGCTCGCCGCCATTCGCCATCGGTGATTGTAGTTTTTTTTATTTCGGCCAAAATCGATTGTAATAACCACGCAATTGTGAAGTGAAAATAAAGATCTGATAGTGTATTTGGTTCCTTGAATAAGTTTTTACTTTGTCGAATTCGTTATGGTTCTATGGATACGTCTATCCTTGAACAATCAATATGGGTGATTTGAATTCATCTGATTGTTCCTGGAAGAAAATGGTGATAGCGAAAGCAAATAATGAGTGGATCTCTACTGTAAAATCGGAATATAGCAAAATGGACAACACGCTTACCGTTACAGATATAAAATCTGAACATGGACAAATATCTTATGATAATGTCAAAAAAGAGTATGATGAAACTAGTTGTGATAAAAATTATGAGATGGACGACTCGAATTCGATGTCATCGACACAGGAATTGGACCCGCTCTTGCTGCAGGAGCCCGGCAAACGGAGACGTCGCAGAGATTCGGGTCCTAAGTGTGAATCGCCAGACGAGCGAGCGTCGCGGTTAGCAAAGATGTCTGCTTACGCCGCACAGAGGCTCGCTAACGAAACCCCCGACCAGCGTGCCAGCAGGCTGAGGCGCATGTCAGAATATGCAGCTAAAAGATTATCAAAGGAGACCAGTGAACAGAGAGCTAAACGCTTGTCAAGAATGTCTGCGTATGCTGCCAAAAGGCTGGCCAATGAATCACCAGAGCAGAGGCAGGCCAGACTAGCCAGAATGTCTGCGTATGCAGCCCGGCGACAAGCCATGAAGAAAGTTTCTGGTCCCAGCACCTCTGTTGGTTGTCATTCAGAAAATTTAAATTACAATATGCAAACAATGCCTAACCAAAGCTGAGAATAGTTTTTATTCAAGTCAATTATCATAATCATATTATTAGAATAGACTTGATTACTTTTACACAGATTTTTACACAAAAATGGTTTATGTAAATAGATATATTTTTAGTGATAAGTCTAATACAAACCTATTTAGATTTTTGTTTAAAAGCCTTTATTATTTATTAGTTTTATTAATCTGCTGTAGTTTTGTATTAATCAGCTTATTAAAATATAAGTGCAACATCACAATAAACTTTTATATTAAAAGAAGCTTCATTTAAAATTCATTTTGCCAGATCCAAAGTTTATTTTAATCAAACAATACTCTTTATACAGCTTAGTAAGAAAATGTTAGTGAAGCAATACCACACAAAAAAGTATGTGCAGAAATATTTTTACATAATTCATACCATTGAGATTCTGCAGATGAAATTAACGGAATGTTCTTAATCAGTCTATAAATAATGTCCTACCCATTAGTTTTATATTCAAATACAATGCATTCTATATGTATATAATATCAAATATCTTACATATAAATACATTTCACATTATATCTCCTACCTACACCATTGCTGATACCACACTTTATACAAGCACTACATTTCTTGTGTTTGTACAGTTATTCATAAAAATGCACTATTGCAAAATAAACTTAATTTGATTTAAAATAGGGTATATTTTGTATAGTAAAATAAGGCGAATATTTGGACAATTCACAAAGTGTAGTGCATGCAGGGTTAGTACATTGATTACCTGAGAGACCTTTACATGAAAAGATATGGGCTAAGTAGTCCAATACTAGGTGCTACAGCAACATCAATAAATATATTTTTTATTTAAGAACTAACTTGCAACTTTCAATAATATATTTTACTATGAGAAATTACTTTTATTTTAATTAAATTTAGAGATTATTGACATCTTACTTTCGAAATAATATTGAATATAAATAACTGCCTTAAATAGGTAAAATAAATATAAAAATTGAGCATAACGTTAAATAAAGTGTTGAGAAAAAGTCAAAACAGATTGTCATGTCCAGCAAATACGCAAAAAAGGACGGATGTGGGTTGGGTACTGCTATGATTGCAAATATATACAGAACAAATAATCAAAATTCAACCCACATAGAATAATTTTCAGCTTTACTTATAGCAAGTTTTTATACCTCAGACATACAAAATCGAAAAAAAAAGCGATATAAAAAATTATGTCAATACATAGTTTGACTTATAAATTCAGAAGCAACTTATTATGCAAAACAAAGAAAATATAATTTGAATAACATTTTCGGTTTGCGCAATTCAAGGTGATAGGAATAAATTGGCATCCTACTGTTCAGTTCAGTATTGCACGTTGGGCACACAAACACCTATGAGGCAAGGTTGCTTCTTGGCTAGGGCCAGCGCATACGGCACGGCCAGTAACAGAAAGAATTACCTCCGAATTTTAAGGGGCACTGAAAAATATACTTTATTTAAATTAGATAAGGATATACAGGGTCATATTAAATTAGCTGCGAAACTACAGACGTGATGAGTATCGACATCTAAACACGATAAAATAAACTGCGGTCGTTGACCCCACAAAAAAACATCTTCAAATTAATTTATTTTTTACCCGACTATGGCAAAGCCAAAAGGAAGGGTTATGATTTTAGTAGTCTATGTATGTTTGTATGCATGTATGTTTGCTTTTACGTGTGTTCCACCGTAGCGCCTAAACTACTGAACTGATTTTGATGAATGAGGTATCAATAGATTCATAATAATGGTCCGGGTGACATAGGCTATATAAATTTTCCCTAAATTTAATATGGTGGACTTTACACGTAAATTTCTAACCTCGAAAAAAATTAAAATAAGATGATCATGACATGTTTGGTATCAAAAGAAACATCTTGGCGAGCACATTACAAATATGTAAATAATGTCATACTTTCAAAGTAAATAAATATGTTTAAATTGATAAAAACAGTTGGCGTCGAAATAAATCGCGCTATGGTTTCGTCTAACGCACTATGCACTGCTATTGGAATTTTAAATAGATTAATTACTGACCTATTACATTACTCTTATTTACGTTATCGTAACGTTTAGCAAGCGTAAAAACGGAAAAGTATAAAATAAAAATAAAGTTTAATAAAAAATTGTAAATTGTTGTTTTTAATAAACTTTATTTTTTTGTTTTATTATGTTTAGATATCGATGATACCCATCACGTCTGTGGAGTTTCGATAGCTATGTACAGTATAACTATTTTCTTAAT
Source organism: Agrochola lychnidis (assembly GCA_963680765.1). NCBI lineage: Eukaryota > Metazoa > Arthropoda > Insecta > Lepidoptera > Noctuidae > Agrochola > Agrochola lychnidis. The sequence goes on along the minus strand of OY796863.1, from coordinate 3,034,003 downwards.
GTCCCTCGGCAAACATTGTGTTTCGTCAGTCATCGGATTTAGTGATGTTCATGTACGAAAAATATCGATATTTTTTCCGATATAATATATCGAAATATTGTATCGATGTTTAACGATATATCATTCAATAACATCGATATTTTCGATATATCGTATTGTAAGAAGGAAAAGACTTTATTAGGAGTAAATAAGTAATCCCTCGGATGATATAAGGGGATGATACAAGTACAGTGCTGCCATCATGCACAATATTTCGTGTATCCGTCTGGTTGGCGAACTTGGACAACAAACTAGATAAATTGGTATTTTTTTGTTTGTAGTTAAGTTTTTATTGAAAATTAACAATAGGTGTAGTTGAAGCATAAGATTAGAACATGTTTGAAATGAATAAATATGTAAATTAATTAATAATGATTTGTCCTAAATATTCTAATTTCGTACGATATTTCATATATCGGATAAAATATATCGATAGTAAATATTGACTTCAATGATTCGATAATATCGAATTGATTCGATATATCAAATGAATATATCGATGTTATATCACATTTCGATTCATATCGAGCACTCCTAATCGGATTTTTATCAATTGTACTTTGCACTTGGTGCAGACCGGACGCTTTCAATCGATTTTGGAAGTATACAGAGTTATTAATACTTTTTTAACTTAATGTAATTTATTTTTAAAAAATGGTAGGAAAGGCGCTAGTCGCAGGCACGAAAATTTTTAAAGCTCTATATAGTTCACACGGAAATCAAAACAAAACAACAATAAGGTACTTAGTTATGAATTCAAATTATCACATAAATCTAATAATTGATGGACATGGAAATTAGTATTAGTTTGTATTCGGAAATGCGATGATTCCCAAGGGACATTAAGAAAATAGTCACGACTGTATATTTTAATCCTTATCTAATTGAAATAAAGTATATATTTCAGTGCTCTTTAAAATTAGGAGATCATTATTTCTACTACTGGCCTTACTGACAATAAATCCTCTGCAGTGCTGTTCACCGATGTGCGCTGGCCCTAAGTGGGTTTTGGGTGAGGGTCTAAATTATATCTTCCTCCAACAAAAACCTTTGCAATACCGACTTAAATCTGTGCAAAATTAGGGGTTCACTTAAACATATTATTTAATACTTATACCTATGGCTATACATACTATAATATACATGTATAACTTGAAATATAGCTGCGAAACAACAGTCAAATTTGCTTATGACTAAATAAAGCCACTAATATATTATTATAAACTTATTATTACTTATACTGTTTTTACGAAATGTTATGTACGTATGTTGCATACGTCGCGTCGTTTGTAAGGTCGCTTATTCACCGTACACCCGTTGCGTTAGGCGTTGTACACACGTTTAATGGGGCTTTATTTTATAGAAGCAGCTGCATCATTTCACAAAGAAGCTCAAGTTTGGAGCATTCCTTAGTAAGGCGGCAGTGTGTACTCGACGTGGTTGTATAACTGTGTCGGTTGGTACGGATGAGGTTTGCGACGCGCAAGTGGTCGCTAGCAGGCGGTGTCCGTAGCGAGTGGCGAGCCAGCCACTGGCGCCAGTAGCTGCCGGGTGGATGATGTCGAGCTGTACGAGTCGCCCGATGAGCGTACGCTTGACTGGCTCAGGGGTGTTCCTGGATTAAATGTTATTTAATGTAATGGTGCCATAGCCCATTAAAGATTACGACAGGTGGTTACCGCATGAAACTTGTGGGTGAGCCGCAGACCCGTATTAACATCTCAGTGCATCGAAAAAATTACACTGTTGGATTTTCAACTCTCGGCGCTAAGCAGTCCGTTGAAAATCCAGTGCGAAACAGTGTGACAGAATTTAAACTGGCTGATTGTATGGTATACATTATTTTGTATTTTATAAGCTACATACCAGGTAATGATGTGACGTGATGCGGTAAGGCCCAACGCTGGGGAGTACAATCTCCATTGTTAGTCGGCTCCTGTAACAGATACTCATATTAGGACATGACAATGCAGATTAAAAAACCAGATTTCTAATTTTATGCGCATATTGTTGCGGGAAATTTGTTTTACAAAAATACTTAGTTAAGAATTTTTAAATTGTTGTTTTGTCCGGCAATAATATGCACATGTAATGCGTTTCAAAAGCCCCGCAATGCCTTGACCTCAAGCTACGTTATGTGGTTAACGCAGTGCATCGCTCGGCTCCTGCAACGTGCCAGTGTGACCTCAACAACATTCATACAATACGGATGCAGTACATGATAATAATGAAAGTGCAAATTAAAAACGACGCGGAAAAGAAAAGAACATCGCGTAAACCAAAACCGAATTAACACGCACACAAACAAAGCTCAATGATGACGTCACGACTACGATGACAGCTGATGCAAGATGGCGGACTTACTGCAAGTTTGTTCGTCTTAGGAACGGTCAGAATGGTCGTGTTGGTGTCTTCCGGCGTGAAATAATCTGAGTCCTCGGCGACTGCCGGCGACTCCACATCGTTACGAGACTGTGTTCCGCTCGCTGCGTGCGATTTTACACCCAATTATCAACTGTTCACGATGACACTACACCTGTCTCTGCTATTGTATGCCCTAGGTAGGTCCACGGGCCCCTCCCCTGATAGGATGCGATTAATTTCTAATAACAAGCATGTCGCAGTTATGGATGACTGCTATTATTGGTAAACACGCCTTTAATGCCATATGATTAAAGTCTATAATCCTCCATTCTATAATCAAAATATTTGAGACATATTACTATCGATGAAAATCTATGATGGTTTAGTTTAAACATGCTTTAATTTGAACATACTCTGAGTTACACTAACAGAATGTCTCTAATTTAGTAGGAGTATTGCGTTTATCTAAAACTGACGTAATGATCCTAAATTAATTATCCTACACCATATACTTCAGATAGGACGATAAGGTACTGAATAACGATATGAACAACCACCTCTATACATTCAAAATGGGCATACAGGGCAAAATTATACTAGCGTCCACTAGGTCGAATGCTAGTGCAAAATTACCCTTATTTCCAAGCAAAGCTTCCACGTAATAATATCTACAAATTGAAAGTTGGTATAAATAGCGGCCTACTAGCGGACGTTCGAAGTTTGAATTTACATGACTTTAGGAGCATGAGAGATATATTAGTAGGGTGTCATTGTGTGACACGGAGTAGTGTACAGATGGAGTGCCAACATGCAAAAATAAGGCGGACAAAGACGAAATGTAATAATGTTGAAGCGACATAATATCACGCCTGTATTCCCCGCTGGTTAATCAGAGATGTATAGTAGGCCACATTTCACCAATTATTTTTAAGTCCAATACAAAACGTTAAAGTATATTTGCAGTTAGTCGCTTGCACATTGGCAAACCATTTGCATACCATTATTCCGTGAGACTAAAAAACGTGTGTTTGTTATTGTATGTCTGTATGTATTTGTTGGTGTATATTTGAGTGGGTGACTGGCATTCTGACGTGCCGGGCTCATCGATGTGCGCCAGCGCGGGCGCGGACAGGCGCAGAGCTCACCGTGTGTTTGTTATTGTATGTATGTGTATGTGTTGGTATATCTCTGACTGGCATACTGACAGTTGTGCTTGTGGTCGGGCTCGTCGGTGTCGGTGTCGTCGATGTGCGCGAGCGCAGGCGCGGACAGGCGCAGTGCAGAGCTCGCCGCGCGCAAAGTGCCCGGGGACCCGCTGCCCAGGCTTGATACTGTCTGCATAACAAATCAATAAAAAGGTAAGAACTTGGAAGTTCACAACATAATTACTAAAATCGCCAGTTCATTTCCCAAAGGTGGTGATTAACAACGATTGGTGTTTTATGGTTATAATACCGAAATACCCTTCAGCTGCATATTTATTTGAACGCTAGTCCTTATGGTAAGTGTGGTGATTAACAAAATTTGCAATATCATGGGTTTTATGGTGATTGTTACAATAACCTTCGCTATGTCGAATTGTAATCGTCGGCCCATTTGTCATTTGTGCTGATTATCTAGTGAGTACGTTACCGACTGCGTAATCGCGCGACGATCGCTTTTAAATAGGCCGCGGCCAAAGGATAACCGTCGCTCGTTTAGACAAATGGTGGCATGAAATTTAAGTACTAGTAGGTACATAAAGAATCTATTCAAGTATCCTCACCCCATTAACCGTGGGGTGTGTGAGCAGCGGCGACAGTCGCTCGGCGTCACTGTCAGGTTCCGGGTGCGTCGCACGCGCCTCGTCGTCTGAGCCCGACGCTTCTTGCACAGACTCCATGTCACCAGGGTACTCCAGACTTAGAGATGACTGAAAACCACAAAGAATACTCATTAAAATAGGAATAATACTTCGGAAACGAAACTAGGCGTTTCATACGCCCCGAAAATGTAGGCTAATAATGAAATTTTCAAATCTTTCGAAAGAAAGGTACTTTCGAACAGTCAGGTTTGTACCGGACACAATTCTGACCGGTTGAAAGTATCAACCGCCCTGAAACAGTAAGGTTTCGAAGTGGACAGCGGGATTTTCACTTCTAAGCATATTTTTTTTTGACTTCATCATTAATTTCCAAAACAGATCATGTTATTTTGATGTCAGTACTATGACTATTTTTATTTTGCAGTACCTTAGATATCTTGTCTCCATTGACGATCTTGTGGTTGTATAGCAGCGGACTGTTGGCAGCGGCCGCCTTGTCCTCGGCGCGCTTGGCTTCCTCCTCGCGCGCCAGGAGCACCGACATGCGGAACTGTACATACACACAACATTTTATTATGTATGTTATTGTCAAGCCTTTACATTAACATTTACAAGATTTTACATTTTCTTCAGTGAAAATTATTTATTTTTGAAGTGAAAAGTTCTTTAGGCGCGTTGGGCATTTTTGAGATGGGAAAAACAATTGAACTCACGACACCGTTACCGACACCTCATTTTTGTAAACACGATTGTTAGCATTTTTGGTATAATTAAGGACTACTGGTATTTTGTAGTAATATTTATTATCATTTGTTACTATATTTACATTATAATTCAATGTGCGTGTTCGCGTGAGTTAGATAGTGTATTGACTAACCTGTCATTCACTCAACACTTCACTCTGACGTTCGTTCGTTCACTGGGGGTCTTAAGAGCGGCACACGCGAACACGGGCATTGGAGTTTGTGGTCTAATCGAGGAAGGTGATTTTAAAGTGTAAAAACCTAAGTGAATAAACGTGCATATACTGTAAAAACTGTGTTCTCATTTCCTGACCTGTAAAAGGTCAGAAGTGGGATAACACCAAAACGTGCAACGGTTTTGGTGAAAACCTAACGCCCATTTTAAAAGGTACTTGAATCTTTTGTTATTTTTTTTTATAATTTTTTAAAATTGTAACAGCTAAACGTGAAAATCATATTTATTGAAGAGAGGTGGAATTTATGAAAGTTACATTTATAAATTTTCTTTGTCTTTTCTGAGCTTTATAAAAACATTCAAAGGGTAATAATATGGTTGTTAGAAAATACATACCATATAATAGGATGTTAGCCGTTAAAACAGTTTCATAACTGTTTATGTTTTTACTTCAAATAGATTTAATTATTAAAACAGTTCTTAAAGCGGATTTCTTTTTTTTGGGGTTATATTGAATTTGGATAAAATATTTTAAGAATGCGCATGACGTTATTTAATTTTTGGTGCAATTAAATACCAATTCAGTTCTACCCTTTATTGAACCAAGTAAATTTTTAAACTTAATCTATTTTTTTTTATTTTACCTCCATGTTTAAAAAGTAACCGCGTTACTTTTTAACTCTCGATTATTACAATAATATTAATCCTGGCTACTAATTAACGATTAGAAATGTATTCGTTTAAGGAATAAGCCCCTTTTACTTGTTTTTTTAAAAATGTTTGTTGTTTTAAGCAACGTTTACTTGTTTTTTTTTTGTTTATATTGGATTACAGCTGCGTAAGAAACATGCCAAGTCGTCGATCGCGAAAACGCGTAAGAGACTCTAAGTCTAAGGACTCCAGCAGTGAGTCAGAACCGTCCCCAGAGAGTCGGCGTCGTCGCAGATCACGGCGTAAGCATTCGCAGCGCAAGCGCTCGAGGCAGGAAAAGAGCGCAAAGCGGCGTTCTCGGACACCTGAATTACCTGAGAACCCAGCAGAACAACTGCGTTCTGGGAACAGCAGTCAGCACTGCAAAAATGCACCAGCTGCTCCCGAACTCACCGCATCACCATTGACAAGTAACCAATTTACCGTTTTAGACTCTAGTTTCGCGGATGTATTCAGAGAGCTAGTTCAATCTATTCGCACGGACGGCAGCTCAGAACGTTTTCCAAATATGAACGTTGTGCCCGAATTCGACCCAACCAAGCGAAACCAGAGTATTGATGTTTGGATAACTAAAGTCAATGAATGCGCGAAAATTTACAATTGGACCGAACGACAAATAATACACTACGCGTTACCGAAATTGGTTGGGCTAGCTCAAAAGTGGTACCAAGGTTTACCTAGTTTGTTATTTACGTGGACAGAGTGGCAACAAAAATTGCGTTTAGCATTCCCTTGTGATGACAACTATGGTCGATTGCTGACGGAAATGCTCGCCTGTAAAGCACGTTTTGGGGATAATTTAGAGGAATATTATTACGAAAAGATGGTTCTAATAAATAGATGTAAAATTTCTGGTAAAAATGCCATTGATTGTTTATTATTCGGTATAGATGATAGATCGGTTAGAACTAGTGCAGAGGCTGTACAGTTTAATGAGCCGGATAAATTGTTAGTCTATCTTCGCAATGTAAGAACCACTAAAAGAAATGATAAGTTTGACGTGACTCCGCAGCCGGGCCCTTCTGACAGGAAACGATCAAAATTGTTTAAAGATAATACGTATAAGGACAATAAGGATAATGTACCAAAATGTTATAATTGTGGGGCAGAAGGCCACCCTTACTATAAATGTAAACACCCAATTAAAAGATGCGAACAATGTCATAAAGTAGGTCACTTGGTAACGGATTGTGCCACTAAACATGAGGCCCAAAATAACAAGACTGTCTTAAATATTTCAAAGGAACAAGATAATGATACGAAGTATTTTAAAGTTGCATTAGTTAACGGACAGACTTTGAAGTGTTTCGTTGATTTTGGCAGTCAAATTACAATGCTTAGAGAGTCAGATGCGATAAAGTTAAATGTAACTTTATCTTACAGTGATTTACCGGTTTTGAGAGGATTCGGAAATTCTTTAGTTCATTGTATAGGAAAATGCGATATAGAAGTCGAGATAGATTTGGTAAAAGCACACGTAGAAGTATTGATAGTTCCTGATCATTTTTTGAAAGTATCATTATTGATAGGTCAAACGTTTACGGAACAAAACCATGTCGTGGTTTACAAAACGAAAGATGAATTAATTATTAAAGGCAAAAAGATAAATGAGACTATACGCGTAGAACTTTATGTTTATGAGACGGCCACCATAGCAGGTCGCACTAAAGTGGCTGTATATTCAAATCCGCTATATGACGGCGAAGTTTTGGTCGAGCCCAGCTTACGCTCTCAGCCTCAAATGATGTATGATATTATGCCATGTATTTTGGAACTAGTTCGTGGTAGGGCAACTCTTCAGTTGGAAGGTTTAATGGAAGCTGACTTTATTTTAAACAAAGGTACCCTCTTGGCTAGGGCTCTCCCTTTAACTCAAATTAATTGTCATACTGTTAATAAAATTGAGCGATGTACTGGTAGTAACTCTTCGGATAGCGTTATTAACACTAATATGTTATCCGTTAGCGACCAAATTAATCAGAATGATCTACTCCAATTAACTTTACTTTTAAATGAATTCAGAGACTGTTTTGCTTTTTCCACGAAAGAGTTAGGGTGTATTACTAACACTGAGATGGATATAAAGTTGAGTGATTCTACGCCGGTGGTTTACAGACCATATCGCATGCCTTTTACGGAACGACAAGTTGTTCGTGATATGGTACAGGAACTTGGGGACTCTGGCATAGTTAGGCCGTCAACTTCAAGTTATGCATCTCCTGTTCTCCTTGTGAAGAAAAAGTCCGGGGAGTACAGATTATGCATCGACTATAGGGCTCTCAATAAGAAAACTATTAAGGAGCATTATCCCATCCCTAGAATTGATGATCAGCTAGACAATTTGTCGGGTTATAAATATTATACAACTTTAGATTTTATGTCAGGTTATTACCAGTTATGTATGTCCGAAGCCTCAAAACATTTGACAGCTTTCATAACACCCGATGGGCATTATGAGTTTAACAGGATGCCTTTTGGACTTGTTAATGCGCCGTCTAATTTTCAAAGGGCAATTAACAATATACTGGGAAATTCACGATTTAAGGAGGCATTTGCTTATATGGACGATGTCATAATACCGTCCAAAAGCATAGAGGAAGGCTTCCATAAACTAAAATCAACTCTAGAATTATTTCGTACCGCTGGCATTACCCTAAAGTTGTCTAAATGTAATTTCTTAAAAGAATCCATCGACTATCTTGGATTTGAAGTATGTGCTGACGGGATTAGACCGGGCAAAACTAAAATAAACGCCGTGGAGGTATTTCCTCGCCCTACTGACCAACACAAAGTTAGACAGTTTTTGGGACTTTGTAGCTTCTTCCGCCGGTTTATAGGAGGCTTCTCATCAATAGCTCGGCCGCTTACTCAACTTTTGAAAAAAGATGCAAAATGGCATTGGTCGGACTTTGAGGAGAACGCTTATAAAGTTTTAAAAGGGGAATTAGTCAAACGTCCAATTTTGGCATTTTATAACCCCACGTCTGAAACTCAACTCCATACAGACGCTTCAAAAATAGGCATTGCTGGTATTTTATTACAAAGGGCTAATAAGGATGCCCCTTTTAATGCTGTAGCATATTATAGCAGACAAACCTCACCGGAAGAGTCTCGTTTTACTTCGTACGATTTGGAAACCTTAGCGGTCGCGAGTTCATTACAACGATTTAGGACTTACCTATTAGGCATACCGTTTACCATTGTTACGGACTGTAATTCTTTAAGGGCCACGTTTGAGAAAAGAGATATCTTACCTAGAGTAGCGAGATGGTGGAACATTATGCAAGAATATGATTTTAAAATAATTTACAAGTCGGGTTCCACTATGTCCCACGTAGATGCACTTAGTCGAAACCCAGTTGAGCTCGAATTTGTTGAGGTACGGTGTATTGAAACTAAATGGATAACGACGGTACAACAGAGCGACTCTGAACTTCAACGTATCATATCTATTTTAAAAGATGAAGATACAAACGGTATATTAGAAATTAAAAATAATTTTGTGATCAAAAGAGGGTTATTGTACAGAAAAACTGAGGCAGGAGATCGCTGGGTTGTACCGAAGGGAGTTAGATGGCAGGTATTAAAGGCTCATCATGATGATATGGGTCACTACTGTTTCGATAAGACGTACGATAAAATTAAGAGTAATTTCTGGTTCGCCAAAATGAGACGGTTTATTAAAAAGTATGTCGAGTCTTGTCTGCAATGTGCTCATGCGAAAATACCATCCGGCAAAAAGGCGGGTGAACTTCATCCGATTCCTAAAGTTGATCGTCCCTTTCATACCCTGCACATAGATCATTTGGGTCCCTTTGTGCAAAGCAAAAAGAAGAATTCATATTTGCTCTTAATTGTTGATGCGTTCACGAAATATATCATTATAGCCACGGTCAAGAATACAAAATCGATAAACTCCATATCTGTTTTGAAAAATTATTTTCACACTTTTGGCGTTCCCACACGAATAATTTCGGACAGAGGTAGTTCGTTCACGTCCAAGCGTTTTGAAGAGTATTTAAGTATGTTAGGTATTAAGCACGTCTTGAATGCGGTAGCAACACCACGTGCTAATGGGCAAGTGGAACGCTACAATCGCACCGTTTTAGCTGCCCTAACTGCAGTTAATCATAATAAACCAGAGCATTTATGGGATGAATGTGTATCCGAAATACAGTGGAGTTTAAATAATACCTTAAATAAAGGAATCGGAAAGACACCATCTCAAGCATTATTCGGTGTCGATTTAGTTGGCACACCTAATTCATTATTAAGTCTAAACGTAATCGATGAATCTGAGGAAGTAGGAAATAACGTAGAAAGAATAAGAAATGAAATATCACGACATGTCGAAAAGAATCAATTAGAACAGAAGAAACGGTTTGATAAAGGTAGAAAAAATGTTACTTTCAAAATCGGTGATTTAGTTCGGATAGAAAGAGAAATCCCATCGACTGGAAAAAGTAGAAAATTAGTCCCTAAGCTTCGTGGTCCTTATCGCATTGTAGAGGTCTTTGATAACGACAGATATAAAATAGAGGATACACCACTTTCCCGTAAAGGTAATAGAAAGTTCACTGGTGTGTTTTCTGTTGATAAAATTCATCCGTGGTTAGTCTTTAATAGAAACAATGAGAGTGATTCAGTCTCTGAAAATGACGAGGATCTGTGAATTGCTCTTTTAATTGGGTGATGATAGGGAAAACAAATTTGATTTGAAAATATGATATGTTATGTAAAATTAAAAACAAAGTATGTACATTAATTAAAGTTTATGATTACTTTAAGTAGAGATTATTAATTTTATACAAGAATTAATAAGATTAATTTAATACTTTGGGCAAACTGTAGACATGCAGGGGCTACAGCGAGTCATTTAGTTGTTATGGATATGAAGAGACCATAATAACTTTATATATAACTAAATATTAATTTAATTACTTGGTGTGTTGTGGACATGAAGGGGCCACTGCATGCCAGAATTATCGTAAATATGTATACATTATGCTTGCAACCATGGTATTGTCGCTGGCGTGTTGTGGACATGAAGGGGCCACAGCATGCTTGAGTTGCGGTGGATATGTAGAGGCCACCGTAATTCCTTCAATGCTGGTCGTGCAAGTGTAATTAGGTCAGTAAATTATGCTTGCAACTGTGGTATTGTCGCTGGCATGTTGTGGACATAAAGGGGCCACAGCATGCTTGAGTTGCTGTGGATATGTAGAGGCCACTGTAATTCCTTCAATGCTGGTGGTGCAAGTGTAATTAGGTTAGTAAGTAAATTATGCTTGCAACTATGGTATTGTCGCTGGCGTGTTGTGGACATGAAGGGGCCACAGCATGCTTGAGTTGCGGTGGATATGTAGAGGCCACCGTAATTCCTTCAATGCTGGTCGTGCAAGTGTAATTAGGTCAGTAAATTATGCTTGCAACTGTGGTATTGTCGCTGGCGTGTTGTGGACATGAAGGGGCCACAGCATGCTTGAGTTGCGGTGGATATGTAGAGGCCACCGTAATTCCTTCAATGCTGGTCGTGCAAGTGTAATTAGGTCAGTAAATTATGCTTGCAACTGTGGTATTGTCGCTGGCGTGTTGTGGACATGAAGGGGCCACAGCATGCTTGAGCTGCTGTGGATATTTAGAGGCCACTGTAGTTCCTTCAATGCTGGTGGTGCAAGTGTAATTAAAACATAATACATGATAAAATAAGTACATTTGGCGAATAAGTATAGTTAGTGATGAAGGCCGATAATCGTTTTGAAACTTTGATTATCCAATATTTTAGAACCAATTACAACCAAAATACTGTATACTATTGCATACATTACGTTTTTAATCCATAAATCTCTTTAGACATTTTAAATAACATTAAACTACATCAGAATCTGTTCGTTAAAATCATTCTTTCCACGGGACGTGTAAGTGTCAGGAAAGGCCGACTGTTAGCATTTTTGGTATAATTAAGGACTACTGGTATTTTGTAGTAATATTTATTATCATTTGTTACTATATTTACATTATAATTCAATGTGCGTGTTCGCGTGAGTTAGATAGTGTATTGACTAACCTGTCATTCACTCAACACTTCACTCTGACGTTCGTTCGTTCACTGGGGGTCTTAAGAGCGGCACACGCGAACACGGGCATTGGAGTTTGTGGTCTAATCGAGGAAGGTGATTTTAAAGTGTAAAAACCTAAGTGAATAAACGTGCATATACTGTAAAAACTGTGTTCTCATTTCCTGACCTGTAAAACGATTGTGCTCTTTATTTATATTACGTTACGGATCAATGTTCTATGCAAGTATTTTTACTTTAAAGTTTTTGGAAGTATTTTTTTGTAAACGCGATTGTGCTCTTTATCTAGATAAAGTTACGAACCAATATTCTATACAAGTATTTTTCTTCCACCAAGGCAATTTTGTTCAAGTTTTCACTTCTGTAGGTACTCCCGGAGTGCCACTGTTTTTTTAATACTCTTTTCTTTTGGCAGGGCCGTTTACTTTTTCCCACTCACTACAACTCCTGAAAGCTAGAAGCTTTTCAAAACGCCAATATATGGCGTTTTGAAAAGCACTGACACAAGAAGCCCGGCAGAGCCCCAGAGAAATGCTTCTACTGTCTAAACTGGCAACGAAAACCACGAGAAAAACCGTTGCATCCACTTTTAATTTCTTTTGGCACGTGGCCTAAATCAGATCTGCAACGCCATCTTGTATTGTCAATAAAATTTCGGTCAATTTCACAAATGTTTGGCAACAACGCTGTCGATGTCTTTCAAATCAGTAAATACCTCAGGTGTGACAGTTTGGGCAGCGGATCTGTCGCGCACACTCTTGACGTCATCCTTGGAGCCACTCTTGGCCTTCCTGCTGCCGCTGCTGCCAATGCTCGTGGATGAACTGCGCTCCAAGTTGCAGCGGTTCAAGATTTCTGCTGCCTAGGAAATTAAACACAATTTTTTTAATAATCTGTTTGTAGACGTACTTTTCTGTGTTGCTAGCGTGATACAGTGTAGCGCAAACAAGTTTTTTTTTTAATATTTCAATATGTAATAGATTTACACGAAATACAGTCTTACATAAAACTTAGTTCAAGAACATTCCGATTAGCATTTTTACAGAGAGATTATGTTTTACGTCCATTTGTTCACTACTCTGTGTCAAAAGTAAAAATTGACAAAAATAATGTTTGTAATGTGTGATATTTAGTATAGTCGAGTAGTGTCTCATAGTGTCACATTATTTCTTTAAAATAATTACATCTTTTTTTTTTAAGTCAAAGTCAAATCATTATTTCAAATAGGCACATAAAAGACACTTTTAACGAATTAATTTGTATAATGCAATTTGTTATCATTTAATTGTGCTTTTGTGTTGTGCTATTTCTTTTGTGTGCACTAAATAAACGGTTTATCTATCTATCTACAAGGTGTAAAAGACACATCACAAAGACGTCAACTATGCATACTGTACCTACATCTAACTAAGTAGCAAAAACTATTGCTGGGAACCGACTTTTATTTTTAGGTATAAAAACAGCTATTTTTTATTGCACGCAATGTAACGCGAACCCAGACAAACGGACTTAGTACTTGTGTGAGTTTAAGCCCTGCCCCTTCGCTATACGCGGTACGCGTAGGTACTTGTCGGATAACCACTCGCAAATCGCGCGTATGAAATTATGAACGACTAGCGGACGTCACGCGGTTTCCCAGTTCCCGTTCCCGTGGGAGTACGGGGATAAAATATAGTCTATGTTACTCGCTGATAATGTAGCTATCAATTGCTGAAAGAATTTTTCAAATCGGTCCAGTAGTTTTTAAGTTTATTCGTTACATACAAAAATACAAATCTTTTCTCTTTATAATATTAGTATAGATATGAATGAAATGCTAGTAGTTATCTTGTATGTAGGTAGTAACTAGCAGTTTAATTTTATTGTCAAAATGTCACGAATGAGGATAAACTTCGTCAACATTGAATTTGCAAGAAGTTTAGAAATAAGATTTGTAGTTTTTACAAGGGCAAGTCCGTTGTCTGTAATTTCAAAGAGCACTCTTCGATATTACAGACAACGGACTTGTCTGCAACTCAAAATAAATAAAAAAACTGCAACAAATGTATGTAATGTAAGCACTAATTTGACCAATACCGCTGTACGCCTTAGGAAGGCGCGCGGCGAGACAGGGGAGCCCCGCCGCTCATTGGTCAACACTGCCCCCCGCCTCGCGGCGTATTCCTAAGGCGCAGTACAGCGGTATTGGTCAAACTATAACAACCGATCAGCTGTTACAAGCACGGGTCGTCGTAACGTTCCGGGCTAGCTTATACCACGTGACACTGTATCGTGCGCTTGTTGTCGTAGAGGCAATCGTGTCGTGCAGTTTGCGTTTGATATTCATTGCGTTTTTGTAACTTCAAATGCGAAATTAGTATTAAAAAATCGAAAATTCTGGTAATGTTAGTTTGGAAAAATGTTTTGCAATAACACGTTGAATTCGTTTCAGTAAAAAAAAAAATGCGACTTTGACTTTCAATATCTCCAGAACCAGTGGATTCCAAGGTGGATACAATATGTGGAAAAAAGATATCCAAATAATGGGTAGAATATGTGGCTTTCGGTTTCGGAAAGTGCCTTTTTACACCCGATATAGTGTTGGTGAAACCATACCTGTGAAGCAGTATCGGTGTCAGGGCTGGCGATAGCAGGCGCCGGCCGGGGCGGCGGCAGCGCGCGCGCGGGGTGCGGCCCGTTCAGGGCCTCCAGCAGCGACACCGGCTCGTAGCCTGCTGGGATGTTCTCTGTGCTGCCCTGTATGAACATTACGTTACTATTGACATAATTATATTTTACAAAAAGATCCATAGATTTCAAAAAGAAATTTGTAGTTCTTTAATTATAAATGTTTAAACACATCACAAAAAATAAACAGATAATTAATAAAGAGAGATAAAATTAAAAGAAAAGAAAGAAAGAAAACACGTTTATGTGCGGTAAACATGACGCAACCTATACAGAGCCCCAGCGCTAGATAAATAAATAACTGTAGTATTACTATGCCATTTTATATAGCGTATTTGTACAAAATATTCTCATTATTTCGAACTTTATTCCAATAGAAATAGGGTTCATTTTGTGTTAGTGCATTATTGTGTGTACCTTCAATGAAGCTATTAGGGTTAAAATACGCCAAGTGAGATTACAAAATTTTACTTACATCATTGGCCGCAGCAGGAAGAGGAGGTGCGTTATCAGCTCTCCGCTGTAAGGCTCTTATCTGCAGCAACGCGCGGAAGGGCGCCCTACATATGGGACAGTTGTTGGCTTGGTAGCGCAGCGAGTCGGCGCACGAGTTGCACAGGCAAAGATGGCGGCACGGCAGGATCAACGTGTCCCGTACGTCGCACATACAGATCACGCATTCTGAACCACCGTCCTCGGTCTCTTCGTCTGAACTCGGCTGTGTAAAGGAATAGAAGATTTAAATAGAGTCTGGCCAACTCGCTAAGTCTGCAATGGAATAAATGGGCAAGCTCAAAAAGTTTTAAATAGGGTATACTTTTACATCAGTCAGTTATGTCAGTTTCGGGGTTATAAGTAGATCTAATGATTTTGATATTTGCCTAACAGATTATGTGTAATAGACTATGTCGTACGTATCTACCTCCATACGATGACAAAACTGTATCAAATCCACACTGCATCGTGCTAAAGTGACTATTCTTTACCAGGAATAAATCAGAATATAAACAAAATAACCTATCAAAAACAAAAAGACAAAGTATCAAATTCTTTTTTCGTAGGACAGGATGGTGTTGCCGTCTATAGATTTTCAAATTCCACCGTTTTTTACTTATGCATACTTAGCGTGACCAGCCTATCACATGTGTATCGACACTTATCAATTAGCAAAAGATATGGAAAATTGGAATTAGGGGACCCGGCCTATGCCCTGCTGTGAGATACTAAATAATAATAATATTGTATAAGTATAGGAGGGGATGTGGAAGTAGGGGGGAACGTAAACTTGAGTTTGAATTTATATTAAGCTTGTCATCTGGCTTACAGACTCAGACCAAGTTAGCCAATTAAGGGCATTACTTCACCCTTCTTATAACTGCTTCTAAACGCTTTTATTTGTTTACATAAACACAACCTTCACTTTTTACTTGCGACAGGCTAAAATTGTGACTTTCTAATTCAATTTCTCAATCACTCTTTTGATTGGTTACTTACTTTGGTGTCGAGGTTCTTGTTCTCGATACCGTAAATCTCCTGCAGTAGGTAGCACAGGCCATCGACGAACAGCTTCTGTTTGAGCGCTTTTAGCACGTATGTGCCGTCCGAGTGCTTTTCTACCACCGCTATCGTCGTGTGGGACTGCCTTATTTCAGCTGGAAAAAAGAAATGGAATATTCAAAGAGGTGATTATATCTGAGATAGTAGCTATTCATTCGCGCCCAAGGTAAGACGCGGTTGTAGTTAATGGGTTGATAAGGGGCATTTGAAAAGTCTTGCCTCGTGCCGTCCCAGATTTAAGTGGCGAAGTCAGACGTCCAACATCTATCACCAACCACTTATGTAATGTCTTCTAAAACCCCACGCATGGCATGTAAATAGTACTGCACAATACAGTTTAGTCACAGTATAATAAAGTAACAGTATTATGTCTCGGCAGTAACTTTGAAATAATTACCTACGGCCGCTCGGTAGATAAACCCACGGAACAGAAAAAACAGTGGAAGTGCAAAGTAGGCGTGGCACGCGTGTCACAATTAAGCGCTGTTACGCAACATTACTTCAGTCGTGTTCTAACAACGCGTCGAGCTGCTAGTCTCGCGACAAATTTATTTTTCCGTAAATATGCCGTATTGTTCGGTTTAGTGCAAAAATGATAGTAGAAGAAATAATATTAAAAATGGAGGTGTTTCGTACCTTCAGTAAATATGATTTTATTTATTTTCTAATAAAATCTTAGTTTTTGTCAATTTACTAATAATTTAATAGAACGTTTAGTTAAAATCAACTTTACGCGATTAAAATAAAGTTTATATTGGATTGAATGTATTCACTATTTCGTTCTCGAAAGTTCTTCGCTACTCAATTAGGGATGTAGTCAGGTCGGGTATTGATGTCATAGATAGTTATCGATAAAAGAAAATAAGTACCTAATTTAATATTTGTTGTATAACATTACAATACAGATATAATGTCGCCTAACATTCATACACGAAATATAAGGTTGCATAGATGCTATATAGCGAAATTGTAATCAAACTTTTACATAATGTTTGAGACGCGTTACATTGTTCAGCCGGTTATTTAAAGTCATTTCGGTGTGTAAGATCAGTGAAAAAAACTTCCACACCGGGTTGCCGGCGCCCGCCTCAAGGATAATACATAATTAAATTAGTACATAATTTCAAATTTTTTATTTATAATAAGTTATAGTAATAGTAAATAATTGCGAGAGATCAAGGTGGATTGTTGTATCCTTCGCCAGATGTTGTCAAAATATGTCAGACGGCGGAAACATTTTTAAAAAACGTTGACATAGGGGTTATTGAAATCGGTCAAGCCGTTTTTGAGTTTTAGCGAGAACAACGAATAGCAATTGATTTTTATTATATAGAAGATATTATTTAAAACTAAAATCTTATATATTATGTAAGATTCTATTTTTAAATAATACTACGTCATTCATCTTACAGTTTTACTCAACTCCAAACAAGTCTTATTTTCTCGAATTATGAAATCGGGTATCTATCGATATCGATAATGTTATTGAAAATTCAATGTGTTGCTGCCTTGATCGAGTAGCAGAAGACACGACCTATGACGCGAATGTCAACCTTGCGACTAACGCAATTAAGTTTATAATTGCGACAACTGAGAATACCGCCATCTATGGTTGGGTAGCAGAATTTACTCTAGTTTAACTTTAGATTACAAAACGTCGTTGATACTTTCTGCACGAACGCAAAATAAATCCTATTTTAAGAGAATGAAGGTTTCTTTCCAAATGTAGAATCTGTGACTTATGCTAGTTTTGACTAAAATTTAAACGACAAATCAAACGATCGGCTTATTTGTAGTGCATTATATGATTATCAGTTTATTTGTGAGGGTTTGGCGACAACGGTTCTCATAGTAATTTTGCTGCATTGCACTTCCACTGTTTTTTCTGTTCCGTGGATAAACCGTTCGTACGTAACTGCCGCGCACTCTAGACTGTTGCGTACTGATATACACTGAGATTTCGAAGCACGTCGTTTCGCCCGTTTTCTATGAAGACATAATACTGTTACTTATTTATACTGTGGTTTAGTACCTAACAGTCAGTCTAGTCTACCTACAATACGGCCGATAAATCATGACCGGTTGGAAAATAGGCTCTCCGAACTTATGCGCATGTACACTCGCCTCACCATTTGGTTCCTAAAGAATTTTATTGCGCAGCCTTCTCCGCAAAGTTGCGTATGTACATCGGACGAAATTGTATAATCGCGTCATCTTAACGTTACGAGGATCAATTTAATTTTATACCTACTACGGGAACAGAGTGCCGGTGCATCGAGATGGTTTATATTAATTGAATGAATACCTACCTACATGTTAACGTGACGCACATTAAGTTGTTGTTGACCTCACCTTCCGTATCACGTCAATTGGCTCAATACAATTTAATCGCAAACAGGCGCTATTCAGAGTGCGATTAAAATAATTTCAACACAGTAAAATAATCAATTGTTTGAAACTGCAACTGATGAAAAGTGGAAAACTAATTGAATTAAATAACTGGCTCAGTTTTTTTCTATTATTAATACAAATATTTGGTTGATACACTCTGGTAAGGAAACGAACCAGGGACCAACATCACAAACTATGGTTGGACCACGGTGAATGCAGGCAGGCCAAGGAGGCACTCCCTATAATCGATGGTCGCCTCATGAAACGGGTTCTCCGACTAGCGAAACAGCAGCTGCGTACAGTTACAGCAGCTGTAACAGGCCATGGGTCATTTAATAAACACCTCTTTGTCATAGGAGTCACAGACAGTCCGCTGTGTAGAGCCTGCATGGAGGACGACGAGACAGCAGCTCATGTGCTGTTAAACTGCCCGGTGGTCGCCACATACAGGGCCAAGTACTTCGATAACCCAGGTACCCTACGTGAGATTGTCAGTGACACCAAGGCGTTGCTAGCCTTCTTTGAGGAGCTGGGGTGGATCGAATAACCGATTTTCCCACCCGTACGCAAAATACGCGCTTTGACGTGGAGTTGCGGATATCAGCCCGTATTACCTATTTATTGCAACATGACGAAAATTTGCATACTTACCAATACATTTTGAAGTAGATAGATTGTGAAGTAGATAAACAATAGCGTAAAATATGACCATGTAATGTTTTGGGTGAAGAATCTATTAGGGTCGAGAGTATTGATACTCAAAATGTGATTTAGTACTTACCTTCCTGTCCCTCATCTACGACGCAGTATATAGCGATAGGTATGATCTCCCTGTCCGCGTTGTACACCAGATCCTCCTCAGGGTGTTTAGAAGGGTCGAACACATGCGAGATCTGACAGAACTGCTGATTCGCGCCCTTCTTGTAGTGGTACGTCTGGGAGTTCATTGCAGGGTCGCGCGGGTAGTAACTGTGGTTGGAAAAGGCAAGAAATATTGATCAAGTTAACATTATATTTTCCTTCTAATGGAATTTATTCATTTAAATTTTGTTTTGTTATACACAAGTAAAAACTGCACAAAGGCAGGCTTCAGCTAACTGTCTGATTATTCTAGCTATCATTGTGAGGTTTAAAATAGTTTTAGATGTTCTAAAACTGTAAGTACCCTAAGCCGACGTTCTCACGGACGTAATAATCGCGACGATTTTTTTTTCGTGCACTTAATTTTCAACGCTCTGCTTAGCGCCGAGAGTTGAAAATCCAACAGTGTGTTTTTCAACGCGCTGGAACGAGAGTACGTCCTAACGCGTTGGATTCTCAACGCTCGGCTTAACAGAGTTGAAAATCCAGTGCGCGATAAAATCTCGCCGCGATTTTATTACGTCCGTGCAAACGTCGGCTAATTGCGTAACTTATTTTCATTTTGACAGTTCAACAACATTCATTGCGTTATTTTCATTGTTGAGCTTAATTTTTTTTCTAACTTATGTAGCAATGGATTAGCAATCCATTTCAAATCGAAACCAGATTGTGATTGTAATGTATTACGCAATTAGGGTACTGGTTTAAAGGTTTTATGAAGTTATTTCCATTTGATTGTCATACTAATAGGAATAGTGTTTTCCTGTCATGTTTTCATAAAATTACAATGCAATGTAATGACAATAACAAAGTGTTAAGGAGACAAGGTCACTTTACCATTAATTAAAATCAACCCAAGACAACCATAAACACAGTTATTATAGCACTGTTGTAGCAAAACAACATAGCAAAATGGTACTTACACAACGCCAGTAGGAGTGACTTCTTCAGTACAAAAGTAGAATACGGTGATAGCACATCTTGCATCACAATCAAACGTGAACTCAATATTGTAATATGTCCCTTTGCCATTATTATCCACAGATTTGATCATGCCGTCTCCAATCTTGTTCTCTGCCAACTTGCCCACAGGCTCAGGGCAGCGTACGAAACGTAACGACTCCTTACGTATATTTACTAGACTTTTTAACGTTTTAGTAGGCTCATTAGACTGTGGCGGGGGGTACGGGAACTGAGGACATGTCAATTGATATTAATTTAATTGTGATAAATCAGGTAATGATAGAACAATACATACATTTATTTGTAATGGATTAGTCATGAAGTAATTCAATTTTCCTTGTATGTTTCAGAATCAGGTAAATAAATCTTTTTAATCATTAATTGATTGTTTAATGAATGACTTCTTTATTAATGACCATAGTGGACTCACATTCTTACTTATCTCAAAAACACCCAAGTTACATTGCACCACTAACATTCTGATTACCGACATAGTTACAAAATTGCTTTCTTATGATGCTGCCTTTCCTTTGGTTTCTTTACACAATTTTGATTATTATTAATTTCAAAATATCATAGAATGTTGATGCCTTTATTAAATTATTTAAGTTCTATATAATTATACTTACAGGTGTGGGTCTGCTACCAAGGAAATTCAAGTCTGCATTTTCTCCAAATAAATATGCTTCCGGCTGAGGGGTGTCAAATCTCTCGCCACCCATGATGAAGTGGCTCCCGAAGTAATTACCTGCATCATCAGTTTCTAAATGTTCCTTATAGCATTAACTTACTTAGAAATTAGAATGTGAAAATGGTAATGGCAGTATTAATTCAATAAACTGTCTGTATCAAGATGCAATTTGATAATCGATTTTAATAACTATTTACAGTGTACTCAATTTATCACACGATTCAAGAATATTCATTTATGAAATCGATATAAACGACAAAATTGGATTCTGAATCTTACTGTCTGTAATAAATTAAGTTAAACCAATCATGAAATCCACGTATTTGCATTGCTTAAGCTAATTGTATAAATTATATAGTAAAAATAAACATTGAGAATAAGAATGGATCAAGCTTATTGAATACGACATCACAATATAGGTAATCGAATAGAGAAGTCCCATTTACCTGATCTGGGTGGATATTTATAAGCATGATTGGACACTACATCAGCTTCTTCGACACCAGCGTTTTGCCTACTTGTTAAAGCACCCATTTTGAACAATCACTTATTATAATACTCTCATTAGATGATTAATTTTACACAAAAATATATCTGTTTTGTTCTAGTACAGCTGACATTTTCATCAAAGTTTTGACAGTTTAAAAACCGTCTAGAAACTATCGGAAATGGCAAAAATACCAAAACTATTCTTCAAGTTCAAAAACACTTGTAACAAGTAAAAGGCCCATTGTACAGACGCCAGCACATCAAGCCACCCGAAACTGTCAAATTTTCCCAATCAACTTTGAACCTTAGACAGCAGCGATAAAGTTGAAAATCTATTAAATAAATTTGACAGATTGTAGTAGCTTGATGTGCTGGCGTCTGTACATGGGACGGTTTCTTTAGGGTACGGTGCGCTAGCACTGTAAAATAATAGTGTAAGCTTGCATATGACATAGTAAACCACCGGACGAAACTTATGGCGCAGCATCGGCACTGTGGGCACGCAGAAGTGCCGCGCCGTGTCTATCAACATCCAACCTTCCATAATAACCCAGACAACACCAACGACTGTGCCTACAAACGGCGAATAAACCCTAGTTTTTCACGGCAAAAAAAACGTGTGTGTATGCGGGCCTTTTTTTTTTTTTGGGTGGGAAATTATCAAATAACTTTTTTCGCTCAGGAGCGGGAGGGCGTGTCAGTCTCTCACTGACTAAAACCCACCCGTGTTCCTTCAGTTGCTATGTTGCCGAGGGGCTACGATTTCCCTTTCGGCTCTTATTCGCAGCCCCGGCAGGCATTGGCCCTAGCGGACCCCGTCAATTCTGCTGACATCTCTTTGAGGCGCGTGTGGAACACAACGCGCCGTCGACCCGGGCTTGGTCCTTATCGGACAGCGAGCTACCCATTGCTCACCGTCCGCAAGTCGGCGCCTACGGTGGCCGAAAATCTGTGTGTACGCGGGCCTAAGGGTTGATTTCACATGGCCCCACGGCAGAAAAGAAACAGCTCGTTTTACAGAACCTCACTCAAGACACGAGCACTATGGAGCACTATGAAAGTAGGCTAGCACCTAATCAAAACCAAGCTATCAAAAACAGGAAACTTAACTTTGGTTGGCACTTTTTTGGGGTTTGTTTAGGGTGATCATCATGATCATTTCAATTAAAGGCTCGTGCAGATCAGCGCGATATCACGGGCGCGACAGACAGCGCGACCCGTGTCACGCCCGCGATATCACGCTGGTCTGTATGAGCCTTTATTTGGGGTCGGCGCAACATAACATGATATTTTCGAAATATTTTTTAAAGCTGGCCTCACTAAACAGAGTCTACGTCAACGTCAAACCAACTTCCGTCTGTCTTTTCGTGGAAGTGGTGTCACTTTGTGAAGGTGCTGATAATTTTTTAATATAAAATCTAATGTAATCTTGAAAAGTGTTGAATATTATTCTGTGAATTTACAAAGACGTGTAGTGTAAGACTTACTAAGTTTAATTTTTTATTTATTTCAGATCACAATGGGGCGCCGACCAGCGAGATGGTAAATAATTTACAACCTCAAAGTTGTGTTTTGATAATTATTTGGACTAAGTTTTAACGAGTGAAATGTGTTTTTCAGTTATCGGTATTGTAAAAACAAACCGTACCCTAAGTCACGGTTCTGTCGTGGTGTCCCCGACCCCAAGATCCGTATTTTCGACTTGGGTAAGAAGAGGGCGACGGTGGACGACTTCCCGCTATGCGTGCACCTGGTGTCTGACGAGTACGAGCAGCTGAGCTCTGAGGCTCTGGAAGCAGGCCGTATTTGCTGCAACAAGTACCTCGTCAAGAACTGCGGCAAGGATCAGTTCCACATCCGCATGAGGCTGCATCCATTCCATGTTATCCGCATCAACAAAATGTTATCGTGCGCTGGAGCTGATAGGTAAGCATCCTTGATGTTACTTAGATAGTCCTCTAAACTCTAGCCAAAGTTATAAAAGCTTAATAAACTTTCTAAAATTGCGTGCTGTACATCATTTTGTAAGCACAGATCAGGAATGTAGTTTTACTATGCCACATAGATTAAATACACTATAGACCAGTTTTAATCAAGATTGGGCAGTAAAGATTTCAGATATACACATGTGGGAATAACCCATAAGCTTGGTCTGTGCCTAGACTGAAACAAGAAAACTGTGTTTTAATATGCTACAGAAGTACTTTAAACAAAAAACTGAAAATATATAGTATCATGATTATAATACAATAGAAAGGGAAAATAACAAGGTATTTAACTGACATGATTAATAAGTTAGGTTATAATAAAATCTTTTAAGAAGTTTTTTTCAAATTTCCAACAAACACTGGTTGGTCAATATTGTATGTTAGTATTTTGGACAGAAAAGTGGCCAGTTTGATCTTGCCCTGATGATGGCAAAACCATTGAACTCCTACTTAAGAAACTTTTTTGTTATGAATAATTTTAAATGATTTTCAGTAGGTCAGCCTCTTTTCGGCCAATTAGACAAACATAATTGGTACGATATGGCTGTTGAATCATTGCCAGTCTGAACACAGTCATGAGCTCTGAACTTTTGTGCATGTACTCACTCACGCTTGCCTCATGTCAGCTTTTGGTTCCTAAAAAATGTTATTGCACAGCCTTCTGCACAAAGTTTGTACTGGCTGTTACAAGTTTTGTCATGATACATCCCTTCAACTTTATTTATCCCATTTTACCATGATTCAGCAAGTCTCTATTTTGGTGTAAATTCATGCTTTGTTATCAAAAAAAGTAGATCTTTTTATCATAAGCACTAGATAAACCTGTGTTCAAACTTGGTTGTCATCGGTAAACAGTGATAAACCAAAATGTTTCAAGTCATGGTTGCACAATGTAGTGATATTCAAATTCAACAATAATATTGTGCCAATCATGTTATCCTGTAGTATTTATTACTCATAGGTCATAGCACTAATCCTCACAGTGACTTGCAAATAATAAAATGGCTATGATGATAAAGCAAGATGACTTTGTACAATTGCTAGATCCAATATTTTTTTGACTAAGGTAAACTGTTATCAGTATAAATTAATTGTAGTGACATGTAAAAATTTCTATACAAGCTCTTGTTATACCTTTATTTCACAAATATCTTAGCATCCACCATGGACATATGATATATTTACTATTTACACACTATTACTAAGCCTCTACTTAGGGATATTCAATATACATTGATGCATTAAAAACATCATGTTTACAATGCGATACATTGAATCGATCCGATGTTTTGAAATGCTTTTGATATACTCGATGTATCAATGTTTTTTCAGTTTTTACTAGAATAAGATTGAATCGATTATAACCAATTAATTTAGTAAAAACTCAAGTTTGAGCACTAAAATTTTACCTAAAATCTTTTTCCCTATTTGTTTATTTAAAAAAAGAAAAGATTATTCAATAGTGGACTGACAATATAATGCCGTCGCGACCAACGTGTACTAAAAAATATCTTGGGCAGCACTGCGAGTCAGTGACAATAAAAAAAAAAACTTTGTCGTGTCGGCCGGCTTCTATGTTTTTTAATAAAACAATGTTTGAATTAGTGATGGTTTGCATGAAAAGTTGTGTTAAAGTAGTATATCTGGTCTGTGTGCTGTGAATTCTATTTCTTAGTACTTGTTGTTATAGCGGCAACAGAAATACATTATCTGTGAAAAATTCAATTGTTTAAATATCACGGTTCATGAGATACAGCCTGGTGACAGACGGACAGCGAAATCTTAGTAATAGAAATCACAACATATCAATGTTTTCACCCGATACATCGAAAGACATAGATGTACAGTTCTGATTGATTGAATCGGAAAAAACTTGATGTTTTTTCAAAGTGGACACCCCTACCTCTGCTGTCCCTGTCGGCGACAGTTGAAGTTTTCACAGATTATTTCCATTGCTGCTATAACAACATATAATAAAGTAAAAATAGCAAAAATTACGAATTAATTAAGACTGTGTAAAAAGTGAACTTTAAAAAATATGACCAATTTCTGTCTCCAATGCCACTTAATCTTGTGCTATAAATGCTAGTAGATAAAATAATTAAAACTTTTCGTTTTCAGGCTCCAGACCGGGATGAGAGGTGCCTTCGGCAAGCCGCAAGGTACTGTAGCGCGTGTGCGCATCGGACAGCCCATCATGTCCGTGCGCTCTAGCGACCGTTGGAAGGCTCAGGTCATCGAGGCTCTGCGTCGTGCGAAGTTCAAGTTCCCCGGTCGCCAGAAGGTATGCATTCACAGATCCGCCCGTATTCACTTTCTTTTTTTGGACAAGACAACTGCGATTCGGTACAAAAGGTTCCGAATGAGAGCCCTATTGGCTTGAGTCCTAAAGCCGTTATTTCCACTTAAACAAACATCAACTTTATTGGAAAGTCATAAAAAAAATATGTTGTAGCGCAAACTGTACCTTATGTGTAGGCATTACAGTTGTTTTTCCTAAAACTCATGTTTGTTTACGTTTGGCAAATAAATTGCCAGTTAAGGTGACAAGAGCCTGGCATTAGTGGAAAGAGCCCTCTTTCCACTGTCTGCTTTTGCCCTGCCCTGCCTTGGGCACATAATTCTTATGACTATTCAGCACCACAAAAAAAAAAAGTTTTATTTTATCTTGGGCCCTCAATATTAAAAACATGCTTTACTACTGAAAGTTATTCTCTGTTCTAATTTAACTATGTTATATTTCAGATCTACGTCTCCAAGAAGTGGGGCTTCACCAAGTACGAGCGTGAGGAGTTTGAGAAGCTGCGTGAGGATGGCCGCCTTGCCAATGACGGCTGCAACGTCAAGTACCGCCCCGAGCACGGACCCCTTGACGCCTGGAGAAAGATCCAGAATGAGATCTACGCTGTGTAAATCTTTTTAACACTATAATATACACCTTCAAACAACAAAACTGTGTTTCCATTCCATTTAATATCTAATATCATAATCATAAGTCATTATCTAAAGAAAGAGTCAATAGGTCGACACGGCATTTTATTCTTCTTTACTGGGGAATTCGATTTCCGTTTTCTTTTTACATTACTTCCAGTAAACGATGGATTAGTTTTCTTATTTAATTCTCTGTTCAACTTTTGTGCTTCATGGAAATCTAAATGCTCTCCAAATCTTTCCAAGGGAACTTTTTTACCACATTCTGAACATGTCTCTGTGGGAACATTTTCATCAATTTTTACTAAAAAGCTAGCAATAGAAGATGTAGTTTCATTTCTTGAGTTGTTTTGTTCTTCTGGTTGCTTCTTCTTTGTTTCCTCATTCTGTTTAGTTTTTACGATATTATTTTTTTCTTTTATTTCTTTGCGAACCTGTTGCCTCTCCTCTTCTCGCAACTTCAACGCGAGATGGTAATCTGAATGTTCGGCGACCTCGTCTATAGGGATTGATTTCTTACATTCAGAACAACTAAAAGTCTCAACCTGTGGCAATTCATTTTGAGGAACAACCGTTGCAACTGCATCGGTATTTTGTTCTGGTTCTGAAACAGTGTCTGAGCCATCTTCTTTTCCTATTCTGGAGCTGCTCAGTAACTCTCTTATATTAGTAACGCGAGCAACGTCCTGAGGATCGTCTTCGAACAACGCCACGCTGTTGTTTATTTCGTCAACAATTGTTGATCCTGAATAATATGTCTCATTGCTATCCTCCCCAAACGTGACCACATCACAAACGGGTGTCGTTGTCCGTATTTTCTGGACATCCAATTCTGAATTTTGTATTTTACTCACACTGGGATCCTTCTTGTCTTGATTCAATATTTTTGCAAAAAATGACTTCTGCTTATCTAAATTAGATTCTAGAATAACTGCGTCGTTAGTTTTATTGCTTTGATCGAGGTTCTGCTTTGATAAAGATTGAGATTCGCTCATTTGTGATTTTTCACAGACTTGGAAGAACTTTTGCATGATGTATTCCTTGCCATCATTCTTAGCTGTAGTTTTATTCTTCACAACAGGCTGTTCACTGTTAGCCATTTCTTGTTTAATACTGTCTTTAGTCTTATCTGCAATATCTTTAGAATCTTTAGATGATCCAGCACAAAAGTAATCTAATATTTTTTTAGTCTTCTTTACTTCTGTATGATCTTCAAACTTTCCAACACTTATTCCTAAGAATTTTATTGGAGCTTTTAATCTCCTGTTGCCTTCACCTTCTGGAAAAATAAATTGTTTTAGGTCGTAAACAATAATAAATCGGCATTTTGTAATCACAATAGATGCATATATACATGCACAAACATGAAATCTGTAGAACTTACCTTTTTCTTTAACTCCTTCAGAACTTTCTAAGAGAAGTTCTAAAGCTTTGATTGAAAATAATTCGGCGCATAGTTCGTCATCGGCTACAAAATTATATGATCGAGAACTGCTTGAATCTCGACCATTAGGTAACTGCGAAGAGTAACTAAGGACCATTTGTTTCGGCGTTCGGTTATTTTCTAACGCGTCCTGATCAAGTCTATCTTCTATTTCGTCGCCAAGGTCTTTGAGCCACTTCCGAACGCTCTCCAAGTCAAGGAGAGCAGCCTTGCCTCGGAATTGTTTGCAGCAGCCAATACTCTTAGGGTTAAATCTTGCTTGTACAGGTTCCAAGTCGATTCCTCGGGCGATATTGTATAGCCATGTTCTTAAAAATTAAAAAGGATATTGTTTCGAAAGAAAGTTATAAATAAGAGTAAGCCGACGTACGCACGGACGTGATAAAATCACGGCGATTTTTTTTTCGTGCACTAGGTTTTCAGCGCTCTGTTTAGGGCCGACAGTTGAAAATCCAATAGTGTGTTTTTCGCTAGGACGAGAGTGCGTCCCAGAGCGTTGGATTCTCAACGGTCGGCCTAACATCGAGAGTTGAAAATCCAGTGCACGATAAAATCCCGCCGCGATTTTATTACGTCCGTGCGAACGTCCGCTAAACTTCATGTGCGTGTGGTGTGAGGGCCACTTTGTTAAAACTCTTTGAAAATGTGCTTAGGATTTAGTGAACATTCCCAAAGAATTGTGAAAGTTGGAATCAGATTTTGTGAAAGTCAAATAACCGAGTTATAGACTGTAAAGTTGGGTCCTCAGTTCTCACATAGAGGATTGAGGGTCCACCTGAACCTGATAAACTATGGACACTACAGAAAAAGTCTTTATGCCAAAATCTAAGCTAATGCCAAACAAAATTTGTGAAAACAAGATATTATCGCAAAACACTGTCCTACTTTGTATATCTTCGTACAAAATGGGCCCTCAATTCTCATACACGTAAAAGTTTACTACGCAAATAAAATGAAATCATTAACTTACAGCTACTGTTTGAAATCCTATATGCTACTAAATAAATTGTGAAAATTTGTGAAAGCAAGAACAGGTCACCACTTTTTGTTGTTTGAAAGTTATGACCTTGATAAAATTCGGGCCCTCAGTCCTCCATTTATTTTGTTTTCGTTTTATTACGCTTATCGTATGAAAAAGACAAATACAAAATTGTCTCTTTTTGTGAAAAAAATTGTGCAACAAATTGGTGTCATTTGTTACAAATAAGAATAATCATAAAACTATAAATCTTCATAGATACCGAAATCAACTATTTTTTAATTGTGTATGTGAGTAGGGTGACAATAATTTCTTTTTACCCTCTTTTTATATACTTTGTTAGTGGCGATTCTGAGGGATGTTTTAGTTCCTTCTGCTGTTGAAAGTAATCATACCTCAGAAACTATTTTATTGTTTACATATATGTACAATAGTTGTAATATTTAATATCAAATGAAAAAATCATGTGAATGTCATATGAAAGATATGATTAACTTTTTCAACTCTGGATATTAATCTCAGAGCAGGGTTGTAACGGATGTCATGTAACGGATGAGGTAACGGATGTCATATAACGGATGAGGGTACGGATGCGGATATCGTACAAAAAATAGCCCTTGTTTTTTGTAGTATTTATATTTGTATTATAGGTAATCATTTGGTAGGTTACCGTAGCGTAATGAGGTTAAAAACTGAAAGCTCATAGCAAATGGCAGCACAGTTGTACGTCTTTATAAACCGCCATTGTTGTGTTTGTTTACTTTTGTGTCGATCACAAATTATACGAAAACTAGATAAATATGTATGAGACTTGGAGTATAGCACTATTAATAGACGAGGTAAGGACAGGGGAAGCGTCTACCATGGGCAAAAAGCAGCTTTAGTGGAAAAGTCAATAAATTATGAACGTTTTATAATTTATAGGTTATTTTGTGTTTGTTGACTTTAAATTCATTTTTTGTTAAAGACTGGAAGCGTACGATAGAACTAACCTGATCAGAGTTGAAAACGAACTTGGGCTTGGCTTGATAGCACTTCTAGTACTGATCTAATACGATAATATAAACACACATATAATTTACTATAATTAACATAATAAAACATCACAGGTGCCTGTATGTAATGAAAACAGACTAAGTTCTCTTGGGAGCATCACCTATAAACCACTTTCTCCCATAAAAGTTTTAAAGGATAGCACATTGTCTCGACGAAATATCGGATTCCAATTTTTTTCGGAAAGCTTTCTCCCACAGTTTTCTTCTTATAACATCTTTGTCAAATACACGGGGCCCCGTATTTTTGCAGTAGGTAAACAACTGCCCAACTGGGCGCAATAATTAAATAAGCGTAAAAGAAGTCGCTTGTTTACAAAAAATGTATGGCTAGCTGTCAAATTATAAGACGTTGGAGATCAGCGCCATCTGAAGTGAGCAAGTGGCAGTTTTTAACCTCATTCATTCGCCTGCAAAAAACTTCTACGAGCAAACAAAAAATAAATAATAACACGCCACCCAGCACCCAGTAACTCAAATTGTGACATGTGACACCACAGTCGTGCCACCACTGCCACGTCCGGCCGATCGTCTGTCATAGGACAAGGACATTGCGAATTCAGCCAATAGGAACGCGTAACTCAGAATTAATAATTCACTATTTGTGCGAACAACGAGGGTCACATCCCCATAGAAATTATGAGGATGCGGAGCTTTTAAAATCAAAAGTTGAGGATGCGGATGTTTAGCGGATATCAAAATTTATGCGGATGCTCCGCAGTTGCGGATGCGCATACGGATATCCGTTACATCCCTGTCTCAGAGTACCTTAAATGTTTAGGACGTGCAATAACAAGTTACGATCCATACAAAATCTGAGCAGATGTAGTCGTTAAGCATTTTATAAAAAAATCAGAACTAGTATCAAATATCGTCATTATCGTTGATTGCCAAAGCAATGTAGCTAATTATCTTGAAACAGTTCTATTGAACCATTTTTACAGTACCTTATTTACAAAACGATGCATTAACAGTTACTGCACATCTATTCCAATAGAAAGACAATTTGGTTCCTTACCACTCAATTCGGTTAATTTATCCGTTTTTGGGATCGAGTGTTTGGAAGACGCAATTTGTTTTGACGAATCATTTAAGTCTTGTCTTACTTGTGGTTCTAAAGTAGCAATCAACTACGAATTACATTTCGTCATTGCATTTGTTTTTTAGTAATTTCAAATGCTATGCGAAAAATCGAAGAAAGTTTATTGAAACCTATGACACTACATTTACTAATCTGTACTGCAATCTAAAAGAAATTGTGGTCACCTTATTTCCTAATTCAGAGAGTAAAAACAAAACTCGATTTTTTTATACAATAAAGGGTATTTTAATTTCTTTCTGGTATCGAATTTGTTGCACAATTTTTTTCACAAAAAGAGACAATTTTGTATTTGTCTTATCTTTCCTACGATAAGCGTAATAAAACGAAAACAAAATAAATGGAGGACTGAGGGCCCGAATTTTATCAAGGTCATAACTTTCAAACAACAAAAAGTAGTGACCTGTTCTTGCTTTCACAAATTTTCACAATTTATTTAGTAGCATATAGGATTTCAAACAGTAGCTGTGAGTTAATGATTTCATTTTATTTGCGTAGTAAACTTTTACGTGTATGAGAATTGAGGGCCCATTTTGTACGAAGATATACAAAGTAGGACAGTGTTTTGCGATAATATCTTGTTTTCACAAATTTTGTTTGGCATTAGCTTAGATTTTGGCATAAAGACTTTTTCTGTAGTGTCCATAGTTTATCAGGTTCAGGTGGGCCCTCAATCCTCTATGTGAGAACTGAGGGCCCAACTTTACAGTCCATAACTCGGTTATTTGACTTTCACAAAATCTGATTCCAACTTTCACAATTCTTTGGGAATGTTCACTAAATCCTAAGCACATTTTCAAAGAGTTTTAACAAAGTGGCCCTCACACCACACGCACATTAAACTTCATTCATCATACCTACCCATTTTTTTCATCAAATCTTACTTGTAGGTCTTTTTCAGTGAACTTCTGAAGCTCACCCATTTTTTGGATTTTCAACATTTCACAAACAGTATACCCAAACTTTCCTCCAAGGTGTTTTACTTTTTTCAATGGCAATGTGCTGAAAGTCATAGATTATATCTGTATATATAAAATGGTAAACTGACTGACTGACTGACTGACTGACTGGGTGATATATCAACGCACAGCTCAAACCACTGAACGGATTGGGCTGAAATTTGGCACACAGGTAGATAATATGACGTAGGCATCCACTAAGAAAGGGTTTTTTGAAAATCGACCTTTAAGGGGGTGAAAAGGGGGGATTTTGTTTGTATGAAATTTTTTATTCCTTGAGTTAATAAACTTGAAACTTGGCACGAATACTTATCTATGTAAATTATAAAGTTTGCCATTTTTAGTTTTTCTAAAACTACCCCCTAAGGGAGGATTGGGGGGTGTCATAGTTTGTATGGAAGAATTTTAACGCGCGGTCTGATTAACTCAAAACTCAGTATTTATACTTAAGACTGAAAACAAATAAAAACGTATATCAAGGTTTTTTGAAAATCTACCCCTGACGGGGTGAAAAGGGGTATTTATTTTTACAGGGGAGGATTTTACTGTTTGGCTTGATTAACTTGAAAATTTGTATAAATAATCTATGTCAAATAATGGAAACGTCACAATAGACTTTTCAAAAATTATTATCACGCTATTTGCTATGGGGGATGAGCAATATTGCATTATGTTCGTATTCTTCTATAGTTTACCGCAAACTGTAAAAAGACTATCCAAAAGGTTAGAATATTGCAGATAATTACGGATTTAACCTTTTAAAACATTATCATCACGCTATACCTTTATGGAGCTAAGTAGTCAATCATAACATATACAGGGTGGATGTTGATATGGGGCAATAAGGGCAGGTACCTTAACCGTTGTCGCTACAAGAAAACGGTCTTAGGAGACTGTCCTTAACTTTTTGATCTGCATTCACAGATTTTGAAAAAATTGTACAGTCAGCAAGAACATGGGTAATTTTCACAAAAACTTTTTTGATGCCTGTCGATCCTATTTCTTATTACTAGCGTCAAAAAAATATATCGGGCCAACGGAGGGCGAATTTTTGAATTTTCTCGTACTCAAGTACGAGAAAATTCAAAAATTGCAAAAAACTTTCCATACATTTCGTAGAAAATGAGCCTGAGAGGAGATAGAACAACACGGAATATTATCCGCAACGATCAAAATCCGTAGTGCGCGCATAGCCTAAGTTTTTAATACCTATCTATTTCAACTTGATACTTCCACGCGTTTCTGAGTAGTGTCTTGACAGGCAACGATGTCATCCTTTAAGGTTTCCATTTTTCATTTTGAGATACGGAACCCTAAAACAGATTTATTACCTATCTATCTATTTGTTACCTTTTCATGCCGTAACGGCTGAACAGATTTAGATGAATGGTATACGAATAGGCCATGACATGGGTTAGGACATTTGATAAGTACTCTGAATATCGGTAGTACGTTCCTGTGGGATATTTTCCGACCTTTGCGCGTGCGAAGCCGCGGGCAAAAGCTAGTTATATTATAAACAAATATAGTTTAGATGTGGATGTCAGATAATAAGTCTTAGTATTCACAGGGCAAGTATTATAAACATATTACTACCTGTACAGTATATCAATACAATGCTTTGGTAGAACAGTTTGTTTGTTGGGTTTGTTCATGCCACACACCAGTTTAGCTAATATTTTGTTATGAGCTATGCCAGCTGAACACCTGTAACCTGCAAAACAGTAACAACACCCATGATTGAAAAAGTCCTCAACATATAAACTTTGTATTTTTTTTTCTACCAACTAAGACGTTAATTTGGTGAATTTGATTATTTTTGTCTAGGTAACCTTACCAGTTTCTTCATAGACAGCAGCTCTGATCTCACTGACTATGACAGCCCCTATAAGCAACCGCTTGGCATGTTCATAGTCAAACTCAATGTTCTCAACACCGCACGTGTGTACATCTGCAAGAAAATCTTCCACACAGTCATAACCTAAGGCGAAGGTGTTGGGCATCATATCTGTGTGAACTGTGTTCACATTGAGGGTCTTTAGTCTTTCTTGCACCTGGAAGAAAACAGTTATACAATTTATCTAAGCTTTTAAACATTGCATGGTATTGTGAAATCCTGAAACATATTTGTACTTGTTTTGCTCTTAGCAAGAATGTTGTCATAAATAAACCAGAATATAATATGGTTAATTCTAGGCACAGATTTAAAATATACGGAGTTACTCACAGGAGCAGTGATGTCCAGATAAGCTTCATCAATGGAAGCTCTCTCTAAGAGTGGTGTGAACTTCTGTAACACTCTCGCTACTTCTTTGCCTGCTTCTCTATACCTGAAATATAAAATATATTTAGAAAATTTTCATACATCACATATTTGTAAAATGAACTAAAACAAAAGAACCTCTAATTGAAAACATTAATATGTAAATGTGGTGACATCATTCAGCCATAGTGGTATTACAACTATTTCTTTGCTATTCTGCCCAGTGAGCTTTTGTAGACCTAATGAGGAAAGCTGAAAATACTGTATAGTAGTGCAAGTTTATAGACATCTATGAAAGCAGCAATAAGAACTTACTGGACTTAGATGATTGATCAAACAATCTACTTACTTGGAAATGTCCGCTTTACCCCTGAGGCATGGTACAGAAGGTAACTCTATATCAGGGCACTTCTCCTTTGCCTCATCTCCTCTCATATGGCGGCCAACGCCTTGAGCTCTAGCAACGTAGTTTACGGCTATGATCCTGACAAATTAGCAATAGGTCTTGTAAAACAGCATTCAAATACGACAAATATACAATCGTAAACTACATGGAATTTGTTACCTATTTCGTAGATCACTTACCCTCCGCCTTTCCAAGGATTGTATTGTACTACGGCAATAGGTTTTCCTCTTAATTCCGGGTTCAGTTTCTCTTCTACTTGGCAATAAAAACAGTCCATGTCTATCAGCACAACAACACGATTATCTTGATCCATTTTGACTTTACCTCACGGCATCATATAGAAATTTGTTTATTTAATTGATTAGAGTCATTTAAAACAAAGTCCTCTGAATATTTTAAATGATTTCTAGGAAATATCAATAATAAGTACGCGCCAAAATAAAAAATAAGTACACAGCTGGTTGTTGACATTGACAATACTATGTTACTGACTTAGGCCGCATTCCGAGTTAAGCCAAAAGTGATTATATCGCGAATCCGACCAAAGTCCAAAGTCACAATTATTACTCAATAACCCTTAAATTTTGTGACTATTAAATTTGTTTGGATTCGCGATATTATCACTTTTAACGTAAGTCGGAATGCGGCCTTACTGTCATCGTGACAGCTAGTCATAGTCTACACCATAGACATTTTTTCTAGCTCATTGGTCTAGACTAGACCATAGACATTTTTACTGGATCATTGGTCTAGTTTAGACTAGACCATATTAATATTTTCTAGCTCGTTTGTCTAGCAGACTCAAAAGATAACTAGCTCATAGAGTACAGTTCTGTGATTACTAGGTCGAAGGCCAATGGAGTGCCCACTGTGATATAATCTAGGACCACACCAAGATTTCATATTGTTCATTTTAGCAGTTTTCAGAGCTTATTCTATGACTATGTCGAACTTAGGCTGTATAGACTGGGGAATATTGGGTTATTCTAGTAAACAAATAAAATTTCCATGAGATAAAAAGTTTGAAATAAATAATTTATTAAAATCCTTGGCCATAAGTTGTGTTCCATCTAACATATTGTCCTAGGTCATCTTGCGACACGCTTGGCCTTACTCTTTGTAAGGCATTCACAAAATCTTGTATACAAACAGGGCGCACCTGAAAAGTATTTAAATATATAATTGAAAAGATAAAGTGTGACTGATATTTTTTTTTTTTTTTAAAAACGTTGCCCCACACTAGGAATTTCTCCTGTATCGTGGGTGCGATTACAAACATTTAAACTCACATACACAAACAGCCAGACTCGGAACAACTACTGGTAGGTCATACAAATATTTGTTCCGTTCGGGAATCGAACCCGCGACACGCAGCGCAGCAGTCAGCCGCTTAACCACTGCGCCAACCGTGCCGTCAAATATTAATGCCAAAGTAATATATAATATACAAAGTAATGCCATCTGGTGGCGAGAGGTGGAAGACATTGGTGCCGATTCTCTTGTACACCGAACTAAACTAACTAAACTATCACTAAAATTCCTTACTTTTGACTATGAGAATCTCAAAGCTATTCTGCAAAATAAATTCTCTAAATTTAAAAATAATTTTGACATATCTAAATCGAATTTGACAACCGCGACTCCACACGTGATACCTAACCACGTGAATCTTTTTAGAGCCGGAGGCGCGCAGGGGGGGCAGCCTCGACGTGTTTTATATGGATTTTTCACTTTTTGTGTGGAAAATAAGAAAAAATATTACCTACATGTAGAGTGTTAGGGGTTTAAGGGTGTCGAAATTTACATTATTTTTGCGATTGGACACACCGTTTTCGAGATATAAGCAAAAGAAAAAAAAATATTCAGTACTGTTTTTTCATCTGAAGTCGAGGTGTTGGTGTGAATTTTAGTTCATGACAACCAATTTTATTCCACATGTTTTTAGTCGCGATTAAAAATAGTCATATTTAGTTAGAAAATCTAAATTTTTGGTTAAAAACGTCAAACTGAATTTGACGTTTTTTTTATAGCAAAATTGCCATTTTCACTAAACTAATATCTCAGTGCCATCTTAGTGCTGTCAAACTAAAATATAGTTAAGTTGTGTCACTTTAGTCTATTTCAGAATGGGAAATCGTCGTTTGACAGGAATAAACTAAATTTTGGAGATGTTTAGTTTAGAGGCATTTGTGACAAGAGAATCGGCACCATTATAGGTCGAATCCTTGTAGCTGTCGCCCTTCGTTGCTAGAGGGCGTCAGCATTTATGAATGAATAATAGTAAGATTGCTTGCGCCACTCTCCACCAGAGGTACGATTTATGAATGGGCTATTGGTGCCGATTCTCTTGTGCACAAACTAAACTAATAGTTCAGTGCATCTTTTTCTTTCTATTTCATTAAAAAAAGGACAGAAGATAAATTTTAGTTTAGTCCTGTCAAATTAATCAGCGCTGACGTAATTTTAGTTGGCAAGTTTTTAATCACGTCTAAACTTGTATGTAGTGACAGGCGCTGATTAATTTGACAGGACTAAACCAAAATTTATCTTCTGTCCTTTTCTTTATGAAATAGAAAGAAAAAGATGCACTGAACTTAAATTTAGTTTAGTTTGTGAACAAGGGAATCGGCACCATAGTGTATTTATCAATGAATATTATAGTTGTCGCCCTTCGACGCTAGGGAAGCACTGTAAATCACGATAGAATTATCTCGAAGTTTCTAGAAACCGGAAGTTGATTCAAATGTAAGCCCTTTCCGCCCAATTTGTAATTTGACGAAAGTAGTCCGCTTCCAGACGTCATAAGGTTCAAACGTTTCGTATTTTTTTTTTGTTATAACCGCGTCTGTAACTGAAGGCCTGTTTGCCTGCCTGAATCAGTGTATTTCATAGTTCTAAGATTATACCTGTGGAATACAACAATAAATCTGGTTGTAGTGGACACCTGTTGTTTTACTGCAGCCAGAAGTCCTCTGTCCTCAACAATAAGGATATGGGCCTAAAGCTGACTTCTGACTGTGTGCAATTTCACGGGTGCGCGACCCAATTTCAAGCATAGCTACACCGGGGCGTGCAGTCTAAAAACCACTTGCACATCTTCGATTTTGATCTTTATAGGCTCGCTATACAGTCTATAATCGCTTGTGAAATGTTTAAGTATACTGATCAGTAAAATCATGATCCACCTGAAACCCTTTTATTTTACCCTTATGAAGAACTTGCCAAGTGGACTTTTTAGCCACTGGGATCTTTAAAACACGATTGTCGTTCTCTTAATAAAGTGGGTGGGAATGGAGTGGTCCAATACC
The DNA here is from genome assembly GCA_963680765.1 of Agrochola lychnidis. Lineage (NCBI taxonomy): Eukaryota > Metazoa > Arthropoda > Insecta > Lepidoptera > Noctuidae > Agrochola > Agrochola lychnidis. Next base: position 2,996,042 of record OY796863.1, on the reverse strand, counting down.
AGTAAGATTATTCATATGATTTCATAATAACTTAATAATAGCTACCTTATTTCTATCAATGCTGACTATTTGCGAGAGCGGCACGGAGCGTATGGGCCCCATGGCGGCTTCCGAGCAAAGCGACTTCATGTCTGCGCCCGAGTAGCCATCCGTCAGGTTCGCGATCTCCGATATTTGCTGCGGTGTTAAGTCGTTGTCTTCGTTTGCTAGAAGATTGGTTATTATCTGATGGCGAGCCTGTAAAATTTAAGTAGGAAACTAGAAATAATATTCTCATGAACACAGATCTACTGTATCAGTGGAATGATAGCAGTTTGTCGTAATGCAGGAACTCGATTAAAATAAAAATCAATCGCAAATTCGATGCAATAACTCCTACAGGGGCTTTTTATGGAACCAATAGAGGCTTTACAAGGAATCATAATAAACTCAGTACTCACGTCAGCATCAGGTAATGGTATATACAGTCGTTTGACGAGGCGCCTGCGCGCTGCCTCGTCTAGTTCTTGAGGACGGTTGGTCGCGCCAACTATCAATAGACGATCTTCTTCAGCTGTAAGACAAACATAAACATGTCGCCTATTTCTCTCACATATTACTATCCTCGGAAGGTAACGCAGAACAGAACCATGAGTGGAGCTACATGATTGGAATAATATGGGATATGGGGATTTCCACTGTTCATTGGATCCAGGCTGCGCCAGAGTCGTGGCGGCAATTTTTTGGCGAACCAGCATTGAACGTTTGACGATTTTCAAAGTAAAATCACAACTTAATATGGACGTCATAATCAATCACGTTTTTAATAAATTTAAAATAACTGTCACAATATTTTAGTTTACCGGTAGCAGCGCCGTCGAACTGCACCAAGAACTCTGTCTTGATCCTCCTGGTAGCTTCATGCTCACTGTCACTACGCTGGGTCAGGAGGGAGTCTATCTCATCTATGAATATTACCTGGAATACAATTTTTAAAAAAATGTGCTTGTTAAAGAGGCAGAGAAGATCTGCCACACTAGTATCTGAGCTTAGGCATGACTTAGAATGTTTAATCAAACCTGCATACTTGACCAGTCAGAAAAAAGATGTGTTCAGCTATATGGGCTCATTTTCATTAGTCGATATACAGCATGCGGGGACTCCCTGCAGGTGGAGTAATGACTAATCAGTCATAATTCGATAACGCTGTCGGTGGTGCACCGTCTGCGGATAGACTCGCACCCAATGACAATGAGCCTTTATCGATTTATGACTTTCATTTGTCATTATTGCGCCTACGGGGATTCCCCGCATGCTGTGTGTCGACCGACTTATCGACTAATAAAAATTAGCCAGATTTTAGGGAAGGGATCTTGCTGTAAAGGACATTCATTGTAGACGATAATATAATTAAAAATTATATTAAATATTTTTTTTTTTTTTCCTTTGCACAACTGCCATCAGTCTTTTCTGGACTATATCAGTTTGGTTGCATGAATATAGTTGGCGTTTCAGGTACAGGGGCCATTGCCACTGCTACCTCTTTATATTACTTGACCTCTCCTAAGTCGATTGACAGATTCGCTGCTGTCCAGTAATTTAACAGCCAGAGGATTTGGGTGAATGGCCTTAGATACTAACAGCGGGCTGATGGCACCTGGCGACGGCGAAGAGCGCGCGCACCATCTTCTCCCCGTCACCGATCCACTTGGACGTGAGCGATGATGCCGAGATGCTGAAGAACGTCGCGTTGCACTGCGCCGCCACACATTTACCTAACACATACATGCAATAAATAGAAGTATTGAACTAAACAATATCTCAGTTGAAAAAAAAAAAAGTATAAGTAGTAATAAGTAGATATTACGAAAAAACAACTCTGGCATCGAGATCTTTGACTCTCGACTTCGAACTAGGAATATCTTGAGCATGAGATCCTGGGTTCGATTCCCGGGTCGGGCAAAGGGTTATTGGGTTTCTCCATCTGAAATATCTCAGTAGCAGCGTGGAGTCTGGATTTGTGCCCGGTTTATGGCAATAGGCTCGCCCCCAATTACATAGGTACACCTCTGCCTAACCCTTCAGTAATATAAACGTGATGTTATCTTGAACACAACATGGTAATGCAAAAATTATGCTTTTGGTCAAAGTTAAACTTTAACAAAGAAAAGCAGCACTAGAGTGTAAATACTAGAATGTTACCAATCAAAGTTTTCCCAGTGCCAGGAGGTCCAAACAAGAGTATTCCTTTAGGTGGCCGCCGCAGTCCAGTGAAAATGTCAGGACGGAGCAGAGGCCATACTACTGCCTCTTGTATTGTTGACTTGGCATGGTGTAGACCAGCTATGTCATCCCAACCTGAAACAATATCTTACATAGTAGTGTTTACAGTTAGTTTAGAAATGTGCCGCCTTAATAGAGTGTAGGGGAGGGGGAGGGGTTTAGTAAACCTCCCCACTCCCGCTCTGCTGGAATACATGTCTTAATAGAGTGTAGGGGAGGGGGAGGGGTTTAGTAAACCTCCCCACTCCCGCTCTGCTGGAATACATGTCTTTTTTTAAACGATCAAGCCCCCGTCATCCTCTTCGAACCTAACCTGTCTGAGTCGGGGTGCCCCAAGTCTCAAACTTGCTCTTGTATACATAAATAAGTAGTTTTTTGAAAATTACAAAAAAAAGCATCTCCCGCAAAAATAAAAAAAATGTTTTGCAGGGTTCAGGAGACCCTCTAGCACCTCCAAATAACCTCACATTCTTTCTAGCGAGGCGGCACATTTCTAAACCCAACCCGTGTCTCCTAAAGCCATAGGTTTTGTTGAGATAAATAAAGTAGTTTAACTAAACTACCTACCTACCTACCTTCTACCTTGGATATCTAGTTATATATCCAAGGTATCCAAACTGAACTCCAGTAACTTAAGATAGCCAACAATAAAATTAGAGTCTTTTCTACACTTGAATGAATGAACCACAATATACTTACTTTGATTCTTTTCTACTAACCTATTGGTGTTCCCTTATCAATAATTTCACTCTCAATTAACTCAATCATTTTAGGATCAATATGTTTCAGTCGCTCATCTGCGACTTCTGGCTCAACAAACTCCTGTTTCTCCCTGGAAATAACATAATGTAATGGCAAAGGAAACATGGCATGTAATTAAATAAATAAATAAATATATTCAAAACATATCATGGTGAAAAATACAACCAATTATCAGGTATACTAAGGTAAATGTTGACTTACTGGGCTCCAATCATAGGTGACACAAACTTAGCCTGAGCTTTTCGTGATGTTCCCAATGTTCTTTTAGCTGCAGGGTTAGAAGCTAGTAATGCTTCCTTGGCTGTCTTAAACATTATTTTTGCCACATTGCTCTTATGGGCTTTGTTCTCCTCTTCTTCCTTTTCAAAGTCCACTTCCTCAGTTTTGGGACTACCTGATATTACTGGCTGGTTAACATTCTTATTTACATGCTTTGGCCGCCCAAACCTCGGCTTAAAAACTTGTCTCTGATCATCCCCAGATCTTGACTCTTGACTAGAGTTTTCTGAATTCAAATTCTTTACAAAATATGAACTTCCTTTGGTCTCTGTGACTTGTTTAGGAGGTTTATCAGTTGTGTCAGCTAATCCTAGGTTACACATGCAATTGTTTTTTTGGAGCTCATTTATGCCATGTTTTGTACTGGAATTACATTGATTGCAAGTTGGTAATGTCTGTTCAAGGAAAGATTCTGCATCAAAATTGCTGTAAACAATATTGTTTTTAATTATGGAATCAGAGCAAATAATACCACAAGACAGTAATACTTACTTTAAACAACTTTTCCATGTTTTCATTTGGCTTGTGTCGGCATTTTGTAGTAGAACATTGGCCGAGTTTAAAATGTGGTTAACAGCTCCATCATTTAACAACTCTTGATTGGTATTCAAAATGTCGTTTAGCAATACAGTAGATGCTATATTTGACGATCTAATAATAAGGAATAATGGTCAGACAGAGTTTTCAATTGTTCTGATAAATTAAAAGTATGAGCGAGAAAACTTTACCTTGGTAGAGAAAGTTTGTACAGTTGCAGTGATGATTTATTAATAATGGATAAGTTGTTATCAAGCTCATCTTCAGGAAGTAAACCTTCAATTAGATCTGTTTCAAACATTACGTCCTATGGTCAGCCTGTTTGAATATTTAAATGTTTAAATTGAAATATTGAAATTGAAACTTTTCTAAAAAAATAATTTCAATATTTTTGTCAACCTGTCAAGTGTCAAACTCGAAATCAAAAAACATTTCGCGCCATTTATAAAGCCGGGTCTCATACGCGCGTTTTTTGTAACATTACACAAAAAACCTTACACATAATCATTTATTTTCATACAAAACGTCGTGTTTGGTGTTTGGTCACGCCTCTTTGTTGCGATGCTTTTGTGTAAAAACACGCGCAAGAGACCCGGCTTCATACTTACTTGACCCACCGAAACAGTGTAATATCACACCTGTGCAACCTTTTTTTTTCTACCTCCCGTTCCACTCTACTCTCGTTAGCATAACATCTTTCGTATTTCAACAAACTGAAGACTGATCATCCTTAGGGTGCGCTTGCGATTCCACTGCAGCGGAGATGAGCGGAGACCTGCAGAAATCGACCAATCACAATGGTTGAATTGAAATCCTTATCGCGTCTCTCGTCTCGACTGTGATGTGATTAGACGATTCCAGCACGTCTCCGCTCGTCTCCGCTTCAGTGGAAACGCACCCTTAATTGTTGTCTGCCTTTGTGCATAAGTCGACTAAGAGGGGTGATAGACGCGAGCAAGTACTCGAACTCATGGCTCGGCGACCTTTCTCGCCCGTGTGTCATACTAAGTACTAAGTACGCGTAATTTAAAACCGCTGAATAAGTTCGTCGGTGGTTTGAAATTTTGCTCGTAGCCTGCGTTGGTTCGTAGTTTCGTACGTCTGTCATCACCGCGAGTCGCCAGCCACCATTTTGTTTCGACAGTTGGATTAAGTTTGTTTAGTTTGCGTCAGAAAATTCGACAACACCGCGATACAGTGTGAGCGAGCTTCACGTGTGTCTGTGACGGCGAGCCGAGTAAGTTCGCGAACTCAAAAACCGCGTACTTTAAGTTCGCATGTCTATCACCCACTTAAGTTTCTCCTTGTATGAATGGACAAACAAAAACCTATCCCATTCGAGGGAAGGTGCTAAATATGCTGAGCTCGCTTCACTCGCTTATGCTTTCTACATCTTTCTGCATAAGTCGACAAGGTTACTCGTTGTATGAATCGAAAAACGAAAACTTATTCCCAAAGTTATAAACTTACTAAATAATATTTTGTGTTGTTTTGTTCCCTGTCCCAACTCTAAGGAACAGCTGTCAAGATTGTTGTCAAAAAATTTGTAAAGTTGAGTTGCGTTAAATTCAGCGATTTTATTAATACAAAAACGTTTTATTCTACGTATTAAAGATATAAATAGTTAAATTCCTACTAATAAATAATAAAGATTTTGGTTGGGAAGATCATGAGGCTTGGTTCAGAAGAAACTCTTTGAATGGGACGTGAACGCGATGAATTCGAAACAAACAATTTATCATGAAAAACAGGTTAAAGAGTTATGCGCTTTACACGCGCTTAACAATTTATTCCAGGTAATTATTGAATTTTAATGAGTGCTACTGTAACACGTCAAGTTCGTCCGTGAAGCGCGCTATTGTTACACAATTCAAAGTCAAACTTTGTTATGTTGATTTGATGTTTGACCTGTATTTTAAATTAAATAGTGTATTTAAGCATGTTAAGATTTATTGTTTTGTGTTTCTAGACGCGGGGTACGTATTCGAAGACAGAGTTAGATGCAATATGCAGCAGGCTATCACCAAATGTGTGGATCAACCCGCATCGCTCCTTGTTGGGGCTTGGCAACTATGATATCAATGTGATAATGGCAGCCCTACAGAAAAAAGGCTGTGAAGCTGTCTGGTTTGATAAGAGGAAGTAAGTATAATTTAGTAACATAGGACTTCCGTAGGACCATCATATCATGTCAAGTTGAGATTAAAACTTGTAGTTTTTGAAAAAAAACCCTAACTCTACCCTGCATGCAGAACAAATGTTGCAGAAATTCTTACTAAAATATTGTAATGTTTCAGGGACCCTGGTTGTTTGGACTTGTCAAACATCTGTGGCTTCATCCTGAATGTGCCATCGGACTACAAGCTGGGGTTTGTGATGCTGCCACTGCGGCGCCGGCACTGGATCACCATCCGGCAGATACAGGGCAATTTCTATAACCTGGACTCCAAGCTTGATGCACCACAGTTAATAGGGAGGGTAAATATTTTTCTTTATTATAAAGTTTTTACCATTCATTGATGTCCCTCTGTCTAGTGGGCAAAAACCTTTAATGTGTCAAAAAGACTTGATAATATTTCAATAAAAATTTAATCAGACAGGGCAAATGGAGGAAAGTAGTTATGTATAAAATTATTCCCTTTAATTTTCAGAGCAGTGATCTAATAGCGTATCTAAAAGAGCAGCTGGATAGTAAAGAAAAGGAATTGTTTGTTGTGGTGAGCAAGGAGGTGGAAGAGAAGCAGCTGTGGATGCACCAGTACACTGTACAGAACAATAAGGCTCCACAGAACCCTGGGGTCATGTTGACAAACAGTTGTTGCGACAGCCCAGCAGACAGTGTGTCCTCACTATCACACTATGACTACAGAAATCGTGACGCCGAGTGCCTCAAAGTGACAGAAGTGAGGACCATTGTTGCCAGTGGAGAAAATGATTTTACTGCGTGAATTTTAGACTTGGTAATACTTTCCACGGACTGCTTGTGACTGCATAGCAATTTATAATGTGTTCACAGAGTTTTCACTGTTTGTGTGTTGTGTATTGAAAAGATACTTTCATAAGGTTTGGTGTCGGTTTGTATCTGATAAGGAATCTGGCTGTTTAGACATAATTGCAGTCTGTTGTTTCAGTACTTAATGAAGTATTGTTCAAATTAATTTATTGATAATATATTGTTTTTATTTGCACTTTATTTTTGTTCTGCACAAATAATGTTGAAGATTGCAGCATATTGTTGTTTTTATTTAATTATATTTTCGTGTTACATAAGGCCTAAGGTTACAAATAGTAACAAACTTAGTGAATCTAGATAGATCTTGCCTTAAATAATGGTCTTTCTATAGCAATATGTTAAAGACTGTAAAATTATATATACCATCTGATCTTCATAGTGATTTCCATACTATTAGAGGTCTTGATCTTTTTAATAAAATAATAAGTAATAGAAAGCAGTGACAGCAATAACTAGTTGTGATAGTAATTGATACTATGTCTGTTGAATGTTGCAATACTATGCCAAATATGATAACCAAACTGTTTCACTCTATATTAAATAATAACTTGGCCAAAATAATAGATTAATGTTGTTACAGATAACTTCTAACTCTATTTTTTGTTGTTTATATACTTTAAGTATTTACTTAGACATTCTGAAGGCACTTACTTAGTTTTATAGCACAATTTATTTTTCTCTTGTTTTACATCTTTACGAATACCTACTTATCATCACATGGGCTCTGTTCACATAAAAACTAGATTGTCTATCGTAAAATATATTCGAAACAATTTCATGCTATTTGTTTTTTATGAACTTAATGCAAGATTATTTTCTATTGAAATATCTTAATTAAAAGTATTGACATTGAACAGAGCCTAGTTCAGCAACTGTCTTATGAACCTACATGATAAATTTCCAGTGGATGATTATTTCAAATTGAATCGTTATTGAACTTCTCATAAGTTTTTTACTATATTTAACTTTACTGTAAATATAAGATATTTTTCCAAAAAAATAGAAAGTGTGATGATGGACTTGTTTTATTTTATTTATCATTCCCTGACTACTGTTTGTAATAATATGAAACATGAAAAAGCCACAAATTCTATCTGTTTCTACTCGAAACAGTTAGCCGAGACTAGATTGGGTGACTGTCTCGTCGTGGTAATAATCGCGACTACAGAGCGTGGGATCCTAGCCCCTAGAGGTACGAGTATGAAAAAACTTTGGCGTACCAAACCCTTCTGCCTACCCCTACTGATAAAAGACGTAATGTTATATTTCAGTAACAGACCGAAATGACTGGTGTATGATAAATGTTCCGTCTATCTATAAGCCGGCGCACATCAGGCGAGGCGCAGTGCAGCTGTTTCTGCTAAATATCGGACATGCAGTGTTTGAAATAGAGATTTTTACAAAAAGTTGGGAGCTGTCGTGGGACACCCGGTTGGAACGAAGTTCCTTTCGCTGTACATTATGTATAATACAGAGCCATCTAGTATTCGTCAGTTTTTAGTTTCTAAAGACCTATACTAGATGGCTCTGTATTAAAAACAAAAACTTTTGACACTTGTAACTTAAGACCTTAATATTATCTTTTTCGAACATAACGATTTGAATTATCAGTTGACTCCTACCGCAAGCCGCGTTAAAACTTCGTTCCAACAAACTTCTTGCCCGAAAGCGCATCAAAGCGAACAGAGGCGCGCTTTTCAGGTTATTATTTTCGACTTTATTTTAAGGAAAATAATGTTGAAATTTGTTTGGCAGTGACAACCGCACTGCGCTGCGCCTCACCTGTTGTACTCCGCGCGGCCAAGGCATTAGTAGGTAATGCGATACCTTTTTTCCGACTACAACAAAGCCAAAGGAGGGTTATGATTTTAACAGGCTATGTATGTAATTTCTAGTACGGCTTCCCAATAAAAGACAGATATAAATCTAAACTTTATTATCAGCGATATTGGTACAGTTGTTGTTCTTGGAGATGATGAGTCTGTCGGGGTCCAGGTGAAGCTCCTCCATGATGGCGTAGATCTGAGCGCGCACCGGTGCCTCGATCTCGCGCCGCCGACCCAGCACCCAGATGTGGTCTGAAGATAATGACCTCACGTAAGCTATTGATAAGTATAGTAATATGCGATAAATTGACCCGGTAATCGTGCACCTCAATTTCAGAGCAGAAATTTATAATATCCAACCTCCACTCGTCAATCTGCCTAGCCTTTTCCCAACTATGTTGGGGCCAGCTTTCAGTCCAACCGGATGCAGCTGAATACCAATATTTTACATGGAAGGACTGCCTATCTGACCTCCACAACCCAGCTACTGGGTAACACGATACTCTAGGTAAGACTGGTTGTCAAACTTCCGGGCTTCTGACTGCCCGTAACGACTGTCAAAGATCTACGAATGACAGCCGGGACCAACGACTTAGCATGATTTCTGAAGCACGGAAGGGGTTCGATATGTAATGGATGGTCCACACATCCACGAACCGACCAAACCCTTTCCCTGTCCCATGAACCACATTGATTATTTATTTAACTACATATTGTATCTACTTTGTGGACAGTGAAAGTGTTGTGTTTTTCATCCATCGCCCCGTCCTTCCCGATGGAAGGAGGGGCGCACGGGGCGATCCCCGTGCGGCTGTTATCATAAGTTAATGGCATAATTATATTAAGAGATAAACCAGTGCATGGCTAGACGAGAAAAAGCAATTCAGGAATAATTGTCCTATCTCTACAAATATGTTTCATTCGAGTACCTAGCTTAGAACTTACTATCCCTATACATAGTACGTTGTGGCGGGCAGCAGGAAGCCGATTGTTCAAGTAGGTACCTGAGTGTGCGATACTGACGCTGGTACAAGACCACACGATGGCGAACTGCTCGTAGTCCGTAAACAGCACGTGGTAGACGCCGGTGCCCGGCAGCATGCGGCCGATAATGTACGGCACGCGGTTGTTGAGCTTGTAGCGGAAGATCGAGGACGTGTTGTGGCTCGGGATGCCGATGCCGTGCGTCGTTGATGGACTGTTGGTCCTGTGGGGAGCGAATTTGGAATATCAATAAGAAATATTAATATTTATAATATTTCCTATAAATATTAATATTTATAATATTTCCTATAAATATTAATATTTATAATATTTCCTATAAATATTAATATTTATAATATTTCCTATAAATATTAATATTTATAATATTTCCTATAAATATTAATATTTATATTTAAAGGAATTTTTAGGAATGATAGGAGTTTGCGCAGCCTATAACTTCGTCCACTATTTCTATTTGCCGTCGCGTCATCTCGAGTCAAGAGCAGGCATTTTTGAATTGTCAAGGAGTCGAAAAAGATGAGAAGCTAGTTGGCCATTCAAAAGCGCAACTTACAAAGTTGAATTACCATTTGTTAACTATATTGATAGTGATGAGCAGGTAGCCCCGATCGTTGAGCGCTACGTTGAGCTCAGTGCAGCTTGCGGTGATCTCCACCAGGTAGAACGATCGCTCCACCTCGTACCATGTGCCGGTCATCTGGAACATGGTATATTCAACGATAACGGCAGAGGTAGGTACAGGTTCTGCTTCTTTCTAGTTTGCGTACCTACTTAAATTTTACTACCTACCTACTTCAGTTTGAAACCATTAGCAACATTCAATTCAAACTCCAGTTGAGGTCAAAAAGCCTGGGAACCTGCATAGCTATTATATACCATTCGAAGTTGGTATTGCGATCTTCAGATTTGGCTAGTTGATAGGCTTGTCTCTAACCGTATAAATAAAATAAACACCATGATGATAGATCGACTTTGCCATGGTCATCAGCGGATGTTTGACGAAGGAACTTGCAGTTTGCATCATAGAGGAGGAATTCCAGCTCACTCATGACGTGGCGGGAGGTGGGAGGGCGCTTATTCTAAAGCGTAATCTAAGTTACCTTCGGATTAGTAAGTACTGATTTTCGGTGCTGTGATTCAAAGATTGCCTATGCCTACTATTGGCAGGGCATGGGCAGTGTTGGGGCTGCCCCGTTTCTGCAGCGCCTCGGGCATGTTTGCGGAAGCGCGCACCGACTGTTTTCACGCCACCATGCGCAAGCGGTGCGCGTCCTTGGTGCGCAGGGTGCGGGCTAGCTCCAACACTGTTCTGGCGATGATTGCTCAACGACTGGATTGCCCCTACGTTGGGCACTGTTGTAGCAGGCATATTTTATGAATATTATAATTTAAATTTTAACTTCTGACATAACTTCACTTACATAATTTCTGACATAATTTAATTCATTGTTCTATTTAATTTAATTTTTATTTTGTTGAGTGCTTTTGACATTAATTGATTTGATATGACATTTTTCTGTGACACTTATAAAATTGTCAAATTTTGTGTATTGTTTTTTGTTTTTAATATGGGTCTAGGACCTGAAATAAATGAATTTTATTTTATTTTATTATTTATTGCCTATACCTACTACAACATGTTACCTAGTTACTAATACTGGATATATGGATCACTATAAGTTGAAGGTCAATGACATTCTGTTACTATGGGGAACATGCAATGTGTAGGTACAGACGCCAGCACTTCAAGCTACTACAATCTATCTAATTTATTTATTAGATTTTCAACTTTATCGCTGAAGTATAAGGTTCAAAGTTGAATGGGAAAATTTGACAGTTTCGGGTAGCTTAATGTGCTGGCGTCTGTACAATACGGCCGATATCCTAACTTGGCAGTTCCTAATTTCGCGCAGAAAGCTGCGCTGTTGCTTTTAACGCAAATAAACGTATTTTCTTTCTTTCAATAACATTTTTTAGGAACCAAATGGTGGCATGAGGCGAGTGCAAGTGAGATAACATGCGCGAAAGTTACTAGTGCTTACGTTCAGAACTGCCAAGTTAAAATTGCCGTAGGTACCTACTGGTAAATATTGTAATATCTTTAAAATACTTTCTTTTTTTTAAGGTCCCCCTCTCTCGTATAATAAAATTGACTCTGTTTCGACAAAACACAACTAGAACACAAACCCGAAACAGTAACTGTCTGTAGACCACACCAATATTGTATTCGTGCGGGAAGCGAACCTGCGACCCAGAGCGTGCCGCAGTCCCGTCAAGTTTTTCTAGGCACTGTAGGTAAGCGGAAATTATGAAGAAACACATATAACTCAATTACCTATCATTCAATGATCGCCTGCTTGTCGACTATCACCTTTCTATAGATATCACAACAATCGTATTTCCAGTTAACATTTTAGTTTACAAAGACGTATCGCAAATCGCATTGTCTCCAATCCATACTTTACAAGTAGGCAGATTTCTTTCCCGTCATTCTTTTATTTACACTGTAAACTATGCATGACTACCGGTGGTCTGACTGGCCTGTCAGCATCTATATAAAACGCCACAGCGTTGAAATTTTTCATCGGTTATTTTAAAAAAAACCGGCTGTTTCATAGAAAAGTGCATTACCTACGCGTTCAAAATGTATGGAACAGCAGATTTCTTTTAAAATAACCGACGAAAAATTTGTTCAGAATCATGTACTGAATCCATTTAATTGCAATGCCTAAACAGGCAACTAAGTTCTAAGAACCTACCTATTGTTAACATCTTCAAAATGTTGTACACTTAGTTCGCAATAAAGAATTTGAATCCATAGTTTCATTTTTCGCGTCGATGTCCCTGCCACCCTGTATAATACCGGTCAAAATAGTTTCGAAAATAACAATGAAATTTTTATCAAATTCTGAAAATAAACTATTGTTACTGTGGGTCATCCTTAGAAGATAGACATAATGTATATGCTATCGCAGACTTTTTTTTTTATCTTATTAAGAGGTAAAGTGGTACTGTAGAACATTAATTTTATGTGTCTCTTACGGTTTAATAGTAATAGTCCATTTACGTATTTGTGAGAATATTGTTACAGAGATGGTACTTGGTTTTTATAGTTCATAATATTCTGCCGTTTCCGACGTACAAATACATTGTCAGGGTTTTGGTTAGTTTATTAGATTACTAATTAATTTTACGCGGCGCACGCCAGTAAAGCTCCCAGTCAGCATAATTTTTTCCGACATCTAAAACAAATATGTAATGTCATATAATTCAGCCAATTTACACAAACACTGAAACACCTAAACCTCCATCATGGATCACTCCGTACATTAATGAAAACCGTTTGAAAATCCGTTCGGTAGTTTTTGAGTTTATCGCGTTCAGACAGACAGACGCGGCGGGGGATTTTGTTTTATTCTTTGTAAAAAAACGTTAAATTTACAACCGAATTTATGAAATTGATTTAATTTGATTCACTATTGTCCTGTGAAAGCAGAGATAATATTGATTTTATTTTTCGAAGTAACGTAAGAACACGGGGAAGTTTTTTTAACCGACTTCAAAAAAAAGGAGGAGGTTCCCAGTTCGTCGGAATCTTAAAAAAAATATATTTTCCCAGATTACTCGAATACGGCTAGAAAATTCTTATTTGTTTGAAGGGGCATACTTCCCAAGTGGTCCCATTGTCATCAGGTTAGGATCTGATGATGGAATCCTGGAGAAATCGAGGGAACATGTCAAATATTTTGGCCACATCAATAGCGATTTGGGTATTTTATATAATAATTCGTGCATTTGCTCTCGGAAAGCACCATTTGGTGAAGTGGAACTGATGATGAAGACCAAAGGTGGCCACCGGAACTACTCAATAATAAGTATTTCACGAGTAGCGATTGGATTAGCTTAATATGGTTGCAATCAATTTATGCTCGTCACAATGCATAGGTGAAGTGAAGAATTCACGTCCTTGCATCGAGAAAGAGACGATCTAACGCTTCTTGGTTTAACATTGGACAATAATCTAACATGGAAAAAGCATGTCGAACATCTGAAGACTAAATTATCGAAATTTATATACGCATTATGCAAATTAAAAAGTAACACAAATTATGAGACCGCGCTCTCAATATACTATGCCTATGCTTATGCATGGTTTAACTATGGCATAATATTGTGGGGTGAAAGTACTGACTTTAACGATATTTTCATCATGCAAAAGAAATGTATACGCATCCTTATGAACATTAAGCCATGGGAAAGTTGTAAACCACATTTCATAAAAAATAAAATATTAACGTTACCCTCCCTTTACATATTACAAATAGCTACGTTCGTGCAAAAACACAGGAATTACTTTCGATCAAACATAGAAGCAAACCAGAATTATAACCGACGAAACAAAAACAAATTGATTACACCAACACCAAAATTAAAAATAATGAAAAATAGCCCCAACTATAGAATCGCAACGATTTATAATAAATTACCGAATTACATAAAAGATGACAAGAATATAAATTCATTCTATAGCAAACTTAGATTACTTTTATTAGGGAAATGTTTTTATACAGTAAACGAATTTATGACGGATAAAACTTTTTAGATGTAGGTACTTTATATTTTTTTTATTTTTGTTAGATCCAGGCTGATCAAGGACATAAATATTGTATAATTATTCCAGTGACATTGAATCTGATCTATTTCATTTTGTATTGTATTGTAAAATGACTTTGTATTTGGCCTATTCCTTATTATTATTTTATTCGTGTGTGTTTGACTTTATGTTGTTTATTGCTGTTGATATTGATTGAAATCATGTCGACGCCTTGACATGTGTTTTTATTTTACTTTTATTTCAGAGTTGATTGTATTTTTATAAGTTTTGACTAAGATTGAGACAGTTGTTTACAAACTCAACAGAAAACCATCATTGTTCTTTGCGGTGCCCTGACAGGGTTCATGTACAGAGACCGACAGTGGATATTGTAAATGTGTTATGTGCATGAGAGCAAAAAAAAAAAAAAAAAGCAATATTTTGTTAAAGGTGACAGAGATGGTGGGCTGGTGACTCGGTGGTGGTGATGAGCAGTTGACATTATTCTATTGTAACTAAGATAAATTACAAACCGACCCACTAAGAAGCGAGAAATAAAAACTTTTTATTAATTACCAAAAAAAAAACTGACTTCCAAAAAACACCGCAAAGAGAAAAATAATTTAAATTTCAGAAGTCGGTGGCAAATAAAGAAAATACAAAAAAAAGACACCGACTTCCGAAATTTTTGTTATTTTTCACTGTGTTCTTAACTAGTGTTTTTTGGATGTCAATTGTTTTTTTTGGTAAAAAAGTGTTTTTGTTAGTCAAGATTGTTGATGAAGTTGCTGGTTAAATTTTAAATGATTAGTGTTCGTCGAGCAACGGTTTAATTGAATATTTATAGCATTCACGATTCAGGCAGGCCCATTTCATGAACACATTTTAGAAGAAAATACCTTTCATATTAGTAAGAAACATTAACATAAATAATAGGTATCTATCGTTTCCAGGGAACTTACTAAAATCAAACTAATTACGTAAATCAATTCCATTCATTTCCAGCAAGTTTTCCTTGTTTGCTTTAGGTAAATTAATTATAATTCATTACACAGTCGCATGTTGTTTTTCTGAATTCATTCATTAAGCATTAGCATTTTGTTCTATCAAAACATTATACAGGGTCACATTTAAAGTAGTTAGTGAAACTTTGCAGATTTGATGGGTATGTCATGATTTCTTGTTAATAGTACTATGTTTTGGATTTTTTATTGGCAACACAGCCAACCGCCAAGCTTTTTGAAAACAGCATCATGGTGGGCTGAAATTGAGACTAGCCTCACGCTTGGAGTCGCTCGTTCAGTTCGCAGACAGCGGTCGAGCTAGTAAGACGTTCTAAGTAACAGGTTATAATAGTAAAATTATATTAAGGTTATGCTGCACGCGTAGCATGACTACCGTAGAAACGAGTTTTGTCGACGTAAGAATAGACAAAATGATGGATTGCTATTGTTTATCTGTCATGTTGTCTATTCTTCCGTCGACAATGACGTAAATTGACGTAATTTTAGTCGGCAAGTTTTTAATCACGTCTAAACTTGTATGGAGAGTGACAGGCGCTGATTAATTTGACAGGAATAAACTAAAATTTATCTTCTGACTCGTTTCTATGGTGGTCATGCTACGCGTGCTGATTGTTATCGAGATTATATGTGTGTCCATTTTGATATTAGTAAGTAATATACAATCTATTAGTTTATAAAGTGGTTTTATTACAAGTATATGATCTCTATACAATAACAAATAAAATCTATCTGCAGCCTAACGTTTTCCCTTTTACTATGTTGGGGTTGGCTTCCAGTCTAACCGGACGCAGCTGAATACCAGTATTTTGCATGGAGCGACTGCCTATTCGACCTCTACAACCCAGTAACTGGGTAATACGATATCCCTTGACTGGTTGTCGGACTTTCGAGCTACTGAAGACCCGTAACGACTGTCAAAGATCCACGAATGACAGCTGGGACAAACCACGGAGGAGTCTCGGTATGTAAAGATCCATCACCATCGACCCATGCGGCTATTATTACTTCGCCACGAGCTCTTCTCGAGCTCAAACATGATAAAACAAAACAAAAATTGATCCGATGACATTTTGTTTGGGGTCAACGACTGTCTAACACAACCTATTATCTTGAATGTTACCTTACGTTTTATATGTACCAATTAACTTTTTTACTGATAGTGGAAAACTTGTGGCGGCATCTACAACGCCACATGCGAACTACGCACCAGCATGACGTCACGTAAAATCCTGCATCGCGCAAGCGGAATTTACCGCGCGACGAATATATAAACAATGTCCTAACATCAATCGTCGGGCAGTCACCCGTCTGGTCGGAGGATCCCTTTTCTATAGAGCATGAGTGAACTTTACACCCTGTTCTTCATACCTCTATAAACTGTTGGCTCAAAAAGATAGTTGGTTTAACATTCTGAATTCTAGTAACTTCCTTCCGAATTACTTAGTACGTAGCAAGTGTTATGCATTATGTTAAACGTATGCATAGCTGCGTGTTGACCGCTTGACATTCGGACTTAAGCAGGTTGCAAGGTGACTGTTGACATCGCTCAACATCGGAATATGTAGACGGAGCGTCTACGCGTTCGATTTGAACGTATCGGGAGCAGTCCGGATATGTTGAAATCTAACGCGTACGGTCCTTCTAAAAGGACGAAGTTAGACCATAGCCCAGGGCCCAGATAATAAATATAGTACCTAACGAGAGGATAGTTTTGACAGTTCTAAAATTTTTCGATTCGGAAAACATGAAAAGCGTAAAGGTATGATTCTGCACGCTGTATGATTCTGCACGCTGTATAATTCTGGAAGTGCTGTCGCAGCAGTGCTGCCGCATCACCTACTGGTCCCCATACATTTTCTGTAGGTCTATATGAGATTAAATTTCGAGCACGTCAGCAATGTCGCGGCAGCACTGCTGCGAAGGCACTGCTGCGAAGGTACTGCTGTGCGGCAGTGTCACCCTGACGCCACGGCAGACCAGTAGTAATAATAATAATAATTTAATTCAATAAATCAAGCAACAAGACTCATAGTGTTAGTAACTTACAAAATACGTTAGTAAAACATTAACACAGAAACAATATGTGACATCACTGCTGCAAGGTGACAGGCCCAGCCGATACCTTGCAGCAGTGGTTCACAAACGCACAATCTAGCCTGTTTACTACCATAGACAGAATGCTGTTGGTGCTGCCCCGCACCCTACTACTAACCAGGGATGCGCACCGCTTCCGCATCACAGTGTAGAAGCAGTCGCGTGCAGAGCGCGTGCTTCAGTAAACATCCCTGATGCGCTGCAGTATCGAGGCAACCCTATCAGCACCCTGAATGCGTTATTGTATTGGACGCGAAGGGCGACGTATTATTTGAGTTGTGCGACGTTCATCACAGCGATAACACGTAAATGTTGACAAGTAAATTGACAACAAAACAGCGAGACACCACGAACAGCAGGTGCTAGGAATCAGCGCTGCCTCGGCAACAACGCCGCGGGTTCGGAATCATACCTTTATTAAAATTTTATTTAGCACAGACATACAGATAGAGATAGGTACGACCTTATTGTAGTGGGAGGCGTTAGCACTAGAACTTGAAATATCATGGCAAATACGCCATATAGTGAATGCATACCTACACGAGATAGGGGGGAAGCAGAACCACAGGTTTCCAAGCCTCCAAGAACAATATTTTACAATATTGTTAGATCAAGAGGTATTGCCCAGTAACGGTTGTAGAGGTCAGATAGGCAGTCACTCCATGTAAAAACTAGTATTCAGCTGCATCAGGTTTGACTGGAAGCCGACTCCAACATTTGGGAAAAGGCTGGGCAGATGATGATATGACTGCAGAGTCATTCTCATTACAATCTGCCACAGATGTGAGAAGTGACTCTGTTTAATATCAGCCTTTAGTGGTATAAGGAACGGTGTGTAAAGTTGATTCATCCACCATAGAAAAGAGAGGATCCTCCGACCAGACGGGTGTTGTGTCTGGCGGGCAACGGCCCAACGGTTGAAGTCGGAGTCTTGTACATAATGTCGATCGCTCGGTAAACTCTAACTGCGCGATGCAGGATTTGTGTGACGTCATGTCTATGATGCGTAGTTCGTATGTGGCGGTGTAACCGCTACAAGCCTACCAACTTCTCAGGGTTTACCTACTAATATTATGTGTAAGTAAACACCTGTGAAGTAAACTAATTAACATTTCGTAGTGAACTCTATTGGACACAAGTTACCTATAACTTAAGCCAGCATATGCCTACGCTTACGAATGTAACCGTTAGCCCACGTTCGAACGAACGTAATAAAATCGCGGCGATTTCTTTTCGTGCACTGGATTTTCAACGCTCTGTTTAGCGCCGAGAGTTGAAAATCTAACAGTGTGTTTTTTCAAACGCGCTGGGACGAGAGTACGTTCCAGCGCGTTGGATTCTCAACGTTCGGCTAAACACCGAGAGTTGAAAATCCAGTGCGCGATATTATCCCGCCGCGATTTTATTACGTCCATGCGACGATACACAAATGCACTGTAATGGACGGCACACGTGATAATGTAGAATGTGGAGCTACTCACCCGCTGAACGTCGTAGTTGGGCAGGGGCGGGTAGACGGGGCACTTGCCCAGCCCCGTGCTGATCACGGCCTTGATGATGGTGAAGAACAGAACACAGTATATCCTGGTCACGGTGATGCTCGAGCCTTCCATCGCGAGCGATAACTGTCGCGTGTAGAGGAGCGTTCAGTGGCGCAGTCCACCACTTGTTATGTAAACACTAGACATTATTTGTACAACACGAGATTGGTCGCCGCCGCGCCCGCACTCGCCACTGCACAGAATACGATCGATAGCTGCGATCATTATTCATTCACTTACGAGCCGGCTCACACGTCACGAGACGGACACGGCACGATAACGGACCGTGACGTAATTTACGTACATAACTGATTGTGATCAGCTCATCAGAACTTCGCAACTATAGGATGAGTTAGGCACGGTCAGGTAAGCTAACTAAATATTTAGTAATCAGGTTATGAAGCGTGTCAAAATTGCATGTATGTGCTAAAATTAGTTAAATAAAAGTGAGCGCTAGGAATGTTGGGTGAATACCTTTTTACAAAATACTGTTGTTTCTGTAATTAAATGAAATTAATTTTGTATGCTTAAACAGTTTCGAAGATTTCGTTGGATTTGTTTCGAGTATTGGTCACATGTTGTTAAAGCATATCATTCCTCTACTAAAATGATAGTGTAGAGAATCTGTCATAAGAATACGTTTTCATCATCATCATCATTGGCAGCCTTGTTCCCCCCACTACTGGGTACAGGCCTCCTCCCTTTTGTGACATGCTTCCCTGGTCTGTGCAAGACTCATCCAGGGACCGGACTACGACGTGTTAAAGCCATCATTGTTCCAGTGTGAGAGAGAGATGGAGCTATACAGCATAAATAGCACTGTCCCATTTTCACAGTGGAACAATAATGGCTATGGCACGTCATAGTAAGGGCCCAGGTCTTCTCCGAATATGAATACAATATGTTTTGAAATAACATATTTAGCTTTATAATAAAAATATGGAGATATTTTCGTTATATACTTTAAGCAGTCCCCCTAAGTGAATTAAATAATTAGAATGAAGTTCTATAACGTGGCTTACGGTAGGAGTTGATTGGTAGAAATCGTCACGTAAGGAAAAAGCGTTATGAAACCCCATGAAATTTTCTCTCTCTCTCTCTCTCTTTCTGTTATGAGTGTGTGTGCGTGCGAGTATCGCGTAAGGAACTTCGTTCCGGACGGGGGTTTCCCGATCGCCCACGTGTTTTTTTAACCGACTTCCAAAAAGGAGGAGGTTATATGTTCGTCGCGTATGTTTGTTTTTTTTTTTTATGTATGTCCACCGATTTCTCCGTCAATTGTGGACCGATTTTGAAAATTCTTTTTTTGTTTGAAAGGGTGTGCTCTCGAATTGGTCCCATATAAATTTGGTTAACTTTGCTTGGATAGTTTTTGAGTTAGCTACAAAATACGTATTTTTTTCCCGCTTAGTATGTAGATGATATGTTAAGTTTCTGTCATTGGTAGCAGATAGTGGTATTCGAACGTGTTTGGGGTAGGTACCACAACTAAAAAGTGAAAAATAAAAACTTTTTACAAAAAAAAAAACAACCGACCTCCAAAAAAAACACTACAAAGTGAAAAATAACTTTAATTTCGGAAGTCGGTGGCAAAAAACGAAAATACAAAACCCAAGACACCGACTTCCGAAATTAAAGGGACACTAATGCCAATGATTGGGTCTTTAAAATGAATGGGAGAAACTCACCACGAAAAAGTTAAGCAGCATTTAGTTGCGACACGGAGGGCTATCCATTTACATACAGTCACTTATAAACGGAAGCATTACTTATTTATACCTAGTGAATAAGTTTTACGTACATATATGCAAATAGGTAGTGGACACAAACACGTCGTTTTCAAATAAGTGTATTGTTCTTACAATTAGATCGTGATATTTATAAATATAAAATGTCATTCTATAAGCAAATATACAATTTCACAACATAGCTTACAACTAGAGACAAAACAAATATATGTACTTATAGTAGTAGGTATAGTCAACAGCTCGACTTTTTCATCTTAAAATATTAACTGGACTTTCAAGCAAGTACTTAATACAAATACTTAATTATTAAGCAAATTATTACTTCATCATCAGCCTATAAATGTTCCCACTGCTGGGACACAGGCCTCCTCTCTGTGAGAGGGAGTGGGCTGTAATCCACCACGCGGGCCCAGTGCGGGTTGGTAGATGTCACATGTCTTCGAATTTTTCGGTTCTAGGACATGCCGGTTTCCTCACGATTTTTTCCTTCACCGTCTTGAGAGCAGTGGCGATGAAATAATTTACACAAAGTAAAGCGCCTGTCTGGGTTCGAACCTACGACCTATATATAACTTACTTATTACTTACTTAATAATTATAGCAAATACTTAATGCAAAACAGATTATGATGAGGTGCAGAGAACAGATTACTTATACAGGGTGGCAGGGACATCGACGCGAAAACTGTTACCTGATTACTGTTACTGTGTACATGATTCTCAAACCCCCTCCCTGTGTTGAAATTTTTCGTCGGTTATTGAAAGAAAAAAAATGCTGTTTCATAGAAAAGTGCAATACCTATGCGGTCAAAATGTATGGAACAGCTGATTTTTTTTTTTTAATAACCGACCAAAAATTTCAACGCAGGGAGGGGGTTTCAGAATCATGTACTGAATCTATGTTAATAGTTTTCGCGTCGGTGTCCCTGCCACCCTGACCCTGCATAAGTTTTTATAAACGATCGAATACAAATGTTGTGAGAAGAACAAACTATGCATATGGATTGATGAATGAGTTCATAATAATAGCATTCTTTTATGAATGTGACAGGAAGTTCGGTATAAATATTTTGCTAACTTGTACACACAAGTATCGTAAGTGCTCTTTTAAAAAACTCCGGGCGTCAGGTGACCGGAAATGAAGTACAGTATAATCCCACTAATCCGGCACTATTATTGGAATGTTCGGATTACTGGATTATAGAGAAATCATAATAAATAAAATCACACTAATATTATAAAGGCGAAATTTTATGAGTGTGAGTGTGTGTGTATGTTTGTCTCTTCTTCACACTCAAACGGCTGAACGGATTTGGATGAAATTTGGTACACAGATAGTTTATAATCTGGATTAACACATAGGATACTTTTTATCCCGATATTCCCACGGGATCGAGACTTATGCGGGTGAAACCGCGGGGCGCAGCTAGTAACATATAAAACATATACGCGGCGACGGAGCGCATAGGCGTAGAAGGGTGAGGGAGGCGCGGGCGGAGGGTGCCGGATTATTGGACATATCGGTCTATTGAAGTGCCGGATTAGTGAGATTATACTGTATATGGGTAGGTAAGTAAGACACCTTTCACACACACCTGACCAAATTATCCGGCTTATCTACAATTCCGGGTACCTGCCGCCCGAACGTGTGAAAAGGCATTCTAAATTTATATTAAAGTACCCGGGAGTTAATTAGACACAGCTCACTTTTTCTAAAAACTCGGTGTGCCAAATTAATGGCTACCAATTCTAATCATTCCAATTTCTAACTTATTACAACGATGACAAGAGTCACAGGACGCGCGTTCCTGAATAACATTGTCCCACAACCGTTCACCACTTAATATTAAGCGCTATGTCTGACTTCTCGACGGCATGGTAGGTCGTGTGCAGCATAGCTCGCGCCTTGTCCGATTCCTTGCCATCAAGCCACTCGGCGTACAGCTTGCGAACTAGCTTGCTGTCTGACGGGACAGCCAGAGGCAGCTGAGAGTACATGCTCTCTAGTTGGGCGACTAGCTCGCGACCACTCTCACCGGCGACCGGCCGGACTTGCGCGCCGCCGTTTAGGCATCCTAGAATGTTGAAGATATATTGGTTTATTTAAATGGCTTGTTTTTTGGCTGGCCTTTTCTAATTCAACTGCTCATCAATTAGACGACAGCCATCAATGAAATCTCTCAAAAACATACATAGGTACATACATAATCAGTCTAAAATATTCCCACTGCTGGGACACGGGCCTCCTCTCTGTGAGAGGGAGTGGGCCGTAATACACCACGCGGGCCCAGTGCGGGTTGGTGATTGAAATTTTTGGTTCTAGAACATACCGGTTTCTCCTCGATGTTTTCCTTCACCGTTTTGTTTGAGAGCAGTGTTGATGAAATGATTTACACAGAGTAAAGTGCCTGCCTGGGTTCGAACGTAGGTTCCCAGTGGAAACGACTGCGACTTACGAGTAGGTTGTAGAACCTACTCGTAAGTCGCAGTCGTTTCCACTGGGCCACGTCTGCTCACACTGTCAAAGTGACAGTTCAGTTGTGTTTCTTTCATTTTATCACGACTTTGACAACATTAATAATGTTAATTAAATTATCTACATAATTTTGCATTCAACGATGAAAAACAATGTCTGGAATTTACTGAGTGAAAAAGACCAAGTGCCTTTCTAAATGTAAAGTATACTCAAACTCAAAGCATTTATTTCAATTAAACCATTTACAAGCACTTTTGAACTGTCAAGGAATCGGTCAGTCAGAAATATGAAGCTAGTTGCCCATTCCAAAGCGTAGTAGGTACCTATGGAGAAGAACGGGCAAGAAACTCCACGGACACTCTTTTAAATAAAAAATTGTTACAAAATATTGGTTACATCATTCATGTTGAAATTATACATGTGAGAACAATGTAGAAAGACGTGCACATGAGAAGCGTCCGTAATAAAAAGATAAAAAAGAACAATTCAAAAAAATTAAAAATAAGCCCTGGCAGCTAAGAGATGACCAGTCCCAACTGACGGCGCCAATGTAGAACAACAATGTAGAAGAACGTGCACGTTAGAAGCGGTATAGAAGTGCGTACCTGAGGGGCACGCCATGACCTCTACGTAGTGGTAGGGCGACTTGCCGCGCTTGAGCTTCTGCACCAAGTTCTGAATGTTGCGGAAGCCGTTGGCCACCGCGAACCGCAGCACCTCCTTGCCGTCCTTCTCTAGCGTCACCTCGCGGAAGTCGGGGTTTCTGGGGATATACCATTGATACAACGCCACGTTTTCATTTTCCGAAGTGATAGGTAGAAGGGCATCGCAGAGCACAGTCATATGTCGCCTGACGTACCGTGTAATAGAAGACGACAAACCAAGCACAAATGCAAATATTAGGCTACTTGCTATTGAATAATAGATAAATCTGTTAACACTGTCCAACCCAGGAATCGAAACCAGGACATTCTCAGCAATCACTCTTGTGACCACCGGTGATAAAGTTGACCTAATAGAAGATTCCGTTTCACCTTCTATAATTACAATTGTTACGTGATTCTATACCTGGCGTGGGATCGCGGCAGGTCAGGAGCAAAGGTCTTCAATTTTAGGTCGCCTAGCAAAGTTATGCACTTAACTCGAGCAAACGAGTGTAGTGTTTGCGACAGTCTGCAGACAATGCGAGGCTGACCATTGACTAATTAGTGGCACATCGCACAATGGCACACTTGTGTGTGGGGTCACACTCTGAACTGTGACTCTGGATGTCGTACGATATTGTTGCAACACTCAATGGACATTCTTGCCTGCTTCATTAAAGAAAGCTATTGGTTTTAGGACTAATTAATAGGTACTTATAATTTAAATGTATCTATTACAAGATCTTTGAAACTTTCTCACTGAACTTAATAGTCAGGCCACTGTTATTCGTAGGCCTCTCAATTGCCCGCCATTTAGCTCAATCTTTGGCCAATAATATTCTACTCTAAATAAAAATTTGGACTACATATATAAACTCAAACCTTCTTCCCATGGGGGTAGGCAGAAACTACAGAACGCCACCTGCTACGATCCTTACATACTGCTTTTGCCTCGTTTACGTTCATACATCTGGTCATACACGCACGCCGGTACTACGCACCTGGCCTTTCTGAAGAACATCACCAATAAGGTCAGTATAAGTCCTCCTAGGGCGTCCCCGACCGGCCTTTCCCTTCACATCTGCCTTGTAAATACATTTTGTTAGTCGCCTTTCATTCATCCTCTCAACATACCCAAACCATCTCGGCATACCCTTTTCAATTGTCACTACATCTTCTTTTAAATCACACCGCTGTCTTATCACATCATTCCTCAGCCAGACCAAACTGGACTACTAACCTTAAATTCCTATAGACTAGCTGCGCGTCGCTCTCCCCAAACAGCTGCTCAGCGGCATACAGGAACACATGGTCTGCGTATCCTCCCGACCCAGTTCCGATGTGTCTGCGGAGCGCCGGCGGGGCTTCGCCCAGGGCGCCCCACGGCCAATCCAGCTCCGCCCCCGTGACGTAGCTGAGGGACTTGTTGCTCATGTCTAGCATTTGTTCTAGTTCGACTAGAGGAGTTTCAAAAATTATATGATTAGAAAGACAGACCTACGTTTTGGAACCACAAACTCAATGTCATACTCATATCGAACCTCAAAACCATTGCAAAAAACAGAAGGATTTTTCTATTACAAATGGGTCACTCAAAAATAAACGTAGATAACATAACGCTAAAGTTGATAATTGAATACGGGGCGGTGGCATGGGCTGTCCATTTTTAGTTCCTGAATTTAAGTATGATCATGGGGTCTTGACGATGAACAGACTTCAATTAGGCACATTTCATAAAATTCTGTATCAACTAAATGGTGATGATGCGAAGAGTGTGTGTATTTAGGGGGTCTACCTTTTATGGTAGAACTTTTTATGTCATAACATTATTTTGCATAACAACGGATAGCATAATCTTCATTTCGCAGAAAATTGTTTGGCAGACACTCATTTAGCATATATTCAAAACTCATAATTTTGTAAGTTAGAATCTTTTGGCATAAATTTCTTATCCTTAATTAAAAAGTAGAATCATCATATTGCAGAAAGTTCATACAAACATGCAAACAAGCATACACTATGCATGCAGCAAGCATGCAGCATGCAAGCGAGACTAGATAATTAGACAATAGTGAAAACATTTCTGCGAGCAACTTGGAAGTAGCGCTGGCCGGTCGCTGCCGCGGCACCGTTCACTCAGCGCGCGGTTGGTCACAGTTCTAACCTAACCTATTTCACCCAGTTCAAAATGACGAAATCATACAATCTTCGCATATTGACTTTATTTTAATTTTAATTTAAGGTTAAACTTGCAATTTTATAGAAATGGCAATATGCCAAATAAAATTCTGCCATCTGAAAAGTATGCCATTGTAAATTCGGACGCATCAACATTCGTTCAAACAATAATTATACTAAATGATTTTAAAAAAATATTCGCGTAAAGAAGATTATGCCAAGTGTGTTATGCCAAATAAGTTTCGGAGTATCAAGATTCTGTCAAATAGTCAATCATAATACCCGTATTTAGGGTATGATAGGACTGCCATACAAAAAAGTTGTAAACTGTCAGTGAACAGTCCGCTTGCAGCGTATTGTGCGATGAAGTGCACAGTGATTCAAAAATTATGACAATGTGTCGGTACGTGGAAGTCTGGCATTGTCTGACTCGTTTCGAAGGATTTCTTTATTTACATATTAACAATGATTTATCATACATCCGTCTCATTTAATTCAAAATCACACAATTTATATAGGTACATATTCGTTATTATTTATAATCTGACACAAATTTATTTTATTTAAATAATCAATAATAATAACACAAGTTGCAGTATAAAACTGATTAACATCCGTCACCTCACACTTCAGGTCCAATTGAAAACCAGCGTCAGTTTTTTGTTTTGTCTGTCTGTCTGTTTGATTCGACTAGTCTCCGAAACGGCTGGACTGATTTTGACGGGACTTTCACTGGCAGATGATGTTATAAGGAGTAACTTAGGCTACTTTTATTATAGAAAAATAATTAGGGTTCACGCGGGCGAAGACGCGGGCAGCAGCTTTATTTAATAAATTAATTAAAAAATTTAATCGTACATACTTGCAGTAATAACGCAATCCACATCGTGACAGCTGAGCATCTCGCTGTAGAAGTCTTCTCGGGACGCCTCTAGCTTCTTATCATAGCACGGCATGAAGGTGACGTGGTATATCTCCCCCGGGGTCAGTTCTCTGCACTTGGACAGGTACTGCTTGACGAGGGAGCCCATCACTTGCTGCGGCGACTTGGAACTCGATATATACGGTAGGATGAAGTTGCCGTGCGTTTTTTCTGCGTAGCATACCCAACCTATGTATGGCCGTATGAGGTACAGTTAGTAACGATAGTCAAACACTTGTAGTTTTTTGGAACAATCACTATAGTACACACGGCTACACATCAAGCTACACATTTCCAGTACAAGCTGACCTCGCATTGTACCGAAATCCTTTACAATGCGAGATCAGCTTATACTGGACATATATAGCTTGATGTGTAGCCGTCTGTACATAAAAATATTTATGTAAACTGTTGAATATTACATACAAATTGCAATCCTGAAAGCAATGTATTGGATAATGTTTTGTTTAAATTAGAATGATTTAGGCTTCTAGCTTTATCCACAACGAAATTACAGGGGAGTCGATAATATCCTGAATGGCATGGAGAAAAGGATGGTACGGCTGTGCCTTTGTTTATTTGCTCGACTTGGCGGGGGCAATGCCGTGTCCCCAGATAGCGTGAGCTTACTCAAAGATGCCCGACGAACAGTTTTATGTCTGTGTTGCTATTTTAACAGGCGTCTTTTCACTTTATGATATTTAGATCTACCTTGTACACTTATACTTTTCATATAAACGACCTAACCCGAAAGACGTTGTCTTGGCCGAAAGTTCATACAAAAATGTTATATTAAAAGACCGTTCAGTTTTTGCCGAAATTCGTTTTTTTTTCCCTGAAAACCTATTTCGGACTATTACAAACATTTTAAAACAAAAAATAGCCAAATCGGTGCAGCCGTTTTCAAGTGATGCGCTTACCAACGAACGGCATTTCATTTTCTACGTCTACACTAATATAATATAAAGAAAAAACTCAAAAACTGCTGGACCAATATTAAAAATTCTTTCACTAGTAGAATGCTATATTGTCACTGAGTAACATAGGCTATAATTTATAATGATACCACGCGGGCGCAGCCGCTGGCAGAAGCTAGTTGGTTATATAGAAGACAGAGCAATTTGCAAAGTATAATATAACATATCTTGAGGTGCCTCTGCTTCTGGTGAGTAATAGCTCGCCGCCCGATACGGACCAGGCCCGGGTCGACGGTGCATTGGAACACGGGTGGGTTTTAGTCAGTAAGAGTCAGACACGCCCTCCTGCTCCACCCAGAGCGGGAAAAGTTATTTGATAATTTACCACCCATAAAAGAAAAAAAAAGATGCCTCTGCCTATTTACCTGGACAAGAGCTAGCAAGCATGGGCATGCTCTTAGAGCTGGGGTCGGTCTGCTGGTTCTGATAGCGTTGCAGGAACTCCTGCTGAGCCTCCAGGAGTGAGAAGTCCTCCGCTATCGTCATGTCCAGCACCAGGTCGGCTCCTAAGCTTTTGAAGTACCCTGGACAAGTTATGGTAATATAACTATACTGTAAGTACTAGATCATGTAAAATGGTGTGTACCTTTCATATGCACTTATTAAGTCTCATAGAATGATCAATACAGTCTGCTGAACAGATGAAGTGTGCTCATAAATACAAGCAGTTCTTAAATACTGTACATACTGAGTGGAATACAGACCTGAGGTTTTTTTATGTGAATAATAAACTTTTTTATCAGTTTGTACAACTTACTCTGTTTGTGTCTTGAAGTGAAATAAAGAAATTACTCAAAAGATGCAACACCCTACCATGGGCGTACCCACGGTGGGGCAAGGTGGGGCATCTGCCCCACTCTGGTCAGGGACCAAAAAGGTCTGGTCAAAGCAAAAAATTTGGTTTATTAAGTAACAAAATTAATCATTAATTTGGTAAAATTCCAAATTACCGCGCAAAACAATGCAGTTTCGATGAATCGAGCGCGCATGCGTAGTTATGAAGTTTTATCGAGAGAATTTCCTACTATTTATCGAGTTTATTTACTTCTGCCCCACCCATAAAAAAATGCTGGGTATGCCCATGCACCCTACAATTACATAACTTGTAGAGAGCTGCTTAACTAATAAGAGAATTGCTCCTGATATTTTCATCAGGAGCAACACTTCCCCACTAGGCCTTCCTATAAAAAGTAGTGTTCAACTTTGGACTTTATGTCTCTATGCATAAGGTGCATTATTCAATGTCGTCAGACAATCAACTATTATGAGCTCTTTTCAATCTATGCAGAAACCATACTAAAATTAGAAACGCCATCATTGTTTGACAAGTTATTATCTTATTGATATCATAAAATACTGCTGAATTTTATTTTATTTTGCTGAGTCATATTGACAAGACATTTTATTATTATTTTTAAATAAACAGTGTGACATGAAAACTTTGGTGATTTTAGTTATATTACATTGAGTTTTGTTAGACATAACCATATAAAGGCACCTGCTAACTTGTGAGTGGCCTCCTCGGGTGTCAGCTTGTACCGCGCTGCAAGGGAGAGTGTCGGCTGCGGTGACAGAGATATCACTATCAGACTTACATCTTTACTTACTCCCTTGTTATCTGTGTACTTCCTCTCAGAGAATACTCTAGAAAAACAAAATAGTTACTTACAGTAATTTTCTCCAAGATTTTTTCATTTTGTTTTTATTCAATGTTCTTCTTGAGATAAATAAATGATGATAAATAAAAAAATAACAAAGATTTAACTAACTAATGTAAAATAAAATGTGACAGTATAATTGCTGTGTCATTACATATTTACTCAGATGCTGCACCTTGTGTGCTCATAAATTATGTAAGAGTAAAAGGCTATTGGCTAACCTCAACAGCTCCTCCTGACTCTGCTTGGTGACCAGCACACTTTCCGCAGACGTGATGCATCCGCTACAAGCCAAGCAGTCTGCCAGGGTAATCTCCACCTTCTGTAGTTTCTGCTCCCTCCCACTTGATACATCAAAATATCCATCTTCACCAATCTTTATCTTTGCACCAGTTTTAGTCTTTGTTTTCTCGATTTTAACAGGTTTTATACATTCCTGTTGATAGAAGACTTTTAAAATACAGAGAACGACATCGAAGGTGAGCGACAAAATGCAAAGAACGTTTTTAAGGAAACTTTTTGGTTATTTTTGTAATGCAGACCAAATAAAAAAGGACTTGTTCTTTTGATTCATAACAATGTTATATTATATAAAATTACACTCGCATATTTAAAAAAGGGCAAAAGCGAATAGGAAATATAACAAAACAACTTATTTGTTTATATGTAAACATAGGTTATGTTACTCACTTGCGAAGGTGTTATAAAATCGTCAAGGTCGGTCAACTGTAACGCGCCACTAAAGCGGGAAGCCATACTTTCTATCTGTATTCTTTTATTGCAATGAAATAGTTTAAACGACTTTAATTTGAGTTTGGTTCAGTTTAATTTACTTTCGCTAAATACCAAACACACAGCTGATTTTGACATTGATTGATTGTGTTGGTCTTGGTTGACATTGACAGCTGACACCAATATTGGCACGATGTAAATTAATTTTCTACCATGCACTTCATTTGGTAGATTACAATAACAATGAGGCTGAAAGCTCATAATAGGTGGCGGCACAGTTGTACGTTTTTAACCGCCATTGTTGAGTTTATGTTTACTTTCGTGTCGATCACAACTTATACGAAAACTAGATAAATATGTATGAGACTAGGAGTGTAGCACTATTAAAAGACGAGCCAAGGACAGGGGAAGCGTCTACCACTGGTAAAAAACAGCTTTAGTGGAAAAGTCAATAAAATAAGAACATTTTATAACTTATAGGTAATTTTGTGTTTGTTGACTTTAAGTTCATTTTTTGTTAAAAACTGGAAGCGTACGATAGAAATAACCTGTTCAAAGTTGAAAAGTAACTCGAGCATGATCTTCCTGACTGAAAAACTTCAGATTTAGCACTTCTATTACTGATCTAATATAAGAATTTAAACACACAGATACTTTACTATTATTTACATAATATCACATAACAAGTGCCTGTATGTTATGAAAACAGACATAGTTTTCTTGGGAGCACCACCAGCACGCGTAGCATGACCACCGTAGAAAGAGGTTTTGTCGACGGAAGAATAGACAAAATGACAGATAAACAATCACAATCTGTCATTTTGTCTATTCTTCCGTCGACAAAACCCGTTTCTACGGTGGTCATGCTACGCGTGCTGTACACGACTTTCTCTCATAAAAGTCTTCAGGTTAAAAAAGATGGCACATAGTCTCGACGAAATATCGGGTTCCTGCAGTTTTCTTCATAGAACATCTTTGGCAAGTGCATGGGTCCCCGTATTTTTGCAGTAAACAGCTGCTCAACTGGACTTAATTAATTATGCATAAAAGAAGTCGCTTGTTTACAAAAAATGTATTGCTAGCTGTCAAATTATTAGACGCTGGATATCAGCGCCATCAGAAGTTAGCAAGTGGCAGTTTTTATCCCCATTAATTGGGTGCTGAATGAGCTGATGAAGAAGCTTATTTTAATGACTGGTCACTTCACTTGAGCAGCATATTGATAAAACTTAACAATTTGCTGTAGTAAGCCTTACACGCAAGTTGAAATACGAAAGCATATTTATGACTGCAAGTTTTAACGGTGAATTTCTACACAATTAGGCCGCGCGCACTTTGTTTGCGTTTTCGTACGAATTTCACTCGTGCGTACACTTACGAACACGCACGAACGATCGCGACTTTCCAAGTAAAAAGGGAGCGCACAGTCTGGGTGCGACTTAAGTCGTACGTATACGTACGTATAGCTCCGACGTCCGAAAACAATACGAACTTCTTGGGATTGGTTCTATTTGACGGAGAAAAACATATCCAGTGTACGCACTCAATTCGTACGACCATGGTCGTAGGTACGTGTACGCACGAGTGAAATTCGTACGAAAACGCATCCAAAGTGCGCGCGGCCTTAAAGTTTTTGATGTGGTGTATCGATCTTTCCTCTCGCTTTCCTGAAATCAAAATCTAAATCTAAAATATCCAAATAATCAAATCTGTGTGTGATTTCGTGAAAATTGACGAAAGTGTGTAACAGGAAGCGCGCGCTATTTTATTTGACTAATGAGCGCGCGCGGTGCTTGAGTTGATGGTACCAACCCATTTTCCGAGAGGTTGTTAACAGAATGACGATGATGATGATGGTGATGGTGATATTGGTGATGATGAATATTGTTTAGGCATACCTATCAAATAAACGTTAGTCAAGATGTCAGATGTCACACATCTTATGCAACTAATGTAAGGCTCGCTCGTTTTTTCTTTATTTCTTTAATTAAAAAGCCTTTTCCCAACTATGTTGAAAGGACGTCATAAAAACAATATTATGCGTTCACTATAGCTTCACTTACTACTTAAAATAATATTTAACTACTACATAATTATTGCATAGGGGCCGTTCAAGTATTACGTAAGTAGATTTATTACAATTATTTACCCCCGCCTCCCCCTTGTCAGCAAAAGTAAGCAAAGCTCTTACCCCCCCTCCCATGTTTACGTAAACATTGGTATATGCATTTTTCTTTAATGTAAGTATTCTGGTTTTTTTATTGATTCATGAGCAGCAGTTATAATTCTAACAAGTGTAAATTTAGATAAGTGAATAGCACGCGGTAATTCCGCTACTCGGTTCTGAGCGAGTACCTAAACGTAATCATTATTTGTGGGAATCCCCGAATATGCGTTTCGTTTTCAAGCATAGACATAGACAATATGTGGGTTGCCATTTGTGTAAAAAATAAATAATTGCTGACGTAATCACCATCTGGACCCCTCCACCCTCCATATCATCAAAAATAAGCAAAGCATAGACCCCCCCGCCCCCCTATAGTGCTTACGTAATACTTGAACGGTCCCATATCAGTTTTGGTACCCTCCAATAAGTTGATCAATCTACCTATCAGGATAATGAATGATGTCATTAAGTACCTATAATCAAAGGTTGAAGATAAGTGCGGAGTGCCAACTATGTTAAAATGTAGCCAGTTGCTCCCACGCGCAACCTTGGAGGATATAAATGCTCATTATTTACTACCATTAGTAGTTTAGTGACCAGCGACAGTGGCTGGCCACGCACAACCGTGCTACAGTGCAATGCGCTGAGAAAAATCAATCAGAATCTTCCCGCCTCCGACGGTTTCCAAGGCAACGAGTAAACAGTGGGGAGACGTTGCATTGAACGGTCCACGGAGAGACGTGTCGTACTTCGACAATTTTGTGTTGTGTAGTGTTTATGTGTATTTGCGAATTTTATGGACAATGGCAGAAGAGGGTACTACGGCTACAGCATTGACACAAGAGAAAGTGATACATACCTATCCTCTCATAAGGGTAAAATATATGAATTCTTTAAACATCAGCGTTTTTTCGCCAATGTTATTGTTAGTAGCTATCTATTGTCGCTTAAACAACATTGGTACATACCTACCTACGAATAGGTAAAGTAAATATTTAGGTACCTACCTACTATAATATTTGATAATCTCAATAAATGAATGTCCTTTTATTCCCTAGGACAAGCCAGCAATTAAGAAACATCTCTCCTCTCTGCACAACTGTATCCTTGAAGCTAAGCGGAGACGAGATATGTAAATAACGAAATCCTATTGGTTGTTTCCAACACATTTTTCCTCTCGTCATCTCCGTGTTGGTAGAGTCCGGGCCTTAGGGTAACGACTTTCTAAATTGAATATCATTTCGATCTAATTACCTACCTACTAATCGTTGTATACTTGCGTGATATTGATCAAACGATGTGGATATTAAATTTCGGCGGAGTCAAGGCCCGAGAGTGGAATTGGCTCACTGCAACGCATCACTCAACCGGAACCCTTGGCTATAGAGTTACATGTCCAATGATCTCACTGATGATTTGATGAATGAATAAAAAACTTGGAAAATACCCGAAGGTACCTACTTCTTCGTCTCGTTTGATCAACTCCAGTCCAGCCTATTTTAATTTGACGCAGAACGGCCTTTTAGTTAGAAGCTCCAGTCCAAGTTGCTGCATATCAGTGGCGTATCTAGTCCAGCACCCTAATTGCGTAACACACGATCAATCTCAATCAGTTTCATTTTGATAGTTCAACATTATTCATTGCGTTATTTACGTTGTTGAGCAGACAAATTCAAACGGATGAAGCAATGGTTTAGCAATATCCTTCAAATTGATTCAGATTGTGATTGATCCTGTGTTACGCAATTAGGGTGCTGATGAGTCCTGTAAGCTGTAATTCGATAACTCCTATATCAAGCATAAATTATAAGTATCGACTTTCTAAGCTTCCAGCCTAGTCCATCTCAGTAATTTTCTTCAAATCCTCATGATGTCCCCCGATTGTAAAAGTTTCTAAGAGATCCTCCACTATGTCATAACTTTGTCTATTTGCCATCGTCTTCTGAACAAACTCTACAATAGTTATTTTGCAAGTCAACGTTCGGTAAGAAATTTCTCTCGTCCAAATATCGCTATAAATTACCGGCTGGCGGTAAGTAAACACATTTGTTTGTTCGCCGACAGCTCTCGGAGTGGTCGATCGCGATGTTTCATCTGTTTGTTTTGGCAGGTGGACCCAATCCCGTACTATCTCCGTACTACGCGTGTTTGGACAATCGGTTGTAAAGTGTAGATAACTTATTCAGTAATAGATATGCGTTTGGAGACTGATGAGTAGTGAAATTTCTAACGGGAATATATTTTTCGAAGAAAGAATAGCTTTTTAAAAGGAATGCTTTTTGAGGTAATGGAACTGGAAGGCGACATTATATCTACAGTTAAAATGTAAGGCATTGCACCGCAACCGGAATGAAGTAGAGTAGAGCGTCTAACGCTGCCCCTTTAGGCAACCGGGTTCGATTCCTGAGTCAGGATTATCATTCATTGCAAATCTTGCAAATAGTCAGAAAGCCCAGGCTTTTGAGAATCAAGTGTACGAAAAAACATCTAACAAAGAGTCAATTTGTCCGCAGCATTCAGACATGTCAGAGGAGATGCGCATCGAAGCCGTTGAGTTGTCCGTCACAGCGTGCGAAAAGTTCGCCAATAACAACGAGCTGGCCGCTCGCATGGTCAAGGAGGACATGGACAAGAAGTTCGGCCCAGCCTTCCACGTTGTCATTGGCGAGAGCTACGGCTTCGAAGTCACCTATGAATGCACCAACATGTGCTACTTGTACTTCGGAGGAAACCAGGCCATCTGCATATGGAAATGCTCGTGAAAATCTCAGTAATTTTAGTTAGCCTTACCAAATGATATACCGAAGAAGCATCTACTTTTAGTTTCTTTACGGGTATGAATAGTTTAACGGGAATATGGGAACGGTTCCAATAGATAGATTTATCAAGAAAACAAATATTATGTAGATTTAAATACCATTGTGTCTTTCAACTTACGATTCTGTACAATAATGTAAGTTGTCTTTGAAACTGCGTAGAACCTAGTTTGTGATTCCGTATAATCATGTTACATAGGTTTATTCATTAATTTACATAAATTGTACATAGCATTTCTTCCTATAGTAAAAACGTTAAAATTCAGTTCCAGACAATTGAGCACGTTTTAAAATAAAACAATGGCGCTGGCGACGTTGTGTCGCGAACTCGCGATTCATTATGTAAAACGGTTCTTCACACGCGAGCTAAGTTTTTATTTCACAAACATTTCAAAGAAACCATTAACATAAACGCGGAAAACGTTCTGTAGCCGGGTTATAGGGCTTTTTTCACGTCATCACCTTAAAAAGAAAATTTGAATGAAACTAGAAACGTTTTTTTTTCTTCTTTTAAAATATTAGCATGGCTTTTCGTCGCGTACAAATGCACGGTATACCTATAGCTTATACTTTGCAGATATAATAGGTTCAATATATCGAAAGCACGCGTGCCATGAACCCTCCTCACTCGTGCGGTCGTGCCACCCTAGGGCACAGGGGCCAGAGTCGCCAGACAGCCTGCGTCGTTCGTAATTTGCACTCCACACGGTTGATTTGTTAGGGAGATTTTGGGGGGCAATGGTCTCTAAAACCAGACAGATTATTATTTATCTACCTATACGTAATATGTCGAGCTAATTATGGTCCGTATACCTAATGCTTAGTAGGTAGACATAGGTACACAAGAAATAAAAAACGTCGTGACTGACTATGGATGAGCTTCTACTGCTCAGTAATTTTAGTTCAATGATCAATAAATCTTCACGCATTTAACGGCTCGATTGTTAGTAGAGATAACATTAGAAATATTCTCGAATGTTGGGCTTACAGTCATACGTTAGATACGCGTTTATGTTGTAAAACAAACGGGGTCAATGCGACTTGGAACGAGAGCCAAAATACTCGCAGCACCTTAAAAAAAATTATGTTCTCTTGAATTATTTTTCGCCTTTTTGGGCTGTTATCAAAATAATATTTTAGTGGGTATTCCAGATTTTATTTCGAAGTAATTATTTATCTTATTTATGTCAAACTACTCAAGTTAGAAGGCAAACGTAAATTCTATGTATATTTACTTAGGTACTTGAAAATGCTAAATGCGTTCAATGGTAGATTTCAAATAACAGTGGGATTTCAACGTAGGTTGATAGACTATTGTTGAGTGATAGCCATGGCGGTTTTAACACCTTGAAAGCACCTTAGTCCTTACCTATATCTACCACATTCTTTTCATTTATGTACAACTAGGTATGTTGGTGCTGCGAAAGATCGCGCTACCTAAAGCGCGGCAGTTCCTATAAGAACAGCTCCAGATTCAGACCAGAACCATAGCTTTAGTAAGCAGGTTACTGTGCTTCATTAACCCATTTACCCGCCGTTATTTAACAATGCTCGGCCACAATATAGGTCAGTCCAAATAATGCTTACTCGAAGGCACTGCCTTATTTAAGCAAGCAATGTAGAACCTGTATAAATATAGATCTATTTGAAAGTTTGAAACCCATTTAATCAAAACGTGACTGAGGAAAGCGATTTTTTTTCGGTGGTCACCATACAATAGTATTTCTTATAACTAAGTCACGGTCAAACATGGTACTTATCTAATAAATAATAATGTGTAAAGAAATCATTTATGTCGATACTAGTTAGAACTTTAGAACGCTCGCTGTGATTGTTTGCAGTACCATCGGAAAAATAACGAACGAGTATTTTTAACTCCCAAACTTTTTTGTTAATTACTTACTTAAAACCTTGAGTGTGTATAGTGTATACTTGTAAACACCAACATTGTTCACTGAGCAACGACTTGTATAGCAATCCAAGTAGCTAAAGAACAATTTTGTCAATTAAATATAAAAAACAATTGCTGTAATTACTCCCAAGACACGCCATTTGAAATGTAACATACAAAATAAAATCGAGGCCATATTACCTAGGTACCTGTGTTGAATATAACGTAATTATGTTTGTAATGATTATTTAAAAATACACTATTACGGGCGTGAGAAAATTTTATAATGGAATAAAGAATATTTTACATTTTTTGTTGTTTCATTTGTGAAGTCATTTCGTTGGGTCGTTAGTCGTGTTGAAATGTTAGCTTTTGTTATTTCAGGTAATGTGGGCGAACTTAGTAGTCTAGTTTAGCGAACGTTGCAGAATTACTATAACGTGCTATTGGGGTGACCTATGCGTCCCATAAACGTAGACTAACGTAGTAATAGGTATCTACCTACATACTATGTGCATGACACCGATATTTTTTTGTTGTAAATGTCACACATAACATCAAGCCTGTAATCCCCGAAGGGTTAGGCAGAGGTGTACCTATAGTACACCCACATTTCGGTAGTTATGTTTTAAGTCCCACGTAATAGGGGGCGAGCCTATTGCCATCAACCGGGCACAAATCCAAACTCCGGGCTGCTACTGAGAAATTCCAGATGGAAAAACCCAATAACACTAAAGAAAAGAAAAAAAATGTCGTTTTTGAATAATGTTCGTATGTTACTAAGCGAAAGGTTATTACGCGATTGTAGCGTAGTTTTACTAGACTTCCTGCATAAATGTATGCGTTGATGCAGGCACGTATTATGCGGGGTTAAGGTGAGATCAACCGGGGTATCAAATACAACACTACGCAGTATAGTACGTTGCAACGTCATCGTGGAGGGGGGCAGAGGTCGCGGGCGTGCGCACACGCCCCCTCTGCCTGCGAATACGATCGCCAATGAATACGCATGATTGGCTGGAGTATCTGGTTTATACTAAGCTACCTGTGCATGTTATGCTAATTTATCATTTTAGCGTAATCGATCAGACAAAATAAAAGTAGATTAACACTTTTATATGAGAGCCAAATTCGAGTATAGAGCCAAAATTATTAGATACACTACTTTTTAGTACTTCAAGTAATAGCCAAGAGTTTCTTTTATCTGAAATTTACATCTGTTCTAATTTTTATTGATTTATGTTGTGCTCGAAAATTTTGCTTTAAAACACTGAAGTGTTTATCGAGTTTTGTTTATGACTGTACCTTATTTTGACCTTTAAAGATTTACAAATGTGTCCTGTAAACACTTGAAATTTTTATGTTAATGTTTTACTATTTGACCCATTAATTCTGGACGTTGCCATTAAAATTAAGAGAAATGAAACAAATAACTGATTTCAAAATTAATAATATAATAAATTTTAATATGTTAAACGTTAAAAATTTCAATAAATTTCATACGAATCAGCTTGAGATCATGTTTCCGTAGCTAGTTTGATATCTATTCAGTGATTAGTACAAACTTCTATATAAACAATTGCATTATATTTTTATTATTTTAAATGTTTTGTTGTGATCCAGCGTGTTGCCTAGGCGCTGCATGAGTACGTACTACAAAAAAGCTAGTACACTTGTTCACGCCATAATTATTCGATTAGCGAATTTGTCAAGGTTGTTTAGTCGTTACCAACTCGTAATGAGACATGGCAGCCATTGTAGAGGCAGCTAATAATTACAACGTTCGTCACGGTCACTCATGGCGCCGCACATTGTCGTACGCACTCACACACCGTCGTAGTTATTATAAAGTAAAGCTATGTCTTGTAGGTGGGATATTGTAAATATGTACAAAAATACAGAAACAGGATCCCATCGAGTACCACTTACTATTCTACGTCTTTTACATAAACATTGGCACATAAAGTGATCACATAATACTCATACGTATATTAAACATACCTATACATAGTACGAAAGCTATTATTGTTATACATAATATAATAACCACAATAGTAAATCCACCTTGTTAAAAGGCTGCCGCAGATAGGCGCGACGCGACGGCGTGACGCGACTCCTGTAGAACATTTCAATGAAGTTTTCATAGAAATTGTTCCACCGTCGTGTCGCGCCTGTCTGCAGGAGCCATAACTATACAATACCTATCTAACAACGTAATATAGATTATTATGAAACGCTCATATAAAATCTACGAACCGATAAACTTATCTAGGTACTTTCTAACAAATGTATGAATATAAAATTTTTAGGCACATTTTGTTATCAAGATCAGTGTGTACTGGGTACAGAGGAGCACTGGGATGGAGAAACTATTACGTATCAAGCACCTCTATGTAGGTATCGTGTAGAAACTCGCTGCTCTGGGAAATACGTATGACAAGACAATAATAATGACAACGCTACAAGGTACAGACAAACTATGTTCTTAATGTCCCTCGGCAAACCTCGTGTTTCGTCAGTCGTCGGATTTCTATCAGTTGCCCTTTGCACTTGGTGCAGACCGGACGCTCTCAATCGACTTGGAAGTATATAGAGTTATTAATACTCTTTTAACTTAATGTAATTTATTAAAAAAATAGGAGGAAAGCCGCTCAAGTCGCAGGCACGACAGATAGGAAAATGGTTTTACAGCTCTATATAGTTCACACGGAAATCAAAACAAAACAACAATAAAGTACTTAGTTTTGAATTCAAATTATTATACACGATAAATCTAATAATTGATGGACATGGAAATTAGCGTTCGTTTGTATTCGGAAATCCGATGATACCCGAGGGACATTAAGAAAATAGAAATATGGTACTTTTGGCGCGTGGCCAAAATCGGAACAAAGGCCGCCATCTTGTTTTATTAATAACAGAGACACAATTTTACCAAATGTTTACCAACAACGCCCCCCCCCCCGTCAATGTCATTCAGGCGCCAAAAGATTCTTGTAGCTCTCTATCTATATACAGGGTGTTTGGCAGAACGTTGAACATACGAAAATGGTGGATAGGTGGGGTCATCTGCTACTTACTCAGCCCTAATTTATTTGGCCGTGGCCCCATGGATATTTAAAAAAAAATTAAAGCAAATTACATACCATTAGAAAGGTGATGTTTTGCTAGAATTGGAACTCTTCAATCATTTTTTTTTTTTTTAATGTAAGTTGAAGTTAAAATTTAAGTATTTTTTACATCTTTCTGTAAGTTTGAGGATTCATAACTTTTTTTCTAGCTAACATCTGAACAAAGCAACCTGCTTTACCCATTTTTAATAAAAATTACACTTTAAAGTTAAGAAAGTGGTAAACCTAGAAGAAAGCAAAAAAAATTTTTTTTTAAATATCCAGGAGGCTAGGGCCAAATAAATTAGGGCTGAGTAAGTATCAGATGACCCCACCTATCCACCATTTCCGTATGTTCAACGTTCTGCCAAACACCCTGTATACAACTTGCGTATCAAAGAGAACTTGTACCTCGCTCTATGATATGATAATAATCAGTTGATATTTTATTAAATCACGAGTCGACAAAGACATTGATATTTTTTACTGTGATAATATTCTTGATCTTGAAATACGCGATATCCCAAAGCAACCAAACACTTTTATAAGTTTTATAGAACAAAAATACTGTAATAAGATAAAGTTAACATAAAGAAGTGGAAGTATTATGAATACATCTAGAAATATTACAATATACGATAGAACACATCGAATGGAATGACACAGTGTAAGTGGAAAATGCAGATTTGTGACAGTAGAGTAGTAACGAGGTAAGAAAAAAGCTTTGGTCAGACCAGAGTGAAACAAGTGAAAATGTTAAATACCCCTGTGGGGATGGCACTTAGGTTCACCACAATATGATCACATCGTGGTACATTCTAGAACACATAACTCGACTGCGCGCGCTCAGACACAACTTAAAGAATACAAAAGACTTATTGGAAGCCAATTGGAAAATTATGCCCGACGAGAACAGTAATTTTTAGTACTTTATTTTAATTAGTCTCGACATGTTTAGTTGGATAATTACTAGTCAAAAACCTTCAAAAACATATGCAAATATACGCAGTCGAGTAAACACACTATAACAATAATTTGTCTAATACTTGTCGCAACTTAATATAAATGATATACTTTCAAATTCTGTTGCTTCACTTTCAAATTATGTATATCGCGACCCTTAATTATTTAAATACATCACTAACACCATTCATTTGCTACCTAGCCTCATATAAACTAGGCTCCTAATATAATTGTTGACTTTAAGCTAAAGTCATAAGGTTCAAAATTACATGTTTCCCTTGACGTTACTTTTAACGAGATTGTACATATTTGAACTTAATATTTTTATACATTTCTTCTAGCTAATAAGCGCCGCAATTACATTTAGGTACATCGAAAGCGTCAAGCATTTTGTATTATTTCGTCATTATTTTATAATTGCTATGAAGTAACAACAATTTTGTGAATAATATTATTATGTAGGTAGTGTTACCATTTATTTGACGAAATATGGTAAATAAATAATAGTTATAGAGCTATGTCCACTTCCAAACAGTTTATTCAAGTAAGCCTAAGTAAGGGCTTTTTAAATTCCTCGAAATAGCTGACTTGCCTAAACTATGCGCTATAGACACTCTTAAATTCAATAATATTTATTATATTTTGTCAGTTCTCGAGATCATATAATAACTTATTATATATACTGTCCCATTTGTTTTTGAATTCATATAATATTGTAATATAAATTATTTTTAAAATTTGTTCAATCTTCGTTTGGCGTTTAGAATCTCATTGGTTTTATATTGGAACACTTTTGAATGATAATGAGCTAAGGTCTTAAAACACGGTTTAGCCTCAATGTACGAGTTTATTAACTCCATCTTACTTTCGGAGGCAATCCTGAAGAAATATACGGTGCACAAGATCGTTACTACCTCCTATATAAAATTACACTTTGACTACATTTAATAGTCATAAAAATTACGAGATATCTCGCAATTTTTGTAAGTTTTAATAAACGCAAAATAATATGTAGTCTTTCTTTAGCGACGATTTTGTAAACCGATATTCGATATTCCTATTTATTTTAAACACGTTATAATAATACATTTTAATAGAGAGCACATTGCTCGCAGAACGGATGGCCGATAGGGCCGAAAGGTTCTGGAATGGCCACCGCATACCGAAAGACGTAGCGTTGGAAGGCCTCCCACAAGATGGACCGATGACCTTATGAAGGCCGCAGGAACCCGCGGGATGCGGGAAACACAAAATCGGTTGAAGTGACAGTGCTTGGGGGAGGCCTATGTCCAGCAGTGGACGTCTTTCGGCTGAAATGATGATGATGAATAGATAGCCTTAGCTGGGGTGACGTTGAGCTGCGATATACATCGACTTAAAGGAAGACAATCGATCAAACAACATAATTTTAAATTCCGATTTTAATAACTAGACAACGTTAATTATTTTTGTTTGTATACTTTTGTAAGTCGATCACATGACCTAAATTCCTTTTTTCTACATTCATTCATGTCCAATTTGTGAATTTAACCCTAGCGGGTTTGTTTATTCTGTTTTTTACCCACAAAAATGCATTACAAAATGCATTAATTAAAACAAAAACTGTCAGTTTCGGTTCTACCCTCGAATGGAA
Source organism: Agrochola lychnidis (assembly GCA_963680765.1). Lineage (NCBI taxonomy): Eukaryota > Metazoa > Arthropoda > Insecta > Lepidoptera > Noctuidae > Agrochola > Agrochola lychnidis. The sequence continues at coordinate 2,953,190 of OY796863.1, read as the reverse complement.
TAATAGCTAATCGTTAACAATACTAATTGCTACATCTCCTTGCGCACACGCAAGTAAATACTAGCCGACGAACAGATAACAATGTAACAATATCCTTCATGGAAATCATTTTGCACTTTTCCTTAGAATTCTTGACACTTTCATAGTCTTTATAACTGCACTTAACAATAATAACACGAACACTTTGAGTCACTTACTTATCTTCACGAGAAATACTGAAGTCTTGCGCCCTACACGGTGGTGTAGTAGCAGAGAGGCGATCGCTATGAGTCGGGTTGGAAGTGCGTCACTAACAGTTTGGTGGCCTTGGCGAGGTCGTATGCGGCCGCGCGGACCTCGTTGAGTGGCGAAGGCGCTGAACACGCGAGGGATACTTCCTCGCAGGCTGTGCGCAATTCGCCTAATACTAGCAGCAACTCGTGGTCGGAGCTCGTCTGTTGGAAAAGATGATTTTGGTGAATATTTGTAATTATAAGTTGGTCTCATTTGGGCGCCATTAGTTTGAATGTCACTATTGGCGCCCACCTGGGACAGGTTAATCATGAAAAGCACGTTTTTACAGCATCCCTCAGTGATATCTACTCGCGGTACAAATTAAATCTGTAAGAGGTTTTGAAGGTCATTCCACATTCTGTAAACACATTGACAATTACTCACATAATGACAGGATTACTGTGCCGAATTAACGCGAGAGGTCTACCTAAAACTTTGTAGGCATCTTGCCTACAAATTTTGGCCTGGCCATAAAAATTGGAAATAATAATTCGTGTAAATTCGAAACTTGTAGGGTAATAGCGCGATTTTAAACGTTATCATGAGTGTTTGCTTCTATACAAAGTATTATTTCTTATGCTACAGCCTAATATTGATGAAAACGTACATGCGGGAAGAGAGCCAGTAGTGCTCTGACAGCATGCCTGATGGAGTCCCCTCGCTGCTGCAGCCTGGGGTGCTGGTCCCGCGCGGCGGCCCACAGCTCGGAGATGGCCCTGGTCACGGCCTCCGCGCGCCGCTGCACCAGCTCCGCGCGCGGCAGGGCGCCGCCCGCGGCCACGTCCGCGCCTTCGCCCCCCAGCGACAGCGGGGACAGCGAGCGCTCCAGGCTTGATAGCGTTGTCAGCTGATCAAAAAACTTTAGTTAGTGGAGTTGGTACACGTTACTGATAGATGATTGCACGCAGGCGTGTAGCGCATCTCAGTTTGGTCATTTGGATTGAATTTTATTTGTTGGATAAAATACACAATTAGGAAAAAAGAGGTTAAAGGCCTATTCCGATCTAAGCGATATCGTTGTCGCGCTCGATAGCGATATTGTTCCAAAGTGACTTACCAGAAGGCGAACCATTATCGCTACCGAGCGCGAAAACCATATCACTTACATCTGAATATGCCTTAAGTATAAGGTAGGGCAATAGCCGTTATCAACCGCGTCCAACGTCATGAAAATTTGACTATTTACTAAATGCATTTTTATTTATTATTAGCGTCCAACTGTTTACTTGTAATATAATCACGGCAGGTACCCCCAGATTTTCGCAGTCAATTATTATTGGTTAGCAATCCACTGCCCAGCGCCCAGATTTTTATAATTTCATTTTTATTGGACTTTTAACTAAATATTATTACGAGACAACTTCTCATATTTCCTATAATCATATTAATTAATTATCTTCTACTAGTTAACTCAGTTAAACTGATATTAATGGAACTAGAGACTACTCTTATCACCTTAATACTACCGTGTTAGTACGAGCTCTAAGTAAATTAGTGTAATTAATAACGATTAGTACCTGGTGTTTAGTAACCTGCCAGTTATTCTTTGGTCCCTCCCTAGTCTCATACATACTGACCGGTCGCTGCGCGGCTTTCAACAACTTCGCATCGACTTCATCCGAGCGAGAAAAATGCTCTGTTTCTAAACTTTTCCCTCTTTCTTGAGCTTTGGAAGTTTCCAGAACATTGCTAGAGCTGTCATTTATCGACATCTGTGACGTCATACTTTGATCATCGTCAACGCTGCTTGTAGTTTTCAGGACACTGTTTTCCTTCGTCAGTTGTTCGACAATTGTTTGTAAGCTCTTCAATTGATTTTTTAGTTCGGTTATGGTGGAGTCTTTAGTGTGTATTTCTTTCTTCAAGGTTTCTATTTCGGGGTTCTGTTCGGGTATGGCGGAGTGTGCGAGACTGCTCGGCGACTGTGTGCGGCGCATGTCTATGATGGAATTGTGCTCTATCGGCAGCGATGGGTTGTATGTTGAAGATACTATTTCACCGGCACGCGGCACCACAGTCGATAACTTTAGAAAGACAAACAGGTTTGATCAACTTTTTTATAAGGGTCAAAATTATGATACAAAAGTAGGTACGAAGATACAAGCCCATTAACTAACTTATTATTAAAAAAAAAAGAATATTTCATATAAATCCGTTCCATATTTGTATTTTTTTTGGGTAGCCCTTATGCGAACACTGAAATTTATTTTTATCATTTTCAACTAAAACTACAATAAACAGTACTTACATCTAAATCTATAGGAGCTAATGCGGCGTAGTCTTCATCGGAAGCCACCGAATCATACAAAGGCTCGTCGTCCGACATCTGTGAGATATGCTTGAGGTGGCTTGCAGAGAGCAGCGGGTTTAGCATGGACGTGGGTGCTGGAAAGACAATTTGTAATCAGTATATCATAGATTATAATAATATTTAAAAAAAACTACATAGAAGCAAAACTGGACGTGTCATACTGATTATACTAAACTTTGGATCGGTTAATTTTGAATATATTTGGAGGGTATAATACGTTGAAACAGTAAGGATTGACAACACCGATTTGGTATCACAAAATAATGCATTCTTGTTCCCAATCTATTCTGGCTATTTAGATACTAATAATAAAGCTGAAGAGTTTGTTTGAACGCGCTTATCTCTGAAACAACCAATCAATCAGATTTAAAAAAATAATACATTTGTAAGCCCAATTCTTGAGGAAGGCTATAACATCACGCTAGGAACCTAAGGAGCCGGGCAAAAAGAAAAAAAGTTAGAACGCTAATCGAAAACGAAGTAATAGCACGGGCAGGCGATGCGACGGGGTGGGTCGGGGGAACAAGAAATTTCACGCAGACGAAGTCGCGGGCAGAAGCTAAATATATAGCTCAAAATCGAAAATCAAAAGTAATTTTTTCAAATTAGCACTTTTTGAACGTAAAAATTACATACTACAGTCTCTCAAAACGTCCACCCTTCATTAAGAGCCCATACTACCTCAGTTCAAATTCACTTTTTACCTCGCTCGCACCATAGTGCTCGCGGACTGAGTTAGAGCGAGACAGAGTGGGGTGCTAGCGGCTCCGAGGCGCCAATAATTTAGGTAATTGCTTTTTACGGCGAAAATAATGATAATAAAAAAAAATAAAGTCGCTGCTTTACAGTTATTATGCAGTTTCATGATCTAATTTGAAGTATTTTTTTAATACCAGCGGTTTATTGTTCGATTTGGAGGTACCGTTGATTTTTTTTTTATATCGAGAACATTTTATGGAATCGTGTTTTCGTCTAACATAGTACTTAACATTAATCCTCAACTTTAACATATATTTATTTCAAAATTAATGCTGCAGTATTTTCGATATAACGGAGGATCATGCTAAGCAATTTGAGGTAGTATAGGCCCTTAACACATACCTCTCGGCTGTAACGTAGCAATGTGCTGTCGTCTCGTAGCGTCTACGAGCACGTCCCGTAGCAGCGTAGCCATCTCCGCAGTGGACAGCCTGGCTAGCTTCTGTCGCCCCTGGTTACGAGGAGCCGACAGCGCGGGGTTCACTGGTAGGAATACTACGCCGGAGCGCTCGAGCCCCGTCGCACTTGTTTGCCATACTGAAAGACAAAAGGGAAGATAAACATAATATTATGATATGCTTAATACTAGTATTACCTCATGGACAGTCAAAATGACGGCACGATTGCCGCATTGGCTGAACAAATCGTGTGCGTTACCTCAGCCAAAAAAATCGGAAATCGTCATCTAAGTGCAATAGATAATTAGATATACAGCTTCTGTAATGCCGACAGAAGTGAAAACTTGAACAAGATCGCCTTGGTGGAAGAAAAATACTTGTATAGAACATTAGTCCGTAACCTTACCTAAATAAAGAGCACAATTGCGTTTACAAAAAAAAAAAAACTAACGTAATATAAATAAAGAGCACAATCGCGTTTACAAAAATGAGGTGGCGGTAACGATATCACAGGTTTCAATTGTTTTTTCCCAATAATGCCCAACGTTCCTAAAGAAGTTTTCACTTCAAAAACTCGCTTGTTAAAAATAAAGGCCAAATTATTTAAAAAAAAAGTTAGGCTAATAGGTTCTTTTTTGCGCAGGAAATATTTAAACATATTTTATACTTACTGGCTTCTGTTTCTCTGCGGTCTATTTCGTCGTAGATGTCCATAACGAGCTCTTCAAATAGATGGTTTGGCAGCTGAAAACACAAAAGACTAATTTGCAAAAATATAGAGTAACTTAGAATATATTTCCTGTTGTTTCTTAACTTTCGACTAGTGTAAGATTATACAGGGTGTGGTGTAATCCTTGAAAGTTCGTTTTGTCTATTGGTTGTATTCTTCCTGATCAAGGACTTACCAGCTGCAGCTTGCCCCGCGCGGCCTTGGCGACGTCGGTCATCTCGTGCGTGTCGTGCGCGCGCGGCACTATGTAGTGCCTGCCGGACGCGTGGTCGGGCTTCTCGCCGGTCAGGAAGTAGATCATGCGGTCTGTTGCCTCATACACTAGCTCGGTCAGGCGGTCCGCTAGCTCAGTGTGGCCGCCCTGTCTGAGGAATTATTACAGAACATTAAAGATAGCTTAGACACCAAATCCTCACTTATATTATAAAAGTGAGATTGTTTGTTACGCTTTCACGCTAAAACGGCTGAACGGATTAGGATGAAATTTGGCACATGGGTAGACCATGACCTGGGTTAGGACATAGGATACTTTTTATCCCGATAGTACATTCCCGTGGGATAATTTCCGGCCTTCACGAGGGTGAAACCGCGGGCAAAAGCTAGTAGACTCATAATGGTCAAACATCGCCAATTTTACCGCGGGCAAAAGCTAGTAGACTCATAATGGTCAAACATCGCCAATTTTACTGAGTTAACTGGTGAAATTCAATTTTTTTACAAAATATAAGAATACTGTAAGGAAAGTCTCCTTAGAACATTTTCCTGTAGCTACAATGGTCAAGGTTTTTGCCCCTACTGCCCCGTCTCAAGAATATACCCTGTAAGGAACTCTTTTGCAATATTTCATGCTTCTATTTTAGACCCAGCCAGGCTGTGCGTTGTCTGTCAGTGAACGAATTTTGGATTTTTATTTAATAGATTTAAGCTTTTGGAATACGACATCTTATTTCATAATGCACCACATTAACATTTCAAAACTATTTTCTTAGCTCCATATATTAATCTTGTAGGTGTAAACTGCAGAAAAGACCTTGTCTCAGCCATATCCATACACAAAGCTAGAGGTTACCGCTATTATAGTGTTATGATCACGTAGGCAGATGATAAATGAGCTCCGAAATAATACAAAGCAGGTATCTATTAACAGTCTTCACTAAATTATTGTGAGATGAAATATGGTTGATGTTATGTGAGTTCTATTCAATGGTATGTGGTTCATTTTGACCGAGAGAAAGAAAATACGTTTATTTATGGTAAACATGACGCAAAGAAACAACACAACCACTAAAAAGAACAAGTTGGGGGAAAATATGCGTCACATCCACGCAAAACGGCCATTGCTCAGCATAATGCTGCGACCCTATGCGAGACAGAGCCCCAGAGCTCAGAGACACTAGAGTTCTATATATTTTACCCGTAAAATTATGGTATGATGCCATAAATATTCTGGTTTAGTGGCCATTCTTGGGTGGGACAAATGCCATCATTATTATAGTGGTTACAAACATGCATATCCTGAACGGTTAAGTTTGTGGCAATACATTCGTAAGTTGAGCAAGTTTTCAGTAATTGTTCTTGACATTACCATTGGCATAATTCGTGACTGAGTAATAACAGCCGCACAGGTCGATTGATCAGGTTAAGCTACGCTTGCCGCGGTCAATCTGCGTGACCATCTTAACATACCGAGAACCCTCCGTACCACGGAAAGCCGTTGGTCCCGGCTGTCATTCTTGGATCTTTGACAATCATTACGGCTCATCAGAAGCCCGAAAGCCTGACAACCAGTCTTACCAAGGTGTATCGTGTTACCCAGTAACTGGGTTGTAGAGGTCATATAGGCAGTCGCTCCGTGTAAAATACTGGTATTTAGCTGCATCCGGTTAGAGTGGAAGCCGACCCCAACATTGTTGGAAAAAGGCTAGGCAGATAGATAGATTATCACGGCTAAATTCGTGACGCGTGATTACGTGGACCGAAAAAGTGTGACTGACATTAATTGCTCGGATTACTAAAAGGGCAAGTCATGGTAAGAGTCATGGTAGTGGTTCAACAACTAGTGTAATCAATTATTTGTGGTTTAGTAACTAGATCAAGTGGGACAATCGCTGTAATTGAACAAGACAGGCGAAGGAGAAGTACCTCAGTAAATTGGCTTTAAAAAATGTTCTCGTTGGTTCTGGTCTCGATTCCCAGGTCGAGCAACATGATATTGGGTTTTTCTATCAGGATTTTTTCTGTAGCAGCCTGCAGTCTAAATTTGTGCCAGTTTGATGGCAAGCCCTCTATTACATGGGACTTCAACATAACTGATAAAATGTGACTGTACTATAAGTACACCTCTGCATTTGTTGAGCTCCTCAAGTTCTGAGTTGAGATCCACGATTACTGACAAATGCTTGCACTAACTGGACAGGTCCACTCAAATCTGTGTGGTTCTTTCCTCAAAAGACCATTTCAGACACTAATCTACATGGTCCTCATATGGCCTGATCAAGATTATGTCTGGACTTTATACTGCGACCTCTGAGTATGTTTCGGCTTTTCTTCTCAGAGTAGTCAGATAGGAAACGCCGAACTCATCTAGCTTAATTTTTTATTTGACGTGTAAAAGTGATTCCAATATCCTATTTACAGAATAAACAATTTAATTTCATTTCATAACCCTTCGGGGATTACAGTCTTGATAGTATGTTATGTTATAATTTACCTGGCGCAATCAGCAGGCGTGTGTCCGGAGTGGTCTCGCGCGGTGGGTTCCGCGCCCCACGCCACTAACAACTCGGCCTGCGCCGGTTGTCCCGCGCGGCCCGCCACGTGCAGGCATGTTGTGCCTTTCTCCTGTACGAATTTATTTTATGATATAGGTTGGAGGCTGCAATGCTTATTTACACATAGATACAAAACTCACACCATGGAGGATTGCCACCTGCTACAATCCTTACATACTCCTTTTGCTTCGTTTACATTCATAGATGAAGTATGAATCCGAAATGCCGGTTGCAAGTAATACGCAGCTGACCTTCTTAAGAACATCACCACTAATGCAATGCTTATTTATCTTTATACGAGTATACTATACCGGATGATTTTTTTTACCGTCTCGAAATTTTTACAGGATGTTCTACCCATGAATATAAACAACTTTCACTATGGGAGCAACTCTGAAATCACGAAAAAAAAAATCAGATGTTTCATACATTTTGGTCAAGTAGGTATTGAACTTTTGTATAAACAGCTGATTTTTTTTTCGTGATTTCAGAGTTGCTCCCATAGTGAAAGTTATTTATATTCATGGGTAGAACAGCCTGTAAAAATATCGAGACGGTAAAAAAAATCACCCAGTATAATTCTTCTGTAAATGTGTTTGTCACCTAACTCCTAAACGGCTGGACCGATTTGGATTAAATTTTGTGTGTATATTTGAGTGGGTCCCTGGATGATTTGAAAATACAATTGGACCCGGTAGGTGGCGCTGCTCGGACAGGACAACGTCTGTGGGGTCTGCTAGTAAAATATAAAAAGGTAACACTTCGTAAATAACCTCATAAACATTCCCAGTTGTTAGCATCACTGTCAACAGTTTTAAATGCCCTTAAAAAAAAATTAAAGACCCTTTATATTTTTTTACAGGTCAGCATTGTCCGATGTTACATAGTTGTTACTTGTTATTTAATTACTGTCTTGGCTACCATTAATTACTATGGCGAACTACACATTAGTCATTGTAATATTTACAATTCAAAATAATTGACAAAGCAATATTATAACATTTGTAATAAACAAAATATGGACAAAGAGCCTGAAACAATGGCAATATTTTGCGAAAATAAAGGTAAAACATTCCTGTTTGTTCACTCAATTAAAAAATTGGTATATTTATAATGTAGTTATTATAAGTAGGAAATAAATTGCTTTTCCATGAATTTTATCAATTTATTTCAGGAAGGAAAATGTAATGTCTCCTAACTGTAATTCAATGTAATTTATTCAAAAATACTGCTTTATTTTATCACATTTACCCGCTTGGTTTCCCTATTAAATAAGCATAACATTGATACTATGCTACTACTATTTTAAAACTGAGCTAAAATCTAGTCCCATTTCTATTTAGATTTCTTTTAACCCATTGTTCATGATGGATGGTACTATACATTTTTTATTGGGTTGATTAATGTGAAGTAGCAATTGTAACCAATTGACACTCAGGTGATTTGCAAGTGATGTTAAATTCACATTGTGATTAAAGTGCTACATGAAATTTACTGCAGTGTTCTCACCTGATTATAATAATTAGGATCAGCTCCCTGAGCCAGCAGCCTCATGGCGGTGTCTAGCGAGGAGCTCCTGACTGCACTGTGCAGCTGCCTCCCCAACTCACTGGGGGGCTCATCTCTGCGGGCTCTCAGCACATATGCTAGCCTCAAGTGTTTTGCCAGAATGAACTCTGACTTTACTGGGCTGAAAGTGTATTCCAAAATTAGGTTCTGTGAGGTTAAGCTCCATATTCATGGTAAACAAATGTTGAGTAAATGTTTGTGTTGCTTGAAATTATCAAGCAAAACAATGTGTTGTAGGCTTTGCTGGCAACATGTTTTATGCAAGATGCTTGGACCGTGGGCGCAACAAAGGTTGATTTAAACATTTAAAGTTGCAGATAGTTAATTGATTCAGGCGTGACCTTGCGGAAATCCATTATAAAAATAAACAACATCCACTGTGTATAAGCGGGTTTAATGGGCGATTAGGCTCACTCTGCGTTCAGGGCTCGGTGTGGCAACACAATCCTGAGGATGCCTCGATGAGAGACGTGTCGATTTCTTTCAGTTTTTTATGGCTCTTTGGAAATAGCTAAGCGGAACAGGTTACTATATCCATGTCTATTGTATTTTATTTGAAGTTGCCTTTAACAACATCGCAAAAAATTTGTTTACCATGAATATGGGCCTTTTTAGATTTTTGTGGCTTACTTAGTAACTTTGTATTATTACTACTATAATAGGAACATGTATTCCTCAAGAGTTATTCCAAATTAAATAAGTTTAAATTATTGTATCCAGCCCCGCCCTCCGACCAAGCGCTGCATAGAGAGAGCAGGACAACCAGCTTCTCTGCGCTGCTGCCGACTCCGCCCACTGATTCAACTCACATAAGCTCCGCCCTGTAACCCAATAAGAGCGGCGCGTACGCAAGTACTCTCTAATAGTGACACCTTTGCTTCTACGTCAGCGCTCCAGGTATTTATTGGCATTACTTTATTTATACTATGTCGACTCGACGCACTCCGCCGAAGACAACTGATGTTCCTTCACTGGCAAAAACTCCTGTCTTGAGTTATGGATCTGATTCTCAGTTATACGTGTCACCACCTACTGGTCAAAGTGACTTCATCACTCGTAGAATGAAGCGTAAACATCACGTACACGGGACGTCTGAATATACTGTATCCACTGACGAATTAAAGGACATTTTTTCTTCATTTGAAACCCAGCAGAACTCTAAATTCGAGAAACTCATGGAATCTATTCAATTAATCAAAGACCAGAACACTGAGATCCAGAAAAGCATGGATTTTCTTTCCTCCAAGTATGACGAAGTATTACAGAAATTGGTTAACCTTGAACAAAAAAATAAAAGTTACGAACTTAAAATTGAGTCACTAGAGAGCAAAATAGAACAGCTAGAGCGTAACTCACGTGCATCCACCATCGAAATTAGGAATATTCCTAGACAAGACTCGGAAAATAAGAATACTCTTCGTAACCTAGTCCAGAAGGTGAGCGAGGTCATTGATCAGCCGTTATCTAACATTGATGTTCAAGATGTTTATCGCCTAAAAACCAAAAAGGAATCTGGTAATCATATTTTGGTCAAATTCACAACTACTTCATGTAAAGATGGATTCCTAAAACAGTGCAGAAACTTCAATAAGATGCACAAAGACAACAAGCTAAATACATCCCACCTGCAGCTACCTGGCCCTGCTAAACCGGTCTTTGTCGATGAGTCACTGACAAGCTTGGGGAGACGACTAGCATACCTGGCCAGACTGTTCGTTATGGAACACAAATACCATAGTACATGGACTTCTTATGGAAAAATTTTTATCAAAAAAACCCATGATTCACCAGCGCTGCGTGTGGACTGCGAACTAGATCTGGAAAAGATTGCAATTAAGTGACTATTCTATGTCAAATTACTATGTTTGCTTTGTACTTTTTATGTTATATCCTTTTATATCTTTAAGTTTTACACTATAAGCTATTACACAATACTCCACAATGAAACACTCAACACATTAATAATAATATCACAACCATCTAACATTTATAACTTTGCTACACTTATTTCACACATACATAGGGTGAACCATACATACGCGACGCAACAACATATCTATACAATACACACCTCTCCTATTTTCCACCGTGCGACACCATTATATACAATTATTACTTGCTATCCATCTGTTACATATAACTATAATACATTTTATACAAATTCATCATTATATTACATTTGCTTGACTAATTTTCAATCTAACTATAAGGTATTAATCGTCACATCTTTTTATAACTCTGCACCTTTAAATCACACTTACTTTCCACATAACTACAGTCTATTGACGTGCTCTAATTCACCTACTTATTCAAATTATCAAAATTCGATAACATAAACCAAATTAATAATGATCTTGATAATTTTGTTATAGCGGATTCATCCACTTGCGAAATAGAAGAGTGTCCTAATCTAATTAAAAGGCCACACTCTAGCCTAAAAATAATACATCAGAACATCCGTAGTGTTAATCGTAACTATCCTAGCCTGTTAACCCTTCTTAAAAGATCAAATACTGAGTGGGATCTTATCATACTCACGGAGTGTTGGCTACGCCACTCCCACAACATTCCTCCAATTGAAGGCTTCGACTTTGCTAAAACTGAAAATAACATCACCCAAAATGAAGGGGTCATCGTGTATTTCAAAGATAATTTAAGTCCAATAATATCGGAACCAACCATTATTGATGCCAACTGTATTACAATAAAGGTTGACAGCAATACCCTCGTCGTTGCAATATACAGACCTCCTGGTAATAAAAACATTAACCCATTTCTTGAATCTCTCAGTAACCTTTTAAGTAGCTTAAACTTCCCTAATATCATACTCATTGGAGATATTAACGTGGACATAACTATTAACACTAAAGATGCTAACTCATCATCCTACTTAAATCTACTAGCTTCCATAGGTCTTTTACCTGCCCACCAGTTACCAACACACAGTAAAACTTGTTTAGATCACGTCATGCTAAAAAGTAGACTCTCTGCCTTTTGCTATGTCGCTGAGACGTCTATTACCGACCATGACAGTGTGATACTTGTGCTTGAAAACCACCACCATCCGTTGACAACATCTACCATTAGGAAAGTTAACTACATAGGCCTTGACAAAGATATGCAAAATATATGTCTCAACTCCATCTACGAAATAACTGATGTAAATGTAGCTACTACTTTGTTAGTCAATGACCTAAACTCTAAAATACTAGCTAACACACGAACCGTTTCCATTCCTAATCGCAAGAGGATTAAAAAGCCCTGGATAACAATTGGTCTATTGAGATGTATGAAAAATCGAGATAAACTCCACATAAAATCAAAAAAAAAAACCTAATGATGAAATCGTCAAGATCACCTACAAAAGGTACAGAAACTTTTGCAACTGGCTACTAAAAAAACTAAAAATGGACTATGAAAAAAACCTATTAGATAAAGCAGCTAAAACCAACAATAAAAAACTTTGGGACGCTGTAAAACAAATAACACACTCCAACAAAAAATCAAACCCAGCAATGGATCTTATATCCACCCCAAACCCTTCTGCCTCTGTCAATGCAATAAACAATTTTTTTGTGTCTATTGGCAAAAACCTTGCTGAAAACATTCACGACGGAAATCCATCTATCTACACACCACACGCTAACTCTTGCCCTTCCTCCTTCGTTGTGCTCCCCACTGATGAAGATGAGGTTCGTCAGTGTATCCTAAACCTAAAAAAAGTCAATACAGTTGGACGAGACAATATCTCAGGAGCTTTTCTTAAAAGATACCACTCTATCCTTGTCCCCCCCTTAACGTACATCTTCAACTTAATGTTCCTCAGTGGTGTTTTTCCGAAGGAATTTAAACTTGCTGAAGTAATCCCAATCTACAAGAGTGGTGACAGGGACTGTGTCAACAACTACCGACCCATCTCTTTACTTTCTACTCTCTCTAAACTAGCAGAAAAACTTATTAACAAGCGTCTAATTAACTATCTTGAGACCAAATCCTTGCTGTCAAAATCTCAATTTGGTTTTAGAGCTGGAATCTCGACCAATGATGCGGTTCACGAATTGATCGATCACGTTGTTGATAAGCTAGACCACAAAAAGAAAGTGATAGCGATATTCCTGGATTTAGCTAAGGCTTTTGACACAGTCTCTGTTCCACTCCTACTAAATAAGCTACAAAGTATGGGGATTCGTGATACACAGCTCAAACTATTTGGGGATTACCTTGCTGACAGGCAACAGAGAGTTAGAATTGGAGAATTCACTAGTGATGACTTGCCTGTTTGCTACGGTGTTCCTCAGGGTAGTGTAGTTGGGCCCACACTTTTCCTCACCTTCATCAATGACCTGTGTGATCTGCTACTACAAAATGGCAAAATTGTCACATTTGCGGATGACACTGCGTTGATCTTCCATGGCGACAATTGGGATGAGGTTTACGGCCTCGCTCAATCTGGGTTCAATACTGTAACTTCTTGGCTCAATAACAACGGCCTTACTCTCAATGTCAGCAAAACTAAATTTGTACCATTCTCTATTAAAAACATCTCATCCGCAGTTCACGAAAATTATTACATCAAGGCCCATTACTGTTCATCTGCCCACTCCTGTTCCTGCAGTCGATTAGAAATAGCTTTTAGTGTAAAGTACCTGGGAGTCATGATTGATAGTACTCTCGGCTTCAAATACCACCTGGACCTACTGTCTTCCAGAACTCGGAAACTAATTTTCATTTTTAAAAATTTAAGCCGTATTGCAGATAAAAATGTCATTAAAATGGTTTACATGGCACTATGCCAATCCATTCTAACTTATTGTATTACGGTATGGGGTGGTACCTGTAAAACTTACTTAATAAAACTTGAAAGAGCTCAAAGAGCGGTACTAAAAGTAAGCATGTCGTTACCTTTCTTCTTTCCTACCAAAGATCTGTACTTGCTCTTTGATGTGCTGACAGTAAGACAACTTTATATTCTGTGCTCAGCTCTAAAACAACATTCACTAATAGGGTATGATCCTTTACTTAATGCAAACAAGAGAGTCAAACACAGGGTTTGCCCAACACTTCCTAATCGTAGCACCGCCTTCTCACGCAAATTCTTTGAATTTCTTGGTGGACATCTATATAATAAGATAAATAAGAAGCTAACAGTTTACCCTCTTACAAGAGCTAATTGTAAGAGGGTTATTACTGCCTGGCTTAAGTCCCTCAACTACGATGACACTGAAAATCTGCTTATTGTACCATCCTAACCAACTGCATATACTGTCACCTCCTTCACCCCGCACACACGCACTCACCCACACACTCTCTCTCTCCCACACACACTCACACAGACACATACACGCTCCCACACACTCGCACTCACACTCGCGCACACACACTCACGCACACATACTCAATTACTCACTCATGCAATTTAGTTCCTCTCACCCACTTTGTACCCCCATAACAGCAACAATCTCTCTGCACCACTTTGTATCCCCATAACATCAACAATCTCACTGCACATAGCTTAATCCTGTTAATTATTAGATATCACTGATGTTGTATACAGCTGTCACCTATTGTCCGGAGTCTGGAGAGGCTGGTAATCTGTCATACAGGTCTCCTAGTACAGAAACCAGTCTCTCGCATAGATCACAACAATTATCGCTAATGTTTTGTTTGTTTGTTTTTTAAATTGTTTGTAAAATTCTATGTGAGAGAAGAACAATAAACTTTATTATAAACTTTATTATTAAACTTTATTATTGTTCTAATTTCAAATCTGATAATTTTGCAGCTCTTGGTTATATCTAGGCTTATTTGCTGACATACTTCTGTTCAAGAGATAACTTATCAGAAAGTTAACAGTTTGATTGATGTAATTAACACAACTAAAGTTAAATGAGATTATTCTTACTGTAGTGGGTCTTTGGCCTGTGGTTTCTTGCGGAGATGCTTCGGGGCTGAAGTGTCCAGTAAGGAATGTTCCCAAATGCAGTTTACGTTCTGAGCAGTCAGTGCTTGCACCATCTGAACAGTAAAACAAACTCAGAAAATGCCTCTTATTATATACTAGCTTCTGCTAGCGGCTTCGTCTGCATGATATCTTTATAAATTATAGCCTATGTTACTCAATGATAATATAGCATTCTACTGGTAAAGAATTTTTTAAATCAGTCTAGTGGTGAGTTTATTAATTACAAACAAACATACAAAAATACAAATCTTTTCTCTTTATAATATTAGTGTAGACATAGAATGAAATTAAATAAGCTTCAATCATATGCAGAAACGTTATATTATATCATTGTTTAATTGGATGAAATTGTTGCTAAGCATGGTTCTAATTTTAGCTCCTACTCAGAAGGTTGTTGTTAAATTCACTGTTCAATTAAACTCATTGTAATCCAGATGACTAAGCACTGAATTAAAACCACATCTATTAATAAAATTTGTTAAGGTAATTAGGGCAATGTTTCCTTTCTTGATGATACTGGTCAGAGGGTCATCTTAGGATGGTGGGAAAAAAAATATACATACTGCCAAAAGCGATGGTGGCCAGGACCCTTGCCGCAATGATTTTACGTGAGAGATGTGTCGTCCCATGCTGCGGTGAACACTACAGCACTCCGCACACAGCAGCAGCCCACGGTTGATCGATGCCCATGATGGATCTACGACCAGCAAACAACACAAAAAACACTTAACAAATACTACCGGAACTATAAAACTAATTCTATAACTGGAACATCGCCCTGACCTGATGCACCACAGTCCGCACACACTTCCACCGATGAGCGGTGCTTCGACCGCGATATGATCATTTTATAAACACTTAAGGAAGATTGCTTGATGAAATAACCACTCCGTACGTCTGACTTTACTTATTTAACTAAATCCAAGAGCAGGTTTTCGATACAAAAATAAATCATTTTACGAAACGTCAATCAAAATAAATTGACGCCACAGATTGAAAAAATCTCCAGGGTTACCAACTGGAGCAAACAAATATCTATGGCTAGGTACGGTCCACAACCACAAGCTTATTTTGTTATAGTTTATAATGTGGGGTGTCTCATGTGTAGCTTCTACACTGGGCGTGTTACTTGCAAGTTGCACATGAACAAACCAGTTACTTGAACATACCTCTATCGCGTTGAAACATGAAACATTACAACGTGGGGGATAGGGTTCGAATTATCGAATGTGACAGAGAGACCGAGACGCAAAAGCATATCAGTGTTTCCTGGCCGTGGGGGCCAGTAATTGAATAATGGCGAGTCGAGTAGCAAGGACGCGAATTGTTTGTCTGGCACACTTGGCACAGACTGGCACTGCACTGACATGTCGAGTATTGTCGAGTGTTTTACTGGCACGTTGTATGGATGCCTTTATTTCCATAGAGAAAATGAGATGTGATTTTTCCATTATACTCTACACTACACTACTACACAGCTCCGCTCCGTCCTGTATTGAGTGCGTATTGTCAATTGTCTTGTCTATAGTATCTACGTACACGTCATTGATTAAATTTTGGTAGTGCGGCTAAAAATATAAGATAAAAATGAAGATTTCATTAATTTTAGGAGTTATAGCAAGCTTTTCATTAGCATTAGCTGAACAAGAAACATTAGTTCTTGTTGATAATCTTAGCATAAGGGAAACCCACTCACAGTTCTTCAAATCATTGCAGGGTAAGTTCGATGAAGGCGATGGGACGCCGGTATTTTATTTTGATATCATATAATTGAAGCTAATTTAGCATTAAAGTAATTAATCTACTTATCACACAAAGCAACCAAATCTCCTCTTTTCAGATAGAGGCTACAGTCTTACATATAAACTAGCTGACGACCCTAACCTAGTGCTATCAAAGTATGGCGAGTACTTATACAAGAACCTGATTGTGTTCGCGCCGTCGGTACTCGAGTTCGGTGGTCAGATTGACACGGAGGCTATCACGAAGTTCATCGACGATGGCGGCAACCTCCTCATGGCTGGTAACGCAGCCGCCGGCGACGTGTACAGGGAGATCGCTTCTGAATGTGGATTTGAGGTAAACTTAATACTGCCTATGATCTCTTATAATTACAATAAAGAAACCTATTGAAAATAGCTCATATTAATATGCTAGCTAGCTCGTTCATAGCTATTCTGAAAAACCTAGTTAGAAAGAATCCTCTTTCGATAATAAATAAACTATTGAAACTAAACAATATTCTCTCTTTGTAGATGGATGAAGAATCTGCCGCAGTGATTGATCACTTCAACTATGATGCGTCTGACGATGGTGAGCACACTAGGATTGTGGTGACTCCCAAGAACCTGATCTCCTCTCCCACCATTGTTGGAACACAGAACACCCAGCCCCTGCTGTTTGAGGGCACCGGTCTCATCCTTGATAAGGACAACAGCCTGGTCCTGCCTATCCTGACTGCTGACTCTACTGCTTACAGCTATAATCCTAAGAGTCAGGTATGCAGTCACTTAAAATAGTACTATTTTGATCACACAGTTTAATCAAACAGTAATTTTAATAGAAATGCGGCTGTACCATTGACTATGCTAATTTACTTCTGTACTGTACTAATTATTGATAAATATTATATGTAGCTTTATGCTGCTTCTAGTTAAAATTCAGGCAGTCTGAATCAAAACTTATTGAGAGTAAAGCTAGAAATGGTCACATCATTAACTTAAGCTGCACTTTAACTACTATATATTGTAATTCTCTTTATCACCTTATCATCATCATCTGCCTAGCCTTTTCCCAACTGTGTTGGGATCGGCTTCCAGTCTAACCGGATGCAGCTGAATACCAGTATTTTACATGCGACTGCCTATCTGACATCCACAACCCAGTTAGGTACTGGGTAAAATGATATCCCGTGATAAGACTGGTTGTCAGACTTTCGGGCTTCTGACGACCCGTAACAACTGTCAAAGATCTACAAATGACAGCTGGAACCAACGGCTTAACGTGCTTTCCGAGGCACGGAGGAGTCTCCGTATGTAAAGATGGTCACCCATCCATAGACCAACCCCGGCAAGCATAGCTTAACCTGTTGGATCGACCCATGCGGCTGGTATTACTTAGCCACGTCTCACTTTATCATCTTATATTGAATCTAAATTGAGCCAGCACAGCATTTGGCTATGAGTTTGGTGCCTTACGCTTTTATCTTCCAATAGGTGAAGGAGTACCCCCACGCCGTCGGCCGTAAGACCGTGCTGATCGCCGCGCTGCAGGCTCGGAACAACGCGCGCATCGTGTTCAGTGGCTCTCTGTTCTTCTTCTCTGATGAAGCCTTCAACTCTGCTGTCGCTAAAGTTCATGTAAGTTTCTATTATTTATTGACTACATAATTTTTAAACTTAAAAAAAAAGCTATTATTGTTGTTTAGTTATTTACTAATCAATGAAAAATATATTTAGTGCTATAGATAATGCTATCCACGAAGACGCGCCCCACTCTTCTTCCCTATTGCTTACAGTACAGTAATCGCGTTTAGGAGGAAGAGTGGGGCGTGTCTTCGTGGATTGCACTATCTATAAAGTGGGTGAAAATGAAAGTACCTATTTCTTTTCAAAACCCACTCCCTGTTGACATTTTAGGCCGATCCTTCCTTGATTAGGCTATCCTACTAACAAAATCCTGGCATTGCCATTTCTAAACTTATTTCTTTTTTCATATAGGGTGACAAGGTGAGCTCCGGCCAGTCTGGCAACAAAGCTCTAGCAGTGCGTCTGAGCGAGTGGTCGTTCGGCGAGGTCGGCCGTCTGCGTGTGCGCAACGTGAACCACAACCGCAAGGGAGAGAAGGAGTCCTCCAACACTTACACTATCACTGACACTGTTGTGAGTATTAATATTATATTTATAGTATTTACTAAGCATCACTTTTTACTTTTTGTGAGCAAAGGTCTCTCCAGGACCTAAAGATCTACATGAGAAAAGTAACAAAAGTTTCTGGAATGATCACATACATTTATAAAAAAATCTTTTTATAAACGTATATGATCATTCCAGAAATATTTGTGAATTTTAGTGGAGTTGCTTGAAGTCATTTATGTGAATCAACATACATAAACAAATAGATCAAATTTTTAAACAGACGGCTGCTTAGTTTACTCAAGTTTTTAAATAAAATATAGAGAAAAGTACATTAACCCATATCATATAATTATTATGCTATATTACTATATGCCTTGAATAGGCATATAGAAAGATTATACATTAGGACAATTTTATCAACCATGTATAATTTACACAGGTATACAGAATCGAAATTGAAGAACTGAAGAACGGCAAATGGCAGCCATTCGACGCCACTGACGTGCAGCTGGAGTTCGTGCGCATCGACCCCTTCATCCGCACCACACTACAGAAGAAGCCCAATGGAGTGTATGAGGCTATCTTCAAGGTGCCAGACGTTTGGGGTGTCTACCAGTTCAAGGTTGATTATGACAGAATTGGATACACTAGACTGTATCACTCGACACAGGTCAGTTTGATTGCTATATTTTTTCATTGTAAAATTGAAAGGGGTTTTTCGAAATACGGCATATGATAAAAATATACTTACTTCCTTAAATGCCAGGACCTTCAAAAATTTGGGGGAGGCCTTTGCCCAGCTCAGAACTATTCTCGATCTCTGTAGAGCCGCGCTTACATTGGTTGACCTAAACAAATAAAACTCAATAAAATTATCTTATTGTTTATTTACAAATGCCGTTAAAAAATACATTTTTAACAAGTATTTTCAATGGTAGGGTACAGGATTGAGCAACTTGTTCCATTGCAGTATGTAATGTTCATATTCATCAGAAATGATACAAAACATTTATGATCTTTACACTTATTTTTGTATTTGTATCCCAGGTGTCCGTGCGTCCCCTCCAACACACACAGTACGAGCGCTTCATCCCAAGCGCGTACCCATACTACGTGAGCGCCTTCTCAATGATGGTGGGCGTGTTCCTGTTCTCCTTCGTCTTCCTCTACTACAAAGAAGACACGCCCAAGACTAAGAGCGAGTAGATCTACTCTAGTTTATGTTTTTATTCACATAGTTAAGTGTGCTTAGAAGCACAATGTAAAAAAAAGCTTGTAATAAGAATGTATGGAAGTGTGGGATGCATTTATAATGTTTGAAATGTGAATTACAATAAATTTTCATTATTTATTCATGTGTTTAATTTATACATCATTTTCTCGAGGGTCTATATTTATGAATATTATTTGTAACATCAGTTTATACCTACCTGTATTAAGCAAATAAAGAATTTGATTTGAAGTTTTCCCTGCTTCGTACGGTCGCAATAGCGACATGTCAAAACATCGAGTTTTCTATGCTAAATCTAAGTTTCATAATTATACACATAAACCTTCAAGAAAGATATAAATAGTGGTTAAAACCAAATCAAAATACATTGTGCAGTTTACGAGATATTAGCGATTACACACGAAAAGTAACTGTGTAAATAAATCATTTATTTGCATAAAACATGGTATACAATGATGTTAAAATATAATTATAATGGCACAAACATGTTTAGCTAGGATAAAACATAGCATGCAAAATTTGAGGGTATTTGAAAATGTCACATCAACATTTTTTATCCAAAAATTCTTTCACTCATTCAACCACTTGTACCATGTTTAGAAGATTATAATTAGAGAAGTACACACACATGCACACAACAACATGCTATCTGGTAGCCCCTCACGTTAAGTAATTTGGGACCTCATGTAATTTATCGGTGAATTGAACATATCAAATACGGCTATACACATCTCTGCCTACCTCTCGGATTCGGAAACGCAATGGACCTTAAAACATGGCAACACCGCGTTATGATTCAACGAGAAAATAATGCAACAAAAATGATTGGATTTAATAATAAAAAAATATCTTTTTAATTTCGAATTCCACTAATAATGAGCAGTACAAATAGACGAGGTCAATGATATTTATTGGTTTTAGGGTTTGAACAAAGTATAAAATAACTGAACGCTTCCATAAATTTAACTGACATTCCAACGGGCTATTCTCGAACGAAACGGTTTTAATGGCAATGGCATGCATGTCATAGATGGCTTTTGTAAAAAATAATTTTAGTAAAAATGGCATAATTTACGATTTTAAGACAAATAAACCGAAGAATTGACTGTATGAATTTAAATCTGTGGCAAACAACATAAAACTTTGCGTATAAAGTGTGTAATTGACGCATAATCAATGTGATTCGTGTAGGCAGTGAATTGGTGTCGCCGTATTTCTTAAAATATTGCAAATTTTTTACGTTCCTTTTGCACTTTAAGAGTTGATTAGCATAATCGTGAGATCGTGTCGGGACTGATGACCGATAAGTAGGTGATAGTGAGCGTTGCAGTGATGTGTTTACATCTGTAACTGTCCCAGTAAGTATGCAATGATGTCATTGTAGTGACTACCATAAAAAACTGTGTTGGCTTTGTGCCCACCCGTTTTCCTGGTGATCGTGACTCCAATACGATTTTGAGGAAACAAGCATGTGGGATAAGCGCAATGAACCCCTTAGGTTACAGACAACCTGTTTTTAAATTTATGTTAATTAGTTTGTGATTGTGGCCAGCCAGTGGCCACTCTGTTTATGAATATTAGTTGTAAAATACCCGCACGGCGATTGTATTGTTTTATGTGATACATTATGTGACTGATGAGTGTAACAATATTTATAAAATTGTGTCAACATAGTGGTGTTTCCTTATAAATAGAATTAGGTAAGAACCACCAGTAGGTCACTGGTTGTAGTGCATGTGATTCAACTCTGGTGTCATTGTGTGAGACAAATAAAAGTGTTCAATTGTTGATCTATATTTGAGAAACTAGCTATCTGTAAGTCTATTTGTGTCAACACATTTATCTAATCATGTCTTTTGATACCAAATTCCATCTTATATTTGTGACGTTATCAACTATCTGGTAAAATATTTGTTAGTGCAAAAAGTTTATATTTAACAGATTAGTTTCAATGTACAAATAACAGGACAATCTAGCATCTTAAATGTTTGAAATAAATGAATCACTTTATTCAGGCTATCAACAATTAGCAGTGGCTAGGCATTAGGCCTCTTAATCAATAGAGTTGAAGGAAAATATGACTGATAATGCTTTTTTGATAGGCCTATTAATAATACATTACAGAATTCATATAAAAATAAGCTGTTTTATTACAAAAACAACATCACGCCTTGTTTCCTCTGAAGGGCTAGACAAAGGTGTACATATTGTTCATCCAGATTTCGCTAGTTACATTCAAGTCTCATGTAATAGGGGCAAGCCTATTGCCTTCAATCGGGTACAAATCTAGACTCCGGATTGCAATAGAAATTCCAGATAGAAAACCCGAATGGTCGGTCAGTGTCTTATCATCTAGCTAATAATCCAATCAATTTACTAAAGTTCAAGTTCAAATTATACAGAAAACTGGTTCAAACTATGGGATATGGGCCTTTCTCTACTAACAGGAAAATCATGGTCCAAGCATTTTTTTTTTACTTTGGCTATATTAATGCATAGTTTTATTTATTAAAACACATAATATATAACCTGTTATTTAAGGAGCCAAGCTTAATCAATAATTTAAAATCATAATCATTTCATAAATTCGGTCTAAAAGCCACTAAAAACAGTCCTCTGTTATGTCCTAATTCCGGATCGAGTATGATTCGGTTCGGTTTTTATTAGTTGTATTTAAAAATGTAAAATCTTATAACTCTATGAACATAAAGAATATTGAATGCATGTGAACAAAAAACAATTATAATTTTAGAGAATTTTTTTGTATTAAAAACTAGTGTTCGAATTTTGTCCATACATTTTTTGAACAGTCCTCTGTCACAATTTGAATATCGCGCCACAAAAATATTAAACACTATTGTGGCTACATTTCGCGTGAAACGAAACGTTAACAGTGTGAAGTTTACTCGGTCGCTATGCTAAACAAGTCGCCGCCATTTTGCGTAGTGACAACTCCGCGTCTATGTGGGAGCCACGTCTCTGTAGTGTTGAGTGAACATTCCTCTGGTAAGTATATTTTACGGTGTTTTATGTGTTATAATTATATTTATTTAACAAAAAAATTGCTCAATGTGATAATTTATAGCTGTTTCTGTGTTATGAAGTAATATTTAAACTGATACGTGGTATGACATTTTTTACGTAAGAATAACAGTCCTCTGTGCAACAGTCCTCTGGAAATTTATAACACAGAGGACTGTTAAATGTGACAGAGGACTGTTTTATTTGACGTCCGTGTATTTTATTAATATTCTTTATAGTCTACACTAACCTACTGCTTGCCGATAGCCTCTTTCTTTCTTACATTGGCCTTTCACGCTAATTCAGGTCTTTTGGTTTATATTATTATGGATTTTGGAATATAAAATAATACGTACCTAGTAACTACCTGTTTTTAAACCCTTACGGTTTTTTTTTAAATATTGAAAGTATGTTTTATTGTTTTAGTATTGCCGCAATGCCACCAAAGAAGAAACCTAAAACCAAAGAAGAAGTAAAAGAGCAGAAACGAATTGCAGAAAGATTAAGATATCAACGGCTAAAAATGACCCTGTAAAAAGAGAGCAATTGAAGGAAAAAGAATGACGAGACTACCAAAGAAAGAAGGAAAAAGGTACAAGAAAGTCAGTTAAAGCTATGAGTCGACGTGAACACAAAGCTATGACTAAAGAATGGAGAAAGCACTGTGCTACCTATCGCGCAAAAAAAAGCTTTGAAAGAAATTATTAACAATTTTGTACGACAAAATACGCCCGAATCCGAGGGTTCACCTTCTCCTCAAAGTTCTGTCTCTCCATCAATACTACCTATGACCACTCCACGAAGTGATGCAAGTAATGCGAGAAAGCTTAATACTAGAAAGAAACTTGACAAAATTGTAAAGGATAAAGACAAAAAGATCGAGTCTCTTCCTATACTTCTCGGATTTTTTTCTGTTATTATAGAAAAAAATCCGAGAAGTATAGGAAGAGATTAGAACGTTTGGAAAAAGCTAAGAAAAAGGAAAATGTAGACACACCTAACACTAAACTTTCCGTAATGTGTGATTCGCCAGAAACTCGCAGAGAAGTAGTCAAAAAGGCGCTATTCGGTGAAGTGTTGAATGCCTAGCTGAAAGAAAACTATGCTAATTTAAAAACCTGCAACGAAAAACAAATATTCGGAAAAGTCGTGTCCGGTAAACTAATACACAAGTACAAGTTATGGCGAAACAAAGATAGTTCTATATCTTATAAGACAATTCAGAAGTCAGCGCGTCAATCAGGTTTAGTACCCAAGCTTCGGACTCGTAAAGACAAAATTTCATCTGATTGCATAAACACTGTACGAACCTTCTATGAAAATGATGACAACAGCAGACTTGGCGCAGGAAAACGAGAATGCCTGACCAGAAAAGGGGTTAAAAAACAGAAAAGATATCTATCGGATTCTATATATATATCTATATATCGGATTCTTAGTACTTACCTAAGCTTAATTTTGATTATAATTATTTTAATTCGTTACTTAGATAGCTAAGCTCGCAATTTGTTCCTGATAAATATAAGTATTTAAATTCTGTATGTGATACAGTATTCAATAAAGAAGAGAATTTATTTGATTACATTTAATAATTAATATTGTGTTTTTCTTCATATAAACATTGACATAAACTGTTCTCTGGGTGGAAAAAAACAGTCCTCTGGGTGGGAAAACAGTCCTCTGCCGCATTTTTTTAAAAAATTGCCTATAATTCGAAAAATAAGGGAAAATTACAATGGTTTCTTGTTTATATGTATTTATATTATAACTATCTATCGACTTAACATATTATATTTTTAATTTTCTAGAAAAATAGGGTTGGGACAACTGTCAATAGACAAGTTTCCAGTTAGTAGAGAAAGGCCCATATATTTCTTTATTCTTATTGGCATTAGTTTCTAAATCTACCAGCAGGTTTATGAATATTGTAAGAAATGCAAATATAGTTTTACAATTACTAATTTGACCTGGAGAGTCAAAATTAGAATTTTATTTTAGCAACAGTGCAACTAAAACCAACTACAAACTAACTCAGAACTCAGTGTTTAGCTGGTTGCAGACCAAGAGCTAAGCAAAGTTAGTTTAGCTTAGCTCGCATAGCTGATGCAGTTTTCCATACTTGTGTGCAGACCGCAAACTATGACGCATGTATGAAAAACTGCATCAGCTATGCGAGCTAAGCTAAACTAACTTAGCTTAGCTTTTGGTCTGCAACCCTACAATTAGTCTGAAGGAAATAATAAGTAATTAAATAGTAGCAGAACAATAGTTGTCAAGAGATAACCTTGTTGTTGCTGGCTCCCGTTGATAACATGCATCTGACACATTGGTGTCGCTCCATCCATTAATCCAAGGTTACGTCAGCATGCGACACACTGTTGCTTATCACTGGTGCTTAGTTACTATTTAAAATAATAACGAATTGTTTTACTTGTTAATTTTTTTTTATGCTAAAGTACATTTTATGGGCTCTTAACTCATCATCTGTTACGACGCCTCATTGAGGTGGATAACAATTAAAATTCTTTTGTGTCTCGTTAATGACAGTTGAAAGTTATTACTTATTAGGTACTTACTAAATAGTATTCTTTACATAATACCTTTTTAATAGAATCAAGGTTATAACATAGTAACAAACAGGGATAAAAATTACAAAATATTTATTCTCCTTGTAATTAACATTAGTGTCTGAGCTGGTTTATTTCTTTTAAATGAATTTTCGTGATCATTGTGAAACACGGCTTACACTGTTGATTATACTTTCAGTACTAATTTACTGATGACAGGAAGAGGCGTGGGCCCCAGCCTATGCCACATATCACCTTCGTAACAAACCGAAACCTCATAGAGAAACTTGAATTCTAGAAGTGTTACTGGTGTCTAATAATTGTTTTTGTGTACAGAGTGTGAAGTGTGTCGTGCGGGATGGATCCGTCGCGGCGCCAGCGCACGCAGACGAAGGCCACGGCGGAGGAGCAGGCCCTCGATCAGATCGCCAGAGAGGTGAGTACTTCTATTAAAAAAGTAGTAGTATTTTAGAAAGAAAAACGATTTATTTTCCATAACATCCCGCCTGTATTTCCCCGAAGGGTTAAGCAGAGGTGTATCTATAGTACACCCACATTTCTCCAGTTATGTTTAAGTCCCATATAATAGGGGGCGAGCCTATTGCCATCAACTGGGCACAAATCCCGACTCTGGACTGCTACTGAGAAATTCCAGATGGAAAACCCAATAACATCTGCCCAACCCGGGAATCGAACTTGGGACCTCATGCTCAGAGTAGTAGTAGTTTTTATTTATAGGAATATTTTAATGAAGTGTCCCAAGTCAAACCAACCCTCCTGCAAAAATTTGTTCAGACAGAAAGCTAGAACTGCTGCTGCTATTACATGGGACTTAAACATAACTGGCGAAATGTGGGTGTACACCTCTGCCTAACCCTTCGGGGATTACAGGCTTGATGTTATGTTGTGTAGCTAGAAATGATTCATGAATCATTAGCTAAATGCAGATGAAATAAGGCTGTTAATGTACTTGTGATTTAGCTGTGTAGTACAATACAAACAAGATGTAAAAAAGTTAAGCCTAGTAAAGTAGTATTACATGGTGAAATATGTCCATACCATACCTCAAAACTCAAATTCAAAGCATTTATTTCAATTAAACCGTTTACAGGCACTTTTTAAATGTCAAAGAATCGGTCAGTTAGAAAGTTGAAGCTAGTTGCCCAGTCCAAAACGTAGATCTCTATGGAGAAGAACAGGCAAGAAACTCCAAGGACACTCTTTTAAATATAGATATTTCAAAATCCTGGGTACATTATTCTTGTTGCTTCTATACGTGAGAACAATGTACAAAAAATAATCAAAGGAATTGAAAATATGTATAAGATTAAAAATAAGCCCTGGCAGATATGAGACGACCAGTCTGAGTCTCAACTGACTGTTCACAAACATGACGCGTGGATCAGCACCATCCAGCTCAACCATTTTGTAGGGAACCGAATGATCCAACACACTCGCCACCATCAGCGAGACATTCAAGTGAGCATGACATACTCTCAACTGCCATGCGCTTTCAAGTCAACATACATCTTAATAACATAATAAATGGCACCATGGTACTCACATTTACAATTTTTTTTAAAAAAAAACCTACCTTACTGTTGGCTGCCTTTCCACCATTTGTCTACTACTGAATAGAACAAGATTAGTGTGACATGTTTTGAATACATGACAGTAAATGGATTAGTCTCAATAGTCTCCTTTAAACAGTTAATCATATTATTGACATGTGTAGGGTCCATGTGAGATAATAATCCTTCTGTCTAGAATACTAATCTCCTCGACTCAAAGACTTTGAGCCAATTACAAGTGCTCAAGCTACTTGGGCTTATTGTCTAGAGGTCAAATGTATCAACGTATCTTGCAAATTTTATGCACTGACATTAATTTATTTCATGTCAATCAATCTGCCTAGCCTTTTCCCAACTATATTGGGGTCGGCTTCCAGTCTAACCGGATGCAGCTGAATACCAGTATTTTACATGGAGCGACTGCCTGTCTGACCTCCACAACCCAGTAACTGGGTAATACGATACCCCTTGGTAAGACTGGTTGTCAGACTCTCGGGCTTCTGATGACCCGTAACGACTGTCAAAGATGACACGAATGACAGCCGGGACCAACGGCTTAACGTGCTTTCCGAGGCACGGAGGAGTCTCGGTATATAAAGTTGCTCACCCATCCACAGACCAACCCTGGCAAGCGTAGCTTAACCGGATGAATCGACCCGTGTGGCTGTTATTACTTAGCCATGAGCTCCTCTCTCTATTAATTTTATTTCATGTAAAATACTTTAATGTCTAAAATAGTCAACAGGTGGCGCTTCTAGTTAGAAGTTTCAAACTACCTTTTATACTTTTATACATACGTTACTTCCTTGAACTTTGATTATACAGGATGCTCACATTTCTTGTCATTTTTATTATCACAACAAATTATCATTTTTACATCACTGCATTAAATAAAATATCCAATATCAATGCACAATACTGCAAACGTGATACAAAAGAAAGCAAATGTGCCAATCACATCCATAATGATGACTAACGAAATAACACTTGATTATCTTGAGATACTTCAAAGATAAAAAAGGGAAGTGATACACTGATAGCACAGACTTGACTAAGATTGCCTTGTATTACAAATTGAAGAGTGTTTGTGATGCACAATTCGCCTCACCTGCTCGCCCGACCGTCGAATATAACCCACTATGTTGACTGGCTTTCCTGGCAGACGGGTCGCCTCGCACACGGCGAACCAAAACTCCGCACACTGTGCCAACTACATACTGCTCTAGGAAAAATACGGAGTACGCTGTTTGTATTGGCAATGATTTGTAATAATTAGTGTATTACTAGCCTATGGCTGCGGTGCAGCAGTAATAACGTAGTGGTGTGACCGTTAAACTACCAAGTCATAGGTCTCGAGTTCGAACCCAAGGCACGCACCTTTGACTTTCAGATTTATGTGTGTATTTTATAATTATCACTTGCTTTAAAAAACGTTGAAGGATATCATCGTGAAGAAATCATGCCTGAGAGATATTTATCGACGGCATGTGAAACCAAGTCAGAGGCCCCTCCTAGGCGGCTTTAAAACTCTGACATCAGGTTAATCACTAACCACACAAAAAAAGATGGCCGCGGCTTCGCCCGCGTGATGTATTATCCCACGGGACCGAACTACGGAGTAACCTAAAAAGTATCCTATATCCTAAACCAGGTCATGGTCTACTGTGATTTCATCGAAATCTGTTCAGCTGTTAAGACGTGAAAGCGTAACAAACAGACAAACTTTCTCATTTAAGTATAATATTAGTTAGGTTAGGATTGCTTTGGGTCTGGGTTTATAATTAGCATTAAACTAAGTAATTTAGTAACGAACGATTTATGAACGCGATTTCGCTAACAAGGATAGCCCGACACGATTTTTCTCTAACAATTTTACTGTTGAAGCGACTTATGCATTCCTAGGTCTTCAGCACGTCTAGTGCACTGATATCGTGCTACTTATTAAAAACGAATGTTAGTCTGTAATCTACTGGCGAACTAAGGGGGAGGAGGCAGGTGCGGTCCGCCCTGGGCCCCTGTTCCTGAGGGGCCCCCAAAACTCGAGAAATGTTCAAAAGAAAATAAATGCAAAAGTATTTGAATTTGCTTCGCTCGCTCAACCATCCGCTATTCGTCTGATGTTCTAGCGTTTCTGTTGTCGATAAAGTATCTCCTATTTCTGTATCCATAGTAAAAAAAAACTGACCTTTTCGAGGCAGGGTGCTAAATATGTCGATGTTCATTCCTGGGCGGCGGGTCAATATGGTTTTAACGCCCCGGGCCCCCGACAGGCTTAGTCCGCCACTGCTGTTATCTTCAGGCTTCTAGATCGAGAGTTCGAGACGATCTAGAAGCCTGTACATTTCGCAATAACTCAATTTATATTTATTTCCATCAAAGGTCTCCATTTACAAAAAAGTAGTCCAATCTCTTTTGTATAAAAGCCCCACCTCGTCGAAGCACTGTGTAATTTGCCACCTGTTAATGGTGGTAGTAAAATAAGTCGCGATCAAAATAGACTTCCGCGTGCGACACCTCAGCGACCGACTGACTTTACCGATGTCGCCTTTGATATTACACACGATCAGATACAGGGAACACACTAACGACCATTTGTGAAATACACTCCTACGACTCCTAAATTGAGCCACCCTGCAATATTTGTATACTACTTTTTAAATGACGGAATTCAAATTTGGAACAATGAGTAAAATGATGGCCAGTATGTTGGCTTCAAAACTGCATAAAAACTTTTTCTTTGATATACCTATCATTATTTTGATGGCTTTGAGGCCTAGTGAAAATGCTCGATGTAGGAGTCTCCCGTACCCTAATTGCGTAACTCATTTTCGTAAACAATTTCGCGAAATTTGTTTCATTTTGACATTTCAATAACATTCATTGCGTTATTTACGTTGTTGAACAGATTTTTTTTCCAACTTATGAAGCAATGGATTAGAAATCTGTTTCAAATCGAAACAAATTGTGATTGTGTTGTATTACGCAATTAGGGTGCCGGACTCCAAAATCGAGGATTTTCGCTAGGCTTTGGTATAGTTTAATTTAAATGAAAAGATGTTATTCATTAGGAACGTTGACGAAGCGAAAGGAGTATGTCAGGATTGATCATCGGCAATTGACGTTCTGTAATAGATACTTATCTGACTGCCCCTATTGGGAAATACGTGAATTATGATCGTGATTATCGTGATTTTATGTTTGGTCCTTAGAGATCGTTAATCTTGGGTTTTGAAGCCAGCGGCATTTAATAGGCCCAATTGATTGATCGATGACATAAAGATGGATGCTAGATCCTCATGCCTTCCCTTAGTCAGCTGATGAGAGATAAACCCTCCTTTGTCTGATTTAAATTATGTAAGCATCATAGAAAACTGCTTTATGATACCAAGCTGTTGTTAGTATAATAGACCAACCAATAGGCGTACGCTATCTGTTTTAAAGTGAAACTTTTATTACATCGTCTCAAACTTTTTCGTCTGTGTGTTGCATGTCGCGTGACGGTCGGCCGCGGAGTAGGGATAAAGTGAAAGGCGCTCGTCAGAGCAGCCAAGGCCAATATGGCGGCGCCTATAGAAGTTTCACTTTTACCGTTGTTTCATAAAACCACACAATCCTTTTTTCCAATTTGCTTATGGTTAAGCCTAGGTTAAGTGAAAATAAATCAAAGCATAATTTCCTTTATATTCCTAGTACAGCGAGAATTAAATAAACATATCTGTTTATAGCAAAACATAAGTAGGTGGTCAAGAACAGCGATGCGTAATAACGTAAGTTAATATTATTGAAACTATAAATTATTTATCATATTCATCGCGGAGTATCGGCTGATCCTATATAAAATATTTTGCAAATTGAGTCGAATGTGTGCGTGAAATACCGTCGAACTGATCGACTGTATCGAGGATCCATCTAATCCAATGATTATTGCTTTATGAGCTGTGAATTCAATAGGGTTACCACCGCAAGATTGACAATGAAGTAAATTTAAAAAAAAAATTGTGGCACTCGGGGATTGCCGCGGTAAAGCTATTGTATAGCATTTGTAACCTCCATACTTCCTATTTGTCAACGCTACACTTGGGATGATGACGTGATGACATAAAACAAAAATTACGTTCCCATGACAACATCACGTTCCCATGACAACATCACGTTGTCATGGGAACCGTCATTACATGGTAGGCGGAGTGGGGGGTGTTAGGTTTTATTTTCGTTACGTTACGGAATTTCTTGATTCGGTCGCCGCGCTCAAAGCCCGCGATTAAAGCTATGCAATAGCTTAAAAACATTTTCAATCTAGGATTTATTTAACGCTTGTATCAGATATAATTATGGTCTTTCTTAATCGAATGCAGGAAAACACGTTTCAGTCATAGATACTCAGTTCAACCTATACTGTCCAAAACTGCTGCGTCGACAGGCTTCTTTCAAGATAGTCCACAGCAGTCGAGTCCACAGCAGTCTTTTCGCCTTCAAATGTTTAACAAACAGGCTTTTATTAATACGTGTATAATTAAACATAACATCATTAATTGAAATAGTGTTTCTCTAATCAAAATATTTACTGACATCAAAACCACACTTGTTTTTGCAAATTGCATTGTAATCCATCATACAATGATACAAACAAACTATTGTAAATATTATGTAACTTCGATTATTATGTGGACATTTTAGAACTTTGCAATTTTTCAAAAAATACGTATAAATTAAGACTATTTATACTACTACACCAATCTTAATTATTCGTACCTTTCTTGTCTAATAAAACATGATACAAGATTAAATAATCTAAATTTATCTAAGTCTAAACAGATGCTTTTATTTAGAGAAAAAAGCAAAATATCACGTAATTTGTTTAATACGCAAGCACATTGTGCGTCAATACAAAATGAAATAACTTTTGTCTTGTGGTGTCTTTGGTTTTGAATTTCGATTTTTGCCACCGACTTCCGAAATTAAAGTTATTTTTCACTTTGTAGTGTTTTTTTTTTTTGGAAGTCGTTGTTTTTTTTGTAAAACGTTTTTATTTTTCACTTTTTAGCTGTGGTATTTAACCCCAAAAAAATTCGAATATCACTACCTGCTATGTAAATAACAGTGAGAGGAACTTAACATATTATTATCATCCACATACTATGGTGGGAAAAAATATGTACGTATTATTGAAGCTAACTCAAAAACCATCCAAGCAAAGTTAATAAAATTTATACGGGACCACACGGGAAGCACCAGTTTTCAAATAAAAAAAGAATCATCAAAATCGGTTCACCCAGTAGAAAGTCTGAGGTAACAAACATAAAAAAATATGTAAGTATGTATACAGTCGAATTGAGAACCTCCTCCTTTTTTTGAAGTTGGTTAAAAAGCGTTCTTAACTTTAAATCCTCTTTTTTCTGATGCAATAGTTGTCATCATGCTCCTCCATCAAGCATCGCCACAACGACTGGTCCTGTGCCTCCCGCAACCAGCGGTTTCAAGCGACCTTCACTACACTCACGCTGCGTCATCGATACGCGGATATTCTTAATAAATAAGTAGATCTCAGCTTCTGCCATCCCTGAGTGATGGCATGAATATATTTATGCGTAAGCGCATACAGCGTGCATCGGAACGCGGTGCGAAACAAAACGACGCGCGGTCGAAATAGATCATGCGGCCTCATATGCGGCCCGGTCGCTGGCGCTATTTACGAATATTCGGAGTACGGGAGTTGGGACCCTTCGCGACATTATCTGGTGCACTGCGTCTGCAAGTGACGCTCTAGCTACTGCAGCTAATTACGGCCGCTATATGTCAGGAATGTTCCTAGATGCGCGCTGTTGCATCAGTTCAATTTTGTACTCTAGTCAGTAGAACTAGTACCTTGTCTACTTTCTTGATGCGTTGATTCTTCAATCATGTGGTTTCGCGACACGCCACCATCATCATTGTAATGTCCATTCGCTAGGGATTTCGCAATCATCTGCACTCTGCTGCACACATTCTATTTATAGAAATATACAAAGATCCTTGTATTAATATATTATATTTTGTTCCATATTCCTCTAATCGTTCTTTTGATATTTGAATGAACAAACATCTTCGGTAGTAAGGGCGTGGGTCGAATGGAAACATCGATATGACGTGTATCCCTTTATTAAGTGTCTGGTATGACGATCATGTTGATTCACAAGATCATTAAAGTCAGTCAGTCGCAGCCAGGAGTCATCGATCGATGGAATCTGTTTGCTATTGTAGGCAGCCGTATTGATTAGTTAGATTTGGTATGCGAAGTATATTTGTTAATCTCGCTGATTGAAACTAATCAACAGTCGAATTTATGAATGTTGATGGATGATGAGCGTTAACATCCATTCCATAAGGAATTTCGTTTTGAACATTAAATATTTCCAACTTGATTAAACTAATCTATCTTGAATTCTTGACCTAATGAGAACGCGTTGATTGATGGCAGAGGTCGAGAGTTCAAATCGAGTAGGATTTGAACCTATGGCCTCTGTTGACCTGTTGTGGTGATCCCATCAAAGCTTTTTAGGGTTCCGTAGTAAACAAGGAACCCTTATAGTTTCGTCATGTCAGTCTGTCTGTCTGTCCGCGGTCTAGCTCCGAGACCCTTAATACTAGAAAGCTGTAATTTGGCATAGGTATACATATTAATTACGCCGACAAAGTGGTAAAATAAAATTTTGAAAAACATTTTTTGTAAAATATTAAAGCTTTAAAGTGCTAATTTTTGTTAGAGTCGTCGTCCCCCCGCCAGCTAAATGGTTGGTTTTGGATGTGTGAAAAAAAATCACAGCAATAGTTTATATAACGAAATTAAAATTTCATCACAGCTAAGTAGGCTCTACAAGTTAACGAGTAATAATCGACCAACTTAACTTTGCAGTTGCAAAAACATGCAAAAACATGTTTTCCCATACATTCCGTATGGGAGAACATGTTTATCAACTACAAAGTTAAGTTTGTTTTTGGGATAAATTCATCCCAACTACGGAACCCTTCATTGTGCGTGGTCCGACACGCACTCGGCCGGTTTTAATAGTAAGACGTTTTAGTCCAGGTACAGACGCCAGCACATCAAGCTACTACAATCTGTCAAATTTATTTAATAGATTTTCAACTTTATCGCTGATGTGGAAGGTTCAAAGTTGATAGGGAAAATTTGACAGTTTCGGGTAGCTTGATGTGCTGGCGTCTGTACACGATATTAATTTTGCATTTAACCCAATGAAAGTTGATATGCTAATGATTGAAAGCCAAAGTAGCCAAATTCTGGGCCGACTCTATTTTGTTTGCCATGGGACACGCTAAGAAGAAGGAAAAGTTATTACAGCAAAACCGGCCAAATGAAGGGTTCCGTCGTTGGGATAAGTCTATCCCAAGAAAAAACTTTAAAAAAAAACATGTTTTCAAAACATGTTTTTGCAACTGCAAAATGTAAATTGGTCGATTATTACTCACTAACTTGTAAAACCTACTTAGCTGTAATAGATTTCCTTTTAATTTCGTTATATATACTACTGCCGTGAATTTTTTCACATATCCAGGACCAACCATTTAGCTGGCAGGGGGGGGACACTTTCCTCTAACAAAAGTTAGCACTTCAAAGCTTAATATTTCGCAAACGGGATCCGAATCCAAACATGGTTTTCACACACATATTTTTGAACGGTCTTTCCAACGACACCTCAAACCATCGGATAGACGCTATTGCACCTACCACTGTTTGTCTCTGCATCACCCAAAGGTTGACTGGTAGAAAATGCCTTTGGCATTAAGTTCGCCTCTGTACATTTGTGTGCTTGAAGTATTAAATAAATAAATAGACAAGAAAAAAAAACATCCCACTTTACGTGTAGGGGAGGAAGTACCCTAAGAAAAATGTTTTCATTATTTTATTTTACCACTTTGTCGGCGTGAGTAATATGTATACCTATGTCAAATTACAGCTTTCTAGTACTAAGAGTCTCTGAGCTAAGCCACGGACAGACAGACGGACATGGCGAGACTATAAGGGTTCTTTGTTGACTATGGAACCCTAAAAAGACCAGCACCCTAATTGCGTAATACAACACAATCACAATTTGTTTCGATTTGAAACAGATTTCTAATCCATTGCTTCATAAGTTGGAAAAAAAATCTGTTCAACAACGTAAATAACGCAATGAATGTTGTTGAAATGTCAAAATGAAACAAATTTCGCGAAATTGTTTATGAAAATGAGTTACGCAATTAGGGTACGGATATGCGAAGTGTTACGGTCTGAATCGATTTTCGTGGTCCATGCAAAAAGGTCGACGATGCGAAATGCAGCAAGATGAGGCACGAGCCAAGTAATTCCGTTAGTTCGCGGAAACAACTGACCTACTGCGTCGTTTCTTACGATACCCGCGTATGGGATTACATGCGACTGCCATTGCCAAGTATTGTTGAACTGGTTTTAATAGTTTTTCCAATTGGCGCCCGTAAAGCAATTTGAAACATGGATCTTTTGTCAAAAGGACTAATTTTGTTGTAAGTCATGATAACAAAAAACAGTGACACTCCGGGAGAGCCGACAGAAGTGAAAACTTGAAAAAAATATCGGCACCGCGGTAGTCAACGCGTTGATGTCTATTACTCCACAGTGTCGGTAATAGGTCGCGAAATCAATGTAGTCCCATTTCAAAAATGCCCAACGCGCCTAAAGAAGTTTTCACTTCAATAATTGGTCTCATTGGTAATGTTTTTTAATGCTCTATTTGTCAAGAAAGTTTTATTTTGGATTAAGATTAACTCCTAATCGATCCCACCCCATCACCCTAATTGCGTAACACACGATCAATCATAATCTGAATCAGTTTGAAGGATATTGCTAATCCATTGCTTCATAAATTCGAAAAAAAATCTGCTCAACAACGTAAATAACGCAATGAATGTTGTTTAACTGTCAAAATGAAACAGATTGTGATTGATTGTGTGTGCCCCAGTCTGTTTTTGCTTGATAGCCGTTTCATCGTAAGGTTCCTCTCCTAGTAGTAAAGGTTAAGTTCCAAAATATTTTAAACTCTGTCAATATCTATACATCACAAATATTTAACCTGCAAACCAATAACGCTTTGGTTTAGGGCAGAGTTACCAATACCGTCTCTGGAAGTCAACATATTTCTCAACAGATCGGAAATTAATAATAAATCTAAAAGGCGAACATACCAAGTGGGTTGAATTCTTTGCCTTTTAAGGATTATCTACATCCTAGAATAGTAACAGCAGCTTTATGTATACTGATTTGCAGATCAATGTCTTCGTCTAGTCACTAGTGTAGTATATGGATGACTCCATTAACTACGATGTGATTAAAAGGTTTAAACCTTTAGTGGACTTGAAGATTAGACGTATATCTTTGTTCAACGTAGTCGAAAGTGATATTTGTAAGCAAATGTTCAGGTTTGAAGTAAACCAGTCAGACATTCAATTCATACTTTCCAATTTAGAAATCTACTAAGCATAGACGACTGTTTTAGCCAAGTTCAAATCATCGATAATCATTTAGATTGTATTGTTTAAAATAAGTTTCGGTTTAAATAACGGGCTTTAATGTAAAGTAGGAATAAGTAAATATAGGTCAGATGGAACCTGGTGGCTGGGTTCATCGCCCTGTGCCGGATCGATCCGTGTCCCACTTCCACACAGCCTCGCGGATGCGGCCTACCCTTCTGCTTCTGTTATGTAAGGACCACTGTAGCTTCATATACTTTCAGTTTTTATGCGCGCCTCTGCAGTTTTGTTACCTAACCTTCCTGTAGAATATCTTTTGAGAAAGATTGAACCTCTTAGGATCGCTCATTCCTTAAATTTCGAGCCACGATCCTTATCAAAGAAGAATACGAAGGAGAATTGGATCGAGACGGAATTAATACTGTCACCAAAGTGTCTAGTATCGTTTTTGATGACAGTAGATGATCCAGTTTGAGCTCGTTACATTTTCGTTTCGAAAAAAATAAATGCAAATAAGTTCAACGTGGCATTGTTACTGTTTATTTTATGCTAATGTTTCAATTAGCATTCCTAAACCAGTCTCGTTCTCCATATCATTTTCCTTTGTTTGCGTTTTGAGGAGATATTTGTCCAAGATCGCGCATCTAGTATTAGGGCCGTTAAATGCTGAGACTTTACTTATGGAAAAGGAAAAATTCAATAACACTGCTTATCCTATAGCTTCAAACAAAGAACCCAACGCTGTTGTTGCATATGCAACCATTTGATTTAATTAAACCAACGAAGCAGTCAGTGTTAACTATATTGATGCCCTGCCTAACTAAAAGGATTAAGTGATTCTTAAAGAAAACATCTTGGCCATAAAGATCTTGTTTTATTGAGTGGTGTACGACGAGACAAAGAAAGGTAATACAATCTCAGAAAGCTGTACGTAATATAAATCGGATTTGTGTCTGCCCGCCCCTAGTCTGGCTCTACTGACGTCAGCAGCAGCATCGATCTGTCTGGTTTCATCCCCCTCTGCCTCACGCCCCGGCTGATGCAACTCGGGAACTTATTGCGATATCACGATCATAGTTTAAGGTTGTTTCGATTTTGGTCCTTTGATCCGTTATGATGATGCTTCATCTCCTGATGGTACCGCTGTTGAGTAAATATTAAATTTTAGCCATTTCCATGTCATTGAGTAAAATTCCAATCTGTTTATCGATCCCGCTGCAGTCCCGCCTCCCGACCAATCCTGTGGTTTCTATATTTTACAAATGCAATTTTGCATTACTGGGCCTTCGGCATATTCACGCCCACTGCATATATTGTTCTCTTGCTTGTGCTCCTTTAATCTCAGTGACTTGATTAGAAAGTTGGAAACGAGTATTACAATCATACATATTCATACGGAATATTGCAGATTTTGCTTTACAGGAAGCTACGGAAGTATGCAATCATTATGACACCCAAGTTTTAGATCTGTTACCTCATTTCTTTCGGCCATGTTTAAGAAATTCTATTTTAATACCTTGTTTATGTAATAATTCCTTAAAGTCGATTTTACAACGTTGTTTTATGCAGTTACAATGTTCCTTACTAAATGCTTTATTGGCTATTACGAGTATTGCATACATGCCTGACCTAGTTTACGACACCAGATTGCGCTAACGGTACTGAACGTCAATCATTTTGTGGTGTGCCTCGGATTCGCCGCGGAAATTAAAAATAAACACTACCGTGAGCAGCTTCCATATCCATTTCTAAGAAGCCCTTTCAGCGAGCAGTCATTTCGCGCGACATTCTCTTGCATGTAGGGCTAGGGGGGTTGTTCCCTTTGGGCGGGCGGCTGGAGGGGCGCCTTGGGCGGCTCGGCGGGGGGCTCCAGCGTCAACGACCGCCACTCGACTGTCTGCGATCGCGAGGGAACACCGTCCCAAGCTGCACCCGGACGATTCAACTTTCAACTTTCGACATTTTCACAAAGCGTTTAATTTCGCGCGTGTACACTGCTCCGGGAGCCTCGAGTAGCCGCCTGTGAAAATTAGCGAGTGGATTGCGAGCACTCACTCGTTTGGCTCGATGCGTTTCGTGCCGGTTGTGTCGCCTACCGTCGGTATACCTGGCACTTGGCACGTTGCACAACTTAGTTGATCATGTCTGTGTGGAGTATTAACTTATAGTTCGACGCGCACGTGTGATGTTTTGTCTGTCGGTGACACGTTGATGGATAGTCCGTGGCGTCCGCTCGCCGGTTTGGTGACACATTGCATGTGTGAAAGTGTGTGAGACTGCATCCATCTAAAATAGACGTTTTTATTTAAGAACAATGCTCTAGACGAGCGTCAGGCACTTCCTAGTGCGTTGAAGTTGACTATGTTCTTGTGAGACTTTCGTTGTTTTGTGTTTGATTGTCGACTGTAAATATGGTTCGGTTGGGGCTGGCGATGGTAGTGGGTGTGGCGCCAGCGCTGGTGTCGTGGTGGCGCGGGCAGGGCAGTTGGCTGCAGCCGCCGCTGGTGCTGCCCTCGCCGTGCTCGGAGAAGGCTCCCAAGTCGTGGCCGCAACAACGCTCGCCGTCGCTGTCTGACTGTCTGGAGAGCAGCAGCGACGAGGACTCGTCGGCTCGATCGATTGTATGCCTAGTTAGGCCTAAATTAGTGAGTACTGAATTTTGAAAACTGGGAACTTGAATTTAACAAAATATGTTTTTAAGTTTTTTGTTTTCAAATCCCTTTGTCTAGGTTTACTAATAATCGTTGATTTTACCTTGACAAAAGCCAGGAAAAAATTCTAATTAAATACGGAAACTCAGTATAAACATAAAAAGCCAAACAAAATTAATCTAAAATCTGTTTCTAGTAGTTCTAATTAGGTAAACATGTATCATATCGTAGACAGCTAGGTAAACATTTGTTAATGAGGCATTCTCATTAAGTTAATTGCAAATGCAGACGGATTTGCAGCAATAATACTGGAAGTATTACAACATCCGATAAGGATATACACAATTACTGAAACAGGTTTGTACAATAACAGACTTAACGACGTCTGCATAAGGAGTTTAATGATTTGGAGATGTAGCACGGAGAATCTCGACCGGTCCGCAAACTGCGGTGAAAGCAGAAAATCTGTATAATATGAGACATATTGTTACAAGTTATGGCATGCTGGTTCATTGCAATAAACACGGGCGAGGAACGCGTGTGGTCCCCACAACACAGGCGCCTCACCCATGAATCACACAAGACACTTTAATCATTCTAAAAATAAATTCGTCTCGTAAAACTCCTCTATCGCTTCTTTTGATTTAGAGCAAAATAATCGTTAATGTTAATTGACTATGCGTGTCCTCGTTGGTAAATATTACCGATAAAACCAAAGCTGTGTAGTATTTGTTCATGTTATCGACCGGTTGATACTTTAACCCCGTTCTCGATTTCATTTACGAAGCACTTGACTTTGCACATCGTAGCAATGGATATGCTCCATTTCAATGTCGCGCCGTTGTTTGATCGATTGTATCAATATCATAAAATGTTATATCGTCGTTAATAAATAGACATCGATCATTCACCTTTGCTATTACGAAAGCGCATCTCACGTGCGTTGGCGACGGCTCCATACCAGCAGATGCGTCGCAAATGTCACGATATTTACGTCTGCGTACCGTCGCGTGCGCTCCTCGCCGTCCATCGATCCCGTTCGATCTCCTAACAGTTAATCGTCCGCAATCGGTTTTTACGTAGCTCTCTGCGACAGTCGCGACTCGCATGGCAGCTATCTCAATTATTTTTCCCGCGTGCGGTCAAGTTGCGTTTGCGCAGTTTTTGCGTACGTTCCTTGCTTCTGAGTGCTCGTCAATCAGTGTTAGTCGGGTTGCGGTTCGGTTTAGTGCAGTCTGTTGATACGTGCGCGTGCGATATATCGGTTGAATCAAACGGTTCTAATTTCAAATATAAGATAGTGTAGAATGAGTGATGTCCTCATCAGGTTAATAGACGCATTTATACCGGATTTATTTATTTATGACTTGAACTACAAAACTGTATCAATAACATCGATAAATCTCTTTAATGTAACGTTTCTAATTTATTCTTTCAATCATTTTGTAAAATTACTACCAGCACATGATTATAACGTTGACTGTGATCGATTGCTTGATGGCCATCATTATAATCTATGGCCATAAAATAAAGGTAGGGAATAAACGGATAATTTAATACATTTTTTACTAACAAAACTGTGTCAAGCAGTAATTTTGTATGGAAATAATATGCATATTATACGGATTGCCCCAAACATAACCCATAAGTGGTCAATATTTTGAATTAAAGTATATTATACGTTTAGTAGTACATAGCTGCAGCATGAAATAATCCAGAGTCAGACTCAAACTCAAAGCGTTTAATTCAATTAAACCATTTACAGGCACTTTTGAAATGGTCGGTCAGTCAGAAAGATGAAGCAGCTTTTTCCTCTATAATTTTTTTTAAGTATTGCATCGATCTCTTCTTGAATCTCTCGAATCGTTAACGATAAGTACGACTATTAAAATAAAGATTTAATAAATTTCTATCTATCTTCACCTTTCCACTGCTCTATTATTATCACCAAGAACTATTAGGGCACTGATCGAAATTACACCTTCAGTAAAGGTAATAAGGACCAATAGCAGCTGGAGGCTAGTTTTAGAGCATATTATTAGAAGTGTAGTGTAGGGCGGGTATTGTGTCTGATAGTGAAGCCGTGACGTCCTTGTACTTTTGTCTGAGGTCCGTTGTGTGACAGTCGAGAACAAGTCTACGCTATACTATTCATATCACACAGGAAATTATAGTGTTATTTTCTAGAAAGTAAGTGTGAAATCGTAGGATTGTAATCACTAAAAAACAAAAGGACCAAAAAAATTAGTTACACTTTTTTTTGTGGTCCAATCCTTTGATCAAAAAATCAACAACAATAATGTTTTCAAACATACAATACAATGATCTTTCAAAATAAATATTAGAATCAGAAATTCTTACAAAATGAAACAAGTTTTAGATCTTTGTTCTAACCTTCATTCGTTAGCCTTAAACTTTCGACCTTCGCTAGCGAGTTTGCAGCGATTATAAATGCATAATTCAATAAAGAAGCATAAAAATTGCATATCGATTTGCACTAAAGTTGACTTACAACGTATTAGGCAGCTAGACTACATTGACCAGCAAACTAAACAGCTACACTAGCAGTGGCCTTAGCTGATGTCACTTTCCTCCACATAGAACATATAACATATGTTCTGTGGTCCTCCAGATACTGCTGCCATATTATCTGACTTCGATATTCAAGTGTACGCAATTATTTTCAAAGGCTGGCCAGCAGCATCCACCGCTTTCCCTAAAATATTATTTTCTGCTATCACCAATCTCTTTGCCCCAACGTGGCTGATTCTTGCAATATTGTCTGAGGTTTATAAGGCGAGGTGAGCCATGTTAGGCAATAACGTGATTGTGGTTTTTACTTCTTACAAACAGAACATTAAAACTCGCTGCTGCTGTGAAATAACTTGAGAAATGGGTTCTTTTATTAGCCGCAAAACATACAGCTTGTTTAATCAGCCCGCAACTAAACATACGTAACCATATTGCACCATTTTACCTCCTTTAGAATAAGCTCATAGCTTGCCCAAGCTTACAGTACTTCTACTTCATATAGCTAG
This sequence comes from Agrochola lychnidis, assembly GCA_963680765.1. Classification (NCBI taxonomy): domain Eukaryota; kingdom Metazoa; phylum Arthropoda; class Insecta; order Lepidoptera; family Noctuidae; genus Agrochola; species Agrochola lychnidis. Next base: position 2,910,998 of record OY796863.1, on the reverse strand, counting down.
TATGTACTAGCGTGTTCTGATGTAATAACTGCAGGTTTTACCAACAATTTTGCCGATTTTATATCTCCCTCGTAAACTGCTCACGAAAACTACTGATGCGTTGCCGGTCGTTATCGAAAATCGAAACCCTAGTTCTACTAAAGAGAATCTCAAGCTCACTATGGCACTTTAGGACCCCGAAAATCAATTAATTCATCACCATGAAGACACAAGGCACCTGATTCTTCCACCTGAGGATTTTCGATGGGTGAAAACCTTCTCGTGCTACCACTATTTTCTTCTACATATTTTAATACAAATCTGGAGAGAAGAATAGAATATACTTTATTTATTTTTAAAGGGTTTTATAACAACACGAGGCGACATTCACGGAGATAAAAAACCAGATTTCAGTTACATGATGGCAGGTTTCATTCCACGATAAAAAGGCTCTTTATTTTACTGTCGAAATCGAAAGTTGCACAGTTGATCTAAAATACTAAACAAGAATAAAACGAGAAGTTTCGCTAGAATGATTGTTGTTGGCAAACCACATTTCTTTAGCTGCTAATGTTCATTAACTTCTTCTGCAGCTTCCCGGATGAAGCAATTAGGATATTGTTGAAATTGGCTTTTTATAGTCTGACTTGGATGTGCTGGGAGACTCTCATATTTAACTATTTAAAATATGTAAAATTCTACCGAATAGTTACAAACATAAGTATATTTTAGCGGTTAACCACCATGGTATCCAAGAGCATAACCTAACTCATGTAATCAACAACCATAACACACGATCTATGGCTGCTGGCAAATTCAATGTACCCAGAGTCACTAATTACTATGGTGACCGAACCCTAACAAAACGAATACCATATCTATTGAACAGTCTGCCAGCAGACATAAGGAGTGAATTGAACAAAAATCGTTTTAAAAATAAATTTAAAAAATATTATTTAGAAACATGTTAAACACGTTAGTTATCTTAAAGATGTTAAAGTTTATGCTACCTATAAATAGTAATTAGTTTTAAGTACAAAGTTATTGAATGTATAGAGACTCACCGAGCCCACAGTCAAACCACTACTACGGTTTTGTGGGGCTTAGCATATTAGTTACACTTACCATATGTAAATAAAGATAAATAAATAGAATAGAATGCGATTGAGATGTTAATGGCAGGCTTAGCTTCGATTATCAGACAATTCAGACCGAACTGGGGTTACTTCTTGGTGCAACCTCTCTTCCTGAATAGTTAGTTACTAACTCCTAATGATGAATACCCGAGCCGATCGAGTACACCCTCATAAGGGATCTCTCAGTATAGTCTTTTGATCAGAATTATATAAGAAGTTCCATCGTTGGTCTATTCCACGGAATAGATAAAAAAGTTCCGTGGTCTATTCTTAATTTACAAAGTGCCTTTATACAAATTGAGTGGAACTGAGACCACGCGATTGTCTAATACAAAATTTACATAAATACGAAATAAATATTTCCTTAATAAAAATGAATATGACACGCACATGATTTGCTTATCGGCACATGTTGTAATATTGTAACAAGTTTTTACACTGATAAATTCAATGTCACTATTATTAGAATTGTTTTATAGTTCATGTTCATTTGTCAGATCAATGATTAAAAAATATTGTGGTTAAGCTGAGTACATGATTTTTAGTGCTTCATTGACACCGAACCGAATTACCACTGTTTATCTCTGCATCACCCAAAGGTTGACTAGTAGAAAATGCCTATGGTATTAAGTCCGCCTCTGTACATTTCTATGCTTGAAGTTTTAAATAAATAAATATCTTCCTTAATGCAATTACTTCAACACGGAATCAAGTATCTTGAAAGGATAACTAAAAACTTATTTGTAACGGCTATGTTATTTTCTTTGTTTAGTGCTAACCGGAAAACAATTAGCTAAGTGATTAAGCTCCATAATATTATTTCCTTACCAAGATTTGTCTTGCTGACCAAAACAATGCTTAATTAATGAATGCGCGACTGAGCGGAAGATGCTCAGACCGTCTGCGTATAGCATTCGCCGTGCTATGCAGTGATTCACCGACTTGAACATTGTTAGGAGTTTTTCGAGGATATAGAACATAAGTAATACCCATTATGAATGCTATGTATTCTGCTATGCTTCAACAAAGATAAACGGGAACATGAATGCGGCACATTTGGTCTAGGCTCTCACGCAGTCTGGCGTGGAATTGGTCTTGCGCTCCGCGTTTGTTTGAAAGGTCTATAATCCGTGGTTTTTTGCCCTGAAACTGCTGCTCACAGAATTTCTAGTGCTTCGCTTCCGGAATTTTTTAATTTCCGACATGTACTTAAAAATGCGATTTATAACGAAAGTGATAGCTTACAGTGCGGTGTGATGAGCGGCCGGCGCAAGCATGGCGGTCACTCGCAGAAGTCGCAGTCGGTCGCAGACGTCGCCGCAACCACACGCGTGCTGGTTAGGGCACTAACGTGGCAATTATAACTTACGCGCGGATAACTTGTCGCGTTCTCTTAATGACTCAATTCTATTGTTCTCTGAGATACGTAAACATACACAAACAATCATTGTGATAAGTGCTTCTAAAGAAAATTATTTATTGCTATCAAAATAAACAGCAGTTTGGTTGACGCTTAAATAAAGAATGTTGGTCAAGGAGCGTTTAATAAAGTGGAAAACATCGGCGATAAGATAAAGCTATAATACTTCGACAATAAATGTTATCGCGCTTTGTAATAGAGTGCAGTTCGAGAAGAGCACAGTGCAAAAATTGCGTCCTTCCTTTCTATTCAAGTGGCAGAGGCGATGCTGCAATCTAGTCGCCTGCGCACACACAATATTTGTTGACGCATGGTGCAGATGTTAGAATTCGAAAACAGTGCGCGCCTCCGTTTGTGTATCTTCTACGAATAAGTGCAACAGTACCTGACGGGTAATCAGTGACGTTAAACATGGGACAGCGCTCCGAAGTAGCCACGCCTGACAATAGCGATGAGGAGAGCGGGGACGCCTTCACTGACGGAGATTTTGGTGACTCCGATGATGAGACGATCGTTGAACGCCTTGATGAAGCTAAGCCTGCTCACATACCGATCAATGAAGCTGTGAAAGATGAGGTTCAGAAGAGTGCGGCTACTAATGGTCACTCTAATGGTAGTGTAGATGAGCAGTCAAAAATGAATGGCCGTAAAAATAGTGATGAAGCTCATTCAAGTGATATGGAAAACCAAAGCTTAGTATTATCGGATTTGCGCCGAGATTCACACGGCGATCAGAATCCTTCAATCGTTGGCATTCTCGGCGATCAGCAGAATCATGTACGTATGGCAAATTGTTAAGTGTTGACCTCATAACCTTCTTTGAATTTGTATTGTGTCATGCTATATCCGAAATATTGTCCGTTTCCCAAAACGATTTGCAGGTGAGTCACGTCCATCTGCTTGTGGCTTCCCATCCCTTTACTTACCATATGATTGTGTATGTATAATGGAAGTAAGTGATATAAAGATTAATTTAGTAATGGCCCCAAACACGCCTAGTTAGGAATTATCTTATCTCACTATACTTATTTTGTTTGCTACGTTCTGTGCGATTTGAAGGTCGCGGCCTAATATAAAGTTGTCTCAGGTGAATATCGTTTAGCGTTTACTTTAGTCGCGACTTTGTCAGTAATGTATTATTCAAGTGTTTTGAGGAAAATTGTACAAGTTGCCACATTAAGAGTTACCGTCGTGACTTTGTGATTTGTATTATTACGATACTCTAGTGGTCAGGTTAGAGCTCTGTATAGTATGTTCGTAATCGCACCGGTGCTGCGGTGAGATGACCTCGTGCTGCTAGATTGCATCGATATGACGTTTCCGGAGAGCTTGTTAGCACTCGGCTGTAAACTCTTGGTCCTTTATGTAAGTCACCTTTTCACCTCTAAATAAATGAACTAGAATATCGAAGCAACGAATTCCAATGGGGTATAGTTTCTAATATCTCTCTTGTGGCATGTTGTAATACATTGTGTTCATAATAATGGTCAGTACACACGTGACATCAGGTATGGACACTTGTGTGATGGTGTTGTCACGCCCGGTGACCTCATAGCGCAGACATAGCCTCACCATGTCACCGCTGCAGCTACTATTATGTCTGGCCACTCGTATTTTGATCCTTTATGTAAGTAACTAAGCCTTGATTAAGCATATCACTGAACAAGTTTTCGCTCACGTATTAATTACACAGATCTTGTGACTGTTTGGTCAGCCACAACCGTCATATTTATGTCCTTGTTGTCCTTATTGTCGCATAGCTAACTTTTAACGATTTGAATGATAATAAAGGGTGTCTTCAACATGATATTTTTAAAATCTTGGATGTTTTGCCGTAATGTGCTTAATATTTGTCCGCGTAGGTGTTTATTTTAACTAAATGTATTGTATCATCTCATCGACTAGTATGAATTCAACAATAGCATTACTGGGATGTTTTCATTCAACACGTGTGCTTTGCTTTGGTAACATGTTGATGATATGTGTTCGCTCACTGCTGGCTTCCATGTTCTAACTCCGACGCATCCTTGAGTTATACATGTTTGTATAACAATATAAACAATTAACGTTAAACTAAGCAACAGCGACAATTTGTCACGCAGTGTTCACCCGTTGTCTTCCCAAGTATGACATTCATTCTTCACAGTCAAATGACTCTGTTTACAATTCCAAAGACATATTCCAAATTTGTACCATAGCAGACGCTACGAATTTCGGCCCACGTATTTGTAAAGATTTCTTTTTTTCTGTCATCATAGATTCCGAACATAAAAACAAAAAGACAAAATTATGCAACAGGTGATTAGTATGAATAAGACATTTCATTTCGTTGAGCAATCAAACAATTACCGGAAATGAAAACAGTGTATCAAATGAACCAACAAATTGTCAGACAAATAGTATTCAACTAGCATTATGCGACGATTTCGTTGTTAAAATCAAAAGCAAATTACAACTTAGTAATATGCTATAAGAGATAAATGGTATGGGTCCATAATCGCTTTATATTTCAATCAGTTACAATAAAAATTTCGACGGATTGGTAAACACCACTGACAGGACTGGCACCAGTCGCTACGCCCGCGCCCGAGATTATCGCCCTTTAACTGGAACACCTCTGTTTATCCTTGCTGGTGAATAACTATCATTTCTATTTACAATTAATCAATTGGTTTCTAACGGCGCAATACTAGTACATTATTCATTTATCGTCCATATCGAGACAGCTACTTTACCGTTTAAATCATCGAAGTCGTCACCTCCTTGAAGCGAATGCTCCTCATTTGGTGCAATAGCTTCACCAATTGAGTCGTCCACGTGTTTACAAGGACCGCGGCTGTGGGGAATGACCGTGGTATCCTTAAAGCATTGTGTTCAAGGATGATGTCACCACTGCCGGCTACTCAAATTTTATTTACTTTATGCCATGTGGTGTGAATCACATTTTTTAATGTATATTTTGTATTGTAAATATTTGATGTCAGTCGCTATGACGTAACCCGTAACGAATCTTCTGCAAAACTTCTGTAAAGATTTTCAATACTTACTTCAGAATGTTTTATCGCATTTTTTCGTTATCACACTTGGGTGAGCTCATTCTGTAATCGATTCGTGCATTAACCGATTATGATATCCTTTGTTTTTAGGGTTTTTGTTCGTCTTGCGTCTGGCTACTATTGGTGTATTAACATTATATTGTACACCTTTGTGTTATTCGTTTCATAATCTTCGTCAATGAGCTACAACTTTTTAACCGACTTCCAAAAAGGAGGAGGTTATATATGTTCGTCGCGTATGTTTGTTTTTTTTTTTTTTATGTATGTACACCGATTTCTCCGTCAATTGTGGACCGATTTTGAAAATTCTTTTTTTGTTTGAAAGGGTGTGCTTTCGAATTGGTCCCATATAAATTTTATTAACTTTGCTTGGATTCGTTTTGAGTTAGCTACAAAATACGTATTTTTTTCCCACTTAGTATGTAGATGATATGTTAAGTTTCTGTCATTGGTAGCAGATAGTGGTGTTCGTGTGTGGGGTAGGTACCACAACTAAAAAGTGAAAAATAAAAACTTTTTTACAAAAAAAAACAACCGACCTCCAAAAAAAACACTACAAAGTGAAAAATAACTTTAATTTCGGAAGTCGGTGGCAAAAAACGAAAATACAAAACCCAAGACACCGACTTCCGAAATTAAAGTTATTTTTCACTTTGTAGTGTTTTTTTTGGAGGTCGGTTGTTTTTTTTGTAAAAAGTTTTTGGAGCAGCTGCGTTGTATCGATTATTTCGAGTTATGGTAAAAATGATGTTCTCCTCGCGTTGTCTGTTCTATGCATGCGGTTGCAAGTGATGGTCGGAGTACTCAAGATAAGGCAGTAATAATAGTTGACTGCGATGCGAACTAAGGAAGGGCAGGCAGTGTTATCGCACTGTTACACCACCGCTTCCCGTCACCCGCATTTTACTGTTGCTTTAGACTTCACGCCCGTATGCATGAGGTCGACTGCGCATAATTTTCACATTATAACACTTTAACTATCAAAACACTTTACCCTGTACATTTATTTAATTTGTACTTGAACAATTCAGTCACATTCTCATTTCAACTGTCACTGCGTAATCAAGGACCAATTCGTTTATATTTATTTTGTCTTTCTGACCATATTGTTCGATTATTATATTTTGAATATCGATTTAGCAGGATTATGAATTTTATCTAAACGGACGACTGTAAAGGACACAAGGACCCATAAACGAAAGTTAGATGTTGTCTGGCAATGAGCAATAGACTGATGTACCTACTTACAAAAGCAAAAGAACTGTCTCATGTTCCTGTACTATTTGGTCTCTCATAGTTGCATAAATTCAATCATTCATTAGAACGCGTGTCTAGGGGGATTCCCCAATCCCGTGTTCTGTGAATTATGTGATGTGTGCCTTGGTCTGGGCAGACCGAGTGCGGGCGAACCCACGCCCACACCCACGCTGGGCCATGCTTTACGACCCCATCATTGTCTCATGCACGGATATCTATGGTCTCACGCCATCAAAAAACACTCATTCAGCGCTCCATTATTCGCTCTTACAAATTATTTACCTAATGGAGCTCTTGACAGCGATTTGAAAGTTCCCACTATTTTAATTGCCATCATTTGGCAAGGCTCTTAGCTATAACCCTAATGATCGTCGTAATTATGTCAATTTTGCGTAATACTCATTGTTTGTTTTAAAACTAGGTCATACGTAATACGTATCAAATTCAACAGCATTGTACTAAATTGCCTATTATTTACAAATGCGATCACATCGTTTGCAAATAAGGTACCTACATGGTGGGCGATTGTTGTTAAATCAAGTCAAATGAAGCTTTTTTGCTGTTGTAACTGTAAGCTTTATTTAAACGTGATTTCTTGGCACAAATATTTTGGAGATTGTACTATCTACTTGAAAAAATCTTCCTTAGCCAAATCTCCTTACCTGATTGACAGCATGACAAGCTAATCTCTACGTCGGAATACACTATGACGTTCACCGTTTACTTCCTCACCGCGAGGTGTAATTAATGGCTCGCTTCCGACACTCTTTCAACACCTTCCTTTCATAGTAATGATGTAAGGTCGTTAGCACATCGTACGATTCATACATGTTGGATTTTTTCATTCCGTTTTTACTTTCAATGGAAGCTGTACAATCATTTTGTCTAAACTAAGGCCTTGGTCCTTGCAGATGTATGGCTCAAGATGGAAGGACCAAGTCTGTAAGTGATGCGATAGGCTGAGTGATCGATTGTGCCTCTTGTTATTAGTATTGCGTTTCAGATTAATTGTGCAATGGCAATAACTGACATCATCGGATATTTATAGATTCAACATGTTTTGTAAATCATCTCGCAAAACAAAAGTTATAAATATCATACATACCTATTCTAAATCGATCTATTGTATTATTATATCAATAGATCTTGTTTGTAAATAACGAGAATAAGAGGGATGTATCTAAAATAAACATTTAGTAATAATTACGTAGTTCTGAACGGACATTTTCATTCAAGGGAAATCCTCTTCACATTTTGTACTTTATGGGTAGACTAACAAAATCCTTCACTAATTAACTAAGGTACGACACAAAATATCTGCAGTCTTTAGCATAAATAAACCACTTAACACCTTCAACAAGATTACACTAACCGGTGTGCGTGCTAATTGGAGATGCGTAACTTACGGCCACGATGTTCCGCCCACACCACAATTTGCGCAAGCGCAGCCTCACCGCTGGCAACGCTTTGAAATATCATATTAAATTAATTAATCAGCCGTTAAGAACTAAGCTTGTGTTTCGTTCCCTCAATGTTTGCTGCCAACTGATTTCGTTTGAATCATCGATGATCTGAATTTGTCTTGTTCAGTTTGCTAGACGAGACGTTTGCCTGGGTAAAGCGGCGGCCAGCTCACCTTTTTTATTCAATTTTGTATTAACGAGGCAATTTTCAAGTAATTAGTTCAGCAGAACCGGTAGTAGGTACGGTTGAGATATGGTATGAAGTACAGGAAGGAGAACATATTGCACCTTATTCTCCTTGTGTGTCATTGTCTACCGAGCAATTTGGCAAATCCCTCGATTCCTTGTATCTAAATTCTCATGCACTGAAGATTTCAAGTAATGTTCTATACAAATCACCTAAACTTGTCGTGTGTTCCTTCCAGGCGGAGCAAAGGTTAGCGGCGCGGCGAGCGGCGCGGGCTGAAGCGCGAGAAATACGCATGCGTGAGCTGGAGAGGCAGCAGCGCGAACAGGAGGACCATGCGGACAAGGCGTACGATATGTATTCCGGAAAGACACCAGGTAGGTCCTAGAGTAATCACCACTTTAGCAGCTGATATGCATGTGAGCTGGAGAGGCAGCAGCGCGAACAGGAGCACCATGCGATCAAGGCGTACGATATGTATACATGTATGTACAAGACACCAGGTATACTTGTACAACCTCTAAAACGTTTTTAAAACTATTGTCATGCTGTAACTTGCAGATGCTCGAATAATAAATACAGTGCCACAAGGATCTTTTGGCGCTTGAAGATTTTGACAGGGGGGTTGTTGGTAAACATTTATGAAATACTTGTATACACGGAACAGAAAAAACAGTGGAAGTGCAATGCAACAAAATTACTATGAGAACCGTTGTCGCCAAACCCTCACAAATAAACTGATAATCATATAATGCACTACAAATAAGCCGATCGTTTGATTTGTCGTTTAAATTTTAGTCAAAACTAGCATAAGTCACAGATTCTACATTTGGAAAGAAACCTTCAATCTCTTAAAATAGGATTTATTTTGCGTTAGTGCAGAAAGTATCAACGACGTTTTGTAATCTAAAGTCAAACTAGATTCGATCGCCAAGTAAATTCTGCTACCCGACCATAGATGGCGATATTCTCAGTTGTCGCAATTATAATCTTAATTGCGTTATTTGTAAGGTTGACGTTCGCGTTATAGGGTCGTGTCTTCTGCTACTCGATCAAGGCAGCAACACATTGAATTTTCAATAACATTATCGATATCGATAGATACCCGATTTCATAATTCGAGAAAATAAGACTTGTTTGGAGTTGAGTAAAACTGTAAGATGAATGACGTAGTATTATTTAAAAATAGAATCTTACATAATGTATAAGATTTTAGTTTTAAATAATATCTTCTATATAATAAAAATCAATTGCTATTCGTTGTTCTCGCTAAAACTCAAAAACGGCTTGACCGATTTGAATAATTCTGTTTTTGTCGTGTTCGCCCGAACACAGGGAAAGTTTAAAAAAATGTCGGGTAGGTAGGGTACGTTGGATAGGAAGGGTAGGAAGGGTAGGAAGGGTAGGTAGGTAGGGTAGGTAGGTAGGGTAGGTAGGTAGTGTAGGTAGGTAGAGTAGATAGGTAGGGTAGGTAGGTAGGTACGAAACTAGGATAGGGTGGGTAGGTAGGTAGGTACGAAAGTAGGGTAAGGTGGGTAGGTAGGTATATTATTTTTATATGTATGTAGCTATATTATTAGGTATATTGGGAGAAGTACTAATACAGCGCAGGCGGAGCCGCGGGCGGCAGGTACCACAGGTAGTACTGAATAAATTGTGAAAATCATCTTACTTGGGTTAAAATTAAAAATGCGTTGTTCTGTCTTTTTATTTATTGTCCTTGAAATAGAACGTATTTGTTAAAAAACTGGCGTTTCGAAAGTCTTATTTTTAATTTTAACAAATGGTGTATGCGAACATTTATATATTTTTCGACTATTGCCTTCATCAAATCAGTGACGTGATTGGACGCAGGAAATTCGCATATTTGATGGGAGGCAATATCATTAAATAAAACAGTTCCAATAAACTTTCGCATAATTAGAGTTATCGCCACTTCCTTTCGAAAAACCCCGATGTCAACGTTTTTTAAAAATGTTTCCGCCGTCTGATATATTTTGACAATATCTGGCGAAGGATGCAACAATCCACCTTGATCTCTCGCAATTATTTACTATTACTATAACTTTTTATAAATAAAAAATTTGAAATTATGTACTAATTTAATTATGTATTATCCTTGAGGCGGGCGCCGGCAACCCGGTGTGGAAGCGTTTATCACTGATCTTACACACCGAAATGACTTAAAATTACCGGCTGAACAATGCAACGCGTCTCAAACATTATGTAAAAGTTTGATTACAATTTCGCTATATAGCATCTATGCAACCTTATATTTCGTGTATGAATGTTAGGCGACATTATATCTGTATTGTAATGTTATACAACAAATATTAAATTAGGTACTTATTTTCTTTTATCGATAACTATCTATAACATCAATACCCGACCTGACTACATCCCTAATTGAGTAGCGAAGAACTTTCGAGAGCGAAATGGTGAATACATTCAATCCAATATAAACTTTATTTTAATCGCATAAAGTTGATTTTAACTAAACGTTCTATTAAATTATTAGTAAATTGACAAAAACTAAGATTTTATTAGAAAATAAATAAAATCGTATTTACTGATGGTACGAAACACCTCCATTTTTAAGATTATTTCTTCTACTATCATTTTTGCACTCCAAAACAGAACAATACGGCATATTTACGGAAAAATAAATTTGTCTCGAGACTAGCAGCTCGACGCGTTGTTAGAACACGACTGAAGTAAAGTTGCGTAACAGCGCTTAATTGTGACACGCGTGCCACGCCTACTTTGCACTTCCACTGTTTTTTCTGTTCCGTGCTTGTATAGCTTGTCCACTCGGAATTGACGCGCCACACTACCGCATTTTACGCACACGGTAATGCGGTAGTGGGGCGCGTCATTTCAGAATGGACAAGCTATACTTACAACTATAGCAAAAACTTCTTCTTCAACTAGTTTTAAAACATGCTGGCTGACTGTACTAGCAGCGAGTTCCACCTACAAAGCTGTTGACACATTTGACACCTAAGAATTTGACAGTTCCATATCTTTTTGTCTATGTACCAGATTTTCTTCCTGTTAGTAAAAAATTGTAATACACCAGCATTGTGCATTATGAATTTCAAGATATAAGTTAATCTATACGATTATCTGTTCCTGTTTGCAGAGGCGGTGGGTCGTCGCGGCGCTACGAGACTGACGGCGCTCAGCCCGGCCGTACACTCACCGAGACGAAGCTCTGAAGACTCTATCGATGATGGCTTCAGCATCAAGGATCTTAGGGTACGAATCATTAATAGATGTGCTTCACCATGTTATTATGTGTAGGTTCGGCTTAAGAGGTCTGGTTTTCGCCACCTTTATCGACGTTCTTCGCGGGTCTGATATTTCACTTGCAAGGGGAATATTGGTCTGCAAACTTACGATAGTCAATCAAATTTGTTGTCGCAAACAAGCATATTTTTAAAAACTGAACTGGCTTACTAGATTATGAATGACGAATGTTTAGCAATCTAGTATCTACAAGCGGTGCGCCCGCTGTAGATTGGACTAATAAGGTTTCTGGTGTTTCCAGCATGAGTTGAAGGAGGTGGAGGAAAAGTTCCGCAAGGCGATGATCCTGAACGCGCAGCTGGACAATGACAAGGCGGCGCTCGGCTACCAGCTGGAGCTGCTCAAGGACAGGATAGAGGAGCTGCACGAGGAGTATGCGCAGCTGCAGGTAAATAACAGACAGACAGATTATTCCATATGGTGGAAGGTCCACATGGCCTACAAATTAGGCTGAGAATCAGCCCTTTATGAAGACCTAGCAATTTTTCAAACTCATCAACTTTTACAACTAAACTTTGACAATTACATAACAACATTAATTTGATTGTCAAGGATTTCTGCAAAGTAACGACTGATCTCATAACTATTCAAAAGATTGCTACAGAAATGCCTTGGTCTTCACTTTACCTCGGGACGACAAGGTCTATTGATGTTTAAGAGTAGACTGAAAAGTTAAGTGAAGTGAGAAGCATTTGGAGGCATCAAAAATATAGTTTTAGGTGCAGTGCAGACGACACACTTTTTGTGCGATCGAGTCTATGGCGCACATAATCTCTTATTTATCCCCGATGTTTTTCTGCATGCAGGTTATTTTTTATAGGATGTGTCTCTCGATAGTAATTTCTGTCAATTTAAAATACAGGAACCATTAATTTGAATCTTTACTCCGTAGCTGACATTACGAATAAGATACCACAGACTCGATCGCACAAAAAGTGTGTCGTCTGTGCTGCCCCTAATGCAAACACTGTCTTGTACAATATTATTTTTGTTTTATGTCTGCAGCTTACGATAAATTCACAAATAACAAATTAACTCTCATTTCCAGCGTGAACACAGAGAAAAGTGCTCATCATTCGAACGTCTAAAGCGAGAACACGAGTCGGTAACTCGCGAGCTGAGTGCGGCACGAGACGCGGTGCGAGCGCGAGACGCGGCGGCGGCGGGCGCGGGCTTCGCCTTCGTGGACGCGGCGGCGCTGGACGCGGCCGGCCGGGACGCGGCGGGCGCCGCCGTCGGCGCCGTGCCCGCGCTGGCGCTGGTCACGCACCAGGCGCACCAGCTGCTCAACGACGCCGGGGAGGGCACGCTCGGTACGTAACACTACACTCTAGAAATAGTACATTAACTCGCGCCTTTTTCCCATCGAGGTAGGCAGAAACAACAGACCGCCACCTGCTACGATTCTTACGTACTCCTTTTGCCTCGTTTACGTTCATACATCTGGTCATACACGCACGCCGGTTGCGAGTACTACGCACCTGGCCTTTCTGAAAAACATCAATTAGAAATACATCAACAGAAAGAATTCTAGAAATCCTTATCCATTTTTCATCGCAAAACATAATGATAACAACGCAACGCCACGTGCGAACTTCACATCACACTGACGTCACGCAAAATCCTACATTGTGCAAACAGAGTTTACCGCGCAACGGGGATATAAATATACAACGTTCCGACATCAATCGTCGGACAGTTACCCACCAGAGAACACCCGTCTGGTCGAAGGATCCTCACTTTTCTATGGAGGATGAGTGAACTTCACACCCTGTTCCTTATACCTTTTTATCAGTATCGTTGCAAATCACAATCACAATTCTTGCATCGTGTGACTATTCCCGCGCTCGTGAAATGCAACAACTTTTGAAAATGCGATAACTACAGGTGATATAAAAATTTTACTGAAAAAAACAGTTTATGGCCCAGATCAAATTCTTGCCGAATAACACCAAATAAATTGACAATCGAGTTCCAAGTATCTACGCGATAAACACAAACAGCTATTTCAAACCATTTACAAATTATTAATGAAAACAATCCATCGTTACAGACGTGCGGTTGCAAAAGCTGTTAACCTCGAAGCAGGCGCTGGAGTCGGAAGTACGCAAGCTGAAACTTCAGCTGAATGAAGAGCGCGCCGCGAGACAGAACGGAGTCGCCAATCATCACGACCAAGAGTACGAGAATGAACGTGAGTTTACTACCACTCAAACTTCTGCGCGTCACGAGGGCGATGACCCCGTGATCAGCTGTTTTTATTGCTTTTAGCCCAGGTTCATACAGGCAATTTTTCTACACGACGATTGTTTATTTTCGCGTACTGGATTTTCAACTCTCGGTGTTGAATCGAGCGTTGAAAATCCAACAAAGGTACAGACGCAAGCACATCAAGCTACCCGAAACTGTCAAATTTTCCCAATCAACTTTGAACCTTAGACTTCAGCGATAAAGTTGAAAATCTATTAAATAAATTTGACAGATTGTAGTAGCTTGATGTGCTGGCGTCTGTACCACGTCTCAAAAAATACACTGTTGGATTTTCAACTCTCGGCGCTAAGCAGTGCGTTGAAAATCCAGTGCACGACAAGAAATTGCGGCGTTAAAAAATTGTTCGTGGGTGAGGGCTTATAGAGAACTTCACAGACGTGTAAAGGTGTGTCCAAACGTTGAGTGGCAAGAGCGTGGTAGCAACACGCGGCGTTTACAGGACATATTTTTGCCGCGGTCTAGTTAGGATTAAATCGACGAATGTTTGTGCGGCAGTACTGCGTGGCACTTTCGAGACACGCCGCGCACTTCAGTTGGCAATATCAATTTGCCTAGTCTTTTCCTAGCTATGTTGGGGTCGGCTTCCAGTCTAACCGTATGCAGCTGATTACCAGTATTTTACATGGAGTGACTACCTATTGGACTTCTACTACCCAGTAACTGGATAATACGATACCCCTTGGTAAAACTGTACCCTAATTGCGTAATGCAACACAATCACAATCTGTTTCGATTTGAAACAGATTGCTAATCCATTGCTTCATAAGTAGGAAAAAAAATCTGCTCAACAACTTAAATAGCGCAATGAATGTTGTTGAACTGTCAAAATGAAACAAATTAGGCAAAATTGTTTACGAAAATAAGTTACGCAATTAGGGTACTGGTTCTTAGACTTTCGGGCTTCTGACGACCCGTAACAATATCAAAGATTCACGAATGACAGCCGAGACCAACGGCTTAATGTGCTTTCTAAGGCACGGATTTCGATACAAAATGTTATAAAAAAAACTTTTTACAAAAAAAAAAAACAACCGACCTCCAAAAAAAACACTACAAAGTGAAAAATAACTTTAATTTCGGAAGTCGGTGTCTTGTATTTTCGTTTTTTGGCACCGACTTCCGAAATTAAAGTTATTTCTCACTTTGTAGTGTTTTTTTTGGAGGTCGGTTGTTTTTTTTTTGTAAAAAGTTTTTATTTTTCACTTTTTAGTTGTGGTACCTACCCCACACACATTCGAATACCACTACCTGCTACCAGTGACAGAAACTTATCATATCATCTACATACTAAGTGGGAAAAAAATACGTATTTTGTAGCTAACTCAAAAACTATCAAAGCAAAGTCAATAAAATTTATATGGGACCAATTCGAGAGCACACCCTTTCAAACAAAAAAAGAATTTTCAAAATCGGTCCACAATTGACGGAGAAATCGGTGGACATATATATAAAAAAAAAGAAAAAAAACAAACATACGCGACGAACATATAATCTCCTCCTTTTTGGAAGTCGGTTAAAAAAAATATGCTCTTTATTTTATGCAAAATAAGGAACCGTATTAAGAATGTAAGTCAGTCAGCAACGTGGTAACAAGGCGGACTGCTCAGTGTTTGGAACATACATTTAATACTCATACATTTATTGATTTTTGAGGTCTATCAGTGCCATGTTAATGAACTGCAGCGTGATTGTGTGTCAGTGGAGACAGTCCGCAAGGCGGTGTCGGAGGCGAAGGGCCGCGCGGCGCGCGCCGAGGCCGACGCCGCGCTGCAGGCGGCGCACGTGGCGCGCCTGGAGGCGCAGCTGGCCCGCCTGCGCGCGCGCCAGGACCACCAGGACGAGCACGAGGAGCAGCTCAAGCAGGAGCGCCGCAAGCTGCAGAGAGAGGTAGCCCCTGCTCATATACTTATCGAAACTAAACCTAACAGCTCTTGAAGCTGTGCTGTTCCAAACCTACTTCTTACATTTTACCCAAGTTGTCAGTAAGAAACAAACTTCACGTAGAACATAGCACACAAATTTGTCTATGTAAGGCCGCTTTCACATTAGGATGTTAGCAGCGCTATAGTAGCGCGGCAGTAGCAGATGCCTCTGCTACTGCCGCGCTACTATAGCGCTACTGTATTCACATTATAAAAACAGCCGCGCGACGGTCACGCCGCAGTTTAGATCAGTGTGGCACAAATCATTAAAAAAATGGACTATACTTAATCACGTGCGCTTGCTGTTGAGGCAGATAATAATAATAACTTGATTTACTTATATAGCTATAATTATATTTCAACACTCATATATTTTTTTCTTCAAAGATTATTACTATTAGTAATAATCTTTATTTTTCTATTCACAAAGATTCACATAGTTAGTTATAAACATGAAATATAGTGTTTTAACAAAAATGCGTAAAATATGATTCTTAACTGGCATCCATACTAGGATACCCTGTGTAGCGGATCACCAGGCTTTCACCCCGAATTTAATCTAATTAACATTACAATGGTCAATTTTCAAACTTGTAAACAAATTATTTGACGAAAGGAAAAAAAAACAGCCATGTTTAAATTAATTAACCAAAAATAACAAATATTCATAAAAAGAACATCGACAATAGTCGCATAGACAAAAAAAATTCAAATTCAAATTGAGTTTGTATTCCGGCGCGCTTCTGTTTATGATATGAAATTCTGACTGCGCGACGACCTCGCGTCTGCCACGCGACTGTCGTGCTGCTCAAGTCGCCTTAATGTGAAAGCGGTCTAAATCAACTTCAAATAGGTTACAATCTAACCGTACTTATGGACCTGTCTACACGATAACGTACAAAATAAGAGATGCGGGTTTACTTAAGATATACATGACATGATTTAATTTTCAGGAAGTCGTTGACTTCTGGGCCGTTATCAATAATGGCGACAGTTAACGGTACAGTCGCGCATACCCTACTCACGGAGTGTGCTACCCTAAACACGCAACCGAAACCCACGTAATGCTCTGCGCAAACTGTGATAATATGTACCCCACACTCCTGTGTGCTCAATGTCTATCAATGTTTACTAAATAATATGTAAATATAACGTTTTACCCCTCTGCATGTTATATTATTATGTAAAATAAAAAAGCGTTGTAAAATACAATAAATTAAACGCTCTATAACTCAATATTGCTACGTAGATGTCAAGTTTTACGAATAAATTTGTACATAACGCTACCAACTCCGTTGACACAATTTGCGACCTTATAGTAATAAACTAAGAGTGACAATTGCATTGCAGGCTCGGGAAGCACTCAATCGGGTTGAAGAGTTGGAGACTGAGAACAGCCACCTCACGAAACGACTTGACAAACTCAAGAACGCGAAGTCTGCACTCCTGAAAGATCTGTGACAGAGATAACGAAGCAACTTATGTAACGATGAAATGATACGAATCACTGCGCAGACGCAGGGAACGTAGACAGCCTGCGTGGGAGGTAGGAGAACTACCTATAAGTACTGAGATAAAACCGAAAAAAAATGCATTCTTGTAAATGTTAGTCACCCTACATTTACAAAATGTTTCATAGGATTTGCATGAGGGAGTCAGAAAACCACGTTATAACATTAAAGTATTCAGTGGATAATAATTAATAATCTAACATTCTCAACATAATAATTTGATTTTCTTATTAATTCTAATAATTTGACAATTTATCATTTCGACCGTGTTATGTTGATTATAAAATAAATGTTATCTTTTATATTTTGATATTGAAAAGTCGGACGCACGCAATACATTTTCACGCGAACTGTTATGTAGTCTGCAGACGCCTGAAAAGTATTGCGTGTGAGATTTAAATGATTGTATGGGCCAGTGGTCGGCAAACTGCGGATCTTTAGCCTATAGAAGTGCGGCGCTGTCTGCATGTACAGACGCCAGCACATCAAGCTACCCGAAACTGTCAAATTTTCCCAATCAACTTTGAACCTTAAACTTCAGCGATAAAGTTGGAAATCTATTAAATAAATTTGACAGATTGTAGTAGCCTGATGTACTGGCGTCTGTACAAATTTCGATAAGTGCGAGCGTTGATACCAGGGATGTTAAGGAGCTCCGTAACCGAATCCGTTATAAACGTTTCGGATAATTTCGGATTGGGGCGGTGTCTAAATGAGACACGTTATGACAGGTTTTTCTGCTCGGCCGAACCGATACAATAGCCGCGCGCGTCACTTGCATGTTTGTTTATTATTGCTATAACTTAGTCATTACTAGTCCGTCATTGCGGGATAATATCATTACAATTTCTTTAAAAATCTAATAATCCGTAACCGTATCCCATAACATAATATCAGTTCTATATCCGTATCCGAAATTTCATATCCATAACAGCCCTGGTAGATACGCACGGGGGTCGGGGTTTCGGTCATTAACCAAGATATTAAGTTTTATCCAAAATTCAAACTATATTTCAAAGATCTATTTCTGAAGTATTTCCACCAAAAATTTACAAGAAAACACGAAAATTGATAATTTACCACCTTTCAAAGTTTTCCAAGGTTAACTTGTTAATAAGTAAGATGCCTTCATCATATTATTATCAGCCGATATGATGATGATGATGATGAAGGCATTCTACTTCTTAGCAAGTTAATTTTAGGAAGCGTTGTGGAGTGAAAGAGGATGGGAGTTTCAAGGATTAAGAAAAGTGTACCGAGACAGTTTGAACACACAGAACGGATTGGCTCTCATACGAAATCTTAGTCGCTATAGTATTGATGGCTATTGACTAATGAGTTAACCAACCACTGGTCTAGGCGAACTGGGAAATACGTGTGGCGTGTATGGTATGTTATCGACTGAGTGAAAAGTAGACTAATTCATGAAGTTTTACATTTAACAAAATGTATCTAAATATCCAATTATTATTCATACTATCAGCCCATCTAATACTTGGTGAATTAGTACTATACAATGCTGGCATTTCCACTTGGGTGTAATAAGTCATTCAGATGACGGCTCGGCGACGCTTTCATCGTCTGTAAGATATTATTGTTCAGTTGGTTCAGACGTGGCAACGCTAGGTACTAGATTAATACGTCTATATACATTTTGGATAGTTATTAGAGAATACGTAGGAAAATGAGTCAGACTGAATGCAATACTGTCCCGTCTGAATCAACGCTTATGGTTACCGACAGCATTTTTGCATAATTAAAACGCTTGGAACACACTATTATCAATGAATTATTACAAACACGGCGTATCCAAGCAAAAATGTTGTAGGATAGCCTCTATCATGCAAATAACATGGTTGTATTATGTATAACCGTTATATAACTATTGTAAATCGCTTTTATAATTGAATATTCCCTGTAAAATATGAGAATAATGTGTATAATTAATGTTTTGTTAATTTTAATGAATAATTATTTATTTTAACTATGTTCGTATTTTCTGTATAGGTATTATATTAAGAGTTTTATTTAGCTTGCCGGATTCATTCGCTTTGTTACTAATAATAAATTGGAGTGATCGATTTGTTACTTGCCATTGGTATCACAAATTCAAATAGTTAAGTTTTGACGCAACTCTTTATTGCTTCACACTTTGTCGTTCATGCTATTTTAATTATTAATAATGCTTTTATCTGTAATATAATTGCTCAAAATTGTATCCCATGAGTATGTGATAGTCTATTGCGAGGGTAAAACGTCCAATAGGATTAGGGACTCGAAGACGGGAGTTTTCGTGGGACTGACCATTGTATTTTTTATATTTCGAGATTTTTTATTCACGATTCTACAAAGTTACCATGCTGTTTAACTGATATCATTGTAAATTATTTTTATCTTGTTATTGTGGCATTCTTTAATTACAATACTGTGAACATTTCGATTAGATCTCGAACTAGTTGAGTGTAGAAGGAGAAAACTGAATAAAACGTAGTAGTATCTAACGATGTACAGGAGATTATCGAACTTGTCGCTTATATATAAATATAGTTGTTAGTGATGCTCACTTTAACGTACAGTGCCATGGCGCACCAAAATGTATTAATACTATAATATGTGTATTGTAGTTACGAGTAGTAATGAATTGGAAATGCGGGTAGCGGTGGAGACGCGCTTGTCAGGTGTTTATATGTACTGCGTATGCGTGTTACATGTATGTATATCTGTAGATTTTTTATTAAAATGTTACTCAAATTACAACTTCATAGTCAATTTTGTTTTGTTTAAACACGCAGGGATTTGCGCACACTGCATGAGGAAAATATTGTACAAATTGGTGTCAATATAGATTAGTTGACTGTGGCCAGATAAGACCCACACACCACCGACTTATCACTCTGGTTACAGTCAACCGGCAATTTGTATCAATACTGATATTAGGCCAAATCTCTGCGTGTTTGCTCGCCAACATTTATTATCATTGCGTCGCGCATTTTGATATACCTCAGGTCTGTATGTAGACAGTATTGTAGTATGTATAGTTGTCATCTATGTAATATGAGGGTAGTGTACGTCCACATACAGGCTTGAGCGGATGTGTGATGGCCAGACAGTGTTTCTTCGGCCTGCAGTAAAGATCAATGTCAGTATAATTTGTAAGTAGGAACGTAATCTTTTTAAGTACGATGTATGTATTTTGGTGCTGCATTACTAATTTATTTGTTTTCAATTTAACTATGAATGACCAACTGTCTTTTTATATGAAGCGAAAACAGACTTAATATTGTATAAATTTGAATATTTTGAATAAATTTCGCTCTGAATGTGTTGTTTTATTTTGATCTCACGTTTCCTGAAGGCTAGTTTTTGCCATAACAAAATATTTTGCAAAAAAATAAAATTAAGCTGCTCTGCAAATACTTTATCACGAAACTATAACCCCAAAATAATTTAAATAAAAAGTAAGTTTAAAAACTAAAACCCGACTAAAAGATATGAAACAAGAAAATATTTCAGACAGAAGTCAAGACATAGGTACAAAAATGATCAAGATAAAGCCGTGGTCGCATGCTTGTACACCTACAAAATTATAATGGCATGCGACCACGGCTTTACCTTGATCATTTTTGTACCTATGTCTTGACTTCTGTCTGAAATATTTTCTTGTTTCATATCTTTTAGTCGGGTTTTAGTTTTTAAACTTACTTTTTATTTAAATTATTTTGGGGTTATAGTTTCGTGATAAAGTATTTGCAGAGCAGCTTAATTTTATTTTTTTGGTTTATATGGTATAATAATACCAGCCTATTATTGTCCCTCTGATAGGAAAAGGCCTCTTCTCATACTGAAAAGGCACGAGCATTGATTACCACGCGCGCTCAAGACGAGTTGACGATTTCAGACTTATATATGTATATTAACTATAAGTCCAGTACCTACCCTACTTGCGATTTTTTTTTTCCAACTTATGAAACAATGGATTAGCAATTTGTTTCAAATCGAAACAGATTGTTGTTGTGTTGTATTACGCAATTAGGGTACAGGTTTCCTCACGATGTTTTTCCTTCACTGATGTTGGTAATGTCCAAGATAAACTCAGAAAGCACATTTGAATTGAAAAAGTCACTTTGGTACCTGCCCGGATTTGAATCCACAACCTCGTGCATGAGAGGCGAGGCCTTAACCACTGGACCATCACGGCATTCAAGGTAAAATAGGTATTAATTTTACAGCCGCGCCGTACGTAGCACAGTCTCACTTTTACTTGTTTGTAACAATTTAAACATATTTATTTACTTGTAAAATATGATATATATACATATTTGTAATGTGCTCGTTAAGCCCTTTCATTTGATACCCAACATGGCACAATTCAATTATTTTTATTTCGTTACGTTTATGTCCTCTAGAGGGCGCCATATTGCATTTAATGTGACGTCACATAGCCTATAACCAGCGGACAATCAATACGCTTCTAATGATACCTCATTTGTCAAATTATGATCGGCAGTTTAGAAGTTATGAGGTAACAGATGAACATACATACATACATACATACCGGTCAAAATCATAACCCTCCTTTTTGTTTTACCGTAGTCGGGTAATTAGGGTACTCCGACAGTTATGAACCGCTTTCATATAACTAAATATTACGGTATATAGCTATATACCTAGGGATATAACCATATCACGGCTTCAATCATCTTACTGTGACATCTATATAAAAATCAATTGCCGTGCATTAGTCTCGCAAAAACTCGAAAATGGCTCATGTCCGAGACTACCACCAACCCCAATCGCTTCCATGCGTGGTAAATAGTACTCGATTGGCACTAATTAGTACTCGAACAACAAAATTGGTACCTTAGTATTTTACGAGAAACTACTTTGAAGGTGGTCACGGACATAAATGGCTCGACCGATTATGATGAAACTTTGGTAAGTTGTAGTGTGCGCACCGGAGAAGGTTCCTACCAAAAAAAGGCATTGCAATGCATGCACGCGCTGGTCGGGCACACAATAAATAAATAGTAATTTAGCCCAGGAGGGTTGAAGAAGTCCTAGAGGGATTCGAGGGTGAATATAAGCACGAATCACGATAAATGAAGATTTGCTTGGCTCTAACTCACGAAGAACATTGTCGTATTCGGTTGAAATTGAACTGACAGATTTATAGTCGCAGTGACTGAGCGATTTATTTCTGGCTAAGGGGTCGCAGATTCGATTCCCCATTTCACCACTACTGATGTTAATAAACTATAGGAATAGTAATTTTATAGACGAAGAAACCGTCTAAACAAACGTACAATTTTCGCACGTTAAATGTCCCTTCCCGAATGCATAAAGATGATGAATTCTCAATAGGTATCCCTATTCTCTTACATGTCTTTCCCATACATAAGTTCCCAATGATCTCGTGTAGGTGCAAATAGACCTATGTAGATCATAAACACTAGTGTGGTAACTAGACTAATTAACAAACTTGTGTAATCTTTTGCCGAACCCGGTAAAAGCTCGTAGACTCGTAGAGTATACTTATTATTATTATTTATTTATTTAAATCACAATTATAACACCTTTACAGATTCATCCAAGGCGATGTTACAAGGCACAAAATATACACAAATTTCCAAATTAATAACCTGTAAGCAGAATTACAATGAATTATATAATATTATGTAATATAACAATTATTCTAAACATGACAATTTTTATTCTATCAAAAAACGTCTTTCAATTATTATTTGTGCCGTTTGAATGAATTGCGGCAGGTTTTGCGTAAATATATCCTCTGATGCCGTAATAACATTAATAATACGTGCGGCTCGTGACATAGGGGCAAACTTGAGTAGGTTAGTCCTAGCCGCTGGCACATCTAACAGTGCGGGGCGCCGGCGTGCACCTACGCACCCGTCCGGCGCACGCAGCCGCAGCACTGCCAGCACCTCCGGGTGGTGCAGCAACCCTAGCAGTACGCGGGCCACGTACTTGACCAGCGCGAAGTCCCTTCTTACGGCCAGCCTGGTGTACCCGACCATGCCCAGGACGAATAGACTCGGGTACATCAGGGGATAAAAGGCATAAACCCTTGTTCTATAACCCTGAATCCTTCGCTCACCTCTTATCGATCGCTGCATTGTCCAGCTTAAAAATTTATGATAAGTACCTACTATATAAGTCTGGTATTGATCCGCCATGTAAACCATTGAAAAGAACTGTTCTGTGAGGTAAACAAAGGTTTTCTCCTAAAAATATGATACTCGATACAAGCATACATGCAACTGCAATCCTCTTTTTCTATGGGGGTTGGCAGAAATAGCTAAATGAATTTGTGCCGTAACTGTCCCTCGTATTTAGAATGATTAGTTACCACTGACCATCCTATTTTATCCAACTAGACATATCTATAAAGTAGATTTTATATCCCAAGCATATTATGTACACTTGGAGCCACAGGAGCAGCTTGAATCAGAATCACTGTTGCTGCTACTAGTTGATGATAAGTCACCAGCACCACGTTGTTTCTTAGGAGATTTCTTATTTTTCTTTTTAGTATCACTAGTCAACAAATCATCATCTCCATTCATATCAGTCGGTACCAAACAATAATCGTGATCAGATTCACAGACATGTTTTCTGATAGGTACTAAGGGAGGAGTTTTTTCTTTTGTCTTTTCAACTTTTGCTTGATATTTTTTGAAGTTATCCCATATGTCTAAAACCTGCTGCTCATTTGGTTTTTCGTCATGGGATTCTGTTTTCTCCTCAGTCTTCGGAGTCACTTCAATATCCGCGTGATTACCTAGTTGATTAACGTTCTTGTACCCAGACCCCTTATCTTCGAAACTACTGAGCCAAAAATGTTCATCTACTTTCTTAAATATCTTTAAATGTATTTAATTTAAATTTATCCTTCCTTCCTTACATACATCTTACATATTATAAAACAAAGTCCCCCGCCGCGTCTGTCTGTCTGTCTGAACGCGATAAACTCAAAAACTATCGAATAGATTTTCAAATGGTTTTCACCAATAGACGGAGTGATTCCTGCGGAAGCTTAGGTTTTGGTGTATAATTCATTAAGATTTTGTGTAATATGACGATTATTGTCGAAGATGTCAGAAAAAAATCATGCTGGCGTAAACCGTTAGAGATACATCTTTATGTTCTACAGGATTGAAGATCTTTTCAACAAAAAAGTCCGCAATGGCATAATTATGTCTATCTTCTAAGGATGACCCACAGTAACCATTATTATCTTTCAGAAAATGATAAAAATTCCATTGTTATATCCGAAGTTAAATTGACCGGTATCATATGAATCCTTATCCAATAGAATATGTTACTTAAATTGGGCATTTAATTTAGATTAAAATATGCCTCGACATCATACATATCATTTAAAGGAATGGTTTAAAAGATATCACAGATTCAAAATTACGGTAACCAAATAATTATGGTTGGAGCGCAGCTGCAGGAGTCAATAACCTTTTCCTGGACTATTACCTATGTATGTAATCCCGGTAGTACGTTTCCGTGGGATCGACATCCACGTGGGCGAAGCCGCGTGCATAAGCTAGTTAAAAAATTTATTTGAAATCCTCGCAATAAGCCCTTTGATAAGTCACACGGTACAATTTGCAAAACTTTTTTTTTTCTTGTTTCCCCCAAAAGTGACCCTCTTATTCAAAATTAATTTATTTACGTTACACATCCGTCATAGAAATACATTTATGTACCAAATTTCAACTTAATCGGTCTATTAGATTCGGAGCAAATTGGCTGTGACAGATGGACAGACAAACACGAGTGATCATATAAGGGTTCCGTTTTTTCCTTTTGAGGTACCTACGGAACTCCAAAAAAGAGTAAATAAAATACTACCCTTTTCATACTGTAAGGTACCTACAGGCTTATTCTCAAAATTCTCATACAGAAAAGGATGCTTGATCAGTGCAGGTTGCCTATTGATAGTTAGCCCCAAATGTCAGGCCCATCTTTCACCCCGGTTCCACGGAAGCGAGCAGTATAATGTGGATGGTGCCCTCTCCTCCTCTCGTCGTCTCTCGCCTCACCTCGCGCGCGCTCCACTCGGTGTCGGTTTTTTGACCGGAGTCACGCGAGGAGTGGCGGGCTACTGACGAGAGTGTGGATGGGAAGCACTCGTGTAGCCTCCGCTTGCCGCGGCTCGTACAAGGGCCTCCACGACGCGCACTCGCGAGTGTTTACACATGGCACCGAGCGGCAGCGTTTTTCGCCGCCGTGGTATCAAGATTCGCCGCATTTGTATGGACCCTTTACATATGGCACCGCCGCAGCGGCGGCGGCGGCGAGTTTTAATACCGCGGCGGCAAAAAACGCTGCCGCTGCAGTGCCATGTGTAAACGCTCTGATAGCATTATCAAGAAAACATAGATTGAATGGAGTGAAGAAAACATCCCAACAAAAAAAACAACACCATAACGTTCTATCAAATTTATTACGTCTATGAGAGTGGTACTTCTTAATCATAAACAAAATGACGTGAATATTTACAATGAATTTCGGTTTGATGAAAATAAGGAAAGAAATCTAACAAAATGGTAAAATGAAATGTATATTACTGTATAAATGTTACTTAATACTTAATTTCATAAGTGTCAAGCCCAAAGAGATGACAAGAATTATCCTAAGTTTAGACAAATCAGTTAAATTGCTTTATCTAATGAACGATTATTATGTACACACTACATTCCTTTCAGTCTGCTTACCCAACAAGATTTAGACCTATTTTACAGTCAGATAATTGCAAGTGATGGCATAAATTAAGAAAATGATTAAAACAACAATTTTTATCATTGATATACAAACTAATATAAACTAAAACAAAGTGCATATAGGAAAATTATAGCTTTTTGGGATCATTAAAAATAAATAGTTATTCTTTCAGTTAATACAATATATTTTTTCTATCAAGCCCATTTTATCTAGCATCCGTCACCATTTAAAAACAAATATAAACATTCCCATCAGTTCAGTTCTTATCATTCTTTGTAACTAGCAATTTTTCCCTACTGACCTTATTCATAAATAATAATTCTATAACTAAAATAACTATACAAAATGATCGCCGCCCGGGAGAAAAGAACGGCAGTGATAGATGAGACTCATGAAGTGCTTATAAATGTTGAGCTATGAATGAGAGGGTTACTATTATTTACAATAACTGCACAGCAGCTTTGTCACCAAAAATGATGCAAGCTGACCAGCCTAGCAAATATATCAAGAGAATATATTTTTGGTTGCAGCCAATTTGTTGTGTAACTGAGTAGTAAGACTATATGGCGCAGTCTCTTTGGGCTCAATAGCTTCAACTTACTCACTAAGGTACTATCGCTTAAGGTATGGGGTGCTGGCTGGGGGTGAGCCCGCCATGCTCTGGACTATGTTTTTGCTTTTTCCTCTTCTTCTCCTTTTTCCGTTTCTTACGTTCCTTGTCATCATCGTGCCGTTTCTGCTTTTTGTGTTTCTTCTCATATGTGTCTGGGTTTGAGGAATCTGTTGATGTTACGAAAAATATTAAGTAGGAGAACATACATTTAGTGAAATGAAATTGTTTATTCTGTTCTGTAAATGAGATATCGGAATCACTTTTACATGTCACATAAAAATTTAAAAAAGGCTAGATGGAGTTGACATTTCCTATTCTGACTACCCCTGAGAAGAAAAAATGGTGAAAGTTTCATTTAAAGTAAAGACATAATCTTGGTCAGATCATGGTGAGCGCAAGGGTTGTGCACTGACCCGATCGTCACCTTAGATTTTATACAAGTTTAGTCATTACTGTTGTTCACTCTTTCTGTGTTTACTCAAATTACAATAATAAAACTAGTTTTCGAAGTTTTTTCTAACCCTTTATCTGTGAGGACCATGTAGATTAGTCTCTGAAATGGTCTTTTCAGGAAAGAACCACACAGATTTGAGTGGACCAGTCCACTAGTTACAAGCATTAGGCATTATTCAGGCTGTCTACGCATGACAGATTGCTAGCTTGACTAAAAATTTACAGAAAATCCTAGCAATTATAAATTCCTGATAATGAAACTATCTATAATATCACTTTTGATCGAAATCAAGTTTAGTACAATAATTGAAAAAATCTATATATGTATGTCTAAAAACTTGTAGAAATAAACTGTTTCCTCTTTTTTTGATACCAAAATGAAATTTGCAAATAGTTGTTATTTATCATTGCATTGCATTGCATGATCAATTGATTACATAAAATCATAGCACCATGTAACAGAAAACATAATGCATTTCCAGATTGTGGGTAAAAAGTGAAGTTCCAAATTAAAATAGTTGACAATATAAAATATGTTTCATGGTAATCTAATTTGAATCATAATTTACTGGTACATTGATAGATAGAAACTGAAGTAATATGTATAAGTAATGCTGCTCACCTTGCAGTGGTGTCTCTTGTCCTGGGGGGACTCCATCCTTGTGCTTATGTTTCTTGTGTTTGGTCTTATGTCGCTTTGGTGGGGTTGCACTTACATAGCGGTACTGTTCAGGTAATGGACCTGGGTGCAGTCGGAACCCAGCCAGCTGAGCACTCGTTAGTGGCAACAATTCCTTACCTCCTATTGGCCTCTTGGCTATCACCGATCCTAAAGTACTGTTATCTTCCTGTCCAGGCCCATCAAGAATACCAGGGAGATTAGGAAGAAAAGAAGATAATGATTCTTTAAGTTTTTTGCCATTAAATTTACTATAAGAGTGCTCAAGTCCATAATAAGCCATTAAATTAGTTGCTCCTGTGAGTTCACATTCTCCTGTAAATAATAGTCAATAATGTTAAAGCTTGTAAATAAATCATTACAACACAATGGATAAGGAGTAATTCCGTACCTGGAGGTTCTTTCATCAAATAGAATGGTCCACTATGGACTATAGACGGGTTCTTGCCGAGTGAGATGGTAGTTTTGAGTGTTCCAGAGGAATCTTGACGAGAAACCACTGGTGACCTCGCACCTCGCGGCGAGGACTTCGGGGAATATGGTTCTACTTTTCTAAACTGATCAGACATCATCTTGCATCTGCATTGTCTACATAACAAACGTAAAGAAAAGAAAATCTCACTAAAGAAAACGATAAAAACTGAACACCCTCACTTCGAACGAAGAGCTTCCTTGACAAATTTGCAAAAAAAAATCTGTGGAAGGTAAAGATTAGAGATGTGTCCCTCACTCATGAGGTGCCTCGTTTGAGGTACTCGTGATCGCAAATTGAAAGAGTTACTCGAATTTCAACATTGAACCACCTCACTCGTTCCCTCACTTAAAAATTTTGACATTGATATTATTGACGCGAGTACTCGTGAGTGAGTAGAGTATTGAGTGATTGAGTGAGCTATAGAATGAGTGAGGTGAGGTCTCGAAATTTTGAAAACACAGTAAACATTACAGCAGCTATTACTATGAACTCTAAAAACATCATCATTAGATTGGTTATCAAGTATCATTGATTCGTTTATTTTGACGATCAAAAATTTATGAGCGAAAGAAAGTTATGTGTATGAGGGAGACGTAAAAATCGGAATCGTGAGTACTTATGAGTCGACGCACCCGTCCGCCCCGCTGCCTCGGACTATCAGCTGAATTCGGCTGAGTTCGGCTCGGGCTCGGCTCGTGAGGCGAATACGCCGACGTACGACTCCTCGCCTCAAATGAGGGGTACCTCGTGAGGACCTCGCGAGGTAAAATGAGGTACTCCCTCAACCTCATGTAAAAATGATGAGTTACCCATCACTAGTAAAGATAAACGCAGCAACTATTTCACTATTTAGTCGATTAGTAGTTTTTGGGTGTCGTGAGATTATGGGAAGACTTAATAGATGCAAGTCAATACAGACTAAGTTAGTTAAAAACTGAAATGCGTACATACAGCTGTTTAAAAATGTATGTATTTTTAGACCTAATATAAATAAAAATATGGACATGATTTTAATCGACTAAAATACTGACAACGAAGAATTAGTATCAACACGAACCACTAGCAAGTGAAAGGTTTCTAAAATTCGGATACACGCTCCACGCTGAAACAAGATGAACTGATAAATTGTTAAAATATTAGCAAATGGAAATAACTTCACAATTTAAATCGAGCAATATTATTAAATATGTAATCTCGGCTTCATTTTATTTTAGTAATGTATTTATTTAATCTGTCTATGGTTAAAAACCACGTGTTCATGATTAGCGCCATGCTCGACCAGAGAAGTTTAAAAAAATAAAATTTAAGAAGTAAAAATTTAGTTTATGGTTCATGAATTAGCTTCTCGTAATACGCTACGATTTTCGATAATGTGTTTGGAAATAAACAATATATTGGGGTTAATTTAGTTTTGTTTGTGTTTAATAGTGTAATATAAAACCTGAAAAATGTTCGTGAACTGTGATTTGAGTGGTACAAATAAACGACAACGCTTTTGATATCACGATTCCTCGCTGTGCGAAGTGACGCCATTTTACGGGAATGATCAGCCCGCGGCTGCCTCATACTAAGCCTGATGTAAGGATTGCTCTGTTAAAACGGATGCATGGAAACGAATCTTTATTCTTGCACTCGTGCTGGACGGACGAATTCCGAGGTAAAGATTGTATATTTATATTATTGTTGATACGATGATAATTCGAATCATGTTTCGATTTCCTCGGTTTTAGGCGTCTTTTGTTTCCTAGTAGTCAAAAGCACGTGTTTGTCTTTTTCCAGAAAACTATGGAAGATGGTAATATTGTCAATACGAAAGATGATAAAAACACAACAGCATCATTGATCAACTTGTATGGCGAACGCCCAGTGAAATTAACTGCTAATGGGCACGAATTCGCTGGCGAGCCGTCTAGTCCGCCCGACGACACGTACGAGCAGTGCCGGCAGCCCGCCGACACTTCGACCGACGACAAGTTCAAAAAACGCATCAACCCTCTTAGAATACATCTTGGTAAAAGGCCTTTTGTAGATAACTCTCTTCAATACTATAGTACATGCAAGAAAAGAAAGGCTTCAGCAAATAAAGCTTGTGATAGCAGCACCCCTACCAACCCCAGAGTGCCGAAACTTATCCCTAAACACCTAGACCGTAGTCAATTTCACAATGTTTCATCACAAGCAGAGAGCGATGCCATCAGTGAACGAGACAAACCAGTGCCTCGGCTTGTGCCTAAAAGCCAGTTGTTACAGTTCAAAAAAGGTAAAGCAGAAAAAGGAGCCCAGTTGAAGGAATATGCACAGAGCTTGGGCCTGCAGCCTATGGTGAAGTTTAAGTGTCGGAAGTGTTGTTCTATGTCATTTAAGACCTTAGCCATGTTGAAAGAACATCAATTGGTGTGTCGAGCACAAGCAAAAGAGCCTGCCTTGAGCCCCGAGGCAGCACCATGTCCAGAACCTAATACCAGTGGACCATCTAGAGTGACGAGAAAGGTATACTTGTGCTCAGCTTGTGGAACTTATTATGAGAACTGGAATCTCTTTCTTCACATGAGAGAAGTGCACAATAGACATATTTGCCTGTTTTGTTTGGGTATGTTTTCAAAAGCAGAGAAGCTGTCATCTCATCTAACAAATAAACACAATGTTAAAGAGTTCAGCTATGAAAGTAAAGAAGAGTTCTTCAATGTTTACAGTGGTACTTTATATTTGATGTGCTGTGCTTGTGATGAAATATGCAGTGAACAAGATGATTTTTTCAACCATGATTGTAATAATGTTAAGCCGAAACCTGTGCCTGTTCTTATTAGCAAAAATGCAGTCAAAACAAATAGCATAAGGAATGCTAAAACTTACAATGAAGTATCAAGTAATGGACCTTCAAGTATAGCAAAAGATTTAATAAAACCTGCTTGTGATAGGAAAGATATTGATGGTAAACTTGAGACTGTCACATCTCAAACACATAAACCTGCAGCTACAATTCCAGAAGCAAATGCTAGTGAGCCGGCTATCACTGATATAAGCATCAGCTCTGACAGTTCAGTTATAACAACTAGTAAAGACAACACAGCTGATTCAGGAATGGAACTTAAGAGCTCTGACACAAAGCCTGTATTAACTCCGGTGCACCAAAATGCGTTTAGCCTAGACAGGACCACACACATGCTTCCCAATGGCGATGAGAGCTTAGAATATTCAGAAGAAAGTGACTCACCTGTTTCAGATGAAATTAATGAACCAATAAGAGAGGCTTCACCTGTTAAAAAAGAAGAGGCAGTTTGTGTTCCGGTAGAAAAAGAATGTGGTATAAAGTTAAAATTAAGTTTAAATAATGCAAATTCACCTGTTATTATAAATTCCACTGTAGATCCCACCATTGGAAAACAAAAAGTACACAAACCTCCAACACGTGTGAGAAGACCACCAAAAAGATATGAGAAAGATGCACATGCTGCGCCAGTAGGAACACCTAAAACTCCCTCAATAAGAATGACAATATGTGATAGAGCTGACAGTCCTTTTGTCAAGACAACCATATTCGAAAATAATAAAGAGACTACACTGAAAACACTCTTGAATAACAACTTTGAAACTGCATCTAAAACACCTGAAATTAAGTCAGAGAACACAGTTAAAACTACAATTTATGATAACAAATTAGAAGATATCAATACAATGAACAGGGTACCCAAGTTAACCGTGAGAGTTCCTAAAGAACTTTTGGATAAAGATTCATCAAGTGATTACTCTTCTGACAGTGATGTTAGTGATAAACTGACAGTAGATGAAAATAACACTGTTAAAGAAGAAGAACAACATAAAACTATAGATGAGTCACTAATTGAGCATCCACCTATTGAACCCTTGACACCACCTGCTGAACTACCTGCTGTGAAAGTAGAAGAACCTTTGCAAGCAGAGGAAGACATTCAAGTAGAAGATGAGAGTGAAGACATTAAACAGGAGCCCAAACCAGAGCCAGCAGAAATGGAACTAGAGCCACCTGCTGAGCCAACAATTGAGGAACCAACAATCCCTGTAACAGAACTATCTCTAGACAAGCCTCTAGATAAATATCCCCTTAAAGATCTACTAAAAGTGTTCTTATCATCAACCGTTTACAGTTGCATATATTGCAATCATGCGCGTAAGATCGCAGTTAATTGTGAGCAGCTTGCTTTACACATGGTTGCAGAACACCGCTTTGCAGCAACTGTAGACAGCATTACTGCAGAGGAGCTGATGCCTGAGACTATAACAGCTAAATTGAAGACAGGTGCTCCAGAACTAAATTTTGTCTACATAAACTTGGACTCCTATGACAGTGTAGAAAAGTGTGATGAAGTACAGTATGACTATATGTTTGAATGTTTTCAGTGTTACTTCAAAACTGCTATCCATAAAGATCTCTATTTACATAATCGTAAAATGCATCAAAAAACTATCTTACTGTGTGTTATGTGTAAATCTAATTTTTATAGTTATAGTGAATTAATATGTCATTTATGCCCTGGAACATATGATTCTGAGTATGAAATTAAGTTTAGATGCTGTTTGTGCAATGTAGATGCTATCCCATCACCTTTCAGATTGATGGTACACCTGCGGAAGATTCATAATACCTGTGATGTCTGTTTGGAACTTTGTCACAACCAAGCTCGCTTGTCCAACCACGTTTGGAAACATAAACTGCACCACTTATGCTATCGATGCGGCATTGCATATAGAAATAAGCCAGACATAACTAATCACTTGTTTTGGAAACATGGCACTGAAAGTGTGATGTGTAAAAAATGTTTACAGAAAAAATGGCCCCATGTATATCATTTCTGTACACCTCCTGCTATATTTATTTGTGAAGAATGTAGTTTGCAATTTACAAAAGCAGTATACTTAAAAGTTCATAAAAGATTTCACACCAATGAGTATCCCCACGTTTGTACAGAAGAAGCATGTACTGATAAGTTTGTTTCTAAGAAACTCCTTAACAAACATTTAGATGAACATAGGAAGAAATTAATAATTGAAGATTTGAGTGAAGTGAAGCCTTGTGTGCCAACTGAAGTTTTACCAGAAACATCTAAAGAACCTGTCCCTGTAATTGATTTGGTAGACATTAAACCAAAAGAGGAAGCTGGTACTTCCGAGCCGAAAGCCGAGTCTGGAACTGAGCAGCTAACCAAAAAAGAAAAGAAAAAGAAATTAAAAGAAAAGGATGCCCTTTTGCTTGATGTGAATTTGCCGGCACTAAATCTTTCAGAAAGCGATAGTAGTGACGAATCGGATAGTGGTATTCCACCGACAGTTAAGGTTGAGAAACTAGAAGAAAAGGTAAAGGAGGAAGATGCGCCTAAAGTAGAATTAACGGAAACAAATCACGCGGATATTGAAGTGACTCCGAAGACTGAGGAGAAAATAGAATCCCATGATGAAAAACCGAATGAGCAACAGGTTTTAGACATATGGGATAACTTCAAAAAATACCAAGCAAAAGTTGAAAAGACAAAAGAAAAAACTCCTCCCTTAGTACCTATCAGAAAACATGTCTGTGAATCTGATCACGATTATTGTTTGGTACCGACTGATATGAATGGAGATGATGATTTGTTCAATACTAGTGATACTAAAAAGAAAAATAAGAAATCTCCTAAGAAACAACGTGGTGCTGGTGACTTATCATCAACTAGTAGCAGCAGCAGTGATTCTGATTCAAGCTGCTCCTGTGGCTCCAACTGTAGTTGTTCATCTAGTAGTGGTTCTTCATCATCAAGCTCTTCCGACTCTGATTCGTCAGATGATTCAGGAAATGAGAAAATGAAGAAAAAGACCAAGCGCGTTAAAAAGACGTTACCCAATAGGAGATACAGCACTGGCTCTAATGTAGATGTGATGGGCATGTCCGAGACTCCAATTTTAATTCCTGAAAAATCTGAGCCTCCTATTGCGGAAACAGATCTCGAAACTGATGAAAGTGAAACAGACGAAGAGTTTTATGATGAGCATCCGCAACGAATAGCCAACAAGTTACACGAAGAAAAACGTAACCAACTGATGAATTTATCTTCTGTGGCGCCCTCAGACGCCGGCTCTATTTCCGGTGAATTAAGTCGACCTACAACACCTGTCAAAGAAGAAGAGAAGGAAGAAAAAGAGCCTGAAATAAAAGTAAAATCAACCAGTAGTAAAAAGAAGAGCAAAAAGAAAAAGAAATCTAAGAATTCCAAAAAGCATGGACCCATAAAAATTAACATTCCTAAAGATGTCATAGCAAAATCTGAAGTTGAGGCAACTCCGCCTTTAATTCCTAATAAGATAACAATATCGTTACAATCGAACACAGTACAAATCCCAGAGGCACCAAAACCAAGCCCAATCTTGACAGAATTGAGCGCTTCAGCAACGGCGGCCGAAAAAAAACGAGCATCGAAAAGAAGACGAGTTCCTAACAAGTTTTATGGATACTCTAGTGATGAGGAAGCACCACAACAGCCTCCTGTTACACTTACAGCATTAAAACCGCAACAACCGCCTAAACTGGAGTGGCGAAAGGAAGATTTGCCATCTCCAGTGACGCACAAGGCGAAGAAAGAAGTACCATCAACTGTGATTTCTAGCAGGTTGTATAATTATACAGAACCTCTTAGGTTGACCGCCCCGATACCTGACCCCGAGCCGCCGCGTATCTTAATGAATTCTGAATCTATGGAGTCGAGTGACTCTGATTCGAGCGACGAAGGAAACTTAGAAATATATCAGCCTGGCGGTCAGAGCTCAGTGCCGCCGCCTCCAACTTATCTGAATTCGGGCACCTCCAGCTTGCCGTACGCGTTCCAACGACCCGCCGTGCGGGAGGCGCGCGAGGGCGAGAGCGTCTACTGCTACTGTCGATGTCCGTACGATGAAGTGTCGGAGATGATCGCTTGCGATGCCGAAGGTTGTCCCATCGAGTGGTTCCATTTCGAATGCGTCGGTATCATGGTACCGCCTAAAGGCAAATGGTACTGTCCCGAATGTAGAAAAAATCAAAGTTTCTCAGGTTACAGATAATTCTAATTAAATTTAAGTGTATATAACATTGCTGTATTGTTATTATATCTGTATATAACTTATTGACGATTGTAGATAATTTAGGCTTTACCTGTATATCTTTGTAGGTAGTTTCTGTAAGTTTTAGGTTATTAGGTCTGAAAAAAATGTATCATTGTTATAAAAGTACACGTTATGCTTGATACCGGCTGTGCGGCCACATCTGTAACCTGGCAAATTGTTAATGACATTAACTTACTGCAGCAAGCGGAAATATAAATCCGATTTTTGATACCAATTCAAGCAGTTTCATTTCCCAACTTATACCTGAACTCTAATGTTGAACTAGAAAAATGGTTTGCCATGGTCTGGCGTAGGTTTAGCTCCAGTCTTGAAGGCGAAACGAAGCAGCTTAATTTATAGGGTTCTGTACCCGAAGGGTGCCTAACGGAACCCTAAGCCTCCGCTGTCTGTTTGTCCATCTGTCTGTCAGCGGGCTGTATGTCATGAACTTTAAATAGGTAGACAACTTTCACAGATTGTATATTTCTATTGCCACTATAACAAATAATAAAAATAAAAAAAGTTATAAAATAAAGGGAGTTTTTTCAGCGTTTATTGCTAAATATTGTATTTTAGGATGGTACGGAACCCTTCGTGTGCGAGTCCGACTCGTACTTGACCGGTTTTTTACGGCTCTTCTAGATCCGCTCAACATTTATATAAGGGTCGGCGCACACAGAAGCATAACGCTCGAGATATTACAACTGATGTAATTAAATTAGGCTAAACCCGCACTGTGATAAAAAACATAGGCTTATGCTGTGCTAAGGCCAATGGAGTGTTAGGCGTCGGTCGACGATGCGATTTCGTCGCACGACGAGATTAAACACTCATTTCTTTAGAGTAGGGGTTCCCAAACTTATTTTGTCTACTACCCACTTTGAGAATGTTAAAAATATTACCCCCAAAACGCCCACCCTTCACCACTTCCTAGTGCTTTAGCTGGGCAGAAGTGGCGCAACAAACTCCCCAGCAGTATAACTGTTCAGTTATAAGAACTTGTATCTACAACATTTAAAAAAAAGCGGTCAAGTGCGAGTCGGACTCGCCCATGAAGGGTTCCGTAGCAGCAAGAAACATAATTGAGTTAATTGAATGAAAGGTAAATTGCGGTTTACGATTCATGACGTATATATTTATGACGTATATAAAAAAAACTACTTACTAGATGTCGTTCAAACCGATTTTCGGTGGAAGTTTACATGGTAATGTACATCTTTTTTTTTTAGTTTTATCATTCTCTTATTTTAGAAGTTAAACGGACACACATTTAACCACTTTTGAAGTGTCTCTCGCGCAAACTATTCAGTTTAGAAAAAATTATATTAGAAACCTCAATATCATTTTTGAAGACCTATCCATAGATACCCAGGAAAGGGTTTGATGAAAAAAAAAAAAAATGAGTTTCAGTTCTAAGTATGGGGAATCCCCAAAATGTATTGCTTTTTCTTCTATTTTTGTGTGAAAATCTTAATGCGGTTCACAGAATACACTTCCTTACCAAGTTTCAACAGCATAGCTCTTATAGTTTCAGAAAATAGTGGCTGTGACATACGGACGGACGGACAGACAGACATGACGAATCCATAAGGGTTCCGTTTTTTGCCATTTGGCTACGGAACCCTAAAAAACCCTGTCCGATCCGTGAGGGTGTTGTTAGGTATCGTACTGAGAGTCTATTTATGTGGTAATTTTCAGGAAAATCGAAAAAATAATCATTTTATTTTTTTCAATAGAGAATTTTACCGGGTTATTTCATGGGACGCGGGCGGCCGTCGTTTAGCGGGTGTCTATGTCGTGGCCAGATCTTAGAATTGATCATTCCATGAAATGATCGACTATTTCATGAAATGGTTGTGTTTCATGAAATGGCCAGCTAAAATTGACCATATCGTTCAAACGTCAACGTTTAATGATATATCAGTCGACGTTTGGCCATATCATTACTTAATGATCCATGCAAATATTAGGTACTGGCATTCATTATCTTTTAGTAATCTGGGTCAATGGATAAATAAAACATTTTAAATAGCTTTCATTACAGAAGAAAAATAACAATGACTAAGATTTGAATAGTTAAAAACTAACCTGTGAAATACGTTCCAAACTCCATGCTTTTTTAAGGTTGCGCTCGTTTTTCGAGTGAATTTCATAAAAGTCACGTAGCTTAGTATAATAACGATACTTCACTGCATTTTTATCTTCCATTTGCATATTTATAATTGCTTTTTCAATCGAATTATCGTCCGCCGCCATGATACACAACAAAAACAAAGCGACATCAACGCCTCTACCGGTGGATAATCTAACTATTTTACGATATGATCACTAATGTTTGGCCACATCATGAAGTAGTCGTGCGTTTAAGTATTCATATAGTCAAACGTTGAGTATTCAATGATCTGGCCAGACCATATCATGATGTGGCCAGCGGTCGATGTTCTATTTCATGAAATGCAACCATTTCATGAAATGATCAATTCTAAAATCTGGCCACGACATCTACAAGGCATAATCATAATTTACGACTCCTGTTGAAAATTTGCTAATTTTTAATGAATTTGGGGTATAATTTTGGTACTAAAAATGTGATTTTTAAATACCTAGCAATAACTTTTTATTTTCAATAATAATTCGATTTTTTTATTACTTTTAGGTAATATGTTATTGCAGTAAGTACAGACGCCAGCACATCAAGCTACCCGAAACTGTCAAATTTTCCCAATCAACTTTGAACCTTAAAATTCAGCGATAAAGTTGAAAATCGATTAAATAAATTTGACAGATTGTAGTAGCTTGATGTGCTGGCGTCTGTACCTATGAGCCCCTTTCGATTTAGACAGGTTTTTTACATATTATTGTAAATACAATTTATCGCGTGTATCCCCGAAAGGTAGGCTGATATGCAACTTTATTTCTAGGTACTACTATTATTAGGTAATTCGAGTGACCTCATTTAAGCCTTATTTACACTACGCGATATTCAGGAACCTTTACCCTAAATCGGGATGGTGTAAATGTGAATAAGAAAAAAACCGGTCAAGAGCGAGTCGGGCTCACGCACCGAAGGTTCCGCATCGTTTTAAATTTTCATCGGCTAGGCCTATATTCGTCAGAGAATTTTAACAAAACTGCAATATTCTACACCGCAGTGGTGTGCACACTGCGGTGTAGAATGTTGCAGTTTTAGGTCAGCGTCATCTCTTGACCGATAGTGGAACTAATGTAATTTTTGTTGATGATTTCTGAAAAAGCGCTATTTAGAGACATCGTTTTATTTTTCCTTTACATAAACTTCTATCACATTGAATAATTTCTGATTTTTCTCTATGGAAAATTCGGAGATAAGGGGGAACGATAAGATAAGGGGGGGAACGGTATTTTTTTTTACATTTTTCGTCACATATCGGAAACTAAGGGGCCAGAAAAAAATAAAGTTTGAGAATGTGCAAATAGCGCTCTTTCATAATGATACCCCCACATGCCCTAGTAGCCCCACTTCGAATTTATAAGACCCCCGTTCAGTCGCTGTTACAAAAAAAAAAAACATTTTTACTTCTTTCTTATTTGCAAAATAGTTGGGCAAATGTCATCTAAAACTATTCCAAATTTCAAGTTGATAGCTTTAGAATTGACTCGAGATATCCAGCTGTGACAGACAGACTGAGTCGCACCATAAGGGTTCTTTTTTACCATTTTGGTACGGAACCCTAAAAAGGAGGAAGGATCCATATTATAAAATAATATTGGGGTGAACCCCAAATACACAAAAAACGTGATAATTTGTATCAGACTGGATTTCCTAATGGAAAAACCCGATAAAACTGTAGCCGTGTGACACCGACGCGGCCGCGGGGTCGAACCCCAGGACGGCGCGGCGGCTGACGAGGCGAGCCAAGTGCTTCATGTAGACCGAGTGTTGATTCGATAATACTTTACAAGTAGGTACCTAACATCGATTTAATTTAAATTATAGTTCTATCTAGGTACAGAGTACAGACCAAGGTATGTGTGGCGAACATTTTCAGTGCATGTAGGTCCGGCAATACCTGCAGCTGCTCTCTGGAGATTTTCAAATTAGACAGAGAAGGTGCACTCGGCCTTTTTCCAATAAGTTACAAATCTATGCTTAAATCAATGTCATGTCACAAAGACAGCCACAGGTAAAATGCCAGTGTTTTATCTCGTGTAAAATAAATTTTTTGCAGCACGATAACCCAGTAAAAGTTGCAATAAAAATGGATCTATCGAGTCTCTGTCCTCATAAGGATCAATGTAGCAGGTTTGGTAAGATTC
Organism: Agrochola lychnidis; assembly: GCA_963680765.1. Lineage (NCBI taxonomy): Eukaryota > Metazoa > Arthropoda > Insecta > Lepidoptera > Noctuidae > Agrochola > Agrochola lychnidis. Next base: position 2,871,128 of record OY796863.1, on the reverse strand, counting down.
ACTTGTATTCAGATTGGAAATTGGGGAAGAAAGTTGTTTACTTATTAAGGCTTAGGACACAATCCACAAGTCCCTGTGTCGTCATCATCATCATTTCAGCCGAAAGACGTCCACTGCTGGACATAGGCCTCCCCCAAGCACCGTCACTTCGACCGATTCTGTGCTTTCCGCATCCAGCGGAGTCCTGCAGCCTTCACAATAGTCCCTGTGTATTATAATTTTATTAGCCATTTATAATATTATTTAAATGATATAGAAATGCCATCCTATCATCCTATCTATTACTTATATCAACCAATGTCTACACACAAAACTGACTCGTCATCTTATGGTACAGACGAGACGCCAGCACATCAAGCTACCCGAAACTGTCAAATTTTCCCAATCAACTTTGAACCTAATCTTTCAGAAATAAAGATAAAAATCTATTAAATAAATTTGACAGATTGTGGTGACGGCTTGATGTGTGTGTGTGTGTGGTACCTACAAGTTATGTTAGGTATGAACATTCTTAATTTGTTCGCTTCATTTAACAATCATCATAAAATTGTTTGAAACACGTTAACAGTTTGTTGTAAATGGGCCGCTTATCAAAGAGAATTGGTTTATGTTCCACCTATTTGATTATCGTAGGATTTGGTGTAATAATAATGTAATAATAATTGTATTTCCTTATTTGAAACTCCCATTGGTTTATTATTTAATCTATGTGCGATCGTGGTTTGGTCAGTTTTTGTCGTATTTTTATTTGTACAGACGACAGCACATCAAGCTACTACAATCTGTCAAATTTATTTAATAGATTTTCAACTTTATTGCTGAAGTCTAAGGTTCAAAGTTGATTGGGAAAATTTGACAGTTTCGGGTAGCTTGATGTGCTGGCGTCTGTACCTACACATTACCTAATGAAGAATGGATATCAATCTGAGCAGAGTTTGAGACTACTATAATTTGGATACGGTGACACTGACGAACCGATTTGGGGGCGTTTGTTAAAACAAAAACCACATAAGTACAAAATCAGTTCGTGTTTGATGTTTATAAAACACGAAAACATGGCGCAGCGGACCCGGCTTTAAGACGCAGATATATGACAAAATTCAAAATTCAAAAGTCATTTATTCAAATTAGGCTGAGAACCAGCACTTTTCGAACGTCAAAATTACATAAGACAGTCCCCCAAAAACGCCCACCCTTCACCACTTCCTAGTGCCTTTAGCTGGGAAGAAGAAGTGGCGCAACAAACTCCCCAGCAGCACAGCTGTCTTTTCAAGTTAGAAAAAAATAAAAATGACTCTATACAATAGTATGCAAAATTATTATGCAACACAAAACATTATTTTAATTAAGTATAAATTATTGGCCATATGTCAGCTAGCACACGCCAATATACCAACCAAAAACATCGAGAATATAGTTCTCGCAGCAGAATTAAAAAAATAAAACTAAACGTAAAAAGAACTAAATATCTAAATAAAAGCCTCCAGGCATAAAGGGCGTGCCCGCTTACATAAAGCTGTAAATTGGAAGTTATAAATGATAAACTAGGACCATCGAGGTAAAATAAATGTACAGTTAATTACTAGTAACAATAACAAAACCATGATCAGCAAGACGACCAGTCACCACAAGCAGCACCCGTTCACGAGCATAACGCAAAGATCAGCCATTACCCCCCTCGCCATATTTGAGGGAAGGAGGCAACCCGACTCCCGACGCTACCGCAAGCATTGACATCTAAGGGAGCATGACGAACTTGCTGCCGGTTGCTCAGGTAAAAAATAATATGAACAATTGTCGAGGTCACTAGCCAACCACAAATTGCAATACAAACTCATAACAAAAACATTGTAATGAGTAGATTATGTCAACAATAAAATAAAAATAAATCGACTCGTAAAAAAATTATTAAAAAATTGACTCATAAAGTCAAATAAAAATAATAATTATATAAACTTATATAAACTGTCAGTAGGTAAGTTAAATCTGGAGAAAGAACATAAACATTGTCTTGAGTTAATCACAGCGACCAACTATTCTTATCATTTAAGTAGTCGTTGATACAATAGTATGCCTTTGAACAAAGGTTGGATTTTACTTTATTTTTAAACGCAATAAAAGGCAAATCTAGCATAGAAGAGGGTAGCTTGTTATAAAAGGTTATACCAAGCCCAACAAATGAGTTATGAACCTTATGAAGCCGGTGAAAGGGAGCTCGTAGTTTGTCCTTATTTCTAGTGTTAACATTGTGAATATCACAGTGTTAACACTAGAAATAAGAAGACAGTGACCTTGAATGGTTAGCTTGCGTGTTCTGTACTGAGCTCACGCAACGCGTCGTACGTCCAGCCAGTAATAGGACTCGCCCATCAAGGAGCGTTGTCCCAAATTAGACGCATTATAAATTTATTACACGTAAAATAAAAGGTATTTTAATAAAACACGTATACTAAAAGATTGATAATTTAATTATCTTTAAAATAGTGAAGTCAGAAAAATACGCTTGATAAATTTTGCGTCATTCTCAGTTTTTTATCCGCGTTAGACATAATTTTACAAATTAATTTCACTGTGTAATATAAACATAATCAAAAATATGCCTATATTAAAATATTAAGAAAATGCTCTAATTTAACATTTTTTTTTTAAATCACTAACACTACTCGTTTAGACGTCATCTTTAGTATAAAATCATTAAAAGTCAGTTATCATCCCCTTAAGTGCCTGCTACACAGCTGCCAACCGCGTCCCGATAGAGCTGACCTTGGTGGTTTACAACCGTGTCTAGTCCGTGCAATCCACGAAGACGCCCCCACTCCGCGATTACTGTACTGTAAGCTGAACTCTAGTACGGCGTGGAGCGGAGTGGGGCGCGTCTTCGTGGATTGCACGGACTATAGATGGTGGTTTACGACCAAATTTCAAACAGCTCTGCCTGTCGCCAACCAAGGCCACTTCTGTCGGGGACGCGGTTGGTAGCCATGTAGCAGGCACTTTAGACAGTAGCGTGATACCGTTTAATTTTGTGCGAACCCTTTAAGTATAAAAATTCTACAAAGAGTCTTCAATTCAAATCAATTTACATAATTATACTTCGTTGACCGCCTGTGAGTCGAGTCATGGTCGAGTCGTGGACTCGTGGTGGCTTTGTCATCGACCAGCAGGCTGCAGTCGTGTAGAAAATGTAGGTACCTATACCTACCACCACCACCATAGAATATTATACATATTTTATAAAGAATCGATCGACCACTTGATAAATGTCTTAACTTACCTACGCGCCTGGGTAAGCGTAACCCGTCCGTGGGCCCGTGCCTGTAGGTATAAAATATGAAAACTTTCAGTAGAGTTGCCCAATAGACAGACCACATTAGGTAACACATGTTAAAGAATCCTCTAAAATCCCATAAGTAAGCCTGTTTAATTTGCTTATTATGTGACTGACCATTCTACTTAACAAAACTGCGCCATAAAAACCTAACAGAGTGTAAAAAGGACTAAAAGGCATTACAATAATGACTCTACTACTTATATTATTTTTGTATCGTTAACACGCAGTAGTATGTACAGCTACTTGGTATGACTTAACATCGTAGTTACTTAATCAATACATACAATCTTCCACGATGACTAATCATTACTTTACTCTTTATGTCTAAAGTCAGCACTCAGTGACGGTGCAATGATTTTGATTCAATCTAAGATTACTGTCAATTTTCTTCCTATGTTGCACACCGCTCCATTTGCATAAAAAACGCTATATCACAAATACCCACGGTACTCCCTTAAAGCCTCGTGCAGACAGGCGCGAAGCGACACCGGTCATTGTTCTACCGTAGTTTTCTTAGAAATTGTTTTGTTAGAGTCGCGTCGCGCTGTCACGTCGCGCCAGTCTGCACGAGGCTTAATTCGAGCTTGTGCAAAATGACGACTGCACACAAATAGGGCGCAGAGAGTCAGCTGCTCTTTCGATTATTCAATTAGGCCCTATACGAGGGAGAGCAGAGTCGAGGCGAATACACGATGCGTCGATGTATCAGTGTGGTATCTACACATATAAGTAGGTACAGGCGCCAGAACATCAAGCTACCCGAAACTGTCAAATTTTCCCAATCAAGTTTGAACCTTAAGCTTGAGCGATAAAGTTGAAAATCTATTAAATAAATTTGACAGATTGTAGTAGCTTGATGTGCTGGCGTCTGTACCTACATTACATCGCAAATTCGGCGGACATTTTAGCATTTCACGTGAATTAATCACACCGCCTAAAATTCCCCAAAATGCAATGTGGTATGGATGGTATCTAGTTAGCATCTGAACGTAAAACAACTGCGCTTGAAGACAATACATTAAGTACTAAGTAAAACGCTCTCATTAAAGAGTTTCTGACGATTTGACAGTTTAGTTGGGTCCAATACCCAACTAATGGATTTTATAGGTTTTTGACATCTTCACCAAGCAGCGCCACCATCACGTTCATTGGTGCCGATTCCCTTGTTCACAAACTAAACTAAATTTAAGTTCAGTGCATCTTTTTCTTTCTATTTCATTAAGAAAAGGACAGAAGGTAAATTTTAGTTTAGTCCTGTCAAATTAATCAGCGCTTGACGTAAATTGACGTAATTTTAGTCGGCAAGTTTTTAATCACGTCTAAACTTGTATGGAGAGTGACAGGCGCTGATTAATTTGACAGGACTAAACTAAAATTTATCCTCTGTCCTTTTCTTAATGAAATAGAAAGAAAAAGATGCACTGAACTTAAATTTAGTTTAGTTTAGTTTGTGAACTAGGGAATCGGCACCATTGTGAATTATTTGTAAACCATAACTGCCTCGTTGGTCTAGTGGTCTCAAGTGTGGCTGTGCGTGAGGGCCTGGGTTCAATTCCCAGGGAAGAGACACTGCACCTGAGTAACACACACAGTGACATAGGTGCATAAGTGTGTGTCACACTCGAGCACTATAAAAAAAAATCTGCGTACCTAGTTGGTTAATCTCCGTCGGAATTAATTGCCGACCCGTGATCAAAGTTCGTGGTCAAAAGAATAGAAATACCTACTCTTTATTTAGATCATAATTATATACTTACCAACATAATCCATGCCCATTTGTCGAACTCTATGTATAATTACAATTAAGAGGAATTATGACGGTCAATCTGGGCAATCTATGTCGGAACAGTGAACTCACTTTTTCTTAATGTTTGCAGTTTCACCTAAAGGAGCCAGCAGGAAGTTTATGTCATCTTCTTTGAGCAAGAACGCTGATCAGCATGTCGGTTGGCAAGGTAAGTAAGGATAAGTAGGTAGATATATAGGTCTTTTTTTATCATGAACCGTCCTAACGCCTGTATTAAATATGAGAGCAAGAGTCGACTAGGCGACAAAACTTTATTTGCTATCATCCTTCCCTGATTATTGTAAGGTTGAAATTAAACAAAAGACATACAAAATGGAATAATATAATTATTTACGCTGAAACTACATCAGTGAAAAATTTCTTGGTAATTACCACGGAAGTTCGGAGCCATCATAATTCAGGAATTTTCCAGTGTCGTTCTCGGAAAGTTTGTCTATGGTCTTAAATATCCCAGAGACGCTAGTTTCGACATCGAGATGAGCATTCTTGCCACCCATATCTGTCTTCACCCACCCTGGGTGCATAGACGCCACCAGAATGTTATCCTTTTTCAAGTCGATACTCATTGATCTTGAAGCTGCATTCAATGCCGCCTGAAAACAAAGTATGGATCAGGTGATCAGGTGAATTCAGGTGGCATGCTAAAAAGAAATACATTAGAATAACTCGTGTGATCGTGTTGTACAGACGCCAGCACATCAAGCTACCCGAAACTGTAAAATTTTCCCAATCAACTTTGAACCTTAGATATCAGCGATAAAGTTGAAAATCTATTAGCTTCTAGTAGCTTGAAGTGCTGGCGTCTGTACAGACGCGGACGCCAGCACATCAAGCTACTACAATCTGTCAAATTTATTTAATAGATTTTCAACTTTATCGCTGACGTTTAAGGTTCAAAGTTGATTGGGAAAATTTGACAGTTTCGGGTAGCTTGATGTGCTGGCATCTGTACCTTAGAACACCTGTAAGGATAAAAGCCTCCTTGGTCATTTTGTGCAATGGACCCGAGAATAGAGCTCATGTTGATGACGGCTGCACGATGTCCTCCCATGGGCTTGTCACTGTTGGCGTCCGCGGCTTGTTTAAGGATGGGCAGTAAAGTCTGGAAATAATAAAATAATAATAGGTATAGTGTATCATCTTGCGGGTTCTGGGGGTGACGCGACCCTCAGTGGCGTAACTTCAGATCAGAGGCCCTGGTGCAAGCCCCAGCGTGATTTTTTAAAGTGAAAACTTTTTAGACGCGTTGGGCATTTTTAAGATGATAAAAACAATTGAAGTCGCGACACCGTTACCGATACCTCATTAAAAGTATTTCCTGCACGATGAAATTGTTCAAGTTTTCACTTCGGGAGTGCCACTGTTTTTTATTAAACTCTTTTTGTCAATCTTTGTTGTTTTCTTCAGATAATGGTGCCGATTCCCTTGTTCACAAACTAAACTAAATTTAAGTTCAGTGCATCTTTTTCTTTCTATTGCATTAAGAAAAGGACAGAAGATAAATTTTAGGTTAGTCCAGTCAAATTAATCAGCGCTTGACGTAAATTTACGTAATTTTAGTCGGCAAGTTTTTAATCACGTCTAAACTTGTATGGAGAGTGACAGGCGCTGATTAATTTGACAGGACTAAACTAAAATTTATCCTCTGTCCTTTTCTTAATGAAATAGAAAGAAAAAGATGCACTGAACTTAAATTTAGTTTAGTTTGTGAACAAGGGAATCGGCACTAATATGTAATAAATTAAATGGAATTTTTGTATGAAATCATCAATTGATAACCGCGTAACCCTAATGCCGTGCGAAAATTGTAGCACCCCACGTCGGATAGATTACATTGGTGCCGATTCTCTTGTCACAAATGCCTCTAAACTAAACTAAAAATCACCAAAATTTAGTTTATTCTTGTCAAACGACGATTTCCTATTCTGAAATAGACTAAAGTGACACAACTTAACTATATTTTAGTTTGACAGCACTAAGATGACACTGAGATATTAGTTTAGTGAAAATGGCAATTTTGCTATTCTGAATTTGACGTTTTTAACCTAAAATTTAGATTTTCTAACTAAATATGACTATTTTTAATCGCGACTAAAAACATGTGGAATAAAATTGGTTGTCATGAACTAAAATTCACACCAACACCTCGACTTCAGATGAAAAAACAGTACTGAATATTTTTTTTTCTTTTGCTTATATTTCGAAAACGGTGTGTCCAATCGCAAAAATAATGAAAATTTCGACATCCTTTATAAGACCCTTAAACCCCTAACACTCTACATGTAGGTAATATTTTTTCTTATTTTCCACACAAAAAGTGAAAAATCCATATAAAACACGTCGAGGCTGCCCCCCCTGCGCGCCTCCGTCTCTAAAAAGATTCACGTGGTTAGGTATCACGTGTGGAGTCGCGGTTGTCAAATTCGATTTAGATGTGTCAAAATTATTTTTAAATTTAGAGAATTTATTTTGCAGGATAGCTTTGAGATTCTCATAGTCAAAAGTAAGGAATTTTAGTGATAGTTTAGTTAGTTTAGTTCGGTGTACAAGAGAATCGGCACCATTTTCTTTCGACCTATTTATGTATAAAAGTTCAAGAATTAAGGCAAACTAGGGTGTAAGAGCGAGTAAAGCGAGCGCTAAACTTTAACACCCTGATTCGGATTGGTTAGATTTTCTCTTGACCATTCATCTCCGGCCCATGCCTTGTTGGAACACGGTGGTCTTCCTTCTTAGCTTAACACATTATTCTAAAACTCTTTCGCCGACTGAGGCCCTAGGCTGGGGCCTTATTGACTTAGTAGACCTTATTGACCTCCCCCCGGCTCGGGCCGCATTCCGAGTTACGCCAAAAGTGATTATAATTATCGCGTATCCGACCAAATTTAATAGTCACAAAATATAAGGGTTATTGAGTAAAAATTGTTTCTTTGGACTTTGGTCGGATTCGCGATATTATCACTTTTAACGTAACACGGAATGCGGCCTCGGACACTGAGAGGGTGCCCCAACACCGCGGGCCCTAGTGCCCAGCACCACTTTGCAACTTAGTAGCTACGCTACTGGCGCCCCTTCCGTAATGTGTTTCTAAAAATTATAATAGATATTTGAACGTCCCAATTTTTTGGGGCCTACCTCAAATAGATTAAGATTAGGGCGCAGTTCATATTTCTTCCAAATATCTCTGTCAGCCGTCAGCCGTCACGCCGTTAGCGAATATTCGAATGATCTGTTCTTAATTTGTATTTCACAAACCTTTGTAAGCATAATTGGTGCAATCGTGTTGACGGTCAGGTTATCCAACAACTGTTCAGCTTTCACGAACGGCAGCTTGGTGAACTTAGTGGTAACACCAGCATTGTTGATCAACAGGTTTAGTCCCTGGTTGCTAACAACTTTGCTTATTTGTGTGAACAAATCAGCGAACGACGAGGTATTCTTAACATCTGAAACAATTCTTTTACGTTAAATGGAAATATATAAGAACATTAAAATGTTATTTGTGTAGAGAAATGTATAAGCACGAAACAAAAAAAAAAAAATTACCCAAATTCAAAATAACGAGGTTTTTATTTTCTGCCGATAATGCTTTCAGTTCCTGAAAAGTTAAAAATAACGTATTTAGAAGGCAGAATTCCTAAATGGAACAGTATACGCAAAACGAAGTCGATAGATGGCGCCATCAGCTAAAGCAGTAAACAGAACGTTTAGTTTGTTAGTTAACCAAAGAGTATGTAACACTACGTTTAATTTTAACCACTGAGTGGTGCCGATTCTCTTGTTCACAAACTAAACTAAATTTATATTCAATGCATCTTTTTCTTTCTATTTCATTAAGAAAAGGACAGAAGATAAATTTTAGTTTAGTCCTGTCAAATTAATCAGCGCTTAACGTAAATTGACGTAATTTTAGTCGGCAAGTTTTTAATCACGTCTAAACTTGTATGGAGAGTGACAGGCGCTGATTAATTTGACAGGACTAAACTAAAATTTATCTCCTGTCCTTTTCTTAATGAAATAGAAAGAAAAAGATGCACTGAACTTAAATTTAGTTTAGTTTGTGAACAAGGGAATCGGCACCATTGGTTTTGGGTGGGGTCTGGCAAATGCTGACGACATTGTTATATTGGGTTCCCACCTATAAAAATTTAAGTGGTAAATAGTAAATAAATAATTGGACATCCGAAAATGCAGCACTGAAGAAATCTAAACTATCTAAAACAATATTAAAAAGAACAGATTTGATTTTTGTATTTTTGTTTGTAATGGATAAGCTCAAAAACTACTTTACCAATTTAAAAAATTCTTTCACCAATAGAAAGCTACATTATCAGCGAGTAACATGGGCTATATATATTTTATCGACTTACACGCGAACAAAGTAGCTGACAGAAGCTAGTCTATACTTCTATACTTTTACTTTATATCCTTTATATATTATTATTATATAATTTAATATTTAACACTAGCGGACGTCACGCGCGGTTTCACCCGCGTAGTTCCCGTTCCCGTGGGAGTACGGGAATAAAATATAGCCTATGTTACTCGCTGATAATGTAGCTATGCATTGCTGTAAGAATTTTTAAAATCGGTCCAGTAGTTTTAAGTTTATTCGTTATTTACAAAAATACAAATCTTTCCTCTTTATAATATTAGTATAGATAATATGGTGGCCCAGTGGTAACGGCTGCGACTTAAAAGTTGTAGGTCGTGGGTTCGAACCCAAGCAGGCACTTTACTTTGTGTAACTTATTTCATCGCCATTGTTCTCAAAAGCGTGAAGTAAAACATCGTAAGGAAACCGGCATGTCCTAGAACCAAAAAATCGAAGACACTGGGTCCGCATGGTTGATTACGGCCGGCGGCCAACTCCCTCTCACAGAGAGGAGGCCTGTGTCCCAGCAGTGGGAACATTATAGGCTGAGTATGGTTATACTATAATACTATATAATGTAATCATCTATAATACATATTATAAAGAGGTAAAATTTGTTTGTTTGTATGTTTGTAAGTTTGTATGTAGGGGGTAATCTCCGGAACTACCAGTTGAATTTGAAAAATCTTTTTGCATCAGATAGCACAATAATTGAGGAAGGTTATAGGCTATGTATCATCACGCTATGACCCTTAGGAGCCGAGCAAAAAGAAAACAGAAACAACGCTAAGCGAAAACAAATTAATAGCGCGGACGGGCGATGTAATGCGACAAGCTGGGTCGGGGCCGAAATTTCACGCAGACGAAGTCGCGGGCAGAAGCTAGTCATTTATAAATAACTAGCTTTTAGCTTTTTTTTTAGGTTGGAAATATTATTCCACGGAAACGTACCACCGGGATAAAAAGTATCCTTTGTCCTAACCCAGGTCATGGTCTATACCACAGATTCTGTGGTCTACACATGTGCCAAATTTAATTCAAATCCGTCCAGCCGTTTTAGCGTGAAAGCGTAACAAACATACAAACTGATTTTCGCATTTTAAGTTATTAGTTAGGATAATAAAATATATATAAAACCGATTTAACAATTGACATGCGTTGAAAAAACATTGTTTACTGTTTGTGCTGCTAGCGCCCCTAATGCCACATTTGCCAGTATCTCTACTATCAAAGGCGGCTCTAGCTGATGCAGCGCCCGTGTGCAATCAATACCTTGGCGCCCTCTAGCAGTGGCGGACTAAGCCTGTCGGAGGCCCGGGGCGGCGAAACTCAATGGGGCCCCCGCTCAGGAATCATACGTTGAAATATTTAGCACACTGCCTCAAATAGGTTAGGTTTTCTTTTGACCATTGATACAGAAATAGGGAAACAGGAATTACTTTGTTGACCTGTACAAAATAGTTTGAAAATGTAGGATGCGAGAGCGAGCGAATCGAGCTCGAAAATTTAACACCTCGCCCCAGATAGGTCGTTTTTCATTTGACCATTCATACGTAAATAGGAATTACATTGTCGATTTACACAGATAATTCTAAGAAAAAGAGAATGTTGAGGTTGAAAGAGCGAGCGTAGCGAGCTCGACGTTTTAGTACCCTAAGTTCATATTTAGCGTAGGGGGCCCCAATAAAGATACAATTCGAAACGACGTGAATTTAAAACATGGACTGAATGTAATCGTAAAAATATATTTTGTTCTGCCTTTTTACTGAACATGTTTTGGTCTTGTTTGGGATTTGAATAAAAAGTTGTCGCGAGCGACCCTCGTCACCCCCTAAGGCCCTGCGCCCTTGTGCGCTGTACACCCTGCACCATAGGTAAAGCCGGCTCTGTCTACTATTTTCTACAATTTACTATCCTAACATACACAACAGACTGTTCGGAGATCCCATCATTATATAGAAGTCAATAAATATCAGTTATTAGCTTCCGCCCGCGGCTTTTCCCACAAAAACTACAGAACGCCACTTGCTACTATTCTAAAGACTGGATTTGTGCAGTTAGTTAATTGGCAATTAATTCGCTACTACATGGAACTTGAACATATTTGACTGAATGTGGGTATAATCACTTCTGCCTAAGTGCCTACCCCTTCTGGGAATACAGCTATGATAGGCGTTCACGTTTAGGCAACCTAATTGGCATCACATTGTTACCCTATGAATGAATAGTAGAAAGTTTGTCTGTGTTGGATACAATCGTCCCCGATTTTATGATGTTGAAGATCGGGGAGTTAGTTGCGCCACTTCTTCTTCCCAGCTAAAGCACTAGGAAGTGGTGAAGGGCGAACGTTTTTTGGGGGACTGTCTTGTGTAATTTTGCTGTTCGAAAAGTGCTGATTCTCAGCCTAGTTTGAATTAATGACATTTGAATTTGTTAATTCTGATCCTGGAATTATCTCGATGTACAAACTCCACACTCATGCACACATTAGTAATAATTTGTCGTCTCACTCATGATGGTGTGATGACATCATTGAAAAAGTGATACGTCACGATCACAGCACTATTTTTAATGACAGTGACGGTGACGTCACCCGTCGCAGCAGTTCGCTGTCAAACGAGTCTGGTTCGCTATCTCTTTCACACTCTCGGATTGTTGGTTTGCTACAAAAAGCACTTTACGCCTTTGAACGAATAGTATTTGATCGACAGACATCGTGCAGTTTCAGTGCGCTACAATTACAGTCAAAAGTTGACAAAGTGTGGATATAACTTGTGTTTAAAACAAATATTGGAGTGATGGCACCTATAGGTCAGTAAGAAATAAGATTAGCATACCTCGGACACGGTCCGGCACGTCGCGATTATTGTCTTCGCAGTGTTCTGTTTCGTGAGATATTTCACCATCCCGAGGCCGAGGCCCCTGTTGGCACCGGTGATCAATACGGTCTTCATTTTGCGAACTTTAGTTAAAACGTCTTGACATTTGCTAAAAGTTATCTTTTACAACCCCCAAAGGTTCGGTGTGTGTATTTTCTTGTCTCTGTCACATTTACGTCAAAATGACAATACTAAGTAATTTTGTAAGGTTAAATAATTTGATAAAACCTTTATATAAAACTGAGAGAGCGTTGATATTGGCCCAACGAACACTTAGTTCTCGTAAGTAGTCCAAGATTGTCGATGTTTTAACCTTGAAGTGCATATAATTGTCTAACCTCACTCTTGATTGAGCAACTCATACAACCCAGTTTTTGTAACTTGATTTTTTACTGATTACTAGGGAATTCCTAAAAACTGCTGATTGATTGTTAAACAACAAATAATTTGTTCTAAAACAGAATCTGCAAGAAATTATTTGCATCCTTGGGATGGTGGAATTAATCCAAATGTCCAGCATATATTCCATTGCACAATATTTAATTGTTTTGTTTTATTACCACAACTAAGGCGCTTGAAAGTAAATGTAAGCCCCAAAAATGAAACTGTCCATAATATTTTGATAAAATTACCCATTTATTATGTAGCAAGTTCATAGTTTACATGAAAATATTTCATATTTTTTTCCTTTATCAAGCTACAGTTTGAATTTGTTTGGTGATATCAGGCTGGCTGTGTTGTAGCCGTAATGCCAAGTTGGTTGCTCCTATAGACAATACCCCTGAAGGTATGAACTCTGTGAAACCTCGCAGTAATATTTGTCATGCACATGCTATCACATCGATGGGAAGGAACAAACAGTAGTTACAACTGTTACAAGATGGGTTGCTATGAGAATATATGTTTAGATAAATATTTAAAATATTTGCACTTTCAATGTGAATGTTAATTAAAGCTATCCACAGGGAATGGTTTGGTCATCAATTGCTTAAAGAAAACAAGCTTCCTTGTATGAATTCTACAGCTGTGTAACTGGTTACAAAATATTATAAAAGCATTCAGTCGCAGAAATGAAATTTCACATTCAAACATGATGTCATTAGAAAGAAAATTTAATTCGTTATTATTTTTTTCTGCACTCTATCTATTATATATTCTTCACATAATATGATTGTATTTTTTATGTAGTTACACTTGTAATAAATTAGCGTTTTTAATCCATTTGTGACTAATTGAAGCTTCTCCTTTTAGTGCTATTCTACTCTCGGAGCTTTGGGCAACCAGCTCTGTCATTTGAGTTCCAGCTCATACCTAGAACTATTAATGGGACTTCAACATGATATACAAAATATTGGCTGGATATTTTTCACTTCTGTAACTGAATGCGTAATGAGGATCATGCGCAAAATCAGATCTTGGATTTTTAACGACGGTACCATGTGCACTATAAAATACTGTTATTTACTACTTGTACTATTATTAATTTTTTAATGTTGAAAATCCAGTAAGTAATGACGAAGCAAAGTTATTACAAGTTTTCCAAGATGGTAGACCTCGACCTTGCTTGTTAGTGCCCAATGTTTGTTATTCACGGTACACTAAAACCACTGTACCTTCATTATTTCTATTGATCTGTATACTTAGGTATTATAAAAACGTGCCTGATCCTCATTAAATTTATTGTGTCGTTAAAATTTAATTCACCTAATGCTGGCCTAGGTTGAGGTCACAAGAGCCCAACATAGATATGTTTGGTTACATCCAATAACATCCTTACTGACAGGATTAATATGTCCATTTTAGATGGAAATTTCGACTATGACCTGGCCGTTATCGGTGGTGGTTCGGGAGGGCTTGCGTGTGCGAAGGAGGCCGTAAACATCGGCGCGAAGGTCGCGGTGCTAGACTACGTGACGCCATCGCCGCAGGGCACCAAATGGGGGCTCGGTGGCACCTGCGTCAATGTAGGCTGTATACCCAAGAAGCTGATGCATCAGGCTGCCTTGTTGGGAGAAAGTATTCATGTGAGTTTTTTTTTTCCTTTTTTTAAAATTCCGTATCCTTATTTGACAATAGCACTTTTTTCACAATAAATAATTTGAATAAAACTTGTAATCATTTAAATTCATCAGCAACAGTAAAATGAAATTGTTCAGATAACATCTAGGAAAGAAGACAGAGCTTATTCTTGGAATATCTAGTAGTATTTATTTATATTATCAAGGGATATAAGTGGTTCTACTTGTTTTTTATGGCTTCAATCATAATGTTACATAGGCTTTTTAATTTTTTTTTCGTAGATGGTAAGTTTCCTGACTCCTTCCCTTATCCTATGCTACACCTGAATCCTACCCACATTCTACATGAAACCCTGAAACTTGGATTGTTCCCTCTTGGAGATGGTTACATATTTTTTTCTTTATAATATGTAGTTAGTTACCATAATTATTTATTTATGTTTGGGTTAACAATTTTAGGGAAAACTAACAAGTAATTTAAACAGTAGTCGAATGGGTAAACTAAAAAAATATATTATGTTATTAAGCTAATCTTTGTCCTGATATTACTAGTCTTTGTAATGTAATTAGTCCAAAATAAACAAGTATGATAAAATCATAATTGTTTATTTTGCAAATCATTATGTAGCTATGTACCTACCTACCTATGACATTAAGTGGGCTGAAACAATATGTATCTAGCTTTTCCTAACCAAAGTTTTAGGAGACATGCCATTACTGCATACCCCAGACGTAAAATAGGATGTTAAATAATCACTGCTATATTTGGTTGGTACTCTAAATAATAAACGCAAGGAAAGCGGATGGGCGCGGGCGCCTCTAAATTCAAAAAATCTGTTTCATTAATAGTGCCCAAATCAGATGCGCAATGATTAGGATATTATGCCATTTTTATACAGAACTTATCATTAATTAGAAAAAAAAATGCCTCCTCTCCTTCCATTCAGTATTTTTATATAGACTGGCAGGGACATCGACGCGAAAACTGTTACCATGGATTCAGTACATGTTTCTGAACCTGCGTTGAAACTTTTCGTCAGTTAAAAAAAAAAAAAAAAAACAGTTTTTCCATACATTTTGACCGCGTAGGTATTGCACTCTTCCAAGGCCGCGCCGACCCTAGGCAGCGCCTGTGTGCGAAACCTATGAAGCGCCTCTTTTTGTCGTCCTGTTTCGCCGCGTATTTTTTTTTTGTTTCAATTTACATAAATGTGTTCTCTAGTTTTATATTATTTTCGTAAAAAAAACGGTTCGCTACCGCTTGGCAATTACTGAGAAAAGGAAAACGCAAATTAAGTTATTTACATTCTATATGCAAGATATTTACAATATGACGTCTTTTTTTTCTCGGAGGAGCTAGTATAAAAAAAAAAACTGGCACTGATATTTAATTAAGGGCATGGGCACTAGGGTCGCCTCCGGCGCCTCTAGTGACCTGGCGCCTGTGTGCGCCGCACACTTCGCACATGAGGGCGGCGCGGCCCTGCACTCTTCTATGAAAAAGCAGTTGAAAAAAAATAACCGACAAAAATTTCAGCGCAGGAGTGTTCAGAATCATGTACTGAATCCATGATAACAGTTTTCGCGTCGATGTCCCTGCCACCCTGTATAAAAAGTACAAACAGTCATATACGTAATACTTATGTAATGACGTCGCGACAAAAATTCACAAGTCATTGTTTCATTTATAATGGCTCGTTACACGTATGCCTTATCTCCGTATCATCACTCCGGAGCGCCGTTGGCTCACACAATGTAGGGGGACTTGTGCAGTTATGTGCGATTGTGCATTGTTTCATGTGCCAGCGCCGGAATTAAGTACATGTTTGGATTCACCAACATTGTTGCGGCTATTTAGACCGGTTTCCATACATCTATGTTGCTTTTGATAAGTGAAGAGTTAAAGACACAAATAAGTATTTTTACAAAAATACATTTTATTGTTAATTTGAATGTACAAGCCTTTACCCATATAAGGGGCTCGGGGAAAAAAAGCGTCAAATCTTATTTACGATTCACCTGCTTGCCATTGCAGCATTCATTGCCTTAGAAAAATTATTAAGTAAAATAACATAATGACTTGTGTTTTTATATGCATTTTTCTTAGTTCATATCATAAGCAGTAACGGCGTTAGGGTAGGGCGCAACTGGGCGACCGCCCAGGGCGCCAGACGTGAAGGCGCCCACCCAAGGAGAAGCGTATGTGGCAGCTCGCTTCGGTCACTCGCACAAGTCTACAAAGTTACTCCTATTTCTATATGAATGGGCAAAAGAAAACCTAGCTGAGGCATATTTTTCTTTTTAAGCTCCCTTCGCTCGCTCTTGCATCCTGCATGTTCCTAATTATTTATTTTTTTAATGAGCCAACAACGTAACTCGTATTTCTGTATAAATGTTCAAAAGAAAATTTTACATATCTGAAGAGGGTCCACAGGAACAAACACTAAATACTTTAGCTCTTCTACTCTCCAAGAGTATTGTCCTCAGAAATTTCGTCCAGGGCGCCGCTGGTAGTGCTAAAACCGGCACTGATCAGAAAACCTGATAAGCCTTGCCAAATCGCGTGCGAAGTGTCTACCATCCCAAAGCAAAGCACAGATTTGTGCCTAAAAGCATCTATTATTGGCTTTAGCTGGAACATAAATAGCCACTGAGACCAGAAATTGGTCAGCTATGCGTATTTCATATGAAACTGTAGGTATTACAGTTGCTGATTTAAAACCTGTTTTAATTAAAGTTTTCTGTTTTCCTCTTGAACGCGTTTGATTTATCGTAGTGATTTGCAGTTTTGTGCACAGTATCATACTATTCAAGTTTTCATAATGATTCGATGTAGTAAATAATCGAGTCATCATCCGGACGGGTCATTCGAAGGTTAAGTACGCTAGCCGAGGTAGGTCTGTGGATGGGTGACCATCCATTACATATCGAGACTCCTTGCCTCGGAAAGCACGTTAAACGTGTTGGTCCCGGCTGTCATTTATAGATCTTTCGGTTATGGATACCCAGTAACTGGGTTATGGAGGCCAGATAGGCAGTCGGTCCCTGTAAAGTACTGGTATTCAGCTGCATCCGATTAGACTGGAAGCCGACCCCAACATAGTTGATGAGTGAGTCATCATTATCTACGCGAAACGTCATTAATTTTTCTTCCTATTTATTAGTTTTCTGGTTAAACCGTTTAATGTTCTTGTTCCTGGTACGGTTAAACTTTTTAATTGCTCCATGGTTTCCCCTATAATGAATAATGTTGCAAGACATTTGACTCAAATGTCTCCTCAAATGGTTTGAGGTGAACAATTCAATGCCGCAAGAGTCGAGGAAGAAAGAAATTCAATTGCACTTTCTGATATATTGAATGAACTTGGGACCTCGAGGTTTGAGCTCTCTAGCAAGCAAATACACTCGATGTTCAGTGAGTGTGAGTATAGATTAGCGCACATTGTGCCGGTTGTCAACGGATTGCGTTATTGAGCAAACATAATACGTACTAAGCGAACCTAATGATTAGCTGCACTAATCATCTCCATTCCACACGTTTTGTACTACTTACCTGAGTATATAAAACGTCGCAAACTGTGATAAATAATTGCGTTGACTAACGTGGGAGTTGGGGCCATAATGTGAGCAAGCGCGGCGCGCTGCGCATCTGTCTAAATGCCGCCTACATCTTTTTGCAATAAGGAGGTAGATGTTACGCTCAAAAGGAGACGAAAACAGAGTGAGGTATGTTTAGCGGCCCTTTCTCAAGGGTAACCCGCATTTTGGGAGAAATTGTCAGGTTAGCCTGCGTAATTCAAATTTTCTTACGTTTTTTGCAATGTCCAAGTCAGTATCAGGTTGTATATCTAAATATGATTCGCGTCCGTATCAAATATTTATTTACAGAATTATAATCATAAAAATCATCAATACAACTCTCTAAGTTCATATAATCCTATTGAATGACTATTTCATAAAATCGTGACATTTTAGGATTATTCTAACTTATGGAGTTGTATTGGTGATTCTAATGATAATCTGTTAAGCCATATTTGTTACGGTAGCGAATCATATTTTAATCAAGATACAATCTGATACTGACCTGCAAATTGCAAAAAACGCAAGTAAATTTGAATTTCGCGGGCTACCTTAGCGCATCCTCCTTACGAATTCTACATATGTTCCAAGAATCCTAGACAAAAGATAAAATTAACGTAACGCCGTTTCTACATAACCTTTTTATTGAAAATACTTCTAGTTTTATTGTCTTAAAATTAATTTCTCTCACATTAACGATTTAAATTTGCGTTGCACAGACATCGTTTCAGAAAATGGTAGCAATAAGATAGTGCTCGTTTCATACCATTAACTTTGTGTGGAATTCTGTAGCTTCATGGTATAACACCCGGAACAAATTGGTTTCGTCTGAGTACAGTAGTCAGAGGTGACATTGTTTATGTAAAACTAGAAAACAGTAAAAGTAGATCGTATTAGATAGTAGATTGTTATACGAGGGGCTAAAATAACCCATTCTATCGAGTTAGTTACTCCCGAGCTTTAGCGAGGGAGTAAATAAAAAGCGAGTTATAATGGGTTTTAGCGCCGTGTGTAAAACCATTTTTCATTACGATTGCGAGAAAATAAAATAATCCAGTACAATATTAAATAGTTTATTTTATTTAAAAAAAAAACAATTTGTTCAATCTGAATTTTTAAAGAAACTTTTTATCCGTATCGTTGGTTACAGACAAAAATTACTTTTTCCCCTAGAGCAAGATATGCTATTTTTTCCCCGCTCTGGTACGCTACAATGACGGACTTTTTGAGCAAGAGGAGTGAAAAAGCTTTTGCTCTACAACTCAGTACCCTAATTGCGTAACTTACTTTCGTAAACGATTATGACTAATTTGTTTCATTTTGACAGTTCAACAACATTCATCGCGTTATTTACGTTGTTGAGCAGATATTTTTTTTCCAACTTATGAAGCAATGGATTAGCAATCTGTTTCAAATCGAAACAAATTGTGTTTGATCGTGCACTACGCAATTAGAGTACAGGTCTTTTTCAGCATCCAAGATATGAATGAGGTCAGGGCGACGATTTACCTAATATATCTCTTCAGTAGGATTTGAACCTTAAGTTCTGCACTAGCTTTTGGTGCACCGTGTACAGGGTGGTTTTTATTTTTCACAAAAAAAAAACAGTCCTGGCAAAACCAGGAGCTTCATGTTCCAAAATGGGGTCCATGGTTCCTTTGCCCACTATCCTCTACTTCTCATAGTTTTCTATTAACCTCTCTCGAAAACTGTTCCTTTAAACCCGGGTATACGATTATAAAAAGGGAACAGTTTGAAAAAAAAAATGAAGCCGTAAATATCGCTAAGCAGGCACTATAAGTTTCAAGTACATCGGAAATTTCGTGCGGTTATTTAGGGCCTATAGCCTTTAACTAACAGTTGGTAGCTGTTGACCTCACTCCAAGGTCACGAGCCGATCGATCATAGCAGTCGAGTTATTTCCCATACATATGATTAGCGACCGATTCGAATAATGTTTCATGTTTATAATATCCACTGCAAAGACGTTGTGATTAGGTTATGGGGTTTAGTTAACACAAAGAGTCGTAAAGAAAATAAATTTACTATGATAATAATGTATGTTTTTAATATACCTGTACTAGTATATTACTAGGTACTAAGAGATTTATGATTTGATTTAGCAACCGAGAAATGCTGGAATATTCATGTTTTCCCTTTCCACTATTGTTATGCCATTAATTTTGTATGTCTTCCCCATTTTGGGCATTGTATTTTAGGACTAGATTGGTAAATTGGTAATTTTTTACCATGATGACATTGTAGCTACTTCCTGCATCTATTCAATTTATAGGATCCTTCTCACAGTACCCACATTGTAATTTTTTACCTTCTCCAGATCAAACAAAAAAAATAAAAATAAAATTCCTATTTTAAACTTATACCTTTCACCAGCCCTGACCTAGGGTAAACTCTAATGCCCTACAGACTAAAAAGGAGTGGCGCCGTGTTATATGACATGACACTAGCCTGGGCCAAAAACAAAAGTTCATGGACAGTACTGTCATCGGTGGGTAGGACGATACGGTAAAATGTCCAAGGACCATAGAATAGGATATTTTTTATTATGTACACCATATAATTTACATGTTTCCAGTGACCCATGTTAGTAGTTTGCATGAATTGTGAACTTTATTTTGGGACTTTTGATCTAAAGAGCGTCCATAGAGTTTCTTGCCCGTTCTTCTCCATAGGAACCTACTACGCTTTGGAATGAGCTTCATCTTTCTGACTGACCGACTCCTTAACAATTCAACAAGTGCCTGTAAAGGGTTTCACTAGGTTTAAAAGTAAAAATAGGTGTGCCACAAGGCTTGATATTGGGTCCATTCCTCTTAGCGTATATTAATGATCTATAATAATAGAAATAAATTCTTGCAGTTTGAGAGCAGTGCATACAGGCAGCTTTACTAGGCTAGAGCTGTATCAGATCACGGTCTAGAATCTTTGACAATACATTATTATTCAGCAAATAAATTACTAGATCTGCCAGTACATTCTGCACGGTCATGTACACTAGTTACTACAAATTTAGTTCATACGTCCACGATATTGGCACCAATCTTGCAAGTCATCGTTCATATCAATACATGGTTTGCAATGACTTTTAAAAACGTTCATTAGCATATTTAAATTCACGTAGAGTTGCGCATTGTCGCGGCTCATCTTTTAGTCTCGTACCCCTTCGAATTTGTTTGCCAAGCGAATCTCGTGTGTTAAATAGTTAACCGCTAATTCGTTTTATATCTTGTTCCTATTATAATCTTTCGTTATCATTATAAGCCCTATTGAATGTGTAGTGACTGATTATCTAATAATCATTGAGCTAACAATACAGGCACTCGTACGATGATAATGTTATCAATCATTTAGGGAATACGAGTACCTACCCTCCATCTATTATTTGAAGAAATGCGCTAGATTTCACCAAATTTTACTTTTGCGGCTACATTTCATAAGTTTTTTTGATGTGTATTGCGATCTGAAATGTAAAAAGTTATTAATTGCTGCACTCGGTGGAACGCAGAGCAAAAAGGCTCAGGCGGCGGCTGGGGGCTAGGTTTCAGCCTGGCTCATTGGCGTAATATTGCTTGTCTGTCAATCTTCGACAGACTGTATTTCGGAGAGTGTGCGCAGGAGCTCCACGACCTGATCCCACCATCTCTCTTTCACTACCGGAGTACCAGGCGTACTGCAGGGTACCATTCGCATTTTGTCGATATACCGAATAGTCGTGCTCGTACTCAGTCCTCCACATTTATTATGCGCACGGCTAGTGTGGAATTTTCTGCCAGCGTCTGTGTTCCATTCCACGTATAACTGGTCAGCCTTTAAAGCAAGAGTGTACAGGCATCTTCTGGGCTTGCTCATTCCATCATAGACCTCATCCATCGCTTTCCATCACACGAGATCGAGGTCAAGAGTTAGCCCATTTGGCAATAAAAACAAAAAGTTTAAAGACCATGTGGAAGATAACCAATTACTATTTCATAATCATTTCCGTGCCCTTATCCTATTCTATATTTCTTTAGTCCAAATTCCAGTTTGAGTTGACTTAGCCATTTCTCACTAGGCTATAGAAGTATTGAAACCGAGTCATTAACAGTGGGACCGGTACCCTAATTGCGTAACTTATTTTCGTAAACAATTTTGCCTAATTTATTTCATTTTGACAGTTCAACAACATTCATTGCGTTATTTACGTTGTTGTGCAGTTTTTTTTTTCCAACTTATGAAGCAATGGATTAGCAATCTGTTTCAAATCCAAACCGATTGTGATTGTGTTGTATTACGCAATTAGGGTACAGAAAACGATTAAGATTTCACTGTATTGTTTTTTAAGGTGCTCAATGTTTTACGAATTCTAGCATTCAATGCAAGGTGGTTACCTACACGTAACTCGAATAATCTTATTACATGATATTTTGCGAAGAGGAAATAGCACGCCAAGAATATTCCGAGTACCTACACTACAAGTATGAAACAATGTCTGAAGTATCAGCTGACTATTTATCATTGTGTACTGAAGCTTTGAAAATTATATCTGTAACGTGATTTCTATCTCTGTTTTAATATAAGAATTTAAGAACATGAAGATAAAACTTGTTTATTTGTTAAGTCAACGCGTCACACTGATTAGCACGTTCGCTACTAACATTACAGGAGGCTATCTCTTATGGTTGGGAAGTACCTGCATCAAAGGACATCAAAATAAACTGGCCGGCGCTCACAGAGTCCGTACAGAACCACATCAAATCCGTCAACTGGGTGACTCGAGTTGACTTGAGGGATAAGAAGATAGAATATATCAATGGTTTGGGAGAGTTCAAGGATCCGCACACGATTATTGCGACGTTGAAGAATGGGACTAAGAAGGAGCTGACGGCGAAGAACATCGTGATTGCTGTGGGGGGCCGGCCGCACTACCCGGACATCCCCGGAGCGGTGGAGTACTGCATCAGCAGTGACGACATCTTCAGTCTCGGCCACCCCCCGGGCAAGACGCTCGTCGTTGGCGCTGGATGTATCCTTTCCAAATATCAAACTCATACTTTGCACTTATCCCGATTTATTTGTGATCGGTGCGGATCCATAAATCATTTCCGTATTGACCGTCCTTCCCTTCACAAACATGACAACATTTGATCATTGCGTGATTTTCAAATTACATAATCGTTATCGGCAACACCAATCTAATTCCGATAATCAAACGATACTATCACTACAAGCCAACGTGAATAGTATTTTTTACGGTACGAAAGTAATAAGGTTTGAGTCAACATGAAACTTCATATTTTAACTTTCCGCTAGTTTAACATTTCCTGGTACTTTACTTAGTCACACTGAAAAGAAAAACTATGCTAGTTTACCTTGTTATTTTGCATAGCAATAGTAACACGTCATCATCATCATCATCAGCCTATAAATGTTCCCACTGCTGGGACACAGGCCTCCTCTCTGTGAGAGGGAGTGGGCCGTAATCCACCACGCGGGCCCAATGCGGGTTGGTAGATGTCACATGTCTTTGAATTTTCGGTTCTAGGACATGCCGGTTTCCACACGATGTTTTCCTTCACCGTTTTGAGAGCAGTGGTGATGAAATAATTTACACAAAGTAAAGCGCCTGTCTGGGTTCGAACCTGCGACCTACAACTCGTAAGTCGCGGCCGTTACCACTGGGCCACCACTGCTGTAACACGTGTTATGTGTAAAATAATATAAATTAGCTACTTAATACCTACGCGGTAAAAAGATACAGCCTTGTGACATACAGACAGACGGCGTTTGACTGAGTTTTATGGTTCCTTTGGACCGGGGACTTTAAAAACTGGACTTGAATCTGCCGTTTAAATCGACGAAAAAAAGGAGCTTCTCAAGGCGATGCGTAGTTTAATTTTTTAGGCACCGACTCGAAGTTAGTTAAAGTAATTTCGGAGCTTAGACTATAAGGTTCAGTTATCGCATTTCAGTAAAAAAAGAATATAGATAGTTTAATCACTAACTGATTATGCCCACCCTCATCACACTTTCTTTTTTTGGCGGATTTTTTATTGTGAACCAAAGCTAGCCCACAACATACCATCGATTTTCTTAACTCGACACAACAGACATTGGTCTCGAATGTGCCGGCTTCCTAAACTCGATGGGTTTCCCGGCCACCGTACTGGTTCGCTCCGTGCCGCTGCGAGGCTTCGACCAGCAGATGGCGCGCATGGTTACCAACGAGATGGAGGAGAAGGGCGTCAAGTTCCAGCACAGATGCGTGCCGCTGTCTGTGGAGAAGCTTGCGAATGGACAGCTGAAGGCGCGCTGGTTGAACACGGAACTTCAGGAGCAGTAGGTTTATTATTATATTTGTCGAGACGTAGAAAAGTTTCTTCCTTTTTAGGGCTTTCGGTAGTAGTAGAGTCTCTTTGTGAAGGAGATCGTCCGGGGAAGTACTACCTACATATTTCTGCTGCCTAACAGCGTTACTATGTCCCAACTTAAAGGGTATGGATGCCGGTGTAGTTGGAGGCATCTTAGACTTTTCAGCTTTGTTACCGTCCAAGACAGCTGTAAAGTCACGTCTCTCAACGCATCTACGAAGTCATTGGTACTTTAGTACTATATGCCATCAGAATAACATAGAACAAAACTACTCGACAAATCTACGTTAATTCGTTGAGTAAATAATTGTCGTGTGTTCCAGATTCGAGGATGTTTTCGACACAGTGCTGATCGCGACCGGTCGGTACGCGCTCACCAAGGCGCTTAACTTGGATGCTGCTGGAGTTACCGTGAGTTTACATAAATCACTTAATACTTAGGGATTTCAAATGCCTCAGTTTTCAAACTTAATCGCCCTTTTTTTAAAGGTGCGTTCACATCTCCAGAATTCGTATCAAATTAGCAAATTCGCTACAAACATAAATATGAAGTGAAAGCTCGCTTTTCAATGGTTGCTCGAAAAAGGTTGTTGACAAACATTGGGTGTTTGCACCTTATTACTAAGAGCCAAGTTTACCAGACATTAGAATTAGAACAACGTCTGTTTGTAATTACTTCAAAGGAACATCTAATGAAGTATCTACGACATCAAGCAACTGTTTACTGTAGTTTGTCCACAAACCGTAATTCGACGATACGTAAATAAAAAAAGCTTACTATTTTGGGCGCGGTACGACTGGGCGAGGCCATATCGACAATAATATAAATATAACGACGTAATGACCCACCAGGGGGTTTCTAATGGACATTTAATTCAGGTATGATATAATTCATCGATGAGTGCCGTGCCACAACTGCATGTATCTACTACAGGCACGATCCTCGTAACAGTGAAAATTACGTTGTATTATCATTGTTATCAAATCCGTTAATGTGTAACCTTGTACGATATGAAATACTACGTTATCTCAGTGGATTAAGGTTCAATTTGATCATTTTGTCTAGGATTTGGTTTTTAATAATCCATTAAGTCTCAATTGAGTCTGGAATTGTGCCAACTGTCAGGTTGATGCATTAGATTCCCCTTGATAAATAAGGCTGGAATGTAGTACTATAAACCGCTGCCTATAATTTCGAAAAATCCTGCTGCCCAACGATGATGACCATAATAGACCATATTATTATGTTGGCCTTGGTCATTGACCTTATTAATTAACACGGAGTAAAGTGGGGCCGTCTTTACCCGGGGGTGCAAGGGGTGCGTAGCACTCGGGCGCAAGTTCTTAGGGGGCGCAAGCCGATCAAGTCGATCGATTTGTATTGAAATCGAACGTAGATTTCAAAACAGACGACACAATATCATTAAAAAGTTTGTCAACTTAAAAGCCAGAATTTTTTTATTTCATAATTGTAAATGTACCTCATTATATTGTGGAGTAAGTATACTTTAAAAAAGAATGGAATACAATTTTTTTTTTCGTTGGCGCCCAATATGGTGAAGACGGCCCTGTAAAGTTATGCCAAACTTAATCCTCGAAAAATTACCTGAAGATTATAAGTACTGGTTGTAACTTTACTGTATGTTTTTTAATAAGGAGTAGAAGTAGCAGTAGTTTGTCATAAACTAGGATTATAAACGACATCTTATCATTATACATCACGCTTTCGACTTCCAGTGATGATATAATTTACCATAAATACAATCAAATCTTTAATTCCAGTCTTTATCTGAGAACGGTAAGATCTCCGCTCAGACCGAACAGACCAACGTACCCCACATCTACGCTGTGGGTGACGTATTGGAAGGCAGGCCGGAACTGACGCCGGTGGCCATCGCCGCCGGCCGCCTGCTCGCGCGCCGGATGTTCGCGGGCGCCACACAGCACATGGACTATGAAAACGTTGCTACGACTGTCTTCACACCCCTTGAGTACGGCTGCGTTGGACTTAGCGAAGAGACCTCTACAGAAAAGTATGTATAACTAGTAAATAAATTACTTTATTTCTGTAAGTACCCTGCAAAATCTGTAATGTTTTGTGCTGCGTCACCTGCGTCTCAGCATACGCTTAGCCTAAATAGGCGTGATTTTTTGCATATAATTAGTTTATTGGTCGGAGAAGTGATATAGGCTACTTTTTATTCCGGAAGATGATTGTGCTATAATACTCGATTTGTCATATTTACGGTAGTGTACTAAAAACTTAATATTTACCGTGTTATTCACGTGTTTGCTCGACCAGTTTTGACCTCGAAAGGTGATAATCAACATGAATATGGCTCACCAAAGTTATTATATAAAAATATTTAACTTCCATGACAATACAGAGTACAGGAAAAGGCTGTGTATTACACAACATGTGAAGATCTTCATCAGTAATTTAATTGTATTTATAATTACAGTATTTTATTAGTAAGACGTGGTCAGACATAATTATTATTATTTATTTATTTAACAGACAACCATGGTCCACACTGACAAAAAAAAAAACTTAAAATATGTTAGTAACAATTATATCTTATAATCTACGTTAGTACCTGTATACTAGGATGTTAGTAACAATGTGGCTTATGATCTATGTTAGTACTTGTACACTGCGACAGACAGCGTTGTTTTGATGAGATGTCCCATAATGGGGCTCTCATCAAGCCTGTCACCTATCACCTTCAGGAGGCCATTGTCACTGCCACGCAATCTAGCAAGCAGAGACGCACTTTTCTTCCGTACGATAGCTGAGTAGCTGTCGACTCGGGCTTTTGCGACGCACTGCAGCAACGCGGCAGCCGCATCAGCGCCCTGAAGGCGTTATTATATTGGACGCGCAGCGCACTGACGGCACGCTTGTTACAGCTGATCCATAGGGCGCTCGAGTACAGAGATATGCAGTATGCTTTAAATAGCGTGAGTTTGACCGAATTGAATGATACTCACATTATGAGTAAGGGTGTCCTTACACTAAGGGCCCATTAACACGTGCCACAACCTCTCCACATCGCAGCGACAAAATGTGGGTAAGCAGTGGTCACTTGTGAATAGTGACGCTGCAATTTTTTGCAGTTGCGTTGTCGCTAGTAGTTGCGATGTGGTTACGTTGTGGCTAGTGTTTGCAGACAGACAGATTGTTGTGCCTTGATGTGGTCGGTATCGCCCACACGGTTGATTTTGACGGCCAAGTGTGGTCCGTTTTAGACTGAATAAATAGCGAGAAATCAATTGAAGATCATGTTAGTATGGATTTCACCAAAGAAACTTAACGCGATCAGCACTTCTAAACCGCGTTTAAGAACTGTCAGTGTCAATATACCATAACAATCTTGAAACTGACAGCGCTTGAATGCGGTTTAGGGCCTGTACACACCACGTTTTTTAAACGCGCCGTCGATGGCGCGCTTTTATCCTACAGAGCAGTTTGGGCTGCGTCTAACTCGCGTGCGTATCGCGTCTGTATCGCTACAAACGCGCATCGACGGCGCGTTTAAAAAACGTGGTGTCCATAGGCCCTCAGATGTGCTGATCGCGTTCTATTTAATTGGTGAAATTCCGCTTAAAATTGTTGATGACAAAGTGGTGGTTTCTAACAACGATTTAAATCGTCAGATTTTTCCTCACCGTACTTATGTCGCGCAGAAAGTGTTCATACTAAAAAATGTTAGTGACGAATCCATGCAGGGGCGTAGCTACCGCCGTATCTGCCGTATCAATTATACAGGGCCCCCGGGCCACGGGGGCCCCCGACATGCGTAGGCAAAAATTTATAAAAAATCCCAAATTCATCATCAGCTATAAATTATCTAATAAATCAGTTTTTTTCTTTTGTGACAAATCTTTACCCTTCACAAGGGCCCCCAAACAAATTTTTATACGGGGCCCCACTAGGCACGCTACGCCACTGAATTCATGGCTACTAAATAGAGCGGGGCGGTTGAGCGCGAACACAAATCAAACTATGTTCGTATGGTGTTCGTGTTCACCACGTTTTGTTCGTTCGTGCGCACACGCCTTTACGATTAAAATCTTTGATTTCTAAATCCAAGTTCAATTGTGGAAAATAGCTTATGATGGCATAACAATGCACACCGTGGGATGGCATCACTGATCACATTCTGTCGCTCTACGTCTCACACAAATTGACAATGTATTGATAATATTCAAGGGTATTAGCATAGCTTGATAGAAACACGTTTGAGGATTATGATAGTACCCTGATAAGCAAATCGTTAAAGCATGCACTCTAATCGGTAAACTTTAATAATGTCTAGTGAGAAACTAAATTACTGTATTATCTTTATTGCCATCTGCTCGATCGAAATATTTGTTGTTATCATAATTAAAATGGAACACATTCCGGCTTTTTTCACCGGCGTAATTTTTCGGTTTTTTTCTTTTGTCTGCCTCGTTGGTCTAGTGGTCGCAAGCGCTACTGCTGAGCATTAGGTCCTGGGTTCGATTCCCGGGTCAGGCAAAGTGCTATTGGGTTTTTCTATCTCATTTCTCAGTAGCAGAACGGAGTCTGGATTTGTGCCCGGTTGATGGCAATAGGCTCGCCCCCTGTTACATGGGACTTAAACATAACTGGCGAAATGTGGGTATACCTACTACAGGTACACCTCTGCCCAACCCTTCGGGGAAACAAGGCGTAATGTTATGTTACATTCCGGCTTTCAAACATATTGGAGTTCAAACAGCGACCCTATACGACTATTAACTATGGCAGTCTCGAGAGAATTGACTGACAGAATACCGACATTCGAAAGTTTAATGTATTTTTAGCGTGTCGCATTAAACAGTCCTTGCTTAATAATTTACCAAGCGGTATCGTTCCGTTACTGACCGAGAGAAATAAACAACCTAAACCACTAAAGAATTATCGACCCCCTAAACTAGAGCAACGGGTTGTTTTGCATTTTTAAAATAAATATTTTCACCTTTACCTCCAGATAAGTTTCGATTCGATTTTTCGAGAAATAACATACAAATACAGTTCCATATTATAAATGTGGAGTGCCATAACGCCGCCATTTTGTTTTTTTATACATTTCAAATGACATTCCACAAAACAATTACACAAATGTTTACCGACAGCGCCCCTTTATCAACGTCGTTTGAGCGCCAACAGGTCCTTGCAGCAATAAGCTAAATTTAGCTTTTACTTTTTAGATTCGGTGCGGATAACCTGGAGGTATACCACGCGTACTACAAACCGACGGAGTTCTCCATCCCGCAGCGCAACATCAAGAACTGCTACCTGAAGGCCGTGGCGCTCCGCGAGGCGCCGCAGAGGATCCTCGGACTGCACTTCGTGGGCCCCGTCGCTGGAGAGGTCATTCAGGGCTTCGCCGCCGCTCTTAAGTATGTATTACACCATGTTGCTAGTTTATAACCACAATTATTTCATCATCCTCGACATCATTTAGCCGAAAGAAGTCTGATGAAGATCTGTGATTCTTGCATCCAGCTGATTTCCGCGTCCTTCACCATTTCATCGGTCCTTCATGGTCCGAGTAATGTCGCTACTTTCTTAAAATTGGTATTATTATAAACCAGAATTTTATATTAGATAAAAGCAAAATTACATTAGACAGTCTCAAAGTACACAGTATAATAAAGTAACAGTATTATATCTCGGCAGTTACATTGAAATAATTACCTACAACCGCTTGCGTTTGCGTAACTGCTGCGCGCTCGATACTGTTGCGTACTGATATACACTGAGATGTCGAAGCGCGCCGTTTCGGCCGTTTTCTATGAAGATATAATAAGACATCATCTGTCTAGCCTTTTCCCAACTATGTTGGGGTCGGCTTCCAGTCTAACCGGATGCAGCCGAATACCAGTATTTTACATGGAGCGACTGCCTATCTGACCTCCACAACCTAGTGACTAGGTAACACGATACCCCTTGGTAAGACTGGTTGTCAGACTTTTGAGCTTCTAACTACCCGTAACGACTGTCAAAGATCTACAAATGACAGCCGGGACCAACGGCTTAACGTGCTTTCCGAGGCACGGCGGGGACTTGGTATAAGTAACAGTACTTAATTATACTGTGCCCAAAGTAAACCTCTTTTTCATTCTGTACAATTGTATTAATGAATTTGGAAGGTCATGTATTCTAAATCATGATTGTTTCGTATCGTAGATGCGGCATCACGATGGAGCACCTGATGAACACGGTGGGCATCCACCCGACCGTGGCGGAGGAGTTCACGCGCCTCAACATCACCAAGCGCTCCGGCCGCGACCCCAACCCCGCCTCCTGCTGCAGCTAGGCCGCGCGGCCGCCAGGCGTAGCGAGACATGACAAACACGTTCAAACTAAAAAAGATGTAGCTATTCGCACTCTGTACAACTCTATAGAAATACAAGTAAATCTAAATTAGCAATTCTGATTCCTTACTATTACTGCTCTATGTCTCGATATTCGACGTAAATGAAAACCATTCTTCTCTAACAACAACCTTCGCAAGTGATCTTAAAATAATTGACACATCTTTAGCGGCGGGTCACGCCAACAATCGGCCAGACCAACGCCAATGTTGGCGTCGGTAAACTATTATTTTATGCATATTACCTGTACAGACGCCAGCACATCAAGCTACTACAATCTGTCAAATTTATTTAATAGATTTTCAACTTTATCGCTGAAGTTTAAGGTTCAAAGTTGATTGGGAAAATTTTACGGTTTCGGGTAGCTTGATGTGCTGGCGTCTGTACATAATAATTTCGATGTTTCACATCTGCCAGGCGTCCCGCGACGGCTCATATGTTTCTGTCTCTGCTATGTCTTCGCTGTTGGCAGTTTACTCCACTGATGTTTTTGATAATGAACTCGGTTCAAGAATGCGCCCCTCATGATATTAATACCGATTGTTTCGATACTTGTAACGAAGAAATTTAGCACATAGATTTATTTGTAGTTGAAGTGTAAAGGGTTAAAAATGTTTGGGTTGAGGTATTAAGTCTTTTAAAATAATATTCTTTGCTTTTATACCCTTTGTTATTCTTTGTAAACCTCTAAATCGTTCCCTTCAGCTACAGAATTAAATTTACACTACCTTTTATGTATTTTGCAATGTATTGAGTAATTGGCTGTTAATAATTGATCAGTTAACTTATTCATATGTGATAGGACATACAATGTCGCAGAAATCAACCAGTCGGTGCTGTTCGTTACATCTACTAGTACACTTCTTGTAGATGTATTTACTTTCAATTTTATATAGTACAAATCCTTCGATAATTATGAATTATTGTCTCAAAATATGTAGGAACAAATGTATTAAAATATTGTAACTAATGAAAATAAAATGGTACAGTATTATTGTTATTATCAGTGATGCTCATCTCTGCAATCGATGATATGCAACATTCCGGCTAACAGTAAAACAATCAGTGTGTAATTTAATTTATGTAATTTTGAACTTAAATAAAGTGATATATTTTTAATGAAAAACTAGTTGGGTTGGTTTTGATTTTTATTGATTAGTTTGGGACATTGTTAGAGCTCTTTTAGTGGACATTATTGCACATAGAACAAAATATTAAGTCCTAACATGGCAATATTATAAAAACGCGGTAGGTACAGGAGCGAAGCAAAACGAACTTAGTTTCGTTCTCAGTGTGGCCTGCGCTTTAGATTACGTATTACATCCTAACATAATTGCTTGGAAAACAAAACTGCGAACTATTATAACCTTTGAATATAAAGGCAAAGGCACGCACTTATTCGTTCTTCGATTAGCGGATTCTCAGGGACCATCGTTAGTGATGTACCGGTCCATGTCGCTGGTGGTCTCGCAGTCGAACCAGAACTGCGCCGTCGGCAGCGGGTAGTACTCGTGGGCCTGCACCAGCTCGTTGTCGAAGCGCCAGAAACGAGGGCCTTGGAAGAAGTAGGTATCTAGAAAAATAGAAAATTATTTCTATCTATACTCCGTTTGAAATAAAATCATTTAAACAAACCTTTTTTACAGTTCGTTCAACCGATTTTGACTTCTATTGCGTAGGCATAAGGATGGCATTAAAAGCAAAAAAAGTGGTTACAAACTAACTGTTTACTGCAGCTGTCATTTGTCATGCCGCTATCGCAATAGAAGTCAGTCGGTTGAAGGACGGTAAAAAAGGTTTAGTTAAATGTCTAGTCTTATTTCAAACGGAGTACAGATAACTTACGGCGCCTATAGAAGTTTCACTTTTACCGCGGTTTCATAAAACCACACAATCCTTTTTTCAGTGAGCTCCAACATAGACAGTAGTTAGTCTTGGGTGGAACGTAATTGAGGACCAATACAACGGAAAGGAAAGTATGAGACTAAATTGAAATGAGTCGTATAGAACAACGGAAACGTTTTATCCTAAGTTCCATCTAACAGCTAAGGTTGCTAAGAATGTTCTGACCTGCTAACCAACTCCTGTTGTAGCTTTAGCCGTGGGTCTTAAGTCGACAGGTTTTTGTTGAATCCATAAGAATCTCAAACATAAATTCCGTGTTCCGAATAGGATAAGTATGCTTTAGAAATATCAGAATCTACAGTTAAGCTTTTGCCATCCGGTAGATTTGTAGTTGTGTAGTTAGAGACTCTAATTTAACCAGCAAATACAGGGTGAATTTGAGTTCATGAGCATCCTCTTAAGAGGTCATTGTACTCATTATTATGAACAACTTTCACTACGGGACCAACCCTGAACTCGCAAGAAAAAAATCAGCTGTTCCCTACATTTTGACGAGCGATGCGAACATAAATGTAGGGAAAAGCTGTTTTTTTTCGCGATTTCGGGGTTGTTTACTAAAGTTGTTCATAATGATGAGTACAATGACTCCTTAAGAAGATACCCATGAATTAAATTAAATCCTGTGTACTGTCGATTACATTTTGTCCAGCATAACCCTCCGTGTTTCTCAGACGGAGGGGGAGAATGGGCTCAATAGCCAAAGAAGTTCTTAATATCGAATGCAAAACGTATTTTATGGCTACCCTTCGTCAGGGCAATGATGCGATTCTGACAAGAAGTAATAGGTAAGTTAGATCATTATTCTGCAGCAGTTATCTCACCTCCCTTCCACACAATAGCAGCATCCACAGGATAAGGCACCTGCCTCCACATGGACATCTCCTTCGGGAACCGTTCGTCCATAGTCCCGGTCCTCTCGTCATATCGCCAGTACCGTTCCTCTTCAATCAGATACGTCTTGTTGTTGTAATTGGAGAGGAACACGGTAGTCAGCTCTGGGACTTCGTCAGGGATTGAGTAGTCAGATATGGCACCTTCTTTGATGAAGTGGAATGTGCTGTCAAACTCCCAGTAGTTTTGGCCTGCAATGAAGAGTTGTTTTTGTGACTTATTGTGAACATGAGTTCTTCGACTGCTTCGTAGGTCTAGTGGTCGCAAGCGCTACTGGTGAGCATGAGGTCCTGGGTTCGATTCCCGGAGCGGGCAACGTGTTATTGAGTTTTTCTATCTGGAATTTTTTAGTACCTAGCAGTCCGGAGTCTGGATTTGTGACCGGTTGATGGCAATAAGTTTGCCACCTATTCCATGGGACCTAAATGTGGGTGAACTATAGGTAGGTATAATACACCTGTGCCTAACCCGTCGGAATTACAGGCGTGATATTTTTATATATATATTATTAACTGTGATTTTGGAAAAGTAATCTTAATGACAGTCGTGATGGCAGGCGCGGTCCGAGGGTGGGGGAGTCCTGGAGGACATGACCCCCCAAAATCATTCAAGCTGTCGAGAGCCTTGAATAATTTACGTGTTTTACTAACTAAAACTGATCCACAGTGGCCCCATATACAAAAACATTAAGAAAAAAAGGCTGTTATAAAAATAGAGGATAAGGGATGCAAGAGCGAGCGAAGGCCAGATTTCAAAAACCTAAGTTGCTGTAAAACAAGATTACGCTTTTCTTCTCGACAAAGTAAGTTCAGAAACCGTTACGAAAACGGAACCTATTCAAGGCGGGGTGCTAAAATGAGGCTCGCTTCACTTGCTTGTCTTGATTCCTGAGCTTTTCTTCATAAGTCGACATAGCAAATAATTCTTAGTTCTTTTGGAATGATCTTTTTGACTTTACCATAGGTGATGCTGTGGTGGAAAGATAGGGCAATCAGCTGACTGCCCTATGAGCGTTCAAGGCATCTACATTCTAGTCTCTCACTTGTGATACTCATATAAGTGCCACAATTTTGCGTAAGGTCTTATTAGGTACTTGCCTGAGAAAATGACAATATTTCCGTTCTGTTTCTGGTAAATGGTTTTGATGATGTTGACGTCGGAGGGCAGTCTTTGGAACACGTCGTGGAAGCGCTGTGGGTAGCCCCTTTCCATCTCGTGCCTGTCGCCCAGCACCCACACCCACTAGGGAATTATTGTAGAGGTTAACTTTACTTTAGTTCTTTTCTATCCATTGGAAATATCCATCGCTACGTAAATTATGGATTTCTATTCAATGCTCTGTCAACTCATAAGACGCAAGCGTTATTGGATGCGAGCATCCAACGGTTACCCGCGAACGTTACCAGTCCAATTCATCTATTCTGCTAGAATTCAGTCCCTAAGTCGACGTTCGCACGGACGTAATAAAATCGTAGCGGGATTTTATCGCGCACTGGATTTTAAATTCTCAGTTGTAAATCCAGTGCGCGATTTCGGTCTCCCGAGCGTTGAGAATCCAACGCGTTGGGACACTCGTCCTAGCGCGTTGAAAAAACACACTGTTGGATTTTCAACTCTCGGCGTTAAGCAGAGCGTTGAAAATCCAGTGCACGAAAAAAAATCGCCGTGACTTTATTACATCCGTGCGAACGTCGGCTAACGTTCTATTCAGTTCTGAGGCAAGTTCTCATCAATAAACCCAAAAGTTTTCGAAGTAGGTACAAAGGTAGTAGACCTTCTTTCTTATATTATAGGCACTAACCTCCTCCTCAAACACAAAGATCTTGCCGTTGATGACCTGCACCGTGTCGTAGTTGGTCATGCAGAGGTCGGGCATGTCGTCCTCGTCCTCGTCGCTGCCCGGTTTTGTGAACCGCGGTGCCAGTGAGGTGTGCGACACAGGACTCTCCGTGCTCTCTGCAGTCTCCTCTCGGTTATTTACTGCGAACGATTTAAATACAGGATATAAGTTATCTATGCATTTTGTAAAAAATATTTTTGGGAAACGACTTTTATTTTTGGTGTGAAAATTCGCTGTTGACGGTAGTACTCTCATTTATACAGTCTATGTTATAAACGGTAGTGTAGTACGGTAATATAAAGCACGGAAAACATGTGCTTAGGTGCATGCAACGGTATTGGAATGTCAAAAAAGTTTGAACTTTGACCTTCAATATCTTTGTAACCAGAAGGTTTCCAGCAATGTTTCATTACAAGAAAAATATCACAATTACGAAGTGACTCGGCGTATTTTTAAATCCGGTATAGCTAGGTATCTCAGTTTCCCCCAAACTTATATCTACCTAATGGTGCCGAAATATGTAATGAACCTCCACCATATTTGCATATGCAAACATTGTAAATATCTTGAATTTCAAAAAAAGGGTTTTTGATATTGTAAGTTGAACTTCGTAATTATAGTGTATCTACTATTTAATAGGTTTAATAGTGCAACGCTATTTTGATCTAAGCGCGTGTTTTGTACCCTTTTCCAGTCGTTGACCCTCGCTTATTATTTATCTTAGACTAGTAGCGCCCCGCGGTGTCACACGCGAAAGTTTGTAAATATGGGCCGCATTCCGAGTTACGCCAAAAGTGATAATATCGCGAATCCGACCAAATTTTATAATCACAATATTATTACTCAATAGCCCTTATATTTTATGACTATTAAATTTGGTAGGATTCGCGATATTATCACTTTTGGCGTAACTCGGAATGCGGCCATGGATGGATGGATGGATGTTTGTTACTCTTTCACGCTGAAACTACTGAACGGATTTGGATGAAATTTGGCACACAGATAGTTTATAATCTGAATTAACATATAGGGTGTATACGTGTATGTACTTTTTATCCCGATATTCCCACGGGATCGAGACTTACGGGGGTGAAACCGCGAGGCGCAGTTAGTAATATAGTAGTAAGTAGGATATTGTGTCTGCTTTCAAGAGCCAGACAGCGAAAGCGAGCTGATCAACTCCATAACCAACACAACTTGCTAAGGTACCTATGAGTTTTATCAGATATGCAGTTACAGTTCTACTATTCTATACTAATATTATAAGGAGGAAAGATTTGTATGATTGTATTTTTGTATGTAACGAATAAACATAAAAACTACTGGACCGATTTGAAAAATTCTTTCAGCAATGGATAGCCACATTATCAGCGAGTAACATAGGCTATATTTTATCCCCGTACTCCTACGGGAACGGGAACTAAGCGGGTGAAACCGCGTGACGTCTGCTAGTAATACCATAGTATAAAGAGAGGTAGTAAGCTATCTTCATACAAACGCACCGCGCGCGGCTTATATGTGCCGCACGCACACTTAACAAAATCTCAACCCGTTTCTCTTGAGAAACCGGCCGAGATTTTGTTAAATGTGCGTACGGCGACGCATAGATACTATGGCCCCACACATACAAGCCGCGCGCGGTGCGTTTGTATGAAGATAGCTTACTACCTCTCTTTATACTATGGTAATACCTATAGCAAAATAAAAACCACTCACAATATAGTTCCTGCATGCCCAAAATATCGTCATTGTCCAGCGTTTCAACCGACACCTGGTAGTAGGGGTACATGACAGACGCCTTCACATCGGAGTGCGACAATCCCAGCGCATGCCCGATCTCGTGGATGGCGACAGAAAAGAAGTTCGTGGCGTCTTCGTCGTCTTCCTCAGGATTTTCACCCCAGATCTCTTCGTCATCGAAGTGCATGGCGCCATGAGGAGGAGGGAATGCGTGTGCGACCACGTGGCCGGGACCGTCGAACGGAAATCTGTGGAAGAATAATTGCTGTGGCGTTTGTGTGGTAGCGTTGTCGGTTATTTTACTTAGTCGCTGATAAGATGCACATTTTTTTTTTTTTTTTTATTTATTTATTTAGCAACAACGGTTGTGTAAACCAATTACAGTAACTAAGATAATACCTAAGACACATTAAAAAGTACAAAATAAAAACATGAAAACTTAAATATAAAAAAGCAAGTAACAACACATTCACAAATTCCACTCACAGTACTCCTGACATATCAATAAAAACTTCGTCCATCCATCCGCAAACAGGTCGGTTGTAGGATTAGAATCCAAGAGATCATTAAGCGCAGCCAGAGTGCGAGGAATTGGCGACTTAGCACGTGCAACAGTACGACATGGAGGCACGGCAAACAGCCTGTGCCTTCTGCCCCGGCAGTAATTGTCTGGGACAAAGAAGCGCGCCAGCACATCAAGCAGGTCAGGAGCGTCAATAGCGCCACGCAGCGTCTTACAGGCTATTGTGAGCTGAACTCGAGCTCGCCTTACCTCTAGCGAGTTGTATCCAAGGCAACCGAGTAAGAATTTGGTCGGATAGAGGTAAGGATAGTAGCCGTGCTTCTGCTTATATAGGTACCTAAGGAACGCTTTTTGTACCTTTTCTAATAAAAGTGCGTAGGTACTTTCATGTGGATTCCACACGCAAGAGCTGGTTTCCAGCTTGCTACGTACAAGTGCATTAAATAATATTTTGATGGCATGAACGGTGCGAAAATCGCGGCAGTTACGCAGAACAAAACCTAACCTTTGGTAGGATTGTTTAGCTACCATGGCCATATGGTCGTGGAAGGTGAGTTTTCGGTCGAATGTGACTCCCAGGTCTTTTATGGCTGTTGACTTTGTGATGGTATTATTATTTAAGTTATAATCAAAATTAACTGGGTGCCGCATTCGACCGAATGTCATAGCAAAGCATTTGGACGAATTAAACTCCATCTTGTTGTCAACGCTCCACTTATATATTGCATCAATGTCTTGCTGCAGTGCGAGACTGTCACGTTCGGAGTTTATTTCCAGGTACAGTTTCAAGTCGTCAGCATACAAGAGACATCTTGCATGAAGCAGAACTTGAGGAAGATCATTGACCATGATGAGAAACAACAAAGGCCCCAAAATTGAGCCTTGACTCACACCGGAACGCGTGTGATAGGTACCCGATACGTACATACCAAGCCTAACAAATTGCTGTCGATCACGTAGGTAATCTGCAAAGAAACAGAGGAGAGATGGTGAGAACCCTATTTTGCTAAGCTTCATTAGCAGCACGTCATTGTTGACCCTATCAAACGCCTTCCGGAAGTCGAAGTAAAGAACGTCTACCTGACGCCCGTGGTCCAAACTAGACGAGATATAATCCACCAGTGTTAGGAGATTTGTGTCGACTGATCTTTTGCTTCTAAAACCATGCTGCTCATTACAGAGATACTTGTTTATTTGCTCATAGATAGCACTATGCAGGATGTTCTCGAAGACCTTCGCTGGGGAAGATAGAATTGCGATAGGGCGGTATTCTTCTACGGAACATTTGTTTTTGGTTTTTGGGATGGGTGTTTCCACTCAGAGGGATATGTACCAGTCTGCAAGGCTAAATTAAAAATGTGGCAAAGAGGATCGATGAAAATATTACTTAAGTCTTTAACTATGAAGGGGGGGATGTTGTCGGGTCCAATAGAACTGTTAGGTTTAAGTTTGTTAATGCCTTTAACAACGTCTTCATGGCTCAAGAGGGGTAAATGAATACAATTGCTGTTACTGGAATGGTCGGACACACGGACATGGTCAGCATTCAGCTGCGGAACGTCAGGCAGAAAAACAGACGAGAAAAATTCTGCAAAAGCCCCTGCCGCCTTAGTACCTGAAAAAGTTAAACCCTTGTATGTTATATTCGGTTCAAATCCACCTTTGGACCGCAGGCTGGAAATGTGTGACCAGAATTGACGAGGGTTAAGTTTAATTTTATTCTCTATGTTTCTCATGTATAAGGAATACGCATCTGCAATACGGGTTTTAAGACTTGACCTGAGGTCAGAAAATAACAAATAGGTGGTATCACACTTAGTTAGTTTCCAATTTTTATGGAGTTTTAACTTGAGCCTTAGATCATGGATGATATCGCTTGTAAACCATACAGGATATCGCCTATTCGCCGATTTCCCTCTGCATTTCTTAGGCATGCACTTGTCAAAGAGATTATAGATAATGCTGTAAAACTTGAGAGTAGCACCTTTTACATCCTTAGATTCCAAAACCTCCTCCCAGATATTTTCATCAGCGAATAATAAATAGAGTTGTACGAAATCGCATTTGCCAAAGTTCCAATCCTTGGCACTGTCTATATTGCTGGGTTCAATAGACTCCGAGAAATGACCTAAATCGACTCTTACCTCAATGTGTAGAGCCGGGTGATATGCATCCAGTGGCACTATACCCTCGGTAGCAGTAACGAATGTTTCTGGTGCGCTAATGCTCTCCTGAACCAAAACAACATCTAACATACCTCCATACGAATTCTTCACAACGTTCATCTCATTCAGACTACAAAATGACACGAAGTAACAATAATAATTCTTAATATTTAACGATGCACTATTTAAATTTAAGTCACCTAGAATTATAACAATGCCCTTTAAATTAGTTATAAACTCTTCTACTTTGCAAAATCATCTCATATAATCATCATCGCTTGCACTAGGTTTTATATATACAACACATACGTGAACAGTACGTCCGCACCAAGTAAAGTCAGCCCATAAGTCCTCACCACCGTCCGTTTCGAGATCACGGCGGCGGCACAGCACGATGGGGGAACGTGCGGCGAGCATCACTCCACCGCACAATGTTCCCCGGTCACGTCGCATCACATTCCAATCGCCGGCAGCAAGCTCCCCATCCTCGATAGAGGCATCAAGAAAGGTCTCTGTAGCTGCAATCAGATTATGATCCAGC
Organism: Agrochola lychnidis; assembly: GCA_963680765.1. Lineage (NCBI taxonomy): Eukaryota > Metazoa > Arthropoda > Insecta > Lepidoptera > Noctuidae > Agrochola > Agrochola lychnidis. The sequence goes on along the minus strand of OY796863.1, from coordinate 2,830,779 downwards.
TGTAACAAGTTCGTTCTCCATGTCGACAATTTGGTTTTGAGACCACGGACATTTTGATATAACACATCAATGTTCTTAGTCTTGTTAAGAGGCTGCTTAGGCACGAAATGTTTGGTGCGCTGGTTGGGCCTTAACAGATGCCTTATCTTTTCTGGTATGGCTCGGGTTCTCATAAGTAACCCATGGGCCCAATCTCGCATTCATAGGCCATACATCAACAGAAAAGCATTTTTCATAATAAATAACGGGGACACCAATCTTGAACGACTTGTAACTTCCCCTAGCTCGGAGCTCGTCGACCGTACATGTGGCAGTGGGGCACAGTTGACGCAGATAGTCACGAATCTCGTCTACGCTAGACTCCATATTCCACAAGTGCATAAATTTACGTGGTTCGACTGCTCTTAAAGTAGTTATGTTGGGCCCAGCGATACCGCATAGAGACGCGGGTTTCCGGAGTTTATTTTTCCTTACTTCCGTCCAGCTTATAGCGTCAGCAGATATAGAAGAATACGTGTATCCGTCGGTAGGAGTGTGGCCCTCAACGCAAGCGGTGAGGTCATCGGCAAGAGAGGTGTGGTCGTTGGCAGGTGAAGTGTGTTCATTGGCTACAGAAGTGTGATCGTCAGCCAGAGATGCGCACACATCCTCGCCAATCAGTTCCAAGGTTTCTGTCGTGTGCACTTCGAGGTTGGTGGGGTTACCTTTAAAGGCGACAGCCTGGTTAGAGCCAGTAGGGACGGGTACCGTAGAAGCAGTATTTTTTACTTTGGGCTTTTTCTGTTTTTTGGCACGTTGCGTAGTTTGTACCGGTGCAGGAGTATCCAGGGCTAAGGGTGTGAGCTGCTGTTGCTGTTGTTGAGTGGTTACAATGTGTGGCTGCTTAGTGGTAATACAGAGGGGTTGCTGCAGGCCAACATTTATGCAAGGTGCTAGTAGAGCATTGTTTTGCTTTAACTGAGTATTAAGGAGGTCAATTTGGGAAGCATATCCGGTTAACTTACATTCATAGTTCGTAACAAGAGATACTGCTTTGCTAAGTTGTTCTTTTAACATTTCCATCTCAAGCCGTAATTTACTCATTTCGAATAAGAGTTCCTGAAATTCAACCTGGTTTTGTGCGTTTTGCAACTCGGGGACTTTTATCCTAAACGTGATATTCGGATCGCTACCTTGAGTTAAAGCGATGCTGTAGTCATCCCCTTTTCCCCCGGCAGGACAGACACATTCCGGGCACATCCAGGTGGTTAGGTGCCCTTCAGTCGCGATAACTTCACCTGAACATTGAATGTGATATTTTAATTTGCACTTATCCGAGTACAGCTAAGAACTTCTTCTCCATCAACTATAAAGCTTCGACAGGCGGCGCAATTTGTGTTCGTTACATGGGCTTTCTTAGGAAGGGCTACACTGGCAATAACGGGCGAACAAAAGCTAGGATGATTATTTGAAGGACTTGCAGGCCGGGTTGATCGGACTGGTGTATTGGTATTATCAAGTTTCGGTTGTTTAAACATGCATTCCGGGCATTTCCAACAACCCCGGCTTTCAGCGTTCATCAGCCTATTTTTACTTACATTAGCACAAATAGAATCATATAATTTGAAGCAAGTAAAGCATTGTATGCCGTCTTCACCTTCCAAAGCGCTCAAACAACCCGCGCAGTGATTTGTTGACATCGTACCTAATCAGTGAAATCACAAAGAACCGTTTCACAGCAAAATTCAAACTTAGCACAATGCAAATAAAGCGATTCAAGCAGTGCGCACAGTGGTAGGCGTCTAGTCGTGCAGCAGGCGGGCAGCGATGGATACACTTATTACACGTTCAATGCCGGGAGCCCACCTGGAGGGTTCACGTCGTCGCATATGGGATGCCGGGAGCCCTCCCGGAGGGCTCATGTTAAATGTAGGTTTTTCTTAGCGAATACAGCATTATAAACCGTGAAAATAAAATCTGATGTATATTTTAACAAGATTTATTAGTACATGCCTTGGTTTTGAAATCCAAGCATTTTTTATTTTTTTTGTATTTGTACGCGAAATATTCACACAAAATTTAAAAGGTTGGAAAATACTTATAACCCAATACCTCAAATAGTAGATTGTTATACGAGGGGCTAAAATAACCCATTGTAACGAGGTAGTTTTACTCCCGAGCTTTAGCGAGGGAGTAAATAGAAACCGAGTTATAATGGGTTTTAGCGCCATGTGTTACACCCTACTTTTCACTACGATTGCGAGAAAATAAAATAATCAAATACAATAATAAATAGTTTATTTTATTTAAATGTACAATTTGTACAATTCTGGATATTTAATTAAATGTTTTTTTCCGGCAACTTAATTTCAGTCCTCTGTGAAGATGTTCTCACTAGATGATGACATTTTCACTGTTGTAAATTATATTACGATCAACAATTCAATTCGTAATTACTGTAATTAGAGAAAAATTCAAAGATAAAATTCCTTTTCACCCTTTCTTTACATTTAAGGATCTAATTGGATTTATTATCTTATTATTTTTATTAACTATTTTAACCTTAACAAATCCTCACTGTTGTAAATTATATTACGATCAACAATTCAATTCGTAATTACTGTAATTAGAGAAAAATTCAAAAGATTTCGCCAATGCCTTTTTTATTTCTTCTGTAGCCGCAACGCAATGCACGCATTCTACCGAAGAGATAGCCGCATTTAGTTCCATTTTCAAAAATAAAATGTTCTTTTTTTGTGAACCAGTAATAAGTCGAGTCCATAATCATGATTATTCTACATAAGAATGAAGACTTTTTCGTTTTTCAAGGCTCGTTGGAACAGACAAAAATTAAAAAGAAATTACTTTTCCCCTAGAGCAAGAAATGCTAGTTTTTCCCCGCTCTGGTACTCTATAATGACGGCCTTTTTGAGCAAGAGGATTGAAAACACTATTTTTTTACTTCGTTTTACAGTGTTTTATAACACGGTTTTAAACCTAATGCCGTTGACCGTCCGTGATGGTTAACTTTAGCGTAAACGTATCTAATGCCGGGAACCCTTCCGGAGGGTTCACTTCCAATATGTATGTGGCATAGCGTATGAGTTCTATGAAAACTGGGTGGAGTCGAAAGTGTTAAGGTTGAACTAGTCGCGGGCTCGAACTCATTGGTGGGCTTGGTCAAAAAGCACGCTGTGTCACCTGGCATCGTGTCCGACAGAGATAGTATCAGTGATGAGCAGTTAGACGCTGGTCTACATGCACAAACTCTAGTTCGCACGCACACAAACACTGTTCAGAACGATTTTAGTAAAACGAGTGCGTAAAAAATTACGAAAAGTTCTTTGGAAGGTGGAGTTTTATGAAAAAACTACTGCATAAATCAATTACGAATAAAGTTTATTATAACCTTCGACAATTGAGCTTTGTCGGAACGAGCTTTGTTTTGGAGATTTTATACTTCTTTTATTAATTATTTAGTCCCAAAGTTGCGTTAAAATTAGCAGGAAAAACGAATCTTTGTTGGCTCATAACTTTTAAATTGCTTTTTTTGTTACTATTCTGCTTCTGTACAGACAAAATTAATAATAAGACAAAACGATTTCATGTTTTACTTTGGATGTACAATGTGTAACGGTGGAGTAAAACTCCCCCGAAATTTGTATGGAAAAAGTATCGGCTAGTTGCGCCTTAAGTATTGTTTGCGAAAACAGGGCGCAGTATGCTTAAATGAATATTTGAAAAAGAAATGAAAATGTCTGAACGCCAACTTCTTTCATAGTTTATTTAGGAGCCTACTACAGACTACCCAGATCATTGACTTGGAAGAGTTGAGTTACCTATAATGAATTCAAGAATTTGACTCTTTTCAAACTTTCAATGTACCTATGCAAGTAGTTTCATTTAAATAGATACCCTAATTGAAGTTTGAACTATTATATAATTTAATTGATATTTTTTCAAATTTAATTCTAGCTCTTCGTGCCTGGCGTCTCCTGGGTGTATTTCCTGCTTTTCGGGTGGATTTTCCAAAATTTTCTTTAATGTACCCTAATGCTGTGAACAGAATACCGTCTTGTATGACGATAACTTTTTTTGCAACATCCGATTTTAATGAAACAAAGCCTTTATTCTAATCCAAATTAATCTCTGTCTACCTGTGAAAACTGCATGAAAATCCGTTCAGTATTTTCGGAGATGTGCGCGAACAAACAAACAGACAGACAGACACCGGATTCGACTGTTCTATTATATGTATAGATAGATAAGAAATTGAGGTAAGTAGTTAACAAAAGTGATATTACCCGTCTCCATGGTCGCCACTAACAAAGGAGACCTGTATGTCTGCGCGGCCCTGGTCTATGGGGCTGAAGCTCAGGTTGCCGTAAGGAGCCCATACCGTCAGTGCTCTATCCATCAGCTCCTCCACGCGGGTTTTGCCCAGAGTGCTGGAACCGTTCACCACTCTGCAAAATATTTATAACAAGTCTTATTTTGACATGAATATATATATCGCAGTCAAACCAACACAAGTGTTTTCCCAATTTACTTTTGGCAGCAATCGAAACTGACAGGCTCTGTGAAATATACCAATCTCCTAAACCCCACATCGCCCCTTTCCTAGCAATTTTAGGGTTCCGTACTTCAAAAGGAAAAAGCGGAACCCTTATAGGATATAGGATCATTCGTGTGTTCGTCTGTCACAGTCAATTTGCTCCGAATCTAATGGACCGATTAAGTTGAAAGGTACACATATGTATTTCTGTGATCCAAAGACGGACGTGTAACGTGAATAAATGAATTTTGAATATGGGGGTCACTTTTGGGGGCAAATAAGAAAATTTAAAAATAAATGTTTTACAAACTGTACCGTGTGCCATATCAAATGAAAGGGCTTGTTGCGAGGATCTCAATATTACAAAACATAAAATGGTGGCACTCCAGGAGTGCCGACTTGGTGAAAGAAAAATACTTGTGTAGAACATTGGTCCGTAACCTTACCTTATTTAAATAAAGAGCACAATTGCGTTTCCAAAAATGAGGTGTCGTCATGGTGTCGCGAAATCAATGGTTTAGTCCCATCTCAAAAATGCCCAACGCGCCTAAAGAAGTTTTCACTTCAAAAACATTTTTTTAAATAAATAAATTATTTAAGAAAATTAACCAATGCCCCGAAACTAGTAAGGCTAATTAAAAAAAAAAAACATACAGAAAATGGTTCTTTACTCATAGATTACAGAAAACCTATAAAAAGTTTGTGGTCTTAATATAATTACAAATATCTCAATATTGTGCGTACAAACTACATTTGCAGTTGGAATGTATGGGAGAACATCTTTTTCAACTACAATGTTAAGTTTGTATTTAGTATAAATTCATCCCAACTACGGAATCCTTCATTGTGCGTGGTCCGACGCGCACTTGGCCGGTTTTGTTTTCTTTTGCGCCACTTTTTAGCAATTTAGTTAACTGACAGCCCTATTGCTTGATAAGTGTTACTATTCAGTGTGCCTAAATGTAGTAGCTTATTTAGCTTCGAGCATGTAACACCTCGTGATGTAGTTAATGTTTTTAACACACTTAAGTCTAAAAACACTGGTGATTACTGGGGTATCTCCACTAAACTATTAAGTAATATAATAGACATAGTAGCTCCATATTTAGCTGTAACTTTTAATAAATGTGTTGATTTAGGAACTTTTCCTGACCTCATGAAGAGTAGTAAAGTCATACCATTATTTAAATCGGGTAACAAAAATGACGTTGGCAATTTCAGGCCTATTTCTATCTTACCTGCATTCAGTAAAATATTTGAAAAGTTAATACTCAAGCAGTTGCTAAGACATTTTAATTTAAACAGACTTCTTCATGATGAACAATATGGTTTCACAAAAGGTCGTTCGACTACAGATGCAGGTGTTGCTCTGATGAAACACATATTTAACGCATGGGAGAACTCGCAAAATGCTATTGGAGTTTTCTGTGATCTCTCCAAAGCCTTTGATTGCGTGCACCATGACACACTTTTGCGTAAACTACGTCATTACGGTGTCCAAAACGAAGCTCTTAAAGTAATAAATTCTTATTTGCATAATAGGGTCCAATGTGTAGATGTTAATGGTGTGAAATCTTCCGGGCTACCAGTTTAGTTAGGTGTACCTCAAGGCTCAATACTGGGTCCATTCTTATTCTTAGTGTATATAAATGACTTACCTTTTTATTTAAAGGATATCTGTAACGTTGTACTGTTTGCAGATGATACCTCTCTTATTTTTAAAGTAGACAGGAATAGACAAGATTTTGACGACGTAAACAGTGCACTCTCAATGGTTACGGATTGGTTTACGACAAATAACCTAGTTCTCAATGCCAAGAAAACGAAATGTGTAAAGTTCGCTCTACCAAATGTTAGAAATCTAGGACCCAACATCGTCTTAGATAAAGAGGTGCTTGAAACTGTGAACTCGGCAGTTTTTCTGGGCATAACAGTAGATGCCAAACTTCAGTGGGGCCCACATATATCAAGCCTAGCGGGAAGGCTCAGTTCGGCCGCCTACGCTGTCAGGAAAGTAAGACAATACACTGACATTGATACAGCTCGGTTAGTCTATTTTAGTTATTTCCATAGCGTTATGTCCTATGGTATTCTGCTGTGGGGCAAAGCCGCTGACATTCAAAATATATTTGTTCTTCAAAAACGAGCTGTTCGAGCAATTTACCAGCTACGTGCCAGAGTTTCTCTAAGAGATTTTTTTAAAGATGTTGGTATTCTCACGGTGGCATCACAATTCATTTTCGCCAACATCTTATATATTAGGCAAAATATACACTTATACACTAAAAACAGTGATATTCACAATGTTAACACTAGAAATAAGGACAAACTACGAGCTCCCTTTCACCGGCTTCATAAGGTTCATAACTCATTTGTTGGGCTTGGTATAACTTTTTATAACAAGCTACCCTCTTCTATGCTAGATTTGCCTTTTAATGCGTTTAAAAATAAAGTAAAATCCAACCTTTGTTCAAAGGCATACTATTGTATCAACGACTACTTAAATGATAAGAATAGTTGGTCGCTGTGATTAACTCAAGACAATGTTTATGTTCTTTCTCCAGATTTAACTTAACTACTGACAGTTTATATAAGTTTATATAATTTTTTTATTTTATTTGACTTTATGAGTCAATTTTTTAATTATTTTTTTACGAGTCTATTTATTTTTATTTTATTGTTGACATAATCTACTCATTACAATGTTTTTGTTATGAGTTTGTATTGCAATTTGTGGTTGGCTAGTGACCTCGACAATTGATTATATTATTTTTTTACCTGAGCAACCGGCAGCAAGTTCGTCATGCTCCCTTAGATGTCAATGCTTGCGGTAGCGTCGGGAGTCGGGTTGCCTCCTTCCCTCAAATATGGCGAGGGGGGTAATGGCTGATCTTTGCGTTATGCTCGTGAACGGGTGCTGCTTGTGGTGACTGGTCGTCTTGCTGATCATGGTTTTGTTATTGTTACTAGTAATTAACTGTACATTTATTTTACCTCGATGGTCCTAGTTTATCATTTATAACTTCCAATTTACAGCTTTATGTAAGCGGGCACGCCCTTTATGCCTGGAGGCTTTTATTTAGATATTTAGTTCTTTTTACGTTTAGTTTTTATTTTTTAATTCTGCTTGAGTATAGTTCTCGATGTTTTTGGTTGGTATATTGGCGTGTGCTAGCTGACATATGGCCAATAATTTATACTTAATTAAAATAATGTTTTGTGTTGCATAATAATTTTGCATACTATTGTATAGAGTCATTTTTATTTTTTTTCTAACTTGAACAGACAGCTGTGCTGCTGGGGAGTTTGTTGCGCCACTTCTTCTTCCCAGCTAAAGGCACTAGGAAGTGGTGAAGGGTGGGCGTTTTTGGGGGACTGTCTTATGTAATTTTGACGTTCGAAAAGTGCTGGTTCTCAGCCTAATTTGAATAAATGACTTTTGAATTTTGAATTTTTGAATTTTGAATTCAATTAATGATTTTTTAAATGACCCTAATCTTTAGATTTAATTATGGACATTGTGTATTTCTTTATTATTATTATTATGCTAGTTTTAAATTCTATAATTTTTTGATAAATTTTTTGTTTTGCCAATTTTAATTTGACTATTTGATTTTCATTTGTTTTTTTATGGTAATAAAATTTACTTTTAATGTTTGCATGCCTAATTGGTAGATTGTACAGGGATCTCAATATTTTGTGACCACTTTTATTTATGTACCTACTCTCAAAGCGAATAAATGATTATGATTATAGATACTTTGCAAAAGGTACCTGTACGATATGTACCGCTTGTTCCACGCTTGCTGTAGAATGTATCTCCGGCTCCTCGCAGATGTGGAGGACGTTCCGATGTCTTTTACCCCACACCGCTTTTTCTTGAAGAGCTAGAAAAGTCAGGTGTTGCAATGAAAACCTAAGACTAGTCCTTGGCTCCGTGCAGACCAAAGACAGGTGCGAATGGGTGCGAATTGACGTGTAAAAGTGTTTGCAAACCTCCTTATAGAAATATCTATAAAAACGGCAAAAAAATCATGTCTGTTGTATGGAAACCCCCTTAAATATTTATTTTATTCTGTTTTTTAGTATTTGTTGTTATAGCGGCAACAGAAATACATCATCTTTGAAATTTTCTGTGTAACTCTCTAATTATCACGGTTCATGAGATACAGCATGGTGACAGACGGACAGACGGACGGACAGCGGAGTCCCGTTTTACCCTTTGGGTACGGAACCCTAAAAAGCCACTAACTTATTTTGAAATATTTCCGAAATCACGCAAGATAGCTTCTTGAAGTAAAAAGCAACATTCAAGTTTAATAGCGCATAAAAAACACATAAAAAACTGGTTTCAAGTTTTTTTTTACTTCATGGTAGCTAACTTGTGTGGATTAGGAGATATTTAGATTTTTTTGGCACTTTGCAAATGGCTTTTTTATACTGCTCGTCAGTGTATCATTTGAAGTAGAAGATTTTCTGATGGCTTTGATTTCAAGCATTTTCGATGGCCCACACATTTCCTGTGTCATAAATTGACGAACATGCTAAATGAATTTCATGAACATACAACGTAGATATGAAACGGTCCGGCGTCGGTCGTTATAGCTCGAGCTTGGTAGCATTGTACTCAGGCACGGTCGCAGCCCAAGATTTTGGGGGAGGTCACCATGGGTGCCGAGGAATAGTTTTAGGGAGGTACCTCCCAAAAAAGCACGCGAGTAGCGCTTGCGACCTACTAGACCAACCATTAGTTATGCTATTCAGGGATGCAGATAAGTAAATCATTCAAGCTCCCGACAGCGTAAAAGATTTTGGGGGGGTCATGCATGACCCCCAGGACTCCCCCCTCGAACCGCGCCTAATTGTACTGCAATTGTCTTGGTACTTTGAGCATTCTAGCGAATGTTACATTGCAGAAAAATAAACGGGAGCGTTTTAGCGAGCACTCTAGCGAGAAAGGACAGTAAATTTGCTTCGAGCTTTTTGCCGAGCCGAACACACGCGATCGTCAAGTCTGACATCTTCGTGAAGAATATTTTTTTGACGAGCATTGACTAGAGCATTCGCTAGAATGATCGTGAAAATGTTCGTAGCGATGTTTGGCTCTTTGCTTGGCTCTGTTCGTTGTTCAGTTCGACAAAAAAAACGGCGAATGCTCGATGTTCTGTTACAAGTGAATGCTCAAGTTTATCAGCACATCTTTGGTTCTTCTCAAATAAATACCTGTTTCGTATCATCGTCCAACGTGCCAGTTTCAGGGAGGCCAGCGAAGGCTTGCATCTTCTTCAACGCTTCGGAGATAGAGTTGACCGTGTAGGCGACGTCCGCGTCGGTTGGCACGTCCGGTAAGTAGCCATATTTCTTGAGAAAGCTGAGCTGTAAGTTAATAAATAAGTAGGTAATCTTTAAGTTTATCGTTACATGATGATTTTTAGGGTTCCGTTGCCAAATGGCAAAAAACGGAACCCTTATAGATTCGTCATGTCTGTCTGTCTGTCTGTCTGTCTGTCCGTCCGTATGTCACAGCCACTTTTTTCCGAAACTATAAGGGCTATGCTGTTGAAACTTGGCAAGTAGGTGTATTCTGTGAACCGCATTAAGATTTTTACACAAAAATAGAAAAAAAAACAAATAATTTTGGAGTTCCCCATACTTAGAACTGAAACTCAAAAAAATTTTTTTCATCAATCCCATAGTTGTGGGGTATCTATGGATAGGTCTTTAAAAATGATATTGAGGTTTCTAATATCATTTTTTTCTAAACTGAATAGTTTGCGCGAGAGAAACTTCCAAAGTGGTAAAATGTGTGTCCCCCCCCCCCGTAACTTCTAAAATAAGAGAATGATAAACCTAAAAAAAATATATGATGTACATTACCATGTAAACTTCCACCGAAAATTGGTTTGAACGAGATCTAGCAAGTAGTTTTTTTTTAATACGTCATAAATCGTAAACCGCAATTTACCTTTCATTCAATGTTACTTGCTGCTACGGAACCCTTCATGGGCGAGTACGACTCGCACTTGGCCGCTTTTTTTGTGTTGTCAATGGGGTATTAAATAATACCTTAAGGTATTGGACGTATTGTATAATTATCACTTGCTTAAAAAACGGTGAAGGAAAACATCGTGAGGAAACTGGCATGCCTAAGATATTTCTCGACGGCATGTGAAGCCAAGTCAGAGGCCCATGGGCGGCTTTAAAACTCTGACACCAGGTTAGTCATTAACCACACGAAAAGAAGAGTGAATAGGGAAAGCAAGGGGAATGGCGTTCAGTTAAGGAAAAACACTGTATTTTATATATATTGGTTTATTTAAATTCAAAATATGAAAAATAACAAAGGTTTAACTATTAAGTAATCAACATTTTAACACAAAATGTACCTATACAAGGTGGAGACGATATTACGACCATTAATTTAACTACCTACGTACATCTAATGACGTTCTTAGTCCGCATACGAAAATTCAATCAAATATATCCAATAGTTTAGTCACTACAGCTAGTCAAAGATTGGCAAAACCCACAGTCGGCGCATCACTACTATTTAGTTTGTTTGAAAAAATCACTTTTTTATTTCGATGCTAGGATTTATTTGATGTTCCAAAATACTCTTATGTATTTAGTACCTATTGCCAGTGTTTTCATTTATTGTCGTATTGTTGTCTCCACATTTTATAATAATGGGTTACTACAATAGAAGAACATCTTCTTAAAAACTAGCAATTTAAAATTTTAACTAAATGAGTGTATTATTTTCCTAGAAATATTTAAACACTACTCTAAAACTACGCACGACAAATGTCAACAGCGGTCAGGGGGCCTACCACCAGCTCATCAGTATTAATATTACTTCAGTGGGAGAAAGAGATGGAGCTATACGACCTGTAGAGCTTTATCTCTTTCCCACACTGAAGTAATATTAAAATGATACTGCTTTATGAGCTGGTGGTATGCCCCCTGGCAGAGCACCAAGCGACACGTCCACTCTTTAGAAGGCCTCACGGCCTCATAAAATATAAAATTTATGTTCTGTGCTTACGGCGGACTATAATTTGAAACGATTTGCAGATGGAGTTTTATAGTAGATTTAAAATGTTTCTTAGAAAATAATAGAACTCATTTAGTAAAAAATTTAAATTGCCAGTTTTTAAGAAGATGTTCTTCTATTACAGTAACCCATTATTATATTAAATTAAGGAAGATGTTGGTAAAAAAAAAATCATTTTATTAACCAAAATTTCTTTATAATTTCGCATTGCTTGGATTTTTATTTCTCATGTAGGGAATCTAAAATGCTTTTTTAACTAAGTATTTTCCTAAGGATTTTTGAAGTTATACAAAAATAATATTTTTTGGGTTGATCAGTGATTTAAGATATTTTAAGCTTCTAAATTGACGCTCGAAGTTAATCTTAATAGAATTCACAAAAACTCTATTAATAAAATAAAAAAATACCTTACTAAGTATTTAGACAACAATATTTCCTAAAATGATTAGTAATTAATATGATTTTAAAATAATGTTTGATGAATATTAACTGGGTCGAAAAGTAGGTACTGTTTTTGAGCCAAACAGCGCACGGATGGTAAACGCTTTTAAAAGCGGATGCTGCATTCCAATATTAGACCATGTACCATCTTTATATATATGTTACGGGCAACGTGATTAACTGGGCATTATTAATAAGGACCGGCCATTATTAATAATGCCCAAGAGCGTCGGGCAAAGTGATTAATTTATCACTTTGACCGGCCATTATTAATAATGCCCGACAGCCCGTGGTCCATATAATAAGTCAATGTTTGAGATAGCTTGAATTTATCACTTGGACCGGGCAGTACGAATAATTCCCTACTTGTAGCCGGGCAATGTGATAAATGGGCCACGGCCGTGCCTTGCAACATGCAAAAACACTACAGTTCACCTATTTTGTTACTTTGCCCAAGATAAGGTGGGCATTATTTATAATGGCCGGGAAAAGTGATTAATAATGCTGTTTTAAACACATTGCCCAATTGTGTCGGGCATTATGAATACAGACCGGCCATTATTAATAGTGCCCGGACTTATCAAATTGCCCGTAACATATATAATTCTTCTGTGAGTGTGTATGTCACTGAACTTCTCTCAAACGACTGGACCGATTTTGATGAAATTTTTTGTGTGTGTTCAAGATCTGGGAATGGTTTAGATTCACAATCGGACCCGATAGGTGGCGGTATTCGGTCAGGACAACGTCTGTCAGGTCCGCTAGTCATTGAATAAAGTCTTGTGGAACAACTTGAGGCTTCCAACGATACCTAAGTTATTTTATTTACTCAGTTAACCTTAATTACAATACTCATGCTAACACTAAAATATGGGTATAGTATGTACAAATATTTATATAATACAAATTAAAAAAAGGGGAATACCTCATTGGGCATCAAAAAATTTGTCCGCATCGCTGTCAATGGGAAAAGTGCCCAAAAGGCTGGTAGCATTGCCACGTTGGATATAGGGCAATGTTGATTCTTTGGGCTAAAAATAGGCCAGCAGAGGGCTAGCCTATTTTATTTAGGTCACGTGAAGAGTCGACCAACCAAATTTCGTTCATTTAAAAACAAAGAAGTAGGTACACATATTATTTTGTTATCTACAAAGCACATTTTTGTTTTGACGACACGCGGTTCACAAAAGTCTAGAGATACTGTTAGTAGGTATACAGATTACACTGACCTGTTCAGTAGTCGGCGAATTTGGTTCCAGATAAATAGTCCTGCATGTCACAGAGTACCAAACAATGCTAAGTAAACACAAAACGGTCTTTACGTTCATGTTAGTGTTGGAAGAATGAGTGTCGATAATGCCAAGCGGGTTGTACTGGAGCGACCTTTGGCTCCAGATAATGAATCATTAGGTACAGATGTGCGGTGATCTGGTTAACGACCTTCGGCGGAAGATCCTGTTACTCATGTGTACAGAAAACAATGTTGATACCTAATGCATTATCTCAACGACGTTTTTTGCACTGCGCTGTTATACAAACCTACTTGAAAAAGCTGCACTTTTGCGCGATTTTGTTGCGTTATATGCGCGTCGACGTCACGGCGCGATGAGGAAACAATTTAACCGAGTGTACAAAGACCCTGAATAAAATGTCTTTAAAGTTCCCCCGCTTTGTTCCCAGGACTACGTGCATATAAGAATTTCATCGTCCCACTTGACCAGCAGACCTCGTTGATCTCAATGTAGGTTAGGGAAACGCTGTCCATTTTTTTTTAATACAACTTGCTGCATAATTAAAAAAAAAAAAAAAAATACAGCTGTAGCTGGCACACTTGCATACCAGCTCATGCAATATGAATGCGGGCTGCAGAACCGGCACGTGTGAACGTACGCGACAGTTACAGGCATGCCAGTAGGCAGCAGCTAGTGCTATTCTGTAAACAATCTAACTAAACGATGTGTGTGTATCTAAAGTTGAGCAGACAATTTTTTCGAACATACGAAGCAATGAATTAGCAATATCCTTCAAAATAATTCAGATTGTGATTGATCATGTGTTACGCAATTAGGGTGTTATTTAAACAAATATTATTGCATTGCTTTGTTTTATGTGTGCGTAATATAATTAAAGTATTCTTGGTATTAAACTTGTGGACCAGTACCCTAATTGCGTAATACAACACAATCATAATCTGTTTCGATTTGAAACACATTGCTAATCCATTGCTTCATAAGTTGAAAAAAAATCTGTTCAACAACGTAAATAACGCAATGAATGTTGTTGAACCGTCAAAATGAAACAAATTAGGCAAAATTGTTTACGAAAATAAGTTACGCAATTAGGGTACGGGTTAAGAATACAACAATCCGTTCCATCACGAAAATAACTGATGTCACTCGGAAAGCTGCCACGCTTAAATGGAATTGGGCTGGACACATCTGCCGCATGTCAAACGATCAATGGGCCAAACTTACGACCCAGTGGGTCCCGCTTAATGGCAAACGACATCGCGGCAGGCCCAGACGGAGATGGCGGGATGAGCTGGACTCCTTTAAGAAAGATTGGTCCTTGGAAGCTCTAGACAGAGAGAGGTGGAAAGAGGGTAGGGAGGCCTTTGCCCAGCAGTGGGACAATAACGGCTAAGAATAAAAAAAAAAATGCCCTTTATTCCACTACTTACAATTTAGAACTTGATTAATTTCAAATACTTATAAAAGAAATCATTAGCTTTTCTTCTCACAAAATTACTTCCTTCTTTTCCTTTCTTTTACTAGCATTTGCCATCGCTATTCGTAGCAGTTGCCTCTACGGCGTGGGCCTCCCCTAAATTACTCCACACGCTTCTATCGCGCGCCTTATTCAGTCCGGTCGAAAATTACGTTGAGGAAATATGTCTCGCCATCTCTTTGTCTCCCTTGCTTTCTTTTACTCTCTAATGGGAGTGCGTAATATACATTGAGTTAAATTTAGTAATACATATAGGAGTAGTAGTCAGCGCCGGCCCGAGAATTCCTGGCGCCCTAGGCGAAAGGCTAGAACGGCGCCCTTTTAAGAAAATTTGTGACAAAATAAAACTATGTTCTTTCTTTTTCGTGTGGTTAGTGACTAACCTGGTGTCAGAGTTTTAAAACCGCCCATAGGCCTCTGACTTGGCTTCACATGCCGTCGAGAAATATCTCTCAGGCGCGATCGGTACAACGATCGCGGTCAAACTATAATTATAGTCAAATCAATTTCGAACAAAACATTAAACACAACAAGAGAAGCAATAAATCTGAAATCGCGTTTTTTTTTTTAGCAATGGAGCGAGTTGAGGCTATCAATTAAACTCGTAAATTCGTAAATATCCATGAGCGCATTTTGGTAGAAAAATTGGGAGTATTTTCAAGTTGTAGGTAAATAAAAATTAATGTACAATATTATTTTTTAATTTCGATGCCTCCGATTGCCGCCCCCCTAATACGAGCGCCCTAGGCCGTCGCGTTGCCTAGTTCGCCTATATGAACGAGCCGGCCCTGCACGCGTAGCATGACCACCGTAGAAACGAGTTTTGTCGACGGAAGAGTAGACAAAATGACTGATAAACAATCACAATCTCTAATTTTGTCTATTCTTCCGTCGACAAAACTGTTTGACGAATTTGTTTTATCGAATTTGTTTTTATCGAATTTGTTTTTATCGAATTTGTGTTTATCGACTTTGTTTTTATCGACTTTGTTTTATCGACTTTGTTTTTATCGACTTTGTTTTTATCGGCTTTGTTTTTATCGACTTTGTTTTTAAATTCGATAAAAACAAAGTCGATAAAAAAAAATTGTTTTTATCGAATTTGTTTTTATCGAATTTGTTTTTATCGACTTTGTTTTTATCGACTTTGTTTTTGTCGAATTTGTTTTTATCGACTTTGTTTTTATCGACTTTGTTTTTATCGACTTTGTTTTTATCGACTTCATTTTAATCGATTTTGTTTTTAAAGTCGATAAAAACAAAGTCGATGAAAACAAAGTCGATAAAAACAAATTCAATAAAAACAATTTTTTTTATCGACTTTGTTTTTAAAGTCGATAAAAACAAAGTCGATAAAAATAAATTGTTTTTATCGAATTTGTTTTATCGAATTTGTTTTTATCGACTTTGTTTTTATCGACTTTGTTTTTATCGAATTTGTTTTTATCGACTTTGTTTTTATCGACTTTGTTTTTATCGACTTTGTATTTATCGACTTTGTTTTTATCGACTTTGTTTTTATCGACTTTGTATTTATCGACTTTGTTTTTATCGACTTTGTTTTTATCGACTTTATTTTTATCGATTTTGTTTTTAAAGTCGATAAAAACAAAGTCGATGAAAACAAAGTCGATAAAAACAAATTCAATAAAAACATTTTTTTTTATCGACTTTGTTTTTGTACGGTTCACGTACAATTTATTAAACTGCATACGCAGCGACCTACTTACTTCATTCATTTATAATAGCGTTAAACATATCTTTAAGTTAGTTGACAAATTACTATAATCGCGAACACTGCGGATTAGCATCCAATCTTTACATGTAACTCGGGCTACTTAATAAACTTTCGAGTGTTTCTAGAATCCGTGGTTTCCGTCAACTCACCTAAACTAACTCTTAACTACTTACAAGTGAGCGAACTATAGCTTACTATACAAGTGTAAGGTGCCTGTTACTTCCAGACCTTACAGTTTTTATAGACTTTAAAAACAAAGTCGATAAAAACAAAGTCGATAAAAACAAAGTCGATGAAAACAAAGTCAATAAAAACAAATTCGATAAAAACAAAGTCGATAAAAACAAATTCGATAAAAACAAATTCGACAAAACAAATTCGATAAAAAAAATTCGATAAAAACAAAGTCGATAAAAACAAATTCGATAAAAACAAAGTCGATAAAAACAAATTCGATAAAAACAAAGTCGATAAAAACAAATTCGTCAAACAGTTTTGTCGACGGAAGAATAGACAAAATTAGAGATTGTGATTGTTTCAGATTCAGATAACTTTATTTGTTCAAACATGTGTGTACAGACGCCAGCACATCAGGCTACTACAATCTGTCAAATTTATTTAATAGATTTTCAACTTTATAGCTGAAGTATAAGGTTCAAAGTTGATTGGGATGATTTGACAGTTTCGGGTAGCTTGATGTGCTGGCGTCTGTACATACGATAAAATGCATGCAAGGTGTTATAAGTACATGGAGTTGTGCTAACATGTTTACCATATTGTCATGGTGTGCAAATATTAAAATACAAGTATAGAATTTAAGATAATAATAATGTAACAACATTCATTAACACTGACAATGCTGACATAAGTAAATAAATTGAATTGACTGATTACATAATTGATTCATATAGAAACAGGAGTTACATAAAAAATTGTCAAATATTCAATTATCAAAATAAAAAACTTTACACAATAATATAAAATAATACAATATTAACACAGGTCCAAAATATTCAATACAAAAAATCATTTTTACACTACATACATTATAGATTAAAATAATATATAGAACAGCATGTCAATTTAAAATGATTCCTTTAAAAATTCATTCACATCATAATATGCTTTACTAGCTAAAAAAGATTTTACTTTCCTTTTAAATGCTTCTACGCTTAGCTCTTTCCAACCATTGGGAAACTTATTGTAAATAATGGGAGCCATACAAAAAACACTTCTGCCCATCAGTGCAGTTCGAGACCTATGTTGACAGAGTTGACTGTTATCACGTCTATTTCTAGGAAACCGGTCTGGCTTTTTTTTTGGGCTTTAAATGCGATATCTTTATCCGTAGAGAATCCCCAAAAAATAATGCCGTATCTGATAATGGCCTCTGCTATGCCGTAATAGGCGGTTAATAGGGCATCAGTCTTTAAAATCCGCGACAGTTTAAATAATGCGAATGCACTGTTATTTAGTTTTTTGCTAATTACCTCTATGTGAGCTTTCCAATTCAAATTACGATCTATGGTTAATCCTAAAAACTTTGTGAAATTTACTGCGTCAATTACATTACTATTGGTGCCGATTCTCTTGTACACCGAACTAAACTATCACTAAAATTCCTTACTTTTGACTATGAGAATCTCAAAGCTATTCTGCAAAATAAATTCTCTAAATTTAAAAATAATTTTGACACATCTAAATCGAATTTGACAATCGCGACTCCACACGTGATACCTAACCACGTGAATCTTTTTAGAGCCGGAGGCGCGCAGGGGGGGCAGCCTCGACGTGTTTGATATGGATTTTTCACTTTTTGTAGGGAAAATAAGAAAAAAATATTACCTACATGTAGAGTGTTAGGGGTTTAAGGGTTTCATAAAGGGTGTCGAAATTTTCATTATTTTTGCGATTGGACACACTGTTTTCGAGATATAAGCAAAAGAAAAAAAAAATATTCAGTACTGTTTTTTCATCTGAAGTCGAGGTGTTGGTGTGAATTTTAGTTCATGACAACTAATTTTATTCCACATGTTTTTAGTCGCGATTAAAAATAGTCATATTTAGTTAGAAAATCTAAATTTTAGGTTAAAAACGTCAAATTCAGAATAGCAAAATTGCCATTTTCACTAAACTAATATCTCAGTGCCATCTTAGTGCTGTCAAACTAAAATATAGTTAAGTTGTGTCACTTTAGTCTATTTCAGAATGGGAAATCGTCGTTTGACAGGAATAAACTAAATTTTGGTGATTTTTAGTTTAGTTTAGAGGCATTTGTGACAAGAGAATCGGCACCATTATATTTAATATTAAAGATCGGAAATTTTAACTGCCTTTGACTAAAATGCATTATTACTGTTTTATTTAAGTTGATAATAAGGTGATTATTTTCTAACCATAGAATCGCTTTGTCTAATGTATTATTTATATCAGTTTCATACATATGCTTATCATCACAAGGAATGGTTATCGTGCTGTCATCTGCAAAAAGTGTCATACTGTGTTCTATACATTTAGGAAAATCGTTGATATAAAAGGTAAATAGCGGTGGTCCTAATACGCTTCCTTGCGGTACGCCATAGTTGACGTTACGCTCCCCAGATGTAAAAATCACTTCACGTTTAGTGCTCGCATTAATCGTCGTTATTTCAGTTGTTTGCTTCCTTTCTTGTAAATATGATTGTAAGAGCTTTTGAACAGTCAACAGTCATTTTGTCTACTCTTCCGTCGACAAAACTCGTTTCTACTGTGGTCATGCTACGCGTGCTGGTAGTAGTATATAAAAACTCAAACACAAAGCATTTATTTCAATTAGATACAGGCACTTTTGAATTGTCAAGGGGTCGGTCAGTCAGAAAGATGAAGCTGGTTGCCCATTCTAAAGCGTAGTATAGTGTATAATCTATGGCGTAGTAGGTTCCTACTTCATAATATGGAGAAGAACCGGCAAGAAACTCTACGGACACTCTTTTAAATCAAAATAATATTGTAAACCCTCATATAATTTAAAAAAAAAACAAAAAATGACAGTTACTGTCAAGGTATCGTTGATTGAATTCACTGATTGAAATATTTTCTGAAAAATTTAATTTGAGCACGTTTTTACCAAAGAAAAGTAACTTAGTATATATTCAAAATGTATCCTAGTAAATCAAGAGAAAAATTTATGGTTTCTAGTATGTTGTCAGTGCGGGGAGGTGGATCCAGATTATTCCAAAGTCCATCCAGATTATTTTCAAGATACCATGAGGAATTCAATTTTAATGCGTCAATACAAAAACCTTGCCCTTTTGTAAGTGCTTTTTAGGGTTCTGTACCTGAAGGCTGCCAAACTGAACCTTATTACTAAGCCTCCGCTGTCCGTCCGTCCGTCTGTGTCAGTGGGCGGCTGTATCTTATAAACTGTAATAGGTAGACAGTTGAAATTTACATAGATTGTGTATTTCTATTGCCGCTATAACAAAAAAATAATTAAAGGGGTCCCCCATAAAAGATACATGTTTTTTTCGGCGTTTTTTTGCTGGATCTCACATAGCTCGAGCCGTCAAGACAGACGTAACCGCTCCGGTCACGAGATGATTGCTGGCAAGTTATCTAGACGTTACGTAGACTTGAAGAGACCTGGAAAGTTCAAAAGCTAACGTAAACTTTATGCTGCAGAAACTGCGCTGGATGAACGGGTACAATCATAAAGTAGGAGTGATCAACTTGAACGACAAGGGCAGCACCACATTGTTCTACTCAGCGTCAAACTGTGGTGTGTTATACAACTGGACGACGCGTCAAATGTGGCTGCTGCAAGGACACGTAAGGCGGTTCTTAGACTCGTATCTCGATCGGATATCCTCCTAGTAGTTTGTTCTACATTTAATCCTTTGAATCTCTGATCATGGTCAGACCGATTTGGAACGGGCACCCAGTTAGGGTTCCGTTGCCAAATGGCAAAAAACGGAACCCTTATGGATTCGTCATGTCTGTCCGTCCATCCGTATGTCAAAGCCACTTTTTTTCCGAAACTATAAGAACTATGCTGTTGAAACTTAGTAAGTAGATGTATTCTGTGAACCGCATTAAGGTTTTCACACAATAATAGAAAAAAAAAACAAAAAAAATTGGGGTTTCCCCATACTTAGAACTGAAACTCAAACATTTTTTTCATCAAACCCATATCTATGGATAGGTCTTTAAAAAAAATATTGAGGTTTCTAATATAATTTTTTTCTAAACTGAATAGTTTGCGCGAGAGACACTTCCAAAGTGGTAAAATGTGTGTCCCCCTGTAACTTCTAAAATAAGAGAATGATAAAACTAAAAAAAATATATGATGTAGATACCATGTAAACTTCCACCGAAAATTGGTTTAAACGAGATCTAGCAAGTAGTTTTTTTTAATACGTCATAAATCGTAAACCGCAATTTACCTTTCATTCAATGTTACTTGCTGCTATAGAACCCTTCATGGGCGAGTCCGACTCGCATTTGGCCGCTTTTTAGGGTTCCGTAGTAAACAAGGAACCCTTATAGTTTCGTCATGTCCGTCTGTCTGTCTGTCCGTCTGTCTGTCTGTCTATCTGTCTGTCTGTCTGTCTGTCTGTCCGCGGTCTAGCTCCGAGACACTTAGTACTAGAAAGCTGTAATTTGGCATAGGTATACCTACATATTAATTATGCCGATAAAGTGGTAAAACAAAATTATGAAAAACATTTTTTTTAGGGTACCTCCCATACACGTAAAGTAATGATGTTTTTTTTTTTATTTTTTATCCCACCATGTGTGGTATCATTGGAAAGGTCTTTCAAAAACATTGTGAGTATGTTAAAACCATTTTTGAATTCAGAGATCCGTTTGCGAAATATTAAGCTTTAAAGTGCTAATTTTTGTTAGAGTCAAGTGTGTGTCTCCCTGCCGGCTAAATGGTTGGTTTGGGTGTGTGAAAAAAATCACAACAGTAGTTTATATAACGAAATTAAAAGGAAAACTATCACAGCTAAGTAGGCTTTACAAGTTAACGAGTAATAATCGACCAACCTAACTTTGCAGTTGCAAAAACATGTTTTCCCATACATTCCTTATGGGAGAACATATTTTTCAACTACAAAGTTAAGTTTTTTTTTGGGATAAATTCATCCCAACTACGGAACCCTTCATTGTGCGTGGTCCGACACCCACTTGGCCGGTTTTTTAACTACACTGATACGATATTAAATTCTTGTTACAGCGTCACATGATCACATGCATAGCATCTGACGAAAAGGGTTCATGGCTGGTGACAGCCGACTCCGGACCAGAAAACGTTCTCATAGTGTGGGACTTCAAGGACCTGTTCCCGCAGAAGACATTCTTCTCGCCGCACGGAAACGCGAGGATCGCTAAAGTGGCACTAAGCGCTGATGCTAAGTACATGCTTACTTTAGCTTACCCTTCTGAAAAAATGGATCTGTTTTGGTGGATATGGTCTTACGGACAAGACACTCCACACGGTAAGTTCGACACATTTATTTATTTATTTACTATTCACACATACATTTTTTTAACAGGTACAACCCAATACAGAAATGTAGTCACAATATCCACTGTGCGGCACAAGTCATACAGAGGACAATATGTTAAGTGTCACCCTCTGGAATTCCGCCAATGAGCATGTAAAGATATCCACTTGCAGAGAGACGCTGTTGAGTATCTTTATTGCCCGCCCCACTGGTGCAAACTTTAACAGGTTTGTACGGGCCACCGGGACTTTAAACAGCCTCTCTCTCGGCCCTTGTCGCAGCCTTACTGTTTGGAATGAGCAATCCCAAAGATTCTAGTATTTGAGGATTATTCAGCATACCACGAAAAACCATAAAAACATAGTGTGTTGTATAGTAACTGGTAGGTAACGATCAGCAATATGCCTTGGAGCATTGGGAGGTGTTAACTCTGGTTACGCTTTAGTAACAATACCTTACCGGCGGCATATCTTAGGTACCTATTGAGGTCTGCCCGGCTTGGGCGGAGCATCGCCGTGTGCTCGTGGAGGCGATCGGCGGCGGTGATTTCTCGCGTCCGACCCTGGTTCAGGCCATGGTACGGAGCGAGAGGAAATGGGAGGCCGTCACCTCCTTCTGCGAAGCGGTAATGCTCGCGAAGGAGGAGGCGGAACCTGTGAGGAAGAGGCAAACTTAGCGCCCTCACGCCCCTAACCGCCGCAGGAGGAGACGTCCTGGGCATCGGGAATGCAAGCCGATTTCCGGCCACTGTAGGCGCGGGCTTGCGGACGGTGAGCAAAGAATTGACGGAGTCGGGGTGCGAAGAAAACCGATACCTAGGGAAATCGTGGCCCCCGGCAACAGGGCAACCGAAAGAACACGGGTGGGTTTTAGTCAGTAAGAGTCTGACACGCCCTCCCGCTCCGCTCAGAGCGGGAGAAGCTATTTGATAATTTCCCACCAAAAAAAAAAGGTACCTATTACTTACCTATACTATATTATCTGTGCCTATACTAATCTCTTATATTTAGAAAGTTAATGATGTTGATAAGTCAGTACCCTAATTGCGTAATGCACGATCAATCACAATTTATTTCGATTTGAAACAGATTGCTGATCCATTGCATCATAAGTTGGAAAAAAAAATCTACTCAACAACGTAAATAACGCAATGAATGTTGTTGAACTGTCAAAATGAAGCAAATTGGTCATAATTGTTTACGAAAATAAGTTACGCAATTAGGGTACATATTTATTTTTTCAGCGAAATTTGAAACACCCGATATACCTCGAGATGGCGTCGTAGAAGTAGGTTTTAATCCATCGAGAACAGATCAATTTCTGTTAATGACCAGAAACAATATTTATATCGGCAATGCGAGCGTGAGTACGCAAGAATTACGTTAATTCTTTAGAGAAAAACATTACCCTCCTTCTGGGGCTATCAGGTTAAAATAAGGCTTGGCAAGCTTCGGATCAAAAGTTTGAATCATTAACACTACTAGGAGCTCTATCACTTCACCGAGGCACTAACTACGATAGGCTTAGGTGTCTGATTGGTTGATTGGAACAGTACATTTCTCGAGTGACGATGCTTAAAATACGTCCAGTGCACACCCGCCAGTCAGCCCCGCTACCTACCATTTTGCAGGCTGACTAAGGTCATCACTCATAATAACAGCACTGCTCGAATACACAGTAAATAACTTGTCATTCAAGTAAGGATTTTAAATGAAATGTTTTAAAGCAGATTTTGCGATGATGATACAGAATAGTGGACAGTCACACGTCGCGCTGACCGGGCGCTTCAAGCGAGCAGCCTGCAAGCGGTAGAATGCCGCCTAGTCGTCCGCTCCTTGCTGCCCAAGCGCGGTCCTATGTCAAATGTTTTAAGTTCTTCCAATATTCTCCTTCTGCTCGTCTTTTATGCACTCAATAACTCGTTTTTCATTTGTTTTTTTGTAAAATTCTCTTCTTCGTCGAGTGCAATAGCTATGATTCCCAGCTTGCATAAATGTTTGCAAACTGAAAATAACCTATAACCTGTAACTAGCCGTTGGCACGTGGAAGGTGAGCTACCAAACTAGTAAGCGGCGCGTGAACAGCAAGCTGTCACCTCACCGGTCGCGTGCCAGCAGCGAGCGGTCGTCTTGCTGACCGGGCGTTGGTGACAAGCGGGTGGATTTTATCGAGGCGGTGCCGGGCCGTTACTGCACTGGAGCGGTGCGGTTATAATCAGTGATGACCTAAATATTGGAACCACGGCATGCGCTATCCTTATCATGTACTCACACTTCAATCAAGAGAAGTTCAAGACAACTTGTAGAATTAAAACACCAATCAATTACAGAGAATCGTAGTGGTTGAGCGAGGAATAGTCAGAGTGACAGACCGCTGGCAGCTAAAGGTTAATGCTCAAGGCAAAGTGCAATCGGAGTATGGGAAGATGTTGTGTTACACGTTCGTGAAGAGCACCTCTCAGATCATAGTGGGGACCAGTCGTGGGGCCGTGCTGGTGTATGGATACACTATCCAGTACAGCGTGAATACGGAGCCTGAAGACATCGACAAGTTGAGATTCATCAAAATGCTGAAGTTGAATAAGAGAATGATCTATGTAATTAAGAATGTTGATGGGTTAGTTTACAGAATATATTTTTATTTGTTATTTTACTTTGGCTACGGCTATCCACTAATTACATTAGTTAAAGAAAATTAGACAAAAAATCATAAGCTGAAAATAAGGGGAACATGCCAACAGAAGTGGCTATAGTGAATTCTGCCTGATTAGGTTTTTAGTAATGAATAAACTGTACAAAACCTGAGACGGGTTCACGGTCATATTTAAAGCTTACCGGTGTCGGTTGGTGGACCGATGACCTGATGAAGGTCGCGGGAATCTGCGGGATGCGGGAGGCATAGGACTAGTCGTTGTAGCGATGAATGTCATATCCAGGAGCCATCTTTCAGCTGAACGATGATGATGTAGGCTATCTGAGTTCTCTTCCCCAGAGTAATAGTGACGGGCAACAGTTCCGGCGAGATCCACTTCTATGATGACCAGCTCAAGCTGCTATACTGGGTGCATGGCTTTACGGTGGACCGCGTGAAGGGGCTTAGCTTCAACATCTCGCCTAGGAGCTTCATGGTCCTAGACCCTGCTTGTAAGCACACACTAACATTTCTTAACAATAATTTAAAAGAGTGTTCATGGAGTTTTTTTGGCCTGTCTTCTCCACAGGAACATACTACGCTTTGGAATGGGAAACTATAGTTGTCGCATTTTACCATGGCAATAGCGGTCGTTGCCCTTTCACTAATTAAAACGCAGATATATGACAGTGACCTTGAATGGTTAGCATGCGTGTTCTGTACTGAGCTCACGCAACGCGTCGTACATCCAGCCAGTAATTGGAGTCGCCCATCAAGGAGCGCTGTCCCAAATTAGACCCATTATTAATTTATTACACGTAAAACAAAAGGTATTTTAATAAAAACACGTATATTAAAAGATCCGTAATTTTATTATCTTTAAAATGGTGAAGTTTTCAGAAAAATAGGCTTGATGGATTTTGCGTCATTCTCAGTTTTTTATTCGCGTTAGACATACGTTTACAAATTAATTTCACTATGTAATATAAACATATTCAAAAATATGCCTATATTAAAATATTTAAAAATACTCTAATTTAACATATATTTTTCCAAATCACTAACACTACTCGTTTAGACGTCATCTTCAGTATAAAATCATTAAAAGTCAGCTGTCGTCCCCTTAATATCTTTCCGTAGGAACCCAAATAATAAGCTATGTAGGTATATTTTTTTGTAATTGGAATATATACGTTGAAGATCACGATTGATTTTGATTAGGATGTTATTCAGCTTTTGAAATTATTAATGCTAGTAAATGAAGATGGGTCAATGGCCGCTATTGTCACGCTAAAATACGACAGCTAAGAGGTATAGCTAGATCTTTCTGACCTTAGACAATTCAAAAGTGCCTGTAAATAGGTTAACTAAAAATAAAAATAAATAAAAATTACACTCATATTCTCCGTAAATAGACACTTATGCAACTACATTTAACCAGTAATGCTTAGTTCTAATTCCCATGTAAGAGGGGCCGAGCCTATTAATATCGATCAAGCACAAATCTAAACATAGCACTGCTACTGAGAGATGCCTGATGAAAAAACCCACTAAAACTCTTTTGCCGACCTCATCGAACCCAGTAGGATTCCAAACTCGTAATCATCCTTAGTCACAACTACGCCTCTGCCTAACCCAGAGATTCCCAAATGGTTGGGCGCGCCCCATTTTGGGGGGCGTAGAGTGACCAAAGGGGGACGCGGCGACTTATTACATTTTATGTTTTTGGTAAGTATTAGAAAAGGTTACGACTAGTTTCTAAAACCCAAACGTTTCATAATAGTTACTTAGGTGCTGTAAAATGAGGTTCAACTTTTCTGCATAAATCGACAAAATATTTTTTGAAAACCGAACCTATCCGAGGTGGCTTTCTATAATTTTCGAGCTCGCTTCGTTTGCTCTTCCATTCTATATTCTCTTGATTGTCAACTTTTCTGCATAAGTTGACAAAGTAACTTCTATATCTGTTTGAATGATCAAAAGAAAATTTACAAACATTTTCGACCTCACTTTTGCTCGCTTTATATTATTATGCGTTTCTGCTTTTATCGACAAAGTAACTCAGGGGCGTAGTGATTTTAAAAGAAAGTTAGGGGTCTGATAAGGACCAAGCCCGGGTCGACGACAGCGCGTTGTGTTCCACGCGCGCCTCAAAGAGAAGTCAGCAAAATTGACGGGGTCCGCTAGGGTCGATGCCTGCCGGGGGTTGCGAAGAAAACCGAAAGGGAGATCGTGTCCTCCGGCAACAGGGCAACCGAAGGAACACGGGTGGGTTTTAGTCAGTAAGAGTCTGACATGCCCTCCCGCTCCACCCAGAGCGGGAGAAGTTATTTGATAATTTCCCACACAAAAAAAAAGGGGTCGCGTAAGTTAAAAGGTTGGGAATCCCTGGCCTAACCGCTCGGGGAATACAGGCGTGATGTTATGTTATGTGTTGTGAGTTTCAACACAGGTAACAAGCCGTGCCCCTGCTGGGAAAAGGTGGAGCTCCAAAAGGATCCGGACACCGGCGAAACCAAGCAGAAACTCATCAAGTTGCGCCTGCCGACTGACGCCTCCGTCGGCTGCAAGCAATTCCTCGTCAGGGACTTTGTTGTTTGTAAGATTATAACATTGATTTTTCATATTTTTTATTATGATTTTCATGTTAGCTCTTAGTTCGTCTGCTGATAAGGCTGCTTATGACAGCAAATGAACAGTGTAACAAGATGCATAGTGTTGGTTTTATGCCGAGTGGATTAATCGTAACAGCTTTACAAATGTGCTACACATTAGTGCTACGACACACATCTTTGCTACACCGCCTTTTCGCCTTTCTTTGTTATGCAACACTTCCTTGCTACGCCGCGTTCCCTTGCTATGCCGCACGCGCACAGTGGGAAAAAAAATACTTTTTTGTTCAAAAATCTGGCTACACCACAATTTTTGATGTGTCGCTGCCATTTTTTTTATACACTCCTGAAATAACACACTTTGGTGTGTCACTGCCACTTTTCCTTAAAACTTAATACCATAACCTCAAAAAATCGGGAAATGAAGCAAAAAGCAATTTCTAAAAAAAATATTTTAGCAAAAATCAGTTTCCAGGGATTTTCAGGTCCATGGTCATGAATTTACTGTCTGTTTATAAAATTCAAAATGGCGGATACAAAAAGGTCACCGAAAAAAAAATTTTTGATTAATTTCCCGATATTAAAAAGAAAATTTTTTAAAAAGAATTTTCGATTTTGGATAAGTGGCAGTGACACACCAAAGTGTGTTATCTCAGGAGTGTATAAAAAAAATGGCAGCGATACGTTAAAAATTGAGGTATAGGCAGATTTTTGAACAAAAAAAGTAATTTTTTTCCCACTGTGTGCCGTGGCCCGTGTCCCGTTGTTGCTACGCAGCACTTCCTTGCTACGTCGCGTTCTGATGCTACGCCTCGTTCCCTTGCTACGCTGTTTTCCCTTGCTATACCGTCTATGCTACGCCGCGTGTCCTTGCTACGCAGCGCGTAGTTACATTGCTACGTCACACGCTCGTTCATGCTACACTTAACGAACTTGGTGCTACGCGGCTTTTGCCTACGAGCCACCCCTTGTATTACGCTATTGTCATACAAAAATTTGAAGTGATGACTTTATCGAAGAAACAGAAATCTTTTTTTCTATTTATTTAGAGACAGTTTAAAGTTGTGAACAAAAACAGCAACAATGAAATATCACTGAATCTACCACATTTTCCTTTTCAAATATTTCAAGTTTATATTTGTCGACAGGCACATATAACCAGGGAGTGGGCTTTGTGGACTTTGTCACCGAGAAGTACCACACTATTATAGATAATAAGAGATCTTGCGTGCTTACCTTCACCGTACATCCGGAGAAGTGAGTTCTGTACTTTATTTTATCAATGTTTGCAACTGTTAGGAGATTTAAGTACGTCAATAGCGTGCAACTAGCGGTTTAAATCGTGCAACGAGGGAGGATCAATATAATTTATTTGCTTGTTTCTTACTTTTTGATGTAGGTACAATGGTATGGTACAACGTACGGTAGGTTTTCTTATCTTAATACATTTTAGAGAAAATTAATAGAACCAACATTTAATTTTCGTTTCCTAATGGCTCTCTTATCGAACTCAGAATTGATCAGCTATCCCTTTGAATTTAGTTAATCGAGTTTGTAATGTAAGTTATGTGTTAATCGTTGCTATTTGAGGTAATTATTGACCACCTGCAGGTTACTAATGTGCGTGGGTTACCAAGACGGTGTGGTGGAGCTGTTCAACTTCATTCGACAAAAGCTGATCAGGCGGCTCGACCTTCGGAGCCAGTATACGATTGTGATAACACCTGACGACGACTCCATCAACCTCAACTATGGTATCACCGTGCCGGAACTATCTGTCACCTGTCTGCGATACTCGCCGTCAGGTGAGGCCTTCTCCTCATCATCACTTCAGCCGGAAGACGTCTAATGCTAGACATCGGCTTCTCGCATTCAACGGATTCCCGCGACAAACTCGCAAGACTTAAAACGTTATAAAAAATATATTATAGGTAGGAACGTCGTGTCTGGAAAACAAAATAATTACGACAACAGCCATTTTTTTTGTGTAGTTGGTAAAACTATAATATTGTAAGGGCGTGGAAAGGCGAAAGGGATACCGTGACCCCTGGTAACATGGCAACTGAAGGAACACGGGTAGGTTTTAGTCAGTAAGAGTCTGACACGCCCTCCCGCTCCCCCCAGAGCGGGAGAAGTTATTCGATAATAACCCAACAAGAAAAAAAAAAAAAAAAACATGTGTGCAATTCACACGTGCTAGAAGTGAAACCTTCAAAAATGTTGGCTTCAAGATAATAAGAATGAGTGTAGGGGGTACGAAGCAGAGCACAAAGAGAACCACGAACATAAGAAACACTGTACGAGTATAATGCTTCCTATCTCATTTTCTCCCACGTTAAATCTTATGGAATTTGTGTCGGTCTCTTTTTACTGTCGCTTTTTCGTTTCATCGACTTTCAAATCACAACGATGCTAAAGAAGTTTTCACTTCAAAAAGGCCTTGGAAATTGAGAGCTATCTAATAGCTTTTACATAAATTGACAGCAATAAGCTTTGAATTTGAGCGCGCCCTTACAATATAGTAGTTATTGTAGTTATTATATTGAAATGAGAGCAACACGACAATACAACTAGTTAGCTGTATTGTATAATCGGGGTTAATATATAATAAAAAGCACATAAATTGCTACTAGTTAATTGCTTTTAGATTTTTTTGGGTTGCTTTAGGTCGCAGTCAAATTGTTTAGAGTATGCGCGATTTTAATATAATTATGTGAATTCAACTGAAAATTGGTCTAAGGTTTGCACCTCGCCTGCGGTCTGAACACGGGTCAGATCCTGTTCTTGGACCCCACGACCATCGATATCGTGAGCCCGAAGCCTCACTTCGACACCAATGGCGCTATCAAGTACATGAACTTCAGTGAAGACTCCATGAACATGGCTACTGCTGTAAGATAACTATAAAATCCAAGAATATTTATTTACTTTACTATTGGTGCCGATTCCCTTGTTCACAAACTAAACTAAATTTAAGTTCAGTGCATCTTTTTCTTTCTATTTCATTAAGAAAAGGACAGAGGATAAATTTTAGTTTAGTCCTGTCAAATTAATCAGCGCCTGTCACTCTCCATATAAGTTTAGACGTGATTAAAAACTTGCCGACTAAAATTACGTCAATTTACGTCAAGCGCTGATTAATTTGACAGGACTAAACTAAAATTTATCTTCTGTCCTTTTCTTAATGCAATAGAAAGAAAAAGATGCACTGAACTTAAATTTAGTTTAGTTTGTGAACAAGGGAATCGGCACCAATAGCTGAACACAGGTACAGCTAAACTAAAAAAAATCTCTTAACGCAGGACGACAACAGAACAGTTTGCGTTTACAAGTACAACTGTACATTGCTACAATGGCTGTTCATCGGTAAACACCGCTCACACTACAAGGAAATTACTGCCGTGACCTTCTTGCCAGCCAGGACGTACAGCGGAGAGTTCAAGCTGGTGTCACTGGGCTTAGATCGCTGCCTGGTGGAGTACGACATCGGGGCCAGCGGCGAAGGCATCCTTAAGATCTCCAGTCTGGACCGCATGGACCAGTCAGCGGTGCCGCTGGCTGCCATGGTCTGGCCCACGCCCGACAACTTAGACCCTGCACAATTTAGAACTAATTTACCGACAATACTCATAGCTAATGATGAGGTAATTTGATTTTTGAACAGGATCTCTTGGAGTTTTTGCTCTGTACCTACTCTGTTTTATTTCTGAAAAGTCTTTATTTTGAGGTGCATTTTAATTTAAAACGCGATTTGCGTCTTAAGAGGGCCCTTCCCGGTCCGTCTATCGTCAATGCGAGCATGGTCGAAAAGCTTGTTGTTTCATCCAGCGCAAGTGAGAACGCGATAACATTGTGCGAAAAATAACTTGTTTCAGGAAATACGTGTTTTTGAATACGCCTTACAAGTTTGTGAAATAAATGTTTGTCATTTAGAATCTCCATTACATGTGCAAGGTTTCTATGAAGATGTTTTCTTTAATTTTACAATTTATGAGTACATTATGAACGGTCAAAATTCAGGTAAAATTTGTGCAAAAAAGCAGATTTTTGGAGGCTTATATTGAATTTGTTTCACCAAATTTTTATTTTTTGCTTTCATAGAAACCTAGATATAGTGCACAAGATACCCATTAGTTTAAAAGAATTAAAGAAAGATGTGTTACAACGCCATAATAACGTACGAGCGTTTGTATGAAAAGTATGACGGGTTGGCCGCCCTTAACATGTTCAGTGCCGGGAGCCCACCTGGAGGGTGCACCTAGTCGCATATGAAATGCCGGGAGCCCTTGCGAAGGGCTCATTTTAAAGGTTAGCGAATACAGTATTAGGTATAAACCGTGAAAATAAAATCTAATGTATGCATATTTTAACAAGGTTTATTGGTTTTATGCGTTGGTTTTAAAATCCAAGCATTCTTTTTTTTGTTCACGTTTACAAATATTCACTAAGAATTTAAAAGTTTGGAAACTACTTATAGCGACAAGACCCCCTGAAAACACAATCTTACTTCGTTTTACAGTGTTTTATAACACGGTTTTAAACCTAATGCCGTTGACCGTCTGCGACGGTTAACTTTAGCGCAAACGTAATGCCGGCAACCCTCCCGGAGGGTTTTCTTCCAATATGTATGGCGGCATGGCGTATGTGTTCTATGAAAACTGGGTGGAGTCGAAACTGTTAAAATACTACTTAAGTACAGTAATTCAAGCGCATTTTGCACTTGAATTACTGTAAGTTTCGCGAATAGAAACACACTTTTAGGTCATCGATTTGGCTGCAACCAAAGTCTCATCTTTAAAATCCCACAGTACAAGTACAAGATAGTGAACTACGCGACGAACGTGACCCTTGCGACAGTGCTGGGTCCTCGATACGACCACCCCGTGTCCAAGATGCAGCTGATCACCAGGAAAGAGGAAATGGAAGCAAAAAAACAATACCTTTTGTTTTGTTGCAAGGAAGTCGTTGGCTTGCAAAAGATGCCGCTCGACGGTAATCCCTGGAAACATGTCGGGTTGCTGGCACATCCATCTAAGGTATCTCTACATTCTACAGGTTTTTTTTTTTACTTTAAATAAGTGAGTCCTTTGGTTGAGTACCTAGGTCTAGGTGGATGCGGGATGACCGGCCATTGACAAGATTCCTGTTGGAGGTTCCACGTCATTCCCTTATAACTTTCATAACCTACTGATTTGCAAACATAACCGTTTTAAATATTATTTTAAACAGTAGGTATGGTACCCATGGAGTTTTTTCGATCTTCTTCACTGAAATCGACAACTTGGAATCTTGCCCCGTAATCCCCGTATACACAGGAAATAATTAATGCTCCTGTAAAATTTAATGTTGCGAGATGCTTTTTTTGGTTACCATGATGAATATGAAACATAACCATGTTGCCAGTAACACCACAACAGTCCATGTGGCCAGCAACATTGATTCCGTAACTGTATGTAAAGAAAATGTATTTTGGATTTTCAGGTTTTACACATGTGTTTCCGCGAAGACCTTGGGATTCTGTTCACAATCGGTGCGAACGACACTATTCTCTCTCAATGGTCCGTTGAATACAAGTGTGTACCTAATATTTTTCTTGTTTAATCTACCTACCTCTTAGGGGCTTAGGGTAGTGCAATGGTCGGGAAAACCGCGGCTCGCGAGCTGCATACGGCTGTCTCTGGCCTACAGAGTGCGGCTCTGCTGTAAAAATATCTATGAGTGGAGCGTAGATACGCGCAGGGGGCCTACCACAACCTCATAAAGCAGTATTATTTATAGTGTGGGAAAGAGATGAAGCTCTACAGGAAGTATAGCTCCATCTCTTTCTCCCACTGAAGTAATATTAAAATAATACTGCTTTTGAGCTGGTGGTAGGCCCCCTGGGGTTGGGCACGCCGCAATTGCGGCGATAAGACCCCTCTTTGAGGAGTGGCTAGAGAGGCGCCACGGCGTCCTCACCTTCCGCCTGACACAGGTGCTCACCGGACACGGCTGTTTCGGGAGGTACCTGTTCAGGATAAAGCGGGAGGAAACGCCCGGGTGTCATCACTGTGTGGATCGCCCGGAGGACACGGTGGAGCATACGGTGGAGGTCTGCCCGGCTTGGGCAGAGCATCGCCGTGTCCTCGTGGAAGCGATCGGCGGCGGTGATCTCTCGCGTCCGGCCTTGATTCGGGCCATGCTACGGAGCGAGAGGAAATGGCAGGCCGTCACCTCGTTCTGCGAAGCAGTAATGCTCGCGAAGGAGGAGACGGAGCGCGTGAGGGAGAGGCAAATTTCGCGCCCTCGCGCCCCTAACCGCCGCAGCAGGAGACGCCCTGGGCGTCGGGAATCACGTGAAGATTTCCGGCCACCGTAGGCGCGGGCTTGCGGACGGTGAGCAATGGGTAGCTCGCCGTCCGATAAGGACCAAGCCCGGGTCGACGGCGCGTTGTGTTCCACGCGCGCCTCAAAGAGATGTCAGCAGAATTGACGGGGTCCGCTAGGGCCAATGCCTGCCGGGGGTTCGAAGAGAACCGATAGGGACATCGTGGCCCCCTGGCAACACGGCAACTGAAGGAACACGGGTGGGTTTTAGTCAGTAAGAGTCTGACACGCCCTCCCGCTCCGCCCAGAGCGGGAGAAGTTATTTGATGATTTCCCACCCAAAAAAAAAAAAAAAAAAAAAAAAAAGGCCCCGGCTCGAGAAAGATATCAAGTTTTACTCAAAAGACAAAATTCAAACCATATTTCAAAGATTTATTTCTGAAAGTATTTTCACCAAAAATTAACAGGACATCAAACATTAATCATTTAACTTGCAAAGTTTTCCAAGGTTAACTTGTTAATAAGTAAGATGCCTTCATCATATTATTATCAGCCGATATGATGATGATGATGATGAAGGCATCCTACTTCTTAGCAAATTAATTTTAGAAAGCGTTGTGGAGTGAAAGAGGATGGGAGTTTTATTGAGACAGTTTGGACACTCAGAAAGGATTGGCTGTCATGAGAAATCTTAGTCGTTATAGTATTGATATTATTTGGCTCTTGGCTCTATTGACCAATGAGTTTGCCGACCACTGGCGGACTGTAATGTAATAAAGATTTCTACCCGACTGCCCCAGAAGGAGGGTAATGTTTTGTAGGTATGTTATGTTTATCTGTTTCTTTGGCATGTTCTGTAGCCTAAACGACTTGATGCATTTCAACATAAAATATGAGACGTTAGATTCGTCTTAATTGTGGGAGTGACAGGCTATATAATATTTATATATTGCATCTGTAAATACAAAAACCGGCCAAGTGCATGTCGGACCACGCACAATGTAGGGTTCCGTAGTTGGAATGAATTTATCCCAAGAACAAACTTAACTTTGTAGTTGAGAAACATGTTCTCCGATACATTCTGTATGGGATAACATGTTTTTACAACCGCAAATCTAAGTTGGTCGATTATTACTCGTTAACTTGTAAAGCCTACTCAGCTGTGATAGTTTTTCTTTTAAATTCGTTATTATAAGCTACTGTTGTGAATTTTTTCACATATGTGAAACCAACCATTTAGCTGGCAGGGGGGGGGGGACACTTGACTCTAACAAAAATTTTCACCTTAGAGCTTAATATTTCGCAAACGGATCTCTGAATTCAAAAATGGTTTTAACATACTCACAATGTTTTTGAAAGACCTTTCCAATGATACCACACATGGTGGGATAAAAAAATAAAAAATAAAACATCATCACTTTACGTGTTTGGGAGGTACCCTAAAAAAAAATGTTTTTTCATAATTTTGTTTTACCACTTTGTCGACATAATTAATATGTACATCTATGCCAAATTACAGCTTTCTAGTACTAAGGGTCTCGGAGCTAGACCGCGGACAGACAGACAGACAGACAGACGGACATGACGAAACTATAAGGGTTCCTTGTTTACTACGGAACCCTAAAAAAGGGAGAAAATTGTAAAAAAAATTACAACCATATTGGTAAATAAAGCTGGTAATGAGTCAATTCCAAATATTTATACACAACGTGTAACAAAATCCCTGTCCGATTCGTGATACCTACTGATAGTCTATTTATGTAGAAATTTTCAGGAAAAAAAATATTCGCCGCATTTTTTAAAATAATAAAACAAAAAACATTTAATTTCGGAATAATCCATAATTTGTTAGTAAACATTAACCTTAATAGCTATGTTAGTAAACATCCAGGTTGGACAAATAATGGACGAGCGGGCAATAAATTTTCCCCGTAATGGCATTCAGGAGACTGTTCAAGCTGCCCCGGACCCTCTGCAGCAGCGACACGGCACGCTTACGTCTGATCGCTGCGAATCCATCAGTGTGCGCATCAGCAAACATTCTCGACGCACTACACAAGCGTGGCAGCCCCAACAGCATCCTGAATGCATTGTTGTATTGGACTCGAAGAACATTGATGACTTTCTGCGTATAACTTGTCCAGAGGCTGCACGTGTAAAATGTCTGACAATATGCTTTAAAAAGCGTCAATTTGACTTCACACGTGCAACGAGCAAACCTACGGACAAGCATGTTGCATCGAACCGCCAATGCTCTTCGTTCCCTTTCTACATGCAGATCATCTTTGATGCCCGCTGTTACAATATGGCAGAGATATTTAAATTATTGAACACGAAAATGGGGAATTTTACTGGCTTCTTAAGACGCAGATATATGACAGTGACCTTGAATGGTTAGCTTGCGTGTTCTCTACTGAGCTCACGCAACGCGTCGTATTTCCAGCCAGTAATAGGACTTGCCCATCAAGGAGCGCTGTCCCAAATTAGACGCATTATTAATTTATTACACGTAAAACAAAAAGTATTTTAATAAAACAAGTATATTAAAAGATTAATAATTTAATTATCTTTAAAATGGTGAAGTTTTCAGAAAAATACGCTCGATAGATTTTGCGTCATTCTCAGTTTTTTATTCGCGTTAGACATAACTTTACAAATTAATTTCACTATGTAATATAAACATAATCAAAAATATGCCTATATTAAAATATTTAAAAAATGCTCTAATTTAACATATATTTTTTCCAAATCACTAACACTACTCGTTTAGACGTCATCTTCAGTATAAAATCATTAAAAGTCAGCTATCGTCCCCTTAAGTACATGGGTCGCGGGCGGTTGTCGTTTAGCGGGAGTCTACAAGTCACAACTTATGACCCCTGTTGATTTACCAATTTTTATGGAATTGGGATTATTTTGGTACTAAAAACGTGAATTTTAAATAACTTTTTATTTTCAATAATAATAAGTTTTTTGTTGCCTTCTATTTGGTAAGTAATGTTATTGTAGTAGGTACCTATCAGCCCTTTTCGGATCAAACATGGTTTTTGAAACACATTGTATATAACTAAAAAAGCTTGAAATAAAGCCAATTAAAAAAACAAAAAAATCGCAAAAACACAAAAATTAACATTTAATCTAGTTATAGAATTAGATGTAGGTGGGGATAAACCAGTAGGTAAGCTGAAATATGGTGGAACTGTTGTTTGTCCCCCGTCTGTGATGCCATAATTCTATAAATTATAATGCTTGTTTTTTTCTTTTCAGTTATGTTTTTTGTTTCGTCGTATACTTATATTACGTAGTTAGTCAGTATCCTTGAAGCTCTTCCATCCAAAAACCTTAAAAAGTTACCTTTATCCGAGATTTAATCTCCAGATCTGTAGAACGGACAACAAAGCGGGCTGGAATAGACCTGGATCCTTACTACTGCCTCGTGGAAGACGGCCGGCCTGGGTGGCTGTTTCAGGAAATACGGGACCTGTTCTACTACATCCAGATCCTGTGTCAAGGCACCTTCTCCCCGGCCAGGAGGCAGGTCAAGGATTACATACCGATAGACTCGCTGCCTGATCTGATGAGGGCTTTGGGATTTTTCCCGTCGGAATATGAGGTACCTAAACAATTTTGAGGTCATACTATTTTGTGTCCGACTACATTTAGCCACTTTGGTGGGGTTATGGTTGCGGCCCGTCTGAATACCTAGACCCCAAATCTAAAGCTTACGTTATCACTATCGGTGGGCATCGGTGCGGTTCGGTACAGCTCGGGCGCTTTGCGGCGGCTTCGGGCGCCTGAGAGCAGCCTCTGCAGTCGTAAGCATACCTAAAGACGCCGAGGTTGGTTTCCGAAGAAGAGAAGCTTAGAGCCTTAAGGCAAAAAATAATATTTTGGGTGAATAAGCTTTGGAAGCAAAGATGTACTTTCGATGAATTTCATAACTTGTTTAATGATTTTTATTAAATAAATAAAACGAACCTATACGTGTAATTAATGAGGCTGTTGCCTTTTATTTTCTTCTGGGTGTTGCCAAGCTAATGGAGGCGCACGCGGTGAACGTTATGACTGTTCTGCGACTTGTCTGGCCACGAGAATGCTGCCCGAAACCAGCTTAGGCGTCCTTAGGTATGCTTACGACTGCCGAGGCAGCTCTGAGGCGCCCGAAGCCGCCCGAAGTAGCCCTCAGGCACTCGAAGCCGCCGTAAAGCGCCCGAGCTGTACCGAGCCGCACCGATGCCCACCGATAGTGGGCGCCGCGCCTAAATCGTCTACTGCGCAAGTCAAACCATGTTGTGAGTCAAGTCTCACCTTTAGTGGCACGTAATGTGCCCACTATTTTGTAATAATCAGGGAGGTATCTACTGTTTTTAGCGTGTCGATAGCAATCTAAAGTGACTCGGCCCTGTATCTATTTCAGTCATAACATTTTTAGGTGGAAAATCTGTTAATCGAAGCTAAATATAAGGTGTATCTCCGGGAGCCGGTGACAGAGATAGACTTCGAAGAGTTTGTAAAGCTGTACCTGAACCACCGGCCGGTGTTTGGCGAGAGTTTCAAGCGCTTGCGCTCCGCATTCCGCACCTTCGCTGAAGTTGCTGCGAATCAGCCTCAGGAATACTTCATGAAACGAGAAGACTTCATCGAAATGCTCTGTACGAATGGTAAGACTGGGCATGAATTCCTTTTTTTTTTTGGGTGGGAAATTATCAAATAACTCCCGGTCTTCGTGTCAGACTTTTACTGACTATAACCCACCCGTGTTCCTTCAGTTGCCATGTTGCCAGGGGCCACGGTTTCTCTTTCGGACTTCCCCGCAACCCCAGCAGGTATCAGCCCTAGCGGACCCCGTCAGTTCTGCTGACATCTCTTTGAGGTGCGCGTGGAACACAACGTGCCATCGACCCTGCCTTATCGGATGGCGAGCTACCCATTGCTCACCGTCCGCAAGCCCGCGCCTATGGTGGCCGGAAATCAGCCTGCTATTCCCGACGCCCAGGGCGTCTCCTGCGGCTGTTAGGGGAGGCGTGAGGGCGCGAAATTTGCCTCTCCCTCACACGTTCCGCCTCCTCCTTCGCGAACATTACTGCTTCACAGAAGGAGGTGACGGCCTCCTATGCCCTCTCGCTTCGTCCGTACCATGGCCTGAACCAGGGCCGGACGCGAGAGATCACCGCCGCCGATCGCCTCCACGAGGACACGGCGATGCTCCGCCCAAGCAGGGCAGACCTCCACCGTATGCTCCACTGTGTCCTCCGGGCGATCCACACAATGGTGACACCCGGACATTTCCTCCCGCCTTATCCTGAACAGGAACCTCCCAAAACAACCGTGTCCGGTGAAGACCTGCGTCAGACAGCAGGTGAGGACGCCGTGGCGCCTCTCTAGTCACTCCTCAAAGAGGGGACTTATCGCCGCAACTGTGGCGTGCCCAGCGCTGGGTTGCGACAATCGCACTCTCCATAACGCCATGAGATCCCGCCGGAGCTCTGTCCGCTGTGCTGTGATTTCTCGCGGTAGCGGAATTAAGCCCCGGCGTTTCGCTTCCTCGCGCCACTCCCAGATGTGCGCGAGGACTTTTGCCTAAGATCCCATGGCGGTAATCCGGCAAGGAGACCGTGCGGTATCCTCGGGCCAGCCGGATGGCCATGACTCTCTGGTGCATAAGCTCCTGGCTCCAGCGGGATAAGTGTGTAACACAAATCTGGAATTGGATACAACATATTCGTTCATCAGCATGGCTGTGAAATCGTGACGAAATTGTTTGTTCTCGAGAGGGCTACCTCAGATTTTCAGTGACACGCGCCTCCAAGTAGTTTTCAAAGGGCGCCACTAGTTTTGTTTTGTAATCGGATGGACTTTTAACGTGGGCTTAGCAATTATTTTTCTTGTAATATTGTTGAAAGTAGGCGTATAATAAACTTTGAAAAGTGATTCGCTATGTATCTGGAAAAATTTGGAGTAAGAAAAAACAACCGGCCAAGTGCGAGTCGAACTCGCACACGAAGGATATAATATTATTATACTAGCTTCTGCCCGCGACTTCGTCCGCGTGGAATAGTTATTTTGGGCTAACGCTAACTTCGACTTTGACTTCGTTTACGTAGAAGGCGAAATTAAAAAAAAAAAAACTTACAGACGCCAGCACTTCAAGCTACTACAATCTGTCAAATTTATTTAATAGATTTTCAACTTTATCACTGAAGAATAAGGTTCAAAGTTGATTGGGAAAATTTGACAGTTTCGGGTAGCTTGATGTGCTGGCGTCTGTACGTTAAGGAGCTATTTTAGGTACCTACATCTTGCTTTTATCAGTAAGAGTGGAACTTTAAAACGTTAGGTAAAAGTACTGGGTCTTACAATCTTATATCACGATTCACGCCCTTCCCCCACATGACTGCCTTGCACATCATAAATGCGCGCGCAGTACTTGATCATTATTTTGCTGCGATGTTATTTTAAAACTGCGATATCTCCTAAGATATTCATTGAAATCGAATGATGTAAAGGGCAATTTTGTTTTAAATTAAATACTTGTGATGAATAACGTATTTATTTGGATAAGGATTAATATCATGTTTATAAAAACACCTTCGCAAATAATGCATTATTTTAGAACAAATTTGGTTAGCATAAAAAAGGTTATAGAGAGCCAACCTTAAAAGATAGACATGTGCTGTCGCGGACTTTTTTTTAGAACTTTTAAAGGGAAACAATTCTGTCATACATGATTTTTGCGAAACTTTAACCGTTTACGCAGCGCACGCAGAGGAAGCTCTCAAAAGGAAAAAAAAAACCCCGATTTTGAAACATTCTTCATTGAT
Organism: Agrochola lychnidis; assembly: GCA_963680765.1. NCBI lineage: Eukaryota > Metazoa > Arthropoda > Insecta > Lepidoptera > Noctuidae > Agrochola > Agrochola lychnidis. The sequence continues at coordinate 2,790,426 of OY796863.1, read as the reverse complement.
GCTCCGCTCCTATTGGCTTTAGCGTGATGATATATAGCCTATAGCCTTCCTCGATAAATGGACTATCTAACCGTGAAAGAATTTTTCAAATCGGATCAGTAGTTCCTGAGATTAGCGCGTTCAAGCAAACAAACAAACAAACTCTTCAGCTTTATATATTAGTATAGATTTGTTTTGGCTTACTGTAGTTGGTTTTGGCTTACTTTCTATTGTTTTACAGGTGAATTTTTCTCTCGTGAATTGTGCTGGTACCTGCTGACCATCCTCACCGGCCATAGCTTCGAAGATAGAGCACTTATTAATGAAAACGACTTTTCATTTTTACCAGAGGTTATTGTCACTTCCCTATAATTTATTGCTAAATTATAATACTATTTATATGAAAACATACCATCTTGGTGACCGATCGAACTTGGGGCTTTGAATTGAGGGACAGTTGAGGACATCGAGTGTGAGGTAGGCACGCGTAGCTCCCGCGGGATAATCTCGGGCATATTTGGACCTATTTGAATCATATTAATTTTTCATCTCCCAAACCATTGATCTAGTTTAAAATGACTTGAAATTTGGCTAGACCTCGATTGACATCGTGGACTTGCAGACGACACGATATGAGGCAAATTTCGACAGTTCCTATAGTAAAAACGCCATGGTTACTATTATTTCTGACTTTCGCAGGCTATTTGCTAATATCAATAATATTTTCTTTACAGAAAATAAACTTCAGCCACTTTGTAACTGAAATAATTGGCATACAAGAAATAGATGATGTGTCTAACCTATCTGGTTAATCAATGGGTTCCTCACTTACTGTCGGCTCTATGGATTCTGATGAAAAATGTAATTAATAAGTTATATATCTTTTATTATTATCTTATTATTTACTATAATATTATATTACATTATTATATAATACATTAAATTTACAATAATTTGTTGCATTATTTGATAAAAACAAAACATTTAGAATTCTATAACCTACATATTGGTGATTTATGAACTGTAACACAATAATAATTAAAACATAAATGGCATCAATCTGATACAGCAAAAATTAATGTCTAAGAAAAATTATGGTTAAAAAGATTACATATCTTGAACACAGCATAACAACATGATGGAAATTCTCTAAAATTATTGTCAACTAGGTTCCGCTAGTGGCTTCGTCCGCATGATATCTTTATCAATAGCCTATGTTACTCAGTGATAATATAGCATTCTACTGGTGAAAGAATTTTTTAAATCGGTCCAGCAGTTTTTGAGTTTATTCATTACAATCAAAAATATAAACACAAGAAAAAAACAAATCTTTTCTCTTTGTAATATTTTTATAGTTAAGAAGTTCAGATAAATTAATAATCAGCGGTCAACATGACACGAGGCTGACAATACAAATATTGGTACAAGCTTAAAAGGACATGAATAATTAAACTCTATATTCAATGAGAACCTTGTTAACTTGCACATAATGATGAGCGAGCTCCTAGAAGGTGTTGCTAAAAGATAATTAAAATTAATGTAGGCTCATTAATTTTAATTATCTAAAATAAAATACATTAGGTTTTTTTGAGCAGTGCTATGGCGCCATCTCGATGGACGAGAGATTTGTGGCGATAGTCATGCTCTGCCTTCAAATGATTGATGGCACGGTGAGACTCTTAGCCGCAAGTTTTTTTTTATAGGAAACAGCCTTGTTTACTGTAGCATTGCTCAGCAAAACCTAATGTATTTTTTATCAGAACAGAAAAACCACCAATTTGTAAGAGTTTAAAAATAAGCAGAATTGTCAATACACAATCCAATGCAGGGTTTTGTACTGAGTCACACAGAGGAAGAAACTATTGTACAAAAATTATTTAATGCTCTTCAACATGCAAATACAACATATACGTGATAAATATCACGTTTTGCAAACACCAATCTCAACCCTTACGTTAAACTTAAAAAAATAATATTAAATTAGTTATATTGCTAAAATTATTCTAATTAAGTCACATTTTATGAAACTGAAATCATATTTACAATAGAAAGAAGACCTTGACCTAGCAAAGTAAATTAAAATGCTAAATTCAAATAAAATTACATCACTCTCGGTCATAGTGACCAAAATTAATTAAGGACACATTTTTAAATGAATAGTCAAAACTTTTCTAAAAGTATAAAACTAAAACACTAACGCATTTGTAGCGATGAGGTGAATTGATACTCCTTGAATGCACACTTATGAAATAATCTCACAGCACATACCGACAAGTCCTTAATGTTTGTTCAGTGTTAGCACAGTCTCTAAGTGTTGAAGACATTTTTTATTCTTATGTTGAGCAAGCCTCAGTCAGTTTTTAACCGCTTGGCAGGCGTTGTGGTGCCACTACTCTGAGAGTTTGAGTCTTCAGAGAAATTCATTGCTGTGGAGGTGAACTCTGTAGGCCCTTGGGAGTCACTCACTGTTGAGAAACCTGGAAAAATAAAGATATTGATATTCATTTACTATGGTCAGCTATATTCTTGTTTTAGATACAATAACATTGAAATTGAAGTAGAAATATTTTATGAAACCTAGCCATGTAATTTATTTCAAACACAAAGTAACTAATTTAAAACTATGCTGCGATTTCATAATAAGAGATATTAGCCCTGACCTACTTGCTTAGAACCGAAAATCCACCATCTTAAAACTTGAAACAATTATTTTTTAAATAAAATCGTGAGTAATGTTATTAGAGCAGTCATGAATATTGTTTACTCACATGTGTTGGAGTCTTCAGCCATGCCGAAGTTGGAGTTGGAGGAGTCGTGCACCTTCTTCGGCGTCAATGTGTTCTCTTTATTATTCTCACGTTTAGCCGCGTGTTTCTTCTTTTGCTCATTTGTAGATATCGGAACCCATTTATAGATTTTCATGGTCGTTTCACCAATTGTCACCCATTTTTTCTCCCTGAAAATGAACCCAGTGATAATTCATAGACTTAGACAAATTACAGAAAATATTTGCTACGAACGTTCAACTTACCAATGGCGAACTTTTTCCACAGCTTGCATGACTCTTTTGATATCATCTTTGACACGATTCCTAGTTTCCGCTCGGACAGAACGAGACATTTTGTTTATTTAAATGCGCTTTTAGTAAAATAAATCTGTAACAACTTTTTAAGACAGAAAAGAATATTTGTTTATGAATAAACTGAACTGAGTTCGCTTCAACAAGCGGCTTTCTTCCTCTATTCATTCATCCGCCATTGACTTTTTGTAAAATTTGACATTTGGAATAAATTACGTTTAGTTGCGCTTTTTACAGACACATTAATAACGGATTTCTGTACAGTTATAAAAGAAAAAACATGTAGCTTTGTTAAAAAAATTATTATTGGGACATTAAATAGTCTGAAAAACTGATTTTAATATAAAATAAAATTAGTATTTCATTAACACATTGCTATTGAAAATAATAAAACGTGTTCAAACAAATCCAGTTTTCACGTCTTGTTTCTTTAAAAATCTGGTTGAAATCTATAAAGTCTGATAGTCATATTACGGCTTTATTTAGGCATATAATTCATTATGCTAAAGTCATTTCAGAAATATTAAAAATTCTAAAGACCCTGTTTTTTATGCAAAATTATTTTAAGAAACTTACGCAGCGATTACTAAACGTTTTTACTTGCATAATCGAACTTGCGTTTTATTGGTTGTAACATAATAACTGAACTATTTCATTGGTGTCTAATCCAATAGAAGAGCTAGAAAATGAAATAGGAAACAGAATATTTCAGAGGACAGGCAAAATCGAAAATTGAAAACAGGGAAATAAATTTATGAAAAAATTTATTGGTAATAATCTGCCTAGAATAATTTTAATTATGAAGTAATATGTCCAATAATATGCTTTAGTACATAGGTAAGTTGTGTTATTGATTCTCGCTGTATAGAAGTGCAATATTTAGGCGATGGGCTGTATTTGTGAATTTTACCATGAATGAATTTTGACTTATATTTAGCGGCTGTCAGTTGTTTTACGTCTCATCGTTCATTATTTTGTTCTTAACTATTTATTTCCAATGTGATCGCTAAAGTGTGTACATATTTTCACGCGGCTTGGACTACAGGGATGCGCATCGATTGCGATGATGCAACGAGATGATAAGGTGCAAATTACATGCATTTGATAGCTTTTTATTGGTGTTTTGCTTTTTCGCACTTTATTCTTCTTATCCTCTATGTTTCGTCCATAAATGTGTTTGTTTTACTTAGTTTGATCACAAACATAACCTCAATACGAGTAGCCACTTGATACTCGATTACATGGCACCAGTGCTTGCCATAACATTATGTGTCAGTAACTGTACTGCATGCTGTCAACAACTAGGCTAGAACTGCTCTTGCACTAAAACCAAAACACAAAATGCTTATCTATTGTCACTGTCTATTAAGCCATCTTTAAAATATATTTTTTTGTTTAATTTTTCTGATAAATTTGAAATTGATCAGCAATCGCTGCTACTGGTCATACTCAAATTTATACAAAACCCTGTACAATTAGTAACATAATTTTTTTTTTCAATGCTAGTGAAGCAGACCAAGAGAAGTGGAATAAAGTTAGCCATGGTCTAATGAATAAATAGAGCTTAATAAGCAATACATATCTAAAGCTTCTCTATTTGTTCACAGGCTTTGTATACAGAAAGCTATTCTTACAAGTCAATGTAGCACTGTCCTGTGGTATTTTATTTTCTTTGCACTTTTTTACGCCTCATTGTTTTTGTTGCAGTTTTACCGTGCATGTATTGTTAAAACTATAGAAGTGATACAGTGACTATATTGTTGGCTTGTCCGGCATAAGGTCCACCTAACGACAACCGTGAATATTTCCTTCCCGTATGGCTGCGTATGTTAACCGTACGATATCAATGATGGCTGGCGACGGGCCCCACAACGTTGCGATGCTGAACAATGGCGCTGTCCGCGTGAACATGTCAAATGTGGACTCGCCGCTACAGATATTTGTGAGGGCCAAGAAGAAGATCAATGATATATTTGTTGAGATTGATGATTATGTCAAGGATGCTGTCACTTTCATGCATGGTAAGCAAATAACTTTGTTTGTTTCTTTCTTTTTGCATGTAAGAATACTATCAATCAATGGCTGCCATAACATGCAACGTGATTAAATGGCAACTGCTGACCCTGCATCTACTTTGGAAATCATATCGATACTGGAAATTTCAAATGTCGTAAGGGACATTGTATTCCCTGTCCCTTGTGACATTTGAAATTTCTAGTGTCTATATTATTGCAGAAAATAACCAGCAGTATTAAATTCTTGACCTACTAGAATTTTAGAATGCTATGTTCTTTATATTAAGTTCTAATTAAAATATTTATAGTGCTCCAGTGGGTCACTGAGAGGTATTAAAGTCACTTATTTGTCTTTGTGCTATTAGCTGAAAAATATCTACGATAGTTGTATGATTATATTGTTAACTTAGAATCTGCATCAATGATAATAATTTATTGCCTTCCCAACTTTACCAACCGCTTCAGATCTCTAAATAGTCCTATTTGCTAATCTTATTGGATTCCAATTAGTTTACTACATACTATAAATAAAAACTCGCATTTTTTCCCCTAGGGACAGGCACAGATTTATTATTGTACTAGCTTTTTGCCACCTACTAGCCCATGGCTTCACCCGCGTGGAGGTTGTGAATTATCCCAAGGGAAAATACTACCGGGATAAAAGTATCCTATGTGTCCATAAACTTTCACATTTATAATATTCTATTATATAAATAATATAGTAGGATCTATCGTGCAGTCCCACTACAGGGAAAATTCAACAAGTTTAATCAGTATAAAAATAAGTCTAAACCATATCCAGACCTGGAAACTAACTTACAAATTTGTTGGAGTAACTCTTACAAACCTCAGAAGCCTTTCATAAATGAGGGCATTACATTTTGCCCCGAAATTCAATTCTCACAAGGCGTATCAACAAAAGTCTCACATATGACATTTAAAGGCCAGCAATACCTACACTAATGTAAATGAAAAGATAACAAAAATGTGAATGACATTTACTCACATAAATAAAATATTCACGAATGATAACACTGATAAGTGATACTCTAGTAACTAATATTATTGACGAATATCCATGTTATCCATAGAATGTTATATCTTTGATCGATCTATAAACGCCTTGTTAAGGTCGCGTGCCAATGTACGGCTTATTTGGATGAAGGTCATTATCATTAATATTTAATTGAACTCTAGAGTACTATGCGCGTTAAACTAGCTCGGTTGTTGAATGTAAAGTAAGTATGCCAAAATCGGTCTCCTGCGCGTGTTCTTACACAAAAAAATCCAACAAAGAGGCGTGGTCATACACATTTGTCCATGCTTTGTATGAAAATAAATGTTAATGTGTAAGCTTTTTTGTGTAATGTTTGGAAAAAACATGCGCAGGAGACCCGGCTTTATAGAATCATCATCATCATTCTTCTGCCCTAATCTAAATTTATTTGGGGTTGGCGCAACATTTCTACTCCCAATCAATCAATATTCTTTAAATGATAAATGATTTTATTTCTGTAAGTAGGTTTGTACAAACACTTTTACACGTCAATCATATTTCAAAAACTAGATGAGGTCGGCGTTTCCTATCTGACTACTCTGAGAAGAAAGGCCGAAACAAACTCAGAGGTCACAGTCTCTTTTAAAGTCCAGACATAATCTTGATCAGATCATGTGAAGGCCATGTGGATTGGTGTCTGAAGTGGTCTTTAGAGGAAAGCACCACACAGATTGAGAGGGCCTGTCCAGTCAGTGCACGCATTTGTCAGTTATCGTGTAGCTCAACTCAGAATTTAAGGAGCTCAACGATTCGACAAACAATACCAAAAAAAGGACATTTGTGTAGGCCACATAAATTACTCAAACTGTCAGACCATGATTAAAACTAACTGAGAAAAAATTAAAAACAAAACAAAAAGGAATGACTCAAATAGTCTTCACATTCACAATAATTAAAATAATATAATACTTTAAAAGTAAATATTCATGTCATTGTATATATAAAAATTATTATTGTCAATGTGAATATTAAAAAAAAAAATCCGGAAATAATCTTGGTCAGAGCATTTCATTTTAGGACCATGTAGATTTGTGTCTGAAATGGTCTTTATTTGTAAACATAGGTTACAACAGTGTGCAAGATGTTACAATTATTATATTATAGGTTCTCTATGTTTAGCCATTTGGCGTACAAATATACATTTATGGGAGGTTTTTGCCAAGTAAATTAAATTATTATAATTCAATAGTATCAAGTCTCAGTGTAATTTTTTTATTTTGTGTAATAAAATGCAATTGATAATATCAGGTAAGTAATGAAAATATTTAAGGAAATGTAATAAATAATAAGTCAATAATAAATAATTATAATGTTAATAAGTTACTGATAAGAAAAAAAAAAAAATATTAGACAGAGTTCACAGAATTACTATTATTAAAGTCATCATACATTTTGGCCGCATTCAGAGTTACGATAAAAATGATTATATCGCGTATCCGACCAAATTTAATAGTCACAATATATAAGGGTTATTGAGTAATAATTGTAACTTTGGACTTTGGTCGGATTCGCGATATTTTCGATTTTAACTTAACACGGAATGCGGCCTTATAGTCATGTTACGAGTATACAAATATTATGTCAAAGAACTGTCATCAAACCCTGCATTCCGAGTTACGCTAAAAGTGATAATACTACGTTATATCGAAAATACTGCAGCATTAATTTTGAAATAAATATTTATGTATGTTAAAGTTGAGGATTAATGTTTGACGAAAACACGATTCCATAAAAATTTCTTCATAGAAAAAATTACAAAGTTACCTCCAATCCGAACAATAAACCGCTAGTATTAATACTTCAAATTAGATCATGCAACTTTCATAATAACTGAACTAAATATGTATAAAGCAGATACTGTTTATTTTTTGAATTACCATTATTTTCACCGTAAATAGAAATTACCTAAACTATCGGCGCCGTGGAGCCGCCAGAAACCCTCTCAGTCTCGTTCTCACTCAGTCCGCGAGCAGTATGGTGCGAGCGAGATAAAAAGTGAATTTGAGCCGAGGTAGTATGAGCTCTTAAGTTAGTTCTTGTCCTTCCTAGTTCTAGTTTTACCCTTGAACTTTCAAGTACAATGGTGTTCTTGTTTGTCCAATCGCGAAGTACCGTCTGACCTTCGCAGCTTACACAGAAAATTGGTTCTAGCAATAGGATAGTATTGAAACTTGCCATCTAATCCCTGATAATACTTTAATCGCTTCTAACATACACCTGTGAAAGTGTGGCACTTTAGTCTTTGCTGTAAACAGAACTAACTTTTTCTACAAATTACCTACCTACCGCAGGCTTTTCACCACCTGATTCTACGCTTCTTGAAAATTCCGTGATGTATTTGTATACATGACTACATATTGATTATTGAGTTACGCATTTAATTGTTTATTTACTAATTCTCTTATCAAATCTGTAGGTAAGACGACATTTTGCTCTAAGGAACTCCACGGACTAAACGTAAAAACTACGCGACGACATCTACTGTTGAATGTTGTATGCGTTTCTAATATCGAGCATTCGGGAAAAACTCATGACTGTCTTGATCGTATTTTAATTTACAGTACCTACTTTTAATTTTATATCAATTAATTTAAAAATGAAGCAAAGCACATACATTTACACCAGCCGCGCGCTGTCTATGCCGCACCGCATTTTGTTCCGTATGTGAGATCCTAAATAAGAAACTGGACAAGGTTTTCCGCGTGCCCCAAAACTGCCATAATATTCGCCACGTGAACAAATGCGGTCAGTTTATCTAGCAACATGATATTTCATATTTGAGAATGATTGTTGTGTTGGCTTGTTTCCAACTAAACTATCACTTGTTTGTATATTACATACATAGTTGCATAACAACGTATATAATATGTAATGGACGTACTGAAGGCAAGAAGTGTGAGTTATACTGACTCATCAGAATAAACGCACGCCGGACGCCAGGCGCGGAACCAAGCCTTTTATTACGAACAGTATGCCTATCCCGATTTATTACCCGCTAAGTGATTGCTCAGTACAGTTGGCATTTCGATTCAGCAGTTCTTAAAGCATGAAAAATGTAAAGCAAGAAGAATACTATTCGGCAGACAAGTTTCATACCGTACTTGGTTGCTGAATTGTTATTACTTATATTATAGGTTCAAATCATTTTTAGGGTTCCATACGTAAAGGAAAAAACGGAACCCTTATAGGATCACTCGTGTGTCTGTCTGTCCGTCCGTTTGTCACAGCCAATTTGCTCCGAATTTAATGGACCGATTAAGTTAAAATTTGGTACACATATGTATTTCTGTGACCCAAACACAAACGTGTAACGTAAATAAATTAATTTTGTTTTTAAACATAGGGGTCACTTTTGGAGGGCAAACAAGAAAATTAAAAAAAAAGTTTTGCTAACAGTACCGTGTGACATATCAAATGAAAGGGCTTGTTGCCAGGATCTTAAACATATTTTTTATATAATTTTAAAATAAATACTTTTAAAGATATTTAAGAAATTCGATGAAAATTGACCATTCCCTCCCTTATCTCCGAAACTATTGGACCTAAAATTTTGAAAAAACTACATAGTATGGCTCTTTACTCATAGATTATAGGAAAACCTATAAGAAGTCTATGGTCTTAAAATAACATGGTAAATCTCTCAAAATTATGCGTTACAAACTTACATTTGCAGTTGGGTGTTGGTGTTTCAACTACAATGTTAAGTTTGTATTTGGGATAAGTTCATCCCAACTACGGAACCCTTCATTGTGCGTAGTCCGACACGCACTTGGCCGGTTTTTAGTCTATGTCAGACTAATACCTCGGTTATCTTAATCGTAGTATTTATGCAGGGGACCAATTTGATTATTGCAAAGTTCTGAATGATCAGGAATACGTCACCTCTCCATAATTATGTGTGATCATTATAATCTATCATTTTAAGTTAGATTGATGCTCTTGTTGCCATTATCGACAAGGACAATGCTCTTTAACATTTACTAGACAGTCATTATATTATTTATTAATGAAATATTTAAGTAATTAAGCACATACTACTACATAATGGGCTATCTAGAAAAGGTTAATTAATACTGAATTATTGCGTATTCTTACAACATTAAGTTCGTTGTTTCTAGTCTATCGTGCATAATGCACTTAATTTGAGAAACTAAACCACGAAACAACGCAACATTACGCCTAATTGCGTAATACACAATCAATCACAATCTGAATCATTTTGAAACACATTGCTAATCCATTGCTTCATAAGTTCGAAAAAAATAATCTGCTCAACAACGTAAATAACGCAATGAATGTTGTTGAACTGTCAAAATGAAACAGATTAGTCTTAATCATTTAAGAAAATGTGTTACGTAATTAGATAGCTGAGCATTGCCAATGTCCTAGTTGAAACCAGTGGTCAGAATTTCGCCATTATAATAACTTTGTTCTTTCTCTTTAGAAGAAATCACTCGTCTTGAACTAGTTCAAAAGTAGGCATGAGTTTTAAGTTTGTATAACTGTTGCAGCGGTCACGGGCGAGAATGGGATCGCGACGCCCCAAGACCTGGCGAACGTGGAGGCCTATGTATCTAAGGTGCAGGCTATACGGGAAGTGCTCAAGCGAGATCACATGAAAGTCGCCTTCTTTGGTCGGTAAGCAAATTCCTAATGATAAAAAAAAAAAACTGGTAGGTATATCTGTCAAAAATACACCCATAAACAAACTCGCAAAATATTTCTTTAGTGGTACAAATTATTCTCGTATTTATTTGCTAACTGTATAATGAACAAGATGCTAATTATTCCACTGATATATTTTGTGAGGCGCTGAAAAGGTTTATTTTTAGGGTTCCGTACCCAAACGGAACCCTATTACTAAGCTTCCGCTGTCCGTCTGTCGTCAGCGGGCGTATGTATCTCATGAACCGTAAGGCGCGAAACACACGGCGGGGCGGGCCGGGCCGGTCAATTTGACCGCGAACGATAGTGCAAAGGGAATCTTATACTACCAACACACGGAGGACAAAACGACCGCGCAGCCGATGCTTGCCGGATGATGTTTCTCGCGGTCATTAGCGGTCAAAATGTCCACCGTCTGCGCAACGCCTAATAGGTAGACAGTAGAAATTTTTACAGATTGTCTATTTCTATGGCCGCTACAATAAAAAATAATAAACCAAAAAAAAAAATAATGGGTGTCGGTCCCCATACAAGAAATGTGTTTTTTCGGCATTTTTTGCTAAACATTGTGCGGTGGTACAGAACCCTTCGCGTGCGAGTCCGACTCGCACTTGGCCAGTTTTTTTTGTTTGATACAACGTCATAAAGTCAACTAGTCGTTAGCAGAGTAGTAACAGCGTGGAATAGGGTCCCGGAAAATGTTGTGACGGCTCCCACACTGAACTGTTTCAAGAACTGACTGGACAGATTAAATATCTCTAAGATATTTGAAACGCACGCATCAGCCAATTAGCTGCTAGTGTGATTGTTGACACACGGGCGCATGACGGGAACCTCGTGAAAGAAAAACAAAACTTGCGAGGTTGACATGACAGTGGTTGACGTGTGGGATGTGGACTCTGCAATCATTATGCCGATAGTCGTGGCAGCCAAGGAATTAATAGCCAAGAGCCTCGACCAACACCTGAGGAGACTCGTTGGGCAGCTGGATCAAAGGCTTGATTCAGAAAGCGGGTCCTTCTGGACACGGCTCGCATTGTTAAGAGATTCCTCTCTCTAGAGCCTTGACTGCCGCCGGTTGCTTGGACCCTGTTCCCGATACCGGTGGGCAATTTTTTTAATTTTTTTGAATGTTTTTTAATGATTATTTTATATAAAAAAAAAAAAAAGTATTTAAATGAAATCTGCCTGACTAGCCTTTTCCCAAATATGTTGGGGTCGGCTTCCAGTCTAACCGGATGCAGCTGAATACCAGTATTTTACATGGAGCGACTGCCTATCTGACTTCCACAACCCAGTAACTGGGTAATACGATACCCCTTGGTAAGACTGGTTGTCAGACTTTCGGGCTTCTGACGACCCGTAACGACAGTCAAAGATCCACGAATGAAAGCCGGGACCAACAGCTTAACGTGCTTTCCGAGGAACGGAGGAGTCTCGGTATGTAAAGATGTCACCCATCCAAGGACCAACCCCGGCAAGTGTAGCTTAACCTGATGGATCGACCCGTGCGGCAATAAATAACAAAAAAATATAGCGCGATTCGAAGAATATCCCTTATAACATTCCCTTCTGCTTTCTCTCCAGGACAAGCAATGGCAAAAGCACAGTGATCAACGCCATGTTGCACGACAAAATCTTACCGAGCGGTATCGGGCACACCACCAACTGTTTCCTCCAAGTCGAGGGCTCAGACACCGATGAATCCTTCTTGCGAACAGAGGGTTCCGAGGAAAAGCTCAACGTGCAGGTGATTGTAGCTTTTATTTGTAACGGGTGTAAAAGGATGCTTAATTAACGAAGACGAGAGTCACTTGTAATCCCGTACCCTAATTGCGTAATGCAACATAATCACAATTTGTTTCGATTTGAAACAGATTGCTAATCCATTGCTTCATAAGTTGGAAAAAAAAGTCTGCTCTACAACGTAAATAACGCAATGAATGTTGCTAAACTGTCAAAATGAAACAAATTAGGCGAAATTGTTTTCGAAAATAAGTTACGCAATTAGGGTACCGGTCATAGTGATATTTAAAAAAAAAAAAATTGGAAAAATTGGGAACCTTCTGGTTACGGAGATATTGAAGGTCGAAGGCACAACTTTTCTTTTTTTTCACGTAGACCAGTACCCTAAGTTCAACAACATTAATTGCGTTATGTTGTTGAGCAGATTTTTTTTCCAACTTTTGAAGTAATGGAATCTGTTTCAAATCGAAACAGATTGTGTTGTATTACGCAATTAGGGTACAGTTTTAAAATGTTATAGGTTATAAACTTATAACTTAACATTATATAGGGTCCACATGTCCTGTACCGTTGCATTCACCTAAAAGCACAATGTTTTGCGTGCGTAACGTTGCACGCTGCCGTAAACAGTATTTTATTGACACCAAAAATAAATTCCCATCAATTTTTGCTCAATGTTACTTAGTTTGATGTTCAGAATGCGTAGATAACGTCTATGTGATACATCTTTTTACACCCTGTACGTTGATTTGATACGGTTTAATATTGCGTATGATTCTACGCCCTGGTAATGACGAGCGATTTTTCACTCGTCGTCCGCGTCCTCTGAGAATATTAGTTTAAACGCTCTGTCTTTCTATTTGACCTTGGACGTCCATGACAGGTTATCGCTATGCCTTATGCGTATTCTTTTCATTATAACTTTCGCCATTTAAAATTATTGTAGTAAAATGTATTCTTTGTTCTGTTTTCCAGTCTGTAAGCCAGTTGGGCCACGCACTATGTGCGACCCGATTGCAAGAATGCTCTCTAGTGCACGTGTACTGGCCGCGCGAGCTATGTGCCCTCCTCCGTGATGACGTGGTACTAGTGGATAGTCCTGGCGTCGACGTCACGCCCAACCTCGACGAGTGGATCGACAAGTATTGCCTCGACGCCGATGTGTTCGTGCTGGTCGCGAACGCGGAGTCCACGCTCATGGTCACTGTGAGTGTTTTTATTTATTTATTTAGGTTAGCCAACAATACATTTAAAATAAATACCTTTAATAGTACGTTTATAAGTGCAACAATTACTTACAGGCTAACACAACATGCACCATTTATGGTTTTACATAATATATACAAAGCCAAAAGGGATATTAACAAATAAAATTATTCAATAATCTTTGGTATTTCAAGTGTAACTATAATAATGACAAAAATTGCATTCTAAATATATAAAAAAAACAGATTGATAACATTAACCAATTAAAATAATAATAATCTCATAATTCAATTTATTAACCTACATAAAAAAAAAAACAAAATTAAAATTAACATTAGCACTCAGTAGCGACACAATAGTTTGTGAGAACAGTGCTCAATAATTATTTCATAAAATTTTCCTATGCTATCATGATGTATATCAATAAGGTCACTGCAACTGTAGTAACGTGTAACATGTAACATGCAACGTGTCACGTGACACATGACGCGCTGAGTATTTTAATTAAGATTTAGGTAGGTATTAAAGTTGTGTTATAATATTTATTTTCTGTTGTTGTTTACAGGAAAAAAACTTCTTTCACAAAGTATCGACAAAAATATCGCAACCGAACATATTCATACTGAACAATCGATGGGATGCCTCTGCTTCCGAACCTGAGTATTTGGATCAAGTGAGTTCGCTTTTAAATATTTTAAATGATACATGGTCAAATTACATTGCGCCGCCATCGACCGCGAGTCGCGCCGACTGCGATGGCTTTTAGTTGATTTTTAGGGTTCTGTACCTCAAAAGGAAAAAACGGAAACTTCATAGGACCACTCGTGGATCTGGGTGTCTGTCTGTCACAGCCAATTTGCTCCGAATCTCATGGATTTCTGTGACCCGAACAAGGACGTATAACATAAATAAATGAATTTTGAATATGGGGGTCACTTTTGGAGGGCAAATAAGAAAAATAAATGCAAACTGGTACCGTACTGTACATATCAAATGAAAGGGCTTACTGCGAGGATCTCAAATATATTATTTTCATAATTTTAAAATGATTACTTTTAAAGATATTTAAGAAAATTGACGAACATTTGCCATTTCCCCCCTTATCTCCGAAACTACAGAGCATAAATTTAAAAAATACAGAGAATGGTTATTTACTCATATATTACAGGAAAACCTAAGAACTCTATGGTCTTAAAACGACATGATAAATCTCTCAAAATTGTGCGTACAAACTTACATTTTCAGTTGGAATGTATGGGAGAATATGTTTTTAAATTACAATGTTAAGTTTGTTCTCGGGATAAATTCATCCCAACTACGGAACCCTTCATTGTGCGTATTCCGTCACGCACTTGGCCGGTTTTTTGTTGTTAAAATAAACAACTAAAATCATAATTTCAGATCAATTTCCATCATATTTGCGAACAAATTAAACAGAAGTTATTTTTATGTGTTAAGTATAGTGTTTTTTTAACAGAAATAAATAATTAAATATACACATACATACATAAACTAACGCCTGCTTCCCATGGGGGTAGGCAGACACTAGAACGCCACCTGCTACGCTCCTTACATACTCCTTTTGCTTTGTACGATTATACATCTCATTCGTCACATTTGCGAGTACAAAGCGCCTGACTTTTAGAAAAAAATATCATTTAACATTTGTCCATTATTAACCTGTTTCCCTCTCCGGCAGGTCCGTACACAACACGCTAACCGCTGCGTGGACTTCTTATCTCGCGAGCTGCGCGTATGTTCGCCCAAGGAGGCTGAGGAGCGCATCTTCTTCATCTCTGCCAAGGAAGCGCTATTAACGCGCATGCGCGAGAGAGAGAAACCCGTCTCGTGTGAGTATAGTCGACCTTTAACACTAGTTTCTTAGCAGTGTGTACACTTACCAAATGGTACCAGTCTGAAATAAAAACGCGACTTTCTGTTACGTCCGGCGCATCCTGGGCTCGACTGCTGGTAATCGACTTCTGTTGAATCCTTTCACCACGATGGCAAATATAAGTTCTAATCGACCCACCTCAGGGCCTAACAGTCCACTGACAAAACCAACCTTGTGTGTCATCTTGTTTTCTTTTTTGTGTGATTTGACAAGAACTCGAAGAAGTAAATTGAAACATCACTAAGGGCCATAGCATATACACTGGCGATTTGCTAGCGTGTTTTCAGTGAGGCGATTGTTTAACGAGCTCGCTGAGTGTGCGCAACGAGTTCGCCGCGTTTGCGGGACGAGAGCGATTGACCTGAGTGCTCAAGAGAGAGCAGACAAGCGAGTGTACAATATTGTGAAAACGCGGCGAACACAGCGCGTGGTCGCGGCTAGCTCGCTTCACACCCGCGGAGAGCACGTTCGCAAATCGCTTCGTTGGAAACACGCTGGCAAATCGTCAGTGATAACCAGTGATCGGAATAGGCTGACTATATTTGTCTAAACTTCGGAGAACAGAGACAGAAAGTGGAGACTTCCTTACGACTATATTTTTTTTCCCGGGATTCGGGAGAAAACTTCAGTAAGTTGAAAATAAGCTTTATTTAAGATGTGTAAAGGCTATTTTTAACTAGCAATTATCAAATTTTCGGGATTTTCACGTAAAATCCCGAAATAAATAATCTAACTTCAATTCATGTATTTGAATTATATTTACGATCCAACTAACCGTTGTATCAAATAATTGAATACATTACGTTTTGTCAATAAGTATACATATATTTTACTTTTTTTATGCAATATGCACAAATTTTTTTAGTCAACAAAAAATTATATATAAAGCTTATTTTCGGCTTGCGATCACTGATAAAGTCGCGATAAGAGCAGTCCTTCTAATGTGTGAGCGCGCCAGCAATACATTTGTGCGCGAGCGATAGAGATAAGTAATGAGGGGTCATTGTACGAAATTCTTTCTGCTTTGCGACCGGACTTTAGACAATATTTGCTACAGCCTAGGCGAATAAAAAAAACGAAAACTACACATAAAACAGGTATTTTGGTACCAATGCATTAGCCCTATGTGGACTATTGATTATAAGTAATTTTTTGTCTAGTTCGTCCCGTGAAAGTCATAGCGACCGTTCACACGGCGCTGTACTGTACGATATTCTACGGTAAAAAGTATCGCTCTTTTCATATGGTTACAATACAGTATGATTCCAAGAACACATGATTGTTTCATACTGCATTTAAATTACATAGTGAAATATCGTACTGATCAACGCCGTGAGATGATGTCTTAAGATCTGGGCAAAGGTCGGCCGGACAGTAGTTATGCAATATTGTCTTTGGTCTATGGCCTTGACATCAACCAATGAACCAGTGTTATTTAGCTAGGAACAACATTGTCAAACTTTTTTATTTATTTTTTTGTATTGAATACGAGGCTTTTGGCTACTTTTGTTGTGTGTATTTTATGTTTAGTTTTTTAAAATGTGAGTTTTGTTTGTGCAAAATAAACAAGTTTTCTTTCTTTCTTTTTTTTATACTCAATTTGATCGTCTACTTCCAGCGCCGATCCTAGCCGAGGGTCACCAAGTCCGTTACTTCGAGTTTGTCGACTTCGAGCGCAAGTTCGAGGAGTGCATCAGCAAGTCGGCCGTGCGCACCAAGTTCGCGCAGCACTCGCGACGCGGCAAGAACATCGCCGCTGAAGTCATGGCGGCTCTGGAACTGGTGAGATACCTCTATCATCATCTGCCAAGCCTTCTCCCAACTATATTGGCATCTCTTCCGGTCTAAACGTATGTTAAGTCTATTTATAACGTTGTTTCCACATAAACTTTATGCTAGTATAAATAAAGTTGATTTTAGACTGACGGTACTGTTGTAAAAGTGATTAAAAAATATGAAGTTGTAGCGCAAACTGAACCTTATGTGTAGGCATTACAGTTATTTTTCCTAAAACTCGTGTTTGTTTACAAATAAATTGCGACCGCAGATTAGATGAATATTTTATATGGAGCGACTGCCTATCTGACATCCACAACCTAGTTACTAGGTAACACGATACACTTTGGTAAGGTTGGTTGTCAGACTTTCGGGGTTTATAACTACTCATAGCTACTGTCAACAGATCTACGACTGACCGACGACGCGTGGTCCAACACGCACTTGGCCAGTTTTTTTATTTTATTTACCTTACGGTAACCGAATCTAAAATAGAAGATAGTCGTCAAAATTGCATTAATCTTGAATTTAGAGAAAATTAAAACAGCATTATAAATTTTTGCTTTTTGCATGCCTGATTAGGCTATTAATATATTTTGCAAAGGTTCTACAAACCAGCTCTCGAACCTCTCCCTGACGCCAAATAACGCACCACGTAACGTTCCAGGTATACAACACGGCGTCGGAGCAGAAGTCGGCGAAGGTGGAGAAGCAGCGCGTGCTGCACGAGCAGCTGTCGGCCATCGAGGAGCAGCTCACCACCATCACGCGCCAGATGAAGGACAAGATCAACCGCATGGTGGAGAGCGTCGAGCACAAGGTACCCACTGGAACTAGAAGCACAAGACTAAAAAAGGAACAGACTGCAAGCTTCATACTAACGCTTTGCGCGAGATCACTACTACACGCACAGCTTTGTGTGCGTGCAGTGTCACGGACAAGGCGCGCGGGGGGTGCACCGGCGCCCGCTAGAGGCAAACTGGTTTGAGCCGGCTCATTCGGAAGCCAACGTTCAGGGGTACGCCGCGCGCCGTGTGCCAGAGCGGTACGAGTGACGCGGACATTTAGGTTAATAAAAATGGCAAATTGTTGTAAGTACTGTGTGTATCAATAATAGTAGGAAAAGCAAGGTTTATTTTTTATCCAAAGGATTTTGTCAGGTTATTATCTATATCTACCCATACCTACTCATTTTTAATGCTTATTGCAGAATTATTTAGTTACGAGATAGGTAGTATCCTAAATAAAGATGGCCATAAAGTTTTCCCATAAGAATTATTATTTATTAATCTTATGGTTTACCGCCTATATTAGCGAGTTATTGTTTGTCTCCTATTTGTTTCGTATTTTTGTTTTAGTAGGTATGTAGGTACCACTTACGTTCGTGAAATAGTAAAACCAGAAAGGAAACTTTATAGTTTCGCCATGTCCAGACGGACATGGCGAAACTATAAAGTTTCCTTTCTGGTTTTACGGACAGACGTCCGTCCGTCTATGTATAAGTCACGGTATTTTAATAAGTAACCAACTTCAAAAAAAGCAAGCAACATATGCATCTATGTATGTATAACTATTTGACAGTATCAATAATTACTTACATTATTTTATTAGCATATAAGCTTAATCAGCCTAGGTATAATGTTCCTACTGTTGGGAAATAGCCCTCCTCTTTCTGTGAGAGCGAGTGGGCCGTAATCCACCAAGCGGGCTCAGTGCGGGTTGGTGGATGTCATATGTTTTCGAATTATTGGTTCTAGGACATGCCGGTTTCCTCACGATGTTTTTCTTTACCGTTTTGAGAGCAGTGGTAATGAAATAATTTATATAAAGTGCCTGCTTGGGTTCGAACCCTAGACTCGTAAGTCGTGACCGTTACCACTGGGCCACCACTGCTCATTTTATTACCCGACTTCAAAAATGGGAGGGTCTCAGTTCAACAACGATGCACGCATTGTGTGTATAATTATTTCACAGTATGATTAATTAAATAGGTATTACTTAATTTTAAACAAACTGTTAAAATAATTACCGGTTCGGTACCGTAATTGGAAAACGGAAAACTCACTCACCTCAGTCACAGTGCGTGTCCGTTCGTCTGTCCGTCTGTCCAGCTGTCCATCCGTCCATCCATCCGTCCGTCCGTCTGTGCTCATCGCCGAATCTCGACTCGCACTTACCCGGTTTTTTAATCTGTAATAACCGAGTGACAGCCCTATGAAAGTAGGTAAGAATTTTGAACTCTGTTAGGAAGCTTGCCTTCTGCTCGTTTTTTATTCTTGTGCTAGAAGGAAGGAAAGAAATACATTGGTGCCGATTCCCTTGTTCACAAACTAAACTAAATTTAAGTTCAGTGCATCTTTTTCTTTCTATTTCATTAAGAAAAGGACAGAAGATAAATTTTAGTTCTGTCAAAGAGGGCTGGCTCGTTCTTTGGCCAAAGAATTAGCATTGCCATTCAACGTGGCAATGCTGCCAGTCTTCTGGGCACGTTTCCGGATGACAGCGATGCGGACGAATACTTCGACGCCTAAGTGTCGTTTTGTTTTTATTATTTTTATTTATACAGATAGTTAGTTAGTCTTTTAATTTAGTACTTAATGTAAATAGTTAGCTATTTTAAAACTGTAAAATAAACATTTATAGATCTTTTTCTTTCTATTTCATTAAGAAAAGGACAGAAGATAAATTTTAGTTAAGTCCTGTCAAATTAATCATCGCCTGTCACTCTCCATACAAGTTTAGACGTGATTAAAAACTTGCCGACTAAAATTACGTCAATTTACGTCAAGCGCTGATTAATTTGACAGGACTAAACTAAAATTTATCTTCTGTCCTTTTCTTAATGAAATAGAAAGAAAAAGTTGCACTAAACTTAAATTTAGTTTAGTTTGTGAACAAGGGAATCAGCACCATTGTAGGTCTTTCAACAAGTACTAGGTTCTTAACAAAATAGAAAATGGTCAATAAGTCTACAGTCCACTAAGCCTACAGTCCACTAAGCCTACAGTGTTATCACATATCCCGATGCCTAAATATGTGTTGTATATTTGCGGCTGCCGGCTGATCTCATAATTACTGATAAATGACCCAGAAGCTAGAATGTGTGACAACACTTTTATGTGTTCTTATTATGACAGTTGTAACAAGCACACCTTCAAGACTAGCAGAGTTCCCAAATAACTATGTGGAACATTAAACATGTGACTTACATGTCATTTGTATAACCAATCTGTATTATAGGGCGATAACGGTAAATGGAAATAACTCCAAAAGATAGATATAATGCCCTTAGTCAATGTGTAAATGTGTCAATATTGAATCTAAACTCTGCTTCAGAGCTCCACTCCTATTGGTTAATATTGGCACAGAGCTCTGCTCTGCTGCCTCGCTCCAGTGGACAGGCAGCCTTATCCTAAGGGTTTTCTGTAGATTTAACGTAAATTACCTACATCCCCTTTTGGAATTACCACTCTGTATAGATTATCATCATCAAAAAGATCTCTTAGACGACCTAGTAACGGTATAGAGTACTATGTAAACTTGTCTCCCTCGCACCTTGTCTCCAGGTGTCGCTGACCCTCAGCCAGGAGATACGCCGCCTGTCGGCGCTGGTGGACGAGTACGACACGCCGTTCCGCACGGAGCGCGCCCACCTGGACCAGTACAAGCGAGCCTTGCACCGGCACGTGGAGGCCGGGCTCGGCTCGCGGCTCAAGAAGAGATTATCGGCTGATATCGGGAATGAGATGGACCAGGCGCAGAAGGAGATGGCTGGTACGTTATACTCTTCTTTTCTCGTGAAAACTAAACAGCGTATACATGGAACCGCTCGAGCAGTTGCGTGTGCTGCGGTTAGCAGCTTGAAGCAATCGATCCTAACTGCTGCAAGCTGCCCGTGTGGCCGCTCTAACGGACAACCGTTACCATGATTGTAGACCTGAAAAAAGTCTTTTGTTCCAAACAATTTGACCGTGTAGGCTTGCACTTTGTATGAAATGGCACAATTATTTTAAATCAATTATTGAAATAATTGATTTAAAGTTTGTTTTGGGAGGTCAAGAATCATGTGCTGAATTCAAGGTCAGTGTGCGTGTCGATGTCCCTTACACCGTGTATTAAAATAACGAACGCCGTAGAAAAATATATAGTATTTCGTGTAGAAGCAATACCAGGTGTAACATCATAGGCCCGAAATTATGCGTTATTAGGCGTTTGGAAAGAGAGTTTCGCTTTTATATAAAGTATATCTAGTTCTGTGCTAATACTGAGCGTCGTCGCCGAGAGAGGCCAAGGAGACGCTGGCGTGATAACTTAGATACGTTTACGCGAGAAGGAACAGTGGAAAGTTATGGGGTAGAGATTTGCCCAGCAGTGGGCCAATACAGATTGATGAAAAATAAATTAAAAACTGGCCAAGTGTGTGTCGGACCACGCACAAAGAAGGGTTCCGTAGTTGAATGAATTTATCCCAAGAACAAACTTAACATTGTTGTTGAAAAACATGTTCTCCCATATGGAATGTATGAGAGGACATGTGTTTTTGCAACTGCAAAACTGAGCCAATCGGCAAGGTACAAGCTAAGCACAAAACTAAGTACAAATGATGACACTAAAGATAATGTGTGTGATAGATCAGAAAGCTTGATACCCGGCACAGCGTTTATATTAGTTTTCTTTTTTTCCTTTTCTTAGCACAGGAGTTCTCCTAGTTTAAGTGCAGTTTCACATGTCTTGTGTCTTGCCACTTAGTTATAAAAGTCCAATTTAAGGTACAATAATTATTGTAAATAGGTTTTTAAATATTTTTATTGAAATGAAATGTAATTGTTTATTCTATAAATAGGATATCGGAATCACTTTTACACGTCATATAAAAAAATATTAAAAATAAGCTAGATGAGTTCGGCGTTTCCTATCTGACTACTCTGAGAAGAAAGGCCGAAACAAACTCAGAGGTCGCAGTCTCTTTTAAAGTCGAGACATAATCTTGGTCAGGCCATATGAGGACCATGTAGATTAGTGTCTGAAAAGGTCTTTTGAGGAAAGAACCACACAGATTTGAGTGGACCTGTTCAGTCAGTGCAAGCATTTGTTAGTAATCGTGGAGCTCAACTCAGAACTTAAGGAGCTCAACTCGACGAGCAATACCAAAGAAAGGACATTTGGGTAGGCCGCAAAAACTACTCAAACTGCCAGATCATCACTAAAACTAGAAGATAAATAAAAGTAATATCCACACGGTCCTCACATTCACAATAGTTAAATAATATAATACTTTACAAAGTAATCATGTCATTTTGAATATAATTTTCAACAATGTCAATGTGTATTTGAGTTTTATTGTGGCAATGTTTGTTCCAGACCGCATGTACAACATCCTGCCCATACACAAGCGCGCGGCCGCGGCCAGCTACATCATCCCGCACCAGCAGCCCTTCGAGGTGCTGTACCGCCTCAACTGCGACAACCTCTGCGCCGACTTCACCGAGGACCTCTCCTTCCGCTTCTCCTACGGCATCACCGCGCTCATCCAGCGCTTCCAGGGCAAGCACACCAACAAGATCGCGCTCAAGAACCCGCCGCAGTACACACAGGTACCCGCCCCGACACTTTGTCATGGTCAATTCACCAACTGCAAACGTAAATTTGTAATCGCAAAAAAATGTAATAAAATTTGCGAGTATCAAAATATGTCGCACAAATGGCCGTATTTTTTTACTGTGTTGACTTAGAAGCTTGATTTTTTTAGAGCTCAAAGGGACCGTGACCTACATATTTGATATTAATTTCAACTTGGTACTTCCACGTGATCCTGAAAAAAAGTGTCTTGACAGGCAGACGGACAAAAAGTGATTCTATAAGGGTTTCGTTGTTTGGAGTGAAAACTTCTTTAGGCGCGTTGGGCATTTTTGAGATGGGACTAAACCATTGATTTCGCGACACCTCATTTTTGTAAACGCTATTGTGCTCTTTATTTATATTATGTAGGTATCAATGTTTTATGCAAGTATTTTTGCTTTAAAGGTTTTGTAAACGCGATTATGCTCTTTATTTATATTATGTTACGGATCAATATTCTTTGCAAGTATTTTTACTTTAAAGGTTTCGGAAGTATTATTTTTTGTAGTGATGCAACGAATACTACTTTTACGAATACGAATATCAAACCTACTATTCGGCGAATACGAATACGAATATCTCGCCATGGTAATAAAAGACTAATAGTCTAGTACTACACAGACGCAGCTATTACTAACGTTCGTCTAAGTTACTTAGGACTTACTATCCTACCTTTTGTTCATACAAAAGAAATACAGACCATATAACTACTTATTTGGTAATTTATCGAAGTGTTTCCATATGTCACTTTGATCTCGTTTACGAGAAGACATTTTCTATTCAACTTCAACTCCTTTCACTTCGCAGCAACCTCAGAAAATAAATATAACAATACTCTCTTGCTTGACTTGTGCTTTCGACTGACAAATGAAATGAAAAGAATGAATCAATCAATCAGTCCATGGTTCGTAATGATAGGAAAACTCCCGGGCCGAGGCACTGTATAAACTATGGCCGGGGAGTCCCCCGTCGCGTCGTCGTTGCGGTTAAGGCCCTTGCACACGTCGTATTTTTACGTGCCCACGACGCGCGTTTTCCAAGTCTGCCAGTAATTAGATTTGCGTACAAACATATTAATTTTTAAATATTCGTATTAGTATTCGCCGAATACGAATATTCGGTAAATGTCTACTATTCGGTAAATGTCTACTATTCGGCGAATACGAATATTCGTATTCGTATTCGTTGCATCACTAATTTTTTGTAAACGCGATTGTCCTCTTTATTTTTCTTCCACCAAGGCGATCTTGTTCAAGTTTTCACTTTTGTCAGCACTCCCGGAGTGCCACTACTTTTTTTTCCTATTGTCGTATGGAACCCTAAAATTGAGCTGTTCCATACAATTTGACTTTGTAGGTACGTATTCCACTTTGCGGCGGGATTTTATCGCGCACTGGATTTTTAACTTGCGGCGTTAAGCCGAGTGTTGAGAATTCAACGCTCTGGGACGCATTCTCGTCCCAGCGCGTTGAAAATACACACTGTTGGATTTTCAACTCTCGGCGCTATGCAGAGCGTTGAAAATCAAGTGCACGAAAAAAAAATCGCCGCAATTTTATTACGTCCGTGCGATGCGATCGTGGGCTAAGGCCTATTTCAGCATTAATGCCAGACAGATGCTGGTTTTCTAATAGAGTAAGAATAGTAGAGAATACGCCCTTAGCCGATTAACACACGGCACCGCGCACCGCCGCGGAAGTGAGAGATGAGAGTACCTTCGACCGTGCGGTCGGGCGGTGTTCGTGTGTTAGGCATCAATGAATTTATTAGAGGTCAATGCGACATGAGATCCGCTTCACCGCCTACCGCGGCGGTACGCGGTGCCGTGTTTTAATCGTCTTAAGGACAAGGGACGGATAAATAACAAACCGTTTCAAAATAATTTTTTTTTACTTACGCTTGAACGTTCCAGATCCCGCCGTCAGTGAGCTCAGTGCCGTCGCTGGAGGTGGTGCGCAGTAACGGGCCGTCGCTGGGCTCGCACGTGGGGCTGTCGGCCGAGGAGTGGGGGCTGGTGTCGCGCTTCGCCGTGGGCGCGCTCACCTCGCAGGGCACCATGGGCGGCCTGCTGCTGTCGGGGCTTGTGAGTGTCTAGTCGAATTATATAGTGTCCGACCGAAAATGGATTTTCAGCTGAAAACGAAAACAAAGCTTTAGTCGTATTTTTGGCCGAAAACGAAAATGATTTAGACATTAAAAAAATATTAATATATCCGCTGTAGGACACTGAAATCTTGTTTGTTTTTTTACACCTAGGGAGACAGAGCAAATAGGTTTATTTGCTCATATCTCTCTGCTGCTCGTTTTCATAATTATAAAAACGAGCTTTACGAAGTAGGCCGAATGACGCGCGATAATGCACGAACTTTTGGTTTTCGGCTTGGCCAAAGCTTTGGCTGGTTTATGGCCGAATCATGATTTTGACCGAAAATGGCCGAAAACGAAGCTTTGGTCGGTCACTAAAATTATTAGTTCAGTCACAGATTACCGGATAAATCACTCCATACAAAATTTTCACTAATCATAATAGCGTACACCTTCAAGTCGCTAGACGCTGCGAACGAAAATGTACCTAACCTTACAAGAGTAATGTGAATTTTGCTTTGTAGCTGCGCGCCGCTGCGCCTTGCTTATTATGAATAAGTTTTTATCTCTTCTCTTGCTGGATTTACATCATCTATTGCACATAATACACCAGAGCCGGCCATATCATAAGAATTTGAAACGAAGTACATCAGGTCGACCGAAATATATGCGTACGTACGCGCCTCGTGGCTGTCGGCAACCCACTGAGAAATGGGCCGTGTAAGGCCCGGCGGCCGATAGCGCGTGTAAGTACTTGGAGTAATTTATCTGGTAATCTATGGTTCAGTCCCGTCATCACTGGAGGTGGCACGGTCTATTTGGTATTTATTTTTAAATTTGTGCTATAGGTATTTTGTGCCGAACTTTTTCGACTTTATTTCAGTGTTTATCAGCGGAAACTTGCAAATGACTTTCAATTTCATATTTTTTTAATCACCGTAAATAAGTTAGCTGTCAATTTGAGGAACAAAATATCTCAATTCATTTGTTCTAATCCATTCGCAGCTGCTGAAGACAGTGGGCTGGCGCTTCGTCGTGGTGACGGGCGCGCTGTACGGGGCGCTGTACGCGTACGAGCGCCTCACGTGGACGGCGCGCGCGCAGCAGCGCGTGTTCAAGCAGCAGTACGTCGCGCACGCCAGCAAGAAGCTGCGCCTCATCGTCGACCTCACCTCCGCCAACTGCAGCCATCAGGTGCAGCAGTAAGTACCGCGTTCATGTTCAAGCAGCAGTACGTCGCGCACGCCAGCAAGAAGCTGCGCCTCATCGTCGACCTCACCTCCGCCAACTGCAGCCATCAGGTGCAGCAGTAAGTACCGCGTTCATGTTCAAGCAGCAGTACGTCGCGCACGCCAGCAAGAAGCTGCGCCTCATCGTCGACCTCACCTCCGCCAACTGCAGCCATCAGGTGCAGCAGTAAGTACCGCGTTCATGTTCAAGCAGCAGTACGTCGCGCACGCCAGCAAGAAGCTGCGCCTCATCGTCGACCTCACCTCCGCCAACTGCAGCCATCAGGTGCAGCAGTAAGTACCGCGTTCATGTTCAAGCAGCAGTACGTCGCGCACGCCAGCAAGAAGCTGCGCCTCATCGTCGACCTCACCTCCGCCAACTGCAGCCATCAGGTGCAGCAGTAAGTACCGCGTTCATGTTCAAGCAGCAGTACGTCGCGCACGCCAGCAAGAAGCTGCGCCTCATCGTCGACCTCACCTCCGCCAACTGCAGCCATCAGGTGCAGCAGTAAGTACCGCGTTCATGTTCAAGCAGCAGTACGTCGCGCACGCCAGCAAGAAGCTGCGCCTCATCGTCGACCTCACCTCCGCCAACTGCAGCCATCAGGTGCAGCAGTAAGTACCGCGTTCATG
The DNA here is from genome assembly GCA_963680765.1 of Agrochola lychnidis. Classification (NCBI taxonomy): domain Eukaryota; kingdom Metazoa; phylum Arthropoda; class Insecta; order Lepidoptera; family Noctuidae; genus Agrochola; species Agrochola lychnidis. The sequence goes on along the minus strand of OY796863.1, from coordinate 2,763,443 downwards.
TTCAAGCAGCAGTACGTCGCGCACGCCAGCAAGAAGCTGCGCCTCATCGTCGACCTCACCTCCGCCAACTGCAGCCATCAGGTGCAGCAGTAAGTACCGCGTTCATGTTCAAGCAGCAGTACGTCGCGCACGCCAGCAAGAAGCTGCGCCTCATCGTCGACCTCACCTCCGCCAACTGCAGTCATCAGGTGCAGCAGTAAGTACCGCGTTCATGTTCAAGCAGCAGTACGTCGCGCACGCCAGCAAGAAGCTGCGCCTCATCGTCGACCTCACCTCCGCCAACTGCAGCCATCAGGTGCAGCAGTAAGTACCGCGTTCATGTTCAAGCAGCAGTACGTCGCGCACGCCAGCAAGAAGCTGCGCCTCATCGTCGACCTCACCTCCGCCAACTGCAGCCATCAGGTGCAGCAGTAAGTACCGCGTTCATGTTCAAGCAGCAGTACGTCGCGCACGCCAGCAAGAAGCTGCGCCTCATCGTCGACCTCACCTCCGCCAACTGCAGCCATCAGGTGCAGCAGTAAGTACCGCGTTCATGTTCAAGCAGCAGTACGTCGCGCACGCCAGCAAGAAGCTGCGCCTCATCGTCGACCTCACCTCCGCCAACTGCAGCCATCAGGTGCAGCAGTAAGTACCGCGTTCATGTTCAAGCAGCAGTACGTCGCGCACGCCAGCAAGAAGCTGCGCCTCATCGTCGACCTCACCTCCGCCAACTGCAGCCATCAGGTGCAGCAGTAAGTACCGCGTTCATGTTCAAGCAGCAGTACGTCGCGCACGCCAGCAAGAAGCTGCGCCTCATCGTCGACCTCACCTCCGCCAACTGCAGCCATCAGGTGCAGCAGTAAGTACCGCGTTCATGTTCAAGCAGCAGTACGTCGCGCACGCCAGCAAGAAGCTGCGCCTCATCGTCGACCTCACCTCCGCCAACTGCAGCCATCAGGTGCAGCAGTAAGTACCGCGTTCATGTTCAAGCAGCAGTACGTCGCGCACGCCAGCAAGAAGCTGCGCCTCATCGTCGACCTCACCTCCGCCAACTGCAGCCATCAGGTGCAGCAGTAAGTACCGCGTTCATGTTCAAGCAGCAGTACGTCGCGCACGCCAGCAAGAAGCTGCGCCTCATCGTCGACCTCACCTCCGCCAACTGCAGCCATCAGGTGCAGCAGTAAGTACCGCGTTCATGTTCAAGCAGCAGTACGTCGCGCACGCCAGCAAGAAGCTGCGCCTCATCGTCGACCTCACCTCCGCCAACTGCAGCCATCAGGTGCAGCAGTAAGTACCGCGTTCATGTTCAAGCAGCAGTACGTCGCGCACGCCAGCAAGAAGCTGCGCCTCATCGTCGACCTCACCTCCGCCAACTGCAGCCATCAGGTGCAGCAGTAAGTACCGCGTTCATGTTCAAGCAGCAGTACGTCGCGCACGCCAGCAAGAAGCTGCGCCTCATCGTCGACCTCACCTCCGCCAACTGCAGCCATCAGGTGCAGCAGTAAGTACCGCGTTCATGTTCAAGCAGCAGTACGTCGCGCACGCCAGCAAGAAGCTGCGCCTCATCGTCGACCTCACCTCCGCCAACTGCAGCCATCAGGTGCAGCAGTAAGTACCGCGTTCATGTTCAAGCAGCAGTACGTCGCGCACGCCAGCAAGAAGCTGCGCCTCATCGTCGACCTCACCTCCGCCAACTGCAGCCATCAGGTGCAGCAGTAAGTACCGCGTTCATGTTCAAGCAGCAGTACGTCGCGCACGCCAGCAAGAAGCTGCGCCTCATCGTCGACCTCACCTCCGCCAACTGCAGCCATCAGGTGCAGCAGTAAGTACCGCGTTCATGTTCAAGCAGCAGTACGTCGCGCACGCCAGCAAGAAGCTGCGCCTCATCGTCGACCTCACCTCCGCCAACTGCAGCCATCAGGTGCAGCAGTAAGTACCGCGTTCATGTTCAAGCAGCAGTACGTCGCGCACGCCAGCAAGAAGCTGCGCCTCATCGTCGACCTCACCTCCGCCAACTGCAGCCATCAGGTGCAGCAGTAAGTACCGCGTTCATGTTCAAGCAGCAGTACGTCGCGCACGCCAGCAAGAAGCTGCGCCTCATCGTCGACCTCACCTCCGCCAACTGCAGCCATCAGGTGCAGCAGTAAGTACCGCGTTCATGTTCAAGCAGCAGTACGTCGCGCACGCCAGCAAGAAGCTGCGCCTCATCGTCGACCTCACCTCCGCCAACTGCAGCCATCAGGTGCAGCAGTAAGTACCGCGTTCATGTTCAAGCAGCAGTACGTCGCGCACGCCAGCAAGAAGCTGCGCCTCATCGTCGACCTCACCTCCGCCAACTGCAGCCATCAGGTGCAGCAGTAAGTACCGCGTTCATGTTCAAGCAGCAGTACGTCGCGCACGCCAGCAAGAAGCTGCGCCTCATCGTCGACCTCACCTCCGCCAACTGCAGCCATCAGGTGCAGCAGTAAGTACCGCGTTCATGTTCAAGCAGCAGTACGTCGCGCACGCCAGCAAGAAGCTGCGCCTCATCGTCGACCTCACCTCCGCCAACTGCAGCCATCAGGTGCAGCAGTAAGTACCGCGTTCATGTTCAAGCAGCAGTACGTCGCGCACGCCAGCAAGAAGCTGCGCCTCATCGTCGACCTCACCTCCGCCAACTGCAGCCATCAGGTGCAGCAGTAAGTACCGCGTTCATGTTCAAGCAGCAGTACGTCGCGCACGCCAGCAAGAAGCTGCGCCTCATCGTCGACCTCACCTCCGCCAACTGCAGCCATCAGGTGCAGCAGTAAGTACCGCGTTCATGTTCAAGCAGCAGTACGTCGCGCACGCCAGCAAGAAGCTGCGCCTCATCGTCGACCTCACCTCCGCCAACTGCAGCCATCAGGTGCAGCAGTAAGTACCGCGTTCATGTTCAAGCAGCAGTACGTCGCGCACGCCAGCAAGAAGCTGCGCCTCATCGTCGACCTCACCTCCGCCAACTGCAGCCATCAGGTGCAGCAGTAAGTACCGCGTTCATGTTCAAGCAGCAGTACGTCGCGCACGCCAGCAAGAAGCTGCGCCTCATCGTCGACCTCACCTCCGCCAACTGCAGCCATCAGGTGCAGCAGTAAGTACCGCGTTCATGTTCAAGCAGCAGTACGTCGCGCACGCCAGCAAGAAGCTGCGCCTCATCGTCGACCTCACCTCCGCCAACTGCAGCCATCAGGTGCAGCAGTAAGTACCGCGTTCATGTTCAAGCAGCAGTACGTCGCGCACGCCAGCAAGAAGCTGCGCCTCATCGTCGACCTCACCTCCGCCAACTGCAGCCATCAGGTGCAGCAGTAAGTACCGCGTTCATGTTCAAGCAGCAGTACGTCGCGCACGCCAGCAAGAAGCTGCGCCTCATCGTCGACCTCACCTCCGCCAACTGCAGCCATCAGGTGCAGCAGTAAGTACCGCGTTCATGTTCAAGCAGCAGTACGTCGCGCACGCCAGCAAGAAGCTGCGCCTCATCGTCGACCTCACCTCCGCCAACTGCAGCCATCAGGTGCAGCAGTAAGTACCGCGTTCATGTTCAAGCAGCAGTACGTCGCGCACGCCAGCAAGAAGCTGCGCCTCATCGTCGACCTCACCTCCGCCAACTGCAGCCATCAGGTGCAGCAGTAAGTACCGCGTTCATGTTCAAGCAGCAGTACGTCGCGCACGCCAGCAAGAAGCTGCGCCTCATCGTCGACCTCACCTCCGCCAACTGCAGCCATCAGGTGCAGCAGTAAGTACCGCGTTCATGTTCAAGCAGCAGTACGTCGCGCACGCCAGCAAGAAGCTGCGCCTCATCGTCGACCTCACCTCCGCCAACTGCAGCCATCAGGTGCAGCAGTAAGTACCGCGTTCATGTTCAAGCAGCAGTACGTCGCGCACGCCAGCAAGAAGCTGCGCCTCATCGTCGACCTCACCTCCGCCAACTGCAGCCATCAGGTGCAGCAGTAAGTACCGCGTTCATGTTCAAGCAGCAGTACGTCGCGCACGCCAGCAAGAAGCTGCGCCTCATCGTCGACCTCACCTCCGCCAACTGCAGCCATCAGGTGCAGCAGTAAGTACCGCGTTCATGTTCAAGCAGCAGTACGTCGCGCACGCCAGCAAGAAGCTGCGCCTCATCGTCGACCTCACCTCCGCCAACTGCAGCCATCAGGTGCAGCAGTAAGTACCGCGTTCATGTTCAAGCAGCAGTACGTCGCGCACGCCAGCAAGAAGCTGCGCCTCATCGTCGACCTCACCTCCGCCAACTGCAGCCATCAGGTGCAGCAGTAAGTACCGCGTTCATGTTCAAGCAGCAGTACGTCGCGCACGCCAGCAAGAAGCTGCGCCTCATCGTCGACCTCACCTCCGCCAACTGCAGCCATCAGGTGCAGCAGTAAGTACCGCGTTCATGTTCAAGCAGCAGTACGTCGCGCACGCCAGCAAGAAGCTGCGCCTCATCGTCGACCTCACCTCCGCCAACTGCAGCCATCAGGTGCAGCAGTAAGTACCGCGTTCATGTTCAAGCAGCAGTACGTCGCGCACGCCAGCAAGAAGCTGCGCCTCATCGTCGACCTCACCTCCGCCAACTGCAGCCATCAGGTGCAGCAGTAAGTACCGCGTTCATGTTCAAGCAGCAGTACGTCGCGCACGCCAGCAAGAAGCTGCGCCTCATCGTCGACCTCACCTCCGCCAACTGCAGCCATCAGGTGCAGCAGTAAGTACCGCGTTCATGTTCAAGCAGCAGTACGTCGCGCACGCCAGCAAGAAGCTGCGCCTCATCGTCGACCTCACCTCCGCCAACTGCAGCCATCAGGTGCAGCAGTAAGTACCGCGTTCATGTTCAAGCAGCAGTACGTCGCGCACGCCAGCAAGAAGCTGCGCCTCATCGTCGACCTCACCTCCGCCAACTGCAGCCATCAGGTGCAGCAGTAAGTACCGCGTTCATGTTCAAGCAGCAGTACGTCGCGCACGCCAGCAAGAAGCTGCGCCTCATCGTCGACCTCACCTCCGCCAACTGCAGCCATCAGGTGCAGCAGTAAGTACCGCGTTCATGTTCAAGCAGCAGTACGTCGCGCACGCCAGCAAGAAGCTGCGCCTCATCGTCGACCTCACCTCCGCCAACTGCAGCCATCAGGTGCAGCAGTAAGTACCGCGTTCATGTTCAAGCAGCAGTACGTCGCGCACGCCAGCAAGAAGCTGCGCCTCATCGTCGACCTCACCTCCGCCAACTGCAGCCATCAGGTGCAGCAGTAAGTACCGCGTTCATGTTCAAGCAGCAGTACGTCGCGCACGCCAGCAAGAAGCTGCGCCTCATCGTCGACCTCACCTCCGCCAACTGCAGCCATCAGGTGCAGCAGTAAGTACCGCGTTCATGTTCAAGCAGCAGTACGTCGCGCACGCCAGCAAGAAGCTGCGCCTCATCGTCGACCTCACCTCCGCCAACTGCAGCCATCAGGTGCAGCAGTAAGTACCGCGTTCATGTTCAAGCAGCAGTACGTCGCGCACGCCAGCAAGAAGCTGCGCCTCATCGTCGACCTCACCTCCGCCAACTGCAGCCATCAGGTGCAGCAGTAAGTACCGCGTTCATGTTCAAGCAGCAGTACGTCGCGCACGCCAGCAAGAAGCTGCGCCTCATCGTCGACCTCACCTCCGCCAACTGCAGCCATCAGGTGCAGCAGTAAGTACCGCGTTCATGTTCAAGCAGCAGTACGTCGCGCACGCCAGCAAGAAGCTGCGCCTCATCGTCGACCTCACCTCCGCCAACTGCAGCCATCAGGTGCAGCAGTAAGTACCGCGTTCATGTTCAAGCAGCAGTACGTCGCGCACGCCAGCAAGAAGCTGCGCCTCATCGTCGACCTCACCTCCGCCAACTGCAGCCATCAGGTGCAGCAGTAAGTACCGCGTTCATGTTCAAGCAGCAGTACGTCGCGCACGCCAGCAAGAAGCTGCGCCTCATCGTCGACCTCACCTCCGCCAACTGCAGCCATCAGGTGCAGCAGTAAGTACCGCGTTCATGTTCAAGCAGCAGTACGTCGCGCACGCCAGCAAGAAGCTGCGCCTCATCGTCGACCTCACCTCCGCCAACTGCAGCCATCAGGTGCAGCAGTAAGTACCGCGTTCATGTTCAAGCAGCAGTACGTCGCGCACGCCAGCAAGAAGCTGCGCCTCATCGTCGACCTCACCTCCGCCAACTGCAGCCATCAGGTGCAGCAGTAAGTACCGCGTTCATGTTCAAGCAGCAGTACGTCGCGCACGCCAGCAAGAAGCTGCGCCTCATCGTCGACCTCACCTCCGCCAACTGCAGCCATCAGGTGCAGCAGTAAGTACCGCGTTCATGTTCAAGCAGCAGTACGTCGCGCACGCCAGCAAGAAGCTGCGCCTCATCGTCGACCTCACCTCCGCCAACTGCAGCCATCAGGTGCAGCAGTAAGTACCGCGTTCATGTTCAAGCAGCAGTACGTCGCGCACGCCAGCAAGAAGCTGCGCCTCATCGTCGACCTCACCTCCGCCAACTGCAGCCATCAGGTGCAGCAGTAAGTACCGCGTTCATGTTCAAGCAGCAGTACGTCGCGCACGCCAGCAAGAAGCTGCGCCTCATCGTCGACCTCACCTCCGCCAACTGCAGCCATCAGGTGCAGCAGTAAGTACCGCGTTCATGTTCAAGCAGCAGTACGTCGCGCACGCCAGCAAGAAGCTGCGCCTCATCGTCGACCTCACCTCCGCCAACTGCAGCCATCAGGTGCAGCAGTAAGTACCGCGTTCATGTTCAAGCAGCAGTACGTCGCGCACGCCAGCAAGAAGCTGCGCCTCATCGTCGACCTCACCTCCGCCAACTGCAGCCATCAGGTGCAGCAGTAAGTACCGCGTTCATGTTCAAGCAGCAGTACGTCGCGCACGCCAGCAAGAAGCTGCGCCTCATCGTCGACCTCACCTCCGCCAACTGCAGCCATCAGGTGCAGCAGTAAGTACCGCGTTCATGTTCAAGCAGCAGTACGTCGCGCACGCCAGCAAGAAGCTGCGCCTCATCGTCGACCTCACCTCCGCCAACTGCAGCCATCAGGTGCAGCAGTAAGTACCGCGTTCATGTTCAAGCAGCAGTACGTCGCGCACGCCAGCAAGAAGCTGCGCCTCATCGTCGACCTCACCTCCGCCAACTGCAGCCATCAGGTGCAGCAGTAAGTACCGCGTTCATGTTCAAGCAGCAGTACGTCGCGCACGCCAGCAAGAAGCTGCGCCTCATCGTCGACCTCACCTCCGCCAACTGCAGCCATCAGGTGCAGCAGTAAGTACCGCGTTCATGTTCAAGCAGCAGTACGTCGCGCACGCCAGCAAGAAGCTGCGCCTCATCGTCGACCTCACCTCCGCCAACTGCAGCCATCAGGTGCAGCAGTAAGTACCGCGTTCATGTTCAAGCAGCAGTACGTCGCGCACGCCAGCAAGAAGCTGCGCCTCATCGTCGACCTCACCTCCGCCAACTGCAGCCATCAGGTGCAGCAGTAAGTACCGCGTTCATGTTCAAGCAGCAGTACGTCGCGCACGCCAGCAAGAAGCTGCGCCTCATCGTCGACCTCACCTCCGCCAACTGCAGCCATCAGGTGCAGCAGTAAGTACCGCGTTCATGTTCAAGCAGCAGTACGTCGCGCACGCCAGCAAGAAGCTGCGCCTCATCGTCGACCTCACCTCCGCCAACTGCAGCCATCAGGTGCAGCAGTAAGTACCGCGTTCATGTTCAAGCAGCAGTACGTCGCGCACGCCAGCAAGAAGCTGCGCCTCATCGTCGACCTCACCTCCGCCAACTGCAGCCATCAGGTGCAGCAGTAAGTACCGCGTTCATGTTCAAGCAGCAGTACGTCGCGCACGCCAGCAAGAAGCTGCGCCTCATCGTCGACCTCACCTCCGCCAACTGCAGCCATCAGGTGCAGCAGTAAGTACCGCGTTCATGTTCAAGCAGCAGTACGTCGCGCACGCCAGCAAGAAGCTGCGCCTCATCGTCGACCTCACCTCCGCCAACTGCAGCCATCAGGTGCAGCAGTAAGTACCGCGTTCATGTTCAAGCAGCAGTACGTCGCGCACGCCAGCAAGAAGCTGCGCCTCATCGTCGACCTCACCTCCGCCAACTGCAGCCATCAGGTGCAGCAGTAAGTACCGCGTTCATGTTCAAGCAGCAGTACGTCGCGCACGCCAGCAAGAAGCTGCGCCTCATCGTCGACCTCACCTCCGCCAACTGCAGCCATCAGGTGCAGCAGTAAGTACCGCGTTCATGTTCAAGCAGTAGTACGTCGCGCACGCCAGCAAGAAGCTGCGCCTCATCGTCGACCTCACCTCCGCCAACTGCAGCCATCAGGTGCAGCAGTAAGTACCGCGTTCATGATCAATTATATTTATTTATTTATGTCAATCATAATATAACATTACGACCGTATTCCCTGAAGGGTTAGACAGAGGTGTACCTATAGTACACCCACATTTTGCCAGTTATGTTCAACACAAGTCCAGACTCCTGGCTGATATTGAGAAATTATAGAGGAAAAACCAATAACAGTTTGCCCAACTCAATCGGCAGTGTTGAGCATAATTCAATAATTTTTTAATTGTAGAAGCTAACAATTAAAAATGTAATTGCAATTGATTTAATTCAATTATATTTAAATTGTGAGATGCAATTGAAATCAATTGCAATTAAATCCATTAATTGTAGTTTACAATTCGTTAATTGTTTATTATAAAAATACTACATGATGAATGTAAAAACTTGTAACCCAAGTAAAGAAATAGAACAGAGGAAGCTTCACAAGAGCGTGCAAAATTTATACCTATTTTTCCAATTTTTTTATCAAATTTCATCCAAATCCGTTTGGCCGTTTTTGTGTGATTGATTAACAAACATACAAACTTTCACATTTAAAATATTAGTAGGATAGGATTAACTCTAATTGTAAAAATGCATCAAACAATTAATTAATTTTAATTGCAAAGTTTTACAAGCACAATTATAGTTTAGTCTATCTTGCAATTGCAATTAATTATTTTAATTGTTTATTTTCGCATATTTCACAATTAATTTTTGCCCAACACTGCCAATCGGGAATCGAACCCAAGACCACTGCCTAACTCTTTGGGGATTACAGGTGGTATGTTTGTTAAAGCACTATGTTGTTGGCAGGGAGCTGTCCACAATGTTCGCGCGCCTGTGTCGCCTCATCGACGAGGCCACGACGGAGATGGACGCCGAGCTCAGCGAGGTCAAGGAGGCCACCAAGATGTTGGAGCACGCGTCCACGTCGGCCAAGAAACTACGCAACAAGGCCAATTACCTGTCGCACGAACTCGAGCTCTTCGACGACGCCTTCCTTAAAAGCAACTAGGATGCCGGCCGGAGAGGTAAAATAAAGAAAAAAAAAAACATGTGTGCAATTCACACGCAGTAGAAGTGAAACCCTCAAAAAGTAAAAAAAAAAAAATTATACGCGTACAAACACGTATTAACATACGTACAACGCTGAGGCCCAAGCCAACTCCCACTATGCCTTGGTAAATACAAGTGGAGGGGATACGAAGCAGAGCACAAAGAAAACCACGAACATAAACACTATAATGCTTCCTATCTCATTTTCTCCCACGTTAAATCTTATGAACTTGTGTCTGTCTCTTTTTACTGTCGCTTTTTCGTTTCATCGACTTTCACATCACAACGATGCTAAAGAAATTTTCACTTTAAAAAAAATGGTTTATTTGCTACAGATAAAAGCTCTACTGCTGAGTTATTTATTTATTTAACATAAAACTGCCAAGGCCAATTACATTAGTTAAAGACAAAAGATTATTAAGGTACAGTAAACAAAAGTATACTACTACTCGACAGTCATACGCTCATCTCACAATACTCCAGACATACTGACAAGATCTTCTTCCATTCATCCGCGAACACATCACAGTCAGGCTTAGCGTCCAAGAGAGCGTTGAGCGCAGAGAGTGTGCGAGGGACGGGAGACTGAGACGACTGACTGACTGACTTCTGGCGTTATGAGATTCTGGGTTCGATTCCCGGGTCGGGCATACGACGGATATGGACTCTGTGAGCTCAGTGAGGTGAAAGAGGCCATCAAAATTTCCGCAGCGCAGCATACGGTGTGATGATGCGGAGAAATAGTAAACGAAAAAAAAAAAAAAAATGTGTCAAAATAAATCTTAATGATAATTTACATCGCGTATTTATCCAAAATCTACCTTATTTTTACAAAAATAAAGTTCATTTAGTATTTACGATGTAGCGCGACTATTCTGACAAATACACGATACATCGCGTATTTGTCAGAATCGCCCGTCACATGTGAAGGGCCACCATAATGTTGCTTGTTTTTTTTTCAGTGTTAGGTACAAGAAGCGTCTCCCGACGCTCGGCGCCCGCAGAGCCCGAGCGCTCCACTACTGCGTCTGTGAGGAGGATCAGCTGCGAGTTGTGCGTGTTATGCGTGTATTTATTGCGTGATTGGGTGCGGCGCGGTACAGTGTCGCCGGCGTGTAGCCAGTTAAGTATTGTTTGCGTCTCAACGTGTCTAGTATAAATTAATGAACGTTACGGGTTTAACGTTTCCTCTATAGAACGTCCTCGAAGGTTACGCCGCGCCACTGCTCCGATGGCTCTCAGTCTAATCCTCAGGTGACATGACTACTACTTAGGTTCGTCATATTCGACCTCTAGGAAGGTAAACATGTTTCTTGTCAATGTATAGTTAAATGATATACCTCTATTGTACATTAGAGCTTTTGTTGTTGTTTTAAAGTTATTTATCAGTTTTTATATGTTGTATCGCAATGAAATCACGCGTAGACGAACGTCTAATAACTTGTTATGACATTCATTTGTATTGAATTTATTTTAGTTTTACATGGTTCCTGACGATTTATAATTTACTTTTAATGTTTACCTTCCCTATAAATAGAAGAACATCTAGGTGCTACCAAACGGATGTGTTAAAATCCAAATCTAACAAACGTAACGTTTGTAGACACAAGTTGTATAAAATTGTTATTACTTATAAATTCTACATGGAGAATATCTTATGAAATATTATGTACTATTTGTGTGTTTATTAACGCTATGTCTATACGCTTTGACAAGTTCTCTGAAACATGTTTGTTATTTATAATGCGAGTGTTTACATAGTTAATGGGTACTCATTAAAATTAAATTTAATCTACGCATTCATAGCGTCACCCTAACTTATTAGTTACCATTCACAACATTCTCCGCATCGAAATTCCGCAATATCGACTATGCGGCCGCGATTTTATGATCTGTGATATTACTGATTTTTGTTTCAAAATTGTTTTTATCCATTGGCACACTGTATAGGACCCCACAGTGTATAGGAAATGGAGCATTTATTATGTTAATTGGTAACTCATGTATAAGCAAAAAATCTAATTTAGAGTGTAGCATGGTCAACATTGCGGATTACAATGAAATTGTTTCAATATAAGGATTAATTTATTTATGATGTAGTAGCGAAGTGGAGTGTGGTTCTCGGCTGTTGTTATAATTATGTAGGCAAAGCTGTTTTAATATTTTGCTACACCTCACTACTTTTATTACATTGTCAGAGAACTGTCACCATATTTTTCTATATCAAAAGAGAAAGAACTATAGAATAAAATAAATTATCAATTATTGCATGTAAAATAAATAGAAACTAGATTTCGGAACTACCCTCACTTCTTTGACAGTGTAATATTTTCTAACATTTTGGCTATTTTTACATAATATGGTTATTATGTATAGTATAAATAAATAAATGAATTGACGCCACTCCGGTGACGTACTCATTAGCATCAGATAGGAAGGTACACAGCATACTTATGGAACGAATTGGACATTGGGAGCCATGCAACCATTTGATATTAGATAGATTTTGTTGTCCATTGTAATTAGTTATTGCATAATTAGGAGAATTTTCTTATGTAAATAAAACAAATAAAGGATTCCTTTATAAAATAATAGTTTTATTTGTAGAAATACTAACTCTGTGATCAGTCAGTCAATAATTTTATTATAAGTAGGTACTATGAAAAGTTAAATGCTATTTAGGCGTAGTGTAGGTAAAGATATCCATTATACTTATATCGAACTTTTCCATTATGTCCTGAGGTTTCGGTGTATTCTGAAAGAGCAAATAAACAGATCAAATGAGCACTTCTTTTGTAACAAAGAGCACTAAAGCATAAAGTTGGTACTTAATAGCAAATTAAGCTAAGAGGGAGGCTTAAGGAGGAGAATAGGAAATATACAATCTTACCAATGCAGCGTCTGCTTTGAACTCAGTCTTATCGAACCGCACAGCATGTCCCTCTACTTTGAGTCCATAATGCGCGCACGCTGAAGCCGCATCGGCTTCCGTTCTGAAGCACAACCACTGCGCAAGAGTCGCGCCGGGCACCGACAGGCGCTTGTTGTTGTACGCGTGGCTCATTACCTGGAGGGCACGTCTGAAACAGTTTACAAAGTTAACATTTCCCTGGGATTGTTTCGCGAGAGCTGGGAAGTGTTAACTTGGCGCAAGTGGTCTTGCGATATAGAATATTAAAGCTAAGGCACCTGCCCCACTACCGGCGATTAACGAGAAGCGAGTTGAGCTAGCGACAACAATGAGCTGGCGAGCAACGAGCGATTACTCGTTGGTATGCGTATGTACTAAGCGAGAGTCGAGAGTGTTCTGCCAGTCAAGCGAGCGTCGCTGAGGGAGTATTCTCTTTGATAGCTTTAGTTGCTGCGAAAAACTAGTAGAGAGAGTTCTCGCCAGCAGCGTGAACAGACTTAAATACCTACGTGACTTTATTTATCATTATGAACAACTTTTACTATGGGACCAAACCTGAAATCACGAAAAAAAAAAATCTGCTGTTCCCTACATTTTGACGAGTTATGCGAACATAAATGTAGGGAACAGCAGATATTTTTCGCGATTTCAGGTTTGGTTCCATAGTAAAAGTTGGTCTTACTGATGAGTAAAGTCACGTGTTTGCGAACTGGTTAAAAAATTTCACTGTGTACATCGCTTTTACTTACACGGGACCTACATTGTTTTGTAGGTTTCTTTAGCTAGAAAATCGTTGGTAGTTCAGACGCTTCCTCGGCGGCGGAGGGGCAGGTGCCTATGGAAATATTTACCGTTGTAATGTGGGTAAGTAGGTACATAAGGCACAGTATGAGAGAGGGCACAACTTGTGTGACAGCCTACACACTCTTATGTAGTTGCCCTGAATATTAGCTATTGCTATTTCGTAAGCTAGTTGAAGACTCGGGTGTCTGAAAAAAAACAACAAATAACATAAACCAAATTGATAATAGAAATAAAGCTCTAAAGGAGCTTGTTCATGGAAATTATAGCAACATACCTGTTACTGGGTCTCATCTATGTTTGGATTAGAAGGGCATGGGGTCAGTGTAGGGTTGCCAACTTGCAGTACAAGAAATAACGTATAATTATGGTCAAAGTGGGAAAATAAATAGTATTTCGGAAAAAAAACAGTACTTTAAGTATTTTTTTATGTTTCAAATATGTCGATACATAATTCATTCGTGCTTTTCGCGCAACTCATCAATTTACCACCAATTTTAAAGGCTTCGTAAGTCTCACCAAATAAATGAGGAGCAATTTTTAGAAGATCTATTTCTGTCGTCAGACATCAGTGAAAACAGTATATTCATATACTTTATTTTAGTTAAACAGTAAACAGTATTTTAGAGTGAAAAACAGTATAATACGGGTTGGCAACCCTAGACACATGATACATTTTGGCTTTGTCTCAAGCACGACAACGCCTGCGATGCATCTTGTATTGCCGTCCGTAGGCGGCGGAGACTATCGACCATCACGTGGACTGCCTGATTGTCACACCATAACAAACAAAATAATACAATATTTAAGTCATATTGATGCTTGCTCACCTCCTAAATTCTTTAGACAAATTAACATATCTGAGGAGTGGATGTAAATCATCTAGATTGCACAATATGTACAGACTTTCCATTAGCACTTTGTCATTGACAAGCTTATTTTTCTGATCCTTGCCATTCAAATCTAGGTTTGAGAGGAAACCTATTAGGTGGTCTATCTTCCCACATGTTTTGGCTATGGTGTCACAGCTTGAGAGGTACCATTTTATACATTCCAATAAGTACTTTTTGTTGAGAACTGGGTCGTAGTCCTTTAGGGGAAGGTTTGACAATCTGAAATTAATAGATTTGTTACAAGTTCTAAATGGGAAAAGAATAGAGTGAATGGCATCGATAATTTCGTTATTTTTTACAAATAAAATCCGATTTTTAAAAAAGTTATAACCATAATACAAGTTCAAGGCAAATCTGCGAAATAAATCTGAGTGAAGGTTTTTCCATAACTAGAACATGAATTATGTATTATCATGTCATGATTCATGATAGTTCTAACAACAATGCTGTGTGATAACTGTTAAGTCCATATAGAATCATGTGCAGAAAAACAATTGCTGTCAATGGTCCCGAAAATCTAGTACAGGGTTAGTTTTAAGTCAATTTAAGGTTCAAAAAGTTTATTCCTTATTTAATTCTGCACATTAAATCCTGTACAGGATTTCTTGGGCTATTAAAAAATCGGCTAAGTGCGAGTTGGACTTGAAGGGTTCCGTACCGTATTAAGATTGAGCAAAAAACGCCGAAAAAAACACGTTTCTTGTATGGGGACCATCTTTAATTATTAAATTTATTGAATTTTGATTATTTGTTGTTATAGCGATAATAGAAATACACAATCTATGAAAATTTCAACTGTCTACCTATTAGGCCTCGGTCTCGAAGTCAGCGGGCAGTGGGCGGCGGCGGCGCGGCAACGCATAGTTTGATATGGAACCGCTCGCTCCCCGCGCCGCTGCCTTCGATACCAGTTACATATAAATCTATGCATTTGAACGCGCCGCTGCCGCCGCCGCCCGGCTGCCCGCTGACTTCGAGTCCGCGGCCTTACAGTTCATGAAATACAGCCCACTGATAGACAGACGGACGGACAGCGGAGGTTTAGTAATAGGGTTCCGTTTGGCACCCTTCGGAACCCTAAAAAGCAAAAAACGTTATAAAAACACTTACTTATAGCCATAATATACATAGAATCTGATCATAGGCTCTAGTAGACAAGCGCACTGTTCAGGAGGTAGCCTCTGTATGGTAGCATCCTGTCTCACGGCTCTCAGGCGGTCATTCACATAGTCATACACTACCGAGGTAGGGACATCCACTCTTCTTGTGATACTGGAATATTATATGTGACACTTACTTACTAGAATATTATTTTTGAGCTAATTCGTAAAAAAAATTACATCAATAAGCACTGTGTAAGTACTACTGTGAGCTTACTGGCTGGTAATATTCAAGGCAATGGCACGTAAAATTTTATCGGAGAGGCAACCGGATGGCGAGTGGTAATCTGGGTCTTGAAGTGATACCGAACCCCCCGTACCGTCCGAATAGACCTCAAATAAACGGGGTTGGACGTATGGGGGGATGGGGGCCTACCATTTTCTTTGTGACATGGCGTTCAAAATTTAAGCTCTATTATGGGTTTGACGCATTTGGTGCACATCTCAACTTGTACACCATGCTCAAATGGTGAACTTAGCAACTGGTGCACTTCTCATATGGCACACTTCGCAACTGGTGCACTTCTCAATTGGTGCACTTCGCAAAAGGAGCACTTTTAAGATAAGTGGAGATTTGGAAAAATTGTCTAAAAATTAAAGAATCTTTGGTTTTGTGTAGGTAATTTTCTTAAAAATACAATCAACAAAATAATTTTAATTAACTCTACATAATCACTATAACATTTTTATTTTTTCAAAAATAAAAATAAGTCACTCGGAAATAATAAAAATATAATTATGTAAGAAAAAATTAGATTTACAGCAAAAAGTTATCATAATAAAGACGTGATATAATATATTATATGAATAACCTTTATAATATTATAATTTAAACTGTACTTCTTTTAGTTATAGTTATTATTATTAATTAAATAAAAGCTTTAAATTAAATTACATAATCACTAATATAATAATTGGAGAAACATGATCTTTTCTTTTTTTTTCTTTTTTATAGCTTTTATTTAATTTATAGTAACAATTACTAAATAAGAAACAAAGGTTTATCTATATTATTTATAACCTGTTTTTGAGAAATAGGTTATGATTTAATTTAAAGCTTTTATTTAATTAATAATAATAACTATAACTAAAAGAAGTACAGTTTAAATCATAATATTATAAAGGTTATAGATATAATATGATATTATATCATGTCTTTACTATGATAACTTTTTGCTGTAAATCTAATTTTTTCTTACATAATTATATTTTTATTATTTCAGAGTGACTTTTTTTATTTTTGAAAAAATAAAAATGTTATAGTGATTATGTAGAGTTAATTTAAAATTATTTTATTGATTGTATTTTTTAGAAAATTACCTACGCAAAACCAAAGATTCTTTCATTTTTAGACAATTTTTTCAAATCTCCACTCATCTTAAAAAGTGCTCCTTTTGCGAAGTGCACCAATTGAGAAGTGCACCAGTTGCGAAGTGTGCCATATGAGAAGTGCACCAGTTGCTAAGTTCACCATTTGAGCATGGTGTACAAGTTGAGATGTGCACCAAATGCGTCAAACCCTCTATTATGTGTAAGGAATTTGTGTGTATCGATGCCCTCTGGTTTTGATAAAATTAACTCTCATTTTCGGTGATAAATCATCGGTAAGGAGTTTCAAGAATTATATACGTTATTTCAAAACGATATAGGGTGGTGGCAACCGGACCCCTATATTTCCGCCCCCGTCCATTTGGGGTTCATTTAGACGGTACGGGGGAAGGGGGCTTCGGTATCACTTCAATACCCAGATTACCACTCGCCATCCGGTTGCATCTCCGATAAAATTTTACGTGCTATTGCTTTAACTGTAATATAATAGATGGATGTTAATTCATCCTTTTGCTAAAGATTTACCTTAGGAGAGTCCTATACCTAGCAGTGGATTGCTAGTAGCAAAGACGTAGGGTGCTTAAGGCCGCGTCCTATTTAAAAGCAATCGTCATTTCGGTTCAAAATCACCGAACAAAAGTTAGTTTGTTTGGTGAACTTGAACGCGTAATCGCGCCGTCAGAGGGCGTTTTCCAGTTTTCCGAAGAAAACTGACATGCACGCGACAATCGCGGATTCGCGAAGCGATCGCTTTTCAATAGGACGCGGCTTTAAGCATCCTGATGGACATTTGTTATCAAATGTCTTGATTTCAAGGGATTACAATCAAAATAAAGTAGTTCCGAAAGCCTTACCACCGCCTAGAAGAGTACGGCTCTCTATCTCGCTCGCTCCTATTGTTTAAACTACTTGCAGGGATCGCTTGCTAGCTTAGAAAATCGCCTATTGGTCCGTTGGTCGGGGGGGGGATGTTGGACATCGCCTCTTCAGGCTACAACACCAAAAGGAATGCGCCGCTAGCGGTACCTACATTCCGGTAGTCGTGGGGTTCCGATCACCGAGGAGAAAGGACGTACCTATGTCCTACAGTACAGACACCCTCCGCGACTCGCGATGTTATAAGTTTGTTGTGTACTTTAGTTTAATTTAATTGTAATAAACAATATTTAATGTACTCGCATTAAAATATTAGTTATAGTTGAGAATCATATTTTGATCAAAATACAACCTGACACAGATCCACAACTTGAAAAAAATGTAAGAAAAATTTAATTATGTGGGTTACCAATGCAGATCCACCTTAACATTAATGAAATTTAAATGCAAACAGTCTTACTCCATCAGCAGATACTGTACAGTGTTGAGGAGCACGGAGTTTGGCCGCAACAGATGTGGAACAGCCATGTTAGAGTCTGCTGCAGAGCGGCTGTAACTCTTCACCAGCTTCCTCTCACTGCCCCACACTTCTAATACATGCACTAGACGTTCCACCTCACGCCTTAACAAATAGAGCAAATGTTTAAAGGCTCTACTGTATGGTTGGCGCATGAGAAACTTCAAAAACCCAATCAACTTCTAGGACATAAAGTACAGTGCTTCAGTTGACTACCTACTAAGTAATTGGATCAACCAGAATAAATTATTATTTTTGATTATTCAATAAGTACCTACTGTTGTTATAGGTAAGTACTTTGTAAATCTTTAAAAAAATAAATATCTACAAAACAATATAGAAGAAAAAATAATATTTATTGGGACAGTTTGTGAAATACAAATAACAAAATAAAAAAAGTGAAAATATTGTTATAACAACAATAGCGTGTGCCTCAAAGGCTGCGCCATAAAGGTTTATTCCAGCATGACTGCAAGACCTGATGCTGTCTGACGCTGGTTTTCTAATGAACCTTTAGGGACAAATGAAGAATAAGATAAACAAGGATGATTTACCTTCAGCTTCCAATGAGTTACTTAGATTAGGGTAAGTAAGGTACTTATTTATTAAGAATATGTGTCTGAGCAGTTTTTTAAGTGTGTATACGTACAATTTGATTTCTTCTTTAGGACACATTGAGTAACAGGTGCCTGTAATGCGGTCTATATTCTGTGCATCTTCACTTTCTATGTTCTTACAAAAGAAATCGAAGTAGGACGACATCATTTTAGTTTATGAAAACGTTTTAAAAAAATATTTCGTGTTTTCTGTCAGGTTTTACGTTTCAGGAGTTTCAGTTTTGTTCAAAGATGACAGTTTACTATTGTGACTTGTGAGGTTTTATTACTGTCAGTGTCCAGTTGTCAACCAGTGTCAACTGTCCAAGGCCGCATTCCGAGTTACGTTACAAGTGATAATATCGCGAATCCGACCAAAGTCTAAAGTCACAATTATTACTCAATAACCCTTATATTTTGTGTCTATTAAATTTGGTCGGATTCGCGATATTATCACTTTTAACGTAATTTGGAATGCGGCCCAAGTGTCAAGCCAGCAGTCAAGAATCTAGAATGCGTTCTACATGGAATTAGTAAGTACACATGCATACTGCTTGGTTAAAAGAGTTTGAACAAAATGAGGGCGGCACTTTCGCACTTAGGTTTCTATTATTAATTCTAGGACTTTTACTTAGGACTTCGAGTGGGAAATGAAAAAGAGAATATATTGATAAAAACGCTGCTTGTGGGTGACTCAAAACCTACTAGCACTTGTCGGCAAAGTAGTGCCATCATCATATATCTGCAATAACGTCAGACTCTTTTATGCCTGACCTGTAACTAAAAACTCCTAACATGCTTGGACTCCTTGGACTAGATATTTTTTATAAAACGTAACTTGATGATACATAAGTCGATGATAGGGTACAGACGCCAGCACATCAAGCTACCCGAAACTTTCAAATTTTCCCAATCAACTTTGAACCTTATACTTCAGCGTTAAAGTTGAAATTGAAAATCTATTAAATAAATTTGACAGATTGTAGTAGCCTGATGTGCTGGCGTCTGTACATTTCCATATTTATTTAAAGCATAGTACAGCTTGGCAAAAATAGTAAAATGAAAATGAGGGCGCCACTATCGCACTTAGGTAACTTCGAATGGGAAATAAATTGTTAAAATAAATATGCAACACAAAACGTTGCTTATGGGTGACTCAATCAAAACCTACTAGCACTTGTCGGCAAAGTAGTGCCATCATCATATGTCATTACTCATTAATTAAAATATTTAGTTCCAAATGTCACCACGTCAGACTCTTATGTCGACCCTGTATGGTATTCAATACATTTAATGTGTGTGACACGTGACGGATTGATTTTTGGGGATAAAGCTACGGTTTCCTGGAAAATCGGTGGCATGGACTTATTAACCTTTTCACCGCCACGGACTTCAATAGAAGTTCTAGATTTTCGTGCCACCAGCGCCACGACTTCATTAGAAGCTTTTCATTTTAACTATGTTATAAAAAGAAATTTACTGTATTTTACAGGTTTTTTTCATTTTATTATTTAATATAGCAGTCTAATACCCTATTTTTTTTTATTTTCCACACAAAACAAGCCGTTATTTGTCTTAAAATTGGCAAAAACAAAAACTCCGAACATTTTTAATGTCCCCAGAACGCCAAGGACTTCATATATAGTCGGCCAGTGATGTGACCCGAAAGTGTTCACTGTTTGATTTCGATCGTAAAAATATTTATAAATACTACTATCGAAAACCTTAATTTGAAGTCAATAAAATATGAACTTAGTTAACTACTTTACAACAAAGGGAAAATTAACCAATTTAGACCTTCAGATGGGTGCCGATCCGTAATTAAATAGTTCTTGTTATTGTTCACCAATCCTTATCGATAAATTATATTCCCATCTCTACAAAAAAGTTAGTTGTCACTGCCCCGAGCGCCACGGACTACTATAGAAGTCGTTCTGTGACGTCATAAGCGTACGGGTGTCAAGGTCACTTTGGCATAGTGCAGCAATTGTAAACGGGAAAGCACGCACGCGTCCTTCTTTCCCGCTTTGCTTGTGATAAGAACAAAATGATTTAAATTGTATTCTGTTGTGTGACTAAATAAATAGTGCAACCACATTTCTTATAGCGCTAATTGAGTTATGCATTTTTTCTTTGATACTTATAATTTATACTGTTTTTTCTTACCAGGGATACTGTGAAATAAAACAAATATGGAAATATTTAATCAGTTTTTATTTATATCTGTAAAATTATAATAAAAACTTAACTGAACGCGTATAAATCTCATTCATCGATGTGACGATACCCTCATCACTACTGTATACTATATATTTCGTTATACATTTATAGCTTGGCGCTGGCGAGGCATCGCGTTTTGTGTACAGACGCCAGCACATCAAGCTACTACAATCTGTCAAATTTATTTAATAGATTTTCAACTTTATCGCTGAAGTCTAAGGTTCAAAGTTGATTGGGAAAATTTGACAGTTTCGGGTAGCTTGATGTGCTGGCGTCTGTACGTGGGCGGTGAAAAGGTTAAACAAACGCGGTGGTCGCACTTGACGGCCGCATCGATGGCTTTCAGGAAAATGACAGCGGCAAATCGTTAGATTTGCTCTACCGCGTGAAAATATACCGTTTCGTTTTGACACCTCTGACACAATGACGCAGTGACTACACTTTGTCATAAATGCTATTTAATCTCACTCTTCTTAGTATGGACATGACTGAGTATGGCGAGGTCAAATGTAGCGATTTATTGGGCGGCAGGGTTTGCTTTAGGGTGACAACAACATGCTCTGGGAAACCACACCAACAACGTTTCAGTGACGTCATTCACCGGTAAATTGCGGACGCTGCTACGTAAGCGGTCACCGCTCTTCTAGAAAGTCGTAGCTTATGTGGTATATTTTTAACTTACGTAGGCAGGGTGGACATTAGACAGAGTGGACTCCTGACCACAGCGCTCCTATCTGAAATTTTTCAAATATATTTTCGGTGTTCTCTCATCACGCCGGGGCCACCAACTTTTCGGCCTGTTTTCTCCACAGTATATTTGCAGTTGATCAACTGAATTAGTTTTTCTTAGGTTCGACTTTTTTTTTCTTTACGCTTACATTTTATTGTAGTTACCTAACTACCTGTGTAGTGAACTAAAATTATTACCTACTAAAAATGGCCTAATGGGCGTTTCCACAATTTCAGTTAGGGAGACCAACCTGGTACCGATATGTCGGCAGCTATACCTACCGACACCGTTATCGGCGCGTTGGTGACTTATATAGACTTATCGATGACCATCGCGATGCATCAAACACACTACTCTGTGACTAAGCCCACGGTGCAGTTGATTTTCAACTGCTTAGCGCCGAGAGTTGAAAATCGAACAATGTGTCTTTTCAACGCGCTGGGACGAGAGTGCGTTTCAGCGCGTTGGATTCTCAACGCTCGGCTTGGTATCGAGAGTTGCCTTCCTTCCACTTGACACCACCAAAACGACACCACCGGTGGTGTCGTATGGAATCTCTAGTCCATATGACACCACCGACTATTAGTGAGGTTACATACAAAGTTGTTGATATGAAAACTCCAATTAAGTTCAAGCAGTTTCATTAATGCGGCACGTCATTTGACAAAGTTTGAGCTGTTTGTCAAAAACACGCGTTTCTGGACATCACTAGGGCGGTGTCATATGGACTAGAGATTCCATACGACACCACCGGTGGTGTCGTTTTGGTGGTGTCAAGTGGAAGGAAGGGAGAGTAGAAAATCCAGTGCGCGATAAAATCCCGCCGCGATTTTATTACGTCCGTGCGTACGTCGGCTAACACCTCTAGTAAAAGTGATTACTTGAGTAAAAGTAATTACTCAAGTAATGATTTTTATTTTATTGTTTGGTAATTGCTTGAAGTTAGAACTCACAAAAGTTAGAATTTTTAGCCAAGTAATAGTCACCATTTTCTTTACTTATGCATTGAGGCATAGTATAAAGAGAGGTAGTAAGCTATCTTCACGAGAAACGGGTCGAGATTTTGTTAAGTGTGCGTGCGGCGACGCATAGATACTATGGCCCACACATACAAGCCACGCGCGGTGCGTTTCTATGAAGATAGCTTACTACCTCTCTTTATACTATGATTGAGGCCTGCGTACACGGCTCCACGCCCGCTCCTAAAGCCTGGGATACACTAGGGGGCAAATGAAGAAACATGTTGCGGAACATGTCCCTCAACAACTACGTGAAGTGTCCCGAGACAATTGTCGCGGAACATTTTACCGGCCACACTAGTCAGTGCTTATAGAAATGTCGCCCGAGGAGGTTGTGGCTATTAGTGCTGCATACATAGTAATTATATCAAGTGTGTTGAAACCTAAGAGAAAGAGAAGGTGGTGGATGCGGAATTTCTTACTACAACGAGAAAGAAGAGTTAATATTCTAAGTGATCTCCGACACTCGGTGACAAATGGCGCGACACTGACGCGGGACAGGTGCGCTCGCTCTCGAGGCGGGAGCAAGCAACATGCCCACGTCACGTACAATGTTGCGGGGCATGTTGCGGGACACTATGCAACGTTGCAGCGTCACGTAGATTGGGCGTTGCGCGTCATGTTGGGGGACATTTTGATGTGCGTGTGGTGTGAGGGCCACTTTGTTAAAACTCTTTGAAAATGTGCTTAGGATTTAGTGAACATTCCCAAAGAATTGTGAAAGTTGGAATCAGATTTTGTGAAAGTCAAATAACCGAGTTATAGACTGTAAAGTTGGGCCCTCAGTTCTCACATAGAGGATTGAGGGCCCACCTGAACCTGATAAACTATGGACACTACTGAAAAAGTCTTTATGCCAAAATCTAAGCTAATGCCAAACAAAATTTGTGAAAACAAGATATTATCGCAAAACACTGTCCTACTTTGTATATCTTCGTACAAAATGAGCCCTCAATTCTCATACACGTAAAAGTTTACTACGCAAATAAAATGAAATCATTAACTCACAGCTACTGTTTGAAATCCTATATGCTACTAAATAAATTGTGAAAATTTGTGAAAGCAAGAACAGGTCACCACTTTGTGTTGTTTGAAAGTTATGACCTGGATAAAATTCGGGCCCTCAGTCCTCCATTTATTTTGTTTTCGTTTTATTACGCTTATCGTATGAAATTTAAGACAAATACAAAATTGTCTCTTTTTGTGAAAAAAATTGTGCAACAAATTGGTGTAATTTGTTACAAATAAGAATAATCATAAAACTATAAATCTTCATAGATACCGAAATCAACTATTTTTTAATTGTGTATGTGAGTAGGGTGACAATAATTTCTTTTTACCCTCTTTTTATATACTTTGTTAGTGGCGATTCTGAGGGATGTTTTAGTTCCTTCTGCTGTTGAAAGTAATCATACCTCAGAAACTATTTTATTGTTTACATATATGTACTCGTACAATAGTTGTAATATTTAATATCAAATGAAAAAATCATGTGAATGTCATATGAAAGATATGATTAACTTTTTCAACTCTGGATCTAAGCTCTGGATATTAATCTCAGAGCAGGGTTGTAACGGATGTCATATAACGGATGAGGTAACGGATGTCATATAACGGATGAGGGTACGGATGCGGAAATCGTACAAAAAATAGCCCTTGTTTTTTATAGTATTTATATTTGTATTATAGGTAATCATTTGGTAGGTTACCGTAGCGTAATGAGGTTAAAAACTGAAAGCTCATAGCAAATGGCAGCACAGTTGTACGTCTTTATAAACCGCCATTGTTGTTTGTTTACTTTTGTGTCGATCACAAATTATACGAAAACTAGATAAATATGTATGAGACTTGGAGTATAGCACTATTAATAGACGAGGTAAGGACAGGGGAAGCGTCTACCATGGGCAAAAAGCAGCTTTAGTGGAAAAGTCAATAAATTATGAACGTTTTATAATTTATAGGTTATTTTGTGTTTGTTGACTTTAAATTCATTTTTTGTTAAAGACTGGAAGCGTACGATATAACTAACCTGCACGCGTAGCATGACCACCGTAGAAACGAGTTTTGTCGACGGAAGAATAGACAAAATGACAGATTGTGATTGTTTATCTGTCATTTTGTCTATTCTTCCGTCGACAAAAGTCGTTTCTACGGTGGTCATGCTACGCGTGCTGATCAGAGTTGAAAACCAACTTGGGCTTGGCTTGATAGCACTTCACGTACTGATCTAATACGATAATATAAACACATATATAATTTACTATAATTAACATAATAAAACATCACAGGTGCCTGTATGTAATGAAAACAGACTAAGTTCTCTTGGGAGCATCACCTATAAACCACTTTCTCCCATAAAAGTTTTAAAGGATAGCACATTGTCTCGACGAAATATCGGATTCAAATTTTTTTCGGAAAGCTTTCTCCCACAGTTTTCTTCTTATAACATCTTTGTCAAATACACGGGGCCCCGTATTTTTGCAGTAGGTAAACAACTGCGCAACTGGGCGCAATAATTAAATAAGCGTAAAAGAAGTCGCTTGTTTACAAAAAATGTATGGCTAGCTGTCAAATTATAAGACGCTGGAGATCAGCGCCATCTGAAGTGAGCAAGTGGCAGTTTTTAACCTCATTCATTCGCCTGCAAAAAACTTCTACGAGCAAACAAAAAATAAATAATAACACGCCACCCAGCACCCAGTAACTCAAATTGTGACATGTGACACCACAGTCGTGCCACCACTGCCACGTCCGGCCGATCGTCTGTCATAGGACAAGGACATTGCGAATTCAGCCAATAGGAACGCGTAACTCAGAATTAATAATTCACTATTTGTGCGAACAACGAGGGTCACATCCCCATAGAAATTATGAGGATGCGGAGCTTTTAAAATCAAAAGTTGAGGATGCGGATGTTTAGCGGATATCAAAATTTATGCGGATGCTCCGCAGTTGCGGATGCGCATACGGATATCCGGATGAGAGCAGTGGTGGCCCAGTGGTAACGGCCGCGACTTACAAGTTGTAGGTCGTAGGTTCGAACCCAGACAGGCGCTTTACTTTGTGTAAATTATTTCATCATCACTGCTCTCAAAACGGTGAAGGAAAACATCGTGAGGAAACCGGCATGTCCTAGAACCAAAAATTCGACGACATGTGACATCTACCAACCTGCTCTGGGCCCGCGTGGTGGATTACGGCCCACTCCCTCTCACAGAGAGGAGGCCTGTGTCCCAGCAGTGGGAACATTATAGGCTGATGATGATGATGATACGGATATCCGTTACATCCCTGTCTCAGAGTACCTTAAATGTTTAGGACGTGCAATAACAAGTTACGATCCATATAAAATCTGAGCAGATGTAGTCGTTAAGCATTTTATAAAAAAATCAGAACTAGTATCAAATATCGTCATTATCGTTGATTGCCAAAGCAATGTAGCTAATTATCTTGAAACAGTTCTATTGAACCATTTTTACAGTACCTTATTTACAAAACGATGCATTAACAGTTACTGCACATCTATTCCAATAGAAAGACAATTTGGTTTCTTACCACTCAATTCGGTTAATTTATCCGTTTTTGGGATCGAGTGTTTGGAAGACGCAATTTTTTTTGACGAATCATTTAAGTCTTGTCTTACTTGTGGTTCTAAAGTAGCAATCAACTACGAATTACATTTCGTCATTGCATTTGATTTAAACGGTACTTGTCAGTATTGCCTGCAGGATATACCACACACTCTAAGAATAAAATCAAAGGTGTACGAACTTGTCGAAGCAATTGAATTCGAGCCTCCACCTTTCGCTGATAGTAGGTATTGGTCATTACAAATGTCATGTATTAATTAATAGTAATTTCAAATGCTATGCGAAAAATCGAAGAAAGTTTATTAAAACCTATGACACTACATTTACTAATCTCTACTGCAATCTAAAAGAAATTGTGGTCACCCTATTTCCTAATTCAGAGAGTAAAAACAAAACTCGATTTTTTTATACAATAAAGGGTATTTTAATTTATTTCTGGTATCGAATTTGTTGCACAATTTTTTTCACAAAAAGAGACAATTTTGTATTTGTCTTATCTTTCCTACGATAAGCGTAATAAAACGAAAACAAAATAAATGGAGGACTGAGGGCCCGAATTTTATCCAGGTCATAACTTTCAAACAACAAAAAGTAGTGACCTGTTCTTGCTTTCACAAATTTTCACAATTTATTTAGTAGCATATAGGATTTCAAACAGTAGCTGTGAGTTAATGATTTCATTTTATTTGCGTAGTAAACTTTTACGTGTATGAGAATTGAGGGCCCATTTTGTACGAAGATATACAAAGTAGGACAGTGTTTTGCGATAATATCTTGTTTTCACAAATTTTGTTTGGCATTAGCTTAGATTTTGGCATAAAGACTTTTTCTGTAGTGTCCATAGTTTATCAGGTTCAGGTGGGCCCTCAATCCTCTATGTGAGAACTGAGGGCCCAACTTTACAGTCCATAACTCGGTTATTTGACTTTCACAAAATCTGATTCCAACTTTCACAATTCTTTGGGAATGTTCACTAAATCCTAAGCACATTTTCAAAGAGTTTTAACAAAGTGGCCCTCACACCACACGCACATGACATTTTGTTCCCTAGTGTATTCGTGGCTTAAAGCTACGCGCCCCCCACCCGCAGCCGCTCCCGCGGCCGGTTCCCACCCCGCGCAGCTAGAATTAGATTCCTTTAATATTATTACCTCGACTTATATGTCCTTTGTCTCTCCTCGCGCAAAGTCGATGGCTAACCTTATCCTTTCCGCTCAAGGCAATCTCCCGCAGATCCAAGCTATTTTCAATGCGTACCCGGATATTACGCAAGCCCTGAATTCCCTCGCTAGTCAACCTAAAACCTTTAATGGATAATACGGTCTTAGCTAGGTTCAAACCCCGATCCCTAATAATAGGCTATTTTAACGCAAACGGCATTGGGCCAAGAGACTTTCCTAAAGCCTTGTCACCGTAACCCGTCCATTGCCAACTACCGGATAGTTCGCAACGATAGGTCACGATGCCACAAAGGTGGTACTCTGATTTATTATAAAAAGCAGCTTCACTGCATCCTAATCGACTCTCCTCCCCTCTCGCGATTAAAGTTTCAGCCTGCCGCCTAGGCATGTCTGGCCATGAGCCGATCACTCTCGTATCGGTCTATCTCCCCCCCGGTAACGCTTCGGAGAATTTCCAACTCCTCTCTGACGACTTTTCGATTCTACTCACTATGAGTAAATCGCTTAATATAACGGGTGATTTCAATGCCAAACATCCCTCTTGGAATAGTTCGGTAACCACTACTAGAGGTCGACACTTGTTCGACCTTGACGTTCCCTGACGTTTGACGTCATCGCTCCGATGACTCCCACTCACTTTCCGGTTCAAAACCCAAATCATACCCCCGATGTCTTAGACGTGGCGCTCCTTAAGAACGTCAATCTAAGACTAGATTCAATAGAAACGGTGAATGAGCTTGACTCTGACCACCGCCCGGTAGTCATGAGACTAGACCCCCGCATAGGTCTCCCCAACCCTAACTCTCTCCCTATCACCAAGAGGGTCACGGACTGGAAGAAAGTAAGCACTCGGCTGAAATCCAACTCGTCCTCCCAATTGGACCATTCCCGACCTATTCGACTCTATCGCTGACACGAGGTCCGCGATCGACTCACTCACTGATCACTCACTGAAAAATTAAGTAAGCACAACTGATACATTTTTAATAACGGACATTTCCAATTACAAGGTTTACAGTAGGTTTTCAGATAAACGCTAACGAAAAGCGTTTACGTACGTAAAAAAATATTTTCACAAAAGATGATTTTAACTTTCTAATGCCGGATACACATGAGTGAAACGTTGCATAAAATGAAATATTTCATTATGTCGGATGTTACATTGGACCAGTAAGGACGTGTCATGCGCACGAACTATGCAACTTTGTTGCAACATTTTGTTACATTTCATGTAATGTTTCACATATCTGTACGTAGCATGATCATTAATTTACAATAATCTTCAAAAGGTTAGTTATCCAAATTTTTTTTATCATCATAGCCCTGACAAAATGGCTTCTTTAAGGTTTTTCAATTCTTTCGTGTGCATCCATTTGATACCCGTCGCTGATGCTGCACTTGCTGGTCTTGATATGCAACTGAGGGCAAAAAACGTAGTTAGGTATAATTCAGAGGCCCTTGCATAGCACAATATGCGACGTAAATGTAATGGTAATTCGAACGATTTTTATCAAAAATAATAGTAATAATCTTTGAACACAATTTCCGAATTCTCGAGTCTCGTCGATCAGTAGCGCCGTAGCGTATTCGTGTTCGTCCTACAACAGTGGAGCCAACATTGTGAAACGCACGATTCGGTTTTCTGATCAGAATTCCTGATTCGGAAACCTGGGCCTCAAGTCTGCTATTATAATAGTGTCAGAATGGTCTATCATTCATTTCATAATTGTTGATTTTGATAAGTTTGGTAATCTACTTATATAATGGCGTAATTGCTGCCGATTCCCTTGTTCACAAACTAAACTAAATTTAAGTTCAGTGCATCTTTTTTTTTCTATTTCATTAAGAAAAGGACAGAAGATAAATTTTAGTTTAGTCCTGTCAAATTAATCAGCGCTTGACTTAAATTGACGTAATTTTAGTCGGCAAGTTTTTAATCACGTCTAAACTTGTATGGAGAGTGACAGGCGCTGATTAATTTGACAGGACTAAACTAAAATTTATCCTGTCCTTTTCTTAATGAAATAGAAAGAAAAAGATGCACTGAACTTAAATTTAGTTTAGTTTGTGAACAAGGGAATCGGCACCATTATGACTTTCCAATGGTCAGCCACTGGCACTCCATTGAAAGAAATGGCACTTATTGGTAATCTCGTACATAATTAATGACAAATGAATGACTGACTGTAGGCGGTATCATTGGTCGTATTGTACGACAATGCATTTAAAAAACAATTTTATTACGAGACCATTGACCGACCAATGATCGACCATTATGAATTTAGCAGATTACGAACTTTTAGCAAAAATGACAATGGGATCGTGTTGGAATGACGAATTTATAAAAATAGCAGACTTGGACCCCTGAATACATACAAAACGTTCAACTAGGCGCATACGTTTGTACATTTTCCGATCGGAAAAAAACCCACGTTGGTTTTGGAAACAAAATGAAAAAACCGGTCAAGAGCCAGCCAGACTCGCGCACAGAGGGTTCCGTATCATTTTCAATTTTCATCGGCGAGGCCTTATATTCGTCAGAGAATTTTAACACTGCACACTGCGGTGTAGAATACCTATTGCAGTTTTAGGTCAGTGCCATTTCTTGACCGATAGTGGAACTAACGTAATTTTTGTTGATGATTTCTGAAAAGTGTGCTATTTAGAGACATCGTTTTATTTTTCCTGTAATCTTTACATAAACTTCTATCACATAGAATAATTTTTCTCTATGCAAACTTCGGAGATAAGGGGGGAACGGTGTTTTTTTTTTAATTTTTCGTCATAAGTCGAAAACTGTGCGGCTTAAAAAAAAATGAGAATGTGAAAATAGCGCTTTTTCATATGATACCCCACATGCCCTAGTAACCCCACTTTGAATTTTAAGACCCCCGTTCAGTCCCTGTTGCAAAAAAAATATGAACATTTTTATTTCTTTCTTATTTGCAAACGAATAGTTGGGCAAACGTCATCTAAAATTGTTCCAAATTTCAAGTTGATAGCTTTAGTAGTTTTTGATATAGTATATCTAGCTGTGACAGATAGACTGAGTCGCACCATAAGGGTTCCTTTTTACCATTTTGGTACGGAACCCTAAAAAACGAACGTCTGCGCTAGTCTCACGGAATTCCGAATTGGAGTCCTGATCAGGAAACCGTACGTATGCTGCCAGCTTAAAGGCTCTTACAAACATGCGCGACACGCGACGCGACACAAAGGCACCGCTCGTCGCGCGACGAGCGGTGCCTTTGTGTCGCGTCGCGTGTCGCGCCTTTTTGAAGGAGC
The DNA here is from genome assembly GCA_963680765.1 of Agrochola lychnidis. Lineage (NCBI taxonomy): Eukaryota > Metazoa > Arthropoda > Insecta > Lepidoptera > Noctuidae > Agrochola > Agrochola lychnidis. Next base: position 2,732,953 of record OY796863.1, on the reverse strand, counting down.
CTTAAATATGGCACGCACGGTTGTATGCAATAGGTAAGTTTGAACATTGTAGGTAAGGAGCGTCTTCACTGCGTGTCGTAGGTTCGATTTTCACTCGGATCAAATATTCGTAAGGTCTACAGATAGTTGTTCCGTTTCTAGGTATATATGCAAGTTGGCCACGTGTGGGTGTGACCTACAGACATATAAAGAGTAGCAGACTAAACATTAATCCATAGTTATATTTATATGTAAGGACATGATTCTCTATCCTTTTTTTGCTAAGCGATAAGTCGTAAATTGTATCTCGTTCTGTCACCCGTTGTCACACTGACTCACATATAGACAAAATTTGACGCGTAGCTTATTTAGGCCGCGCCGCCATATTGCTAAGCAACATAATCTGCATCGCGTTCTATGTTTCAACCGCGTTATTTAGTCAGGGACGGATTTGGCAACAAAGATGTTTTTTTTTGTAAAATATTTACCATTAAATTTTATCAAACAGAGCCTCAGTTTACTCTACAATTTTTAAAATCTTTTTAGTGACAGTGTTCCAGAATACTGCAAAGTGCAGGTTGTCAGTGTACACACACATGCTATTGTAATAAATGATAAAATGAATTATATTACCCTGTTTCTGTGTGATGGATAACATGAACATAGGCATAGGTAAGTATACATAAATATGCTACTCACATAACTTTGAAATTTCATTCGGCAGGTAATAATTGATTGATTGACTTTATTGTTAAGTAATCTACACTTCTTTTACCCAGAGAATATCGATTTTCATGGATTTTCAGTAAGTACCTATAATGGTTGTTTCAATATCGTTAGAAAATACCGGCAACCCGCCCTAGTCCGGCCTTGTATTGACAACGATCCCTATGAATGCGTAATGGCTACGAAATTTTTAGCGAATGTTTTGTCTGCTACTCTTTATACGTCTGTGGTGTGACCATCACCCTCACTCCAGCCCGGCAGAGTATGTTATATTTGTGCGGGAGGCGCCGTAAGCCACTTCAAGGCTTGTGCAGACCAGCGCGATATCGCGGGCGCGACAGGCAGCGCTACCAGTATCGCGCCCGCGATATCGCGCTGGTCTGCACAAGCCTTCACGTGGCTCCATCCTAACGTTGTGATCACTGCTGTACCGTTTCGTACTTACGTTATTTTTTCACGGACGAGGTTCTCTATGCGAACTCTGACGAATAGCCAAGGACCCTGGTTCTTGTGCTCTTCCTGACACCAGGCTTTCTTCGCCTTCGGGTATTTACAGTACTCCTTGAGGACCAGGTCGTAAGGGAATGGGAACAGTTGTTCGATACGACACACGGCGAGTTTTGACTCTGCTTTAGCCTCTTTCCGAATGTCATCAATCTTGATCGCGACGTTGCCCGAACAGAAGATTAGCTTCTTGACATCATCAGGTTTTTTACTGGCTGGCCCTTCATCTGGGATCACTCTGTTGAAAGCAAACGTAATCTGTATGACAGTACGTTGGTACCTACCTAACGGCTACTTGAACTATGATTGCTGTAAATTTTTTCAGGTTGCTGATTGTGATAACTAAATGTATTAGTTTCTCTTTACCAAATGTACCTCAAGTGGGTCTAAATCTAAAATTTGATGGCAAGAAACTAGATGCAGTAACGGAAACCATATTCTTAGGAATTACTTTAGATTCAAAATTGAAATGGGGCGCCCACATTAGAGCTCTTTCAGGTAGATTAAGTTCAGCTGCATATGCAGTAAGAAAAATAAGGCAGTTGAGTGATATAGCCACAGCTAGGTTAGTATACTTTGCTTATTTCCAAAGTATATCGTTCTGCTGTGGGGATTGGCAGCTGCCGTCGATTATATTTTCATTTTACAAAAAGGGCAATTAGCGCCTGCCTAGCTTCTGATTGACGTTCCCATGTAGGTTTATGTGAAATAAAATATTTTGAATTCAATTGAATTTGGATTGATGTGATAATTTTTTAAGTATTATGGTCATGGACTATCAATAAGTCGCAATAGCACTAAAACCAGCGTGACCTTTCCTAAGTCTCTGTATAGGTACAATACGTGTAAAAGGTCACAGACCAGTCACATCCAACAAATGTTCGTCAATTAAAAAAAAATATAAAATGGCAATTAAAAAGGTTGATGTCAACTCGGTAGCAGTGGTGGCCTAGTGGTAACGGTAGCAGTGGTGGCCTAGTGGTAACGGCCGCGACTTACGAGTTGTAGGTCGTAGGTTCGAACCCAGACAGGCGCTTTACTTTGTGTAAATTATTTCATCACCACTGCTCTCAAAACGGTGAAGGAAAACATCGTGAGGAAACCGGCATGTCCTAGAACCGAAAATTCGAAGACATGTGACATCTACCAACCCGCACTGGGCCCGCGTGGTGGATTACGGCCCACTCCCTCTCAGAGAGAGGAGGCCTGTGTCCCAGCAGTGGGACCATTTATAGGCTGATGATGATGATGATGATGTCAACTGGATAATGGTCAAAGTTGTGTGCTATTCTGTACCTTAATTGCGTAACTTATTTTTTTTTTTTTTTTTTTTTCCCCTTATAAAATTTCACAATTGGTGATACTTTATTCAGATTACAATCTAGCCTATTAGCTAATAAGTAATTTAAATATAACTTAAACTGCTAAGTAACTATAAAATTAAGAAGTCGTCCAATAACGTCTTTCTTATTCACTATAAGTTAAGGGGAAGACACTTGATTCACGTGTTCTTTGTAAAAGTCAGCACTTGCACTACAGTTAAAGTTCACTTACTCTACACTAAACTAACTCAAAAAGTTTAACCCTTTTTAGTCTTCGCACTAATTCAGTGTTGTCAAGGAGTTGGATCGCCTCAACATTCACGTGATGGTGAAGTCTGTGTTCATGAGCTTCTGCATGTTTTTGTATAACTATGTGTACAACATCCATCTTGAGGTCCCGGTGGAGGTCACTATTTCTTATGTACCAGGGCGCGTTGACTATATCCCTTAGTACTTTGTTTTGAAAACGTTGTATGATTTGACGATTGCTTTGGCTGGCGCAGCCCCACAGCTGAATACCGTAGGTCCATGCAGGCTTTAAAAACTTGTTTATATAATAACAATTTCTTAGGTATTGACAATGGCGACAGTCTACCAAGTAGCCAATTGATACATTTTTTTTTGTACCGAATATCTAATTCTGCTCTTTTCTTTTTGACATACTCTTTCCAGCGCAGTTTTGCATTCAGGGTCATGCCGAGATACTTAGCAGTATTCGCGTATGGTATTTGTTGGTTATTGATGAATACCGGGAAGTATTTTGGCTTTTTATTCGTGAAGTCAATCTGGATAGACTTGCTTTCATTCAGTTTGATATGCCATGTTGTATAGATACGATTGATGGAATCTTGAACCTTTTCTACAGCTTCCTCGTGACTACTTCCAACAGCCATGATAGCTGTGTCGTCAGCAAAGGTTGCAATAAAAATATTTTCTAGCTCAGGAATATCGCAGGTGTATAATAGGTACATAATCGGACCAAGTACACTTCCTTGTGGTACTCCAGCTTTTATCTGCCTAAGGTCTGAATAGGCGTTTCTCTGTCGTATCCTAAACAATCTATTTGTTATATACGATTCTAGGATGCCTGAAAATTGTTGAGGCAGCATCGTTCTTAGTTTATATATGAGGCCTTCATGCCATACTTTATCAAAAGCCTGGGCTACACCAAGAAAAACCGTGGAGCACACCTTCTTCTCCTCTAGTGTTCTTTCAATAATATTGGTAATTCTGTGTACTTGGTCGAGCGTGGAGTGTTTTTCTCTAAATCCGAACTGATAATCGGGGATCAGATTTTCACTTTCGATTAGGGGCTTCAATCTCTTTAGAAGTAATTTCTCAAATAGCTTTGACAACACAGGCAAAAGTGAGATTGGTCTGTAAGATGTTGTTTCATGAGGTGGCTTCCCAGGCTTGGCTATCATTATAACTTCAGCTACTTTCCATAAGTCAGGAACGTGCTTTAAGCGTGGTAATCTTGACTATGGCTTTGCGTGGGAGATTTTGTAAAACTTCCCCTGTAATTAAGGCATAACCGGGGGATTTTCTCCGATTAAAATTACTCTTAATTTCTCTAGATACTTCTCTTGGAGTAACCAACTTAATATCTGAACTAATTTGTACACTCTGTTTTACCCTCGCATTGTGACCCTGGGCTTCGTTTGGTTGGAATATTTGTTCTAAATGGTCAGCGAAACTTAAGGCCTTTTGTTGGTCCGTCACTGCCCACTTTCCACTTTGTTCCTTAATAGGAGGAATTTGTATGATCGGGCGTTTCATGTACTTCGTAGCCTTCCATAGCGAGAAGCCTGTTTTGGCATCACTCGTCAATTGGCTAAGGTAGTTGTTTGTTAAGGTGCCGTTGTAGTGCTCAATTTCTTTTGTTACTAAGCTTGTTTAGCAGTCTTTTATCTTGTGGGCATCTGGTCTGATGCCATCTATTTCTTTGTTTCCGCTTTTCGGTTATAAGACACCTTATTTCTGCAGGGTAGGCGGTTGCTTTGACCCGGTGTATTTTTTCCGGTGTGTTGTTCCAGGCAGTTTGCTGTATAATAGTTGTAAATTTACTTCGTTCCAAATCCAGCTGTTCCGGAGTTTTTAATGGAACTCTTAATTGTATTGTGTTATCCAAGTCTATTCTGAAACTTTCCCAGTCTGTATATCTATTTACAAGTGTAGGACTGCTCTCTAAGCGTAAGATCTGATGCCATACTGATAAAATGATAGGAGAATGGTCTGAATTCATGTCAAAACATTCATCGATGCTTAAATAATTACTAGATATATTTTTAGTAATAAAAAAGTCTATTAGGTCTGGTACTTTGCGTGGATCGCTTGGCCAATAAGTTGGTTTTCCGGTAGATATAGCTTCACACTTTAGCTCTTTCATGGCACTCATGAGTTCCTTTTCTTTAGTGGTGGTTAGTCTTGAACCCCAATGCGTATTTTTAGCGTTGGAGTAGCCACCTAAGATGAATCTTTGTCCGAGTTTCTGTAAGAACCTTACATAATGATCTTTTTTATGTTATATCTCGAAGGCGAGTAGATAGCCGCTACGGTGACTGGATACAGTTGAGATTGAATACAAATCGCCATAGCTTGAATTTCATGGCATTCATACTTAATTTCTTTATGATGACACAGATTCTCTTTGACTACAACCGCGCTGCCACCTCGGGCAGAATTGTCAGGGTGGAGTGCATGGTACACTTTATATCCTCGGAACTTTATGTATGACTGCTTAGTAAAGTGAGTTTCAGATATAAGGCATACATCGATGTTTTCTGTGATCAGGACTACTTCTAATTCTTGTTGATGTTTATGTAGTCCGTTTGAGTTCCATGCCATTATTTTTAAAGGATTCATTTTTTTTGTCTGGAAATAGCATTCGTAGCGCTATTTTCTAGTCTATCCAAACGAGCGTTAAATGAGGACATCATTTTAATAATTTCGGCCAACTTTCCTTCCATACCTTTATTGGCATTAACATCATCATCTCACGAATATTCGCAAGATTGACAGTTTTGGCTGCAACATGCGCGTATATTTTCTTATGAGGGTTTTGTGTCACGTAATGATTTTGCGTTTGTGAGCTAGTTTGCACTATGTTGTTGGTTTTGCGCTGGCTTTTATTGCCGACTTCTTTATAGTTTTGTTTTTTATGCCTTGCATTTCCCGGGCAACTATACATCCTCTATAATTAGCTGGATGCGGTTCCCCACAGGGGACGCATTTTGGCTTCTCTTCTGCCGGTTTTTTGCAGTCAGCAGTCAGATGTTTGCCTGTACATTTGACACATCTAGGTTCTTTAGAACAGTATTTGTGTGTGTGTCCGTACGCCTGGCATCTCTTGCATTGAGGTACTAGCCTCGAAGTATGTAGAGGATGTACTTCTACTTTACATCCTAATATTGACTTAATGCTATATATTTTATTTATGTCTTCCTCATTGCTGAAAGTCAGCATAAACATGTTCAGAGGCTCATTATTCCATCTCAATTTGTTTGCTGCATCTTCAATCTTGAAACCCTTTCTTTGTAAGTCCGCAATTATTCTGTCAAACTTGCATGTGAAAAGAAGGTTTTTCACCATGACTCGTATTGGTCTTTCCTGCTTATTTTCGTAGGAGTGCCAGAGAAAGTTATTTTCAGTTAATAACTTTGAAATTGACTTATACATATGTGTCGTCGTTTACTGCATTTATTTTAATGCACTTCCCATTTAACATTTTAGTAGTGAATTTATCACCAGACTCAGACTTCGGCAATAAGTCAAACAAGGCCTGATAGTTCTCGACGCCATCCACTACTACTGGCGGAGGTGGCGGAATCTTTTTGGTTTTCAGTTTCTCGGTTTGAACTATCTCTAGGTGTTCAATGTTCGCAGTGTGAGTGGGCGATGTGTTTAATTTTCGTTTTATCCTGCTACTTACTTATTTTCGTAAACAATTATGCCTATTTTATTTCATTTTGACAGTTCAACAACATTCATTGCGTTATTTACATTGTTGAGCAGATTTTGTTTTCCAACTTATGAAGCAATGGATCTGTTTCAAATCGAAATATATTGTGATTGTGTTGTATTACGCAATTAGGGTACAGATCTTTGTTTTCAGGTTATTAAAATATACAAGACTAAAAAATACAATAGACGTGGATATATTTAGTAACCTGTTCCGCTCAGCTATTTATTTCTAAAGAGTAATAAAAAACCCTGAAAGAAATCAGATTCAGAGATTTCTTTCAGGGTTTTTATGGCTCTTTAGAAATAACTAAGCGGAACAGGTTACTAAATATATCCACGTCTATTGTATTTTATAATGGATTTCCGCAAGGTCACGCCTGAAACTTTGTAGACGTGACGGGTATCGATATATAAACACGATATAACAAATAATATAATAATTTGATGATATTTTTTTGGGGTCAATAACGGCCGATAGTTTAGTTATTGAAGTATGTGTTGAGATATCCAGTAAAAAAAGTTTTTTTTTACTGATATCTCAAGTAACTACACTACCTAGGGTCATTGGCCCCAAAAAAATCTTAAGATCGTTATTATGTCTGCGGAATTTCGCTTTGACCCCGTAGTTTTCTATGCAATAATATGCTCAGTCCCGTAGCTTCAAAAGGTATTTTGACCTGACATGAAAGGAAATATTTTTTAAAATGACTAAGAGATCAACGCCTTGACTGTACTTGAGTACATGAACATAAATACAGTAGGTACAAATATGTTCTTAATGTCCCTTGGTAAACCTCGTGTTTCGTCAGTCGTCGGATTTCTATCAGTTGCCCTTTGCACTTTGTGCAGACCGGACGCTCTCAATCGACTTGGAAGTATATGGAGTTGTTAATACTGTTTTAACTTAATGTAATTTATAAAAAATGGGACGAAAGCCGCTAAAGTCGCAGGCACGACAGATAGGAAAATACTTTTACAACTCTATATAGTTCACACGGAAACCAAAACAAAACAACAATAAAGTAGGTACTTAGTTCTGAATTCAAATTATTATACATGAGAAATCTAATAATTGATGGACATGGAAATTAGCATTCGTTTGTATTCGGAAATCCGATGATACCCGAGGGACATTAAGAAAATAGAACTGTACTAATGATCTCACCTCCTGAACCTTGTTCCAGGTAAGAACTCACTGAACTTGGACCGGTAATAAGGGTGCTTGAGGCCGACTTTAGGCGTCATGATAATGAGTGGCTTGCGGAAAGGCATGGCGACCTGTCTTCTGATCATGTGGAAGTAGTTCGCTGGGCTTGTCACGTTGCACACGATCCAGTTGGCCGCCCGCAGCTGTTTCACTATCAAGAGGGTAAAGGTTTACTAGTGCCTGTTAATCTGTTTAGGTACAATAAAACCCACATCAAACATGGCCTTATCAAAAAAGCACATTATAAGATTAAAGACTACGTTGAAGACAAGGAAGTCTGGCAATAATTCCTTCTGCACATGTGGCTTCCCTGGTACCTCATTAATGGCATAACAATGTAAATGTCTATTAACTGCTCCCAAATTACGATGATTATTTTATTTTACTTTTTTTGCATACTTCATTGACATAATCTTTTCATTATTTGACATTATATCATTTGTATACCTACAATACTCTATTTTTTTTTTTTTATCAAATTAGATTTATTACAGCTGTAGTTAATCATGTCATTTGGTTTAAATAGGGCCTTATTTTTACTATTTTGTTTATCTTTTATATAGATTCTTTTCTTTTAGATTTTGTGAATGTGAGAACGTTGTAGGCTGTAGACTTGTGGACCATTTTCTATTTTACTAAGTACTTGGTACTTGTTGATATGCCTACACTGTCCTCCCATAACCATTAACACTGTAATTTGGAAACATTGTAGAAACCATTTATTTTGAAAAGAGTAACCGTGGAGTGTCTTGCCGGCTCTTCTCCATAGGAAGCGACCAATTGGAACCGTGCACCTAGCTTCTGACGTTTCATAAGTGCCCTTGTAGGTTTATGTGAAATAAAATATTTTGAATTTTTGAATACGTTATATTGGGTATCAACCGCACCTACAGTAGGTATATTTCCTATTAGGTTTGGAATTTGGATCTGCTAGGCGAAGTAGACCGGACTGTTAAGCACAAAATCAACACAGGATGGATGAAATAGTGGCAGGTCACGGGGACTATCTGCGACTCCCGCATTTTTAAAGCAATGGTTAAACCTGCTGTCTTGTATGGATCAGAATGTTGGGCCACAAAAGGGATGAATGAAAGCCATGCATCTGAGATGAGAAGACTAAGAGATCCCTGATATATATGCGTATCCGATCGCAAAAGAAACAGTTCGACTTTTTGTCAATCCCTGCAAATATACTGTAATTAAATTTAAATTCAAAGTGATTCATATCTAAACTACAAAATTATTATCATAAACATCTGATGGTCCAGTGTTACCGTTTGCAAAGCGAAATACTAACTCAGTGATACTTAAAAACCTTGTTATGTGCGTGACTCAGTGATTTTCTAAGGAACTCTGTTAAAAGAATGAAGTGGCTGAAAATCCGTTAAATACGTGATTATTTTAAACAAGTAAGACTATTACGAACTTTGAACCTAATAAAACAGTGCAAACAGTGAGTAAAAGTGTCTAAGAATATAAACTTCGCATTACGGAAAAAAAGTAGAATACCGTCAACGTAAAATAAAAATTATAGACTCCCGACTCATATTCCAAAAATATTCAAAAGCGATCAAATTTTTCAACTACATATTCTAAGTTGAAACAGACGATTGAGTAGTCGCATAGACTGGAGCGTTGAACAGCGCAGGATCAAATCCCAGCTAAGGATATTCTTTTTCCTTTTTTAATGGTTTTTTTTTACTTTTTTTGAATTGGATTCCTAATATTATTTGCTTATTAATTAAGTATAACTTTTTTTGTTGCACATTGAGGGGTAATGGCGCCTCTTAATGAGTGTGCGGGCTGTCGAAATACCTTGCCCAGAAGAGACTTCTTAAGCTGTACGGTGTGTAAGTCAAAATATGATCTCGAATGTGCAAATATATCGTCTAAAGCATTCGGACAAATGGCAATTAAGCAAAAGGCTGGTTGGAAGTGTCCTGAGTGCTGTAGCAAGGTCCCAAAAAGAGATAACTCTAACACCCCTTTGCGTCCGGGCCAGTGTAGTGAAGTTGAAGGTCTTAGTATCGGAAAACTAGAACGCACTAACGTAGCCATAAGTGCTAAACTATCGACATCACCACCAAAGGCTAACGAGATCACTAGTCTAGACACAGATATCACAAGCTATGCCTCAAACGTTGGTATCCAAACTACAACCCAATCACCAACAAAGGCTAAGGAGACCCAGCATTCAATGACAAATTATCGACAGAACGATTCCAAGTCTTAACAAGTTGCCATCGAAGTCTGCTGGTTCTCCCCCTAAGTCCATCACGAAAATAATGGAGCCCAAACTTGGTACCGCGGAACTGGAATTACTTACACAATCCCGAGGACCTGAAACGCTGGTAACGGAGAGCAGTCTTCGCAAGATTTTGCAACATGAGATCACCGTTGCTCTAAAGCCAACTCTTGAGAAAATTGTGGTGACAGAGTTTAGTAGCATCCACAAGAAGATAGACACCTTTCAAGAATCTTTAGAATTCATGAACGCTAAATTTGAGGAAATGAGGGCAGGCTTTGAGGAGAAAACTGCTATCATTAATGAGCTGAAGCGTGAAAATGAATTCCTGAAATTGACCGTTAGAGACCTCTCAGCAAGATTGAATACAGTAGAACTTCACATGCGTGATTCTAATGTAGAAATTAATGGTATTCCGGAGCATCGTTCAGAAAACCTGGTTAACACAGTTATGCAATTGTCAAAAATTGTGGATTGTCCTTTATCTGACAATGACATTCAGTATGCAACCAGGGTTGCTAAAATGTCAAATAATAACGACAGGCCTCGTCCAGTAATAGTCAAACTGCGAACTGCTCGTCATCGTGATAATGTTCTCGCCGCGACTACTAAATTTAATCACAAAACCCCTGATGGTAAACTGTCAACTCAACATCTCGGTATAGGAGGTCCAAGAAAGCCGATCTTTGTATCTGAACATCTGACACCAGCAAACAAGTCGTTGCACGCCGCCGCTCGGAAGAAAGCTAAAGAAATGTCCTATAAATTCGTATGGGTTCGTAATGGGCGAATTTTTGTTCGAAAGGAGGTCGAATTTCAGTCTATTCTGATCAAAAATTTCGACAGCCTGAACCTTATAGTCTAGGATTGGTCGTTGTTTAGTGGTTTTTCAAATTATTGATAATGCTTAAATGTTTTGGTATCACTCTCTTCACAATGCTTGACATTTATTACCAAAATGTACAAGGATTAAGAACAAAAACAAATGAAATCTTAAAGAGCGTACAAACTACTAATTACCGTGTAATTGCACTTACAGAAACATGGCTTAACCCCAAAATTTGTGACAATGAATTGATAGATGACCGATTTACACTATATCGTAGAGACTGACACTGCACATTTAACAAAAAAAAAGATGGTGGTGGGGTAATGTTGGCTGTTTCTAGAGACATACCATCGGCTAGAGTTACTAACTGGGAAAGCGGGGCGGAAGATTTATGGGTCATCTTAGATCTAACAATTGGAACTAAAGTAAGAAAACTAGCAATCTGCGTTGTCTATTTACCCCCACCCGTAAAGTTAGAAGCTCTTGCAATGTTTCTTGATAAAGTGGAATATGTTATTGATCAAGCAGATGATCTAGTTATTCTAGGTGACTTTAACCTAGGCTTTATTACTTGGAACGCCAACATAGACTGCAATTATTTGAGTCCATCCAACTACGAAACCACTCTTGGACACTCACTTGTAGATTTCCTTAACATGAATAACCTGTATCAAGTAAATTGTATTAATAATTGTGACGATAAATTACTAGATTTGATTATTACAAGTTTGCCTAGCGCTTATGTTACAGAACCTTTAAATGTTCTTAGCAAATCTTACTCAAACCATCCTAACTTATTGCTATATATTCCATTTAACAGTTTATCATATTTACGATTAAAGCCTGAAAAAAAAAAGAATTTCTTCAAAGCTGACTATAAAGCCATCGTCAGTGAGCTAAAGAGTGTAGAATGGCAAGAACGAATTCTTATCTGTAATGGCGTGGATAGTATGGTCGCAGAGTTTTATAATATTCTTGGAACTGTTATTGAAAGGTCAGTGCCTAAGATGAGTACTGTAAGAGCTAAATTCCCTTCGTGGTTTAGTAATTCGTTAATAAGGCTTATATCTGAAAAGGAAAAAATTCGAAAGAAATATAAAAGATACGGTAATCCCCGTGACAAAATCGAATATCATTTGCTTCGCTCTCGTTGTCACAAACTTTACGATGAATGTTACTCCAAGTACAAAACAAAAATAGAGACCAACATTCCCAAAAACCCAAAAGCCTTTTGGAGTTTTATCAAAAACAAACGCGGTGGTAAATCATCTATTCCTGCAAGAATAAAGCTGGGAGATGAAGTCGCTAAGACAGGCCCTGAAATTGCAAACCTATTTGCTAATCAATTTTCCTCCGTATACACAGCAAATGTTACCAAGCAATCCACACCTTCACCTTCACATTATGTTCAATCACTTGACCATCAATCACAATCTGGGACTTCGAACTTCATGTCGAGCGTAAAATTTGACGAATCTGACGTTTCTAAAGCAATTAGGAAGATTGATCCAGCAAAAGGTACGGGACCTGACCTTATTCCACCAGTATTCGTTAAAAGATGCGGTGCTGTTCTTGCACTTCCATTAATGCTGATATTTAACCGTTCCTTAAAGGAGGGCAAATTCCCTGAAGAATGGAAGAAAGCTCGTATTGTTCCCATATTCAAAAAGGGTGATCCAGCCAGTGCAGTCAATTACCGTCCGATATCCATACTTTCATGTTTTTCGAAACTGTTTGAGTCAATGTTGTGTCCCATTATCTCCAAAATGGTGAATGTAAATATTTCAGACTATCAGCACGGATTCAGACCTGGCCGTTCAACTGTAACAAATTTGGTACCCTTTGTTTCTGAAATATCATGTGAGGTTGATAAGGGAATGCAGATAGACGCAATATACAGTGTGAGTCTTCATAATGTGCACATATCGAAATGAGGAAATCTATGCTTAATTTTAACGACAGAAAAAAAATTTAAAAAATCTAAATATTGTTTTTTATACTTTTTATGAAATTAAAAAAAAAATTGTAACAAAACTGTGTAACTTTTAAACTGAATCAGCTATCGCGATGAAACAAACTCCATAATGATTGAAAGTAAGTAGCCGTCCACATAAAATTAAAATTGAGAAAAAAACTACCCTCAATTGAAAATAAACATGTTTTTTTAGTAAAAATCTGTATTTTTTTCTTCAATTTTTAATTGTAAAATTTATAAATAAGATAATAATAAAAAGAGAGCAAAAAAAAATTTTTTTTTAAAAAATTTTTTTGTAAAATTTTTTTTTTTTTTTTTAAACTAAAAAAAAAAAATTACCATTTTTTCCGTCGATAAAATTAAGCATAGACTCCCTCATTTCGATATGTGCACATTATGAAGACTCACACTGTATACCGACTTCAGCAGCGCCTTTGATAAAGTAAATCATCTCTTACTAGTTGAAAAACTGAGATGGTTTGGAATCGGTGGCGTACTGCTGGAATGGTTCAAATCTTATCTTTCAAAAAGACCTCAATCTGTAGTAGTAGGTGGCTTTAGATCTGAGATATATTATGCGGACTCAGGTGTTCCGCAGGGATCTCATTTAGGGCCGCTTCTTTTCCTTATTTTCATCAATGACATAACTGATCACATACGACATTGTAGAATTTCCCTATTTGCTGACGATCTAAAAATATATAAAGTGGTAAACTCCCTAACAGACGCTGTCTTGATTCAGACTGATTTGAACAATATTTTACACTGGTGTAACGTGAACAGTATGAGTCTAAACGCTGAAAAATGTCATCACATAAGATTCACAAGGAAAAAAACAACAGTTCAAACAAGGTATGATATTGGTGGCGTAACACTGAAACAGGTGAATGACATTCGAGATCTGGGTGTTATCATAGACAGCAAACTGAAATTTATCTCACACATTGATAAAGCAGTGACAAAGGCCGCCCAAATGCTAGGATTTTTAAAGCGCAATTCCAGAGGGTTTAAGCACCAGAGAACCAAGGTGTTGCTCTACAATGCCCTAGTGCGCAGTCATCTTGAGTATGCAAGCAGTGTATGGACCCCTTTTTATGCAGTGCACTCGCAACGTGTGGAAAGCATACAGCGAGCTTTCACGAGACATCTTGCTTTCTCTACAAGAGGCTTTTCCCACAGAAAGCCATATACAGAGCGTTTAAAAAAATTCAAAATGGTAACCCTTCGCGATCGCAGACGTCTGATAGATTTATGCTTCCTCCATAAAATAATTAATGGAAAAATACAGTGCAGTTACCTTTTGCAAAGTATTTCTTTAGCAGTTCCAAGAATTTATCCGAGGGCTAAAAAAGTTAAAAAGGTATTTGATATCCCTTTTGTAAAAACTAATTTAGGTTTGCAGTCTCCAGTTACACGAATTAGCAACGAATACAATAATACTATATTAAACACGCCTGACTTAGATATATTCAGTGACAAGCTACAGGGATTCAAAAAGAAAATCACGCTATGCTTGCCAAGTTTTTCTTAATTTTAATTTTTTGTTTTTTTGTTTCTTAATTTCTTAACTTTTTTGTTTTTGTTGTTATCAGTCTTATTTACTTTAGTTTAGTTTAGTCTATTTTAGTTTAGTTTAGTTTTAGTTTAATTTAATTTATTCAATTGCAGGGCAACAAGATATTGTTATCAATGCTATGTACGCCGTAATTGTCATGTACATTAGTCCTTTAGTTATAAGATTATTTTAGCATAAATTTAATGTATGTGATGTGGCTGTGCTTTTTAAAATAAATAAATAAATAAATAAATCCCTCTTAGCATTCTCATCTCAGCTGCATTGCTGTCATCCGGCTCGAAGGACCAAAACGTTGGGGAATTTTAGGCGACTCTTCAAGCTAATTTACGGTGTTAAGATTATTTTAGTTAAAATATCATCACCCAACACTCGTTCATGTAGTACCTAAGTAACATAACGCCTTGTTTCCCCGAAAGGTTGGGTAGAGGTGTACCTTTAGTAGGTACCTACACCCACATTTCGCCAGTTATGTTTAAGTCCCATGTAACAGGGGGCGAGCCTATTACCATCAACCGGGCACAAATTCAGACTCCGGGCTGCTACTGAGAAATTCCAGATAGAAAAACCCAATAACACTGCCCGATCCGGGAATCGAACCCAGGGCGTCATACTCAGCAGTAGCGCTTGCGACCATTAGACCAACGAGGCAGTCCAGTACCTAGGTATTTAAACAAAACTAAGGATTTTAAAAGGTTAGCTAAACAGACACTTACCATGTGTGTTGTTATACGAATGTATAGAAAAAAAAAATGAGTACCTACAAAAGACGAAGTCTGAAAGTGGTACCGAAAGGCACTGAACATGACGCCGGAGCCGCACCGACGACGCCGCATTTTTACACTCATTCTGAGATATTCAGATTTTTTGCATCTTGGCAGCGCAGCGGTTCGGCGCATGGGTGATATTTATTTATTTATTTTATTTATTTATTTATTTCATTAACAATTTTTACATTGTATCGAAATGTAGCTATTTATAAACAAACACAACATGAAGACATTTAAATTAAAAAGTACATAATAATATATTCAAAATTGCAAATCCATGGTTCTGTAATTTTAACAATAATAAAATTCAATATTTAGGTACATTAACACCACGAAAACGTCAAGAAAGAAAAAAAAAATAAAATATACAATAACATTTCATTAAATTTGGGTACAATAACACCGATATAAAATGTCAAAAAATTCTATATAATGTCAAAAAATTCTATATAATGTCAAATAATAATACTAATAAAAAATAAGATTTGCAGTCATGATAGTTCCCCAGACACAGTCCCTACACATCACTGAGAAACTCATCAAGTGTATAATAGCACTTTTCCATCAGAAATTACTTTAGTTGGTTCTTAAACTGATTTACATTATAAATGGACTTTAATTGTACAGGCAGTTTATTATAAAGTTTAATTGACTGATAGCTTGTGAAGGCCGCAGGAATCCGCTGGATGCGGAAAGCACAGAATCGGTCGAAGTGGCGGTGCTTGGGGGAGGCCTATGTCCAGCAGTGGACGTCTTTCGGCTGAAATGATGATGATGATGATAGCTTGCAGAATGACTAACTACTTTCAAATGCGGTTGTATTTTATATTGTAAGTCCTTACGCCTTGTAGCTTCCCGTTTATTTCTTTCCTCAAGTGTTTCAAAATTATGTAGTTTTTTTATGAGGTCTGTGAGTAGAACTAAAATATACAAGCAAGGGACCGTTAATATCTGCAATTCTTTAAAGTACTCCTTACACGATACCCATTGTGGAATTCTTACCATGGTTCTTATAGCCCTTTTTTGTATAACAAAAGCGGTACTCACATTGTAGGCGTAACTACCTCCCCATAGAGTAATACTGTACCTAAGCTTTGACTCAACAAGCGAGTAATATACAATTTTTAATTGTTTAATAGAAATCTCATCTCGAAGGCTTCGAAGGGCATAGCAAGCTGAACTAATTGAATTTTCTATGGTTGTCAGTTCTTTTTTCCAGTTTAGGCTTTCGTCAATATAAATACCTAAAAATTTCACACTGTCTACTAATATTATTTTGTTATTATTTAAAGTTATGTCAATTGAATCTTTGTTTCTCGACGTTGTTCTAAATAACATGGCATTCGTTTTATTTGTATTTAAGTTAAGATTGTTGATGGTAAACCAAGAATGAAAGAGAGCCAGAGCCTTATTTACCTTATTTCTTAGAGTTTCTAAATCTTCTGCGGCTATAATAGCATTCGTATCATCAGCAAAAAGAACAAGTTCTGTATCACCATGTTTTAGCATATAGTTTATTAGATCATTAATAAACAAAATGAAGAAGATTGGCCCTAATATTGAACCTTGTGGAACTCCTTGTTTAATTAGTTTTAGTCCCGATTTGTACACTTTTTCATATTTTCCTTCTTCCACTTTAATTTCTACATATTGCTTCCGATTTTCTAAGTAAGATTTAAATAGACTTAAGACCGGTCCTCTAACTCCATAATGTTCCATTTTTGCTAGTAATAGTTTATGATTAACTGTGTCAAAAGCAGAGCTTAGATCCAGAAATAACCCTACGACTTTTAATTTCTCATTAATTCCGTTAACTACCTCCTCCATTAACGTATTAATTGCGTCATTTGTTCCCACATTTTTCTGATAACCGAATTGTCTATAATTAAGAATTTTATTACGATTTAAATGTCTTAGAAGCCTTATTTTAAGTATTTTCTCAAAAAATTTCGAAAAGATAGGTAATAGAGAAATCGGCCTATAATTATTGGGATCAGATTTGCACCCTTTTTTATAAATTGGTAAGACTCTTGCTATTTTAAGTTGTTCGGGGAACATACTCATGTTTATGCACGTATTTATGAGATGCGCCAGAGGTTCTGCCAATAAGTCAATATGATCTTTAATTATCCGTATTGGTATTTCATCATGACCAGAAGATTTCTTGTTAGCCATTGCATTGACAATTTTACCAATTTCACAAGCAGTTACTGGTTCGCAGGACATTTCTACATCCACTCTATTGACGCTACCTTGCAAACTTTGTATGGCTTGTTCAAGTGTATTAAAATCGCCAACTATCTCGGCTTTATCAAACGTGTTAGAGAAAATGTTAACTATCTCCTGGGGATTTGATATGATTTTAGTATTAATTTTAAGAAGTATGTCCTTATTACATTCACGTTTTGATTTTGTGTTCCTATGCCTATTTATAACTTGCCATATAGCTTTTGAAGATTCGTTTGCTTTTTCAAGTTCTCAGTTTTCATTCGTATACACAAACATGCGATCACCAGTGTGGCTCCGGCGTCATGCACAGGAAACCGTAGGCGGTAACTGAAAAGTTGTGTGGAAATCGGCTGTCATGGTATGGGCATGTGATTTGATGTGATGCGGAGGAATGAGGAAAATGTCGTGAGGAAAGTTTTGAGTATGAATGTGGATGGCTATAAGAGTAGGGGAAGACCAAAGAAACGATGGATGGACTGTGTGGAAGATGATATGGCGAGAAGGGGAGTACCGAGATGACGACTAATAAAAATTTATGGAAGATAAAAAAAACAACCGACTTCCAAAAAAACACTACAAAGTGAAAAATAACTTTAATTTCGGAAGTCGGTGTCTTTGGTTTTGAATTTTCGTTTTTTGCCACCGAATTCCGAAATTAAAGTTATTTTTCACTTTGTAGTGTTTTTTTTGGAAGTCGGTTGTTTTTTTTTTAGTGATGCAACGAATACGAATACGAATATTCGTATTCGCCGAATAGTAGACATTTACCGAATATTCGTATTCGGCGAATACTAATACGAATACTAATACGAATATTTAAAAATTAATATGTTTGTACGCAAATCTAATTACTGGCAGACTTGGAAAACGCGCGTCGTCGGCACGTAAAAATACGACGTGTGCAAGGGCCTTAACCGCAACGACGACGCGACGGGGAACTCCCCGGCCATAGTTTATACAGTGCCGCGGCCCGGGAGTTTTCCTATCAATACGAACCATGGATTGATTGATTCATTCATTCCTTTCATTTCATTTGTCAGTCGAAAGCACAAGTCAAGCAAGAGAATATTATTTTATTGAAGTGAAAACTTCTTTAGTATCGTTGTGATTTGAAAGTCGATGAAACGAAAAAGCGACAGTAAAAAGAGATAAACATAAATTCATAAGATTTAACGTGGGAGAAAATGAGATAGGAAGCATTATACAGTGTTTCTTATGTTTGTGGTTCTCTGAAGCTGAAGAATTTGTTTGTTTGCTTGAACGCGCTAATCTCAGGAACTAATGGTCAGATTTAAAAAAATATTTTAGTGTTAGATAGCCCATTTATTGAGGAAGGCTATGGGCTATACATCATCACGCTAAGACTAATAGGAGCTGAGCACCAATGAAGAATGTTTCAAAATCGGGGGCTTTTATTTTTCCTTTTGAGAGCTTCCGCTGCGTGCGCTGCGTAAACGGTTAAAGTTTCGCAAAAATCATGTATGACAGAATTGTTTCCCTTTAAAAGTTCTAAAAAAAAAGTCCGCGACAGCATACATCACGCTTTTATCAGTAAAAGTGCACGGTTGGCGCAGTGGTTAAGCGATTGACTGCTGCGCTGCGTGTCGCGGGTTCGATTCCCGTACGGAACAAATATTTGTGTGACCTACAAGTAGTTGTTCTGGGTCTGGCTGTTTGTGTATGTGAGTTTAAATGTTTGTAAACGACACAGGAGAAATTCCTAGTGTGGGGCAACGTTTTTAAAAAAAAAAAAAAAATATCAAGTAAGTAATTATATGGTCTGTATTTCTTTTGTATGAACAAAAGGTAGGATAGTAAGTCCTAAGTAACTTAGACGAACGTTAGTAATGGCTGCGTCTATGTACTACTAGACTATTAGTCTTTTATTACCATGGCGAGATATTCGTATTCGTATTCGTATTCGCCGAATAGTAGGTTTGATATTCGTATTCGTATTCGTATTCGTAAAAGTAGTATTCGTTGCATCACTATTTTTTTTGTAAAAAGTTTTTATTTTTCACTTTTTAGTTGTGGTATTTACAAATTCGAAAACCACTACCTGCTATGTAAATAACAGTGAGAGGAACTTAACATATTATCCACATACTAAGTGGGAAAAAATACGTAAGCTAACTCAAAAACTACCCAAGCAAAGTTATTAAAATTTATATGGGACCACTTCTGAATTCATAATTGGCGTAAATCGCGTAATAAAAAATATACAAAAAAAAAAAAAAAATACAGTTGAATTGAGAACCTCCTTCTTTTGGAAGAAGGATCTCCTCAATCTCCTTCTTGGAGAAGACATGTTCGCCGACCACAAATGAATTGGGATAAGAACAGGATCTGCTAGGACAGAATCACATATAAAGAAAAGAAAAGAAGTAAAGAAAAATGCGTTTATTGGTTACAGCAGAATAAATACACTTTATAACTATAAAAACCGAGAGTAAAGATTATACTGCCAAAAGGGCAACAGCTCAGCATATTGTCAGATGACAACACCAAAGTGTATTTATTACCCGACGCTGATTTTCAGTTGCAACCCACGAGTGCCATACGCTAGGATAATAAACGGGGAAGTGGGTCCGTTTTAATAAATTATCTAGTCTATAATCATCTAGTTTAAAAGGTAGTTACGGTTTGAATACACGATGTAAGAGACATCGACTTGCAAACTGTTACCATGAATTCAGCACATGATTCTAGATCCCCAGAGCAGTAGTGCTATTCTGTAATCATCTCACCGTGTTATCTTAGGTGAAGTGAGCGTGGAGTGAGCTGTCAGTTGCTAGGGATTGACACTATTGGCAGCTCACTTCACTTATGTTATCACGGTGAGATTTTTACAGAATAGCACTACAGGTCTGCAGGGCTCGAATAACGGTATATTTTTCGAAACCGTTTCGTCTTAAAAACCTAAAAAAACGATTTGTTTAGATTACGACGTTCGAATGAAACGTTTTTGAAGAAGGACAAAATTTTAATCGTTCTCGGTCACTTTTTCAACCAATTTTGGGTTGATCGATAGGAAACTCGCACCACAATCCAAATCAATACGTAAGCGGCAAGCGCATTGAAATCAATGATGTGATGAAATGAAGATAAGGTACAATTTAACTAAACAAGTTCATGCTTGTCGGCGCACGCCCCGTGCGCGGCTGCGTCCTGCGGAATAAACCGGTTTTTGAAAATATTCTCAATTCGTTTTCGTTCCGAACAAAATGTTGTACTGGTTGAACTGTTCGAAACGTTTTAAAAACGTTATTTTAAATAACGTTCCCGAGCTCTACCTCAGAGAAGAAATTTTACGTGGGTTATTTAAAGAAAACTGTTGTTTCATACAAAAGTGCAAATACCTACACGGTCAAAATGGAACAGTCTGTACAGACGCCAGCACATCAAGCTACTACAATCTGTCAAATTTATTTAATAGATTTTCAACTTTATCACTGATGTTTAAGGTTCAAAGTTGATTGGGAAAATTTGACAGTTTCGGGTAGCTTGATGTGCTGGCGTCTGTACATAGGACATAAGAGGGCGATAATACCTACGCGGTCAAAATGTATGGAACAGCAAATTTTTTTAAATGAGAACTCCGCAAGGGCTCCCGGCATCCCATTCCAGATGCGACTAGGTGAACCCTCGAGGAGGGCTCCAGGCACTGAACGTGATAATAGGCTGGAATTATAAGTATCGATGTAGTATCTATGATAAAAGACTTACACTCTAGCTGCTTGTCGTCCAAGTTTGGTATGATATCCTCGTCGTCATCACATTGCTGCAGGTATCTCTCAACGCGCCCTGACGAGTGCTCAGGACCCTGGTAGTGAACAAAAGGTATATCGTGGCTTTTGATTCCTGGTGAACAATCTATTACACACAGACGAAGTAATGTTTTCCAGGCATAAGGCTCCGTGCACGAAAAAAAAAACCTTTTTCGAAAATAACTTATCTAATTGTAAGAAAGCTGGAAGTAAATTGAAACATTAAGTCTGTGTAAGTATAAAAATACAGTTTTCGTGGTGCTAAACCATTCGTGTCAGTCACAGCACCTGTTAATAGTTGCATCAATTTTGCGCTCTCGAAAATATGGTTTATTTCGGCTTTGATTTACTTAATTAAGATTATGTAGCTGAAGACAATGTGTGATTTTTAAATTTCTTGGTATGGTTTGCTAAATAATAGGTAAAAACACATTACTAAAAGGGTTAAAAAAAATGGTTATTTCAACATTTATTTTTCTGCTATATTTTGTATGGAAGTTGAAAAAAGTGGTTTCCCTACGTACAAGTAGACCATATAATGATGTTGCTGATATTTTTTAATTTTCAAAATAAAAGTAGTTCTAACGAAACGATCAAACGTCAGTCTCGCGTCATATTTTGGAAAACTTGTTGCGAATTTGAATGATTTTACAAAAATCCTTCACTTATTTGAAAAATCCCTTTCCGCTATGCACAAGACAAAGAATTCGACTTTCCAAGTCACAAATAATTTTGTTTAAATTCTGTTTCCTTTTCTCACAACGAATGACAAAATTGATCAAAATCAATCGATTTCGTGTACGGCCCCTTAAGGGTCGGCCGAGCCAGGGGCCAAAATTAACCAAACGGAACTAGAATGTACACCTCTTTGTTTCTTACAATTAAGATCCATATCTTTCATAGATCATTTGTTTTTTAAAGAAGCTTGGTCAACTAAGTCGTTTTTTTTATTCATGAATATGAGACAACCATACAGAGTAACTTAATAATAAGCACAGGATGGACCAAAAATTGTTTAAAGTTATTTTGACAATAAAATTTAGGCAGGTCAACAGATGGAGATTGTGAAATGGTAGATTGTAAAAAAAAAGAATGGATTGGTTGTCTTTGGACTAATTCGCCCTATCCCCTCGTACTAGTGTAAAACTGTATCACGAGCGGATAGTCTTCCTCAACCTTAGAACAACAGATTCCCCCAAGGTTTCAGTTACAAGTCAGTTAGAGTTAAGCAGATTGATTACATATCTACTGTATAGGTAACAAAACATAGTACAGTTATATTAATTAAGTTATATAATTGGAATTGTCTGTGTTGTATTGTGTTTAGGAATGGGTATAGGTATATGTAAATGTGTATATGTTTCTGATTGTGTACAGTTATGCGTACCATATTATTATTTATGTATCCTGTTTATACCAGTTTTTTTAGCAGATTTTCAGTGCTGCTGTCACAAGACTAAAAACGGAACAGACTGCAAGCTTCATACGAACGCTTTGCGCGAGATCACTACTACACGCACAGCTTTGTGTGCGTGCAGTGTCACAGACAAGGTGCGCGGGAGGTGCACCGGCGCCCGCTAGAGGCCAAACTGGCAGTGTTACCAACTTAGTGGATTTTCCACTAAAACTGGTGGTTTCGAACCCCCTTTTAGTGGCGAAATATTACTTTTAGTGGCTGATGGTTTTTTCTAGTGGCTTAATAAAATTCAGTTTAAATTACTGAAAATGCTTTCACTCAACCACTAAGCCACTAAAACGTTACGAAATATATTATTTTTACTTCACATCACTACATAGTATAAAACAAAGTCGCTTTTTCTGTCCCTATTATCTATTTAAAAAAACCGCAAAATCCGTTGCGTAGTTTTAAAGATTTCAGCATACATAGGGATATAGGGACAGAAAAAGCGACTTTGTTTTATACTATGTAGTGAAGCATGCAAATTTTTCAGTAGGTTTGACTTGTTCATTAACATTGTTTGTCAATGAAATCTTTAACACTATAGAAACTATTAACACTTTATCGAAAAAAAATGATTCATTCATAATTTGTTGTACTACGGAACACATCCAAATTTATCATAAATTTTCGAAAGCTAGTAGTGCTATCGCGTCAAGCAATAATTGTCAATGTGTGCGTAGTAGTATTGCTCACTGTAGGTGTATATCGCTCCGACAGGCACTCACACTAGTGCAACCTGCTTGGAATTGAATTTTGCAAACATCTCGATTTGTAGTTGCGAGCCGTGTCGTCGGCCTCTTAATAAAAATGGCAAATTGTTGTAAGTACTGTGTGTATCAATAATAGTAGGAAAAGTAAGATTTTTTTTTATATCCAAAGGATTTTGTCAGGTAATTATCTATATCTACTCATACCTACTCATTTTTAATGCTAATTGCAGAATGATTTAGTTACGAGGTAAGTAGTAGATATCCTAAATAACAAAGGTGGCAATTAGGTTTTCCCATAAGAATTATTATTTATTAATCTTATGGTTTACCGACTATATTAGCGAGTTATTGTTCGTCTCCTATTTGTTTCGTATTTTTGTTTTAGTAGGTTTGTAGGTACCACTTACGTTCGTAAAATAGTAAAACAAGAAAGCTAACTTTATAGTTTCGCCATGTCCGTCTATCCGTCCGTCCATGAGTCACGGTATTTTAATAAGTAACCAACTTCAAAAAAAGCAAGCAACGTATGCATCTATGTATGTATAACTATTTCACAGTATAAATAATTACTTACATACATTTTACTATCGTGTTTTATTAGCATATAAGCTTAATCAGCCTAGATATAATGTTCCCACTGCTGGGAAATAGGCCTCCTCTTTCTGTGAGAGGGAGTGGGCCTTAATCCACCACGCGGGCCCAGTGCGGGTTGGTGGATGTTACATGTTTTCGAATTATTGGTTCTAGGACATGCCGGTTTAATCACGATGTTTAAGATGTTTTCCTTCACTGTTTTGAGAGCAGTGGTGATGAAATTATTTACACAAAGTAAGGTGCCTGCTTGTGTTCGAACCCCAGACTCGTAAGTCGCTACCGTTACCACTGGGCCACCACTGCTCATTTCATTACCTGATTTAAAAAAAGGGAGGGTCTCACTCAGTTGAACAACTATGTACGCGTGTGTGTATAAATAATTATTTCACAGTATGATTCATTAAATAGGTATTACTTAATTTTAAACAAACTGTTAAAATAATTACCAGTTCAGTACCGTAATTGGAAAACGGAAAACTCACGGGATCACCTCAGTACGTGTCCGTCCGTCTGTCCGTCTATCCAGCTGTCCATCCGTCCATCCATCCGTCCGTCCGGCTGTGCTCATCGCCGAATCTCGACTCGCACTTACCCGCAGCCTAATTGCGTAACATATTTTATTTTTGATTGCGATTCTGAATCGAAAGCAAGTCCAATCTTAATCGCATGCCATAATTGGAATTGCGATGTACATTTTTTACCATACGACTGAAATTGTATAGGGATGTTCAATACAATTGTCTATAATTGTTAAATTTATATGTTTAGTTACAGCATCTATGAATGGTTAATATTCAAATTATTGTGCTATAATGTAATTTTGTTTTAATTACAACTGATGATCTACTAGTGTTTATAAATAAAAATGTACAATGATTACCGAAAAATGAAAAACCAATTTTTAAAATACTTTTTACCAAAAACTACCATAATTGAACTACGTAATAAAACGTTTTTCTTTTCACGTCTTTGCTATCTGTGGCCTATGACAAAATCGTAGAAAAGCAGTGTTGTCAACTTAGAGAGATTTCCACTAAACCTGGGAGTTTTTATCCCAAAAACAAACAACTTTGTAGTTGAAAAACATCTCCCCTATATTGATATATGTCACGGTCAATTCTCCAACTGCAAATGTAAGTTTGTAATGGTTTTTTCTTTTTGTATGTGATAAGACTGAAAATTTACAATTTTCTGTCATTTTCCTTTACTTGTGCAATGAGACGGGCTTTGTGCCAAATTTTATGAGTCTAGGTCAACGGGAAGTACCCTGTAGTTTTTGATTTATTTGCGAGTACCAAAATATGTCGCTTAAATAGCCGTAATTTTTTATTGTGTTGACTTAGAAGCTTGATTTTTTTAGAGCTCTAAGGGACCACAGACGTATTTGATATTAATTTCAACTTGATACCTCCGTACGTTCCTGAGAAAAAGGGTCTTGACAGACTGATAACGAAGTGATCCTGTAAGGGTTCCGTTTTTCCTTTTGAGGTACGGAACCCTAAAAATACTATGATTACATAAGTTATGTTTTATTTTCATACTCAAATCTTCAAATGGACTGCCAAAACAGCGACCGAATGTCGGTAACAGAAAACCGATTTCAGGAGAGGCTCCGGCTCGCAGTTTCGATCGTCTCTAGTAATATTATTCGGTTGTAAGTGCATCGATCAAAACTATTCAAATATAAACAAAAACTTGCTTAGGCAAAACCACACTTCCGTGGTTTTGTGAAATCGGTTTGTCTAGTTCGGATTATCGATACGATTCCGTTTCTGATTGAAATCGGATTTTTGATTCGTTTCGATGTATCTAGACGCAAGTCTATAGTGGACTTAGGGGAAAAAAATTGCAATACTGAGAGTAAAAGTTGAATGATCTGCCCTCATTGCGTTATGCGTTGACGATTTAATGCAAACTACTGCCTGTCTAAAGTATACCTTTGCTGCTCTAACTTTATCAGAGTGTAGGGAAAAGAAAAGGAGAGGCATATGACATCACATGTTAAACCTTTGATAATAATTTGGGCTGGAATGAATATTCTTTGAAGTCTGTGGAGAATACGATATCAATCATGGCGACGTATCTGTTTACATTTTATTTTTGTTGATTTCGGTAAAGTTTTTGTTTTAAATTAATAGTTGTTTTATATTTTTCAACATACAAAATTATATTTACTATTCACGTACAGAAACATGGGCCTGTAATAAGCAGTTTTGGAACATTATTCTTGTGGCTTGTGGAAGTCGGAAGAACTTTGGAAAATTCTCTCGTTCGAGACACCGCCTTCGTTTTGTACTAGCTTCACCAAGATCACAGACTACAATTAAGTACATGGACTAAGACTTAGGCTGTTTTGCTCCATAGCGAAAAGTATCTAAGTCGATATTATCACTACAAGTAAGTCATCATCATCATCATTTCAGCCGAAAGACGTCCACTGCTGGACATAGGCCTCCCCCAAGCACCTCCACTTCGACCGATTCTGTGCTTTCTGCATCCAGCGGATTCCTGCGGCCTTCACAAGGTCTACAAGTAAGTAAACCAATATAAATAGGAATAACGTGTGTGAGAGTACCTTCGTATCTCATTAGATTATTGTAGCTGTAGGTACATTATTGGTGAGTCTACGTATACGGACAATCATTCTTTTGTTGCGTAGACACAGGCATCTTACGCGAGGTTAACTATTTATTGTGGTTAAAATAATAGTTAAGTACTATGTCTCACATTCTAACTAAAATTGTTAATTGATATTTTTGTACATAAGTAGATGCTGAAATAAACTATAATATCCACTACCTAACCAAATAACAGATAACTACAAAACATATTTATAATATTTTCACAGACGTGCTGAAAACACAAGAATGGAACACTACCAAATATCAATATTGTTGACTTCCTAACAAAGAAGTTGGTGGCAAGGTGGCAAACATGGATTGGATTAAGAATCTTATGTATTAATCGTTGAAGGTAAGCTTTTTGACACATCATTAAGAATTAAGCATAGCAACTCAATTATGAATATATTTCCTTGGCTGTACTTTTGACAGACACATTATAATATATATTTTATGTTTATCCAATTACCATTATAATTTAGTATTATAAAATATCTGGAGACTGAAAAGTCAGCCCTAAATAAAGAAGAAATTATACAACAAGCATTACGATGATGATGACAGATGGCTTTCATCTAGCCATGGGCCTAGTTGATATGCCTACTTTGCCACATGAGTACTTTATTTGAGCAGAAAATAATATGACTTTGTTTTAAAATGTAGAGTTCCTGGGGAATTTCACCTACGAAGACATGAAGGCAGCATGAATGATACTGCCCCTGCTGTGCTGCACTGCTGCTCTGCTACTTCAGATTTCAAGCTTCTTAAGTACAAAAGTAGAAACTGAAGATCCTTCATGAAATATTTTTTTTAGAAAACTTGATTATAGTCTTGTACGACAGTGATATAAACTATTGTGTTAATTGATAACAGTGTAAACTTTAATAAAGTGTTTTAATTATGAACTATAGAGGGACAAATAAAAATAACTTTAAATGAAATAATTAAGAATGGCATACTATTTGTTTTATACAAACACAGACAATTTTATAATTATAATGATACTATTTAAAGGTGTTTACCTAAATTAACTGTCATTCATTAGATTTAAAGGAAATAGAGAGAAATAAATTATGGTAAACAAATAAAACTGTTTTATTAAATTGTTACAACCTTAACTCAACACTGGACAAGAGAATCGGCACCATTACCATCTATTCACATTAATATGAAATATTTGGACATAGAGCAAAAAGGAATTGGAACAAACATACTGTAAGGATTAGTGGAATTTGGAATCTAATGTCTTCCTGTGGAAATCATCATGGATTATGTATGTACTGCTTGTTGTAAGTGTATGAGAGACAGTTAAAAAAATCTTGAATAATGTGGTTGAGCCTGACACCTGAAAAAAAAAGAATAGTAAATCTTCAATATATTCCACCATCCATTACATCCATCCACAGTCACTTTATAGAATAGCAATATTCTGCTATAAACAACAATTGGGTCAATTATAAGCAACAATTGACTTAAATATTCTTACCTACTAATAATATTAATAGGCTAAGTACTAACAGCCGCACGGGGCAATCCATCAGGTTAAGCTACGCTTGCCGGGGTTGGTCCGTGGATGGGTGACCATTTCTACATACCGAAACTCCTTCATGCCTCGGAAAGCATGTTAAACCTTTGGTCCCAGATGTCATTTGTGGATCTTTGACAGTCGTTATGGGTCATCAGAAGCCCGAAAGTGACAATTAGTCTTACCAAGGGGTATCGTATTACCTAGTTATTGGGTTGTGGAGGTTAGATAGGCAGTCACTCCATGTAAAATACTTGTATTCAGCTGCATCCGGTTAGACTGAAAGCCGACCCCAACATAGTTGGGTAAAGGCTGGGCAGATCGATTTTTTTAATAATATTAACAATAAGTGAAAAACATATAGGTACTTAGATATATTTTCAGTTGCCTACCTACTTTCTTTACTTTGTTGTTATAATTGCTAAGTAAATATTCATATAAGTAGTAGGTTAGGCAACTGAAAATATATGTATGGTATTTAAATGTATGGTAAGTTTACGTTTGATGGTGCATTTCGTATTCACCAATAAACAATATGGGGTTTATTTATAAACGTTGCATAAAGTTATGTAATGATTAGCAACTGTTTAATCATACATTTTTGAGGTTTTAACGTCACTTAACTATAAGCAATGTTTATAAATACATCCCTATGTGTGTAACATTGTTGCTGCACTTAGAAAGAAAATAATAAGTAAGTACATACCTTAAACAGACAATGATGTGGCAATAGTGGTATGTTCATCAATGTCCTTACATAATCCATTAATATAAAATGTTTCAAACTGCTTTTTTTTGTTCTTCCTCAATTATAAGTTTTTGCTTTTCCAATGTATTACAAGCTCGACTGGGTTGCTAAGCTTGTGGCTCAAGTTTGGTACGGTATGAGGTACGAATTTGTCTTTCGTTAAAATGCCACCAAAATACCTCGTTTCTGGAATATCATAATATTTGTTTTTAGTTTAGGTTGTAGGCACTAAACTCACAAGAAAACTTTCACAATTATTATTAAAGATCGACCTCGCTGCTTTGATATTTAACATACCAATAAAATTGATTTATCATTGAGGTTTTACATAAAAACACATTCACAATTTATCAGGAAGACTATTACTTAATTTTTTTCTTAATAATTATGGAGATTTCATGAGTTAATCCCAAAAAGATTGCTAAGTAAAATCTATTGCGACCACTACAGTGCCTTCTGTTTCATATGACAGACAAAACAAATTACTCTATAGTTTGAAACAAACTTACAACTGTCAAAATGGTTACGCAATTCGATTAATAGCCTTTTTAGACGCATTTCGTTCACTCAATGGAGTATCAAACAGACCGCAGTTTGTTTAAAAAATATTGGAGTTTTGCAATTCCAAAGTCGTAAAATAAAAGCAATTCGATTCAAATTGAAATAAATTCTACTTGAATGGTAATCAAAATACGTTGCGCAATTAGGTAGCCGGTTTTTTTTATTTTTAATAACCGAGTGACAACCCTAAGAATTTTGAACTCTGTTAGGAAGCTTGCCTTCTGCTCGTTTTTTATTCTTGTGCTGCTGTAGTCCAGTGTTTTTAAATATTCATCTAAAGTTTTCATGTTTGGCTATCAAGATTCTTTAATTTTAGATCTTTACTTACTATATTGTACAGGCTAGGACCGAGATAGTTGTGAAATTTGTGTGCAAAAGATGTTCTGTATTTGGGTATGTTATAAACTATATCCAATCGTCGCCTTTTTCCAAAGTGCGGTTTTACTGTATGTTGTGCCATGATCTCGAGTTTAATAAATATTTTTCGTACCGTGAGGACTCCCAGTTCTGAGTAAAGATGGTGTACTTTATGCGAGAAATAACCTTCAGTACCATGCGTTGGCATTAGGTTATAATATTAAATCTCTAAACTTATCAGTGGTCGCACATCTGTCGGAAGATGCGTCGGGTGTAACTTTGTTAAGTTCCAGTTAGTAAGCTCGATGTATTAACGCATCATCGGTTGAGTGTGTAAGGTTGAATGTTTTATTATCTACTTGTCTATTCTGGCGTTACGCGACTGGCGACACTTGGCACATCTTCCGTCAGATGTGCGACCACCCTTATTAAAAAAAATTGGCAGTCTTATAAGGAATACTTACGGCGCCGTCAATGCCGTGTGGCAGTTGTATCACCAAGCCGGACTGGCTCACCCACTTACTCTCACCGTTCGCGATGAACGTGTCAAACACAGCCTGTCCCGTGTCCGCGAAGTCACCGTACTGCGCCTCCCACAAAGTGAGCAATTTCGGACTTGAGTACGAGTAGCCGAACTCGAAACCCAAAATGCCTGGGGACGAAATACATACAGAATAAAAGAAGAAGCTTGATAAAAAAGTTTCTTTCGACCCAGATGACCCCATAACACTCCTCCAGTACAGTGCACAAACATAGACGCATCCCGTCATTCTGACCTCGCCGCCGAGATCCTTTGCTATCGCGACCGCGTCCCCGAGTAAATGAAACTCTCCCCGACCCTTGCTCGAAAACGAGGTGCCAGAGTTGTTGCAGCTGAGCACGTAGCTTTAAATACCCCGAATAATAATCAAGATGAAAATCTAAGTTTGATCCAGCATGTCCCTCTTTGCTGTCCTCCCCCCAGCGACGCCCTAAGCCGAAGTTCGTACCCCATAGGGGGTGCCCTAGCGAGCGTTCGCCTAGTTTTAATTTAGAATAGTTTAAGCCCCTGACTGGAGGCTTTAAGTGTAGAAGCTTAAGGCAGCCACAGGAAAGTCCGGTTAAGCAGCCAAGACCTTAGTGGTCAAAACTGTGAGATGCCCTTGTTAAAAAAAATATGTATTTCAATAGTCATTGCAGAATAATAGGAAAGCATAAGCAAAAAATTGTGTAGAAAAGCTTTTATGATTATAATGGTTGTAGGTCACATAGAAATTCATATTAAGTACAATAGTAGGTTATGAAACTGTTGCATAATGAGGGGTATTAAAACACGAGTGTGTGTTTAAAAATCGAACCGTAAGCGAGCTGCACGTGTAGCATGACCACCGTAGAAACGAGTTTTGTCGACGGAAGAATAGACAAAATGACAGATTGTGATTGTTTATCTGTTATTTTGTCTATTCTTCCGTCGACAAAACTCGTTTCTACGGTGGTCATGCTACGCGTGCTGTAAGTGATATTGTTACCAAATTCGGAGAGTGAGCTGTTGTGTAGCGAGTAGTGCGCTTGGTCGGGATACAGCGTGTCCAGCACTCGGTACGTGGCGCCGTCCACGCCCTGGTGGTGGTAAACGTGGTGCCTGCAATATACATGTTACTTATTAAATGTTTATATACAAAGCAAACACACATATTATGGCGTCACCATAGCATGTCTAATATTTCACGTTCACGTCATATTGGGATCGATCTATCACCACTGACAGGACTATTGTTGCCAATAAGCCTGACATAGTGGTGATAGATCGAATAGAGCGATGCGCAATGATTGTTGATATAGCGGTTCCGCATAACGAGAACCTCGTGAAATCTGAGGAAAGGTAAGCAAAGTGACCTGGCTCGCGAGGTTGTCGACATGTGGGATATAAATACAGTAGACATTGTGCCGATAGTCGTGACGGCGAATGGCAAAGTGCCTCGACCAACATCTAAGGAGGCTCTCACTAGGTAGTTGGATCAAGGGCTTGATCCAGAAAGCGGTACTTCTGGACACGGCACAATTTTTTAAGAGGTTCCTCTCTTAGGAGCCCTGACCACCGGTAGCTTGGACCCAGTTCCTGATACTGGTAGGCTACAGTAGCGAAGGCTGATTTAATGGAGGAGGGAAGTCGGAGCAGCAAAAAAAAAAAACAAAAAAAAAGACTTCTTGTTTACCGTAAACCAATCAATCAATAAAAAATAAATTTCATTAAATTCCGATTTACTACTTTTCTATTATGAGCTTCATGCAAATTAGTGAAAATAATTCTATTCCTACCAGTCCCGAACTCATAAAACAGCTACGAATATGTTTTTCAGTCTGCACATCTTTTTTGATGAATTCTTCAGATTAAAATGTAAAAAAACACTCTGTAGACGCTGTTATGTGTGACGCTCAGGATGATCTACATCTTTTAAATATGTGGTTCCAGTGCAATCTACTCACAATAAATATAGCCAAAACCAACTACATAATTTTCGCAGCAAAAAACAAAAAAATATCTCACCATTCACAACTAACCATAAATAATCAACCTATCAAAGAAGTTGATCACGAAAAGTACCTTGGATTAATTTTGGATAACCACCTGAACTGGAAGCCACATATGGAGAGGGTTAAATCGAAACTGACTTCGCTCACGGGAGCCCTACGGAGTGTTGTCCGATGTCTTCCACTCCAGGTTCGTTACAGTATATATAACACTCTTATAAAGCCTCACCTGGATTATCTTATAGAAGTATGGGGCACAGCAGCCAAAACCAATATAGAAACGCTACAAGTAGCACAAAATAAGTTAGTAAAGACACTCTTCCATTATGATTACAGTACACCAACACAACAAATATACAATGAAACGAAGATAATGAACATATCACACACATACACATATAATACTTGCATCTTAATAAGAAAAATACTTAATAAAAGCATTCACACACAAATACATTTTACAAAGAAACATCAAATACACAAAATTAGGCTAAGAAATGCAGATGACATACAATTATACTCACCACGCACTAGCTACGGCAAAAAAAATGTGATGTACGAAGGTGCTGCATTGTATAATAAACTACCAAAAACCATTAAAAATGCTAGATCTATGCCAATATTTAAGAAATGCTTAAAGTTACATATGTTTAATGAAAATAAAGTGAGCGCACCTTAGTACATTACATACCACATCTAGTTGCGCGCGTTCCGTGTATGTTTACGTTTTAGCTGTGTTAAATTATTAGCGATTACCCTACACTTTTTGAGTATTTTTGTGTATTCTAATTTATTTATGTTTTGCCAAAACTGTACGTTAATCAATTATGTTTATTTTTAATTAGTTAAATATTTCTCATGTAAGTGAAATTTCTTATGGGAAATAAAGATATCTCAAACCCGAAAAAACCCTATATTCTATAAAAAACTACAATCTAAGAAAAGTAAACACGGGAACAATACACTTTATTAAATTTACGACTGCCAGTCAGTCATTGATATTTATCGTAAAGGGAAACATTAAAATGTTTGAAAAAACCATCGCGGCGTTTGCAATTTATAGTCACATCTGGGCGAGAACGTATTTTCAAAACTTAACCTTGAAAAGCATGTTTCTTCACAAAGTAATCTGTCAAACGACATTCTAAAACTATGAATGCCGCCATCCTAATAAGATCGTACTAATTAGTTTTCAAATCTACTCTAAATAAGTAATTTCAGCTTATTAAACTATCTACTTACCCCAATACCTAATTACAACGTACTTTACTTTCACATCCAATAAACTCAAAACACTATGTTAATCACTGTCCTATAACTACAAACAAATATTAATACTACTAGTAATGATAAACTAATGAATTCAATTAATACTGACCGAACAAAATGCAAATTTAATATGGTTCTAATGCGATTACGTCAAAAAACAACCACACATTGTCATACAAATAATGAAATGTTTACGAACTCCGAACTCCTAGCCGAACGTATTACGAAATTCAACGAAAACTACCGAATCAAATGCGTGTGCCAGAAAGAGATGGTGCAATAGCAATAATTCCTTCTCGCTCCCGCGCGCACGTTTCTGCTTCTATGTGCCTACAATAACTCGTTACAGGTCGGCTTACCCGGCTCATAGAAACCGCGGTGTCACGTGACCGAATTGACGTCATGATGGACTTTATTTTGTAAGGAAATTGAATTTAGCATAAGCCGAACGCGCCTACGAGTTATTTTAGCGCAGTGTTTTGTTGTTGGGTTATTAAGACAATTTTTAATCTATGTAGGCATTTTGTAATAGGTATTTTAATTTTATGGTGTATCAAATACTTATAATTTGATTATTCAATGACGATATAGTGGGTTGTGTTCCGAATTTCAAAAGGGAAGCTGGTAGGAATTACAATTTTTTATTTGTGTTAGAAGTAAAATAAAGTTTTTTTTTACATATGCCTTATTAAAATGTAAGGTATTTTATTGCCGTGACTGTATCTGTGCGGCATATAGAGGTGTATTTAGTGTGGAAGTACCTATGCGCCATAGTGCCGCGCTCCACGTCCTCGCCGGTGAAGCGAATATGAATGTTGTCACGCAGCAGCGAGCCGTACGCCAGCGCCTCGCCCATCGCCCAGTCTGCGATGCCATCCTGCACCTATACAACACATACCAACCTGTTTAACTAAGCACTTGCTAAACGAAACTCATCATCATTCAATCAAAGAGGACCCGTTGGTCCCACATCCAGGGATTCCCACAGGCTTCACCAGCAGCACGCGTAGTATAATATGCTGATGCAGATTGTGATTGTTTCTATTGTAGTCACCGTAATGCTAAGCGTGCAGATCGTTGGTCCATCTTACCTTGCCCATCTACGTTGGGAGATTTAGATAAATGAAACACATCCAAGTACTAACTTCAGCCATACAATAGACAAACCATTTTTTCTCGGAGGCCCAGCATCCTAATAATACCCTTGTGAATCTCGAAGGCCCACGGCTCCGGTGGTTTAGTGAAATGTTTCGCTATGGTATTTACTGATTGCTGAGATATTCCCGTTTCTTCAATCTGAAAAATGGCAGAGATTGTGTGAATCCTGAACGAAAAGATCATTTATTGCTAGGTAGTTTGGACTGATTTCTGACTTCAGCTCCATTTCCACGGTGCAAGTTTATTGCCTGTAGCATACCATAAAATTGAAGCAATATTTGACTGGCACCATCTAAACAACACGTAGTTACAATAAAATCGCACATGCAATAAAATCATATTCATCTCTACAAGTACGAACGAATGAAACAAAAAAAATCTTGAGAAGAATTTCAATATTTTAATGAAATATTTGGCAGCGCAAATACAGGGGCAATACTTGAATCAATTACATACAAGGACGTTCAACTCTGCCCATAAAATGGCATACAAAACTTGCATGCAATAATCGCCTTGTTATAAAATTCAATTATAAATTATTGTAGGTGTATGCCATTTCATGGAAATCGCACGCGTGTAAACACTTGCATGCAATTCTTGAATGGCAATCATTGAACGTGCTATAAGGCATGCGATTATTGCTTTTGAACGTTGCAGAAAATTTCACCGAGTAAA
The DNA here is from genome assembly GCA_963680765.1 of Agrochola lychnidis. Classification (NCBI taxonomy): domain Eukaryota; kingdom Metazoa; phylum Arthropoda; class Insecta; order Lepidoptera; family Noctuidae; genus Agrochola; species Agrochola lychnidis. The sequence continues at coordinate 2,697,673 of OY796863.1, read as the reverse complement.
TGGAGCTTTTATCTATATCTAGGTATGCTTCTGTCCGCGACACGTGAAATTTTGGCCCCCGACCCACCGTGCCACAGTGCATCGCCCGCTATGACTTCGTTTTGGCTTAGCGTTCTTTCTGACTTTTTTCTTTTTGCTCGGCTCCTAAGTATCGTACCGTGATGTTAAACAGCCCATAATCTTTCTCAAGAATTGGGCTGTCAAAATATACAAAATACGACTGGTAGTTCCAGAAATTAGCGCGTTCAAAAAATAAAACATATGAACTCTTCAGCTTTGCGGCGGTTAATATCAGGGATTAAAGTGTTGGACCTAAGCACCTTGTTAGGATCCACAGCTTCAAAGAAGCCAGTCCAGGGCGTATCGATCCACTCCCTGATGCTGAGCTTGGTAATTTTTTTAGCGAGATCAAAGTGCATGTTAAGTGTGTCCATGTACTCCTTCTCCCATCCTTTGATTTCACTACTGGTGGCGCTGCCTTCCGACATCAGCTTTTCTGCGTATAGTAAATCCACTGCAATAAGACATTAGTGCTTTTTAGTTTCAAGAGAGGGGCAGCTGTCTGCGTACTTATTTATGTAGCCTGCAACTAGCATGCAGAACTGGTAAAGTCGTAAGACGGGTCTTTGTGCTCCCTAAATTAAGTTACTTGTACTGACCAGTCTTCATTTGCTTGATTTTCTTGTACATGAAGGGCTGTGTGAACATGGGCTCGTCTTCCTCGCTGTGGCCGTGTCTCCGGTAGCAGACCAGGTCCAAGACCACGTCTTTCTTGAACTTGCATCGGAAATTAATGGCCACACGCGCCACGTAAGCTACCGCTTCCGCGTCGTCACCGTTCACGTGTAAAATTGGCGCGTCGATGGCTTTTGCTATATCTAGATCAGAAACAACGCATAAGAAGTAAAAAAATCGGTCCAATACGGTCCGTTACGTTCATAGATCGACCGCAATCTAGTTATACATTTAGTGATAGGATGGTGGCAACATACCTAAGGAATGCAATCTCGATGTCGAGCCTTTTTTTCGAGATTAAATCTCGCGGCAAGAAATCTCGAACGAGATTTCGAGACTGAGTGCGCGGCTCTTAGCATACTATGCTTCTTGAAAAGCCATTTTCAATATAATATTTAATGGATTTTTTATACTGTGCGTGATGGTGTGTTGATTTGTTGCGTTATGTATGTGTCATGGCCAGATCTTAGACATGATCATTTCATGAAATGTTCGACCGTTTCATGAAATGGTTGCATTTCATGAAATAGAACATCGACCACTGGTCTCATCATGATGTGGTCTGGTCAGATCATTGAATATTCAACGTTTGACGATATGTCAGCTATAACGCTATAGCAGTTAAACGCACGACTGCTTCATGATGTGGCCAAACATTAGTGATCGTAAAATAGATTATCCACCGGTAGAGGCGTTGATTTCGCTTGGTTTCTGTGCATCATGGCAGCGGCATACAATAAATCAAACAAAGTAGGGTGACCACGCAATTGCAATGTGCATTGCAATGCAGATGATTCTTACTTAAGAGGGCCCTTCCCGATCCATCTATCGTCAACGCAAGCATGATCGAAAAGCATGTTGTTTCATCTAGTGTAAGTGAGAACTGCTAACAAGCAAGTGCGAACGCGATAACACTGTACGAAAAATAGTGTGCGGAAACTTGTTTCAGGAAATACGTTTTTTTTACGTAAGCTTTACTAGTTTGTAAAATAAATGTTTGTCATTTAGAATCTCCATTACATGGGCAAGGTTTCTATGCAGATGTTTTCCTTACTTTTACAATTTATGAGTACATTATGAACGGCCAAAGGATAGGTAAAAATTGTGCAAAAATGCAGATTTTCGGAGGCTTGTACTGAATTTGTTTCTCGAAATTTTAATTTTTTGGTTTCATAGAAATCTAGAAATAGTGCACAAGACACCTGTTATTTTAAGAATTTCAAAGAAAGATGTGTTATAACGCCATAATGACGTACGAGCGTTTGTATTAAAAGTATGACGGGTTGGCCGCTCTTAATTAAGTAAACGTAATTTTTTTATTGTTTCGACATTCATTTATTGTTTTTTTTTTGTAACGAAATAGGATTAGCCAAACCAGGTGTACTTTTCATTTTAATTTAAGTTTAAAATTGTATCATTAAAAAACCGTACTATTTCAAAAAGCAGGTGCAATCTCGATTTTGAAAATTCCGAAATTTCGAAAACGAGATCTCACGATTGCCGGGCGAGATCTCGAATGGCCAATCTCGACTCGAGAATGCATTCCTTAATGATCATACCCGAGCAGTACGGCGTGCTCCTGGAGAAGCGCGGGTCGGTGGTGTAGCCGATCTGGTTGTTACAGATGATGTGTATGGCGCCTCGCGTGGTGAAGGCAGGCAGGTTGCTGAGCGTGAACGACTCGTACACCACGCCCTGCCCACACATGGCCGCGTCGCCGTGCATCACTATTGCCATCACCTGTCAGATTACACTACAGTAAAACCGGCCATCATTGCCCATAGTGGCTATCATTGCACGAAAAAATATAATATATCGATACCGGAAATTTCAATTGTCGTAAAGGACATTGTATTCCCTGTCCTTTACGACAATTGAAATTTCCGGTGTCGATATATAGGATATATTTTTTCGTGTTCGGACAAATATATCCGCTATGGAAATGATAGCCGGTTTTACGAATAGAGAAGTTTTCTCTATTCGTCGTGCTATCTTGTTAGTCACCCCCTTTCTAGATCATCTTTCCCGCAATTCTATAGTACCTAGACGATAGTTGGGCAGCTGGATTAATAAGGGCTTTATTCAGAACGCGGTACTCCTCGATACGGCTCGCATTGTTAGCAGGTTCCTCTCTCTGGAGCCTGTTCCCGATACCGGTGGGGTACAATTTTAATATTTTAAATGTTGTTATAATATTTTATTTTAATATTTAAAAATAAAACTTAAATGTAAATAGCGAAATAAAGGAAATATATAAATTATATATATATAAAATAAGACTACATAGTCGATGTTTATGACTCAACATAGTCGATGTTTATGACTCAACGTAGCCGACGCCTATGGCGTAGCGTAGCCGACGTCTATGGCGTAACGTAGCCGATGTCTATGGCGTAACGTAGCCGACGTCTACGACGTAACGTAGCCGACGTCTACGACGTAACGTAGCCGACGTCTACGACGTAACATAGCCGACGCGACGTCTACGACGGAGCGTTACCGTCGGCCTCGCCTCGGTAGCAAATAATTTTAGCAAATAAATCTCGATATTCTAACCATTGCACTCGTGTGAACCCGTGGGGCGGACGTAGTATAAAATAAATAAAACTGACCTTGTCTCCAGTGTCATCACCGCTCCAGAATTGCTCTGCCCTCGCCTTGCCCAAAACGACGGGGGACACGACCTCCAAGTGGGAGGGGTTGGCGCTCATCGCCACCTTTATGTACTTGTTGGTCCGCCGGATGAACCGATGGATGTGTGTGCCCAAATGGTACTTCACGTCGCCGGATACCTGTTGGTAGTTGAGCCTAGAGGGTTTTTGAGCAAGCATATGCAGGACGAAAAGTTGATAGCTGAGAAGGTCCGGCATGTCGAGAGAACACCGAAAATATATTTGGTAAGTTTCACCGCCACGGCGAAACTTACGGTGGTTCAGATTTTGAAAATGGACCTAAAATAACGTGATCTTCAGAGCCTATGATTTTGTTCGATCGAGTCAAATCGAACGTAGATTTCAAAACAAGCGACACAATATCAAAAGTTTGTCAATTTAAAAGCCAGAGAAATTGAATTTGAAAATGTACCTCATTTTATTGTGGAGTAAAGTACGTACATCATCATCATCATCATTTCAGCCGAAAGACGTCCACTGCTGGACATAGGCCTCCCCCAAGCACCGCCACTTCGACCGATTCTGTGCTTTCTGCATCCAGCGGATTCCTGCGGCCTTCACAAGGTCATCGGTCCATCTTGTGGGAGGCCTTCCAACGCTACGTCTTCCGGTACGTGGTCGCCACTCCAGAACCTTTCGACCCCATCGGCCATCCGTTCTGCGAGCAATGTGCCCTGCCCATTGCCACTTAAGTTTGGCAATTCTTCGGGCTATGTCGGTTACCTTGGTTCTCCTGCGGATCTCTTCATTTCTGATTCGATCACGTAGTGAAACTCCAAGCATAGCCCTCTCCATTGCCCTTTGGGTGACTTTTAGCCTTCTGATAAGGCCCATTGTGAGCGACCACGTTTCAGTACCATAGGTCATCACTGGCAACACGCACTGGTCAAAGACTTTCGTCTTGAGACACTGTGGTATGTGGGACGAAAAGATATTGCGTAGCTTCCCGAACGCTGCCCAGCCGAGTCGGATTCGACGATTGACCTCTTTCTCGAAGTTGGACCTACCTAGCTGGACAATTTGTCCTAGGTAAACATACTCGTCCACAACTTCGAGCGTAGCGTCTCCGATCTTCATGGGAGTGGGTGTCACATGGGCATTTGACATGACTTTTGTCTTGTCCATGTTCATTTTAAGACCCACTCTTTCGGAGGCTCTACTGAGGTCATCGAGCATTGTACTGAGTTTCTCCATGGTCTCAGCCATGATAACTATGTCGTCGGCAAACCGAAGGTTAGTGATGTACTCGCCATTGATGTTGATGCCTAGCCCTTTCCAATCCAGAACCTTGAAGACATCCTCCAGTGCAGCGGTGAACAGTTTCGGAGAGATAACGTCTCCCTGTCTCACACCTCGCTGCAGAAGGATAGGTTTCGAGGTCTGGTCCTGGAGTCGAACTGACATAGTGGCGTTTTTGTACAAACACTTTAGCACCTCGATGTACCGATAGTCGATCTGGCACCGTTGAAGAGACTGCAGCACAGCCCATGTCTCGACCGAATCGAAGGCTTTCTCGTAGTCCACAAACGCTAAGCAGAGAGGCTGGTTATACTCTTCGGTCTTCTGTATAACCTGCCGCAGCGTATGTATGTGGTCTACGGTGCTAAAGCCTTTACGGAATCCGGCTTGTTCGGGAGGCTGGAAGTCGTCAAACCTGCGCGCGAGACGGTTCGTGATAACTCTTGAAAACAGCTTGTAGACATGGCTCAGAAGTGTGATGGGCCTATAATTCTTAAGCAGGGCATTGTCGCCCTTTTTAAAGAAGAGTACCACCACACCTCTGTTCCATGCCTGTGGCGTTTGACCCTCGAGTATGACGGAATCGAAAAGCTTCTGGAGGGCCTTAAGAACAGGTTTTCCCCCGGCCTTCAGGAGTTCAGCCGTAATTCCGTCATCACCCGGCGCCTTGTTGTTTTTAAGTTGCTTCAGAGCCATCCTAATCTCGTACAAGCTGACGTCCGGGATGTCTTCGGTATAGTGTCGGGTCAATCTAGCTCTTGGGTCGTTTGCTAGATTCGTAACGGGGTTACTGGTTGACGTGTATAACTGTCCATAGAAACTCTCGATCTCTCTCAACAGCTCAGGTTTGGCGGATACGATTCTGCCATTATTGGTCTTCAGTTTCGCAAGCTGGCTCTGTCCAATAGACAGATCTCTAGCAAATACCTTGGAGCCCTTATTCTGCTCTATTGCGTCCTTAATACGGTTCGTATTATAGAGTCGAAGGTCGCTTTTCAAGGACTTAGAGATCTGTCTATTGAGCCGCCGGTATTTAAGCGCATCGTCTGGAGACTGCAGAATCATCTCGCGCCTCTCCTCCATGAGCTGTAAAGTAGCATCAGAGAGCCTTTTGTTTCGATTTGTACGACGGGTCTTGAAAAACTTGGACCCGACCGTATGGACAGTTTCCACGAACCCATCGTTATAATCGTCCACGGAGCTCCCTAGGCACTCGAAACGATTCTGAAGTTCGAGCTGAAAGCTCTCGGGGTTTTGGACTTGGATCGGTGCTGGGCGGAGCGTAGACTTCATCAGTCGAGATCTTTCCAGCTTGATATTCAAGTTCAATGTGCCTCTTACCATACGGTGATCACTTCCGGTTTTCACCGCGTTGATCACAGAGACATCATTGAATACTTGCCTCTTCGTCGACATAATGAAGTCAATCTCATTTTTTGTTGCACCATCAGGGCTCTGCCAGGTCCACTTTCTGTGCTCACGTTTTCTGAAGAAGGAATTCATCATAAAGAGGCCTTCCTTCTCCATAAAACTGGCCAGTAGGTGACCCCTGTGGTTTCGACGTCCAACTCCAAATTGCCCCACTCGCAGCTCATCATCGTTTATTTGCCCAGTTTCGCGTTGAAGTCCCCCATGACAACGGTGAAGTGAGTTTTAGAGCCATGCATGGCTCTGGAAATATCCTCATACATGGTCTCTACCTCATCGTCGGGGTGTGACGAGGTCGGGGCGTAAACCTGTACGACCTTCAGCGAATATCTTGCGGATATTCTGAGTATAAGGTACGCCACCCTGGTCGACACACTCTCGATCTTCACCACGTTGCTCACAAGGGACTTATGGACGATAAACCCGACACCACCTCTTTTTTTTTTTTTTTTTTTGGGTGGGAAATTATCAAATAACTTCTCCCGCTCTGGGCGGAGCGGGAGGGCGTGTCAGACTCTTACTGACTAAAACCCACCCGTGTTCCTTCAGTTGCCGTGTTGCCAGGGGGCCACGATTTCCCTATCGGTTTTCTTCGAACCCCCGGCAGGCATTGGCCCTAGCGGACCCCGTCAATTCTGCTGACATCTCTTTGAGGCGCGCGTGGAACACAACGCGCCGTCGACCCGGGCTTGGTCCTTATCGGACGGCGAGCTACCCATTGCTCACCGTCCGCAAGCCCGCGCCTACGGTGGCCGGAAATCCTCTCGTGACTCCCGACGCCCAGGGCGTCTCCTGCTGCGGCGGTTAGGGGCGCGAGGGCGCGAAATTTGCCTTTCCCTCACGCGCTCCGTCTCCTCCTTCGCGAGCATTACTGCTTCGCAGAACGAGGTGACGGCCTGCCATTTCCTCTCGCTCCGTAGCATGGCCCGAATCAGGGCCGGACGCGAGAGATCACCGCCGCCGATCGCTTCCACGAGGACACGGCGATGCTCTGCCCAAGCCGGGCAGACCTCCACCGTATGCTCCACCGTGTCCTCCGGGCGATCCACACAGTGATGACACCCGGGCGTTTCCTCCCGCTTTAAACCCGACACCACCTTGGGACTGCTGGTCGCCCTCCCGGAAATAGAGCAAGTTCCCGGATTTGAGGATTATCGAGTCCTCGCCCTCTCTTCGGACTTCAGATAACCCTACTATACCCCATCGTAACTTGCTCAATTCTTCCTCGAGTTCGATGATCTTTTCGTCGGTCCGGAAGTACGTACCCACAATAAAATTTAAAAAAAATGGAACACAAAAATTTTGTTTTTTTTTTCGTTGCCAAGGGGGCGCAGGCTGATTTTCGCACCCTGGCGCCCAATATGGTCGACGGCCCTGTTTATTGTAACTACGCACTTCTGCACACGATATCGTTACTGATATCACCCCGACGATCGATCGATCGTTACGCATTTTTCTTTCTTTTTTGATACTGCCTGTAATTCTTAATGATAAGTTCGTTTTTTATGAGTTTTGTTAAATAACCCTCAACACTTCTGCTTAGGCCGCCAGCGGCGAGTTAACTAGATTAAATGAAAGATCGTGAGATACAAATATATTTTAACCCGACTTCTAAAAGAAGAAGGTTATCAATTCGTCTGTATATACAGGTTGAATGGTTCAAATCAGCATGGATGGCCAAATTCGAAACTATAGGTAAGATAGAGAAAAATATAAGGAGTCTTGGGGCCGATTTGATGAAAACTAAAACTGCATCATTAGATTTCTACAATTTCTCTAGCTAGGGAATCAAACTTGTCGATTTTGGAAAAATAAACGCATCCTGTATTATTGCACCGTCTGATGGTGTCGTTAATAAGGATCAAATTCTGGGAAGTAATAACACGCGCAAAATGTCGGTAAAACATAGTACAGTACGACACAACTTAGATATAGCATATTTGATGCATTCTTTCATTTCAATTTTACGAATGTGTTTGTTTATATGACTTTACAAGTTATTGCGTTTGCGTAAGATCATTTTCACCTAAATCAGTAATAAAGATTGGTAATTTGAAAGCGCACTCAGTTCGGAAGGTGATCGGTTTTACGAATTTTGCCGATGCTACCTACCTACTAAACTTTTGACCGCATCGAATCCTTGGTCTGGGTCCGATTCCTAGGTCAATCAAACTTTGTTCTACAGGGTCAAATTTAATTAACTAGCGAACTCTACAGACCTTATGGGTATAAATATCTAAACACGATAAAACAAAGGTAAAGAAGATTATATGTATTTTTTTTTCTGGGGTTAACTGGTAGTGTAGTTACTTGAAGCAGTTGAGAAAATCAGTTCATTTTTGTTTTATCGTGTTTAGATATCGATATCTATCACAAGTTTAAACAGATTAAAAAAAAAAAATTGGAAATTATATTTCAAGTAACTACTAGTCGTAAAAAAATTACAATTACTGTTTTATTTTCTATTTGTCGTATTGACATCGACGCGAAAACTGTTACCATGGATTCAGTATATGATTCTGAACCCCCCTGCGTTGAAAGTTTTCGTCGGTAATTAAAAAAACAGTGGCACTCCGGGAGTGTCGACAGAAGTGAAAACTTGAACAATTTTATTTATTTATTTAACCATTTATGTACACACAAATAATACACAGACAAGACAAAAAGAACAGAAAAATACGTACAAAGGTGATGCTTATTTCTAATGAAATCTCTTCCAGCATACCTGCGATAGGACAGAGGATAAAAAGAGATGTAGACACCGTGTGTAAGAAATAAAGAGAAAGTAAAATACATAAAATCAAAACAATTCACTTAATGAAATAAAACTAATAATATGAAAATATACTTACATGCATACAAACATACATACTTCTAAAATAAATAACACTAATATAATGTAACAAAAAAATATACATAAAATACAAAATAAATACCAACGCAACTATGACGAAGTGGAAAGATAGTGTTCTTTCACTGTTCTTTTAAATACTGCAACAGTTTGACAGTCCCTAATGTCTGGCGGAAGTGAATTCCACAACCGCACTGCGTGCACAGTGAAGGAGTAGGAGTAGAAATCAGTGGAGCGGGGAGGGGACTTAAGGAGGTTTCTAAGATGCGACCTGCAAGGCACATCAGAAGGACGGGCGTAGGAAAAGCGCTCCCGCAGGTAGGAAGGAGTTTTAGGATTGTGAAGGAGGTTAAATAGCAGACACAATATCCGAGAGTTCCTGCGAAGTCTAATAGGGAGCCACTTGAGTATCTTGCGAAAGTTAGAAACATGATCATACTTTTTAAGGTTAAAGACAAAACGAATACAGATATTTTGCAAACGCTCAAGTTTATTTAAAAGCTCCTCGGTAGCATCCAAATAACAGGCATCGGCGTAATCTATGATGAATGAGAGTTTGAGCAAGGGAGATTTTGGTGTTCAAGGGCAAGAAACTCTGGAGGCATTTCAATGAATGGAACGTGAAGTGCACTTTGCGACTGACTTGAGCAACACGGGCAGTCCACGATAAGTAGGAATCCATGCTCACCCATCAATCAATCTAATCCATGGTTTTACTGTGCAGGAAATACTTTTAATGAGGTGTCGGTAACGGTAACAGTGTCGCGAGTTCAATTGTTTTTTTCCATCTCAGAAATGCTCAAAGCGCCTAAAGAAGTTTTCACTTAAAAAAAAACTGCTTTTTCATAGAAAACTGCAATGCCTACGTGGTCAAAATTTATGGAACAGCTGATTTAAAAAAAAAAGTCTACGAGAAATTTCAACGCAGGTCGCTTCAGAATCATGTTCTTTCTTTTTTATTTTTTTGGGTGGGAAGTTATCAAATAACCCACCCGTGTTCCTTCAGTTGCCATGTTGCCGGGGGCCACGATCTCCCTTCTGACTTCTTCGCAACCCCGGCAGGCATCGGCCCTAGCGGACCCCGTCAATTCTGCTGACATCTCTTTGAGGCGCGTGTGGAACACAACGCGCCTTATCGGACGGCGAGCTACCCATTGATCACCGTCCGCAAGCCCGCGCCTACGGTGGCCGGAAAACGGCCTGCGATTCCCGACGCCCACGGCGTCTCCTTCTGCGGCGGTTAAGGGCGTAAGGGTGCGAAGTTTGCCTCTCCCTAACGCGTTTCGCCTCCTCCTTCTGCTTCGCCGAAGGAGGTGACGGCCTCCCATTTCCTCTCACTCCGTACCACAGAATCATGTACTGAATCTATAATAACAGTTTTCGCGTCGACGTCCCTGCCACCCTGTATAATATGACACAATCTTCTTTAAGAGATCCTGGTATGTAAACGAGGGAATGTTCAAGTTCTCGGTTGTGATAAACTCGCCAACCAATAATAAATCAGTACTCACATTTTCCATGGGCTCCATCAGCTTGAACTGCGCAAAAACGTCACACAGCTGCTTACGACACACATTCACCAGCATGTTTAGACGACCTGAATGAAAATCACTCTTAAGACACTGAATATGTAAATTCGAAAGTGGCAGACGATTTTAGATTCATTTTTGATGTTTTCAGACGAGATAATAATTATATCCTTAACGCAAAAACGACTTCCGAAATACAACAGGATCCAAATCTGTTTATCAGTTCACTGGTAAGTGGTCCACCTTTATTATTATACAGTATGTTAACTAACGAAGGGCATTCCCGTTAACCCGCAATAGTATAGCATGCATACATGCAAAAAAATATTACCTACTTACCATCAATGCACTTGTAAATATTTTAGGAATATCGTATAGGTACTTTTACAACGCTTGTAAATATGTGAGCAGTGAGCACCATGTATCCATCACATAAATTTTTCTGGTGCATCGTCTTCACATATAATTATAAATTTAATGTATACAAAATATTGTAAAAAAGAGTAACGGTGGAATTTCTTTCCCATTCTTCTCCATACGAAAACTACTTTTTGGAAGGAGCGACTAGAATCAATTCTATTTTTGTAAATTTTGACGTTCAAAAGTGCCTTTTGTGCCTAATTGAAATAGATTGTTTGACTTTAACATCTAGAGCAATGGTAACTGTTTCTGACAAGGGGGATGCTAAAATATTATTGCATTTTCCCAGCACTTTAACACCAAGACGTGGGAGGAAAACTTTTGTGGTCACCCCCTTCCAAAAATGAAGTACTACATGACGGGGGGGCGGCAGCAAACTTCTTTGATCACCCCCTTCCAAAAACGATGTACTCCATGAAGCGGGGAGGCAAACTTCTTTTGTCATCCCCTTATATAAACTGTATATGTACATAATATACTTCAAATTCCGTCAAAACAAGAAGCTAATCTTCTTACGTACATGCGCTAGCACAAAGAAACTTTCTTTACCAAGTAGTAAAATTGGAGGGGACGCGGGCCGCCGTTTGTATTTAGGGGGGCATATGGCCCGTTCTGCCCCCCACTTCCGTGGTTCCTGCCCAATTGTATGAATAAGCTGTTAAGTAACCTCGATGCTGCATGGCCATGAGGATGGACTTCACGCCGAGCCGCGTGCTGGTGTCAACGATCTCCTCCAGCATCACAATCATGCTCTCGCCGCCTTCCAGCCCAAATCTCTTCTCAGCAGGCCATTTTGTCGCGAAGTACTTTTCCAGGCTACATCAGACAGGTTTATGATGAAATAATGTGCGTGACTACCGCAGGACCACCAACGCCAATCGCTTCCATATTTAGTAAATAATTAGTACCCAATTCGTACTAATTAGTGCTCGAACGACAAAATTGGTCCCTTAGTAGTTTTCGAGAAACTCGATTTTGAAGGTGGTCCGGCTCGTCACGCTCACTTCAGCAGGACCACCATGGGCGCCGAAAAAGGGGCATGCTGTAGCTATTCTAAGTATACAAATAATTAGTACCCTTAAATGTGATTCATTGCGTAAAAAAACAGAACTGAAACATTTGTATTTACCGAGAAATCCACGATGATAACTTTCGAGCACTCGTTCAGCAGGACCACGATTTTGAATGATGATTCCAGGTTTGAGGAGCTTGTCGCTTTCCTCAAACCTATATAGAAAATGAGTACCCTGCAAGATAAAATTAGTGCCCAAAATTCAAAATTAGTTCTTCAGTAGTTTACGAGATATACCATGCCATTGGGTGGGGTGGCGGTGGTCACGGTGTAAAATTTTCATTTCAAGATTTCCTTATTAAACTCTGATTTTTTCCCAAATTTATAAAAAAATTAGTGCTCCTAAAGAAGTTATAGCGACCAAACATTCAGATTCCTAAGTGTTGTATTTTAAGAGAAATTAGCTTTCATTACTTTTCCATACTAAATCTTCGCGTATAACCCGACCAAATTAAGTTGTCAATGATATTGAGCAGTCTATCTATTCTGTTAAAAATCTCACCGTCAAAACTTAGGTAAAGGGAGCTATCATTCCACTCGATGCTAGGGATTGGCACTATTGTCACCTCACTTCGAGCTCACTTTACCTGAGTTTTCACGTGAGATTTTTACAGAATAGATAGACTGCTTAATACCATGCCGGACCACCTTCAAAGTCGAGTTTCTCGAAAACTACTAAGGTACTAGTTTTGTCGTTCGAGCACTAATTAGTACGAATTGGGTACTAATTATTTACTAAATATGGAAGCGATTGGCGTTGGTGATCCTGCGGTAGTCACGGACATCAAATTACAGCTTTCTAGTACTAAGGGTCTCGTAGCTAGACCGCGGATAGACAGACAGACAGACGGACATGACGAAACTATAAGGGTTCTTTGTTTACTACGGAACTCTAAAAAGTTAGTTATAAAACATCGTAGGTAATCTTTTTTAATTATGAGTGTATTGAAATGAATGGTTACACCGCTGCACCGTGTATTTATGTCATCATATTTATAGTCTCTTCTGAGTCTTTTATACCTCGTTGGTCCATATTGGCGTCTGGCGGCGTTGCCTCTCATGCCTTATCTATGTTCCTTAGAAAGGCACCGGTCCTCCACCGAGAAGAGCTAGCAGCTAAAAACGAGATGGCGAGCAACTATCAGCGAGTGCGGAAGACGACGAGTGATTACTAGCTGATATGCATATGTACATCGGTACCAAGCGTGAGTCTCTCAGCGAGTTTTCTGCCCGGCAATCGAGCGTCCCTAAGCGAGTATTTCCTTTGATAGCTCGAGCTATCAAAGAAAGTTTGATATTAGTACGCACACAAACTAACTTTTAATTTAATTTTTTTTTGTTTCTTTTATAAATTAAAAAATCCAGATATGAGTTCCAGGATAATGCCGTTTGTATAGGCATTGTATCTGTGTTACTAGCTAGTTTTTAAACATTTCATATTGTAATCTGTGGAAAACGTAGTGGGTAGCATAATTGTTTAAAATGTTATATTTAAGATATTGTGACTGTTTTTATTGTGCTACTGTTTGTTTTTCCTTAAATAAATAAAAGTTCTCGCTCAGCGACGATCTTTTCGTTGCGACGAGTACTCGCGGCGCCGGCGCGGCGCGGTTGTTTGAACAGTCAATATTTCTCTTTGACTTACTACTTACTCGACTTGAGCGAGAAAATCGTTGATAGCTAAGTAGTCGCTTCCTCGTTGGCGGTGGGGCAGGTGCCTTAATCTAAGCAAACTTAGTACTTAGTCGTTACAAAACACATGAAACACTCACAACACAGCTTTGGTGAGACGCCGCATGATTTGTTTCTTCTCCTCCTTGGTCATGTCGAACGCTCCTGGAGTCTCCATTTTTTCCCTGAGGTATTGTACTTGGTCTATGTCATACACGTGCATGTACTCTATGCCAATGGATTGACAGTACACGGACTCGAGACGACGAATTATTTCCCTAATCAAATGTATAAATAAATCAATATACGGCATATATAGGCTGTCTGGTAATTAATGGATAACTTTGAAATAGATAAATTTCAACTTACCTGAGTGTTAATGAGGTTTCTTTGCCACCAATGTTAGTTCTTGCAGGCAGTGTGAACGTCATGTCCATATGTTCTTCTACTAAAAAATAAAGCATATGTACTGGCCAGATTTTAGAATTGATCATTTAATGAAGTGTTCGACCATTTCGTAAAATGGTTGTATTTATTAAATAGAACATCGACCGTTGGTCACATGATAATGTGGTGTGGCTAGATCATTGTATACAAAACGTTTGACGATATGAACAGTTACACGCACGACTATTTCATGATTTCAGAGACACAGATCAAATAAAAAACCAAGACATACCGTTGTCAACAGTGACGTGAGGCCGGTTTCGTAAACGTGTGCACTTAGTGAGGTGTAGTTTGATTGTAAATGTGTGCGTGTGAGCGTGTGTGTATGCACAGAGCGGAGGTGTAGTTTTGGCATTCTTCACTGTCGTGTTCGCAGCGCTATGTCTTGGTTGTTTATTTGGTCTGAGTTCATGATATGGCGAAATATTAGTGATCATATCGTAAATAAAATAGATTATATATTGTGTTGATTTGTTGTGTTACATTGTTTGATTTGTTGATTGAACAAATCAAACAATGTAGGGTGACCATCGAAAAAAAGTCGATGGACTTTTATTGGATTTTCAAAAATGATATTAAGGAAAGCTAACAACTTGGAAGTAGCGGTCGCCGGCCGCTGCCGCGGCACCTCTCACTTCGTTCGCTCGACTCGCGTGCGGAGAAGTGCAACATAACATTTAAAATAAGTTTAATAAATTACGCCGCTTGTGGCACGCCGACCAAACAGGTTAGGTTAGGTTAAAACTGTGACCAACCGCGGCAGCGGCCGGCCAGCACTACTTTCAAGTTGGTCGCAGTTACTTAACAATTTTTACTAAAATTTAACCTTAAACCATGGATACCTTACATTAATGATATAGCCAAACGACGACTGACATATCATTAAACGTTGACATTTCAACGATATGGTCAATTTTAGCTGGCCATTTCATGAAACACAACCATTTCATGAATCGGTTGAACATTTCATGAAATGATCAATTCTGAGATCTGGCCACTACACATATATTTTAAGTTTCAAGTATTGTTGAAATAAATTATATCGTTGAAAAAAAATATGGGACAGTTTTATTAATATAGTAGATGACCCTACACACGTTCTCATGTCAAAAGGAGAATGGGAAACGGTGGGCCCAAATGTAATAAGTTGAGATAAACTAAAAAATTAGTCATATTTTTTATCCTTGAATATCAAAAATCAGCTCAATTCTCCATCTGGAAGCGGAGAAATATGATAAAGATAGTTTTCGTGAGATTATCGATTAAATTAATCGATTACACAACTACAAAAACAAAACCTACCCACTAGGTAGCACTACGTAATATAATTCACTCAAAGTAATTAAATGCACTATATACTCGTATACTCTTATACAATATAGTGCATTTAAATTAAATAAAACATCATTAATTACTGAAAAACCAAAATAATGATTATCAATTTTATATCGATTAAAATCAGTCTTAAATTTTTAGTTTATGTCACTGGCAGTGCATGTTCTGCACTGGCATGAACTGACTGACATTGACACTGGACAGTAGGGGTGGATCGTTGTCGAATTTTTGACGGACGAAACCGTTTTCCCGACGACGAAAACGGTTGCAGAAAATGGTTAAAGGACGAAACTTATCCAACATGGAATAGAACTGCGTTTTCGTTGAGCGCAGTTTCTTACAACTATCTACGATTTGAAATGTATGAAATGGTTTTTTTGCATCACAAACAACAGTATTGACAACTGGTAATACATTGACTGTATTTCATTGACAAAAAGTTCACTTTTTATTGGAAGGACTGTTTTACGAATGTGATAGTTGAATCATTGTACCCGACTGTATTTATTTTCTTACATGTAAAATAAAAATCGCACCAAGTAATTCAACGACTGGTTTGTGCAATAAAGACTGTTTGAAGTTGAACCCAGGACGTAAAACGGTTTCCTAATCACAAAACACAAAACGGACTTTGTAAACGGTTCGTCGTCGCAACGTCCACTTCTACTAGACCGCTGCCAGTTGTTTCACGTGTTTTCTGATGTGTTTTGAGTGTTTTCCCGATTATTTTTATTTTCAACGACCACTGCTTTGTTTTCACGGATTCTGACCCTGCCTACCTTGTACGACCCTTGCTTTCACACTGGACACTGAAAATCGCTCACACGATTGACTTGGAATTGTTATTTTGGATTTTACCGCCGCTTTGTGGTTTGGATATTGTTGAAACTATGGATTGCTGTGTGAATTGTGGGATAGCAACTACTAGTCAGTGCAATACACTAATATACATGTTTAAATCTATAAATTTACATCATTTTCATCTCGTTACATTCAGGCCCAACAGTGTATGTAATCGTTTCCGTTTCCTTTCAATAATTCAAAATCTGAAAATGGTCTCCTGACTACGGGGTTTCTTTCAACTTTTTAAAATATATTTGCGGTGTTCTCTTGACATGCCGCACCTACTCAGCTATCAACTTTTCACCCTGCTTATTCTTGCTCAAAAACTCTTTGGGCTTTACCATAATGACAAGTGTGATGTGTGTCATATTGAATCATTGAATCTTACACAACTCCGAGCACAATTCCCGGGCTACTATATGGCTCTCTACTCCCTTGGTGTCGAGAGCTACATTTTTGTAATTTGCGAGGAGCCTGGCTGGCAGCGTCATGTTCAGCGGGTCTGTCTTTGCGAGCAGGTGACCTCGAGCCTGTAGCAACAATGTTTAATGTTTCTCTATCATCGAAAATACATTCAACGTCGCTTGCGAATAGATTTCACTTCATTTCTCAGTTGAGCGCTCAAGCAATTCAAACCTTAGCAATTATGTACGTGGCTCACTGTCTCCTAGCCTCTTATTATAGAGGCTAAATCGTACACATTTCAGCTGGAGCCAGTACACCGTATCACTATCAACTCACCGCATTAGCTCGTTGTCAGGGTTGGCATATGTAAAGCCGGGTCTCCTGCGCGTGTTTTTACACAAAAACATCGCAACAAAGAGGCGTGGCTAAACACATTTGTCTATGACTACACGAGGTTTTTTGTGTAATGTTTCGAAAAAACACGCGCACGTGACCCGGCTTAAAACAAACGAGTTGTTAAAATACGTATTTTAAACAGTTTGAAATAAAACAGTGTTTTTTATTAAAATCACTGTATAAAACAAGTTTAAAATAATGTTTTAAACATTAAGAAAAAAATACATGGTTTTAAATCGGGAATTAATGGAAATAAACGAAAAGTTATAAATTATTAGGACTTGAAATAGCACGAAAGGAAATTAAAAAGGTTATACAGTTTTTAGACTTCGTCGCCGATCGAAATGAAGTAATTCCCGCAACAATTTTGGGGATTCCCCTTATTTAAAAATATTCTCCATCCTACCTATGTATTATCTACACTTCGTCTTTTGTCGAAAAGAGGTAATTCCCCGCAATAATTTTAGGGACCTCCCCATATTTAAATATACTTTTAGGTAAGGTACATCTGAGAACGAAAATCGGAATTCGCAATTCGGAACATACAGAGTGTACTGGGTGGGTCAGTATCTGAGTTACATACTTACTTTGATTGATTAAAAAAAAGTAAGTATGTTCACAGATTATATATTTATTCAAGGATAACCAACGAGTTACATTACAATTATTAGGTATCTTTTACGATAGTTAAACTTAGTTATAATACATTATCCTGTAACGCACACTCCATTACAGGTAACCACAGCTTACACATTATCGAGTACATAATGCTCTGAATGCATAATAGTAATATAGTTTATTAGTTTTAGAACCTATTAACTAACTATAACGTAATCTGTGCTATAACTAGTATTACGTGTTGTGATTATTATGTTTTTCTGACGGTTTTTTGTAAATGTTTCCACAGGTAAATTTTAAAATTATCTAGAAATAAATTATATTAGGCCTGATCGATTTTTGTTGATAATAGTTTTGATAAATCGCTCATTGAAAAAAAAAAAAACACTTTTTTAAAACATTTTGAACCGTTTGTTTTAAAAATGTAAAATAAAAAAACAACCCTGCTCGTTGTCCACCCAAGCCCAATGTAGGCACGTAATCAGGAATCCTGATCAGGGAACTGAATCAGGAAACCGTACGTATGCGGTCAGCCTTAGCACAAGACTAAAAAAGGAACAGACTGCAAGCTTCATACTAACGCTTTGTGCGAGATCACTACTACACGCACAGCTTTGTGTGCGTGCAGTGTCACAGACAAGGCGCGCGGGGGGTGCACCGGCGCCCGCTAGAGGCAAACTGGTTTGAGCCGGCTCATTCCGAAGCCAACGTTCAGGGGTACGCCGCGCGCCGTGTGCCAGAGCGGTACGAGTGACGCGGACATTTATGTTAATTAAAATGGCAAATTGTTGTAAGTACTGTGTGTATCAATAATAGTAGGAAAAGCAAGGTTTATTTTTTTTATCCAAAGGATTTTGTCAGGTTATTATCTATATCTACCCATACCTACTCATTTTTAATGCTTATTGCAGAATTATGTAGTTACGAGATAGGTAGTATCCTAAATAAAGATGGCCATAAAGTTTTCCCATATGAATTATTATTTATTAATCTTATGGTTTACCGCCTATATTAGCGAGTTATTGTTTGTCTCCTATTTGTTTCGTATTTTTGTTTTAGTAGGTTTGTAGGTACCACTTACGTTCGTGAAATAGTAAAACCAGAAAGGAAACTTTATAGTTTCGCCATGTCCGTCTGTCCGTCCGTCTATAAGTCACGGTATTTTAATAAGTAACCAACTTCAAAAAAAGCAAGCAACGTATGCATCTATGTATGTATAACTATTTGACAGTATAAATAATTACTTACATACTTTACTATCGTGTTTTATTAGCATATAAGCTTAATCAGCCTAGGTATAATGTTCCTACTGTTGGGAAATAGCCCTCCTCTTTCTGTGAGAGCGAGTGGGCCGTAATCCACCAAGCGGGCTCAGTGCGGGTTGGTGGATGTCATATGTTTTCGAATTATTGGTTCTAGGACATGCCGGTTTTCTCACGATGTTTTTCTTTACCGTTTTGAGAGCAGTGGTAATGAAATAATTTATATAAAGTGCCTGCTTGGGTTCGAACCCTAGACTCGTAAGTTTATTATCCGACTTCAAAAATGGGAGGGTCTCAGTTCAACAACGATGCACGCATTGTGTGTAATTATTTCACAGTATGATTAATTAAATAGGTATTACTTAATTTTAAACAAACTGTTAAAATAATTACCGGTTCGGTACCGTAATTGGAAAACGGAAAACTCATGGGATCACCTCAGTCACAGTGCGTGTCCGTTCGTCTGTCCGTCTGTCCGTCTGTCCAGCTGTCCAGCTGTCCATCCGTCCATCCATCCGTCCGTCCGTCTGTGCTCATCGCCGAATCTCGACTCGCACTTACCCGGTTTTTTAATCTGTAATAACCGAGTGACAGCCCTATGAAAGTAGGTAAGAATTTTGAACTCTGTTAGGAAGCTTGCCTTCTGCTCGTTTTTTATTCTTGTGGCCTTAGTTAGGTACAGGGCTTATATGTGTGTGTGCGATGAAAAAAGCATCATTGAATCATTTCCTATACTCCGTAGGTTTAGGTAGTTGAAAAAAGGTAAACAAATCGTAAAAAGGGTTTTTTAGATGACACTTTCTTGTTAAAAAAACAATAAAACCAAATTAAATTTATTTTAGTGTTTTACCATAGTTTCCTCTTTTATTAATGTATGTTAAACTTTATCGTTTATTCTTCAACTACTTTTCGTAGATGTAACTGCTTGAGCACATTTTCTTTTTCAGCTTTAGGTAAGCGGGCACGCCCTTTATGCCTGGAGGCTTTTATTTAGATATTTAGTTCTTTTTACGTTTAGTTTTTATTTTTTAATTCTGCTTGAGTATAGTTCTCGATGTTTTTGGTTGGTATATTGGCGTGTGCTAGCTGACATATGGCCAATAATTTATACTTAATTAAAATAATGTTTTGTGTTGCATAATAATTTTGCATACTATTGTATAGAGTCATTTTTATTTTTTTCTAACTTGAACAGACAGCTGTGCTGCTGGGGAGTTTGTGGCGCCACTTCTTCTTCCCAGCTAAAGGCACTAGGAAGTGGTGAAGGGTGGGCGTTTTTGGGGGACTGTCTTATGTAATTTTGACGTTCGAAAAGTGCTGGTTCTCAGCCTAATTTGAATAAATGACTTTTGAATTTTGAATTTTTTGTCTGATTTATAAGATTTTGTAATCTGTGTATAGTAAAGAACCCAATTTCTAAACGTCAACGAAGTATAACGTTGCTAAATTGAAGAGTTCAACTGTGACGTAGCATAACAACTGAAGTGACAGATATTTCGTTTAGTCGGTTACTTGACAGCTGTCTCGTTACGTGTTTTTTTTTTTGTTTACCTTTATTTAACTACCTAAACCTATGGAGTATAGGGATGTAGGCACAACTTGCTCTAAGTAGATACGTACCTAAATTATAATGACTGTCGGGTCGAGAACCGTTCGTTTCTTTTTCCCACTTACCTGGTAGCTTCGAATTAGGCCCGCGACAGCCAAGTTCAGTTTAAGTTTGGATTTAAAGTCAGATTCATTTTTGCCGGAACCCGATTTCGGTTCTGTAAATATTTAACAACTATGAAATATTGCTCACTGAAAACGGTCAATCTAAAGCCCCGAATACACTAGGGAACAATATGTCGCCCAACATGACGCACAAAGTCCAATTTACGTGACGCTGCAACGTTGCATAGTGTCCCGCAACATGCTCCGCAACATTGGACGTGACGCGGGGCATGTTGCTTGCTCCCGCCTCGAGAGCGAGCGCACCTGTCCCGCGTCAGTGTCGCGCCATTTGTCACCGAGTGTAGTCGGATATCACTTAGAAAATTAACTCTTCTTTCTCGTTGTATTAAGAAATTCCGCATTACCACCTTCTCTTTCTCTTACGTTTCAACACACTCGAAATAAATACTATGTATGCAGCACTAATAGCCACAACCTCCTCGGGCGACATTTCTATGAACATTGTCTAGTGTGGTCGGCAAAATGTTCTGCGACAATTGTCTCGGGACACTTCACGTAGTTGTTGAGGGACATGTTTTGCAACATGTTTCTTCATTTGCCTCCTAGTGTATCCCAGGCTTTACACCAACAAAGTAACGGCTCCTACACCAACCGCCAAACAAGGAGTGCCGTTCGGCAAAAACCGGCGGTCCGCGCCGCTGGCACTACGTGTTGCCAAATTAATCAAATTATTTTCCACTTACGAACTGTTTTAGGACTAAAATCATCTTGCAGTTCCTCAATCTTTAACGCTGGACCGCAGAGGCTATCGTAGAATCCATCCCATGACTGTCAAGAAATTAATATTCTTATTTTCGGTCACAGTAAACTGAGGGAGGTGCAAAGGTGAAACGACATGGGCCGTGGGGAACTGGTAACCACGTGGTATAAACGGATATCCACAGCGATCCATTCCGAGGCGATTTACAAAAATATTGCCACGACATGCGACACTCGTCCCCAAAGCGTAGGTAACTATTGTAGTAACATCACTATATGCGGATAATTGACTCTTGAAATGACATAAATGTAGACGGTAGTGATGTAACAAATGTCATATTTTGGACATTCGCGAATGCAAATGCGAATGCGAATATCTGCTGCCAACATTCGCGAATGCGAATACGAATGCGAATATTCAGTTTTTGCTTAAATTTGGCGCCATTTGTCTATGGCTTGGTGACTTTAGCGGCAGTCCTGTTCGAACGAAGTGCGTTCCGTCTGTTTCTCGTTCCGAGAATAGCCGAGTTAATACGAACGCATCCATCATTTGAAGTGTCATTCCGCTCGCACCGGTTTTTTCGTAAACAAAACAAGTGAATTTTGAAAGAAAAGAAAAGAAGTTAGTGTTAGTTCTGTAGTTAATTTTCTTATATTAACCAACTATTATTACCTACTTAATAAAATTATATACGCAAAAACATTCGCAATAATTTCGCGACTGCGAATGCGAATATGCAAAAATATGCGAATACTCGCGAATGCGAATGCGAATATTCGTTACATCACTAGTAGACGGTGCTTTAAATTGAATTTAACTATAGGTATTAGTACCTATAGTTAAATTCAATTTAAACGTCGTGTGGTTAGCCGCACGGACAAGACAAGGGAGTCTTCGACGCCTACCCACCCCACAACTCGAAGTATATTATAAAGTACAGTTGCGATTTGCTAAGTAGTCCGTGAGCATTCTAGGTTTACCGAGTTCTTTTTAACTGTGCATCATTAAGGTGCAATTCCGTAGCTGAACGCAGGCGGCACCAACAGGCGACGTGTCGTCGCGACACTCTTGTTTCTATTGTATTTCTAAGAAATCGAATCGAATTTCTACGAAGTCGCCTGCTGCTGCCGCCTGCGATCGGCTACGGAATGATACCTTTAGCCATCTCAGATTAACTTACTGAATCTACCGATCCTTTAGATTTAGACCACTCCAAAAACTGGGCCTCGAGAAAATTGGCGTTTGCGCCGCAAAGGAACGATTCTGCTGTTGAAGATAGATCCTTCTGTTGTAATAGTTGGTACTGAAACATTTTAAATGATAAGCAAAATTACTACTTAGTGAGTAATGTGGGTATATTAGGGCTCTTCGAGGTGGATGAAGCTATCAACGACTCTTTACGGTTAGATGGAGATCAACAGTATCTAAGGGCGATTATGGGGTGTCGCCTTACTATGAGCATTCATACCATAGATATATTTATATTTCTGTGGTCCATGCTCTTCTTATCGTCTCGATGGCAAACTACAATAATGAGTCGGCCCAGGATTTGGCTAAGCGTTTAGCTCCTTCAGTAGCTCCGTTCATACATTTTCAAGGCCAAAGTTGTTTTTCTTAGGGTTCCGTATCTCAAAAGGAAAAAACGGAACCCTTATATGATCACTCGTGTGTCTGTCTGTCCATCTGTCACAGCCAATTTGCTCCGAATCTAATGGACCGATTAAGTTGAAATTTGGCACACATATCAATTCCTATGACCCAAACACGGACGTGTAACGAAAATAAATGAATTTTGAATATGAGGGTCACTATTCGGGGGTAAACTACAAAAAAAAAAAAACTGTATCGTGTGACACATCAAATGAAAAGACTTGTTGTGAGGATATCAAATGTATATTTAATAATCTTAAAATAAATACTTTTAAAGATATTTAAGAAAATATGATGAAATGGACCATTCCCCTTATCTCCGAAACTACTGAGCCCAAAATTTTAAAAAAATACAGAAAGTAGTTCTATACATATAGATTACAGGAAAATCTATAAGAAGTCTGTGGTCTTAAAATAACACGGTAAATCTCCCAATATTAACGTCCAAACTTACCTACATTTGCAGTTGGAATGTATGGGAGGACATGTTTTTCAACTACAATGTTAACTTTGTCCTTTGGATAAATTCATCCCAACTATATACGGGATCCTTCATTGTGCATGGTCCCAAGGGCGGATCCAGCCTTCGAGTCGGGGGGGGGGTCACATAGTCGGGGTCAGTCAGGACAGGTTCCAATCAGTGGTGGACTAAGCTTGTCGGGGGCCCAGGGGAGCAAAACAAAATAAGGCCGGTGGCGGTCTTCTCAGTTTATGTAGGTATTTCTAGTAACACTTCGCAAAAAAATTATAATGACAGCAAAAAAAACTAATTATAATCTAACAACACCATGGACCTCGCAACAGGCAGAAGAATTTTTTTCAGAGAGGTGCATTTTCGTCTCCTCATCAATAGGATACGAAAAGTAAAAATGTAGGGGAGCGAGAGCAAGGCGAGCTCGAATTTTTTTGCACCTCGTCTCGGAATTCTCGGTTAGGTTTCTATTAAACATCCTTACGGAAATAGGAGTTGCTTTGTCGACTTATGTAGAAAAGTTTTAAAGTTAGAAAAATATAGAATTCAAGAGCGAGCGCAGCGAGCTCGAAAATTTTAGCACACCGCCTTATGTAGGAGATAAGGTTTTTTTAAGTCATACATTAATAGGAGTTCCTTTGTCGACTTATGCAGAAAATGTAGATTGTAGCGAGCGGAGCGAGCTCGAAAATTTTCATCCTCAGCCTCCAATTCTAAATTGCTTCTTACTGAATATTTATGTTGATCGTGTTTGGGATACCTATCATTAAAAAGTACTTCTTAAGATTTAGGGGGCCGCCAGGACCGGTTTGCTAGCTTCAGATAAACCTACATGGTCACTTATGAAACGTCAGAAGCTAGGAATCTTTTCACTTGGTTGTTTTCTATGGAAAAGAGCCGGCAGAAAACTCGGTCTATCATCATAATTATAATAACAGCAGATAGTCTTATTTTGCATGTCGTTCGCATGTGTGGTAATGGCAAACATCCTACGTGGCAATATCATTTATCAATCTGCCTAGCCTTTTTCCAACTATGTTAGGGTCGGCTTCCAGTCTAACCGGATGCAGCTGAATACCAGTATTTTACATGAAGCAACTGCCTATCTGACCTCCACAACCCAGTAACTGGGTAATACGATACCCCTTGGTAAGACTGGTGTCAGACTTTCGGGCTTCTGACGACTTGTATCGACTGTCATAGATCCACGAATGACAGCCGGGACCAACGGTTTAACGTGCTTTCCGAAGCACGGAGGAGTCTCGGTATGTAAAGATGGTCACCTATCCACGGACCAACCTCGGCAAACGTAGCTTAACCTGGTGGATCGACCCGTACGGCTGTTATAACTTAGCCACGAGCTCCTAATATCATACAAAGTATTTATTTGATTAAATTTAACAATGAGATTAGAAAAAATACCAGTGGTCGACCTAAACGCAGCCCAGGGGGGGGGTCATGACCCCCATGACCCCCCCTCTGGATCCGCCCTTGCATGGTCCGACAAGCTCTTAGCCAGTTTTTTTAATCATAATCATCATACCTACACACTTACAAAATCCCTCTCTGTCACCAAATATGAGGCTCGCAGTTGTGTTGTTTATTTATTAAAACCTTACGCACAAGTAAAAAAAACCTTTAAAAAAATAATGACTTATTAATGCCCGAGGCATTTTCTACCTTAGGTGATGCAGAGCCAAAGTATGCCAGGTGCAACATACGGGATAGATCGCTATAAGAAACTATAAAATACAAGAATAAATACTAATTCATAGATACATACATATTTATATAAAAAAAACGGATTGTGTGGTTTTATGAAACCACGGTAAAAGTGAAACTTTTAAGCGAACTATAGGCGCCGCCATATTGGCCTTGACTGCTCTGACGAGCGCCTTTCACTTTATCCCTACTCCGCGGCTGACCGTCACGCGACATGCAACACACAGACGAAAAAGTTTGCGACGATGTAATAAAAGTTTCACTTTAAAAATACATGAATAAATACTAATACATAGATACATACATAATTATAAAAATACAAGAATAAATACTAATACATAGATACATACATTATTATAAACAAAATAAATTTTGTCAGGAGAAATAACGAGCGATAGAGGAGAAAACGAATCCAGCAAATCGGCGCAGCGATTTTCTGCCAACTTCTGACGAATATGTTCACCTGCCCTCAGTTTATAAGAGATCCGACTTGTTGCCGTCCTGATGTTCAGAGGAAGCGCATTCCATAAAAAGCGACCAAGTGCGAGTCGTACTCGCCCATGAAGGGTTCCGTAGCAGCAAGTAACATTGAATGAAAGGTAAATTGCGGTTTACGATTTATGACGTATTAAAAAAAAACTACTTGCTAGATCTCGGTCAAACCAATTTTCGGTGGAAGTTTACATGGTAATGTACATCATATATTTTTTTTAGTTTTATCATTCTCTTATTTTAGAAGTTACAGGGGGGGGACACACATTTTACCACTTTGGAAGTTTCTCTCGCGCAAACTATTCAGTTTAGAAAAAAATGACATTAGAAACCTCAATATTATTTTTAAAGACCTATCCATAGATACCCCACACGTATGGTTTTGATGAAAAAAAAAAAATGTTGAGTTTCAGTTCTAAGTATGGGGAACTCCAAAATTATTTGTTTTTTTTCTATTTTTGTGTGAAAATCTTAATGCGGTTCACAGAATACATTTACTTACCAAGTTTCAACAGCATAGCTCTTATAGTTTCGGAAAAAAGTGGCTGTGACATACGGACGGACAGACAGACAGACAGACAGACATGACGAATCTATAAGGGTTCCGTTTTATGCCATTTGGCAACGGAACCCTAAAAAGACCACTTGGAAAAATAAAGAAGAGTGAATGAAGCCAGAACCGTGAGAAGGACATCGTAGAAGACGATTTAGCTGGAACAAAGATTTTGACTATGTGCAGAGCAAAAGTATTGAATTTGGGAAGTCAGGTAAGGAGAAGTGGGTTTGTCGAGAATAGAGAACAATGTAGACAGAGCCCTCAACTCTCTACACTGACGAATGGGTAACCATTTTAAAAGCAATCGGTGCGCGGATGCAAGGTCATACTTATACGAAGATCAAAAACAAATCGAATGCAGTTATTAAGAAGGCGGTCTAGTTTATTGAGGAGATTTGCATTCAGGTCATAACACACATCACCATAGTCAATTATGGGAACATTAGGGACTGTACCAAGCCTTTATGTGTGATGGGAGAAGGTTTTTCAACCGATAGAGCGACCACCACGTTCCGGTGACTCTGACTTACAGTCCTGACCTGGTTTCACCATTCAAGACAAACATGTAGACTGTTGTATTGTACCTATCTACTCTTTTTCAGCCTCTTCCCGATCTTAGTCTCAAAATATATGAAACTAGCTGCGCCCTGCGGTTTCACCCGCATAAGTCTCGATCCCGTGGGAATATCGGGATAATATGTATCCTATGTTATATCATAACCCAAATCATGGTCTACCCATGTGCCAATTTTCACCCAAGTCCGTTCAGTCGTTTAAGTGTGAAAGCGTAACAAACAAACGAAAAATCAAATCTTTTCTCTTTATATTAAACTAGAAAACGTTGGTGTAAGAGGAACTTCACTCAATCTTCTTAAAGATTATCTATCTAACAGGATGCAAAGGGTTAAGCTGGGGCAATACGTCAGTGATGATGCAGAAGTGTTATACGGCGTGCCTCAGGGTAGTGTTTTGGGACCCACACTCTTTCTAATATATATCAACGATCTCTGTAATATGAAAATTAATAATGCCAAAGTATTTTCTTATGCAGATGACACGGCTGTCGTTTTCTCGGGGAGATCCTGGGATGACGTACAGCAAAGTGCGTCATGTGGTATGGCCCAAATTTCTATATGGCTAAATAATAATCTACTGACGTTGAACACCTCAAAAACTAATTATATATGCTTTAGTATATGTAATCGCACACAACCGGATAAGGACCTCACAATTAAAGTTCACAAATGTGGTGACACTCAAAGCGAAACCTGTGACTGCCCTACCATAAATAAGGTCACCCAAACTAAATATTTGGGTATCATGATTGACCAGAGATTATCTTGGTATCCTCACCTTGAGCAGGTCTCAAATAGGATTCGTAAACTCAGCTGGATTTTTAAAACACTGAGATATGTTGTTCCAAAAAATGCTACTGATACCGGAGACCCTTTTGGAAATCTATTAAAGGATATTTATATTGCTTTAGTGCAGTCTGTTTTGGTGTACTGCATCCCAATTTGGGGAGGGGCAGCTAAATCCAAATTTATTACTGTGGAACGAGTTCAACGAGCCCTAATAAAAATCATGTTCTTTAAAAGGATTAGATTTCCCACCGAGAGTCTTTATCAGATAAGTGATTTGCTTTCGGTGAGAAAACTTTACATTGTTCAGACTATTTTGAAAAAACACAAAGAGCTGCCTTATGATACCGCTATCTTATCAAAAAGGAGGAAAGATGTTATAGCACCGATTCCTCAAACAAAAACCAGGTTTTGTAGCAGGCAATACGAGAAACGGTCATCTCAACTCTATAATAAAATAAATAAAGAAATATATATCTACACCAAACAATTTCTAGAATGTAAAAAACTTGTCATCAAATGGATAAAACCACTATCATATGAGGACACTGAGGCCCTCCTGCAGCACACATCATAACTCACTCATTCATGCACACACTTACTCTCCTACACAACTTTTACAACTACACACATACAGGTCACACACACACACACACATCCTACACTAACATACATCCCATAACACAAATCACATAATTATGCCCACCTCACCTCACATTACATACACAAAACGCACACTAAGTTATATTTAATCTAATCTAATCTAATTCTTAAAATTGTAATTAATTTATAAATAGTAAACAGTGGCATCTCTTGTGTACATTATGTAAATTTAAGTTACGGAAGAGTGGAGTGTCCTAATACAGGCATTTACTTGCTTAAAGGGACACTTCTATCACTAGTATGTAGTACAAGCTTGTTAAAGAAAATAAACTATTTGTATTTGTATTTGTATATTATATACTAGCAGACATCACGCGGTTTCACCCGCGTAGTTCTCGTTCCCGTGGGAGTACGGGGATAAAAATTTTCAAATCGGTCCAGTAGTTTTTAAGTTTATTCGTTACATACAAAAATACAAATCTTTCCTCTTTATTTACTAGCTGCGCCCCGCGGTTTCACCCGCATAAGTCTCGATCCCGTGGGAAAAAAAAGTATCCTATGTTCTTTTCCAGGGCATCATCTATATATGTGCCAAATTTCATCCAAATCTGTTCAGCCGTTTTAGCGTGAAGGCGTAACAAACAAACTTACTTTCGCATTTATAATATTAAGGATTATTATTATATTATTTTTTACGTCTTTGATATTTCTCGGGACCCGGACCTTTGGAAGGCGTACGAGGGGCCGAAGCCAACTCGCAGAGGCCCCTTAGACGTTTTTAATGAAATGAGGTACCAACTGACGATTATCCCTGTTCGCACTATGCAAGTGCAGCCAAGGACAACCCCCGCTTGGGGTAGGACTATTGTAAGATATAGAAACAAAGATCGGATATGGGTTTGGGTTACTAAAGTGGACTGGTCACCTGGAACTATGGAAGGACTATGGCCCCTGCCTGATCTATGTTTTATATGTGTCACCGTATATAATTATGAACTTTGTTAGTTTATAATCGATTGGTATTATTTTCGTTAGATTATAAACTGTCGAAAAATTGTGAACTGTGACAAATCATTTACAATTTAACGCATAATTTTTCGATAGTTTATAATGTATCCATAAAAAACTGACAAATTGTGAACTGGTATCAAACTTGCTTGCGACGTAACGCACCTTGCGCTAATATTAAATAGCCTGCCTGGCTGCGAGCAACTTGGAAGTAGCGTTCGCCGGCCGCTGCCGCGGCACCACTCGCTTTGTTCCCTCGGCTCGCGCGCGGTTGGTCACAGTAAAATCATAAAATCATCAAAATCAAATATTTTATTTCACATAAACCTACATGGGCACTTATCAAACGTCAGAAGCTAGGTGCACGGTTCCAATTGGTCGTTTCCTATGGAGAAGAGCCGGCAAGAAACTCCACGGTTACTCTTTTAAAAATAATTGGCTTTTACAATACTTTCATATAACGGTGTTTCTAGGTATGGGAGGACAGTGTAGGTCTTTCAGTACCAAGTACTTAACAGTTCTAACCTAACCTAACCCATTTGACCCAGTTCACAATTTTTTGACAGTTTATAATCAAACGGAAATAATACCGATAGATTATAAACTTACGGTTTTCACAATCTTACGGTGACATATATGCACACGGATAAAATAGCAGGGGGTGACTTGCACACTCAATAATGGGCCCCCGAAAACGGTCGCTAGTACATAGTGTCGTAGCACCGAGGGGGCAACACGTCCTGAGGTGCTTATGAGGAGTGGAGAGGTATTCCACGGCTATCAGGACAATCCCGGAAGTACGGTCAAGATCCCTACCAGCATCTTACTGGAATACTTCCTTCCTCCGAGCACGTTTGCTCTTGCGAATCTCCACTCAAGCCGGCCAATAAAGGCAAGAATGAGGTGGGAGCTCTGTTCCTCGTCAGTGTTCACTCTAGCCGGCCAATAAAGGCAAGCCAGAGGTGAGGAACAAGACTTCTCCGGGAGATAGGGTCCGTGGGGTCGCTAGTTCGCTACTGCCCAACAGCTCGCCACATGCTGCTCTGCGGGTTTTTATATCTCTCTTGGTCTGGCTCCTCATTCCAGACCTGTTCCGGCAAAGTAAACTCTACTGGCTCAGGTCTAGAGTTCGGAGCACGCAAGTCCCACCACGACGTCAACGTAGAGATATGGCGGTGGGGATTATTATTATAATTATAGTATAGATAATAATAAAATATTATATAATAAAATAATAGTAGTCTAGAAGAATAACATCCACCTTGGAAACCAAAAACAAAAAGTCTACTAAGTCAATGAAGAAAGTGTTTGAACTCACCATCGGATTATAAGCAAACTTATATTTTTGGGTGGTTTTCAATAAACATCGTGCCAAAGACATTGTAATCTGAAATTAAAGCGTTACCATTTACATTATAACCAGTCACATTACACATCACATTTCTGTATTATTCGCCAAAGGGCTAATCAGAGCTGATAGTGAATAGAAGGTACCTACATACAATCACATTTCGCCAGAAGCCTCATGTGTATGGATAGTGCAATCCACGAAGACGCGTCTCACTCCGCTCCGCGCCGTACTAGAGTTCAGCTTACAATACAGTAATCGCGGAGTGGGGCGCGTCTTCGTGGATTGCACTATCTATAAGGAAAATTGGGAAAAAATATCAGCTACTCCCTACGCATCTTGATTAATACCTTCTTATTTTTAAGAAGATGCGAACATTCAGGACCAGCCGTCTGAGCTTTTTTTTTTTTGGGTGGGAAATTATCAAATAACTTTTCCCGCTCTGGGTGGAGCGGGAGGGCGTGTCAGACTCTTACTGTCTAAAACCCACCCGTGTTCCTTCGGTTGCCCTGTTGCCGGGGGCCACGATGTCCCTTTCGGCCCGTAATCGCAGCCCCGGCAGCGGCAGGCTTTGGCCCTAGCGGACCCCGTCAATTCTGCTGACATCTCTTTGAGGCGCGCGTGGAATACAACGCGCCGTCGACCCGGGCTTGGTCCTTATCGGACGGCGAGCTACCCATTGCTCACCGTCCGCAAGCCCGCGCCTACGGGGGCCGGAAATTGGCTCGCGATTCCCGCCCCGAGCGTCTCCTCCTGCGGCGGTTAGGGGCGTGAGGGCGCGAAATTTGCCTCTCCCTCACGCGTTCCGCCTCCTCCTTCGCGAGCATTACCGCTTCGCAGAAGGAGGTGACGGCCTGCCATTTCCTCTCGCTCCGTACTATGGCCTGAACCAGGGCCGGACGCGAGAGATCACTGCCGCCGATCGCCTCCACGAGGACACGGCGATGCTCCGCCCAAACCGGGCAGACCTCCACCATATGCTCCACCGTGTCCTCCGGGCGATCCACACAATGGTGACACCCGGGCGTTTCCTCCCGCCTTATCCTGAACCTCCCGAAACAGCCGTGTCCGGTGAGGACCTGTGTCAGGCGGAAGGTGAGGACGCCGTGGCGCCTCTCTAGCCACTCCTCAAAGAGGGGTTTTATCGCCGCAGTTGTGGCATGCCCCAGCACTAGCTTGCGACAATCGCACTCTCCATGACGCCATGAGATCCCGCCGGAGCTCTGTCCGCTGTGCCGCAATGTCTTGCGGCATCGGAGTTAAACTCCGGCGTTTCGCCTCCTCGCGCCACTCCCACATATGTGCAAGGACCTTTGCCTCCAGATCCCATGGCGGTAATACGGCAAGGAGGCTCGCCGCCTCGCAGGAGACCGTGCGGTATCCTCGGGCCAGCCGAATGGCCATGACCCTCTGGGACGCATTCAACTGGCAGGCTGGCCGCAGCCTCAATGAACGCGCCCACACCGGCGCCCCGTAGAGGGCCATGGACCGCACGATCCCCGCGTAGAGCCTCCGGCAGGAGGCGTTTGGATCCCCTAGATTGGGCAGGAGCTGCTTCAAGGCAGCCCCGGCCCGCTCCAGTCTGGGAGTCAAACGTCGGAAGTGTTCTACGAAATTCCACCGGCTGTCGAGGACGAGTCCCAGATACTTCATCGTCGACTCGACACCGATGTGAACCCCTCTCGCCATTACCTGGGAGCCCGACGGTGGCGCATTTCGAGGACCATGAAAACCCATGGCCGCGGACTTGTGCAGAGCCACCTCGAGTCCCAGCTGCCGGATCCTATCAACAACTGTCGCAACCCCGCGTGTCGCTAAGTCGGCCGCCGCCTGATACGACCTCCCCTGCGCCAGGACCAACGTGTCGTCAGCGTAACAAACGACGCTGACGCCGCTATCTCGAGGTCGGCGCGCAGCACCTAGTCGTATCCGTTGTCCCACAGATGCGGCCCCAGGACCGAACCCTGTGGGACACCGCACGACATCTCTTGCCGGTTCCACTCTCCCTGGTGACCGGGGTAGATGACGGCCCTGTCCGTCAGATAGGACCGGATCCGGTGATACCGAAGTGCCTCCCTGATGCAACTCCAGGGCAGGGTGTTAAAGGCATTGGCGATGTCTAGAGTCACCGCCAAGACGACCCCACCCCAGGCCACAGCATCCCCCGTTTTGAGAGTCCGCACGCGCATGATGGCGTCCACCGTAGAACGCCCCCTGCGGAAACCGAACTGGCTCTCCGCCAGATCCGGCCCCACCCGCACCAGCTGCCCGATGAGGCGGTCTGCAATGACTCTTTCGAAGATCTTGCCCACCTCGTCGAGCAGCACAATGGGCCGATAAGCGGACGGAGAGTCCGCTGGGCGCCCCGGCTTCCTGATGAGGACCAGTTTCCCCGTCTTCCATCGAAGTGGGAACTGGCCCCTCTTCATGCATGCGCTTAGGAGCCCCCTTAGTCGAGGCCCGAGAGCCCCCATGGCCAGGACCCAGGCTTTTCCGGGTATGCCGTCGGGTCCTGGGGCGGTATTCTTCGCACTCATTTTGCGTACCGCCACTCTCATCTCTACCTCGGTCACCTCCGGAGCATCGTCGTCGTCGTCGGCAGTGTGGTCCGCATCGGGCACCGCAGTAGGCGGAGCCATGCGCGGAGGGGTATGAACCCCTCTTGAGGGGAACAGAGCGCTCACCACGTCTCCCACAAGCTGGGGCCGGAGACTCTGTGTCAGCGGGGGAGCCCATGGGCGGAGTTTCTCCCGCACCATCTTATATGGGCGTCCCCACGGATCTCTGTTCAGTCTCCAGCATCTCCTCTCGGGCCAGTGCCCTGGCCCGCAGGATCTCCTCTTGGAGGGTGGTTTTCGCCGCTCTGTACCCCTCGTACAGCTCCGCCTGGATGGCTTCCGTATCCGGAGGGCGGATACGGAGCCTGCGGTGCCTGGCGTACCGGTGTCGCGCAGCTACGCACGCCCTGCGCAGAGCTTCCAGCTCTTGCGACCACCAGTACAGCTGGCGCGAAGCACGTCTAGTGTGGACCCGGGGCATTGCCATGTCGCATACATTGGACATGGCCTCCTGAAACCGCTCCGCCTCGTCGTTGATGTCAGCAGGCCTGTCCGGTGATGACACCCAGGTCTGCACGATCGAGGTTTCCAGGAGAAGCTCCCGGTCCAGCTACTTCAGCGCCCACCGCAGACCACTCGGGACCTGTCGGACCAGCGCGCTCGAGATCTGGGCGGAGACGTCAAACCGGATATACCGGTGATCGGAATAGGTCTCCACCCCCTCCATGACGCGCCAGTCAAAGACACGCGGCGACAGAGCGGGGCTGGCGAATGAAATGTCCATCACCGATTCACCCCGCATCCGCACACACGTGGGACAGTACCCCGGTTTTGGATGACCAGGCCTGTCTCCAGAGCCCAGTCCTCCACCATCCTGCCCCGTGTGTCGATATACCGGGAACCCCAAGCCAGATTCTTGGTATTGAAGTCCCCGAGTACGAGCACGGGGAGGGAAACGAAACCGAACAACGACGACTCTTAACTCCGCAAGGGAGTTGTGGAACTCGGCAAGAGTTCGGTCCGGGGAGAAGTAAACACCCACCACGACAATCTCCCCGAACCGTGCTTCAACGCAACCCCGTCCTCTCTTGACCGACTCGAGGGACGGAGTACCGGCGGCGGCCGACGAAATGAGGGTCACTGAGCCGCTCAGGTCCTCCACCCACTCATCCCTGGGCGGGACAAAGTACGGCTCAGCGACCACGGCGATGTTAATCGACCACTGCGCCATGCTCTGGAGCAACAGAACGGGGGCGTAGTGGTTGATGTTCGCCTGGAGGAGGCGTAATGGGGCCGTTATTGGCATTCCATGTCTACCCCCTCCTCCCCCCGAGCCCCCTGTGAGGGCCCTGCCGCGGCGGCAACGGCGGTGGCAACAGCGGCGGCGACAACGGCGGTAGCGACAACGGCGGTGGACGTGGCAGTGGCCATGGTGGAAGTGGCGGCGGTTGCGGCGGTGACGGCGGTGGTGGTGGAGCAAGCGCTCCGCTACCACCCCTGCCTCTGGCCTCGGCGGGTGGACCACAGGCCCTGCTCCCAGCGTGGTGATCGGCCGGCTTGCCAGCCGCCGCACATACGACACAGTGCGGCGTGGCGTTACACGAGCCGGCCTTGTGACCGGGCTGGCGGAAACAGAGGTCGCTGCGGTCTACCTCCGAGGTGCATTTGACTCCCACGTGGTGGCCCACCTGGCAGCGGAAGCACCTCAGAGGTCTGGGCTCCAGCAGTTTGACCTGCGCCTAAACCCAGCCCACCAACAGCCTTTAGCCCGGCTATGTTTTTGGCCGCTGTCACGGGGCAGCTTACCTTAATGGCTTGCATCCCCATGTGGTCAGGATGGATGGTGCCTGCCTTAATCTGCTCGACAGAGCACCCTCCAGCCTTAGCGACCGGCAGTCTGACCTACACTCTAAATTGCGTAACACACTTTTAATCCCAATCTGAATGATTTTGAAGGTAATCCATTCCTTCGAAAAATTTGTATGCTCACAGATTTGGAGCTCCAAATCTGTGAGCATACAAATTTTTCAGTAACACAATGAATTTTATTGAACTGCCAAAATGAAAGCTATTGCTACTGTTGTGTGTTACGCGACTACCCCATAGTTGAAGCCAAATTGAATGTACTTTAGTACCTATGAACATCCGCACCTTGGTCTAAAAGGCCAAAGTTCGTTATGTCTTTGGTGGTGAGGTCAATAAATGGAGGACTGACTGCGATTGGATAAGGCAAGCAAGAATAAACTGGCAAAAACTAAATACTTACCTTATTCTAAAAAGCTTTCTTGTATATTTTTTTCGACATGAATTTTGCACGAGATTTTTAATCAAATTAAAATAAAAGTACAAAAAATAAATTATCCAGAACGCCTTTCGGTTCTGGTTCTGACATTATTTGGCTGAGAAAAATTTTCATCACAAGTTATAGATTTACTAACAGCCAATACCTTATTTTTTTTAGAATTAAAAACTTTTTAACCGATTCCAAGAAAAGAAGGAGGTTCTCAGTTCGTCGGAATATTTTTTATTTTTTCATAAATGTTCTCCGATTACTAGAACACGGCTGGACCGATTTGAAAAATTATTTTTTATTTAAAAGGGTATATTTTAAAATTTATCCCATTGTCATTTGGTCACGATGATGGGATCTTGGAGAAATCGAGAGAACTCTTCAAATATTATGGGCACACCTATAGCGATTTGGATATTTTTTATGGTAACTCATGCATTTGCTCTCGGAAAGCACCATCTGGTAAAGTGGAACTGATGCTGAAGGACTAATGGACAAGAGCATTTATGAAACGTCAGAAGCTAGGTGCACGGTTCCAATTGGTCGCTTCCTATGGAGACCAGCCGGAAACTACAAGAAACTCCATGGTTACTCTTTTAAAAATAAATGGTTTCTACAATGTTTTCAAATTACATACAGTGTTAATAGTGTAGGCCTATCAACAAGTACCAGGTACTTAGTAAAATAGAAAATGGTCCACAAGTCTACAGCCTACAACGTTCTCACATTCACAAAATCTAAAAGAAAAGAATCTATATAAAAGATAAATAAAATAATAAAAATAAGGACCTATTTAAACCAAATAACATATTGCCACTACAGCTATAACAAATCTTGCCAATGCCTTCAACACCCTGCCCTGGAGTTGCATTAGGGAGGCACTTTGGTATCACCGGATGCCGACCTACCTCTGTCGTGTGGTCGAGGCCTATCTGACGGACAGGGCCGTCACCTACCCCGGTCACCAGGGAGAGTGGAACCGGCGAGAGATGTCGTGCGGTGTCCCACAGGGATCGGTCTTGGGGCCGCATCTGTGGGACATCGGATACGACTGGGTGCTGCGCGCCGACCTCCCTACCGGTGTCAGCGTCGTTTGTTACGCTGACGACACGCTGGTCCTGGCGCAGGGAAGGTCGTACCAGGTGGCGGCCGATTTAGCGACACGCGGGGTTGCGACAATCGTCGACAGAATCCGGCAGTTGGGACTCGAGGTGGCTCTGCACAAGTCCGAGGCCATAGGTTTTTATGGTCCTCGTAGTGCGCCACCGTCGGGTTCCCAGGTAATGGCGGGAGGGGTTCACATCGGCGTCGAGTCGATGATGAAGTATCTGGGACTCGTCCTCGACAGCCGGTGGAACTTCGTGGAGCATTTCCGACGTTTGGCTCCCAGACTGGACCGGGCTGGGGCTGCCTTGAAGCGGCTCCTGCCCAATCTGGGAGGTCCAAACGCCTCTTGCCGGAGGCTATACGCGGGGGTCGTGCGGTCCATGGCACTTTACGGGGCGCCGGTGTGGGCGCCGTCAATGAGGCGGCAGCCAGCCCGCCGGCTGAACGCGTCCCAAAGGGTCATGGCCATCCGGCTGGTCCGAGGATACCGCATGGTCTCCTGCGAGGCGGCGAGCCTCCTTGCTGGATTACCGCCATGGGATCTGGAGGCAAAGGTCCTCGCGCACATCTGGAAGTGGCGCTAGGAGGCGAAACGCCGGGGCTTAACTCCGATGCCGCAAGAAATTGCGGCACAGCGGACAGAGCTCCGACGGGATCTCATGGCGGAATGGAGAGTGCGATTGTCGCAACCTAGCGCTGGGCACGCCACAATTGCGGCGATAAGACCCCTCTTTGAGGAGTGGCTAGAGAGGCGCCACGGCATCCTCACCTTCCGCCTGACGCAGGTCCTCACCGGACACGGCTGTTTCGGGAGGTACCTGTTCAGGATAAAGCGGGAGGAAACGCCCGGGTGTCGCCACTATGTGGATCGCCCGGAGGACGCGGTGGAGCATACGGTGGAGGTGTACCCGGCTTGGGCGGAGCATCGCCGTGTTCTCGTGGAGGCGATCGGCGGCGGTGATCTCTCGCGTCCGGCCCTGATTCGGGCCATGATACGGAGCGAGAGGAAATGGGAGGCCGTTACCTCCTTCTACGAAGCAGTAATGCTCGCGAAGGAGGAGACGGTACGCGTGAGGGAGAGGCAAATTTCGCGCCCTCGCGCCCCCAACCGCCGCAGAAGGAGACGTCCTGGGCGTCGGGAATCACAGGCAGATTTCCGGCCACCGTAGGCGCGGGCTTGCGGACGGTGAGCAATGGGTAGCTCGCCATCCGATAAGGACCAAGCCCAGGTCGACGGCGCGTTGTGTTCCACGCGCGCCTCAAAGAGATGTCAGCAGAATTGACGGGGTCCGCTAGGGACAATGCCTGCCGGGGCTGCGAATACGGGCCGAAAGGGAAATCGTGGCCCCCGGTAACATGGCAACTGAAGGAACACGGGTGGGTTTTAGTCAGTAAGAGTCTGATACGCCCTCCTGCTCCACCCATAACGGGAGAAGTTATTTGATAATTTCCCACCCAAAAAAGCTATAACAAATCTAATTTGATAAAACTAGTAGTTCTGCAAACAATAGACCTCGCGAGCACAAACTTTTTATAATTATTAATATTCCACTAACATTATTCGTCCTATGTCGCTTTTAGAACGGTGGTATTATCCAAATATAATATTGCAGAGAGATTTTTATCAAAAGGAAGCCAGATAAAACTCGTTTCCAATCAATTTACTACTTTTGGTAAAGTGGACAATTTATTTAAACTACCAACTTTTGTAACAAAACATGATTTTTTATAAATGGTTTCTACCTATTGTCCTGCTTTTTTACTACTAGCTGACCCGTGCCCACTTCGTTGGGCGGTAAACATTTTAACTTGTGATGAAATTATGAGTGTAGTTCGATTAGTACTAAGTGCTATGATTTATTTCCTGACTGCCAAAAAGAGGGTTTTGTTTTTATTGCATATAAATCAGAAAGACGCTGCGCATGTTCAGCGCTAGATTCCCGAGTACGGGCCTGCGATGTTCTCTCGCTTTGGCTAGCGAGCCTCTGCGAGCGCTCAGCGCTAGACTCCCTATCCCTTGTTGCAGAAACATGCTGGCTTAAATCACTGAGACGCTGCGCACGTTCAGCGCTAGATTCCCGAGCACGGGCCTGCGATGTTCTCACAGTTTGGTTAGCAAGCCGCTGTGAACGCTCGGAGCTAGATTCCTCAGCGCGTGCTTGCGAAATATTTTCTCTATTCCTCGAGAGACGCTGATGATTTTCAAGAGCAGACTCTTCCGTACGGCGTACTCGAGCTGCTCTTGTCTGAGATGTCTGACGGGAAAATTGTAATTTCCTTTTAGGCATGATAAACAATCGCTGAAACTGTCCGATATACCAAAAACAGAAATACCACAGCTTCGAACTCGAAGAATGAGAACGAAGTACTTAGTATTCGAAGAATGAGAACGAAGTACTTAGTATTCGAAGAATGAGAACGAAGTACTTAGTATTCGAAGAATGAGAACGAAGTAGTATTTGTGTTTTAAGAAACCGAGCAACCAAAACAATTTTAAAGACCAACAACATCCAACCAACTGCGTATAACTTACCTACCTAACGACGAAAATTTTAAATAATAACTGGAGAGGTCTAGGTGGTGTGACGATCTAGTTATGTTTGCGGGGCCAACATGGCCTGAAATTGCACAAAGCAGAGAGATTTGGAAGGAAATAGGGGAGGCCTTTGCCCAGCAGTGGGACACAATATAGGCTAACAAAAAAAAAAAAACTGGAGAGGGTCATTAATCCGCGGAAAATCTTAACACCGCGATTCAGAAAAATGACGTAATTGCACAACCGTACAAAGCATGTTCTAATGCGGTTCGAGAATGGACGGCGGCATTTTGCGATTTAGTAATTTTATATTATCTTCGAAACTATTTAACCAATTGACATACTGTTATGGGCAAATCGTATTTCTATGATGTTCTTGTGATCATAATAATATTTTTTTCGATAAGGTTTAATATTTTGTTGTTTAAAAAATCGTCCAAAGGTAAGTACGTTGAAAAATACTTTTATTAACACATAAAAGCTACTATATCTGCTAAAATATAAAAGATAGAAATATGGTATCGCGGACTTTTTTGTAGAACTATTCAAAGCGGATCAGGTTGCCATACATTATTTTCAATTATATACAACTGTTAAGGCAGCGCATGCAAATAACTACTACTACTACTAATAATAATTTTCCGCCTGGCTAGACAAAAATTGAGATAGTTCGGCTAATATGCATGATATCTTTATAATTTATAGCCTATAGCACTCACGAATAATGTAGCTTTCTACCAGTGAAACAATTTTTAAAATTGGTTCATTACTTCCGGAGATTACCCCCTACATACAAACTTACAAACATACAAACTTACAAACAAATGTTACCTCTTTATAATATTAGTATAGATTTAATTTATCATTAATCAGTGTATATAATCACAATCGAAAACGTTTTAAAATAAAATGTTTTACAGTATTTCGTTCATAAACAGTGTTTTTTTCTTTTCCTACTCAGTAAGTAGGCACCTATTATGAAAATGATCATGTTCCATATATATTTTATGTTATATTCTATTTTGAGTTGGATCTATGGCGTTGAAGTAAGTAGGATTTTTATTTAAACAGTACCTTCAGTTTATCATCTAATCACGATGTAAGCCAAGGGAAGGGCCGGGAAGGAAGACTCATGGACTTATTTAGAGGAACGCTTCATCAATCAAAGAAAAATACTAATATATGTACAAAAAGTTCTTAATACAAACTAGCCACTTAGACATTAATATTTAGTTTGAAAAAAGAATTACTTCAATAGTCTTTTGTTTCTGGCTTTCATTTGTTTTTTTCGTTTATTTGTTATTTTCACTAGTCTATTGGAATAATTTTGCTGACGTAGGCGTATTAATTTCATAAAATGTCTTTTTTTCAAGTTTTTTTTTTTTCAAAAACGTGTCGCAATAGGTGGTCCTTACACATCAATGAATACCTGAAGGCACAATGCCGGATCTTAGCGTAGCTCAGGTTTCCAAAGCTGTTACTTTAGTTGAAAATGGTCGCAGTTATAAAGAAGTGGCTCAAACATTGCGAGTTTCCAAATCCGTCATCTTTCGAATTGTTAAACGTTATCACCAGACTGGAGAATACACGAGACGTGCAGGGCAAGGTCGCAAGAGACACACATCACCGAGAGACGATCGATTTATGGCGAGCACTGTTCTGAGAAATCGCACTTTGACTTCTTCTGAAGTCAGATCTACGCTCCAGGACGTTCGACCGGTGACAATTAGCACTAAAACCGTAAGAAGAAGACTTAGCTGGAATAAAGCCGTACTTGCCAGCTAGAGGACCCTTACTTACCACAGATCATCGAGTAGCTCGGGCTAACTTTGCTCCCTCATACCAAAATTGGAATGATGATGACTGGGGGAAAATATTGTTCACTGACGAGTCTAGGTTTTGTCTTAAGCCAGATGATAGAAGGGTCAAAGTTTGGAGACGACCCGGAGAAAGATACGCTGTGTAACATTGTCGGAAGAGAGTCATATGGTGGAGGGTCAGTGATGGTATGGAGCGGCATTTGCATAGGGGCACGAACGGAGTTTCACATCGTAGAAAATGGATCCCTGACTGCGGCTCGGTACGTAAATGACATCTTAGAACCGATTGTCATGCCCTTTACCCCATATATCGGAGATAATTTTCAATTAATGCAGGACAATGCGCGGCCCCCATCGATTTACATCGAAGGATACGCCTTACCATGTCAAAAGATGACCGCATTTGTGCATAAGTTGTCATCTGTCACACAATGACGTAGAGAATTGTCGCTGTACCGTCAGCATACTAGTTTCGAAAAGGGTACTTATTTTAAAGGAGGTTTTTTTGAAATAATAAAATGTTTGTTTTTATAGTCTTTATTCAATCAATCTGCCTTGAGATGCCTTATAAAAATCTTGGTTTTTTAAAACCACTTTCATAAGTTCTTGAATTAAATATATCGAATAATTGATCAAAAATTGTTACAAATTGTATAGTAGCTAGCGTATCTTGCTGATTCCACCCAGTCAATATTTAAGAACACAGTTCCAATGCTTTTGCTGTACTCCTACTTAAAAGCTGCGCCGCTAAATTAACTTTCATAATTTGGTTTCGAAAGTTAATATGCCGTTTCGAAATTTTTGTGGATTTTTTTAAATATTCTCAGACCAACTTGTGTCAAGTAGTAGAACAACATATCATCATTAAAATGTACTGAACAAATGCAGCTGTATTCGGTTGGCAACCATTCATCGTCCCTTTGTTCTTCTTGGATTATTTTAATCCATTTTTCTTTAAGAATCGGGTCTTGTGGGAACCTAACAGTTAAATATAAATAGTGATTAAGTGCATCTATTATATCAAGTAACTGTCTGTCTGTCTGTTACCTTTCACGACTTAAGGCTGAACGATGAAATTTTGCACTGCGCCTTTATTCGCGCTATTTCCCCTGGATTCCCTCGACGTGCTTGAGCAAGTGACATCTCTATTGCCTCACTCTCATAGTCTGACGGGATGGCAACCTACCACGAGCGGAGAGAGATCAGGCAAAGGATCCACACTTTATGTGCTTTCGAAACACGTAGCGTTTTTTAAATTGTTTATGTACCTATAATTTTGTATTCGAAAACATAGTTGCAAAGAAAAGTTAATATAAAAAAAGAAAGACATTAAAAAAATCCGGCCTTTAAAATATTTTGAGATCATATGTAACCTCCATACTTCCTACATTCAAATTTTGAACTTTTTTGTCAACGCTACACTTAACCTATCATTCGTTGTCATGGGAACGTAATTTTTGTTTTATGTCATCATCCGTCATATTATTTATTTTAGAAATCGTAATAAATTTGAAAAAATGTACTTACACATGGAAAGTAATATCTTTAGTTTTATTTGATTTTTTGGAGTTGTTGGTACATTTCCTGAAGGCACAAGAAGGCATCTTCGTACAGCTATGTGTATTAAAAACGAGAAAGTTGCTCCGATGTGTTACGAACTGTGACGAATGAGGAAATAATTCGCAAGTGAGCCACGTCGCACAATTTAGGGAGTGACAGTTTTCGCGCGACGTAAGTATGGCGAGGGCGAATCCTTGATTTACATCAATGGCGGCCCCAAACTGCAGCGATAGTTTCGGGGTATCTTAGAGAGGTCGAAATTGACGTTTTGCCGTGGCCAGCACGCTCGCCAGACTTAAATCCCATCGAACATGTTTGGTATAAGCTCGGCAAACAAGTAAAACAGCGGGATCCAACACCAACAAACATAGGGGATCTGAAAAGGGTA
The DNA here is from genome assembly GCA_963680765.1 of Agrochola lychnidis. Lineage (NCBI taxonomy): Eukaryota > Metazoa > Arthropoda > Insecta > Lepidoptera > Noctuidae > Agrochola > Agrochola lychnidis. The sequence goes on along the minus strand of OY796863.1, from coordinate 2,654,845 downwards.
CTGGAAGAAGAGTGGAATCGAATACCACAAGATTTCATTGATAACTTATTCAAAAGCATGCCGAGAAGATTGCAGGCAGTTTTCTCAAACACTCGACAAAAAGTTTTCGTAATGTCATATCACAATTACATTTTCAATGTGATGATTGAAGGGTTAATCAAAACATCATTTTTAACATTTCTGTTCATTAGTCTTGCGTTTTTTACAGAAGTTTTATTGTAATTAAAAATAGTAAAATTAATAAAGTGCTTAATTAAATTATATAATACATACAAAAAAAATCTGATCTGTTTTTATTTTGTTCCGTTCCTCTAATTATGTCCATCAGTTGACTTCATTCAATTAAATCTCACCAAAAACATCGTAAAGGAGGTTGCCAAGACTTACATAACACTTTCACTTTCAAAAGCCAAGCCCCTGACTCTACAAACTTTACATCTTGGTTAAAGTGTACGGCTTGGCTGTTTTACGGCCGTTGCACAGACACTCCTGTTGGCTTATAGCAGGAAAGGTCTTTAATGTTGTGGTCATACAATAGTTCAATGGAACCGCCAAGTCATACATTTTGACCAAGATGTAAGGTTTGCATAGTTAGGCCTTGTAGAGTTAAATTCTTAGCTCTACATTAGATCTATTAACTTTTTAACAGTGAAAGGGATACGTAAGTCTTGGCAATCTACTTTACATTATATACAATATGTAAAAAAAACTTGTCCGAACCAAAGGGTACTGCAATAAAGTAATAAAAAGAAAATTGAAAACAAAAAAGTAATTGCTATTTTAAATTAACATTTTTAGTACCAAAATTATCCCGAATCCATTAAAAATTAGCAAATTTTCAACAGGGGTCATACATAAGTTATGAGTATGACTCGCGCTGAACGACGCGCGACGGCCGCCGCACCTAATGTGATAACCCGGTAAAATTCCCCATAAAAAATATGATGCGATTTTTTTTTTCTTTTTTCCTGATAATTTCGGGTTTTTCCTTGATGTACCCGATCCTTGAGGGACCCGTCCTTTAGAGCCCCGATCCTTGAGAACCCCGATAAAATGCCAATGCCGTTTAAATTATAATTGCCAAAAAAAGTGTTAAACTAACAAAATTATTAATCAGTTGGAATTAAGTAATAACACAGTTGCCAATAAAGTAGCTCTTATTTCACCGCTTTTAGGTCCATAATGCAGCTTATAAAACACGCATATGTTTTATTTTATTTTATTGTCTAAAGACATAGGCATGTCCGGAATGCAATAACCACTTTCCATCCAATCTATTTCTTTTCAAGTTATGATTCCACTTAAGCCCTCCAGAAGGTTCTTCCCCCGACATCTTCGTCATAGTATAAAGAGTTCTAGTAGGCTATCTCCGGCTCAATCCGCGATGTAATTGCCTACCATACTTGCCTGTCTCAGGGTTGTCACTTTTAGCTAAATTTTAATTCAGTACCTAGAAATTGGCAAGGGCCGGAAAGTTCTATTTTTAGGGTTCCGTAGTAAACAAGGAACCCTTATAGTTTCGTCATGTCCGTCTGTCTGTCTGTCCGCGGCTTAGCTCAGAGACGCTTAGTACTAGAAAGCTGTAATTTGGCATGGGTATACATATTAATCACGTCGACAAAGTGGTAAAATAAAATCAAGAAAAATATATTTTTTTCAGGTACCTCCCCTAGACGTAAAGTTAGGATGATTTTTTTTTCTCTCAATAATCCCATAGTGTAGGGTGTCGTTGGAAAGGTCGTTCAAAAATATTGTGAGTTTGCGAAGATCATTTTTGGATTTAGGAATCCGTTTTCGAAATATTAAGCTTTAAAGTGCTAATTTTTGTTAGAGTCAAGTGTCCCCCCCACCCTGCAAGTTTAATGGTTGGTTTTGGGTATGTGAAAAAATTCACGGCAGTAGCATATATAACGAAATTAAAAGGAAAACTATCACAGCTAAGTAGGCTTTACAAGTTAACGAGTAATAATCGACCAACTTACATTTGCGGTTGCAAAAACATGTTCTTCCATACAGAATGTATGGGAGAACATGTTTCTCAACTACAAAGGTGAGTTTGTTTTTGGGATAAATTCATCCCAACTACGGAACCCTTCATTGTGCGTGGTCCAAAACGCACTTGGCCGGTTTTTACTTATGTGTTGTCTGGGTTCAGGGTTTGTGAGGTCGGTTTTACCTAAACAATGATGTTCATAGTGTTTGTATGACTGACAAAGTTATATTTGCGGTTCATATTTTCTGTTACGAATGGTTACGATTCAAACTTTGCTCTATTTATCTGATTCACAATTCGTCAAATATTTGAAATTACGATTTTAGAATAGAATAGAATAATATTTATTTGCTTAAAAACATGGTATAAAAACTAACTGGCATAACTGTAAGTACTTAGTTAAGTACTTTACTATACCTACAATACTGAGAAATCGGCATGACTAAACGTAAACAAAGCATTAGCGGCATGTCAATAAAATTGACAGATCAAAAGTAAGTACCTACCTAATACATTTTAGTGGGAAAGTAGGCCTGCCTAGCGCAAACCTTGTGCGGCGTTAGCCCCGACTGGCGCACTCTAAAACAGCCGAGATTTTGTTAAGTGTGCGTGCGGCGACGCATAGATACAAGCCGCGCACACATACAAGCCGCGCGCGGTGCGTTTCTATGAAGATAGCGTACTTCCTCTCTTTATACTATGTCTTCGTGTGACTCACTAAACTTTCTTATTATTTGCTTAGTGCTATTAGTAATTATTTCGCATGATTGAAAGAGATAGAAAAGTACATTGTTATGCATGCGTAAAAGAGGCAGATTTATTGGAATATTTATTGGTTTAATGGTATATCTATTGTTTCATTATAACTAGTTAGTGGCCAGGTAGATTTTTTAACAATGGGCCCACTTTTCTGGCTCGTCTTTAGTATTTCTAGGGATTTAAAATATGGAATAACATAAAATTATATCAGTTTAACTCTAGACTAGGTTGCCTTAACCAAACTTACACATTATTTAATTAACGTACTTTGAAGCACTTTTTGTATCGATGGTACACTATAAAATAAATAAAATAAAATAAAATAAAATTTATTCAAGTATAAAGTAAAAGTATGATTTACATTAAATTACAATCGAGGAAAATTTAATTCAATCTGTAATGTAGACTAGCCTGATCTAGGTTTATGAAAACCTGTGTTTCAGGCCATCAATTTACATCAAACATTTAAAAAGAAGACAACAATACATATAATAGAAGCTAAAATAAAAAAGAAGACATAAAATTTTCAATGACTTAAACAGTAACTATTTGGGTATATTATTTTACAACTAGATTATGTAAGATATTATGTTTAAATAAATTAACGAATAATATTAAAGTAGACAAAGTATTACTAATTTGGTAAAGGAAGAGACTTAATATAGAGTATAGATTTAAGATAGAGTATGTAGATATGAATTTTATTTTAAAATTTCTAGTAGTTTTTCCGTGTCTGCATAATTGAGTTTTGCCAAATATTCTTGTACAAGTAAGTTACACCTATTATAACTTAAACTATAAATCTTTAGGACTCTGTTAAACTGGTTATACAAGTAGGGTCCTAAGAATAAATAAAAACGATTAGTAAAAGCATGTTTAGTCTGAGAGTTAGTACAAACCAAATCTTTCCTTCTCCTATCTGAAGGTACTGGGTTAAAATAAAGTTCAGTGTGTTGTAATAAAACTACATTCAAAATAAATAATTGACGTACTGTTAGCACTTTACATGCCATATAAAGCTGGTGTGTAGGAAATCTAAATGGACGAAAAGTAGCAACCTTTAAAACTGCTCTTTGGGCGCGTTCTAGGTGCAGTAAAATTGATTTAGCGGCACCACCCCAGGACGTTATACAGTAGGTAATAATAGATTGACACAAAACTAAATAAACCTGTCTAATTAATTTAAAGTCGGCAATGGTACGTAAATTTTTAAAAATGTATATTAGTTTACGCACTCTGGTGCATAATAAATCGATGTGTTTGCGGAAATTCAGGTTTGTGTCAATTGTGACGCCTAGATATTTGATATGGTCGGTTTTGGCTAAAGTGGGACAAGTGCATGCAATGTCAGCATAATGTAAATTACAATTGTTATGCGCTTGAATGTTTGGATTAGTAAGCGTTGGATTAGTGTTTCTCATTGTAAATAATAGGTACTTGGTTTTTTCTGTATTTAATGTTAAGAGATTTTTATGGAGCCAATTAGACACAGTATTAAACCCATTCTGTGCTACTTCATAAACCTCATCCTTTGATTTAGCTGCGAACAGTAGAGCTGTGTCATCCGCATATGACATAATTACACCCTTTTGAAGTGTCAAATTGCACAGGTCATTTATATAAATTAAAAACAAAGTAGGACCCAAAATACTGCCTTGTGGGATTCCATAACAGCTATTCTCAAGATCAGAACTCATGTACTGACCTATTTTTACACACTGATGGCGGCCGCTAAGGTAATCAGTTAATAGTTGCAATTGGGTATATCTCCAAAACGGGCGTATTCGTGTGATCGCTCTGGTGCTTTTCAGATATTGATATTTAATGGTAATTATGTATCTCATTAAAAATAATGATATTCAAATGGTACATTTTTACTATTGGCCTTCAATTTACACAAACAGTTATGGAAATATTTAAGTTCAAAAAATTTCGCGACCAGAGCAATCATAATTGGTGCCAAAGCGATCATAAATGGTGAAATCAGTGAAACAAAAAAGTAAATATTGATAAAATATTATTTATTTGGCCGTTTTCAGTCATATTCAGTGTACGTGAAACAAGATTATATGTAAGAGAAATTTATTATTTTAGAAAAAGGTCAAGGCATATTATCAGTCATACATATCAAAAATACGGAATGATAAGTTACCAGCAGCTCATCAGTTGCTGGTAACTTATCCACTTTTTCTTTAAATAATATCTTCCAAAACTCTGCCTACTTTTCTTCCCTCGAACCTTTTGCTGGCTTGGAGTCAAATCACTCATTGGTAGTACTGTGCCCCGAGCTTTTTCCTTTGGTAACTCTCTCTTGACTTAATAAGCCATTGTGCGTATAGATCTGAATCATTTTTATCTTGGCCATTCTACGACGCTCAGCCAATTTCTTCCTAAGACGTTTTTCTTCAATAGATAATATTTCGAGGCTGATTTCAATCTGCAACAATAGTTGCCATTAAATTTTAGAGAAGAAAGGGTTACAGTTGTGGTAGCTAAATGCCAATATAATAATATTATCAAGGTAAAATACGTCAAAATCTGTTTATGGGTTTAGGTTGTCCGAAGAAACCCAGGAAAGGTTATAAATTAAAGATTATATGCATAGTTCATCGTTTGTCATTGTAACAGTCCGGTACTAACTACTTTAAATAGATTTATAACGTATAATTAATGCAAAATATCATCGCTTTGGTCTTTTTGGACAGAGCAATCAGAGCCATAGCGATCAGAAAAAGTCACAAAATCATAAATATAGCCGAATTTAAAAGCAGTAGAAAGTTGTGATTACGTCTCATAAAAAACATCATAACGATCACTTAATTCACAAAACAAACACATTCACAAGCTTACTATTGAATTTAAATAACGTGCCATAGCAATCATAAAATTCGAGAACCAAATCCAGGGCAATCATAAACTTACCTTCGTAATGTTGGAATGCGGGAACGTGGTACATAGGTACCCTCCTCGGCGGTTAGACCACTACTGGCGTTGCCCCGCGGGAAGGGAATAGAGTGTTTATAACGCGTAACTAGGGATGAGCGAGATGTTTTACCTCAGCGCAGAGCGATGAGATAAAATGCCCGGTCACGCTTTTAAGTTCAAATTGTGGCAAAAGTATTGTTAATATCACTAAAAATATTTTATTACTATGAAGATTAACTATTTGTTATGTAATCTAAATAAGTTGTTTCATATGATCCTTCTCATTAAAAAGTTAAAGAATATTTTTTTCATTCAATCGGGAGTTGGGTCAACCCAGAGCGATCAGGATTTTAGGTTTTAAGATTTTTTTTTTAATATTTAAAATAAACTTATTCATAATATTAGCCTTGTATCACGTAGATTAGACACCGAATTGCATATAAAAAAATATTTTGAAAACGTTTTTCGTTTTTAAAATGGGTTTATCCAGCCCGACACGAAAAAAAATGCCTCTGGAGATCGACCCAATTGTACTCCTCTTATTCCCAGCATTTCCAGCTTGTACAAAAGCAGAGTACAAGAAATTGTGTCAAAAGCCTTAGCAAGGTCTAAAAATATCCCTATGGTGTGCATGCCATTATCCAGGTTTGTGCTTACAAAATTAGTCAGATGGTGAACAGCTTGGCTTGTTGATCTTTTAGGCCTAAAACCAAATTGATGATCAGAGAGTAATTTATTACTTTCAAGATATTTTACTAATCTACTGTTTATAATTTTTTCCAAAATCTTTGAGAGGCCTGTTAAAACTGAAATTGGCCTGTAATTATTCACACAATTTTTGTCTCCAGCTTTAAACACGGGGGTGACTATAGCTTTTTTAAGCAATTTAGGAAATATTCCTTTTGTTAAACATAAATGAAAAATGTGAGTCAAGGGAGGGGCAATGACGTATTTAAATCTTTTGAGTATGCTATTAGGTATGTTATCACATCCTACAGCACAAATTTCCTTTAATCCATCTATTATACTTACTACCTCATTAACATCAATATCTAATAAGACCATAGAGTTTCGTGTTGCATATGTCTTAGTTTGGCTTTGAATGGAAAAATAACTAGCACACATGACAGCAGCACTAGCATGATAATGGCAAAAATAACAAAAAAAAGATAATCAAATTTATCGGGGTTCTCAAGGATCGGGGCCCTAAAGGACGGGTCTCTCAAGGGTCGGGTACCTTAAGGATGAACCCATAATTTCCACAAAAATATTCTCGTACTATCAATACGATACTTAATAATATCCTCACGGTTCGGACAGTTGTTTTTACATGTTGTGTATTGGTGGGACTTTCTTTTTGTACGGTGCTCCATTTCTTTTTACCCGACTGCGGAAAAGCCGAAAAAGAAGGGCTTTGTGTTTGACCTGTATGTATGTGTGTATGTATGTGTATCCGTCTCTATGTTACCTTAAACGGCTGAACCGATTTTGATGAATGATATGTCCGTAGTAAACAAGGAACCCTTATAGTTTCGTCATGTCTGTCTGTCTGTCTGTCCGCGGTCTAGCTCCGAGACCCTTAGTACTAGAAAGCTGTAATTTGGCATAGAAATACATATTAATTACGCCAACAAAGTGGTAAAACAAAATTATGAAAAACATTTTTTTTTGGGGTAAAAAAAAAAAAAAAAACATCACTTTACGTGTAGGAGAGGTTCCCTAAAAAAATGTTTTTCATAATTTTGTTTTACCACTTTGTGGGCGTAATTAATATGTATACCTATGCCCAAATTACAGCTTTCTAGTACTAAGGGTCTCGGAGCTAGACCGCGGATAGACAGACAGACAGACAGACGGACATGACGAAACTATAAGGGTTCCTTGTTTACTACGGAACCCTAAAAACGAGCATTATAATTTATAGAATTTTGGTATCGCAGGCAGGCACAAACACCTGCCGGGGGTTCGAAGAAAACCGATAGGGAAATCGTGGCCCCCTGGCAACACGGCAACTGAAGGAACACGGGTGGGTTTTAGTCAGTAAGAGTCTGACACGCCCTCCCGCTCCGCCCAGAGCGGGAGAAGTTATTTGATGATTTCCCACCCAAAAAAAAAAAAAAAAAAAAAAAGGCAGGCACAAACAAAAGTTATACCTTATTTCAGGTTATTGGTTGGCTTAGATATTGGATTAGTCCGGCTAGTTCCTAACTTGAATGGAGTTCTTAGTTACCTACTCATGAGCAAATCTCACTGCGAGGTCGCTGTCGGGAGGGATAAAGCGTGACAATACATTCGTTCGAGAACGAGGAGTTCGAAACTCCTCTCTCATCTTATAGTTTCGTCCGAGGTTCTGGAGTGGTTCTCTTCTTATCTCCGGGGACGTCAACAGTCGGTTCACGTTGATGAGCGCTCGTCGAGTTGGCGCGACCTGGATGCTGGTGTTCCACAAGGCGGTATTCTCTCTCCATTGTTATTCTCCATCTTCATTCATTTTATAACTCATTGTCCTCGGTGTTCGTATCATCTTTATGCCGATGATCTTCAATTATATACAGCTGAGCGGGTTGAAGGTTTGTCGGACGCTATAGCAGATGTAAACCAAGATTTAGACGCCATCAAAAGTGGTCTGATAGTTTTGGGGTGTCAGTAAACCCCTAAAAATGTTAGGCCATTGTGATTGGGAGCTCACGCATGATGGGTAGGGTGACGCTTAGCTCTCTTCCTCCTCTTATTTTCAATGGTACCGTCATACCCATTACCTCTACTGTGAAAGATCTCGGTTTGCATCTTGACTCGATGCTTAGCTGGCAACGCCAGGTCTCTAGTGTTAGTCAAAGGGTCAACGGTACTCTGCGATGCAAAAAATCAGCTGTTCCATACATTTATGTTCGCATAACTCGTCAAAATGTAGGGAACAGCTGAATTTTTTTTCGCGATTTCAGGTTTGGTCCCATAGTGAAAGTTGTTCATAATGATGAGTACAATAACCCCTTAAGAGGTTTAGTATAAACAAAAACTAACGTGTATAATATAGGTATATATTATATGAAATATGTATTTTTGTGTATTCAAAACACAAATTCTATTAAAACTCTAAACGCGAAGATAAAAAAACGTTGTAATTGGCTTTCTGTCGACTATTATTTCCTTTTTTTTGTTGTTTTTTTAGCTGTAAGTCTTCCATGCTGTATTAATTAATAAGTTATAACCTATTTATGTACTGTTGTTCCTACCTATTTTACTTCAAATGATATATTTCTAATATTTTTTTCTTTGTTCTTCTCAAACAGTTCTCTTCACCACCCTTGGTTGACTGGTAGAGAATACCTAAGGCATTAAGTCCGCTTTTGTACCTTTTTGAGTGTGAAAAGTTTAAATAAATAAACTAATGGGGAAAACTCTTCCACTTAATTTTAGTGCATGGAGGTGATACCGGAGAGGGCAAATTTGACTTATTCAAACCCAAAATATTTGTACCTGAACGGGACGGTGAACGTACGGCGATACAGCAGGAGATCACGGTACTTCGTCAATGTGATGGCTACCAATAAACAGACCTGGGGGAACAATATTACGGTTAGATTTCAAAACTTTTGTTACAAAATATCACGCCAATATTCAGGGTCGTAGCAGGAAGGGATACAATGAACAACAAGATTTATTTTATGCATTATAAAATCTACAAAGTTTACTCTTCTGGCTTTTTCTGGGGCCAATTTGTCAATATTATATGGTCAGATGGTCTACATCAATACTTTTTGCAAAGTCATACTCAAATGATAGTGTAGCGAGATTGTTCAAATGTTCTTGACCAATAACATAACATCACGCCTTGTTTCCCCGAAGGGTTGGGCAGAGGTGTCCCTGTAGCAGGTACACCCACATTTCGCCAGTTATGTTTAAGTCCCATGTAATAGGGGGCGAGCCTATTGCCATCAACCGGGCACAAATCCAGACTCCGAGCTGCTACTGAGAAATTTCAGATAGAAAAACCCAATAACACTTTGCCCGACCCGGGAATCGAACCCAGGACCTCATGCTCAGCAGTAGCGCTTGCGACCACTAGACCAACGAGGCAGTTCTTGACCAATCTTTAATCATTTTTAGGGTTTCGTACCTCAAAGGAAAAATGGAACCCTTATAGGATCACTTTGTTGTCTGTCTGTCTGTCTGTCAAGACCCTTTTTCTCAGAAATGTGGAGGTATCAAGCTGAAATTCATATCAAATAGGTACTCAAGTCTACTGTCCCTTGGAGCTGTGAAAAAATCAAATCTCTAGCCAACGCAATCAAAAGATATAGCCGTTTATGCTGCAAATTTTCGACACTCACAAGGGAATCAAAACCTACAGGGTACCTACTTCCCGTGAATTCAGAATCTTAAAATTTGGTACAAAGCAACGTCTTATAGCACAGATAAAGGAAAAATTGCGAAAAGCATAAATTTTTAGTTACATTATATAATAAAAATATTTTTAATAATTTAAATATTTTTATACGGAACCCTCGGTGCGAGAGTCCGACTCGCTCTTGTCCGATTTTATTGTTGTTGAAAGATCTTTCACAGCTTGCAGACAGCCGCGGTCATAGCCTTAGATTTCAGGGTGGTCACCACCATGGGCACTGGCAGGATTACGATAATAATAATTGTGTGATAAGAGCGGATAAGTTTAAGCATGTGTTTATGATGTAAGAGCAAGCGGAGCGACCTCGAAAAAAGCTCAAGAATAATGAGAACGCATGATACAAGACCGAGCGTAGCAAATTCGTAAATTTTTGTACCATCTCGGATCTAGATTAGATTTTCTTTTAACGATTCATACAGATAAGTGTGCTATGACCTTAAAACAGCACTAAATTGCAGATCACGGTTAGCATCAGTCAACTCTTACACAACGAGTATCGACCCTCTTTCGTGAAGCTGAGTCACAAGTTCTGTGACCTGGTCAATAACGAGCCCTTCGTAGGAGGCGCCATCAGGAACGCCGGATTGGTGTGCCCTTTACCTCCTGTGAGTAAAACTAGTACCTATCTGCAATATGAATTAAGCAAGCAGTAGTAAGTAATTCGAAAGCGCCGGCCGGAGTAACGCTCCAGTCACCTTCAAGACAGCTCGTTCAACAAGTGATGTGATGCCTGTAGGGTTGGTAGGTATGCGAATTCAGAATTCAGATTATCATTAGTAGCAAATAATATGGTACGGTCTGCAACTCTGCAAAGAAGTATTGGCGAAATCTCTATGAGACATAGCGTCGAAAAATTATGTCTCGTACTAGAAATTACACGTCAAAGTCAAAGTGAAAGTCAAATCATTTATTTCAAATAGGCCCATGTATGGCACTTTTGAACGTCAAAATTTACAAAATAATAAAATTGATTCTAGTCGCCCCTTCCAAAAGGTAGTTTTCGTATGGAGAAGAATGGGCAACAAACTCCACCGTTACTCTTTTAAAATGTTTTACAATTGTTTGTATATGTACGTACATTTGTTAAATAATTATTATATGTGAAGACGATGCACCCAGAATAAAATTACTATACCACAATAGGTAAAAAGAATTAAAAATGAAGCAACGACAGATAATTTAATATGTGATAGATACATGGTGCTCACATATTTACAGACATTGTAAAAGTAGACGATTTTCCTAAATTTTTGTAATTAATAAGTCAGTGTGTGAGGAAGTAATCACAGAATGTAAAATCAATGCCATTAAACACAAAATAATAAATTTTACAATTAAATTAGCAACCAGTTTGATTTTGTCTTGATTCTAAATTGTCTTATGGAGCAGCATGTTTCCAAGCACTCTTATCTTGGATATAATCCTCTAATTTGTAATATGCTTGTTTGTAATATGCTTTGTAATATGCACGTGTATTGCATTCGGTTTAAATACTAGCTTCTGCCCGCGACAATCGTCTGCTGAAAATCTACTTATATCATAAAATATTCACATTTCCACGTATTCAAACCCAAAAAAAACAACCGACTTCCAAAACAAACACTACAAAGTGAAAAATAACTTTAATTTCGGAAGTCGATAGCAAAAAACGAAACCAAAGGCACCTACTTCCGAAATTAAAGTTATTTTTCAATATGTAAAGTTGAGCGATGGACGGAAACAGTAATGTTGGTGCGATTCGCTTGACGTAAGCCGCGTTGTGCTGACCCGCGAGGCCCTGAACCCCCGGGGGCCCGCATCAAGCGATGCGATTTGCGACTTACTTCTTCCATTTGTTCTGAACTTTTTTAAAGACGCGTTTCGCTTGAGCGTGTCGCTCATGGCCACGAGGTCAGGCCTTGAACCAAGAGTGAGTTTATAATATTCATGGTACCACCCCTCTCTATCCACAGGGTTATCACGGTTTAACGAACATAACAGCCCCGACAGAGCACTTTCCCAGTGTGTTCCCTTTTGAGAAGGGTCGCGTTGAGATCGCATTGATCATCACTGACACGAAGGAGCCAGTCATGCAGCTCACCATTGAGGCTTCGTTCAAGCAGAAGCCTTAGAGGAAATAAGCTGGTGTATACAGGGTAATTTGTATAGTCAACCTCGTAATTGCTCCATCATCCTAAGGTTGAATGTCGCTTGCACGTCATAAAATGTCAAGGTCTATTTTTGCTCTAAGACCAATGTGACAGTTAGATAGTTTCAACCATCGATACATTAAAATTCATCAATGGTTTAAACCTTAGAGAATTTACTGTTAGTGTTTGTCAAAAGTAGTAAAAATTAAATTACGAGATCGACTGTACATTGACATTCCTTCAGGAGTAATGGTATGATGACAGTAAAACTTCTTCTTTTCGTGTCGATGGTACTCTTCTTTATAATGATATTATTTGTATTTTATTATATGAGCCCAGTAGGTGGCCACGTTGATTGCGGCATCAGTGGCATTCTCTAGGTCGTCCGAGGTGCAGGTGAACGGGCACCTAGGACACTCCAACAAGTGGGCCATGGTTTGATCAGAAGCACCGCACTCGCACTGGGTGTTGGATGGTTTAGTGATCCCCCACTTCGACAAATTGTGTCTGCAGTGGCAATCGATTGATCGATTAATTGATCTTAAGGTGAAATCAGAGAGATATAAAAAATGCCGATCCGTGCGATTCAGAGTGGAGTGTGTCCTTTCTGAATCGCACGGATCAGCTTTTTTTATATCTCTATGTATTTTTTTCTGTTACATCGACGGGTTCTTGTACGTCAACGGGTTTTCAATACGAATGAATTTGTATTCTGGATGATGCTGACTTATCACCATTAGGTTATTTTAAAAAAACGTGCTTATCAGTCACCGTTTCACATCTTGGAAAGAATACGTATGGTGGAGGCAATTTGAAGAAATTGAAGATATTTATAATAATGGAATAAACAATAATGTTATAAAAAATATTAAGTATATGTAAGTACTCATCAAATAAAAATATTTGATTTTCTGTTTTTTTTTTTAATGTCGTTTTGATTCACTATCTCACAGGTTATCACATTGGGATGAGTTTAAAACACCACAACTGCTCATTAATTACAAAGCAGGTTGTTACCTACAGGTTCATGTGAAAAGGGGAAATTGCAAAAAAACATTACCTTACTCCCTACGTTTTGTCGAGACGTGACTCGTGAGTATATTAAGTAGAGTCGACAAAAATTAAGCATGCTCAGTTAAGAAAATATTTCTGCGCCAGCGCAGCTAGTGGCAAACCACACTCCTTCCTGGTTTCGCCCACTGTTCCAGGTAATCGAACACTCAGCGAAAATACATAATTGCATCGAACGCAAATATGCACATTCGCTCGTTCTCCTAAATGTGGGCCAGTTCGTGTTTAGATCTCATTAGAGACACGGACACCACGTACTCAAAACCATTACCATACCATTTTACCAATAATTTAGTTAGTTACATAGTTTACCATTTTCTACCATTTCTTGTAACTAAGTCTTAAAGTGATTCAATATAGCTATTTCTCTTATAATTCGAGACTTTAACTTTTACCATATATGCCATATCCTATCAATACGAGAAAGGTGTGTTAGGTCACCATAGCACCGAGCATTACTTTCTACATGGTCCTTCGAGCATTTAATTACCAGTGACTACCAAATGAAACAGCGCCACGCGAACCAGAAGATCGCAGAGGCGATTGAAGCATATAAGGTCAGATCAAACCATTTATTTAAACTAATCATTACCAAATATTTTCGAATCGATTCCAAATATGGATTCCGATTCTTTGTTCATCAACCAAACGCTCTATGAACAAGTTCTTAAACAACATAAAGAAAGATGGATCCGAGAGGAAGACCATCGATAATTACAAGCGTAAGGCTAATATGTTGGAAGCATACTGGCGCGATTACCAAGAAAACCATAAGAAAATGTGTTAGTATGCGAATTTTGACCATATTCACTTCAAAAAGAATTGTTTCGATACAGTCCAGGAAGTTTATTTGAAAATTAAGGAGATTATTGATAAAACCCTGGAGCAGTTAGGCAAAACGAAGCTGCAGGAAGGAAGCCCCCGTAGGATAACAGATATCACCATTACCAGATATCCGGGCTAGGCAACAGCTAACCGCTGACCATCGTCAGCTGGTAGATGAGGCGGCGCAGCCACAACCAGGTACGTCGTCGCGCTATGAGGAGTCCACGCAGCGAGAGAATTTTCTCTATACAGAGACCGGGACCAGCAAGCTGAACGGGTTAGTGAAGAAGCAGAATATTAATTTCTAAAGTGTTCATGAGAACTGTGAGTAATATGAAAGTTGATAAGTTCGAGAATCAATGGCAATTCGAGAACGCTCTAAAACGCTAACGCTCTATGTGGTGCAACTCTAAACAGAGTAAAGCAGTTTAAATACCTTGGTCGCTAGGTCACAGAGGATGGCACGGATAACTGTGATATGGAGAGAGAGCGCAGGGCATTGGCCGTTCGGTGCAACATGCTGGCCCGCAGATTTGCAAAGTGTGACAGTAACGTGAAGATAACACCGTTTAGGGCATATTGCCAGGCTTTTTATACCTGCAGTCTGTGGACCAAATACACGCAAAAAACCTTTAATGCCCTGCGTGTGCAATACATCAATGCTTTTAGGATACTGCTGTCGCTGCCACGTTTCTGTAGCGCGTCAGGGATTTTCGCAGCAGCGCGTACAGATGACTTCTTTGCGATCATGCGTAAAAGATCCGCGTCACTACTGCGTCGGATGCGACACAGCGACAGCAGTCTCCTGAGCATTGTTGCTAGTAAGACTGAAGGCCACCTGATGGGGTACCTGTGCGCAGTGCATGTATTGTTGCCAGGTGTCTCCAGAAGATAGCTTAATAGATTTAGTGTTCTGTAAGTTGTGTTGTATTGTTGTTCAAAGTCAAAGTCAAATCATTTATTTCAAATAGGCCCATGTATGGCACTTTTGAACGTCAAAAATTACAAAATAATAAAATTGATTCTAGTCGCCCCTTCCAAAAGGTAGTTTTCGTATGGAGAAGAATGGGCAAACTCCACCGTTACTCTTTTAAAATGTTTTACAATATTGTTTGTATATGTACGTACATTTGTTAAATAATTATTATATGTGAAGACGATGCACCTAGAATAAAATTACTATACCACAATAGGTAAAAACAATTAAAAATGAAGCAACGATAGATAATTTAATTTGTGATAGATACATGGTTCTCACATATTTACAAACATTGTAAAAGTAGACGATTTTCCTAAAATTTTACAATTAGTAAGTCAGTGTGTAAGGAAGTAATGACAGAATGTAAAATCAATGTCATAAAACACAAAGTAATAAATTTTACAATTACATTAGCAACCAGTTTGATTTTGTCTTGATTCTAAATTGTCCTATGGAGCAGGACCAGCATGTTTCCAAGCACTCTTATCTTGGATATAATCCTCTAATTTGTAATATGCTTGTTTACAAAGTGTACTTTTTATATGAGTTTTAAATTTTCTTTCATTTAATTGCAATATGTCACAAGGTATTTTGTTGTAACATTTAACACAGTATCCCATAAAAGATGTATGTACTTTAGATAACCTGAAAAATGGTTGATCTAGTTTATCTTTATTTCTAGTATTATAGCGAGTCGTAATAAAAATAAGGCGTTGCCAGCTCGCGTCACCGCTCGGGTCCCTTCGACACAAGACTAAAAAAGGAACAGACTGCAAGCTTCATACTAACGCTTTGCGCGAGATCACTACTACACGCACAGCTTTGTGTGCGTGCAGTGTCACGGACAAGGCGCGCGGGGGGTGCACCGGCGCCCGCTAGAGGCAAACTGGTTTGAGCCGGCTCATTCGGAAGCCAACGTTCAGGGGTACGCCACGCGCCGTGTGCCAGAGCGGTACGAGTGACGCGAACATTTAGGTTAATAAAAATGGCAAATTGTTGTAAGTACTGTGTGTATCAATAATAGTAGGAAAAGCAAGGTTTATTTTTTTATCCAAAGGATTTTGTCAGGTTATTATCTATATCTACCCATACCTACTCATTTTTAATGCTTATTGCAGAATTATGTAGTTACGAGATAGGTAGTATCCTAAATAAAGATGGCCATAAAGTTTTCCCATATGAATTATTATTTATTAATCTTATGGTTTACCGCCTATATTAGCGAGTTATTGTTTGTCTCCTATTTGTTTCGTATTTTTGTTTTAGTAGGTTTGTAGGTATCACTTACGTTCGTGAAATAGTAAAACCAGAAAGGAAACTTTATAGTTTCGCCATGTCCGTCTGTCCGTCCGTCTATAAGTCACGGTATTTTAATAAGTAACAAACTTCAAAAAAAGCAAGCATCGTATGCATCTATGTATGTATAACTATTTGACAGTATAAATAATTACTTACATACTTTACTATCGTGTTTTATTAGCATATAAGCTTAATCAGCCTAGGTATAATGTTCCTACTGTTGGGAAATAGCCCTTCTCTTTCTGTGAGAGCGAGTGGGCCGTAATCCACCAAGCGGGCTCAGTGCGGGTTGGTGGATGTCATATGTTTTCGAATTATTGGTTCTAGGACATGCCGGTTTCCTCACGATGTTTTTCTTTACCGTTTTGAGAGCAGTGGTAATGAAATAATTTATATAAAGTGCCTGCTTGGGTTCGAACCCTAGACTCGTAAGGCGATTCGCACACTGCCCCGCATCACGCAGCGTGGTGCGGGGCGGCCATAGCAAAATGAACGCGCGTGGATGCATTTTCTGTGTGTTGGACTGTGCGTGTTTTCTATACAAACGGATATACTTACAAGCAACGCAGTCACGCAACATGCAGCGTGGTGCGTGGCAGTGTGCCAATCGCCTAAGTCGTGACCGTTACCACTGGGCCACCACTGCTCATTTTATTACCCGACTTCAAAAATGGGAGGGTCTTAGTTCAACAACGATGCACGCATTGTGTGTATAATTATTTCACAGTATGATTAATTAAATAGGTATTACTTAATTTTAAACAAACTGTTAAAATAATTACCGGTTCGGTACCGTAATTGAAAAACGGAAAACTCACGGGATCACCTCAGTCACAGTGCGTGTCCGTTCGTCTGTCCGTCTGTCCAGCTGTCCAGCTGTCCAGCTGTCCATCCGTCCATCCATCCGTCCGTCCGTCTGTGCTCATCGCCGAATCTCGACTCGCACTTACCCGGTTTTTTAATCTGTAATAACCGAGTGACAGCCCTATGAAAGTAGGTAAGAATTTTGAACTCTGTTAGGAAGCTTGCCTTCTGCTCGTTTTTTATTCTTTATTCTTGTGCCTTCGAAGCCACCGCCACCGACTCGGCGTTCGGCTCGCCTCCGCGCCCGCGCCGCTACTGCTCGCCCGAACAGTCCCGCATGAGTCACCCAACCGCGAACACGCGCACGCGGTGCGCGCGCCAAACGCTGATCGTCGTCCGATAGTTACCATAATAATATTATTTTGTGTCCATGTTCTACACAATAATTATAGATCACCGCTAAAACCGTAGTTTCCTTGCACACACCAAGCCTCCTATAACTGGCAGCCTAACGTGGAGCAGAACATTGTGCAATTTGCAAGCGCGAATTTCAATTCAGTCTCGTAAAAAGTGAACAGTGTAACTGTGGAATAGACAGTCGTGAGTGTCGTTCAGTACTTCGCGCGTTGTAAGTAATTAGGTTTCGTTGCAGGTACATAATACCTGAACCTAGGTTACTGTAGTTACGGACCTATAGTGAGTGTGGTGCTTCAGTCGATCGCGTTTAGTGACTAGGTTTTGTTCCGGGTAATACTAACCTGAACCTAGGTTACTCTACGAACATTCGAGAACATATTAGTGACTAGGTTTTGTTCCGGGAAATACCTACCTGAACCTAGGTTACTATAGGAACGTTCGAGAACATTTTAGTGACTAACTATACGAAGTTATTATATTGTGACTGTTTTATCGCGTAAGTTTCGTACCTACAAATCGCGAACTGTTGTCTATTGTCTGTGTGACTAGTAACCGTTTTACTGCGTACCTACGTAACTGTGAACAGTTGATAAAGTGCTTCGGTAAAACCTAAGTGTACCTAAGTGTGTGTGTTCATTTAGGTTTCGCACGTATCGTGAACTTTTGTGACTGGTAACTGTTGTAGCGTGTAATTGCTAACATTATTAGTGCTTAGGTAAAACCTAGGGTACCTAACTGCGTTTTTCTTTGTTTTTATCGCGAATTGTGGACTATTTCACGATGGTGCTAACAAGATCGCGTGCCGCGAGCCCGGCTTCGGCTGGCGCTACGTCTATGGATGTGGCGCCGCCTCAAGCGCCCGCGCCGGATATCGCTCCGCGCGGCGCCGACACCCACGTCGCGGAAGCGACTGTGGTGGATCCGCAGCCAGCTGCTGGTGCTGCAGCAGCTCCGGTCACGATGACGACCGACCAGCTGTTATTGCTGATAAACAGGTTAAGTCGCAGCGATCCTGTAAGTACACCAGTACCATCTTTTTCTGGCCACTTTGCTAAGTGTACGGCGCGCTTTGACGGTGAAAAGTCAAGCAACGTCCTGGCTTTTATTGATGCCATAGAAACGTACAAAGAATGTGTTCGAGTCGACGATAATAATGCGCTTCGTGGGTTACCTATGTTATTGACGGGTACTGCAGCCAAGTGGTGGCAAGGTGTAAAAGATACCACCAGTACCTGGCAAGCCGCTGTTGAGTCGCTGAAACAGACATTTGGACCACGGCTACCGCCGCACAAAATTTATAGACTTATGTTCGAGCGAGAACAAAAAGCTGACGAATCGACGGATTTGTTTGTATGTCATGTCAGAGCGTTAATCGCTCAGCTCCCACCCTTCTCTCTTCCGGAGGTGGTTCAGTTAGACATGACATATGGGTTGCTGCACCGACGTATCCGTGAAAAGGTTCCGCGCTCCGCTTTCGTAAACTTTGCGGAACTTCTGACTCAAGCGCGTCGCGTCGAAGAGATTCTCGACGAAAGTCGTCCACGGGCTACTGCTGACGTTAAACCTACGACGTCCTCCGCCGCACCTGCGCCGAATTCGCGGTCGCCGAGCGCGCCGAGTACTATTAATAATAACAAGACTCGGCCCCATTGCAATTATTGCAAACAGTATGGCCATCTAAAAGAGGCCTGTCAGCGACTTGCCAGACAGAAGACGGCTACCAAGGAATCCAAGGATAAAGCAAATGAGGGAGAGCCACTTGCGCCTGCGGTCACGTGTTTCGGGTGCGGAGCGCCCGGAGTAATCCGTTCCAATTGTCCCACGTGCAAGGAAAAGAAAACTGTAGTGTCCTCCGTATTTCAATCAGTGTCCGCGAGTGATGATAAAATCGATTCGCGTGTGCGTCCGGTAATAAGTGTAGAAATTTATGGTGCAGTAGGTAGGGTTTTAGTAGACACTGGTGCAAAGCATTGTATTGGTAGTGTATCTTTAAGATCTCATTTAGCTAAGAATGGTCATTCGTTCGATAGTGTGTATACAGAATTAAAGTATGCGGACGGGCGAATGTGTGCGCAAAATGTTGAATTAGCGCACGTTAACGTAACGGTGCGAGGGGTGACGCTAGCTGTTAGTTTTATTATGTTGCCGAATGCAACTGATAGTTTATTAGGTATGAACTTTATACAGGACGTTGGCATGGTGTTGGACTTTGACCGTGGGGTATGGTTTGTGAGGCGTGATAGGACTCCTCAACCAATTCTTTTTGAATCCAAATCCAAACCATTAAAATTAATTGCTTGTTCATCTGTGGGTCTTCGTGGGGACGAGGGATCCCATCTTGTTTCGGATGAACGGGAGCGACTGTCCGAACTCCTGAATGTTCACCAGGACATTTTTGCGTCAGGGGGAGGACCTACCCAGTTTGCTGTCCACCGCATCGATACAGGAGATGCCGCATCAATTGCAAGTCCGCCATATAGAGTTACCCCCGCCAAGAAGGAAATAATCAGAAAGGAGATTGAAAGAATGCTTGAGGATGACATAATTGAAGTTGCTGAGTCGGAATGGGCCTCACCTGTGGTGTTGATACCGAAGAAAAACGGCGAGATCAGATTCTGTGTAGATTACCGCAAGCTTAATAGCGTCACACGAACTGACAAGTACCCGCTGCCGGTGATCGACGAGCTGCTGCAGAGTACTAAGCCTAATTGCGTTATGTCTACAATCGACCTAAAAGCTGGTTACTGGCAGGCGATTGTAGCGCCAGAAGATCGACACAAAACGGCGTTTACGACCCCGTTCGGAACGTTTCAATTCCGTCGTATGCCATTCGGTCTTAAGAACGCCCCGGCCACGTTCCAGCGTCTGATAGATCGGATGAGGTCTGGTCTAAAGGACGTCTGCGTCCTCGCGTATCTTGATGATTTGCTTGTGATATCTCCAAATCTAGATCAGCATCTGAAGGATCTTCAGCTGGTTTTTGAGCGCCTTCGTCTATTTAACCTGCGGGCAAATAGAAATAAGTGTGTCTTCGCTAGAGATAGGGTTACTTACCTGGGACACGTCGTTTCATCTCGGGGCATCGAGCCTGATCCCGCGAAGGTTGAACCAGTGATGAAAATGGCGCCACCAACTAACCTAAAAGAACTTAAGACATTCTTACAAACCTGTTCTTGGTTTCGTAAATTCATCCCGAATTTTTCGGATATAGCGCGTCCTTTAACAAACCTGACGAAAAAGGACCGACGCTGGCAATGGGGGGAGTGTGAGCAAGAAGCCTTTGAAGAGCTTAAGTTGCGGCTCGCAACTAGCCCTATTCTTCGCCAGCCCAATTTTGAAGAGCCGTTCGTTTTACGAACCGACGCTAGCGCGTAGACTCTCCTTGCATCAACACTGCTCCAAGAGGAGCAGTGTTGATGCAAGGAGAGTCTCATAATGAAGAGAGACCAATAGAGTACGCTAGTAGGTTGCTGACACCTGCAGAGCGCAACTATCATACCACCGAGCGTGAAGCTCTGGCGGTTGTTTGGGCTTTAGACAAATTTAGAGGATACATTGAAGGAGCGCAGATTCGTGTGTCTACTGATCACCAGCCATTGAAATGGCTCTTGTCACTGAAGACTCCTAGTGGTCGGTTAACCCGTTGGGCAATGAAAATTCAGACGTACAACCTGGACATTGAATATACACCGGGTAGAGTTAATGTTGTCGCGGATGCGCTCAGCCGTCCAGTGACCACCGGCTCTGAAGATCCCGATTCAAGTCCTTGCAGCATCTGTCCGGTAGTCGTTGACTTACCCCAGCGAAAACCAGAAGATATCCGGGAAGCCCAATTGAACGATCCTGAAGTTAGTAAAATCATAGTAGATTTTGAAGATCTTAATAATCCAGAAGCAGCCGTGCGCTGGACTGATAGAGGTTATTACCTTTCACAAGGTGTGTTGTACCGCTGTGATCCGGATGGTCAGTCTGAAGAACCCCAGTTGGTGGTCCCAGAGTCTCTACAGGCAGAGCTCATGAAAGAGCTTCACGATGCGCCTACTGCTGGACACTTGGGTTTGGAGCGGACCTTGAGGAAGATTAAGGAAAGATATTATTTTAAGAACATGAAAAATTATGTGGCTCAATACCTAAAGTCATGTGATCTTTGCCAAAAATATAAAGCCACCAATATGAAGCCTGCAGGTCTGCTGCAGACCCCAGTGCCTCAGCAAAGATTCGAGGTGCTCGCAATGGACCTGTTTGGACCACTACCCGAAGGAGATAAGGGGGAGAAGTGGATTCTGCTTGTAGAGGACACCGCCAGTCGATGGGTCGAGCTGTTTGCACTTTGTGATGCGACTGCTGAGTCATGTGCAAAAGCGCTCATCGAGGAAGTTTTCCTGCGGTATGGGTTGCCTCGTCGTGTTATCTCTGATAACGGAAGTCAGTTCGTTTCGGCAGTCATGCAAAAGGCTATGTTTGTGCTTGGGGTACAACAGTCACTGATTCCGGTATACCATCCAGAGGCGAATCCGGCGGAACGAAAAAACCGCGAACTGAAAAAGCAGCTTGCCATCTTAGTTGGATCAGAGCATCGCCGATGGCCGTTCGCTCTGCCGATGGTGCGATTCGCCCTCAATTGTGCTTACAATCAGGGAACGGGACAGTCAGCAGCGTATCTCACTTTTGCTCGGGAGTTGCGCTCTCCGATGGCGGTACAGACTGACCTCCGTGCTATTATTTCCCAGCAAAATTACGTGCCCCAGTTCACTCCATACTTGAAGGAGTTTGCACGCGTTCTTCATGACGTGAAGCGGCGAGTGGAGGAGCAACAAGACGTCAGGAAGAAGACCGGTGATAAGCATCGACGAGATGTTCCTTCTTACAAGGAGGGAGATTTGGTCCTCGTGGACGCCCACATGGCGAGCAACGCAGCAAAAGGGTTCACAAGTAAGTTTGCGCCAAAACGGGAGGGCCCGTATCGCGTCTCTCAGATCGCCAGCCCGACGTCAGTTATAGTAGTTGATAGTGAGGGGGTGATTAAAGGAAAATACCATGCCAGCGCTCTGTCTCCTTACTTGGGGTCAACCCCAACGATCGTGCACCCGCGTCGACGTGGCCGACCAACCAAGTCACAGACGGGTCGTCTTTGTGACTTGGAGGGGGAGGCTATAGCGAGTCGTAATAAAAATAAGGCGTTGCCAGCTCGCGTCACCGCTCGGGTCCCTTCGAAGCCACCGCCACCGACTCGGCGTTCGGCTCGCCTCCGCGCCCGCGCCGCTACTGCTCGCCCGAACAGTCCCGCATGAGTCACCCAACCGCGAACACGCGCACGCGGTGCGCGCGCCAAACGCTGATCGTCGTCCGATAGTTACCATAATAATATTATTTTGTGTTCATGTTCTATACAATAATTATAGATCACCGCTAAAACCGTAGTTTCCTTGCACACACCAAGCCTCCTATAGTATTAAAATTATGTCTATCACTTATTTTATTAAAGAGATGTGGATTTTTTCTTACATACATAATATTTTCATAAATGAATTGGCAAGGTACCGTCATAATATTAATCCTTTTAAAAAGTTCCCTGAAAGATTCGCGACGACATAGGTTATAAATGGCTCTGACAGCCCTCTTTTGTAAAATAAAGACGGATTCAATGTCAGCAGCCCGACCCCACAGTAAAATGCCATATGACATAATGCTGTGAAAGTAGGTAAAATATACCGCTATGTAATGATAATATGTACGAAAGTAGCTAAAATATATAATATACAACTATGTTAATATACTGTTATTGCTTCTAGTTGTATAAGTTTGTCTTAATTAATTATATTAACATACTAAGTAATACTGACAAATTATGGGTAATGTGCCTGATTCAAAGATAAATAAATAAATAATATCACTGGACAGTCGATGGGGCGAGGTTGACAAACTTCATTGGGTAATTGAAGGTGAGGATGGAGGCGACGATATTACGTACCAAATGGAATTCTGCAAGCACGAGGAAAGTACAGTGAGTTGACAAACGACATCACCAAAAAAGAAAAAAACAATTTTTATGTACGCATTGTAAAACATTTATTTTAAAACGTTTTTGATTAAGATTATATACACTAATTATTAGTAATTATTGATAAATTAGATTTACTATCTAATTGATCAATAATCAGTGTATATAAAACCTTTTCGATTAAGATTATATACACTGATTATTACTGATAAATTAGATTTACTATCTAATTGATCAATAATAATCAGAATAATTATAATCTTTTCGATTAAGATTCCACTGTTTATTGATAAATTAGAATTACTATCTAATTTACCAATAATCAGTGTATATAATCTTAATCGAATACGTTTCCGCGCAGGTTCGCATGGATGTAAAAATATCACGACGGGATTTTTTCGCACACTGGATTTTAAACGCTCTGCTTAGCGCCGAGAGTTGAAAGTCCAACAGTGTGTTTTTTCGACGTGCTGGGGATACTCTATGTGGAATTCTCAACGCCCGGCTTGAAAATAAGCAGGACAGTAGGTAGCCAGCACACATCTCCGCTCTGTGTTCTGACACATCTCCGGGCGCTCTGGCCAGCACACATCTCCGCTCTGTGTTCTGACACATCTCCGGGCGCTCTGGCCAGCACACATCTCCGCTCTGTGTGCTGACACATCTCCGGGCGCTCCAGCTAGCACACAACTCCGCTCCAGTCTAGCCAGTACGCATCTCCGCACAGCTTCGGTGGATACACCCTAGCTGAAAAACATCTCTTCTCGTCTCCGCTTCGGACATCTCCGCACATCTGCGCTTTGATGGAGTCCTGGCCTGAATCACAAAACAAGAGTTTTGTCAACACAGGATATTACTTAGCGCCATCTATGAAGTACAATTCAGATTAAAGAAATGTAGTTTCTTTATTTACATCTGTATTACAAAGTGTAACCTACTCGTCGCATAACAAATTCCGCGAAAACACCCTAACGATCGATATCGATCGATGTTAATGATCAACATCAGTTAAAAGACCGTTTAGGTTCAACGTCGATCGTTATAGTTGCCATGTTGCATCAAGTCGATCTGTTTTTAAGGAGATCGATCTGTTGTTGTGTGCGCCTATT
This sequence comes from Agrochola lychnidis, assembly GCA_963680765.1. Classification (NCBI taxonomy): domain Eukaryota; kingdom Metazoa; phylum Arthropoda; class Insecta; order Lepidoptera; family Noctuidae; genus Agrochola; species Agrochola lychnidis. The sequence continues at coordinate 2,630,129 of OY796863.1, read as the reverse complement.
TTTGCCGACAGATCGATGAAAACCATGGATGTAATACTTATAAACACTGAGAACGGTGCCGATTCCCTTGTTCACAAACTAAACTAAATTTAAGTTCAGTGCATCTTTTTCTTTCTATTTCATTAAGAAAAGGACAGAAGATAAATTTTAGTTTAGTCCTGTCAAATTAATCAGCGTTTGACGTAAATTGATGTAATTTTAGTCGGCAAGTTTTTAATCACGTCTAAACTTGTATGGAGAGTGAGTGACAGGCGCTGATTAATTTGACAAGACTAAACTAAAATTTATCTTCTGTCCTTTTCTTAATGAAATAGAAAGAAAAAGATGCACTGAACTTAAATTTAGTTTAGTTTGTGAACAAGGGAATCGGCACCACTGCCTAGTTTGTTTAGGGCAATTAGTCGGTAAACTCATTAGTCAATAGAGCCAAATATCAATACCTACTGTAATGACTAAGATTTTATATGAGAGCCAATCCTTTCTGTGTCCAAACTGTCTCAATACACTTTTCTTAATCCTTAAGACTCCCATCATTTTTCACTCCACAACGTTTCCTAAAATTAAGTTGCTAAGAAATAGGATACCTTCATCATCATCATCTTATTTATTAACAAGTTAACCTTGGATTTTTTTAAAGGAAAAAGGAATTTTTAAGACATTTTCGATGTCCTGTTAATTTATGGTAAAAATACTTCAGAAATAAATCTTTTATAGTTTTAATTTTGAATAAAACTTGATATCTCGCTCGCCCCTTGGATCTTGCCCCTTTCGATTAAAATGTTCCACTCACATGAAAAATTGTCATTTAAATAATTATTTTGGTGTATCGATTTGCCCCTTGTGGTATTTCCTTTGAAATTTAACCAAAAAAGGTACAGTTAGACAGTAAATGCACATATTATGAATAACGCCATATTTGATTACTTTTATGACTCCTCCTGTAATTTTTTTTTTCGTTTTCTTTGTCGAATTGCATCATACTAATAAAAAGTAGAAGGCTAGTATTTTCGCATAAATGAAAAACTGTATCATAAAGAACGTCTCAATATTTAAAAATTCTGCACTTTTTCAATTAAAGAAAGTAAAATAATAGAAGAAAAAATAAAATAAACAATTGTAAAAACAGTACATTGAACGAAACTAAAGATTAAATTGCATTGTAACGAAATTAATAAATGGAGAAATTACTCTAAGTTCTTGTTTAAAAAAACTGTGTACGTACGTACGAACGTGGACGGAAACATTTTAAATTAAAAAATTAGATTTTCAAATTAGATTTACTATCTAATTGATCAATAATAATCAGTGTTTATAATCTTAATCGAAATGATTATATAATTCAAATTACACAGATTCAGGTACACTGATTATTATTGATCAATTAGATAGTAAATCTAATTTATTAATAATTAGTGTATATAATCGAAAACGTTTTAAAATAAATGTTTTACAATGCGTACATAAATATTGTTTTTTTTCTTTTCCTAATTCAGTCACTACCTATTATGAAAATGATCATGTTCCATATATATTTTATGTTATATTCTATTTTGAGTTGGAGCAATGGCGTTGAAGTAAGTAGGATTTTTTATTTAAACAGACCTACAGTTTATCATCCAATCACGATGTTGCCCAAGGGAAGCACCGGGAAGGAAAATAGGTACTTTTAAGTCAATTCATCATCATCATCATCAGCCTATAGCAGTCCACTGCTGGACATAGGCCTCTCCAATTGCACGCCATTCAGCTTGATTCTCGGCAACTCTCATCCAGCTGCTACCAGCCACCCTGCGAAGATCGTCACTCCACCTAGCCTTTTTTTTTTCTTTTTTGGGTGGTATATTATCAAATAACTTCTCCCACTTTGGACGGAGCGGGAGGGCGTGTCAGACTCTTATTGACTAAAACCCACCCGTGTTCCTTCGGTTGCCCTGTTGCCGGGGGCCACGATCTCCCTATCGATTTTCTTCGAATCCCCGGCAGGCATTGGCCCTAGCGGACCCCGTCAATTCTGCTGACATCTCTTTGAGGCGCGCGTGGAACACAACGCGCCGTCGACCCGGGCTTGGTCCTTATCGGATGGCGAGCTACCCATTGCTCACCGTCCGCAAGCCCGCGCCTACGGTGGCCGGAAATCGGCTCGCGATTCCCGCCCCGGGCGCCTCCTCCTGCGGTGGTTAGGGGTGTGAGGGCGCGAACTTTGCCTCTCCCTCACGCGTTCCGCCTTCTCCTTCGCGAGCATTACCGCTTCGCAGAAGGAGGTGACGGCCTGCCATTTCCTCTCGCTCCGTACCATGGCCTGAACCAGGGCCGGACGCGAGAGATCACCGCCGCCGATCGCCTCTTCGAGGACACGGCGTTGCTCCGCCCAAACCGGGCAGACTTCCACCGTATGCTCCACCGTGTCCTCAGGCCGATCCACACAATGGCGAAGCAGCCGTGTCCGGTGAAGACCTGCGTCAGGCGGAAGGTGAGGACGCCGTGGCGCCTTTCTAGCCACTCCTCAAAACTCCACCTAGCCTGAGGGCGTCGTACCTTACGTTTGCCAATTCGCGGTCTCCACTCAAGAACACGTGTACCCCAACGGTCATCGGTTCCACGGCTGATATGGCCGGCCCACTGCCACTTTAGCTTGCTAATTCTGTGAGCTATGTCGATAACTTTGGTTCTCTGCCGGTTAAGTCAATTAAATCCCACCAAAAACATTTCATGCAAAGGAGGTTGCCAAGACTTATATAACGCTTTCACTTTCAAAAGTTATCAGTACCCTGATTGCGTAACTTTTTTTCGTAAACAATTCTGCCTAATTTGTTTCATTTTGACAGTTCAACAACATTCATTGCGTTATTTACGTTGTTGAGCAGATTTTTTTTCCAACTTATGAAGCAATAGATTAGCAATCTGTTTCAAATCGAAACAGATTGTGTTGTACTCGTATTACGCAATTAGGGTACAGATCTCATGCAGAGCCAAACCCCTAACTCTACAAAGCCTAACTCGATGAGCCAAACTCGAACTTGACCAAGATGTAAAGTTTGTAGGGTTAGGCCTTGTAGAGTGAGGGGCAGCGCCAAGCCCCTAACTCTACAAAGCCTCATCTTCATCTTGGTTAAAATGTACGGCTTTGCTGTTTTACGGCCGACACAACCACTCCTATGGGCTTATGGTTAGAAATTAAGTCCCTATGGTATTTAATGTTGTGTCAAGGAACGTGCCTGTTTAATGTAACGGCCAAGCAATATTTATTTTTTTGTTTACTTAGATGTAAGGTTTGTAGAATTGTAGAGTTACATGTTGACTCTACATTAGATCTGTTCATGTCATTAACCAACACTACCCACACTACGCCCACAGTAGTTAAAATATGCCTGATAATAACGAGAGTCAGATACCCGTCTCCGACATATACAAGTTGTGATTTAAAGCTCTTCAATGTATCTTATAATTAATTGCCTTTATTGTTTTAGCGTCAAATTATAACTTGCATGGGCATTGATAAAATATGGCTGAATCTATTTGTTATCTTTATCACCATGTACTGTATACCCATATTTGCAAAATAAACGACTTACTTACACCATATTTTGTATCGGTTTGCCTGCGATACCAAAATTCTATTTAATAAATGAAAATGCTTGTTTTTCTCTTTTTATTTATTTATTTTCGCAGTAGGGTTTTTTAGTATTTTTAATAACTTTTTTGTTGTTTTGTTATTGGATTAGTCCGGCTAGTTCCTAACTCGAATGGAGTTCTTAGTTACCTACTCATGAGCAAATCTCTCAGCGAGGTCGCTGTCGGGATAAAGCGTAACAATACATTTGTTCGAGAACAGGAGTTCGAAACTAATGGAGAAAACTCTTTCGCTTAATTTCAGTGCATGGAGGTGATACCGGAGAGGGCAAATTGGACTTATTCAAATCCAAAATATTTGTACCTGAACGGGACGGTGAACGTACGGCGATACAGCAGGAGGTCACGGTACTTCATCAATGTGGTGGTGACCAATAAACAGACCTGGGGGGACAATATTACGGTTGGATTTCAAAACTTTTGTTACATAATATCACGCCTGTAATTAGGGTCAACGTAGCAGGAAGATATACAGATACAACGAACAACAACATTTCTTTCATGCATTTATAAAATCTACAAAGTTTACTCTTCTGGCTTTTTCTGGAGCCAATTTGTCAATAATAATTGGTTTACATCAATACGTTTTTGCAAAGTCATACTCTAACGAGCATCTGTAGCGAGATCTGAGGCCCTAGTGTGAGTTTCTTTTAACCATCTCGACTTTACGCATCAACCACGTTAGGCGCTCCGATCGGCCCTTCACGGGCCTTCACTGGTGAAGGGCCAATCGGAGCGCCGAACGCGGTCGATACGTAAAGTCGAGATGGTTAAAAGAAACTCACACTAGGGCCTCTGTAGCGAGATTGTTCAATTCAAAAACGTTCTTGACCAATCTTTAATCATTTTTGATGCTGAAAGATCTTTGACAGCTTGCAGACAGCCGCGGTCACAGCCTCAAATTTCGGGGTGGTCACCATGGGTATCTACTGGCAAGATTACGATAATAATAAAAACGTGTGCGGTCGGGGGACGCCCGTCAGGAACGAAGTTCTTTCTCACGTATGATTTAAAACAAAATCAAATTTTTTGCAGGCGCCATTTTAGATTTACATTTTGACCTCATATCGGCTTTAACACCCTCGAAAACTATGAAAACTACATCCATGACGAAAAATTTGAGAATTTTCAGAGCCGCCATCTTGGATTTTAAATTTGACCAAATTCACACTTTCTCTCTCTCTCTCAGTGCAGTGTACTCGGGCCGATGTGTACAATTTTATCCCACGAAACTGTAATCACTTTACTCTTTTCTTTTGTTTTTGCTTTTGTTTTTTTCTGTTGTCGTTCTCTCTCTCTCTCTTTCATTCTTTTTGAATTAGAAGAAGATTTCTGAAAGTTTACAAGCCGCGCTAAAGAACTTTGTTCCAATAATTGTGTGATAAGAGCGGATAAGCTTAAGCACGTGTTTATGATGTAAGAGCAAGCGGAGCGACCTCGAATTTTTTTGCATCTCTCTTCAGTTATGTTAGATTTTATTTGATCGTTCAAACATAAATAGGGGCTATTTTGTCGAACTATGCAGAAAAACTCAAAAATTATGAGAACGCATGATGCAAGACCGACAGTAGGGGTCTAGATATTAGATTTTCTTTTAACCATAGTATTTGTTTCAATCCCAATGTTTGAGAGTAGATAAAGTAGTGTATGAAACTGCACATAACTAGGTATTAAAACATTCGTGTGATACTATTAAAAACCTCGCCTACGGCTCGGTTTTTAAACACACACTCATGTTTTAATACCCCTTATTATGCAACAGTTTCATAAACTACTATTTTGCATCATCTCGAATTATATTAGTATTTGTTTCAATCCCAATGTTTGAGAGTAGATAAAGTAGTGTATGAAACTGCACATAACTAGGTATTAAAACATTCGTGTGATACTATTAAAAACCTCGCCTACGGCTTGGTTTTTAAACACACACTCATGTTTTAATACCCCTTATTATGCAACAGTTTCATAAACTACTATTTTGCATCATCTCGAATAGGTTTGGTTTTCTATTGACCATTCATACAGAAATGGAGACAGGCTGTGGGATAAAGGTTGCCGTTCTGGCAGCCGCCCGTCTGGCCATCCCCTAGCTACGGCCCTGCCTGCAATTCCCCGCATGGTTAAGCAGAGGCGTAGCTTAGTATAAACACCGTTTCGCCAGTTATGTTTAAGTCCCCTGTAATATAGGGCGAGCTATTGCCATCAACTGGGCACAAATCCAGACTCCTGGCTACTACTGAGAGAGACCTGGGAGTCGCACCCAGGACATCATGCGCAGCAGTATCGGTTGCAACCACAATACCAACGAGGTAGTCTATTGCTATAGATAGATGGTGAACAGGGTCTGGTGATGGAGTAGGAAAGAGAAATGAGGAAATGTTTGTGTTGGAGCTTTTTTAAATTTTACTGTTAAAATTGTACTTGTTTTTATAGCTCTGTGGTTCTGAGTGGCAGCATCATGAATGTTTTGTTGTGATTTCTTGTGATTTGTTAAAAAATATCATAAAATATCATTGAGGAGCTCGTAGCTAAGTGATAACAGCCGCACGGGTCGATCCATCAGGTTAAGCTATGCTTGCCGGGGTTGGTCCGTGGATGGGTGACCATTTCTACATACTGAGACTCCTCCGTGCCTCGGAAAGCACGTTAAGCCGTTGGTCCCGGCTGTCATTCGTGGATCTTTGACAGTCGTTACGGGTCGTCAGAAGCCCGAAACTCTGACAACCAGTCTTACCAAGGGGTATCGTATTACCTATTTACTGTGTTATGGAGGTCAGATAGGCAGTCGCTCCATGTAAAATACTGGTAATCAGCTGCATCCGTTTAGACTGGAAGCCGACCCCAAGATAGTTGGGAAAAAAAGGCTAGGCAGATTGATATTGTTAAAAATATAATTGGCTGTGTTTTCTGGTTAACTCTTTTACATTTCTGAGTGACTTCGCCTTTCTTGGACTATGAACCTTCGCAGTTTGGATCTTCACATTTTCCCTGGGCTACAATAACAATACCTATAACTGTGTCCGTATGAATTGAGGAGCCATGTCTCATATTTAAACGCGGGTACTACCAATATTTAGTAGTAAATTAAGCGATTTTGTAGGCCCTATCCTGGAATTTGTAGTAAAACACTTTAAAAGATACACGACTTTTAAGGTGGCTCCTCAATTCAGACGTCTGAATTGAGGTGCCACCTTACAACTCTAAAACTAGCCGACGGATATTTTTGAAAATTTGGTAGGATTTAGTAGTACTTATGCGTAATCTCTACAAAAAAAATGGGTTTTGTACGGCTGAATTTGAGATAACTACAATGTTTTGATTTTTCATAAAAATCCCTAAATTTCACCGCGCTGTTTCTCGGAAAGTACTCAACCAATTACAACATATTTTTAGTATAATTTAGTAGTAAATACGTTCTAATTTGTAGTATAAAAATAAAATGGAAAAACTACATAATTTCGCTAATACAACATATTTTATGTGGCTCCTCAATCTTGACGGTCTGTAGAAAATAAATGTACGTAGAGCTACTAAAGTAGTTGATCAAATCGGATAACAATAGCACCAATATTTAGTAGAAATTTCTACTAAATATTGGCGTAATCCAACATTTTGTACATTCAGTATTTCAAAAGATATTAACAAAATAAACATTACTTAAAAATCTAGTGTGGTACGAGAGCCCACGACCAAAACCATATCACATCGTTTTATGGCCAAAAACGTATAAAATCATTAGTTTAGATGATTCCTGAACCCAACTCGGTGGGAAGTACCGGTTAGAAACGTCCCAGTTTTACGGAAGCCTATTTCTGCTATGTCAAAAAAAATAAGCAGACGGTTTCATCACAATATGCCTGGGGGCCTACCACCAACTGATAAAGCAGTATTATTTTAATATTACTTCAGTGTGGGAAAGAGATGAAGCTCTACAGATCGTATAGCCCCATCTCTTTCACCCACTGAAGTAATATTAAAATAATATTGTTTATGAGCTGGTGGTAGGCCCCCTGATATTAAAAATGAGTTTTCGTAATTTTACTACAAAAAAGTTTGTTTTCAGACATTTTGCGTATCACATGTGGACTGAGCGCATTTTCAAAAAATGACAAAAATAAATTAACCTATCTGTTTCATAGCAACCTGATTCAATTTTTTTAAATCTTTTCTGTAGTTACTGAAAACCTGTTTTCAGAAATTTTAAATATCATATTATATAACTCCAAAAACAGAAAGAACGTTTCGGAATCGCTCGGCTAATGCGCGGTGCTTGTTACGCTTACCACACCGATGATGAGTCCGACAGTAAAAAAAAAAAAGAAAATTAATTTTATTTCAATAAACAGTTATTTTCAAACGTTATCCACGTTTCCTTTTGTCCAATTTATTTAAAAAAAACCTTTCTATTTCAGTTTGATGGTTTCGGGTAAGCTCTTTATTAATCGTACGTAAAAACGATTTATTTTGAAAAAATGATTTTTCGCATCAACTGACCAATGTTCACCTAAATACAAGATTTTCAGACGGGTTTTATTTTTTGCCTCATTTTTAATTTTCTCAAATGGTCTTCTGGGTGTGACGCCACTACATATACTGGTTTCAGAAAATTGTGTTTTCGGAATTTAAAATCTTTCGTTCAACTACATTCTGAAAATCAGACAGATTGCTATGAAATAGTTCGGTATTTTTTTACATAGGTATTTCAAATGCGCTTAGGTTAGACGTGACGCGGAAAATGTCTGAAATTTTTGGATTCAGAATCTTCTGCAGTTGTAGCCACCGACATTAAAATTTTCTTACGTTTTTTGCAGTTTGTAGGTTGAATCATTAATACATCTCCCTAAGATAGATTTGTTCCATTAGAACATATCTCTTATGGAAAAGTTATTTTTGATCAAGACAACCTGAGACTGACCTGCCGTAATCTTTTGATTACGTAAAAGAAGAAAAAAATACGTTACTAATCAGACAACTTTTCGATTGAACCAGGTTGCTATGAGACAGATAGGTTAAATTTTTTGACATTTTTGAAAATGCGCTCAGTCCACATTTGACACACAAAAATGTCTGAAAACAAACTTTTTCGTAATAAAATTACGAAACCTATGTACATTTTAAATATCTGACATATTGTGATGAAACCGACTGCTTGCTTATTTTTTTAAAGCAGAAATGGGCTCCCGTAAAACTGGGATGTTTCTGACCGGTACTTCCCATCGAATCGGTTCAGAATCATCTAAACTAACGATTTAGTACGGTTTTGACCGTTGAACGATGTGACATGGTTTTGGTCGTGGGCTCTTGTACCACACTAAATTGTTAAGGAATGTTTATTTTGTTAATATCTTTTGAAATACTGAATGTACAAAATGTTGGATTACGCCAATATTTAGTAGAAATTTCTACTAAATATTGGTGCTATTGTTATCCAATTTGATCAACTACTTTAGTAGCTATGCACATTTATTTTCTGCAGACCGTCAGGATTGAGGAGCCACATAAAATATGTTGTATTAGCGAAATTATGTAGTTTTTCCATTTTATTTTTATACTACAAATTAGAACGTATTTACTACTAAATTATACTAAAAATATGTTGTAATTGGTTGAGTACTTTCCGAGAAACAGCGCGGTGAAATTTAGGGATTTTTATGAAAAATCAAAACATTGTAGCTATCTCAAATTCAGCCGTACAAAACCCATTTTTTTTGTAGAGATTACGCATAAGTACTACTAAATCCTACCAAATTTTCAAAAATATCCGTCGGCTAGTTTTAGAGTTGTAAGGTGGCACCTCAATTCAGACGTCTGAATTGAGGAGCCACCTTAAAAGTCGTGTATCTTTTAAAGTGTTTTACTACAAATTCCAGGATCGGGCCTACAAAATCGCTTAATTTACTACTAAATATTGGTAGTACCCGCGTTTAAATATGAGACATGGCTCCTCAATTCATACGGACACCTATAACTCACATCTCGGACCACTCTGATTTTCCCTAGTTTCCAACGGAGATTCAACGTTCAACATAAATTGGACATAGCAAATGCATCATTTGGGATGCAGTCGTTAGATTTGAGTGAAATTCAAGATAGTGGATTACTCGGCTATCGACAGGTTTGAATAAATTTTTGGAAGTCATCAGATTTGAGAAGGGTCAAGTATGTTCACAAAGTTTTACGAAGAACAAAAATATACAGGGCTATGAAACACTATTATAGCTTCATAATGTTTTATTTGTGTTCGTTTCTGGGCCTAGCTTGTATAGGACCATTATCCATCTCCTTTGGTACCTTTTCTGCCGTCAATAGCATAGTTGCAGTAAATCGGGTTTTTGTCAAAAATTAGTTAGTTATACAGCCGTGATCACGATAACGAGTTCTACATTTTTATCTAACCCATTCGTTTGTATCACTTTTTAAAGCAAATTTAAAAATTAAAATTTTGCAGTAAGTCGAGCATTTTTTTGACATCACAAAGCATAATTACAGTGGGTACACTTACTGCAGAAGTTCTTATTCAGAGTCTCTCGGCCAAAGTACAGTATGACATCTATACCACTAATATGTTAAGTCGTTTACTGTATAAAAATTGGATGTAAGCCTAGCAAATAGACACTAAGAAGATATACTGTTTTAATCCTAAGCAGTTTCCCAATATTTACTAAATTAGTGATCTAGTCCTAAAAACAGTATGCTGCGATACTGCATGTATACTTAGTAACGATCCTAAGCGTAGATTCCAGATTACTTACCACAAAGACAGTTCGATGCGATATTGCGTTTATGTTAAGTAACGTAATCAGATCTTACATAAGGTTACTTATTATACTGAGAGCATGTGGCCATCCTGTGTTCATGTTTAGACAGCAGTTGTACCGATAACGGTCAGGTGTACTTATCATGGGAGCAGTAAATTAGCTATACAGTACTCATGCTTAAGAAGTACGTACATATAATATGATCTTATACCGTATTATAAGAATTGTAAATCGTTTTTACTGCATTTCTAAGTAGCTGCGATATAATGCTACGTCATAAATACAGTGCAGTAAAGTTGCTTCACTGTGAACATAATAAGTCACTGTAACTAAAAGTCATATAATTTGTCTTATAATACAAGCAGTAACTTGGTCGGAGAAAGAATAATTTCAATTACTTCCTCGAATACCTACGTAAAATTGTCGACTACTTATCAACCACGGAAATAACATTGTAATGTTGCGAGCGTTAAAAGAGGTGTTCAGATCTGTGTATAACAGCATTTAGCAATCAATGGTGCCGATTCCCTTGTTCACAAACTAAACTAAATTTAAGTTTAGTGTATTTTTTCTTTCTATTTCATTAAGAAAAGGACAGAAGATAAATTTTAGTTTAGTCCTGTCAAATTAATCAGCGCTTGTCGTAAATTGAAGTAATTTTAGTCGGCAAGTTTTTAATTACGTCTAAACTTGTATGGAGTAGTGACAGGCGCTGATTAACTTGACAGGACTAAACTAAAATTTATATTCTGTCCTTTTCTTAATGAAATAGAAAGAAAAAAAGCACTGAACTTAAATTTAGTTTAGTTTGTGAACAAGGGAATCGGCACCAATAGCATTTTTATGGACCTGAAAGTAACTTTATTGTGAATTGAAGGCCATAAACGTATCAATAAAATGCTTGCATTTTAAAAAAGAACATGTGAACTACTTTAATACAATCAATTATTCTGTGACTTCAATTAACAATGATATAATTGAGTTTTGCTGAACATAGTTGAACTTGGGTGGTGTTAATCAGCTTGATACACGCAGTCTTATAATAACACTTATCTAGCCCACATGATCACTATGGGTGAATTTATATGATGCAAAATAACAGCAAACTGCTTTAAATTGTTTGACATGTAACCTTTGATCTTTGGGGCTGTATACTTGTACTAGAATAAGCAATTAATGTACTCATGCTGTTATATGAGATCCTGAAAGACTATCATTAGCACCCAGTACATATAACAGTTAAACGCCGCGGCCATCATCGCGATATTGTGGTATTGTATTTAGAAATGTGGAAAGATAAACGAAGAACAAAAATAACAAACAGTACCCTAATTGCGTAATGCAACAAAATAAAAAACCTGTTTCGATTTGAAACAGATTGCTAATCCATTGATTCATAATTTGGAAAAAAGATCTGCTCAACAACGTAAATAGCGCAATGAATGTTGTTGAACTGTCAAAATGAAACAAGTTAGGCAAAATTGTTTACGAAAATAAGTTACACAATTAAGGTACAGATTTGAAAAGGATACCTACCAATTATTTCTAAGTAAACAGCTTACTATCAAATTACATGTTTTTTAAAAAGAGAATTCTTGCTTTTTTTATATCATCAACTTATTCTTTAAATTTCAAGTAAACATTCATATTTTGAGAGCGCGTGAAAAATTTCATCTATAATCATACGATATTTGACAATAAACTTGCTTTTCCAATAGAATTTCACGCATGTAAGAAAAAAAAACAAGGTTTTACTTAACGAAAACTAATATTTTACTATAAACACTGGCCACAAAATGGTTCGCGCACAACTACACCAAAATAATAAATGAAAGTTATACATTTTCAACAGATGAAGCTTTAAAAACATCTCACATCTGTAGTTTGTGCTGAATAATAGGTAATTCACATCTAATCAATCAGCCATTGTGCTGCATAATAGGTAATACCCAATCTAATAATCAGCAAATGTTCAGCTCTTGGGGTAACTGTTACCCTTATGAAAGCTTAAATAATGCTAATATAATGCAATTATTTCCAGTTATTCAGCTAATAGCTGTTTAATTTGTGCCCAAATCAGAGTTATATCAGCTGAAACAGCGCTGCTAACGCTTTTATTCAGCAGGCTTGTACAGCTTAAGATTCTATGGTAGACAGTAATTCAGCTGACACAGCGCTTTGGTGTTACTTGGGGTGCTAAGGCTGAAGGAAACATCCAAGTTCCTGAAGATCAAATAGACCAACAAAAAAATAGGTACCCAGGAAAATAGAGTTGAAACGGAGACAGTTACAAGTGGTTCACAACAAACTATTACTGAAAAGGAAATCGTTCAAGGAACAGACAGTAAAATAACAAACAACGAAGAAAGACAAGCTACGTCAATAATTCAAAGCAAGGATAAGGAAAACAAGAATTGATTTATTATCACTGCAGCCTGATAAAATAAAACTTTTAAACCATATAAATTTAATCATAAAATTATATGGTTACTTATCATAAATACAGTAAAAAACACACTTACTGTGTTTATGCTAAGTGTTACCTATCAGAGAGCCTCTAGGAGATACTTAGTATAACTAAGATAATGAATTTATTTTGTCTTTCAATTACTCAGTATTGGTTTCCAAATAAGTAATAGATAGGTGCTGAGGTCCTCTTTCATTTAAGGTATCAACCATCATGATCTGATAACAAACAAAGGATTTATGGAAGATTCTCTTACCAAAACTTTAAACGCGTTTTTCTCGAAACCGTCTAGAGCGTACTTACTGCAACTATGCTATTGACGGCAGTTTTGAAAAGTATTTTTTTTTTAAGTTTTGCAAACTTTGCCGTGTAACATATCAAACGACAGGACTTACTGTGAGGGCAACAACCAAATTTTTTCAAAGTTATTTATGAAAATTTACCATTTTCCCCCTTTATCTCCGAAGCTTCTGGCCCAATTTTATTTTAAACTTTCAGAAATTAGGTCTATACTTATAGATTATAGGACCTATAAGAAGTCTGTCGTTTTAAAATTACACGGCAAATCTCTAACTCACAAGCGTACAAACTTACATTTCACATTTGACACTCACTTGGCCGGGTTCTAACCCTTAAGTACCTAGGTACTTAAAGGTTTGAAATTTAACAAAACAAAACATTGAAAAAAAAAATTGAGGAATTTAAAATGTTATTGCACCATATTTGTATTGCAACGTTAGGATTATTATTATTGAGATGTCAGCAGAACTGACGGGGTCCGCTAGGGCCGATGCCTGTCGTGATCGCGGGACAGTCCGAAAGGGATACCGTGGCCCCTGGCAACATACAGGCAACTGAAGGAACACGGGTTGGTTTTAGTCAGTGACACGCCCTCCCGCTCCGCCCAGAGCGGGAGAAGTTATTTCATAATTTCCAACTCAAAAAAACAAAAAGGATTATTATTATTCTGCAATATTTTTAAGGTCCTATAATTTTATAGTACATAATTTGTAGGTACCGCTGCACGTCAGTTTTTAGCGATTTGACTTTCGACTTGAGCTAGCCTAGTAGTACGGAGTTTTATAAAAGAGGCCAGCTATACTACCATAGACGTGCAGCCTGCCGTACTATGCCTAAAGGAAATAGCACACATATCAACTTAGAAAGGGATCGTCACCGTATCAACTCGAGCCATTCAGTATTCTTTGTATGAAACTCCCTACTGCAACGCACACTAATCGGAATCGTAACGTAATCGCCTCGCCTCGAGACAAGCTCACGAACCGCGGCGATACGGTGACGATCCCTTTCCGAGTTGATATGTGTGCTGTGACCTTAAAACAGCACTCAATTGCAGATCACGGTTACCGTCAGTCAACTCTTACACAACGAGTATCGACCCTCTTTCGTGAAGCTGAGTCACAAGTTCTGTGACCTGGTCAATAACGAGCCCTTCGTAGGAGGCGCAATCAAGAACGCCGGATTGATGTGCCCTTTACCTCCTGTGAGTAAAACTAGTACCTATCTGGAATGTGAATTAAGCAAGCAGTAGGTAGTAAGTAATTCGAAAGCACCGGAGTGACGCTCCAGTGACCTTCAAGATAGTTCGGTCAGCAAGTGATGTGATGCCTGTAGGGTTGGAATACGAATTCAGAATTCAGAATATCACTGAAATAATGAGAGGTAGCGTTGAAAAATTATGTCTCGTACTAGAAATTACATGTGTATTGCATTCGGTTTAAATACTAGCTTTTGCCCGCGAAATCCGTCTGCTAAAAATCAACTTATACCATAAAATATTCACATTTCCTAGTATTCGCATCCAAAAAACAACCGACTTCAAAAACAAACACTAGAAAGTGAAAAATAACTTTAATTTCGGAAGTCAGTACTTAGCAAAAAACGAAACCAAAGGCACCTACTTCCGAAATTAAAGTTATTTTTCACTTTGTAAAGTTGAGCGATGGACGGAAACAGTAAAGGCTCTTACAAACAGGCGCGACACAAAAGCACCGCTCGTCGCGCGACGAGCGGTGCCTTTGTGGCGCGTCGTGTGTCGCGCCTGTTTGTAAGAGCCTTAATGCGGATGCGATTCGAATGACGCAAGTCACGTCATGGTGACCCGCGAGGCCCTGAACGGGGCCCGCATTAAGCGATGGGATTTGTGACTTACTTCTTCTATTAATTGTTCTCTACTTTTTTCAAGACGCGTGTCGCTTGAGCGTGTCGCTTGAGCGTGTCGCTTGAGCGTGTCGCTCGTGGCCACGAGGTCAGGCCTTGAACCAAGAGTGAGTTTATAATTTTTATTCATGGTGCCACCCCTTTCTATCCACAGGGATGTCACGGTATAATGAACATAACAGCCCCGACAGAGCACTTTCCCAGCGTGTTCCCTTTTGAGAAGGGTCGCATTGAGATCGCATTGAGCGTCACTGCCACGAAGGAGCCAGTCATGCAGCTCACCATTGAGGCTTCGTTCAAGCAGAAGCTTTAGATGAAATAAGCTGGTATACAGGGTAATTTGTATAGTCAACCTCGTAATTGCTCCATCACACTAAGGTTGAATGTCGCTTGCAAGTCATAAAATGTTAAGGTCTATTTTTGCTCTAGAGTCTGCGCCATCCGGACTTCATCCGGCGGAAATATCGTCGCCCTCCCCGCTAATTGTCGTATCTCACAAACTGACGTATCTGCACTGACATTACCTACGTGTTCAGAACTTTGTTTCGAAAAAGTTCTCTCTAATCGTCGTCTGTGTCGTTTACCGTTTAGAAGATAATCACGTATTTTGTTTTGCGTAAGTGCAAAAGGAGGGAAAAAATATTCTCACCACCTGTCGTGTATGCACACATTTACAGTTAGTGAGTTAAAGATTAAGTCAAGAGCTATTTATAAATAGTAGATTGTTTACCAAGGGAGAAAACAACTATTTTTAAGGCGAGAGAGATCCAAAGTACTTCAATCGAGCTTAAAATAGTGTTGCTCCGGAGGTGAACTACTACTACTTTTTATCACCCTCTATGAGAAAAAAACGTGTGCGGTCCAACCCCCGTCAGGCACGAAGTTTCTTCTCAAATATGATTTAAAACAAAAATCGCTATCATCTTGGACTTAGAGCTTTAGCACCCTCGAAAACTATGAAAACGACTCATGACGAAAAATTTTAAAATTTCCGCAGCCGCTATCTTGGATTTACATTTTGACCTCACCATGGGTTTAAGAACCCTCGAAAACTATGAAAACGATACCCATGACGAAAAATTTGAGAATTTTCACAGGCGCCATCTTGGATTTTGATTTTGACCTCACTATCGGCTTTAGCACCATTGAAAACCATGAAAATGACACCCATGACGAAAAATTTGAAAATTTTCACAGGCGCCATCTTGGATTTTGATTTTGACTAAATTCACACTTTCTCTCTCTCTCTCTCTCTTGCCAGCCTGTTACTTGTTCATACAATGTTCGTGTTTGATTTCTTTGGTGATTGGAACTTTTACTAACAATATCCACGTTCCAAATTCAAATCACTTTTAATCCCTAGGGATTAAAAAGCTATTTTAGTCCCTGTTTACGAGGACTAAACTAGCTATTTTCGAATAGATGTGATAAAAAGTTATTAATTCATTAGTCTATCGGGCTTGAGTGGCAGCGCGAACTCTAAGACCAATATGACAGATATATAGTTTCAACCACAGATACATAAAATAAAATACATCTATAGTTTTAATTTTAATTTACTGGGAGTTTCTGTCAAAGTGGTAAGAATTTAAAAATTACGAGATCGACTATACATTGACGTTTCTTCGGGAGTAATGGTATGATGACAGTAAAACTGAATGTCCTATTTACTATGGTGAAATCACTCTATGCATTGCACTGATCGGCATTTTTTTTTATATCTCTATGTATTTCTAAATCACCATTAGGTTATTTAAAAAAAAACGTCTGTGCTGCTTATAGGTCACCGTGTCACGACCTGGAAAGAATACGTCACCCTGTATGGTGGAGGCATTTTGAAGAAATTGAAGATATTTATAATGGAATAAACAATAATGTTATAAAAATATACTTATTAAATAAAAATATTTGATTTTCTGAATTTTTGAAGTGAAATCTTTTTTAGGCGCGTTGGGCATTTTTGAGATGGGACTAAACCATTGATTTCGCGACACTGTAATGCAATTTACCGACACCGTTTACCGTGGAGTAAAAGACATCAACGCGTTGATTACCGCGGTGCCTATTTTTTTTTAAGTATTTCACTCTTGTCGGCACTCTCGGAGTGCCATTGTTTTTTTTTTTATGTCGTTTTGATTCACTATCTCACAGGTTTGATATCACATTGGGATGAGTTTAAAACACCACAACTGCTCATTAATTACAAAGCAGGTACCTACATGCAAACACATTTCGCCACAACTTTGCATTCCTAGATCCAGGACAGCTCTATTGCGTAAAAGTATAATATGTATGGCACCAATCCTTTATAATACGTTGCCAAAATCTTGGAGGGAATATCCAACGGAAAAATTAAGAAGTAAGTTGAAAAGCCTTCTGTTTGATATATTCCTGAATGATAAATTAATCTAATTCTTGTAATTATTTCTAATTACTTTGACATTAAATTGACTAATTTTATTAAAATATTAAGAGTTGTTGATATTATTCTGTAGTACATTTTAATTTTTAAATTCTAATTTGGACTGTTAATAATAATGAATAAGTTTGTAATTAATTGATTAAATGTAATAACCTACCTACTTATATTTGTACGCCGTTAAGGCAAAACATGACTGTGATATAATTTAATTGTAACATCTTGCATGCCATGTGTGTGTATACTCATGTTTTGGACAAATAAATGATCTTTATCTTAATCTTTATCAAACCTTACGTGAAAAGGGAAATTGCGAAAAAAACATTACCTTACTCCCTACATTTTGTCGAGTTGTGAGCAGTACAGTCGACAAAAGCATGCTCAGTTAAGAAAATATTTCTGCGTTAGCGCGGCTAGTGGCAAACCACACCCCTTCGTGGTTTCGCGCCCAATTAGAGACACTATGCATTTGTTTGTGTGAGTGTCACATTTCTAGATCATTGTATTAATACGAACACGATTAAAATAGGCCGGAATTTGAATTTGAATCCTCGACCACATTCTTAATCGAAGATAGACCGGAATCGATTATAAAAATCAATCAAAACCCAACTTTTGCATTGTGGAAGTAAGAAAAATATAGTAGACATATTATAATTATAATTACACCGCATCTTAAGAGGTGCAGAGGTGCACCTACCTAGTACAACCACAACCCGGGCTGCTACTGAGAAATTCCAGATGGAAAAATACAAAACACTTTGCCGGAATGGGGGATCGAACCCAATCTCAGCAGTAGTGCTTGCAACCCCTAGACCAATGGTCGACAAACTGCGGCTCTTTGGCCTAAAGCCACGTTTCCATTAGGCAAGTCTTTCATGCAAGTATGACGTCACACTTGTGTGCAAGTGATTTGAATTGAAAATTCGAATTTGTTCAACTTGCAGTTTGCATACAAGATTTTAGTGGTATACAAGTTTTTCTAGTTGTACCTACAGTGTTCATAATGAGTAGAAGACGTGCTGTGGTTGCCGCTGCGTGCAGAGTTGTACGCGAAAAGACAATCATGTCTATGATATTCTTCAATAAATATTATTGTTTTCTCCGTATCCCACTTAGAAGTCATTTTTACAAAATAATCCTGCACAGCTCCCTCTATACAGCTGCGCATGCGCTTCCAATTTGTATGCAAATGAGCTGACTTGAGTGTTGTGTGTACAAGTTTAAATCTAATTGCATACAGTTGCAACTTCAGTTGCAACTTGTTTGCAAGCTGTGGTTTCCACTATACAAATAGCATTCAACTTGTATGCAAGTCATTTGCATAATGGAAACGCGGCTTAAGAGTGCGGCTCTGTACAAATGTAGATGAGTACGAGCGTAGATAAGCGCGGGGGTCGGGGTTTCGGTCATTAAGCAGGAAATCAAGTTTTATTCAAAATTAAAACCATATTATCAAAGATTTATTTCTAAAGTACATAACATCACGCCTTGTTTCCCCGAAGGGTTGGGCAGAGGTGTCTCTGAAGCAGGTACGCCCACATTTCGCCAGTTATGTTTAAGTCCCATGTAATAGAGGGCGAGCCTATTGCCATCAACCGGGCACAAATCCAGACTCCGAGCTGCTACTGAGAAATTTCAGATAGAAAAAATAGTATTTTCACCTTAAATCAAAAATGTATCATTTACTGTACCTTTCAAAGTTTTCCAAGGGTAACTTGTTAATAAGTAAGATGATGATAAGGTATCCTCTTTCTTAGCAACTTGATTTTAGGAAGCGTTGTGGAGAGAAAGAGGATGGGAGTTTTAAGGATTAAGAAAAGTGTATTGAGACAGTTTGGACACACAGAAAGGATTGGCTCTCATATGAAATCTTATGCTTTACATGCTTGCCAAGCCTTGGCAAACGTCTTCAAGCCCCAAGCGTCCACAAATCTCGCTTGGCATTTGGAAGTCGTTTTCATGCTTGTGAATGCGTCAGTGTGCTACGTACAGACGCCAGCACATCAAGCTACTACAATCTGTCAAATTTATTTAATAGATTTTCAACTTTATCGCTGAATTTTAAGGTTCAAAGTTGATTGAGAAAATTTGACAGTTTCGGGTAGCTTGATGTGCTGGCGTCTGTACACCAGCATAGCGGACACCGAACTTGTGTCGGCTATTGCGTTTGGTTTAACATACTTTTATTTGAAATGCAAAGTAAAACAAAAACAAGAAAAGCTCGACGGCCGCGAAGATGATGGATGATAAAGATTCATAAAAATCGTAGGTACCAGATAACTATTTAATTATTTCACTTTAATTGGTATTTCGGTAACCATTATCTGTGCTAGTTATGTTATACTACAATATACAATTATTTTCGTTCGACCACACACATTTTAAACATAGAACTAAACATGCGCTCGTCGCGAGACCAAGATCACGATGGTTAGGTACTAAACGCGCACCAACGTGTGAATGCGTCGCAAGCGATTGCCGCAAGCGCCTTCGATCTGTGTCCAAAAACCGACACTAGACCTGTACCCTAATTGCGTAATGCAACACAATCAGAATCTGTTTCGTTGATTGCTAATCCATTGCTTCATAAGTTGGAAAAAAAATCTGCTCAACAACGTAAATAACGCAATGAATATTGTTGAACTGCCAAAATGAAACAAATTAGGCAAAATTGTTTACGAAAATAAGTTACGCAATTAGGGTACGGATCGGAGACAAGCATCCACAAGCTCACGCAAGCTAAGCAAAACGCTCTCTTTATACGCTTGTACTTGTGGACGCTTGCAGAGCCTTGGCAAGCATGGAAAGGCACCATTAGTCGTTACAGTATTGATATTTGGCTCTATTGTAGACTAATGAGTTTGCCGACCACTGCTCTAGACCAACTAGGCAGTCACAGTGTTTATAAGGATTAGGTACTTCCATGGTTTTCATCGATATGTCGGCAAAAATAGGCGCACACAACAACGGATCGATCTCAGGTCTTGATCATTACCATCAATTTAATGATATCAATCGTGAGGGTGTAATCGAGGAATTTACTTTAAGTATAATTACCGAATTTGTTATGAGCGAATTATAATGGTAACAATTTATAATATTTAAAAATATAATATTACAGAGAGATTTCTATCAACGGGAAGTCAGATAAAACTCGTTTCCAATTAATTTACTTTTTTGGCAAAGTGGACAATTTATTTAAACTACCTAGTTTTGTAACATGATTTTCCATAAATAGTTTCTACCTACTGTCCTGCTTATTTACTGTTAAATTCATCATTAATCAGTGTATTTAATCTTATCGTTACCAAGCATCGCCTATTTTCAGGAAACGTTTTTTTCAATAGATGTTTTACAATGCGTTCATAAATAGTGTTTTTTTCTTTTTCTATTCAGTAAGTAGGCACCTATTATGAAAATGATCATGTTTCATATATATTTTATGTTATATTCTATTTTGAGTTGGATCAATGCCGTTGAAGTAAGTAGTATTTTTTATTTAAACAGTACCTACAGGTTATCATCCAATCACGATGTTGCCCAAGGGAAGGACCGGGAAGGAAGATACTTTTAAGTCAGTTAAATCCCACCAAAAACATTTCATGTAAAGGAGGTTTTCAAGACTTATATAAATAACGCTTTCACTGTTTAAAAGTTAGTAGATCTATATCTAATGTAGAGCCAAGCCCCTAACTGTACAAAGCCTAACTTTACAAACGGTACATCTTGGTCAAAATGTACTTGGTGTATATGTGCCCCCAGATTATATTAAATTAAGGAAACCTAACTACTTTGGGGTAATTGATACCTCAGCATCCTTTGGCAATACCAACCTACATTTATTTATTTAAGGAAAAACAAACAGTAGAACAATAAAAAACAGTCACAATATCTTAAATATAACATTTTGAACAATTATGCTACCCACTACGTTTTCCACAGATTACAATAGGAAGTATTTAAAGACTAGCTAGTAACACAGATACAAAAACTATACAAACGGCTTTATCCTGGAACTCATATCACAAAGCATTGTATAATGACGCAAAGCTTGATATTAGATCAAACATTACGTCATTATACAATACTTTGCTGATCCTTTAGGGTTGCTTGGATTTGCTTCTTAAACGCATTTTTACTAAGAAAAAGAATGTTGTGTACTTAATTAATCTTTGGGTACCTACATGTACATAATAAAATCTTCAAGGTTTCTGAAGTGAAAACTTCTTTAGGCGCGTTGGGCATTTTTGAGATGGGACTAAACCATTGATTTCGCGACACTGTAACGGAATTTGCCGACACCGTGGAGTAAAAGACATCAACGCGTTGATTACCGCGGTGCCGATTTTTTTCAAGTTTTTACTTTTTTCGGCACTTCGTGAGTGCCACTGTTTTTTATTATTTTTGTGCGTCAGTTAAGACGGGTTATGTTTTTTGAAGCTATCTATGTATCTTTGTATGTGGGATTCTTTGTACCCTCGAAGCATCCTCAGCTGGATGAATATACATACCTAAGTCGTACGGTGGTTATAGGCTAGGTTTTATTTTTATAAAATCGTGGATTTCAGACGTCAATAAGCAGACCATGTCTTGAAAAACAATATTTTTGTGTCAGGACTATGTCGGGTATCAAAATAAAGGACTCGACGACACGATTCCAAAAATAAAACTTTTCTTTAAAAGGTTGAAAAAATTAATAACCAGACTCGACTCAACTCAACTCAAAGCATTTATTTCAAATAAACCAATTACAGGCACTTTTGAATTGTCAAGGGGTCGGTCAGTCAGAAAGATGAAGCTAGTTGCCCATTCCAAAGCGTAGTAGGTATCTATGGAGAAGAACGGGCAAGAAACTCTACGGACACTCTTTTGAATCAAAATATGGTTACAAAATATTGGTTAAGTACATCATTCATGTTGAAGTTATACCTACATGTGAGAACGATGCAGAACGTTAAAAGCGTCCGTAATAGAAAATAAAACAAAAAATAAAACTCAAAAATACCTACTGACAGCGCCCGTTCATGAACATGTCGCATAAAAATATAAAACCCGACTACAACTAAAAAGTTCAAAACAAGCTCACTTGTAATGCAGTCTGAACAACTCCCACAAACTGCATCAGCCTGCTTGAAATGGGCGCTCGTTAAAAGAAACAGTGGCACTCCGGGAAAAATCGGTACCGCGGTAATCAACGCGTTGGTGACGTTACAGTGTCGCGAAATCAATGGTTTAATCCCATCTCAAAAATGCCCAACGCGCCTAAAGAAGTTTTCACTTCAAAAGAAGCGCATGCGCGTGCCTCTTGCTTTCATACCGGATTGTTCCGACTGGTTCCGACTTAACTCGAATGGAATTAATTATTAGTTAACTACTTATGAACGAATCTCACAGTGAGGTCGCAAGTCGAGATAAAGCATGACAAAATCATTCGTTTGAACTCGAAACTAATGGGGAAAACCCTTTCACTCAATTTCAGTGCTTGGAGGTGATTCCGGAGAGGGCAACTTTGACTTATTCAAACCCAAAATATTTGTACCTGAACGGGACGGTGAACGTACGGCGATACAGCAGGAAGTCACCGTACTTCGTCAATTTGATGGGCACCAATAAACAGACCTGGGGAAACAATATTACGGTTAGATTTCAAAAATTTGTAACATAACATCACGTCTAGCTATAATCACGGTCATAGCAAGGAGGGAAATAGTACAACATGAGTTCATTTATGCATTATAGAATTTACAAAGTTTTCTCTTCTGGCTTTTTCTGGGGCCAATTTGTCAATAAAGTCAGTATACAACGTGTAACGTTAAATACGCAAAACCTCAGACACTTCAATTGACCTATTTCAGAGAGAAAAAAAATCATTAAATAAATTGTAATGGTTTTATGTGCTGTTTTAGTTCGTAAGATTCGTATTTGCATTGAAATAAAAGCTATTATTATCCCTCGTATGAGAAAATTTAAATTGATCGACAACAATTTGTGGTTGTTTACCTATTTTGGCGGGTTTGCACATGTGATGGCTTGACCTATTAATAAATAGACACGGCAACGTTTTTAATGAAGATTTTTTGAAAAATGTGACCTATATTAAAAAGTGGTTCAATCGATTCTGCTCGTTATTCTGATCAAACTATTTTCAGGTTTTGCGCATTTAACGTTACACGTTGTACGAGTATAAGGTCTACCTACATCAATACTTTTTGCAATATCACACTCAAACGATGGTATCGCGATATTGCTCAAACAAACGTAAATAATTTTTTTATTAATTTTAATTTGCTGAAAGATGTTTCACAGCTTGCAGACAGACGCGGTCACAGTCAGATTTCAGGGTGGTTACCATGGGAATTGGCAGGATTACGATAATAATTTATTGTGTGATAATAGCGAAAGAGCAAGCGAAGCGAGCTCAAAAAAATTTGTGCCCCTTTTCATATAGGTTAGATTTCTTTTTATCGTTACAACACCAATAGGAGATATTTTATCGAGTTATGCAGTAAAGCTCAAGTATTATGAGAACGCATAACGCTAGACCGAGCGTAGCGAATTCGAAAATGTTTGTGCCATATCGCCGGGTTTGGATTAAGTAGATTTTCTTTTAACCATTAGTACAGCAATAGGCGTTATTTGTCGAGTTATGCATTATAGGTAATAAATAATGTAATAAAACAACGAGTGAAGCGAGCTCGAAATTTTTTGCGCCCTCTTGAATGGGGTAGAGATTGTCTTTTGATTATATTCAAACAAAAATATTAGTCATTTTGTCGAGTTACACAGAAAAACTTAAGAATTGTGATAACTAATAATGCAAGAGCGAGCGAAGCGAGCTCGATAATTATATTATTGCACCATCTCGGATAGGTTTTCTCTTAGCCATTCATACGGAAATAGGGGCAGGCTGTGGGTTTGCAAAGTGCGTCCCCCTAAAGATTGCGACCCTAGCAGCCACCCGCCTGGCCAGCGCAGACCCTAGCTACGACCCTGCCTGTAATTTCCCGCAGGGTTAAGCAGAAGTGTACCTTAGTATGTACACCGGTTCGTCAGTTATGTTTAAGTCCCCTGTAATAGGGGGCGAGCCTATTTTCATCAACCGGGCACAGATCCAGACTCCGGGCTGCTACGAGAGAGACCTGGGCATCGAACCCAGGACCATGCTTCGGTTGCGACTACAATACCAACGAGGTAGTTGTTATTAAGTAATACAATCTGAGTTTGTCATTCATAGCCACTAAAGCGGCGGTAGTTTTGTTTTTTAGCTTTGCGGTTTAAGGGTAGCGTCAGCTGCGGAGATATAGCATAAACTATTGAATAATCACGTGGTAACGAATCAATTACCTACCTTATTGCATAATATTAGGCAATACGAATTACAATATTGCATTATATGACGCAATATTTTTTTACCGTTAGGTATCTATCTACCTAAGGGTTAGATAGCAATTTGAAGATTACGCAAAGATTGAACAAAAGTTAGAGGGATTTAAAATTTTATTGCGTCGTTAGGAAAAATATTGTGTAACATCATGTCAGGGCCAGAGCAATATTCTGCAAAGTGTCTGCTTGTATTTTTGCCTTTTTAGGGTTCCGTACCAAAATGGTAAAAAGAAACCCTTATTACCCTTATGGTAAGACTCAGTCTGTCTGCCTGTATGTCACAGCTGGATATCTCAAGAACTACTAATGTTATCAACTTGACATTTGGAATAGTTTTAGATAACGTTTGCTCAACTATTTTGCAAATAAGAAACAAACTTGAAACAAATTTGTCCTAAATATGTATAATCTACTACGTAATCTATTGTGATGTTAGCTACTGTGATTGTTTTCTTTACTCTGTTGATCATTGCTTTAGTTTTTGATGTGTCCATATTTAAGCCTAGATTTTTGCTGTGTCTAAGTCTTATTTCTTGCAGTTCTTGAGACGACTTTGCTAATAAGATGATGTCATCGGCAAATCTTAAGTTGGTTAGGTATTCACCATCAAATTTTAAACCATGGTCGGTCTACTCAAACTGCCTGAAAACATCTTCCAGCACTGTTGTGAAGAGTTTTGATGAGAAAGGGTTCCTTTGTCGTACGCTCTTTTCTATGTTAATGCTCTCTCCTTCCTTTTCCAATTTTGCTGTTGCAGTACTGCAACAGTAAAGTATTTTTGCCTTTGATTGTACATAATTTAGCAATTTAACTTTGAACTTGACCAGTACCCTAATTGCGTAACTTATTTTCGTAAACAATTATGACAAAGTTTCATTTTGACAGTTCAACAACATCCATTGCGTTATTTACGTTGTTGAGCAGATTTATTTTCCAACTTATGAAGCAATGGATTAGCAATCTGTTTTAAATCGAAACAGATTGTGATTGTGTTATATTACGCAATTAAGGTACTGACCTAGTGTAGTACGGAGTTTCAATAGAAGATGCCAGTATTTACTGGTACTGTTACCACAGACGTGCAGCTTACCGTACTGTGCCTAAAACAGCACTAAATTGCAGGTCGCGCTGGGCATCAGTCAGCTCTTACACAACGAGTATCGACGCTCTTTCGTGGAGCTGAGTCTAAAGTTCTGTGACCTCGTCAATAAGGATCCTTACGTAGGAGCCGCAATCAGGAACGCCGGATTGGTGTGCCCTTTACCTCCTGTGAGTATAACTAGTACTTATTGTGAATTGAGCAAGAAGTAGTCATTCGAAAGCGCCGGAAATGACAGCTCGCTCAGCCAGTGATGCCCTGCTTGTTGGGTTGGAATGCGAAGTTTAGAATTATGGTTATCATTAGTAACATATAATATAGAACGATCTGCAACTCTGAAAGAGGCATTGACGAAATCCTTATGAGGGATGGCGTCGAAACATAATGTCTCGTACAGTGGCGTAGCTAGGTAACCAAGGGCCCTGGAGCAAATAAAAAAATGGGGCCCCACTGCTATCTAAACTGGTTAGGTTTTATCAAGTAAAAATGTTAAATATACAAATACTTTAAAAATGCCAAACTACTTTATCATCAGCTCTTTTTCGTGCACTGAAGGGCAGGTAATAAAAATATTTAACAGTAACAACATAAATTACAGTTAATACTTGGTGTAGGTATTGGGCAATACCACGAAATAGAAAAGATTCGAGGATTTATTATTATTCCCTAGGTATAACTTTCGAATTTCTCTCAACTGAGTTGCCATGATTAAAGTCGGGTTGCAACCTGTCATATTTATTTTGAAAATGGGAGAAATTTTCAAAAGTTCAGTTCGATCGAGATTTTCTGGTAAGGATTCGAGGACCCCCTAAGCTTGAGGGCCCCGGGGCACTGCCCCGCCTAGCCCCTAGGTAGCTACGCCACTGGTCTCGTACTATATTACACGTGTATTGCATTGGGTGCCTTCTTCTGGTCGCGACTTCCGCCTGCTCAAAATCAACTACAGATACTTAAAATTATTTTTCACTTTGTAAAGGTGAGCGACAGACGGAAACAGTGATGTGGGTGCGAGTCGCTTGCTTGTCGCAACCGCAAGCCGCATCACGGTGACTCGCGAGGCCGTGAACGGGGCCTCAAGCGATCAGACGTAGCTATACTGCTCTAATATAAATTATAGCAAGACATATTACGATACATCCAGCCCGTCCCATCTTTGATGTCCTCCCTCCGGTAAACGGCCTAAGCCGAGGCTCGTACCCCACAGGGGGTGCCCTTAGCGAGCGTTCACCTAGTTTATAAGTTTAGTTTATAAGTCCCTAGCTGGAGGCTTTGAGTGTAGCAGCTTAAGGCACCCACAGGTTTGCTCGGTTAAATAGTCATGGCCTCAAAAGCCAGCTATGAGATGCCCTACAGAAAAAAACGTGTGGCACTCGGGGACTGCCGCGGTAAAGCTATTGCATAGCATTTGTAACCTCCATACTTTCTATTTGTCAACGCTACACTTGGGATGATGACGTGATGACATAAAACAAAAATTACCGTTTCCCATGACAACATCAGTTCCCATGACAACATCACGTTGTCATGCAACCGTCATTACATGGTAGGCGGAGTGGGGGGTGTTAGGTTTTCTTCGTTACGGAATTTCTTGATTCGGTCGCCGCGCTCAAAGCCCGCGATAAAAGCTATGCAATAGCTTAAAAAAAAAAAAATACGATACATTTTCCATAGTAATCTTCGAGCGACCTCAGACAGAGTTATAATATAAATTTCTAGTTCGTCACCAAAACTACCCAAAAAAAATTATATTCAAATTTAAATAATTTAGTTCAGGGATACACCCATATAAAATTCACAACAAATTGCAAATTATTACAAAACAATCAATATTACAACAAATCAATAGATAAGTGTTATTTTAGCTGGAATATTAATTGCCATATACGAAGAAATAATTAACCTCGTATATGGTTCTCAATATTCCATTGTCAGATTTATTTATTTATTTATTATTTATTTATCTTTAAATCTGGCACATTACCCATAATTTGTTAGTATTACTTACAACTATGTTAGTATAATTAATTAAGACAAACTTTTACAACTAGAAGCAATAACAACAATACAACACAACTTACAGAACACTAAATCTATTAAGCCATCTTCTGGAGACACCTGGCAACAATACATGCACTGCGCACAGATGCCCCATCAGGTGGCCTTCAGTCTTACTAGCAACAATGCTCAGGAGACTGCTGTCGCTGTGTCGTATCATAAAGGAGGTCTGCGACTTTCTCATGACTGATATTATATAATATAATTATAGGTACGTCTGTGACGGGCTTTGTGCGACTTCTTACATTTGTTCTCTACTTTTTTCAAGACGCTTGTCGCTTGAGCGTGTCGCCTGGCCACGAGCTCAGGCCGTAAACCCAAGAGTGTTTTTTATAATATTCATGGTGTTTTTATAATATTCCCTCTCTATCCCCAGGGTTATCACAGTATACAGAACATAACAGCCCCGACAGAGCACTTTCCCAACGTGTTCCCTTTTGAGAAGGGTCGCGTTGAGGTCGAATTGAGAGTCACTGACACGAAGGAGCTAGTCTTGCAGCTCAGCGTTGTGGCTTCGTTCAAGCAGAAGCCTTAGAGGAAATAAGCTGGTATACAGGGTCACTTGTATAGTCAACCTCGTAATTGCTCCATCACCCTAAAGTTCAATGTCACTTGCACGTCATAAAACGTCAAGATCTATTTTGGTCTAAGACCAATGTGACAGTTAGATATTGTCAACCTTAGTGAAGTTTCAATTTACTGGGAGCTTTTGTCAAAATTAAATTACGAGATCGACTATACATTGACGTTCCTTCAGGAGTAATGGTATGATGACAGTAAAACTGAAAGTCCTATTTACTTAAGGTGAAACCACACTGAATCGCACGGATCGGCATTTTTGTATCTCTATTTCTTTCTGACACTTAGAGGCGTCATTCGCTAGAGCGAGAAGTTCATTCATACGGGCTGATCCGTGCTGATCCATAAATGTAAGAGTACACACCATTGGGTAATAAAAAAAAACATTAGTTCTGCATATCGGTCACCGTCACCGTATCACGACTTGGAAAGAATACGTCACCCTGTATGGTGGAGGCATTTTAAAGTAATTGAAGATATTTATATTATTATGTAATAAACAATAATGTTATAAAACATATATATATTAAATTAAAACATTTGATTTTCTTAAAAAGTTTATTTCATTTTGATTCACAATCTCACAGGTTTATTATCATATTGGGATGAGTTTAAAACACCACAACTGTTAATTAATTACAAAGCAAATGAAGTATAATGCACAAATACAGCAAAAGAGATAAATGGTCAAAGGTTTCTGAAAGACTGATCAACCCAAAAATTTTCTACAGTCACAGAATGCCACAGAAGGCTTACTCCACATTTTATTTTAGGTATGAAGCTACAAGTACGCGGCGGGCTCGTCTTGTCGAGTCAATTCAGTGAGCATAACATAGTCAGAAGATATAAGAGTTACGTGATAGAAAGAGAGGCAACTTCTAGGTGAATACAACAGCAGGTAATTAGCGCTCTTTGAGGAGTGGCTTGAGAGGCGTCACGGCGTCCTCATCTTCCGCCTGATGCAGGTCTTCACCGGACACGGCTGCTTCGAGAGGTTCCTGTTCAGAATAAGGCGGGAGGAAACGCCCGGGTATCACCATTGTGTGGTTCGCCCGGAGGACACGGTGGAGCATACGGTGGAGGTCTGCCCGGCTTGGGCGGAGCATCGCCATGTCCTCGTGGAGGCGATCGGCGGCGGTGATCTCTCGCGTCCGGCCCTGGTTCAGACCATGATACGGAGCGAGAGGAAATGGCAGGCCGTCACCTCCTTCTGCGAAGCGGTAATGCTCGCGAAGAAGGAGGGGGAACGCGTGAGGGAGAGGCAAATTTCGCGCCCTCACGCCCCTAACCACCGCAGGAGGAGACGCCCAGGGCGTCGGGAAACGCGAGCCGATTTCCGGCCACCGTAGGCGCGGGCTTGCGGACGGTGAGCGATGGGTAGCTCGCCGTCCGATAAGGACCAGGCGGGGGTCGACGGCGCGTTGTGTTTCACGCGCGCCTCAAAGAGATGTCAGCAGAATTGACGGGGTCCGCTAGGGCCAATGCCTGCCGCGGGTTCGAAGAAAACCGATAGGAAAATCGTGGCTCCCGGCAACAGGGCAACCGAAGGAACACGGGTGGGTTTTAGTCAGTAAGAGTCTGACACGCCCTCTGAAGTTATCAAATAGCTTCTCCCGCTCTGGGCGGAGCCCCAGAGCGGGAGAAGCTATTTGATAACTTCCCACCCAAAAAAAAAGTTAATTAGCGCTGCGCGATCTGAATTGCACTTTATTGTGTCGTAGTAAGAGTCGCTGTTTATTTAAATGATTTTGCGGAGTGAACCATCTGTAATAATCTGTGCTACAACGCTAAAATTTCTTTTGGCGCGTGGCCAAAGTCGGAACTACCGCCACTATCTTGTTTTGACAATACAATTTCTTTGAAAAAAATCCTAACAACGCCCTCCTGTCAATGTCATTCAGGCGCCAAAAGATCCGTTCTGGTATCCGTATAACAAATTCCGTTAATCTCATGATTGGCTAACTGAAAAAACTACAGCCAATGAGCCAATCGATTTACTTGACACGAGATTTGAAGACGGAAACCAGTAACTGAAGAAATACATGCACCAGACCAGCAGCTGTGCATACGGGTCCAATGCCCCAGGAACGGGCAATCAGGCTTATTAACAATCACCTTTAAAATGCTGTTGGTGCTTCCCCGAATTCTTCGCAAAATAATTATTTTTTCCCTCAAACAAAACTCACGCAAATCAAAATACGTGATTATCTTCTAAACGGTAAACGACACAGACACGACGATTAGAGAGAACTTTTTCGAAACAAAGTTCTGAACACGTAGGTAATGTCAGTGCAGATACGTCAGTTTGTGAGATCCAACAGTTAGTGGGGAGGGCGACGAGTCATGCCATTAACGCTCACCGGAACCGCAGGTTTTGGCCTCAATCTTTGTGTGGATTTCCAAAAATTTTGAAAATGCTTGCTCCTATGTTCAATCAATCAATCAATCTGTATTCGTGAACACAGGTATTACAATGAAGGTCTTATGTATACATTTTTTTTTTTTACATTTCATTCTGTTGTCAAAATGTTCATCTTAATTTGCTCCTCATTATTCTGATAAAACTTTAACTTTTGTTTAAAAACTTTTCTTGTCTCTCTCATTTCCACAAACTGCTACCCCGTGTGAAGGCCGATAGGCGGACGGAGAGTCCACAGGGCGCCTCGGCTTCCTGATGAGGACCAGTTTCCCCGTCTTCCAACGAACTGGCCTCTCTCCATGAATGCGCTTAGGAGCCCCCTTAGGTATTTTTAGTACCTACATCAGATATAACCGCAAATGAAACTCGCATTTAATTTATGAGGTCACATTAAGTCGATATCGAGGTCGTTGGTTGCAGAAAATATAAATTTAACTTTGCGATTTTTTATTTTTGAGATGAAATCTATACTTCGGTTGGTATTTTCATTTAACTGAACTAAAAACCGGCCAAGTGCTCGTCGGACTCGCACATGAAGTGTTCCGTACCACCGTACAATATTTGACACTACATATTTTTAGGGTTACCAATCCATATCCATACTATCCATACTAATATTATAAATTCGAAAGTAACACTGTCTGTCTGTATGATAACTTTTCACGCCTAAACCACTGAACAGATTTCGATAAATTTGGCAAGAAGATAGATGGCATCCCGGAGAATGACATATGCTACTTTTTGTCTCAAAAATAACCCCAAGGGGGGGTATATAGGGGATGAAAGTTTGTATGAAAGAAAGAAAGAAAAGAAAGAAAGGCTATGAAAATTTAAATTTATGCTTTTGGTAACAAATAAAGAACTACGTAATTCTGCGTTTTTCAAAAATCATCCCTCAGGAGGGAATAGGGGATGATTTTAAAATTCACATGTAATTTTTTTTGTGTCCTCTTTATTTTCCTCTTTACTTGAACTTTCTTCTCGCCAAACTTCATGCTTCTGGGCCAACGGGAAGTACCAAATAGACTGGTTTATTTGCGAGTGTCAAAATATGCGGCATAAATGGCCGTATTTTTTTATTGCGTAGCTCCAAGAGACCGTAGATCTAAGTTTTTGATATCTATTTCAACTTGATGCCTCCACGGGTTCCTGAGAAGAGGCGGACCACGTGAGGGAGAGGCAAATTTCGCACCCTCACGCCCCTAACCACCGCAGGAGACGCCCTGGGTTTCGGAAATCGCAGGTCGATTCCCGGCCACCGTAGGCGCGGGCTTGCGAACGGTGAGCAATGGGTAGCTCGCCGTCCGATAAGGACCAGGCCCGAATCGACGGTGCGTTGTGTTCCACGCGCGCCTCAAAGAGATGTCAGCACAACTGAAGGGGTCCGCTAGGACTGATGCCTGCCGTGGTTGCGGGTTTGTCCGAAAGGGTTACCATGGCCCCCTGGCAACATACAGGCAACTGAAGGAACACGGGTGGGTTTTAGTCAGTAAGACACGCCCTTCTGCTCCGCCCAGAGTGGGAGAAGTTAGTGATAATTTTTTACCCAAAAAAAGGGTTTAAATTTTTCATTTTGAGGTACGGAACTCAAAAACAGATTTATTATCTGTCTGTTACCTTTCATGCCGTAATGGCTGAACGGATTTAGTTGATGGGCATACGGATAGGCCATGACCTGGGTTAGGACATAAGATACTCAGGATCCCGGTAGCACGTTCCTGTGGGATATTTTCCGATATCAAACTATTATATTTCAACTAGCTTTTGCCCGCGGCTTTGCCCGCATGGATATCTCCCTATAATTATATAATAATCTACTGTTATAATTCATTAGTTCAGATTTAATCTAATGTGTAATGAAAAATTTACTATCTATGTATATTTTCAATGACAATGTAATTTGATAAGAAAACTGATTAAGAATAATTGTGTCATAATGTTCTTAATATATTTGCACACCTCACATGGTTATAATACAATGTACCTTATGAACCTTTTGTAACATCCTCTGAACCTATGTTATGCAAATAAATGATTTGATTTGATTTGAAGGTTGGGAATATTGTTGGCGGTGACGACGAATGGCATTCTGACTTGAGCACTTGTCGAGTTCGGACGCACTAATCCTTCGAGTGTTACTTACGAGTGCTGAACAAAATTATTGATCTGTGTTTAGCGATTAAAGTGATAATTACTAAGAAATTACCAATAATAAACCAAACGTGATTTTTTGAAAAAAAAATAAACGAGTGTGTGATTTTAAATGTGAGTATTATTGTTTCTTTAGTAATTTCCTCACAATGGGCTGTCTATGAATTTGTTTGCCTACTTGTACTTTATGTTTTAGCCCTTTAGTATTCTGGTTGAATCCTACAATATGTTAGAGTCTGCTTCCAGTCTAACCAGATACAGCTGAATATCAGAAGTTTACAAAGACCACCTGCCTATCTTGCGAACTTCGGACAATTGTTTTAGAAAATAGTTTTATCATAACGCCAGGCCGTTCACCTGCTGATGCAATCATCAGGCCTCAGAGACGGATAAGCTAAATACATACTTTCAGATTAGCGAAATCTAGGATTTAGAAGTTGATCCATTCTCTACCTTATTTCTGTTAGGAACAGCACAACAGTTGTGCTGTGCCTAGCCCCAAGCTACGCTTGGGGTTGGTCCGTGGATGGGTGACCATCCTTACATACCGAGACTCCTCCATGCCTCGGAAAGCACGTTTAGCCGTTGGTCTCGACTGCCATTCGTGGATCTTTGAAAGTTGATACGAGTTGTCAGAAGCCCGAAAGTTTTACAACCAGTCTTACCAAGGGCCAAGGGGTATCGCATTACCCAGTGACTGGGTTATGGAGGTCAGATTGACAATCACTCCATGTAAAGTAGGTACTGGTATTCAGCTACATCCGGTTAGACTGGAAGTCGACCCCAAAATAGTTGGGAAAAGGCTAGGCAGATTGATTTTATGGCATGTTAGGAACACGGATAAGTAGATGTCCCGAATTAACTTTCTGTCAGAGTGTATAAGTTCCCCTGTGATGCGAGGAGAGCCGCGAGCAACAGCTAGTCCATACTCATATAAAAAATGCGACTGTCCGTCTGTTACCTTGTTTAAACCACTGAACCGTTGGTTACAAAAATTGGCATGTAGATAGTCCCTGGCTCAGGCCTGGGGGCTACTTTCCATCCTTGTTTTTTTTTTTAATGCAATACAAAATACACGCAGACGAAACCGCGAGCATAAAACAATGTTTCCAGCAGTGTGGACTGCAATAAGTTAAGTAATTGAAGTGGACAGACTCAGCGCACCGCATCGTTTGTTTGGCAATAAAGTAGCAGACCGTTTAGATTCGACCTTATCCGAATGATCTAGGGCAGCGGTCGGCAAAACGCGGCCCGCGGACGTCTTACTTGTGGCCCGTGAATGTTTTGTAAATAAGTTATAAATAATGCGCAAACTTTTTCAATTGTAAATTATAGGAAAAATAAATATTCTTCTCGTCTCACAGATGAGCATTTGAGAGCCATTCTATGAATTATTGCAACTACAAATTTGACAGCTAACATACAAGAAATAGCCTTCGAAATGCAACCTCAGACATAACACTGAAATGAAAAAAAAATTGTATAAAATCGGTTACCTATTTAGGTACTTTGTAGTTTTCATTTTTGAATGATTTACGGTGGTTATTTTTCTAGCTATAAAGCCCAAACATATAAACATAATGTAAGTACCTATAACGTGTACGAATTAAATTCCGTATGGTTTAACAATTTTTAATAGCATGTTTATTTTTTCTATGAAATATGACCAATTATACGTAGGTATATTGGGCTTCTAGGGTTAATATCACAAGTGCGGCCCGCCTTTAGTTTATTTTGCCACCTTGTGGCCCTTATCTGCCAAAAGGTTGCCGACCGCTGATCTAGGGAATTGGAATGTCGGTAGATAGTGTCATGTTTTTATTATTTCTCGTTTTTTAAATATTTATTGTGCAATCAAAGTTACGTGGATATTGTGCGTACCTACACGCTTCACTATCGTCGTCGCTGGGATTCACTTGGTCATTGGGGCCAATAAAATACAATTAAACTTAAATTATACATATTTATGAATGCAGTTTAGCCAGAAATAGGTAGATTTGAAGAATATCGACTGTAAATATAGCTTAATTAGTGTATTACCAATGTGCACTACTTCTTTAAATACCTAAATGATATAAAGAAAAAAAAACGTGTGGCACTCGGGGACTGCCGCGGTAAAGCTATTGCATGGCATTTGTAACCTCCATACTTCCTATTTGTCAACGCTACACTTGGGATGATGACGTGATGACATAAAACAAAAATTACGTTCCCATGACAACATCACGTTGTCTTGGGAACCGTCATTACATGGTAGGCGGAGTGGGGGGTGTTAGGTTTTTTTCGTTACGGAATTTCTTGATTCGGTCGCCGCGCTCAAAACCCGCGATAAAAGCTATGCAATAGCTTAAAAATCTGATGCGATGACTGTGTTCTGATAAACTGGACACGAATTGATAATCTGAGTGAAATCCAAATTAAATTCACTTGATACTGCAATACGATAATGTCAATTTACGTCATGATCTCATGGAACTATATTTACAAAATGCTATAATAGGAAAAATAGTAAATGAAGATTCGGCCAAACATCATGCACACTTATCTTATTTCGACTACACATTTGACAAATAAAAAATATATACATTTCCATTCTCTTACACATTGTTCTCTTGCTTTAATTACCCTATACGCCATTTGAGGCCAATTCTAACTTGCGGGAGGAAACACCCGGGTGTCACCATTGTGTGGATCGGCCTGAGGACACGGTGGAGCATACGGTGGAGGTCTGCCCGGCTTGGGCGGAGCAACGCCGTGTCCTCGTAGAGGCGATCAGCGGCGGTGATCTCTCGCGTCCGGCCCTGGTTCAGGCCATGGTATGGAGCGAGAGGAAATGGCAGACCGTCACCTCCTTCTGCGAAGCGGTAATGCTCGCGAAGGAAGAGGCGGAACGCGTGAGGGAGAGGCAAATTTCGCGCCCTCACGCCCCTAACCGCCGCAGGAGGAGACGCCCGGGGCGGGAATCGCGAGCCGATTTCCGGCCACCGTAGACGCGGGCTTGCGGACGGTGAGCAATGGGTAGCTCGCCGTCCGATAAGGACCAAGCCCGGGTCGACGGCGCGTTGTGTTCCACGCGCGCCTCAAAGAGATGTCAGCAGAATTGACGGGGTCCGCTAGGGCCAATGCCTGCCGGGGGTTCGAAGAAAACTGATAGGGAAATCGTGGCCCCCGGCAACAGGGCAACCGAAGGAACACAGGTGGGTTTTAGTCAGTAAAAGTCTTGTAAAAACACATTTGTTACGGTCGCGAATCATATATTGCCATTTGCAAATTGAATTTTGCGGGCTACTTTAGCGCCTCCCCCTTAAACTCTTCTCCTTTCCCTTCAGAACTCATCATGTTGGACCTACTAGCCGACGTTCTGCAGCCCTACAAGGAAATCGTAGGGACCACGGCCGCGGTTGTGACCGTGGGCCAGATGTTCTCTGGCTGCTTCATCTGCTGGGATATCTACAAGCAGGGAGACACCAGGGGGATTGGCATCATGCCCTTCCTCGGTGGTATTGTTATGTGAGTATATTGTTTTATCTAGGTACTCTGGATTTAGGGGATTTAGGGGCCAGCGGTGTTAGCTCGCCGTCCGATAAGGACCAGGCCGGAGTCGACAGCGCGTTGTTCCACGCACGGTGATGCGCGCCTCAAAGAGATGTCTGCAGTCAGCACAACTGACGGGGTCTGCTAGAGCCGATGCCTGCCAGGGTCGCGGGAAAGTCCGAATGGGATACCGTGGCCCCTGGCAACACACAGGCAACTGAAGGAACACGGGTGGGTTTTAGTCAGTAAGAGTCTGACACGCCCTCTTGCTCCGCCTAGAGCGGGACAAGTTATTTGATAATTTCCCACCCAAAAAAGGGGGTGTTAGAGCTAAAATTGTTCCTATGCTAGAGAAAGAACCATACTTTCTTCGCAATGGAACAATGTTGGCGGCTCTATCTATATATCTATACAAGTAAATAAAATTGAAGTGTCTGTTTGTATGTGTATATGGTCCTCCATTCGGCTATGGCGGCCAATCTCAACAGAAACTACCCTTCGGCGCGGGATATATTATAATATAGTGCATAAGTGTGTGCACAGACAAAGGTGCACTCTCTCTTCCACAGATATCTATGCTCTCTTCCCTCTCATAGTCCGGGGAATCGGGGATCGGCAATCGGATGAACGGTCTCTCTCGCTCTCCTAGGAAACCATAGCTTTACTGAGCTCAATTTTTTTTCTTACAGAAGCATCCTCAACTTGAAATTTGGCTACATCGTTCGCGACGACATGATGATCCAGGTCAGCCTGATCGGTTTGGCCATCAACATAGTCTATAGCATGATCTACTTCCACTATACTCAAGAGAAGATGAAGGTCTGGGCACAGATAGGTCTATCTGGAGCCTTCTCTGCTGCACTGATTGGTTATGCCCAGATGGAAGACCCGAACTTAGTGGAGAATAGATTTGGAATGATCGTTACCGCGTTCATGTTCTATTTGATCGCCTCGCCACTGTTTGGATTGGTAAGTCTATAGTTTTCTTAAGTCGTTTTTCTATTAGCTTTTGTTAACACCCAGTGTTGATTCTGAAAACTTAACGTTGTTTTCATAGGACGTTTCTTTCCGTAGTCACTCACCATCTATTACGAGAAACAATTAAGTTTTGTTTGTTATTTCGAAAAAAATATTTATGAGAATGGTGCTTGAAACAACACCTAACCTAATACATTACGCACTTTGTATCTGAAGCCGGGTATCCTGCGCGTGTTTTTTCGAAACATTACACAAAAAACCTTACACATAAACATTTGCTTTCATACAAAATATCGTGTTTGCATACACAAATGGCCTCTTTGTTGCGATGTTTTGTGTAAAAACACGCGCAGGAGACCTGGCTTGACAGATGTACGTCTAGAGGTTTGCGCCGATGTATTTTTTACACTTAATTCTGACGTTTAATTTGTCGGCAGCGGCGGTGTCATCGGCGTAACCGGCGTGAATGGTGAATTAAATCAAACCACTTTAACAAAAATTAGCAAATTTTCAACAGGGGTCATAAGTAGACACCCGTTAAATGACAGCTGGCGCGCTCCATGTAC
Source organism: Agrochola lychnidis (assembly GCA_963680765.1). Taxonomy (NCBI): domain Eukaryota; kingdom Metazoa; phylum Arthropoda; class Insecta; order Lepidoptera; family Noctuidae; genus Agrochola; species Agrochola lychnidis. The sequence goes on along the minus strand of OY796863.1, from coordinate 2,591,907 downwards.
TTAAGTATTATCCCAGTATAAAATTCTCCATTGAAAAAAATGCGGTCTATTTTTTTTTCCTGAAAATTACCACATAAATAGACTCTCAGTTTTACATTGTATATGTCGTGGCCAGATCTTAGAATTGAAAATTTCATGAAATGATCGACCATTTCATGAAATGGTTTAGTATTTAATTACTCAAGTTAAATATTATTTTTCTTCTGCAATGAAAGCTTTATTTATCCATTGACCCAGATTACTAAAAAAAGTTAATGAATGCCAGTAATATTTGCATGGATACCCTACTTAATGATATAGCCAAACGTCAACTGACATATCATTAAACGTTGACGTTTAAACGAAGTGGTCAATTTTAGCTGGCCATTTCATGAAATACAACCATTTCATGAAATGGTCGATCATTTCATGAAATGATCAATTCTAACATCTGGCCACGACATATATGCAAATATGTGTTTTTGGAAAATCAACTTTAAAACCACGGAACAGAAAAAACAGTGGAAGTGCAATGCAACAAAATTACTATGAGAACCGTTGTCGCCAAACCCTCACAAATAAACTGATAATCATATAATGCACTACAAATAAGCCGATCGTTTGATTTGTCGTTTAAATTTTAGTCAAAACTAGCATAAGTCACAGATTCTACATTTGGAAAGAAACCTTCAATCTCTTAAAATAGGATTTATTTTGCGTTAGTGCAGAAAGTATCAACGACGTTTTGTAATCTAAAGTCAAACTAGATTCGATCGCCAAGTAAATTCTGCTACCCGACCATAGATGGCGGTATTCTCAGTTGTCGCAATTATAATCTTAATTGCGTTAGTCGTAAGGTTGACGTTCGCGTCATAGGGTCGTGTCTTCTGCTACTCGATCAAGGCAGCAACACATTGAATTTTCAATAACATTATCGATATCGATAGATACCCGATTTCATAATTCGAGAAAATAAGACTTGTTTGGAGTTGAGTAAAACTGTAAGATGAATGACGTAGTATTATTTAAAAATAGAATCTTACATAATGTATAAGATTTTAGTTTTAAATAATATCTTCTATATAATAAAAATCAATTGCTATTCGTTGTTCTCGCTAAAACTCAAAAACGGCTTGACCGATTTGAATAATTCTTTTTTTGTTGTGTTCGCCCGAACACAGGGAAAGTTTAAAAAAATGTCGGGTAGGTAGGGTACGTTGGATAGGAAGGGTAGGTAGGTAGGGTAGGTAGGTAGTGTAGGTAGGTAGGGTAGATAGGTAGGGTAGGTAGGTAGGTACGAAACTAGGATAGGGTGGGTAGGTAGGTACGAAAGTAGGGTAAGGTGGGTAGGTAGGTATATTATTTTTATATGTATGTAGCTATATTATTAGGTATATTGGGAGAAGTACTAATACAGCGCAGGCGGAGCCGCGGGCGGCAGGTACCACAGGTAGTACTGAATAAATTGTGAAAATCATCTTACTTGGGTTAAAATTAAAAATACGTTGTTCTGTCTTTTTATTTATTGTCCTTGAAATAGAACGTATTTGTTAAAAAACTGGCGTTTCGAAAGTCTTATTTTTAATTTTAACAAATGGTGTATGCGAACATTTATATATTTTTCGACTATTGCCTTCATCAAATCAGTGACATGATTGGACGCAGGAAATTCGCATATTTGATGGGAGGCAATATCATTAAATAAAACAGTTCCAATAAACTTTCGCATAATTAGAGTTATCGCCACTTCCTTTCGAAAAACCCCGATGTCAACGTTTTTTAAAAATGTTTCCGCCGTCTGACATATTTTGACAATCTCTGGCGAAGGATACAACAATCCACCTTGATCTCTCGCAATTATTTACTATTACTATAACTTTTTATAAATAAAAAAATTGAAATTATGTACTAATTTAATTATGTATTATCCTTGAGGCGGGCGCCGGCAACCCGGTGTGGAAGCTTTTATCACTGATCTTACACACCGAAATGACTTGAAATTACCGGCTGAACAATGCAACGCGTCTCAAACATTAAGTAAAAGTTTGATTACAATTTCGCTATATAGCATCTATGCAACCTTATATTTCGTGTATGAATGTTAGGCGACATTATATCTGTATTGTAATGTTATACAACAAATATTAAATTAGGTACTTATTTTCTTTTATCGATAACTATCTATAACATCAATACCCGACCTGACTACATCCCTAATTGAGTAGCGAAGAACTTTCGAGAACGAAATAGTGTATATATACAATCCAATATAAACTTTATTTTAATCGCGTAAAGTTGATTTTAACTAAACGTTCTATTAAATTATTAGTAAATTGACAAAAACTAAGATTTTATTAGAAAATAAATAAAATCGTATTTACTGATGGTACGAAACACCTCCATTTTTAAGATTATTTCTCCTACTATCATTTTTGCACTCCAAAACAGAACAATACGGCATATTTACGGAAAAATAAATTTGTCTCGAGACTAGCGACTCGACGCGTTGTTAGAACACGACTGAAGTAAAGTTGCGTAACAGCGCTTAATTGTGACACGCGTGCCACGCCTACTTTGCACTTCCACTGTTTTTTCTGTTCCGTGTTTAAAACCCTCTCACAAAGTTCAATTTGTCCTATAAACTTATCAATAGTACTAGTTCTTCTGACTTCAACTTAATTTTCACAAGGTTAAAATTGATATTCGTTTAAGTGGTATTGTAACATGACTTGAATAGACACGTGGTTTTGCAGAGCGCCTCGTGCGTTTCCTAACATACCGTTGTAAACCTTGAATGAAGATTATAAGCATTCCGAGGTTCACTATGACTTGCAACAATACACATGATACCTACCTGATAATATATATTGTTATAATCAGCCTCTGATCGCGAACAATGACTAACCGTCATTGATTACTTTTAGTCATACTGATTTGTAGCGCTTTGCTTAGTAAAGTATGAATTACGAATAGGAACTTTATTTGTTTAATTGTATTGTTCTTATTCGCTTGGTCACGAAAAATTGGCGCAGCTAATGTTATCTTTAAAAAATCGCAGTCTGAAACCAGCACGTTACAAAATATTCATTATTCGTTTAGAATCTGGGAATTTGAGTATCATTCGACCATCATTCGACTTAATTTGACTTAGTCATCTTGATCGATATGAAAAGTTCAATGATTCAGAAAATCCTAGACTGGACTAAATCATTAGGTTCGCCTATACGAATATGAACAGTATATGCATAAGAATAAAGTTTATATTTTGTTGATTTAGCAAAGTAAAATTAAAAGGCGTTCTGTAAATCTTCCCCTTAATTTAGGTATATTAAATAGCTTCAAAATGTTACGCAACGATTATTAAATACATCACGTACTAATTCTTGTAGATATAATATAACTATGTTATCTCATAATGTAATTACAAACACTTATGAACTTGAGTTTAAACAATTCAGCATCAAACACATCGTATGATAGTAGCGCTGCATAATTTATTTCCTTATCGTCCCAAATTCATTGCTATTTGCATCTAATCTAGGGTTACCAATAAAATTACCATTTCGAAATTGGAAAAGTCTTGACAAAACGCCGGACATTTGCAAAAAAGTCCGGGCATTACATACTTTTATCTTTTTTCAATAGCTAAGTACTCATTAAACTTTTTTATTTTCTAGAAAGTTACTTTAAAAAGTCTGAACAAATGACATGTTCGGTTCGATTCATAGAAATATAAAAATCTTATATCTATGGTTCGATTTGTAGCCCGCAAGGGTGGTGTACATCTCTCCAATAATGCCACTGAGTTCCATCCTCGAGGAGAGGTCTATGTCCAGCTGTAATATTGATGAAAAAAGTTCTTGGATGTCATTAGAAGGCTTCCCGTATTTAAAAACGTTCAAAATCAAGTTGGAAACTCTTCCCAGTCAATGTCAAAAACTTGTCAAAAATGAAGAAGATAAATTAGAGGTATTTTTGACAGATTAGAATGCGACTGTTTATAAAATACTGAGACAGCGTAACACACGATCAATCAATAACTGAATAATTTTGAAGGATATTGCTTTCTAATCCATTGCTTTGTAATGTTCGAAAAATTTGTCAACGATTCGCATTACGCCCATGCCCGCACAGAATGAAATAATTTACATTTATATTAAATTAATAATCTTGATAAATTTATGATGATCCGACTGCAAAAACACATAACTGAAAATTTTATAAAAACAAGCATTATAATCTATAGAATTTCGGTATTGCAAGGGTCAATTCTTGGCCCTTTCCTATATTTCTAGTTTATATTAATGACCTTCCTTACATGATGGCTAATATATCGGATATAATTCTATTCGCTGATGATACTTCTCTTATTTTTAAAATAGAAAAGATACGGATGTCTTACATGTCAACGATAGTCTGGCAATTCTTACGAAATGGTTCGCAGCTAATAATGTTTTATTTAATGCGAACAAAACTAAATGTCTTAAATTCTCATTACCAAATGTACCTCAAGTAGGTCTCAATTTAAAACTTGATGGCAAGAAACTAGATACTATTACGGAAACTGTGTTTCTAAGAATTACTCTAGATTCGCGATTGCAATGGGGCGCCCACATTAGAGCTCTTTCAGGTAGATTAAGTTCAGCTGCATATGCAGTAAGAAAAATAAGGCAGTAAACTGATGTAGCCACAGCTAGGTTAGAATACTTTGCTTATTTCCACAGTATTATGTCTTATGGCGTTTTGCTGTGGGGATCTACAGCTGACGTAGATTCAATTTTCATTTTACAGAAGAGGACAATTCGCGCGATTTACAAAATGAGTCCTGTGAGTCCCTTAGAAATAAATTCAAAGAAATTGATATACTGACTCAGCCTTCTCTTTATATCTTAGAAAGTATTTTGTATGTTCGCAAAAACCTAGGACTTTTCAAAATAAGAAGCTTTCCATAATATAAATACACGTAGTAAACATAACTAGTAAGTCATTTCTTATAAACGGTATCCGCTTTTATAACAAGTTGCCAAAGTCTGTTACTGAACTAAGCGATGGAAAGTTCAAAACCCACATCAAACGTGTCCTTATCAAAAAAACATATTATAAGATTAAAGATTACGCTGAAGACAAGGAAGTTTGGCAATAATTCCTTCTGCACATGTGGCTTCCCTGCCTCATGGCATAACAATGTAAATGTCTATTAACTTCTCCCAAATTACGATGTTTTTTTTTTATTTTACTTTTGTTTACATATTTCATTGACATAATCTTTTCATTATTTGACATTATATACCTACAATTTTCTATATTTTTTTTAAATCAAATTAGGTTTGTAACAGCTGTAGTGTCAATCATGTCATTTGGTTTAAATAGGTCCTTATTTTTATTATTACCTATGTTTATCTTTATATAGATTCTTTTCTTTTAGATTTAGTGAATGTGAGAACGTTGTAGGTTGTATTGTAGACTTGTGGACCATTTTCTATTTTACTAAAGACCTGGTACTTGTTGATAGGCCTACACTGTCCTCTCATACCTATTAACACTGTAATTTGAAAACATCGTAGAAACCATTTATTTTGAAAAGAGTAACCGTGGAGTTTCTTGCCGGCTCTTCTCCATAGGAAGCGACCAATTGGAACCGTGCACCTAGCTTCTGACGTTTCATAAGTGCCCTTGTAGGTTTATGTGAAATAAAATATTTTGATTTTGAAATGGGATAAACCTGAAATGGTGTAACGTTTGTTTCAGCTTTTTAGGTTTTTATCATTTCTCATTCCAAATTACATTTTAACAAATATTTTGCATATATTTTTGGAATCAGCTTTCAAACCCCTTTATTTTGATATCCCACTCGATAAAGTAGGGAGTTTTATTTTATGGCCGTCTATTTGATTTTTATGATTTCAATATACCTACCCAGTGACACTCGCGCAATAAAGACGAATCTAACGACATATCATTATCATACATACATACAGTACCCTAATTGCGTAATACAACACAATCACAATTTGTTTCGATTTGAAACAGATTGCTAATCCATTGCTTTATAAGTTGGAAAACAAAATCTGCTCAACAACATAAATAATGCAATGAATGTTGTTGAACTGTCAAAATGAAACAAATTAGGGATATATTATTTTTTACGAAAATAAGTTACGCAATTAGGGTCAAACATAACCCTCCTTTTTTGGCTTCGGCCGCAGTCGGGTAAAAAACCCTCTTAACACTGCACTGCAGATCCCGTTGCTTCAATCCTTGGGAAAAATTAATGACTTAAAATGCGTACTTTCACATCCTGTATGTCAAGCTCAATTCCACTATTCTATATGTTAGCAAAAGCGATATTAACAAGTCTCGTATTATGTGTTACAGAAAGAAATAATCAAGAACAAGAGCACGGAGGGCATGCCGTTCCCCATCATCCTGTCAGGGTCCGTGGTGACCTTCGCGTGGCTGCTGTACGGCATTATACTCAGGAATAAGTTCCTTGTTGTAAGTATTGTCAATCATTACATTATTCGGTTCTTCTGCACCGTCGGGGTTTAGCTTTTGAACAGAATCTCAAGTTGCACGACTGATTTAATGTATTCTCCGTTTCCAATTTACCTTCCAAACATGTAAACAAATATGTGTTTGTTTTTGAAAAGATAACTTGAATACCTACCCAGTACAAATAAAGTTCAGTATGCGCTACAACTTCAAATGTTTGGATGAAATCCGCAATATAAATTAATATAATAGCTACCTACTCCAATTTTTTTTTATATTAGACTACAAACGCTTATCGCCCTTTGTTATTTCGATATAAAAGTATAATAAACTCAGTCGTTTCACGATAAATACAAAGCAATGTATTTTACAACATAAAAAAAAGTGTGGCACTCGGGGACTGCCGCGGTAAAGCTATTGCATAGCATTTGTAACGTCCATACTTCCTATTTGTCAACGCTACACTTGGGATGATGACGTGATGACATAAAACAAAAATTACGTTCCCATGACAACATAACGTTGTCATGGGAACCGTCACTACATGGTAGGCGGAGTGGTAACGAAAATAAAACCGTAACGAAAATAAAACCTAACACCCCCCCGTGTTAGGTTTTATTACCGTTACGGTTTTATTTTCGTTACGGAATTTCTTGATTCGGTCGGCGCGCTCAAAGCCCGCGATAAAAGCTATGCAATAGCTAACACACAGACGAAAAAGTTTGAGACGATGTAATAAAAGTTTCACTTTAAAAAACCAACGTCCCTATAAAAAACAGACATCTTCTTTATGTTCTACAGTATTGTTCATCTTAAAAAGTTCAACAAAAAAGTCCGCGATGGCTATCTTTTAAGGGTGACCTATAGTAACCATTATTATCTTTCAGAATTACATGAAAATTTAATTGTTATTTCCGAAGCTTTTTTGAACGGAATTAAATTAATCCTTATCCAATAAAATATGTTATTTAAATTAGGCATTTAATATAGATTAAAATATGCCTTGACATCAAATCATTTAAATGAATAGTTTAAATTGTTTAAAATATATCACAGTTTCAAAATTATGCTTATCCACATAATTATGGTTGACGACAACGCGGGCGCAGCGGTATTAGTCAATAACATTTCCTCGGCAATAGGTATGTAATCCCGGTAGTACGTTCCCGTGGGATATTTTTCGACATCCACGCGGGCGAAGCCGCGGACAAAAACTAGTGCTAGCTATAATTGAATTCAGAATCTCAGATAAGTTTAGGGAACACAACCTCAATGTCATACATGACAAAGTTCAAATTCCATTGTAACCGAAATTAATTTAGGACCTTTTAATTATAAAAGATCATACAAAAATCAACTTAGACAACATGATGTTAAAGTAGATAGTTGATTTAATTTAAGTGATGCTTTGACACACCTTTTGGCTGGTTGATCCCCGGACAATGAAGATCATTGCACCCTTATCCTTCCTTATCTTTGTAAACGGAAACTTACGCCTTTTGTCTCATGGTGATATTACTCTTTGTAGATCGAGGTAACATTGTTATTTCATTTAAAAAATGAAAAGACCACCTGCCAACTGATCTCTTCACCACCCTTGGTTGACTAGTAGAGAATGCCAATTTTTTTTTTCAACTCTTTTTTTCATCTCGCTTAACCGCTTAATCGCTTAACCGGACTTTCTTGTGGTTGCCTTAAGCTTCGACACACGGGCAAAAACTATTCTAAATTAAAACTAGGCGAACGCTCGCTAAGGGCACCCCCTGTGGGGTACGAACCTCGGCTTAGGGCGTCACTAGGGGGAGGACAACAAGAAGGGACAGGCTGAATCAAACATAGATTTTCATCTTGATTATTATACGGGGTATTTAAAGCTACGTGCTCAGCTGTAACAACTGCTGGAACCTCGTTTACGAGCAAGGGTCAGAGTCTCATTTACTCGGGGACGCGGTCGCGATCGCAAAGGACCGAATGACGGGAGGCGTCTTTTGTGCACTGTACTGGTGGCCCTATTCTTCTCCTAGAGGAGTGTTATGGGGTCATCTGGATCGGAGAAGACATGCCTCGAGCGACGAATCTTACTGATTCTAGAGGGGACATAATTGGCTGCCTCGATATCCAGACGGTTGCGATGTTTGGGAGCGGAGTCAAAAGTAACGCTTGGACATGCTTTTTAGGAACTGATGGATAGTGGGAATCCTACAGTCGAGATGGAGGATCTCGTTTCTGATATACCAGGGGGATCCCGTGGCCTTACGGAGGAAATGGTTCTGTAGGGTCTGCATCCTATAGATGGAATAGGGTTTAGCGTGGGCGAAGACTGCGCCCGTATAGGTCATGATGGGACGAATGCACGATGTATAAATTCGCAATTTGCTCCGTGCATTCAAAACGTAGTGGAGTCTACCTAGAGCGAAAGCGGCTCGCGAGCAAACCGACTTTATGTGCTCAGTAAAGGACAGATGATGGTCGAGGACAACACCGAGATATTTGGCTCGCTTCTCCCAAGGGATTGGCTTACCGAACATGGTGATTGAACGGGGGAGGGGAGAGAATGCCTAAGGCATTAAGTCCGCATTTGTAGAGTACCTTGTATGCGAGAAGTTTAAATAAAAAAAAATTGTTTTAAGACTTTTTGTAATATTATCTTTTACAGGTACAAAATCTGGTCGCTGTGGTACTTTGCGCATCACAACTGGCGCTGTTCGTGATCTACCCTTCCAAACCAAAGGACAAAGAAAGGAAGCCGAAAGCCAAGAAAGCCGACTAAATCAAATAGTTAGGACGAAACACACTGTTGCCTCGCTAGTGAGAAGGCCTAGTCTGATTTTTTTTAGTTGTGTTGTTATGTTAACATTTTTAAATAAAGAAAAATGCACTAAAAGTGTATCCGACAGCATTGAGTACACCTAGTGTACGTAACACCTTTAAAACAGACACGCAAAGCATATTATTGTATTACAAATAGTCAAAGAAAAATCTGACTTATGTTAGAATTGGTTAAGAATAGACAAATTGAATGAGGTATGAATTTTTATACAAGGGCTCCTTAAACTTTTAGGTATTGGTGTCGATTCCCATGTTCACAAACTAAACTAAATTTAAGTTCAGTGCATCTTTTTCTTTTTATTTCATTAAGAAAAGGACAGAAGATAAATTTTAGTATAGTCCTGTCAAATTAATCAGCGCTTGACGTAAATTGACGTAATTTTAGTCGGCAAGTTTTTAATCACGTCTAAACTTATAAGGAGAGTGACAGGCGCTGATTAATTTGACAGGACTAAACTAAAATTTATCTTCTGTCCTTTTCTTAATGAAATAAAAAGAAAAAGATTTAAAAAAATTATCCTCTGTCCTTTTCTTAATGAAATAGAAAGAAAAAGATGCACTAAACTTAAATTTAGTTTAGTTTGTGAACAAGGGAATCGGCACCAATGTCTTACATTCGTCAAGTCTAGCACCGAAATGACCACCATAGAAACGGGTTTTGTCGATGGGAGAATAGACAAATAAGCGATTGTGATTGTGAATCTGTCATTTTGTTTTTTCTTCAGTCGACAAAACCCGTTTCTATTCCATAATAGAAACGGGCTACGCGTGCTGAAAAGCCATAATGTAACCGTCCCTTTATTTTTGGATTACCGAAAAATTGCGATTTTGTGATGTCATGTGCCCTAAGTATATTTATTGTTTTTAAATGTTGAAGGACTATGTATGGCAGATTTTTATATTGTCACTAATAAGTATAAGTAATGTGTACTGTAAAATCAAATATAAATATATTATTGACCTTGAATTTGACTTTCGGTCTTGAAATTCCATTTTACATAAGAATCCGTTTTTTAAATAAATTGTTTAGAATTTCTTTCAAGATTGATTGGTTATTTTGTTAATTTAAATAATGTTGTGTATTTTATCTTTTGTCATGTAATGAAACATTCCAAAGAGCTGGAGGCCTACCACCAGCTTAAAAGCAGTATTATTTTAATATTACTTCAGTGGGAGAAAGAGATGGAGCTATACGTAGGTACAGGACGTATAGCTTCATCTCTTTAAAACATCTCTTGAAAACTCAACGAAGATAATAAATTCAAGTCACTCAAGTGAAACTAAGGTTTAAATAAACACAATTTTTTACCCTTATTATTAAATGCTGAACAACAAGTATTAGGTACTTTTCTAATTCTCATTCAGTCTCATTACAGTCATTACAAAACGAGTTTTAATTTTGGTCCCAGCCAGACCGAACCATCAAATCAGTTATGGTTTTTTGATCCTTATGCCGATTAAGATAGAGTTCTTAATACGAAAATGAACCTTTCTAAGTTGACAATTTTGTATTCAGAATCTTACAGCAGTGGGAATAAAGTTAAAAAAAATAATATCTTGCTCGATGGTTTAAGCCATGCCAAAAGAAAATGTTTGGTTTGTATTGAGATCGATATAGTTTTAACGCCTCATTTAACTTACAAAAAATAGACAGCGCTAACATAACCCGGGTTTCTGAAAACCTATCGAATTTCATCAGTTACTGGTTACTAGTTTCAAATTTCGTGTCAAGTACTTATTGGCTCATTGGCTGTGGTTTTTTCAGTTAGCCAATCATGAGATTAACAGCTTTTGCTATACAGGTACGCGGATCTTTTGGCGCCTGAATGACATTGACAGGAGGGCGTTGTTAGGATTTTTTTCAAAGAAATTGTATTGTCTAAACAAGATGGCGGCGTTAGTTCCGTTTTTGGCCACGCGCCAATATAAATTTTAGCGTTGTAGCACAGATTATTACAGATGGTTCACTCCGCAAAAACATTTAAATAAACAGAGACTCTTACTACTACACAATAAAGTGCAATTCAGGTCGCACAGCGCTAATTACCTGCAGTTATATTCACCTAGAAGTTGCTCTCTTTCTATCGCGTAACTCTTATTTCTTCTGACTACGTTATGCTCACTGAATTAGCCCGACAAGACGAGCCCGCCGCGTACTTAAAGCTTTATACCTAAAATATAATGTGGAGTACGCCTTCTGCAGTATTCTGTGGTTGTAGTAAATTTTTGGGTTGATCAGTCTTTCAGAAACCTTTGACCGTTTACATCTTTTGCTGTATTTGTGCATTATACTTAATTTGCTTTGTAATTAACGAACAGTTGTGGTGTTTTAAATTCATCCCAATGTGATAATGAACCTGTGAGATTGTGAGTCAAAATGAAATAAACTTTTTAAGAAAATCAATGGTTTTAATTTAATATTTATATGTTTTATAATATAGGGGGCTTGTGGCTAAGTAATAACAGCTGCACGGGTCGATCGATCAGGTTAAGCTACGCTTGCCGCGGTTGGTCCGTGGATGGGTGACCATCTTTACATACCAAGTCCCCTCCGTGCCTCGGAAAGCACGTTAAGCCGTTGGTCCCGGCTGTCATTTGTAGATCTTTGACAGTCGTTACGGGTAGTTAGAAGCCCAAAAAGTCTGACAACCAGTCTTACCAAGGGGTATCGTGTTACCTAGTCACTAGGTTGTGGAGGTCAGATAGGCAGTCGCTCCATGTAAAATACTGGTATTCAGCTGCATCCGGTTAGACTGGAAGCCGACCCCAAGATAGTTGGGAAAAGGCTAGGCAGATGATGATGTTTTATAATATATACTCTAAGGTTTTATAACATTATTGTTTATTTTATAATAATACAAATATCTTCAATTACTTCAAAATGCCTCCACCATACAGGGTGACGTATTCTTTCCAAGTCGTGATACGGTGTCGGTGACCGATATGCGGCAATGATGTTTTTTTTTTTAATTACCCAATGGTGTTTACTCTTACATTCATGGATCAGCACGGATCAGCCCGTATGGATGGTATTCTCGCTCTAGAGAATGACGCCTCTAAGTGTCAGAAAGAAGTGGAGATACGAAAATGCCGATCCGTGCGATTCAGAGTGATTTCACCTAGTAAAAAAAACAAAAAACCCGACTGCAAAAACACATAACTGAAAAGAGAAAAACAAGCATTTTAATCTATAGAATTATGGTATTGCAGGCGGGACAAACCAATAACCTGAAATGATGGTGTAAACTTTATTTGTCCCGCCTGCAATACCATAATTCTATAGATTAAAATGCTTTTTTTTCTCTTTTCAGTTAGGTGTTTTTGCAGCCGGGTTTTTTTTATTTTATTTTTTTTATTTCAGGGTTTTTAGTTTTATTAAAGTAATATATATTGACTTTTTACTAGCTTTTATTTGATACCAATAATGTAGTTTTTTTTTTAAAAACCTACCATGTCTTTTTTTTGTATTTACAGATGCAATATATAAATATTATATAGCCTATGACACTCCCACAATTAAGACGAATCTAACGACACCTCACATGTTAAAATCCATCAAACCGTTTGACTACAGAGCGCGCCAAAGAAATAGACATACATACATACATGTATACATACTTACCCTCCTTCTGGGGCAGTCGGGTAAATAGAAGTTTCAGTTTTACTGTCATCATACCATTACTCCTGAATGAATGTCAAAGTTGATCTCGTAATTTAGTTTTTAAAATTTTTGACAAAAACTGCCAGTAAATTGAAACTTCTCTAAGGTTTAAAAATTTATGTAATGAAATGTTTCGATGGTTGAAATTATCTAACTGTCACATTGGTCTTAGAGCAAAAATAGATTTTGACTTTTTATGACGTGTTAGTGACATTCTACCTTAGGGTAATAGAGCAATTACGAGGTTGACTATACAAGTGACCCTGTATACCAGCTTATTTCCTTTAAGGCTTCTGCTTGAACGAAGCAACAATGGTGAGCTGCATGACTGGCTCCTTCGTGTCAGTGACGCACAATCCCTTCTTAAAAGGGAACATGCTGGGAAAGTGCTCTGTCGTGGTCATTCACGCACAATGGTCCACCTGACGGACTAAGTACGGAAACCAAACCCCATAACATAGAACATAGTGCTCTGTTGGGGCTGTTACGTTCTCTATACTGTGATAAACCTGGGGATAGAGAGGGGTGGCACCATGAATATTTTAAAAATGCTCTTGAAGTCTCGTTCACAGCCTGAGTCTTTTTCACCTGACTTTTAAATTGGTGAATAAGCGCCTTTTTTGAAGGCTTTGGGAAAAACACCGGTAGTAATCTAGAGGTTACAAATATGTGTTATTATTGAAACTAGGAACTTACGTGAGGCTTAAACCATCCGAGTAGAAATATTGTCCCTGCCAACAGCGGTGTCAGTGCGAAGGGTCAGGATGACTTTCTCTACCTCAGTTTCCTCCACCTCTTATCTAATCATTACTTCTTACTTACCTATAACATCTAATTTTTGTTCTTTTCTTATTTTTATAAACTATATTTTTAAAATCTTTTCAAGCGTAAGTGATGTAGTATAGTTTGAAATCAGGACGAGCGCGTCCACGTTACAAACTATACACGAGCAGTACGCAATATTCGTGTACCTATACATTGTAATCACAGAATAAAAATAGCATTACCATGTATATACAAACAGTTTCCTATGGCTGCGTTTTGGCCTTGTATAGATTGGAAATACGCCGCGGTGACTCGAGACATGAACGAACGCCTCAAGCGATGCGACTTGATGTACCTGCTACACGGCTGCCAACCGCGTCCCCGACAGAGGTGACCTTGGTTGGCGACAGGCAAGCTGTTATTTTTTATCGTAAACCACTATCTACACGGTTGTAAACCACCAAGGTCGCCTCTGTTGGGATTGTTGGTTGGCGACCATGTAGCAGGCACTTTACGATTGCGACTGACCTCGTTCATTTGTTTTCTACTTTTTACAAGACGCGTGTCGCTTGAGCGTGTTGCTCGTAGCCACGAGCTTAGGTTGTGAACAGGGCCTCAAGAGTGATTTTATAATAATATTCATAGTGCCACCCTCTCTATCCCCAGGGTTATCACAGTATAGAGAACATAACAGCCCCGACAGAGCACTTTCCCAGCGTGTTCCCTTTTGAGAAGGGTCGCGTTGAGGTCGAATTGAGAGTTACTGATACGAAGGAGCTAGTCTTACAGCTCAGCGTTGTGGCTTCGTTCAAGCAGAAGCCTTAGGGTCAACACACACCGAAAGAGCGGCGAAGGGCAGCGAAGCGGAGCGCAGTTTCAGTGTCATATGAATTTTAACTTTATTTTCATTACTATAATACTTATTATCGCATGAGAAACTCGAACAGTCGCGCGGATGCCCGCGGCTCCGCGGGAATTCCGGCGAATTCCATAAACGCGCCTTCTCTACCGAGCGGGTCGCTGCGCTTCGCTGCCCTTCGCCACTTTTTCGGTGTGTGTTGACCCTTAGAGGAAATAAGCTTGTATAGTCAACCTCATAATTGCTCTATCACCCTAAGGTTGAATGTCACTAGCACGTCATAAAACGTCAAGGTCTATTGGGTAATTAAAAAAAAAACACTAGTGCTGCATATCGGTCACTGTCACCATATCACGACTTGGAAAGAATACGTCACCCTGTATGGTGGAGGCATCTTGAAGTGATTGAAGATATTTACATCTATTATTATGGAATAAACAATAATGTTATCATCATTTCAGCCGCAAGACGTCCACTGCTGGACATAAGCCTCCCCAAGCACCGCCACTTCGACCGATTCTGCGCTTTGCGCATCCTGCGGATTCCTGCGGCCTTCACAAGGTCATCGGTCCATCTTGTGGGAGGCCTTCCAACGCTACGTGGTCGCCACTCCAGAACCTTTCGACCTCATCGGCCATCAGGCAATAATGTTATAAAACATCATCATCATCATCAGCCTATTAATGTTCCCACTGCTGGGACACAGGCCTCCTCTCTGTGAGAGGGAGTGGGCCGTAATCCACCACGCGGGCCCAGTGCGGGTTGGTAGATGTCACATTTCTTCGAATTTTTGGTTCTAGGACATGCCGGTTTCCTCACGATGTTTTGCTTCACCGTTTTGAGAGCAGTGGTGATGACATAATTTACACAAAATAAAGCGCCTGTCTAGGTTCGAACCTACGACCTACAACTCGTAAGTCGCGGCTGTTACCACTGGGCCACCACTGCTCTAAAATAAATAAAACATATAAATATTAAAAATGATTGATTTTCTTAAAAGTTTATTTCATTTTGATTCACAATCTCACAGGTTCATTATCACATTGGGATGAGTTTAAAACACCACAACTGTTCATTAATTACAAAGCAAATTAAGTATAATGCACAAATACAGCAAAAGAGGTAAACGGTCAAAGGTTCCTGAAAGACTGATCAACCCAAAAATTTACTACAACCACAGAATACTGCAGAAGGCGTACTCCACATTTTATTTTAGGTATGAAGCTACAAGTACGCGGCGGGCCCGTCTTGTCGGGCCAATTCAATGAGCATAACGTAGCCAGAAGATATAGGAGTTTCGCAATAGAAAGAGAGGCAACTTCTAGGTGAATATAACTGCAGGTAATCAGCGCTGTGCGTCCTGAATTGCACTTTATTGTGTCGTAGTAAGAGTCGCTGTTTATTTAAATGATTTTTGCGGAGTGAACCATCTGTAATAATCTGTGCTACAACGCTAAAGTTTCTTTTGGCGCGTGGCCAAAGTCGGAACCAACGCCGCCATCTTGTTTTGACAATACAATTTCTTTGAAAAAAATCCTAACAACGCCCTCCTGTCAATGTCATTCAGACGCCAAAAGATCCGCGTACCTGTATCGCAAATGCTGTTAATCTCATGATTGGCTAACTGAAAAAACCACAGCCAATGAGCCAATCGATTTACTTGACACGAGATTTGAAGACAGTAACCAGTAACTGATGAAAATCGATAGGTTTTCAGAAACCCGGGTTATGTTAGTTATTTTACATTGTCTATTTTTTGTAACTTATTTGAGCCGTTAAAACTATATCGATCTCATTACAAACCAAACTTTTTCTTTGCGTATAAACCATCGAGCAAGATATTATTTTTTTAACTTTATTCCCATTGCAGTAAAATTCTTAAAACAAAATTATCATCTTAGAAAGGTTCCTAAGTCATTTTCGTATTAAGAACTCTACCGTAGCTGGAATAAGGTTCAAAAAACCAAAACTGATTTGATGGTTCGGTCTGGGACTTTGAAAACTCATTTTGTAATGAGACTGAAAGAGAATCAGAAAAGTAATACTTGTTGTTGAGCATTTAAAAATAAGGATACAAAACAGTGTTTATTTAAACCTTAGTTTCACTTGAGTGCCTTGAATATTATCGACGTTAAAGTTTTCCCAACTATGTTGGACTCGAGTTCCGGCTCGACCGGTTAAAAGAGTTATTTTCACAGTTAATACGAGTAGATTAGTTATTATGATTAATAAGTTTAAAAAAAGTAGGTTTATTATATAATTCGGGCCCAAGTTATTTTTTCTAAATTCAGCATTGTTCAGTGGAATGTTTCATTACATGACAAAAGATAAAACATAACATTATTAAAATGAATAAAATAATCAATCGATCTTAAACAAATTCTAAACAATTTATTTAAAAAACGGATTCTTATGTAAAAATGGAAGCTCATGACCGAAAGTACAAATTCAAGGTCAATAATATATTTATATTTGATTTTACAGTACACTGTATTACTTATACTTATTAGTAACAATATAAAAATCTACCATACATAGTCCTTCAACATTTAAAAATAATAAATATACTTAGGGCACATGACATCACAAAATAAAGGGATGGTTACATTATGGCTTTTCAGCACGCGTAGCCCGTTTCTATTGTGGAATAGAAACGGGTTTTGTCGACTGAAGAAAATACAAAATGACAGATTCGCAATCACAATCGTTCATTTGTCTATTCTTACAAAATCCGTTTCTATGGTGATCATTTCGGTGCTAGACTTTATTAATATACCATATACCTGAAAGTATTCAAGAGCCCTTGTATCAAAAATTCATATCTCATTCAATTTGTCTATTCTTAACTAATTCTAACATTAAAGTCAGATTTTTCTTAGTTGACTTTTATAAAAATATGCTTTGCGTGTCCGTTTTAAAGTGTCCGTGTTACGTACACTAGGTGTACTAAATGCTGTCGAATACACTTTTTTGTGCATTTCTATCATAATAAAAATGTTAACAACACAACTAAGAAAAATCAGACTAGGCCTACTAACTAGCGAGGCAACAGTGTGTTTCGTCCTAACTATTTGATTTAGTCGGCTTTCTTGGCTTTCGGCTTCCTTTCTTTGCCCTTCGGTTTGGAAGGGTAGATCACGAACAGCGCCAGTTGCGATCCGCAAAGTACCACAGCGACCAGATTTTGCACCTGTAAAAGATGTCAGAGAAAATATTACAAAAAAGTAGTTTTTTTTTTCTTTTTTTATGAAATAACAATGTTACCTCGATCTTAAGAGTGTTATTATAATATCATCTTAAGATTTATCTTCATTGTCTGAGGATCAACCAGCCAAAAGGTATATCCTAATATTCCCAATGTGTTACATTACAGATATCTATACTTTAATACACTAACAAAGGAGACGGAAACGATTACATACACTCTTGGGCCTGATTGTAAAAAGATGAAAATGGTGTGAATTTATAGATTCAAACATATATTAGTGTATTGCAGTGACTAGTTGCTATTCCACAATTCACACAGCGATCCATAGTTTCAACAATATCCAATCCACAAAGCGGCGGTAAAATCCAAAATAACAATTCCAAGTCAATCGTGTGAACGATCTTCAGTGTCCAGTGTGAAAGCAAAGGTCGTACAAGGTAGGCAGGGTCAGAATCCGTAAAAAACAAAGTAATGGTCGTTGAAAATGAAAAATAATCGGGAAAGCACTCAAAACGCATCGGAAAACATGAAATAAGTGGCAACTGTCTAGTAGACTAAAACTTATCTGAGATTCTGAATTCAAATGTAGCTAGGATAGCATTAACCTGGGATCTCCCAGATAATATAAATGCGGATACACACTTGTGCCCGCGCACGCTACGGGCCTCGAACGGCTTTGGATGCGTCACACTCTGCGCGTACGCACATGTGGCGAAGAGCTTACATGTCCATACTATATTTCTAAGCTGCACGTGAACCGCACTGTTCGTGTACGTGCGTAAGGGCCGGCGCCCACTGGCGGCACGGCACGGCAAAGGATTTTTATGCCACGAATAGAAATATAACTTAATAATATGACAATATAATTGAAATTTCACGATGCCGCGGCATCCTTAAGCATGCCGCGACGTCTTTAGGCATCATCACTGAAATTTCAATTCTATTGTCATACATATAAGGTATATTTTTATTCGTGGCATAAAAATCCTTTGCCGTGCCGTGCCGCCAGTGGGCGCCGGCCCTAAGTGTAAATCCGCCGTAAGTAATCTACAAGTGTCGTTTATTATTGACAGATGAGAGATAGTGGTAAAACATGAGACTATCACTTCCTACATTATTATCATTATTGCACACGACTATGGTAGTTAAGACGAGCTAATAGGGTTGTTTATTGCGTTTTGGCGTAAAATACGCCGATAGCGTTATCGATTCGATCTGATATGTTATGTATTCAATCTGAATAAGATTTAAAAACGACATTACCAATTAATTAAATGTAATTAAATAAATAGCTACAGCTTTAAAGTATACGTGGTGCAATGAAAATTGCTGTACTAACACGTACACAAAAGTTACAGAAGTAGATAAGATATCAGATAAATTTCAGATTCAAAGGCTTTCATTAATCTCAGAAAATAACGGAATTATTCCATATATGAATATGGAATAATTCCGTTATTTTCTGAGAATTTGGTAACAAAGATATGAATCTTTGTTACCAAATTGATGTTATGTCACATAAAGAAATATCAACTTTATGTCAGTTTTAATTAAGTTTATTTCAGAATGACTTTACTCAATTTGTTAAGACTAATAACGGCTAAATAGCGGCAGTTATTATGCAATATTATTAAAATTACATTTTTTTTTAAAGTAATTGCTTTGTATTTATCGGGCAAAAACCGTGTTTACTATACTTTTATATCGAAATATCGAAAGGGCGATAACCGTTTTTTGTCTAAAGTATTTTTATATATATTATATGGATTAGGTACTTATATGTATATTTGTGGGTGGGTATTAAAGTTATCTTTCCAAAAACACATTTATTTACATGTTTGGAAGCTAAATTGCAAACGCAGGATACATAAAAATCAGTCGTGCAACTCGAGATACTGTTCAAAAGTTAAACCCCGATGGTGCAGAACCGAATAATGTAATGACTGACAATACTTACAACAAGGAACTTATTCCTGAGTATAATGCCGTACAGCAGCCACGCGAAGGTCACCACGGACCCTGACAGGATGATGGGGAACGGCATGCCCTCCGTGCTCTTGTTCTTGATTATTTCTTTCTGTAACACATAATACAAGGTTTATTAATATCGTTTTTGCAGACATCTTTTTAAGTCATTAATTTTTCCCAAGGATGTAGGCAGAAACTACGGGACGCCATTTGCAGTGCAGTGTTAAGAGGCCTTTTTTTACCCAACTGCGGGCGAAGCCAAAAAAGGAGGGTTATGTTTGACCAGTACCCTAACTGCGTAACTTATTTTCGTAAAATATATGCCTATTTTGTTTCATTTTGACAGTTCAACAACATTCATTGCATTATTTACGTTGTTGAGCAGATTTTGTTTTCCAACTTATAAAGCAATGGAGTAGCAATCTGTTTCAAATCAGTATCTATGGATACTGATTTTATTATGTATTTTTAGTAGGTACGTCAGAGATCAGAATATCACCGCAAAAGAGACCCCATTTAATTTATGAGGTCACATTAAGTCGATATCGAGGTCATTGGCTTACAATATTTGGCAAACATTTGAGCCAGTATCAATTTTATGGTCACTAAACACCCTCTAATCGAATAACTGGAATGAACTCCACTACAATAGGTGTAGATAACAATGGCAAGGTTGATTTCATCGCGATTTCATGGCTACATCCCGCGCGAGATCCACATATAGCTGTTTGCAAACTGGACAATAGCGCAAACCTCTCAAGAAACACGATATTTTAGGCGGAGAAATCAATAATTGTTTATCAATTTGACTACTACCTTAAATAATTTTGTTGCCTATATACGAATTACAACTGCCATTCTTTGACAGTTGAATAAAATGGCTATAACACGGCAAATTGGTGTATAGTGTGTCAGTTTGATATACAATTCATTACCCTGAAAAAAGAAAATGATCTGCTACAGATAAGATTCTTTTTGCAGACCGCGGCGTTAGTGAGCTTTAAGATTGCGTCCTGCGAATGATATAGCAGAAGCGCGATAGGATTCTACCTGGTGATGAGCTAAGATCTGCACCCTTGCGTAACACACGATCAATTACAATCTGTTTCATTTTGACAGTTCAACAACATTTAACGTTCGAACATTATGAAGCAATGGATTAGCAATATCCTTCAAAATTATTCACATTTTTATTGATCGTGTGTTACACTGATACCCCCGAATTTTATGAACAGTCACATTAGGGATGAGCAAAAAATATCGATATATAAAAATATCGATATTTTTCCATACAATTATCGATATATATATCGTCGATATTTTAAATCGCGATATATCGATATTCGATATTTATTTTAGAGTATCGAATTCGTATCAATTTCGATTTTTTTTAACGCAACTTTGGTATTGTGTTTAACCTCTTTGACAGGCGAGCACATCAAATGCTCCTAATGACCATATCTGATGACTACTGGTTTGATTAAATTGTGTATAATTGTTTAGGCTCGAGCATTAATAAAAAATACTATTTTCTTCTATTTTCATCTATTCTTTTTTACGAAGTTTGAATGCTTTGAGAATTTATGTATGAATAATCATGCAAAAACTGACGATATATCGATATTTTTCACTCGATAATTATCGATACTATTCAAAAATATCGATACGATAAATATCGATATATTTTTTTCACTTGCCTATAAGTACCTAAGTCACATTCTAATCTCAATCTGTCAAAAATATCTCTAATTTATCTACATTTTTAACAAGTTTTTGACATTGACTGTCGCTGGGAAGAGATTGCATTGGATTTTGAACGTTTTTAAATACGGGAAGCCTTCTAATGATATCTAAGCACTTTTTTCATCAATATTACAGCTGAACATAGACCTCTCCTCGAGGATGGAACTCAGTGGCATTATTGGAGAGATGTAGGTACACCACCCTTGCGGGCTACAAATCTGTACCCTAATTGCATAACTTATTTTCGTGACTAATTTGTTTCATTTTGATAGTAACATTAATTGCGTTATTTACGTTGTTGAGCATTTTTTTTCAACTTATGAAGCAATGGATTGGCAATCTGTTTCAAATCTAAACAAATTGTGATTGATAGTGTATTACGGAATTAGGGTACAGGTTAATAACTAACCAGACGAAAAGATGAAGAGGAAATAAATTATGCAGCGCTACTATATTATTATCATACGATGTGTTTGATACTGAATTGTTACATAAACTCAAGATCATAAGTGTTTGTAATTACATTATGAGATAACATACTTATATTATATCTACAAGAATTAGTACGTGATGTATTTAATGGTCATTGCGTAATATTTTGTATTTATTATACTTATTAGAACATTAATAGTATTTAATATACCTACATTAAAGGCAAGATTCACAGAACGCCTTTTGATTTTACTTTGCTAAATCAATAAAATGTGAATTATAATAATATGTAATATCACGAACAGGGATAATCTTCGGTTGGTGCCTCAACACTTAAAATGTCTAACGGCCTCTGCGAGTTGGCTTCGGCCCCTCGTACTTCTTCCAAAGGTCCGGGACCCCAGGGTCCCGAGATATGTCAAAGACACGTAATATCAGGTAGGTATGCGTATTCTTGGAAGTCATAGTGAATCTCGGAATGCTTGTAATCTTCATTCAAGGCTTACAACGGTATGTTAGGAATAAGATAACGCACGAGGCGCTCTGCAAAACCACGTCTCTATTCATGTTATAATTCTACTTAAACGAATATCAATTTTATGCTAGTGAAAATTAAGTTGCAAGTCAGAAGAACTAGTAAGTACTATTGATAAGTTGTAGAGCAAACTGAACTTTGTGAGTGGGTTTTAAAGTTGATTTTCCAAAAACATATTTGATTATACAATGTGTAAAAAGACCCTGTCCGATTCGTGGGGGTGTTGTTAAGTATCGTACTGAGAGTCTATTTATGTGGTAATTTTCAAGAAAAAAAAAAATTACCCGCATTTTTTTAAATGGGGAATTTTACAGGGATAATAAATACATGAGGCGCGGCCAACTATCGTTTAACGGGTGTCTATTTATGACCCCTGTTGAAAATTTGCTAATTTTTTATGGAATCTGGATAATTTTGGTACAAAAAACGTGAATATTAAATAGCAATAACTTTTTATTTTCAACAATAATAAGATTTTTGATTACTTTTTGGTAATGTTATTGCAGTACTATGTGCCCTTTTCGGATCGGAAAGGGTTTTTTTTACACAGTGATGCCGATTCCCTTGTTCACAAACTAAACTAAATTTAAGTTCAGTGCATCTTTTTCTTTCTATTTCATTAAGAAAAGGACAGAAGATAAATTTTAGTTTAGTCCTGTCAAATTAATCAGCGCCTGTCACTCTCCATACAAGTTTAGACGTGATTAAAAACTTGCCGACTAAAATTACGTTAATTTACGTCAAGCGCTGATTAATTTGACAGGACTTAACTAAAATTTATTTTCTGTCCTTTTCTTAATGAAATAGAAAGAAAAAGATGCACTGAACTTAAATTTAGCTTAGTTTGTGAACAAGGGAATCGGCACCAGTGTGTTTGGAAACTAAATCGCAAGCAAGATACGTACCTACATCTGTCAGATACACAGTGCATAATGTTTTAGGTTAGGAGTTTGTTCAAGCACCATTCTCATAAATATTATCAGGCAGGCATATTATAAATTAGGGAATTACATCGCTGATAAAAATGCTTGGCTCAATGCTGGTCCTGCTCCACAACCACAACTAATTGATTAACATTTGCAAATACTGTTGGAGCTGCTGAAGATTGTAAGACCATTTTTGCATTGTATTAACTCAATCTCCTTTGTATTATATAATTGATATATACAGGACGTATAGCTCCATCTCTTTCTCCCACTGAAGTAATATTAAAATAATACTGCTTTATGAGCTGGTGGTAGGCCCCAGGTGTGAGCACTATATACTAAAGAGTTACTATTTACCGGGTAATAATGTCTTGTATTGACTTGAATGTGCCCTGGCGGCTGTGAGTATGTCATGCTCACTCAAATGTTTCGCTGATGGTGGCTCGTGTGTTGGATCATTTAGCTCCCTTCAAAATGGTTGAACTGAATGGTGCTAATCCATGCGTCATGTTCGTGAACGGGCGCCGTCAGTTGGGACTAGTCATCTCTTAGCTGCCACGGCTTATTTTTAATTTATTTAATTTTTGTATTATTCTTTGTTTTATCTTTTTATTACGGACGCTTCAAACGTGCACGTCTTTCTGCATTGTTCTCACATGTATAATTTCAACATGAATGATGTATGTAACCAATATTTTGTAACAATTTTTTATTTAAAAGAGTGTCCGTGGAGTTTCTTGCCCGTTCTTCTCCATAGGTACCTACTACGCTTTGGAATGGGCAACTAGCTTCATATTTCTGACTGACCGATTCCTTGACAATTCAAAAGTGCCTGTAAATGGTTTGATTGAAATAAATGCTTTGAGTTTGAGAATTATTTCTAAATAACAAACAAAACTTAATTGTTTCTCGTAATAGATGGTGACTACGGAAAGAAACGTCCTATGAAAACAACGTTAAGTTTTCAGGATCAATACCTACTGGGTATTAACAAAAGCTAACAGGAAAACGACTTAAGAAAACTATGGACTTACCAATCCAAACAGTGGCGAGGCGATCAAATAGAACATGAACGCGGTAATGATACTTCCAAATCTATTCTCCACTAACTTCGGGTCTTCCATCTGGGCATAACCAATCAGTGCAGCAGAGAAGGCTCCAGAAAGACCTATCTGTGCCCAGACCTTCATCTTCTCATGAGTATAGTGGAAGTAGATCATGCTATAGACTATGTTGATGGCCAAACCGATCAGGTTGACCTGGATCATCTTGTCGTCGCGAAGGATGTAGCCGAATTTCAAGTTGAGGATGCTCCTGTAAAAAAAAATTAGTTAAGTAAGAGGCCATGTTTTAAAGAAAATGTTGTGTTCGGTTTACGACAAAACATTGATTTGAGTGATCGCCCAAAATATTGATGTTTCATTAACCCACAACAATTGTTTTTTGCTTGTTATCTGCCCCATCATTCTTTTCAAATTGCAGGATCATGAGCCAACTTGAGCAAGGATGGTGATCAATGCTCATGCCATGTCGGCTATATATTAGACTATTATGCTAGTATTATTATTTATATTGTTTACTATATTAGTTTAGACCAGCTGCTCCCCGCGGCTTCGCCCGCGTGGACCCTAATTATTTTACTAATAAAAGCGTAAGTTACTCCTTATAACATTAGCTATCTGCCAGTAAAAGTCCTGTCAAAATCTGTCCAGCCGTTTCAGAGATTAGCCATAAAAAAACAGACGGACATTTTTTTTTGTGATATATACCGTTTATACTTTCATTTGCATTTTGCTTAAAAGCTGTTATTTTGACATAACAGATACTTCAATTTTATTTATTTGTATAAATAGGGCCGCCAACATTGTTCCATTGCGAAGAAAGTATGGTTCTTTCTCTAGCATAGGAATTTTAGCTCTAACACTCCCTTTTTTTTGGGTGGGAAATTATCAAATAACTTGTCCCGCTCTGGGCGGAGCGGGAGGGCGTGTCAGACTCTTACTGACTAAAACCCACCCGTGTTCCTTCGGTTGCCTGTGTGTTGCCAGGGGCCACGGTATCCCATTCGGAATTTCCCGCGACACTGGCAGGCATCGGCTCTAGCAGACCCCGTCAGTTGTGCTGAATGCTGACATCTCTTTGAGGCGTGCATCACCGCGCGTGGAACACAACGCGCCGTCGACCCCGGCCTGCTCCTTATCGGACGGCGAGCTAACACCCTTGGCCCCTGAATCCTATTCCAGAGTACCTAGATAAGACAATATACTCACATAACAATACCACCGAGGAAGGGCATGATGCCAATCCCCCTGGTGCCTCCCTGCTTGTAGATATCCCAGCAGATGAAGGAGCCAGAGAACATCTGGCCCACGGTCACAACCGCGGCCGTGGTCCCTACGATTTCCTTGTAGGGCTGCAGAACGTCGGCTAGTAGGTCCAACATGATGAGTTCTGAAGGGAAAGGAGAAAAGTTTATTAAGGGGGAGGCGCTAAGGTAGCCCGCAAAATTCAATTTGCAAATGACAAAATATACAACCGTAACATTACAGAATTATATTATAAGTAATCATCAATACAATTCTATAAGTTAGAATTGGCCTCAAATGGCGAATAGGGTAATTAAAGCAAGAGAACAATTTAACAGAATGGAAATGTATGTTTTTTATTAGTCAAATGTGTAGTCGAAATAAGGTTGATAAGTGTGCATGATGTTTGGCCGAATTTTCATTTACGATTTTTCCTAATAAAGCATTATGTAAATATAAACAAAATATTATGTTAAAATGAACAAAAATTTAATATATTTATAAACAAATTAAAACTATTCCTATTATCTAAATGCTATTATGATATCAATGATTATTTAAATGACAAATTTTAATTTACAAGTTTTATAAAATAATTACAATAAATAGGTACTAAATAAGTAACAAAATCAAAAGCCCTCTTCCTCTCTTCTACTTTTACTGTGCCCGACAGGGTCCACAATGATCATATTATTTTGTTAAACCTACCACCTAAGTTCACATGTGGAAGCAATAAATATATTGAGTAGATCCATGAGACCGTAAATTGACATTATCGTATTGAAAGTGTCAAGTGAATTTAATTTGGATTTCACTCAGATTATCAATTCGTGTTCCGTTAATCAGAACACAGTCATCGCATCAGATTTTTTTCTTTATATCATTTATTCAAAGTAGTACACATTGGTGATACACTACCTATAGGCCTCCAAACACTACCAGTAATAATGACATTACATTCAAGTAATGTCATTACTACTGACAGTGTGGTGATTGAAATGATGTGATCTTATTATTTTCATAGTTTTACGTCAATATTGGAAAGAATTACAGTAATTAATGTCATTATTACTGTAGTGTCTGCTGGACCCTTTATAAACAGTCAATATTTTTTAAATCTACCCATTTCTGGCTAAACTGCGTTTATATTTTTAAAGTGTAATTGCGTTTTATGGGCCTCAACAATCAAGTGAATCCGACGATGGTGAAGCGTGTAATTACAATATCCGCGTAATTTTGATTGCACAAAAAATATTTAAAAAAACTAAATAATAAAAACATGTCAATAATCGAAACATGACTTAACGACATTACAATAAGTGTATCTCTTGATATAGTCTACTATATTCCCTAGCTCATTCGGACAAGGTCGAATCTATACGGTCTACTACTTTATTGGCAAACAAACGATGCGGTGCGCTGAGTCTGTCCACTTCAATTACTTAACTTATTGCAGTCCACACTGCTGGAAACATTGTTTTATAACTAGCTGTTGCTCGCGGTTTCGTCTGCGTGTATTTTGAATTGCATTTTTTTTAAATACATATATTCAGGATGAAAAGGGGCCTGGCCTGAGCCAGGGACTACCTATCTGCTAATTTTTGTAACGAACGGTTTAGTGGTTTGAACAAGTTAACATACAGAACCGAAACAGTAATCCGGCTCGAAGGACCACTGTTTCGGCTGTTGCCGAAGTGTAGTAAAACTTCGAAATAATTAACTGGTACAAATCTGTATTCAGAGTTGGTTTTAAAATACGATCTGAATATTACAACAGCAGAAGGCGTCGTCCGCCATAGAAACTGGTGGATTTCTTCTTTTGTTTCAAAAACTCGCGGCGCCCCTGACGGCGCGAAGAAGAGTACAGGCTGGCGCAGCGGCATGGCTACAGTAAGTCCCGCCGTGCGCCACCTAGCGGCGGCGGTAACAGTTACTTTCGCATTTTTAATATGAGTATGGACTAGCTGTTGCTCGCGGCTCTCCTCGCATCACAGGGGAACTTATACACCCTGACATAAAGATAATTCGGAACATCTACTTATCCGTGTTCCTAACATGCCATAAAATCAATCTGCCTAGCCTTTTCCCAACTATTTTGGGGTCGGCTTCCAGTCTAACCGGATGCAGCTGAATTCCAGTATTTTACATGGAGCGACTGCCTATCTGACCTCCACAACCCAGGAACTAGTTAATACGATACCCCTTGGTAAGACTGGTTGTCAGACTTTCGGGCTTCTGACGACGCGTAACGACTGTCAAAGATCCACGAATGACAGCCGGAACCAACGGCTTAACGTGCTTTCCGAGGCACGGAGGAGTCTCGGTATGTAAAGATGGTCACCCATCCACGGACTAACCCTAAGCGTAGCTTAACCTAATGGATTGATCCGTGCGGCTGTTATTACTTAGCCACAAGCCCCTCTCTATTGTGCTGTTTCTAACAGAAATAAGGTAGAGAATGGATCACTTCTAAATCCTAGATTTCGCTAATCCGAAAGTATGTATTTAGCTTATCCATCTCTGAGGCCGAATGATTGCATCAGCAGGTGAACGGCCTGACGTTATGATAAAACTATTTTCTAAAACAATTGTCCGAAGTTCGCAATTGCTTGAAACTGTAAGTGCTATTAGAACCATTTATTTTATTTCAGAGTTTTAACATACTATGATACTGGGTTGTGGAGGTCAGATAGGCAGGCGCTCTGTGTAAAGTAATGATATTCAGCTTAATTCCGTTAGACTAGAAACCAACTAACACAGTTGGAAAAAAACTAAGGAGATTATGATAATTTTTGACAGACCATCTTACGCAATTACCACGTTCTTACCCCACGCGATTCCGCGATATACTTGTATCCGTAGAACAATTACGACACGACGCCAATTGACGCCATACAAAATGTTCCTTTAGTGGCGATAAAGCCTCGTGCAGACTAACAAAACAATTTATAAGAAAACTTCACGGATTGCGGAAGACTGCAAGAGGCTTAATATCGCAGAATCGCCACGCGACACGTCACGCCAGTCTGCGTGAGCCTTTAGCCGTTTCAATAAACATACGTGTTAATTTTGGCTGAATGTATGCCAAGTCATTGCGCTCATTACAATAAATGCTTACGTCAGTCTATCACCATGTTTCGTCAGCTATTCAATCAAGATTACCTGACATGATTCCTTTACTAATACACATTTATTTGTGGTATTGCATTATATTGTTTCGTATAGGTATTTTAGATTTTATCGCATTAGATATAAGTAGCAGATTAGATTGTCAGCATTTGATTTAGAGCTGATATCGAACTGCTTCGTTGGTCTTTATGGCGGCTACAATAAATATTTCGCTTTCAGAGAAAATTGGCGTAAAGATCATACATAGAATGCATTGCCTTAAAGCATATGGTATACCTAAAGAGACAAATTTGACAGTTGCAAATGTCAAACTCCAAATTGAAAAAACAAACAACAATCACTTGAAATGTCAAATTAGTCTCTAGGATTCAAAAACGAACTTTATACGTGTGAAACTCTCAACAGGATTAAAAGGATCACACAAGGCCTGAATGACATTGATTTTGCTTGAATTTACTTTTCTTACTATTGTGATGAGGATTATAGCAAGTTTTACTCAATCTCGCAGAAACGGCTGAATGGTTTTATATGAAATTCGACACATAGGATATAGACCACGTCCTGGACTAACACAGAATACAAGTTACAAGATCCTCTAACTAGGATGTGGTGAGTAAACAGCTTCTGACAGCTTCTGACAGCTAGTGTGCTCTAAATCTCCATTCAAATCGATTAAAGTCTACTGACTTTTAACTACACCAACGGAAAACAGCCTCAACCGGCCCCAACTGCGTCCATGACCCTACTGTCTTCTAGCCCGCAAGTAGGCTCAATAACGAACAATCACAGCACACTAGTTACTATCTATATTGTAACAAATTGCTTCTCAATTGCTCGAGCGTCATGCGCACACCCACCGGTAGCTGTGACGTCAGCCACTATCATAGCCAATTGTTTCATTACAAAGTCCGTTAAGTGAAGGTAATTTAAAGGCGGCCTAAACAACTATTGAGACAATATTATGAGGAATTATTTTATACAATGCAGCTGTGATCTTGGAACAGAAGGGAAAAAGGAATATTTTACTCGGAGGGAATTCACGAATATCATACGTCTCGGGAATGGAGGGTTTAACCATCCGGGTGTTTTTAGTGTATGGTCTTATCCCCAAAGTCCGGAAGCCTTTGGAAGGTATTCCCATGATAACAAAAAATTAAGTTATTTCGTTCTCCTACCGAGTAAAACCTTAAGCGTCGTGCAGACCGGCGCGACGCAACTCTAACAAAACAATTTCTAAGCAAAAATTCACGGTAAAACAATTACCGGTGTCGCGCGACAAGTCGCGCTAGTCTGCACGAGCATTTATGGCTACTCAAATCAAATCATTTATTTGCTTATAATGTAGGTATACAGATAAGATGAAATTTTTATAAATGGTCCCGATAAATTTTACGTTACGGCATACAAAATTTTCAAACAATAGAAACACTTTTCCAATTTTTTCTACCTACCATGAGTCGATTTCCCAAGAGTTTTCGAGTTCCGTCACATAAAACTAATTTAATAGATTACGGATTAGTTACCTATTCGGCTGGTTCTTGTTTTTTTGTTGTTTTTTAGTTTCTATACATTCTGCCAACGAGGTTCTGACTACGCAAACATATAAATAGGTACCTAGTGTTCTTAAAAAAAATCAAGTAATTTTATAGACAAAGGTCGCGCACGGAGTTGCAAACGTGTTTCAAGGTTGCCTGCCAGCATCATGTTCTCAACAAATAATTAACATAATTAGTTTCCATTCAAACCGACCATACCTACTAAGTTAGCATGGTTGAAGCGTGGCTATCAACGACGATGGATCGATGTATTTATCTTGGATTCATGGGTCTTAATGCCCTAATTACTATTATATTACTAATTACGATAAGTACTTGTGCATATCCACGTACGCGAAAAGACTCGCGTGGAACAAGACTGTGCAAAAATCGTCCATAGTTTGAGCATCACACGTCTGAGTACAAACCTGTACCCTAATTGCGTAATTTATTTTCGTAAACAATTTTGCCTAATTTGTTTCATTTTGACAGTTCAACAACATTCATTGCGTTATTTACGTTGTTGAGCAGATTTTTTTTCCAACTTATGAAGCAATGGATTAGCAATCTGTTTCAAATCGAAACAGATTGTATTGTATTACGTAATTAGGGTACAGATTGATCTCGAGAGTTCTTTTAGCTTTAATGCTCTCTAGTGGACGACATAAACATATTTTTATAATGTTTCCAAGAAGTAGGTAGGTATTTATTGTATTGTGTGTGGTTTTCTTGGCAATAACTAAACAGTACACATATAATACAATACAAAGTAGTTTAAACCACACTAATGCATGTAGCAAATAAATTTTTATAGCTTTCGATTATTTCCATTTGTACCAGATAGGCGCGGCGCGACGCGATGGTTCGACGCGAGTCTGGGACCGTAGTACGACGTGTTAAATCCATCATTATTCCAGTGTGAAAATGGGACAGTGCTATTTATGCTGTACAGCTCCATCTCTCTCTCACACTGGAAAAATGATGGCTTTAACACGTCGTAGTACGGCCCATGGTGCAATTTTCATGTGCGTCGTCGCGCTGTCGCGTTGCGCCTGTCTGCGAGGAGCCTTATTCTATAATAGATTTTTGTTTTGTTAATTTTATGCACTATGTTTCTCACTACTTTAAACGGCTGAATTAGGTGTGTAATATAGTGTCTGGATTCTGGATGAATACATAGCAACATACGAGCGTAAGAGTGGCCTCGATTCACTAAACTACCGTTTTTTAAGGAATTTTCAATACAAGGCTGGAATTTGGAAATGTGCCCGGTATGGCTTGGTAATTAGCAATAAGCTCGCCAACTATACGTAGGCCTACATGTCGTCATCTGCGGAATGTGGGTGTAGGTACAACAGGACATTCTCTACTTTAGTCATTAATGGAATTTATGCAAAGTAGGCACACACGGCTACACATCAAGCTATACAAAACCAGTTTATGTTGATCTCGCATTGTATAGGATTTCCGTATAAGGCGACGTCAGTTTATACTGGAAATGTATAGCTTGATGTGTAGTCGTGTGTACCAGTATTTCTTTAAACATAGGCCTGTACCTTAGGCTGCATTCACACCAAACGTATTGTCAACCTCCCACTGTGAAAGCAATTCACTGCTTCTCCATACATATTCAACTTTTCGTTCACATCAAACCGACGCGCTTTATCGAGCTAATAATACCCTATTAAATCTACGTTTGGTTAGCCTAAGGCTCAGCTTAGCGTAATAATTGCGTATACGACTTTTTGTTTCTGTTCGTTTTTTTTTTTGTTACATTTTTAATTATTCTAATTTTGATCAAAATATTGTGGGCAGGTAACTAAGCATTTGCTGTTTAAGTAGAAAAGGACAAAATAATACAATTTTTAAGTGTGAAAAAAAAAATGCTGGAATGCTGTTTGCTGGTAAGCGCGTCACTTGAGAACGGCTGGACCGATTTGGCAATTTTTTGTTTTAAAATTTTTTCAGTGAGTCCAAATATGGTTTTCAGGTAAGTAAATAAAAATTTGAATAAATTCCCAGAAAAACTAAACCTTTTTTCTATTATTTCTGTATGAACTGTTTTTTGGACAGGGCAATGTCTGTCCGGGCATGTATTATACTAATATTATAAATGCTTTGAGTGTGTATGTTTGTCTCTTCTTCACGCTCAAACGGCTGGACCACGTTGGATAAAATTTGGCACACAGATAGTTTATAACCTGGATTAACACATAGGATACTTTTATCCCGATATTCCCACGGGATCGAGACTTCTGCGGGTGAAACCGCGTGGCGCAGCCAGTTAACAAAAAAGAAAGTCATGCTTACCTACTATTACTTAGATTGCTTTGTTTGAAGACTAGTAACCTCTAAGTAGGTCAATGTGAATGAGTAAAAGTAGAACAAGTACTTAACTTTTTTCAAGGTTCAAGTCTAGTAAGTTACTAGTGACAATGATTAGTTAGTCTTTAACTTTTAAATTATTACAATAAAGAGTTATTAACCTTATAATGATCTGAACATTCTACATTTATATTTGTAATTTTTATGGTGTAAGTACATAATAAAGAATATTCTATCTATCTATCTGAACTTGGTACTCTATGATTCCTAACCCCCTTTTCTTCTTTCTTTTCTTTTTTATGCATGTACACATTATCTGAGTTTGTTTCGGCCGGGTAGCCAGATAGGAAACGCCAACTTCATCTAGCTTATTTTTAATACGACGTATAAAAATTTACAGAATAAACAATTTCAGTTAATTTAGTTTCTTGTAATAATTATTATTTTAAGACTGATAACTTATAAATTATGTATATAAATTCCACTGTAAATGAAAACCACTAAAAGACACAAGATTATGACATGAATGTAGGCCTGAATGATAAGGATGGCTAATTATCTAATCTCACACTAGTGTTTTACCACATTAGTCTAACTTATCTAATATAGGTATTGTAAACTGTTACTATTAAATATACTTAAAAGAGGCAATAACTAAAAAATACTTTATGCAATTTTCAGAAGTCTGATATTGAAAATTTTACACAATAATGAATATAGGAAGATAAATTATTATTTTAAGTTATAGCCAGAACTGTTTGCTGGTCAACAAATAGTATTTAGGTACTCTTCCTCTCTTCCTATTTATTTTTATGACTGAAAAGTTTAAATGGCAACTAATTATGAAACAAATACCTATTTAGGTAAGAGGACTTGAAATGACCTAGAATACATAAATGACAGTATTATGTCCTCTATAAAAACCAGTTACTTAATATGTGCTACAGGTAAAAATACCATAATGTCCTGTTTTTGAACAAAGATAACAATGCATTTGCAAATAAAATATGGATTTTTTTTTATTATTAAGTAATATATTTTCCTCTTTAGTAATCCAGTAAATGTTTGTATTATTAATTTATTGAACTATATTTAGAGTATTTAGACTAAGTAGACAATGCAGTAACAATAAAACATGATTTTGGATTAGCCTTTTGAATTATTCATTTGCTGTAGAGCGTATTAGAATACTAATAATTATTCTTAAAACACTCTAGGACAAATTATCGCGGAAGCGGTCACTGGCCATGTTGAACTACTAGAGCTTTTATCGTAGTTCTAAATTAAAGTTGCAAAGTGTTCTCACAATGTGGGAATGTTTAGACATAAGGCTGAGTTTTAAATCTTGTGTATCTAAAATAACGTAGGTATTAGCGTTTAAAAATCGTAACTTAGCTAGTTACATTCAAAATATTATGTGAAGCGCAAATAAAAGTTCGTATTACACAATGCAAACATCATTTTTACCATTTATTTACATTAGAACTTCAACATCAGATGGTCATGATAACCTCTAATTAAGACAATAACAAATACTTGCCGGTATACTGGAGGTTATGTAAAAGTAAGACTGCTGCTTGTCTAGCACGATATTAATTTTAAAACTACTTCACAACACAGCTACACACAAGGAAAAAAAATACTGAACTGAAATTGAATCACTGAAAACTGACAGAGGTGACATTTGACCATACATTTGACAGCCGGCGATAACGGCAAATATGACGTGGTCTTGTTTGCCGTAGTGATTCGAAAAGTGAAAGACTATCGATTAGTCGAAGTCAACAATAATCATTATTTTTGTACAGACGCCAGCACATCAAGCTACCCGAAACTGTCAAATTTTCCCAATCAACTTTGAACCTTAGGCATCAACGATAAAGTTGAAAATCTATTAAATAAATTTGACAGATTGTAGTAGCTTGATGTGCTGGCGTCTGTACATACCAATTGAATAATTTCTTGATCTAATTTTACTGATGTAACTTTTTATTATAATCATAGATGACAAATCTTATATACATTAAACAATCTAACACTAATATAAATGACAAACTAACTATACAAATAAATACAAAAACAAAAGCACACTTAGGCGCCATCTCTACGGGTGAGAAAATCGCGAAGATAGTGTCATCGTGCCGTCAAATTCAATAGGAACTCTATGAATCCATCTCCATACGGCGATATCATCGCGGCGATAATTTGAATGCACAGTGTGACTATCGCCGCGATTCTCTCGTCCGTGGAGATGGCGCCTTAGACGTTGAAAACAAGTATTCGTCCGCATCGCTGTTATCCGGAAACGTGCCCAGAAGACTGGCACCTGGCAGCATTGCCATGTTGAATGGTAATGCTAATTCTTTGGCCAAAGAACGAGCCAGCCCTCTGGTCACGTGAAGTGTCAACCTGTCAGTGAGAAATTTTCTTAAAAAAGAGACGCGCCCTCGGGCCGGTTGGGCTCCATCACCCGAGCGTTTCAACGATTTAATCATATCAAAATTGTCAATAACAAATATACATACCTATAAGATACCCACGAAAAACATAACCCTTCCTTGGCAGTCGGGTAAAAAGAACTGACTGATTGAGATCGATTAGCATCGATACCATCTATACATCAGCCATCCCTATGGGTTCCACCGAGTGATAAAAATAGTTTTATTAGAATATCTGTGGTTCCACCATAGAGTTAGTTCGTTCTAAAATGATAAAAATGTTTCTAATCGAAATAGTTCTTCGTAATAAGTAATTAATTAAATTATGATGAACGTCCAATATCCCATTTCATCGTTAAAAATAAAGTCTCTAATAGAAATTCAATATTATTCGAACCACGTAATGAAAAATATTGGATTTATTGATTTGATTCCATGCTTTTCTAGTTATTGTCTTTGCTATTTGCGCAGAAAAACAACAAAATTCACTATGGTTTGGCCCAATTGACATTTTGTAATTTTTGTGAGGAGATTTTAGAATTTCACGAATTTTCAGCCGTTCTATTTTAAGACAAATGACTGATAACAGTTTTTGAGTTTTCCGTGTTAAATTCACATACAACAGTCATGCGTTCCATGGCCGAGTGCGGGATTTTGCTATGAAAGTTATCTTGAAGAGCACGAAGGTTTTTTTCGGAAGGGTTGATAAAGAAACTGTTTGGTAATATGCAATGGAAATACAAGGGTTGGAAAGGGCGATGGCTGTGGGCGATACTGGTGCTCATGTTGTGTCCGCTGGTGATAGCTCAGAAGATCGGTGACCCCTATAAAATATTGGGGATACACCGCAAGGCTGGTCTGCCAGAAATACGCAAAGCTTACAGGCAACTTGCTAAAGAATGGTATGTATTTACCCATGCTCTACAAAGTACAAGCTTGCTATTTATCATGTAGTAAATACTGTGTATCTGTGTATTATCATCACTGAAGTAATATTATTTATTTACTTTTATCAATGTGTTGATATGGAGATAAATACTGTATCACTTATCTAAGGTAATTAGTTATTGATTGAGAGAAACCCTGGCTTCTAAGCAGGGTAATGAGGCAGCAAAATTCTACTTCTTACTTATAATATTAATATTATAAACGTGAAAGTTTGTGAGGATGGATGGATGTATGTTTGTTACTCTTTCAAGCAAAATCTATTGAACGGATTTGGACGAAATTTGGCACACAGATAGTTTACAACCTGCATTAACACATAGGATACTTTTTATCCTGATATTCCCACGGGATCGAGACTTATGTGGGTGAAGTTGGGCGCTGCTAGTTTTGCCTAAAATAACATTCTGCTATAGGTATAATAGATTACAAGGAAACAGCCTTAAATATAATTTAAAGATGAGTACCTAGATTTCAAGCTTCTGCATAGTTTGGCAATGGCAATCTACATTGAGTCCAATGCTTTCATCATAATGGTAATCCAAGGTCTACTTCAAGCTTATGCTAATTAATAAGTTGTAACAAAAAGCTAAGTAAAAATGTAGATCTTTCGTGTGGTTAGTGACTGACCTGGTGTCAGAGTTTTAAAGCCGCCCATGGGCCTCTGACTTGGCTTCACATGCCATCAAGAAATATCTCTCAGGCTCCTCACAATGTTTCCCTTTACCGTTTTTGAAGCAAATGATATTATTCAATACGCACATTAATCCAAAAAGTCAGAGGTGTGTGCCTTGGGTTCGAACTCGAGACCTTGTGACTTGGCAGTCCGACAGTCACACCACTAGGCTATAATAATATGTAAATGAAAAGATATAATTTAATTTCTTCAAAAATGAGTTGCTTTTCAATAGAAAAAAAATTCTTCAGTTTTGAAAATGGCCAAAAAATGTTCTTTTAGAAATATAAAGTTACTACTTCACAATGTTTAAAATAATGGCACATTTCAGGCATCCTGACAAAAATGTAGACCCAAATGCGGAAACTCGTTTTGTTGAGATCAAACAAGCATATGAATTGTTGTCAGACACGGAACGGAGGCAGGCGTATGACTTGTATGGCATTACGAACGAAGACGACCACTTGTACAAACCCAGACACGACTACAGCCAATATGCAAGATTTAGGTAAGTTCCTTCATTTTCAGATCAAAATCCCCCCATGAAATATTTCCTCAAAATTATATTCTACCTACAGCCGTAAGGAACAAGCACAAATAAATAGCCTATAGATTTCGAAGTTCTGTAAAACTGATATAAAAATAAGCAGTAAATTTTTCCTGAAATCTAGACAATAACACTAACCAGCTGTTTACAATCCAAATCATTTATCACTCATGAGCTAGATCAATGTAGCAGCTGAAGTAATAACTCTTTCTATTTTACACATTTGTTTATCTTATAGAGTGCTACAAAACAAACTTCCTAAATTGCCTGGGTCATTGAAATTTAAATAAAATGTGAATTTTGTAAGGTGATGATGATCAATTCAGCTGAAAAAACACAGGGCATGTGCAATTTTAGTCTACTGGGCCATATATGGTTGCACTGGTGTGTGTTTAATTAAATTGATCATAAATTCATAACACACTACAATTCACTAAAAAATTTCAAAACTCTTAGTTATTTTCTACACCTATTTCCTTAATGTGTCCAATTTTTTTAAAACAAGCATACAAAATTATTTGTTGCTGAATTTATGCTTCAATAAGCTTTCATTTATTACCCTGCATTTTACTTTGAAAACAATTCCAAAATGATGTTTCATCAATTTATTAATACATACTTAAAAACCCATGAATCAGAAGTCACAACAATGTTATTCAAAGTGCCATCCTGACGTTATTTACGATCCTTACTCATGAGTCACAGGATTAATGTTCATGCTAAGAGGTAAGTGCTGAATGGTGCGTAAAATCTGCGTAGCTATTGAAGGATTACAGAATCTAGAAATAGTTTCAAAGGTCGGCTTACACCTGGAAAAGCGCAGCACGGGGCTTTCACTAACAAAAAATTTCAACTTTGTATGTATTGAAATAAAGTCGAGTATTCTTAACCTTATAGGCTTCTACTATTGCTTCTATCCAATTTGAAACACGCGTTTTGAGCTAGAAACGATATGAGCTTTTCCAGGTCCATCTCCATTTGATCCTTACAAGCTAGCCAGGAAAGGAAGGAAGGAAGTTATTCTGAAACCCGATGTGTATGCAATCGCCACTCGCCTTACCATTCACGCGATTGTCCCTAGCCAGAGATGAGTGAATGCGAAATACTTAGGCTTCCTGGGGGCCTACCACAAGCTCAAAAGCAGTATTATTTTAATATAACTTTAGTGGGAGAAAGAGATGGAGCTATTCGTCCTGTAGAGCTTCATCTCTTTCCCACACTGAAGTAATATTAAAATAATACTGCTTTATGAGCTTGTAGTAGGCCCCCTGTACATTACGCCGGAGCCGAACCGCATGTTTCTGTATAAAGGCCGGGTCACACCAGATGCGTGGCGTGACGTGACGTGCGACGTGACGTGCGCACGCGCGTGCGGGCCCTGTCACACCGGCCAAGACCGGTGCAGCAAAGGCCGCGCGTGCACGCGTCACGTCGCGCAGGTAACTGCTGCACGCGCGTGCGTGCCACCTTGTCAGCAGCCATATTGAGTTGATGTGAGAGCATTTGGCGAAAAGATGTTAGACAACAGCAGTTCCTCTGATGAAGATGTGTTATTGTCTATTTCCAGCATTGTCCCGATTCTCTCCCATAGCAATAATAAATAACTTTTATTTTTGTACTCTTTATGTTTGGTGTTGTAGAGACACTCATATTTGCGAACTATTTCTATGAGTTTTTCCTTTAAAATTGTCTCTGTTCTCCATTGCGAAAAAAAACACTCAAACTGTATTCTGTTTGTAAATAAATACAACCTTCCGTGCGTGCGCACGTGCAGCAATGACCGATGCGTGTGCGTGCGTGCCCGGTCTGGCATCTAACAGGGAGCGCCATATAATACAACGTCATCACTGCAGGCGCGTGTGCGACGTTGCCGTTCCGCTACACACGCGCGCGGATTCGGTTTGTGAGTAGACGCGGCTCTGCGTGCGTGGGTCACGCACGTGCATACGTCACGCATCTAGTCTGGCATCTTTCTTACAGTTTCATACATTACAACTGTTGCGTGCACGCGTGACGTCACGCCACGCATCTGGTGTGCTCCGCCCGTTATACGAATGAATATCTCCCATGCGCTGAAACGGCACCGGACCGCAAGATTAAAAAAAAAAACAGAATAGTAAACCCACGTTCGCACGGACGTAATAAAATCGCGGCGATTTTTTTTCGTCCACTTGATTTTCAACGCTCTGCTTAGCGCCGTGAGTTGAAAATCCAACAGTGTGATTTTTCAATGCGCTGGGACGAGAGTGTGTCCCAGCGCGTTGGATTCTCAATGCTCGGCTTAACACCGAGTGTTGAAAATCCAGTGCGCGATAAAATCCCGCCGCGATTTTATTACGTCTTTTATCGAAAGTATCGTGGCATATTGTATAATACTGCGGCCGCATCTGCATTCTGCATCTATCATGACGAAGCTTCGCACCGTGATACGATACACGCAGATGTGACCAACCATTATCGGCTATCGTCGCGATAGTTCGGGCTGCGTAGCACTTATCACACGGGTACATCAAGAGGTTTTAGCACGCTAATTAGCATGTCGCGTGGTCGGACTATCGCTGTTCATTTTGACTGATGTCTCCGGACTGCGTAGACGCTCTGTCGAAATAATGGAGAGCCATCTATATTGTACGATAATTCTTTAAAATTATGAAGCCGCTAATGTGACCACCGCATTAGCGCGATAACTTTTTAACGAGCAAAACATACGAAGCTTCGGCACGCATTGCTTCATCACGATAAACGCAGATGCGGCCGCAGCATAAAAGTAAGCCCTGATGAGTTTTTGGGGCTCAGCTTATATCTGTCCATTCTCAATCAATGTGTATTGTTGTTGTTAACATTAGATATTCAGGGGTTGTCATACATTTGGAATTTAAGGTTTTTGTGAAGTATGCAGTCAGATTCGCACTGCTTCCGGAGTTTTCGGAAATCATAAGCAAAAATATATTTTTAATATGCATCGTAGTTGCATGTCATTCTTCTGTGGTACAAAGTATTTATTTTCGTGTAAGTACCCGGTTTGAACAGGAAGCTAAATGTGATAGGTAGAAATATTTAAGCGGATCTGGGCGTAGGTATAACGCGTGGTCTTCGTATATGGCAATTAATATTCCAGCTAAAATAATACTTTTCTATTAATTTTTTTGTATTTTTGATTGTTTTATAATAATGTATAAATTGTATTAATTAATTGAATTTGTAATCTGTCGTGAATTTCATATGGGTGTATTCCTGAAATAAATTATTTTGAATTTTGAATTTGAATAACACGCCCCAAAACTGCTGCTTCTAATGCTGATGGTGCTTGCACGTGTTTACATATTACGTTATTTTGTTGCAGTAACGATCCCTTCGAAGAGTTCTTTGGGACACATTTCCGAACACAAGATCAAGATATAACATTGTTTCACAAACTTTCTGTGACTGCACGGTAAGTGAAGATTCAAAACCCACAAGCTATAAAAATCTTGTCTCAATTCAACATTTTCAAAAATAAAATTGCTCTTACAAAATAAAAAAAACAAAGATTATAAAAAAAACCTTTTTGAAAATTAACTCTTCCTCCCAGCCACTTTGAAAACAACATAGTAGAGAAGAGCATCCACACTCCAGCCCTAGTCCTGTTCTACACTGACTGGTGTTTCGACTGCGTGCGCTCCGCGGCGTCCTGGCGGCGGCTGGTGGAAGCTCTGCAGCCGCTCGGCGTTACCATGGCAACGGTCCACGCGGGCCACGAGGCCAGTCTGGCGAGACGAGTGGGGGTACATGGAGTTCCTTGTCTGACCTTCGTGTTAGATAAACATGTGTATTTGTATAAGGAGGGGTTGGCGTCGCTGCCTAAGATTTTGGGTGAGTGGTTTTTATGCACAGAAATTATTGTTATTTCAGCTGGTGTGTTTTAAGACGCGTGATATTGCCAGCGATGGGTACCAGGAGAATACTGATTAAGAAACCTATGGTCTCATTTTATTACTCTCTAAAACCTACTTATATGTATCACTCTCATTGCGTTTTGAAAGTTGATGTTTAGCTATACCAAATAGTTGTCCTTCCCAAGTAGTTCATTCAGATTAAATCGAGGTTTTTTTCGTGCTCAGGAACTTTAGTTGTTTTAAACCTGAATCACCCCGCTACTGCCACGAAAATGTTACAAAATATCGTATATTCTGGTGCTTACTAAAAGCTAAAGGATTTTCAATCTTATGCCCTAAACTACAGAGTTCATGCGCTGGAAGTTCCCCTACAAACTAGTGAGCGCGATTGGGGACTCTAATGTGGATGGCTTCGTGTCAGACTTCGAAGACAACAAGGTGAAGGCGCTGATCTTCGAGGAGCGCCAGACCATGCGCCTCAGATACCTCATCACTGCATTCCACTATAGAGATAGAGTCGCTTTTGGGTGAGTCGATTTACATTAGAACGTTTCTATCGTTACTTTTGATAAACAATGAACACTGCCGCGCTAATTAGAAGTGTAGTAAGGAGGTTATTCGTAGTTTCGAGTAAATGGCGCCTAAAATTTTTTGCTCTTTACGAGGATTTCGAATCTATAAGTAACTCAATTTTACAAAAATCCTTCCTTGCTGCGTTTCTAATTAGCACGGCAGAACACTCGAACACATTAATTTCATCTTTATACAAAGTCTTGCCAAGTAACTTATTCTATTTTGCTGAACTTGGAATGGCCTTCAGCACGCATGTCAACCATAGAAACGGGGTTTGTCGACGGAAGAATAGACAAAATGACAGATTGTGATTGTTTATCTGTCATTTTGTCTATTCTTCCGTCGACAAAACCCGTTTCTATTGTGGTTATGCTAAACGTGCTGGTAGAACAAAATATTTTTTTTTTACCTATGTGCGTTTCTTACAACTTTTGGAGTCGCCTTTTAAGCAAGGAATTGCTTGTACTAAGAGACTCCGCAACTTCCACGTGACATTGTCCAACTTGTGAAGAATGCTACAGAAAAAGTAGAGTTAATGATACAGTAAAATAAATTAAACAATGGAAATGGTTGGACTTCGTTTAGAAAGATTTCTGGGAGACTGATAAACAATAGTGAAATGAACGATTTTATTCGTACACAAAAGGTTGACTTTATAGTCACTTACAATACGGCCGATATAACTTGGCAGTTCTGAACATAGGCACAAAGGACTTTCGCGCATGTTCTCTCACTCGCACTCGCCTCATGTCACCATTTGGTTCCTAAAAAATGTTATTGCGCAGCCTTCTGCGCAAAATTCGGAACTGTCAAGTTAATCGGCCGTATTGTATGTAATGATAATTTGCTTTACTTTCAGTAAACTTATTTTAACAAACAAAGCATCCTTATGCAAAAACCTTAAAACAGATCACTGTTAAAATATTGTTTGGTGTGTAAATAATCTCTGTAGCAGTAAAATAATAAAATCCTTAAAATTTGAATGGAAAAAGTTTCACACAATTACACGTGATTTTTTGTCAGGTAGATTGTTCCGTGACAAAAAAAATATGGTTTAGAGCCTATTTTTCAATCATCAGATAACTTTTGTCTGAGGAATAAAAATTCCGACTTGCAGCTTTTAAATAGAAAATATGTCAAACCGACATATTTATTACACGACTGCCCAAAAAGGAGTAAAACAGATAAATGTCAATTTTATTTATCTGTTTAGTAAGCAAGTAAATGAGTGACCTTCCGCTTTGTATTATACAGATTAACTAATAAAACTTGTTTGTGACTATTTAGTTCGTTTTTAAGCAGGGCAATTGTGTTTTTAGTTATAATTTTTTCTTCAGGTAATCTGATGGTTGAAAAATCGGCTCTTAGTTAATCCCCGGATCGCCCATTTTGTTTACATAGCTCATCATCTTCCTGCCAGGTGCGCCAACCCCACGTAACATTGGACTAGCAATGTTACGTGGGGTTGGCGCACCACGTTTTCTTTTTCCACTCTCACCTATCAATGGTCACGCTATCATTCCCTCCCTTCTCTTTCATATCATTCCTTACACAATCCATCCATCTTTTCTTTGACCTTCCTCTCCTGCTCCATCCATCAACAT
Organism: Agrochola lychnidis; assembly: GCA_963680765.1. NCBI lineage: Eukaryota > Metazoa > Arthropoda > Insecta > Lepidoptera > Noctuidae > Agrochola > Agrochola lychnidis. Next base: position 2,548,557 of record OY796863.1, on the reverse strand, counting down.
TTATATTCATCACTATTTTATTTATTAGTTTACATACTTATCTGACACAAAAAATCTCTCCAGTTTCATAGACATGCGTTCCCACGACACCACAAACGTGACAGCCCGCTACAAGGTTCAGCGCCACATAGACACCATGGTGCTCCTGAAGGAGGACAGCATAGAGCCTGCCGCCACAGTCAGCACCACTGAGATCCCTACGCAGACGCTGCACCAGCTCATCGAGGCCAACCAGATGCTGACGCTGCCGCGACTGTCCTCGCAGGTAACTTGGGAACTCCTGATCACCTGACGCAATAAATAAACATGTTTTTCGTGTCCGGAATAACTTTTTTGTTTTTGATAGTTTTATGTGCATGTTAGTATGGCTGACTAATATCAGTAAACACGGTCGCGTTGGAAACAGTTTCGGCCTTATTACAAAAGAGGTTTATCTTCAGACCCAGATTTAAACCATCAAGCCATTTTTTTTATTTCAAACTTTATTTTAATTACAATATCTGAGTGTGTAGTCGATTCTAGGTTGTCAAATTTGTATTAAGGTCTTTACCCATTTGCAAAAAGGTTCGAAATATAAAAACTGGCCCGACACTTGAGGCCTGGCACGCTGAAGGCAAGCTCCTGGCGCGTTCGTAACTCATTGACGCCCTAATTTGGTGTCTTTTTTCCAAACCATCATTCCTTCTTCCGATGTCGTTCAATTCTGGTTTAATTTAAAAGAAAACAGTACTACTTTTAACCGAATTTAAAAAGGAAAAGGTTCTCAATTCGACTGTTTGATTTGATTTAATAGAGTAATATTTTGATATTCCGAAATCTCCCTCGGGGAAGTAATTTATATGGTAACTCTCTAGAGCGTTCTGGAGAGCGTGTGTCCAGTGGAGTGGCGCGCAGCTCGCCGCCGGCTGTGCTGCGTGCTGGTGTGCGGCGGCGGCGGGGGCGGGGGCGCGGGCGCGGCCGCGCGCCGGGCGCTGCGCGAGCTGGCGCGCGCGCCGCCCGACAGACTGCACTACGCGTACGTGTACGCACACAAGCAGCCTGCGTTCATACATGCGCTGGCTAACGGATCAGGTGAGGGACAGTAGAATAATACTAGCCTATTGTTGTCATACCGATATCTTCTCATACAGAGAAGGCACTAGCATCGATCACCACACTTGCTCGAGACGGGTCGGCTTCAGATTTCAACTTACATTAATTATAAGTCTTGCTGTATAACCTTTAGACAAGGATGTCGAATCGAAAATGACACATTTTTAATTACTTATTTGCCTTGCAGTAAATAGCTGTCGGAAGAATGGCGTCTGTTTGATTTAAGCCCGATCACACGTACCACAACCACACCACATCGCAGCGACAAAATATGGGCAGTGGTTAGGTGTGAATAATCGCTGCATCTTCTTGCAGTTGCATTGTCGCCAGTGTTTGCAGGCAGACAGATCTTTGTGTTTGCGATATGGCCGGCCGCTAGTGCGCGGTCTCGCTGGTGTTTGCGTTGTGGCTGCGACGTGGTCTTGAAGTGGTCGATATCGCCCACACATTTGTTTTGACGGTCAAATGAGGTCCGTGTGACCACTATTCATTTTCATACAAATTAGCACCCGTCCACGTGGTGTCGTTGTGGTGTAGTTGTGGTACGTGTGAACTGACAAAATTTCCAGGTTTTAGATTAGTCAACAGTCTTTACAGGACTCCTTTGATAAACATTGATTGATGTTCGATTCGGCACGGAAGCGTATCTAACCTTCGCTTCGATGGCTTTTAAGTAGGACGTGGAGTAAGATTTTGATCTCGTTCGATTATTAGTTCTGTACAACCTTATTTATTCATCTTAGCGGACGAAAGTGAAGTGAAAACTTGAACAATTTTATTGTGCAGAAAATACTTCTCTTTATTGAAGTCGGTAAAAAAAGGGAAATGTCAATCATGTCGTTGTCGTGTCTCAATGTTTGGAATTTTATTAATCCAAAAACGCCGATGCGCGCGTTGATGTTTTTTAATGGTCAAAAGCTGGTGTCGGTAACAATGTCGCGAGTTCAATTGTTTTTTTTTTCCATCTCAATAATGCCCAACGCGCTTATAGAAGTTTTCACTTCAAAAATAATAATTGGCTGTAATGGGGACCGACAGAAGTAAAAACTTAAAAGTGGTATTAATTAGCTCCATCTATATTTTATAGTAAAGAACTACGGCGCGTCGGTGGTGACACGAATCCATAAGTTGACCCCCTACCAAAAATCACTCAATGCGCCTCAAGTAGTTTATACTTCAAAAATACCTTAATCGAACCCTCCACCCAACAGGCAGCGATATATCAGCCATGGAGCATCGCATCGTCATAATCTGGCGTCGCGAGGCCACGCGCATACAATACGAGTGGCTGAACGAGACGTGGCCCAGCTGCACACACGTTCACTGCGCTAACGACCACTTCCCTTCGGACCCGGCGGTTAGGGATGAGCTACTGAAGTACCATGAGCGGTTAAATGAGACGAAACGAGCGTTAGATCTGCTGATTAAGAGATTGTTGAAACCGACCGAGGTTATGGGGTATGAAGCTCATGTACAGGTTAGTGTGAACGCTACTCTGATCTAGTTGGTGAAATTTCACCGCGTGAATGGGTTAAAAACTCATTACTTTTTAGGGTTCCGTAGTAAACAAGGAACCCTTATAGTTTCGTCATGTCCGTCTGTCTGTCTGTCTGTCCGCAGTCTAGCTCCGAGACCAGTACTAGAAAGCTGTAATTTGGCATAGGTATACATATTAATTACGCCGACAAAGTGGTAAAACAAAATTATGAAAAATATTTTTTTTAGGGTACCTCTCCCATACACGTAAAGTGGTGATGTTGTTTTTTTTTATCCCATGATGTGGGGTATCATTGGAAAGGTCCTTCAAAAACATTGTGAGTTTGCGAAAACCATTTTTGGATTCAGGGATCCGTTTGCGAAATATTAAGCTTTGAAGTGCTAATTTTTGTTAGAGTCAAGTGTGTCCCCCCCCCCTGCCAGCTAAATGGTTGGTTTTGGATGTGTAAAAAAAATCACAGTAGTAGTTTATATAACGAAATTAAAAGGAAAACTATCACAGCTAAGTAGGCTTTACAAGTTAACGAGTAATAATCGACCAACTTAACTTTGCAGTTGCAAAAACATGTTTTCCCATACATTTTGTATGGGAGAACATGTTTATCAACTACAAAGTTAAGTTTGTTTTTGGGATAAATTCATCCCAACTACGGAACCCTTCATTGTGCGTGGTCCGACACACACTTGGCCGGTTTTTATTTAGAAAGATGTGTGATTTGTTATTTACGTGTTTTTTTTTTAAATCTTTCTTTGCGTCATGTTTACCGCAAATAAACGAATTTTCTTTCTTTCTTTCTTTTCTTCTTTCTTATGTATAAATTCTTTAAATTACAGGTATAGTATTTTTATCTAGTGATGTCGGAAGTGTGTGTGTGTGTGTGTGTCATGTGCTGACGCTACTCGTCATCACGCACACATTCACAGAGTGTTTGACACTTGGTTACCACAAATAAAGCACGCGTCGCTGCGTAATATAAAAATATTGTAGTTCTAGGGTTTTTTTATAAATAGTAAACCTGCAATACACTACCACAGTTTCAGCTAAAAAAGAGCTGTGGACCCCTTGAAGAAAAAATAAGTTTTTAATTTACGTAAGATGCAATTATAAAGCGATTTAATTTCAAATCCATTTGGATGATGACTGATATAGATCAATTATGACAGAAAAGGTTTTGAATGGAAAAAATACGCTGAAAATGCGACTTTATTTTTACTCTTGTTCAGGAGCTGTTAGATGAGGCAGCTTTAGGCACAGTATGGCGCGCAGTGCTCAAAGTTTGCGAGTGGACGGAGCGAGCAGCCGCGGCCATGCGCACACAACGAGCAATATCTGCTCTGTCTGTGCTCGCCACTGTGGCGCTTGTGCTCGCCGCTGGGTATCTCATGGCTTACCTTATGTATGTACACTTCCACTTAAACAAATATCAATATTAAATATAAATAAATTCTAAATAGTTCTAAATCAAAATGATTTGTATGAATGAAAAGTTCATAAAACTGAAATTAAACTCTATGTATAAGGACTAAAGTAACTTTTTCGAAATCACATAAATAAGAAACTAAATTGTGAGCGCAGTTTACAGGACTTGCGTAAATAAGGCATTTCTAGTATCAATAATTGACAAACTCGACGTGTCATAGTTAAAGCTAGGGGTTTCCTGCAAGACCGCTGGCCGCACATAGCGGCCTCAGTGACGCCTGTCATGTGGCAGTGGCAAAGATTTAAATCGTGAGATTCGCCCTACCGCGTCAATAGATAGTCGCGTTTCTGTTTCGTTTTGGCACCTTTAACACACAATGACGCAGTGACTTGACTTGATGGAAAAGCTATTTAATAACGTATGAGCTCCCTCTTCTTAGTACAGACACTTTTTCGCGTGACTAACTACGATGAGGGCAAATCTAGCGATTTAAATCTGTGGGCAGCGGGGTTTGACTTAACGGTGTCAAAAACGCTCTCTAAGAAAACACACCAACTTACTTTCATAAATAACGTTTAAGTGATGTCATTAGCCCATAAATTGTTGACACTGTGTGGCGACACTGCTCTTCTAGAAAATAGCATTGATAGCCTACTGGTGTGACCGTCGGACTGCCAAGTCATAGTCTCGAGTTCGAACTCAAGGCGCCTGACTTTTCGATTCATATGCGTATTGTATAATTATCACTTGTTTCAAAAACGGTGAAGGAAAACATCGTGAGGAAACCGGTATGCCTGAGAGATATTTCTCGAAGGCATGTGAAGCCGAGTCAGAGGCCCATGGGCCGCATAAAATCTCTGACACCAGTACCCTAATTGCGTAAGTTATTTTCGCAAACTATTATGACAAATTTGTTTAATTTTGACAGTTCGACAACATTCATTGCGTTATTTACGTTGTTGAGCAGATTTTTTTTTTCGAACTTTAGTAACAATGGATTAGCAATCTGTTTCAAATCGAAACAAATTGTGATTGATCGTGTATTACGTAATTAGGGTACAGATTAGTCACTAACCACACAAAAAAGAAAAGAAAAAATAGTGCTAGAAAATTCTACAATCTAGTTTATTAAACCTACATTCCTATCTCCCTTTCATAGCCGCGTAGAAGAAGAATCAGTACAGCGCCAGAAGGAAGAGAGAAAGAAACAGAACTGCACCACTAAAAAGAACAACAACGAGCAGAGCTCTGAACTACGACTACATGAACTTCGAGCTGAGAAATATAACGGACTGGTTAGGTATGTATCCGTCGGAAATTAGTAGCAAAGTGACGTTGTTTCTTGCCGAGCACATTGACAAAATATGAGAATATGAATAAATATTTAGGAGTATGAGGAACAGGGTGTAAAGTTCACTCATCCACCATAGAAAAGGGAGGATCCTCCGACCAGACGGGTGTTGTGTCTGGCGGGCAACTGCCCAACAGTTTGAAGTTGAAATCTTGTTTATATGTCGATCGCTCGGTAAACTCTTAACTGTGCGATGCAGGATTTGTGTCATGATAGCATGTGTGACGTCATGTCTTTGATGCGTAGTTTGTATGTGGCGGTGTAAACGCTACAAATAAATTCTTTGATTTTAAATAATATTAAATTACAGTTGAATCGACAGGGGTTTAAAAAATAAAACAGTAGCACTCCGGGAGTGCCGACAGAAGTGAAAACTTGAAAAAAATCGGCACCGCGGTCATCAATGCGTTGATGTCTTTTACTTCACGGTGTCGGTAACAGGTCACGAAATCAATGGTTTAGTCTCATTTCAAAAATGCCCAACGCGCCTAAAGTTTTCACTTCAACATAATATATTTCGTATAGAAGTGAAATTTAAGCCCCGAATCGGTTGGGTAATAGTTTGATTTCGAATGTGTTTAATACGTTCAACCCGGTACAGTTCTGACTAATCCATCAACTTTCCAGCGATAGAATAATAGTCCCCGAAACTAAAGGTCGACAAAATAAGAGATTGATCACTTTTTATTTATGCTTATCTTAATAAGTAGGTTGAAAAGTGATCAACCGCGAACTTTACCGAATGTAAGTTTACGTTCGTTATTCGTGCCGACGTGCGTGTACGAGTAATAGGAAATAATAACGTTTATTCATCAGAAAGTATCTATCATAGTATCGCATCGCTGTCATCAACGTGCCCAGAAGACTGACAGCATTGCCACGTCGAATGGCAATGCCTTTGGCCAAAGAACGAGCCAGCCCTCTGGTCACGTGAAAGAAATTAAAATTTCAGCTTTTTAGAACTCGAAGAATGATTACTTTAGCTCGTCGTTCCCGCTTCATAAAATTAACTAGTAAATTGTAATTCGATGTTTTTTAAAGTGAAACTTATATCCAGCCAGATTTCCTTCAATTTGTTCTCTTGCAGATTATTGAAACCTGGGTGTCGAACGATCGTGTTGCTGGTAGACGTGCAGAGTCGCGTGCAACTGCTGTCCAAGTTCCATAAGATTGTGTGGCCTTATCGCAAGTAAGCACTTTTTCATACAAAATTATATTTTATTTACTTGAGGAGCTCGTGGCTAAGTAATAATAGCCCCACGGGTCGATCCGACAGGTTAAGCTACGCTTGCCGGGGTTGGGCCGTGGATGGTTGACCAACTTTACATACCGAGACTCCTCCGTGCCTCAGAAAGCACATTAAGCCGTTGGTCTCGGCTGTCATTCGTGGATCTTTGACAGTCGTTACGGGTCGTCAGAAGCCCGTAAGTCTGACTACCAGTCTGACCAAGGGGTATCGTATTACCCAGTTACTGGGTTGTGGAGGTCAGAAAGGCAGTCGCTCCATGTAAAATACTGGTATTCAGCTGCATCCGGTTAGACTGGAAGCCGACCCTAACATAGTTGGGAAAGGGCTAGGCAGATTGATTGAAGCTGTATGGGGCGAACGGGTAACCTTGTAACTTTCTGCTGAAAATTAGGGAACAAGGTATCTATTGGGTATTTTAATGTTATGAAAATAGTTTTGATGAACCTATTGAAATTGTTGCTTGTGTTAATTTTCGCTAAAAAAAAAAACGTCGTCTGCTACGAGCTATATACTGCACTGAGCAAAGTTTTTAAAGGAACCATGAACGAACATACTGATATCCCAAGAGTTTATGCGCTTCGGAAATCATTGCCTATCTTCGGAAATACGAATGCGCGATAATGAGATCTACAACCGTGAAAGTACTTGCCTATTTTGTATTACCGTGATTACAAAATTATAGATTAACAAATCTACGAAATTCCAAATATAAATTTGAGTGACCAGATGATGATCTGCGACCGGAATAGGTAACCCGACAGAGAGAACACTTCAAACAAACACGTGGTAGGTGTACTACAGCATTATTACAAAGCGAAGTACAAAACTTGAAGCTTTGTCTCTTTGGGGGGTTACTCAGTAGCGCGACGTTCGTGATAATTCGGAAACACGAAGATTACCGAAGCGCATAAGTTCCCTGGTGTACCTGTAAGTCGTGTGGCGGCAGGAACAAGACGCTGGTGTTCGCGTACCTGTGCGTGGACCGGCACGCGGGCTGGTTCGCGCGCGTGCTGCAGCTGTCGCTGGGCGGCGCCGAGCTGCGCCTCAACGCGCGCAACTGTGTGGGCACCGTGCTGGCGCTCAACCCGCACCGCAAGTACTTCTGTATCTACCACGCCAAGCACCCCGAGTGCACCAAGCCGCACAAGGTAAGCTGCACCAATATTTACCGTAGCATACATAAGCAGGTAAGGCAGCTCGTGACTAAGGAGGAGCTCGTGGCTAAGTAATTACAACCGCACGGGTCGATTCTTCAGGTTAAGCTACGCTTGCCGGGGTTGGTCTGTGGATGGGTGACCATTTTTACATACCGAGACTCTGTGCCTCGGAAAGCACGTTAAGCCATTGATCCCGGCTGTCATTCGTGGATCTTTGACAGTCGTTACGGGTCGACAGAAGCCCGAAAGTCTGACAATCAGTCTTACCAAGGGGTATCGTATTACCCAGTTACTGAGTTGTGGAAGTCGCTCCATATAAAATACTGGTATGCAACTGTATCCGGTTAAACTGTAAGCCGACCCCAATTTACTTAGGAAAAGGTTAAGCAGATTGATTGACATAAGCTGGTACTATTTTCGATGGCGTACGCAAATCCAAGGGACGATCGTGTATAGTTGCAGGTTTTTCTGCGTGAGTATCGACGCTGCTCTTTTCGGGAACAACGAATATAAAAGCCTAAAATCCGCATTCAAGATGGCTGCCACGAAACACGTGACATAATTGGAGCCTATGGAATTGGGAACCCATTTGTGGATTTTTGGGTTCCTGATATTAAAAAAATTAAGCCTTTTGGAAGCACAAGCGTTACTTGTTCATCTATTTTACCAGCAGCTGTATGAAATCCTAATATTATAAATTTGTTTGTTACGCTTTCACGCTAAAACGCCTGAATGAATTTGGATGAAATTTAACACACGGGTAGACCATAGCCTGGGTTAGGATATGGGATATTTTTTATCTCGATATTCCCACGGAATCGAGACTTATGCGGGTGAAACCGCGGGGCGCAGCTACATCATAAGTAGAGGTAACAATTACTGGTTACTAACACAGTCGCCAATAACAGATTAACCAGCATTCTCAAAAGTATTTATGTATCTATGTTGTTATATTCTCAGCGCATGAGTCGCATGACGCGGTCGCTGGGCGAGGGCGGCACGTTCGACCCGGAAGCCGGCGCCTTCATCGGCTTCCACACGTCGCCCGACTCCTCCTCCAACGACGAGGGATCCGACCCGCCCGTGCTCATGCAAGGTGAGAACTACACATAATTCGGCGAAACTCCATCGATTTGCCAGGTCACATCTGTGAAGATTCCTACATGGTATAAAAAGACCCATCACTTAGCCGTTATCTACGCATTCTGCTCACCAAACTAAAACAACATGGAGCAAAAATGATTGCTGGAAAAATTCCTATTTATGACAGCGCGCAATTGCTTATGGGCGCATTGTGTTTATGGCATTTAAACATTTGTTTTCGTGAAAAAAAGTTTGATGAAGAAAAAAAAAAATTGACCTTCAATATCTCCGTAAACAGGTTCGGTCCAGTACAAAAAAAAATATCAAACTGACGGGGAGTATAAGTGACTCTGGGCTTTGATAACCGTCTACAGTTCGTTTTTAATCCCAGAGACTAATTTGACAGGTTCAAATGTCAAACTCCAAATTGAAAAACAAACGACAATTACTTGAAATGTCAAATTAGTCTCTGGAATTAAAAAACTTAACTTTTTACGAAGTCCTTTTTTTTTCTTAAAATTGTAGTTATAAGAAACAAGCATACTCAAATATAAAAAAAAATCTTATCATTATTTTTCCATCTTTCTCTGCAGAGAACCTTCTAGACGGGCTCGAGAACTGGCTGGACCGACTGTTCGAAGGCAGTACCCACCGCTATTACATCAACTACTGGCCCGACATGACCACCAAGTGAGCCACGAGCCACTGCGAGCCAATCACAGTGAGCCACGAGCCACAGTGAGCCACTCAGTTTTGTTTAGTCTGTACACGTTGACGCATTGGCGTAACTGGGAATGAAGTGAAGGAGTATAGAGTTTTTGTTGTAAGGTTGGCATACAGACCGGTTTGACAGACAGGTTAGGGTTGCCAACCTTAGAAAGTTGGGATGTCTTATGTGCCTGTATTTTTATGTCTGTTTGTTTAGTGCGGATTTCACTAATGAAACTGATCGCGATCAGCACTTCAAAACCGGGTTCAATTATTTATTTATTCATCATAAACAAAGTTTAACAAAATCTTAACTTAAGAACTATGCCCCGCAAAACCGTTTTCACGCTTTGTCTATGGGAACAGAACAAACAAACAAGGCTGTCAGTATCAATATTCCGCAACAATTTTGACAATGACAGCTCGTAACGCGGTTTGTTTGGACGCGTCTATTTCATTAGTGAAATTCGCCCTAAGAGATGTTTGATTCAAGTTTAAGCGAATGTTTTCCTGTTATTTCACTTAACATGTTTAGAGAAGTTTTAGTTAGCCTTTCAACTGTCATCAACGAGACACAATAGAATTTTAATTGTTATCCACCTCAATGAGGCGTCGTAACAGATGATGAGTTAATATTATAATTACAATATCCTTTCGGGCTTCCTTTGTATTGACGATAATATTAAGTCAATACGCAGTTTTTATTGTAAAATAAAAATATTATATCAATATAAAATATTCCTAGTTACGCCAAATCGCAACATGGTGCACCAGTTATTTTAATAAAATAATTTCTCGTATTTTTTTTGTCGTTGTTAAGAAAATATACTGCCCGGTTATTGCCGTTTTCGACCATAGATTATAAATAAGTGTGATAGTTATTCGTAACGGTTTGCCTTAGAGCTGATACCCAAGGCAAGAGTTTCGACAACTCTTCCGAAACGTAGCGCGAAAGGATAGTAAGAACATTGTAGATTAACGTTAAAATTAAGTTCGAAATTCCTTTCGATGTACGACTTGGACAGTTGCTAAACGGGAGGGCTGTTTCGCCACCTCCAGATAAGTTCTGGTTATCTGGCAGATAATCTCATACGTGTTCGATTTCATGGTTATGGTTCTGTAACCAAATGGGAAAAAAAAAATGAAAGGAAACCTTTTATTATTGAAGTGAAACTTTTTAGGCGACGATTCGATAATTGGACGAGAATTGACAGTGAAATTTCAAGAACGCGTCACGTTTAGGCACATTTCGTTACATGAGAGAGAAGAAAGATATAACTCTCTCTCTGTTTCTCACACAAAATCTCTTTTTTCTTTGAATACTGCCTATCCGGAGGTGGTGAATAAGGCCCTAAGTATTGGGTTATCGCGCTTTCTCGTAACGTGGTACTTTCGTTGTGTGGCTGTACGGTGTAGAACAATATATTCGATCGATACAGTCGGATGGACAAGTGTCATACTGATCAATCGCTTTGGGTACACTTCTGTTGACAAGGGCTAAATGTAAGATTGAAGTTAGCGTAGTGAAATATTGTGTGTCCTTTGTTAGTGATTGACGCTAAAGGACATGTCCTAAAATGGTTTTTTATTATTCAATCATTTCAACCAGGATAAGTTAAATATATTTGAATAGACATCCCAAAAACTAGTGGTTCTAACTATATCATGAATTTTTAAGGACCTCCAATTTTGAGAAAAATATTTTTTATTTTAGTAAGAATTTACTCCTAAAACGAACAAACCTTTCTAATTATCTAGGATAATATAGTGAACACACCCCATACAATAGTAAACTTGTCAAAATTGTCACATGTTACTGTCATTACTATGTGTCAATATATGTCAAATTGACATATTCAAATAGAAAACTTGTCAAAATTTACACATGTTACTATCATCACTGTCAATTGATTGACAGTTATGACAGTACCATGTGTCAATTTATATCTTATTTGTCATAGTTGCCATCAACAAATAAAATATTTGTACTTTAAGTAGTTTATAATTTTTCTCATAAATGGAGGGGTCTAAAAATATTATTTCAGTGGTTCCTAGTTCCATATTTTGTCGTTTTTATTTAGATGTAGTTTGGATGCTGGTTAGATTTTTCTCGGAATAAAAAAACCAACGTCCCTACAAAAAGCGGACATCTCCTTTATTTATTTACTAGGCTCTTCAACAATGAGTACACTATTACTTTGGGACTGTACTATCTAATCGGTCCTGTATCGATATCTATCTATACCGGTCGGTATGTAAGTGATAGCCTAGTGGTGTGACCGTCGGAATGCCAAGTCATATGTCTCGAGTTTGAACCCAAGGCACGCACCTCTGACTTTTTGGATTCATGTGCGTATTTTATAATTATAACTTGCTTCAAAAACGGTGAAGGAAAACATCGTGAGGAAACCGGCATACCTGAGATATTTCTCGACGGCATGTGAAGCTAAGACAGAGGCTCATGAGAGGAAAGAAGACTAATCGGTTGAGTACATTCTAATGCTACGTAGCGTAATTCAACTGATCCTCTCAATATTTTCTGGTCTAGTGATTACAGAGCGTTAGGTCCTGAGTTCGATTCCCGAGTCGGGTAGTGTTATTGGATTTTACGTTGAGGAAAGTTCATGCCAATATCCCTTTATACTCCATGAAGGGACTTGTATTTTAATTGTGAATGTAGTATAGAAATGAAATACAATAGACGTGGATATATTTAGTAACCTGTTCCGCTTAGCTATTTCTAAAGACCCATAAAAAAATACCCTGAAAGAAATCGACACGACCTTCACCTCTTAACGAGGCATCCTCAGGATGACGATTGACTTGTCGCGAACCCGAACACGGCGTGTTTTCACACCGAGCGCTGAACGCAAAGTATACAAATGTGTGGGTGTGTACATGGGTGCTTCTGACATTTCACAAGCCTACGTAGGTTTATCTACACTAATATTAGAAAGAGAAAAGATTTGTATTTTTGTTTGTATTGAAAAATTCTTTCACCAGTAGAATGCTATATTATCACAGTAACATAGGGATGATGCTTGGGTAAAAAAAAGAAATTTTATTTCGTCCGTCAGTCAGATAATAAAAAAATATTAGACACGTATTTTTTGCTTTATCATATTAATAAAAAATTACTTAATTATAACGCATTAAAGTTGGGGAGTGGGGGTCGTTACGTCACAAGTATAAAAGCTACATACAAGCGACGTCATGGCACATTTTAACTCAATGTATCGCCGTAATCTTTTAACTATGTAAAAAAAGACAAAAATACCTGTCCACTATTTTTTATAATCTTACTGACTGACAAATAAAAAATATTTTATATTTCCCTACTCCTTTGTCCAGGCGTGATGATATGGTCCAAGTGTCCTCAGTCAGTAGAAGTGTACTTAAGGTCCTAGGCCAAATTGTATTAGTGCCTATGTTGGATAGTTAGGCGAACTGAGTCTCCTACTATAGGTATTAGCTTTATTGTAGCTCGGATGTTGAGATTTAACGTTCGGAGGCCGGTGTCTATAACTCGATAAAAGAAAGTAAGCAATTTCATTAATTGAATGAGACAAATCACATATTTTGATTAATTCAGTTCTGTTTTTATTATCAAATCATCATTTTCCTTTTCAGTGTTCACGTTTTAAAAATGGTAAAATAATTAAAACATTCATGCAGAAATGAAAAACCTTAAATCGCCTTCTAAAATGTTAAAACCTGACGTTATACGTATGTCGGAGACGGGTATGTGACTCTCGTTATTTTCAGGCATATTTTAACTACTGTGGGCGTAGTGTGGGTAGTGTTGGTTAATGCGTAATAGAAAAACAGTTTGCAGTTCAGATCACATTATAATTTACTATCAAATTAATCACACGTGCTAAATTATACACACACTGGGTGCGACGGCGTTTATTAAAATCACCAATTAACAAAATGATCACAAATTCTAACACAATAACTGAGCACCACGAATTGAGAACAGTTTCGCGACGTCTTGACTCCGATGTGATCAGAGGCTGAATCCCTCCTCGCCGTGGCCTTAAAACATCACGACTCTGTAGAAGCGCGCGCTTTAGGTGTGGGTAGATCACGTCCTGTCGCCAGCAGCGCGCTTGCGATTCGTTTCGTGTGCGTACTAATGACCGGATCCGACTCATATATATAACGTCAGGTTTGAACATTCCCTGAAGTGCACAGATGTGCAGTGTGCACTTCAGGAAATCCAGGCATAATTAACGTTAATCACCTTAATATAATCCTGGGTCCTAATTATGAAGTATGAATACCATCATGAATTCGTTACCAAAGAGGGATAGTACTATAGTTCATGTATAGCGCCGTCTCTCTCTGACACTGGCAAAACAAGAACTCACACCGGCCCTGTTCGATAAAAATAAATAAAGTATAAACAAAATATTCACACTTTTATATAAATAAATAAAACTAGCTGTAAATTAGCAGTTTGTCTTCACGATATCACAATAACTAGTGTTATAGAGTACCTACGATAAAAATAAGGACAGTATTAAGGCACTGCACCTCATTAATGGTAAACTCTACGCTATTACATGACGTGATAGACTCCGATGCCTATTGCTATGACTAGGATATATAATACAACAAGAAGCCGTGTGCCCGAAGAGTTCTTTTATCGGCAAAAATGAGGGAACTTCCATACACCTATTTCAACCCTTTAGGGGATGAATTTTCATTTATCCTTAGTGATCACCTTCGTTATATAAAGAACCCTTGAGTTTCATGTTTTTATACCCAGCAATTTAGGCTGTGCGCTGTCTGCCAGTGAATGTTTTTTTTTTTAAATATAAAGTAGAATAATTATACGTACTTGCCTTGATTCGCAGCTTGCTGACCTTTTCGCTCGAAGTTGTATTATTCATTCAAAAGACTTTCATATGTCTGCCTAGCCTTTCCCAAATATGTTGGGATCGGCTTCCAGTCTAACCAGATGCAGCTGAATACCAGTATTTTACTTGGAGCGATTACCTATCTGACCTTCACAACCCAGTTACTGGGTAACACGATACCCCTTGGCAAGACTGGTCAAGAAGAACCAATGAAGAATCTTATATGAGTAAACAGGAAATTTTTACCATATTTTTATTATCTCATATATATGATATGATATAGTGTCAAAGCACTCGAGCATCGCACCATATTAACTTAATTTAGTAAATAAAGAACAAACATACCGTGCCATAATTTCAATTGACTTTTAAAATAGCATTAGAAATCGGTATCTATCACGATATGTAATAGCTACTTTACACGTTTTTAAATCTTTATACATTCTACCTAGTAACGTTTGATTGAGCTTCGTTATTGCCTATTTTAAGCTAAAAAACAATATTATTACGATGCAGGGAAAAGAGGTCTTGATTATTAAAATTATACAGTCATTTTCTTTGACCGCGTTTTGTTATGATCTAGAAAGCTATAAAAATCATAAAAGAATCTTCTACATAATGGTAGAATTATAGCCAAGAAGAAATCAAAAGGCTCTTCGGATGCCTTCGTGTGCTAATTTGCACTTTATGTCACTGATGATAAAATTCTCTTTCCGATGTCATCTAATGATTTTGTGGTTTGCTCTAAGCCTTTTACGTAAACTAAGAACTTCTATAGATTTAATTCGCATGTAAAACTTGGTCCAAGCTACAACTAACATGTTCTCGGATTGCTAGACAAATCGCTAAATTATATTAGTATTGAAATAGTTATTGTAGTATTAACTTAACTTTGTTTATATTTCAAACAAAATCTTGTTTATTGTTCCTGTAAGTGAAATCGGTTGTTCCGAACGATGTACTAGTCAAATGTATTACCAAATGTTATATTTTATAATTTAGCTAAATATTATAATTGTCGCCATTGTTAGTTTGAACGTCAGTTATGAGAAACTTACATGCGCAGCGCGACAAAGTTTTGTCGTCGTGTTATCTCACGCCGGACAGACATGGCTAAATATAGGGTAAAAAGAACGACCCATCACAAAGCCGTTATCTACGCATTTTTTACATCAAACTACGTAACATTGAGCAAAAATTATTGCTTGTATAAAACTATTTTTTTTTTGTGTGAAAAATCGCTGTTTAAGCGCGCAATGTAACGCACGCATACATTGGCCGCATTCCGAGTTACGCTAAAAGTGATAATATCGTGAATCCGACAACCAACCCAACAACAATATGAGGGTTATTGAGTAATAATTGTGACTTTGGTCGGATTCGCGATATTATCACTTTTGGCGTAACTTGGAATGCGGCCATTGTGTTTATGGGTTCATACAACGGTAACAATATCTCCGTAACAGAAGGTTCCCAGGCTCAGTAAAAAAAAATATTACAATGGCAGGAAGAACAAGTGACTCGGCTTTTTATTTTAAGCCCTCGGTACACCTTGAGCGAGTATACTGGGCCTTTTTGCGTGATTTGTCATTTGATTTACGTTGGCCAAGCGCGAGTTCAGCCAACGAGCTCACCCAACGTGTACTATGTTTTTCGCATAGTCATGTCTCGCTTCGGCGCAAGGTATTGCCACAACATCAATTACGTCGCACGCGCATGTTGGCCCAGTTGATCGAAAGAGTGTTTATTTAATAAGATAAGATATTTACAATCTTGTGTTCAAATCGGAATGATATATCGACTGTCACAGTTTTTCAAATGTGTCACTAAAAATGATATGGACGTAATTATTTAATTATGTAGTTGTGGGATATTATATTTTTTTCTTGCCAATTAAAAGTATTTTTGTCTTGTTTAATAATGCATTGTATGTATAAATAGTACAGTTACAGTATTTCCTTCACGTATATTTAAATAACTTAATAACTACGAAATATAATTTTGTTCTTCTGTACGACAATTACATTACGGAATCTCTTTTGTTTTCCTATTTTTCGACCTTGGTCGCATTCCGAGTTACGCCAAAAGTGATAATATCGCAAATCCGACCAAAGTCCAAAGTCACAATTATTACTCAATAACCCTTATATTTTTTGACTATTAAATTTGGTTGGATTCGCGATATAATCACTTTTAGCGTAAGTTGGAATGCGCCCTATGTGTATAGTAACAATAAAGTGCATTTTATTACAAAATGAAATTGTTTGATAAATAAAAAGACAAATTTGTATAAACCTAACAAAATGTATAATTATTGTGAATGTTTTCATTGTATTTGTTGTTCAATGTTGTTTATTGGTGGGACTTGTTAAAATGTATAAGTTTATGGCACATTATACAACAAGCATCCATTCTGAATGTTGATTGGTCAAAATGTTAATAGTAAAAAGAACGTCTTTTGTTATTTTTGTAGTTCGAGTTATTAGATGTAATTGATTAACTTTGTCAATCAAGTTTACGATTAATTAATTTGTATATATATACATCATTGTTGTTATGGTTGCACTTGTTGAATGATTACTTTTTAAATGTCACAGTTCTATGTTGCCAACATAATCCTTTTTGAGGAAATGGTAATATTTAATCTTCTCTCGGAATGCAGCTGTCTTGTTCCCCCAATACGAAACTGTATAAATGTGCTGTTTAACCTGTGTTGCCATGTTTTATAGTTATAATTATCACCACGTTGGGTGTCTGTATATGGGTTGTTGGAAAAGCTTGTCTATTCATACTAAAATATAATTATTGTTGTATTTAAATTATTTTTATTGTTAAGATACACTAAATCTATCCTTTATCTTAATTCCAGTATCGATTTGTACAATAAATGATTAAATATTGTTCTTTATTTTTGAGTTTTATTTTATCTTGTGCAAATTATTTCATCACAACTTCTTTCAAAACGGTGAAGGAAAACATCATGAGGAAACCGGCATGTGTTAGAACGAAAAATTCGGAGACGTGACATCCACCAACCCGTACTGAGAGGAAGCCAAGCAGTGGGAACATAATAGGCTGATTACGCTTATTTTTTCTTAGCAAAATGTTGGTGTCCTTCTGCAGTTACTTGACAATTGATATTTTTTTTTTAAAGTAATGCTAGGACAACGCTAAAACACCAAATGCCCGGTTCACATTATTCCAGTCCATAATCCAGCGAGTCTATCTAATCCAGTGCTAGACTGGATTATTCCAGTCAGTCGGACAAATAACAACAACACGTGTTCACTGTTCAAAGTTTCGTCCAGCACTGGATTTGCCCACTGTTCCAGTGGCGCTGGAATGAAAAAGTAGTGTCAATCCAGTCATTGGACTGGAATGGATATTCCAGTGCCGATTCAGATTATTCCAGCGCTGGTTTCGATCGCTGGACTGGAACCAAAAAGTATAATTACTATGTGAACCGCATATCGCATTCGATTCGCCTGTAGCTCAATAACTAATTATGATAACATAGGGGTTTATTTATAAACGTAGCTTCAAGTATTGGTGACCGTTTACATGAGTGGATCCAGGATTTATTAACACCTAACAAAAACTTCTAAATTTGGGACTCGGCTCTTGGCTGTCACGGTAAAAAGGGGCATACTTAACTATACAAGTAAATGAAGAAGTTCAAATACTTCATTATAAACAAGGAGTGATAATTCAATGAGAAGGATGTATTCGTTCCTATTTTTTGTCATTATAGCTTTAATATCAACTCTTATAATCGCAATGAGTTTGATACATCCAATTTATTTGAGTAATTAGTTTTAACACTTTCAATGCCAATATGCCAAACATATGCTGGGTGCTTGGCATTGAAAGTGTCGAAAAATAATTCGTTCGTGTGCCCATAACTCGCATCCAAGTCGTCGCTGTCAGTAGCTATTGATGACTTCTGTTCATGCCCGGACCCGACTAGCGAGAGCAAAAATCTAAGCATAGCTGAGAATAGATTTTTCAAGGCCCACCCAATATTCATGTGCGTGTGGTGTGAGGGCCACTTTGTTAAAACTCTTTGAAAATGAGCTTAGGATTTAGTGAATATTCCCAAAGAATTGTGAAAATTGGAATTAGATTTTGTGAAAGTCAAATAACCGAGTTATGGACTGTAAAGTTGGGCCCTCTCTCTCGCGTGTGGCTGACACTGGGATTGCCAGTATTGCCACCATCTAGGATTTCAATTTTGTCGCCAAATATCAGAATTTGTCGGTCACGGGTTCAAAAGTTATAAGGATTTATAGGTGGCCGATCTGGGGAGCATCTCCCCAGCTTGGCCAATTGAATCTCAAAAGCTAGGGTACCTACCTAGTGAAAATCTGTTTTCTTCCAAATTTAGTCTCAATTTTTCACCAAGTCATATTTAGTCGGGTCTTAGTTTAGAAGATATGAGTTAAATTTTTTAGTATAGTCTAAGAGCTAGATCGAAGAGTTTACGAAAAATATTCTATCTAGCTCTTGGACTATACTTTTTATTTTGGAGAAAACAGATCTTCCCTAGGTGCCTAGCTTTTGAGATTCAATTTGGACCAAGTCGGGGAGATACTCCAGATCGGCCACCTATAAAACTTTTGAACTAGTGACCGACAAATTTCGACCTAATTATTGACAATTTTTTTGTGATAACAAAGTTAAAATCCCAGATGGTGCCAGTGTCAGCAACACGTTCGGTCGCAAGGGAATCACTACACTATGCACGAACCCCCCCCCCCCCCCCCCCCCCCCGATCCGCCCTTGACTGTTTAACTATACATTTTTGACAGGTAAGTACATTCATTTCATTTGTAGTTTAAGTATTGGAAAATCATCGATGAATTTCTGATAAATTTGTTTATATTTTCATCAGATTTCTTTTGGAACATGCCACACGTCCTGCAGTAATGTATTTATTTCTCACCACAATAACCTTATAAAATAGTAACAAAGAATCTTATTGTCCAGTCATGGGCTCAAAGAGGATATTGTGGGAGACTGGTGCCTAAGCTAAGCCGAAGCTTGTATTTCAGGCCACCAGGTCCCCGCCCCAAGTACAAAATTATGGTCTTCTATAAACTAAAACTAGACAATTTTATGGTCTCCTATAAACTAAAACTAGGCAGTGGACTGCTATAGGCTGTCGATGACGATGAATGCCTCACAATGGTCCTGTTATAAGCCAGCTAGCAATCCATAAAATATTTGTTTGAAATTGGACCATTATGGGATAACAATAAAACAACTTAATAAGTTAACTGCATCTATTTCATAATATTATTGGTCTATTGTAGTTGTCAGTTTGTGCCACAAAGTAAATGCTGTAATAGGTGTTCCTGAGTGGATGCTGCTTCTTGGCTCAGATATTTATTTCAAAGCTGAAACAAAAAAATATATATGTTAAAGTATAAGTAGTGGTTCTTGCAATATTTTTAACAATATTGGTTCACCATAAATTTTAATGTACCTACAGAATGATTTCTTCATCAGAGATTGATTTTAAACTGAAATATAATATAAACAACAATCTTCTTTTAATATAATAATTTACTTTGCTGGATCCTTGTCTACTGCAGGATGGGTTAAGGAACTGGGGTCACTACATGTTAATCTATTGACAGCTCCAGTCGGATTAATACAACAAATGTTTTCGTGCCCATATCGCCTATGAACCTACATTTTTATTTTATTATGTGTATTAATAGTAAAATACATAGGGGCTTAGCGATACATAGGGTTCGTTGTTTTTTATTTAATTGCATGACCCCTATTCGTCATCAATATTTATTTGATGATTTATGAGCTCAGCGCTAGGGGCATGGCAATTGATATAAAACCAAACGGTTAATAATAATCAATAATCTGAACTTGCTATTTTAAGGGATAAATACCTTAATATATTCTATTTACGTGCCCCAGGGTTGTTTCGGTTACACCATGTCCACCTGTAATTTATTTAATGCAATAAGTAAAAGCTAAAATCATAACTCCAGATTTCAGAAGACTTCCAATCGTTTATCAATGCATTTCATGCAGATTCACTTAAAGGCTGCTTAATCAAGTCAAGCAGCTCTTATGTAAATTTGCTGTCAGGGATTACGGTCCTGCTCCCTGAATAAGGTGTAGGATAGAACCAAATAGTTGCTACTGTAATTACAGCTGTAGCTACATGAAATTAATAATGATGTTCTAATTAAATTTAGTTGCAACCAAACTGCTGTTGATCAACTTCATTCCTTAAAATTACGTCATCTTGTCATGTCTCAAAATATGCTGTGATGTTGTAATCAACTGCAATCTGGTTGCAACCTAACACTAGTAACTCTACAAATAACTTTCAATTTACTTACGGACTATGATTCTTACCTATTTCTATTACATGATGCCTACCTGACAACTGTAGACCCTACATGCTAATTATGTTAAATAGTATTCTTTCTAGCATTAAGTTCATACTGGCAATTGGCGAAAGAAAAACCCATGCCTATGCCTAAACCAGTTGTGATGGGCCACCTCCTTTTAATGATAAATATTGATGCAATTGTGCCAAGTAAAATACCACCACCTGTAACGCAAAAATTATAGTCAGTAGAGAAAAATTTAAAACATCACATTTTTATGGATGTCTGTAAGTACATACTTTCGTAAGAATAATTTAAAATATAATTACTCACACACATAAGATCCGGCTTTTATTTATGGAACCAGACTTGAGTGTGTACTATACTTGACTCTTCTAAAATTCTAAAGATCACAGCTGAACAACAGCCTCATTTCTCTGGGAAAGGGTTAATTACCATGATCCATAATCCGACACTAAGTAGACAAGGGCGCTGCTGTATTATCCTCTGATACGCTTCGGAAACCGAACGCCGAACAGTGATGGATCGGATCCTTACGGCAAGTACAAAATATGATCTATATTTCAATATTTACCTCCTTTTATAATAGCATCGGTGATGCACATGTCCAATTTCTTCCTGTAAGTGTCTTCAGGATCAACTACTTTTTCTTTTGCCATTGTGTACTTTGTATTTTTTTTTACCACAAATCCAAATATTTAAACAAAATTTAAGTAGTCCCGTGTTTATTCTTGGGATCGTTCACCGAAAACCGAGTTTATTGCGGAATTTGTGGCTTTTACATAATTCGTAATGAAAATTGATAGGACGGCACGACACAAAAAGATTTAATTTAATGACACTGACATTAGGAGTGAGGCGTATTTATCGTAACAGATAGAAATAACAGATATTTAAAAATAACAAATAACAATTGTTCCTAACAATATAACTTATCTGTTACTTAAAATAACAGACCCTCAAGAACTGTTACCGCGGCTGTTACTGTTATTCATTATAACAATCCCCACACTCCCACTGTTACTACGGCTTTTACTTACATACACACTCACACAAAAGAAGAAATATTGCAAGGTTATCAATGTCTCTCTCTTCCTCATTAAGGAATGATCCTTACTGAAAAGAGAAACACCTATTATTTATTTCGAAACATGTTTACTTCTCACTCTTACTATAGCGGCTAACTACGTTAAAAAGAGAAGCACTTAGTATTTATTATTCCTAAAAATACAGTTGGTGGTCTTACAAAAACAAACATTTACGAAAAAGTGACTTCTAAATTAAGTCGTGTTACCTGTTATCTGTTACTGACCAGTTGCCATAATAAAAAAACTTAATACGAATAGAAATAAAGCAGATATTCAATTGATATTTAAATACGTATTTATCGTCCGTACAAAAATAACAGCCTGTTATTTAATAACAGATATTTGGATCTGTTATTTTTGTGTAACAGTAACAGTGATAACAGATATCGTGTTTAACCTGTTACAACCCATCTCTAACTGACATTAATGACATTGTATGTCCCTGTAGTGTCAGTCAACTGTCAATGGTCAGTACAATGACATAAACCTATGGACTTTCCATAGAGTTCGCGCCACCACTGTAGTTCCTTTGACGCGACACTAGCACAGAACATATATACTCTATGAGGATGCTCGTGTCTATGTCATTCAGTGTTGCCAACCCGTACGATAATTATGGGGGCGTACGATAATTTGGCCAGTGGTACGATGTACGATAATTAATGTCTATGTACGATAATTTTAAGATTTGCTAATAAAACAAGTTCCATTAACAAAACGTATTCGTCAGACAAAATTAAACGCAGATAAAAACAAAACAATGTCGAAGTCAATTCTCAAGTACGTCAAAATCAACAAGTGTATCACTCTCTTTCTCTCTCAAGTTTTAATTAAATTTTACAGTGAAAACAAAAATATCAACTAAAAATTATGACAAAACATGTTTACGGTTTGTGCTGCTAGCGCCATTGGTGGTAAAACTTGGCATATACTTCCCTTTTGACTATATTATAAAATTATTCACTGTCTTATGATAGTGATTTGAATTAACATCATAGATTTTTTTTTTTTCGTTTGTACGATAATTTTGGCCAAAAAAAAATTATTTCGACGTGGAATCTCAAAAATTTGAACTTTTGGAGTTGGTAACACTGATGTCATTGCATTGAATCACAACACACCATGCATCATACAAAATAGGCAATCATGGATACCGCCACAGAGTACTTTGTAATATACTGAAATTGAGACCAATCTTGTTCCGTGGAACCGAGTTGCGTTCGTAAAGAAACTAGCGCCATCTGATATTCATAGTTAGAATAGCACCCTTGGATAGGACACCGGTATGATATAGCTATTTATGATGCGTATATATATGGTGGTAGTATGGGTTGTAGTGTTTTAGTGTTCATTTCAAAGATTGATAAATGAAATACAATTAAGTAATCATCATTTTAATACTCTGTAAGTCGAAGACACTGGGCGAAGACACTGGCTCCTGTAACACAGGTTGCTACCTAGCTCAGGAGCCAGGGCTTCAAACAAAGTTTGTACAATCTGTATTTGTGTCAATAAAAATTATTTTATTTTATTTTATTTATTTACATACCAAAGTAAATAACTAGAAGAATCCTATCTCAAACTTTAACACTACACTGGAGTTTTGACACAACCATTCACAAAATCACTTTCTGGTCACAAATTTTAATATGGATTAGTCGAAAGAATTTTCGCTCAACTCAACGACAAATGCACAACTTAAACACAGAAAGATCACAAAAATAAACAAAATATTGTTAAACACGGCAAGCGTCAGAGATTATCAGACATTTCTATTGGGGCTATCAGAATCAGAATTCAAAGGCACTAGTGTGTTTCTTTTAACCATCTCGACTTTACGCATCAACGGCGTTTGGCGCTCGATTGGCCCGTGAAGGACCAAACGGAACGCCTCTGTTTATCAGAGCTGCCATCTCATAACTGAAGTTGGTGAAAACTTCTACGATTATAATCCAACAAAAAAAAAACATATTTAAACTTATTTTGTTCAGGGACTACATAATATACTTCGTGATTTTGTATCATTGTACCCATTGCTGTCCCCAGTTTTTTTTGTAGCTACTAAGATTGAGCACCCTGGAGACTGCCGACAGAAGTGAAAACTTAATACTTTGGATATTATTTTAAATTAGTAGTATGAATAAGTACAACAAAATAATAAAAATTGTAAATTGAAATTATTAACAATTTTTTTGTGTTTTTATAACATAACATCACGCCTTGTTTCCCCGAAGGATTGGACAGGTGTTTTTATTAGGTGTAAAATAAATAATAGAAATTTATTGTTATGCATAGGTACAGACGCCAGCACATCAAGCCACCCGAAACTGTCAAATTTTCCCAATCAACTTTGAACCTTATACATCAGCGATAAAGTTAAAAATCTATTAAATAAATTTGACAGATTGTAGTAGCTTGATGTGCTGGCGTCTGTACATAAACTTATTGTGAACCGAAAAAGACGCGGTAGAAGCTTCTAGCTACAACTTCGTTCTCAGTGTGTCCTGCGCTTAATATATAATTCGAGGAACACACGCAGCGACTTTACTCGCCGGTGAGTCCCAGGATACTTTAAAATTCCACGTTCACACACAGATTCAGACTTCTAGCGACAAATCGGCCGTCAAAAGCTGTGTGTGGATTCAGATTTTGAAATCTGTACTGATGTACTCTAAGGAGAGGTATGAGAGATATACTGATCGCCACGTTTGCGGGATCTCTGCTGTGGCACGGACTTTTCAGCGGTTTCGATACGACTTCTAAGTATAGGATTTTTGACGTAATACAAATACGTCTTATAAATCGATGAACGCTGGCTGCACGCACGAAAGTGTCACGTTCGGCCTGAGCCGAGCGTGCAAGCGAGAGCGCGGAACAAGCGATAGAGAGGCACGATCGACCTAAGCGTTCGACTTGTGACGTTATCACGTAAAATTATCGTCCGTAAACCGACTTTACAGACAACCAATTTCTTTTTACGTAGGTTACCTACACAGAGTAAATTAATTGCCTACAAGAAGTCGCTGAAAGTCTTCAGGCTAGGTAGTAATTTTATGTACAGACGCCAGCACATCAAGCTACCCGAAACTGTCAAATTTTCCCAATCAACTTTGAACCTTACATATCAGCGATAAAGTTGAAAATCTATTAAATAAATTTGACAGATTGTAGTAGCTTGAAGTGCTGGCGTCTGTACTTATCTTTTTACATACTTAGGGGGCGTCCATAAATTACGTGAAGTGTTTTTTTAATTTTCTGTCCCTCCCTCCCCCCCTGGTGAGATGTCGTGAGATTTTATTCAACCCCCTCCCCCATCCCCTAATCTAACGTGAGATTTTTCAAAATGTGGGTTTCTTACTTAAACGCGTTGGATTGTTATAGTAAAAAGAAAAAAAAAAATTTGCTTCGTGCTTTTATTTACGACTAGTTATGACTAGTAATCAATATTGCTGAGAGTTTAATTATAAGTGTAATAAAAATTTAACAATAGAATACTAAAATCGTAACTACTGTGATTAAAAAAGAATATCTACTCTAATTCAGTCCATGGAGAATCATACGCGGTCTCAAGAGAGAAAATAAAAATAAAGATTAAATCTTAAGCATGTACAGACGCCAGCACATCAAGCTACCCGAAACTGCCAAATTTTCCCAATCAACTTTGAACCTTAGACAACAGCGATAAAGTTGAAAATCTATTAAATAAATTTGACAGATTGTAGTAGCTTGATGTGCTGGCGTCTGTACAATTTGGATTAAATGGACCAAAACAGTATAATTTTTTTTTGCTTCAATCAAAAAAAAAAATTGCGTGGTATTTGCCGAGACCCCCACTCTCTCCAACGTAAGATTAAATGAGATTTGACTCGACCCCCTCCCCCCTAAACACCTCACGTAATTTATGGACGCCCCCTTAACTGTAATACATATAATTTAAAATATGGTGTACTTACATATTAAAGAGTATTCTATTCTATTTTATCAATAAAAGTTCTAATAAGAAAAAATATTTATTCTGAATAAAGCAAGGACTAAAACTAACAGCGACTACATGAGACCTTAAAGATTTTTCATACCTACCGTGTGTTGGCGATTTCTTAATTATTCAGCATTGATGTTTTTATATATCAATGTTATTCAGGCATACTCTTGTGTGTCGATTTTTTTTTATCCGAGTAGGTATTCACTAACACGGCTAATAGTAATAAATAAACGTTATCGTATATATCAAATTATCAAGTAGGTATTTCATAACTAAATACTCTTACTGCCACGGAACAGAAAAAAACAGTTCTTTTCCGTGCTTACTGCGCATTGCATAATGCATTTATGTACTTGCCACAAACACGAATATATTAACATCAAAAAATTGTTGTAGGTGCCAATTGTTTTTGTTTTAGGCTATTATTATAACTATATTCATAATACATAAATTAAACTAATTAAGAACAGCTTGACAGAAACATCCACGGTTCCACCTAGACCTAGTTATACCTACGAAAAAAGAGAGGGGATTGGGAGGAGGGCTTTGGATTCTAAGCAGATGCTTTGCCATGTTTCCGTGAGTACTACTTACTGTAAGTACGTTTGCACTGGCGAAACATTTACAACGAAACATGTTGGAATCTCTATTTTCTGTCAATTTTCCATACAAAGTTTGACAGGCACTAGAGATTTCAACATGTTTTGTTGTGATGTTTCGCCAGTGCGAACGCATAGTAAGTCTGTGTTTCCGTGCCTCAAGCACGACTAAACGTAAGTACAGAAAACATGTTCGTGCATTAGACGCCACCTAACAAAATAATTGGGAAGTTGATAGATTTATAGGATAAAAACTGAACGGTATCTCTACAGTAGCTATACATGAAGATTATTTTAACTAACTTCATTCAAATAAAGTCTAACCAACTATTAACAACAGCAACAATGGAACAAGCTACAATAACACTTAGGGCGTTTGTGCACTACCTCCTATTCGGTTCGTATTCGTGATTCGTGAAAATACGATTCGAAATAGCCATAAATATGTGGTTGTTTGTGCACTGCTTCGTTTTCGTGTTTTTATATTTGTGAATTTCTCACATCGATCCAATTTTTACGGGTCGAAGTAGCCGTCATACTTAAGATAGGGCGTTTTGTGCACATGTGCATACATTCGTATTCGTGTTCTTCACGAATACGAATCGAATACGAGTGAGCGCGTAATCGTGAATTTAGCGGAGAGGGCGGTGCACATGGACTCTAGTATTCGTGTTTTCTTAAACGGATCATGAAATACACCCCAAAACGAATCACGAATACGAATCGAATACGAGTGAGTGCACAGCGCCCATTCGTAAATTTCTGATCCGTTTTTATGCTGTTCGTAAAAACACGAATACAAATCGAATACGACGTTGTGCACAAACGCTCTTACAATGAGAATCTATGATTACAACAACAGCAGGATCTACAATGTGTAAATAGCGTTGTTAGCTTACTGGCAATTGGCCCAAGAAAAGCCACAACCGATGCCTACCCCAATTATGATGGGCCACCTTTTTCGTTTCATAAAAAAAATTGACGCAATAGTACCTATTAAACAGCCCGTACCTGTAAAATATATATATAAATAAATAATATATATTTATAAATAAATAGGTACAGTGGCATTAAATAAAGAGTTCTGAAATTTCTTGTTCTTCTGTACTTCGAAATCTAGCTAAAGAGGGCTGACCGTATTCGCCTACTATACACCAAACCAGCCAGACAGTCTACTCCCTGGTATTTAACAGCTACGGCATAACAATATTAGGGTTAACTAGGTGACATGTGTTTCACCAAGGTCAAAGTCGTCCCCATTTATACGTATTATGGGCCTACTAGGCCTACCACACGCTCAAGCTTCACCACAGTTATGCCTGCACAGGCTTCTCGCATGAAAAGACTGTACACGGACGCCGTTACCACACGGCGCAGTTAAGTACGCGCAAGCCACATTCTTGTCGAAATCGTCGGCGTAGAAACATGTTTCCTTATGAAGAACTATTTGTTCTTTCTCCTTTAATAAACTATGTTCCTCTTTCATTTTATGTATCATTTTTTCGTACTTAACTGTGCCTTGTGGTAATGGTAACGCCGTCCGTGTACAGTTTTTTCATGCGAGAAGCCTGCACAGGCAGATCTGTGGTGAAGCTTGAGCGTGTGGTAGGCCCATTATAGGCTATAGCATACTATCTCCGGGTGTGACTTGGAAAGGGTATTCCTAGTCAAACAGATGGGTTTTTTTTTTGTAGGGCATCTAGTATTTGACCTCTGAGATCATGACCACTTAACCGGGCTTTCCTGTGGGTGCCTTAAGCTACTACACTTAAAACCTCCAACCAGGGGTTATTCAACTATGCTAATTAAAACTAGGTGAACGCTCGCTAAGGGCACCCCCTGTGGGGTATGAACCTCGGCTTAGGGCGTTAACTGGAGGGAGGACATCAAGGACGGGACGGGCTGGATCAGTTTTGATCATGGTTATTAGTCGGGGAATTTAAAGCTACGTGCTCAGCTGCAACAACTGCTGGCACCTCGTTATCGAGCAAGGCAAACAGATCGGGCTGCATCTTTTTTATACCACAGAAGCGTTGAAGATAATATACAATATGGATATGCTTTCTTAGCGACTAGAGTCGACGTGATAGGTTTAAAGTTTTTCTGCTAGACTTGTTACGCCTCTGACCTTCTTAGGTTCAGTAAGTACAGACGCCAGCACATAAAGCTACCCGAAACTGTCAAATTTTCCCAATCAACTTTGAACCTTATGCTTCAGCGATAAAGTTGAAAACCTATTAAATAAATTTGACAGATTGTAGTAGCCTGGTGTGGCGTCTGTACCTACATATTAGTAAATTGTGATAGTCTTTTTAGTTACCTGCTCTCCATAGGGCATCACCAAAGCATACGCGCAATGTGGTTACAACACGACTGTCCCTCGGGTCGTCGTTATATGTTTTTGCCATTTGATATTGTTTATAGCAGTCACAAAGCCAAACATGAATAGAAACTTCTATCACCACACCAAACACCAAAAAGCTTAATTCTTGTAACCATTGCGTTTTTTTTTACTTGATCATTATTATGTAAAACATTTTTAAACTTTATTGTAATGATTTCTACCAATGATTTGTACAACAAAATGTCAGTCAGCGGTCAGCGATGTTTATGGAATTAGAGGCGATGTATGACATTTTTCATCTCACAGAGGTTGATCTCGACCTACGTCTATGATCTCTAGAAAGTCCGGTCAGACGCTCGCTCGATATCGCACGATAGACACGCCGCCGCTGGTTGCCAAAACGTTCGTTGCCACTTATGAGCCTACCACACGCTCAAGCTTCACCACAGTTTTGCGTGCGCAGGCCGGCTTGTACACGGAACACTGAGCGTGTGGTAAAAAAAAAAATTGCTGATCGAAGGTGTGGTTGGTAAAACTGTATCACGTGCAAACCCCACGGCGCGGCCTGTGCACTTTTCGACTTGCTTGAAATTTTGCCTCGGCCTGCGCGTACTTGCCTGCGCGTGTTGGGCGTTCAGTGTTCAAGCCGCAGTCTAGGTTAGTCGTCGTTCGGTGATCATGTGGTCTTTCTTCACTCAAAAACCGGCTAAGTGCATATGGGACCACGCACAATGAAGGGTTCCATAGTTAGGATGAATTTATCCCAAATACAAACTTAACATTGTAATAAGAAAACATCTTTTCCCATACATTCCAACTGCAAATGTAAGTTTGTAGTCACAATATTGAGAGATTTACCATGTTATTTTAAGACCATAGACTTATTTTATAAGTTTTCCTGTAATCTATTAGTAAAGACCCCATTATCT
Source organism: Agrochola lychnidis (assembly GCA_963680765.1). Classification (NCBI taxonomy): domain Eukaryota; kingdom Metazoa; phylum Arthropoda; class Insecta; order Lepidoptera; family Noctuidae; genus Agrochola; species Agrochola lychnidis. Next base: position 2,518,812 of record OY796863.1, on the reverse strand, counting down.
TTATATTTTTTCAAAATTTTAGGCACAGTAGTTTCGGAGGTAAGTTTAAATGTTTTATTTTAAAATTGTTAAAAAAAAATGTGATCCTCGCATTAAGGGGACGATAACTGACTTTTACTGATTTTATACTGAAGATGACGTCTAAACGAGTAGTGTTAGTAATTTGAAAAAAATATATGTTAAATCAGAGCATTTTTTAAATATTTTAATATAGGCATATTTTTGATTATATTTATATTACATAGTGAAATTAATTTGTAAATAATGCCTATATGAAAATATAAATACATAAATTTATGTCTAACGCGGACAAAAAACTGAGAATGACGCAAAATCTATCAAGCGTATTTTTCTGAAAACTTCACCATTTTAAAGATAATTAAATTATCAATCTTTTAGTATACGTGTTTTATTACCCGACTACGGCAAAGCCAAAAGGAAGGGTTATGATTTTAGCAGTCTATGTATGTATGTTTGTATGTATGTATGTTTGTATGTATGTATGTATGTATGTTTGTTTGTTTTTACGTGTGTTCCACCGTAGCGCCTAAACTACTAAACCAATTTTGATGAATGAGGTATCAATAGATTCGTAATAATGGTCCGGGTGACATAGGCTATATAATTTTTCCCTAAATTTAATTTGGTGGACTTTACACGTAAATTTCTAACCTCGAAAAAAAAAAACGGGGATGATCATGACATGTTTGGTATCAAAAGAAAGGTCTTGACGAGCACATTACAAATATGTATATAATATTATATTTTCAAAGTAAACAAATATGTTTAAATCGTTAAAAACAAGCAAAAGTGAGACTGCGCTACGTAGTATCGCAAGATGTTACCAACGTGCAGTTAATCAAATCTTAATAAGTAGTACCGATTTGTAATTCCACTCTTATGAAGAAAAACAAGTACAACGAAATATTTTTGGATTTCTTTGAAGCTCGATGTCGATATATGGTGTTGGCGTCGAAATAAATCGCTGTATGGTTTCGTCCAAAGCACTATGCATTGCTATTGGAATTTAAAATAGGTTAATTACTGAACTATTGTATTACTCTACTCTTATTTACGTTTATCAAGTGTAAAAACGGAAAAGTATAAAATAAAAAAATAAAGTTTAAAAAACTGTAACCCGACTACGGGAAAATAAAAACGATCTAAAATGTACGAAACAAGCAAATATTTCAGACAGAAATCAAGACATAGGTACAAAAATGGTCAAGGTAAAGCCGTAGTCGCATGCCTGTATACCATGTTTGTGCCAGGAACACCTACAAAATTATAATGGCATGCGACGACGGCTTTACCTTGACCATTTTTGTACCTATGTCTTGATTTCTGTCTGAAATATTTGCTTGTTTCGTACTTTTTAGATCGTTTTTATTTTCCCGTAGTCGGGTTACAGTTTTTTAAACTTTATTTTTTTATTAAAATACTTTTTGTTTTACGTGTAATAAATTCATAATGCGTCTAATTTGGGACAACGCTCCTTGATGGGCGAGTCCTATTACTGGCTGGACGTACGATGCGTTGCGTGAGCTCAGTACAGAACACGCAAACTAACCATTCAAGGTCACTGTCATATATCTGCGTCTTAAGCCTTTTCATTTGATATGTCACACAGTACAGAATAGTACAGAATTACAGATTATATTTATAGGATACCGCACGGTCTCCTGTTAGGCGGCGAGCCTCCTTGCCGGATTACTGCCATGGAATCTGGAGGCAAAGGTTATCGCGCACATTTGGGAGTGGCGCGAGGAGGCAAAACGCCGGAGCTTAACTCTACTGTTGCGAGAAATCACGGCACAGCGGACAGAGCTACTGTGGGATCTCATGGCGTCATGGAGAGTGCGATTGTCGCAACCCAAAGCCACAATTGCGGCGATAAGATCCCTCTTTGAGGAGTGGCTAGAGAGGCGCCACGGCATCCTCACCTTCCGCCTGACGCAGGTCCTCACCGGACACGGCTGTTTCGGGAGGTTCCTGTTCAGGATAAGGCGGGAGGAAACGCCCGGGTGCCATCATTGTGTGGATCGCCTGGAGGATACGGTGGAGCATACGGTCTGCTCGGCTTGGACGGAGCATCGCCGTGTCCTCGTGGAGGCGATCGGCGGCGGTGATCTCTCGCGTCCGGTCATCTCTCGCGACCGGTCCTGGTTCAGGCCATGGTACGGAGCGAGAGGAAGTGGGAGGCCATCACCTCCTTCTGCGAAGCGGTAATGCTCGCGAAGGAGGAGGCGGAACGCGGGAGGGAGAGGCAAATTTCGCGCCCTCACGCCCCTAATCGCCGCAGGAGGAGATGCCCTGGGTGTCGGGAATCGTAGGCCAATTTCCGGCCACCGTAGGCGCGGCTTTGCGGACGGTGAGCAATGGGTAGCTCGCCGTCCGATAAAGACCAACAGCGCGTTGTGTTTCACGCGCGCCTCAAAGAGATGTCAGCAGAATTGACGGGGTCCGCTAGAGCCGATGCGGGTTGCGAAGAAAACCGAAAGGGAGATCGTGGTCTCCGGCAACAAAGCAACCGAAGGAACACGGGTGGGTTTTTTTTTATCAGTAAGAGTCTGACACGCCATTCCGCTCCGCCCTGAGCGGGAGAAGTTATTTGAAAATATCGACAAAAAAAAAAGTTGTAATTTACTTTTACCTATCAACATATAAAAAAATAACCGGAAAAGTACGTGTCGGGCCACGCACAATGAAGGGTTCCATAGATGGGATGAATTTATCCCAAGAACAAACTTAACAGTGTAGTTGAAAAAAATGTTCTCCCATACATTTTGTATGGGAGAACATTTTTTTCAACTAAAACATGTTTTATCAACTGCAAATGTAAGTTGGTCGATTATTACTCGTTAAATTGTAGAGCCTACTTAGCTGTGACAGTTTTCCTTTTAATTTCGTAATTATTTACCGCTGCTGTGAATTTTTCCACATATCCAGAACCAACCATTTAGCTGGCAGGGTTAAAGTCAAAATTTGCACTTTAAAGCTTAATATTTCGCAAACGGATCCCTGAATCCAAAAATGGTTTTCACAAACTCTAATATACCCTTAAGGGCCTTAGTCCCGTTTAGTACCGTAAAACGGTCACTTTAAAAAGGAATCTTCTCATAAACGGCTTAGTTAAAAGATTTGAAAAAAATATATGTTTGCTATAGATTCATGAACAACATTTTTGAAACTGGATTTTTTCGTATGGCTAATACTTTAGCCTTAAAAAAATATTTAGCAAAACGCTATTTTTAGCTAATATTCCCTACTACTTCTTAACGGCTTTGATGTTTGTAAATATTTTTACACTGAAAAATTGGTGATTAAAAGTACTACAAATTTGAAACTGCAAATGTAAATCAATCAATATTTGCAAAGAAAATGTCCCCAATTAGAGATAGAGGGTCAGAGGCGCTCTGCGCGGGACGCGGGCGGCAGTCGTGCGTTAGCACTGAGACGGGAAGGCTGTGTCGCTCGCTGCTCCGCTCCGGCTATCGTCGACTATGCGCATACGTATGTGTTAGTGCGAATGTTTACGAACTTATTGTATTAATGTGCGTCTATAGACTAGCTCGCGCTGCAGAGAGTCAATTCGATTGTGCGCGTAGGCGCTTTATTGTTGAGTATTTTTTATGTGCAATATTCTTAATACTTTTTTAAATTTACAAATTAACAATTTACAATATAAATTTAAAAAAAAAATGTAAATATAACATAACATCACGCCTGTATTCCCCAAAGGGTTAGGCAGAGGTGTACAGTCACGAGCAAATATGTATACACATAGCAAAATTAAAAAGCGATTTTCTCGTGGAATAACGTATGCAACTTTATACCTATTTCATATTGGTATGGATTCCAAAATACTATGTTCATTACAGCATAATATTACAATCACAGTAAGAGAAAATCACTTTTTAAAGTTGCTAAGTGTATACATATTATTGCTCGTGACTGTATCTATAGTACACCCACATTTCGCCAGTTATGTTTAAGTCCCATGTAATAGGGGGCGAGCCTATTGCCAAAAATCCAGACTCCGGGCTGCTACTAAGCAATTCTAGAGGGAAAAACGCTATAGCACTTTGCCCGACCCGGGAATCGAACCCAGGACCTCATGGTCAGCAGTAACGCTACAACGGCGCAGTCGTTGACCTAAAAAATTGTGCAAATAAATAAATAAAAATGGCAAGGCATATCAAGCACTGCAATCGGGACTATGAATGAGAATTAAAATTGATTGAATTTTAAAATGATAAGACTGTATTTTATAACCTCTAACAATTCCCATTTTGCGTCACACGTGATCTGTTCAATTTATATCATAACACGCGTGACTCCGGATTTTTTATTTGTCTGTCTGTGATGTCTTATTTATACCTTTTTAGTTGAATTTTTTGTCGTAGTTGGGTTTTAGTATGTATAACTTTTATTTTTATTGAATTTTTTTTGGGGTTGGTTTTTTTGGGTTTTTTTTTATACGTATTTTTAAATGTGCTAATTTAACCCTTTCATTTTAGGTGTATATTGTGATTGACTTACGTAAAAAAATAATTCCTTATTATCAAAATGAAAGTCTTACCGGTTAGAGTGTAGCCTTTTAACCTACGGAGCGAGGATTTTTATTATTCGGGAAATAATAAAATTATGAAATACCCAATTTTATTGCAGTATCGTAAGCTTGACCATGGCAAACATGTAGGTTCTGAGAAATATGGCCCTATGATGCACCTTTTCCAGTTAGGAGCTTTCGATTTTTTTAAAAATAAAAATCTCTATATTTCCAAAGTGGTGGCTCGGATGAAAATCTTTTCAAGAAATAAATTGTTGTTCTAGTCGAAAACCATGAGATGGTGTAACAAAAAACCAGAGATTTTTGGTTTTTCATGTTGACAAATAAAAAATAAAAAATTTTTCCTCAAATTCATGTTGGGATGCTGTTTGCACAGGAGTTACACAGGGGAGGTAAAATTTCGGTTATTTTTTGCCTAGGACGCACTGTTTTCGAGATATTTGAATTTTCGTTTTTTGCCTATTTCTATTCAAAAAAATATCCGTTTTAATAAGTCTTCTGCCCCTAACGATACGCAAGCTGAAAGATCGACCGTCACTCAGCCGACGTTCGCACGGACGTAATAAAATCGCGGCGGGATTTTATCGCGCACTGGATTTTGAACTCTCGGTGTTAAGCCGAGCGTTGAGAATCCAACGCGCTGGAACGCACTTTTATTTATTTTTTATTTTTATCTGCTGTTACTTATATTGTGTGCTTTTTTTTTAGTCTGTGCTAAATAAATGTATTTTCTTTCTTTCTTCTTTCTTTCACTCTCGTCCCAGCACGTTGAAAAATCAAGTACACGAAAAAAAATAGCCGCGATTTTATTACGTCCGTGCGGACGTGGGCTTACTATTTTTTTTATGTTTTTTTTTTTAAATTATTTTCCGAATATTTTAAGGCTCCGTGCACAAAATTCACTCGACAGAGTTTAGGTAAACTCTTGTGATGCAATGTTTGTGTGCACCGATCACACACACACGCCTAAACATTGAACGTAGTGACCGCTAAACAGTTTTGATCCTATAGATGGTATTTTGTTAAGTTACGTAGGTACGCATAAGAAACAAGTCAGGAATGTTTGTGTATATTCGTTTACGTTTATATTTATAACAATCAACATAAAAAAGCTATAAAAAACATGTATTTCAGACAAAAAAGTCCATAGCCAAGGCAATTTGAGGTTGTTAGTAACAATAATTTCGCTTATGACTAATGTTAGAAACTAAAAGTAAAAAGAAGAAACTAGATACACCGTCTACCATCCGTCCGTCTTCGTTTTTTACTTTTTGTATGGAAAACATGAAAAATGATTACCTACATGTTGAGTTCTATGGGTTTCATAAAGGGGGTCGAAATTTTCATTGTTTAGCGATAGGACACACCATCTTCGAGATATAAGCAAAAGAACAGAAAAAAAGATACAATACAGTTTTTGCACCTGAATGAGTTTTAATTTAGTGAAAATGGCAATTTCGCTATTACGAATTTGACTTTTCACCTAAAATTTTGATTGGTGCCGATGCTCTTGTACACCGAACTAAACTAACTAAACTATCACTAAAATTCCTTACTTTTGCCTATGAGAATCTCAAAGCTATTCTGTAAAATAAAACCTCTAAATTTAAAAATAATTTTGACACGTGTAAATCGAATTTGATAATCGCGAGTCCACACGTGACACCTAACCATGTGAATCTTTTTAGAGCCGGAGGTCCGCAGGGGGGCAGCCTCGACGTGTTTTATATGGAATTTTTCACTTTTTGTATGGAAAATAAGAAAAAATATTACCTACATGTAGAGTGTAAGGGGATTAAGGGTGTCGAAATTTTCATTATTTTTGCGATTGGACACATCGTTTTCGAGATATAAGCAAGAGAAAAAAAAGATTCAGTACTGTTTTTGTTTGCATCTGAAGTCGAGGTGTTGGTGTGAATTTAAAGTTCATGACAACCAATTTAATTCCACACGTATTTAGTCGCGATTAAAAATAGTCATGTTTAGTTAGACAGTGGTGCCGATTCCCTTGTTTACAAACTAAACTAAATTTAAGTTCAGTGCATCTTTTTCTTTCTATTTCATTAAGAAAAGGACAGAAGATAAATTTTAGTTTAGTCCTGTCAAATTAATCAGCGCTTGACGTAAATTGACGTAATTTTAGTCGGCAAGTTTTTAATCACGTCTAAACTTGTATGGAGAGTGACAGGCGCTGGTTTATTTGACAGGACTAAACTAAAATTTATCTTTTGTCCTTTTCTTAATGAAATAGACAGAAGATAAATTTTTGTTTAGTGCTGTCAAATTAATGATGCAAAAACAGTACTGATTTTTTTTTTCTTTTGCTTATATCTCGAAAACGGTGTGTCCAATCGCAAAAGTAATGAAAATTTCGACACCCTTTATAAGACCCTTAAACCCCTAACACTCTACATGTAGGTAATATTTTTTCTTATTTTTCATTAAAAAAATGAAAAATCCATATAAAACACGTCGAGGCTGCCCCCCCTGCGCGCCCCTGGCTCTAAAAAGATTCACGTGGTTAGGTATCACGTGTGGAGTTGCGATTGTCAAATTCGATTTAGATGTGTCAAAATTATTTTTAAATTTAGAGAATTTATTTTGCAGACTAGCTTTGAGATTTTCATAGTCAAAAGTAAGGAATTTTAGTGATAGTTTAGTTCAGTGTACAAGAGAATTTGGCACCAATGGTGCCCTGTGCGCCTCCAGCTCTAAAAAAATGCACGGGGTAGGGCAGACAAGTACCACGTGGATTCAAAATATATTTAAATTTGGAGAATTTTTGTTGCAGAATAGCTTAAGATTGTAGCGACGCATGAATTGTCCATACAAACGTAGTACATAAATCATTTGCAATTTGAGCATATTTCCACCATATTTATGTTAATATTCGGATTGAGACAGTATTTATCTAGGCTCCTACGTCTTTTTATTTCCAAAAACTTACCCTTTTATGAAGTGTAAGCGAATTGCATTTCATACATTTTTACAGCGAAAATGACATGTTTTCAAATTGTTTTTTCTGTATTATAAACAACAATATTTGTAATATTGTTTCCACAGAAGCATAGTTTATGCTATAAAGTTACAAATTATCGAAAAAAAAAAAATGGAAATACATTAAGTTTTCATTCATAATTTTGACGTGACAACGTCTTATAAATTGGTTTGCCGGGTGACACTTCAAGAAACTGCGTTACGCTCCGCTCACGTTATGCGCTCACAATGAGAGCGAGTGAGAGGCACGCGTCCCTTCCACTCGGGCATGGTTAGCCCGCCTAAGAGCGAGAGAGACAGACATAAAAAGTGAAAGGCACGCGTCCCTTCCACTCGAGCACAGTTAGCCCGCCTAAGAGCGAGAGAGACAGAGCGAGAGAGAGAGAGTGAGAGAGATAGGCATACACACCGGTTCATGTCTTGCGTCAAGTTATTGTATGTATATTTGTATATAAATACGTATGTATGTGTAAAGGTAAAAATAAAATTTTGTTAATATGAAATTCAGTGCGAGATTCTTTGTATAAATTAATGTTTTAAATATAATTCTTTGTATTAATAAATGTTTTAAATTGTTACTATTATTTCATCCTTCTTCCTACTATACGAATGAATATTCACATTAAAATTATTTTACCACTCAAAGTCGTTGTCACGTAAAACTTTCGCCCGTATACCGACTTTACAGGCAACCAATTTTTTTTTTGTATTACGGAACACATCCAAATTTATCATAAATTTTCGAAAGCTAGTAGTACTATCGCGTCAAGCAATAATTGTCAATGTGTGCGTGGTAGTATTGCTCACTGTAGGTGTATATCGCTCCAACAGGCACTCACACTAGCGCAACGTGCTTGGAATTGAATTTTGCAAACATCTTGATTTGTAGTTGCGAGCCGTGTCGCCGGCCTCTTAAGATTGAAATTGATGGCGTGATGTTATGAAGAAATGTGTAAATTTTCGCAGCCGCCATCTTAGATTTACGTTTTGACATCATAATCTGCTTTAGAATCCTCGAAAACTTTGAAAAAGACACTCAAAACGAAAAATTTGAAAATTGTCACAGCCGCCATCTTGGATTTATATTTTGACCTCACTATCAGCTTTAGCATCCTCGAAAACAATGAAAACGACACCCATAACGAAACATTTTAAATGTTCGCAGCCGCCATCTTGGATCTTTATTTTGACTTAAAGTAGTCTTCAGTAGTAGTAGTCTTCGTTCCAAAAATACTTCACTTATTGCTACTACAGCATATCGGCGCGGGCATGTCGGTGACGCGAACCCATAACTTTTTCCCACCCGGCAGGCAGACGTTGTCCTGCGACAACAGCGCCACGCTGGTCCAACTATAGCTATAAACCATCCCAGTGACACAAAAACAATTTAAAAAAACATCTAAATCAGTCAAGCCGTTTAGGATAAGAAGAATTACGAACACACGTACACCATTATTTTATTTATTGCCAGGCGTGCAGAATTTTAATGTTCTTCAAAAACAAGCAAAGTACTTTAAAATAAAATGCGGGTCAAAATGTGGTAGACGATGTACAATTTCTGGAATATGTTAACATCAGACACGTGCGTGTGTGTGTGCGTGCTGCGACGCAGTGATACGTCCTCACACTGGGAAGGCCCGTTCGCTACTGACAGGATGGGTTTTCCGCGATCGTTTATATAGTTCACTTTGCTATTTATTTACGAAATGAAGTAATTGTTTATTTATAAAATAAAACTTAGATTATATTAAACGGTTAACTTAAGAGTAATATTTAATTTTTAAAATTTCTAAGTATTAGAAAAAATTATTTATTTGTCTTGAAGTTTTCAGAAAGTTACGTTATTTCAACATTTTTTTCTTCTGCTATATTTTGTATAAAAGTTGAAAAAAGTGGTTCCTCTATGTACAAGTAGACCATAATTATAATGATATTGATGATATTTTTTAATTTTCGAAATCAAAAGCAGTTTCTTCTAATGAAACGATTAAACGTCAGTCTCGCGTCATTTTTTGGAAAACTTGTTGCGAATTTTAGTGATTTTCCACGAATCCTTAATTTATTTGAAAAATCCCTTTCCCCTATGTACAAGACAAAGAATTGGACTTTTCAAATCACAAGTTTTGTTTAAATTCTGGTCCCCTTTCTCATAACGAATGATCAAAATTTATCAAAATCAGTGATTTCATGCGGTGCGGCGGCACGGAGCCTTAAATGTTTTTTCTCTTTTCGATAAAATCGAACATAGAATATATTTTATTCTCCTTCGTTTTTCATATGATAGATGTTATTATAAGTTTACGTTATTATTATTATTAAGGGCCGACTTTTCAAGCCTCAGTTAAGTCGTTGAATAGTTATCTAGCGTATGCAATTATTTGGCTGTTTATAAGGCGAATTAATATTTTCAATTTTTCAATCGTATAATAGCTGAAGAATAGTTTATCTGTGGTCTTTGTTAACCATCAACTTCACACTATCATGTGCAAGTGAGATGCACAGATACAGTATTCAACGTGTTAGACAAGAATAGAAACAAAACTTATGTTTGACATTTTGACATAATCATAACATAAAGACATAATCATCAGACACTGACTATCTGACTATTGAAAAATCCAGAATCATGATATCTATGGAATAAACGCTTTACGATTCTTTATCTGAGGATTGAAAAATCAGCTCTTAATAAAACATGAAATAAATAGCAACCGCATGACACTTGTATGAAAAATTCGAACCCAATTCTCTCTGCGGCGAACGATGAAAGAAAAAAAAAACATAAATAAATAAGCGCGAGAGAATGTGACAACCGGCGACGGCGGGCGTGTCTGAATAAAACCGGTTTATTCAGGTTAACACGAGTTTTGAAAATTATATTCTCTGTAACCAGTAACCAAAATTAATTAGATTTAGTCGAAACTGTTTTTGTAAGTAACCGGTTAATCAATGAACGGTATTATAACGGTTTTAAGAACAATATAAACCGGTTTCAAGCCCTGATCTATCTATAAAAAATATCAACCTTGCTTCCACCATTCCCTTCTGGAATCGTAGGCAAAAACAGCGACCCACGCGTGCGTGTCTGCGCCCCTGCATATTCTTTGGCCGTCGTTTTAGTGTAGCGCGCCACCACGCGCTTCCAAGGGTGGGGGTTTAGCTCCGCCCGAATACGCAAGGTCAGTGAGCCTACTAATCACCTTAATAACTCTTAATATTTTTGAACGACCTTTCTAACGATAGTCCACACGATAGGATAGACAAGAAAAAACATCCCCACTTTACGTGTAGGGGAGATACCATGCCAAATTACAGCTTTTTAATACTAACAGTCTCTGAGCTAAGCCACGGACAGACAGACAGACAGACGGACATGGCGAAACTGTAAGGGTTCGTTGTTGACTACGGAACCCTAAAAATCGTAGTAACATGCGCGTTTGCAAGACGCTTGCATTTTTTTGTGTCGATATTGACGACTGGGCTATAGCATTAAATCGGACGTCAAAAACAGTGTGGATGTCAGATTTTGAAATCTGTACTGTTGTACTTTATGTGGGTACCTAGCTTTAGGGAGAGGTATGATGGAGACATACTGATCACCACGTTTGCGAGAACCCAATCAAATTACACTCAATATTTCATCCAAATCGGTCCAGCCGTTTAGGACTTTTACTCCATTTGAAATAAGACTAGACATTTAAACAAACCTTTTTTACAGTCCGTTCAACCGATTTTGACTTCTATACCGTAGGCATAAGGATGGTATTAAAAGCAAAAAAGTGGTTACAATACCAACTGTTTACTGCAGCTGCTATTTGTCATGCCACCAATGCAATAGAAGTCAAAATCGGCTGAACAGGCTGTAAAAAGGTTTATTTAAATATCTAACACATTTACAGAAGAATTATATTAAAGATATTCAGATTAGATAGATTGCCTACACCTATACTTCTGAACCCACATCGCAATAAATCGGTTTTTGACGTGAAAACTACTTTAGGCGCGTTGAGCGAATTTTGATACGGGGCAAACTTATGGATTCGCATGACCAACATACTCGCGCCGTAGTTCTTTAGTATAAAATATAGATGGCGCTAATTAATACTAGTTTTAAGTTTTCACTTCTGTCGGCAGTCTCCATGACTGCTTATTTTTTATTTGATCAAAAATTCGCTGAAATTCTTCAGGCTAAGTAGTAATGTTATGTTTTTAAACTAATCTCTGTCTGTGTTTGTAATCTATTTAAATGGTGTAGGTACATAATAAAGAGTATTCTATTCTATTTTATGAATAAAAGTTCAATCATTAAAAGAATATTTATTCTGAATAAAATAGTACTTAAAGTAATCGTTATTGCTACTCAAAGACAAAAAAGGTATACTTACCTAGGTAGGTATAGAGAGAGAATGACATTAGACCGGTCACGCACGATGCTTGCTTATTCTGTGCTGGGGATTTCTTATATATTCAGGCATACTCTTGACAGTCGATTTTTTTTATCCGAGAATTCACTAACACGGCTAATAAATATATATATACGATATCGTATTTTCGTATTTCTTGACTAAGTAAATAGTGCGCATTGCATAAACTTGCCACAAACACGAATAATACCTACATAAAAAAATTGTTGTAGATACCTATTGTTTTTGTTTCAAACTATTATTATCTTAGGTATGTATATATTCTTGGTACTTATATATTCTTACTAAATTTATAATAACTTATACCTAAGTACTAAATATTAAAAACGGCTTGACAGAAGCATCTACGGTTCCCCGGACCTAGATATACGAAAAAAGAGAGGAGATAGATGGCATTGTTACTCTAAGCAGATGCTTTGCCATATTTCCGTACCTCAAGCACGACTAAACGTATGGAAAACATGCTCGTGCAATAAACGCCACCTTTGGAAAGTTGATAGATTATAGGATAAACCTGAACGGTATCTCTACAGTAGCTTACATGAAGATTATTTTAACCAACTTCATTCAAATAAAGTCTAGCCAACCATAAATTATAGAACTTGCTATAGTGCAGCAGTGGCGGCGTAAAGGGTGGGGGTGGTCCGCCCCGGGTGCCAAGTACCAAGGGGTGACAACACGCTGGCTGGACCAACATTGCCAGGCAGAGAGCTATGTTGTAATGCCTTGATAGATTTTGTGGAGACCTTCGTTACAGGGCAATGGATGACATTCTCATAAAATTTGGTGTTATTCAGCCTAAAACTCTGCTTGAAATCTGTGATGAATTTTCTGCAGAGGACATTATTTTGGAGATTTTACGACTGAGGCGCCACCATTTCTTTCCAAGACGTGGTCCAAAGTACAGACACCAGCACATCAAGCTACCCAAAACTGTCAAATTTTCCCAATCAACTTTGAACCTTACACTTCAGCGATAAAGTTGAAAATCTATTAAATAAATTTGACAGATTGTAGTAGCTTGATGTGCTGGCGTCTGTACCTTGGAGCTTCTGAAATTCATTTTAAAATGGGACTATTTTGAATTTGTTCCGAGTCTAGATTTTTTAAACCATTTATTTGTGTTTCGGTGGCTTGTTGTGAAAAGAGTTTCTCAAAATTAAACTTGATAAAATCTTACTTAAGATCCACAATGAGCCAAGCGCGACTTACCAATCTTTTCATATTCTTCATTGAAAAGGACAGGAAAGTAAATTTTGATAATGTGATTTGTTGTTTTATTTTGGGGGTAGATAATAGAAAACCACCTCGGGTGCCAACCCAAACTACGCCGCCACTGGTGCCGATTCCCTTGTTCACAAACTAAACTAAATTTAAGTTCAGTGCATCTTTTTCTTTCTAATTCATTAAGAAAAGGACAGAAGATAAATTTTAGTTTAGTCCTGTCAAATTAATCAGCGCTTGACGTAAATTGACGTAATTTTAGTCGGCATTTTTTTAATCACGTCTAAACTTGTATGGAGAGTGACAGGCGCTGATTAATTTGACAGGACTAAACTAAAATTTATCTTCTGTCCTTTTCTTAATGAAATAGAAAGAAAAAGATGCACTGAACTTAAATTTAGTTTAGTTTGTGAACAAGGGAATCGGCACCATTGACTAGCTACAATAACACTTACAATGAGAATCTAATGATTACAACAACAGCAGGATCTACAATGTGTAAATAGCTTTATTAGCTTACTGGCAATTGGCCCAAGCATAGCCACAGCTGACGCCAAACCCAATCATAATGGGCCACCTTTTCCTGGACAGGATAAAAATAGACGCCAAAGTACCTATTAGAGCGCCCGAGCCTGTAACAAAAAGTAAATAGGTACTCAGGGGCATGAAATGGAGAGTTCTGAAATTTCTTGTTCTTTTGTACAGACGCCAGCACATCAAGCTACCCGAAACTGTCAAATTTTCCCAATCAACTTTGAACCTTAGACTTCAGCAATAAAGTTGAAAATCTATTAAATAAATTTGACAGATTGTAGTAGCTTGATGTGCTGGCGTCTGTACTTCGAAATCTAGCTGAAGAGGGCTGAACGTATCCGCCCCTATTCAGCAAGCCAGCCAGCCAGTTTACTCAGTTACTCAGGTATCTAACAGCTGCTCTACGGCTTATCAATATCGGGGTTAACCGTTGGTATGCGTTTCACTAAGGTTAACGTAGTGAGGAGGATCGAGACCGCATTTGTGCTAATACGTATTATATAGCATACTATCTCCGGGTGTGACTTGGAAAGGGTATTCCTAGTCAAACAGATCGGGCTACATTTCTTTGTGCCAGAAGTGTTGACTATATGGTTATGCTTTCTTAGGTTAGGTAACGTCAAAACAACTAGAGCCGACGTGATGGGTTGAAAGTTCTGACCTTCTTAATGTTGCGGTAAGTACAAACATAGTAGTAAATTGTGATTGTCTTTAATTACTTGCTATCCATACAAAATCCTGAAAGCATATGCGCATTGTTGTTATAAGACGTCTGTCTTCGGGGTCGGGGTGGAACTTTTTTGGCATTTGTTATTCTGTTTGAAGCAGTGACAAAGCAAAACATGAATATAAACTTCTATCGCCACTACCTAAACCTTCATCGAACACTAAAAAATGTAATTCTTGTAGTCATTGCGTTTTCACTTGATCATTAGTAAAACATTTTTTAATTTTATTGTATATTTCTATTCTATCAATGATTTCTACAAAATAATGTCAGTCAGCGGTCAGCGACGCCGTAGGTGAGTATTTATGTTCCTTGGCGATGTCTTAACAGAGGTTCATTTCGCAGAGGTTCATCTCGAGATACGACTACGACATAGTTTATAGAGAGATAGTAAGCTATCTTCATAGAAACGCACCGCGCGCGGCTTATATGTGTGGGGCCGTTTCTCGTGAGAAACCGGTCGAGATTTTCTTAAGTGTGCGTGCGGCGATGCATAGATACAAGCCGCGCACACATACAAGCCAGGCGCGGTGCGTTTCTATGAAGATAGCTTACTACCTCTCTTTATACTATGACTAAATACGATCTCTAGAACGTCAGACGCTACCGACAACGTGCGGTGACGTCCCTACGGACAACCGAACACGCCGCTGGTTGCTAAAACGTTCGTTGTCGCCGTCGCAATTGGCAGTTGCGGGCGACGTGCAAGTGAGATCGCGGCCGGTAGGCCTCTGCCTCGAATCTTGCGGCAGCGGGGCGGCGGCGGCGGCGGCGCGGGAGCGGCGCGTGTAACGCAGACCCGTACCCTAATTGCTTATTTTCGTAAAAAAAAATTTACCTAATCTGTTTAATTTTGACAGTTCAACAATATTCATTGCATCATTTACGTTGTTGAGCAGATTTTTTTCCATCTTGTGAAGCAATGGATTAGCAATCTGTTTCAAATCGAAACAGATTGTGATTGTGTTGTATTACGCAATTAGGGTACTGTTCTCGAAACCAGCGGGTAGATCGCGCGGCACCATAGCGGCGCCGGCGTAGTGTTGTGTTCGTGGTTGTGTCGTCGAGATATTTGTTTTTATTCGCGAACGAAATGTCTGAACAACGGCGACAACATCTTTTTGATTCAAATTTATTCCTAACGCTCGATTTATTGTGGGCAAAAGAAGAAGTGAATCCCTACTATAGGGCAAAAGAAAAGGCGAGTTTTATCGAAATTATGAAGACCAGAGACAATGTCCTGACAAATTCTACGACTACACCAGAATGAGTGTAGAAACTTTTGACTATATTCTTGAAACTATCAAGGGTGATTTAGAGTCTGGAATTAATCCAAAACGATGTAAACAGGGGCGTATTTACCCTAGGGCCAAAAGGGCCATGGCCCGGGGCGGCAGGCTGCTACATTATCTGAATCAGAAATTCAAGTAAATGCCATAAAATTCCAAAAAGTATACCAGATTGATCTAGGGGATCTACAAGAAGAATAAGCAAAAAAAGCATCACCTTTATACGTATTTTTCTGTTCCTTTCTTCTTATCTGTTTATATGTGTGTACAGACGCCAGCACATCAAGCTACCACAACCTGTCAAATTTATTTAATTGATTTTCAACTTTATCGCTGAAGTGTAAGGTTCCAAGTTGATTGGGAAAATCTGACAGTTTCGGGTAGCTTGATGTGCTGGCGTCTGTACATAAACTGTAAAATAAATAAAAAAATAAGAATCATCATTTCAGCCGAAATACGTCCACTGCAGTACATAGGCCTCCCCCAAGCACCGCCCCTTCGACCGGTAGACCGAAGATAGTCAGCTTCCCCAACGCCACCCAGCCGAGTCAGATTCGACGATTGACCTCTTTCTCGAAGTTGGACCTAACCTAACTGAACAGTTTTTTTTTGTTTTGTTCTGGGGTGGAAAATCCTCATGGATGTCCTCCACCTTGGGGCGGGCGAAGGGATCTGTCAGACTCCTACTGACTAAAAACCACCCCGGTGTTCCCTTCCCACACTTGGACCGGGGATCATGAAATCCCGTGCGCCTTCCATGTTCCCCGACTGGTTCGCTTTTGCGGGCCACTCGCGGGAGTTAGGTGTGAGACTCCCCCCGCGACGTCAAATAGGGGCGTGCGTGGAACGCTACGCGCCGCCACCTCGGGTCCTGCTGAATGGGGGGTGGAGGACCTCCCCGAGTCCACTGTCCCTCCGAACCTGTTTACGGGGGTTGGAAGAGGGCGTTGTTCGCCCTCCACCGACGCCCAGTCCGCCTGCTACGGATCAGGAGAGCGGTCTCAATCTCCCTCTCCCTTCCCATAGCCTCCTTCTGCGAAATGACGGTTGCACAGGAGATCACGGCATCCCACGACTTGGCACTCCCGACCATTGAACGAGCGACAGTTGACAGCAACAGGTCGGCTCCAACTTCAGATACGAGGGCACGGCGCAGCTCCTCCCATGTGGCTTGAAAACAGCTTGTAGACATGGCTCAGAAGTAATATGGGATAGCATTGTCACCCTTTTTAAAAAAGAGTACCATCACACCTCTGTTCCATGCCTGTAACGTTTTACCTTCGAGTATGACGGAATCGAACAGCTTCTGGAGGGCCTTAAGGACGGGTTTTCCACCGGCCTTCAGGAGTTCGGCCGTACTTAATTCCGTCATCACCCGGCGCCTTGTTGTGTTTAAGCTGCTTCAGAGCCATCCTAATCTCGTACTAGCTGACGTCCGGGATGTCTTCGGTGTAATATCGGGTCAATCTAGCTCTTGGGTCGTTTGCCAGTTTCGTAACGGGGTTACTGGTTGACGTGTAAAACTTGTCCATAGAACCTCTCGATCTCTCTCAATAGTTCAGGTTTGGTGGATACGATCCTGCCATCATCGGTCTTGATTGTCGCAAGCTGGCTCTGCCCAATAGATAGATCTCTGGCAAAGACCTTGGAGCTTTTATTCCGCTCTATCACGTCCTTAATACGGTCCGTATTAAGTTATTTAAGTGAGCGCTTTTCAAGGACTAAGAGATCCGTCTGTTGACCCGCCGGTATTCGAGCGCACCGTCTCAAGACTGTAGGATCATCTCATACCTCTCCTCCATGGACTGTAAAGAAGCATCAGAGCTTCTTGTTTCGATTTGTACGACGGGTCTTGAAGATCTTTTCCTGCACCATTTTTGAAGCAAGTGATAATACAATACGCATTATGAATCCGGAAAGTCAGAGGTGCGTAGCTTGGGTTCGAACTCCTATGACTATGACTTGGCAACCCTCCGGTTAGTACACCACTAGGTAATCACTGCTGTTGATTAAATGGTGTTTATTTCTTTATATGGGCTTTTTACTTTTTTCATTCTCAGCCCACATCAACACACACCTGGTTTTTTTATAATTAAAAGTATAAGCTTTTTTCCGTTAATTTATGAGGCGGCTAACCTTACAGACCCAGGGCGCTGAATCTTAAAATACGCCACTGGATGTAGAGCGGTAGTGTATCTATGGGTCGCAGTGGATGATCGTGTCAATTCGTGTCTATATTTTCATACAAAGTAAAGCTAAGTACTTACACGTGTACAGACGCCAGCACATCAAGCTACTACAATCTGTCAAATTTATTTAATAGATTTTCAACTTTATCGCTGATGTCTAAGGTTCAAAGTTGATTGGGAAAATTTGACAGTTTCGGGTAGCTTGATGTGCTGGCGTCTATACGTAACTTAGCAGAGGCGGCTTTACCTATGGTGCAGGGTGTGCAGCGCACACGGGCGCAGTGTCTTTGGGGGCGCCGAGCGCCGCTTGCGACAACTTTTTAATCAAATCCCAAACAAGACCAAAACGTATTCAGTAAAAAGGCAGTTTGTAGTTGGGGGCCTCCAACGCTAAATATGAACTTAAGGTGCTAAAATGTCGAGCTCGCTACACGCTCGCTCTTTCAACCTCAACATTCTCTTTTTTCTTAGAATTCTCTGTGTAAATCGACAATGTAATTCCTATTTACGTATGAATTATCAAAAGAAAAACTAACCTACATATCTGGGGCGAGGTGTTAAATCAAGCTCGATTCGCTCGCTCTCGCATCCTACATTTTCAAACTATTTTGTCAACAAAGTAATTCCTGTTTCCCTATTTCTGTATCAATGGTCAAAAGAAAACCTAACCTTTTCTAGGCAGTGTGCTAAATATTTCAACGTATGATTCCTGGGCGGGGGCCCCATTTAGTTTCGCCGCCCCGTGCCCCCGACAGGCTTAGTCCGCCACTGCTAGAGGGCGCCAAGGTATTGATTGCACACGGGCGCTACATGGGCTAGAGCCGCCTCTGTAACTTAGCTCATAGCTAGTGATGC